>CM062919.1:70805000-73305000 GCA_031878705.1 Tapirus indicus | reverse complement strand
CAGAAAATACGTTATAGATCACAAATGATGATAACTAGTCTTAGGAAATTAACTCTTTTTCATTAATATTTTTGTAAAACATCACAATGTCAACTTTCATCAAGGAGACTACTTGCCAGACACTTACACTTAGCTAGATTTCCTCTTAATTTTCCACTTTGAAGATCATTTGAAAAATATTAACAAACTGTTAATAATTTAGCATCATATTGTAAGTTCAAGACAATAACTGCTTATATTCAGATAATTTAACTTAATCATCTTTGTATCACGAGTACAAAGCACAATGGCACATGGAAAATTATTATTAACTATTTGCTGAAAAAATTAATGATTTTTTCACTACACTTATTTAATAATTATCATTAATGTTTATTGACTGCCTTCTATGTGTCAAGCACTACTTTGTCTTTTCTCATTTATTCACTGATCAGTGAGATTTGGTTATTGTACATGTGAGAGAAAATCCTAAATAACTTAAATAAGATAGAATTTCATTTCTCTCTCTCTTAGAAGGAGGCTGAAGGTGGACACTCCAGGGCTAGTATAATGGTCCATGGCATACAGGACTCGTGTTCCTTCTATTTTAGTAATCCATTAACCTCAGTATATGAGTTCCAGCTCAGGACCCACGAAGCACCAGACATCACATCTTCATTCCATCTGGACAGAAAGTAACACTGGAGGGCACAATCTAGATGTTCCACAAAACATTTCCTATTAAAGACACACTGGCCAGAGCCAAGTTAAACAGCAATGATAAGCTAGAAAAAAGTCTGAAAAAAGCAGACTTTATTAAAGGTGTCCAATCAAAAATCAGAGATCTACTGCTAAAGAAGAAATGGAGAACCAATATTGTGACCATCTCTCTCACATTTCTTACAAAAAAATACAAGAAAGATACAATTTTTACTGTAAATGAGAAAAATGAGTGACAGAGAGGTTAGGTGTCTTTCACAAGTTCATAATAACATGTGGGAACTAAGATACAGACCCATCTTGCCCAATTCCAGAGTATGACTACACAAAGTATAGCCTATGAACCAGGACTGGTCTACAAATAGGACACTACCATCCCACCAGGAGAGAAGTACAAAAATGAAAATATTTGAATTGCTGTGACATTAAGGCATATGATTTTTTATTTAAAAAAACATTGGTCTATGATTGATTGAGGAGGGAAACTGAATCTTTCAGAGATATTTAAGAAGTACTGTTTTAGATCCTGCAAGTCAATCATTACGTTGGCTTGCTGGATATTCTAAATTCCTCACATTTGCAATTATTCTTCTTTTAAAATTTAGCTAAAATTGCCTCTATTCTCCCTACACAAATTGTGGGAAGTGAAGTGCTTTCCTGGACTTCTGTGGACTTCCAGAGAGATATTTTCATGAGTACTTTTTTCCCCAATTCCATGATCTCTTAAATGTCCTCTATTTTACTTGCTGTATTCTTCTCTCTCCCACCGCTGCCAAACCAACATCGCATCTACGTATTTTCCCCCTTTTGCTCTCAACCCCTCATTTTTTTCTCTCTAGTGATCCCTTTGGAATTACAGGCAATTTTGACTTTTCTTTCTCTCACTGGGTTCATCACCTTATTCTTCCAAATAACCCAAGAGGATCATCAAGTGTTTTCATCTAAAACAGAATTAGATTCCCTCAAAGACAGAAACAGCTGAGATAACTTTTGCTGCTGTCATTTGCTTATTTAAAATAGCATTTTATTTTCATCTCTCTGTTCTTATGATATTATTTTAGTACAATATTTAAGGCATTCCACAACATGAGCCCCTGCAGAGCTTTCAAAGTATGTCTTGCACCAAGTTCCCACTCAATTCCCTCTTTCATTCTTTTATAGAACTTAAAAAATAACTCTATTAGACATTTACATTGCATTGACGTTCCTTAGACATTTTTCTGTCCCTCCCACTAGAATATACACTCCCTTGAAAAGTGAATTATTTTACACTTGTCTTTGTCTCCCCACCATTTAGCAAGGGGTCTTGCATAATGAGGCATTTAATATATTTGTAGTTTAATTGCTTACAGAGAACCCATTAGGCCAACTTTGGAATTTATTTTCAGGCCTTCATCTCAAAATTTTGCTGTCCATTTATAGGTTTGAATTTGCCAGGAACTTTATTTAAAATCCACATATTTCCACCAAAGAAATGTGCCAACAATTTGGATATCCGTAGCATTTGTATTTGGCTGTATGGTCAACCACTGAGAATTTCCATATATGTAAATCAATGATTCTCAATTCTAGAGGACTCATCCTTTTTACAACATATTTTTTATTGTCTCTTTTATTATCTGAAATGCAATTTATAGACAATGTAACTTAGTTGATTGAAAAATTTCAATATAACTCCCTATCTAATATATATCTATAGGCTAAAGTAATCCTTTAAGGAAAAGTAATTTAAAAATAAATATTTAAATTTTCAATTCTGTGTATCCTATAATGAAGCAGTCATATGTTTGTAAATGTACATACAATCTCCCAACACAATGGCTACAAATAAGGAATAATACAGAATTTTGAGTTGGTGACTAAAAACCATGACTGGTATTGCCATTAACATGTGATTTTACACATTTGAAAACAGTTGTTGGTAAACTCTCAAATAAAAGAAAGCACCATTTTCTCTTACTTTAGGAAATAGCTGTACTTAAGAAAAATTTAGTCTGTATTTAAACCATACAAAACACACTTTGGGTTTACAGGTAACATGGAATTAGGGTCTAATGCTCAGATAATCAAACAAGTTTTCCTGCTGCATGAGTCGGCATTAAAACATGGGAACACTGTCTGGAGGCAGAACAATTTTTTATTTTGCAAATTATTGAATATCTCTACCCACTAACTGCTCATAGCACCCTCCGCATTGTTATAACCAAAAATTACCCCACGAATTACCCAAATGCCCCTAGAGGGCAGGATCATGCCCACAGAGAACCACTAATGTAACCTATGAATCACACATATTTTAGCACACACTTTACTTGATAATACCTGTCCATACACATGAAATTTATTAAAATAGCAAACAGTATTTGTTAATCACTGCTTTGCATAGAAAATTTTAATAAAATACAGTTAGATAAACATTCCTACTATCATTATACTTAAACTGCCGCCAATCATTTCTTTAAATAATCCTTGTATTTATAATCACAGCTAATAAAAAGAACTCGACTTGAACCTTAATGTCTAACACATCCTGAAATGCATACTTAGCTTTGATTCTGACTGTGGAATTTCAGAGGACAATGAAAGTTTATTACTGTCCCCAAACATATGATGTTCCCCACTTCTCATGGGCTTTTTTTGTGTGTGTGAGGAAGACCAGCCCTGAGCTAACATCCGTTGCTAATCTTCCTCTTTTTGCTGGCCCTGGGCTAACATCCGTGCCCATCTTCCTCTACTTTATATGGGACGCCGCCACGGCATGGCTGACAAACTGTGTCGGCAGGCGCCCGGGATCCAAACCGGCGAACCCTGGGCTGCCAAGCGCGGACTAAACCGCTGCACCACTGGGCCGACCCCGGGCTTTGGTTTTGAGTCACATGTTTAGAACCCCATGAAAACCCTGACATTTTTAGAACTGCCCCTTTACTTTGGGCAGCAAGCCAGCAGGCTGATGAGGTGTCTAGACGATCATAGCTCATTTGTCACTAACATTTCACTCTAATAATGAAAATGCTGGAGTTCAGGGACGTGGGGTCACATTTTTGATAGACTTCGTGAACAACTAATTGAACTATCCAAATCCAAGGTCCCAGTCATAGAGATTTTTATTACCTGTGCCTCTGCTAGGAAAGCGATACAGCAGAACAAAGACCATCCAATAAGATCCTGTAATAACTTACTGACAACATTCTAATATAGACAATAGAGAAATCAACTTTGAGTTGAGCTCTTTCAGACTGCTTTTGCTGGGTAGAAATAAGCTGATTGAAAACGTAATAGCTCAAGGCAGTTGCAGGAAAGGACCTTCATGAAATAGGTGAATCAAATTCCCCTGGGCAACCAGAGGGAAGGATAGGACAATAAAAGGGGCATTGACCTTTCCTAGGCCCTTCTGCTTTTGTTTTTATTTTAAATGTTGAATTAAACAAACTTGATATGTCCTGGAATGTGGGAGCTGGGATGGGAAACTCATCAGAAATTCTAAAGTAGAAAAGATATGGTTCATGTAATCACCAGTGAAATACGGTGACAAATCCTAACCTTTTTGGGCTAGTAAGATCTCCCAACCTCTACGCTCTCAGACTAGGAGAAAAATTCTCCTAGTGTACACAAAATCATCTTAAAAAGTAAAAATAAAAGGGTCTTGATTAGTAGAAAATGTTAAGACATTACAAATTCTACATATATCAAGTTAGATGAGTATATGCTTTTACAACTTTTGCAGAGTAAAATTCTGATACTCCACACTTTAAAGATGAGGCCAACAAACACTAGTTCTGGAATTAATATGCTCCAGTGTACCGAAAGAAATTCTGGTTCTCCTAAATATACCTTGTTTCAGTGTAGGTCTATTTTGTTCACTCATATTTCCTAAGCACTTTCAACAATGCCTGGCACATAGTAGGATCTCAATAAACACTTATTGAAAGGACAAACCCATGAATGAATTGTCTGTATCATAAGTCTGGTAATACACAAGTACTGATTAACATGAGCAGGATGGTAATTGTTGAAAATATATTATACTAGCTATTCTGCTTTTTTTTCAAGATTCCTTGATGAATTACTTCTTTCTTTTGTTTCGAATAATACATTCAAAGTAACATTAAGTATAAAAAGTTAATTTTATTAGAAAATTCTCTTATTATGTGGTATATTTTCTTACCTTTCACATAATTGTGTAGGCCTTGCTGTTTGCCTGAGTAGTTTAAAATGTTATTACTATCTGGTAACATTTATTTAAAGTAAAGGAAAATGAAGTAATATTTAATGATTACCTACTATGTCCAAGGTACATATTATTTTTAAATGCTCACAACAACTAAGTGGGCATTACGAGCATTTTACAGAGGAAATAATTAAGACATAGAAATAGGTGACACAGAATTTATACTCAGTTACATCTGAAAAACACCTGTCATCTCCACTCTTATACATTACAAACGCAGCGACAGGGGACAGAGACAGCAAGAGAGTGAGGGAGAGACTGAATGAGAGAAAGAAACCTCCCAGTGCAGATTGTGCTGAGCCCAAACAATCCTAGATATGTAAGAAAAAGTCTACATCTTCCTATACAATCACTACTATTCATTCTCATTACTATACTTTTCAAAGACAGACATTGGGAAATCTTGCCTTTCTCTTATTTAATTTATTATGTAAAATAAGCATTCAGAATGCACCAAATGTAGATATGTGGCCCCCTTGCCATTCAATGCAACAGAGAAAATTATTCTTATTTAAGCAAAACAAAACAAAGTCACAAATGATGAACTTAGTGGAATAAGTTCAAATAACCCATAACATCTAGAGAAGTAATAAATCAAAACTCTCCATATTAATCTCTTCCCTAATTTCATCCAGTTCTAGATTATTCAAATGATATCTTTTTTTTTTTTTACTTGAGGTCACAATATTGTGTAAATTTCAGGTTTACATCACTATAATTCGCATTCTGTATAGACTGCATAGTGTTTACCACCAAAAGTCTAGTTTCCATCCATCGCCATACATATGTGCCCCTTTACCCCTTTCGCCCTTTTTTAAAATTAATACCACAAATATTTATAAGGTGTCTGATCATGGCGAGGCACTCAAGTTCTAGGCACAGAAGAGTGAATAAGTCGGTGTCAAAGTCTTATTTTTGTTTCCATTTCTCCACTAATAGAGAAACAGATCAAAGTAAGAGTGCTAGAGACCTAATATGAGTAAATTATTTGTTTGAAGCCATTTAGAAGAATTAACTAATTAACTAATTTATAATATGTTAATTACCTAATTAACATATTATGTAGGAATAGTTTTTAATGAATTATTGTTATTTATTACCACTAGCTATCAATTAATGAATATTTGTCATGTGTCAGGCACTGCACAAAGTGCCTGACATACATTATTTCATTTAATCTTTACAAGAATCTCATGATATATATAATGTTTTTCTCTTTTTATAAATGAAAAAACTGAAGGACTCAGAAATGAACACAGGATTCCTAAGTGCAGAGCTAGAATTTCAACCCAAGTTCACCTTCTCCAAAGCCCACTTTCCTCCACTACAAGGACAAGAAGAGTTCTTTAAAGGCAGTTCCTTCATCATAGAGTAAAACTTCTCTAAACCACAATCCTTTAGGCTTCTTTAAAGTTAGAATTTTCTGACCATAACTATTTTATGTCCTTTCCCTTTGAATTCTTTCCAATTTCTAGTATCTTGTTCTCAATAACGGTCCTAAATCTGGGCTTTGATTCTCGATGGTAAACTCAATCTCTACATGTCATTTTCATAGGTACTGTTAAACACAAGAGAAATTTATATCTTTCTCATAGTCAGATTGTATTTAATTATGACCCTGTTGTTTCTCCTAGGTGTCATTTGTTATTGAGCCTCCATAAATACAATAGTTATTTCCCCCTTAATTGCACTTCAAGGCAGTCATCCCTGCTAAACTTCATCTATTCATGTACAGTAATTGTCTTAAACTGGTGAATGCACAGCAATGGCTATTAAAACAGGGACCAAATGGTTGGGGACTACTTAAGCAAATTTAATGGTTGTAGGTCAGTTGAAAAACCATCCACCTGAGAGTGCTAAAGAACTGGAAGAAGAACTCTCACAGCAATTATTTTTTTATAGATAAGCACTTGCGGGATAGCAGTTGAATTTTAGATGACTAGGAAAGACTGCTTCTCACCAATTTTTAAAAACCACATAAAAGAGCACTTGGGAATTACAAGCTAGTGACCTACCGACAATACCAGAAAATTTTCTATGGTGATTCTTTTAAAAAATTCATTTACAGTATATCCTATGTATAATAGCAATACTGAAGTGTTATAGGAGAAAACAAAGAATTGTCAAAAATGATATGTGAGTCTAATTTTTTATTTGATAGTGCTATATAATTGAGGCAAGAAAATATTCCCTACCCTGGTTTTTAATATGCTATTTCCTAATATATCTACTGAAATGTGTTTCATTTTGTCAATGGTAATATTAGCATCACATATTATAGATAAAATATTTTAATACAAATAAAAAGTCAACATTGCTATCATGGCTAAATATTTGCAGTATTCAACTTTGTTGAGTTACCAAATCTTGTCTATAGTCTGTAATTCACCTCTATTGTCCAGTAAGAGCATAGTTATTGGATAGCTTAAGGGAATTTACGTGTACTTTGTCTTATTTTAAAAAATTCATATTAATGTTAGCATCCACTTTGCTTAAATGAATCACTTCTATACACAATACAAGTTAACATTTATCTAGTGGTTAAGCTTGAAGACTACGGAGTGAGATTCACTGCATAATTATACAAAACAGTCAGAATCGCAGACACAATGTATAAGTTCAAAAAATGGTAGGTTTTTATTATGCATTTAGACACCAAGCTAAACCATTTACACGAATTATCTCATTTAATCCTCACAACAACCCTGAGATTATCTTCATTTCACAGATGAGAAAATTTAAATCACCAGAGATTAATTAACATCTCCAAAGTTAAATCTGATAAATGCTAGAGGCATTTACACATAGTGAGGTTTCTCAGCACTGTGGTTTTGTCCAGGCTCTTCCTTCTATCTGGAATGCACTTTCCTCTCGTTAACTAGCTTGTTGGTGCCATCAAGTCTGTTCCAACTCCTAGCGACCCTGTGGACAGCAGAGTGGAACCCTGCTTGGTGTTTTTTGTGCCATCCTCTCCCCTTTCAGCGCTATATCAGACAGTGCTCCACTGCTATTCACAGGGTTTTCATGGCCAATTTTTTCAGAAGCGGGTCAGAAGTGGGTGGGCCGGTCTTTTTTCCCAGTCTGTCTTAGTTTGGAAGCTCTGCTGAAACTTGGCCACCATGGGTGACCCTGCTGCTATGTGAAATTTCAGTGGCATGGCTTTCAGCATCACAGCAACACACAGCTGCCACAGCGCACAACCAACAGATGGGTGGTGTGGTTCCCTGACCTGGAAACGAATCCAGGTCGCAGTGGTGAGAGTGCCTAATCTTAACCACTAGACCACCAGGGCTGGCTTGTTAATTAGATCCTATGAAATTCAAATAAGGCCTGTCCATCAAAAGAAAATATTCCTTAGAACCCTATATTTCCTCTAGGCTTGGTAAGAAGTCTCTGGTCTAGAATTCCATAATATAGATCTTTCTGGTACTATATTTGCCATATTATGTAACGAATATATATATATATTCGTTATATATATATATATATATATATATATACACACACACACATAGCACTCTGTTTAATAATCATCTATGGCTTCCTTAACAGAAAGGATTGCTCTCACGAAAATTTGCACCTAGTAAGTGTTTAATCACTTTTAACGAATTAATGAATAAGTGAATAAATGGAAAAAAATTGATTAAAAAACTATTTGGTTAACAGGAGAACGGAGAGTTAGGTTTCAAAAGGCACACTATGCATTTTCCCCTATGACTGAGGCAATGTTCTGAAGATAAATTTCCTGTGTCTGCTGTACCTCTGGGACAGCCTTTATACATATATGAGGTATTAAAGGTAATAGAAGGTTCAACATGGTTAAAGATGAGAATCCTGAGCAACAGGCAATATCAATGATTCTCAATCTATGGTCTATCTAAATGACATGGAGAGAATGATGAATACATACATTTGGTTATTGCAATATATTATTATCAATGGAGAGGGTATAAAATTAGTGAGAATATGACAGACCAGACCTGTTTCCTGAGACAGAATTTTCCCAAGACTAGTTTGTAAGAGGCAAACTCCCAACTCAAGTAGTTCAGGTGGGATTTGTGGGTGCTTCAAACTTTTTCCACATATTTTCTTTCACACCGAAAGATATGAAAGTCACAAAAATCCTGAGGTCCTAGTTTACTACCAAACAGAGACCTGTTGAAAAGTTAAATATTTTTAATTTTATTGTCTTAAAGCACACACTAAAAAAATCTATGTTATAATAGATACATTTGTATCGTGTGGGTTTTGTGTTTAAGTATACTTACCTAAATAAACATATAAAATTCTATATTTCTTGACATAACATAGATGTTTGTGAAACAGATCTAAAGGGCTTTTCTTGATCTAAAAGCAATAAAAGTATATGAGTCTAAAAAGGCAACATGGTAATACAATTGTGAGGATTTTTCAGGGCTTATAGAAGAAAAAGAAAACTGAAATGAGAAGTCATTGTTTTAGAGGAATGAATAAATATGAGTAGAAGCTTCTTAACTAATTTTGTTTCTATAGATAAAATAGTTGATAAAATTAGGACTGACTGGGTGGTTGTGTTATTTTGTCATGTGACAGCAACAAAAAATTATTTTCAAAAATAACAGAAGTTAGCTAATGAAAGCATCTGTCTGCATACTAAAAAGTGGTGGCCAACAATAAATAAATAAATTCCTCTTTGAGAAATATCTGCTATTTAATGATCATTTACTCTGCCCCAACTAATATTCAAATTTTCCTTTTAATCACATATGAACAGTTGAGGCTTAGATTAGAAGAAGCATGCCAAACCTCACACAGCTATTTAAATGGCAGATGCAAGGCTGACAGGTCTATCTGTTCCCAAAATTGAGCTTTTAAACTGCCCTGCTACACTTAACTAGGAACACACATCGGGATATTTATAATTAATATTATTACGGCATTATCAGATTATTTCACTTCCCAATGAGGAATGAATCCAAGCGGCCAGTCATATCCACCCACTAACCAAGCATCCTGTAAGCTAAATATCTTAGAGCAAAGAATACACAGAAATTGGTTTCAACTGTTTGGCAATATTAATGTAGCTGAATACTCTATTTTTTAAATAGAACATTTTGGAATGTTTAATAACCATGAAATTACTGACTCTATTTTTTCCTCATACTTATAAAGTGTTTTGGGTCTATGAAAATAAGATAGGAAAACAAGTGGTGAATTTTACTAAGGCAAGAAAAAAAAAAACAACCAGTTGAGAAGAAAAAAATACCAAGATCCCAATGAACCACAAATATGTATTTCCAGCACTGAATGAGCAATTTTATGATAATAAGTTCTTCCATATTCTGTGCACAATTTTTGTTAATGCTATTTTGTATTGAGTCCATATTCACTTTAAATTTTTTAATAGATATACATGGGGTATGATAAATATAAGGAATGCTTTTATTTATAATCATACTATTTTAGTAATTTCTAAATTATCACACATTGCTTCTTCAGAAACATTTTATTAGTGTATTAATTTCTTATTTTAAACATAATATATTTATGAATGCGTTCAAAGAAGCTTCTTTGGATTTCTACTTTTACCCTTGTCCTTATTTATTTGAGAGAAAGATCAGCTTCTATATCAAAAATACTAAAATATGATGGTCACTTTTTAACAATTATAAAAATGGGTTAGATTAGAAGCACACAGAAAAAGAGCACACAAAGAATGAAGTCAGTGTCATTTAAATCTTGCAAAATGCACTCCTATATTATGATCCGGTGGGTTACAGTGACAGTTCAGTGACTGCAACAGGTAATATAATTATCCCCATTTTAGGAAGGGCACCGTGAGGCAAAGAGAGTCAAAATGGCTTTACAATAAATTCCTTTTCTATTCAAATCAAGACAGATGCCATAGTGGGATTTATTTCTTTGCCACTTCTGTAAAAATATAAATAATATGTGCTTATGAATAGAAACTAAACCATTGTTGAAATTAGACCATGAATTTCATTTATTTTGACCCCTATTATTCTGCCTATCATATATGCCAAACCAAGCACAGTAGGTAGCATCCAAATGGAAAGACAACCAAATGAAGCAAAGTCGTTCAGCTCTATTACTGTTATGCACGTTAGCTCTGACTTCAGGTAGCTAATGTTTTACCATCATTTTCTTTATACAGTAGCTCTTTTCAGAATGAGTTAATGTATTTCATTGGTGTAAAACTCATTAAAACAAATTAAAATGGTAAAAAAAGAACATCAGCTGCCTCAATGTTAATTTTTCCAAATTTTATTTTCACTTATACCTCTCTTATGCTTTCTCAGTCCGTATATTTAACTTCTTGCTAACATACCTCATTGAAAGTCTTGTTTCAAATGGTGAAACATGATCTCATCTTCCCCCAACCTAACCTGTTTCTGACTTCTATTAAAAAGAATAAAATACAAATAAATGGAAAGATATACCATGTTCATGGATTGGAACAATTAATACTGTTAAAACAGCCATACTACCCAAACAATCTTCAAATTCAATGCAATCTCGATCAAAATACCAATGGCATTTTTCACAGAACTAGAACAAAGAATTCTAAAATTAGTAGGGATATTCAAAAGACTCCAAATAGCCAAAGCAATTTTGAGAAAGAAGAACAAAGCTGGAGGAAGCCTATACTACAAAGCTATAGGAATCAAAACTATAAGGTACTGGCACAAAAACAGACAGATGGACTAGATAGACAGCCCAGAAATGAACCCACACATATATGGTCAATCAATTTATGACAAAGGAGGCAAGAATATACAATAGGGAAAAGACAGTCTCTTCAATAAATGGTGTTGGGAGAACCGGACAGATACAGGTAAAAGAATGAAACTGGACCACTATCTTACATTATACAGAAAAACAAATTCAAAATGGATTAAAGACTTGAATGTAAGATCTGAAACCCTAAAATTCCTAGAAGAAAACATAGGCAGCCAGCTCTTTGGCATTGGTCTTAGCAAAATTTTTTTGGACTAGTTTCCTCAGGCAAAGGCAACAAAAGCAAAAATAAACAAATGGGATTACATCAAACTAAAAAGCTTTTGCAAAGAGAAAGAAATCATCAACAAAACAAAAAGACAACCTAATGAATGGGAGAAGATACTTGCAAATCACACATCCAATAAGGAGTTAATATCCAAAATATATAAAGAACTTACACAACTTAACATCAAAAAAAAGCAACTTTATTAAAAGATGGGCAGAGGACTTAGATTTTTTTTTTCCAAAGAAGACATACAGATGACAAACAGACACATTAAAAGATGCTCACCATCACTAATCATTAGGGAAATGCAAATCAAAACCACAGTGAGATATCACTTAACACCTATCAGAATGGCTATTATCAAAAAGACAAAAAATAAGCACTGGCGAGGATGTAAAGAAAAGGGAACCCTTGTGCACTGTTGGTCAGAATGTAAATTGGTGCAGCTACTATGGAAAACAGTATGGAGGTTCCTCAAAAAATCAAAACTAGAACTACCACACAATCCAGCAATTCCACTCCGGTATTTATCTGAAGAAAACGAAAGCACTAATTCAAAGATATATATACACCCCTATGTTCATTGCAGCATTATTTATAAAAGCCAAGATATGGAGGCAACCTTAGTGTCCACAGATAGATGAATGGATAAAGAAGATGTAATAAATATATATATACCCATATATAATGGAATATTACTCAGCCATAAAAAAGAATGAAATCTTGCCCTTTGTGACAACATGGATGGACCTAGAGGGTATTACACTAAGTGAAATGTCAGGTAAATAAAGACAAATACTGTATGATTTCACTTACATATGGAATCTAAAAAACAAAACAAACAAAACAGAAACAGAAATGTAGATACAGGAAACAAACTGGTGGTTCTCAAAAGGCGTAGGGTTTGAAGGGGCGGGAGAAATAGGTGAAGGGGATTAAGAGGTATGAACTTCCAGTTATAAAATAAATAAGTATGGGGATGTGATGTACAGCATAGGAAATATAGTCAATAATATTGTACTAACTGTATGGTGATAGATGGTAACTAGGCTTATTGTGGTGATCATTTTGTAACGTATATAAATATTGAATCACTATGATGTACACCTAAAACTAATATGATAGTGTATGTGAATTATACTTCAGTTAAAAGAAATAGTGTGTTGTTTTCCTGGATATCTAGACTCAAAACTTTCATCGGCGTGTGTTTGGTCTTTTTTTCTTGCCTTACCAAATCCTGTGATAGTACTATTGATCTTTCTGTCAAAATATTCTCAGGGGGCCGCCCGGTGGTGCAGCGGTTAGTTCGTGCTTGGCAGCCCAGGGTTCGCGAGTTCGGATCCCGAGCGCCCACTGACGCACTGCCTGTCGGCCATGCCATGGTGGCGTCCCATATAAAGTAGAGGAAGATGGGCACGGATGTTAGCCCAGGGCCAGTCTTCCTCAGCAAAAAGGGGAGCATTGGCAACAGATGTTAGCTCAGGGCTGGTCTTCCCCACAAAAAAAATATATATTCTCACATATGACCTTCCATCTCACTTCAACTACTGTAATTTAGGCTGTTAGTACCATAAAAAACTCCCATCTAGTATTTCGGCCCTGCTGTTTTTGGTTGTGTGTAACCTGTTCCTAATTTTCTTTGGTATCTAACAGATAAAATTTAAACTCCATAGTTTGTTGTCTATGGCCTTCTATAGATAAGAACCAAGAGCATATTCCTGTTGTAACCCCACACAATTTCCAATACAAACCCTCCACTTGTATCAGTGGTGTTAGCTCTTCCACGTGAACCCCTTGTACTTTCACATTGGACTTTCGCTTGTATGAAGGTACCACAACGAGTGCCTTCCACTTTTTCTCCTCCATTCTGTAAAGAGTTTTGCTAACTCTACCTTCTCCAAAAAGCCTTCCATCATCATTAAGACAAGAAACACTGTATTGTATAATTGAAATTTGCCAACAGAGTAGAACTTAAATGTTCTCACCAAAAAAAAAAAAAAAAGATAAATGTATGAGGTGATGGATGCGTTAATTAACTAGATGAGGGGATTCCTTTCACAATGTATACATTTGTCAAGTCACTACAATGTACACATTAAATATCTTACAATTTTACTTATCAATTAAACCTCAATAAAGCTGAAATAAAAAAAAAAAGTCAGTATGGAATCCTCTGTCCCCATTAAACATTTTGTATGTGCTGTCCCATCTGGCCCTCATCAACACTATCTTATCTATAGTTGCACAGATACCAACACACACATAAGCACACGCACACACACACACTCTTCACATGGCTGCTTTCTTCTAATCATTCAGGTTTCCGTTAAAAAGCTTCAGTGAGGTCTTGACCAACTGCCATGTCTACAGAAGTCGGTCGTGTCACATCACCTGCTTTATTTTCTTTCTCACACCTAAGAACACTGCTGTTTTGCAGATGGGGAAACAGAGGCTAGAGAATGTAAGGGATTTGTCCACAGCTGTTCAATTTCTGAGCAGCAGAGAAAAGGCCTGGGAGGCAGAGGGCAGGGCTCTCAGGATTTTGCAGGTAAACTTAGCCCATTTTGAAATGTGTCCTACGGCAGTCCCAGCACCCCCTCATAAAACGTTAAGACAGCAGTCATTTGGTTTTAAGCATTTTAACGTCTTTTCAAAGTTGCCCTCTCTCTCTTCTTTTCTTTGTCCTTATTTCCTCGGTAAAACCTGTCTGGCAGAGTGGCAGGACAAGTGTGGGAACAGCGAGGGAGCATTTGGTCAGGTATAGAGTCACCAGATATAGCAATAAAAATGCAGATGCACAGCTAACTTTGAATTTCAGATAAACAAGAAATATTTTTTAAGAATGAGTATATCTTATACAAGCTTGGGGACATACTTATGCTAAACATTATCTCTGTTTCATCTGACATTCAAACTTAACTGGACACCCTGTGTTTTATCTGGCAGCCCTCTACAGATGGTCCCTCCACATGTCCTGTGAATAATGGTTATAGGCCTCTTGTGAGTATGCTTGGAAAAGAAAACAAACAATAAAATCACATTCAGCTCTGTTGTTTTATTTACGTTAGTGACATTTTGATGTTCTTTAACAATAAAAACAGCACAAATATTCCAAAATGAATATGTATTTTATTTTGGGAACTTTGACTTATATTTATCTTTATCAGCTCAGATCCCTCAATCTTCTGTGAATTCACAGCACTTAATACCTAGCACCAAAGGAACTGAAAAACTGCATGGGTTTCTCACGGTGAACTCAGGTTTGGTGAACTTGCACAAGCTATTTAATTTCTCTTTTGGCCTCAGTTTCTTCATCTGAAGAATGGAGATAATAGCACCTATCTTATAAGGTTATTAGGAGTAATTGAGGAAATGTATATAAATGTGGTAGTCCAGCACTTAGTAGACACTCAAGAACATTAGCTTCCTTTTTCTTCCTTAACACTCCATTTCTGAGAATGGACAGCATCACTTCCCAGACCACTGCAAAATACTAGGCTAAAGAAATAACAGAGATACATCCCAAAGAAATTTTGATTCTTACTCTTTACTTATATGCAGGTACCAGCAGAGCCACATTTCTTGTTATAAGCCCTAATGATAAGTAATCAATCACTGATTCATTCATTCAACCATTTATTCAACAAGTATTTATTGAGGATCTAACATGTGCCATGCAGTGTTCTAGGAGCTGAGAAAACACAGTAAATCGAGCAAAGTTATTTTTTTCTCCTGTGAGAATTGTTTATATTATGGTGTGTGTCGGGGGGAGCAGATAATGAACAGATAGCAAGAAAATCTATATTACATGACATTTATTATGTTCTAGAGAAAAACCATTTAGGGAAAATGTGAAACCGAGTCTTGAATTTCGTTTTATGGAGATTACTGGTGACCTTGATAACAACTTTTTGTTCCCTGAAATTTGTTCAAGAGAATGAGAGGAGGAAGTAAAACAAAAAAGCCAAGAAAACATTGATTCTTAGTCAAGGGATAAGCAGACAGGGTCAGAAACTCAGGTAAAGAAAAGTTCAATAGAAGACCAAGCTGAAAACAAGTTGGCAAGGAGGATATATATCTCAGAAAGAAATATTTAAAAACTTAATAAACCTCATGCCACTGTAAGTATCCAAAAATAAGTGATACACAAACACTAAAATTCATTCCACAGGGGTCATGAGCAAAAGAAACAAGACATTAGAGAACAGGAACACTCCAGTGTGGCCAAATGAACTATATTAAATTCTTTGTTCACATTCAGGAGTGTGGAGTCTATTAGAATAGTGTCAAGTAAAATCTAAGGGTAATTTTTTATTGTTGCAGGCTGCTGTGGGGCAGCCCGAGGAACAGCCTCACAGTGGTGGAATACCCCATCATCTACTATGGAGACAACAGGCTCTTTAATGTTCCTTTCAGTTAGCTTTAAACTGTTACTCAATTTTGGCAACACATTTTCATTCTTGAATTATACTCTTCTACGCTGCTTTTCTAGTCTTTTAATGTCTCATCGCAAACGGACAGATTTGACTTATTTTAATGAATGTTCCCCAAGTGTATACAGCAATGTAGATATGGGCTTTTGGATAAAAATTGGGTGAGGTTAGCATGAATGACAGTTTGTTTAAGGTAAAGGGTAAATATCTTTTTCCAAAAGTCAGGCAACCATATATTTACTAAGCCAATTATAAACAATTAAGGTAACATTTTGTAGGAACATGGAGTTAACAATTAAAAGGACACTTAACATCTGTTAAAATTAGAAATATTTTGAAGCAAGATTTTTTTCAGTAAAATTTTCTGTACATAAAATTAAGCCTACTTGAACAATAATATATATTCATTTTCCCCCTTCAACAACCTAAAATGTGAATATAAGATTCAAGCTATTTTAAATAATTTTCACTGATTGAAAGCTGTGCCCTGTCATTCCCCATATCATGTTCCCAGGCTCTGAAGCAGACACTGGGGCAGCTGGCAGCAGGTGTCCTTATCTTAGATTGTAGTAGATTTTATATGAGAAGGAAGGAAAGTGGAATCTCTTCTTTTTTTTTTTTTTTTAAGAGGGAAAGAAATCCACTTTGATTTGATTATATTTTTTTCCCAATCATCTACATAAAGGTCACTTCATGTATCAACTTGACTGGATCATGGGGTGCCCAAATATCTGGTTAGGTATTATATTTGGATGTGTCTGTGAGAGTGTTTCTAGAAGAGACTAGTAGTTGAATCTGTAGACTGAGTTAAAGAGTTTGCCCTCCCCAATGTGGGTGGGCATCATCCAATCAGTTGAGGGCCTGAATAGAACAAAATGGTGGAGGAAGGAAGGATTCACTCTCTCTGCCTGGCTGGTTAAGCTGGGACATCTACCTTCTCCTGCCCTTGGTGCTTAGTTTTCAGGCCTTCAGACTCAGACTGAAATCTATACCCTCAGCTCTCTGGCTCTCAAGCCTTTAAACTATAACACCAACTTTTTGGTTCTCTAGCTTGCAGATGGTAGATGGTGGCACTTCTCAGCCTCCATAATTACATGAGCCAATATCTTATAATAAATTGATATAGATATAGTTATATACAAATATGTACAACCACATATTTACTATAAACATAACTACATATAACTATATATATAACTATATCTGTATATAGCTAGATCTAGATCTATCTATATATCCTATGGTGTGTGTGTGTGTGTGTGTGTGTGTGTGCGTATCTCCTAGGTTTCTGTTTCTCTGGAGAACCCTGACTAATACAGTTAAATAACAAGTGTCAGAAAAATATCAACAACAGTATTATATAGCAAAACAGGGTAATTTCAATTAGGCTAGGAAGCTGGCCCACCATGTCTGAATTTTCATCTATGGAAAATATAAATTTGAAATTTTAAACAATCAAGTTAGAAGTAAAATATAACATACACTAAACATTTGAAAAGGAAGGCCCATCAGATTTATAATGGTATGATTTCATATATCTTATTTGATTAGTCTTAATTCTACATTCAATGTATTGATTTTAAAAAATAAAGTAATTGAGGAGGAGGGACATCAGCCTCATGGCAGAGTGAACTCTCCGCTGAGACTCTCCCCCTTAAGATTCAACAAAAAGGACATTCATATACCAACAGAGGACATTTACACAACACAAAAGACATCTGAGAGACCCACGCAGCCATACATCTGACGGTGGAGGTACTGAACCCCCTGGAGTAAGTGGAAGGAGGTAAGGAGAGCTCTTCTCCCTCCTGAATGGCAGTGACTCCAGGACCACATGGCTCTCAGAGAGAGGAGGGAGGGGCAGCCCTTTGTGGGAAAACCATTGCTCTCCAAGTTCCCTCACAGCCAACATGAAATCCCCACATGGAGGTGACTGAACTGTTGTGGGGGTGCCTTCACCAAGTTAGCACCTCAAGAGAGCAGATAGCAAGGGAAGAACAAGAATCTCCCAGGATTGGGATGCAAAAGAAGGCACACCTTCCCACACCTGCACGCCAGCACAGCTGGTCAGCCAGAGCACCTGCAGATCATGGTGGGCTCAGAATACACAGCTCTTGACCTGCACCCAGTGGTAGCAGGTGGAAGCTGCGGCCAGATACTATCACTTGTGGAGACACAAATCCATGGCATCAAACAATATGAAAAAACATATTAAATGTCCAGACCAGAAGGAAAATGACAATCACCTAGAAATCAATACTGAAGGCACAGATATTTATAACCTAAATGACAGAGATTTCAAAATAGCTATCATAAAAAAGCTCTAGTTACAAGAAAGTACCGACAGTTCAATGAAATCAGGAACTTCTTCACAAAAAGAGATTGAAAATCTAAAGAAAAAGCAATCAGAAATGTTGGAGATGAAAAACACAATGGAGGAGACAAAGAAAAATCTGGAGTCTTTAAATTAGAGAGCTGACAATATGGAGGATATAGTTAGCAATCTAGAGGATAGGAATGCAGAAATCTTCCAGATGGAGGTGGAGAGAGTACTCAGACTAAAAAGAAATGAACAAGTTCTCCGAGAAATATCTGACTCAACTAGGAAATGCAGCATATGGATTATAGGTATTCCAGAGGGACAACAGAGGGGAAAACGACCAGAGAGCCTGTTCAAACATCCGAAACCTGGAGAAGGAGCTTGAAATACAAGTGAATGAAGCCAATAGATCTCCTAACTATATCAATGTAAAAAGACCCTCTCCAAGGCATATAGTAGTAAAGCTGGCAAAAGACAATGACAAAGAAAAATATTAAGGGCAGCAAGACAGAAGAAAATAATGTACCAAGAAACTCCTATCAGGCTTTCAGCAAATTTCTCAGCAGAAACCTTATAGGCTACAAGAGAGTGGAATGATACATTCAAAATTCTGAAAGACAAAAACTTTCAGCCAAGAAAACTCTATCTAGCGAAAATATAATTCAGAAATGATGGAGAAATAAAAACTTTCCCAGATAAACAAAAGCTAAGGAAGTTCATCACCACAAGACAGCCCTATAAGAAATGCTCAAGGGCCTCATACCTGAAAAAAAAAAGGAGGGGTACAAAGCCTTGAGCAAGGAGAAAAATAGGTAGACAAAATCAGAAAAACTACAGCTCACTATCAGAACAGGTTAGCAAAAACTTAATTATAACATCAAAGATAAAAGGAAGGAAAATACCAAAAATAAATATAATCTCATCATTTTAACCACAAAATTACAACACAAGATGGAATAAGTTGTGACAATAATAACTTGCAAGGGGAAGAGGGGAGGGAGGGAATCAATTTAGTCTATGGAAATAAGAGGCTATCAGAAAACAGACTATCTCATCTACAAGATTTTTTATACAAACCTCATGGTAATCACTAAACAAATAATTAGAACAGAGACACAAATAATAAATACAGAGAAAACTAAGGAAATCATCATAGAGAACTACCAAACTGAATTGGCAGTCTGAAACACACTGGACGAGAAACAAAGGAACTGCCGATGAATTGGGAAATGAGTGATAAAATGGCAGCATTAAGCCCTCATATATCAATAATCACTCTAAATGTAAATGGAATGAATTCTCCAATCAAAAGACACAGAGTAGTGGGATGGATTAAAAAACAAGACCCAACAATATGCTGCCTCCAAGAAACAAATCTCAGCTCTAAAGACAAACACAGACTCAGAGTGAAGGGATGGAAGATGATACTCCAAGCTAATGGAAAACAAATGAAAGCAGGTGTTGCCATACTTATATGAGACAAAGTAGACTTTAAGATAAAACAGGTAATGACAGACAAAGAGGAGCAGTATATAATGATAAAAGTGACACTCTTCCAAGAAGACATATCACTAATAAATATATATGCACCCAACACAGGAGTATCAAAGTACATAAACAACTATTAACAAACCTAAAAGGAGATAATAACAACAACACAATAATAGTAGGGGACCTTCCCACCCCACATACATCAATGGATAAATTATCAAGACAGAAAATCAATAAGGAAATAGTGGAGTTAAATGAAAAACTAGAGCAGATGGACCTAACAGATATATATACAGCATTCCATCCAAACAGAGCAGAATACACATTCTCCTCAAGCACACAGGAATATTCTCAAGGATAGACCATATGTTGGAAAACAAGGCAAGCCTCCATAAATTAAAGAAGATTGAAATCATAACAAGCCTCTTTTCTGACCATAATGCTATGAAGCTAGAAGTCAACTACAAGAAAAAAACTGTGAAAGTGATAAAGATGTGAAGACTAAAGAACATGCTACTAAACAACTAATGGATCACTGAAAAAGTTAAAGGAGAAATCCAAAAATATCTGGAGACAAATGAAAATACACCATACCAACTCATAAGGAATGCAGCAAAAGTGGTCTTGAAAGGTAAATTCATAGCAATATGGGCCCATCTTAACAAAAAAGAAAAATCTCAGCTAAACAATCTTAAATTGCACATGAGTGTATTAGAAAAAGAAGAACAAACAAAACCGGAAGTCAGCAGAAGGAGGGAAATAATAAAAATTAGAGGAGAAATAAAATGAAATTGAACCAGAAAAACAGTAGAAAGGATCAATGAAATAAAGAGCTGGTTCTTTGAAAAGATAAACAAAATTGTCAAACCCTTAGCCAGACTCACTAACAAAAAAAGAAGGAAGGCTCAAATGAATAAAATTAGAAATGAAACAGGAAAAATTACAACAGATACCACAGAATTACAAGGGATTCTAAGAGAATATTATGAAAAACTATAGGCCAACTAATTGGAATCTGGAAGAAATGGACAAATTCTTAGACTCATACAACCTCGCAAAACTGAATCAAGAAGAAGTAGAATCTGAATAGACCAATCATAAGAGATTGAAACAGTAATCAAAAAACTCCCAAAAAATAAAAGTCCAGCACCAGATGGTTTCTCTAGAGAATTCTAGCAAACATTAAAAGAAGATTTAATACCTATCCTTCTCAAACTATTCCAAAAAACAGAGGAAGATGAAACACTTCCTAACACATTCTACAAGGCAAACATCACCCTGATACCAAAGCCAGAGAAGAACAACACAAAGGAGAGAAATTACAGGCCAATATCGCTGATGAAGATAGATGCAAAAACCCTCAACAGAATATTGGCAAACTGAATACAGCAATACATTAAAAAGATCATACACCAAGACCAAGTGGGATTTACACCAGGGTCACAGGGATAGTTCAACATTTGCAAATCAATCAATGTGATACACCACATTAACAAAACAAAGAATAAAAACTACATGATCATTTCAATAAATGCAGAGAAAGCATTTTACAAGATCCAATATCCATTTATGATAAAAACTCTCAACAAAATGGGTATAGAAGGAATGTACCTCAACATAATAAAGGCCAGATATGACAAACCCACAGCCAACATCATACTCAACGGGGAAAAAATGAAAGCCATTCCTGTGAGAAGAAGAACAAGACAACAGTTCACCACTCTTATTCCACATAGTACTGGAGGGTTGGGCCAGAGCAATCAGGCAAGAAAAGGAAATAAACAGAATCCCAATAGATAACAAAGATATGAAACTCTCACTGTTTGCAGATGACATGATTTTATATATAGAAAATCCTAAAGAATCCATTGGAAAACTGTTAGAAATAATCAACAATTACAGCAAACAGCAAAGTTTGGGTACAAAATCAACTTACAAAAATCAGTTGCATTTCTATACTCTAATAACGAACTAACAGAAAGAGAACTCAAGAAGACAATCCCATTTACAACGCAACAACAGCAAAAAAATATCTAGGAATAAATTTAACCAATGAGGTGAAAGACCTATACGATGAAAACTTTAAGACATTATTGAAAGAAATTGATGATGACATAAAGAAATGGAAAGATATCCCATGCACATGGATTGGAAGAATAAACATAGTAAAATGTCCATAACACCTAAAGCAATCTACAGATTCGATGCAATCCCAATCAGAATCCCAATGACATTCTTCATGGAAGTAGAACAAAAATACTAAAATTCATATGGGGCAACAAAAGACCTTGAATAGCTAAAGCAATCCTGAGGAAAAAGAACAAAGCTGTAGGCATCACAATCCCTGACTTCAAAATATACTATAGAGCTATAGTAATCAAAACAGCATGGTACTGGTACAAAAACAGACACACAGATCAATGGAAGAGAATTGAAAGCCTAGAAATAAAACCACACATCTATGGACAGCTAATCTTTGACAAAGGAGCTAAGAACATACAATGGAGAAAGGAAAGTCTCTTCAATAACTGGTGCTGGGAAAACTGGACAGTCACATGCAAAAGAATGAAAGTAGTCCATTATCTTTTGCCTTACACAAAAATTAACTCAAAATGGATCAAAGACTTGAAGGTAAGATCTGAAACTATAATACTCCTAGAAGAAAATACAGGCAATACACTCTTTTACATTGGTCATAGAGGGATCTTTTTGAATTCCATGTTTACTCGGACAAGGGAAACAAAAGAAAAAATAAACTAGTGAGACTCCATCAGACTAAAGAGCTTCTGCAAGATAACGGAAACCAGGATCAAAATGAAAAGAGAACTCACCAGCTGGGAGAAATATTTGCAAATCATATATTCAACAAAGGGTTAATCTCCATATATATAAAGAATTCACACAATGGAACAACAGAAAAACAAGCAACCTGATCAAAACATGGGCAGAGGATACGAACAGACATTTTTCCAAGGAAGACATACAGATGGCCAATAGGCACATGAAAAGATGTTCAACATCATTAATAATCAGGGAAATGCAAATCAAAACTACACTAAGATATCACCTTACACCCATTAGAATGGCTATAATCATCAAGAAAAAGAATAACAAATGTTAGAGAAGTTGTAGAGAAAAGGAAACCCTCATACACCGCTGATGGGAAAGCAAACTGGTGCAGCCTCTATGGAAAACAGTATGGAAATTTCTCAAAAAATTCAAAATAGAAACACCATATGTCCCAGCTATCCCACTACTGGGTATCTATCCAAAGAACTTGAATTCAATAATCCAAAGAGGCTTATGCACCCCTACGTTCACTGCAGCATTGTTCACTATAGCCAAGAAGTGGAAGCAACCCAAGTGTCCCTCGATGGATGATTGGATAAAGAAGATATGGTATATACATACAATGGAATACTACTCATCCATAAAAAAGACAAAATTGTCCCACTGGCAACAGCATGGATGCACCTGGAGGGCATTATGTTAAGTGAAATAAGCCAGAGAGAGAACGACAACACCACATGATTTCACTCATACGTGGAAGATTAACACACAGACAGAGAGAACAGTTTGCTGGTTTCCAGGGGGAAGGGAGTTAGCGGTGGGCACAAGGAATGAAGGGGCACATGTATACGGTGACTGA
This sequence comes from Tapirus indicus, assembly GCA_031878705.1. Taxonomy (NCBI): domain Eukaryota; kingdom Metazoa; phylum Chordata; class Mammalia; order Perissodactyla; family Tapiridae; genus Tapirus; species Tapirus indicus. Next base: position 73,281,174 of record CM062919.1, on the reverse strand, counting down.
AAACAATGTAAAACTGAAATTTCACAATGTTATAAGCTTTTATGACCTCAAAAAATAAATAAATAAAGTAATGGAAAACCAGATTTTGTTTAGCTTATCTTAAGGAAAATTTCCTTACTTTTATATACAGTGTCAAAATATCAAAGATACTTTGGAAAATGGATGAATATTTCATTATTCCATATTACTAGAAACAAGAAAGATCAACACACAAAACAGAACCATCATCTTGAAGAATATCAATAAATGTAGCCAAGAAGTTCTGAAAATGTAATAACAAAAATATCAGTGTTTGAGACATCTGTTCTTCTGTGTAAGAAATAGGATACTACTACTAAGCCAATTCCTCTAATGTAACATTTTATGTGAAAGAAAAGTGACCTAGTGGAATTGGTTGTTTTCAATGAATACAAGAGAAGAGGAGATTATGTACCAAAAGTCATAGATACAGTATGCAAAGCAAAAAACAGAACTCTATTGTGCTGGCTTGGTAGCATAGTGGTTAAGGTCGCACACTCCACTTTGGTGGCCCATGGTTCACAGGTTTGGATCCCAGGTGCGGACATATGCATCACTTATCAAGCCATGCTGTGGCGGCGTCCCATATAAAGTAGAGGAAGATGGGCACGGATGTTAGCCCAGGGCCAATCTTCCTCAACAAAAAAGGGAGGATTGGCAACACATGTTAGCTCAGAGCTAGTCTTCCTCACCAAAAACAAAAAAACAAACAAAATCCAGAACTGTATTCTATACTAATATATTTCCATCTGCTTCAGATATCACTTTATCTTTTCTTTTTTTCAAATTGTGACCCACTAAACTTCCCATAATTAGCACAATTAATGAAGTCTAATTTTGTAATGCTTCAAAATTGTTTTTTTTAATATGTAAGCAGTGTATAAATCAATCAGACAAAATACTGATTCCTTTCATTTTCATTCTAATGAGAAGCTGTATATTTTTAGAGTGGTTAGTTTTCTTATATTTTATGGTAACTTTATGTTGTTTTTGTTTTGTTTTCTTTTATTGCAAAAAAAGAATAAGTAAAATAATAATGAAAAGACTAAAGATAAATGCACATGTTCTCTGAACCTTATTTTTTAATTATCTAAATGAGAACACTAAGATGCAGAGTATCAAAGCAAAATCAGCTAACTTAAGCATTAGATCTGGTTATTCAATAAAATGTCGATCAAATGGTGATTGCTGAAGGTGTGACAGAGTTAAGAGAATCTGCAGGATATTCTGGCATCGTAGAAATAAAACTGAAGAGCTACACTTCTAAGTTAAGGAAACAGTCAATCAAAATAAGATTTGCACAATTTTCACATAGTTTTGTAACCATTTGAATTTATGAACAGGACTGTATCATTTCAGAGCAAGCTGCCAACTTGTACTTATGTCTTCATTTATGAGAAAAAGGCAGATGAATAATGTTTATAAACAAAGCCAAAAAAATTAGAAAATAATTCTCAAACCACCTTCTAAAATTTTTAAAAACTGTACTCACTTATAATAGGAATGTTTGGGACTCTCCACAGAGGCAAATATTATAGTGCTGAGAGCACAGACTCCAGAGCCAGGCTGCCTGGGTTCAGGCCCAGTTCCGCCGATGTTTAGCTGAGTGACACTGAGCAAGGAAGGAGAGACAGGCCCTTTGTCTCACTGATGGCTCTAGTGGCTCTGGCTATCATGACTTTCTCCCTCGTCCCTTGTGGAGGCTTGGCAGAGAGCAGGCTCAGGAGCATTAAGTTAGCTCGCTGGAAGAACTCTCAGCCTCTGTCTGATACCTGCAGTGTTGGTTTGCCTTCTCCCCTAGCTCAGCTCCTGTCACTTCTCTGTTCTAAGGCCATTTCCACAAGCACAAAGATTCCAACCAGATCCCAAGTGTCTCCAGCTCCTCTCCCAATCCCATAATAAATGTAAAGTGGTCCTTTTCCCTGAGACTAGCTTTGTCCAGTTTAGCATTTTATGCTGTTCAAGCCCTTCCGAGCCCCTGTAATCAAGTAATCCCTTTGCATACACGTGCACTGTTCATAGGCTGCCACTTGTTAGAAAACGTGGAAAGACTACATTGACTAACCCCACCAAAAGTTCTTACTACCTTTTTCTAGTAATTTTTTTAATTCACCATTTAAGGACTTTATTATATTCTCTCCCAATCCCTCTTCCATACTTCAAAATACCAAATCTGAGGAAAAGGAAAGTTTTATCACTTGCTTAGAAATGAATATCTTCCAAAATGAAGACCTTCAACTTTTATTCTTACTGAAAAACGCTTTGCTTCTTTCATGTTTACTTTACTTGATATTTAAGAAATGTTTCTTCTTTTCCCAGGTTAACTCCTTCTTGTTTTCTTAGGCTCTCAACTCTGTTAATTCTCAATCACTCCTGCCCTGTTGTTCTTACGTGTCTTTGGACAAATGTGTTCAGTTCCCTCTTCATTTCTATGTTGTCCTTTTATTGTGCATGTATTCTCATCCCTTCAGGATCTCTTTCCAGCCCAAGTCTTCACCCTCTCCAGAGGACAGACCTTGCCCGATGTTTCAGCTTCAATGCCTTACCGCTTCCTTAGTCCTTAACGCCTGAATTTAGGTTTTCATCACTATCCCCTATTAAAAATGTTTTCTTATAGATTAGTAATGTTCTTATAACTTGTAATATCATGCATTTTCCTATCTTTTATTTTAATCTATCTTATACAACTGTTTTCCCTACCATGGTACTTTAACCTAGTAAGCATTTAATAACTGTTATTTAAGTTGAGTTAAATTAAAAGAAGAAAATATGTTAAATATCATACCCTGTCTCATTGACCTTGAGTCTGTTAGATCTCGGTGTAAGCCCTGGGTTTTATATGTAATTTAACCATGTTTATCTTTATGTCCCTGATGACTGTGAGTCTCAGTTTTCTAAAGGTTACAGTGGGGGTACAATGATTTCCTCTTCATCTTACAGCACTGTGATAAAAATCAAGAGTGATGGTACAATATATGGCACACTGTAATGCAATTGCAAGTTATTACATACAAAAACATTTTTATTAAAAATTATTTTTCAGCACATAGAGTTAAATTAAACTCATTTTACAACAAACTGGAAAATTAGAAAAATAGAAATAAGTGAAGAAAGGAAAGGCATAGATATGTGAAAGTTTATGTCTACAGAGATTATTAAATTAAAAGTGACTACACTTCTAGATTTTAGAGGGGACAGTTAAACTCAAATGTTATTTAAAATATAACTATGGAATATGGTGCCAGAGAAATCATGTAAATTTTATTTTTAAGTTTATTTATAAAATCAAGAAACAACTGCGAATCAGGAAAGGTCTCTGAATGCAACTGAGTGAAATTCTCTACTTTTGCAGCTGGGATAACTATTATGTGAAAGTTGTTTCCATTTTGAAGTCAAATGAAAAACAATCTGAGAGTGAAGGGGGAAAGTTTTACTTTTAGAAACAGAAGAGACTATATTTCTATATATTCAATATGTAATATATTCTATATATTTTTATACATTCCACATTTCTATATGTCACACAATCTACTCCTAACATAGCAAAATTCCATCTTCCCAAGAGTTTCTCAAGGTAGCCCAAATGCTATCGTGAATATACTACCAGTACTGGTTTAAAACTGTAATAACATTTTGAAAAATCTAAATTAATATGTTTTGACTAAGAAGGTCAAAGGAGCATTGAGAAAGTTTTGGTCTTATTAATTAAATAGTATATTTTACTTAAGGGAATGTTCTAGTAGGAAAATGATGCTGATAGATAAATGATACAGAGACTAGAAGAATTTATTCTAAAAGTAAGAACATTTACTTTCCCATAATCCTCACTGGAAAGAACATTATGGTTATTTTATGAAATGGACTATAGGAAAGATAAATTAAAAGGTATTTTATGATGCTTAATATTTTAATAACAGACCAGGACATATATTTAAATGGCAAGTTGCTAAGTTTTGTCTTACTAGTAACAGACTATTAAAAAGTCCAACAAAATGAAACTCACATAGAAGTCTTTACTTACACTCAAATCCCTTGACTTTTATTTGTCTCATTTTTTCTTACATGGGGTTTTTGTTTTAACTTCATTGTTTTGAAGGGGGAAAAAGAAATTCTTAATTTCCATAGTGTAATTCCCTTTCAAAAATGATATTAGGTGACTCATTACTCATTAAGAGTTGGAACAGTGACCAATATTTAAAAGTTAAAAGTCATCTCACAATATGACCTTGAGTTATATAATTTGGGATGACTTTTACTTGTCTCTAGTTTATTTTCTTTATAAAAACTGAAACAACAATTCTCTCCCATCTCACAAAAGATTTCATTTTAAATTGTTAAAACAGAATATCGGTATTTCTATAAAATTCTAGATAGTAAATGTGTTTGCCCGAGATACACACAATCTTTGCCAAAAAATATAATATAGGGTAAAGACCCTGTGTATAAGAGGTGTAGGGTCAAGAACCTTGGGAAGTGATACTTCTGCAGCAATAATGGCTTTCTGGCACTGGTGTGTATGACAATGGGAACCAAAAATATCTTAGAATTTTTAGTTTCTAAGAAACTAAAACTTTTTAGTTTCTCATGACAAATGAAGTCACTTCAAATATGATTTTCTTATGTCAAACACACCTGTGTGGTTATTAAAATAAAGATTTTGTATCTAGTCTAGAGATTTTGATACATTAAAATTAACTTGAAAAAGTCATTGTATCATCTTTGAAATACAGTATGATCAGGCAAACAGAACACAGTCCTCTCGGTGTCCACAGAGGATTGGTTCCAGGACCCCTGGAAGCTCAAAGTCGCTTACATAAAATGCCATAGTATTTGCATATAACCTAAGCACGTCCTCTTGTATACTTTAAATCATCTCTAGATTACTTATAATACCTAATACAATGTAAATGCTATGTAAATAGTTGTACTGTATTGTTTAGAGAATAATGACAACAAAAATAAGTCTGTACATGCTCAGTACAGACACAACCATCCTAGGTCTTTTGATCGTGGTTGATTGAATCAATGAATGGGGAACTCGTGGATCTGGAGGGCTGACTGCATATGTGATTACTGGATATAGCACAATGAGTACTGCAGTTTAGCTCTGGCCATGTACTTCCGACCAAGTTCTTGGCTCATTCCAGGTTCCAGCAACCACTCCCTCCCCTTGCTTCTGCCCCTCAGGCCTAGGGACAGTGATGGTGCCATATTGCTTTTGGCTCTGGGGTTCCCCTTGCCCATACTTTTCTAAACAGTCCTTTTATTCAATTCTCATTGGTTCCCTGCTTGTATGTGTCATTTGTTTCCTCCTGTTTAATAAAGTAGCAAAACTCTGCAAATTTACATATAAAGATATGTATTAAAAGGTTTAGAAAAATAATATAATTATTGACTAGTATGAGATTTAATATATAAAATGAAAAAAAAATCTGTAAGGAGTATTTCAGTGAAAAAAAATTCTTGTTTCTATTCAATACTAATTAATCAGATCTTAGAAATGGAGTACGGTGTTGGGCCCAGGGCAGGTCACTCTAAAATATCCCACAATGGTATACTGATTATTTTGAATTAAAGTTACTTCATTAAAAGCCAGTGCAAAAAGAACACTCTGACTGTCCCTTGTCTCCCTGAAAGCAGGATATAAATCTCCCACGTGAAGGGTGCCTCCCAGTGCCCAAAGTCAGAGAGAGACATCCTTATTACCAGAGTTAGGAAATTCAGGGCCAAAAAGCCTGTATAAACTTTTACTAATTTACTACCTCAAACCTAAACTTTGTTTAAATTCCTCTCTTATTATGTATCTCAAACCTAAGTTTCTTTGTCCTGTCATTCCTCACAAATTTATTATTTCTTTGTGTAAAAGACATATATATTGCCTGCTTTGTTCACCCTTAGAGCAGCATTTCTCTATGATCTCCAGTACATATGTATTAAATTGGGTTTTCCCCCATTAATCTGATCTTGTGTCAATTTTATTATTAGTCCAGCCATAAAAACACAAGAAGGGTAAAAGGGGGAATTTCCTCCTCCCTGACAATGGAAAGTGGTTGATACTTCCCTTTGCTGAATCACTAATTAACTCCACCTTGATTGGAGGAATCACTGGAAGATAGCCTTTTCAGATAGAAGAGAATGAGGCTAAGGTAATATTTTATAAGCCAACAACTGGACATTATTTGAGATTTTTTGGACCTTCTTTCTCTCTGTTGTCATCCTTACAAATGAGATTTTACTCCAATTATTATTTTTTTTCCAGGCAAGGTTCAAACCATCAAATTTTTTACATATATGTACATAATATTATATATTTATGGTAAGAATAATAGTCAAGACTGTACCCAGTGAGCTGATGTGCTTCAAAAAGCAGCAGATTTGAACCATCAGTGACTAAGAGAAGAAGAATGCCCAGTCCCCTTCCCCAGCCCTGTAAGGAATTTCTGCAGATTTGCGGAACATGGAGTGAATACTGGGTCCATTTTGTTTAAATCTTAAAGGATCCAGTAACTCCAGGGAGATGAAAGATTTGAGGAGGGCCATGCAGCTAATATATGACTTACTCAAAGTTTATCAGATCTTGGCCTTACCTGGAAAAAAAAGCTGGAGTGAAACGTAACTTATAATAATGACAAAGGAGAGAAGAAAATTCAAAAAGTTTCAAACAACTCAAAACCTAGGCTAACTGGCCCAAACTTTGTGAAAATACTGAAGCATAACTCCTTTATTTAAAGAAGCAAGATATTAAACTTCTGATATATTTTTCAATTTAAAGCAGTCTACTCACTTACTTAAGTATAAAATATAAAATCCATTGAAAGACATAAGGAATATAGTATTCATATCACAAATGAGTATACTTTAGAAATAATACATCACTAAGTCTTTTTTATAAATAATTTCAGGATATCAAAAAAGTATATAAAATGATTGTGATTTGTATCCAAATTGGATAGGGTCACAAATATCAACAGGTATAATTTTCTTAAAATAAAACTTGATGTATGCTTTAGTGAATGATCAATTGTTTTATAGTTATAGGAAAGGTAGCTGATTTGAACCCAGCAAGAGTTTTATTAAATTCTCAGAAGACAAGAATTCAATTTGATAAGGACTACCAAGACCAAGAGTTGTTGTCAAGGCAACACAGCCCAAGAAATTGCCTTTGATATCTGATAGACCTTTTGATAACATTAGAGATACATAAAAATGTCTGTTGATGTAAACATCTTTAAATTTAACATACAAAAATAAGAAAATAAGTCCCACATGGGAAGATAAGAATACCATTTTAAACAAATTTATTATTATTATTATTTTATTTTTATCTTTTGCCATTGGCTATCAGGATATATTCCTAGATCTTGATGCCATGTTTGAATAATACTCATTGTGATGTGCTTTCTTTAAGGAGTGAATTTAATTGTAAGTAGTTTGTGGCTTATAAATGCTTCAATTTAGGCAAGAATGAAATTCCCTCCAGCTAAGTAAATGGGTTGGAATCTTAATCTCAACATTCAGACTTAATCTTTAAGCAATGAATAAAGGGACTTCATCAAGATGAAAGGGAAACTTGACAGGGAAGGGCATTTAGCTTATCATTTTTCTACAGAATATAACTGTATTTTTTCATATATACTTATCACTAATTATTATAAGATACCATTGAATCAGCATGAAGCCATGAAAGGAGCATTGAACTGGGAGTAAAGAGCACTGGATTTAATCTACTTAAAGTTCTACAGCATATGGTGCAAGACAGGCCTCGGTTCTCTGAAGGGGTTGGATCAGCTCCATGTTTTTATTTTTAAGTTTTTTGTAGAGTTTGCAGTTCCAAGGCCTCCCTGAATGAGGATGGCGGGACCAGGTTAGGGGACCAGGGAAGTAGGATTCTCAGGTGGGTGAATTCTAGATCTTTGCTCCCATCTTATGTAAATTGGAACCATCCCTGGAAAATTAAAATTATATGATTATAAATTTGCATGTATCCATATCATATAAGTCTACAGGCATTTAAAGAAACTGTAAACTCTAAGAAAATACCTGCATACAACTAAAACCAAATTAATCCATTATGAGAAAAAATATTATCTATGTTTAAAACTTTGAGGCATTTTAGCAGCTCAAATGAGACTATTACATATTTTTTGTCTATATTGTTACTTACATGTAATTTCACCCTCCCTGATTCTTCCAGGAAGTCAACCCCAGTTTCCTACCATATTTTTTTCCTCTAGCACCTTTCACTTGAACTTATCTGTCACTCAGTCACAGTAAACTCCTCAAGAATATCAACCATACTTTATTCATCTTTACAACCGATTACTGACCCCCTCTCTTCTCCAGCCACTATCCAACTCAGCACAATGTCTGCATAGAGTAGACACTTGATATGTAGAATCTTTATATATTGATAAACAATTAGATTTGGAAAATAAAATTTTTAAAATTATTATTTATTAATACATTTAATAACTGCCTCAAGTAAGCTTTAGTTAAATAAATTCACCACTTTAGAAATGAAATAAGCCTTACTTGGGTTAACTATATTATTGAAATTTTGGCAATTAGATACGTCACTATGTTTAATCATATTCACTTTGAGGTTATTAGTGTTGCTTATAAAGCTTAGGGACATTCATTTCAGAAAACTATCATCCTAAATAAAATATTGCAGGGCTCAAAATAAATGAGCACAGCCCAAGATTTACCTTCTGATATGTATTAACATTATAAAATACGTTTGATTTGGGATATTCCATATATCTAAAAATCTTAAGACAACCACAAACATTATGTTGCCGTTATTCCTCTGACTTTGTTATATGTCACCTACTTTAGAGCAGATAAAACTGCTTTAGAAATACCTTCAGGGACATGTGGCAGTATAACATGTCATGTTCACAGACATTTGTAGTTAGATCCTGGCTCACAATTTTAACCAACCTATGTTCACAAAAAACACATATAATTGGAACTGCCATCTGTCTGTTGTAATAAAATTTGATCATTGTAATTCACAAATACAGTTCCATTAAGTTGAAGAGAATCCTAACACAATGTCCTTGTTATGAAAGAGCAAAAAAGAGAGGGATGGGGCAGGGGAGAAAACATCACATTTTCATTTACACAAATGTATAGTTATTAAGATTGCATTATGCAGTTTGATTTCCAGCGTATCGAGATTATGTTTAAGTAATAATAAAAACCATTTCCAGGAGGCAAATATGATTTTCACCACTATCCTTTCCATCCGTCCCCTATATATCCAAAGATAACCACTCTGGACTCCAAATGTAACTCATCTCTGAAATTGGATATGGAATTTTATACTTTTATGTATGTAAGCATAAACAATATGTAGAATGGCTTTTCATATTTTTAAAGTTTACATAAATGGTATGCTACTTTACTGACATGCTAGAACATCAAATTTTCTAAGTTTTCCATTATTTTTATTGTGTGAAAAGATTTAAAAAACTATCATATTCATTGAAAGTTGAATTCTACTTTTCAAAATTCAATTTAGTTACTACTTTCCTCCTAAAGGCCCCCAACCATACCAATGGAAAAAAAATCTCTCCCTCTTCTTACCTCTGGGAGTGTTTTTTTCAGGGCCTCTTGTTTGAAATGTATCATTTTCTACCTTGTTTTTAATTATTTGTATACACATAATTCTATCTCTGCTCAATTTCTAGGGCTGAATCCTCCACTTATTTGATTCATATTTGTGGTCATATAACAGTGGATTTCTGAATACATACATGTTAAATGTGGGAACATAAAAACTCAGTTATTATAGTCTATAACAAATTATATCTACATATTTACTTTAAGCTTAATATTGGACCAGAATCTATCCCATGCCTGTTCTTTCATGTCAGCCATGGATAGTAAAGCCATGCTAAATAATTTCCCTGAAATGCTCTGTTTACTTGCAGTTTACTGGATCCTCATGGCTATATTCTGTCATGATTCTAGGACTTTCTAAATCTCCAGTAAAGAGCTCTTCCTGTCCTCTGATCTTTGGGACTCACATGTCAGGCCAAGTCCTGACCCTTTCTCCCCACACCAGGAAAGGTGAATTGAGTGAGTCGCGGAATGATGTACATATCAAATACAGTGACCCTTCCCTCTCCAGAACAACAAATATCTGCTTTAAAAATATGTTTTCTAGGTCAGTAGACAGCCAATACACTCTTTTGCAGTCTTTTTAACATCTAGAAAGTTTTTAATACTCATAATTAAAGATCAGAAGAAAGAAATCAATTCTATTTCTAACTTTTGCCATTCCATTTTATTTATCTCCCATTAGAGGCACTAATCACTGATATTACTGGAAGTAACTTCATTATGGGGTTATTTTTCCTAAGCTGAATGATGATAGTCTTCACATACTCTTGAGAAGTAATTAAAAGATCTAAATAAACTGAGTATAGTATAAAATGAAAATCAAGTGCCTGCTTATAGAAATGAACCCATTCAGTAGTGAAAGATTTATATTAATGAAGGTATCTGTCTTCCTTAATAATATATTCCTATTTTTCCAGAAAATTAGATAATGTATATTGACGCATTAAAAGTAAGTGAACTACTAGTGATAATACAGTTGAGAGTCAGGGAAGAGGTAAGATCCGAGAAGATCTGATTAAGTAAGATGGAGACTATCAGGGTGACAGAAGAGGACAGAGGGGAAAGGTTCTGAATACTGAAAGAAACTGGTGACTAGGAGAAAAATGCTGTTCTGCTATTAGCAACAACAAGGAATAGGGAGCAAAAGGGCATGCTTGAAATTTTGTTACAAGCTAGAGAGATATGCTCTGTGGAATTAGAGATTAAAACTTAAACAAAAACAACAACAAAATGTAAAGGAAAGTGCTGGTTGAATCAGTACATTAATCTTAAATTTCAAGGCTGGAAAAAAGACGGAGGAAAGGATATCCTTCCTTGTTGAAGGAAGGAAATAGATCCTTCCAAGGTTTACAGTGACAAACTCTAAAAATAGATATCCAGGAATTGGGGGTGCCTTTAAAATTGTCTCAATTCATTCCTGCTAGTGCTTAGTCAATTTCCAGGGGACAGACACTCTCTGTTAGAAGGCATTAGGGAAGATCAAAAACAAGTCTGAGTTTCAGGAGAAACTCATGGAGACCACAATAGGTATGCCTACTCTACCAGTTACTTACTTCAAGTCCTTTGACATGTGACTTTTGTCCTGTGATCCTCAATTTTCACATTTGGAAATATACCAGTAGAAATAATACCTACTTTGTGGTGCTCTTCTTAGAAACGAGCAAAATAACGTGTGGATAATAAAATGTTTAAAGGGCCCAGCATAGTACCTAATACACAGCAAATGCTCAATAGTTGTTTGCACAGTCTGAGGACTCCCTCATTTTTAATACTATTACCAAAACTTATATTACTAGCATTGGTACCTGAACCCAAGTTCTATTCAAAAGAGACTCATCAATTTATTAAGAAAAAAAATTCAACACCAACTGCATGGTTCCCCTCATAGAGCATATACCAAATAGAATAGACTGAGCTACACCACCCCCATTAATCTTTTTTTCATACCCAATTAGCAGACTTTGATGATTAAGATATATTGAATCATTCAAACATTGAGTGAGATAACCTGTTTCCACAATAGTAATTTTATCCATCGGGTCCTCAACATACTACTTACCCAGAAGGTAAAGATATTTTATGATCCATTCATTTATTCATTCTTGCAGCAAAAAATTGGTGGCTTACCATGTGCCAAGCATTGTTCCTGACACTAAATAGATAAAAATCCCTGCCCTCCCAGAACTTACATTTTTGTGTGAAGGGACCAATAAATAAAAGTTAAAAATAATATAGTATATAAGATGCTGATAAATATTACCGAGAAAAGCACAGTAGAGAAGATTGTTAGATATGCAGGGTGAGGAAGTTTCAATAAAGAAAATCGTCAGAAAAGATCTCACTAAGCAGGTGAGATTTAAATAAAGACCCAAAAATTAATTCAAAAGAAATGGGGAAAAAAGTAACAAAGTACAGATGGGAAAAATGAAAATGGCAATATGATAAACTAAATACATCCATATTAATAATTACATTAAATGTGAAAGGACTAAACAAACACTGCAATTAAGTCAGAAATGTTCAGCCTGAATAGAAAGCAAGACCCAATTATTGGATATAACAGATTAACTTTACATAAGGCACAAATAAGTTGAAAGTAAAAGGGTAGAAAAAGTTAGGCTGTGAAAATATTAATCATAAAAAATTATTAGACTGTTGAGTAAGCTTTAACATGGGGTATGTGATGATATTAAGGAACGATTGCTAATTTGGGTATGATAATGGGATAGTGGTTAGTATTTTTCCAGTCCATGTCTTTAGAGATATATACTGAAATATTTATAGATTAAAAGATACCTGGGATTTGCTTCAAAACAATCTGGCGCAGAAGGAAAGAATATTCAAGAAATGAATAAGGAATTAGGTGAAACAAAATGGGCCATGCAGTGATCACTGTTGAAAGTGTGTGATGGACACCAGGACGTTTCCTATACTATTCTCTCTCATCTGCATATGTTTGAAATTTTCCTTGATAAGTTAAACACAAAATCAATGAAAACAAAAGAACAAAATTGAATTCAATCCTTGATGGTAGAAATAATATAAGAGCATTAAGAAAATGGACAATAAAAATCTCATATTTCTCAGTGTTGGTTGGGCTATTTCGGAATATTTAATTCTAAGTAGCAATTTAAGACAAACATCCAATTTTAAGGAATCAGTACAGTGAGGGTATCTAGAAACCATATGGTCTGAGAACAGTTGGTAGATGCAAAAAAAGAGAAGATCCAAGAGAGATGTGACAGTTATTATCAAAAGCTGTTTTTCAAGTATCTGAGAAATGATGTGGTTCATGGGAGAAAATCTACATCCAAAGGATCGAAGGTAAAAGGAAAAAGATATTCTTTCTCTATTCCCACACTTCTTTCCCACATGCCGCCTTGCTTCTCATTATTCAGGCTGTTGTACAGTCTCCTTTCATTTTCCTTGCTCCAATACCTGGTCTACATTCATACAACACTTCCACCAACTAACTCCCCTGGGTCCATTTCTGAGAAATATGTTCCTTACCTCCTATTCTGCCTTACTGAAGGCCCCGTCAAAGGCCATTCGAGAAAACGTCACCATGTTTGGAACTGGAAAGCAGGGATTTGGCGATGGTCACTATTTCAACTGCCCTATCAACAACATAATAAAAATAATTATTTTTAGGACTGTAAATGGAAGTCTGAATTTATTTTCTCATATTATATAGTGTTTGATACATTATGAGTCTAACAAAGCTTGACTGGGTACTAGCTAATAAGTATTATTCCTATTTGTGTATACATTCTGAGTTCCAAAGATCCATCTTACAAATAAATATTTTAGAATATACTATTTCATTTGAGATTGCTGACAGAGAGGTAGTAAAGTATAATGATTAACAGTATAGACTTTGGAGCTGAACTCTCTTGGGTCCAAAACACAAGCTGACCCTGAGCCAACCACTTATCCTCTCTGTGCCCTAGTTTCCTTATCTGTAAAACAGGAATAACAATACTACCTACCTCAAAGGATGATTGTGAAAGTCAATGAATTAAGACATGCAAAACACTTAAATAGTGCCTGACACTTCATAATTACTATATGTGTTACACATTAAATTAGTATCTTCAACATTAAAACCTAACATTTACTGAACCTTTTCCCTACATTTATTTATTATTAGCAATGATAAAATAACTAAGATTAATTGAACTCTTACTCTGTATTTAATCCCTACAAAAAAATCTTAGGAGGTAGGTAGTGTAATGCAAGCAGTGTTTACCTACTGTTCATAAGCATATAAATGAGTCCAAAATAGTTAATACCTTGCCAAGTATTCACCAACAAGGAGGTAAAATCACATGAAAAAATGTAAAGAAAAGACAAAAGTCATTAGAATACAGTAAATGATGGAATTTCAGCATTAAATCTCTTAACAAATGTTTTAAAGGCACGGCAAGTACCTAAAAATGATAATAAATCCGTGACCCTCATTTGCTGCTTTAATGATCAGTTTGCTAAACGCTACCTAATGACAACATAACAGTATGCAGAGCATTTAATAAATATAAAATGAATTGTGTTTCAGATAACAATCTAATTGAAGATTCCATTAACAAGAACATTGCAATAGTGGTAGATTATAGATTAATCAAAGGCTATTAAAACTCTCTCCTGTGGTGCTAATGATTTATTGTTCTTTCAGTATACAGCTTTGTGAAGTCTTTTATGTTATTTGTGTTGTTTTACAATAACCAGAATGAAGGAAACACTTTAGGGAGTTTTGGTAAAACTGGTCTCCTTACGATCTGTGAAGATGCTTCCTCACCTTTGCCACAGACAAGACAGGCATAAAGAGGAAGAGTTCAAGTATTCACAGTATAGAGAATATTTGGAAGTTCTCTCTGGTTGAGCAGAGCACAAAAAATCATGATACTTAATTGAAGCTTGGTTATTTAACAGTAGATATTGGAAGGTGGCTTGGGATAAGATTTTGGATACAAAATTGAAATGGCCAATGGATAAAGTCAAAAGTTTTCCAGATGATGTACAACTTCTCTTTAAGAAATAAAATAATATTCCCTATTGACTGGTCACCCGTTGATAGACGCTTTCATTCATGAAAGTCTAAAGGAAAGAGCACTATTAGTTTCAACATTTGGCCCCACATGGCATAGGTGTATAATGGCTTTGATTGGCAACCCTGGCGGCTGTTCACAAGCCTCATTTGGTTTATGGTCCTAAATCTTCACCCCTGAATCCAATTGTTACATGTTGGCTTGCTCTGTCAGCTGCTGTTTCCCAGCATGTCAGAGATATGTCATGCTGTTGAAGCTTTTTATCAGTGAGTTCATTTAAAAAGATATCTTCTGCCTGCAGTTACCCTGCTTCAGCTCTCCATATGATTCCTGCTCAGGTACCCTGCTATGCTGACAGTGTCTAGGTTGACAGAGTTTTATCATATACAAAGCTTTCTAATAGATACACTTGGAAGGGTATTTCTAGGGTATTTGGTAATTGTATCACTACTCTATCTGGCAGTGACTAATATAATGAACAGAGTAACATTACAGAAATCGTATTCAATGTATCTAAGTATTCCTAATCAATTAAATTTACTATTCTTCCAAGCTTATAATATAAAAATGAAGAGAACTTTAAAGAGCATAAACCTAAACAATAAAGAATTAATTTCATTCTTGTATATGTAAAGGAAATATTTCCAATGACATTTTTCAAAGATGGAAAATGTTTAAGAGATGTAAATTTTCATTTCTATAAGGACTATCACAACATATGCAATAAATGACATCAGAAGAGAGAAGAGGCATGCACATGAAAGGAAATTTTAATCTCTTTTAGTTATGCCCAAAAAACTATCACCCTATACTATCACACTAAAACATGCTCCTAGCAGCAAGGCTCAATACATTGGTCACCACCATGTCTACATCTTTACACTCAATGTTGCCAAACCTAGTGAATATTTTAATTATAAATACTGACTACCTAGCAGAAGGACCATAATATTTATGCATAAGCTAGTACAATGAAGGAAGCAAAAATGGAAGGTTTTTAACTTACTGGAAAAGTAAAGCTGATTTCACAAGGAGACCAATATTTCCAAATGTCAGAGGAGTCGGTCCTGCTAAAGGTGTACTATACCTGTATGCACCCCCATTTAATCAGACATGTGCCAATTATGTGGTCGTGCATAATCCTCATTCTAACATGAACATGAATCTAAATTTCTGAACTAAAATCTACCTATGTGGCTCACAAAAATTTGTCAGCAGAATTACACTATGTTCTTAAGGTAAGTGCATATGATTTAAACAAAGCACTCATAGAGGCTTCAATACATGATTACTTTTCAGCTTAGTTACAATCTTTATTAAGAACCATATTCAGGAGGGGTGTAAAGAGAATAAAAGAATAATCCTACCTCAATCTGGAGTAGATTAAGTGACTTCAAAGTTGTTTTGCATCTCTAAATTCTATGAACCATTATTATCTACTAAAACTATCTGTTCCAGGAGAAGACTGATGAAGAGAAACGGAAAATTATGGAAGTGTAGTTTCACCTTAAAGCAAAGGAAATGTTGAAAATAACCCTACATCAATCTCATAGTTAACAGACAGAATCATACTCAATTACTTTTAATTAAATTGCTTCGTTAGGCTGATTTTCCTTGAGATTACGGAATCTGACCTCATGAATTCTATAGAGGAGTACCAGGAGCTTCCAGCATAACAAACTGTTTCACTTAAGCTTTATTACTGATCACATTTAGTGACCTGGAAAGGATATGGAGAGCATTTCTGCTTTTCTGACACCTGCAATACAATATGCTGAAAGTTCCCAATTTCTAGTGGCATGGGGAGTACGTGTGAAAAAGGCCATAATCATTGAAGAAGACTACATTCATTCTTAAAGTTTAAAAAGTAGAAATAAACATATTTTAACTATATCTTGTGGTCTGTTTTTGAAAGGTAATGGACTTATTTAAGCTGAACATCAATTGGTCAAATGTCATTTCAAACAAGAGAGCAGGATTCGTTTTAATAAGGAATTCTAAAAATTCACTCCAATTCTTCCTTCTAATTTTTTCATCTCAGCTGGATGTTTTTTCTACATTTTTCTTCAATGAATTTCATACCTTAGGGTCTCTGTCCAGTTAATAAAATTTTATAAGTACATACATTGTAGACAAGGTATGCATTAAAAGAACATTTATGGAAACTCTGCAGTACAATGGCTATGGCCATTTATTTATTCTTGTGTTGTATGTGAAAAGAAAATAGTAAATGTATGCTACATTTACTACCTTTAAATTTAAACAATATATATCTTCTAAGTATAAGTGAAATAAAGATTTCAGACAAATGATGAACCAAGCTTAATTCATGATTTTAAAACGGACAACAAAAAACTAATACAGATTTTTTAAAATAGAGATTTACAATCTATAAATACAAAATTTTTGTTGTTACAACACTCTTAAATTTTCATATCATGGGACTCATAGATTTATAATTACAAAGCAGGTAATTTATGTTGGTCCATCTCAATCTTATCCAACGTTGCATCCTTCTTAATGATTAGAAAGCGTATTTTTTTAACCCAATAACATTTAAAAACCAAGACAGGAAAGGATTCTGGGAATATGGTGGAGTGAGAAGCACTAGGGGGGCCAGCCTGGTGGCGTGGCAGTTAAGTTTGCATGCTCTGCTTCGGCATCTGGGGTTCGCAGGTTTGGATCCTGGGCGCGGACAGATGCACTGCTTGCCAGGCCATGCTGTGCCATATAAAGTAGAGGAAGATGGGCACAGATGTTAGCCCAGGGCCAGTCTTCCTCAGCAAAAAAAGAGGAGGATTGACAATGGATGTTAGCTCAGGGCTAGTCTGCCTCACACACAAAAAGAAAAGCACTAGGATTCCATCTTCCACCCAGACAACAACTACACTGGCAGAATCTGACTGAGGTAAATTGGATGGTAAATTGTGGTTAATTTTGATGAATTTCAGCTCTTAACTCAACAGTGGCTAACCAGCCCCCAGCCCCCAGCCCCTAGCCCCATGGCAGGCAGCAGTGCACGTGTTCCTAGAACAGTTTGCATGCAGCTTGAGAGAGCCAGGGTGGGCAATCAGAACTCATCTTCCAAATATCAGGAATCTGTGCTCTGATCACTGATTGCTGCTTCTGATCACAGAGGTGAGACACAGGCAGGCAGCCATTGTCTTCCCCCTTTCTCCCATTGTTGCAAGCCCCTCTTCCTCTGGCTGAAGTGAATGCCAAGGTATTTAAAGGGCCAGCACTGTTTTTCCCTCTTCATTTTTCCCTTTTTCACCTTCCAGAAGCTAGACATTAAAGACTAGGACATTCAAAAGCATATATGGGGGAAGTTAGAAAGTCACCATGCATGCAAAAAGAGAAAGGTGCAGGCTCAGAAAAGACTTGAAAAGACCTGAAGTTTATACCTCAGGGTGATCGTCAGCATAGAGACAGCCTACAGCAATCAAAACAAAATAAATAACAAACCCTGGAGAAGGGGAGAATTTGATTTCCAGAATTATCATATTATTAGATTCAAATATCCAGTTTTCAAGAACAAAAGATCACGAGGCATACAAAGAAACAGTGAAGTATGTCCCATTCAAAGGAAAAACAAATAAACCAACAGAAACTGTCCTTGCGAAAGACGTGATGACAGATCTGCTAGACAAAGACTTTAAAACAAGGTTAAAAGATGCACAAAGAGCTAAAGTAAGATGTGAAGAAAGTAAAAACAAAAAAAAGAAAGATGTATGAACAAAAGGGAAATATCAATGAAGAGAGAAAAAACAAAAAAGATATCAAAAAGAAATTCTAGAGGTTAAAAGTATAATAACCAAAATGAAAAATTCACTAGAGATGTTCAAAGGCAGATTTGAGCAGGCAGAAGAAAGAATCATTGAACTTGAAGCTACAACAATAGAAATTAATGAGTCTGAGTAACAGAAAGAAAAAAGATTGATGAAAAGGAAACAGTGCCTAAGACACTTGTGAGACACCATCAAGGAGACCAAAATACACATTATGGCCTTCTCAGGAGGAGAAGAAAGAAAGGAGCAGAAAGAATATTTGGAGAAATAATGGCAAAAAATTTCCCTAATTTGATGAAAGCCATGAATATAATCACCCATGAAGCTTGGAATATGAACATCCAAGCAGGATGAACTCCAACCCACACTGAGGCACATTGCAATCAATCTGTCTAAAGCCAAAGACAAAGAGAAAATCTAGAAAGCTGCATGAGATAAGCAACTTTCAACACAAAGAATCCTGAATAAGATTATAAACAGATTTCTCATTAGAAACTTCGGAGGCCAGAAGGCACTGGGCTGATATAGCAAAAGTGAGGGAGAAATTAAGACACTCACAGATAAATAAAAGCTGAGGGAGTTTGTTACCACTAGATATGGTAGACTAAAAATCCTAAAGGGAGTTCTTTAGGTTAGAATGAAAGAACACTAGACAGTAACTCAAAGCTGTATAAAGAAAAAAGACCACAGTAAAGGTAAATACATGGGCAATTATAAAAGCTAGTTTACTGTAACTTAGTTTGTAACTCCAAATCTTGTTTTGTACATAATTTAAGAGACTAATGCATTAAAAAATTATTAGTTAATGTTTTTGGATATACAGTGCATAAAGTCGTAATTTTGTGACATCAATGACAAAAAGGGGTAGAGATGGAGCCGAAAAGGAGAAGAATTTTTGTATGTTATTGAAGTTAAAGAAGTATAAATTCAAATTAGAATGTTGTAACTTTAAGATGTTAAATGTAATCCCCATAGTAACCACAAAGAAAATATCTGTAGAATATACACAAAAGGAAATGAGAAAGGCATTTAAACATTTCACTACAAAAAAATCAACTAAGTGTAAAACAAGACAAATAATGCAGGAAATGAGAGACAAAAAAGGTATAAGACAGGCAAAACAAATAGCAAAATAACAAAAATTCCTCCTTATCAGTAATTACTTTAAATGTTAATGGATTAAACTCTCCAATCAAAAGACAGACATTGGAAGAATGGATGACAAAATATGATCCAACTATATGCTGTCTACAAGAAACTCATTTTAGATTGAAAGACACAACTGGGTTGAAAGTGAAAGGACAGAAAAAGATATTCCATTCAAACAGTAACCCAAAGAGAGGAGAAGTGGGTATACTAACTAGACAAAATAGACTTTAATCAAAAAAAGTTACAAGATACATAGAAGGACATTATGCGAAGGTTCAATATAGCAAGAAGATATAACAAATATAAACATTTACACATCTAATAACAGACCATCAAAATATGAAGCAAAAAGTAAAAGAATTGAAAGGAAAAACAGACAATTTTACAAATATAGTTGGAGATGTCAATACTTCAATCTCAGTAATGGGTGGAATAACTAGACAGATGATAAGTAAAAATAGAGGACCCGAACAAGTCAAATGAACTAGATTTAACAGAAAAATACAGACCACTCTACCCAACGACAAACACACATTCTTCTCAAGTCCACAGGGGAAATTTTCCAGGGTAAACTATATGTCAGGCCACAAATTATGTCTCAATAGATTTTAAAAGATAGATATTGGGGCCGACTTAGTGGCGTAGTGGCTAAGTTCGTGTGCTTCACTTCGGCAGCCCAGCGTTCACAGGTTCGAATCCCAGGCACTGACCAACACACCACTCATCCAGCCATGCTGTGGCGGCATCCCATATACAAAATAGAGGAAGATGGGCACAGACGTTAGCTCAGAGCCAATCTTCCTCAGCAAAAGGAGGAGGATTGACAGCAGATGTTAGCTGAGAGCCAGTCCTCACCAAAAAAAAAGATAGATATCACAGAATATATCTTCTCCAACCACAATGAGATGAAGTTAGAAAACTCACAAATGTGTGGAGATTAAACAACACACTCTTAAACAATCATGGATCAAAGAAGAAATCACAAGGGAAATTAGAAAATACTTAGAGACAAATGAAAACAAAAGCCCAACATACCAACTTATGGGACACAGTGAAAGCAGTGTTAATCAGGAAATTTATAGCTATAAATGCTTACATTAAAAAAGATGAAAAATCTCAAATCAACAACTTATTTTTACAATTTAAAGAACTACAAAAAGAAGTATCCACCCAAAAAACTAAACCGAAAGCTAGCAGAGGAAGGAAATAAATATTAGAGCAGAGATAAACCATATAGAGACTATAAAAACCATAGAGAAAATCAATGAAACCAGAAGTTGACTGTGCAAAAAGATCAACAAGATTAACAACCTTTTTGCTAGACTGACTACGAAAAAAAGGGGGAAGACTCGAGTTACCAAAATCAAAAATGAAAGTGGGGATATTACTACTGATTCTATAGGAAAAAAAAGGATCATAAGAGAGTACTATGAGCAACTTTATGTCAACAGACTGGGTAACCTAAATGAAATGAACAAATTCCTAGAAACTTAAAACATATCAAGACTAAATAAAAAAGAAATAGAAAACCTGACTAGACCTATAACAAGTAGGGAGAATCAATCAGTAATCAAAAATGTCCTGACAAGAAAAAGTCTTGATTCTGATGGTTTCATGGTAAATCTTTCAGACATTTAGCGAAGAACAAATATAAACCCTTCTCAAACTTTTCCAAGAAATCGAAAAGAAGGCAACACTTCCTAATTCATTCTATGAGTCCAGCATTACCCTGATACTAAAGCCAGACAAAGACACTCCAAGAAAAGAAAACTAGAGACCAATATTCCTATGAACATTGATTAAAAAATTCTCGAGAATATATCAGCAAACCAAAATCAGTAGCATACTGGAAGGATTATACACTATGATCAAGTGGGAATATGTTACTGAAATGCAAAGATGGCTCAACATATGAAAATCAATGAACACAATACACTACATTAATGAAATGAAGGGGGAAAAAGAAAGCACTTGATCATCCTAACTGGTGCAGAAAAAGCATTTGACAAAATCCAACACCCTTTCATAATAAAAACACACAACAAACTAGGACTAGAAGGAAACCACCTCAAAATGATACAAGCCATGTATGAAAAATACAACAAACATCACACTCAATGGTGAAAGACTGAAAACATTTCTTCTAAGATGAGAAACATGCCACGAATGCCAATTTTCACCACTTCTATTCAATAGAGTACTGGAAGTTCTAGCCAGTACAGTTAGGCAATGAAAATAAATAAAAAGCATCCAAATTGGAAAAGAAGAAGTAAAATGATCTCTATTCACAGATGATATGATTTTATATGTAAAAAACTTTAAAGATTCCACATTAAAAATTGTTAGAACTAAAACAGGTTATGCAAAGTTAACAGTATACAAAGTCAACACACAAAAATCAGTTGCATTACTATACACTAATAATGAACAATCTGAAATGGAAATTAAAAAAAAAAACTATTCCATTTATGATAGCATCAAAAGAATAAAATTCTTAAGAATTAACTTAACCAAGGAAGTGAAGGATTTGTATAATGAAAACTACAAAACATTGCTGAAAGAAATTAAAGAAGATATAAATAAAAGGAAACACATCCCATGTCCATGGATTGAAAGACTTAATATTGTTAAGGTGTCAATATTACCCAAAGCAAACTACAGATTCAATGCAGTCCTTATCAAAATCCCAACAACATTTTTTGCAAAAAAAAAAAAAATCCATCCTAAAATTCACATGCAATCTCAAGGGACTCTGAATAACCAAAACAATCTTGCAAAAAGAACAAACTGGATGATTCACACTTCCTGATTTCAAAACTTACTATGAAGCTAGAGTAATCAAAATAATGTGGTACTGGCATAAAAACAGACATATAGACCAATGGAATATAACTGAGAGCCCAGTAATAAATATTTGCTTATATGGTCAAAAGATTTTCAACCAAGGGGCCAAGATTATTCAATGGGGAAACAACAGAAAAAGACTTTGCAACAAATGATGCTGGGAAAACTGGATATTCACATGCAAAAGATGAAGTTAGACCCTTACCTTACACCATATACAAAAATTAACTTGAAATGGATCAAAGACCTAAAGGTAAGACCCAAAACTATAAAACTTTTAGAAAAAAACATGGGGCAAAGCTTCACGACATTGAATTTGGCAATAGTTTCTTGGCTATGTCACGAACAGCACAAGCAACAAAATAAAAAACAGATGAAATAGACTTCATGAAAATTTTAAAATTCCATGCATTAAAGACACAGAGTAAAAAGCCAACCTAAAGAATAAGATAAAATATTTGCAAATAATATATCTGATAAGAGATTAATATCCAGAAAATAGAACTCCAATATATCAACAACAGAAAAACAACTCACCCAGTTCAAAAATGGGCAAAGGACTTGAATAGACATTTCTCCAAAGATGATATACACATGGCCAATAAACGCATTAAAAAATGGTCAACACTACTAATTGTAAGGGCAATGAAAATCTAAACTGCAATGAAATATGACCTAACATCTAATAGGATGACTACTATTAAAAAAAAAAAAGCAGAAAATAACTGCTGGTGAGAAGGTGGAGAAATTGGAACCCTTGCACACTGCTGGTAGAAATGTAAAATAGCACAGCCCCTATAAAAAACAGTATGCGGTTCCTTAAAAAATAAAAATAGAATTGCCATGTTATCCAGCAATTTTGCTTCTGGGTGTACACCTAACAAAACTAAAACAGGGTCTCAAAGAGATATTTGTACATACATTTCATAGTAGCATTATTCACAATGCCTAAAATGTGGAAGTAACCCAAGTATTCATCAGTGGATGAATGGATAAGCAAAATGTGGTGTATGCATACAATGGAATATTTTTCAGCCTTAAAAAGGAAGAAATTCTGACATATGCTACTACATTGATGAATCCAGATGACATTATAGTAAGTAAAATAAGCTGATCAAGCAAAGACAAATACTGTATGATTTCATTTATATGAGTACTTAAAATAGTCAAAATCATAGAAACGGAAAGTAGAATGGTAGTTAACAAGGGCTGGAGAAAGGAGGGAATAAGAGTTACTTATTTAACGAGCACAAAGTTTCAGTTTTGCAAGATGAAGACAGTTTTGGAAACAGATGGTGTTAATGGTCACACGACAATACAAATGTATTTAATACCACTAATTGTACACTTAAATATAGTTAAGGGGGTAAATTGTATATTATGTATATTTTACCACAATAAAAATAAACTATAAAAAAGGCAAATCACAGGGGCCGCCTGGTGGCGCAGCGGGTTAGTTCGCGCTTGGCAGCCCGGGGTTCTCGAGTTCGGATCCCGGGCGCCCACCAACGCACTGCTTGTCAGCCATGCTGTGGCGGCGTCCCATATAAAGTAGAGGAAGACGGTTATGGATGTTAGCCCAGGGCCGGTCTTCCTCAGCAAAAAGAGGAGGATTGGTGATGGATGTTAGCTCAGGGCTGGTCTTCCTCACAGGAAAAAAAAAAAAAAAGGCAAATCACAAAAAAGAAAAAACAATATAAAACAGGATACCTTTTTGAAGTGGCTTTTTCCAACAAAGATGGTAAAAAGAGGCAATAACTGCGTACACACCAGACAGCGGCTTTTAGTAATTATATTGATCATCAAGTTACACTGCACATGCATATTCTCCTAGAAAGAATGATCCTCAGAGCCAAGAAAGGATGCTCTGTGAATTTCCCAGTTACTTACAGACTAGTGTACTTAAGCTTTTAAAATGATGTTATCTCTCACCTTTCATAATTTCATACGACCTTCATCTATTTGCATAGTTGGTCTGAACTCTGAAGTCCATTTTGTTTGCCCGGTATTTATTAATACCATGCTTCTAATTAGCAAAGATGATGCGATTAATAAATATACAGTTAATTTGCTAGGAGCTATTTGAAATTACTCCTGTCATTCCATATTTTTGTCAGTCAAGAGATTGGTATTTTTCAGTCTAAAGTCACTTCACTTGTATTAAGGATGAATAGCTGGGCTTTCTATATGTGTAGTGCCTGGAGAGCTAGGCTTCAACCCCTAGCATGTGAATTACATAAACTAATCAATATCACTCTGTTTGACTGCTTTGTATTCATTGTATTCAGTGAGCCCAACAGCACAGTGTCTTATGAGGTTAAAATAACGTGTGAATTTTTGTTACTTAGTAGATAAGTTATAACTTCACCATAAGGAAATATTTTTAAATTTCTCAATATTGTGTTTCAATATACTAGCAAACAATATACTTTTTATTAAACAATAGAATACATATTCTTCTATAGCAATAAACCTGATATAATAAGCACTCCAGGAAATTCCAAATATTGTTCCTTAATCAATATTTAAAAGCCATTTCAGGGAATAACTTAGCAAACCATTGATTTGGAATATATTTTCCAGATATCCCATAAATTTATCTCTCCTCTCTTTTCCCCAGGTTGTAGACTCCTGTGCTTTCTGCCATGCTGCTTGGAAGCAAAAACGACTTGCAATTATGTTCCACTGACACACTGCTAAGTTTAATAGATATATTTTAATACTTGTCACTGGCTTTCCTTGTTCTTTTTTTCCTGCTTTTTGAAAAGCAGTATCTAGAGGAATTTGCAATATCATATAGTGGCAGCAATAACTCAAAGTGGGTTTTTTTGTTCTTTTTTGCTTGGATGTCATTAGCACATATTCAATTTTTATAGTTATACTTTATGTGCACATATATTAAAAATACATTTCCTGGATATTTCTTACTGTACTCAACCTCAAGTTATAACATAACATAGCTAACTATTTAATAGATACAGAGATTACTACCAACCCTCTTAGTTGTTTTGGAAAATTATCATAATAAAGTTATTCTCTGCTTGAAGCAGTACATACATCTTTACATTTACTTATAGACCCATTAATTTCAATGCATAGAATTCAATATTCACCACTTGTAGATGTTTCTTTTGAACACTTTTAATAAGAAAATTGGATGCAATAGCTTCTTCCCAATTTGGCTACCTCTTGCATTCACTTTATTTTCAGAGAAAGAAAATGTGTGTGAGGATGAGATGGGCTTACGACTTCATTGGGATTTATATGGGAGAGTAAAATACAAAAAAAGCATATTCATTTTCAACTAAGAAAAAGACACACTTTGGACTTTCCCAACCTACAGGATTTGATAGAACTTTTGCTTTCTTTTGTATGAAAATGGGTAATATATAAAGAAAGAAATGTGATGCTACAATATATAGTGTTTTAGTTATCCAGAATTAAGCCTAATTGACTAAAGCTATAAAGAATGAGCAATATGCATTAGGCCTTGGTCATGAGCTAAAGAAAACCCATTTTAAATGTTTACACTAATATTTTCTCCCTTTTGTTCATAATAATTCACTTGTGTAATTTCCACATTTCTTCAGTTGAGAAATTAAAATTATATCAGCATTAAGACAACAAAATTATTATCCAGTTAACTATAACAACTGAAATTAAGTGGCTGGCATTAAATAAAAAATACTCCAAGGCCAGCCCTGGTGGCCTAGTGGTTAAGTTCAGCACACTCTGCCTGGGGACCCATGTTTGGTTCCGAGGCATGGACCTACACCAGTCCTGTCAGTGGCCATGCTGTCATGGCAGCTCACATACAAAAGAGAGGAAGATTGGCAACAGATGTTAGCTCAGGGTGAATCTTCCTCAGCAAAAAAAAGAAAAGAAAAACAATTCCAAAGTTGGTTAACCAATCTGGTTTGATTTAGGAACTGAAGGGACAAATATATATGGATGTTTAACTTGTAAAAAAAAAAATAATAATCCCCTTCTCCCATCTCAGAATATTGATATAGATTGTGTTGCCATCAATAATTATTCATGAAGAAATGAGGCACTTAGAGAATTCTCCTTCCCAAACCCACACTGAGAATGACTCTAACAGGAATCACTCTGCACTGAAACTTAAGGCAAAATAGTTGCATTTAAAGAAAATATTTTCATTTATAAAGGTAGATTAGTTATTGGCCCCAAGGTTGCATTAGAAAATGTAGGCAGTTTAAAATTAGGAAAAACAAATATGTTAGCTATAAGATTTTCTGTAAGTCCACTGAGAGTCTTAAGTAGGGTGATTTTAAAATAAAGATATAATTTGTCATAATTGTAATTTGTTATAACTTCTGTCACATTTCAAAATTTTCTTAGAATATCTCTGTAGCCAATTTTTTATGCTTTAATATTATCATGAAGAAAATGGAAAGAACAGATTAAAAAAAACAAAATAGAAAAACCAACCGTTTCATTCTCCCTTTCTGCCTGTGTTGTTAGTAATGTGAATAACGCCTCCACACTGTCATGTTAGCTGCTAATGATATATATCCTGCCCACAGCCATTATAAAGATTCATCCACTTAACAAACTCATACAATAGTTGAAACAGAAATATTATTATCTCAGAAGTTACATATGAAAATAATTACTAACCTCTGAAAAGGTTAGACAAAAAGGCCTCAATAATAGCTATAATTTCTAACGGTAAAATGATTAATTTTAAGGCATAAGTTTGTCTTAATGAAGAGCATATTCAAATTTTTTTTTGGCACAAACCCGACAATGGAATCATCCCTTGTCCTTGTTTTACGTAACATATATTCTCACTTAACTCTAATTCAACAGAAGAAAATCATACTTTTCATACGAAGGCAAATAGCCTTAATAGGTATATGCAAGGGAAATGATTGTATTTGTACATAAATAAAGGTGGTATATAGATAATGTTGGTGCAGGAAGAAACAGAATGAATGAGCAGGTGTCTGTGGAAAAGCAAGGAACCAGCTTATGAAGTAGTACGTAAACCATTAAGTGTGCACATGTTTCCTCCTCCGTCCTAACAGTATCAAGAGCAGGAGGTTTTTTTAAGGGCGCATTGACTACCAAAGTCTGGTTGCCTCTCTGAGGAACTATGGAAGCATGGAAAAGCTGTGTTCATTTGCTTATGTATCGTTTGTCTTAGCACGGCTTCTTGTCTTGTTTACGTAAACCAAAGTAAGCAAACTTGAAACCCTTCCTGAGTCGTCATTCTGGCCAATTTTTGAACTAGAACCAGCCTTTTATAATCTGGTCTAGCTGAGAGTCATACTATCTATAACTAGGATTAATATGCCATGCATAGCAACTTGAAAAATAAATCTTGAAAAATCTTCCTATAATAATAGGTAATTGCTGGTTGGTAGCACTTCTTTCTGAATAAAACCGATCTTTTTCTTACGTTTGTTTTACACCCAATTTTGGCCTCTTCTTCCACACATACTGTTATAATTAGCACAATACAATTTTTTAAAAAGTACTGCATACATGGTTTCCACATTAAGGCACCCTTTGGATTTTCAGCATGAAAGTAGGAAGAGGGATCTTTCCATGGCTGTTCTCTACCATCTAGAAGAATAACCCAAGAGCTTTCGTGGCAATACGCTGTTACAAAATTTGAGAACACAGAAGAAGTTCAGCCAAGGTAACAGCTTGATGTCAGTATCAGTGTTAGAATCTGTTTATAAGCAAGAAAGTGAACTTCATGAATGTCATTGCACCTTATCTGAAGAAAGAGTGTGCTAACCGAAGAAAAATGGTCTATCTACATGCTGCTTACAAGAACAGATCTGAAGGTTGAGAATTTGACCACTACTAGCCAACATTTTCCAGGAGTGTTAATGGATCTGGTGGATATGAGCATTTGGGGTACTGGAGAGCACTGGCTGTGGGATAGGAATGGATTTATCCTTTCATGCCTCAATCTCAATGTATTATCCTCTCAGATAATTCCTTTTTCTTCCCCTTGCCCCAAATGCTTTCTAATTGTTCACTTGGTTTTCTCAAGTACTGATCAGCAAGCGAACATCTTAGATGATAGACAAAAGTATTTTGGCAACTACACAGGAATAATATATTATGATTTTTATTTATGTATCAGTCTCATGCAAGGTTATTAATGTGAGTTAGTCCACTTAAATGGAATTATTTTTGAGTATTCTTTTTGAAGTATTCTAAGTTCTACATCTGCAAAGCTGAAGGCCAGTTTGTTTTAATCCTCTACGAAAGTAATATAACTGTTACCACATGAAGCTCTGTTTAAGCAACCAACTGGGTTTCCTATGTAACATCTTCACCCAACAGTCCCTTCCCTCCTTTCTCTCTCTTTTAAATACAGGCTATCCATGTTACTATCAAAAGTACTGCTTTTAGAAAACACATACATGGCAATAACTAAATCAAAACTACTTCCAAGGTGGTGACTTTAAAGGTAATAATACTCATTTTAATGTAAAAGCTTTGATATGACATATTATTTTATTTTCATAACACATAATTTTGTTTCATACATAACTTTGTATTCAATTCAAATTCAATTAAATTCAAATACTATGTTTTTATAGTATACCCATTGTTATTTCTGCATATACACGAGATTGTAATTTGTTAGGGCAGAGACCACACGTTACCAGAAATTAAAGACAAAGTAGTATAGAAACAACTGGAGTTACAAAACAAAGCAATAGAACTCCTTTGATAATTCTTCCTGATGGAATTTGCTGGAAAGGAAATGCATATACACATATATAAACACACATACCTTGTAGTTCAAAATCAAATGTTCTAATGAAAAGAATGATCTGATGTGTAAACATTTCTTTTTGCGTTGAGACTAAAAAAGCGATTATTTTTGCTTCAGTTCTTTTGCTTCCTTTTCAGTGGCCCAGGGACCTGGGTGGGCTTGTATAATGTACAGATAAAGAAGAAAATGCCTGTCTTCTCTCTGACACCAGGCCCTTTCACCAAAGAAAGTTGTGAACATTAATTAATGTGATTTGCTCAGCTCCTCCAAACACAAATGCTGTCTGAGCCAGACCTAATGGGGCTTCAGCTATGCCTTTCCCAGCGTGGCTAATCTAATTCCGGGTGCAATCCTTTTTCTGGCTTCACTGTTTGCTCAGCAGACACACTCGTTTTCTCTGAACACTTCTTTCTGAAGAATATAGTGCCAAGTTAGATATACATGGGAATCTACAATTTAACGAGATGAAATATTTTAATAGAGAAACTAAAAGCATCCATCACTGACTACCAAAAAATCATATGGCTACCAGCATAACTGGACTAAGGGATATCCTGTTTAAAACTCTGACTTAAATAATGAGGAGGTCTACTCGGAATGCATATCATGTAATTGATTGTATTCCTGTAGGCAGATCATGATATGCCTTACAAATATGTTTGATAATATTTTGACCATATACAGTATATTTAACTCTGGATTCAGTATTTTATAATCATAAGAGCTAAAGTTTCTTTTTCACGTAAAAATATGAGAGAAAATAAATTGTTAGCTTAATAACTGAATAACATCGTAAAGTCACAATATATTAGCGTACTCCCCAGCTATTTGGAGATAAAACTTACAGAATCAAAATCTTAGTTTTCTTTCTCCTACCACTGTATTTCACACGTCTGAACAAAGATACACATCTGCAAGTTATTTCAATTTGCCACAGCATGCGCAGATGTTCAGATACAAATTTCACTGAATTATATTCAGAAGAAAAGAAAAGTGCTCTGAATGACAGTGAGGGAGACCCCTCTACCGAAGCCGGTGTCAAGAGAAAACTATCAGCTTCTTCGTAATAAAAAATAAAACTAAATTAATCCCCCATAACCAAACTGAGAAAAAAAGAGTTCTCTTGTTTCTTCTTCTGTTTTTTTTTTCCTTCAGCTACTGATAAAGTTAACTCTGGGATTGAAAGGAGGCATGCCTAATTTTAAACATTTTACTCCTCCTAATGGTAATTTAGTCAAATAAATATACAGTGGTATAATTTAAGTTCATCCCATGTAAACTAGAAACAAGTACTTCTAAAGCATTCAGAGAATCTTGAATATTGTCTAGTTCAACAATTTTATGGCATGAGTATATTCATATTTTAGTGGAGCAGAAAAATAATGAGAAACCTTAAGTAGGAAAAAACAGCACCATCAAATTCAGCCTGTATTTCAGAAGCAACAAGAAAAAAGACAAGTGAAGAGATTAAAGGGAAAAAAGTGAAGTGACAGCCCAGACCCTAGGAAGGCACACCCACGAATAAATACAATAAGATCCTAGACTCTCACGGATTGTGTGACAGCCCGTAGATGGCACAGAGAAGCAATACCCTGAAGCCCTCCTTCACCAACTTTTCAAAGGTCCCTGAATAACCCCTTTTTCTTTTCTAAAATATGAGTCTTAATCAAAAGCAAACCTTTCTTGTTGTACTGTTTGAAAGAAATAGTACAATGATTTATTATTAGGATACTGCAGCCCATTTCCTGATATTTTTGATTTGATAATTGGAAATTCAGTACTATAAACTGCTGACAAATTGTGGCTTATATAAAAAATAAATGTACTATGAATATTTCCATTTTTATCTGCTCTATATTACTTTGCTTCAAAATATATATTTTGATAAATTATTTATCTTTCTAGAACTTGTATATAGCAACTCAGATCTGTGTTTCCATCTTTTTTATGTCAACTTGTAAAAATAATTACTCTAACTGTTAAAAAAAAGCGTTCTTTAAAACACAAGTCCCCACATTAATACTCCTTCCAGAAGCAGCACATTTCTCAGAGTTTTAAGGTGATTTATTGATTTTCATTGCATGGGAGAGCTCACAGGAAATTGTCTTCCATAGAGGGTGACAGAGTAATTGTATGTTTAGAGTGATATGTGGTATTAGGATGACTTTCTATGATTAGATTGTGATGATGTAAAAATTTTAGTGCATTTTGAACATTTCTGTAATTGTTAACCATATGCTATTACAGAAGCCAATTTCACTAGGTTTTCTTGTCCTGCCACTGGGTTGGAATGATTAGCAAAGGCTTTGTCATGATGGGGGGGGGTGGTTCTAGCATGTACTGTTTTCAGGCCTTGTTAGTAATTTTGTGAGTTAGTCATAGCCTCTTTACACATGCAAGAAATATATGAAGAACAATGGATAGTAGTTTCTCAACATTTAAAACACTACCTGATCATGACATTAAGGGCAGCTGTTTATTGTTGTTTTTACTGTGCATCTTTTGTTTGTATGGTTGATTTTTAGCATATCAGATTTTTTCTAAAATACACACACACAGATGGACGGATAGTATAAAGAATCTCCCTTTTCCTCGTCAAAATGATTTGCTGTCCTGCAATATAAATAGATAAACTGTGGAATGTGCTTAAAATTCAAGCTGAGAACTCCAGAATGTCCCTTCACATCAGCAAAAGACACTTTCAATAAATTTTAAAAATATCTGTGTTCAGGCTTTCATTTAGCAATCACTTAACCGAAGTGATTCAGATAAAGATGCGTGAAGTAGGACTTTGTTGCAATGTCATGTATGGGTAGAATATGATGCAAATCACAATAAACTGTGATGATTCTTCCTCCATATAGTTTCTCCAGGTCTTCAGCAGTAAGATGCACAAAATTTGCCATCTCACATCGGAACTCTAATAATAGACTCCTAGCTATAAGCTAACTTAAACTGAACCTCTACCTACTTACCACCTTCTTCAAATTTTAATAATGCCACGCACGTGTTTAGGAATCTTCAGTGTATGAACAGTGTTGTGGACTGAATGCTTGTGTTCCCCCCAAAATCATATATAGAAACCCTAAACCCCAATGTTATGGCATTAAGAGGTGGGGTCTTTGGGAGATAATTAGATTTAAAAGAGATCTTGAGGATGGAGCCCCCATGATGGGCTTAGTGCCCTTATAAGAAAAGGAAGAGACACCAGAGCTTCCTCTTTCTGCCACGTGAGGATCCAACATGAAGGGAGCTGACTAAAAGCCAGGAAGAAGGCGCTCACCAAGAATCAAATCTGCTGGCATCTTGATCTTTGATTTCCCAGCCTCCTGAACTGTGAGAAATAAATGTCTGTTCTTTAAGCCACCAAGTCTGTGGTATTTTGTTATAGCAACCCGAGCTGTCTAAGACAGACAGCATTTACCTTTGAGAAATAACAGTCCAGCACTAATACAAACTATGTCATTTTTTTTGGTCATTCAATCCCTAAGAATGTCAGGCATCATGTTTCAATATCTGGAATGTATTGTTACTATTCCTTTAAAAAGAAAGAGTTCACAAGAATCTGTTTGTGACATAGCTCATCTAAGGAAAAGATATTAACCATCCTAGTACCCAAGAAATGAGCAGGAATTTATCACATAGACATCAAAAAATGTATCACCAAGGGCATCTATGTGCTTGGGCATATGCCACAGGGACCTGTCCAAAAAAGTGACAACATCCCCACCAAAATCTGCTGGCTGAATATTGTTTTAGAGCTAACGGGCATCCAGAGAGTATACTATATACAATAGATCCTCATTAAAATGAATGGAAATTTAAATTCAATCTTCAGTTTAACCCAATATGTCTATAGAAAAGTAGAATTTACTTTTATACAATAATAAAAGATACTATATTTTCATGGGGCTTGAAGTGAATGTGCCCAAGTAAATGGGGCGCCACCAGCCAAAGAACAGAAGTGGAAACTAGTGGTTCAGAAGTCTAGCATACTTCGTGATACATTCACTTGTAGTTACTCAGGGTAAAAATAAGTGACCGTATGCACACGTGCATCCAAAACTTCTCCAGCTTAAGAAAAAGGTACACTTAAGTAAATGATTATATTTTGATTTTTGATTATTGAGACCTTGTAGTTAGGTAGTTAGTATTGTGTTTACCTTTTGGCAACATATTATTGCCTTAAAAGAAAAGTTTATGTTTCTGGATCATTTACTCTACAGTGTTAAATAAAGAAACAGATAGATATCTCACCATTCTGAGGTCAGATCTCCAGGTCTCTTTCTCCCACCACATGTGTCCAGCTCCTTGTGGCGAGTCCCCTCTTACATCCACACTATGTCCTTTCTGAGACTTCCATCTCAGCACTGCATTCTCTCAACACTTCTACTCCCACTGTGCTTCTTTCTGCATCTCTTTCTCTGGGACACCTGAAACTTCTGTTCCATTAAAACCTGCAGTTACACTAACAATTTATCTCCTTAATGACTGCAATAATTGCTTACCTTTTGCCTCAGCTGAAACTGGAATTGTGAGGAAGGAAGTATACCAGATACACCAAACGAATATCCTCTAAGTGACTCTCTCTCTAAAGTGGAAGCTGCCAAATTTTCCCCAAAGTCCTAAAGGAAGTCAGCATTTTATCCTTTCACACACAAATATCCTACCCTGTTGCTGCTTTCAAATCACTACTGCCTCCCCTCCAGTATCAAAACAGTTTTAATGCAACAACAGTTCCATTAATCTGTATTTGTTATAATCATCTAATGTAATTTACATCCATTGAGGACTTTGTCACATGGAGAAGTTTCCATGTGAAAGCTACTAGTGGAAACTCCTAGTAGAAAATATTCAATATTTTTGTGCATCACTTATTTAAAATTAAAAGTAAAACAAACAAGCAAAAAAAAAAAAAATACACTGCCTTACAGATCCATGAAATCATCAAATATAATTGCAGTATCATTCCATTCTCATGGCCAAACCTCGATCCTCGCCAGGACTCAGAACTCTACTATCGGAGGTCATTAGCTACAACACGGTAGAACTATAATTGAAGTTCAGGATAGCTCTACCACACCAAACTGCCAGGCTCAAACTATAGACATGACACATCACAAAGGGACACCCCTTCCTGCTCCTTAGATCCATATCCAATATGCGTAATGTTAAATCAAGACATTAAATCTAAACTCTCAACTTCTACCATTCCCATGATCTCTTCAAATTCATTGTTTATTATTCTCCATGGGTCTCCACTCCATGGGTGCTCTAGCCAAACCAATCTACCTAGCCTGCAATTTCCCATAACCTTTGTCAATATATCTATTATTCTACATCACGCTGTATCATAATTATTGGTTTAGCCATCTATTTTCCAGATAGTGCACTCCTCTAAGACATTTTTGAATCTGCAGCACTTAGCAAATTATCAGACCAATATGTGGTGCCCAATTAATGTTTGCTGAATAAATTATTTAATAAGTCGTAAATGCTGAGGGGTGCTTGTAAAATGGAAAGCTTGTAATAGCACACTCAACACTGGGTTCATCAGTTTTATTTGTGTTAATGAAGCACAGCTAATGAACTAATACTTATTTATTCATGTCAAGACAATTTTCTTTGCCAGATCAGTGAACAGTTTGTAAAGACAGAAAATCACCAGGATGTACCATGGGATCGGGGGAGGGGGGGCAGAAATCATGCTTTTGTAAATATATTCTTCTTCATACATACCAAATACCACTGCTATTCTTTTAATAAAGCACTAGAGACACACTGTGTATAAGACAACTGCTGCTGAAGATTAAATAAACTGTTTTCATCCCTGGTTGGCCTTTCGTGTATCTAACTGGGTATTTGGTTAGTTATACCAGTAGAGAGCTTTGGAAAACCACATTCACAAAAATGAAACAGATAATAAGAACTGGGGCTGCAAGGAAAATGTAAGAGAAAAGACTTTCAAAATAACCTGTTCTTTCTCATATGTCTCTCCAAGTTAAAGCATTAAGACTGTCACTCAACTTCTCTTCTACCTCAATGACAAAATTATGTAACAGAGGATAAAACCAGGGAGATATATTCACTACAGCTCACATAGCACCCATTCAACCAAGCAACAAAATATGAATTCTTAGACTTAGCAAAGTTTTAAGAAAAAACTTGTATAGTTCTTCTCTGACTGCTTATTCCATTTGATTCCTATGTTTATATATATCCCCTTTACTTTGGTATCAATAATATCATAGAAGCTCACAAAATAAATCAGTTAAAGTAAATTGAACTAGTTCAACTGGAGATCTAGGAAGATCACAATAATTCAATTTATTCTATAGCACCCAGTTCTACACATAAATGATATTTTTCTCTAGAAACAATGTAAGTGATAAATTTTTATGGTTATGTTCTGATAACGTATTTTATATTATAAGTATAGATTTTTACATTTTATTTTTAGAAATATATTTGATACTTGATTTTTATCTCTGTACTCATGTATATCACCCCTTATTAAGAAAAAATATATAAATTGATATAGTCAATGAATCAAGTGCAAGAGTCAAATGGAAATTTGTTTTAATTCTAAATAACCCTACACTGCTTGTCATATACTTTCATAACTTCTTTCCAGAAATGCCCCTTCCCTATTGGGTAGCATATTTATTCTTTATCAATTGCTCTGCTTTCCTATAGCACTTTATATACAGCCTTATCAATTACTCTTAGCATTGCATTTTTATTATTTTCTATTTCCTACCCTGATAGAATGAGATCTTAGTGATGAGAGACTGTGCCATATTATTTTTTCAACCCCCAGCATTTATAGGAGTGCCTGACACATGGTAAGTACTTGATAAATATTTGTTGATTATTAAAATAAGCACTACTAATATGTGTCCCATTTGTCCATTTGTGAAATAATGAGAAGAGGTGATAAATATTCCAAGAAATAGGTATATATATAAAATTTTACTGAAGATATTGAGATCAATAATATAATTAAAGCAATGAGGATCATATTGCTGAAAGATTTTTGAGCATTTATGGTTTTTAGGCATGTATCCACATGCAGACTAAAAATTAGGTATCTCATTTCTGTAAGCACATTCCAAATCAAATCAAACCAAATGAATCAAATCAACAATGACTAACAGCTCTTTTCCAAAGATCAAGGTAAAAACTAGACATTGTTTTCACTTCCATTGCATATACTATTAAATCAAGGCGTTGCGTCCTCCACCATCTTGAAGAGAGAGTTTTGTTAACTGTCAGGTGATACAAAGTAAAAACTGAATATTTCAGCAAAAATTTCAGGATAAAAAATTCTTATAAGAGGAGAAAATTAATTTTATGAAATTATTTTTAACAGGGTACAAAATCAAGGAGAATGTCTTGTTTATTTTACAACAGAGAGAATCATTCCATTTTCAACCTACCCCTAAGTCTGCACAAGAAAATAAACAGAATACAATGTACCAAATCAAGCACACAATACAAAAGAATTCTCATATAAATGAAATGAGGCCAATCTGTCGAATTTGACTAATTTAATTTCCGTTTATGAATGAGAAATCTTTCATATAATTAGCTCCAGAGTGCAACTGGGTGCAGAGGTACATGTTAAATTTATAAAGTAAAATGAATTTCCAAATTTTTGCATTGTCATGAACTTAACCTGTTATTTTTAACAATATAAGTTTCATTTTTCTCTTAATTTCGTTTTTCTCTCAAAGTTCAACCCGTGAGGAGAATTTCATAACTTACTCCTATAGTGCTCTCAAATTATTGGTATGTTCTGGAAATGCTTAGGAAACTGTTCTGCAGCAAAGATGCACCAACCTTCAATTCATGTCATTTTGCCTTAATAACAAGAAGCTATTATGGAGCTACAGCTTTATAAATGATTCTCTTGTAAGTGGTGGTTTTACAGTTTTCTTAGTTTCACATAACAAAACAAAACCATAATTCATCAAGCCATGATGATTTTGCAACAATGCATTGCCCGATATTTGGATAAGATTTTACTTTTAATATCTCATTAGCCTGGTGTTCATAGTGCATTCCCTTTTAGTTAGTTAGTTTTTGTTTGTTTGTTTATTTTCTTGTTGTTCACCAAATAAAATCATCTTAGCACCCCACACATAAACTATTTATACAATGTTTACCACGTGCCAGGCACCATTCCAAGTACTTTACAAGTGTTAACATTATGTTAACCCTCACAACAGCCCTATGAGGAGATACTATCATGATTCCATCTTACAGAAAAGCCAACTTTTACACAGGCGATAAAATAACACTTAAGCTTACACCATTACTAAATGCTTCTGAGTCCCTCCTTTTAAGCAATGTTCAATACTGCCTCTCAGACCCACTCTGAGCAATTATCACATTTCCTACTGTTATTTAACTTTTTAGAAAATGAAGTTGTACTACTAAAATCAAAATTATAAGAAAACCTGGATACTTTTCAAAATGTATAAATCTAAGTAAAACACTTGACCTTTGATAAAAGCATAGAAAAAAAGGTAAAATTAAAAGCTAGATTATGATTTATACAAGTTTGTTGATCATTATACTACTAATTCAAGAGCAATAAAAATAATGATAAAATAAAAATGTAAATATAATCCCAAAATCATTTCAGAAAAATAGATGAAATTGTAAAATTTCTTCATGGATTCTTATGCTCGTGAAGATATTGTACAGACATCACAAAATTATTGTTTTGCTTTAGCAACCGGTTTGACATTTTTATTCATATTTGGAAAATCATGAAAAATAATCAAAAGTATAAACAGGGGCTGGCCCAGTGGTCTACTAGTTAGCTTTGTGTGCTCCGCTTTGGCAGCCCGGGGTTCACGGGTTTGAATCCCAGGTGTACATCTACACACCGCTCATCAAGCCATGCTGCAGTGGCATCCCACATACAAAAAACAGAGGAAGATGCGCACAGATGTTAGCTCAGGGCCAACCTTCCACACCATAAAGAAAAAACAGTATAGAACAGGTAGCCCTACCAATCACCGTGCATAAAAATTAACTCAAGATGGGTGTGAAGGTTAATT
Organism: Tapirus indicus; assembly: GCA_031878705.1. NCBI lineage: Eukaryota > Metazoa > Chordata > Mammalia > Perissodactyla > Tapiridae > Tapirus > Tapirus indicus. The sequence continues at coordinate 73,242,863 of CM062919.1, read as the reverse complement.
GTGTGTGTCAACTTGATTGGGTTATTGTGTGCCCAGATAGTTGGTTAAACATTACTTCCAGGAATGTTTGTGAGGATGTTTCTGGGTGAGATTAGTATTTGAATTGGTAGAATAAGTAAAGCAGATTGCCCTCCCCAATGGGGGCAGGCCTCATCCAATCCCTTGGAGCCTGAATAGAACAAAAAGGCAGAGAAAGGGAGAATTTGCATTCTCCGCCTGACTATTTAAACTGGAATATCCATGGACCTCAGACTGGCACTTACACCATAGATTCTCCAGTTCTCAGGCCTTCAGACTTGGACTAGAACTTGCACCATCAGTTCTGGTTCTCAGGTCTTCAGACTCAAACTGGAACTACACCACCAGTTTTCCTGGGTCTCCAGCCTGCAGATGGCATATTGTATGATTTATATATATCCTAGTGATATATATATCAACATATATCTATATCTGTATCTGTACCTATGTATCTTCTTTTGATTCTGTTTCTCTAGAGAACCCTGACTAATACAATGGGTTATAGATCTAAATTTAAAAGCTAAAGCTATAAAAGCTAAAACTATAATATTTTTAGAAGAAAACATAGACATATATACATATATCCATGATGTCAGAATGGGAAAATATTTATTAGACAGGACACAAATGGTAATAATTATAAAAGAAAAAAGATTAGTAAGTTGAGGTTTATCAAAATTAAAAACTACCGCTCGGTAAAAATACGTTAAAAATGTGAAATATTCAACAATACAACTGACAAAGGAATCACATACAGAATATATTTTTGAAACACCTATAAATCAATAAGAAAAAGAAAAAAATAACTCAATTTTTAAAAGACTAGGCTAAAGATCTGAAAAGGCACCTCACAACAGAAGATATCTGAATGGCCAATAAGCATATTAGAAAAGTGTTCAATATTAGTAGCTATAGGTGCATTGCGAATTAAAACTTCAGTGACATGCCACACCCATCCACATGTCACCATTAAAAAGACTGACTAACAAATTATATCAAAGATGTGTTACAACTGGAACTCCCATAGAACACTGGTGGGAGCTAAGAGTACAATCACCATGGAAAACTCTTGTAGCTTCTACCCTCTGATCCATTCTATTCTATTCCTAGGGTATTCCACTCCAAGAGAAGTGAATGCATTTTTCTACAAGAGGACTTCTCCAAAGTTGTTCATGGCAGCCTTATTTTTAATAGCCCAAAACTAGAAATAATATAAAAGTCCATCACCAGAACATGGATAAACATCCTGTGATCTACTGATATCATGAATACCATTCAGCTGTAAAAAGAAACATACTATTGATACACTTAACAACGTGGATAAATCTCAAAAGCATGATGGAGGAAAAGAAGACAGATGCAAAACAAGACATATTAAGTTCAAGAACATACAAAACTAACCTGTGCTGATAAAAAATAAGAGTAGTGGTTGCCTATGTGTGAGAGAGCAGGGGTTGGGGAGCTTGACTGGAAAGGGGCATGAGGAAACTTTCTGGAGTATTAGACATGTGGTATATCCTCATCTTGGTATTACCTACTCAGATGTATGGCTTTATCATGATTCATCAAGCTACATACTTAATATTTGTGCACAATATGTAAAGTATACATCAATAAACTACTATTAAGAAAAATCAAGAGACAAGAGAACCAATTCTTTCTATGATATAATCTTGTCAAAAAACAAAAACAAGGGGCCAGCCCCATGGTGTAGTGGTTCAAGTTCAGTGTGCTCTGCTTCAGTGGCCAGGGTTAGCAGGTTCGGATCCTGGGTGTGAACTCAAATCACTTGTCAGCCATGCTGTGGCAGTGACCCACTTACAAATTAGAGGAAGGCTGGTATGGATGTTAGCTTGGGGCTAATCTTCCTCAAGCAGAAAAAAAAAGAAAAGAGGAAGATTGGCAAAAGATGTCAGCTCAGGACAAACCTTCCTCAGCAAAAAAAAAAAAAAAGCCACAATCTAAATCTGAGCACTTTTCATTTGTTGGATATAACTACCAGTATATAGGTAATACAGAAAACAGGGGAACATGTTAAACATCACAGTTACGCAATCGGACTGGTACATACTGTAGGAAACTCTACAGGAAAAACTACTCAGTTCCACCAACAAATACATACAAAGGAAAAAGAGGAGATTTAGAATTTAGAGATGAAGAGGTTTAAAAGACACAGCAACTGATCACAACATTGGGACTTTATATGGAGCCTTATTCAAACAAATGTCTAAAACTTATATATGAAGTATTTATTTTTAAAATATACCACTTATAGGAAGATGTAAAGTTTAAATACTGACTAGATGTTTGATTATACTGATAAATGTATTTTATTATGACGTTATTGTAATTATTGTAATTACATTTTTAATAGAAACTATATCTTTCAGAGATATATACTCAAAAATTGACATAAATATCTATTTTTTAATTTCCTAAATGAAACGTAGAGTAAAAACACCGACAAAATATTTGGATGAAAGTTATTCTATAAGGAGGAAAGCAAAAAGAATAAACTAAAAGAATTGTGTAATATATCTATTGCACATCAATCATAAACATCTTCTATTTAAAATCTGATGGAATATTTGACTGATTTGCCTTCTGATAAATTTGAGTAGGATTATTTGAAGTATAGAAATGGTATTGCAATATCTTAAGGATGACCTTGTAAAAAATGTGAACATGTCATTTTTTTCTAGTACCAATAAGTATTTGAAATCCCTTTGATCTCCAAAAAAAACAATCATACATTGTTAAATAGGAAAAAATCTTTTAAAGATATCGAAGGCATGTAGTAATTTGCTCACGCATTTGTTCAAGAAGCACCAGTTTAGCATCTCACCAAACAGAAAGCTGAACGATTACCATTAAAATGTATGACATCTGTAAAAGTTAACAGCCATAGCGCCAAAAGCTGACAAATATAACAGCAGAATGAAATGAAGGCTTCTGCTTCCCAACCTCTATTTGTCCCATAATCCAGAAACAATTTCTTGAGGAGCTTTGAGATTTTGTTCCAAATACTTCATATTATTTATTTTAGGAAGACTTAATTTATTTATTACTTTGGGGAAGCATATTGATATCAATTAGGAAAATTAATACAAATAGATATGTGCATATATGCATCATATAGATAGATATAAACAAAATACACTTATTTTTGTGTATTCTTTGTTTCCATTAGAATCAGGCTTTAGCAGAACTATGCTGTTTATTTATGTATATGTGTATCCACGTATCCATTTAAGTCATGACTACAAAACTTACGGAAAGTCACATCTCTTTTCAGTGAAGTCAATGTTGTATAGTATCAAGCATTTCCACAGGTTACCCTCAATGTCAATACTGCTCTCATATAAGCAACACATTCTACAATTTTTTTAATCATAGAAGAACATCAACCAAGATCTAGGTCTAGATTTCTGGCTCTCACAATAACTAACATCTCTGCTTGCAGTGTAGAGTTCTTAATGCATTTGTAAGCCAGTGAATTAAATAAATGCACGTGGGCACACACACAGGTATGAAATTATGCCTATCACCATTACTACTATAAATATCATAGTATTTGGTTTCTCTTAAGTAAGTGTATACAGGAATTCATTAATATCCATATTATAATATATGAATTTTGAGAAACATACACTGTGCTATTAAAAAAGAAACCTTCCCATTAGATCAAATATTTCATCAGATGAAGAGCTCAGTTTACAAGTTTCACTCAATTTGCAATCTTTTGAAATTAAGTCATACATCACAGTTACACAATCAAAGCTGTTATCTAAATTTGATAATGTAATTTAAAAACTTCATGTTCCTTTTACTATAACGAAAATTTTATCATACATAGTATTATATATATATATGACACATATATAAAGTAAAAAATGAATGATTGAAATTAAGAGGTTCAGGTTTGTTGCTCTCCACCATACCAGGCACCCCCTCAAGTCTCTGATGTACCAAAGAAAATGATGGAATAAACGTGGAATAGAGGAAAGAACATCAAATTAGAACTCAGGTGACAATTTTCTAGCTATAAAATTTGGGATAAGTTGTTTCCTTCCTTCCCTACTTCTTTCCCTGCCTCCTTCTTTTCTTCTCTCCTTCCCTCCCTCCCTCCCTCCTTCTTTCCTTCCCTAGTTTCTTTCCTCCCTCCTACCTCCCGCCCTCCTTCCTTCGTTCCTTCCTCTCTGGGTGCATATATTCTATTTTAAAAACTGAAATAATTTAATAGCATTTATTGCACTCAAATTTAATAGCATTTATTAAAGTGATTCATAAATACAAAAAGTATCATCTAATATGTAATATTTGGGGAAATACCTTTCATTCTCATATTCTATATTAGAATTATAAGTGTAACTGCTTGAAAGAATCTGATAGAGGCCATATTGTCTGATTCTTTCACTTTACATATAAGGAGACTCAGAGATCTACCAGTTAAATCCTAACTCTTGTTATCCTCAATATGGTACTTGTGTTCATTCTTTCACTTTCCATATTTTATTTTCAGTTGTCTTTTTGATATCCCTCCTGCAAAGTTTAATTACCTAAATAGCAGATGTTATTTTATTACGTTCTGTAATCCAAGCAGAGATCCCTTCACGTCAGCCATATGGGGGGCTTCAGCCTCTATGTAACTTCTTCCAAACTGGATCTCTAATGTCATACTTCAGTTTGATCTATGGGTTAACCTTAATTTTTCATAGAATCAAATAGCACCGTTTCATACAGTTTATTCAATGGAACATTCCTTCAACAGAATGTTGATAAATACGTCTGAAAAAAATAGCTCAAATTAAAATAAAAACTCTCGGTAGCTTGTGTTTGAAGTAAACGATAAAGGTTTCTTCAAAACCTAAATCCTTAGGACCTTTTACAAAAGACTTTGAATCTCTTAAGGCAGCATACTACGGGCAACATTCCTTCCTTTCATTTTTTTTTTTGGTGGTATGGTACCTCCTTTCTTTTTTAAACAGAGCATGTGACCTTGTGCTCTGATGGCACACTTCGGGTATCATGTTATTAAAAGGAAAACATTCTAGAAGTACGCAATATTATTTGAAAGTAAGACACAATTAATGCACTTAGATTCACATGTATTTTATATTTCATAAGACACTGGCAAATATTTGTACAAATATTTGTGTCTAAGTGGGTTTTACATGTTGTGTCAGCACAGGCGTTTGTATTAAAAACCACAAGATTCAGAAACATCTCAGTTTTACAAACACACACACAAGTATTTTAATGATTACTAATTGCCAAATCCTGACACATATAATTATTATGATGAAAACTATTAATTATCAGACACTGTTCCAGGTGTTTTACATGTATAATTTCATTTTATAACATCTTTATGTGATAGTTGTTATCACAACTCTGTGTGATCATCTCCATGCTGTACAGGAGAAAACAGAGCTTCAAAGATATTAAATTGCTCATTCAAAATCCCTCAGCTTATAAGTGACAGAACAGAATTTGAACCTAGAGCTCTCTGAGTTTGACATTTACAGCACTTCTGTTGCACCATTTCAATATCCTATGGAAAAGCCAATAAAGTACCTTAAGCAAGAACACAGAAATAATAAATCAACTGTATTAATCTTTACTTGTTTTGTACTAACTAGAAAAATCTTATATATTTATTCTCTAAAAAATAATAATAGCCCTAATCCATATTTTAGAGATGCTATTTTGGTTAGGCAAGGAAATGAAAACAGATTCTATTTTAAAGCACATAAATTCTCTCTAGAGAGTACGAGTTATTGACATATTCTAAAATTAAGTGATTCATAGAAAATTAAGAGGGAAGAGTTTCATTACTGCCTGGTTTACAAATTGAAAATATAATCATAAAATACTATTACTAGAGTCATAAAAACTTAGCTGTACTGGAAAAGTGAAATAAATTATGCATAGTTATCAAATATTACTGCAAAATCTGCTTATGATGTTAAATCTAATGATAAAGATACATTTGGAAATCAGGAAATTCTCTTGTAATAAATATTTTATTTATAGGAAAACTAAACAGAACTAAAAACTACAATACAAAATACTGAGAGTTGCTATTTCTTAAGGATGTTGAATGTTCCAAATGCAAAGATTAAATTTCTTTGATACCAAAAAGATGGTTTAAGAATAACAAATATCCCTTTCAGACAGATTCTAGATTTCATTATATATTGTAGCTTTTCATTTATTTTATAGGAGTCCTGTTTATCATTGTATTGCATATTTCAAGCAATTTTTATTCTCTTTTACACTTATTTCCCTATTTATAAGGACTGTGCAATTATTGTGCTTAATGCTCCTGAATTTAGTTATCTCTTCTAAGATCCTTGCTATTCATTGAGAAATCAGTTAACAAAAATATCAAGTGTGTTGGAAGAAGAGCTAACATTTAACTATTTTAAGTGCTTTAATATATTAATTATTTTATTCGTCACAAGTACTAGTATTAGTCTCACTTTACAAATAAGGGACCTGAAGTGCTGATGGTACAGCAAGCCCAAAGTCATATGGCAAGTATGCAGTAAAAAGAGCAATCCAATCCAGGCCTCCTGGTTCCCGAAGTTGTGCTCTCACTCGTCTACACTGAGTTAGCATGGTAGATGCTAAAATGTGAGCAACGACAGCAAGTGTCCCGGGCTTTACATTTAAAGATTTGTTTTAAACAAATCATCCATCTAATCTATAAACTTTCAAAAAATTGAAAATGAATATGAAATCTGTCAAGTTTCAGTGTATCTAAAAATGATGTGACACTAGGCATTATAATAAAACATGTGAGCTATACATGTCAAGAGATCATAATAAAAAACAAAACTTTTGAGAATTTTGATGTAAGAGCTCTAAAACTCACCTTTAAATGAAGAGCATTAATGATTATTGCGTAAATTGCTAATTTGCGTTCACATGTTTCTAACAACCTCTATTCCGCACATTACCTTAGCTGGAATTAGTATGATGATATTACCAGACATTAGTCTCTTTTGAAAAGACAGACTCTCGGTAAGCTTGGAAACAACTGAAACATACACTAGGAAAGAAAATAATCTGAACTAGCATCATTAAACAATTCCTTCTACTAATGTTAAAATAAAAATTGGTGTCTCAGCCAGAAGCCAGTTGTCAGGGCTGACTTCCCTCCAAAGAAGCAGCAAATAAGTTAAATGATCAGGGTTTTAAAGGTCTATGGGAGTTCAATGCCCTTGATCCTTCTACCTCATTTTTCCTCAGTCATTAAAGTAATCCACTTGGATTTTCATGTATTGCAATGTGGCAGATTAGATGTCCAGACTGATTGTTGTATTTAAATATATATATATATATATTAAATACTGAATAAAACATCAGTTTCTTAAATCTTGAATACATACATGAGCTGGCAAGAAAGTAAGCAATACTAAGGCTAGAGACTGAAGGTGAGGGTCATAGTTACATGAAGTCATGATGTTGGCTTTTTCCTTGAAGGCATTTGCTAGGCTGGTGAGCTTGAGTATTGGTTCTTGTCGACCTGTAATCCTAGGACAGAAACAGTTTGCATCTTCAGTCTACAGGTGACCTGGAAATACATTTATCATCCTCCCTTCTCTAAAACTGGCTCAAAGCAGAGGAAAAGGAAAATCTTTTCAGAGAATTCAAAATCCCAAGCCAGAACTTACGTGGGTACAGAAAAGTCTAGGTTCTCTACTCTCTGGGTTCCAGAAAAAAAAATCCGAAGGTAAGAATTTAATTTAAAGCAGTTGGTTTTCATTAGAGCTTCCAGATCTCTGACAAAAGCAAAGCAAAGTTTTTCTCAATCACTCTTTATCTCAGGTATAAAGGAATTTTCAAAGGTAAGAGTCCAAGAAAAATGAGCATCTAACATTAAAAAAAAATCATGAAACACATATGGAAACAAGGCACCATGAGTGAAAGCCAGATGAAGCAGAAGACAGGAATAATGATGTAAAATATTCAGAAATCAAAAGTATGAGAAATAGAATATAAAATGTATATTAATTTTTTAAGAGAAAAATATTTGAGAATATAATTAAAGGCACATAGATATAAAAAAGAATCAAATAGAACTGCTACAAATGAAAAATATAGTATTTGAAATAAAAAACTCAATGAATGGGTTGAACAACAGATTATACATAACTAGAAAATTTGTGTTGTGAGACAGTATACTGTAAGATGAAGAGATGGAAAATAAAAATGAGAGGTTAAGAGATATGTATGATCAATTGAGTATGTCAAAATCCATATATATAATCCAAGTTCTAGAAGTAGAAAAGAACAAGAATGGGGCACAGGTAGGATTTGAAGGAATTTCCAGACATGGTAAAAAGACACCAATCCACAGATTCAAGAAATCCAACTGAATTCATCCCCTTCATAACAGAAATTCACATTCTCTTAAAACCATATCTCCACACAAAAATCTCAACTATAAGTTGTTATTGTGGTCCCTCATAAGCACATGAAAATATTCACAACACAACTCAAACAATTTAAAGAAAAACATTGTTGAGTGAGTAAAAGGCCAAATATTTTTTAAATTAAAACCAAAAATAGACTTTGCTCTGTTTTGAGGTAGCAAAGCCATACCTTTACTTATTCTGTTTACTGCTTATAACTTCTTCCCATAATGCCTCTTATTTATCTGATTGAACCTGTTAACACAGCCACAGCATGATTCTTGGATGAAAATGCAGTTTAAAAGGCTACTAAAAAAGCAATAGTCATGAAATAAAAACTAACTCTCCATGGAGGTTTTATTTTAGATGTTTAATTTTTTTTTTTTTTTTTTTTTTTTGGTGAGGAAGGTTGGCCCTGAGCTAATATCTGTTGCCAATCTTCCTATTTTTGCTTGAGGAGGACGGTCCCTGAGCTAACTTCTGTGCCAGTCTTCCTCCATTTTTTGTATGTGGGATGCCACCACAGCATGGCTTGACGAGCAGTGTGTAGGTCCGTGCCCAGGATCTGAACCTGCAAACCCTGGGCTGCCTAAGTGGAGCATGTGAACTCAACCACTTCACCACAGGGCAGGCTCCAATGTGTCTACTTTTTGTTAGTAAATTCAAACATTTTGAAAGCCAGTTATTTAAAAACATTATATGATAAAAAATCTAAAGGTGACAGTTTCATATTTATATAATATTAAAGAATATGAATTTGAAAATAGCACTACTTTTAAATGTAAATATATCTGAAATTCAAATAAATATGATTTAATTTTATGAGAACTGAAAATAATAAGTTGGCTATTATGATTAGGATATTTTTCAGGACGTATGTTTGACAATTGAGAAATTATGAAAAGTTTGGAACTTGAGTTTAAAAACTTTTCCAAATTTCTTTTACTCTGAAAAATAAAACAAAACAAATCCCTAGAAGTGATAAGAAAGAAGACGGCAGAAGTGAAAACTTAAGCACAGTCAGGTCATATTCAGGCTCGATTTGCTCAATTGTGATGTGTGAAGTCCAATTTGCACCTGTCGTGGGATATGTCAGTGTTGGCAGGGGACACTGTAAGCTGAGCTGACATACTTTACAGAGCAGCATTATCATCCAATAACACAACCTTTGACATGTCACCATTTTGCAGTATGCTGAAGTCTGACGACATGAAAACCACCAGAATGTACAACGGAATAAATTTACAAGTTTCAAAGGCCAAAGTCTTTCTCTTCCTACACTACCCCTTACTGCCATGTGACCCTATGAAATATATCACCAGGTGATGAATGGATGGGTAGAGTGTGAGCAAGGAGCTTTGAAGCGCAAAAAACCTGGAACTTTTTTTTCCTGAATCCATGCGACCCTTAACAAATAGCATCACTGGGTAACAACTTAGTTGTTCTGGATGAAATGTCTGAGGATCTATTTTTTTCCTTAAGATCCTCTGACTTTAAACTTGGTGATAACAAACACATTTTAGAGGTAATTACATTCTTTTGCGAAGAAGCCAAAAAGGCTTCTACACTCTGTCACCCTGGGACAGAGGGATGAACAGAGGAGTCTTCAGAGTGCTGCCTTGGAAGCCTGCCACTGTGTGACGGCAGCTGGCGATTAATCATCTTCAGCGAAAGAGTGATTCAAGCGGGATTAAGGCGACTCACAAACTCTATGGTTCTAACAGTCACAATTGGTATAAACTAATTTTAAATAGCCCCTAAAAGGTGCAATGGCCCTACAATCAGTACTTGTATAGTATATGATAATTAATCTCACACTGATTTTCAACATCATCCTCCAATCATTAATTCACTCTTACCAACCCATTTTTTTCAGAAAACAGAAGATGCACATTAACTTCTCTAATATGATGCATTCATAAAGTTCTTATTAAAATTTAATATTGATAAATTGATGTTCACATGACAGAACCACATGCGATATATCAAAACTGCTGTTTATAAAGAAAATTATTTTCTATGGATTAATTGGTAGCACCATAATGTACTTGAAGTTACTGAGATATTGAAGACCATTTTCAATGATTGAAAATGTACTTCAAAAACGTTAGTTGTGTTGAAGGGTTTGAAATGTTCTGTAGTAAAAATTAGTTAAAACACTGTATGTTTTTGTATGATTTTTTTTTACAAAGGAGAATATTTTAAACTGCTTCAAGGTATTTTCTTTCCTAAAAGTATACAATAAACTTGTACAAGAATTTCTTAAAATTTCTACACTGTCCTCTAAGTCAATTAAAATTAAAACAAAACAAAATAAACTCACAAATTCCGAATCATTAAGCAAAAAAAAAGCAAAAGGCTTTCTAAAAAGCACCTAAAATCCTAAGAACCTCATGGGAAATAACAAGCAAAATATTTTCATACTTAAATTTGATGGAGAAATAATAAAGAAATAAAACCTCAGTGGTGAAGACATAACAAGTGCATTCAAGTCATAAACATCCACTGTCTTGAGGGCAACCGAAAACTTATGTCTCAAGGGTGCACAGAAACAAAGGTTGCCACCTTCCTTGAGCATCATAATTAGAAAACAAAGGCCTGAAGTCAACTCAGAGGGCTGCTAACTCAAACGTCCTGTTTCCTTTCAGGCAATAAATGCAAAGTATGTTTGTGCCTGAGGATTTTTACCACTGCTTCTTTTTATGTCTGGAGACTTTGGCTCAGATTCCAGCCAAACAGAGTAATTCAAAACAATTAAGTATTCTCACTCAGATCCCTATTTCTCTACATCACAAAATCAGCACACACTTGGCATTCCTGGCAGCTCTTGGCACTGGGGCTGTGGGTCAGAACTGAGAAACTCTGGCAACGCAGCGTGAGGAAGCTTCTTCCCTGCAGCTGACAACACTTCTGTCTGACCCAGTGAATCAACTGAAATCTCTCAATCTCTCTCCTCTTTCTCTCTCTCTCTCAAGAAATGTACATGAATTAAAATTCAATTTTAGATATTGTTGCTTTTACTGAAATACAAGATCAGTGACGTTTTAGTATGGAAAGTCTGAAAAAAACAAGCAATGTTTTGATTAGTGTATCTTTTTTTGTTTTAACTTTTCTCTGAGATATGTTCCTGCCACTTGGATTCTTCCATCTTATTTACATACACAAATATATGCGCCCCAGACACTGCTTTGACTACGTTCATTTTCTGTGTCCGTATCTCCACAAATTGATGTTTACCAGAGTGACTATTCAGAATGTTAATCAGTGTTAGTAATTTGCCTGTGTGTATTTCTTTCTGAAGAGTGTGTTTCTACACCTACCTCTTTATCTTTGTAGCATCCTAAGGAGAGGTTTTGGTTGTACTTGAATAAAACATGGATTTTTTCAAGTGGGAAAGGGCACATGTGCTAATAATCTGAAGTGTTGTGCAAATACAGTACTTTGTAGCAGAAGTCTACGGGAGTTTTAAGAGTGCCCTAGAAACAATAAAGTTACAAAGTTCAGCTCTGTTATCCGTCACTTTGGAAAACATTAAAAATGCAAATTAAAAATGTGTAATGAATTAATAAAATATAAGAGTTCCGTGTCCTTTTGTAATACTGTAGATGGTGGTAAAAGCAGACAGATGAGAGGTAAACGCCTGCTTACGTGTTTCAGTTCACCAAATTTCATATTTTGTGAAAGTGATCATCTCTACGGTGAATTCATGTAATGATAATGCCAATATTCCCCAGAATCAGAAAAAGAAATTAGTAGAATGCAGTTGACTTGGCAAAATATTTGGATAATCTGTGTTATTCAGGGTACCTTTAGCTAGGGTTAGGACAAACTAGTAGTGTTTTTTTAGCCTTTTAATAAATATGGTTATTATGCCCTAAAATTTAATCTATGGAGATTCTGATATATTGAAAATGTAAATACAGCAGACATATGCTACACCAAAAATCATTATCTGCTCTCCCCAAAACATCAAACTGGCACATAATACAGGTGTTATCACTGACAACTGAATGATTTTCTGGGCCACAAAACTTAGTCTCTCTTACCTTCTCTCTATCCTATCATAAATAATGGTTGTCTCAAGAATAGTGGAAAAGAGAAGAGAGATAGAAGGTACAAAGAAATAAACTATACAGTCAGAATTTAGGAATTCATTACACATAGTTTAACATAAAATTTGCTGATACCTGATATAAAATGACAATTTGTTTCCTCTCTCCTCCCCAACACTTTTCCTGTTTGTTCCTTCTGCTGATCCTCCCAGGAGTTCTGACATGTACCACTTGACATTTTAAAGGCAGTCCAATTTTCCAAATTTCAGTTGTGTATTCATGAAGCCACTAAGAGGCAAAGTTTGAAGTGGTTTATTTAGCTTATGTAGGGAGTTGAGTGTTTCATCTCTCTCATCAATTCTGGTGTCCGTCTCAGTTACTGTTTAGTCTTCCCATTGTATATTGGCAGTACATGATTTTACTTTGCTGTAGATACTAGGGGATAAATGAAACCAAATTATGAAATCATTCTGCCATGCCAGGAACACTGTGAATTTTTTTCAATTTTTTCAATGTGTTAAGTTGCAGTCATGGTCTTTGCATTCCTAAAAGAAGAAAAGGTTAAGCAAGGAGCCAAAATGGAAAATCAGAAACTTTTTCACTGGAAAAATAAATAGGCAGCCTGCTTCTTTCTTTAAGATATTGAGGAAAGTATTCTCTAGTTGTATGTGATAAAATCTAATTCCAGTAACGACTAACTGTACTAGTATTACCCGGCCCGACGACCCCATAAGCCATTAACCACAGCCCTGCTCAGCAAAAGCCTGACATGTTCTCTTTAGCTTACAGGAAACCACAATGAGAGGAAGGAGGAGGAGATGGCTGAGACACATAGTTGAAACCAGTTAACACCTGTTGAAGGCAACATAGCAGTCTGACTGGACCTGACATAGACACTACGCAGTTTATTATAGGCTCATTGTAATATATTACCATGCTACATAACACACCCACTGGCACCATGACAGTTTACAATCACCATGCCAATGGCAGGATATGCCTAAATAAGGAAAGAAAAGAGGTGGCACCCTTGCTCCCCAGAAAAGCCTGCCTATTTCTCCAAATAACTATGAATATTCCTCCCCTTCATTACCTTATAATAGCTGCTTACTCGCCCCAAGAGCTGAGAAGTTGATTTGTAAACATAGTTCCCACTTCTCCATTCTTTGACCATTGAATGAAAGCTTGTGCTGTTGAACATTCAGCTCTGGTTTCATTTCAAAACCGCAACACCAAACAGAAAAGAATCCTCTGGGGAAGGGACGGATTGTGGGTACAAGGCCCACCCACAGGCCCCTCCTTGGAGCTCCTCCAAATGTGGGTTGGTATCCCACCAGAGTAGGGTAAAATTGGTAACACTAGCAAGGATGTTAAAAAGGTGGAAATTTTAAGGCCATGTTTAGATTTTAAAGTGCAAAATTTTCAAACTTGAATGACCTTTCTAACAGTGAATACATGGAAAGTATTTGAAATTCTGACCATCAAGGAAGTAAATCTTAGATAGAACAAAGCATTCAGTATTTCTAATGATTATTAAAATCTGGTTACTCTTCAGCCTTTTAAATGTCAAGACATATTATTTGTGGATGAACAGAGCAACATAAAGTGTTTTCTTGGGCAGAAAATAATTGAACACAAAATCAAGCATATCTAACATCCTTGAAAATCTACCAAAACATTCACTTAGGGAAGTGTTTTTTAACATTCTCTCTTGCAACTAAATGAAATTCACATACACGAATTTAGGCAACAGATTTTTGGATTTGAAATCAGACTGACAATATCCTCAAAATCTATTCACTATTTATCTTATTATGCAGAGTTGAAGATAGGTGTACAGACATCAAAGCAAAGTTACTTAATGTTAAAAAATAATTTTTTTAGTCACAGCTCAAATTAAATAAAAACTCTACCTTGAACAAAAATTTAAAACACTTAAGCACAGATAATACTTCTGTCTCACAATCACAGAATTTCCATCAGGAAAATAATTTAAAATAATTAAAACTCAACACCTTATTTACAGGTGAAATAACTCATCTAATAAAGTGCTTCCTCTAAATCCTGACATATGACAGAATAATTCCAGAGTTCAGCAGATGAACACTAAGCCCTGGGCCTTTGCATTAGACCACCTTCTAAATTAAGGTTTAACTACTAATCATCCAACTTTGAGTTACTTTCTCCTCTTCCCTCTGTCAGTGTGCTAACCCTGTTCTGAGTTCCATACTTGTTTGGAATGTTGCTTTGTTATCCGAAACACCTTCTGGTTACACTGATTTCTAGAGCCTTTATCCAGATACTTCAAATCCTGGAGACTTTAGAGAACATTACAGAACTCATTACTTCAGAAAGACAGAACAAGATATAGGAAAAAGAATAAAAAAAGAGAGAGAAAAAGATCTCTTCTTGCTTTATCCCATTATTACTTACTCTATGAAAGATGGAAGTATTTCCTTCCTGGAATATGAAACCCCCTTCAAACATGAGCTTTGCTACTTACTTCAGTTCACAATTACAATGCACTAAGTACCTTAATTTCCTGCATGGATGTTGTCTCCAATTGAATGATAGTTAAAACAGCGTAATTTAGTAAACCTATATAGTATAATTTATTCATTTTTCAGCCTCTGTAGTGTGTTTTCTTCCCACCTCACTCTTACCAATTCCTAATTCCATCAGAAAATAACACCTCATTAGAAGAAACTGCCTAAATATTAATGCCACAAATACGTACTTGTTAAGAATAAAAATAAGATACAATCCAGGCTCAAAAAAAGTTTAGAGTTTAGTGGGTTACAACCAAGAAAAGAACTGATTACAGTACAGGGCAACAGGTCCAGCATGAAGCATAGGACGCTGGAGAAGAACCAAAGAGGAATCCACAGGAAAATACATCAGGTTAGGGAAAGCTTTGGCGTGTAGGAAAGATTTCCTAAAGAAAATGGCACTTGAGCAATTATTAAGAGTGAGAAGGTTTTAGTGGGGCAGAAAAGAGGGAAAATTGTTCTTGCAGAGAGAACAAGAAGTCCATTTGCAAGTGAAAAGAAAAAACACTGAGGTATAAAATGATGATTCTAGGAACTCTACGAGCAACACAGAATGCATGTAGAGATGGGATGACACATAAGGATGGAGAGGTGAGTTATGTGAACACCAGGGGAGCCAATTTTAGAGATGTCTGTTCACTCTAAACACATATAAACAGAGCAGTAGAAAAATGGCTAAATACTGTCTAACTGGTTTCCTTATAGACTATTGTGTAAAATGACAGATGTCTAGACTCAAGATTTCACAATGTGAATTTTGACAATATTAGAAGTTTGGAAATATTTTACAACACCAATGAAACACCGTTTTATCACAGTGTTATAATCAGCTGGGCTTAGGAAAAATTCTAACAATACTTTCCAAACGGGTTCCTAGAAGCGTTACATTCAAATTTAGCAAATGCTGAGGTGAAGAACGATGTAATTACTTTCATTGTGCTACTGTGAATAAACACCTAAGAAGAAAAAAAATAGAAAATACAATTTTTAAAATATGTCCTTCAGTTATTTTAGTGATCTAGTACTGTTATTAAAATTCAAAACAGTTGAACTTTTCTATGTCTAGAACACATTTCCCCAATACACACTACTACGTTTATGTCCTTTTCTAGTCATCAACTTCTTTATATAGCGTTAGAAACCTATAACAGGCTTTCTGGCTGTTTGAGGTAAAGAAATTGTGCCTGCCAGCAAGAGGTATGTTACATTCAATTCCGTTTTCCACCTCTTTCCGCTACACTTTTGACACCTTTCTGCAAATCCCAGTGCTTAACTGAAAACCTAGGGGTGTTATATGTGAGACATTTTGAAGTAGTTCAGTGGGGATGGTTTACAGCAATATGCAAGATGACAGATGTACTGAGAAGCTTTGAAATGATCTTATGTGGTGTATATACTAATGTGGAGCACCTGACACCACAGTAATACTTACTAACATCTCAGGAAATTAGACCTTATCAAGGTCTTCAGACTGACATCTATAAATTTTGCATACCTGAAGATATAGGACTGACATTTTTCTTAGCATACCTAAGAGAAAACAAATTCAATGGGTGATAAAGTATACATTAAAAACAACAATTCTTTTCTACTGTTTAATTTCATACAGATCAACATATACAAGGTGTTGTGGACTGTATGCTATTCCATAATTTGTATCATTTCTCCAGTACTAATTATATTTGGTGAACCCTAGGATTATGATAAATGTTTAAGAAATATCAACTGATATATCCGACTAAATATGGAAGGACCGACACCAGGAATTTCTTGTATTTACCTCTCCAATAGCCACCTTTCATCCCACAATTAATGGCATAAGAATAAAGAAAACTGCAACAAAAGAAGAATGGAAAGGAAATGACTTAAAAGAGAGTACAAGGGGGCCGGCCCGGTGGCGCAGCGGCTTAGTCCGCGCTTGGCAGCCCGGGGTTCGCGGGTTCGGATCCCTGGCGCCCACCGATGCACTGCTTGTCAGCCATGCCGTGGCAGCGTCCCATATAAAGTAGAGGAAGATGGGCACGGATGTTAGCCGAGGGCTGGTCTTCCTCACAAAAAAAGGAAAAAAAAAAGAGAGTACAAGATTTCAAGTGATTTGGGAAGACTGGTGTAGTAGCAACTGAATTAGCAGAGTAGAAGCAGTCTCCACTTAAATGCCTGCAAAGGGAGGAACAATAAGAGATCCAATTTGCCCTCAGAGAACCCCTAAGAATCCCCACTTGGAGGCATGAGTCCCATGGAAGTTATGGGTGAGGCCACAGATGAAAAGCAAAATATCACTGAAAGTTAGTGAACAGAGCAGTGGAGAATTTCCAGTCTCCTTCTTAGCCCTGTACAACCAGTATCTTCCTTACCCTCCAGTCCTTCACAGGAGAATTCTACCTGTAGGAAATAAGTGGGAGCTGTCCAATAATCACGGAAAGCAGCAGGAATCTGGCACCTGATCCCACTGCCTGGTGAGGGCTGATTGTTGTATTTTCAAGAATTTGATAAGTGGTTAAACACAATCATTGTCAAAAATTAAATGATATAAACTTTCAATGAAATAAATTATATTAAAGATAAAGATAATAAATTCAAAATTCTCATGTTCCCAACGATTAGCTATGCTCTTGACATTATTTTGTCTGTGTCTGTATGGTAGAAATTATATATTACTATACAAATATTACATAATGGTATGCTATGGGACAACTTTTCCTAAGTCTGTGTTCAGTGACAACATAATGATAGCTTGAAATTGGCCATGGCAGGAATATTTATACACTGATGGAAATCAGCAAGCACTTCAGATTGGAGCTTGATTTATTGTCTAGGTTTAAGAAAGTAATGGAGAAAATATAAATAATGCAGACTAAACCTAAAAGTGTGTTGTAGCTACAGCTGAAGCTGAAAATATGTTTTAGTTAAATGAATATAATTTTTACAGAGTGAGAAATACTTTAATAGATCACATATCAGATTAAATTATAATAATTTTATTACATAAAGAGCTGGTGGATTGGGATGCAACACCATTTGCCAAATTATGGTTAAACTGCAACCATAGGTTGACTATGTGTACAAAAATTTGGTAAAAATAAATGAAAACATTCTGTGAGAATCAACTGGTTATATGGAATGTACACTAAAGTAATAAATAATACTCTATTATTATTTTTAAATATATTTTATATATTTATATTAGTAAAATTTACAATAAATATATTTTAAGTATATACATTTGTTAAAAGAACCAATTTTTAAACATTTATCAACACCAGGAACAAGTGGGTGAAAACAGAGGGATTTGAGGTGAAGACAAAAGAATCTAAGTTAAAGTCTACTACTAAATTGGACTCTCAATATCCATTAATTCTTAAAATACTGCTCGTCTCCCATTCTATGCGTATATCTTTCAAGATGCTTGATAATCTCTCATGTGTCTTAAACTCTACCTCATTTTTAAAGTACATTTGCCTCTCTAAGATTCTGCAAAATTTCTTCAGATCTGTATTCCAGTTACTAAGTTTCTCTTCAGCTGTGCTTATTCTGGTAACTTTCCAACAATTTGGATCTCAATGATTGTATTTCATATTTCTAGTTCTCTTTGGTTTTTTTGTGTTTTGTATTCTGTTTGCTTTCCTTTTTTTTCCTAATTCTGCCTTGTCATTTTTGAGGGTCTTATGCCTTTATTCATGATTTTGACTCTCTGTCTTACTTATTTAAACATATTAACTATATTTATTTTATATTTTGGTTTGTAATTTTTATCTGTTGTCTCTTGCCAATGGTCCCTTGTTTCCCTATGTATTTTGTAATTGTGTTATGTGATTGTGGTTATATTGTTTGGTCTCTTCTCTGTGAGAATCCTTAAAAGCCTGGGTTGAAAATATAATATTATAGTAAGATTTTGAATTTGTTTTTGTAACATACTTGGAAACACTACTAACCCTGAGTCCATTTTAAGATTAATTTTGGCTTATTTTCCTCCGCACTATGCAAATATCATGAAGTGTCTTCTCATGACCTTGAGAGGGTTCTCATGACCATGAATTCTCAAAAGAGATTTTTGCACCCTCCACCTCATCAACACTGAGACAGATTTCCTTTCTTATTCCTCTTCTGTCTTTGGTTTTTGTTTTTGTTTTTTAATTGACTCTGGATTATAGCCCTTTCTGCATTCAAGCTTATGCAGCCTGAAAACAGACTCGCCACCCTGCGTGACCCCAAACCTTTCCACACACATGCCAAAGACCATCAAAAGCAAATCTTTAGGCCAGTCAGGTTCTGATTGTAGATGCCCCCAGGCCAAGTGACATCTTCAGCACTAATGTCCTCATTTGTCATATGGCTTATTCCCTGGAGTCAACAGTATTTCTTATTTTCTTACAAACTCATCTGTGCATTAAAAAGATATTTTTTGTTTTTGTTTTTTCCATTTTATGCAGTATTTTAAAGTATTTTTTAGCAAATGAAATTTAGGATATCTATACTTCCATGTTGCCAGAAATCAGATTTCTAAGTGTAATGATGCAGAATAGATTTTAAAAGCATAAGTAAAAAATAAACTGTAAATGGATTAAAGATGAACATGAAAAACTAAAGTGAAAAAAACTTCAAGTATATAGATAATAGTTTTAGGAATTAGGATTATGAACGATTTATTTTGTTCCTGATTATTTTGTATTTTACAAAAGTTTCTCCAATAAATATAAATTACATTGGAAAAGAAAACTGCTTTGTGCCAGGCATTGTTGTAAATGCCTTACCTTTACTACCCCACTTAATCATCACAACAGAACTCTGAGGTAAGTAATATTATTATTTCCATTTCACAGATGAGAAATTCAGGGCTGAAAAATTTTGTCAAGTTCATAAAGTTATAAGTGATACAGCTCAGTGTTTTTAACACAAGCATTCTTCCCATAAAGCCTGTGTCTTAACAACTTGATGTTTTTATCTCTCATTGTGAATTGAAACACTATTTCCTTGGTTCCAATTTAAACATCTCCTTACTTACGGGCAACAGTCTGGAGATCCCCATTCTAGTCCCGGGCTGTGCCTCTAATTACCTACATGATCTTCGGTGACATTTATTCTTCTAGACTTAATTTTCCTCAAGTGTAAAATTAGTGATTTAAACTAGATAATCTCTGAGGACTCTCTAGTTCTAAGATTTCATGATAGCACAATGCTATTAGACAATTATTTGTAAGGTATCATGAAATTAGATAGTAACCATTTAATTGAAGGATTAATAGAAAAAATAAAGGTTTCAACTTCTTTGGGTAAGTAACAAGAAGCACAATTTTGGGATCCTATGGTAGGAGTATAATTAGTTTTGTAAGAAACTGCCAGTCTGTTTTCCAAAGTGGCTGTGCCGTTTTGCATTCCTACCAGCAATGAATGAGTGCTCCTGTTGCTTCACATCCTTGTCAGCATTTGGTGTTGTCAGTGTCTGGATTTTGGCCATTCTAATAGATGTGTAGTGGTAACTCGTTTTTTTAAATTTGCATATCCATGATGCCATATAATGTGGAGCATCTTTTCATATGCTTATTTTCCATCTGAATATCTTCTTTGGTGAGATGCTGGTTAAAGTCTTTAACTAAGTCCCATTTTTAATAGAGTTGTTTTCTTATTGTTGAGTTTTAAAAGTTCTTTGTTTATTGTGGAGAACAGTCTTTTGCAAATATTTTCTCCCAGTCTATGGTTTTTCTTCTCATTCTCTTGAGTATTGGGATACTTTCATCTTTTTTTTTTCCTTATATTGAACACACAGAAGTGAGTCACAATGGCCTTGTTTCAAAACACTTAAATTTACTGAGAGAAACTGATAGGAATGTTTAAATGAAATGTTACCCTATGTGACTTTCTGATAACTGATCTAGACCTCAAAAATAAATCGTTAAAAATATGTTGGAGAGAAATTCAACATGAGCTTTCCATCAAGAAATGCTTGGTTATCATAAGTTTTCCAAACCAACGAAAACAGTACGCTAACCACAATCACACACAGCCAGTGATCATAACAGAATCTTATACTACACTTCTTTTTGACCGAAACAACATGGACTGATAGTTGTTAATGCTATGAATTAAAAATAGGTAATAAAGCTATGGAGGGACATTTACAGCACATCGTTATGACCGGGGCTCTGGAGCCAGTTTGCCTGAGTTCAAATCCTATCTTATACTTAACAATGTATGGATTTTTCTACTTTACTCCACCTCTGTGTGCCTTACACTTCCTGTGTTAAATCTTATAATTATACGACTACTTCACAGAACCGTCAGGATTAAATGAATTAATATGTATGAAGAATGTCAAATAGAACCTGGTATATCTTTAAGCCTTTACTTACTTAATGTTTGTTATTGTGATGATTCTGCTGATTTGCTGATGTTGCTGCTACCATACCGAATTCTAGGTAGAAATGAAAAATTATCTAAAATATATTCTGAACCTCAGAATACCACAATCCATGATGTTTCACATAGTAAAATCTAGGAAGTAGCTTTACGAAATATGTGTTCCACGTGTGAACATGTGTGTGCTGAAAGAAGGGATTGTAGAGTGACTTAATCTCCAGATAGTAAAGTCAATTTAAAAGCAATCTAGGTGTCAATATACTTTGAAAAAGCTCATATAGTCAGGTGAGTATTAATTTGTTTCTCTATAGGTAGTAAGCCTCTCTTTAGGAGAAACTTTAAATCTCTGAAACATTGCCTTGTTAACTACAAGAGAAAAAACTTACTATTATTACTTTATGGTCACTTCTGCACGGGTTCATTCATTTTCAGTAGTTCAAGTCAGAAGTATGATGATGGATGATGATCTTTCATAGCTATTGGTTCCCCAGTATCTATTATGTGCCATTCGCTTTTATGATTTTTTCCTAATTTTTATTAAAAAACTTGCTCTTAAAGACTAAACTTTATATGGTCTTGTCTATTATTACTAGTTAATTTTACAAATGAAGACATTGACGCTCAGGGTTAGTAAAGAATGTGGCTTAACTGGGATTTGATCTCACTGTTCCTGACCAGCCTTGACAGTTGGAGCTGAGCCCGTGTCTTTGTAGAATCTGAGAAATTTTAATGTGTGAGTCATAATATTAATATTAATTACCTGTATTTAATCTGGGACTTTGCCATAGATATACGTGGCTCAAAAATAACTTGTTTTCCAAATGCTAGCCACTAATTTAAGCCACATCATATGGCTTTATTTTTCAAATATGATGGTGAAACTCCATTTTTAGTGGAATTTGGGGGGGGGGCTTTAGATTTAAACAAATAAAAGATAAAAATGAGAATCAAAATATGTGCAAACCTTAGGTTATATAACTCTGATCAAAGCTTTCTTTATTTAGTATTTATTCTCCCTTATCCTTTTACACAGCTTGCTTTGGAAGAATTGGCAAAAATTACAATCTTCAACTTTATGGTGCAAAATTTCAGCTATGTGCATAGATAAAGTATTTTTGAATAATGCATTCATGGAAAAAATTGAGTTCCAACTCAATGGTGCCGCCTTTCACATAAACAGAAGGCATGTGACTATGTGGGTGTTAGTGGTGCCACAGCGTTTACTATGGTAATTACTCCAGGATAATCATAGCAGAAGAGGAAAAAAAAAATCTTGCTTACATGAGCAGAATCAAGTTCTTCTTCAAGTTATTTTGGTATGAACACATGCCACTACCATCTCTGACTACTGGAATGTGCACATCTTATTCAACTGGAATAAAATATCCTCAGGGCAGGGATGATCACAGACGGAGATCTTTATATTTCCAGGACTTAGCTCCATGTTTACATACAGTTTTCTTAAGATAATAAATAAGTAAATAATATAGCTATTTGTCATGTAAGTTGGACGAATCTCTTATAACTCAGGCCAGAGCAGATAAAAATCTATTTCATCTTCTATTCATCTTTGTATTGCACAGTTCACACTGGGAATAAGCAGGTCATATATATATACCTAGGATTTATTTATAATTCAGATTACTGAAGTGAATGTGATCGTAGCATATTTTAATCATAAGAAGAGAGCTAGATATTATTTTATTCAATATAATAATTAAATATATTGCTTCACTGTATATCTACTAGTGCACACTCAATAAATTAAAGTTTCTATAAAATAACTATTTAATTTTCTTTTGAAACAATCAGCCTGAAGTCTTCAGAATTTTATTACTTTCTGGCAGAAACTTTAAAGTTTATTTAAATATTAACTCAGACAACAAATTTTTCATCTTCAAAAGCTTCCCAGTGGTGCTGAACTTTATTTATTCAAACTAATAAAATCTTTTTGGAAGAAACAGAAGCTTCAGTTCCAGGCTAGTATGGGCCCGCATGCTGATGAATCCGGGATTTAAAAATAAAAGCCATTGCTGAATAGATCATATAGACTTTCCCCATCACCTACTGGAATCTCACAAAAAAACCTGTGAAGTCATTTAGGCATTTTTTTATCCCCATTTTACAATTGAAGAATATTTACTCAGAGAAATTGCTTAAGAGCCAGAGCCAGGAACAAAACAAATGCTTTAGACTCTAAATTTGATGCACTTTCCACTTTACCACTTTAGATGATGAGGACAATTGTCCCAGAACCAAGAGCTAAATAATACACTCTATAAATTACCATAGGATAAATGAAGCCTCTTAAACGTCCTCAGGAAATCTTCTCTTTTTAAAGAGATCAGTGTTTACTGTGAACAAACAAACTAACTGTGGAAAAACCCCAAGGGAAAAAATAGAATTACTGCAAAAATTTTAAACCCTTTACTTTTCCTCCTTTTCTTATCACTCTCTTCTAAAGAAACATTATCAAATCTCCTCAACTATTCACAGGTGAACTTAACAGAAAGAAGGAGAATGTGGAAATAGAATCCATTTCAAGAGAAATTATTTTTCCTTTCTAATGGCTCATTCACTCGCAAGACTTCTTATAATTGTAAGGAAGTTCTGAAAATAACACCTGACCATGAAAATAGACAAAAAAAATATTTATACCTAAAACTGTGACCTTTGTTATGATGATAGATGCCTAATAATTGCTGGAGAATATCGTGAAAGTGGTCTTACATAATCTCCTACAGATTCTCATTATGAAATCTCAGATTGGTTCTTATCGTGACTCAGAAATATTTTCAATTATCCCTAATTGACTCACCCCAGCAGCATTTCCAAACCTTTTCCACTCCCCACTGCACTTCCCAGTGTTCCACTGCCTTAAGTATTATTGAGATGATTATAACCACTTCCCATGAATTTCCTCAATTTTCCTTCTTTGTATCAACAAACATGATTGTTCCAGCAGCTCAATAATTCACTATTTACCAAATCTTCCTCTTTGACACCTTTCTAAATCAAACTGCTATCATAATTCTCTCTCTCTCCCCAATCTGGATTTTTTCTACTCAATTCAAAAATATCCCCATATGTTCAATGGGGTTTAGTTTCACTAAACTCGAGCTATTCTTGTACATGTAAATTCATCATCAAATTTTGAAGAAAGACTCTAATCCTGATAATCAGTCCTTCCCATCCACTTACTCCTTACTGCTTATACTGGTCTTCCATTAACACCACTAACACTGTAAGGAAACCTCTCCATAATTTAATTGTTGGGTTCCTTATTTCTAGAATCCATGGACTTTTTACAGTCCACATCCAAACAATATTCAATGACAGTTAAAATAACCATTCCAAAAAGAAGTGTTCTCCTCAGAGATAATCTCCACTAATTCCTCTTTCAGTTTCAAATTTGCTCTTTCTTTGTTTCCCTTCTCACAAAATTATAAGTATTTGCAATGATATATCATTGGGTTTCCTTCCTCCACTATAGTCATCTTTGGCAATCTCATCCAATATTAGCTTTAACTTTCACCTCCAGGCAATATGATTTTAAACCATCACCCCATCCTTCCTCTATAGAGCTCTAGCTCTACTTTTCCACTTGTATCTTGATACCAAAATTCAGACAGGGGTTAAAATTTCCAACTCTGACACTTATTAGTTATTCAAGTTTGGTTAAATTGACTAACCTCAGCTCATTAGTTTCCTAGTATATGCAAAGGCTTGTGTGAGGAGTAACCAAATTTATGTAAAACTCATATAACGATGCCTGATCACAGTAAGAACTCAATAAATATTAGCTACTATTTACACTTATTTATCCTATATATGTCTTTCCTTTTATGCCCCTTATTTCTGTTAATTGTATATCTGTCTAGTTGTAAAGGCCAGAAGCTAGGAATCTTCTTTGGTTTTCCCTTTTACTGGCCCCAGAATAATAATAAGATGCCCAGTCTTCCTGTAGCATAGCTTCAGAGCAGCTCACCTTTTTCCCTTCCCACTACAGATAGCCTAGTCTGAGACCTTGTTACCTACCACCTGGACTACTACTGCAACAAATTCCTAACTAGTTTCCCTGATATCAGTTTCTTGACCTCTAATCTATCATTTATATTGTGGGAAGCCATCTTCTTTTTCCTAAAATACATATATATATATATATATATATATATATATATCATGTCATTCCACCACTCAAACCCTTTCATTCTTTGCTACTTCCTAAGACAGTAAATTCAGAAACCTTAGTTTGATATTCAAAGCCTATTACCAGCACATTTCAATCTACCATACCAATCTTATCTGCTTCTTGAAGTAGATAAAGTTCTAGACAAACTAAACTATTGACTGTTCCCTACCCATAGTCCACTTTTCTGATAACTCCTCTCCTTCTGAATTACCCTAAGTGAATTTCATATATTACCTACCATTCACAGTTTAGCTAAAATTATACTTTCGCCATAAAAATCTTAATATTATGATCTAGAGTTCTCTATCTATCTAACTCTATCTCTCTTGAAAAATAAAAAGTGGAGTGTGGGGGGAGGATGTGGAACTTCACAAATGACAAAGTGTAAAGCTAGCAAATCTCCCCAAAGAAGCATTGATAAAACTGACAAAAAAACTAAACAAAACATTTCACGTTCTTAAAAGTGACCAAAGGCATACTAGAAATTCAAAATCACTTATTCAAAAAACAAGTGGAACATTATATAAGAAGAGTGAGTCCATGGTATTTTAGCCTCCTCCCCTACCTCACTCCTCAGTTCCATTAAAAGGAGTTCTACCAGGCAGGGAAGGATATGAAAATCAACAGCTTCCACACCAGAGGTTGCTGGCTTGATTCAGAATGGCATGTGGGGAAAAAAATCACACTTGAGGGCACTGTAGTAAATGACAGCAATCTTGTTATCAAACAATCTAGGAAGGTCAACGTCTGACGTTGCAAGTTTGATCAAGCAACAGACCAGAAGACTAGCTAGAAATTTAACAAGGAGATCTGAGGAATGAGAGAGTCATAGTTGGCCTTGATAAACTCCCATAAATCCCATAAATTTCTTCAACATGATAAAAGGCCCCTATGGAAAATATACAGTTAACATCATACTCAAATTTGAATGAGTAAACGTTTTCCATCTAAGATTGTAAACAGGAAAAGCTTTCGCCTCTCAAAGTCCTATTCAACATCATACTAGAGGTTCTAGCCACTGCAATCTGGAGAGAAAAAAGATATAAAAGACAACCAGATTAGAAAGGAAGAATTAAAACTCTTTATTTGGGTGAACCCTAGCCTGCTGAAGGAGAATGCACAAACTTAACTGCTATGCCACTGGGCCAGCCCCTAGACTTCTGTTTTTTTAATGCATACATATTCATTTTATGAGAAAAATATATACAAACAGAAGACAGTAAGAGGATAGTTTTTCTCTCATAAATTGATTCAGTGATGGTCACATATGAAAAAAGGAACTTAAATTAAGATCAGAAAATACAAAACACATAACATACCTCCCTTCTCTTATGGCCAAGAAGAGAAAGTGTGAAAGAAAGATGCAGAGAAAATGGCAGTGAGAGAAACCAAAAGGCAAAGCGAGACAGCCTGAGAGACCAAAGGAGGACAGACCCTGAGGAGGAGACGCTGAAAGATCCCTGCAGGATGAGATGGAAACTCAGACTGGGCAGGAAGGAGCGTGAGGACTGGAGTAGGCCCTGGGCTGCTACGTGTTCCTGACCCTCTCTGGGCCTCTGCTCCGTGACAAGAGATTCTCGTATGTTGAGGTATATGGGATAATTATTTGGGTTTGAAACTGATTCGGCTTGAACTAAAATGCCTGACTTATGGCCTATCAAGCATACATTGCACATCTGCTTAACCATTAAAGAAAACACTGTCTCAAGAGAAGAATGCATACTTCCCCTCCTACGCCTTATTGGTAATGTCCTGTTGGTAAGGCCCGAATTAGTCCCTTTCTGGACATCACGGTCACTTTGAC
Organism: Tapirus indicus; assembly: GCA_031878705.1. Classification (NCBI taxonomy): domain Eukaryota; kingdom Metazoa; phylum Chordata; class Mammalia; order Perissodactyla; family Tapiridae; genus Tapirus; species Tapirus indicus. Next base: position 73,215,471 of record CM062919.1, on the reverse strand, counting down.
CTGCTAATTTGCAACTGAAAACCTCTTTGAGATTTTGATGAAAATGTATCCTGAGTGTGTTTAATGTACGTTCTTTGTTCTAAAAAGCTATTAGACTGTACTGAAAACCATGCTTCTCCAGAACGCTTTCTAAGGACTTCCCAGGTTATAATCCTCACTCTGGCTCAAGTAAACTCACTTTATTTCTCTTAAAAAAAAAAAAAAAAAAAAAACTCTTTATTTGCATAACACAATCCTGTTTGTAGAAAATCCTAAGGGATACGTGAAAAACTTCCAGAACAAACAGTTGAGTTCATCAAGGTCACGAGTGACCAGATCAATATATATGTAAAAAATTATTTTTATATATTAACAAGAACAATCTGAAAATAAAATTCAGGAAATGATTACACTTAAAATATCATCAAAATGAGTAAAGTCCTAAGGTAGAAATTAAAAGTGTAAGACTTGTACAGTGAAAAATCAAAAAATAATATTAAAATAATAATAAAGCAGATCTAAATAAATGGAGAGACATTCTATGTTCATGAAATAGAAGACACAGTATTGTTAAGAGAACAATCTTCCTCAAATCCATCTATAGATTTAACACAATCCTTGTCAATTTCCTGGAAAGCTATTGTGAAGAAATTAAAAGCTGATCCTAATGTTTACATGAAAATGGAAAGAACTGGATGGTCAAACATAAGTAAGAAAAAAGAGAAAAAGAGGATTTACAGTTCTCGATTTCAAAACTTAATATAATGCTACAATGTGTTATTGGCATAAGGACAGTCATATAGATTAACTGAACAGGACTGAAAGTTCAGAAATACACCCTTATATTTACAGTCAATTGATTTGCAACAAAGGTGCCAAGGCTTCTCAATGAGAGAAAGGATAATCTTTCCAAGAAATAGTGCAAGGTAAACTGTATATTCACATGCCAAAATATTGCCTCATACCACACTCAAATACTAACTCTAAATATAAGAGCTAAATATATAAAATTTTAAGAAGGAAACAGGAAAAATCATAATGACCTTGGATTATTCAGAGAGTTCTTAGATACAATGCCAAAAGGAAGATACTTAGAAGAAAACAATTGATAAACCGGACTTCAAAAAAATTAAAATTTGCACTTCGAAAGACACCATTAAGAAAAAAAAGAGACCGAGAAAAAATATTTGCAAATCATATATCTGATAAAGAACTTTTATCAAAAACATAAAAAGAATATTTAAGGTTACATCAGAATTTAAAAACTCTAATTAAAAATGAACATAAGATTTGGACAAACACTTCATCAAAAACAAATATATAGGTGGTCAGTAAGCACAGCAAGAGATACTTAATATCACCAATTATTAGGGAAATACAAATAAAAACCTTAATTAAATAGTACTTCACATGTTTCACAAAATTGACAGGATGTGAAGAAACTGGAACCCTCACACATTGCTAGTGGTAAAACTGCACACTCACTTTGGAAAATAGTTGTGCAGTTACTTAAGAAGTTAAACATTTTTAATTTACCATATGACTGAGCAATTCCCCTCTTAGATATACACCCAAGAAAAATGTTAAGAACTGAATGTTTCTGTCCCTCCAAAATGTGAATGTTGAAGCCCTAACCCCATAGTGTGGCTGCATTATGAGATGGGGGCCTCTAAGGAAGTAACTAAGGTTAAACGAGGCCATAAGGGGAGGTCCTGATCCAAAGGAATTAGTGTCCTTATAAGAAGAGACATCAGAGACCTCGCTCTCTCTGTGCATGCACACACAAAGAGGTCAAGTGAGCACACAGAGAGGAGGCAGCCTTCTGCAACCCAAGGGAGCTCTCACAGACACCAACCCTGCTGGCACCCTGATCTTGGTGCCCAGAACTGTGAGAAAACAATTAAGCCACCCAGTCTGTGGTATTTTGTTATGGCAGCCCAGGCAGACTAAGATACAAAATGAAATATATATGTCCATACAAAGACTGATATATATATCCATAGCAGCATTTTTCATAATAGTCAAAAAGTGAAACCGATCTAAAGCCCCTCAACTTTTGAGTAGAAAAACAAAATGTGTCATATCTCTGCAACGGAACACTATTCATCATTAGAGAAACATATTCTTGATACATGCTACAACATGGATGAACATCAAAAACTCATTCTAAGTGAAAGATGCCAGACACAAAAGACTAAATATTATCTAATCTCATTTATATGAAATGTCCAGAAGAGGTAAATCTATAGAAACAGATTTGTGGTTGGCTGGGGGTGTTGTGAGAATGCAGATTGACTGATTGCAAATGGGCATGAGGGATTTTGTTGAAGATGGAAATTTTCTAAAATTGGATTTTGGTGACGGTTGCACAACTCTGTAAATTTACTACTAATAATTGAATTGTATATCAAAGGATATGGATTTTATGGTATGCAAATTATACTTAATACAGCTGCTGGAGGAGCGAGAGCAGCAGCAGCAAAAAGGAAGACAACCACAACTGTAGTGGGGAAAACAGAAGTGGAGTACCTGGGTCCTTAAAATTGGAAATCCTCACTAGTGTAGCAGGAGCAGCGGGTATCTGTTTCATTTAGTGAGACGTTTAGAGAGGCACGTATGATTGTTGTGCTAAGGTTTAACCTACTGGAACAATGACAACCCGAACAGGGTAGGCTTTAAATAAGATAAAGGTGGATCTCCCTGACAGGTAGCAGTCTACCCACGGCAGCTCTACTCTACAGGCCAGCCAGGTTCCTTCTGTCTTGTTGCTCTGAAATCCTCTAGCATGTTGTCCTTATCTGCATGGTCAAAGCTGGGTCACAGCCACATCAATGTTCAGCTCATTGAAAGCGGGGAGTGTTAGTCCAAGGCAAGTTGCTTGTCTTCGAGCTGGAAATGACTTGTAAATTGCCCATACTTCCACTCACATTCCATTGGATTCTAGATAACTGCCAAAAAAGCTGGGAAATGCAGTCCTATTTGGGGGGACCATGGACCCAGATAAAGCTGTGCTACTGTAGAAGAGAAGAATCTATTTTGAAGAGTTTAATACAGTGGCTGAGAAGAGTTTATTCAAATTATGGTAACAGTTAATAGCAATAATCCACACAAATTGCTTTCAGTAAAGAGAGTAACTAGCGAGCGCACTGACGCTCTTCTCAAGTCTGATGACGAGGTTCCCACACACGAGAAAGTCAGATAGGCTGCATCTGTAGCATGTGGGTGCAGCGGGTGGCTGGCATCAATCCTAGGGCTGAAGTTCAAGTACAGGACTTCAATTTACACAACAAATTTGCAAAAAAAGGCAGGGCCTGAACATATAAGTGACTGCGGTTACTGGCCAGACAATTTACAGGTACTCACCAGGATAGGTACACAATGGAAATCAGGTATTAATATGGTCCTGAGAAGACAGAAGAATTCAAGTAACTAATACTGCTACCAGAACTTAGTTGCTGCACACGCTGCCTTCCCCAGACATCCACACTACTTGCTCCTGCTCATCTTTCAGGTCTCTGCTCCAAGTCAACTTCTCAGAAAGCTTTTCCTGACTTTTATTTAAAATACTCCGCCTCCTTCATCATCTCTATCCATCTTATGATGCTTCATTTTGCATACCAACTCTTCACCCTGAAATTGTATATATTATTTGTTGTTCCCTCAGCTAGAACATACATTCCAAGAGAGCAGGAGATTTGTGTTTTCACTGATACACCATGAGTTCCCAGAATAATTCTCATAGTAGACACTCAATAAATATTTGTTGACTTAATTGAGTGAATGAGCATAAGTTAGCAGGGTTGACAACAAAGCTGAGATGATGCTAAATTACCTTAAATGGACCGTTACATTTGGTACCAAATCCTGGAGTCACACTGAACATGCAGAGACGAACAAGTATTTCTAGCTGCGGGTGAAGGAGGGAAAGCAGAAGCAGAGAACCCACATCAGTATTCCTTGAAATCCCACAACACTTCATCTTTACTGCTATTGAGGACTGTATAATTGATTGTACTTTTATCGTGATTATTGATATCTATGTTAATGCTATTTATGTCTGTTACTTGCTAAACATATGATTCTTGAGGCTAGAAACCACTATGATGCATCTTGGTATCTCCTTCAGCACTTACAGTATTTTGCAAATTATAAGCTCTCAATAATATTTATGTAGATGAAAGAATAAGTGAGTCAATAATTAACAAACAATGAATACTGGTTTTCACAGATTGCAGAGCATTCTTTTATTCAGGGGAACAAGCCTCATTGGCCACTTGTGATAATCAGACCAATAAAAATGCTTTTAAGTTAAAACATTATCTCACTTAAAGGGAAAAAAAGATAGTGATCACAGGCTATGCAAAGAAAAGAACCATAAAGCACAATTATCATTATTCTTTACCTACTTCTGTCCAACTCAGGAAACAATCCATGTTTTCGTGTAAGAGCACAGTGCCACGACACTGAGTTATACCACACAATGCCAAATGGGCAGTAAAAGTCCTTTGAGAGCATTAGTTAATGCATATGCATAACACTTTTTATATTATAAAACTTGGGTGCTTATCGCTGCCTTTAATGTGAAAAGCAATTACTCTGCAGTAGATGTAGAATAATTATTTTTAAAATATCACTTGCTCTTAAAACAAAGTGGAGGCATTGTGCCTTTGAAGCAGCATCTTTGAGCTCAAATCATATCAGTACTTCTGTTCCACTTGAAAAGAAATTCTAAGACTTTGCTATATGAAGGCTGATGTCTTTATTAATGTCCTTATTTGTGTTTAACTTTACTTGCTGAATCATGATTTTCTCTATGCCGAGTTCACTGTTCTACCACTGGTCTGGGAAAGAGGTGACCTCGAAGCTGGGAACAGGGTGAAGACCTTGACAGAAAAGTGACCTTTCTGTCCTTGTGGCCTGGTGTTTCCATCCTCAGTCCACCCCACCACCCAGATCACATTTTTCAGTCACAAAGGAGTATTTTTGAACATGCCTGCTTCTTTGATTAGATCTTTTCTCCTTTCAGATCAGAAAGCATGGCTTACTATTTTTCCCCTTTATTTCTTCTTTACCTTCTCCCTCAACTCACCATCCCTTGAGGTAAATCATCTTCTACTGAGGGGGCCGCCCGGTGGCGCAGCGGTTTAGTCCGCGCTTGGCAGCCCGGGGTTCGCCGGTTCGGATCCTGGGCGCCCGCCGATGCACTGCCTGTCAGCCATGCCGTGGCGGCGTCCCATATAAAGTAGAGGAAGATGGGCACGGATGTTAGCCCAGGGCCAGTCTTCCTCGGCAAAAAGAGGAGGATTGGACGGATGTTAGCTCAGGGCTGGTCTTCCTCACAAAAAAAAAAAAAAAAATCATCTTCTACTGAACTTTGTATTTTGTTCCTCACGGAACTACTGCCTAGTGTTTAGGCACATATATTTAATCTTTGTTAGTAGTTCAAAGCTCCTTGAAGATTCAGAGTGCTCCTAAGTTACCTCTATATTCTTTGCTAAGTCTACCACTATCTTGTTCTGGGATGATGAATAATGTGGGGTCAATGAAGGAATAAGGGATTTTATAATGCTGGCCATGCTTTTGTAGACATTTTCTACTTTTCCTCCTGCTCTGCTGCCTACTGTTTGGTCATTTGCTATTCATTAGTATCTATTAAACCATGGGTCTGGGAAATAAAAAGAGATAAAATGCAAAACAGTTCTTTTGTAGCTTGTTAGTTTCCCCTTACCATTCTTTACAAGTTACTAGGTAAAAAAAAATCTCGGCTGTGCAATTTGACTAACAATAAAATGTGCTTTTTTTTCCCCTCAGCAACTTAATAAAGAGTCTAGTTTTCACAATAAAGCATTCCTACAAAGAATGGAATAAAAGAAAGATATAGGAAAAAATTTTCCCATAGAAAATGGAATAAAACAGTCAAAATTTTTTGAACAACTGATTCATCAACTTCCTCAATCAAAGTAGAGGATTTTCAAAAAGACATTTTACATATATATCTGGAACACTAGTTTTCATAAAGGTCATTCCGTTTGTCATATTATTTTAAGTAAAAAGGGACATGTTTCCTTAAAGAGAAGTCATTCAACTCTGCTCTGGGGTGGCTAACTTGGAGATCAGTCCTGTTTCTGGTCAGACTTAGTGCCTTTCTGAAGGGAGGCTGCCACTCAACATCTCTAACATCAAGTCAGCATTTGCTGCACTCTTAAAGTACCTGTGGGCATAAAGACTTCAGCTTGTAAAAGACAGAATGAGGGTAAAGGTTTGTGTGAGGTGTTCTCCCTAAGTTTTGTAATATGATGCATGCATTAAGTCTGAATAATACATTCCAACAGATAACAACACTTCCTGACTGGACTGGACAAGTCATCAAATCATGAAGACTAAGCGAAGATGAGCTCCTCCACATGGACAGTAGAGAGTAGTGGTTAATAAAAATATCAGCTAAAAATCCCAATAGGAAACAATGGCACACACAAAAATAGGATAATTTGGGAAGGGTTTCTTTTTCAACGGGGTGAATTACACAGGTGTGGGTAGGGTGTAGCAGAAAAATGAGAGCTAGTACAAGAATTTAGAGCTAGTAACAGTGATTAGGTAACCAAAGGATGGAGAGCAGAGGAATTAGTGGAGTTCTGATGGAGAGAGTGATGTAGAGTAGGCTGCCGTTAGAAAAATATGACTTTTGTTTGAGGTGCACAGCCAGCCCAAGGTGACCTCACACAGGAGACAGAAGATAAATATTTTGACCTTCTCCTCCCTCCCACTGATACAGGCCCAGAACTCCCAATTAACATACAAACAGAAACCAGAGCATTCTTAGGCACTATTCTAAAGGCTTCAGGTGTGACAAGTTACCTAACCTAGCTGTACCTCAGTTTCCTCATATGTAAAATACTAATAAGAATAGTAACTACATAATAGCCTATAAAACAGTGTAAAGATTAGGTGAAAAAAAAATGAAGCACTTTTAACAGTTCATGGGATATTGTAAGCTACAAACAAAGAAATGATGCTTCTTATCACTGGGCTTTTCAAAAGAGGTTCTTTTATTGGAGTGTACAGCAAATATCAAAACCACAAAATGATGATTCTTTCCTAGTTTGAGACATTAATATATCTCTGTGCATTACTGTGTATTAAAAGATCAGGAAAATTGAATAAAATTCTTTCTTTCTTTGATTTGTTTTATTTCTTTTCTTTTTCCTGGGAAGAACACTTACACGAAAAGCCCAAATGTTTCTACAACTATATTCAAAATCAGAGTTACAGAGAGGTGAATTTCACGTCCAAGAAGGAATGAAGAATGACATCCCCATGTCCCAGATGTCAGTGAGAACTGCAGGACAACCAGACTTTCCTCTGGAATATACTCTATTTCCAAAGGGAAAAACTGAAGCAGATTTGAGTAACAAACTCCTGAACAATATTGTTACCCAATAAATAATGGCTTTGAGGATGGAAATAAACATTTGTAAAGCAACAAATTAAAAACTTGAGTATTTAATAGATAATCTAATCCCTGAAACACAGCAAGCCCATGCCTCCAAATGGTTTTCCCATACCCAATAGCCTGGAATGCTATCTCCTCTTTGCATGGCTGGCTACTTTGCAACCTCAAATCTTGGCTTAAATGTTACTTTTTGTATCTTCCATAATCATTCTATCAAAAACAAGCTCCTGGTTTTACATCACACACACACACACACACACACACACACACACACACACACACACACACCATCTGTTATTTTCTATCATAGTGTCGCTTACTTTCCTTTATATCACTCTTTCAATCAAATAAAAAGAATATTTATTTGCTTCTTTAGCTCTCTTTGTGTATCTTTCCTACTGGACTATAAATTCCTTCAATGCTTGAGTTAAATTTGTCTCATTCATCTGTATAAACTCCTAATATAATGTAGACTTGGTGCATTAAAAGTATCTTACAAAAAAGTGAACAATCGTAATTTTGATTTTTGAAAGAATAATGAATTGTTCTTGGTGATTCCTAGTTTTCTGCCAGTTGGTCTACCCTTCCCACACTTGAGCTTTAAGTAATTTCCAAGGAAAAGAAGTGTAAGCCGGTGATTCAATCTGTGCTCTTATGGAGCCTTGGCATGAATTTTGGGTAATGAATGATGACAGTTTGACAACAAACCTGCCCGGTTCCATTTTAATAGACACAGTAAATAAGGGTTTAAAATCACCCCTTGGAAAGCATGAATCAATACTGGAAGGATGACCAAAAGAAAGAAGTGCTTTGGGGAACCTATTTATATTTTTATGTATATAACATATCTTATATATTGCATATATCACATATAAAAGTCATATATACATATATAATATATACATAATATACTATGTATAGTTTATATATAATATCTATATGATATAGTATATAATATAAAGATATAGTTTTATATACACATATGTATATTTATGGGTGTGCATATATAAATGTGTATATATATATATATATATATATGATGAGTTAATATGGAGATAAAACTCTTTAACGGGGCAAAAATGCTTAGAATTCAAAACAGAATAAAAACATGAAATTACTAATTCCAAATAATAAAGATTATTGATGAATAAATATAAAAAAATTAGAACAGGATTTGGGAGCACGTAGAATGAGGCTGATATGTCAGTTCCTTATTTTTTGACCAGTAATAATGTATCTTTTTTATCCTCTAGTTACTTTCTATCACCAGAGCCATCTACATCTTGCTCAGTTTTAATAATATGAATAAGCACACAGGACTACTTCAAAGTATTCTGTTTAATTTTAAATGAGTATAAATTTCAAAAGTAAAGTATAAAAAATATTATTAAATATTCAAGCCATTCTATTCAAAAATATTCTCTGTACTCAAATTGTCTGACTTTGATTTGTATAACAATTTTTCCCCCAAAAAATATATTTTTAGCAAACATATTTATTTTCCACTTTGGAATATATTTCTCAAATATAATACGAATTTTAATTCTTTTCTATTTTGGAAAATATAGCTTAAGCAATGAGCTTAGTCAATGTTGCCATCATATTATATTAGTCTATGAGGACGAAAAAGCAAATACGTCTTGAAATGAGGCATGAATTCCACAGAAAATAACATGATTTCTTGTGTTATTGAAGAATAATAGTACTGGAAATTCAAAGAAACCAATGATCAAGTTTTCAGAGTTAATATTTACCCATGTATAGTTGGAATGAAAATGTGTGGAACATAGAAAGAGAATGTTTTAAACTATCATGTCAGAAATAAACTCAAAATACAGATATGATGTATCTCTCAAAGCATAAACCTTTCCTTGAATTCATTTCTATATTCGACCTTCACATATATTGCTCTTCTACAACATTATGCCTCTCTACAATTGAATTCCATTTAGTTATGACTCAGTGCCTTATTTACTTCACTGATTGTATTAAGCCTACACAAATCATCAGAAAGCTTTAATTTGGTCTCCACAGGCATTCTCTACTTCCCAGAACTGGTAACAAGGTATTTTAAATCCTCCCAACCCTAAGTACACATGTTGCAACATCACAACTATTTGCCAAATAAATTACACTACAAGCATAATTCTCATCTTCCTGTGCTGACTAGCAGATCTAGCCCAGGAAGAGAGAAAAAAGCAGAAGCATTTAATTTCTATAATATGTTTACAACCCCAGCATTCAGGATCTTGATAAGGAATGGCTCAGTTGAGCAAAAAAATGACACTGACTTGGCAGATACTAAACCCAGTATGATCAGTGGTATCCATGGGAACCACTAATACATGTGGTGGATGATGTTTGGGAAGGTAAGGTCAGAAAAGGATAGAAATTTACTGACGGACACATGCAATGGTGCTAAATTATCATGTGCTCCACTATTATTAAGATGTATTTATATTAGTAGAGGAACCCACAAATCATAATTACAATTCCATGTAATTATCATACAATAATCATATAATCATAGTAATCCCATGGAGTATGTATTTATCCCCATTTTATATATGAAGAAACTGAGGGTCAGAGACACTAGGTGTGCTCCAGGTCCCACACCTAAGATAGTAAGATATGGAGCAGAATTCATATAAAGGCAGATTTATCTAATTCCATGGCCCATGCACTTAATTTTCATCATTTTCTCTAAGCTGGATGAGTGGCATCAAATTTATGACATACCAAATCAAAGGTAGATATCTTGAGTGTATACAGTACAATATGGAGAGTCAAGGATTAAAAGGGGATAAATGAGGAGTTAAAAAAGAGCAATATCATGGGAAGGCAGAAGGAAGAGGAGCACATATAGTTCAGGAGCTAACGCACAATAATAGAGGTCAAACTAACCACGTACAGTTAGGAACCGGACAGCCAGTGGAGAGCACAGCTTTGCTCAGAGTAATTAGTTCAAACCGACTACTTACAAGCACCCAAAAAGTACTTGCTGATTCATTCTCTTTTTTTCTCAGAATATGCACTTTCCTATTGCATATTGGCTTTGCGTTTGTTCCTTTTAAAAAAGTGTTTCAATGATAATTCTACTGAAAATTACAAGATAATTCAACAAAATGTTGCATGAGTATAAAAGACTCCGCATAGTGTGATTCCCAGAAACCTAACAACACTTGCCGACAACATGCAAAAGTAGGTGTTAAATGTTAAAACAAAAAGTCAGGTTATTTTTTGGTCTCAAATTAAGCAAGTAGACTGGATCATTTGAAGTCTGGGTATCTATAATATTGATACTAGTTTAAAAATTTTGAGTTTAGTAAAGTCATCCTTGGTTTGTTCAACACGAACTTAAACTATTTTTATGACTACACAATGGACTCTCATTAACAACTGCAGAGTGTAGGTAACTGCAGTTTTTAATCTAATAAACCAGATATTCAGAGTCACTTTAAGACATATAGGTGATTCTTTTACCAAGTCAGTATCATAAAAAAACGATTAAAAACTGAATTATGCTGCCGTAATCATGCACTGTATCTGCAGAGGCAGAAAGAGAATAGAAGAAAGCGGTGTGCTATTATTATGAGAAAAATATTTGGTAGAAAGAAAGAACACTTAAGCAACAACAAAAGAATAAATCTTTACTTCCATTAAACACAGCTTTCACAGAAAGCTGCTAGAGATTCCTCTAAACAAAACAAGATCCAGAGCAGCACATATTGCTAAAATATATATTTTATGAGGTAACTTACACAACAGTACACAGTTGTAGACAGCGAGGTAAAAGGCCTCGAAGCAGAAAGTCTATAAAATTATGATATAGAGGTCTATAAACATCTGAATTTCAATCTATTCACAGTATTAGAGACCTGTTACTTTAAGAGTGTGGTATTGAATGAGATAGGGAAAGGATTACCAATACAGGAGTACAACAATAAATCAGGAAACAATAAATCATAAAACAGGAAAAAAAGATTGTTATGCAGTTTGTATCTTCATTAGCATTATGTTACAAAATAAAGCAATGCATTTCTCTAAAAACGGAATCCTCTCTCTTTTCTGAAAAGTACATATAGTTTAAAAAGCTAGAACATCTTGTTTCTTTCTAGTATGAACAGAACTAAAAACCCAAGTTACAGGTACAAGGCAACGACATGTCTTTTTATGCTCCAAAAATCCACAGTCCTCTTCAGGTATGCTTTAATGCTTCCTGCAGTCAGACACTGTGTTCTCTATTTTTTTGTTGTTATCTCCTATTGTGACTGGCCCAATCTTGGAACAGTACTAAGCTTTTAATAAGTACTTGGATAGATTGATTCGACTGAGTGCTCTCAAAATTAGATTCCAAATATATATTATTTTAATTTTTCTTGATGGGCAATTCTTCAATGGAAAGGGTTAGTATGAGATGTTTAAAAGAATGCATACTGGTGTTGTCCCTAACAGATGAGAATTCTTTATACTTTAATACTACATTGATGATGAATACTGAAGATCACACAATAGGCAGATTCTGATTCCAGACCTTACAGGCCAATACTTAGAAAATGGCAGGTGGGGAGGAAAAGTGATCCAGGACTTGGCAAGAGATTTGCTGAGGAACTGACCAACCTAAATATCCCAGACTTATGGAGGGAAGCAGATGATCCAGACAGCGACTGAATGGACATCCAGCATCCCTCCTGATGTGCAAGTGTTTGGAGATGGCCGGTCAGCTGCATCACTTATTTCTTCCACCCATTCACACATGTAGTTGGGCCCAAGTTACACAGAGCATTGATTGGCTCTAGAGACTAGATTCAAAGCACAACACTGGCCTTGATGTGGGAAGGGAAGGAGGAATGAAAAAATGAACAATGAATGAATGAGCAGGATTATAACTACATGATGTTCAGGTTTTGTTTCTTGGCCCTTGGAGCCACCAAATCTCAAGTTCAGTACATTGTCAGGCAATTCAGAAAATAAAACTGGAATTGGAGTTATCAAAATTGGCCCAGGAAAACAAAGGCTGACATGAGGCATACACACTGCAGTCCTATGCTAGGGAAGTTACAGAATCCAATCTATGCATTTTGGAATTAGCAGATTTTTTATCACAGTAAAAATATCTACTAAAGCAGAGAGGAATATAAATGATGAGACGAAGCCCTGGAATAAGGCATCAGATTGTGCAGCCACATAAGTCATTCTGTTACATTTACATCCTCTTTGAACCAGACTACTCAGATTTAGCCTATGGCACCAGAAATATTCACAATGAATGGTGATGTGTTTTGGAGAAGTGCTTTTTCCGAGTTAGAGTTCCTTACACTCTTTTTGGCTCTGCTACTCTCCTGTTATCCCTTCTACACACAAGATATGGATACATGTATATTTTATATATAACTATAAAGAAATGAGACTGATTTCACAAACCATAAGTGAAAGCATTCTCATTGCTTCACACTTACAATAATTTTATTTTGGAAGATATAGAGGGGAATCCAACTGAAATGATCACTGTATTAAACTGGGATGTCTACTTTTTACAAGACTCTTTGGGAGCAATAAATATTCATATTGTAGTATGCAAAGGAGTAAGTTCAAGGTGGATCAGACTGAAACTTGGAAGATGAGCAGCCTTAACCATGATTTCTTTTTATTTTAAAAGCAGTTTTACATCTATATTGTTTATAATGGTTTGCAATATAGCAGAAAGAAGAATTATTATGATAGTTACTCCTTTTTCTTTCAAATGGAATCATTTGTGACTCTACAGTATAATTCTGCCCTTACACTTTTCTCACTATGCATTTCATTTTTAGGTGTTTTTCTAAAAAGAACAATTATTTCAAAATGTTTTAACTGATTCTTGCCATTTAGTATCAATGCATGGTGCTGCACATTCTTCTTGATATATCCGATGCATGATAGAATTATACGTGGATTCATATGTCTGCATTCACCTTCCAATGTGAACGTTTTTACAAATGCACTTCCCTGACCTTCCCTGACCTTGTTTTGGTGTAAATTCCCACCTTTCATGGCCCATAGTGGTGTTGGTCTCAGCTAAGAGCTAACGATATAAACAATTGCTATTGCTTTCAGAAGAGACAGCAGTGTCTTTCACACCAGACATATGTGCATCTATGTTATATCCAGTACACGGATCCCACAGGGGAAACGATCTATAAGAGAGGAGTAAGAAGAGCAATCTAGGAGCAGCTGCTTTCGTCCAACTGCTGAACCTGCAGAAGGCCCTTTCTGGATTCTGGTAACAGTAATGAGTTCTTTGAGTTCCAGTGAATAGTTGGATGAGACAGTAGAACAAAGGACAGGTACCACATATTCTTTTAATTAATTCTGAAGTCAGTTACAGAAAAAGTAGGAGGCAATTTCAGCAATGTGAAGGCTTCTCTAGAGAGAAACTTATGAATGATCACTTCTATAATCCTGTGAAGTTGTAAATCTGGAAGTGTTCCAAAGAATCTTGAAACATTTCATCTATAGAGATGAAACTGACCTTAAAAATACATCATTAATGTTCTGAATTCTTCATTATTTATAGATGAGGAAAACCAAAGGTGAAAGAACAAGAGTGATTTATACAAGGCAACTACTGTTGATAAATAGGTTTGAATTTTTCTACTATTCCATGCCATCTAAAACCCATGAACATAAGTAGTACATATGAAAACATATAAATCTGCTACCATTTTTTCATTCCCCACAGTACTTCCTGAAATCCAAGAACAGATAGTGTGCTCTCTCTTATTCAGATATATACATTTATACATGGTTAGCAGATGTAGCAAGGAAAACATTGGACCAGTGGTCTGAAGGTCTTGGTTTAGTTATTTAACAACTCTGGTCTCAATTACTTCACCTATATAGTAAAAACATCCAATTAGGTTTATATAATCTTACACCTCTATAATTCTCTATGGTTTGTAAACTAGCCCATATGATTTTTTTTCTTTTGTATCTCTTCTTAAAGGAGAAATCTTTATCCCAGCTACCAAATTAGCTTACAAAAAAAAAAAAGATCCAAGAAAACCTCCTGAGTTAAGGTATGAAAAATTCTTTGCCTTTAACCATTCCACAACTCAGCAGACAAAAGATGAACAACTTAACAACTATATTCAAAAGAAAGGAAGAAAGAATTATTTGAAAATAGGTGGGTTATTTCCAGATTACTTTTGTGAAAACAGAAAATTTTTTTCTACTGTTCACTTATCTGAAAGTGCTAAGATTAATGTTACAGGATAATGATAAAGATGATAAAATACGGTCATTTATCTCCAGAGAATGGAATATTGATCCTGTGTTATAACCAAGATATCTTCTTCTAGAAACTCACCTTAAAAATAATTATTATGCAAAAATTTACTGTAACCAAAGCAACAAAGGAACATTTTAATAGTACCAATACTGTTTATTTCTGTTTATGGGTTAAATAGACTGTTTATCTTTAAATCCCTCTCTCTTATTAAGTGTTGATGGTAGAAAGACAAGTAAACAAAAATTTAAATGTCTAAAAGCAAAAAATTCATCTCTTAAATGTGGCTGGTTGGAGAAAGTTCTAACAATAAGATAAATCGAGGATTTCAGATGATTAGATTTCATTTATCTATCTGTTGGCCAATCTCTATTATCATTCATCATTATCACCAAATATCTATATGCTTGATGATGCTATTTGTTCAAGGATCAGACTTTCACATTCAAATAAACAAAACAACAAAAAGATAGATAGAGGGAGAAAGAACTCAAAAGCATTAATTTTTTAGAAGTTCATCAGGAGTGCTAATGGGTAAACAATCAGGAATAATTATGTTATTGAATCTTTTGTCCTTCTTTAGAATGTAAAAACAAATAAGCTGTTTTAAGACTGTCTGTATTATAGATTTTAATGGTATTGCAGCAAGAATGTGACCATAATTACAAAAGGAGCTCTAGAAAGAATTATTTTTACTTCTAAAATTAGCCGAGATCTTTCTAGATATTAAATGGGGAAACAAATTAGCTCCAGAGCTTCCTAGAACTTATTTCAGGTTCATTACCCAGAGCAGACCATCAAAACAACTGGTCCAGAACATCCTGTCAGTATCAGAAACCATCAGGCAAACTGTCACGCTCTTTCTTCTTTCGTGACAAATGTCTAGTGGTCTCTGTCTCGGGAACTTAAAACTTATTTCCTCTCTCAATTTGCTTTCAGTGTCACAAATTCTTTCAAGTTGCAATAGTGCTTTTGAGAGATACTTTTGTTTCCAGAATTTAGCTGGCAGCAGAATGGTTACACAAAGCAATACATAAACGGATTGCGGTATTTTACAAATTGTCTTTGCTTTTCAAAGTGCGGTCTCTAAAAAAGGTGTGAGGAACATATTTATTCAGCCTTTGTAATTCCTTTCTACCCAATATGTAGTTAATCAGAAGACAGTCACTAAAATAAATTGGTCATCATTTTTTTCCTAATCTCATTCCAGTCATTAAAACTAAGAGTTGAGAAGGAAATAGCAGAGATTTCTTCAAAATGAATAACATATTCTTCTTAGTGCACATATTATTTTATGTTCTTGGGTATTTTCCTCAAATTCTACTTTATTATTTTGCAGATTGCTTAGTGGATTCCAGTGTCAATTTAGACAGCTTTTAAATCTTTCTATAGAAACTTTATCAACATATCCATTATTTAAAGTTCCAAATTCCGAGGATAATTCTGATTTTAAAATGCAAATAATGATATATTTATATTAATCTGATTTTTTAAATTGATGTTCACTTGCTAAAATTCCATCATATCATTATAAACAATGTACTCTTTGCAAAAACAGCTTTTACTTAAAAGACTTCTATTCATTTCATTAAAATAATACTTTTTTCACTCCATCAAATTAATAAGAAGGAAAATCCATTAGACCACTAATTATTCTAGCCATTCTCTTACTGACAGAAATAAACATAAAGTTTCAACAGTAGCCAATGATACCAATCAAAAACACATTCCAATAAACGTTACCTGTATATCATGCATATACAACATGAGATGAAAAGGACACTTTTTAAAAACATTCGCTATTTTTCTTACCCTTTCAATATTTGTCTTTAAAAAGTGACCTGCTAACCTTTACTACATTTAATATCTCGTCCGTCTTTTCTCTCTGCTAAATCCTCTTCAAAGATTTAACGAAACAAACGCTTCATTCAACTAAATTAATTGTGCATTAGTATCTTTAGTCTAAATATATTACCACAATAAAATATAAAATAGCAACAGTTTCATGAACACTGAGTGCTTTGCCAATCAAAAGGCTAAATATTTCATTAGAATAATAGCATCAAAAATAGAATTCTATCAGTCTAAGTTTCGATCAAAACCTTCATTCATCCAAATGATCATTCCAGTATAATAAAAATAATTTGTAATTTTATGACTTTGTACCTATGAAAAAATTTAATTCACTCAAGTATGTAGAGAGAATGGAGGAAAGTGCTTTAATATTTGGCACATTGTACAGAGTAAAAATTTACAGCCTAGGTCAGTATCTTAGGATCCCAAGGCAAAACCTTTAATTTGTTTGTAGTGTCTAAAAGTTTTCCTTCCAGCAAGACATTTGTCATAAACACAACTGAAATGTCATCATAAGTTGTAACAACACTCAAGTTAGCAGTTACCTCAAAGAAGTCAGAAGTAAAAATTCAGATGGTAAGTCATATTTTTAAGGAAAGTTTCCTTTACAATGAAGTCATAAAATGTTGAAAAGCTTTTATTGTGAATATTTGTGTCCATTTTCATATAATATTTCAATTAAAACAATAACTTTCCACACTCTGACTTCCAAAAGTGGAATACAGGATTAACATCAACAAAATAACACTCTCGAAGAAAAGCAATGCAGCAGAAATGCAAAAATCATGTCCATGTTATGGCTTTTTAAAAATCCAATTTCATTGTCATTTGAATTGAACCAAAAAAACAAAATAAAAAGCAGACTGCCTATGGACTTACCTTCTTGAACTGCTTGAAAAGGGTTGTTGCCATCAACAAATGTCACTGAAAATGTGATTTTCTCAGTCTGTAAGATCTCCTCATTCTGGTTGAGGTCGCCAACTGCTGTGCGAAACACCTCATCATCCTTTTTGGCAGATTCATCAAAAATTGCTCCTAGAAAGAAGTGAGTGTTGCCATTAAACAATAACATAAATATTCTGTCACGCTCTCTGGAAACATGCCAGAGAGACTTATGCATTTGAAAAACGTATACTTTCACTTAAAGCATGCACTTTATTTATTACTGAAACACATTGTACTTGAAGCAGCATGATAGCTAAGCAGGAATGTAGTGACTTCTTCCAAATGAAAATGATGAATAGTACATCAAAGTGTTATTACAAGGAGAGCACTGGGAAGATAATATAATAAGTACAAAAAGCTTTTTGCAGGACAAAGTGGCTAAAACATTGGATGTCTTATATCGTGAGATCTTTAGGAATTCATAGCTCGAAATGTTTTTTTCTGAATAATAGGAGATAAAATCAGGAAACTTTCTGACAGTCCATTCATACAGTATATAGGAATCAAGTTTCTATTATGAGCTTTATTTTTCTTTCTTTATTTATTTTTTGTGAACAAGGGTTTCAGTACTGTTTACAGAAGTAAATTCAATGATTATTGAAAATAATCTCTGAGCAGAAGTAACGGAGAAATATTTCCTGAAGAAGTAATCTAAGTCCTAGTGGATAGTTATGGCCATTTTTCGTTCACATGTAATAATGATGACAATGAGAAGAGTTGTGACTAACTTCATTGAGTGTTTGTCAGTAGTGTATAAACTAAACACACCAGTTCTAAAAGAAAACTGATTTCGAATTCTGACTGTGCCACTTGTTAAGTAAATAACCTTGAGCAAGGGATTCAAATTTTAAACCCCACATTCATCATCTGTAAATTCTAACAATAATAATAATATCTATCTGTTAGGAATATTAACTGTATTAAATGATATCATGCATGCAAAATGTAAGTAAATTGTGATAACTAAATAGTAAGGTCTCAATAAATGCTAGTGTTTTCTTTTTTTTAAATACTGTCATCCAAATAGAGCTTAACATTTTCTATTAATTTTTTTACATATTAAAGTATCTCATTTAATCCTTAAAATAATTATGTGATATGTATACTATTACATACAGATACAGTTTTGAAAATTAAGATTCAGAGCAAAGAGTATGCCTAAGGTCAGACAATGGGGCCAGAGCCCTTGCCTCCTTGACGCCAACATCCTCGCTCTAAATCACTATGGTAGGCGGCCTTCCAGGACTACACCTATAAGAAGTAAAAGTATTTTAATGGGGATCCTGACTTTATTGCATATCTGGGAGATATGCAATATCTGCATTCCCATCTGGTCATGCATGCTTTATTTGTATTCATTGTGACTCTTCCAAGCAAGCACACATTTTTAAATTATTTACTTTTTAAACTATAAACATTTGAGCCAATGTACTTTTTGTCTTTTTAAATAAACCAAATAAATTCCCTCCTGACAAAAAAAGGCATACACCTAAGAGTCAATAACACGATAAAGGAATGACTATATACACATACTTGTATACACATAGTTTATGTTTCTTGACTATAATATTCACTGTAGTGTGTGAATATAAAAATAAAATTGTGTGTATATGAAAATGCGCTTTTTCCATATATAAATAAAATACAGGTATTATACACACATATATAAGGAGATGAACACAGACTATATACGCATACACAAATATACATACATACATATATATATGCTTACACACATATGCTTACACACACACACATACACACGCACACATATAGAACCAGACGCCCTTTACATCTACCAGTTTTGTTGATTTTATACCTCTCTGGCTGAAGCCCCAAGCCTTCTAGTGAAAGGCAGATTATGACATTAAACATACATTATTAAAGTCAATACACGATAAAGCAAGGGTGAAAGTATGCCCATTTCTGATAAGTGTTGCAGTTTACTTTTGACCTCTCCACCCTAAGTGGCTTCACCATGGGAAGGCGATGATTAATTTTTGTTAGGGAAGGCAGAGTGTCTAACAGGCTGACTGTGTGAACCTGGCTTTCTCTTCTCACTGCTCTTCTATATTTGCATGTATTGTACTGACTACTTCGACCAACCTCTTCGAACCCTATCTTTCCATTTACTATACACTTTGAAAACCTGCCCATGGCTAAGAACATGAGAAAACGGTGAAGGATTTTTAAAAAATTGATATATAGGTGCTGCCTAGTGGCGTAGCAGCTAAGTTGGTGCGCTCCGCTTCTGGTGGTCCAGGGTTCACAGGTTTGTATCCCGGCGGGGATGGATGAACCGCTTGTCAAGCCAAGCCGTGGCGGCGTCCCATATAAAGTAGAGGAAGATGGGCACAGATGTTAGCCCAGGGCCGATCTTCCTCAGCAAAAAGAAGAGGATTGGCAACTGATGTTAGCTCAGGGCTAATCGTCCTCACACACACACACAAATTGACATATAAATTAAGTACTCCCTAATTTTATTATTATATAGCCATTAGCCAAAATATTAATATTTTATTAACATAATCAAATATATATAATAAATGTTAATTTTCATCTATTCTCTTATTTCTGAATCAGATAGCAATCTACTTTAGAAACTAAGTTTTTGTGCAAATATTTAGAAAATAAATGTTAGATTTATCTTGCTAATTTTAAGCCACAGTTAGGAAAACTCATTTTATTTGTGATAATTCTTATGAGAATTCAGATTAATCATTACATTGAAATTTAATACTATCAGATTCAGATATACAAATTTCTTTAGCAGTTTGTTAGGAAGTGTGATATAAATGTGCTATAATTGGAGCTGAGATAACCAATTCATTTTAAACCAGATAATCTAAACGTCTATTCACAAAGAAATGATGTATGTTTATATAAAGATGCTTCAGCTTGTCATGGATTCTAAATGAGTCTGTTAAAAGAAGAGTTTCTAATCAACCTTGTTTTATAGCGGGTGATGTTATTGACTTCTGCTGAGTATTGGTAATACATTTTTAATGGATGCATTTTATTATTACCTGACAGAACACTTGAAATTGCCTTAAGCATTAAACCTGGCTTAATAAATGGCAGAAACCTGCAGAAATGATGGCAAATTAGTCAATTCTGTGCTGAATTAAGATACATTGAAAGGAAACGCACAAAAGAAGCAGTTCATCTTTCTGCAAACAGCAAGGAAGTACACAGAAGAAACAGTTCATCTTCCTTCACACAGCATAAACAAAGAATAGGAAATCCTAACCAACATTTCAAATCCAGTGATTTAGTAATATATATATGTATATAAATAAAATCTCATATATATTATATACACACACATATATATATACATAAAATCTCATCTTAACTTTTGCTTTTTAACCAAAAGAGCACATGTAGCACTTTGTATTAAACACAAGTATTCTGAAAACAACCCAGTGAATTCCACATGGAGAATCTCAGGAAAGAAGGTTCCTTCTTATTTTATGCACTTCCGATAGTACCACATGCCATCTATTTATCCTTTGTATTAATGCAGACATGTTATCAGTCTAATCCAATATCAAACATCCTGGATTTATTTTTTGACCTATGCAAAGTTTCTCAAGTGCAACATTCATAACTACATATAGAGTTAACATGATGACATAGCATCTAGTTCTTTCCCAACTATTTTTATTAGCATGTTTTTACCGTCAGTTTCATTTTACAACCTTGAGGTGAAAAGCACCTTCAACTTATTGTCAAGATGAAAGAATTCTTCCACCACTTACACACAAACACACACATGCACACACATACCTGGTATTTGATCAGGGGATTATACCCTATTTATATTTCACATTGGCCAAACTGGAGGGAAGAATAACCAAGCAACAAGGCAGAAAAGGAACACCTTCTAAATATTCCTTTCTACCAATCTGTAATTAGGCATTTCTATCATTAAGGATTGATGACCTGCTCCTTCCATGGGAGGGGAAAAAAGGCTTTATTTATCCTTATACAAACAGAGTGACAGTTAGTCATAATCTAATAAAATAGGATACCTAAATTCAAATATAGGGGTAAAAATGTAAGTTACAACTAAATCTAAATTGAAGCAAGAGTAGACTTGCAAATGTACTTGCATGTGAATTTATTATCACAGGTATTATCATGACTCCAGAAGACAATTATTCAACAAGGTATTATTCATACCCTTGTACTTTTACTTTGACTGTTTAAATTCCTTTTTGTTGTATAAGAGGCAAGTGGAGGAAACATTGTTTAGCCGGTAAGATAGTGGAGGAAAGAAAGTGTCTTCATCTAACTCAGTATTGCGTCTAAAAATGTTGAGAAAGATTTTGATAAATGTCTTGAAGAAATTTTTCTACATACAGAGTCAGTAACATTATTGGAAAATCTATATATCTCATTTTATATAATTAACATACCAAATAACTTTTAAAACACATGATTCTAAAAATTGAAACAAGCAAGTATCAACACATCTATGCATGATCACATGCATGGTCGATTTATGCCTAAAAATTTATCATCTAAAAAGACATGTATGAAACAATTGCCCAAAAAAATTATCAGATTTCAGAGTTGCAAATAAAATCAAAGATAGCTGATCTTCTTTTTAGTCACAAAGTTCAAACTCTATTCATTTAATTTTGCCTAATATATATAAATTCCTTATGATATATACTCTTAAAAAGAATAAACTTTTCAAAGGTGCTATACACAGCGCATCTTTAATTTTCTTTGAAGCAGCAGAGTTGATTTTCTTCATCTTTCTCTCTCTCTCTCTGAGCATTTTTTTCCTTTTCTCTTTCTTTCCATTCATTCATGAATCCACCCTTTCAACCATCCATACATCCAATAAACCTTGCCTCGACAGAGAGATGATCATCAAAACCAAGCCTCTTTGTTTCTTAACAAATGATTTGCTGACAGAACAGACGAAATCTATTACATGTTGAATCAGACCACAGCAGAATTAAGATGACTTGATAAGACAATAATGGAAATAGACAATTGTGGAATTCATAGACTCATAGCTGAAAGAAATTTTACAGGTGGTATACACAAACCTTCTCACTTTTCAGAAATTGTAGTGAAAAGATTTTAAGTGATTTGACCAAAATTACACAGCCAAAAATTAGAAGGGGTGGAGTAGAAACTTAGGTTCTCTGGTTTCAAGTTTGGAGCTACTTCTTCCATACTATGCTTTCTCACTTTAAGCATTTCCTTTATATTTATTTACTTAATTATATATATATATATAACATTATGACATATATATGTATGTGTGTATATATTACATATGTAATACAATATGTCATTCCTATATATGTATACATACACACATATATTCAATAATTAGTACTTCCTCTGGTGATTAGCATATCAAGTACATTTACTATAAGCCATGAGGTATTTAAAATTGAAGAATCACAGTAAAAATCTGATCATAGGACTATTTTTACATGAAATTTATTCCCCTTTGCCTTGGAAACTTCAACAATTTAGCTGAGGAGGTTAAGGAAAAGAAAAAAAAAAAACAACTCTCTGCTTTGGGACAATTTATTGGTCACAGTAGGATTTACAGTTCTGCAGAGCTATTCAGAATTGTTAAATCATCATATATTCTCACTGTTTTAGATGCTACTATTCACAGTAGGTTTTCTTATTTCATTCTAGTGGTGCTCTGTGCATACACACTAGTTGTACTGTCCTCAGATATCCAAATCAAGAGATCTATCGCTTTTTGGCGTCTACTCATGACATTCTCACGAATGCCAGCGGAAATTGTGCATACACTTCAAATGGACGGCAAACAATCAAACACATTGTAAATACTGTAAAAATAAGATCTCTCCTTTATTTCAGCCTTCACTTATATTGCTCTCAGTTCACAGAAGAAAAAAAAAAAGATTGAATATGTTCAACAGGACTAGACAGCAGGAAAAATTAGCAGAATTGTGACCAAAGGAAATAAGCATTTTCTATGCCATTTGACATCTTTATTTGAGAACACAGACTACCTACTATTTCAGTGGGATGTTATTACAATGAAGGCGTCGTGAATGTGTGTGTGTACAAAATCATCTACCCAGATAATATTAATTACATTGAGATATCCTCCAAAATTAATTCAGTATTACAATGTTCTCAGCACACCCTTCTCATTCAACAGAAATTTCCCTAATATGTTCTATGCTAATACCTTCAAAGGCAGGAAGAAGGTTTTTAGAACTCTTTTTCCTTTCATCAAGAGGTATACTTTCCTCAGTTCACCTTATCTAACCCTTCACAAGCACTCTGACTAAGGAAGTAAATCAAAACAATAGTTCTAATTGTTGGAAAGGAAGTGCTGGATATACACCAAAAGTCATGACAATTAGCAAATATTATTGTGAATCAGAGACAATTTGACTCCATTATGTTTTTCTCAAGTTTATAATAATTGAAAATAATAATGATGAAAGTAATTAACATTTATTAGTAATAAGCACTGTACTAAGTAGTTCCTGGCATTAGATCATTTAGTTTTGATGAAAATCCTTAGAGAGAAATGAGGCTCAGAGTAAGTAACTTTCCCAAGACCCAAAGCTAGTAATGACTGGCAGAATTCACAGCTCTCAGTTTCAAAGCAAGCTTCCTAAAAATACTATGAGCTTAATATCTGGTGATATATTCATTATAATAAATTCCTATATTATCAAGTGATATGCATATTTTTATTTTCATAACTATTACAATGAACTTTTATTTGTAAGTTAAAATTCTCAAACAGGTTTTAATCTTTTTGTTTGAAAAATGTCTGTTAACTAAGCCTGCTTTACTAAAATTTTTAAACAATATCTTTTTGCAAACTTTTCCATTGATACAATATTTGCCGCAATTATTTAAACTATAGTATTTAAAGACTAGTTTAGTTCAATTATTTACACATATTTTTCTCAAATTTTATGTTTCAGTTTGCTTTTGGAATAATTATCTAATAAGGACAAAGAATTAAATTGACATAAATTTCTAAACATTAGATTCAATGACAATTTTTGCAGCTACTTTAGAAGAATGTTGAGTTCCAATAACATATGTACTTTGTTATATTCTTAAATCCGGGGTTCAGAACAAATCTCTAGCCTCTAACTGTTTAAGGAGTTAGAATTTTTTTATCACTTTAGTGACTAATGAACCTAATAGAATGACAATGCCAGAGTCACTGACTTTATATATATTAAAGATCTTTAATAATTTACGTGGGCCTATAATATTCAAATTGTGAGCAGGTATAGAAACTAACTGGTTCGTTATCTCCTAATGTCTAATGCTTCCTTAGCATTTTGTTCTCAGAGTTCAAAGTACATTATAATATTAACTTCCACTTCACTTATCATAATTACCTAGTTTAGAGACAAGCATCATTCTTGTTTTACAGATAGATAATCAAGCTCAAAGAGGATATTGCCAAGATCACAGAGGGAATTAGTTACGTTATAGTGTAGAAAAATATAACTGGAAGGAGACAACATTCCATGCAGATCACTAAAATGATTATACATAAATACTTGACAGTATATTGTAATACATAAAATATTTTGCGATGCAGATACCTTTATTTTTTCTATTTTTTAATTTTTTAATGAGAGGGAATGCTTTATTTTTATTTTTAATTTAAGCTTGATTCTTTTTAACTGTTTACTCAAGAATATTTGGAGTTGACTAAACTTTTTTTTTTTTTGAGGAATATTGGCCCTGAGCTAACATTTGTTGCCAATCTTCCTCTTCTTTTTTGTTTTTTTTTCCCCAAAGCCCAGTACATAGTTGTATATCCTAGCTGTAGGTCTTTCTAATTCTTCTATGTGGGAGGCCACCTCAGCATGGCTTGATGATCCGAACCTGTGAACCCTGGGCTGCCGAAGTGGAGCACGCGAACCTAAATGCCACACCACCAGGCCAGCCCCGCAGATACCTTTAAATTTTCATTTTTCCTCAATATATTACGATAAAGTGACTTAAAATGAGAAGGGCAAATAATAGACCAAAAAGCCAAACTTTCAATGACTGTAGAGATTTCAGGGGAGGGCATTTATGTTGGAAAGTGACATTCCATTACAGAGTGAGCTAAGTTAAATTCATGAAGGGATTCCTCATTCTAAGGACTTTTTCTCAGCCCAACTCTCCAATGACATTCGAATTCACATTTCATTTGGAATTCTTGTAAAGTTATCCAGAAACCCAAAGCACACTTAAACTGATCATACTGTCACCTAAACATCTGACTTGGCCGTATGTTTTCTAAAAGTCTGTGGGAGAAAAGGAAATTCATGTTGCTTAAGGAACAGATAATCTGACTTTTCCATGTGGAGCATAATAGAAGGCTAATCTTTAAAATAATCACCTTATTTTGGAACACAGATCGTCTCTGAATAGCTTACTCATTTTATATAAGTTTAGTGTTTGGGGAATATCATCCCAAATGAGTTCTTCTAATCAGAACTATTTCTAATTTCTTAAAGAATACTAGATATTGAAAGATCAATGATCTGGACTTTTCTTTATAAAAATGATACTATTTACAGAGCATTCTGGGAAGCTGATGGAGCCGGAAGCCTCAGGAATCTGTTTCCCCACCTAGACAATAACTGCATTGGTAGATTCTGTCTGATGTAACTATTTTGGAACTCTGGAGTATGTTGAAGGATTGCAACTTCCAGGGGAAGGCTTAG
This sequence comes from Tapirus indicus, assembly GCA_031878705.1. NCBI lineage: Eukaryota > Metazoa > Chordata > Mammalia > Perissodactyla > Tapiridae > Tapirus > Tapirus indicus. Next base: position 73,189,265 of record CM062919.1, on the reverse strand, counting down.
AGGGTAAATTACAGTTAATTTTGGTCAATTTCAGCTCTTACCCTGCCTCCATCCCTCAGCCATTTGGCAGACAGCTCTAAGCCATTCCAGGAGCATATTGCACACAGCTTGTGGGAGCCAGGAAGGGCAAAAAGGACCCTGTCCTCTAAATATAGGAGATCTGTACTCTGAGGACCGATTGCTGCTTCTGATCTTAGAGGTATAGAAAAGGAGGCAGGCAGCCACTACTGATGCACCTTCCTCTACTGCTGTAAACCCTTCCCTCTCTGGTTGAAGTGACCTCCTGGCATTTAAAGGGCTGGCACTGTTTTATTTCTTCCCCCCTTCATTTTTCTTTTCGCCTCTTTTTGGGAGCCTCTTTTTGGGAGGAAGTGCAGACAGAGTTTCAACACATTTTTAAAAAATTAAGCCTGGTATAAAAATCCTGTGTCTATCTCCTCCTCATTAGGGTAGAAGCCCCTAAAAGACAGGGCTGATGTTTGACTTTTCATCAAAGTTTACAGTCCCCAGTGTCTGCCATAGTGTCTTTCATGTAATATACACTCAATATTTCTTCATTGACCTGTAGTAGTGGAATCAGAATTCTGAAACTTAGTGGTATAACTCAATCAATTATGGAACTTTAAAAATTAAACATGCCTTCCCAGATATACTGAATCAGAATCTCTGGTATTAGGAGCTGTAATTCAATAGACATTTTTCTAGCTTCTTTTATAGCTAGGTTTGGTCAAAAGAATGAGAATAAAAGTGGGATATATGCCATTTCCAGTACAAGGGGTTTAAAACTAAGCTAGCCTCTGCATGGCCTTTGTCTCCTTCTGATGTCCAGATGCACATGAGACCAGATGGGATGGTGAATTTAAAAGTTGAAAGAATCCTAGATCCCTATATGAAGAAATGTTGCTAACCATCCAGGAATATATTACCCTAAGAGTAATTGCCTTGATAATATATTACCCTAAGGAAAATTACCTTGAGAATCCTGGTTCTCAAAGAACGACCCCTAGAAAAGCAGCATCACTATCACTATGAACTAGAGTGGGGACAAGCAATCTGTTTTAATCAGCCCTCCAGGTGACTCTAATGCATGCTAAAGTTTAAGAATCACTGGTATTGAAGGACACACATTGATCACACTTATATCTACGTTATTGCACTATATTCTCTACAAAAGGAAGATGTAATGAAACACAAACTGTTTCAGTCAGTTTGAGTTCTGATTTTTAATTCCTTTAATCTTACTGATGTTTCCTAAGGCTTTTTAATGTTGATAAAATACACTTTTTAATAGCCCAAAAGAGGACTATTACAGGAGAAGTTAAAGATCCAACAACCCTGGAAAGAATTCATCATCTACTGATGGACTCGGCATTCATTAAGATATGCTCCGCAATTGTTTTCTCTAAGGTCTCTACTTATAAGTCAAGAACCTTGAATTTTTATTCTTTCCACTTACTTTTACTTTGCCTCATTTTCAGCTGTATCTGCTGCCTACCATCCTGGAGAGTTTCCTCTAGCCATGGCTTCCCTAAACTTAGAAAGCAATACCTGATTTCTTGAGAGTCTGAGATGGCACGTAACCTCTTTAGAAAGCCGTAGTTATATAATCATCAAGTTATTCATCAAACGTTGAAAGCCTGAAGAATTAGAAGTGGTGATTTTTAATGACTCTTCTAGGTGATAATTCTGTAACCTGTGGATTTAGTCTGTGTGAGCTAATAGATGTAATGGGTACAGTTTTGAAAGAAGGTTTAACTTAACACAAGGAAACAAAAGTTTCCTTCTAATTAAACTGTCAAAAAATCTAATACGCTCCCTCTTGGGGTCAGGGAGTGTTTAGAGAGACTGGAATACGTCACAAGTTAGGTATTATAAAAAGATAGGGCAGGTGAATTGAATAACCCCTCTAAGTCTGAAATATGTACTTCTCAAATTGTATTTCAAAACAATTTTACAAGATTGAGGTCCAAATGGTGGGGTAGGAAAACCCTGAGCTCATCTTCTCCCACAGACAGACTGAATCTACACCTACATATAGAGTAATTTCTCCCGAAGAAGAAGTGAGGGCTGAACAGCTTCTTCACAACAAATGATAGAAGGACAACATAGAGATGAGTAGGAGAGACAAAGACATGATATCAATGGAAACCCCACACCTGACACAGTGACCTACAGCCGGGAGGGATAGCATTGAGGGGCCCGTGCACAGGTTTGCCCACTCGTGGGCATAGTGAAAAAAACAGTAGTTTAAAGGCACTATACAGGAAGGAAATCCATTTACTGATCCTAGGGTGTCTGAGAAACAGGCAGGGAATTGCTGGAACTCTCTCTGGAGTTGAAGGCACTGGCAAGCACCATCCTTTGCGTTCCCTCTCCACATTGATAGCACAGGCAAGAGCACAGTCCAGACACTCTAACCCACCTGCAAAGGTTGCTACAGCGTGCTCTGGGCCCTTGGCCCACACCAGCTCCAGCCATGCCCCCAAGGCGGCCCTCATGTGGTGGACGCCAGGTCCTCCCACCTCTGCCCCCTCCAGCTCCAGCTGTCCCCCCAGGACAGTCCAGAAAAAGCAGCTCTGGGACTCCCTCAGCCTGTGCCTGCTCCAGCTCCAGCTGGCCTGCCAAAGCCACCTAGCACACACAGCCTACAGAGGAGATGCTTCTACAAAAAGCCACTACTTCAAAACCAAAAGAGGTAGCTGTTTCACCTAATTCATGGGAACAGACAGAGAAAGTCAAACAAAATGAAGAGACAGAGGAATATATTCCAAACAAAAGTACAAGATAACCTCCCTCAAAAAAAAAAAAAACTAATGAAAAGGAGATCATTAATTTACCTGATAAAGAGTTCAAAGTAATGGTCATAAAGATGCTCACCCAATTCAGGAGAAGAATGGAGGAACGCAGTGAGAACTTCAACAAGAGTTAGAAAATATAAGAAAGAGCCAGTGAGAGGTGAAGAATACAAGAACTGAAGTGAAAAATACAGTAGAGGGAATCAACACCAGAATAGATGACACAGAAGAACGAATCAGAGATTAAGAAGACAAAATAGTGGAAATCACACCATCAGAACAGCAAAAATTAAAAAGAACTTTAAAAAATGAGGAGTGTTTAAGGGATCCCTGGGACATCAAGTCTACTAACATTTGCATTATAGGGGTCCCAGAAGGAGAAGAGAGAGAGAAAGGGGCAGAAAACTTATTTGAAGAAATAATAGCTGAAAACTTCCCTAACCTGGAGAAAGAAACAGACATCCAGGTCCAAGAAGCACAGAGAGTCCCAAACAAGATTAATCCAGAGACATCCAGAGAGATACACTGATGTATAACAATTAAAATGGGAAAAGTTAAAGATAGAGAATTTTAAAAGCAGCTAGAGAAAAACAACAAGTCACATATAACGGAATCTCCATAAGATTATCAGCTGATTTTTCAGCAGAAACTTTGCAGGCCAGAAGATAGTGGCAGGATATATTTAAAGTGCTGAAAGGAAAACATTTACAACCAACAATACTCTACCCAGCAAGGTTATCATTCAGAATTGAAAGAGAGATAAAGAGTTTCCCCAGACAAGCAAAACCTAAAGGAATTCATCACCACTAAACCAGCATTACAAGAAATGTTAAAGGGTCTTCTTAAGCAGAAAAGAAAAGGCCGTAACTAGAAATAAGAAAATATATGAAAGAAAAAAACGTACTGGCAAAGGCAAATATTTAGTAAAGGAAATGGATCAGCCACTTAACGAGCTAGTATGAAGGTTAAAAGGCAAAAGTAGTAAAATCAACTATAACTACAATAAGTAGTTAAGGGATACGCAAAATAAAAAGATGTAAAATATGACATTAAAAACAAAAAACATTGTGGCCAGCCTGGTGGCATAGCGGTTAAGTTTGCATGCTCTGCTTCGGTGGCCTGGGGTTCACGGGTTCAGATCTTGGGTGTGGACCTACATACCACTTGTCAACCCACACCGTGGCAGCGTCCCTCATACAAAACAGAGGAAGATTGACATGGATGTCAGCTCAGGGCCAGTTTTCCTCCAAAAAAAAAAAAAAAACATAAAACATGGGGGAGGGAGTAAAAATGTAGTGCTTTTAGAATGCCTTCAAATTTAAGAGACAAAACACAAACAAACAAAACAAAACAGAAACAGACTCACAGATATGGGAAACAAACTGGTGGTTACCAGGGGATGGAGGGATTGGGGGTGCGAAGAAGGTGAAGAGGATTAAGAGGTACAAACGTCCAGTAATAAAATAAATAAGGCATGGGATTTAATGTAAAGCACAGGGAATATAGTCAATAATATTGTAATAACTTTGTATGGTGACAGTAACTAGACTTATCATGGTGATCATTTTGTAATGTATATAAATATGGAATCACTATGATGTACACTTGAAACTAATAATATATTATATATCAATTATACTCCAATTAAAATAAAAGGTTTTCACTTCAAGGTTCTGACAAGACGACAAACTAGTAAAAGCTCCTCATTCCCTCCACCAAAATCAAATATACAGAAACTTCAGAAAAGTGACAGTAGCATGCATCTGAGAAACCAACATAAAAACTCTGAGAAAACTTGGGGGAGACAACAGGTGGTTGTAAAGGGTAGCTGGAATGTCAGAAGCAGCCAGGAATGGCATCTCAACACATCTGTAGAAACAGTCAAAGTCCTTTAGGGACTTAGAGAGCCTTCTGTAATCAGATCCTTTGTTAAATTTCAGATATCAGAGCCTACTACTCAGCCTGTTGCTCCCTGACATCCAGTTATCCCAGCCTCCTCGTTGTTCCTGGAACACGCAACGCATGTTCTCACGTCAGGGATCTTAAACTTGTTCTTCCTTCTGCTTCCGCCAATCCCTCCCTCCCCTGGTAACCACCAGTTTGTTTCCCATATCTATGAGTCTGTTTCTGTTTTGTTTTGTTTGTTTTTGTTTTGTCCCTTAAATTTGAAGGAATTCTAAAAGCACTACATTTTTACTCCCTCCCCCATGTTTTATGGGTTTTTTTTTTTCTTTTTTGGAGGAAAACTGGCCCTGAGCTAAAATCTATGACAATCTTTCCCTGTTTTGTATGTGGGATGCTCTTCCCCTTAGCCAAATACATGGCTGGCTTTCTCAACTGCCTCAGGTCTTTGCTCAAATGACAGCTTTTTAGTAAGAGCTTCCTTGATCACTCTATTTAAAATTGCAGACTCTGCCTCCACTCCCTTTCCTCTTTCCCTGATTTATTTTTTGGCATAGTACAAATCACCATCTTAGATTACACATCCTAATTCCTTATTTATTGTTTATTTTCTCCCCCTCTCCAGAACAAAGTTTCCATGAGGCAAGGGATTTTCTTCTTTATATTCATAAAAAAATTACCAGTGCCAAGAAAGGCACTTGTTGCATATGAGGCCATAAATAAAAATTCATTCAACAAATAAAATGTGATTATATGACTGAATATTTTAAAGACTATCACCAATCATAATATTAATAGTGTGATACTTGTGGAAAATATTTAAACTACATATACTAAAGCCTTGAGTCAAATTGTTCAGAGATCCACAGCTTTATTTGGCTTTGACTTCACCTTGCAGAGAGCTTTTATAAAGCAGTGAAAACTTGAAAAGAATGTTTTAAGAAGTTTCATGCTCTAGAGTTCCATTTCCCCAATAAAACTTTATATCTCTAAATGCAATTAGAGGTTTATTTGTGTAAATACTTAACAAATTACAAAGGTCCTTCTTGAATTAAGATATAACAAAGCAGGAGAAATAATCATAGCTCAGTGATGCTTAATACATTTTCAAATATGCTTTAAATAAATCTAAACAAACAGGTTTTTTTGTAGAAGTCGCAGATACAAGTTTAGCACCTTTTGTAAAGATTCCTTAGTTAAACCTGGAAACCCATCGGATTATAATCTGAAGGGGAAGAGCTCCTGACGTTCATCTAATTCAGAAATAAGGAAAGCCAGTGTGTAGATAAACCACTCACATGTAGTAGGAAATAGGATATGTTCTATAATTTGAGAAAATATATAAATATAATTTTTGAAGCTGAATGTATCAGATGGAATTATAAAGGAATGAAAAAAGAAGAAACAGCATCATTAGACAGTTGGCTACTGCCAATGGGAGGCTATTTGATCCAATAGCTTTTTGATGGTATTTGAGGCATTTCATAAACAAACTAATGTCAACATATTACTTTTGTGTGGTGTGTGTGTGTGTATATATGTGTGTATCACACAAATGAACTGGTGAACAATCAAATGCAGATGGGATCATTTTTAACTCTTGAGGTGACTACTTACAAAAAGGACATTTGCTGAATAAGAGACTCCAACAGGAAACTAAATAGGAGGTACAATGTTAATCGCAGTGAAATAAATCTCTAGCCAGGACAGCACTTCAGGGATAGGAATATAAGACTGAAGAGCTTGTAACAGCAAGTTTCCTGATCCAACCACTGCAGTGATAGTCATTCACCACTGAGCATCCACATTACACAGGACTGACCATACTTTGGACGGAACGGTGTAATATGCGCCAAAAAATGAACTATCTTTGGTACATTTTAGCATCATGACTTACCATGTTCTTATAGTTGCATAGAATTTCTTCCAATTATGTGTCTTTAGCATGAACAAAAACAGTATCTGCACTGTTCCTTTATATAGATAAATTTAGTTACCATTATTTAAAAATAGTGTAATTTCTTCACTCATTCCACAGAAAAATATCTCGATGTGCAACAAAGATCATGGAGGGTCGGGGAAGTTGTTCTACATGTTTTTGCAGAAGAGAGAAACTTCTTGCAGCTTTTCTGCCATAATGAGGGAGGCAGGCCAGCTGTTGACAGGAGAATGAATAGATTCGGTCAGACCTAACATGCATCCTATCACCTGAAACTGGGTTCACTGGATACGCTGTCAACAGATTCTCTTCTCCCCCTTTCTCATTGTTGGCAAATTTTGTTTTACTCTTCTAAATGCAATTAGAGTTACATGCTATACAGAATGACTCTGGAATCATTTTCCATCTTAAAAGTAGAAATATTTCCATATTGAATTGAATGGTAAAACAGACTTTCTGGGGTTTTTTCTATGTATGGAAATTGCGACATTTTGAGATGCTGCCCCTTGAATAATTTTTACTTTTACTTTAATATACATTACACATACCTCCCTAAAGTAAGTAAATACTTCACCACAAAAATTGTAACAGCCGTTGGTATATCCACAAAGTTCATTGAAACCTGTTAGGCCTTCAGAACCATGAACAGTCAGCAAAGAACCATGAACCCCTATGGTTTCCAGAGATGCCTAGCTTATATACAGGGATTATATAGGTAATAGATAAGTAATAAACAATATGCCAATTTGCCAATACTTATACTTGAAGAGTAATTGCTTTGCAAACACATTTTCATATATATATATATATATATCATTTGATATATATATATCAAATATCAAATATATAGATATCAAAATATATCAAATATTAAAATCAAATGATTCCACAGAAATATATGGGATGTCACTCGTGTAATTGTTTAAGAAACAACTGATGTCAAACCATTTTTTTTTTCATTTTCTTTTTGGAGAGAAGATTTTCATCTTTGATTATAAAAGTAAATAATCTGCTAACCTCAATACTGCTTAAAAACTATTGAGTAAATATGCTATATATCTTTTAACTTCAAAAGTTTTAATTTATCTGGTACTTTACCAGAGTGTACTATAGACATGCTATTTCCATAGGTACATGGAATATTTAGACCAGATAACAGCTACTAAATAAATGCAAGTTCCCAACATTTTCCTTTCCTCCCAATTCCTCAAAAACACTGATTTATTTTAAATGCATGAAAATATCTCAAGCAAAGAATGTTCAAGTTAGAGAACTCTGTGTATTAACTGGCAACATACAATAAGAACATGTAATATTACACTTAGCTTGATTATTATTTTAAACTTTAAAAAAGGTGAGATATACCAAAAGATTACAAAATAAAATACTTAGATTTTAAATCCCTGTTCTATCCTGGGCAAATTATATGCATTTTTTTGATCCTTAGTGTGGCAGACAGATTTCTAAGATGGCCTCCCCAAGATTCCTGACTCCTAGTGCACATATTTCTCACAATTATTCAAATATTAAATATTTGAATATTTAAATTTATTGTTTATTTTACTTAAATTTATTAAATTTTATTTTATTTTATTAAAATATTTAAATGTTATTATTTGTTAAATAAAGTAGAGTTGCGGTGAAGGAATTTTTCAGATGTAATTAAGGTCCTGAATCGTTTTATCTTAAATCAAATATTATCTGCGTGAGCCTGACCTAATCACTTAGACCTTTAGTGGCAGAGAGCTTACTCTTGCTGGTAGCAGAAGGAGGAATCAGAGATTCTAACTTGGGAAGAATTTGATATGCCATTGCAGGCTTGAAGATGGACGGGGCGACAAGGCAAGGAACATAGGCAGCCTCTAGTAGCTGAGAGAGGTCTCTGGCTGTCGGACAGCAAGAAAATAAGAACCTCTGTCATTCAACCACGAGAAACTGACCTTTGCCAACCATAGGAATGCAGATTTTTCCTTAGAGCCACCAGGCAAGAACTCAACCCAGTCGATATCCAGTCATACTATTACAGACTCCTGACATACAGAACTGTGAACTAATAAATTTGTGTTGTTTTAAACTGGTAAGTTTGTGGTAATTTGTTACACTGCAACAGTAAACTAGTCCACTCAATTACCTCCATTCTTGAAAATATGAACAATAATATCTAATTCACAGGTGTCTGAGAACAATTAGTACCAGGCCTACACAACAGAGGAGAAAAATACTTGTTAATTTCTTTCCTTTCTTTAACACACACCCTGTGAGTATGTTCACAAGTCAGACATGTACCACTGTATTAGACACTAGTAGTAGAAACTGAACGCAGATCCCAGTCTTGAAGAGGTTATAGTCTAGTTATAGAAATGATTATGTAGATTGATAAACAGAGAGAGAGAGAGAGAGATACAATACAGTGGCATAAGTGCAATAATCAAGAAATGAAGTATATTAAGGGTGAAAGCTACAATTTTGAAAATGCTTAAAAAAGTGTTCTGTGAGATATAATAGTTTGATCTTCTTAAACTGCAATTATAAAGTAGGGAAATATTTGAAGTTTCTAGCTAGTAGCAAGCATGAATTCAGTCAACAGAAAATCTAATGAAAAATATTTTGGATGAAAAATACTACTAATTGACAGCCCTGATTCACATATTTTACAATATTGCCAATTTTTTTTCCGACCTAGGAGTTTTTCTTACAAAGAAGCTTTATTTGCAGAGAATCCCCTCACCAATTTAGCACTATGAAAATAATAATTTCCTAATACAACAAATGATCAAAATACTCATACGAAAGTAATAAGTAACAGGACTACATATTTAAATGAAAAATAGGGTCCAAAAGAGTTAGGCAACTTGTCAAAACTATATTCCTCATTAAAACCATTCCTACATTTGTAGTTCAAAGTTAAGGTCAGATCCAGGTACAGAAACTAGTCATTTCAAAGTTATCATTTTAATGGTCATCATTTGCTGTTGGAGTAGCAAATGTATTCTGGCATGGGATACCTCTCCTGCTTTTGATGAATTGACTCACCAACTACACTGACAACCCAGGGCATATTTTAGAACTGGAAAGAAATCATTTATTTGGCCTTATAGCAGAAATATATGTATTTCTTAAATAGATAAAGTTTCAAATGGCTTGACTTTATTATTTTAACTACAACATACTTCACAATTAAGTAGCTGCATTTCAAATGTGCTGGCTTATCCCCTTTATGTGAAGCTTCTACTGCTTTGTGAAGGACTGAGAATCCTTTGGATGTTAAATTTACATTATTCTCATCTGTTTTCCATCAGGGATAGAATTCTTCCCATTCTCTGAATATATCACCTCCTCAATTCCAGTCAGAAAGGAATGCTTTATACCACCTTAGATTGTAAGAATCCCTCACTGTGAGTGAACTATGAAATATAGGATTCAGAACTCTTAGTTACCGAGCTCTACCCACAGGTCCGAATGAAATTCCCAACAGAAAGTGTTACAATCTCAAATTACCTCACATTCACCCAATCAAAATTCATCTTTCTCTCATCCCTCATCAAGTGCTTCAACTATACTTTTTTAAGTGTCCATCAGCCTACTATTATTACATCTTACCATGCACTAATTTAGCGGTTATATGTCTCTCTTCTTCATTAAAAAGTCTGTCCTTGAGGGCAATAATGTTTTCTGAATCAGCTTTAGTACCTTGCATTTATCTGTGCATACCAGTGGGTACTTAATGTCTATTACATTAAATTCATATTCATAGGACTATGTTAAAGTTAGTCATTTAAAATGAATTTAGGGGCCGGCCCAGTGGCATTGCAGTTAAATTCACACATTCCACTTTGGTGGGCTGAGGTTCACTGGTTCAGATGCTGGGCGTGGACCTACTCACCACTCATCAAGCCATGCTGAGGCAGCGTCCCACATAGAAGAACTAGAAGGACCTACAACTAGGATATACAATTATGTACTGGGGCTTTGGGGAGAAAGAAGAAAAGGAGGAAGACTGGCAACAGATACTAGCTCAGGGCCAATATTACTCAAAAAAAAAAAAGACTTACTAGAGACACACCCACAGCGACTCCTGACTTTAAAAACTAAAATAAAATAAAGTGAATTTAGTTTTGTTTAACTCTTGAAGAGTTTTACTTTTCCTCATGTAGAAGAAGGCCTGAATATCAGATGACAGAGACATAGTTTGTAGCTTCACTGAATTTATAGTCTACTAGTGAGGATAAGACAGACCCACAAATTCTCAAATACATAATAAAATGTGATACATTCCATATATGATATTTGATTAAACATTATAGAGATTCAAAGAGGTTCAGAGTTCATGGGTAGATCAGAGAATATTATATGGAAGATGGGCATTTGAACTGGATCTTGAAGAATAGGTAGAATTAAGACATTTAAAGAGTAGAGGAAGGACACACTGAGAAAGGAACAAAGTAAGAAAGGCATAGAAGTAAAAAAATGTAGAGTGTGCATTTATAGGAAATTATTGCATCTGGCTGGAGACTATGGTTCATGAGAAGGTGGAGAGAGAGGTAAGGGTACCTGAGGTAAGTTGGAGCCAGAGGGAAGATAATGAAAAATATCTGATTAATTTGACACAGTTATATTTAGGATACAATTGATTTTACATAAATCTCTGAAACAAGAAATAATGAGTTGACTGACTTTACTCATTAGTTGTACACTGAAAATTTGGTAAAGAAAGATTTATAATAATGGGACAATATCCTAAGCAATCACTAAAGAATAAAAAGTAAGAAGGATTCAAGTGTATATGTCTCTGTATATGACTATTCTGAAGTGGGAGTATCAGTATTCCTAGTAGAATTATATTCTGGGGATGGCTGAAAAAATTAGAATTATACATAATTCTCCCCTGCTATGTTTTGAAAAGAAAAATAGTAGCTCTTACAGAAAAAGCCCTTCTACTGTTATTAAGCTTGGTGGAAATGTTCACCCACTGTAAGCATAAAATCAGTTTTCCAGCCCAGGGAGTCTTTAGTTTATATGTTACTACCCCTTACTGAGGCGGAAAAAGTGATACACCTACCAGCTCTTGAAAAATACCACAAACATGTAGCAGTGGGAAAAGTGCTTCCAGTTATCGGCAAAGAGAACTCAGTCCATTTCTTTGAAGCTTCTCATTTCCAGAACTTTCCAAAAGCTTAACTAAAGCACATAATCCTAACAAAGTTACTCTTTTTAATCATTAACTAGACAGGGAGGGGGTATGGTGGAGGGGTTACAATTTAATCCTTGACAAAATCACCCGATAGCGCTTATTCCATGGGCCCTGGTGTTCATGAGGCAGTCTCGAATTCATGGGAAAATGGTTGTATCAACTTCACAATTCTCTGTGCCAAAGAAAAGAGAGAATTGGCCTGGATAATTTAGAACTATAAATAAAATATTCACATAACCTATAATTAATAAATATAAGTCCGTAAACTGTTTCAGAAGAGAACTATATACATCTGACTACCTATTATGATTATAGCACTCTGTTACATATTTTACAAATACATCCTATTTTAATCTCTACTAAAATTTTGTGAGGTAGATGTTATAGGTAAGGAAATCATGATTTAGAGAGCCAAGAGTCAAATCTAGGTTGGACTCCAAAGCCCAAGTTCCTCCCATGACAGCCACTGTCTGTCTGTGTTCCTACATATGTCCAGGTCTGGACAATGAGCCATGGGAACTTGGCTGACCGAGTTCGTGGTCAGCTCCTGGCTGACCTTGCAATTGGGCTGGAAATAAACCTGCCATGCCAAAAAAGAATTGACCAAAAGCACTGTTTGAAACATAACTTGTAAAAATATTTATAGTAAAATTCAATGCTTACCTAACTTTAATGAAACACCTATCATTAGGTTAGATGAAAGTTATGATACTTACACTCAAATAGAGAAAAAGTTCTTAATTACATTCACTGCTGATTTGATACTGTACCAATTAGCACTGGAAATAATTAGAATATTGCAAGATCATTTAAATGTCACTCAGCATCCATTAACCTGAGGGAAATATGAGTAATTTCATCTATAGCCTACGGAGTAAAGCACAAAACTGAATTTTCCCTGCTCTTTATTGCAATGGCCTCAATCTAAGCCAAGGAGACTTGTTCTTTCCAAGGAGACTTCATGTTGTTACAGAGGCGAGAACTCACAAATGAGGCCCTCCAGGCAGGAACCGATCATTAGACTAATTGCAAGAAATGGATTCAAAAGCAAAACGAATCTTCTTTGAAAACTATAATCCAAACTTTGGCAGAATAAAAAATATATATATATATCTAGATTAAACAAAGTTATTCATTTGTAGATTTGAGTATGCTTATTTAAGAATCCACTATTTGTGTTAAGGTGTACCTCATGCCTGGCTACTTAGCCTTCTAAAGAACACAGAAGCATTCACAATATTGGTTTTATAAATGTTTTTGAATTATCAAATTGCCAAAGTCATGGCACCACTAGAATATTGTGATCTTGTAGGTATGTAGCAGTAATGAGAATGATAACCACATTTTCTATATTTGAAATAACTGAAGTTGAATATATTCATGAGATTATAAAAACAACCGGAGAAACCAACAATGGTTACACATTGTTGTAAACATTATATGGTTAATGTAAGAGAATAATGACAAGGGGCATTCAAAATTAGAACTAATGCAAAAAACATTATTTTCAATGAATCTAACAGCGCTACATCTTTTACATCATAAATGCTGAATGTAAACAAAATACTGTAGTCACACTATGAAGATTTTCTCAGGCTAAACTACTCTTCTTCCCATGCCTGGAGTGTGCAAGATTGTACTGAATATTTAAAAGACGCACACAACATACTTCCTGCCTCAACAAAAAGAATATACTAAGCTCCAAGAAATAACTGAACTTCAGGGCTTCCGGGGAAACAGAATGTGGAAGAAGCATATTAACCTGTTTGTGTTACCTACTCTGCATGAAATATTTTGGCAAATGCAAAAACAGAATCTCAGAGAGGTAAGGTAAATATCATAAGATTAGTTGATAAGCCACATAGGTAAGGTTCAAACACAATTTGTCTGGCCCCCAAACCTGTAAGTATTTCTATTTCTCCAGCATTTCTCAAGCTTATTCTGTAGGAAGGTAGTAGTTATTACATGAAACAAGGATGCAATGTTGTAAAAGTTTAAGAAACACTGAGTTAAAGAAAGTGAACAAGATTCTTTAGTGCCGGACTTTCCAAAGGTTTTGATAAGCCAACATACTTTTTAAGTATCCAACAGTCAGATAGAATATGTGACATTTCCCCAAATCCTTTCACTTCAGAAATCCCGTTTCAAATGGGGATATTCAAAAGACATTTTGGGAAATACTGTGCTAAACTGTGCTATCTCTACCACAAGGTACAGGCAATATTCCAAAAAGATTTCAAGGGAGGGTGTGATTCGTGGAAAATAGAGTAGACAAATTAGAAAACTTTATGGAGGATGTGGTCTTGAACAAAGTCTGGAAAAATAAATAGGACATAAATGAGTAAAGAGAGCATGTTCCAGGTAAGTAAGTGGATCTAAACAAAGGCATGTAGCAACACTAGATCTTTATGAAACACTGATCAGTAAAAGATTAAAGAATATCACAGGGCGCTTTAGCATTATGCAGTTCACCCCCACATGAATATCCAGTCCTCCTTTTGCCTAAGTTTAAGATGTGAAGTGGTGAAAAATAATAAAATATGATTCCCTTGGAAGGGTGTAGTTAGATTAAAAAAGGCTTTGAAAAAGAGCAACAGAATTCCTGCGCATTAAGCTCATTATAAATGCATCTGGCAACTGCCTACCCTCTGCCATGCTGAGGTTCTAGGATATGTGTGTGTGGAGAAGAGGGCCCAATGGGAGGTGATCTCATGAGCATGTGAGTAAGGATTAGGTTTGGGACCTAGCATCTGCCACACTGAGTCTGTCTGCATCTCAGTCAAGCAGGTTCCCCTCTCCTCCCTTCTCCATATTTGGCCTTCATTAGGGCTGCACCATTTTGAATTCCGCAGTATGGAGGAGACCTGTCCTTCACTTAGACCTCTTAAAATGTCATTCCCCTTCAATATTTCATTTGTTTAGCAATGATATAAAGCCAAAGATATTCTACCAATACAGATGTGAGGAAAATATAATGAAAATTCCTTTTAGAGTGAATTAAGAGTGATGACTATTTGATTCTCTTTTCAGTTTTTTTTTTTTTTTTGGTGAGGAAGATTAGCTCTGAGCTAATATCCATTGCTAATCCTCCTCTTTTTGGTGAGGAAGACCAGCCCTGGGCTAACATCCGTGCCCATCTTCCTCTACTTTATATGTGGGACACCTGCCACAGCATGGGTTGAGAAGTGGTGCGTAGGTCCATGCCCGGGTCCAAACCCACAAACCCCGGGCCACTGAATCAGAGTGCGTGAACTTCACTACGCCACCAGGCCAGCCCCTGTTTTTGACTTTTAATCAAATTGTCAAAAGCTTAATTTTGATAAAAACTTAAAACTCATAACTAGGTAATGGCAATTTTTCTCCACATGCATGAGCACTATGCAATCCTTGTGAGTAACGATTGAGGCTCAGAGGTGCAGTAACTGCTAACAGCTTCTGCTCTTATTTGTACACAAACCAGTCACTTGAATAGGAATATTACTACTCAAGTTACAAATGGGGAATCAGTCCCTGTTTTAATATGTGAATTTGTAATTACTTACACGGGAACATTTGATCTTCCCTCTGGTTTATGCATAGCCAGCAGCCTTAATGGAATTATCTTCCCTGTAAGTTTGATAATTTTGACTCATACCTGTTTTTGATTATGGAAGACAATAAACGTTTTAGTAAAATTAATAAGAATAATAACAAACCCCAAATAGCCAAAGCAATCCTGAGGGAAAAAAAATAACAAGCAGGAGGCATCACACTCCCTGATTTCAAAATATACTACAAAGTTATAGTAATCAAAACAGCATGATACTGGCTGAAAAACAGACACACAGATCAATGGAACAGAATTGAGAGCCCAGAAATAAACCCACACATCTATAGACAGCTAATTTTCAACAAAGGAGCCTAGAACATAGAATTGAGAAAAGAAAGCCTCTTCAACAAATGGTGTTGAAAAAACTGGACAGCCACATGCAAAAGAATGAAAGTAGACCACTATTGTACAACATACAGAAAATTAACTCAAAACGGATTAAAGAATTGAATGTAAGACGAGAAACCATAAAACTCCTAGCAGAAAACATGGCCAGTCTTAGCAATATTCTTTTGAAAATGTCTCCTCAGGCAAAGGAAATAAAAGAAAAAAATAAAATAGGACTACATCAAACTAAAAAGCTTCTGCACAATTAAGAAAACCATCAACATAACAAAAAGGCAACCTACCAATTGGGAGAAAACATATGCAAATCATATACCTGATGGGGGTTACTATCCAAAACATATAAAGAACTCATACAATTAAACAATGTACAATTTAAACACACAACTTGATTAAAAAATGGGCAGAGGATCTGAACAGACATTTTTCCAGACAAGATATACAGGTGGCTCACAGGCACATGAAAAGATGCTCAACATCCCTTATTACTGGGAATTATTATTACACAAATCAAAACCACAATGAAATATAACCTCACACCCATCAGAACTGCTAGTGTTAAAAAGACAAAAAATAACAAGTGTGGGGAGGATGTGGAGAAAAGGGAACCCTTGCGCCCTGCTAATGGAAATATAAATTGGTGCAGGCACTATGGAAAACAGTATGGAGATTACACAGAAAATTAAAAATAAAACTAAAATATGATCCAGCTACTCCACTTCTCAGTATTTATCCAAAGAACAAGAAAACACTAATTTGAAAGATATATGCACCTCTATGTTTGTTGAAGCATTATTTACAATAGCCAACACCTGGAAACAAGCAAAGTGGGCTCATCAATAGATGAGTGGATAAAGAAGATACACACACACACACACACACACACACACACACACACACACACAGGAATATTACTCAGCCATAAAAAAGATGAAATCTTGCCATTGCAACCACATGGATAAACATTGAGGGTATTATGCTAAGCAGAATAAGTCAGAGAGATAAATACCATATGATTTCACTCATATGTGGAAGATGAAAAAACAACAAGAAACAAACACATAGATATAGAGAACATACTGGTGGTCACAAGAGGGAAAGAGGGTGGGAGGATGGCAATAGGGATAAACGGACACATGTGTACAGTGACGGATGGTAACTAGACTTTTGGTGGTGAACACAATGTAGTCTATACAAAAGTCAAAATGCAATGATGTATACCTGAAATTTACATAATGTTAGAACTAATGCCAATGTTACTGCAATAAACAAAAGAGGAAAGCACAGCAAGAGATGGAGAAGAAAAAAAGCATAAGAAAAAGAATGTCTTTCTCAGAATTAGACACTGAATTTGGTGTCAATAACCAGCCACCTAATAACCAGCCTCCCAATACTTAGTATGATGTCTGCATAGCAATTCTACACATATACATGCTTTAAAAGCTTATATCAGTAAATGCTATGTATAACATAAGCATATGAAGGTATATTTGTATAACATCTACCAAATTGTTGGTATATAATAAGATTAAATTAAGAAAAATAGGAATAATTTACTTATAGTTTATGGAAACTGGCTTAAATAATGGAACAAGCAAACTGCTCCTAGGAGATTTTATAAAGAAAGGTGTATATAAATTATGTTGAAAACTGGAAAAGAGCTAATGCTGAAATGAATATGGAATAGGTTTCCAGCCACAATAAATTTATTAAAGGCTTTACTCAGCTCTTAAGAGATATAAAACCAGTCATTGTCTCATCTTGTGTTGACCTGTGCCACAAATATATTTGAGATCAGTTGCTCCAGGGACTCTATCAGCTCTAATAATGGGCCCTTATTTCCATCTATCTTACAACAAATATTTATTAAATGTGCCCTCTGTGTAAGGCTCAGTGTTGGACAATGGCAATACAAATTCCTAGAGAAATTTATGATCTAGTGGTATGCAGACAGATAACCCAACTGTCATAAAAGGCAATATCTGATGGTGTTTTTTATAAAAACACATAAAAAATCCCAAAGCAAAGACACATCATAGGGATCGGAACTGGGAGGATTATAACCAGCTGGGCTCCCCAGGAAAGTCTTGTTGGAGAAGGCAGCACTTGAGTAGGGACTTGGAGAACAAACTAGATTTTTAAAGAATGAAAAGTAGAGAGAGTGAATTTCAGGTGGAGTAAATGCTTCCTGCATTTACTATAAGAAACACAGTGCTTCTAGCATTTACTATTTGAAAATAGTGCAAATCTTCACCACAGGGTTTATGAAAGTTAAACCGAGGAGTTTGGCCCCTTTTAAAATAAGGAATGGATGATACTGAAGTTTTTTTGATTAGGAGAATGACATTTTCAAAATACAGCCTGTTCATCCCCAGTGCTATAATCAGTGTCATCAGCATCTACACAGACATGTGCATAGCTCTCCAGTTGATCTGTCTTTCCTCCACTCTTTCAAACACCCCACCCAGGTGTGTATGTATCATGGCATTATAGATAATGATGGGATTTTTTGTTTTTTGGTGAGGAAGATAGGCCCTGAGCTAACATCCATTGCAATCCTCCTCTTTTTGCTGAGGAGGATTGGCCCTGGGCTAACATCTGTGCCCACCTTCCTCTACTTTATACAGGACGCTGCCACAGCATGGCTTGACAAGCGGTGCATCGGTCTGCACCTGGGATCCAAACCCGCAAACCCCGGGCTGCCAAAATGGAACACGTGAACTTAACCGCTATGCCACCGGGCTGGCCCCAGTGATGAAAGTTTTAAAGATGATATCTCTAAGGTTCCACCTCATCTCCTCAAATGAACCTTGCTATGCAATGCCAAGCATTTGGCAGAGGGCTGGGCAAATATAAGAAATGTTGGTTCCAAAAATAGAATGAAGGAATCTTTCAGGCTGAGATTTTTAACTCCATTCTCAGATTTGTGTTGACAAGGCATAGACAGACTACAGCAATACAATTAAAAATTATTCTGGTTCTGTGATTCTATGCAAAGTATATGCAGCATATTTTCAATGATTGCAAGACACCAAAGTTTCTTAGAGCACAGCAAGTTTGCATGCATTTATAGTGAATACTGACAAGTTGGTCTTATTTCAGCGTTTGCTAATGCATGTAAAAGATGCATACTGCCATGTTGTAAACTCCCCTATGAAAAAGCCCCCAAGGCAAGGCAGTGATGTCTCTTGCCGGCAGCCAGTGAGGACGTGAAGCCTGCCCAGAGCCTGGTGAGGGAGCTTGGAACCGGATCCTGACTGAGTTGAGCCGTGAGAGGGCTGCAGTGCTGGTCGGCAACTTAACTGCTTCCTTGTCCCGGGCCCTGAACCAGTCCCCCAGCTAAACACCACACACATTCCTGACCTAAAGAAACTATGGGAAATAAATATCTGCTGTTGTAAGCCGTTCAGTTTCGAGGTAATTTGTTTTTGTTAGACAGCAGCAGATTACTAATATATTGCAAAAATTAAAGAAAAAGCATACAATCCAACAGAAATTGGCTTCAATTGCCCTTCATTTCAAATAAAACATTTTTTAATTGAGTGTGATGGTTTCTTAAAATATCGAAGGACAAATGTATTTGTATATATTTTGTGTTATCTAAAATATGCTTTGAATTTTTAAATCAAGCCTTTCTTGTGTCTAAAAAAGAAGAAAGAATGAATCTTTGATTATGCAAAGGATGTAAGAAATGGGCATTAGATTTTGGAAAATCTTTAGCACAGACAGTGATCTTTTTCTTTTGTCTTTTGTTATTAGAATTTGATGACTTTTCAGGGAAATCCTGCTCAAGATGCCTTTAAGATAGCAGCTCTTTTCCTCACCTTAGAACATACAAATTCTCCACAACTGAGCCTTTCTCACTGGATCAATTTTCCCTGTAGATCACATCTCAGGTTAGATTTGTTTCTTTCCAGTTCCACTGCCATGGGTCAAAGAGGTCAAAGAACTTAAATTATTCGAGTGAGGTAGAGAAGAGGAATAGATGCTCGTAACCTAGCGACTCTCCAGCAGTCATCCCTGAGGACCATCTGCCAGAGAATTTAGAGCTTGCTGAGGCAGCCTCTAACAACTGAGGGAAAAGTGAGAAGGGTGAAACACAAATTTTAAAAGAAATCAAAATAATAAGAAAGCTTTAGAAAAGTGAGGAGCATCTGTGGTCCAATACACAACATCACACCCAGAAATTTGAAGATAACTTCATCCTCAACACGCCTTGGAAGCCAAATCTGAGAAGACAGGGAATGTGGAAAGTTGTCTTTACCTCCGACAGACCACAGATGAGAAGACAAGGAGTCTTGCGAACTTGCCAAAATACAATTAAGTAAATTTCATCCCAATATTTTAGGAAGTTTTTCTCTATTTTTCTTCACTGCCAAACTCTTAGAAGAAATGAAGTATGCCAAATGCCTTCATTTTCTCACCATCTTTTCCCTCCACTTCTTTTGCAATCTGGTGTCATCCTTAACACTACTGAAATGAGTTCTCACTATCCTCACTGAAATTCAAGTGAAGCTTCTTTCTCTCCCAAATATTACTTGAAATCTCCATAGCTTCGACTCTGAAAGTATCTCTTCCATGTTAGAATGCTCTTCTCCCTTAACTTTACAGTCTTGCATGATCTAAATTATCCTCCTATATCTCCAGTTACTTTATGTCCTGTTGCTACTTTACTTCACTGCAGACTCTAACTGCAGATAGCTCTCGTGGCTTATTCTGAACTGTTCTTTTCCCCTCTCTCTCTACATTCACTCTCTCAGACAAACTATGCCTTCCATACCATAAAGATATCAAAGACTCGTCAATTTAGCTTTCAAGACTTTCCTGCATTTAGTACTCTAAAGTAATTATGCCTCCAATTTCTCCTCTCGCAACTCTCATAACTAGATCCCCCCTCAAAATTGTCCTTCTCTCTTTGCGTTTTTATCACTTAATTTTATGAAACAATTACAATCTAATCTTTACTGTCTTTTTACTTCGTAAGTGCCTTTATTGACTCTTTGATCAGACGGTAAAATCAATCTACCATAACTTGGTTGGTTCAAAGCAAAGGACAGGAGGTGAGAAAACTGAAGACCAGGGGTATGAAAATCATGTCCAGTCATGTCCAATCATGACACAAATACGTGAATGAAGAGCTACAAGTAAACTGGATCATCGGTCTCTTGACTGGGATTCTATGCAGAGAATGAGAATATACTGGTCATTTATCTGAGTAGTTACTGCCAGTATCTCTACTTTTATTATAATTTCTCTTTGCATATTGGTCCACTATAATAAAATATTTTATATAAGGTGAAGTGAAAAATGACCAAAGTATAGTTTTTATTCCATCAAAAATTGCATTAACTGTAAATAGCTTAACAATATCCAGGAGTCACAAAGACAGGCAAATTACTTGTTTAAATGCCCTCAATATTATTTGGTGTGTTTTCATATCTCTCACATAAACTTTCCTAAACGAGAATTTCCCAAATTGTTTTCTCATTTTGCCTATAAATTTGGAACAATTTTCTTTAGTAAGCCTTTATACTTGTACACAACTTTATACATTTCAAAGGGCTTGAGAAAATTTAGAAGTCAGATTGCATGTGATATTACTTTAGAACAGATTCTTTGTTGTTTTCTAAATCGAGTGACTCCTTCCATTTCTCTGTATCATCTTTCTCACCAAGTATGTCCTCACATTAATGAACATACTACCTATATTAAGGTTCAGAATCTTACAAGCAGCGTGACATCTACCTAACTGCACCTCTCCTAGCCCATCAGCTGTTTCCCTGCTAGGGACAACCACTCTCCTGGGTTATTAGTTCTTGCTTTTCTCTTTGTAATTCTTTATCAATATATATTACCCTTGTCATTTTTACATGCTTTTTCATGTTTAACATAATGTTGCTGAATATGTTGTTGTTGAAATAGATTTGGCTAACTCATTCAATTCAAGATATCCAGATACTGTGATTCCAAGATGGATGAAAACGTTAACGATAAAGATTTTGGAATTTGGGGAAGTATGTCAGTAATAATAGATGTAAGAGATCAATGTGAATTATTCAATTAATAAGTGAGGAGAATTAAAATATTTTATATAAAATTCATAGATATTTTATACAAATACCTATAGATCACATTTCTGTGTTGCTGCGAAATATGAAGGTGTGCAAATACACGAAGATTTATACATTAAGTTCTCCAAAAGAAATGAAGTAGAGTCTTAGCCTACTAAAAAAACCTTTGTTCATGATGTTCAAGACACTAAACCATCACCCCTCAGCTTTTATCTAGAAATTATCCTTCCCTATGCTATCAAAGAAAGTTAACACAACCAGAAAAATAAATTTAAAACACCTCATAAAATTTGCCATACAAAGGAATTCTATGATGTATTGTGTTTTACACAGTTTGCCAGATGCAGACGTGTTCTGGTAACAAACTTAGGACCTTCTTAGAAATTAAGGTACAAGTAGTAATCCCCTTATTCTTAGTTGCAAAAAGAGTGATAATTTTGAAGAAAGGAAAAGTATAGCCTCTTAGCCTTGCTCTCTCCTTCCTCCCCAAAGAAGGAGAACTGATTTATCTCATTGGTGATGTCAAAGAAGGAAGTGAGTAGGTCTGGTTCAGCCCTCCTCTCCTTCCCTATCTCTGTCCCTGTCTCCCCTCTCCCTCTCTTTCTCTCCTTTTTAATTGTTTTAATTTTTTGAGCAAGTCTGCCCACAGAAGCACACATTCTGATCTACCTTGTGGTAATCTCACTGGAGCAGACCTAGTCACGCGTAGAGAGGAGAAAGATTGGAGTGGTTTGGCAGTGCCTGAAACATGTAGGTAGGTCTACGTAATTCTAGGGTGAAGAATTAAGACGCCTGCTATGCTTGTCATTCCAAGCAGTGCCCCATGTTCTTTAATTCAACTTTCATCAGTAATAAGGCTGAAATGTGGCCTCCATTTATCTGGGACATTATTTGTTGCTCCCTCAAACCTTAAAACTCCCAAATGTTATCTTAGAACCTCTCATCCTTTCCTTCACACTCTTAAAAGCCATTGTTGTAGCTGAGCTTTAGAATCCGATTCATCCCATTTTAAAAGAACTGCCTCTCATAATAACCCTTACATTCTCCCCTGGATTCAGGATCTTCCTTCTTTTTGTCCATAATTTATCTCACTAATTCCTCATTTGAATTTCTCTTCCTTATAGCTACTTGACACTATTTTGCTGTCAGACTTCTGCTCTTGCTGTCTCTTCTTCAACCACTCCTTCCTTAACCCACTGTACTTTCTCTAATTGCCACACTTTTACTGTAACTACCCTATCAAATGTCACAAATAATTTCCTTATTATTAAATTAATTTTTTTCTTCAGTACCCACTTTTTTGGCTTCCCTACTAAGTTTAGCGTTAGCATATATTCTTTTCTTTCCTTCATAGGTTTCTGGGGTAGATACTACCACTATTTTCTCTTCTGTCTCCTTTTGCTCATTCTTCATCCTAGTACAGACATTCTCTCAAGTTCAGTCTTTGGTGTTTTCAATATTCCATCAGTTATCTGATTCTTCTTCCTCATACCTTAATGCTGTTAACTCCCAGCATATGGCACTACTCTTTCTTTTAAACTCCAGTTTTGAATCTTCTTTCATCTTGTATGTGCCCATCGCCTCAAAAGCAACCTGACCAAAACTGACATCGTCACTGCTTCCTCCAAAACTGTATCTCTTAATATTCCTACTAGCATTTTGTCATTGTCTCAGGACTGAAATTATAGCAGGCTTTTCTCAACTCATTTCCTATATTCCTTTCTATTTGAGAGAGAAGGAAACCTTAGCTTTCTTACTTGCCATGTGTTGCTCAGAACTATGAAATCTCCATTCCAATCAACATCCTCCCAGTGCAAGCCCTTCTCATGGCATGCCTGGACCACTGCAGCAATCTTCAGCCTCCAGTCCCAACAATGTGACTTATTCATAATTGTCTGATATTATGAATGATGATGTTGTTTATGTTTGTACTAGTGTCTTATGATGAAAAATTTTTTTCATACAATGTAAGTCCTTATTTATCTCCAACATCTATACTAATGCCTGTACATTTATGTACTCAATAAATGTTTGTTGCATGAATGAATGAATAAATGAATGAAAGGATAAAACTAATTTAATACTCCCATGTACTAACATATACAATTTACCTGTCTACTAAGATGGGGCAGATATTGCTAGCTGCATTTTTTAGATGATGAAGTTAGCTTTAGGGAAATTAAATGGCAATGCTATGGGCTATTAAGAGACAGAATCTGGAAAAGATCCCATAATGTATGACAATGTTTTACAACTCTTTACACATAATACTTCTCATACATTTCAATTTTTAAAATAAAGTTTCATAGTAATAGTGCTGTGATACAAGTAAAGGTGTACATATATATTTTTCCCCCAATGGGAATACTAAGCTTTGATTTCAAAGCTCTCTGTTATTTGCTAGATTACAAATAACACAGCTAATCAATTAACCTCTCTGGACATCATCTTCATAAAATAAAAATGATGCCATCTATCCTTCCCAGTTCACAGAGAAACTAAAATTTGGCATATGAAAGTTTAAGACATAAAGCAATATGCACATGTCTTATGAAACCTTATTTCCATTTAACCAATTCAATGGAAAAGAAACAATCAACCTGGATCATAAAATCGTTTTTTTAATTGCTTTAGGAAAGTTGACTATTTTTTTTCCTTTGGTGTGGAAGATTGGTCCTGAGCTAGCATCTGTTGCCAATCTTCCTCCTTTTGCTTGAGAAAGATTGTCCCTGAACTAACATCTGTGCCAATCTTCCTCTACTTTGTATATGTGATGCCACCACAGCATGGCTTGATGAGCAGTTTGTAGGTCCATTCCCGGGATCTGAACCCACAAATCCTAGGCCGTCAAAGTAGAGTGCACGAACTTAACCACTATGCCACCAGGCCAGCCCCAGTTGACAGATTTGTAAATGAAGTTTTTAAATTTTGAGACTAGTCTCAGTAATGTAACTGCCTAACATTAAACTGCAACCTTTCTTATACATTTTAATCAATTTGATGCATTCCTTTCCATATAAATATTGCTTATCTATCATAATGAATTTAGTTCAAATATTAAGAGTTTTTAATGTGGATGGAACAGAAAGATCTAAAATGAGAAAATCCTGTAGCATTGGGCTGTCTGAGTCTATATGCTTCCAATCTTTCTTGATTTTGGCACTTTGTAGTGTAATTGATTCTTCTTTTTATTTCATCATAGCTATAGAAAGAGTCTTTTTATTAGGTTCTTCTTAGTGCCGTAAAGCACCCTGAAAGTGCGAAGGTGCCCTCCATTAGGGAGGCGAGAAGGTTCCCAGAGCAAGCTCTTCACAGCCTCAGACAGAAAGCCCTGCTAAACTGTCTGAATATTTTTAGAATAAACAATCATAAATAAATATGAGTTATACTTATAGAAAAGTCAGATTATACTCAAGGTTTTTTTAAAAAGTGTTGTCTCCAAATCTATTCAACTCTCTAGTGAAGAGATTTTGTTAACACTTAAGTAGGAGTCTAACGAACATCTGTGGAATATGGACTTAAAAGAATGAGTTGACAGCTCTTAACAGAAGATCATAAACTAAATACGTGTTACAAAGTTCTTCATTTTGTAAATGAGAATTATTCTACACTTCACAGATGTTCGTTACATATTACATAAATACGCTAGAGACACAAAATATAATTTATGTGTTCACATTTAGAGTTGCCTAAACTTTGTCAAAAATTAAAAAAATAGATTCCAAGAGTACGTCTTGATTATAATCACTAAGTACTGAAATGAAGCATTTTTATACGCCATCCACCTTTCTGCATGGTAAAATCACAGGTCATCTCAACACTGTATGTATGTCTATCAATGCCTTGTTCTGGCAGTTCAGATAAAATACAAAATGTTTTAACTTTCTTACTGTAAATTCATGGTGGTTCCATTAGGAAATTATCATTCACAAATGTTTCACTTTATTTAAAGAGTTCTTTTCAATATTATGTAGGTTATTGCTGAATTTTTCCCTACAAAAAAGCTAAAGAATGCTGGAATAGCATATCTTGTTAAGAGAACAGTTATTTGGGGGCCGCCCGGTGGCGCAGCGGTTTAGTCCGCGCTTGGCAATCCGGGGTTCGCGAGTTCGGATCCCGGGCGCCCGCCGACGCACTGCCTGTCAGCCATGCTGTGGCGGCGTCCCATATAAAGTGGAGGAAGATGGGCACGGATGTTAGCCCAGGGCCAGTCTTCCTCAGCAAAAAGGGGAAGATTGGCAATAGATGTTAGCTCAGGGCTGGTCTTCCCCACAAAAAAAAAAAAGAGAACAGTTATTTGATTCTGTTACTATGTCTTCTTGAGTTCATACAGTTCATAGGGGTTATATAAGATATCAAATCCCATGTCAGGTGTGGACATGATCATTAGGTTTTTAAGAAGAGTCAGAGGTATCCTTTTTTAAGCTACAGAAGTATGTGTGTGTGTATTTTAGAAACAACTTATCTGTAACCTAAACTGTGAATCATTGTGCTTCTGAAAGGCAAGTCATACAAAGAATACTGAAAAAAAAATACCGTAAATTCTAGGTGTTTTCTTTTTCTTTTTCTTTTTCTTCTTCTTTTTCTCTCAAAGGTCTCAGGCTAAAATGTTTCTTAGATTCTTTAAATTTGAATAGTCTCCATCCCCTTCTCATTCAATGACATTGATTTGATTCTGCATCAATTGGGAATCACAGGGTTAATAGAAGTTTCTAAGACTAGGAAGCGACAGATTGTTGGAAGTGTGTGTGATGTTTGTAAATGTAATGAGTAAAGAAAGACAAAAATAGGCCACTGGGAGAGAAGATTCGTCATGAATAGAACATGGTGACATGGTATAGTAGAAAATCACTGGGTTTGACCACAGCCCCGACTACATTAATAGTATTGCTCAGCATTGCTAAGCCTTAGTTTACTCATTTTTGAAAAGGCAATAATGCCTTTTTAAATTAAACCCATAACATATAAGTCACATTCAACAAATATTTAAGTACCTGCTATCAGTCAGGTTATGTCTTAGATGCAGAAGATATCTTAATCATGCAAATAAGCATAGTCTCTCATTTTTGATACATAAAATTCCAGTGGGGAACATGGTAAAGTACAGATGCCATTACAATGCAGAATGTAATTATTACAGTGAATGAAGTAGGGTGTACTTGGTTCAACTGGGAAGAAGGAAGATCTTCCTGTAGGAAGAGCCTACACAGTTGAGAACTGGAAGATGGTACTAGGGAAGAGTCAGTGGGGATGAGAGAAGTAAGTTGACTCAAGGGGCAGATTCCACAGAACTTGATTAGTCAAGAGTGGGGAGCAGGGGCAGGGAAGAGCTGAGGTCGCAAATCTCTAAGCATGATATTTAGATAGACAGTAGGAAAGATAATGAATTTGTGGGTTTGTTAGGAGAAAAGTTTAGTATGGAATTGTATATATGTATCTGAAGAGAAAAAAAGACTGAGTCTGAGCTAGAGGTGTCATTTTAGGAGCCTTCAGCAAATATAAGGCCATGAAATCCATGGCAGTGTAGAAGATCATCCTGGCAATGCCTGCAGCATGAGAAGGAAGGAGGATCCATGTCAGAACCTGAAGAATACTAACACTGAAAGAACGGGAAAGGGTGGAGTAGTTTGAAAGGAGACAGAAAGAGTTCCACGAATGAAGGAGAAAATCAGGAGAGTGTAGTGTTGTGGGAACTGAGGGGAGCGTCTCCAGATAACAGAAGGTGGAAAACACACCTTTTTCTTACAAACAATATTTTGTATAAAATATCAAGTATGAGAAGGACTAAAATTCACTTATCTGATGTGGAAACTAGGAATCTTCTGGTAAGACTGGCAAAAGGAAGAGGAGAGGTGCTGAATAAAGACAGGTTAAGGAAGATCCAGTAGTAAGTGAGATGGGAGACAAGAACACGGTGCACACAGACAGTTCTTTCCTGATATTTCGTTGCGAAAGGGAAAGAAAATGTTAAACCTTGTGTAACATGGGGAAGGCTTAAGTCTTACACAGTATGAAGGTACTTGATAAGGGTTATTAGCCCCATTCTTTCCATCCCATATAGAAGTAAAGTTATATTTGAGTAAGGTTTTCTGATTCCTTTACTAAATACAAAAAAAAAAAAAAATCTTGTTTTTAATAGTAACAAGAAAAGAATGCACTGACAGTGAGAGTCACGAGGTGACACAGAAAGCTACCGTAGAAGTTCATAACATGCTAGAATTAGAAAAGACTTCCGAGTCTAGTTCTCTTCCCCAAGACTTTATACACATCAACCAAAACTAATAATTATGAATGAGGGAGTGAATCTTTATCACTCCTCTATCCCCTTGTTTAATCGGTATTAATTAAAAATTGTCACTTAAGTACCAATTCTCTCTTGATCAAAAAAAGCCCAAAAAACAAACAAAAAAACCCTAATACCAATCAGTTAAGACACACATGCAGAAGTAAAGAGAACAGTCTTACTTAAATGTAGATGTATCTATTTATATATTCCTGACCTCTTAAAAAAATTTTTTTCTTGAGTAAAATTAAATATTTATAACCAAATATGATGCTTATAAAGCCCGTAATTTAATAATAACTACAGCTAATTTCTTCCAATTATCTAAGTAAATGCAAATAACTTACAGAAATTGGATTTAATACTTCAAAATTTTTTTCCTGCCTTTTTTACTCTCAAATTCTCAAAACTACCCTATAATCATTGAGATCTCTGAAGTAACAGTGGCAATTAAATCACATCTCTCAGTGTGTTATTCCACGTGATGGAAAAAGATACTCTGAACACAGTGTAGTCAAAATAATTTCTAGATATTTCCTAAAGGTTAAAATTGGTGTGACCTTTCTCATTAGAGCTGATCTGGATTACTTTTTTGGAAGACTGAAAAATCTTCAGCTTCTATCATCATTTATCATTAGTTCTTTCCTACCTTCTCAAAATATGAGCTTCCCGGATTACCAAATTTGATTAAACTCAAGGAAACTGACTGCCTGCTATAATGGGGAGCACAGTGCTGAGCCTAAGAGGACTGGAGCTGTAAACATGAGGAAGACACAGACCATGAGGAATACACCTAACTCAACATACTAAATTTTTATTTTAATTGGGAAGTCCTGATTTTGTCCCTTCCATATTTTTCTGCTTCTAAACACTTCTAGTGACCAGGTTAAATTTCAGAGTGTTATGTTATTCCAAATCAACCTCTTGTCCCTTATACACTCTGGATTTATCCATTTTTCTTTCTTTCTTTTTTTTTTTTTTTTTTTTTTTGGGCCTACCCTATTGTCTGAAATTCAGGAGAATTCAGTTATTGTAAGTTCTTTTTCTATTTAATTTTTTTCTTTTTTTAAATTGATTCCACTTTACAATAGTAGACTAAGCCCACTAAAATCCATTTTCTTAAAATTCATTTTTTAACCATATCATGCTAATTTTCTCCTTTCCTTTTTTAGAACTCTGAATTATATCATGCAGTTACTTCCACTGAGGTTTTCATTCATTTTTATATCCTCAATTAATTCCTCCCTACTTGTAGGATCAAATTATGTGTGAGAACAAAAAGAAGTTGCAAGCTGTGAATGCATGAGGTATACTGGCATATAATAAAATCAATGAACTCGGCAAAAAAGAGGAAATAAGTTCCCCCTCAGAGTTTTTAAATATTACCCCAAGTTAAGTGCTTTATTTTCCAGTATTGATAAAACAAAATTATCAATATTTGTTAGGAGTTTTTTTGCTACAACATTTTATAAGTATATAAATCAAAAACATCACAAAGTCATCTACTTTCCAGGTAAACCTCTCTTTGTTTGCTGAAGTATTAGAATTCTAAAACATTTTCAAATCTCACTGAACTAAAATTGTTTTTGATGGTTTAAAATGTTTTAAATAACTGATACTTAAAGACAAAATATATTTAAAAATATGTTGAGTATATATTTTCAGTACAGTACCTGAACTGTATCTGAAAATATTCAGTCCTAGAACTATTATAATTCTATGTCTGAAGGTATGTGTTCAGTAAGGTAAATTGATTTTATTATTGTTAATATTATAATTAATAACTAACACTGATGAAAAGCTTATTATGTGCCAGACTTCACTGAGTGATATATATCTATATATCTCACAGAGTGAATATATTTATGTATATATTTAAATAATAATCTGCATATGTATTTTTTTCTCCATTTTACACAGGAGAAACAGGCTCATAGCTCATAATAACACAGTTACTCAAAATGAGACAGAATATGATAAAGTCTGAATGTTTAGAAATCAAAAAAGCTGGTTCAAAGTTATAGACCCTTTTATTTCTGAAGCAGCAACTCTCAAAGAATACTAGATTAAGACTTAAAAGACTTCAGTTCTAGTTCTGTCTTGACTCCTTAGCTCCCAGCCTCTCTAAACCTTATAGCTGAGAGACCTAGGGGCAACCCTCACCTTAGTGCAGGCGGGATTGAAGAGGCTTTAGACCAACCTTCTGAGATTTAGCCCTAAGCATCCTGCGGAAGGCTTTCACACTGTGCTCCACTTCTGAAAATTGGTCATATAACCTGCTCTCAAGGTCAAGTCTTCCCTGAACATGTTGATATTCACTACTGATTATTTCACTCTGTAGTCGAGAGAGTCTAGAATGATAAGGACTAGGAATCAAAAGCCAATCTTTTCAGACTCAACTTTGTATCTACTGGTAGATTAAATTCCACTTCAGTTTAGGAAATGCAAAAAAGGGTCATCTCAGTGCTTTTTTTATTTTTTTAAAATCCTTATATTATGTACAATTATGAAAACAAGTGCACGTGCTCACGCACACACACACACACAAACACACACGGGCATTGACATGATTCTAAACATAAAAAGCCCTTCTCTTTTAGTTACTAATACATGGTCACATGGTGACATAAATCTTTTTTATGGCAAACCGTGGTAATGTCATAATGCCAGTCTGCAAAACCATTTTTACGGGTCATTGCCTTTCTCTCCACAATACAAAGGTCTATCTGAGCACACAGCACGATGGGGGAAAAGTCTGATAATGAAAGGTCATCTAAAAGGTCAAATTCATGAAGCAGGCAATATCCTTCCTTTCTTTTGCATGTTGGTTTCTCTTGGCTGCTCTTTAAAAATATTACCTGTAGAAAATTATCGTTTACGTAAACATATGAATCACACAGGGAAAGGCATCTTCTTAATGAGTGAATGTCAAGTCAAATCAACCAAGTGAAACAGTTTTTTAATAAATGTGCCAGACATAAGAGAAGGATATGGCCCTTCCCTGAAAAAGTAGATTATCATGGGGAAGCTAGTCCCTTTGCATACCTGAAATTTAAAAAAAAATAGGGAAATTATGTAAAAGAGCAAATATTTTTAAAAGTTTGGCCACTAGAAGAACATCTTTTGAGATAATCCTAGAATGAAATGGTATTGAGGAAAAATAAATTTGTAAACAGTGCTGTAACATTTCCAATTTGGAGATTTGTATTTTATATTAGCATATACTCAATATTCTGAGAGTCCTTGAAGGACTTGAAGACTTTGGAAGTGGCAGATTTTGAGCTGGTTTGGTATACAGAAAGGTGCACAACCAAGTGAATCAAAAACCCACTTTACCCATGTTACGTAAAAAAAAAGAAAGCATTATATCCAAAATAACACGTTGACTATATCCTAAAGATTCTCAAAGTTCCACAGAAAGAAGAAAACATCAGCGGATTAAAACGAGGCAAAGAATAGAGCAGTTGACTACATTAACATAATGTCACGTAATATTTAGGAAACAATGCTATGATTTACATTTACATAAATGTAATGTGTGCATTTTACATAAAGAATAAAATATCTACATTTAAATCATGTGAATTTTATCATTGGATCTGTTAAAAGTAGAGATTTAGGTAATAATACAACAGATTCCATTTCAACCATCAAAAGTATTTCGATAAGCATTCTCCACATATATGATTATAACATCAAATCTTTTAAATTCTGGAACTTGAACTCAACCGCTTCACGTCAGCAACTTTAAAGTATGGCCATTCTAGTAGAGGTAAATATTCAAGCAACGTTTTCTCATTGCACATGCCAAAATCTAGAAGCAAGCCTTAAAGAAAAGTCAACGTGAGGTTTTAAATTTAACCTGAATTCACTGGACCTATATTTTAAAGCATTATGCTAATTTCATTCCACTCTTAGATATGACCTTGAGCAAGAGAAAATTGGAATAAGAAGAATTATCTTGCTAAGGATAGCATTGCTATGATATTCATAGGCAGTTGCCCATGGGGACCCAGAATATAAAGCCATTTTTTTTCTTTATTGTGCAGTGCTAAAGTTCCAGCAATAGTCCTCATTTCCTCTGCTGTATGCATCTACCACACACTGTTTTCACTTGCTTCAGCTGACATAGCAGCTTGAAAAAAAGATTTTCATTTCAATCTTTTTTTCAGTTTGACCACATAGGTAAAAGTTGAAGCTAAAAGTCAGCTTAATATGCTGCAGTCACATCAGCTAAAGTATTCAGGTAAGTGACTTGTGTCTAGGTGGTGCCATGAGCCAGCCATTTTAAATCAAAGCAACCGGCCTCCCAAACGCATTAGGCTTAAAGCTAATTTGAAGTATGAAATTCAGGATATATTTCTGGAGTACCATAAAAATGTAATAAAAGTCTAAATGTAGCAGCATCATGACTTGGCTTTGCACCTGATAAACGGATTCTATGTCAATGAAAAAGAGAGTGTGGCATGATTTAAATCAAATTATATTGCTCAAATCCAGTTGAATTTTACCAAGGACTCTGTTAGACATAAGCTAGGAGAACTACATGCACATTTTCACAAATAGTATGCATTTATTACTACAAATTAGGTCAACACATAAAATGTTTGGATACTGAAAGTGGATGGAAAATAGATAAATACATATAGCCTAGAATGTCAGTGAGTTCTGTGACCTTGGACAGGTCACTTTATCTCTTCAGGTCATACTTTCTCTCTGTAAAATGAAGAGACTGAACCGTATCAGCGCTCCTTAAACAGGTTAACATGGAGTTCACAGATAATGTAACCACTTATATACTCAACTTCAAAAAAATCAATATAATGCATTGACTATACTATAAAGGAAAAATGAAAAGTTTTTCATGATAAAATTATATATATCAGGAGCTATAAATGCTCTGGCACAGCTACACAGAAGACATAGCTGAAGTCCTCAGATGCATACCCCGATAGAGAGTCAAGCTGAATGACAGAGCAGTAAATGAAAAATGATGAGTGTTGTGGGACTCAAATACCATCAATGCCATTTCCCTCAGTAAAGATATTTTTCTAAAATGGTGATTAAACAAAATTCGGTCCTTGTCAGTTAACATGGTAGTTGCACTCTTGGAAAAATCATCATGTTTTAAAATCAAGCAAAAGTTAAATTTTCCTTTCACAGCAAATGAAGATGGGTCTAAGCTCATATATTTATAAAAATAGAACAATACTTTCTTATGAGAAACTCTCCTGGGAATTGCAGATATTTAGCATCCCTTGATTCAGCGCACTAAGCATGAACAGAAGCTAGTGTTTTGCAATGTCTCTCTCTCTCTCTCTCAAAAAAAAGTCCAGATTTTGTAGTGTTTGTTAATCTCCAGGGTGTAAATACTCCTGCCATGGCCTATTTCAAGCAACCACACAATGTCACTGCATGAAGTGCTGGAATCGGTCCTTGAGATAGCTGGCTCTCACACCACTGGTGAAATCTCTTAATCACTGTGTTTACCAAAAATACTACAAATCTCCAAAATGTCCCTTTGAGAACCACTGAACAAAATGATCTATTGATTTTTACTACCATTTTTTATAATACAACTCAAAATCAAAGAAATTTATTATTGCCTCTAATTTTGACACTTTCATTTTTCCCTGTTGTATTTTACGTACAAATATGAAATGTTCTCCTGAACTAAGAATATTGACAAATGAGTATCATATCTCAATATTTCATATCAAACATGAAATGTTCATATCAAGTTATTTCATATCACATATGAAATGTTCTGCACTAAGAATATCAAGGAAGAATTACTATTTGAGTAATATCGAAAAAGAATTACTTTTGGTGCTAATCTACTTAATAAGAACATCCCATTCCCAAGGTAATCCATTCATTAATTTATTCAGCATTCTAGCCTTAGTTTTGGGAGAAGCAACTTAACTGTTCTCAAGAATTGGATTAGGTAATACAAATATAAAAATACTTTCTGAAAAAAACTAAAGGATTTGCTAGAGTGGATAAAGCAGATACATAATGATGGACGAAAGTTAAATTTTATTAATGTTAATATGATTGAAGTATTCTAAGAAAAAAATAAAATAATTATGAGTTAATCCTTAAAGTTTACGTGTTTTTGTGCTATAAAGTTGCTATGGAACTTAGTGCTCTCTACACAAAATTGGTTATTTATATTTAGGAATACCTTGTGCTATAGTAAAAAGACAATGGACTTTCTTATTGGCTAAAGTGTTCACTCAGCTCTGCTACCTTATTAGCAGAGTGACATTGGGCAATTTCCTGACCTGCAAAAAAAGCTTATAATGCTCTGTGTGCAGGGGTTTGAGAAGATTAGAAGTAATACAGCATTGTGTTCGGCATGCAGGAGCAGTATTATCAATATCATATTATAGGTCTCATTCTACCTCCTGAACTCTAAGTGTTCAAGGAAGATTCATTTCTCCTTCCTTTATAACCTCTAACAAAATACCCTGCACATTTTTATCTTCAGTAAATATTTATAGAATGAATGAGTTCCAAAAACAATAAGCCTATCATGGAACTGTTTATTTATTTAAAAGTGGTACAACACACATGCACATAATCACAATGTTGATAACATAATTCCAGAAAAATGTAAAAAGAGTCAAAATTCCATAGATAAGCAAAAATTATTATTAGAACAGACTCTACTGGAATCTACACATACTAGAATTATTATTGCCTCTGATGGTTGATTTTTTAGTAATTTAGTATTTACGTCATAGCATTTTCAACATATCCTAAACTTTAATTATCTTCTCAGCACCTGTGAAGAAGGCAGGCAACGCAGTCTTTTTTGAGCACATTCAAAAAAGGCCCAGGCACGGAGGCTGCATATTCATTAAGGCTAAATAGCAAGGCAGTGGGAGAATAAAGAATATACTCAGAACTGCTATATTTTCAGTCATTCTATAATATTAAACTATACCATTTTTTGTAATAAGGTAACATGGATATACAAAGCAATTTAGGAACTACACTTTGGAATATTCGTGACTTTAGACCAGGAGTCCTTACCGTGCTGTGTCTGTTCTTTGTTTTTAAAATCGACGTCGCATTGGTTTACAACATTATATAAATTTCAGGTATACATCACTGAATCTCAACTTCTGTGGAGACTACATCGTGTTCACCACCAAAAGTCTAGTTGCCATCCCTCACTGTACACATGTGCCCTTTACCCCTTTTGCCCTCCCCCCTCCTCCCTTCCCCTCTGGTAACCACTAGTCTGTTCTCTGTGTCTATGTGTCTGTTGTTGTTGTTGCAATGTCCCTCTTGAACCTTATTCCAAAAAAATATATTACGAGGTTAAGATGGAAAGGCACACAAACACACATCTCACACAGCACATCCACATTCTAAGAATCTTTATTTTGAGAAAAAAGGTATAAACGAATCTTTCTCTCCTTTTTCTATTTAGAGAAAGTAAACAATACCATTTATAAAAAGTAAATAACATTATTATTTAGAGTATTATATACTATGATGATTTTTTTTTCAGAAATATCTGTTTAGAGCACTGCCCAATCCCACCTTCTACACTTATGCAAACACAGTTTCCTCTTTTAGTTACCATGTAAACTTCCTTTCACTTTTCATTACAAACAGTGTTAGTTTTGTTTTCTTCTCTACCACTCCTATTGATTATAGATCTTTTTGCACCCTGATGTATTATTACTCAAATTTTTAATAAATCTTACTGGTTTCAATATGAATATGGATTGTTGTGAATTTGCCAATGGAAAAAACTAGATGGACTGGATATTATCAATTATCTCAATGGAAAATCTAGATAAAGGTAATACATGTTTCCTCAAGTGCCCTGAAGCTTTCAATTATAAAGGTTTTGGCTTTCACTTCATTTACTTTTCATCATATTATAACTCTTAAATTTCTTGATTTCTTTGACTACAGAATTATTTCTTAAAGATAAAGATATTGATTTCTGTGGGACGTTCCAGGGCATGCCAGATCACTTATTACAGTATTTTCTTCCTTCATTCTTTCACTTCTTACATAGAGAAACCTGTCTGAAATGTGAGATCCAGTTCACAGATAACTATACTGTTAAAGATGCAAGCCATTTTTAGACTTTTTGTTTTAAATATCAATTTGTGGTTAACTGCATATAAAAGTGAGAGCTAGATAAATCTATTATTTTTATAGAATAATCAATTATTTTATTGTAACAAGATTAAGTAGGATTTGAGTCAAAAAAATTAAGTAAAATTGTCAAAATGCACTCTTGGCAAGGGATAAATATATTTGCACTAAACTGTGTTCAAGTTCATGAAAAGCATTGCATTCTTATTTAGTATTTTGATAGAGAATCGGAGTTTTTTTAACTCCAAAATAAGAGAAAAAGATTCAATTTAATTGACCACTATGAAACCTCATTGATCAAAAATTTAGCTGACCATTTATGAAAAAGCAGTGGGTATTCCAATGCAATTATTTTTTCTCTTCCGTTTCTTCATATAGCAACACTTTGATCTACCAAACATATCTTTAAAAATATGACAGCTAATTTTAAGAACTTACTGGCATGATGAAAACGGCTTTTCTAAAGCATCCATCCAAATTTCAAACTGTTAGCCAAAAAGACTACTGTATAGTCAATAAAACAGAGACTAAGAGATACCTTTATCTCTGGGCAGCCTGGACAAGCAAGATAAATGGGACAAAAGAAACACTGAACAGTTTTTGTTTTTTTCTTCCTAGAAAGTTATTTCCAAAAAATTACTTCGTATTTTTAAAATTCCAAGCTTTTATCTCTTTTTCAATAGTAAAAATTTGTCTCAAGTCAAGACTTTCATGAAGCCCTGTATGAAAGAAGTGAAAAAGACAATATAAACAGAAGGAAAATGATAGGAAACAATTATGAGAGCTTGTCACTTACCAGAAACTACTTGACATTGGAGGGATATTGTCTACATGAATTCTTACAACTACCCTATTAGGCAAGAACTGTGATTCTCATTATACAGATGAGAAAATGGAGGCTTAGAAAGACAACCTTGCTCAAAGTCACACTGCTAGAGAATGAATTTGGACCTAGGCTGGTCTAACTAGAGCTCAACTCTTCATAATTTACAGATTGTAACTTTACTGAAGGAGAGAGGAAAACATTATATAACATACAATCAAACAAAAGAGCTAAAACATTTTAAAGTGAATAAACTAGATTTGAGATAACAATATAATTTAACAAAATCTTTGTCAAGCCCAAGTCTCTCCCACTATCTCCCTCTCTGAAACTTCCAATTTTCTAAAAAAAAATATGGTTTTAAACCTTTGCAATAAGGTTGTTTCAACAATGAGAAGGGTGTCTATACAAGAAGAGTTAAATCTATTCCTACATAAAATAGTGAGAAAACCTCATTATTTTTATTTTTAATACCAATGACAAAGTTACTATATTCAGGAAAAAAAAATCACTTTATAATACGACTAAATTTCCTTGATTTTCTCACTACTATTAATATCTTAATTTGTATCAAATATTTCTTTCATCTTATAGAATCTTAGAATAATTCAATGATTGGTTAGATACGAACATAATAAAACTACAGAATTAAATGATCCAAATTTTGAATCTCATATACGATATCCCTGAGAGTGGTTCCTCTAGTCAACGTTTAAACATCTTCTTTGATGAAGAATGAAGAATTTACTACTTCCCAAAACAGAACATCTCCAGACATTAATAATTATTCCCAATGTCTTCCCATAGTGCTGTAGCTGATGATAGTATTGTTTTCACTATTTCCATGCATGCTACAACTAATATTTTGACTTAGGGGGTATTTCTTGTAGATGTGTCATTATTGTTTATGAAGCATCCAGTTCTCAGGATTTTATATTAAAATAAAAATAGTTATGCAGTGTGATTCTGAAAAAAAAATTCCTACAATCTGAATATTCCTGCAAATAGTCTTCTCCTACCTTGAGAGAAGCGATATCTTTTGGTTAAAAAAGTCTTCATCAAAGTTCAAAATGTGTTTTAAAAGGAATAAGAAAGACATCAAAAACACAATGCTGAAAGAAAGAAGCACAATGTGGAACAGTGAAAGTAGCATTGTACTGTGTAAGTAAATTGAATAAACTATATAAAATAGCATATGCTGAGTTTTCTTTAGATACATATATATGCATGTAAATGCATATTTTAACATTACAAGTATCCACACTGTTATAGTTAATTTTATGTGTCAAGGTGACTGGGTCAGGGTACCCAGATATTTGGTTAAATATTATTCTATGTCTGTGAGGGTGTTTCTCGATGAGATTAACATTTGAATTGGTAGACTGAGTAAAGCAGATTGCCCTCCCCAATGTGGGTGTGCCTCATCCAATCAGTTGAGGGCCTGCATAGAACAAAAGGCTGAGCAAGAGAGAATCTGCTGTCTTTGCCTGACAGTCTTAAGCTGGGACATCGGTCTCCTCCTGCCTTTGGACCCAGCCTAGAAATTTTACCACTGGCTCCACTGGCTCTCAGACCTTCAGACTACAGACCTTGGGAATTCTCAGCGTCCATAATCACATGAGCCAATTCTTTATAATAAATCCCCAGATAGAGATAGAGATATATAAAGATATACCTCCTATTTGTTCTGTTTCTCTAGAGAACCCTGACTAATATACACACCAAACTCAAAATAGTGATCTCCTTGGAGCATTCGGAGAATAGGATCTGGCTGAGGAAGAAGTTGATGAGGGAACTTTAGCTTAATAGGAAAATAAAAAATGATAAATAAATAAACAGAAGGAATAGAAAAGTTTTTGTGCTATGATTTGAAGGATTATAGTCACAGCAATTGAATATTAAAGCTAGGAGAGGAAATGAAAATCAGTCTTATTAGCTGGGGTATTCTAAATTAAAGTTAAATAATGAGGTACAGAAAGATGCAGTGGCATCAAAAACAGTTAATATTAAAGGAACCAGATAAACTGGCCAATTATGCCTCTTAATAAACTTCTGTCCTATTATATGCAACTCATTCATATTCTTGTGCTCTAATTCTCTCATACTAAACTACCATGCAGAGCAAATCTTCTGTAAGGAACAATTTTCTATTCTTAAGTCTTTAAGTTGTGGGGTAGGTTCTAACTGCAATGACTAAAATTTATTTACAAATTTGTTTTAATTTATTCTAACTGAAATTTGGCTGAATCATTGAAAAAGAACATCAGCTATCCTAGCAATTATTAGATTTTATCACTAAAATTTATTTACAAATTTATTCTCATTTATTCTCACTGAAATTTGGCTGAATCACTGAAAAAGAACATCAGATATCCTAGCAATTATTAAATTGGTAATAATGACAATCACTGCATTGATAGTGATTGACAAGATTCTTTCAATGTAATATTACCAATTAGAAGTTTATTTTTCTATTTGCAATATAAATGACCAAACAGGGCAACTAAATTCATGACTCATCTCTGTAATTATAAAATACCATCCTGGAAGTAATCAAAGTTTAAATGAATGCGTGAAATAAATTATCTAAGGAACATTAGATCAATTTTGTCAGAAAAAGATTGTACCTATCTTGAAAATGTATATTTTAATATGAACAAATATTATGTTTTACTCCTTTGCTAATTTTCAGTCACCATTAATGCACAGAAGAATGCACCATTTTATACTAGTGAGTGGACAGACAAAAACAGTTACTGTATATAAGTTTAAGAAGGTAAGTATTCAATAGCTTCAAGTCTAGCAGAAAATTGAGTAAGCACTATGGCAAACCTAAAATGGCAGATAGTGTCGTGCTATTATCTCTCTTAAGAAATAAGCCCCTTCTCATCTTGGATATAGATAAATTATAGTCCTTTGCTTTGGAATGCATTTCTCAGTTCATGTCACTTACATTCCTTAAAGTTCCACTCAAAATTCATCTCCTAATGGACAGTTTTAATGATGAGAGTCACTATCCTCTGAATTTTCTTTATTCCAATGCCTTACATTCATTAACGCATTCATTTAACACATAGTTTTCTGAACATTTCATCTTCTGGGCCCATGCTTAAGGCTGGCGATAGTGTAACAGACAAGGGTGATACCTGTAACCTCACAGAGCAGGTAGAGTAACAGCTATTTATGGAGCATTTACTATGCCAAGTGCTTATCCTACATTACTTGCTCTCCAAAGCAACTTTGTTAGACAAGTTTGCTGGATACAACTTTTATCTTTGGTTTTCTTTGTGGAACTGCAAAAGTCATGCTGTCTTATGAGAAGAGATACCTTTTTTCCTGCAATTTTCTTCTTCCAAACAATTAATAGGACCAGTGAGCACACTATTGATTCATGAACACTCTTGAATTACAATATCACCTGTGAGGTGAAACAGAATCATCCCAGCACACTAATTTAGAATCTACATTTATCAGACAATGATGAAATTTGGGACACTTGAAATTGATAAATATTTGATTCTTGGAAAGAGTTTAGAAGAATGAGAATAATTGTTAGGATTATTGCATGCGAAGTATTACAGGCTTCATTTCAAATTATAATCTGTATCCCAAGAGCTATTTTTAAGAATAATGAGAAAAGACATACAAGGTGCTGGGTATAGAGTTAGCACTCAATAAATGCTCACAGATAGTTATTTATTATTAAAGTATTAGAGATAAGATCTACATTAAGTAATGAATTTATCAACCAGTAAAAGACAGAACAGTAAAGTGATTTATTTATGATTATATACAAGAATCATGGCACTATTTCTGAGAAAAGAACCAGAGAAAATAGACAAACTATAATCTGAAGGATTTAGGTTAGACAGAAAGTAGAATTTTCTCACAGAGATGGAAGGAAGAGTTGCTAATTTATTTAATTGTCAAGATAGAGCATGAAATCTCACTTTATATCTACTTATTGGTGCTAATTTTCTGGGTGATCTTGCTCAACTTTAAAATATACACAGACACACACACACACACAGACACACACACACACACACACACACACACACACACACACACACACACTCCGGGTTCTTTGGAAAGCAGGTTGTTTGCCAAGTTGCTTTTCTCCCAGGAAGGTCTTTGAAAAGGCTAATAGACTGTTTGCAAATACAAACCATGATTGCTGCTCACAAGACAAGTACTATTTAGAGTTGTATCCAGAACAAGCCATTTAAAGTGTAATTACTCATATGATATAGCATGCTTGTTCTGGGCAGACTGCAGCAAGAAGAAATATGAGAAAATCCGTTTGCATAAAAAAAACCTTGAAATCGAAATAATTCATCCTTTCACTCATTACAAAAAAAAAAAAAGAAGGGTGTCATTTAAAAAAAACTATGTTGTAAATGCAAGCATCATCAAGGATTGGTGATTATAAATCCATTTTACCACTGAAATTAATGGGACACATTCAGTGCAGCTCACTTGCAACATAAGAGTGTGTCTACCAAAATGCTTTACCACTGCTCAGGAGACAGAACAACCTGTTATTCCCTTTATGAAATAAATACGCGTTAGTTTAGGTGGAAAATAAGCTTATCTAATAGATACCAGCATGGATATAAATTACTTAAAGTCTCTATAATAACTTGGGATAAATTTTCATGCTCATTACTGATGTGAATCTCCCACATTCAAAAGATAATGAATGAACAATGGTAAATTTAATTGTCAAAATAAAAATTATGAAGTATTTAAAAATAGAACATTATAATATTTAGTGAAATTATGTACTGTAGAGTATAAAGAGGAGAAATATAAATTCATGTCTGACTGATTCTATTGGAATATGAAGCTGAAGTAAGCCTATTTATAGAAGGAAGACTGTGTATACCTCTTTCACTGAGTATTCACAAACAACTACGCTTCTTTTGGTAACTGTATCCTGAATGCTTTATGTTACATAAGGCATTTTCTGATAAAGACATAGTAACTACTCATCTACAGTATTCATTTGGAAACAAACAGAAATGAAACATTTTTTTCAGGTC
Organism: Tapirus indicus; assembly: GCA_031878705.1. Classification (NCBI taxonomy): domain Eukaryota; kingdom Metazoa; phylum Chordata; class Mammalia; order Perissodactyla; family Tapiridae; genus Tapirus; species Tapirus indicus. Next base: position 73,147,155 of record CM062919.1, on the reverse strand, counting down.
TAATTTTAAAAATAGCATGTTAGCAGCTATTTATTATACTTGATCATTCTTGGGGGCATTTACTTACTATCCACTTCTCTCAGACCATTTGAATTTGCGGAAGAAAGACTGGTGAACAAGATACATATGAGAGGAAAAAACTAGACAGAAAATGATTTTTTAAAGAAAGAATTAAAATAGCAAAGATTTTAATGATATTTCTATATTTACATAACGTACTCAAGCATACGTAGAGAATGGAAAATATAAGATGGAAAAGAAAGCCAAAAAAATTGAAATAACACAATTCTCATTATTGAGAGTTACATAAATCAATTTTTCAATTTCACCTTAATTCCCTAGGTAGCTGTTCTTTAAGTTGGGGTAAAAAATAGGAGAGTTATATCAGCTTTTATAGGATATTAATTTTAACTCTACCAGATAGTTCGAGTACTATGGAACATATACTTAGATTTCTAGGGCAGTCTCATTACCACTTGCTTTAATAACAATGGAGTTTAATTGATATACTTGTAGCCTAATGCTCTTTTTCAGTTTGTCTCTTGGTCATTTGAAAATGACCATAATTGCTGTACTTCTGGCCTTTGGTGACTCTGTCCCACCGATATCAATCAGCTATTCTGAGTGCTACTTTGAACATTAACTCATAAATGCAGCCACAGGGAGTGTATGATATATGGTTCCAAAATTGAAAGTAGAGAATGTATTCCCTGGAATCTCCAAAATTATTAAACAAGTAATGAAAACTGTTGTTTCCATTGATTTAAACCCATTATTAATCACAGCACTTGGAGGAAGAAGGGCATTCTAGTACAAAGAGAAATGCTTATAAAAAAGTTAAAATATTTTCTGGGCCGACCCAGTGGCGTAGTAGTTGGGTTCGCGCACTCCGCTTCGACGGCCCGGGTTCACAGGTTCAGATCCCGGGTGCAGACCTGTACACCACTTGTCCAGCCACGCTGTGGCAGGCATCCCACGTGTAAAGTGGAGGAAGATGGGCACAGATGTTAGCCCAGGGCCAGTCTTCCTCAGCAAAAAGAGGGGGATTTGCAACAGATGTTAGCTCAGTGCTAACCTTCCTCACAATAAATAGATAAATAAGTTAAAACATTTTGGAATGATTACCTTGAACTCTAATTTAACTTGAAAAATTATAATTCTATTTAATTTTTAATGTAAAAGCCATCTATTTTAATGCATTGCAGATATATGCTTTAGTAGTATAAGCATCTGAGTACATCAGGATAATTACAGGTATATTTCAGAGAACAGGATTGATGAAATTTTAGTCTGAAGAAGTTTGCAATTGTTCTCTGCTGTGAAAACTATATAGTTAACCATATAAGGCAGAAAATTTGCTGTAATTTCCAGGCCTAATGGACTACTGGTCTTCATAAGGTGAGAGAATATTCTTTCTCTATTTTGGCTCCTAATAATTGAACTAAAGCCTAAACCTGTAACCTATATTACATTTTACTAGATTTCATCATTCCGGGATCAAGATATGAACTTGGGGCTGCTATTATGTCACTTTATTGTGAATTAGTTTACTCTTTCAAAGTTTAAGTAAGCTGCTTTCATTAAAATCTGCTCACTCATGATATCAGTCATTTAATATAAAAGGTATGAAAACATTAAAATAATACTGAACAATGAAAGCTAATGATAGATTATTTTGCTTTAGCACTCACTAGTAATGTAAGGTCTCCTGCCACAGCATTCCTAGCCACAGATGCAACAGATTTTGGCTTCACAGGGAAAATGCAATCTTTGTTACACTGTCATTCTGATAATGAGCAAAAAAAAGAAAAAAAAAAAAGCTAGTTCATAGTAATTATTAGAGAACATAAAGCATTTAAACAGCTATCCTACGCTATAACTGAATGGTTTCACCCATGCTCACCTGAGAAGCAGGTGGCTGATTAAGGATTTGAACTCAGGACTACCACAAATTTTACGCTATGACTTTCCCCAACTGTACTGGAAGCTACGATTTACCTTGATTTCATCATCAGAAAGGATAAGAAGGATAATTAATAAGTTTTCATGGAAAGATAGTGGGTCAAACTTGAATTGTTTACATTGGTGAAACAAAATGGAAAATTCTCAACTTTGATGTGTTAAAAAAACAAAATAGTAGCCAATCATTTTTGCAACTAGGTCTACACTACTGTTAAATATGTAAATGAAAGGTAAAAGGATAAACTTTCTTTGAAATGCAAGCTTTATTTCTAGTTCAAAAGATGAACTTAGATCAAATTCTGGATCCTGGATTAAACATCAATATGCAGCCTTGCTCCTGAAAAATAACAATTAAACTAATAAAATCTGTCTAGAGTTACTTTAAGAGATTTAAATAGATTATTTTTCTTTGAAAAACACATGCAAAAAACACTAATAATTATATTTCCATATGAATAATTAAGCATAAAGGTTTATATTCTTCTATGCATAATTTTATCAATTTAGAATAAAATATACTTCTGAAAAATTTAAATTGCATCTATTATAACATTATTGTCCTTTTGTGGGGCGGGGGGAGAGGAAGACTAGCCCCGAGCTAACATCTGTTCCCGGTCCTCCTCTTTTTGCTGAGGAAGATTGGCCCTGGGCTGACATCCGTGCCCATCTTTCTCTAGTTTATATGTGGGACACTACCACAGCATGGCTTGATAAGCGATGCTTTGGTCCACACCCAGGATCCGAATCTGCAAACCCCGGGTCGCCAAAGTGGAGTGCACAAACTTAACCACTACACCACCGGGCTGGCCCCAACATTATTGTCCTTTTAAATCCACAGTGACCTGAATGTTTTGTCCTAATGGTATATTAGTGCTTGGCCTAAACCATCTGCTCGTGGGCTTAAATCATCTTTGATTTACTGTTTAGTATATTTATGGCTATAGAATATTTGCTCCTAATGGTCAAATGGCAGCAAAAATCATAGAGCCCTACTATGCTTTATCAAGGACAAAGTACTTCAGTTAAGTATTTGACTTTTTGGATTTATTAACAAGAAACAGTAAATCCTGTGCCAGCCTCGTGGCACAGCAGTTAAGTTAGAGCACTCCGCTTCAGTGGCCCGGGGCTTGCAGGTTAGGATCCTGGGTGCGGAATTACACACCCCTCATCAAGCCATGCTGTGGCAGCATTCCACATACAAAATACAGGAAGATTGGCATAGATGTTAGCTCAGGGCCAATCTTCCTCACCAAAAAAAAAAAAAGAAGAAAGAAATGGTAAATCTTTTATTCAAATTCCCCAAAGAAACAACACTCCCAACACTCCCATTCTGCTTACATTTTAGTGTCTTTGCTTTTAAAATATTTCATCTTCACATGTGGCATTTCTGTTTTCTCTCCAGACTTGACACCAAAAAAGCAAGTGAAGGAAAGGAGATGAGCAGTTTGTGTGTTTCTTGTTGGGGTGGGTGACAGAGTAGAGAAGAAAAGGAAGAATCAGATCTGAACTAAACATATCTTATTTTTAATGTATAAGCTACTTTGTATGTGTATGTACATGACTATCCTAGTACTGTGAGCCTTAAGATATTCCAAAATATCTTTTTAAGAAGAAACTTATTTCTGTGTTGTTAAAAGCCAATTGCTTCTGTTCTCTCTTTTTTGGGCAAAAGCTAAGAGAGATGAAAGCTTTTATAATTTGAATTTTTTAATAAATGTCGATTGCACTTCCTTACATAAGCCATCTTCTTTGGCTCCCATACAGATTCAGATCCAGATTTTGTGAAAATTTCTTAGAAAAAAAATATAAAATTATAAAGGCAGTATTAGGTATGACTATGTACATTTACTTGGAATGAATAAAAAGGAATCATAAAGAATTACAAATTTTAAAATTAGCAAAATATCTTAAACCTCACAAAGTGTAGAAAAGTAACATGTTTTTATCAATTAGCTGCTTGACATAACTCTATAATAATCTTTCCCCTATCTTTTTATGGCTGCATACTCTATGATCACATCTTCACCCAATAACATTATTGGTTAAAGGGCATGTATTGTCAAATTTGGGAACATTGTTCAATTTCTTCTACACATGAGCAGTTACAAACATACTTATTGTTTGTAATACCTAAAGTTTGTGCTGTACAAACACAGGGAATCTGATCAATTATATTTTCACATGATTATCATCAAAAAAATAAGAAATTATATGGTACTTTTATGATTATATATATATTGCACTATTTAGTTTATCTAGTATATCCCTGATAGGTAAAACTTCCATTTTGACTACGCATTGATGAGAATCAAATTCTTCACTTTTAATTTTAAGTTTCTAGCTCTGTATATTTTAAACTTTACTTTTCCTCTACTTCCCACATACTTCTGGGGCCAGGCACCAGATATAAAGGATGTCTCTGCACCTTTTTGTCACAATGATTTTTCACAGTAGGTGGAAGGAGTATCCCTGTGAACCATTCCTGTACTTGAACAGTCAGAATAATTTAAACTCCAACCGGACTACATAAAACATATCCCACTCAACCTAAACTAAAAGTATTCTCAATTCAGTCTTTTTAGTAAGATTCCGCAAATGCTAGTGGCCACTCAAACACCACTGTACTTGAGGGAAAATGTGATGGAAGTCGTAATAGTAACAGCCAACATCTTACTTTTTCCACTTTTTACAAAATTCTATGTTCAAGCATACACATTGCAAGGGCCCACCTTGGGTCTTATAAATGCATCTGCCTGTAGGGACCTGTGTTAGTGAGCAGCTTTGTTTCATTAGCTTTGTGGTAAATCTGCCTCTGCACCCATGACTCACCCTTACATATCTGACTTCTCTTATAATTCTGTACTAATAAATAAAGTAAAAAACAAAAGCAGTCATTATTTAAAAAGTGGAGGCCGGCCTAGTGGTGTAGGGGTTAAGTTTGTGCACTCTGCTTCAGCAGCCCAGGGTTCAGGTTTGGATCCCGGGCACAGACCTGTGTACTGCTTATCAAGCCATGCTGTGGCAGGCGTCCCACATATAAAGCAGAGAAAGATGGGCACGGATGTTAGCCCAGGGCCCATCTTCCCCAGCAAAAAGAGGATTGACAACAGATGTTAGCTCAGGGCTAATCTTCCTCACCAAAAAAAAAAAAAGAGAGAGAGAAAGAGAAAACCCTTCCTAGCCGACCTTTTTGATAGAATAGAAAGAACTCTAATGTCTCATTTGCCAGTCCCTTCATGAATCCTTTTCTATCTAGCTTTCTAATCCCTTCTCTTCTCTCCACGATCATTCCTCTAAAGTTCCTCTCAATATGATCACCAATAATGGCCTATAATTTCAAAATCTAATGTACAATATAATACTTATCCTATGTGACATATATGGCATGTTGATGACTCTCCCTTTTTTATAACATCATCCCAATTTTCTTCCTATCTCTCTGATCTTTTTTAATACCTTCTACTAACTGCTCTTCCTCTGCCCTTCATTTAAATGTTGCTGTCTTCAGAGTTCAGATGACTACATTCTTATTCTATACTCTGAATAAACTTCTAGTGCATACTTCATTCAAAACTAGTCCAGAATATGTATTTACATTAGGTTCTACTGAAAATTTACACCTGCATGTCTGATGGGCACCTCAAATAGACTTGCTTCAAATTAAACTGTTTTCTCCTTTGCGTTATGGAATTTTCAAACCTTAAAAGATAGAGGACTGCAAAGAACAGTCATCTACCCAATACCCAGTGCTGTTTCAGAGATAAATAAATATTTCCATTCTCATTTTATCCATCTCCTACAAAATTTTCATTTTATTTTGTTTGATGTTAAATAAAACTCAAGGTTTTACGTCTTTCCATTTGTAAATGCATCAGTATGCATCTCTAATAAATTATGGCTTTTTAGATTAATATACCCAATAAAATTAACAATACATCCTAAATAGAATTTACTACCAAGTCTGTATTTAAATTTTCCTGATTGTTTCAAAGAGCTCTTTTCAAATTGGTTCGTTCAAATCAGCATCCAAATTCCACAAATAGCATTTGATTTCTGTGTCTCTGAAGTCTCTTTTCAATCATCTCTCTTTTCTTGACATTGGTTTGATTACTTCTTTGTGGCCGTGGTTGACGTTTCCATTAGCCTCAGTGCGTCCTATAAACTGGTAATTAAATCTAAAGTCTTGTGTAGGGCCAATTTTTTTAATGGAGGAATACTTCATACATGATGCTGTATATTTACTATTGCATCACATCATGAGGCACATAATATACAGTTGTCCCACTTTTAGTAATGCTGAGACTTATTTTCAGGTTCAGGTGATGTCAATCCGAGACCTATCATATGAAATTACCTATCAATACCCATCTGATTACTACATCCATTGATGATCATCACCTGGATCTATTATTTTATTAAAGGTTGCAAAGTGGTGATTTTTCTAATTTTATTATCCCTTCTGCATATGTTGGAAATCATCTCTAAAAAGAAACTTTCTCTACATGAGAAACTGTTCAAACAATAAAGCCAGGATAAATGCTTAATCCTTTTCTCTTTAATTATCTATTAAAATTAAATTAATAAGAAGTTTTAATTTAATTATCTTCTTATCCTTCTCCTCCTTACTTACTCTTACACCTATATTTGGTATGTAGCCCCTGAGTCACAGCTTAGAATGTATTCTGCAATTCTTCCTCTCCCTCACCCACATGTAATTGTAGCCAGAATTTATCTATCTCTAAAGCTTTTCACTGCTCTCTGTTTCTTCACTGCCAATGATTTAAGTAGATTCTACTAAGAACTGCTTATCAATGGCCACCAAATCAGACTCTAGAACTCTGGCCCCAACTTGTAACTCATTCTCTTCACAACTGCTGAAGTGATGTTTCAAAGTGCAGAAGCTGATAGCAGTATTAAACGGTTTAAAATGCTTAAATCCTTCAACAATTCCTCAATATCTTAAGGTAAAATCCAAGCAAAGCCTTTCATGATCCATCCCTGCTTTGTGCCAGCCTCATGTCCTACAATGCACACAGAGCTTCCTGGGCTGCTGCAGTTTCATTTAGCTATGCATGGTAATCTGAACTTAAAGTCTGTTTTCATATATCTTTGTACCTGCTAATTCTAGGCCTGGAATCTAGTCCACTCTGTTTCTGATTTTCAAGTCAACATTCATCCTTTCAGACTAAACTCAAAAGTCAACTATTCAATGAGGTCTTCTCTCATCTTCCCAGACAAAGAGAGGCATTTTGATCTGTGTGCTTGTTCCCTTATAGCCTGTAGGCAGACTCTGTAATTGTACCCATTACGTGGCTGAATGATTTGTGTACACGGCTATCTCTCTCACTAGACAGTAAGATCTTCAAACACAAGGACATTCTCATCATTGCTGAATCTTCAGTGCCTAGGTATATGATATGTACATGATAATGACAAACCATGATTGGTCCTGTGAAGAATATTATGCTTTCCTGCCAGCTAAATAGGTATCCCCTGGGCTCAGCTTGGGTTTCTGGTTTTCATTCTCTTTACTCTCACCGAATGAGGGCTCATCTACTCTGGACTTCCCATCTTGTATCCAGTTTCCTGTGTTCTGTTACCTACAGTGTAACAGAATGTCTTCACTCAGATATTCCACTAACTAAGGCGGTTTCTTTGCTATCGGAAAGAAGACTATTGATTAGAAGACTCCTTACCAACTGCACATACATTTTGCTTATTTCTAACTTCTTTGCTCATATTGTTCCCCTCTATGAAGTGTTCTTCCTACTTTCTGCAAGATTTTTTTTACAAGATTTTCTTTGGTTGATAACCAAGAAGCAACTTTAGTAGATAGAGCATGCTCGGGGGCTGCCATAGGATGCTTGACCCTTCTTTCATTTTCAGTCGATGAGAGCTGAGTTTACAAGATTTTGCCACACGCTTCTTTTGCTGACTTTCCCCCCTACATATGTATGATTTGTCTTCTTAAAGAGACTGTAAACTTCTCAAGACTACATCAAACATGTGTCCCCTAATACACACTGAGAATGCTGCTAAACATAGTATGTGCTTTCAATGCCTATATGAATGAAAAATTACTGACCATCTAAATGAATGGATATTACTTCTATAGTTCTAATTATCTTGAAAGTTATTTTCAATGTCACATTCCATTTTTTAAATTGTCACTCTTTGAAAAAGAAAAACTTCAAATATTGGAACAAAGAATACAAAGATCAATCTTCAAACAATAATTCTTAAAATGACACAAAAATCCATAATTAATATACATATACCCATAAGTAACAAGGGTTAATTTGTCAAGCTAAGTTTGCCTGTGAATTCATTAATTTTATTACCTTTTCCAGTTTATTGAACAGTTTCTTAATTATCTAAAAGAGATCATGAACCACCCCAACCTATGTTTTAAGAGTAGTAATTTTGATGATGCCATTTCATTTTTTCCTTCCTGTGTCTCTCATGCCAACTAAAAAGAGAAGATTAATTCAAGCAATCTCTCCATACATTTTGCAAGCAATAAAATTCTATATTCATATTATGGGGAAAAATATCCTTTTGTTTTATCTTTAGCATATAAATATCACTATTTACTATAAGATACAGGCAAGAGAATAAGAATAGACCACTGTAACCAGTCCCCTGTGCTGAAAAATCAGATCAATAACCATGTTGTTAGAAACCAATAATGCCATGTTCACATAAAATGGAAAAAAAATGTTTTTTTTGAAGGCTGAGGTTGCAGGTTGACTCTATAAGCTTAAGTGTTACAGACTTATTTTCAATTACTCATGGAATATTAAAAGAAACACACTTAAACCCAATCAAAATTTTTGTAGCTTTTTCGTATGCTGCTAACACACCAAGTTAGGAAAGTTCAGAGACTTGAATTTTTTTCGTCTTACTTATTACCTTTGCCATAGCGATCCTGATTTAGAATATGTTCTCCCTTGTAAATGTATTTGGAAATATTCATTTAATGCTTCAGCTATTTTAGTATCTCAGATGACTACATTTCCCATTATAATTTGTAATACTGTATCTCCCTCCTCCTGCTACCTCTTTCTACATAGAGCTAAAAAATAATTTCGAACATGTCCAAACCCTCTTGAGTTGCACATATGTCACATATTAAATGGCATATAATTATCATCTTATTAATTAATAATTTAAAAATACCCACTCTGTGTAGATATTTATAATAACCTTGATAACTTCAAATATACTTTCCAAATCTAATGAAAATCATCTTTCAAGTTCTTTCCTTTCTCAGTCCACTTCACCCCGTGCATTAATGTGATCAGAAGGATTTATAATTCATTATTCACATTGTAAGAGGTTGTGAAAGCTTACTTCTCTCTCTCATTGTAGTAAATGTATAGAGATCCCATTAGGAGTGACAGACTAACTACAAAGAGAGACGCACACCCCACTGCTTCACGCCATTCTTCAAAGCAGGTTCTTAAAGACACTGTCTTTTTTTTTTTCACTCAGTCACATGCTTATCCCTCAATATGAGCAAATACTCACCTAGAAAAACCAGAAAGAATGTCAGTTTTGAAAGGGAGATCTTGAAAGATGAAAGCACTTTATATTTATGTGTATATATATATATATATATATATATATATATATATATATATGCTGATGTGTCCAGTTGGATAGGTGCTTAATTTAGTTTAATGCTGGATTGACCTAATTTAAGGCTTGCATTTTAGTATTTAAAAACACAACCATTCAAGTTTGATTCTTTTTTAATGCCCTCCTGCAGAAATAAAGGATAACATCAAGGGCCACGTTGAAAGCATTCTAGGATGAATGCACTGTCATTATAGCACTGAGAATAACTAATGAATTTTTTTTCTATTTTTATCTTTTGAATGCCTGCTTTCCTTCCTTCCTTCCTTCCTTCTTTCCTCCCTCCCTCTCTCCCCTCCTTCCTTCCTATTCCTGGGCTTTCTGTAGCATCTATAAAGGATAACATCAACTTTTAACTTGATCAGCTTTCTACCACCCATAGGGCCTCTGCTTCCATTCATGCTACTGTAAATTTATCATAGTGTTCTTTTTGAAAACATTACCTCTATCCTTTGTCATTACTTAAAAGGTAAATATCTTAGAGCCCTTTAACTCTCCTTGTGTTTTCACCAGCATGGATACTGCCCTATAATTCTTCTCTCTGGCCCTTGATAAAACCTCTAATGCAGCCTATCCTTGCAAAGCTTTCCATTGTGCCTGTCAAACGTTGTTCTATGGTAAACAAATATCTCTGCATCTTCACTTTTGTGCCTTACATTAAATCTAACTCAACCCAAAGTTCTCAACTTCCTCTGCAGCTTTCTTCTAAAGAGGATCCTTATTCTCATTCCTCTTACATATTTCAGGGCCAGGAGGTGGATGAAGCTTTCATCTGATTCCCCAAAGCAGCTTCTAGATCATTTCTTTTCTATATTCAAGCGCAAATCCCTCTATTACAAGCACCTCCATATTTGACTACTTTCCCGACAGTTCTCTCTCAATGATTGGGGAATTATTACCAATCTCATGATCTTTCTACTGCAAGGTCAGCTATCATCCTAGGTGACTTCAGAGTACATATGAAGGGCCTGTCCAACACCATTACTTTACAAATATTTGAACTTCTCCATTTCAGTGGCCCCGTTCCCACAGTTCTTTAACCACTTGTTCCCATGATTATGTCATGGAAGTTGTCATCACCCTGAACCAGCCTAATTTTGAGATCTTAAATTCAAATATCCTACTCTTTGAGTATTATCTTTCTGGCTCTTTCACTTCCTTAAAATATATGAGAGCTACTTTTTCATCTCACAGATTCCACCAGTTCCGTTTTTCCTCCATTTCCCACCTCAGACTCACCTCCTGCAGTCTATCAGCTTTTTCCTTGTCCAGTGTCTTTTGCTAACAAGCCTGGACATCACGTTTCATTATGCAACATACTCTCTCATTATCACCTTGTCATTTTGTACTCCTATTCTTTCACCCAAACCACAAGTCTGAACTCTGAATCCATGCTAAAAACAGCTTTCTCTATTCCTTTATTGTGGTATATAAGTATCCATTACCAAGATTAGCATCATTTCAATTCATTGTCAAGTGTTGAGATATGAGAAAGTACTGGCTAGCCGTTGCTGGCTTTGAAGATAAAAGGAAGCCATAAGCCAAAGAATTCAAGCAGCATCTAGAAGCAAGAAAAGGCAAAATGAATTCATCCTAGAGCCTAGAACAGAAAGGAATGCAGCCCTGCTGACACCTTGATTTTAGCTAGTGAGACACATGTCAGACTTCTGACCTACAGAACTGTAAAGTAATACAATTGTTTTTTTAAGTCACTAAATTTATGGTAATTTGTTACAGCAGCAAAAGGAAACTAATAAACCCATTAACCTTTTACTTTTCCATGTCTAGGATTTACTTCCATTTTCTTCTGCAAGTATTCCAAGTCTACACTCAACGTCTGATTGCCAAAAAAAAGGCAGTTCTGAGTGCATAATTGAGAAGTTCGTGGTCATAAGGTATGGTAATCTTCCTTCTTTTAATCTACAAATTTATGTGAAGGCACATTCATCCTCACCAACTTTTCTGCTTTTTACAGTGAAGTCCCACTTTAAGCACATCTTACCCACCTTCTGTAGGACATTGCTCAAATTCCCCTCTTTCCTATATTCTCTACTCCTAGAATGGGAGACAGTTGACATTATTAGAGGATAATATAATTCTTTTTTAACTCAAAGCTACAGTTCCACCTCTTCCATCCATTTCTTATTCAAACCTCTTGAAAGTGTAGTCTCCTTTTCTTACTCCCATTCTCTAAGCCTTTGCTGTTAGTCTGATTTTCCCCCAAACCCCCTGCCTGTTGAATTTTTTAAAATCTTTTATTTTTTTACGGCAGTTATATGTTAACCACAAAATATAGAGAAAGTATAGACATTTCTCATACACCTTCTGCTCCCACATATGCATAGCCTCCTCTATTATCAACATCACTCACCAGATAGGAACATCTGTTACCAAGGATGACCCTACATTGACACATCATAATCACTGAACGTCCATAGTTTACCTTAGAGTTCACTCTTGGTCTTGTACATTCCATGGGTTTGGACAAACGTATAATGACATATATCCATCATTATAATACCATGCACAGTATTTTCCCTGCCCTAAAAATCCTTTATGCTCCAGCTATTCATTTCCCCCTCCCCGACCCCACCAAACACATACACCACTGCAGGCAACAACTGATCTTTTTCATTGTCTCCATTGTTTTGCTATTTCCAGAATGTCATTTGGTGGAAGCACACAATATGTAGCCTTTTCACCTAGTGGTTTCCTTCACCACGTAATATGCATTTTAGGTTCCTGCATGTATTTCCGTGGCTTGAAAGCTCATTTCAGTTTAGCACTGAAAAGTATTCAAATTTCTGGATGAAACACAGTTTACTTATCCACTCACCTGCTGAAGGATATCATGATTGCTTCCACATTTGGACAATGATGAATAAAGCTGCTATATATATTCATGTACAGGCTTTTGTGTGAACTTAATTTTTCAATACCAAGGAGCATGATGGCTAGATAGTATGGTAAGAGTATGTTGAGTTTTATAAGAAACCATCAAACTGTTCTCCAAAGTGGCTGCACTAGTTTGCTTTCACACCTGCAATGAATGAGAGTTCCTGTTACTCTATGTCCTCACTAGCATTTGGTGTTGTCACTGTTTAGGATTTTGGTCATTCTAATAAGGGTATGGTGGTATTTCATTGCTGTTTTAATTTGCCTTTCCCTGATTACATATAATATAGAGGATGTTTTAATATGCTTATTATCCATCTGTATATCTTTGGTGAGGTGTCTGTTAAGATCGTTGGCACATTTTTTAATTGGAGTGTGTGTTTTCTTATTGTTGAGTTTTAAGAGTTCTTTGCATATTTTGGATAACAGTCCCTTATCAGATGTGTATTTTGTAAATATTTTCTCCTAGTCTGTGGCTTGTCTTCTAATTCTCTTTACATTGTCTTTTGCAGAGAAGAAGTTTTTAATTTTAATGAAGTCCAGCCCATCATTTATTTCTTTCATGGATCATGCCTTTGGTATTGTATATAAAAAGGCATCATCATACCAAGGCCATCTAGGTTTTCTCTTATGTCATTGTCTAGAACTTTTATAGTTTGCATTTTATCTTTAGGTCTATGATCCATTTTGAGTTAATTTTTGTGAAGTATGTAACATCTGTGTCATTTTTTTGCATGTGGATGTCCAGTTGTTCCAGCACCATTTGTTGAAGAGAATATCTTTGCTCCATCGTATTGACTTTGCTCTTTTGTCAAATATCAGTTGACTATATTTATGGGAGTCTATTTCGAGGCTCTCTATTCTGTTCCATTGATCTATTAGTCTGTTGTTTCACCAATGCCACATTGTCTTGATTACTATATCTTTATAGTAAGTCATGAAGTCAGGTAGTGTCAGTCTTTTGACTTTTTTCTTCTCCTTTAAGATTGTGTTGGTTATCCTGGATATTTTGCCTTTCCATATAAACTTTAGAATCAGCTTGTCAACATCCATAAAATAACTTGCTGAGAATTTGATTGGAATTGCATTGCATCTATAGATGAAGTTGGGAAGAACTGACATCTTGACAATATTGAGTCTTCCTATCCATAAACACGAGATATCTCTCTATTTATTTCTTCTTTGATTTCTTTTATCTGAGTTTTATAGTTTTCCATATAGATCTTGTATATATTTTGCTAGATTTATACCTAAGTAGTTTCTTATGTAGGGTACTAACATAAATGATATTATGTTTCTATTATCAAATTCTACTTGTTAGTTGCTGGTATATAAGAAAGCAATTGGCTTTTATATATTAATCTTGTATCCTGCAACCTTGCTATAACCTTGCATTAGTTCCAGGAGGTCTTTTTGTCCATTTTTTTCAGACTTTCTACATAGACAATCATCTCATCTGTGAACAATGACAGTTTTATGTCATCCTTCCCAAACTGTATACCTTTTATTTCTTTTTCTTGTCTATTGCATTAATAAGGACTTCCAGTAAAATGTTGAAAAGGAGTGGTGAGAGGAGACATCCTTGCCTTGCACCTGATCTTAGTGGGAAAGTTTTGAGTTCCTCACCCTTAGCTGTGGGTTTTTTTGTAGATGATCTTTATCAAATTGAAAAGGTTCCCCTCTCTTCCTAGCTTACTGAAAATTTTTATCATGAGTGGATGTTGGATTTTGTCAAATGGTTTTTCTTCTACTGCTATGATCATGTGATTTTTCTTCTTTAGTCTGTTGATGTGATGGATTACATTAATTGATTTTCAAATGTTGAATCAGCCTTGCATACTTGGAATAACTCCTACTTGGTCATGGTGTATAATTCTTGCTATACATTGTTGTATTCTATTTACTAATATTTTGTTGAGGATTTTTGTACCTATGTTCATAAAAGATATTGATCTGTAGTTTTCTTTTCTTTTCTGGCTTCGGTATTAGGGTTATGCTAGCATCATAGAATAAATTAGGAAGTATTCCCTCTGCTTCTATCCTCTGAGTGAGAGTGTAGAGAATTGGTATAATTTCTTCCTTAAATGTAGAATTTGGTAGAATTCACCAGGAAACCCATATGGGCATGGTGCTTTCTGTTTTGGAAGGTTATTAATTATTGAGACAATTTCTTTAATAGATATAGGTCTATTCAGATTGTCTACTTCTTCTTGGGTGAGTTTTGGCAGATTGTGTCTTTCAAGGAATTTGTCCATTTCACCTAGATTATCAAATTTGTGGATATAGAGTTATTCATAGTATTCCTTTATTATCATTTAAATGTCCATGGTACATGTATTGATATTCTCTCTTTCATTTCTGATATAGTATTTTGTCCTCTCTCTTTTTTTTTCTTAGTTAGAATGGCTGGAGACCTCAATTTTATTGATCTTTTCAAAGAACTAATCTGTGGTCTTGTTGACTTTCTCTACTGATTTTTTTTGTTTTTAATTTCATTAATTTCTCCCCTAATTCTTATTGGTTCTTTCCTTCTGTTTACTTCAGATTTAATTTGCTATTCTTTTTCTAGTTTCCTAAGATGGAATCTTAGATGATTGATTTTGGATCTTTCTTCTTTTCTAATATATGCATTCAATGCTATAAATTTCCCTCTGTGCACTGCTTTCACTGTATTCCACAAATTTTGATAATTGTGTTTTCATTTTTGTTAAGTTCAAAATATTTTTAAATTTCTCTTTAGATTTTTTCTTTGACCTATGTGTTATTTAGAAGTGTGTTTTTTCATCACATATTTTGGGATTTTTCAGTTTTCATTTTGTTATTAGTTTCTAATTAAATTCCATTGTGATCTGAAAGCAGACATTGTATGATATCTATTGTTTTAAATTTGTTAAGGTATTTTTCACAGCCCAGAATGTGTTCTAGCTTCAAGAATGTTCCATGTGAGCTTGAGAAAAATGTGTATTCTTCTGCTGTTGGAAAAAGTAGTCTATAGAGGTGAATTACATCCATTTGGCTGATGGTGTTGTTGAATTCAACTATGTCCTCACTAATTTTCTCCCTGCTGGATCTATTCATTTCTGAGACAGGGCTGCTGAAGTCTCCAACACCAGTAGTGGATTCATCTATTTCCTCTTGCTGTTCTATCAGTTTTTGTCTCACACAGTTTGATGCTGTCTTGTTAGAAACATACATGTTAAAGATTGTTACATCTTTATGGAGAATTGACCCCTTTATCGTTACATAATGCCCTTCTTTATCCCTGATAACTTTTCTTGCTTTGAGGTCTGCTATCTTTGAAATTAATACAGCTACTTTTGCTTTCTTTTGATTAGTGTTAGCATGGTATGTTTTTCTCCATCCATTTTCTTTTATTCTATATGTATCTTTATATTTAAAGTGGGTTTCTTGTAGACCACTTATAGTTGGGTTCTGTTTTTTGATCGACTCTGACAATCTCTGCCTTTTAACTGGTGTATTTCAGTCTGACTCTATACCCAGCCCATCCCTGCATTCCTCTACTTTCACCTGCCATCACAATGATCATCAACATTCTTCTCATTTCTGGTGCACATTACAGTATTTATTTTAGAGTGTGACTGTGTTTAAATGACAATATTTTTTAAATTCCCTTACTACTGACTCATGACTCTCCTTAATATAATGAGTCTATAATCGCTATCATGTGTTCCTCTTCCTCTTCATAAATCTCAAATATTTTTGTCCCTTTGTTTTTTATTTTGGGAATAGTCAATTTTTTACTTTCCATCATACTCTCGTCCATTCTCATGGTCTCGGTTTTAAGACTAATGCTGTTTTCTCCCTAATTTTTATGCTCTGCTTGGACCTCTCCCAGGAATTTTACTCTCATGTTTCAACTGCCTACTGGTTATTTACACCTGAGTGTGCCACAAGAACTGAAACTGCAAATGGTCAAAAATAAATTTGAGTACCTTCCCCCTAAACAAGCTTCTCCTCTTTATTCTTGATTTCAAATAATGGCACTTACATTTAACAGGCCAATTGATTCAGAAAAATGTTCTACTCCTCCCTCTCTCTAAGATACTCACAACCAAACAATCATTGCCTCAATGACTTTTGCCTCTACAATATTTCTCAAATCATCCTAACCTTCTCTGTCTTTACAACATTCATCATTTACTCCCTCAAATTGTCTTACTGGACATCTGCAACAAACTATTAACTGGTCTCCCTAATTTCAGGCTTTATTCTTTCAGATCTATCTTCCACCTAACCAGCAGAGAGCATTCACCTAAAGCACACAATTGATTATATTACCCCGCTACCTGAAAACTTCCAGTGGCTCTCCACTGCTTAAAGGTACAGTCCACATTTCTGAATATCCAATCACTGGTTTTTCCTCTCTACTTGGTTTTCTAATAAACATCACCAACTTACTATGTCCAAAACTGAACTCCTGACTTTTCTCTGAAAATCCATACCATTTCTGGCTTTCCCATCTCATTTGATAGAAATTCTTTCCTCCCAATTTCTGTGACCAAAAAACTTGGAGTTATTCTTGACTCTCTCTTCTTGCTCTGATCCTACATCCAACCCATGAGGAAATCCTTTGGGCTCTAGACCTTCAAAACATATAAATAACTGAACTACCTCTTACCACATCCACCACTAACACCTTTGCTTAAGCTACTATCAGCTCCTGCTCAGACTATACCAATAGCCTTATTAGGAGTGTTTCTACTTCCACTCTAGCTCCTTACATTTATTCACATCTCAGCAGCTGGAATGACCATTTTAAAACCTAAATCAGATCTCAGATCTTGTTTCCTTTGCTTAAAATCCTTCAGTGCTTTCCTATTTCACTCAGAGCAAAAGTGAAAGTCCTTACAATGGATTATAAACCCCTACATGATCTTGCCCTTAACTGCCTATACTCCTCTCTTATTACTTTCTTCCTTATTCACTACAGTAGTGTCACCATTGCCTCCCTGTTGTTCCTTAAACCTGCCAGGCATAATTCAGCATTAGGGTATCTGCTCTTTGTCTTCTCTGTGTCTGAATGCTGAAATATCTGCTTGGCTATCTCCATCACCTTCTTTAAGATTTTGCTCATCTATCACCTCCTCAGTGAAGCCTACTCTTTTGACCCTACATGATACTGCCACCAGCTCATCTCTATCTGCCTCACAAATGATCATCTTTACCGTGATCATTTTTACCTTATTAAACTTTTTCCCCCCAAAGTACTCCTTGCCTTCTCATCACATTATAAAATATAAGCTCCATTAAAGAAGGGATCTTGATTTGTTTTGTTTACTACTATTTTCCAAACAACTAGAATAGTGCCCAGCAAATACAGGTACTCAATAAATGAATGAATTTAATTAATTAATTAATACATGTTACAGAGTACTTCATGATCTGTTATCTGCCTCTCCAGTCTCTATTCTCATCACTCCAGGAAAACTAAACTGCGTCTGTTGCTTGCCATATACACCCATATGAATATTTCATGCTGGTTCTCACATTCATGTCGTTGTTTATAATGCCCCCAAGGGATTTCATTAATGAACATGATTCTTCACCTATATAACACTGATTTATCTTTTAAGAGCAGCTCAAGTATCATCTCTTCCAGGAAGTTTTGCCTGAATTTGGATCTCTGGCCAATTAACACAGTATTTGTCAAATAAGATGTATTCAATCAGTGATTTTGTGTGAATAAATGAATCCTATGGCACAAAGATGAGCATAGTAATAGCAGTGAATGCTGAGCATTTTAATACCTCATTGATTTTGCAAATATTTTAGCAACTTTTTGATACAACCAACACCTAGCTAATATGAAATATATATCAGACCTTCTTTTATATTTTTTAAATTTTTGAATTTTTATACTTATGTTATATAATAGAGCTTGCATAATATAGATAAATCATATATCAAAAATGGTTCACTTCATTTAAAGCAACTATAGCATTTCAATAGCGATGAGAAGTACAGTTTTAGAGAATTTATTTTTCTTTTCACATTTGCACTTTAATTCTTTGCAAATGATAAACTGATTATCTACTCATGACTGGGAAAATAGACTTTTGTGATAACTGGAATTTATCACTTTAAATATTAACTCCTAATAAATTTACTCTTTGAGATAAGTTTTTGTTCTAAAAAATATTATACACTGTTCTGAAAAGAATAGAGTTGTCTTTTATTATATTGTGAACAGCAATTATTATATTGGCCCAAGGCTCAAAAATTGTTCCTAGAATGCTCTCTTTGCTTTTTTCTCAAATTTAAACACTGAATATATTTCTTCTTAGACTATCAGTGAGACTTATCTTAGCCTACTTTCAAGTTTGATTTCTAATATGCCATGGAATGGATTTGCAAATTTCTAAAATTGATAGCGTGAATAAAAATAACACTGAAGGAATGATGAGCTCTCCTTTGACATGTAACTACATGTGGTGATTAATTTTATCAGCTTGACTGGGCCAGGGGTGCCCAGATACTTGGTTAAACTTGATTCTGGATGTGTCTGTGAGAGTGTTTCTAGATAAGATTTAATGTTTGAACTGGCACACTGAGTAAAGCAGTCTCTCCAATATGAATGGGCTTCATTCAATCTGTTGAAGGCCTGAATAGAACAAAAGGCTGAGTAAGAGAAAATTCACTCTCTGCCTGACTGTCTTCAAACTGGGACATTGTTCTCCTGTCTTCGGGCTCTGACTAGGACTAAAACTTATACCCTTGGCTCTCCTGGTACTCAGGCCTTCAGACTCAGACTGGAAGTACACCACTGGCTGTCCAGGGTCTCCAGTTTGCCAACTGCAGGTCTCAGGACTGTAGTACATTCGTGCACACACAGTACACGAGCTCTAGTTCATGGAATTAGTAGTAAGGCCTCTGTGTGTGTGTGTGTGTGTATGCGGGGGGGGGGGTGTGATCTCTGTGTGTATTTATTTCTTTATTTATTATTTCAGTTTTTAGATACATTATTTTTGGTACTTAAGTTCTTAGAACTTTGAAATACAGAACACTTCAAAGTACTTCTAGGTGGAATAATTTTTAGATGTCTCAGCAGGTAAGGATCTAAAGCTATAATGGCATATATTATCTCATTTGTTTCTCACAATAACCCTTGGACAGAACTGTTTCCCTAGCAAAGTTATAAATTAAATGGCTTTTTTCTTTGGTGCCTTTTAGGTAAATGCTTCTCGAGTTTGGGTCTGATCATTTGTTTTTTAAATTCATGCCATACCAAGCTGCCATTGATTTTTATTTTAATATAAATGAATTACAATAATAACTAAATCAAACTAAACCAAGGTTAAATTTAATACATTTGTTTCAATATGCATATCTTCCTTCCCCCAGCCCAGACTCTGAGCCTCTTTTCTTCTTCTATGTCATATAGTCATGGTTTGCCTTCAATGTTGGGTTCTGGGTTTCTGTTTCCATTATATTAGTCAACAATCTGTGTCAGAAAATTTCATATGGATTTAAGCAAATGTCATACTTTCCCCAAAGGACATTTTATTTCAAACCTGATTTCTAATTTCAAGATAAAAGTTTATAATACCTTGTTTTATAGAATGGTAAAGCACAGCTGAATTTCAGAAAAATAAAGGTAACTGAAAAGACTTCCTGTCGCATTCTAACAAATGACTACACTCTGAGGAAATAAATTATTTCTTATAGGTCAATGTTTACTCTTTATAATTGTGGTAAAAAAAAAAAAAAAACCCTTAAAAATCATTCCCCCTTCCCCATGCCTCTGGCAACCACCAGTCTACCTTCTGTTTCTATAAATTTGACTACTTTAGATACCTCATAAAATGGAATCATATAGTATTTGTCTTTCTGTCTTTCTTGTTTTTAAATTTGCTTAAACTTTCATCAATAACCAGCTTCAGTGCTCAACCAACTGCACTATCTTGAGGCTTTTCTTTATAAGGTTTAAATTTGTGCACAGCAAACTGGGTCTTAGTGCAGAGATAATCTGAATTTTTGTATCTTGGCAGGGCCAGATTTGAATTTACATTATGCTAAGCCTATTAAGTTAACCTTTATCCTAACTTCTAACTTGAAAAAATATCAGACAAAGAATCTGTTGAAGAACCCAAATCTGTTCTGAAAGACAAAAGGAGATGGAAAAAGAGAGGGGGAGGGAAGATGGGAGAGAGAAGAGACACACACACACACAAAGGGGGGAGATGGAGACATATTAATTATGAAGTTGTAGAACTGGAAGTATGGATACGGAAAATATTCATTATTTTCCTACTTGGTAGAAGTATTAAAAGATTATTTCTTAGTTTGGTCAGAAAACATGATAGTTCTCTAGAATTCACTTTCAAAATCTTGATACTGCATCATAATACAGATTTTTTGCCTATCTGAAAATGTTCATCTCTGACATATCTCAAAAGTAGATAAAGCGATTTATAACAGAGGGGCACAAAATTTGGACACAGGGACACAAAATCCACATAGTATCACTAAACAATGTAAAACCAAGTAAGACTTATTTGGAATATTTCCATCAAAGTAGTCTCATATATTTTCAGAAACTTTTAAAAATCCAATATTCTAACTCTGGAAAACTTGTAGTTAAAAACTATTACCTCACATAGCTGACTGATTAATTTCATGTAGCTGACTGATTACAGAGGCCTTTGGAAAAAAAACCCAGTACTACATTTGTATTTCAAATATTTATGACTGTTTTTTTTTCGTATATGTTACAAGTAAACAAAAGATATGAAGCCAGTATAGTTGAAAGATATTTAATATTCTTTGTTAACACACACACAAAAAAGTGAACAAAAGGGTATCTAAAGTATAAAAAGCTCTTCAAAGTTTTCATTTACAAGGCATTGTGAGATCCTCAAATGTATGGACAGTGTCTTTTTTGTTTACCAGTTCTTAATAAATATGATGAAAGAAAATATAAATAAATATCCTGAGTCATAAATGAGTGATGGATTGAATGAATAAAGCAAATAAGCAAAAAGCTCACACAAAATGTGAGATACTGATTGTTTTCCTGTTGTTTCACTTTAAATTTTCCTTCAGGACTATATGCTGTAAGAGGAGGAGCCACCTTGCTGAGGGACTCTACTGGAGAATGGGGCTTGAAAATGGACCACACTTTGCAACGAATCTGTCTTTAGACAGACGAAAGATAATTCAGTCTAAGAGGCATCCAGTAGGTAGCAAAAGAGTCACTGATATACAAACCAAGGACAAGACTATAAAAAGTGAAAAATATCTTGAATATATGTAACGATCCCAGCAAGTTTATAATCTAAGTTCCTCTTTTTATCCCCCTGTACAATTTCTTATCCCCCGTCATCAATCTTATTAGCCACATCCTTAAAATGAAAAAAAGGGCTGTGATTCTATTTTTATGAATAGTAAGACCTGAAGAAAGAGAGCGCTTAGTGGCAACCTGAAAAAGGAACAAGAACAGACAGTATTCCTAGGAAGGGTAGAAAAGAAGAAAGGGGAACGTAGGGAGCCAATGAGAGCTGAGAAGGGAACTTCACAAGAAGGCTGCACAGTAACAGACAGATGGCAACGCTCACCTCGTTGCCTGCTTCCATAGCATCTCCTCTTAAGGAGGAATATGGCTTTCTGCCACCATGATTGATGCACAGAATCACAGACGTGTCATGGCATTAAGGAGCTTCATGACTACAAAGACATGCTGCTTTAAAGTTAGCTTTAACTGAGCTTAAATATAGAGCACAGCTGTCAAACTGCACAGGGCTCTCTTCCAATCTGATATCATTAAAATGATGTTTTGAACTGGTTGTAATTTGAAACGATAGGGATGCTGTTCCTAAAGGACATGGGTCAACTCAGTGTTAAAGCTAAAAATCATTAGTGGCCTACTACTAAAAATATTCTGTTTTAATGATCCCATAGAAACAAAGGTGTTGGTTATTTTGAGCATTTGATGAAGTAATTACTCAACTTTTCCTAGAATTCTAAGAATTGTATAATAAAGAATGTCTAATACTACATGGATGATAAAGTAAACTGAAAGGTCAAAAATTATAAGAAAACTGTTTCTTATTATCAAATTAAATTTATCAAGAAAAAGGTACTAACCAGTCTTTCCCTTTAGGACCCGTTAAGTTGATTCTCTGTAGTATACTTTAAGCATTTCATCACAACATCTTCAAATAAAATATCTGAGGTGTAAAGTCCAGAAAGATGACAACTACAAGCTTTCTGCAACTTTCCTTTTTATGTGCCTCTGAGAAAACGATAATTCTCTAGCAAAAATATAATGTGCCACGGTTTAAGGCAAAACTTAGTGGTACTGGGTCTAAAATACTCTCTTATATGAGCCTGATGGAAAGTCAATTTTTTTTAAAAATCTTTTTTTCCATGTAAACATTTTAATCATCCTGACAAATGAAGTGAAAAATTTCATAACTCGTATCAGAAAAATTTGCCTTCATTGAAAATCACAAAATGTAGACAACATCAACAAACAAAGGAGCAGCATTCTCTTTTTGTCTATTCATCACAGAATGTACCCAAGCATTTAGAACTATGCTTTATACATAGTAGTCACTCAGTAAATATGTGTTGCATAAACAGTAAGATTGTAAGAGCTGTACCATTTGTATGATTATGCCTCTACGATACTCAAGATAGATTTTAAGCAGAATAAATATGAAATATTCTCAACAATTAGCTGAAGGACTGCAAACCAATCATAGAATTAACTCATTATTAGTTTTGTTATTGGACTTCTTGACTTTTTGAAATCCACTTTTATTACAATACTCAGGATCTGAGATTGCTTTCAGCTGAAATCCAGCCTCTCTATAATAAATTAATAAGTTAAAATGGGGGTCCTAAAGGATAAAATTAGAGTAACACAACATAACCTCTTTTATCCCTCTAATGCAAAATAACTCAATGTCTTTTATATTGTCTATTTTGTCTATTTATATTGTCTATTGCTAGTTTAATTGGAAACTGGATTATTTTAAGAAAAAAGTCATTACAATTGATGCTAACTGGATTTGAGGGTGAATTCTATACGGAAAGAGGAAGAAAAAATGGTGAACAGCACAATTTTACCATAGCTCAGTAACCTTTTCTTGTCTCTTATTAGAATCAGTACTGAAATTATAAACTATAAGTAAATTATAAATTATAATGCATGATTATATAAATATATATACAACATGTAATAATATTGTGCATATTAACTGTGACCAAAAAAAATACCCTATATTGCTCTCCGTGTGATATTTCTGCATATACAGGGCATTTGTAGAGAATCAGTACTCCAAGCCACTGCTGGATGGAGACCTGCGATGAGGTAGCTGCAGATAGAGTGGGCAGAAGAAATACTTTATACACACGCTGAACCACAACCTCTAATATCACTGCTTACAAAGAAGAGAAGCAGACAGACCAACCTGGAACCTGACTATAAGCATGGGGTGACTCTGATCACAGGAGGCTGGCAGGCTTTGTGACTAAAAGGCAAAGATTCAAGCAGAGTGGGTTTTACAAACAGCAGCAGTACCCGCCGCAACAGAGCAAAGAACAGTTTTAACATGTGTGTAAGGTGGAAATGACCACTGGCTACTGTCTTTTTTGTCACTTAGTCTATGTGGATAGTGATTGTTATAGAGGGATCATTTTTCATAGAAAGATCAAAGATTTTACTCTGACCATTCTTCACTGGGAGAAGATGTGAGGTCAGCTACAACACACAGCTAGCTGTGGTGGTAACAGTAAATCTGCTTAAACTTGACTGAATATAGCAGAGTTAGATTTCCACAGTATATGAAAATAGCAGATTCTCTTTTTGTTTAGTTCAAATGAGTTGTAAAATATCTTAAAATTAAATCAAATATGTTAATCACCTAGGTCAGTAACCTGGTGCATAGAAGTACCAAATAATTGCTTGTTCTAACTGTTAATAATAAATCAAACTTCCCTTTATTCCAAATGATCACGAACTAAATTGTGCTGTCAAATTACAGTTATACACAAGGATTAAACATGAGAGAATCAGAATACAATAAAATGTGTGGAACACTAAAATAATCCTGGCTATGTGGAATTTAAGCTGCTGTGGGTAAAGGAGCATTTATCAGGTGGCCCATATAAGCAGCTTAGTAAGAAAACAGCAATTCTGTTTATGGGTTCTTGATTTGTAGTCTTCTCTTGAGAAGTGCCTGCCCATCACTGGTCTTTCTGCGTTCCACAGTTCCTAAGTTTCCATTCCAAGTGATGAAACGGAAAGAGAGCTTCCCTGATATCAGCTCTGAAGGTCTTATCATTCAATTCTTCTTCAAAGTTCTGAAGAAAATTAATATGCGATTCCTTAATCCACATACACTTCCTAATCAGAAGCCCACGTAATACATTAAATTCACATAAAACACATTTAAAAATTTTTCCCTCTATGTGCCTTTATCATTCATTAATTCATTTATTCACCCATTGATTCAATAAATAAATATTTCTGAGTGCCTACTATGGTGTCAGACACAATTGAAGGAAGCAGGGACACGGCGGTGAGTGAAAGCAGGCAGGATCCCTACCCACAGGGAGCTGACCGTTTCCTAGGTGAGGCAGATGTCACTCAAATAATCAAATAACCATAAAAAATATATAAATTGCAATAATATTAAGTGCTGGGAAAGAGGGCAACATTGTGCTATGACATTATCTGATAGAGGGAGATGACTTAGGATACAGTAAAAAAAAGGTTTCCTTGTGAAACTAATGATTGACCTAGAGGCAAAGAGGAAAACTTCCTTTTAAGCAGAGATGGCCCTGGTGCAAAGACTCTGAAACAAGACTATGTAATGCTCCAGGAACACAAACATTTTCTCGTTAATGTAGATAGAGTTCAAAATGAAGCAGAACACGGTGCACAGCAGAGGCACAAGTTTGGCCAAAATTTTCCCTTCTCCAGTCAAGCTCCTTGTCCTGAACAGTTTCAAGAAGGGAGAATTCTGTGATGACTGTATGCCTCCATATTGAATTATAATGTTACAGACTCTAACTGATGACCTTGGTAAGAAAGGGGCAAAGGCTAATTAGGAAAGAGTCAGCTTTTAGTGACAGACAAATATAATAGCAATTAGCATTGGGACAGGTTTATATATACATATACACATCAATTTAGGGAGGTTGTCAATGCTGTAAAAATCCTGCAAATGCTCTGTTTACAGTGTTTGCTAAAGTTTGCTCTGGGAGTAATTCTATTTGTTTAATCCTCTTCTCATGCTTTACAATATATTCACAGATCTGTGTCCAGTCAATGTTGTGGTTCAACCCAAAGCAGGTTAAAACTCTGAGACTAGAATACAGTATACGTCATAAAACATCAAAGCCAAATAAAATGAAAATGAGGTACAGCAAGAACAATAACAAAATAATCCGATGTTAATATTGCCAAGGTCAATCTTTATTGGTTTACACAATTCAAACTATTCCCATTCTGATTTCTAACAGGATATGATTTGCTAATTGAGTTGTAAACTAAAATAGCTATTAAGACAAGTTCTGAAGAGACAGCAAATTAAGGTCTAGGCACCTAACTGATGAGGCAGACCTTTGAAAGGACAGTAAGGATGCTTTATTATCACATGTAAAATATGCCTCTACAAACCTAGGACCCCAAAGTAAATTGTTGACTTAAAGCACTTATTAATGTTGATTGCTATTTAAGTATGTATATTTTCTCCATAAATGGTATTTGTTGAACAGAGAGACAAATCATTCATCTCTTTTCCAGATTCTGTACTGTCCAACAGAAATACAGAAATCCTAAAACATATTAGATTTCCTCTGTCTTAAAAAAAATAGTATCTCCCCAAAAGAATTGAAAGCAGGACTCAAACAGGTATTTTTATAACCATGTTCACAGAAGTATTATTAACAATAGCCAAAAGGCAGAAACAACTCAAGTACCCACTGACAGATGAATGATAAACAAAGTGTGGTATACACATACAATGAAATATTGTTCTACCTTAAAAATTCTCCCACATGCTACCGTATGGATGAACCTTGAAGACACATGCGAAGTGAAATAATCCAGTCACAAATAGGCAAACACTGTATAACTCCAGCTATTTGAGGTACTTAGAATAGTCAAATTCATAGAGACAAAAAGTAGAATGATGATTGGCAGCGGCTGGGGGAGGGAGAGAATGGATTGTTTAATGGGTAGAGAGTTTCAGTTTCAGAAGATAAAAAATTCTAGGGATTAATGGTGGTGATGGTTGCACAAAAATTTGAATATACTTACTACCGCTCAACTGTCCACTTAAAAATGTTTAAAACAGTAACTTTTATGATAAATATTTTTTACCACAATTTAAAAAAATAAGTCCTCTTGACTCTAACCTCTTCCAGCTCCATCCCATTTTTTTCTTTATAGCAAATCTTTCCAATGATTTGCTTGTTCTATTTCCAATTTCCTTCCTCTCATTCTCTCTTGAACTACTCAATCAGACATTTAATCCTAATACTTTACCAAAACTTTTATTCTCAAGTTCATCAAGACTTCCATATCGCTGAATGTAATGATCACTTCTCAGTCTTCATCATAACTGAAATGTCACTTCATGAATACACATTCCAATTGGCCTGGAATAGTCCTGGTTTGTGTCTATCATTCAGATGTAATTAACAGTGCTCTCTTTCACTTTCAGAAGTATACTAGATTGGACGATAAATCTTATTGTGAGCCAAACTATCAGTATTTTATATAGTTGCTCACTTCCTCCTCATTTAAACATTTCATTTGCTTGGCTTCCAAGACACCATACTCTCCTGGTTTTTGTTTAATTAACAGCATACTCTTTTGCTGGTTCATCCTTACACCTATGATTTGATCATTTTTAACTGTTCCAGGTGTGGTTTCTATCAATCCCTTAATGATCTCACCTAGTCTTTTGACCTGAAAAACAGCTAAACTTTGATGACTCCCAAATTCATCATTCTAGCATGGACAGCTCTTCTATATTGTAGACTCATGTAGACAACTCCTCCCTGTGATTTATGCTGGATGTCCAATGGATATCTCAAACTCAGTAGATCTAAATGTGAGCTCCTAATGCCCCACCTTGTTTTCTTCATCTCAGTAAATGGAAAAATCCTTTCTTCTAGTTGATCAGAAGAAACCTTATGTTTTTATTTCTCTCATGCCTTTTGAAAATCTTGTGTATCAGCAAACTCTGTAGATTCTAACTTTAAAATATACTCACAGTCCAACCATGGCTCCCAACATTCACTGTTTCCACCCTCGTTTGGGCCAACACCCTCCCTTCTTAGATTATTGTAGTAGGTGTTTTGCTTATTTCTGGTCCCCTCCCCCATTCTTGTGCGAGGCCAATGCCATCTCTTCTTAACACAGCAGCCAGAGGGATCCTATTAAAGTATATATCATAATATGCCGCTTCTCTGCTGAAAACCTCTTATCTCCTTCCCAGTTTTTTCAGTATAAAAGTCAAAATCCCTACAATATGGCTCCACATAATCTGGCCTCTCTTTACCTCTTGGAATTTATGGCCTACTACTTCACCTCTTCCACTCTGATCCAGCCACATTGGCCTTTTGCTGTTCTTAGAATATGCCAAGCATGCTGCTACCTCAGGGCCTCTGTGCATCCTGTGAATTTGCAGTGACACTCTCACCTCAATTGCCCTTTTCTATTTAATTTTTCTATAACACTTATCACAATCTAATATACTATACATTTATTTCTTTATTTTGTAAAAATCATCCCATTAGAATATAAACTCATGGTTTCCATGAGAACAAGTATTTCTGCTTGTTTTATTCATGAATATATCCTCACTGCAACAGTGAATTTAGCAGACACTCCATTATAAGTGCTGAATGAATGGAGGCTGAAAAATTATAGAAATAAGAATGGTTCTTGAAAATAGTTGTTTGTTAATTAAGATCCAGGGATGACTACTTTTTATTAAAGGCCTACTTTTTTTAAGCACTGTACTGGAGGTACAAAGAAAAATAAGCCAAGGGCCCCATCTTCATTGAATTTATATTCTATTGGAGATGCAGACAAATAAACTAACTCTTATCTATTTTTCCCCAAGTTTTATCCATTATTAAACAACATCATCATTTATACTGTTGCTCATGTCAAAAATTTAGTAATTATTCTTGATTTCTCCTACATGTTCTCCACACAGGACCCATCAGTTATTTCTATTTAATGTACCTTCAAAGTATATCCTGATTCTAACCACTTCTCATCACCTCTACAGCTACTACCATGGTACAAATCACAGTTATTTCAACTGAGGTCTTTGGTAGCCTTAACTTTCTCTCAGCTTAGACGCCTTCCACTTTCAAGTAGTCAGAGCAATCTTTACAAACTGACAATCTGTCAGTCCCTACTGAACATCTTCCAAAATTCTCCCATCATACTTGGAATGAAATCCAATCTCCTTTCTCAGGCCTACAATACCCGCCTCTCTCAATATCACCTTTTATGACATTTCTCTCCTTTCCTCTACTTTGGGCACCCTGGTCTTCTAGCAGTTCCTACAACATGGTGTATCATTCCTCCCTTGTCTTTCTTTTGTGCTTACTCTTCCCCGGCCTCTTCCCTTGGATCTTTACTCCTTCACATTACTCAGATCTCAACTGAATGCCACTTCCTCAGTGAGGGCCTGTATGACCTCCCTTCCCAAAATCAACCTCAGCTCTATCAGTCTTCAGACTGTACTGTTCCTTGATTACTTCATAGAACCTACCACAGTGTGAAATTATTTATTGGTTCCTTTCTCTCCCTCTAGAATGCAAACTTCATATCAAGGACTTCAGGAATTTACTGCCATAGCCTGAGAACTGGAATATTGAGTGGTGTGTAGAAGGAACACAAAAAATATTTGTGAACTGAATAAATGAATAAAATGAATGCATCCTTTAACAGAAGCACTTATTCAATGAGTGTTATTGTATACCTACTATGTACCAAGCACTTTTTCAGAGACTGTGTTTACAAAAGGAATAAAACATAATGCTGTCCTTAGGAAAAGCATAGTCTATTCTGAGCGTCAGACACACAAGGAACTGCCAATAAAATATAATGCCATAATAAAAAAGCTTAAAATGCTATTAAAAATGAATAAAAGGGAATATTTCTGCCTGAGACAGTTAGGGATGATTTAGAAGAGAAGTAGACTTTTGTGTTGTGCTTTGAAGGAATTTACAATGCAGGAAAGCCAGAGAAAGGTATTCTACATATATGAAGCCAGACAGCAAAGCAAGAAGAAAACAACAGAAATATATTATTGCACACAGGTAAGGGATGCAGTGATTTCTCTTAACCTAATCCGAGAATGCCATTTTGAAGCTGTCATGGACTCAAATATTCAGTAAGAATCAGTACTCAACACAGTCATGGCAATATTTACTCAATATAATTAATTGACAACAATGTTTCTTCCGATTATTTTGCTCATGCAAATGACATGCATTATGGTAATTTACTTAAAAAAAAATAGCTTCCCTCTTCCGTATTTCCTTAATTAAAATTTTACCTAACACAATCTGTTTTGAGCATCCACGACACTTTTTGAATGGTCACACAGATACCATGCCACAAATTCACTTACAACCCTATCCAGAGATTTAATATTCTAATCTCCAATTTCCTAGAAAAGAATTTAACTCCTTTATTACAGAATCCTTTAGAATTCCACCACCATTTTCTGGCATCAAACTGAAAGAAGAATCATCATTCTAGTCTATACCTATTTCCATTTAATATCGATTTAAGTATCTTTACTGCTCAATATAATTAATGCCAATTTCTATAATTCCATACCTCTGAAATATAAAAAGGATTTCAGGAAATCCTTGTAACACATTTAATTTACTGACACTCTTCCTCTTTAAATAATAATCTTTCAGAAGTATGTATCGATATAAAACACGGCTGAGAATTAAAGATATACGTTGCACAAGAATATATTTTCAGCAAATATTTAGTAAGTCACTACCAGGTATTCCTCTCCTCTCTTTTACAATCATCATCATCATCATCATCATCATCATCATCATTATCAGTTTTACTGGTATAATCAGTATTCTGATATAAAATAAGTACAATTTTATTCCCTTTATTTTATAATATAAATATCTGTATTTTAAAAAAGAATCCTGAATATAACTGGCTCCTGTATATTCACCTACATTTTTGCTATCCCAAAACAAAATTTCTAGTTTTTCCTATTTTGATGACAAAATAATTTCCAGCCGAAAAAGACAGAAAGAAAAGATACAACTTTAATGAACCTTTGGATGCCAGCCAGCATAATTATGTCAAGAAAACCTCTGTTTTCTTATATGATTTTCTCAAACCGCCTACCTAATATTCATGATCTACCACTAAGCATATTAGGAAGAATTGTGCTTTTCAAGTTAGGCCAAAGCTTCTTACAGACAAAAATTATCTCAACAACTTCTCCAAAAACATAAGGAAAATATTCCCTATCAACTTCCTCTGACATGGGACAATTATGTTATTTAAAAGGTTTAGGAAACCCAAATACAAGTGGACCATTCTCTTCTGGGGCCAGTCTCAACATATTCTTGCAGAGTGCATCCCTTCCTTCTTTTTCTACACGCTGTCCGCTCACTACCACCACCCTGGATCCTAAACACTTAGGTAGCACACAGTCTGACGCTCTCCATCACATAGAGGCCCCTAGGACTTTAGTTTTTCTTCCCTTCTGCTATCTTTTCTCTTAGAATCTCATCTCACTCAATGGATTTTCACAACCACCCCGGTGCACATCTCTACAATTTTGCTACATTTTTTTCATATACAAAGAATACCCTTTTCTCCTCTATTCTGGATATCCAAATTTTACCCATTCATCAGAATTATTATTCCAATTTCTATAAAAATCCTTTATCAACACAGCATTCTGATGCGATTTTTCCTTCCTATAAAGTCATATTGCAATTATGGTCTGCTTAATACAGTGGACAATTATCATATACTATACATTTCTGGTCCTGAACTGATATATATATACAATCTTTTATAGATATCTTCATGCTATTATTCCTTATCTATTCAACTAGACAATTAATGCTTTGATCTCAGGGAAAATGGTTCACATTTCTTGAATTTATTCAATTTGTGGCTCAATACCTTCTACCTTACTGCGCTTAATAAATATTCACAATTATTACGTAGTATAGCAGTTAGAGTTCCTTGGGCATTTTATTAAGTACTTAAAACTTCCTTACAGGCTTATCCTATTTTTAGACTGTAGGAAAAATAATTCTTAGCATTAACTCATAGCTGTAAGTGTCATAAGAAAAGTAAAAACATACAATGCTATGAATGTTCAAAGGAAAGAAAATCATGCTGCTCTGGGATTGAGCATCAGGCAGTTTCCTGGAGAGGTGGACACGTAGGCAGACCACTGAAAAGTGCACCGGATTGAGAAAGACAGGTACAATGATCTGGGAAATAAGCTTGTGATATATTATCAGATACTTCAAAGAACATTAAGAATTCTTTTTAAAAAGTCTCATAAAAATTGGTAATGAGATCAAGGGATTTAGATAAATCCTAATCTAATTTAGAAGATTTGGTTGTATCTCTCTTTGAGATGGGGTAGATTAATCTGATGTATAATTAAATTTCCAGGGCCAAATGATGTCATCTTAATTGATTAATCATTTACTTATAAAATGACCTTAGTACACTTATTTTGCAGAGATTCAGAAAGCAGAAAGAAATTCTACCTTATTTAAAATTACAATCTCTGAAATTCAAGTGGAAATGTTTTTCAGAATTTAATACTTGCTAAATATAATGAGAATAGGAAGTATTCCCACTTTATTGTCACATTCTCAGCTGCTAGATAGCATGTATATAATTAGTACAAGGACTTCTGGGTTTCTAGAAGAGAAAGTGTTTAGATTAAGACTCTGATGAAGGGATCCACATTTCAAGGGACTTATTTTAAAACCACCTGTAATAAGAAGACTCACTTCTTTACCTTTGCTTTTGAAAATTATATGGCATAAGAACACTGCTAGTATCTGCAAAATACTACTACCATTTCTGCTTGATAGATTTCCAAGAACTCAGGTGGATAACAAGTATCTTGGTATCAAAAATTAATTCACCCTTAAAAACATTTATATCATAACTATACCTTTGATGTTCCAGACCAGCCTCCTTACTTAAAACATTCTGTTGTGTCTCTCTCTCTTTTTTTTAGGTGAGGAAGATTGGCCATGAGCTAACATCTGTTGCCAATCTTCCTCTTTTTTGCTTGAGGAAGATGGCTCCTGAGCTAACATCCATGCAAATCTTCCTCTATTTTGTATGTGGCATGCCACCACAGTACAGCTTGAGGAGTGGTGTACAGGTCTGTGCCTGGGACCCAAACCTGCAAACCCTGGGCCACCGAAGCAGAGCGCATGAACTTAACCACTACACCACCAGGCCAGCCCCCAAAAACATTCCTTTCTAATGTATCAAGTAGGTGCATGTGCATACGTTATATTTAGTGAGACTATCTAGAATCATCAAAAGAAACTTTTTTGTTTTGTGTTAACTCCTTTTTACATTTATCCATTTGATTTTTGTGTGGCAACATCTTCACCTAGGGTAGAAAACATCTGCAGAAAATCTGCTTTTTAACCTCTAATAATTGTGGAATGTTTGATATTAGTTTTAATGAATGATAATTTTTAATAAAGCTTTTAGTTTACATGTAATTTCTAAACTAATGTAAGCCTACAAGGTGATTCTTTCTAACATTAATTGAATTTATAAGGTAGAAATGGAAATTTTCTTAACTATAATAGAAATATATTTTTAGACTACTTTAAATGCTTGCTCACTTTGTGGTAACAGTATGATCATTTACTTCTTAACTAAATTAGTTTTTTTTTAAAAGAAACACTGACTATTTAATTTATAATTTGTCCAACAGCCAATTTCCAAAGGAATTATTTTTAAAAAGGTACATATATATATTAGTAAGCTATTCTGCTTAGAAGTCACACAAAGGAGACCAAAAAAAACTGTACCGTGATCCAAAAATAAAAATGAGTTCAATAATTTAATCCATGTAAAGATTCTATGCCAACATCTAGAAACAAAATCATCATACTGCTGCATATGTCTTTTGACTATTTTATTTGTCTTCAACGTCATATAAATCACACTCTCAAATATATGTAAGCAGTCACTTATTGCTTAGCGTAAAACTTCAAAAATGTATCAGGGAGAAATTTTAAACACTGATGACTGTATGGACCCATGACAGTTCCACTGGGACAAGTTATTGGACCCCAACCTAGTAGACTCCGATTTGCAGAGCTGGGCAACCAGAAGATCAACACACACGGTGAGGGTGGAGGCTGATGGCACTGAAGCTTGAAATGACATACACCTTAAGGAGGGTACTAAGGAGCTTGCAGGATTTGGTACTAGAGGGAGAGGGCCTAGTGAAATTGTGTTGGTGTGATGCTGTCTACCTCGTAATGATTCTCTTAGAGAAGACTGTGAAGCTGGAACTTCCCCTAAGTCCACATGCTCACATTGCATTCATGCCTCCTGTGTCTGTCACCCTGTTTTGTGAGCACATCGAAAGCAGGATCCTTGTCTTATTCATAATTCATCTCATAGACTAGCTTGACACAGAGCCTAGAGCATACTTTAAGTGTTCAATAAATGTTGAATTGAATTGCTGATGGAATGAGCCCATTGGCACCACCTACCACTTCCCAGAAACCAATATTCACTTCATTTCTTGCCACACAATAGTTGGCTACCCTCGAATTGTATTATCTACTTCTATTATCAAAAAAGGAAATTACTGCCTAATTACTGTCAATTAAAATATACCTCTAAACATAAGTCATTGGGAACTCTTGAATGCCTTCCTGCTGTTCTTTCCTCCCTAATCTAACTCAATTAACCAGCACTCCTGAAAGAAGAATTTTCTGGCAGACTGGACTAGAGCATCGGAGATAGCCCTACCTTTCTATTGGCCTTCAGAAAAATGGTATGTAACTCTTTGCCATGATGAAAGAATGGGGGCCAGACCTGCAAGACTAGGGACATGGAACAGAATATGAATGAGTCCTAGAAAAGAAAGGAAGTTTTGGTGGGCATGAGTAATATTGGCAGGCCCCGATGAATTAAAAAGAATTCTTATTTAAGAAACATTCACCCAGGGCCGCCCGGTGGCGCAGCGGTTTAGTCCGCGCTTGGCAACCCGGAGTTTGCGAGTTCGGATCCCGGTTGCCCGCCGACGCACTGCCTGTCAGCCATGCCGTGGTGGCGTCCCATATAAAGTGGAGAAAGATGGGCACGGGTGTTAGCCCAGGGCCAGTCTTCCTCAGCAAAAAGGGGAGGATTGGCAACAGATGTTAGCTCAGGGCTGGTCTTCCCCACAAAAAAAAAAAGAAACATTCACCCAAAAGATCTGGTGGTTTCAATGGCCCCAAAGGACCTGCCAAACCAGGGTTGATCACTGTTTTCCATAGTCCTGAGGCAAGGAGAGCCTATCTTTGTGGTTGAAAAAATCAGGGAGCAGACAGGATTCCTCCTGATTCCTGAAGAGGAAAGAGATTTTGTGCCACCTGGTACCCCTCCAAAGGCAGAGGCACTTGCTCACCAATTTCAGGATTTAGTCACTTAAAGCATCCCAACAACCAGACTGCAGTTATGGGTAGGCAAAGTAATAACAGTCAAAGAGAGATAATAAGTTTTAAACAAACAAAGAAGATTAGTTCCAAATGCAACAGAGTTTCTAGAGAAGTCAGATGACAATGTGAATAAAAAATAAGAGAATTCAAAGAGATTTAAGCCCATTTAAAAGAAGACTTTGCTATTTAATCTCCAAAGAAGTATATATAAAAATTTTTTTTAAAAGATTCAAGTTTAGCAGATAAAGTGGGAAAAGCAGAATCATTATTGACATCCTAATTATTGTACTGGAGGATCAAGTAGAAGAAATACCTTAAAATACAGAACAAAGCACAAAAATAGAAATTATGAAGGACAAAATAAGAGATTTGGAAAACAATGTTGACTTTGAAAACCTTAGGCTAGAAAAGGATCTCCAAGTTCCTGGATAAAGATTGATAATAAAAGAAACAGGGCCCCGCCCCATGGCCGAGTGGTTAAAGTTCAGCAACCTAGGTTTAGATCCCGGGCACGGACCTACTCCGCTCACCAGCCATGCTGTGGCGGTGTGCCACATGTGAAGTAGAGGAAGATTGGCCCAGATGTTAGGTCAGGGCTAATCTTCCTCAAGCAAAAAGAGAGGAAGGTTGGCAATGGATGTTAGCTCAGGGTGAATCTTCCTCAGAAAGAAAAAAAAGAAAAGAAACAAAGGTAGGCAAATCCTAGTAAAATGCCTGAAATTCACAGATCTGAAGGAATATGTGTTTGTACATTTACAGAACTGACAGTCTGTATAGTTGCATGTCAGTGGGATCCCACGTCCCTGTTAATTTGCACAGTGCTCTCAGAGATGTTTTAACTTTGTGTCTGATAGGGTCGCAAGTTAAACTGCTTTTAATTTTGTCATGTTTTATTTATTTATCCCTCATCCATATATCAAATGATTTTTAAATCAATTAAATCCATTAGAGCAATTCTTTTTTAAAAAAAGAACTATTCAGGGAATAGTTTGAAAAGGAAATAATCTTCTAATATTAATCATCTTATTTTTTTCATCTATTTAGAAAATTCCTCTTTTGCAAAATAAGTTTTGTTATCTTTGTTATTTAAGCATAACTGGTACATACAGATGCTCTTAATGCCTTACATCATTGTCTCTAATAAAATGGTGCTTTCTTCTAAATAGGTTCCTGAAATTCACTGTATTTTGCGATCAATCATGAATTGACTTTGGACCATTAATTATACTAGTTCTTTATTTTCAAATCATATTATCCTCATTATACTACCTCATAAGGCTGCTTAAAGCAACAGCAACTAAAAGATTCATGCAAATAGGGGATTCCTTCTTCCTCCTCTCTTCATTCTTGCCTATAATCAATCTCTCTCTCTCTCCCCTGACTCCCCCTTCCTATTGCCTTCCTTCATCTTCTATGTATCTCACTTTATTCTGAGCTATAGAATATTTACCCTCTTTTAGTCCACTATTTATTCTCATTGGGCTCACGATATCCTGAATTCTTTTTTAATTTAAGTATGTAGTAAATGTTCAGTTTTGCAGCTGTATTTATTACTTATATATGTAAAACTTAGGAAGTGACTTTTAAAAAGCAATGAGCATTTTTCATTTCCTTAAATAAAAAGCAAACATATACCATAGTCCTTTTTCATAGAAAGAAAATTTTTTAATGTGTTACAATTTAGATGCCACCATAAAGAGGACAGGTGCTCAAATTTAGCAACAGTGAAAAAGAAGCTAATGGGAGGTTTAAATGTGCATCAGAACAAAAGCTGGAAACAGGGGTTGTGTAGGGAAGTAATCAGTGATGATGTGTAAGAGAGGGAAAGGCTAAGAAGAGCAAAATATTTGCAACTCTCTGGTTCTGGAAACATGCTTTTAGCATTTGTGTTTGAGAAAATTCTCAGATATTAAGATGTCTTACAATAAAAACCTTAATTCAAAAAAACCTCCCCAAGTAACACTCTAAAAGATAATCCAATCCAAATTATGAAGATATAATTTAGAAAAAATTGTAAGCTAATATATTAACATTTATAATCTCCCCATATGTATTTTGTGTTTAAAATAGTAGTGCTTTCAGGTAGTTAAGGCTGGTGTTGAACGACATCTAGCTTTTTGTTTCATAGACCTTCTTTTAGATTTCTCCAACCTGATTAAACTAAATAGGATACACACAGATGGTAAAACCTTATGTTATCCTACTCAGAAAAGATTAGCTTCATTAAAATGAAAATTAGCTACCACCTGCTAAATATGTTTTGGCACCTACTAAGTGGCATTACTAAGGAAAAATCACAAAGCCTTTTTTTCAAGCCTTCAAAGAATCCTTGGAATTATCTTGAAGCAGTAAGGTGGACAACAAAGATGCAAAGAAATTACTTTTTTTCCCTACAAAAAAATTATCAAATCCACTTTCTTTCCTCTCAAACTATTGTTTTAATGTATAAGAGAAGACTAAAATTAAGCTGTGAACTAAGGTCTGAAGAAGGATTTATGCCTTCCTCATATGAATATAAGGTAGAAGACCAATACGAGAAATGTTAAGATTAAATATTTGCTTCATTCTGTGCCAGTTTTTAGGGAACTAGAGACAAATGTATTAGATGCTGAAAATAAAACAGTTGTAATTTGTAAAAGTGAATCAACTAAATAAAAATGTTAAAAATTCACTGAAAAAAACTATACCTGGAGGATTTTTTTTTTTTAACATACATGTCACTTTTAGGTGGGGTGACACTATGTCCATCCTGGTTAGCCACAGAAAGTTTCAGTTCATACTTAGTGTCCTAAAATTATTAATAGCATTCCTTTTCATTCTCAAAATATCCCAGTTTAAATGGCAAATTATATTATCATCCTTGATTTTAGTCATACACTCTATAAGAATTCTAAAAACTAACTCCAATAATTTTAACATAAATGAACATGGTTGGGAATCTGGAAAACCAAAAAAAAACAGAGGTCTATGAAATCTCTCTGGAAAGAGTACCAGAAATGACCTCATTTCAAACTTCTCCTTTTTCAATCTAGTGCTTGAATTTCCTTTACAGCTTCAGTGGTGATTGTCCAACTGTTACTTGAAGTCTGATGTATGAAGTTCATTCAACATAAGGAAAGCCTGCTAAATCCTCACTCAGACATTCATTACTGTTCATTTATACAAGATCTAAGAAGCTGGACTTTCTGTTTTTTCAGACCCCAGTAGAATGAAATCTTCAGAGGCGGGGTAACTAGAAGGAGGGTCACCATGCACCAGAAGCAGTGACTGCAGGCGTCCAGGAAGAAGAAGGAATAAAAGGTAAAGGAACATGTGCATAAATTCAAAAAGTGTGTGAGTCATTTTAAAATTAGGATCAATATCAGATGTTGAAGGAGAATAAAAAATGGCATACATACATCCTAAGAGGGATTTTTTTCCCAATGACCAATAATCAGACACTCAGAGTTAAAATAAACCTACTGGGAAAGTTATACGGACACAGGGAGCTTAAAATGTGTTCCAAATATTTTTGTGGTTTAAGAAACTCAAGTGAGAAGCAGTTTTTTTGATCTAGACATTCTCTCATGGGGAGAATTCTGTTTTGCTTGACTAGAAACACATTCTAAAATGAAATAGATTCCACATGAATGCTTTAGTTGCTCTACTACCACAAGAGTGATTTTTAAATACTCTTCACACTTTCTGTATATATGAAAGCAGCTGGATATTTGTTACTTATGTTCTTCTATTATGGGATTTTGTTTGTGTTTGTCCCAAGTCAAGCACATATTTATTACAAAATTACTATGTTGCACTTATCTAATCAAGCAATATCACTGCATAAAATGTTAAGATTGAATTATTTTTGTAAATAATAATTTTCTTTATGTTTTAATAATGTATTAAGTGCCTATTATGTGCATAGTCCTTTTGTAGTAAAATTAGAAATATTACTGTTATAATGAACAAAAATAAAATGCAAAAAATAAAACAAAATTAGTGTTAAAATACACATTTTGTAATTCATATGTAAAAAAGTCATTTAGGACCAGTGTTTATGATTGCCAGCAATTATGTCAGCAGACTTAGACTTTACTCTGGCCCTGTTACCTCTGTATCTTGGTAACCTCGCGCAAACTCTCTCTTACAGCCTTGTGAAGATTAAAACAGGTAACACTGTACATAACTCATAGTACCTGCTCAAGGTTTCTGGGATTAATATTACCAAAAATTAGTATTATTTTTCTCAGGTGGCATGTAAAATAAGTAATACATTTAAATTTCTCTAGGTCTACGTCCTGTGAGTTAACTTTCATGATCTGATTTTCTGACTATGACTAAAATTCCCTCCGATAAACATATAATAAGTGCTTAACGATTAAAAATTTTTCCTAAAAAGAGTTGGTCAAACCATCCAAGGATTAAAGGAAAGAAAATACATTTAAAATAAAATTTAAAAAAATCTTTCCCACAACAAACAAACAAAAAATAAGTGCCACAGACACAAATATATGTTCACACAAACAAAATACAGTTTGATACGGAAGAGAAATCTTGGTGAGATATACAAAGCAATTATGAGAGATTTTTCTCAATAGCAGATTTGATTAGTTTCAGAGAATTTTGAATTCCATAAGGGGTATAGCACAGAGACTTTTTGACTTTGGGATAAGAATGCAAAAAAAAAAAAAAAAAAAGAAAGAGAAAAGATACTATCAATTTAGTTAAATAGCAGAAGTACAGAGAGCTAATAGTAATTTTTCTTGTCTAAATCTGTATTTCTTTTTGCTTCTTCAGATCATATTGTGTCTAATATTTAACTTGGAAATGTAAGGTTAAATTAGTACATGTGATGTTTTCTAACAAATGCTTCTGTTTGGGGAAAAATATTTAACGGGTTGCTTTGTGTGGTTATTTCTGGTTATGTGCTATTGAAAACAGCTAAAGATTAGAGTCTAAAAAAGTCAAATCATTCAAAATGACAGCAATATTTGAAGGAGTAATTGGGAAACAAACTAGAACTCTAGACAAGTTTAGATCAAAAAGAAATTATGAGTGTCAAGCTAAGATGATCACACTTTATCCTATGGTCAATTGGAGTTAATGAAAGACAAATAAGGGAAGTGAAATAATTAGGTTTGAAATTTGATTTTTATATTTTAATTAGCAGCTTTGTGTGGGAAAGGCAAGGAATGCACAAGAATGCAGGGTGCCCCTCTAAAGAAGCTGGACTTGAATTTAGAGCTTCTGACACATTCAGTCATCAAGGAAGGATTCGGTTGATGTGGAGGCTGACCGAGCTTTAGAATTTAGGTTCTAAGAGGGAGGACTATGTCTCCCTTATTCACTCTGATTTCTGGCTGGCTGCTGCCACTCATAACAGGTCTGCCTTGTTCACTATGATTTGTCTTAGGGAGGGATCTTCCTCATAAAATCCACCCGAGCCTTGTGAATATGCACAATCTTTTTAGGATAGGTATAACTAAAAAATGTTTATTTTAAAGAAGCAAGCTTATGAATTACTAAAAATTCAGATTCTGGGAACACTCTCAGTATTGGCATCTGGCAGAAGCAAAATAAAAGGAGAGAAGTATGTTAAAAAGATGTTTGAGTTCATGAAATTTATAGAAACTGGAGTCTCTGTTTCTCAGAGACTTATTAGAAGAGTTCCAGGATGCCCTCTTTTAAGAGAGATTTTAGGATACAAACTCTCTTTTTTTCCCTGAAGAAATAGTAACATCAAGCCTTAAAAATATATTCAATTTTGCCCCAAATATTGTTTACTCAGTTATTAAGGTCATGTTTGACAATAATATTCACGTCACAGGATTTCAAATATGACTCCTTACCTCTTATGCCGTGTATCAAGTAAAAACTTGTTGGACACAAGGAGCATTGAGCTGATTATTCCAGGTTTACTGTGGTACCACTTACTTAGTCACCAGAGAAACAACGGAATTCTGTGCCTCAGATCACATATGGAAACAGACTGAAACTAGACAGAGGCTTTGTAGACATAAAAATGTGGTCCCAGGGTCCAGCCCAGGGGCCTAGCGGTTAAGTTTGTGGGCTCTGCTTCAGCAGCCCAGGGTTCACAGGTTTGGATCCCAGGAGTATACACACCACTTATCAAGCCATGCTGTGGAAGACGTCCCACATATAAAGTAGAGGAAGATCGGCATGGATGTTAGCCCAGGGCCAATCTTCCTTAGCAAAAAGAGGAGGATTGGTAACAGATAACAGATATTAGCTCAGGGCTAATCTTCCTCACCAAAACAAGAAAAAAAGAAAATGTGGTCCTGTTCTCTAACCAAGAGTATCTGAAAGGATGCTCTAACTGAATGTGGCATTCTACAAAGTGATGATTAGGAAATAACTCTTGCTTAAAGTCTCAATGATACATGCTAGTATGTATCTATGCAATTGCCTACCTGATTATACAATAAACTCTGCTAAATAGTTACACATCTAATAAACATTATTGTGCTTAAAACATTTTGCCCCACTTGTTGCTAATTACACACCATTGAGGAGGGTTAAATTCTTAAGACTACTTTACCATGAAAGAGCCCTACGACTTCAGCAATTGCAACAAAACTACTAGCCAAGGAAGAGAATTGCTCCTATCAGTTCATTAGAGTCTATCCAGAATATACTTATCGGAAACCAATAAGTTTAATAAAGTCCCTTTCTATATTCAAAGCCTTTGTAAGATTTGTCTCAGGGAAGGATCATCCTTATAAAAGCCCCTTGGTCCTAGTGAATAGATGGAAGCCTTTTAAGAAAGTTATAACTAGAAAATATTTATTTTAAGGAAGCAACCTTATGAATAACTAAAGATTCAGATTCTGGGAATATGTTGACCTGAAGGAAGCCTATCTTCATAGAAAATCTCTTCATTTCACCTTTATATTCTGTGCTAAATTGAGTAAAATATACAAGGCCTCGTTTGAAAAAAATGTTACTAAAGGAATGTAAAATTACTTTGATCTAGCTATCAATGCACATCACCAAACAGTGTTCTATAAAATGACAGGAGAAAGGGTTAAAAATGGTACTGTCTTTAACATCCTCTGAAGAAATTACAGAATAATTAATAGTCATATAAATTTATACACAATGAAATCACAGAATGTTGAAAATGAATTGCTTTCTAGTCTTGACATCATGTGAATACATCCATACATATAGACAGACCCAAGAAGAGAGACCAGGTTCCTGTTTTCTAATCAAAGTTTTACACATGGAAACATAACTGAGACTGTGTTCTCTAAAAAAATGTCTAAATATAAGATACAAAAGGAAAGGAAATGGGTTCATAGATGGAAATGAAATAAGGTAATCAAAATTTATTTAACAATTTCTACCTCTCTATAAGGCACTGTCCAGATCAAGACAAATGTGTAAAACATGACAATGAAAAAATAATAACAACTCAATATAATAAGAAATGTCACTAGTCATTGAATCATTAATTGTAAAATGGTAAGAAAGAGAAGGAAGCAAAACACTGCCTTTGGCAGAGACAGCGGTTCTTAGTTTGCTGCTGGAGACCAGTTTTTATGTGATAAAGAACCGAACTAATCTGATAGCAATGAGAAAAGGACATGAGAAGGCTTGTGTTAGACTTGGGGAATGTGTATTTATTGCAGAACATATTGTATCAATATATACAATATGAAACACAGAGAACTAGAGCTCTTAGCAGCTGTGGAAATGGAAGTATAACTTATACTGTGTAAGACCTTTTTAAGCACGATGTTACTAACGCAAGACGCACCTATGTGCATGTAATAGACCTTTCATTCTCAAAAGTCTCTTTCAAGAAGTTTACAAATAAATGTTTCAGCCAACCAATGATTATTTTAGGAAACAGTGATTCAGCAAATATTTATTGAGTCATATGTCAGGGAAAAAAGACAGGTACCTGAAATGCAATCATGTACAAGACCTAGAATCTGCCTATAAGTTGCTTATTGTCTAATAGAGAAGAAAGATAAGTAAACAAGAATATATAAAAGGACAATACTAGCTGATTAACTCCTACTCCAGATATTCTTCTTATTCCATTCTTATCTATTTTTGTTTTTACTCTTACATAGGATATTGGATTTTCTGTTTCAATTGCCATGAATTTATTACTCATTATGGGCACTTACAGTTAATGACGCAAAACAGAAATCACTCACCGATATTTTGAATACATTGTTTCTAGATTGTTTAAGATTAATATTGATAATTTGAAGAGATCAAAATGGCACTAACGTCCCAAAATACATTTTTAGGGGCTTTGGAGTGACTACCTCCTATGAAATTCCCCATCAATCTCATGCTGAGATGGAACTGTTCCAAGATGGGATTTCATACTGGGAATTCAGAATCAACATTTCATTTTTCTCATGTTAATGAACATGCCACAGTAATTATTCCACACTACTTTTTCAACATGATATAGTAATTGTTCTCTAATAGAGGTGAGCACAATAAACCAGTGAAATAACTATCCAGGGTCTAAATTATCTTGGAAAGCTACTGGCTTCAGCATGCTATGCACCTCAATAACGTGTGCTTCCATTTGTTATTCAGCTTAATAAAGCCTTGAGATAAATACACTAAACTAACGGATCAGAATGCTGCATAATGGCTCATAAAATGAACAGAAATTACAAGCACATAAGAAAGCTGGCATTCCATTTTTCACAAACCACCAATGAAGATACCTATAATTTGAACTTCTACCTCTATTCCTGTGTGTTCATTCCTGATCATCTGCCATCCTCTCCAACCCACACCATCCAAACACCT
The DNA here is from genome assembly GCA_031878705.1 of Tapirus indicus. Classification (NCBI taxonomy): domain Eukaryota; kingdom Metazoa; phylum Chordata; class Mammalia; order Perissodactyla; family Tapiridae; genus Tapirus; species Tapirus indicus. Next base: position 73,103,166 of record CM062919.1, on the reverse strand, counting down.
CCTTTAACTTTGAATATGATGAAGGCTACAAACAGGCAGAATAAGTTTCCATGTATTTTCTATCTCATAAATTTAAAATGGAACAAGAACATAGAATAAAAAAAACTTTAATGACACAATCTGTCATTATAAAACACGAGCATCAGAGTTCTTAGCTCCAAGATGAAATTCTTCCTCAGCAAAACCACAGTGAAATAAATTATTTTAAAAAATAGTGACCCTGGTGAGTAATTCTAAGGAAATATTCTTTCAGTTGTATTGTTTAGAACACTTCTTCATACAAAGAAGTAGCTGCTAAAACACTGACTTCTTCAATTTTGAAATTTTAATAAATTTAATAGATGAACATCCATCTTTTACTTCAAGAGAAATCATTTACTTTCAATGATGAACAAATTAAATGCTTTATTTCATCAATGTTTAACAAAAAAATAATTTTCCAACAATATGGTTTTATTTGCTGTTGTTACATAGGAATACTCATCTGTCCAATCAAAATGGACCAATAATTTTGAGAAAGACTTTTACAAAATTGAGACTTTGACCAACTAAGCATCTGAATATGCTTGTTATGAATCTACTGATATTCTTTTAACGTACTTTGATGTATTAAAATATATACAGGGCAAAAAATGTTTTTAAAAATAACTATGATAACTAAACGTGGCAATCATTTTGCAGTATATACATATATTAAATCATTGTTATACATCTTTAATACTATATTATATGTCAATTATATCTCAATAAAACTGGGGAAAAAACAGAATTAAAAAAAGAATCTGTTCACCACTCCAAAACTCAGACTTTGGGAAGGGCCACAGTACAGGGTGATCCAGCACCAACATTTCGGTTTGTGATGAATTAAGAGAATAAATAAGCACGGTCAGGCAGCCAGCTCTTCTGGTTTGCACCCTTCAGTTCCTTTGCGGTGTGTATGCTGGAATGAGAATTGGCCGACCTGACTTGCGATTCTCTGTGGCTGAGGCACGGTTGCTGGAGAGAGGGCAATCTGGACCAGGAACCCGCATGTGGCCATGGTATAGACTCATAGTATCTTCAGCACTAAGATGTGATAGGAAATGGAGACATCTGGTATCACTGTCTCTGCCCTGACTGAGCTGAGAAAGAAGAGACTCAAGTTTACTAACCAGGAGTATTTGCAGCACCTGCCAGCAAAGTTCCACTTGGTTCCACTTGGCAGTGACAATGTTGAATTTTACCTGAGTCCTGTGCTCCCCCAAAAACAGCAACAGTCAAGAAATTCCCAAACTTTTCTGTGTTCCCCGAAATGACTGCGTACAAGGAACTACTCTTCCCTATATGACTTAGACTAGACTCACAGGTAACCCCTGTGTTACCTATGACAAGGGCAGACAAAGACTCTCCAAATTCTCATTCTTTCTCTCCTAAATGAATAGCTGAACTGTTTGTCCCCCCTAAGCAATCTGGACAAAATGCCCACTAAGTTGACCAAACTTTAGTCAGTCTTCTCTCCTTTCCCAGGCTCCTGAAGTTTCACCCACTTTTGACCTTTGCAATGCTGAAAAACTCCTCCTTCAAAGCCTCTCTGGAGAGCTGGCTGACCTCAGGGGAAGATATTCCCTGATCAACTGTCCTATTACACCAGCATTCATTCCACTTCCCACAGCCGGTTATCTCCAACCTTGTTTACCTGTCTCTGCAAAAGAAAGCTATCTTCTGATGCCACCTGATAGATTTTCAGATCCCCTGGTAGATTTTCCATATTGCGCTAGTTCCCCTGCCCCATCACAGTAGTCATTCCCCCACTGCAATAATCCTTTTGAGTAAGATTCTTCTTAACTGAAGTCCAAATTTGTTCTTATTTGTACACACCCAGGGACTAGCCTGAGGAACAAAGTGAGACATCTTCCTTTCTCCTAATGCCTCAAAGTCATATAAGACTGTTCGTCATATCACTAATGCCAACCATGAGAGGAGCAAGGAGAAAATGGAGAAAACTCAATATTGAATTATTATCTCAAAGACACTAACTTCAACCTCAAGATTCTGTTTAAATTATTGAATCAGACTAAGTTTTAAATTTATTTTTGCTAAAATTATTTTTCCCATTATTGCTTCTATACTCAGATTTATTGTAAGAAGGTGCAAATACAAGAGAAATTTTAGAGAATTAAATAAAATACATATTCTCTGCACAAAAAACTAAATAAAAATAATTATTTCTGTTGAGTTTTTAAGTTAAAGTATCTGCATTTTTTAAAATTATATGGTTATTGACTCAAGAGTGCAATCTAAACCTCCTAAATCTCCATTTTTATTATTAATGTTTTCAGTAACAGTCACAGCAGTAGTAACCATATTTACTTCATGTTTGATTTTCCCATCTGGAGCATTTTTATTAGTAGTAATATTTTCTGAGGCCTTACTCAGCCAAGGCACTGTGCTTTCTACCCAGTGGCTAATATAATCATCATGACAATACTAGGAGAAGAGGACTATAGAGGCAGGTTTATGGTGTAAACTGTGGGGAGTTCTCTGTTGTCCTAGTTTAGTCTCAGTCTTGAGACAATCTCTGTGTCCCTGAGTCTTCTAGGTTGGAGTTTTCTTAGCATTTCTGTCCCTGCTTCCCATAGAAGCTCAACTTTGCCTTGTATCCATGATTAGTCTTGAATGGGAGAGGATCTGTGGCCCTTTCCCCCGGATATCAGACCTCTGCTTTTTCACTTTGCAGACTCCTGAGCCCAAGACAACTTCTCACTACTCATTCAGAGGCAGAGGGAATTTTCTTTTACCCTTCCCCAGCATTAATGGGTCTTCGGCTGAGTCCCAGGGGGCAAGAGGGTTTCCGATCCCTTCCCCAGAGGTAGAAGGGTTTTGCATATATTTTGACCCCAGAAACAGTGGAGTTTTGCCTTGCTTCTAGGGGTGAGCTTGTTCCTCATCCCTCAATGAATCTAGGAGTTTGCTTCATAGGGGAGTCTAGAGAAGTGGATGGAGCCTCACAACTGTCCCTCAGCAGTAGTCAATTACCTCATTCATGCCTGTACCACTGAAGGGCTCTCTCTGGTGTTCTGCCATACCTCTAATCTTTCTCAAAAGCACCCAATGGAAGCTCATAGGAAACAGCTGTAAGTGAAGGCTAAGTTCCCTGGTGACTGGGTTCCAAGCTATTTCAAATTGACATCTAGGGAAGTCCAGTTACTTGTTTGCCTTGTGACCTCAGCTCTTTGACAGGCTAAACAGAATTTATGATTTTGTAAATTATTCAGCTTTTTCTCATTGGCAGTTGGGACTGTGTTCTCTTGCAAATTTTTATATCCTAAACAGAATTTTAAGAATTTAATCAGAATTTTGACAAGAATTAGATTAGCAGAGTGTGTCACATTATAACCTTTAGTAAAAGTGTAGCACTCAGGGAATAACTACATATAAAAATCGTGATATCAGAGACTAAAAATTCCATCAATGGGCTCATCAACATAATAGATACAGCGGAGGCAGTGTTCCTGAAGCTAAGTCAAAAGAAGTTATCCAAACTGAGACAGGAAGAGAGAAAAAATAAATAAATAAAAGATGAACAGAGCATTAAAAGCTATGAGATGGTATCAAATGGTCTAACATATATGAAATTGGGGTCTCAAAAGGAGAAGAGCCTATTTGCTCTTTTGAGAAGAAAGATTTGAATAGACAATGATCAGGAATTTTACAAAATTAATGAAAGCCAAAAATCAAACAATCAAAAACACCATTCCAAGAATGCCAGCTAACAGCATACAGCAGGAGAAAAATGAACATTCAAACAAAAAATTTTGAAAACACACAAACATCTAGAGACAACATTGACAAACTGCTGAAAAATGAAACACAAAAAGAAGATTTTCAAGACTAGAGGAGTGGAGGAGATGGGGTGGGGTGGGATACAGCATACAGAAAACAAAATCAAGAATTACAAAACACATTTCTTGTTACCACACAATACAAAGACAGTGTAATGATATCTTGGGTGCGTTGAAAGCATTGAAAGAAAATCACTTTCATTCCAGAGTTTTATATCCAGTGGCAATATCCTCCAAGACTGAGAGGGAACTGAAGATATATTCAGACAAAACCTGAGAGACTTCAATGCCAGAAAATCTGCTCTCTCAATGTTAAGGAAATTTCTCAGCACAAGTATGATAAAAGATAGCAATTTGAATCTACACAAAGAAATTAAGAGCACTAGAATAATATATCATAACTGCAAAATATATCATAATAAATGCTTAAATTCAAAGACAAGAAACAATAAATAAATGATCTCATCTTCCACCTTAAGAAAACAGAAAAATTGGACAAATTAAACTCAAATTAAACCTTCTGTTTGAAGGGAGGAAATAAAATGAGAAAGAAAAAAATCAATGAAATAGAAATCCAAAAAATAATAAGAAAAATCAATGAAACTAAAGTTGTAATTTGGAAAGATCAACAGAAATGATATACTTCTAGACAGACGGATCATGAAAAAAAGAGAGAAGATACAAGTCACCAATATCAGAAATAAAGGAGAAGATCACTACAGATCCTACAGATGCTAAAAGGATAAGAAAAAAAGATTATGAACACATTTATGTCAATAGGTTTTACAATTTAGATGAAATGGATGCCAAAAATCTGGCAAAAGGAAGGAATAAGTAAATGTTTTATAGTCTTGCTTTGTATCCATTCCTCTGGGCTGTATCCTTGCACCATACATAATATTAAAAATCTATTAAAGACGATGAGTACCTTTTCATATACCTGTTGGCCATCTCTAAGTCTTCTTTGGAGAAATGTCTATTCAAGTGCTTTCCTTATTTTTTAATTGGGTTATTTATTTTTTGGCTATTGAGTAGTAGGAGTTCCTTACGTATGTTAGATATTAAACCATTATCTGGTATATGGTTTGCAAATATTTTCTCCCATTCCAAAGATCGCCTTATCATTCTGTTGATTGTTTTCTTTGCTGTACAGAAGACTTCCAGTTTGATGTAGTCCCAGCTGTCTATTTTTGCTTTTGTTGCCTGTGCTTTTGTGGTCATAACCAAGAAGTCATTCCTAAGACCAATTTCATGAGACTTTTCCCTATCCAGGAGTTTTACAGTTTACCTTTTAGTCTTATCTTTTAGTCTTAAATCTATTTTGAGTTTATTTTTGTATATGGTGTAAGATAACAGTCAAATTTTACTCTTTTGCTTGTGGCTATCCAGTATTCCAAACATAATTTGGTGAAGAGACGATACTTTCTCCATTGTGTATTTTTGGCTACTTTGTCAAAGATCAATTGACTATATGTGTGAGTTTATTTCTGGGCTCTCTATTCCAATGCTCTATGTGTCTCTCTTTATGCCAGGACCATACTGTTTTCATTATTGTAGCTTTGTAATGTTTTTAAATCAGGAAGTGTGAGACCAGTTTTTTTCTTCTCTCTAAAGACTTTTTGACTAGTTTGAGTCCTTTGTGGTTCCATATGAATTTTAGGGTTGTTTTTTCTATTTCTGTAAAACATGCCATTGGGATTTTGATAAGGATGTAATCATCAGGGAAATGTAAATCAAAATCACAATGAGATACCACCTCACACCTATCAGAATGGCTATTATCAAAAAACAAAAACTAACAAGTATTGGTGAAGGTGTGGACAAAAGAGAACCCTTGCACCTGCTAGTAGGAATGTAAATTAGGACGGCCAGTATAAAAAAACATTATGGAGGTTCCTCAAAAAATTAAAAATAGAACTACCATATGATCCAACAATCCATCTTCTGGGGATATATCTAAAGGATCTGAATTCAGGATTGCAAAGCGATATCTACAGTCCCATGCTCATTGCAAACATTATTCACAAAAGAGGTTTATACTAGATAATAAAAGCCAAATATTTGATTTATTCACCAAATTTGACTCTTTTAAGGAAAACTACAACATGGTGGGGTTCTGATATTAGCAAAACCTGTCCATGAGCTCAGCTTTATAAATAGATAGAAGAAAAAGAAAAGGTCTGAAGATTACTCCTCATAAATGCAGCACATTTTATCAGTCATATTATTTTTTTCAAAATCTGGTTCTGCTTTTCCATGTGAACTTAGGACAAATTAATGAATTCATCTGTGCCTCAGTTTTCCCATTTGTAAAATGAGGAATATCATAGTTTCTATTTTATACTGTTTATGCGTTCATTAAGTAGTAGCACAATACCTGGGGTATTGCAAATTCTCAGTACATATTTTTTGATTGATTGATATAATTTAAAAACTTCAAAAAAGATTTTCTTTAACTTTCTGTGGATAATTCAGGCATCTCTCCATCCATATAACCACAGTTGTTAAGAGAAGGTTCAAATTTAATTATGAATGACACTTGGACCATAGTACACTAAACCATTTTAGCTCAGAATAGACTAACAGGGACTACAGAACTTTCCCAATTCTTAATAATCATAAAATTCTTCCCCTAGCTTGCAAAGACCAAATCTGAAAGAAGTCCATTAATCTGATACCATAATTCTACACCAGGTGTAATGTTTCCCTCTGTTACATTTCCTTTGAAATCACCACACTGCTAAATAAACACTGATCAATAACCACAGATATCTGGATTGTGTTGTCATTTCAACTGGTTCACATGAGATATTTATCTTCTTTTACTACATTTTGACAATGTGATGATTCTCATAGAAGTAGTTGCACTCCGAAGCAAGCCAGCTCAACAAAGGAAGTTGGTAAATCCTGAGTATCCTTCAGAGATGGCCCTTTGGGGCCTTGAATATTAGAATTTTGTCCCTAGAAAGCACTCCTATGCATGCCCCCATTCAGAATTATTATTATTCTGAATTATTATTATATCATTATTAGCAAACACTTCAGTTAGAGGAAAGAAGACAAAAAATTGAGTCCAAATTTGGAATGCTGAATTGGTAGTGGGGGACCAAAAGAGTAGAATGTCTGCAGGGACAGGATGAAAAACTATGAGGGGAAAAGAATGGGTAAGACAGATATATTAAAGGTGTATCCAAGGCAAACTATCTACTTAAGAATGTCATAGAAGAATGATCACAGCACGCTCATCAAAACTATTTCATACTTTCCCTTTGGCAACTCAGGTACCAACAAACTTGTTCCCAATTGCCATCAAGGCAACATGCGAAATTTGATCAAGTGAAGGAATATGAATGTATATATGAGCATACAGCTCCATGATGTTAGAGAAAACACTAAAGAAAAACACACAGTCAGCTTTATAATAATGTTTTAAAGGCAGGTTAAGCTACCTCCTACCATTAAAATTCATAACTAATGTATTAACTTCAAGTCATGCTATTAAAATACAATTTTACAGAAATCAAGCAAGCAATGCCTCTTCAGGAATAAGTTTAAAATATGAAACTTCACTTGGTGGAGGTGTAAAGCCACTGACTACTTTCAAATAGACTAAAAAGCTTTCATGGCAGTTCACTCCAAACTTACACTTTAGGTTTCATTATATGTTTAACTTGGGGAGGAAAGATGAAAAGGGAGAGCCCTACAGGAAAAGGGAACTGTGTAAATAATGAATGTTTGATAGTAAAGAAAACCAAAAATATTGTAATTGCAGTATATAGACAATATTATTCCATTTATGATATTGGATGGGATGCAACTAATTTTTCTAAATGTTATTTTGATTCATTTTATTGGTAGTTTCTTCATTTACTTAGGCAGTCATTAGTCAACAAATAATTCTTGAATATATACTATTTCCAAGGTGATGTTGTTCTTTAAAAAATGTAACTCTTATGCCAAGAACACATTTTATGGTATATATGTGTGGCACATACGTAAAATGTGGCTATCTATATAAAATTTTAAATGGATTAAAACTTTATTTTAAAATAACAATATAAAATAAATAAAAATAACACAATAGTTGTTCATTAAATAAACAAGTTTCTTTCAGAAATGTAATTTAAAGGATTTCTCTTTTTTAAAAATTACAATATATAATAAACCAAAATATAGCCCAGGGTATTTATGACACTTAAAGAAGAGCCAAAATATTTTCATGCGTTTGTGTTTATCTGCCCTAGAGGATTAGAGTGATAAATGGTGAGCAGGATGCATGGATTCACATATTCAAGTTATTCAAGTATAAACTGACACAATCGGGCCTACTGTCTCTGGCTCAGTAAGCACAGAAACAGTATTTGGAAGACCTAGAGTGAACCATGACAGTAATCCGCCAAAAAAAGGGTCACTGGAAACTGTGTCTTTAAACTGCAAAGATGTGTCTATCTATTCTAAACTAAATGACGATTTCAGATTTAGAGTGCTATCTCTCTGCAGTGATACCAAGATAAAGTTAACCACAGAGACCGTAAGTATCTTTGCATATGAGAAAATAAGTGCTACATTAGCAAAGCAAAACAATTATAGTTTTAAAAAAAACTGTTGTGTTAGATTTTTTCCAGTGTCAGAGTTGCGGCATTATGACAAAAATATTCTTCCATGATTAAAATGTAAATAGATCTTTATACATCTAACAATACTAGATATATACACAATCAATCTCTCTCTCCATCCCACCCCCCTCCCTCGCTCTGTCTCTCTCTCTCTCTCAGAAATAAATCAAATAGTTTAGTCATCTCTGTATTTGCAGGTGTTCCTCCTCATTTGAGAGAGTTTTAAATGATCACATTTCATTTAATCTGCTTTGGACCACCCCACCCTTCAAAAGGTATATATTATGTTAACTTTATCACCCTTACAAATTAGAGACTGAAAAACAGTATTTCATTCCTAAATGAACTTCACTGATGTGTTTTTAAAATTTCATCATTCTACAATAGCGCATTTTAAAAATCTGTATTTGGCTACAGATTTGACAGTAATTAGGCAAAATCATAACACCATATATATATTCTTTTGAAGACTACAGCTTTAAATACCATGATATTTAGAAAAATATATCCAATGTTTTTCCTTTACTAAATGGTTATGATGTAAATAGGTTCTGAGATATACATAAATTTTTATTTGCCATTAATAAAATATTTTATCATTTTAATCATTTTTAACCAGTGAACAGAATTGGATAAGTAAATTAATGCAGTATCAAAGATATCTAATCATATAACAGCTTTATTTCAATATACCATAAAATTTTACTAGCTGCATAGACTTGGACAAATTATATAATCTCTCTGTGCTACAGTTTCATCCTCTAGGGATAATATAAGACTCCACTACTTTGAGTTGTGATAATTGAATGAGAAAATATTTGTAAAACTTTTAGAATAATATCTTATGTTTAATGTGAAGAACACTGAGTTTCTTAAAGGAACTTTAAACTAAAAAAGAAAATTTACCAGCACATAAAATTTACTGTTCAATGCTGAAATGCCCTATCTAAGCTATCACTCACTGGGTAAAACTGTTGTGTTCTTTAAGATTCATCTTATTCTTACATCTCCAACACCACTGTAAAATTTTTTGGAACAAATATGCTCTTTTTTATGTCTTTGATATGTTCTACTGGGCAATATAATGCCAGTAAAGCAAGTGTTTAATAAATTCTCATTGAAACAGTGCATTTTTATAAATCTGAATATTAATAATGGGTCTTATTCTACAGTTATTTTTCAAAAAATTGTAAGTTAATGTATTCCTAAATGATATATTGTAGTATATGTTTTGCTAAAGGAAATATTTTGTACAGAGATATTGAATGCAATAAATAAAACATAGGCCATATCTTTGTAGAGAAAATTCAAAAATGAAATCATTATATTAAATTATCATTGAGTTTCTAGGAAACAATGAAAGACATCTATTCTTTTTTTCCAACTTTATTGAGGTAAAGTTAATATATTAAAAATTTTACATATTTAATGTATACATTTTGATGTGTTTGGACATCAGCATACACCCATGATACCATCATCACAATCAAGGTGAGAAATATATCCATCACCACCAAAAGATTTCTTGTGTCCACTTGTTTTGTTTTTTGGGTTTGTTTGTGGTAAGAACACGGAACCAGACAAGGATGCCCACTTTCACCATTCCTATTTAACATAGTATTGGAACTCCTGGCCAAAGAAATCAGGCAAGAAAAAGAAATAAAAGGGATCCAAATTGGAAAGGGAAAAGCGAAACTCTCACTATTTGCAGATGACGTGATTTTATACATAGAAAACGCTAAAGAATCCACCAAAAAACTTCTAGAAATAATAAATGAATATTTTAAAGTTGTAGAATACAAAATCAACATACAAAAATCAGTTGTGTTTCTATACACTAACAATGAAGTAGCAGAGAGAGAAATTAAGAATACAATCCCATTTACAATTGCAACAAAAAGAATAAAATATATAGGAATAAACTTAACCAAAGAGGTGAAAGATCTGTACACTGAAATCTATAAAACATTGTTGAAAGAAATTGAAGACACAAAGAAATGGAAAGATATTCCGAGCTCTTGGATTGGAAGAATTAACACAGTTGAAATGTCCATACTTTCTAAGGCAATCTATAGATTCAATGCAATCCCTATTAAAGTTCCAACAACATTTTTCACAGAAATAGAACAAAGAATCCTAAAATTTATATGGGACAACAAAAGACCCTGAATAGCTAAAGGAATACTGAGAAGAAAGAACAAAGCTGGAGCAATCACACTCCCTGATTTCAAAATATACTACAAAGCTATAGTAACCAAAACAGCATGGTACTGGCACAAAAACAGACACAAAGATCAATGGAATAGAATTGAGAGCCCAGAAGTAAACCCACACATCTGTGGACAGCTAATTTTTGACAAGGGAGCCAAGAACATACAATGGTGAAAGGAAAGTCTCTTTAACAAATGGTGTTGGGAAAACTGTACAGCAACATGCAAAAAAAACAAAATGAAAGTAGACCATTATCTTACACCATACACAAAAATTAACTCAAAATGGAATAAAGACTTGAATATAAGACCCAAAACCATGAAACTTCTAGAAGAAAACATAGGCAGTACATTCTTTGACATCAGTCTTATCAACATATTTTCAAGTACCATGTCTGACCAGGCAAGGGAAACAATAGAAAAAATTAAAAAATGGGACTACATTAAACTAAAAAGCTTCTGCAGAGCAAAGGAAACCATCAACAAACAAAAAGACAACCTAACAAGTGGGAGAAGCTATATGCAAACTATATATCTGATAAGGGGTTAATATCTAAAATATACAAAGAACTCACACCTCTCAACAATAAAAAAACTAACAACCCAATTAAAAAATGGGCAAAAGACCTGAACAGACATTTCTCCCAAGAGGATATACAGATGGCCAACAGGGACATGAAAAGATGTTCATCATTAACTAACAGGGAAATGCAAATCAAAACTACAATGAGCTATCACCTCACGCCAGTCAGAATGGCTATAATTAACAAGACAGGAGACAACAAGTGTTAGAGAGGATGTGGAGAGACGGGAACTCTCATACACTGCTGGTGGGAGTGCAAACTGGTGCAGCCACTATGCAACACAGTATGGAGATTCCTCAAAAAATTGAGAATAGAACTACCATACAATCCAGCTATTCCACTGCTGGGTATTTATCCAAAGACCATGAAAACACCAATACATAAAGATACATGCACCCCTGTGTTCATTGCAGCATTGTTCACAATAGCCAAGATTTGGAAGCTACCTAAGTGCCCATCAAGGGACAAATGGATAAAGAAGATGTGGTATATACACACAATGGAATACTACTCGGCCATAAGAAACGATGAAATCTAGCCATTTGTAACAACATGGACGGACATTGAGGGTATTATGCTAAGCGAAATAAGTCAGAGGGAGAAGGTCAAAACTGTATGATCTCACTCATAAGTAGAAGATAAAAACAACAAAAAACAAACGCATAGAGACAGAGATTAGATTGGTGGTTACCAGAAGGGAAGGGAGGAGGAAGGAGGGTGAAATGGATGATTAGGCACATGTGTGTGGTGATGGATTCTAATCAGTATTTCCAGGGTGAACATGACGTAATCTATGCAGAAATAGAAATATAAAGATACACACCTGAAATTTATACAATGTTATAAACCAAGGTTACCGCACTAAAAGAAAAAAGAAATGGAAAAAAAATAAGAACTGATGGACAAACTAATTTTAAATAAAATAGGTAAAAGTCGTGATATAATAAAAAATATATGTTTAAAAAAAAGAACACTCAACATGAGATCTACCCTCTTAACAAGTTTTTAAGTGCACAATACCATATTATTATTGATGAATACACATAGCATTAACAACTAGAACTTGGAAATGACCTCACGTATTTTGTGAAAATAAGGTAAGATTTTCCAAATACTAAAAAAAAATTGTAATATTAAAAAATATATCTGTGAGGCACTTTCAGTTCAGCCAAGATGGAGTCATAGGGACCAGATTTACCAATCCACCAAACAACTAAAAATGAACAAAATATATGAAACAACAGTTCTTAAATTATTTGACATCAGGCTACAAAGAACACTGATAACTGATGGACAGGAAACAAAGAAGGTGAACCCAACAATTGCTCAAGTTTACCGCCTAAAGAAAGTTTCTAAACCATGGCAAAGGAAGGAAGACTGTAGGAGAGTCCAGTATACTCTGCAAGTATTCCCCTTCAAGTACTCAGCAGAGTACTGATCAGTGCATGTGTGAGAGGAAACTATCAAAAGCTGGAGAAAGAAACACATGAAAGGTGTCGACATATCATTCACCAAGGCTTACTGAAGGCTGAGACTATTGACTGTTCTTAACACCACCATGGAAAACTTCATAATAGGGCATTGAGTAGAGTACTCAGAACAGTTTGCAGAAGAAAAGTTGAGTAAATTTGAAGAAATAGCAAAACAAACTATTCAAAATTAAGCACACAGAGAAAAAAAAACAACTGAAAAAAAAATAGAGCATCAGGAACCTATGGGAAAAGTTCAAGAAGTCTAATACTTGTGTAGTTGGAGTCCCCAAAGAAGTGAGAAGCAGAAAAATATAATGGTTCAATATTTTCTGAATTCGAAGAAAATGATAAACCCCTGGAAACTTAACAAACCCCAAGCACAAGAGATATAAAGAGATTTAGACCCAGGCACGTCATAATCAAATTGCTTGAAACCGGGGGAAAGGAGAACATCTTAAAAGCAACTAGAGGGAAAAAAAGACATTATATATAGGGGAAGAAAGATAAGGAATCAAGCTGATTTATCATCACAAACAACGCAGGCCAAAAGACAACGAATCAACATTTTTAAAATACTGAAAGAAAAACTGTCAACTGATGATTTCTTACCCAGTGAAAATAACAGTCAAAAACAGAAGTAAAATAAAGACCTTTTCAGACACACAAAAGATTAAAAAATTCATCACTAGCAGAACCACATTACAAGTAATGTTAAAGGCAGACCTTCAGGTATAAAGGAAATGATCCAAGATGGAAATGTACAAATGAAAGAAAAGGCCTAGGAATGGTAACTCTGTGGATAAACATTTTTCATATTATTAAAAGGCCTTTGTTTTAAAACAGAATTGACTATTTAAGGAGAAAAATAATGATGTAGTGTGGAGTTATAACATATCCAGAAGTAAAATCTACAGCAGTTAACACAGAGGCCAGGACCGGAAAAACGGGAGTAGAGTGATTTAAGGTTCTTATACTATTTTGAAGTGCCATAATATCAGTTGAAGGTAGACTCTGGTAAGTTAAATATGAATACTATAAACCCTGAAGCAACCTCTAAAATGATACAATAAAATCAACAAATAAGTCAACCAAAAGGCAAAATAGAATCATAAAAGAAATGCTCAATTAATCCAAAAGAAGGCAGAACAAGAGAATAAAGCATAGATAGGACAAATAGAAAAGAATAGCAAGATAGTAGATTTAAATTCAACCATATCAAAAATCACTTTAAATACAAATTATCTTAATCAAATTAAAGGCCAGAGACATTTAGATTGGATTAAGATTAAAAAAAAGCAAGAGCCAACTATATGCTGCCTACAAGAAATACACTTTAAACATAAAAATGTAATTATGTTATAAGTAGGATGGAAAATAAGATACCATGCTTGTACTAATCAAAAAAAGGCTGAACTGGCTATATTAATATCAGGCAAAGTACAAATATAGGTAGAAGGATGGAAAATAAGACATCATGCTTATACTAATCAAAAAAAGGCTGGATTGGCTACACTGATATCAGGCAAAGTAGATTTCTGAACAAAGAATATTATCCTATTACCAGATACAAAAAGGATCATTTCACAATGATTAAGGGGGCAATTCAAGAGGACAAAACAATTCTGAATGTCTATGTGTCTAATGACAGATCTGCAAAATACATGAAGCAAAAACAAACAGGGTTTCAAGAAGAAAAAGACAAATTTACAATTACAGAAGGAAATTTCAACACCCCTCAATAATTGATGGAACAAGTATACAGAAATTCAATAAGTATGTAAAAGACTAAATCCTCCAACCTGACACTATTGATAACTGTAGACTAAATCCTCCAACCTGACACTATTGATAACACATATTCATTTCAAGTTAATAAAGAATATTTACCAAGTTAGAGAATATTCTAAGTTAAAACTCTGAGGAACCTAGGAATAGAAGAAAAATGTCTTAACCTGAAAAGGGCATCTATGAAAAACCTACAGGTAACATTATACTTAATAGTGAAGACTGAATACTTTTCTGTTAAGATTGGGAACAAGTTTAGAATGTTCACTCCCACCACTTCCACACAACATTGTCCTGGAGGTACGAACTGATGCAATAAGTCGGAAAAAATAAATATGTCACCCAAAATTGAAGAAATAGAATTTTCTTTACTGGTAGGTGATATGATCATCTATGAAGAAAATCCAATAGAATCTAAAAAGTGTTTTGGGAGGTTTCAGGATATAAGATCAAACAGATCAAACAGACAAAGAGATCAACATCATTATTCATTAGAGAAATGCAAATTAAAATGACAGTGAGACACTCCTATGCATGTATTACAATGTCTAAAATTAAAAAGAACGACCACACCAAGTGTTAGTTAAGATGTTGAACTGGAACTCTCATACACTACCAGTGAGCAGTAAAATGGGATAACTATTTTGGGAAACAAATAGGCACTTTCTTAAAAAATTAAACATACAACTCCTAAATGAACCATCCATTCCACTCCTAAGTATTTACCCAAAATTTACAAGAGCATATATCCATACAAAGACTTGACCACTAATGTCCACAGGAGCTTTACTTGTAATAGCTAAAAACTGGAGGGGCTGGCCTGGTGGCGTAATGGTTAAGTTCACACACTCCACTTTGGCGGCCCAGGGTTCTTGGGTTCAGATCCCAGGCATGGACCTATGCACGGCTTGTCAGGCCATGCTGCGGTGGCATCCACACACGGAAAAGAGAAAGATGGGCACAGATGTTAGCTCGGGGTTAATTTTCCTCAGTAAAAAGAGGAAGATTGGCAACAGATGTTAGCTTAGAGCCAAGCTTCCTCACCAAAAAAAAGAAAAAAAAAAACTGGAAACAACTCAAATGGCCCAATAATACATGAGTGGGTAAACAAATCATGCTATATGCATGCAATGGAATATTACTCAACAATAAAATGCAATGAACTATTGATAAACACAGAAACATGGATAGATCCCATAACATTATGCTGAGCTAAAAGAAACAAGATGGAAACTTTGCTTGATTCTGTTGGTTATTTACCATGATCATAAAATTCTTACCAGTTAGAGTTTAAAAATCACAAATTTACAACTATCTTCCGATTATGCAACATGATATGGGAGAAAGTATATGGGAAAAAGAATTAGGAGATCTTTATTCTAGTTCTGGTTTTATAATGACTGGCTCACCGACTATGGTTAAATCACTGAACCACTCCAGACTTCAGTTTACTCACCTATAAAGTGAAAGAGTTGTACAAGATCATTGGTCCTCAACCTTGTTTGGATTCATGGAATATTTTGGAGTATTGCTTTTTAGGGCTGGGCAATTAAAGGGACTTGAGGATCACCAACAGAATGCTTTTTAGAGCAACAATAATTAAAACACAATCTTTACCTTATACCGATCTATTCCAATACCACACCATTATTTTTAAACAACCCACACTTAATATGCCATTTCATCACCTTTCAGCTGTGTCATTTTGCCCTTACACTGCTCTCTTATAAACACAAGAGGTGAAGTTCGCATATGTTCCAGGAAATATGACATCTTTCCTTGGAACTGGCTTGACCTTACGACTACATTTACCATTTACCGTCAGGATCTGTACCAAACACTACAACATACTATGCAATCCACTTAAAGTTGTTCCAGGAATACTGCATACGGACAGTACTAGCAAAAGTAAAGTATATGTTTTTCAAAATTGGACAGCATTCCTGTGAAGCAGTTACAGCCACTGTAGTAAATTATCTCTATGGCTTGTTTGAAAAATCCTATCTATCATTCGGGTTCGTTGTGTTAAAGAGGTAACATCTATATACTATGAGTCACAGCTGACACACAATAAATGTAAATTCTGCTCACCTATGAGACACTAGTAGTTCCATGTCCTTGGATATTACTCAGAACATAGATGTAATTCTGAAATTCTTCAGCCAGTTCTTGCTTAAAGCCCCATTTTTTCTGTTTCTAATATATTTCAGTTTTGTGAAAGACTTTATTCCTTGCTTAGGTTGTGACAAACCTAAGAATTCCAGGTAATTCTTTACACTTAGAAAGATTTCATAAAACATAGGCTTTATTAAAGGGGATTGAGGATTTCCTTTGACATTACTGAAATAAATTTGTATCTCTCTTTTTCAGAAATTAATAAAAGGTTGCATTATTTTAATGCTTAGTGATCAATAATTTTTATTCTTTTTTAATTGAGGTATAGTTGACATATAACATCATATTAGTTTCAGGTGTACAACATAATGGTTTGATATTTGTGTATATTACAAAATGATCACCACAACAGTCCCTTTAACATCTGTCACCATACATAATTACAATTCTTTTTCCTGTGATGAGAACCTTCAAGATCCACTCTCCTAGCTACTTTCAAATATTCAATATTATTAACTACAGTCACCATGCTGTACATTACATCCTCATGACTTATTCATTTTATAACTGGAAATTTGTATCTTTTGACCCCCTTCACCCCTTTCACCATCCCCCCACCCGCTGCCTAGGCAATCACCGATGTGTTCTTTCTATCTGTGAGCTCAAGGTTTTTCTGTTTGATTGCTTTTTGGGTTTTTTGTTTGTTTGTTTGTTTTAGATTCCACATGTAAGTAAGATCATACAGTATTTACCTTTTTCTGTCTAACTTATTTCACTTAGCATAATGCCCTCAAAGTCCATCCATGTTGTCACAAATGGCAAGATTTTGTTCTTTTTTATGACTGAATAATATTTGTGCATGTGTGTGTGTATGTATGTGTCCATCTGTATCACATTTTCTTTATCTATTCATCCATCAACGGACACTTAGGTTGTTTCCATGTCTTGGCTATTGTAAATAATGCTGCAATAAACATGGGAGTGCAGATACCTCTTCGAATTAGTGTTTTCGTTTTCTTCAAATAAATGACCAGAAGTGGAATTACTGGATCATATGGTAGTTCTAGTTTCAATTTTTTGAGGAATCTCTATATAGTTTTCCATAGTGGCTGGACTGATTTGCATTCCCATTAACAATACACAAGGGTTCCCTTTTCTCCACATTCTAACTAGCACTCATTTTTTTTTTTTGATAATAGCTATTCCAACAGGTGTGAGGTGATAGCTCATTGTGGTTTTGATTTGCATTTCCCTGATGATTAGTGATGTTGAGCATCTTTTCATGTACCTGTTGGCCAACTGTATGGCTTCTTTGGAAAAATGTCTATTCAGATCCTCTGTCCATTTTTTATTCAGATTGTTTGGGGTTTTTTTGACATTGAGTTGTATGAGTTCTTTATATATTTTGGATATTAACCCCTTATCAGATACATGATCTGCAAATATTTTCTCCCATTCAGTGGGTTGACTTTTCTTTTTGTTCATGGTTTCCTTTGCTGTTCAGAAGCTTTTTAGTTTGATGTAGTTTCACTGGTTCATTTTGACTTTTGTTGTCTTCATTTTGGGTGTCAGATCTAAAAAACTCATTGCCAAAATGAATTTATCAAGGAGCTTATCTCCTATGTTTTCTTCTAGGAGTTTTATGGTTTCAGGTCTTACAGTCAAGTCTTTAATCCAGTTTGAGTCAATTTTTGTGTAAGGTATAAAATAGTGGTCCAGTTTCATTCTTTTGCATGTGGCTGTACAGTTTTCCCAACACTATTTAATGACTATACTGTCCTTCCCCCATCATATATTCTTGGCTCCTTTATTGTAAATTAATTGGCCATATACACATGGGTTTATTTCTGGGCTCTTTATTCTGTTCCATTGATCAATGTGTCCCTTTCCTAATTTACTGATTAGTATAATTTTTTAAACCAAAATTTTTAATTATTCTTGGGCCAGACTTGAGTCCTTTTTTCATTGGGGTTTAAAATTAAAGTGAAAGATGTGCACCTCTCTTTGACCATTTTAAGCTCTTTGGAAAGTTTTATTTGGGATTTTTCAGCTGATAAAAAGAGAGAAATTTATTATTCTGGGAAAATCGTCTCCCAATCTCAAGGTCCACATCCAATTATACCTTAGGAAACGTAGTTGGAGGCTTTAGAAATACCAACGGAAAAATGTGTCTCTTTCTATTCTTTTATTTGGATTAAAAAATTTGGCATCTGTTTTTATAAATGCTTTCTAAGCAAAATTTTAATATATCTATGACACATCTGTGCTTTCAGTAAGGTTTGGAATATACTACAAACTGAAGATTTTATGTATAATGAGTATCTCCTAGACTATAAGGAAATCAGTGTCTCCTTTATTTATATAATTGCATATTCAAAATTTTATTGAAGAAATTAGAGCCTTTCTACTCTGAAAGTAATTCAGAAAGCAGTTAACTTTTCTCTGTGACTAAGCCTCCGCAGGTTTCTTTTATTACCTCCAAATATCTCTCATTAACTCTTAATTATGCCTTCACAGAATAAAAATTATGGGGACCTTAAAGCTAATGGATTTGAGGTTATTCTTCAAAATACTATATTTTTGTTGTGGTTTTTGGTTTTGTTTATTTGTTTGGTTTTGTTGTTTGTTTGTGCCTTTTTCCTGTAACTCTTCTCCCGATCCAGTTATCAATTAGTCCACCCCCTCTTCACACTGGATTGCTCCAATACAGGAAGTAGATGTTATAGCAAAAAACAGACTTTTCATTCTTCCATAACTGTTTCTGAAAATAGAATACAATATAACTTGAGAGTAAAGAAAATATTTTCAAAGGGATGAGTCTCTTTGATTAGGAGATTTCCTAATGGGTTAATATAACTTAACAATGACCAAAGATTTTTAGTGAGTGAAGTTTCTAAAGTACACTAGGTAGTGGATGTGGGCCTTAACAGAACTAGGATCTAGTACCAGTTCTGCCTTTCTTCTAGCTGAGTGTCTTTGGAAAAGTTATTTAATTTCTCTACGTTTTAATTTTCTTACATAAAAAATTCAGCTAATAAAATAGCACCTATTCTGGGTGATTATTAAAAGATTGTATTAGCTAATGATGAAAGCTGTTAACATGATAACTACTATATAAATAAGCACTCAATAAATGTTAAATAATAATATTTTTATTTGTATGTCCAGAGCCTGCTACAAGGTTTGCACATAATTGTATTTCCATTTGTGTTGGGTAGATGAATTAACTTTTAGTTTGGGTAATAGCTGACATAGCCTGAGTTCATGACAATCTCTCTTGCATAAATATATTATTGATAATCTAGCTTTTCTTTGGCTCAAGTTTTCATATACTCATAGGTAAGTTTACATTTCACCTCACTAAAGCAGCCCATTCCACGTCACTCATTTCCAAAGCACGCTGTGCTTAAAAAGCTTCTAAAATTTGGGGCCAATTTTAAGCCTGGTTTCACAGATATTAACAATTTAGAGAATGGAGAATGAATTTTAAAAGCTAAACAGTCTAATTGGTTTAACAATAAAATAAGTTTAACAGAAAAGAGGGGTTAGGAAGTGGGAGTGAAATATAGAAAAAAATGAGTAGGAGCAAAAATTTGAAAAATAATTACAAAGGAAACGAAGGCACAGGACTAACTAAAAAAAGGAAAATAAGGGACCAGCCCAGTGGTGTAGCAGTTAAGTTCGCACGCTCTGCTTCTGGCGGCCTGGCGTTCACAGGTTCACATCCCAGGCGCGGACCGATGCACTTGTCAAACCATGCTGTGGTGGCATCCCATATAAAGTAGAGGAAGATGGGCATGGATGTTAGCCCAGGGTCAATCTTCCTCCCCCCCCCCAAAAAGGAAAATAAGTTTAAACCCATGCAAAACTTCTGGAAGGCAATGAAAACCTAAATAATAAAAATAATACAAAAATGTTTTGTGAGGATATCAACCTCTGCCTGTATAGGATCTTTCTTTTGTCTATGTTGTATAGTGTCCAAGAGATATAAATTAATAAAATTTGCAACGTGGTTTGTTTATTACCACATTGATTAGTCAAGATTTATGCAAGTGTGTTAGATGCTTTTCACATTAGTAGAAATGGGTAGAAAATTGAGCTGACCTCTATATTAACATCTCACAATCTCATTATTTATTCTATTGGCACCTAATTTAATATCAAGACTAAACAGAAGGCCATGTCAAATGCGATTTTCAAACAAACAAGATTATGATCTGCAAATAAACATTTAATTGGATACTTTTAAAAGGGAAGATCCAATTAGAGGAATGTAAGCTCTCCCTCAATGAAGATTTTGACGAAACTACAAAAAAGTGCAACATTCACATCCCTAGTAGTTTTTTTCTTGCTATTGGTGAATTAAACTCTACATAAATAATTTTTATTTTATTTTGTGTGTGTGTGTGAGGAAGACCAGCCCTGAGCTAACATCCGTGCCCATCTTCCTCCACTTTATATGGGACGCCACCACAGCGGGGCTGACAAGCAGTGCATCGGCGGGCGCCCAGGATCCGGACCCGTGAACCCCGGGCTGCCCAGCGGCGCAGACTAAACCGCTGCGCCACCGGGCAGCCCCATACATAAATAATTTTTAACTGGGCTCCATAATACCAATGGGCAAACAAATTAAGCAATCTGGTGAAATGACACCTTATACTAAGGTCTGGTATTTTCCTGTTTAGGCATATACGTAACCTATTCCAAAATGCCCTGTAATGAATAAGTTATTGATGTTAATTGGATAATGTCTTCTTGAGTTTGGATTTGTTCTCTCTGCCTGAAATTTCCTTTAACTTTCTCTCCACTCCTTTTCTGACAAACATTTCTACTTATCTTCAAAACCCTGCCCAGGAGAGTTTACTTCTAGGAAGCACTTCCCTCAACTTCCTATGAGAATTAGGTACTTTTCTGTAAAAGTGTTATATTTTATACCTACTCCTATTTTTAAATAAATCAGTCATTTTAATATTTATGTGCTCACACTTCTAGCTCTCCTACGAGACTGTAAGCTCCTTGAGATCAACGAACTGTCTTCATTTTTGATTCCTTGGAGCCTGACATATGCTATCAAATGGTGGTTGAACTGAATATGATATATTGGATTTACACATTACCTTTCTTGTGAGGAGTTCTTACATTCTTAAACTAACACACAGTGTTAGTAGGCATTATATTATTTTGTTATCAGAAGAAAACAGTTAAATATATTGTCCCAATTCATCTAGATTGCACTCAAGTGAGTGAAGCAAAAAGTTAACATACCTAGTAAAACTCTTCTGGTATGGAAGGCTACAGCTTTATGTCTAAAATTAAAGAGAACAGTCGTAACTGAACTGAGATGATGTGAAGCCTTTGTTTGAACTGGGGTTAGGATAGGGAAGAGAACGTAGTAAAGAATCCTCTTAGAATACCGTGGGGTAAGTTGTTACTAACAGAAAAGGCAAAATGAAAGCAGTTTCAGCCAGAGCTACACTATTTCCATTCTCTTTCTCTTTCCCTTGATTCTTGCTATGACAGCTCTGATTGCTCATTTGGTATTTTGGCAGATTATAAACTATATGATAGGATAGGAAGGAATGTTGGAGAAGAGAGGAAGATCATATGCTCTACAACTTAGGAAAGGATATTTTACGAACGCTGGAGAATGAGGTGGGGATGAGTCCCTGAAAGTGATTTATCATATAAACCATATAAATATCATATAAATCCCCTTTCTATAAATAGAAAGGAGAAAGGCAACCATTTCAGTGCAAGAGAAGCAGAGGAAGGGAGCAATTGGGTTTAAAAAAAAGGAAAAAAGAAACCAGTAGAGGTGGTAAGATAAGACTCTTAAGATGAAGACTGGCAACAGCAGAATCCTTAGACATCACTGAATCTAATTTCTAGTATCCCACTTCCCACCATGGAAGAAAGGTAGACAACGGAGTTAAATTCCTCTTAAAATTAGTAGCAATAGAAGGCTTAAATCCTAGTATTCCTGACTTTTTCATATAAGCTTCTTTACAGAAAAAGAAGGTGTGCAAGAACAGGCATAAACAGATAATCAGTATGGAAGTGACTAAATGAAGAGTGACCTTCTGCTTGTTTTTGCAAACTGTTGTTGACAATTTCAGTGACCTGGATTCGATACCTTAGGTTTGAATACAGATTTGTCTGAGTCCTTGGATTTCACTGCTGATCTCAGAGTTGAGATTCATTGTTCAGCTTCTCAACAAGACTGGAGTCTTTTTGTTTTCTTTTATTTTCTTTTTTCCAAAAGATATCTGAGTGATTAAAAATAGTACCTAATTAAGTTAAATTATTCTATTAAATCCTGTGGTTCAAAAATTTCAGACAAAACTCTGTGATGGTAGAATTTATTCTGTGTACTTAAAACTCAATGAGAATGGATCTGTATGTGCACTTAGATATATAACCAGCTTGATCGATATTTAACATACTACTTTTTGGCTGAGTTCTGTAGAAAGTTCCACAAGATCAAACTCTGCCCTACTTTCATAATTAGAAAGTAGAAATAAGGAGAAAAAGTAAGTTTACATGCTTGTATGTATAAATGTATGTTTGTAATTATCTGGGTAAACTACTTAGAGTAATTCTTAAGACTTACATAATTTTAACTAAAATATTTAGGAAATATTATCATTTTAAATGACAATCACTTTTCACAAACTTGACAATCGATGAAATTTCTTAAAAAGTCTCAGGACAGAATGAGACATGTAAAGAATATTCACTAAAATATTTTTACAAAGAAATGCATAAAGAAATTCCAGTAAAATTGTGCAAACAAATTAGACATGACCAAAATGTGCATACACAAGAGAATGAGTAAAACGTTTGTGGCATATTTGTAAAGTGAAATACTCTACTGCAATGAAAGTGCATAAACAAGACCTACGTGTATAACTATGGCAAACATCAAAAAATGTTAACTGAAAAAAAGGAAGTTATCTAAATATATGTGTAGTATATACTGTTTATATAAAATTTTAGAAATACAAAACAATAGATAGATATTTATGATAAACACATAGGTGGTAAGATAGGTATGATGAATAAGCGAGGAAGATGGATCAGGGTAGTGTGTATATTGAGCTTCAAATGTATCTGTTACGTAATATTTTTTAAAGAGATCTAAACATATTAAAATGTTAATAATTGGGAAAAAAAGATGACTGATGTGCACTTTTTTCCTAGATTATTCTCTCTTCTTTTTTTGTATCGTATGTTTTTTGAAAAAGAAAAACCGTGAAGAAAGTGTCCAATTTTACTAAATCCAGAAAAATTTTCAGGAATTATATTTCAAATTGAGAGTTCAGAATTTCAAATGAGCCTTGCTTATTCTAGTAGTTCCATAGCTTATGATAACCATATTTCCTCTAAAAGTCTGAACAAGACAAAAGAAAGCAAAAACAGGAGCAATAAGTGGAAAATTATCTTGGAACTAAACTTAAGAGTTATTAATGATCATAAATTACCACAATTGGGGGCCGCCCGGTGGCGCAGCGGTTTAGTTCGCGCTTGGCAGCCCAGGGTTCGCGGGTTCGGATCCCGGGCGCCCGCCGACGCACTGCTTGTCAGCCACGCCGTTGCGGCGTCCCATATAAAGTGGAGGAGGATGGGCACGGATGTTAGCCCAGGGCCGGTCTTCCTCAGCAAAAAGAGGAGGATTGGCAATGGATGTTAGCTCAGGGCTGATCTTCCTCACAAAAAATATTAAAAATAAAAATAAAATAAATTACCACAATCGTAAGAGTTATACATCACTGAAGTCAGTTCTTCTCCATTACAGATGGATATGTCAGTAATTCTCAAATTTTACCACTCATATCCTGTGAGACTTTTATACAAATATCCAGGTCTGCCTCCATAATATTCAGGAAGGGGAAGAAAGGAGAGACTGGACAGTCTTTTTTGAGAACTATAGCGTTGTAGGGTTCACTGATGTCCCTCTGTGAATAAAACTAATGAGTATTTAAATGGCCTCATCGTTACACCACTGCTTCTGGAAAAATATCTGCTCACTCTGTTGTCTGGATCACACTGTATTTGCCTTTTCGATATCTATATCAGTATATCACATCACATATAAACTGAGTGATTTTTCTGGCTTGGGTCAAATATTTTTATTCCAACTATGCTAATATAGTCAACACCCTATAGGCTTTAAAGCTTGTATTAGTCAGGTTCTCCAGAGAAATAGAACCAACAGGATGTGTGTATGTGTGTGTGTGTGTGTGTGTGTGTGTGTATACAGGATAAGTAGAGAGAGAGAGAGATTTATTTTAAGGAATCAGATCACTCAATCGTGTAAGCTTAGCAAGTCCAAAATCTTGGACTTGCAGGTGGGCCAGCAGACTGGAAGCCAAGGGAAGAGTCGCGTTTGAGTCTAAAAGTGATCTGCTGGCAGAATCCCCCTTCTTCCTTGGAGGTAAGTCTTTTCCTATTAAGTCCTTCAACTGATTGGATGAGGCCCACCCACATTATAGAGGATAATCTGCTTTACTCAAAAGTTGCTGTTTTAAATGTTAATCTCATCTTAAAAAATGCCTTCACAAAAACATCTAGAATAACGTTTGACCAAATATCTGAGTACCATGACCAGCTACACTGACATATAAAATTAACCACCACAAGCAAATACACATTTCAACTACTACAGAATAAAGTTTGTGGTAGGCAAGTTGTATGCATTCATTTGGGGGAGAATAAAACTCAAAGTTAAAAGAAAGAAGAATAGAAGAGCAAAAAGACAATATACTGATTGACATGGGTAACCAACCAAAACCTGAGATTCTGGAAAGCAGAATAATGACTCTTATATTTCTTTTTCATGCAGTAGTACTTTTCACTTTGCAGTCATTCAAGGAAATACTGAAAATAGGTTGTAAGAGATGTTTAAACATTACCATTTAATATTACATTGTTATACCGATATACAATACATGTAAGAATGTCCGTGTCTCAGTGGATATTTCACTTAGACTTTAACATACATATTTATATATTGAATTATTTATAACAATTATAAATGTTTCCATTTTTAGGCTTGTATCACAATGATCTCCATACTTCTTATAACCTATGGACTTGAAGTTATATGCTTTAACTCTTTTTTTATAAAGGTTAAAAAATGGCATATTGTACTAAAATAAGTAATGCATGAATAAGTGACGAAGATTTTAAAAATAAAAAGTTTTTTCAAAGATAATAATTGTCAAGCATCTGCTTTACAATTAATGCTCCTAAAATAAAAAGTGCTTCAGCTCTGAAACAGAACCTGAAATCACTGCAATTGAAACAAACCCGCATCAGTTTGCTATTACAGGTTCTTTCCCTGCCAGGTGTATGAAGCATACAAAGCATATAGTTTCTGCCTATCTTCTTCAAGGGCACTTCATTCATACATCTGGCATAACACTTATCACATAAGTATTTTCCTTAGATATTTATATGTCTAACTTCCACGATAGATTTAAAACTCTGTGGCCTCTAAATTTCCACAATACCAGACATAGTGTAGTAAACTTCTCAATAAATATTTGATGAGTCAATAAAATGGACAAAATGATAATTATATTCACCTGTCACTATCCATGCTCCATAGAGAGGTAAAAATTAAGATTATTGAGGTATGAAACCTAGAAATTATTCAACCCAGTGAATTTTATTTTTATGTTGTTGTTTTTGTTTCTGCCACAGAACCTATTGTAAAGGAAATTTTAATACATAATTAAAACATATACTAAAAATGGTGGTGCCTGGCACACGAGGCCTCTTCTTACCAGGTAGCTCCCAGAGAGACTCTGTGAACCACCACAACTCCTCAGAGCAGTTTAAACATTATAATTGAAGACTAACTCCCAAATTTTGCACATAAGGTTTTTGAGGAGAAAAGAATATTGATCAAGGTCACAGATTTAATTCAGTGGCTGACCCAGGATTAGAACTTGGGTCATGTGATTCACAGTTTCATACTATTGTCACTATGCATATCATAAAGACTAATATTGTCACAAAATTTTGTTTGCCTAAGTGTTTATTTTACAAATAAAATGAAAAGAAAATTTTAAGGTATAAACATTTCACTCTCGTGCTAAAAAGAAAAGACTTTTTTTAGCCAGAACTTTTCAGCGTACTCAAACTAACTGTGTTGAAAGAAAAGTCCTTCAGGCTATCCTAACTGCACAGTTCATGACTGATGCCATCACTTCCCTTTATGTTATCACCTCATACTGAAAAATAGCCTCATTTATTCTAGGTGCTGAAATTATTTGCAAAAAACAACATTCCTATGCCAGGAATTACTATTTTTCATTTCAAAGCAATGAAAATTTATAGTAGAGAAATTTCTTTAAGGAGGAGGGGGCCAGAGTTCATCACAAACTCATATATACAGACTGATATAGGCTCATCACAGTTAAATTTTGAAGATGCTTTCTTTTATGTTCTCTGCTTATGCTCTTCCTTCTCTCTTGAAAGCAAATGCCACATTCCTTGAAAAACTCAGCTGAAGATTCACGTCTGTCTTGAAGGTGCAAACTACTTATACAATGTTCCCAGCCCAAAGCTCAACAAATTATTGTGGAAAAAAAATTTTAATGAATGAATAGGTAAATTCACACTAAGTTATACTTTTCTCCATAACAAGACATTCTTTCTTCGAGTCAGCTAAATACTCAACCTGACTTGTATATGTGGATGAAGCATGCATTTTCTCGATGTATATGAAAGTAACATGTTTTTTCACTTTACATAGATTCTAGGCATATTTACCATGCAAGGCACAGAGCAAAATGACTCAGATATAATCCCTACCTTCAAGTTTCTTATAATCTAGCAGATAGACATAAATAATGCAATGGAAAACATGATAAGTACTATAAAAGAAGCACAGTTAATGTATCATAGAGAATTTTTTAATGAGGAGAAGACAGTTACTTTCCATAAGAATAAGGTAAGGGCTCAGGGAGTTCAAGTCATTTGAAATTGGCTTTCAAGAATAATTAGAAATCAAGGTGATAGAAGAAAGTAACAGAGGGAAGAGAAGAATAACAAGTAGGAAGAATAACATGATCAAAAGCCCAAAGGTAAGAAAAAAGGGAATATACACAGACTATAGTAGCAGGTTCATGCCAGTTATAGGAAGTATGGAAAATAAGCCTAGAAAGACAGGTTGAAGACAGGAGGATGTATTCATACCTAATATATAAAGTAGAAGAGAATAATTGAAGGATTTTAGGCACAAATCTTGCCTAACATACCTGTGATTTAAAAAGAATAATGTATGAGTGTCTAATTTAGATAACAAGGAGGAGACAATAGGAAATTGGATGCCTAGTTAGAGGGCTGTCATAATAAGTCAGGGCAGAAGAAGTGAGAAATGGAGCTTGACTTCCCAATGTACAGTACTTTACATACTGCTGTAATTTACATATTGTTTGTTATTCCACACATATGTGTAACTGTTAGTACATGACATAGATCCCAGAAGTCACACCCATTTAGATACTTTGTTTTAGAGCCACATCTCACACACCCCTTTTCTTTTTCGTTAATGTCAGGTGACTTTGAGATCTCCGACTTTTTCCTCTGAGGTGCATCCTCTACACTGCCTAATGTATTCAGTGGACACCAATATTATAAGCTTGAATTTAGTGGAAAGAAGAGAAGATCTCCTAGTCATCAAACTCCATTATTCTCTCACTTATTAGGTCTTACTTTTAAAGTAGATTTCAAATTGGTATATAAGACTATTCAAGACTTCTCAGTGTAAAATTGGATGTCAATGCCAAATTTCTCTTGGGAGTGCATTTTCCCATTCATACAGTGCCACAAAATCCTAAAGGTATTATGGAAGAAAATGTGGTGGTTCCCAATAAATACTGTATAATATTTCATATAAGCCTCTAATATGAGTTTATTTTAGATTATTTATAATTTTTCCCTACTCATTTCCAAAAATGCTACAGGGATGATTTTTTTTCCAGGAGGGGTGCCAAAAAAGTTCATTTTATTGCTTCAATTGAGAAACTCCTTTAGCACTTCAGAAAGAAAACTTGCCGTTGCAATATAATTTAGGAACGTGGAAAGACGAGAGACAGTTCTAAATTTCTGACGTATTATCAACCAACTGATATAACTCATTTCCAAATAAATAAGACAAGCGACCTATACAAAGGACACAATCTTTACAAAACTGCTCATTAAGAATTTTTTTAAAACACATGAGGCGGCAGTTATTTGTCGTCTGTTAAAAAGAAAAATCTCTGTGGTTTAATCAAGAAGATCACAGGCAACGAGATCATGTAATTTACTATTATATTCTGGTATCAAACAGTGACCTAAAGTTTATTAAGCCTCCCAAGTAAAACAAAATTTACCTGAAGTTTACTCTTAATTGGTCACATTAGAACACATTTAGACCTCTACCCCTCTGTCCAGTCTCACTTCTCACCTCATTAGTGCTTGCTTTCAGAGCCCCAGTCACAATGGTCTCTTTCATTTCCTCAAGCATATTCCCCTCCCCATTTCAGGCTGTTCTTAACTTCCTTCTACTCCCTCTCACTGGAGCACTCTTCCCGCTGTCTCCCTCACTGCTGTCTCCTCATACTCCAGATGTCTGCTCCACTGCCACTCCCTCAGGGACACCTCCCCTCGGCCAACACTAGGCCCAGTTCCCAGATTACATGCTCTCCTGACATCCTGTACTTTTTTCCTGAATGCTTCCAGTTGCAATCAAAGAATCAATTCTGTGGCTGATTGTTTGAGGAATATAAGAGTATTAGAAAATGAGTTTTTTCATGAATCTAAGAATACTGAAACATAAGTTTCACAAGAGCAGGAAAATGTCACTGTTGTTCACCTAGAACTTAACAAATGAGAAGTATTTTGCCTGTAGAACTCAACAAATCCTTGTTGGATAAATGAATTAAAATACTACTCCAAATTATTATAAAACTCGAGGTCTTGCTTTTTCTTTCACGTAAATTCCAGCGCCCTTCAAAGAGATGAGCTCTATTAGGCTTTTTCTAGTTGTTCCGCTCAGTATAATTGAGAAATAATTTCCCCTAAAATTGTTTTAATGAATAGATATTTAAAGTATTGCCATAAAAATGTAACCCTAATTTTCATTCCTCAATCATGAAGTTGTAAAATATTGATGGCTAGAAGCAGAACAGAATCTCAACTATTAAGGAAAAAATACACTAAATGACATTTAAAAGTCAACATTTCAGGAAGAATTTATTTTTAATACTACAGTTCTGGTTTTTTGTGAATTTTGGTGTAACACACAAAAAATGTGAATAATTAAAAAGTGTTCCGGAGACATCGCAGAGGTGCAGACTTGATGTGAATGGTCCCCATGCCACATGAAACTACAGTAGTTGTGTGTACATACAATTCACAAAATATTTTTCAGAGATAAACATAATAAATTTTTAGCTATGCTTATGCTTCATTTTACCAATAAAACTGTATTTCAAAGGAGAATCAAGAGTTAGATTCTTAAAGTTTGAAAAAATTTATATCAAGAGACCTATAAGGTGCTGGCCAAATTTACCATTGTACTTAATGCCCGCCACCTACCTGGGTGCTCTCTATATTCCTCTCTGTACCAAGTAGTAAATAATACAGTTAGGAAGTCAGGTGACCACCAAGTGGAAAAAAGATATAAATGTCATTGTTTTAATGTTTGAAAAAAAACATTTTTTATGACTTGCCTAAGTCACTCAAATTTCATTAATACTACCAGAGCAAACAATATGCAATTCATTATCATTTATATTTCTCAAAAAAAGTCACACTACTTATATGTTTGTGTACCATTGTGATATAATACTGTTTTTCTTAAACACTAGGAAGCATTTCTGAGAAATCTAATTATGTTTTGGCTGTGGCCAAAGTGTGTATCCTGTGGTTCAGTGCATACATATTTGGAATCATATCCAGTTTTGTTACATTGTCTTTGGGCCATAATCATTATTTTGACTTCATTAAGCAAGAAGCAGTCAGTGGTCTTAATTTTTGCAAGGGCAGCATAATTTAGCTTTCCAATGTTATGGATTATTAAAAAAAAGGATTCTATACATAGCTTAAATATTTTCTACTTGTAAAAGAAGACAAATTAAAATTTGAGAAGAAAATTAAAAGATAAGCTGTAACATTTCATTTCTGGATGCTAAGACTAGGTAACTGTTTCCACCAATGCACCCAATGGGCAAAGTTACTTGTGTCCTTATATCCTCTGATACTACACAGAAATTTGAATACATATGTATATACGTATATATGTGTATATTTTGTGGTGTCCATGAAAATGTACCTCTCAAATTTCCTGCTGTGGAGACTATAATTGACCAACAGCCCCAGCTGCTGTGTTCTAGAATCCACCACTGTGTTTTTGCTGAGTCCATGCTACCCATGGATTATTCTCAGTTAATGAATGAACAGAGCAGAATTACAAAGGCAGGCCCATTCCTGAAAGATGCCGGACTCCTCTGACAGGCAACTTTGGTACAAGCACTCCCCGTTGGCCTGGTCAAAATTTTCTAAGAACTCTATTGCATCTAAGATTCTGCCAATCCAACCAACCCTCCTTCCTTCTCTCCTTCCTTCCCTTCTTCCTTCCCAAGGATCAGAATGCATCACTGATGGTTTCCTCCGCCTCCTTTGGATTCTTTCCCTTCTTCCCTCACAGGCATTTCCCCAATAAATCTCCTGCATAACTAATTCTTATGTGGCATTTGCTTTTCAGTGGATGAGATCTAATGCACATATGCATACACATACTCACATGTGCCACATATTCATAAGTAGAGAGACAGATATATAGTTAGATAAAGAAATGAATAGGTATACATATTTGCAATCTAGTCATGAATGAATAGGTGACAATTCACAAAATATGATATGATTAAGTACTTCCATATTTATAAGTTTTTCTCATACATTCTTGTTATGTGTATTACTCTAATTTTTGTGCTTAGAATCAAACAGAATACTTCATTAAAGCCTGGATGAACAACCTAGAGAGACAAAGGTTAATTTACTCTCAGTAAATTTGCTAACCAAAGCATGATAGTGAGGCAATGTTGATACTAGTAATAGAGAGCATTTCCAGATGTGCTATAAAGACAATTACGTGGCATAATCATCATTATTTCTATTAAAACTTTAACTTTAAGGGTATTTATGTTTGGTAGCCAAGAATATAGAAGTAACTCTCTACTGTTATAAATTCCATGAGAGAAGACTGTACCGGTCTTTTGTACTACTGTGTCCTTTAGGCTTATTAAAGGTTATGAGTAGATAATATACTGAATGAAGAATGAATGAATATGGAGAAATTCAATCATGATTATCAAAAGTCTCACATTCATAGAACAACATGTTTTACAACTGAGAAAGCAGACTACAAGACAGCCTAATCCTGGCTTTGCGTCAGTTGCTTCATCTCTGGTTATAATATAGTCCAAACACTTCCAACTCACCTTCTACACCTTTCCAAAGTCGAATTTTCCAGGTTTACCTTAAAATAAATACTTAGGTTATTTTTCTATGCAGGCCAAACAGGATTATTCTGTGAGTATACTCTTCCACACCCTAGTTTCCATGGATTAACTCTCAGTCTTTTCTCAGCCTGGAATGTTCCAAGTTGTCAATAAGAGTCATCATTTAAGCCTGAGATCAAAGTTGAACTCCTTTATGAAGTGTTCATTCATATATTTTCTGAAACAGAATAACTGTCTCAATAACACAGGATTTGCCTCTAACCTATGCATTTATCAAACATTATTTATTATTTCTACCCTGACTACATCCATTAAAAAATTGGGAAGTGACTGTGCAGTATTGCATCTCTACTGCATGTGTGTGTCTACATGTCATAAATGATTTATACACTCTAAAAACCTGTAAATGCCTAGTAGTCAAATAATTTATCTCACTCCATTTCATCTTTCAAAATATTGGCCTCAGTTTCTCCCTGCCTTCAATGCTCTAGATAACTTCCTCCTAAACCCAGAGTGAATCCAGACACATTTTGATGAAATAATGAATATAATTCATATTTAGAGGCACGTGCTTTCATGACCCACCCAGAATTCACTGGTCTGACTCAAACACTTATCTTCCAGTTGCCTGTGGGTGCTGTGATCTGGACCACTATCCATTCTTTCTTTGTCAGCTCCAGTTCAAGTCCATGTCCCTAATTCTCATAAACCAGAACTTACAGCTTCAGAATGCCTTGAGCTGAACCTCTATGAATTACAGTACCTGGCAATTACAAAAGTACATTGCAAATATGGGTGGTAAATACACATTTGTTAGATGTTTATGTGTGGATTGAACAGAAACACATACCTCATTTCAATGGTCATGCTAATAAATTTAAATTTTAATATAAATAATTTCATTTTCTCACTTTCAATTTCAGAGAAATGTTTTTCACACACAAAAACCTGACTGACAAAACATATTTATAGGAAAAGTACCATTAAGAAAGTATTAAGGGGCTGGACGGTGGCGTAGTGGTTAGGTTCACGCACTCCACTCTGGTGGTCTGGGCTTTGCAAGTTTGGATCCCAGGCGCAGACAGATGCACTGTTTGTCAAGCCATGCTGTGGCGGCGTCCCACATAAAGTAGAGGAAGATGGGCACAGGTGTTAGCCCAGGGCCAATCTTCCTCAGCAAAAAGAGGAGGATTGGTAATGGATGTTAGCTCAGAGCTAGTCTTCCTCACAAAAAACAAACAAAAAAAAGAAGTATTAAAAAGTAATGATACTATCTACAGCAGAAAAATCAAGTATGCAAAAATGGTCTCATTGAGATAAAACTCTGCCATCATTCCTACCTCAGAAAAACCACAATTTAAAATAAAACACAAAAATGAAGCTGAAAAGATAAAGAATAGAGTACAACCAAAGAACAGGAGAACACAACTCAGTGAGCGCTGAAAATCAATGAAGTAAAACTGGTCTGTCCCTGAAAATGAATGAGGTGAAAATGGGCCATTTTTGCCTTCATTGATTTTCACTACTCACTGAGTTGTGTTTGCCTGTTCTTTCGAGGTCGTATCATTTTCTTTCTATTTCTTTTTCAACTCCTAAGCAAGCCTTTGGCAGTTCTAAAGGTGTTATGAGGACACGCTTAATGACCTCACATCCTACTTCTCACATCTCTTCCTTCCTTAATTATGGACTCTGCACCTATTACACGTCAGGCACCAAGATAGGCATGGTAGAACATCAAAGTATAAGACATTATTAGAATATGACATTATCATTGATGAAGTCTGTTGTGTGTCTGGGGCTTTTTTTAATGACTCTAAAACTACTTTATCTTCCAACATGAGAAGAATTTAACTGTTGTTTCTAAGGAACAGTGACCAAACTTAGCAAAGTTGGAAACAAAGCTGAAATTATTTTCCATATGTGACATATTGATACCCAATGATGGAAGATTAAAAACTCTGAATCAAGATGAATTATGTTTTACATGCTCTTACTGTGAGCCAAGATCCTCATGTTCTTTTAATCTAATTGCTTTCTCTGAGACTCAAAGCCTACTTTGATCCAAGTGCTTTGATAAAGGTGCTTTCCCACAAGGAAACAGCTTTTCTCACTGACTAAATTACTCTCACTAACCTTTGGCATTCTGAAGCTGTGACTTGTAAAATTAAATGTAATGGTAGGAAAGAGTTAATGAAACATCCAGAGATTTCTGACTGTTCTAAGATATAAATGAATTTGGCTTAAGTTATATACACCAGCAAGAAAAGATAGAGAGATTAGATCATATTGCAAGTAAAATCTTGATTATAATACACCAGTAAAAATAAGAATAAATAGGAATAATATTTTTTGCAGTTATGACCAATAAAAGATTATTACTTTATGAAGAGCCTATACAAATGGTCAGAAAAATACTAAAGTTTCTACTGTAAAAAAGGAAAAGCACATCCAAGGAAATTTTGTACAAGAGAAATATAAATGGGATTTCCCTATATGGAAAAAATTTTCAACTCCACTAATCTCTACTAATCAAATAATTTGCATTTTACACAAATCTGTGAGATAATGAAATATATTTCACAACATTAAAAAGGATAAGGACCAAATACTAATAAATCTGTGAATTCAGTGTTTGCCTATCTTTCTGGCAGCACTGTTAAGTTACATAAAGCCATTTTGCTTTATGAAACAAAAAATTTAAAATTGTCCAGCCTCTTCAACCAATAATCTCACTTCTGGTAATCTATCCTAAGGAAATATTCCAAAATATGATAGTACCTTAGGGACACAGTTCTCCAAAACAGTCCTATATCTAATAGTAAAACCTGAGAGCAAGCCATATATAAAATATAATTGTGAGAAAAACAGACAATTACATCATCCTAACTAATGAAATATTGCACAATAAAGTATAATTATATTTATGAGTAATAGGTAATAATGTGAAAAATGTTTATAATAAAATATCAATTGATGGAAAGGGATTACATATTACATGAGCATTATGACTGCAATAATCTTTACAAATAAATATCATTAAATGAAGAAATGGAAGCTAAGGCTCCAGAATGTTAGCAGTGGTTGAGCTTGAATAATGAGATTGAATGTGATTTTTTTTAATTATTTTATTAAAAAAATGTTTCTTGGTGTTAATTTAAATGTTTCAATAAAATATTTAAACTTGTTTATATTCATTTTCAATCAAATATATCTCACACAATTTTTACAACTTTTATTTGATTTTAATAATTGTATTTATTTTAGGAATTTCTCATTAAATTTCTCTTCTATTCATATAAAGTTTTTAGATGTTGGTCTTCATACTGAATTAATTACTAATGTACCATTTTTCTGGTTAGCGTATAATTTGGTAAAGATACAGTAAGACAAACCTCCTTTAAAGTCAATTATTTTAATAAAAATTAAAATCAACATTGCTGTTCATCAGAGTTGCCCTATCCAGTAGTCCACATCTGTGGACTGGTTATTCCGTGTAAATTTACTTGGCCACGAGGTCCCAAATGTAAGAAATGCATTATTATTTGATTATTTTTCTACAAGAAGTTAAGTGCTGTGAGAGCCAGCTATTTATAAAGCAAAGATGGGAAAATAATAGGACTGTGTGGGCTGGTGGAAATGGCAACTACTACTTGGTTTGGAAAATAAATATAAAGGGACTCTAGTGTGACTCAGAAGAGCACTTGACACCCTTCAGCTGATTTTCACTCACACAGATGTGCACAATCTGCCCTCAGCTGGTCTGCCAACAGTTTGCCTTGGGAGATATTATCACAGCCATTTCTAAAGATAATTTTATTTTCTTTTTTTCCTCTAAGGGGTCTTAACCCTTAATTTCATTGGACTAGTTTCCTTCACTGGCAGAAGGAAAACACACCAACAAAGCAAACCTAATTTTGAGGTCTTGAGGCAACATATTATCACGTAAATATGAACTGGAACACATTTTATTTAAAGTTATTTTTGCAAACTCAATGCATTACTATCTGAATCTTTTATTTATGTTGGCTTTTAAATATTAAATACAGTATCGGTATTATAAAAGGATTTCATTTTAAGGAAAGCAAACACTATATATAATCTTAAGATTATAAGTAGGTAATCAATCTAATTTAGTGTTTCCCAGCCCTACCGAATAGCTGAGGTGCTTTAAAAAAATAAACAAGCAAAGAAACATTCTCAGGCTTTACACCAGATCTGCTGAATAGAATCCAAAAAGAGATGGTACAGGAGAAAATCTCAGAATCTGCATTAATTCAAAGGTCACCAGGCATAATTTGAGAACTTCTATTCTTATCATTCATGCAAAGATTGCTATTCCCTGGTCCTCCAACCTAGCAAGGTGTTTCAGTGAAGCAGCCTAAAGTTGTCCCAGGTAACTTTCCCATGAGTCAAGTAAATACATAAAATGTAGCTTGGCTAGAATCAATAAAGAGTAAGTGAGGTGACCCCAAAAACAAGGACTATTGGGTGTACAGCTCAGAGTTTGCTCTGCTGGAGGTTGGCTTTGATTCAGATTGGATCTTCCATATTAGAGAACTCTACAGTGGGGTCATCCAAAGAACGCACATATGAGGCCCATAAGAGAGCCACATTTCTAACAAATTAGATGTAGAGCTAGTAAAGTTAGTAAAGCAAAGAATGAACAATAGCAGCAACTGTTGAATAAACATACACTTAGCACTTTCTGCTCTCACTTCTCTGACCTAACACACTGAAGTAGTTACACCTTAAAAACAAAGAGGGGGCCATTTATCTCAGAGTCAGCCCATGACCCACTTCCTCTCCACTCCAAGCTATCAGTGTCTCAGTTTAAGGCAACGGTGGGGAGAGGGAAGAACATACAACTTAAATCAAATTTGAGATCAAAGTTTTAACTGTTTTAATAACAAAATAGATTAGAAAAAAAATTTTAATGTATACCAATGGCATAAACCATGGAAAATGACTATCAGAGCTGAAAATAATAATTGGGAAAAGAATTCAGAATTAAGCCCTAACCAACCAATGTAAGATTACTCAGTAAATCAAGTACAACACAATAATGCAGCCTCCCTAAAAATTGAGTTTACTTTTGGGGAACCACACTGCAGTAGAGCTAGTCTCTATTAAAATCCCTACGACTTTTACACATGGCTTGTTCCTCAGTGAGCCATTCCTTATGCTGTCCTTGTTTCATGATTTCTTGGATTCAAGCACAGAACCTTACTTTATCCCTGCTGCATTTATTGTAGGATTTATCCCTTTGCTCCTTTTGTATCCCCAATCTGTCACTTAGCATATCACCTTTTCATTTCTCTCAGCTTTAACTTGCAAGTTTGATATAGGCTCCCTCAATATCTCCATGGCTAATAAAGGTTTCTAACAAATAAGATAAAGTTCAGGCAAGAGCCCTGAAGCTTCTAATAGAAGGAGTCTTCCCTCAGTTTTATATGGTACATGAAGGATAAAGGCCAAGATTTCCTTGATATCCCATCACTCTCAAATGATTGGCATATAACATTTGGGTTTAAAACCTGGACTCTAGGGCCAGACAGGCTAGGATTTAAATTACCCATCTGATACTTACCAACCGGAGTACTCCACACAAAGGAGAAAATAATAACACCTATTTCAGAGAACTGTTGACAAGATCAAATGAGTTAAGAACCATAAAATACTTGGAAGAGTGTCAGGCACATCATAAGCCTTATATAAATATTAAATATTTTTACTAGATGATGAGAAATCTTGTCTTGCTCAAGTCCAGATACATGTTGTCGGCTTTAGTTGCCTAATAACTACAACCTTATCATAAACAAACAAATAAACAATAAAGTGCATCTGACATAACTTACATTTTGTTAAGCCAAGCCAGACTCTGGTTATTATTTTTTTCTAATAATTTCTTATAGATTTGTCTGAAAAAATTAGTCATCTTAACTTTTTTGAGAGAATATTTACCTGTTTGTTTAAATAGCAAAAATTATACCAAAAATGCATCAATCATGTAAATAAATCTATTGCCCAACTGTGCTAAATTTTTAAGATATCTCTTCTGGCATTCGGCATTTATCACACTGCAGTAGGGATTTAGTAAAGATGTTTAAAAAGAAAATCAAAGTGAAAGTCTCTTTTTTCCACTAACCTTCAGAGTGTAAAAGGAGGCAGAATGTGCTACAAGGCTCTCACACAGTATTGGCAGTAAGATAGAAAACCATTTTACAAAATTTCAGTGAAATTTCATGGGATAGTAGGTGAATTAACTGCACGGGAGACATTGTTAAAAGAGCAAGGCTTTGTGTATCTAAAGACCTTTTTTTCTGAGGTTTATATCAGAGCAAAGTAGAAAATTCAGAAATACTGAAATATTAAAAAGTATCACTGGTATTTTTCAATGAAAATAAGACACTGGTTAAATAGGTGGCATGGGAGCCAATGAAGAGCTGGGACAGTCAGCGTGAACATGTACCTGTGGCCAAACTAGAGGTGTGGGAAAAACATGCAGAGAATATAAACTGCCATACGCAGATTAGATTACTTTATTCATGAAAATTAGACAACACTAGAACTCTACCAGTACAGTGCCAAAATTAATTTTTGATGGCTTAGCAAATACATACTATGAAATAAAAACAAAGAAAATGAGAGGGGCCGCCCAGTGGCACAGCAGTTTAGTTCGTGCTTGGCAGCCTGGGGTTCGCCGGTTCGGATCCCGGGCGCCCGCCGACGCACCGCCTGTCAGCCTTGCCGCGGCGTCCCATATAAAGTAGAGGAAGATGGGCATGGATGTTAGCCCAGGGCCAGTCTTCCTCAGCAAAAAGAGGAGGATTAGCAATGGATGTTAGCTCAGGGCTGGTCTTCCTCACAAAAAAAAATATAAAAAAAAAAGAAAATGAGAATAAAACAAGCTTCAGATATTAAGATAAAGGCCAGGGAATACGAGAGCACAAAAATGCATGCAATAAGGTGATTATCAACCACTGCATCTGGATTTAGGCTCTAAGCTTCCTGGCACCTTTTTTTTAACAACAAATACATCATACCACTCCCACTGCCCCTCTGCTTTCTTTCTAACTGAAGTTAGGTCACAAGTGTGTGAAACAATTGACCTGGGCTTTAGATTGTGGAAACACACAAGCCTCCTAGTTGATTTGGTTTGGCAATTTTTTGTAAATTCTATCCTGATTTTAAAAAAAAATCGGTCACATCTTCATGAAATTTATCAGCATGAATATGAATTTTTGTGTCACTTGTGACATATGTACATACAAAATAATTACAATATCAAAGATGAAAATTTTTTAATGCCCTGTAAATAACTCTATCATTAAATGTCTTTTTCTCAGCTCAAGTGAGAAAAATGAATTTCAAAAAAGCATGTTAACTTGGTTCAACAAAAACTGACACAAGTAAGAAGCGTTCAAGAAAAAACTTCAAGACATTGAAATAAAGATTGACGTATAAACGATTCTAATGAGCAAGAAAACATCTAGGCAATTTTGATTTCTTTATGTATTATTCTAAAGGTGGTAGTTTACCTTGACCCAAGCATTTCAGTTTAAAAATGGAGCCTTGATTTCCACAAGTTGACATGTGGATGCAATATGGAGAAAGAAGGAAGAACAAGTTATTAAGTTTGTTTTGATGTCTGACTAACACATTCTACATACTAATTTTGTTAGTGAAATATTTGAGGTTAAGCAGAAAAAGAAATATGAATAATCAAATAGCAATATAAAGTCATTTCTATTCTAGACCCTTCAAATACTTATTAACAATATTTTAAGCACACCTGGAGAGATACCATTGCAATATTTTTCCAAATCATTTAGCAATGAAATGTTAGTAATTGGTCAATGTTGTAAAATCTCAGAGCGGCAATATTTTTACATTTTTGTAATTTAAACCCTCTTATTACTTAATGTAAAATTTCTTTTAAAAAAATATAAGGTCCACATGACTTTAATACAAACATCTCCATCAACTGTAGACAGGTAGTTATAAATCAAACTAGAATACTTCCTTCAATATTTAATCACATTGGAGTGACATCAGCATCATGGCGGAGTGAGATTCCCGCTTTGAATCTCTGCCCCCTACGACACAACGAAAACATCATTCGCATTCCAACAGAGCTCAATCAAACACTACAAAGGACTTCTAAGAAATCCCTGCTGCCATACATCAGACGGTGGAGGCGCAGGAAGCCCAAAAGGACGCGAGGAGAGGTAAGAAGTTGTACTCCCCTTCCCCAGTCAATCGGCAAAGACAGCGTGGCTCGCAGACAGAGGAGGGAGGGGCGGCCCACAGCAGGGAAAACTATCGCCAACCAGGTGCTCTCACAGACTGCCGAGAGATCCCCACTGGGAAGCGACAATGGACTGTTTAGGGGGTGTAGCAAACACCCTAAGAGAACCAGAAAAGAAAACCCCAGGTCGAGCAGGAGAAAGAGAGGACCCCTCCCCCCACACACCCCACGTTGCAGCATAATCCCTCTGGGGGCTGCAGCGGGCTCAGAGCATACTGCTCGCGATCTCCATCCAGTGGCAGCAGGGGGAAACTGCAGGACCAACTTCATCATGAGAGGAAAAAATAAGGCCGTCCCCGTCAGATCCATGTGACAATTTGTTATGGCTACAGACCAAAAGGAAAATGACAAACACTCAGAAACCAACCCTGAAGGCACAGAATTTGATAACCTCAATGGCAGAGAATTCAAAATAGCTATAATAAACAAACTCAACAAAATACAAGAGAACACACAGAAACAAATCAACGAATTCAGGGATTTCGTCACAAAAGAGATTGAAACCATAAAGAAAAATCAATCAGAATTATTGGAGATGAAAAACAAAATGAACGAGATAGTGCAAAAAATGGAGTCTTTAAAGAGCAGAACTGACAATATGGAGGAACGAATTAGCATTATTAAGGATAGCCACGCAGAAACGCTCCAGATAGAGGAGGAGAGAGAGCTAAGACTAAAAAGAAATGAAGAAATTCTTTGAGAAATATCAGATTCAATGAGGAAAAGCAACATAAGGATAATAGCTATTCCAGAAGGAGAAGAAAGAGAAAAAGGAGCAGAGAGTTTGCTCAAAGAAATAATAGCCGAGAACTTCCCCAACCTAGGGAACGAGAGGGAAATAACAGTGAAAGAAATCAATAGATCACCTAAATATATAAACAGGAATAAAAAATCATCTCACCACATAGTAGCAAACTTGAAAAATATCCGTGACAAGGAAATAATATTAAGGGCAGCTAAACAAAAAACAAAATAACATGCAATGGAAACCACATCAAGCTCTCAGCTGATTTCTCGACAGAAACTCTACAGGCTAGGAGAGACTGGAATGACATATTCAAAATCATGAAAGACAAAAACCTTCAGCCAAGAATACTTTATCCAGCAAAATGTCCTTCAAATATGATGGAGAAATAATAACTCTCTCTGATAAACAAAAGCTAAGAGAGTTCATCACCACAAGACCCTCACTATAAGAAATGCTCAAGAAGGCCCTTAGGCCTGAAAAAAAAACAAATAAGAAAGGGGATACAAAGATTTCAGCAAGGAGGAAAGCAAGGAGACTAAACCAGAACAAACAACAGTTAGATAACATCAAAAATTAATTCAAGCTCATCACTGGAAACACACATTCATGACACAGGATGGAATAAAGAGATAACAAATAAGGAGGGGAAGAGGTAAGGGATTGAATCGACCCAGCCTCAGGAAAAAGGAGGCATCTGAAAATGTACTTTCTTCTCCAGGAGATCGCTTATATAAACCTCACGGTAACCACTAAACAAATAACCAGAAGAGAACCACACATGACAAATAAAGAGAAAACTAAGAGAATGAGCATGCAGAAATACCAAATGGAATTTGCAGCCCAAAACACAAGTGACAAGAAATGAAGGAAATGCAAAAGAACCAGAAAATGAACAATAAAACAGCAACATTAAACCCTCATATATCAATAATCACTCTAAATATAAATGGATTGAATTCTCCAATCAAAGGACACAGAGTGGCGGGATGGATTAAACACCAAGATCCAACAATCTGCTGCCTCCAGGAAACACATCTCAGCTCTAAAGACAAACACAGACTCAAAATAAAAGGATGGAAAACAATACTCCAAGCTAATGGCAAACAAAAGAAAGCAGGAGTAGCCATACTTACATCAGACAAAGTAGACTTCAAGATAAAAAAGGTAATGAGAGACAAAGAAGGGCAATTTATAGTGATGAAAGAGACACTTCACCAAGAAGACATAACAATCATAAATATCTATGCACCCAACACAGGAGCACCAAAGTATATAAAACAACTGCTAAAAAACCAAAAAGGAGATATTAACAATAACACAATAGTAGGGGATATTAACACACCCCTTAAATCAATGGATAGATCACCCAGACAAAAAGTCAATAAGGAAATAATGGATTTAAACAAAAAACTAAACGCAATGGACTTAATAGATATATACAGGGCACTCCACCCAAAAAAAGCAGAGTTCACATTCTTCTCAAGAGCACATGGAACATTCTCAAGGATAGACCATATATTAGGAAACAAGGCAAACCTCTATAAATTTAAGAAGATTGAAATCATTACAAGCATCTTTTCTGATCATAACGCTGTGAAACTAGAAATCAACTGCAAGGAAAAAACTAGGAAAGGGACAAAGATGTGGAGACTAAACATGTTACTGAACAACCAATGGGTTGGTGATGAAATTAAAGGAGAAATCAAAAGCTCTCTGGAGACAAATGAAAAGGAAAATACACCATACCAACTCATATGGGATGCAGCAAAAGTGGTCCTAAGAGGGAAATTCATAGCAATACAAGCTCACCTTAACAAACAAGAAAAATCCCAAATAAATAACCTTAAACTGCACCTAACAGAATTAGAAAAAGAAGAACAGACAAAGCCTCAAATCAGCAGAAGGAGGGAAATAATAAAAATCAGAGCAGAAATAAATGAAATTGAAACCAAAAAAACAGTAGAAAGGATCAATGAAACAAAGAGCTGGTTCTTTGAGAAGATAAATAAAATTGACAAACCCTTAGCCAGACTCACTAAGAACAAAAGGGAGAAGACTCACATAAATAAAATTAGAATTGAAAGAGGAGCAATTACAACAGACACCACAGAAATACAAGGGATTATTAGGGAATACTATGAAAAACTTTACGCCAACAAATTGGACAACCTAAAGGAAATGGACAAATTCTTGAAAGCGTACAACCTCCCAAAACTGAATCAAGAAGAAATAGAGAATCTGAACAGACCAATCACAAGTAAAGAGATTGAAACAGTAATCAAAAACCTCCCAAAAAATAAAAGCCCAGGACCAGATGGCTTCCATGGAGAATTTTATCAAATGTTCAAAGAAGATTTAGCACCTATCCTTCTCAACTATTCCAAAAAATAGAGGAAGATGGACTACTTCCCAACACATTCTATGAGGCCAACATCATCCTGATACCAAAGCCAGACAAGGACAATACAAAGAAGGAGAACTACAGGCCAATATCACTGATGAACATAGATGCAAAAATCCTCAACAAAATATTGGCAAACCGAATACAGCAATACATCAAAATGATCGTACACCACGATCAAGTGGGATTTATACCAGGGACACAGGGATAGTTCAACATCCACAAATCAATCAACGTGATACACCACATTAACAAAATGAAGAAAAAAACCACATGATCATCTCAATCAATGCAGAGAAGGCATTCAACAAGATCCAGCATCCATTTATGATAAAAACTCTCCACAAAATGGGTATAGAAGGAAAGTACCTCAACATAATAAGGGCCATATATGACAAACCTACAGTAAACATCCTACTCAACGGGGAAAAACTGAAAGCCATTTCTTTGAGGACAGGAACAAGACAAGGGTGCCCACTCTCACCACTCTTATTCAACATAGTACTGGAAGTTCTGGCCAGAGCAATTAGGCAAGAAAAAGGAATAAAAGGACTCCAACAGGCAATGAAGAAGTGAAACTCTCACTATTTGCAGACGACATGAACTTATACATAGAAAACCCAAAAAATTCCATTGGAAAACTACTAGAAATAATCAACAACTACAGTAAAGTGGCAGGGTATAAAATCAACTTACAAAAATCAATTGCATTTCTATACACTAACGATGAACTAACAGAAAGAGAACTCAAAAAGACAATCCCATTTACAATTGCAACAAAAAGAATAAAATATCTGGGAATAAATTTAACCAAGGAGGTAAAAGACCTATACAATGAAAACTATAAGACACTATTGAAAGAAATCGAGGGAGACATAAAGAAATGGAAAAATATTCCATGTACATGGATTGGAAGAATAAATATAGTTAAAATGTCCATTCTATCTAAAGCAATCTACAAATTCAATGCAATCCCAATCAGAATCCCAATGTCATTC
The DNA here is from genome assembly GCA_031878705.1 of Tapirus indicus. Lineage (NCBI taxonomy): Eukaryota > Metazoa > Chordata > Mammalia > Perissodactyla > Tapiridae > Tapirus > Tapirus indicus. The sequence goes on along the minus strand of CM062919.1, from coordinate 73,058,590 downwards.
TTCACAGTAATAGAACAAAAACTACTGAAATTCGTATGGGGCAACAAAAGAGCCCGAATAGCTAAAGCAATTCTGAAAAAAAAGAACAAAGCTGGAGGCATCACAATCCCTGATTTCAAAATATACTATAAAGCTATAGTAATCAAAACAGCATGGTACTGGTACAAGAATAGACACACAGATTAATGGAACAGAATTGAAAGCCCAGAAATAAAACCACACACCTATGGACAGCTAATCTTCAACAAAGGACCAAAGAACATACAATGGAGAAAGGGAAGTCTCTTCAATAAATGGTGCTGGGAAAATTGGTCAGCAACATGCAAAAGAATGAAAGTAGACCATCTCCTATCGCCATATACAAAAATCAACTCAAAATGGATCAAGGACCTGAAAGTGAGACCTGAAACTATAAAACTCCTGGAAGAAAACATAGGCAGTACACTAATTGAGATTGGACATAAAGGGATCCTTTCAGATTCCATGTCTACTCGGACAAGAGAAACAAAAGAAAAAATAAACAAGTGGGACCTCATCAGACTAAAGAGTTTCTACAAGGCAAATGAAACCAGGATCAAAATGAATAAACAACCCACCAGCTGGGAGAAAATATTCGCAAATCGTTTGTCCGACAAGGGATTAATCTCAGTAATATATAAAGATCTCATACAACTGAGCAACAAAAAAACAAACAACCCGATCAAAAAATGGGCAGAGGATATGAACAGACATTTTTCCAAGGAAGAGATACAGATGGCCAATAGACACATGAAAAGATGTTCAACATGACTAATCTTCAGGGAAATGCAAATCAAAACTACACTAAGATATCACCTTGCACCGGTTAGAATGGCTATAATCACAAAGACAAATAACAACAAATGCTGGAGAGGTTGTGGAGAAATAGGGACCCTCATTCACTGCTGGTGGGAATGCAAACTGGTGCAGCCTCTATGGAAAACAGTATGGAGAGTCCTCAAAAAATTAAAAATAGAAATACCGTATGATCCAGCAATCCCACTCTTGGGCATCTACCCAATGGACATGAAATCAACCATCACAAGAGGCGTATGCACCCCTATGTTCATTGCAGTATTATTCACGATAGCCAAGAAGTGGAAGCAACCCCAGTATCCCTCGACTGATGATTGCTTAAAGAAGATGTGGTATCTACATACAATGGAATACTACTCAGCCATAAGAAAAGACACAATTGTCCCATTTGCAACAACATGGATAGACCTACAGAGTATTATGTTAAGTGAAATAAGCCAGAGAGAGAAGGAGAGACACTGCATGAACTCACTCATATATCGAATATAAATGAACACACGGACAGAGAGAACTGATTGGTGGTTACCAAGGGGAAGGGGGGTGGGGGGTGGGCACAAGGGGTGAAGGGTTACATCCACATGGTGACAGACAAACAAAAATGTACACCCAAAACCCTACAGTGTTATAAACTACTAAGACATCAATTAAAAAAAAAATAGGAAAAAAAAAATTTAATCACCTTGCAAAAATTCATACACTTAGTGATACATTGATTAAAAATTGTTACGGCCAAAGCTATAGCCAAACCAAACTTATTAGTATATTTTATACTACTATATTTAGTATATAAGGTTTTCAATACAATAAAGATTAAATGCATGATATTAAATAAATGTTCTATTTTTTTGGACCAATCTACATTATTTGTATATAATCAACAAATTGTTCCATAAGAAAATATCAAAAATTATCAGGCATTTAGGGGATTGTTTTCCTTTGTCTTGAATAAGAAATATATATATAATTAGGCATATATTTCATATATATATATGCATATATGTGTGTACACATACACACAAAAACCTTTAGAGGATTCCATAATCAGTTATTATGCAATGCACTATCCTTGTTAATCTCCCATTGGACTGTCATTGTTCAAGGCAATCTGTACACTTCACAGTTAGAAATAGCAAATGGTACTGATGTCAGTTAAACAAATGTAAAAAAAAAACAAAAACAAACACCAAAAAAGGGGAAAGTTTGAATAGCATTGGAGTTTCATAACTGAAGTAAAATTAGATATCCAGAAATTATGCAATGGATTCTGTAGCCCTGATTTATCAATTTGTTAGAATTTCTTCTTGAAAGTGAGAATGTTGTAAGAAATAATTTTTTTATTGCCACATCTTCAGTATCCTGAGAAAATTTTAATTCATTGATATATGCTTCCCTGAATTTTACAGCAGCTCAACACTTTGCATTTTCATATTTATTTATTTAGAAGTTTGTTGCCTACCCACCAAAGGAAAGCAATTTGACATATTGATGGTTACTTATAGAAACTGTCATTATTTGTCCTCCAAAAATCATTCATTTCAAGGCACCTGAAACTTGAATGGAATGTCTGCAACTTTGGGATATGCTTTCATAGAGAGCAGGATCCACTATTATATTAATGGTCCTTTCAATATAAAGACATGGAAGCTAGTCCCAAATCATCCTTAGTCAGAAAGACTTCTCCGTGAAGTTCCATATAAATCTTAGTTCTTCTCACATGGCACAGTGATTCCTATGTTCCCCAAAACCAAACAGTGTCAGATACAACAAAAATTCTATCACAAAGTCTAAAAGAAGCTCAAGAATGAAAAAAATCCAGTCTATCAGGCTATTCTGATATAGCCTCTCTATGAAAATATCTTGGACAAATATACCCTAGTCCTAGATACCTCTCGTGTTGGAGAACTCACTCCTTCTGGAGGCAGCCCATTCTAGAACCAAACAGAGAGAGTTATTCCTTACAGTGAGTTAAAGTCTCCCTCATTACAACTATATCCATGAATCCTGTTCTCTTCCCTGCAATGGCATAGAAAATGTAAAGCATCTTTTACATGAGAGCACTGCCAGTATTTAGAGAAAAGAGTCTAAAACTTCTCTTCTCCAGGACAAACATCTAGCACCTTCAACAAGCCTTCATATGTTACGATTCACATAGAATCCCTCTCTGGTTTATTCTGCTCCATACAGGGTCCAGTGCATCAAAAATTTCTCATCAAGTATGGTCTGACATAAAAGAAGCAGAAGGGAATGAACACCTGCTCTGTTTTAGACACACAAGTTCTAATGGCTGCTCTGGTACATTTTCGTTATCCACTGTACACATCTACCTTCTTCACATCTTCCACATCATCTTCATGTATACTGCTTTCAGCCAGGTTTGATCCTTGTCCTTGCTCACTTTTTGATAGTTATGGTTTATTATTCTCTTCTGTCAAGAATTGTTTTGATCACAAAGCTACACTCAGGTCGAAACAATTTGCATACTTCACAAGGAAATTTGTAGAATGTACCAATGATCTCAGCCCCACAAAAATGAAAATATGAAGGTGAGTTAGTAGCCCAAGAGCAAAAGAACCCTGTAGGAAAAGTGCAGGTGGAATATCAACTCGCATTGGGCTCGGTGAATATAAAAAGGAAAAGGTATACAATTCCTTGACAAAAAACACAGAAGATATCTCTCTCTTAAAAAGACATACTAATCTTGGATACGCATAGGTCCTTTCATATTCTGGTTAGTCACTACAGGATTAAAGTGAGAATGTCAACATTCTTGAATTGGTGAATTCCACCCTCATGATGAGCAAGAGTAAATACTTTTTTACTTCTAAACACTTGACCTCCTACAATATGTACTAAATGGATTTAAGGGTGCTAAACTTTTATACTAGTAGTTTCTAAAATATTCAGTAGAAAACACACTTGACGATCTAACTCATCTATATACATATTATATTAATTCCTCCTTGGACAAATTTTTATTATTAGAAGGTATTTTATTTAATTTGAAATACTTTTCTCAGAAATATGAAATTTATTTAAACCTGGAAAAACTGACATATGTGAAAACTGAATAAGATCAAATTACCCCATCTGGATTTTATTTATTTGGTTTGCCTCCAAGAGGAGTTAGGATGCCTTCACACTAAGCCTTTGTCCTTTCTAGGCTCTCCAACTTTCACTGAAATGTGTCATACCTATCTCACCCCATTTTGATGGCCTTTTAAGTCCTGTGAATCTGATTTTAACCGACATTAAACTGATTATAGGCACAAGGCAGATGATATAATCTTGAATGCATTATTAGCTTATGTTTATTGATAATTTAGCAGCAAGGGAAGATTGCTTGAGGAATAAGAAGGCTGCCTAAAGTCCTAAATATACCTATGCTCCTTGATCCAATCAGACAGTGCCTCTATTTCAGTCTACAAACTTCTCCATAAACTGCTTTTGCAGAACTGCATTTTGCTATGATGCCATCAGAGGTTATACAGAATACAGTCCGTGAAATTCATTGTGGAATCCCCTCAAGAATGTTGTTGAGAATAATTTTATTATATTACAGAGCCACTCCACTTAGAAAATTTCTAGTCTGATATTAATACTGAGAACAATTTTTCATTTCAAAGAATAATTGGTTGTTTTTATCTTATGGGCACCATGAACTGTGTAACTGGTTAGATTTCCCTTTTGAATTTGGCTGCTAGAAAACTGATAGCTAAATCCATGGCCCACCTATGGGGATCATATGATATGCATTTTGGTCTCATTTTAGATTCCACTTTTGAATCCAATCTTATTTTTTTGTTTGCTTGCTCTCTCTTTTAATCTTCATTTAATATTTGCAAGTCACTTTATAAGAAAGGGGATAAATTAATTACTGAGCTGATAAATTAAAATACTATTTTAACCATCATAGAAGCTTTTACAGTAAAGAGAACAGTAAAAGCCAGGAAATGTGGCTTGTAGCTTCACATAATGTCTCTGACATTCACATTTTTCATCTCTAAAAGATGGTAAACAACACCTACCCTACTTTACTTAGTTCTTATTAGCAAATAAGTTAGCAGATATAATATACAAAGTAAAAATATTCAATAAAAAGAAAATTATTATAAATATATCATTAATATCATAGGAAAAGAATATATGGGAATGTACCAATTGTCCAAAAGAAGAAATAAATTAATTATACTTATGCTATCCTCCTTTATTTCCCTTGTTAAAATTTAGAAACTGTAATAAACAAGATTATCAGGGGAAATGTCAGAAGTTAAGGAAAAGAAGACAAGACAACAAGAACTAAGATGAATTTATTACAATGCCTCCAGTAAATTGTTTGAAACTTGGAAAATAAATGTCAATCAAAATGCTATTTCAAAAATATTCTCTTTTACTAGCAGTAATCAAATATTTAAAACAAAATAATAATCCTAATCTCCAAGCAAGCACAAAGCAGACAGTTTCCTTCACAATGGGTTGATTTTTGATAAGCCTTTAAAATATTTTCCATTTATCAGTTAGAGTAGAAAACAGGCACAAGAAATTTACATTCATTATGTTAAGAAAATATGCAAAACCAAATTGTTTACTACAAAATTTTGTGCTGTTTTAGATTCATTTTAGCATTCATTTAATTAAACTCAACAATCAAATGGAACCAAGATAACTGAGGAAAAAAATAGTAATGCACTATTTGTTACCTTTTTAAAAATTAATCTCTCTGTGATGGTTCCTTTATTTACATTTTCTTAAAACTTTAATTTTCCATCATGCAATTATACCTTTTCTTAATTTATCTATCTAAGTGATGTTTGAGATGCACTGTGAAAACTGAGCGTTTAGCACCAACAACAAAACATTTTCTACCAACAAAATGGGCTGTGATTTAGTCCATAATTCACCAAAACTATGTATGCTGTCCTTGCAATGTATGGTGCCAATTCTCCCAATCCATTCATTTCTTCATTCATTCATCAAAATATATTTGGGACATGTTGTAGAGAACATAAAAGATCAACGTAATATGGTGTAAATACTATGAGAGGGTCCCACAAGTTGGAAGACACTAAAGCCAGAATAGATATTAGAGAAAAGAAGATTAATATAGGAACAAAAATGCAAGTGTTATTTGGAGGATCCTTGTGATATTTTCAGTCTGAAGACAGTTCAAGAAGTTTGTAAGAAATCAAGCCAATGATAGGACAAAAAATAAAAGACTGAATTCAGAATCAAGTCCGTGAATTAGCAATTCAGTATGAACTAAGTTCCCAGTAGGTGAGATTGAAAGGAAATGACATAAACCCAAGGAGTTTAGATACCACTAGTCAAAAACCTGTGCCCAGACACTAATATAGGCAGTTATGCCCACCCACCTCCATCCTAAAGCACATGAGCCATTGGTTAGCTCACTGGCTAAATATCATTTCCATGTCAGTTAATCTCAGAAGGCTTCTTAGTGGTGACCTTATGCTCTGTGAGCATACCACGTAGGAATAGAAGAGAGGGGAGGCCCCTTCAGATCCCTAACAAGGGCCTAGATCACTGGAAAGACAAGGTGGAAAATTTATGCAGCCATTATACACAATGTATAATCAAAAGTTTTTCAACCCTAAACACTGGGATATTGCGCCATTCAAGAATCAAAAGAAAATATATTTGTTCTTGTAATTTGTTCCTTTTCAAAAAGGAAATATTTCCATATGACTGCTCTCTGCAGACCTGACTGTCTAAAGAAGCTCACCTAACTCTATCTTCCGCATTCACATGAAGCCACCACTTAACAATGTATCTGAAGGCTTTGCTACGTCGGTAATCCCGCCTTTTAGCACCAGCACTATGACCACTGCTTGCATTTAAAATGGACAAACTAGGTTTATCAGACAACTGCAGTTCTCTGATATTCTCATCTATGTCACACTGATTAACTTATCCTTAAACTAAGCATTTACTTTGTCCACCCTGATTCCCACCTTCCTGCTTCAGGCGCCATGTAAAAGTCTTCGTACCTCATGCCATCACACACTCTGCACATTTAAGTCCGAGGAGTCCGTGTTACCCTAAGTATTTCAGTGCTGGTTGCCAATGAATGCTCCGGGATCTCATCATTAGTTACAGTTTCATAAAATCCAACATGAATTTTGGACATACGAGACTGATTAAATATTTGAAGAATCTACATGCAAGAGACGTATCAGGTGTAAGTTCCATAGAAAGGCCAAACTGAATGTTTGAATCATAAAGCATTTATTGCATTTGTACTACGCATACACCAGTCACTCAGGTGTTGAAGTGAGATGCAAAAGAAAAGGAAAATGGGTGGAATTGGGACACACCTCAGAGGCTAAGAGGACAGAACTATAGAAAACTAGAAAAGGTAGGTTATAACATTTCTGATCATAATGACATAAATTAAAATATTGGCTAACATTTATTGTGTAGTTAGACACTGTTCAATTCTTTAACATATTAACTTAATTCTCATAACCACCCTGTAAGTTAGGTGACATTATTAGCCCCTTTTGGTAAATTATGAAATGGGTACAGAGAGGTTGATTAACTTGCCTTAAGTCACACAGCTGGGAAATGATGGAGCCAGGATTTAAACTAGGCAATCTAGCTCGATCTGTTTCGGCAGTCTAGTCATGTCTACTTAATCCATGTGGGAAAGCAGGCAGCTGCTATACAGAATAAGTTACAAACATACTAGAGGAGGCTTGGTCTGAAATGAAACGCTATTCAGTATAGATTATCTGATATATCTTAAACAATACTCTTCAACCCTGGAATGAAAACATTGATTCATAAAATATCCAGTGGAAGTATAAAAGTTCACGCAGGTGAATGATTTGCGTGCAAGTTAAAGTTGTTCATTTTGTGAATATCAGTCCTTAGCTAATATATATATATATATATATTTTTTTTTTTTTTTACACAATTGTGTTTTTGTGCTCATGTTCAATGGTTTTTGGCAGGCTTGTTAATTAAGAAGAAGTTATCCCTGATTAATGTAATGTGAGCTGTTCCTAAAGTACTATAAATAATACAGTGATTAATTGCCATATCTAAACCAGCCACCCTGTAGCACACTTCAAAGCTAGATTTTCTTGGTTGAATTTGCTCTTGTCTACTTAATAATCATACTCATGTGGAAACAATCGTCTACCTTACTTCTTTCCACAGAAAATTATACTTAAACTATTTGACATAAGATACTTGTTTTGCTTGGTAGCCGAGAAAATTCTTGTTATCATTGCAATAACCTCAAGGATTTTGCTGAATTCAGCACAACTGAAAATGTAACTGCCTCCAATGTTTATTAACAATTTAAAACTTAATTTTACCATTTAAAATACAATTTAGATAGTCATTGGACTTATGTTTTATTCTCATTCATTAAAGTCATTTATTTCTAGTAAATAATAATAGTTATTAGCTCCTCTCTTTACAAGAAACTTTTGAGTCGCTGCTTACTTGTAGAAGTATAAAAGATCGTCCTTTCTGTTGTTAGAACTAATGGTGTAAGTGGACAATTTTTTGTTGAAATATTAGAAGGAACTAGAAACGCGTCCTTGTATTTTCATTCAGTTCAAGAGAATATTATTACCACGTAGAGGTGGCAAGGAAATAAGATTGTTAAACTGACTCACACATTGGTCTTCAGACTTTCTTCCCATAATCATTAAGTTGGGGGGGGAGTTTTTGTTATTTTAGTCTTTTTAAAGACATTTGATAGGCATTCTAACTGCTATGTTTCATTGCTTGTGAGTCATTGGTTATAGGGAATTACTTCCAGGTTATCACTCTACTCATTACCATGAGAAGTTCTTAACTATCAAAAAGTTGACCACTCACAAAAGTTTGGAACTTAATTTAAAAAGACAATTTACTTCATCCAAAGGAGTTGGTCACCTTACCGTATCACCCTAGGATCAAAGAGTATTTGGAGTCTTGTCCAGTTCTACACACAACACCCCCCAAAATACAGAAAAAAATAGAATACGTGGTCTTGCATGTATCTCGCAGATGGACAGGAAGAAAGAAGGGTACAGGTCCTTTGTCGAGAGGAGAACGTTGAGCTCCTTTCTCTCCAATCATTAGCAAATCCCGGTTGAGACAATTTTATGGAAGATTACCCATAATAAATGAATTTCATTATGGATCAAGACAGACTACTAGAGAATTATGAACTTGTATCAGACTGCTTGGGCCCTTGTAGAACTATTTTTATTAAATTTCATTTCAGTAATAGGATATTGTAAGAAACCCAAATGCTACCCGCCATAGTACATAATATTATCCTGGACAATTCAAATGAAATGGTTTCAACACTACTTCAAATGCAATGGAAGCTCCAGAGACTTCCTAATTATTTCCAGAGTAACTTTTCCTTTTCAGTCTCTCTTCTTCTATTTTTTTAATTTATGAATATTATAAATCTTCAAATTTAATTAGTTTAATTAATTGTGTCACTCCTCTTGTTTTGGTTATTGAGACAAATTTGCAGGTCACCTCTATCTACATCTCTATTCAGTATATCTGTGCTAACTTATTTTAGGCTTTATAATTAAATTACCCTGGTTCTCTCTTGCACCCAACTTCCGTATGTTTAAATTTTTTTCTAGAGTGATGAACATATTATTGAAAATTATCTCTAATGTTTAGTAAAGGAAAATGAGATAAAAATAAAATTATGCACACAAAGTGTTACCCCCCTCTGTTTAAGCATATGCCACCAGAATATAACACCTCTTCTTTTTTAAACTCTACATCATCTTCCCCACTGATCCCTTCCAATCCTTCTGTCTTCCAATCCTTCTGTCTTCAATACATCATGAACTCAGATAACTCCAACATGTACATCTCAAGTTCCACCTCTCCCCTGATCTCAACTCCCTTCTGTGTAATTGCCTTATCAACATGAAATCTCTACTTTGACTTCCAATGGCCTTAATTTCTCCCCCAAACTCACTCGTGCTGCATCCTTCCCCATCTCTGCAAATGCCACTAAAATTTCACTCATTTGCTCAAAAACATTACATCATCCTTAACTCCATATTCTTCTTTAACAACTAATAGTTGGTCCATCAGTAAATCCTGTCATCTAGCTCTACTTGTAAAATAGATTCAGGATATGACCATTTCTCACCACTAAGATGGTGAGGCTATCCTCCCAGTTTGAGCTATAATCATCTTCCATCCAGACCACAGCAATAGCCTCTGTCTCCATGTTTCCACTATTGGTTCATTACAATCTACTCTCTATACAGCTTAATTATTTTTGCTGCACTTGGCATTGCTTGACATTAAATACTTATTTGATTATTTTTTGACTCTACCACTAGAACATAAGCTATAAGAAGCTAGGAATTTGTTCTGTCTTGTTCACTCACTACTGAATCCCCAATGTCTAGAGCAGTATCTTGCAGGCTTGTGTTCTATTGTCAACTCAGCTTAAACTATGAGATATGTTGCCCAGAATCCTCTTCCCTTTATGGTTCTGAGTTAGAGATGGACAAAAGAGGAACATGCAAAAGATTTGGGAGATGAAAGTGAAGCAGTGGTCATTATTCTCTACGTGTACTTTGGCAACAGATAGAATGATGATGCAAAGGTTCTCAGCAGATTCCAGCTTGTCCTCACTCTCTTCTTTTCTGTGTTCAATTCCTCTTTCCAACTAGTAGCACTACTTGAACAGCAGCCTTAAGCCCACTATAAGACGCCTGACAGTTCCCGAGGGAACAGAGCTCAAAGAGGTAAACACTTTCTAAATGACTTCTCCACAAGCTTCCATTTGCAGTCCCACTTTAGTAACTGAATGTGCCTTGGTTCTCAGGGTTCTCCTGCAAACTTCTACGTCACCAATGACAGTGCTTTAGGAAGGCTGATTGGTGAACTTTTCTCAGATCCTCTAACTCCCCTCTCCATACTTCCATTTCCTCATCTCCTCCCAAAATTGTATGAACTCTAACTCCTACAATATATCCCCCTTCTTCCACTATACTGGATTGAAGTACTAGACATGCAGAAGGCACTCATTAGGTACTTATTTAATTAATAAATATAAAACACTTTGCACATATCCTAGCACATAAATAACACCCAATAACGCTCTCAGAGGTGATCAAGAACGATATGGGGTCATTTAGAAACCAGTCACATGAAAGAATAAGTGATGGAAGTGGAGAAAATCAGGAGCTGCTCTCATTCATGTCTTTAGGCTCACTGTAGTTACTGGCAAAGAATATGTGTTAAAAAATTGCTGTGTGAGTGTGTACCATGGCAGCTTCATATATGTGAAAAACTATCATTTGCAATTCGAAGTCGATTTACATATTTACGTATTGTGTGAAGGACAGAATAGAGGTTGAAATTAGTAGGAGGCAAATCAAATATGAAAAAAACTCTTGTATCCAACAACAAGTATGATATGTCTTACAAGCATGTGACCTCCCCTTTCTTAGCATTGTTTTAAAAATGATAATAATTGGTCTTCAAGGATAAACAGACTCCTGTGTTGGGTTGGCACTTGGATGGAATAATCACAAACTTGTCATCAAATTCTTTGATTCTATGCATTGTTTAATAGCTGCTGTGTGCATAATGGCACCATACGAGGTGTTAAGCCTTATTGTTTGTATGTTTCCGGTAATAATTTCCACACAGATACAACATATATACAGTAAATCAATCCAACTAAGTTTATATTATAGTTTAGTGTTGTATAAGATATCTAGCAAAGCTATGGTAGAAAATTGTCAAGGATGGGTTTGTAGTTACTGGAGAATTCTCTGAAGAAAAGTGATTTTTCCAGTTGGATGCCTTTCATGCAACTGATTTATTTTTTAAGGAAGAGCTAAAGCCTCTTCAGTGCAGACATTACTATAAACCCAAGAATAAGTTACATGCTAAAACTATGTTTGAACCAATTCACACTTAAAATTTCATGATATTTCATAGTAAAGACTAAAAAGCTGAAGAAATAACCTTTTTATATTTTCAAAGAACAACAGTGTCAACTTTGAATTATTCAAGTAATTAAAATAGGTATATTTTTAAATTTTCAGAATTTCTTTTCTGATGATTACTACTATTGATCATGTATATAACCATTATAATGAGTTTCCTAGAATGGTTCTGGTAAACTTTTATTGTTCAATTTAGAGTTGCTCTAAACAAGTACTTGTTCTTCGGGATGGTCTTTAAGGAAAAAAGGAAGGAGGAAGATGACTTGAAATTGTGTGCTATCTTCTTCCTCTCAAAGTTTGCTCCTTCTCTTCCCTTTTCTAACTTCTGCTCAACTTTAAGAAGCAGCACAAGAGATATTTCTTCCAAAGAGTTATTTCCTACCTGAACCTGCCACCATCACCACACAAGAATAGACACTACTTCAATCTGACCTCTGGCTCTTAGACAGTGTTTGCCAAATTCACAAATATGATATACACGATGTTTAAATTTACTTAATGTATTTTAGCCCTCATCTTAATTCACCAAGGCTGACATTCAGTTGCCATTAGACATTCAGATTCGTTGGTTATTCACCTACTTCTCGATTCTTTCCCAAGGCAGTCACATCCATATCCACAGCTTCAATTGCTCCTAGAGGCAGACTATTCATTTCTTGAGCTACATGTAAGAGTGTTAAGGGGTCTAAACCACATTCTCTTTCTCACATAAGTTAAAAGTCAATTAAGAGACAATCACTGGAGAAAGACAAATGGAGGATTAAAATGTGAGCTTTATTAGTGGTAGACTGCTGAGAATATAAGTTATGTCTGTGACCAAAACAGGCTTGCAGCATACCACACCTGAAAAGGACAGACTTGTCTATGTTGTCACAAGCAGGAAGGACAACTTCAAGCCTATCAAGTACCAAAGACTCACCAATTAAGCGCTTAAACTCTCTGGAGATAAGTAGAACTACTCCTGCCTTACAAAAGAAAGAGAGACAGAAACAGAGATGGAGACATGGGGGGCAGAAAGAAGGAAAGAGGGAGAGACAGGCAGAGGAAAGAGGAAAAGACAGAGAGAGAGAGAATATGCTTATATCAGTTTCTTCCCCCCAAATTATTAACCATATATTCTTTCCACCTACACTGGAGAGGACTGAGTAATAGCTAAGGTGAAAGGCCCAGCATGTTATTGTTTTGTAAGTTCTTCCTCACAGAAATGAGACCAGGGAAATGGAGGTTTCCCACTAGCACGACCTATTTAACGTACCATTTATGGTATCTCAACAAACATTAAACTAATGTCTTTTTTGGAGAGGAGAGGGATAGATCCAAACTCAGTGAGTGGTACCACCATCAGCTAATCAAGTCAGTCAGAAATCTAGATGTGGTTCCTTGACATCTTTCTTCCCTGCTCTCTTTACAAAATCATTAGCAATTCATCTATATCTTATCTAATGGTTCAATCTTGAAGTTACCCTCATCTTTCTCCTTGTCCACTCATCTACTTATATCACTGTTAGGTGTCTGCAATCTTTCATCCACACTACAGCTAGAGTGACATTTAAAATATGCAAACGCGAATATAATCAGGTCACAATCTGCTACTTCCACCCCATCCCTATCCTGTCCCATAGTCTTCAGTACCCTTTACATAACCTAATGTCTTCAATGGTCTGCTCTTCACCTGTCAGTCTCATTTTTTACCATACTCCATTTCACTCTGTTCACTAGCCATTTTGACCTCCCCTTAGCTTACCACATTCACCAAACCTGTTCCTGCCACAGGGTCTCTGAGCATGCTCATTGCTGTCACTTATACTTACTCTTTAGATTTCAGCTCAGTCACTGCTTCCTCAGAGAAGCATCTCTGACCACCAAGACTACCTGAGAATCCTCCATTATACAATATAGTAGCTCCATGTATTGCTTCTTCTTGTCACATATAACTATTGCAAATTTATATTTTTGTTAATTATTTGATTCACACCCACCTCCTCATATTAGACCGTAGGCTCCACAATGGCATATAATATGATCACTGTTGAGTGTGATTATATCTAGTGCTCAGTACATACCTGGTATTGAAAAAAATATTTGTTGAATTAGTGAATGAGTGATGAACACTGCACCTTTACCTTTCCATTATAATTATACACTCTACTAGAGTGTGAGTCCCTTGAGGGTCGGTGCTTCATATCTCCCCTGCTTGAATTTTAATTATTTATATCTATCTCATACTATTACTATTTCATACTATTACAATTATTTACTAATTATTTACAAATCTTAATTCTATCAGTGGTTGTTAATATGAAATATCCTAAATAAAAACAAAGCAAAACAAAAAGATAATAGAGCTATTTGTTCAAGACAATCTAGTGAATTGTCTTTGGCATTATGTTTCAGGGTATGTTACTCTCAAATCATTTTCATAGGGTTTCTAAATTCTCTGTTACCTATATTTAGGATTTTTAAATTCAGGATTTATAAATATATAAATAATACATTTCAAATCCAATTTGTATTATTTACGTAAGCATAATCATTGCACATTCTTTTCCTTTTATCAAAGGGAAAACTTTCTTTTCATGAATTATCACACTGTCATTAATAAACTAGTTGACAATTATTTTTGCCATCTCTTTGAGCATTAAAATGATCTAACTTTGCTGTAGAGTTTAATGCAATTTAGTAAACATGAGATAATGTACATGGAAGTAATTTGTTAACAATAAAATGACATAGGAAGGTGAGTTATTGCTAAAATCAACTATTTCTCTTAGGATATATCAGCAATGATACATGTAAATAAAAGATTAGATGAAAAAAGTTTATAATTCAAAAAGTGCCTTTTGTCTGGGAGTTATGAAAGACAATGTTATAGGTTAAAGATGACTCATGTGATTTATCTTGTTTTTTCCTAATAAAAAATAAGGCAGGATAAAAAGCATGCTCTGGCTATCCTAACAAACCTCTTGTCTATGATATCCTGATACAAATATGAATGAAAAAGGTTTTTTTGAAGTAATGAAAGCTGAGACATATCATCACGGCACTACAATGAATCCCTAGGATTTTAAATTCATGCTGACTTAATTTTACCTGTAAAATATAGTATTTAGTGACCTAATCCTGTAAATGGTTATCAATGAAAATACAATCCTCTTGCTTTCTGTCTCCACCTCAGAGTCAACCTCATGTTCATCCCTCCAATTATTATTTGAACAATATTTTAAGTTACTTGCTTCTTTTTTTTATGCTCTTGTTTATGTAATACTTACTCTAAAAAACTCCAAACTTGCCTTAATATAGTCATCCATTTCCCTTCTCTGGCTACTGAGGGCCCCTGGAGAAAATCATAAAAGCTTTGCAGATTTGTGCCCCCACAGATTCAATGTGTCCAGCTTCATTTTAGAATCTTCAGGGCCGCCTAACAATCCTTTTATATATCTCTATATATCTTTCATCATTCTGACAAAGCCTTACCTTTCCACCAGCTGTCGTCTTGGAAGGTGGCATTACTTTCTACTTCACTGAGAAAATGGAAAGCATGATGCAGCAACTTTCTTAACTTAGCGTTCTTAACCTTCTCCAATTTACAAATTTATGTTTTTAGGTATTATGATGTCCAGCCTTTAACACATATCACCAGCCTCAAGGCAAAATTATTCTACTTGTCAAATGATCTATGAATCCTATTTTGTTATATATTTTCAATCTCTCTCTCTAGTATTTTACTGTAACCTTATTTTAGTCTATTTTGTATCTAACCTTAACATGCCTAGGTTATTCCTACATTAAAAAAATCCTCTAACAATCCCAAAGCCTCTTGTAGCACAATCTGGCATCCTCCTCTTCATAATCTGTAGGCACCATCTCTTTTTTCTTAAAATCCGTTTATCCTTCAAAACACTAAAATCTATGCTTTTTTATTCATTATTGCAATGAAACTGCTATCACTAATATCAACAGTGTCTCCCAGATACACTCATTTAACACAATTAACACTTACTTCTTCTGAGACTCTCTTCACCTTTCTGTTCCCAGGACAATAATCTCTCCTACTATTCCTGCTGCATTTCTCATCCCATCCTTTTGGAATCCTTCACAATCATTTTCCACATTTGAACTCCTTAAATGGGGGCATTCTTCAAGATGTAGTTGTTGTTTCTATAGAATATTTTTGTTGTTTTATCACTTTGGCCAGCTTTTCTTCCTTTTTGATTTATATTTCACGTCCAATCTTTCTCTCGTGGCCACATCCATAATCACCCTACTGACGCGGATAGTGCATTGGCACCACAAACTCAAGGTTTAAATCTAAATTTCTCATGTTCTTTCACCTCCTCCATTATTCAGATTATCAACAGGTCTCAGCCTAGCATTTAGGTCTTTCCATAAACTGGATCATTCTTTGCCTAATATACATAGTTTAATTTCAATCCAATTTATCTTAAACCCATTTACAATCAACAAAAACATGGGGAATGCTTTGTTAGGAGCACAGAGATGAATGAGCCACGTGCCTCCTCTCAAGAAACTCATAAAAATTTAGTACAATATAATTTAATAAATGCAAAAATACACCTGTGTACAAGATAAAGAGAACTCACAGAAGAATATCAAAAGTAAAACAAAAGAATGCTCCCTGGGACTGTCAAAAGAAAATTTCTGAAAGTAATGACCTTCGCTGTGAGTTGTGAAGGTCACATAGGATTTGCTCCAGTGAACAAAGAAGAGAAGGACATTTATTACAGGCAAAGGGAACACAAGTGCGAAGAGATAAAAGTTTGAAATGCCAGGGTGTGTTTCGTGACCTATAAGCAGTTCAGTGTTTCTGCTTTGTAAATTGCAACAGGGTGTGGGGAGGCTAATAACGATGCTAAATAGGATAGCATGAATGAATAGTTATTGTTATTACAAGTTTTCAGTTAATGAGGTTTAAGTGTAATAAATTAATGTAAAAGTAGAGAAGAATAAGATGTGATTAACTCATATAAAATAATTTATTTCTAAATTTAAAATTCTTTTAGATGATAAATGAAAATCTGTGAAGATTTTAAGAGGTAGAAATATAAAAATGACAGACCAATATTATAGAAAACATTATTATCTAGGGAAAAAAATGGATATTATTCTCTTCTCTTTTTCCTTTCCTTTGCTACTATGTTTTCAGGATTAGGAGATTCAGAAATGAAACTTATTAAGACTTTCATACTTTATATAGCAAAGGGACAATTTGATTTTATGATGAAACACAAATACTCTTCTTAAATATGCAATAAATCAGTTGGCACAGTTTAGTCTCCAATTTAGAAATGGTTTTTATTTCAATATAGAACTGTAATTAAGACTTCTAACATATTTCCTGAAAGGTATAATGATGGTTACTTTTTTATCAGAGTATAAATGATGGTTACTTTTCTAGGCTACCTCACAAGAGCCAATTTAAAACACACACACACATATATACACACAAGTAGGATATTATATATTTGCAGTGAAAATAGAAAATAAGATTTTTAGTGAATAGATGATGGATATTGGATTAGTCTTAGATCTGAAAATGTGGAGAAAGCAAAGAGAATAAATACACCATACACACAATGTACAAATTTATTATATATAAAATGCCTTGCTACAGAGAGGCCTGAGCCAACATAGGAAGATCCTTACAACATAACAGTGACATTTTTAAAAAGTAAATGTATTAAAAATCAAGAAAAGGGGGGGATTATGGTAGTATGAAAAACTATACCAAGAATGAGGAAAAAGTGCAGCAATTCACAAGGCTCTGTTTCATAATGTTTCCACAGAAAAAGCCTCAAGGTCCATTTTGTAAAAATAATGTGAGGTGAGGTGTGGTGTCAAATGAAAGGAGTTCAAGTATATGATTTTCTGCTGGAATGGCTGAGTCAATAATAATTTTTTACTTACTAAAGAAATAGCCAGGCCAACGCAGATCTTCGTAATAGATACACTCACCACATGCTAGAACCTGTGCTGAGAAGACATGAATTATCCTCCTTCAGTCCTTGTAACAACCCTGGGAAGTAGGTATTATAGATCCATAAGCTCTTAGCTACAATTCTGAAATCCGAAAACACAGTAAAAACCAAAAGTCGTTTTTGTTGTTGTTTGTTTTTTCATAAATCTGACACAGAAGCCCTTTTGGTGGCAAATGTTGACCTGAACTGAGGTGAGGCTACTTAAGAGTTTTTATTTATTTCACTGAGAGTGACTCTTAGTATGTTTCTTTGCAAAAAATACAGGGTGCTGTGGCAGGCCTGCGGAGGTTATTACATATTGTATAGATATGCACCATATTATCCTTCTAAAAATCCAATATTTCTGAATTCTGAAACATATCTGCCCCCAAGAATTTCAGATAAAGGACAGTTAACCAGTATTGCTATATGCAGCTCACGAATGAAATTAGAGAGTCTCAACATCACTTATCTGAAATGTGCCCAAGGTGGGATCTGAATCCAGGTATAACTTCGGAGTTCAAGCCCTTATCCACAATACCTATTGCCTCTGTATAAAAATTGTGTTTCTAGTAGAATGTTAGCTCTGTGAAACCAGAGACTTCTTTGTCTAATTTGTTCAATCTGGAGTTGTCAATCCCCAGAACAGTATTTGGGGAAACAATGCATACAAAATAGGTGTGCAATAAATGTTCGTGATGCATAAATTGTATCTCTCAACTGAGCTTTTTGTAGATATTGACATAAAGCGAGTTCGAAATATAATCCCTAACAAGGTTAGCCATCCTGTGTTACAGTTAAATGTACTGTCATGTTTTAACAGTCAACAAAGGTGGTACAACACTAAATATCCATTGTGAAGGAAAGAAGCTTAATGAGAATATGTGTACAGATGGAAGTCCACCCCACCACACAAAGAAATGGGGTTGCAGAGTTTTCAAGGGCAGATCAAAGATGCTTCTCAGAAAGTCTTGCTAGGTCTGCTCTAACATGTGAAGTCTAACAGCATTGTGAAGGATGTGGTCACAATCAGCACAGCCTGGAAATAAGCTAACAGGTTACATCAGGCTTGGATGTGACATTTATATTTTCTTACAAGATGAACCTGAGGAATCTTATGAATTAGAGAGACCATACCCAGAGCATGTTCTTATTACAGCCATATCCTGCTTCTCTCTCTATTAGGGGCGTTGATGGCAAAGAAAAGCTAGCGCAGTATCCAAGGGCAAATTGATGTAGCAAAGGTTCCACAAAACAAACAAAGAAGACCAGCACCAACTGCAATCAGGGCACACTCCCTTGAGCAAATTCTCAGTATGCCTATTGCATCTCTCTTTCCTTATTCCCAGAATTTCTGCAGTGGTGTTGAACCTGAATATGTAGGAAGGAGTTTCATATTCACCTAAATAAACTATTGGATCTAGTTCTTTTATTTTATAACACAGACAATATATAATATGTTTATTAAGTGCATTTTTAATTTATGTTGAACATTAGATTCCATTTTTACCTATTATTGTATGTTTTGCTATATCTGTTAAATATTCAAGTTCCTGAATGTTCTCTAGTCCTAGTTTTGTAAAATAAGTGTCTGAAATGGTGACTTATAAGTTCAACTACAGAAGTAATATTGTCTGAAACACCATAATTTTAAGTTGAGTGGCATAATATAGCAAAGCAATAAATATCTATAAATCAAATATGCTATCCACATAGAGTACACCATAGCTCTCTCTAGAGTTAACCTGCAGGTCTCTAGAATCTTGTGTGGTTTCTTTGAACAGGCTTCCTTCAAAGAATGGGGTAATATGTTAAATGAACATGAAAAGACAACTTTGTGACCAGAGGAAAGAAGGCTTGCTTACGCTCTCTCCTTCTCTCTCTCCATGCAATGCTCCTACACCATACTTCTTTTTTGGCAGAGTACACAAGCCACATAATAAAGATAAATACAAGAAGAATTAAACAGAAAAAAAAATTCAAATAAATAAATATAGTGAGAAGAGATCGCATGGAAACAAAATAAAGTGTAAAAAGAATATAAACAGAAATGAATAAGAGACATAAAAATCTAAAAGATACTGACACTGATAGATAAAATAGATGAGTATCAGGGAAAAAATATAACACCCTAAAAGGAATTCTGAAATAGTCAAATCACAAAAGTTGTCAAGATGAAGACAAAAAACAAATCCAGGAGATTAAAAATTGAGAAAGTTTTACATTGAGGAGATGGAGGATTAAGAATAAGGCTAAAGTACTAAAAAGGTAAAAACATAACATATTTGAATGTAGAAAGTATGGGGGCTGGCCAGGTGGCACAGCAGTTAAATTCACGCACTCCATTTGGGCGGCTTGAGGTTTGCAGGTTCCCCGGGCACAGACCTACTCACGGCTCATCAAGGCATGCTGAGGCAGCGTCCCACATAGAAGAACTAGAAGGACCTACAACTAGGATATACGACTATGTACTGGGGTTTTGGGGGAGAAAAGAGAAAAAGAGGAAGATTGGCAACAGATGTTAGCTCAGGGCCAATCTCCCTTAAAAAAAAAAAAAAAACCCAAGGTGCTGTACTGAGCACTGATGCTTCATGTAATGTTAAAAAAAAAAAAGTATAAGCAGGATCAAGTATTAGAGAGAAGTTTAAAATAATACAAAAGAAGAGTTATTAGCAAAATAGAATACACGAATGTAATACTGCATCAGTTTTGCCACAAAGCCAGTGTAGCAAGCTTAAAGATTAAAGAAAATTGAACATGTTTCCTTACTGAAAACAAACGTTCAAAGGGGTGAAAAAATAAAAAAGAACCCAGATAGATATAAACAAGGAGCACAATCCTGACCATTCCTGAAAGACTGTCTCCCAAGAGCGTGACAGTTTCTGCTTTAGCAGTGGAATCTCCGTAACTGAAAATCCTGAGGGAGTAGGCAGGACTGAGATGCCATTAGATTCCCCTCCCCTACCTTAACCAGCTCCCAAAGTTTTAAGGACGTGCAGTTCTATTTATAACGATCCAGGATCAGTCCCCTTCTAAAAACAGCCTGTTTGCCAAGCACAAGCAGTGGCTTTCCCCGCCCTGCAGACTTCCCAAGGCAACTTTAATTTAGAGTTGGAACTGATATTTTCCCTGTCCCTATCCCTATCCCCCAACCTTTTTTTGACCTTTCATTTGTACTGTTTCCACAGCCACCTTGTTCCTCAAGGTTCAGGTAGCAAAGCATAAGAAAAAGCACATTGAGGTGTGTAAGCTGTGAGGGGTAAGGAGCTGAGAGATGGACCCCAGGAATGGACCCAACTTTCCTACCTCATTAGAATACTGGGCCAGAGAAGGTGAAGGGGTCACTTCTGAAGCGAAACTTTAGAGTTTCCTAAGTAATTTCCTGTTACATGTCTCATGCCCCAGCCATTAATCTCAAAGTCCTCGTTTTCCTAGCCAAAACTTGGCCGGTGTACTGCCCATGTCTGATAGTCATTCTGTTCTTCACCCAAGGACTGGCTAACCCTCAGGTGTGTGTACTGGTGGAGGATTGGGCAGGGGGCAGGGAAAGAGAAGGATGCCCTCTACATGATACACAAAGGAGAAAAATTCAAAATATATTTGGAGAAACTTCCAATTCTCTTTGCAGGAAATCCTTAATATTCTCCACATATTTATACATTGAGTGACTGCTCAGCTCTTCTAAATTGCATGGCGCCCTGAGCAATTGCCCAGTTGGCCTACAACTTATTCAGGCTTTGTTTATCTTCAAGTGCATATAAGCAAATACAATCCATTTAAGGAGCCGTTAGTCATGCTCACGGGGACATTCCCCTCCCCACACACAATTTCCCTTGCCTGACTTTTGTTAACTTCTAGAAATGTTTCTTGCCAGACCTGAAGGTGTAGAAATCTTGCTCAGGTGAATTAGGAAGCAGTCCAGGGCTTTGCCCAGCTCTCAGTCTCATCTATTGATGATGTTTCTTTCCAAATTACCAGTACCCTTCCTAACCAGAAAGCTTCTAATGCCAAAATTAACCAGCAGGTCAGTGTGTGCTTGGCTGAGAAAAGGGAGAAAATGGTTGTGCTATTAAAAAAAATTAAAGAAAATATAGATTTCATAACAATACATTATAAATGATATGGAACTGTTGTTGATGCTGATATACATTCCTTTTAATAATTTACATGAAAAACTACTTAATTCTGAAAGACTAATATTGATTTCATTTGTTTCCCAGACAGAAAGCAGAACTGTTTGGATGGAGAGAGGAGACCAGACAGCCCTCTTACTTTGGTCCTTTCCAAGGCAAAATGTCCCCAATTTATTGCACATAATGCTCTCCTATCTTCTGTTCCTAGTCCAGGAGTCTTGTGCACATTTTTTCAAAATCTAATCATTAAGCTTACATCACTGGGTGTTTGACAGTAACACTATAATGATGGTGACTTGTTTAACTTTCACTTTTGAACTCTTCTAAGACTAAAAGCCGGAAATTTACAGGGATAAATGGACTTTTATTATCTTGAAAGTATTTATTATTCTATGTGATGTATGATTTACACCCCCCCATTTCAAAAAAGGATTTGAAGTAGTTATACTAAATTTAGTGGAAATATGACCTCATGAAATATTTTCATTTGCTGAAATTATTTTGTATTTCTGAATGTAGGCGATGACGTACTTTTTAGTTGAGAGACAGGGACATTTTTATCCTAATCAAAATTTTTCTCCTTATATACAGCTATGTTGAAACTCTACATATATTTAAACATGAACTGTAGTACAGACATCTGAGACACCAAGCATAAAAAGGCCTTATCCCCCATAGAATAGAATGGAGAAAGAACTACTTGAGTATCTTGAACTACCTAATCCTTTTTATAATTTTTTTTATTTCACTCATTTCCTTTTCTTCATATAGCACTTATCAAAACTTATAATCACATAATTACATATATGGTTATTAGATCAATGTCTGTCTCCTCTAACAGAATGTCAGTTTCATGAGAGCAGTGATCATTTATAACTAATAGTATAAATAAATATAACTAACATTTTGTAGGCATTAATAATGTCCCAGGCACGATTTTAAGTACTTTAAATACATTAACTCATTCAATTCCCATAATAGTCCTGTTATTGTATTATTCACAGTTTGCAAAGGAGGAAATAGAAAAAAGTTAATTAACTACCCCAAAGTTCAATTTGTGGGAGGTTTGGGGGCCACTCTTCAAACCTAGGCAATTGCCTGACTCTGGCATTCATCTTCTTAACCACTCTGTTATCTGGCTTGGTTACAAGGAGGCTCTAGGGTCTAGAATCAGACTGCCTTTGGTAACTCTAGCACCACTCCTTTTTAACAGTGACTTGAGGAAAGTTACTACTCTCTGTTTCCTTTTAGAAAAAGTTAATATATAATACCTACCACAAAGAATTGGTGATAAAATTAATCATTACAGAGAAATACCCAACTCCTACCATGCTTGCTTCATTGCAGGTACTCGAAAAATATTTGTTGAATGAATGAAAGCAAAATCACTACATAAACACATGTAACATATCCTTCCTAGTTTATTTCTTTGTTTGCTTATTTTTTAACCTATTGCCAAAGTGCATATAATCAACTCCTTTGGGGAAAGAATTGTTAAAAATGTAAATGAACTTCTAGTATAAAACACAGGAATCGGTCTTTGTGACCTTGGATTACGCAAATGGTGTCTTAGATATGACAACAACAGCACAGCAACAACAGTAGAAATAGACAAACTGGATTTAATAAATACTAAAAACTTTTGTGAATCAAAGGACATCATAAAGTGGAAGACAACCATGAGAATGGGAGAAAAATTCTGCAAATCACACATGTGTTTAGGGACTTGTATTGAGGATAGATAAAGAATTCTTACAACTCAATAAAAAAGACAAGTAAGACAACTGAAAAATCAGGAAAGAATTTCAATATATTTTTCTCCAAGGAAGAAACACAAGTGGCCAATAGGTATATGAAAAGATGCTCAACGTCATGAGTCTTTAGGGAAGGACAAGTCAAAACTTCAGTGAGATACCACTTCACAAGGATGGTTAATTCTTTTTTTTAAGCAGGCAATAACAAGCGCTGGTGAGGATGCGGAGAAATTCAAACCTTCATACATTTTTGGTCGGAATTTAAAATTGTGTGGCCATTTTAGAAAAGTTTGGCAGTTCCTCAAAATGTTTTTCAATGGAGAGCTATTACAGGACCTAGCAATTCAACTCCTAGGTACAACTCAAGAAAATTGAAAACATATGTCCACAGTACACAAATGTTTATAGCAGTATTATTTATAATAGACCAAAAAGGGAAAAAACTAAATGCCCATCAGCTCATGAAGGTATCAAGAAAATGTGGTATGTTCATATGATAGAATATTATTCAGCAATTAAAAAGAATGATACATGCTACAACATGGACGGACCTTGAAAACATTTTACTAAGTGAAAGAAACCAGTCACAAAAGGCTGCATATTGTATGATCCTATTCATACAAAACGTCCAGAATAAGTAAATCCCTGGAGACAAAAAGTAGATTAGTGGTTGCCAGGGACTGGAGGGCAGGATGAATGGGAAGTGACTGCTAATGGGTATGGATTTTCTTTTTGGAGTGATAAAAATGTTCTAAAATTAGATAGTGGTTATGAATGCATAACCCTTGTGAATATACTAAAAACCAATAAACTCTACACTTTTAAAGGGTGAATTTTATGGTATGTGAATTCTATCTCAATAAAGCTGTTATTAAAAATATAAACAAGACAACAGGTTCTAGGTGCAATGCTTATAGTAACTACATCTGTGACTATGTATTTATTTATTCTGAGTTTCAGTTTCCATAACAATGAAATGAATAGTTGAGACTTATCTTAAGATCTTTTCCAGCTCTGAAATTCTAATCACAATGAAATAATGTTTTGCCTAACTGAAAAATTATATAATTATACACACTAACACACACACAGTCCATATATATCCCTACTTAGCTGCTTTTATTCTACCTAATAAATTGTGAAGTGCGTACTTATAAATGTCTTAATTTTACATCTTTATAAGGCTTCTCAACTGAATTAACAGATTACAAAAAATTTCTTTGTCAGAGAATGAGAATACAGTTTAATATATTTAAGCCTAAATGTTGGATTTGGCCATATATTCAGCACCTTTTCAATATGACTGCTGGTTGAAAAGACAACAAACAAAATGTTCCATGCGATAAAAGGCTCCACAGCCGTTAGTAGTACAGAAAGGTTGCAACTATGAGTAGATCTGGGGGAAGCTGAGAATAGCTTGAGGGGTCTGGGGTTATGGGTTCAACATGAGAAGGGTAAAGGCAACCCAGAGAGCACAGATGCAATCACGGCTCAGTTAACAATTTTGAAGATAGCAACCTGTCCTCAGGGTTATTCTTTTGAAAGAGCACCCTGTGCTACTATAGGATGTAGAAACTTGCACCAGATCAGTTAGTTTTCAATGACATACCCCAAGAGTCTTTTTTTGTGTGTGAGGAAGATTAGCCCTTAGGTAACATCTGCTGCCAAAACCCCTCTTTTTGCTGAGGAAGACTGGCCCTGAGCCAACATCTGTGCCCATCTTCCTCTACTCTATGTGGGATGCCTGCCACAGCATGGCTCGATGAGCAGTGTGTAGGTCCGTGCCTGGGATCTGAACCTGTGAAACCCCCAGCCACCACAGCAGAGCACAAGAACCCAACCATTATGCCACCAGGCTGGCCCCCCAAGAGTCCTTTTTGATTATCTGCATGTTTACTTACTCTCTCTCTTCCCATGAAAGTAAAACGTGGATAGCTCAAAGAAAATGGATATACAGTAGTTTGGTGTCTGACTAAGCCAGGTGTCACTCTAGTTTTAAATGTCAAAAATAGAAATGAACAGAGAATCTATTCAAGAAATAATAGATATGTGAGTTGCACGAGCTTTATGAGAATATCTGATCCTTTTACTATCTTCAGGTAGTTATATCATTTCTAAGACACAAGGCACCTCAGTCCCACTGCTAGTTAGTAACATGCCTATTAAATGGGGTATGTTTCCTTCAATTATTTCACTTTTGTATAATATGGTTGAAAATCTAGAAACACACAAAAATCATATGATCATGAATTTCTGGTCTCTCTTCTACCATTCTCCCTCATCTGTCTAATCCCTACTCCCATCTCTCCCAAAAATGATGACTATTCTGACTTCCTTAAGTATAATTTCAGAGTTTTTATGCATATACAAGGAAACACAAATATACATATCCTCACCTCACATTTTAAAATAGAAGATTGTACATGATATACACTGCTCTCCTGCCTCCTGCTTTCAAGTTAAAGTGTTTCTTGGAGATATGTCCATATCAGTACATAGAGATTGTGCAATTTCTTGACATTTGCATATTAATCCATTGTATAATATGCCATAATTTATCTAACCTTTTAGGTACATTCAAATTTTTCCGATTTCAAATACTGCCACAAATGAATGTTTGTGCATATGTGTGTGTGTGTGCCAGCATATCTGTAAGATAAATTCCCTAAAGGAGATATTAAGAGGGCATTATTTACATTTAAATGGATCACCTACATTCTGCAGCAGCTGCATGGGTACACGATTTCTGGGTGAAACTTTGGTTTCACCAGGCCACATAACCTTGGGGTAGACACAGTAATGACAATCAATACCAGTCTCTCTTGATTCAACTCTGAACAATTGATGTGGAAGAAATCAAAATCCCTTTCATATAGTTCCTCAATAATTACTGATATGTTCCCTTGATTAGCCGTGTTCCCTCTGTCACTTTCACATACAGTATGTGAGTCTCAGCTTGCTGTTGTGACATTTTATCTCCTTCGTGTCGTGATGTGAGCTGTTTTTATGTCCCTGTTGTCTTCTAGCCTGATGTTACCCCATGGATTTCCATGCCCCTTCTATGCCACAACATTACCTTCGTCACTTTGCCCTATAATGGGGAGCTCTTCCTTTCATTCTCAGTTTATTCCATACAGTCAAGTGACATAAATAATTCATTTTTCCTTACTCTTGATCTTGAGTTTTCAAATAGTAAACAATATATTTAACTAGAGATCCCTTCTAACTATAAAATTCAGTGACTCAACTGAAGTCAGTGCTAGGCTTGCTAACAGCCTAAGCTCCTCCATTAATTCTTTTGTATGGAGAACCTGAAGCACGCACACATTCAAATTTTATTTTAATTGTCCTTTTAGTTATCTCCTTTGTCCTTCTTTGAGTAAATGAGAGAGCTATTAATGACAACTTATGACTTTTATGAGACTTGTAAAAAAACTTTAATGATATTTTAGCTTTTAAGAGCCAACAGTAATTTATATATAGTATTTGTAAAATAAATGATCCTTTTCATATTATCAATGATAATTATGATATTGTTCTGAATTTTAGAAGTTTTACATAGTTACTTCAAAGGGCTCCAAGAACTTAATGATTCAATTTTTCATAATTGTGCCTAATGTTGGTTTCAGACCACTTGCATTGTAAGAAATAAAAAAAATAATTTGCATTTCAACCTTTGTTTTACAATGTGATTCATTCTAGTTGACTACTGTTTGATTTTATCCTATTTCAAATAACTTTAAACAAATTAGCAGCAGTTTGTTCTACTGTTTATGAATGGTTTGCCCATGCTTTAGGAAAACAAATAAAAAATGAAATCATTTAATTTAAGTTGTTGATAGGTCAACAGTACTGCACTGGAGTTCATTATTTAGAATTCATCCACAACTGGGAGCACCTGATGTGCTGGACCTTTTCTGTTCTGCAGAACTATCTTTTAGATCCTGACTTCTGCTAGACGATAATAAACAATAATGAGTTATAATCATTTTACAATTGTTTTCTTGCCTTGAACATCCATAACAATTATAGTTTATACACCTCTTTTAGCACTGACGTGCTATCTCTATTGTCTTATGTACAGGTCTTAACTCCATGATTAGACTCAAATCCCCGAGGTTAAGTCACTGTATACACTGCATCTCCTAATGCAGTGTCTCTCCATGGTAGAAGCTGACAAATTACTTGAAGATGATTGTGTGTGATTACGATAATTCAAGGCACACTATTAATTAAATAAGATCATTAAGCTACATATATAAAGGCACTTTTAGCACATATATTGGCACACAAAATATCAGTAAATGTTTGTTTCATGACATTTATCAAATATCATTGGCAAATAGGACATAAAGACACGCTGGGCCTCATTTTTCTTAAAAATATAATATGGTACAAGTTCTTTGTTATTCCTTTAGCACTTCGGGAATAGCACTCTATGCTCTAACAAAATAATACCTTACTATTGAAGTAAATTTCTCTGTCCTCTTGGATAAGATAATACTAAGTTAAAATGCAAAAGTCTAAACATTTCAGACAATATGTCAAGCCACTTACGGAATCTTTTTTTAAGTCAGTTTGGTTTTAATAAGTGAAACCAAAATGTTTGTCATGTCTAATCCTTTTGTCTCATTAAAAATCGCATATGCTTGGGGCCGGCCCAGTGGCGCAGCGGTTTAGTCCGCGCTTGGCAGCCCGGGGTTCGCCGGTTCGGATCCCGGGCGCCCGCCGACGCACTGCCTGTCAGCCATGCCGTGGCGGCGTCCCATATAAAGTGGAGGAAGATGGGCACGGATGTTAGCCCAGGGCCAGTCTTCCTCAGCAAAAAGGGGAGGATTAGCAACGGATGTTAGCTCAGGGCTGGTCTTCCTCACCAAAAAAAAAAAAAAAAAAATCGCATATGCTTAAGAAGAAATCTACTAAGTGTTTATTACACATTTCAAAAGGCAGATTTCTGTGATACCAAGTACATGTTAATTTTATAAAATATAGTTTTCTATAAGTACAAATATTCAAAGAAGCAGAAAGAGTTCGGCCTTCAGAGCCAGACCAGTTTGAAAATAACTAATACTTATTAGTTACTAAACATCAGTGTTCTTATCTGTAAAATGGGAATAATTTCACCAAAGGCTAAGTGTTTACAGTGTTGCAAGGAATAGAAATAATAAACTTAAAAATATGGAATATAATATATACTCAGCAAATGTTACCTATCATATTACAACTATATCCAATATCTTGTAGATATTATGCTGTTCTATCTAAGAAACATATTTCTAGTCCCAGACAACTACATAGAATGAATATATAAGAGGCAGGAGAGCTTGCTATTGGCAAAAATGAAGATTTTGAGTTTGAAGTTCTGGTTTGAGCATTGGTTCTGTTTAGCTAACATTCTGTGTCTCTTGCACAAATCATTTCAGCTAATTTTTACTTTCCAGATTGGTGAAAAGATTATAACAAAAGCTATTAAGCAACGTAGGCTTTACCAGATCAACAGAGTCAATATATTTGAAAATCTCTTTTAAAGGGCAGTAAAACTATTATTTTATTCTACATCTGCATTTCTTGAT
Organism: Tapirus indicus; assembly: GCA_031878705.1. Taxonomy (NCBI): domain Eukaryota; kingdom Metazoa; phylum Chordata; class Mammalia; order Perissodactyla; family Tapiridae; genus Tapirus; species Tapirus indicus. Next base: position 73,029,360 of record CM062919.1, on the reverse strand, counting down.
AATATTGATTATATGGATGAATTACTCATTCCCCGGCTGTCCGCCCTCCTTGTTTGTAAGCTCCGCAGGGCAGAGATCATGCTATTTCTCTAGCTTTTTACGACTTCTCGAGAAACATAATACTAATTCTTTTTTGTTGTTGTTGTACAAAATTCCTGTTATGAGTGAGTATACCAACAAAACGTGGACATTCAAGCTAATTTTTAAATAATTATGGGAACAAACACTGTAATCTACATAACATACTTTAAAGAAAATATTACCATTGGCCATGTTCATTTAGCTTAGAACTTGAAGTCACTTTGTAACCTTAATATATGTGATTTTGTTCATTCTATCAAAATATGTCACTGATAGATTGAAGTATAGACTACTTTTCATTATCACTGAACACTAAGAATAAACAACAGAAAAGTAAACTGTTGAGAGGAAGTCTAAAAGTAATATTCAACAAATGCAAAACAGAAAACTATATTTTAAGAGGAAACTAAATTTTATAAAATAACATGGCTATTAAAAGGAACTTATGTGGAAAGAAGTACACCAATTTACATAAACAAATTTATTTCAATTAAGAATTGCAAATGGTAATTATATCAAGTCAAAATAAATGTTTATTGAGAATACATGTAATTACAGAAAACAGTAATAATTCTTTCAAGTCGGACTTCAGAAAAACTGAATAAATTTTAAGGAAAAAAAACTATTATTCAGTGTAGAGATTTGAAAGTTTATGTTTAATCAGGCTTCATCTATAATTATTTTCATTTTTATAAGATGTTTATCAGCCTTGGTTCAGAGTATTTATATTCTTCCAGTTAAAACATCAGTACAGAGCTCGATGCACATTGTAATCAGTGAACTACAGGCTCCAAGACAGACAGCCACACAGCAGTACTGAGAACAAGACCAGGAGGTTTGGCCTCTTTAAAAAAAGTTTTCTAGAATTTATGCATAATGGATAATATTAGTTCTTGGAACTAAGCAACTCTATTCTGATCAGTAGATTATTCGCTAAAATTATGGTGTTCTGTTCACCATCAGCAAAGAGCAGCCCACTAATAAGATCAGTGAAAATAACCTGCTTTTTGGCTAAGGTCAAGTGTAGAAAACACTGAATGAAAGTAATTGAGAAATTCCAACATTGCTATGAAAAAAGGTGGAACTGCAGATGGTTATTTATATTACTACAAATACCAATAATGTACTGGTGGTCTTTATTGAAACAAAAATGAAGGCTGAATACTGAGGTGTTACATAACACCTAGGAGCTACTGTAAAGGAGATCAGTGGTACTTCCACTGGCTTACTGAGTAACCTTGGACAACCCAATCACCTTTTGCGCCCTGGCTTCCTAATTTTTGAGAACTTGGTGACTGAAGCAAATAAATTCAAATTGGTCTTATTCAAAATGACCACTAACTGTAGAAATATATCTAACTGGGAAGGCATTTCATCAGATCACCAGATTTTGACATAAAAATTCCATAAGAATGAATATCCAGCTAGTTTTATTCTGATCTATGTTTACTCAGTTGGTCAATAATCTTCCCTCCCCGCTCCACTGACTGGACTAATACACATGACAGACAACGTTCTCCAAATCATTTCTCTAGTTTGGGGGTTAGATATATCTCCAATGATGAATTCAGGTACCGAATTGTGCTGTCTCATCAAATATCCTGAGAACTTGGTTGGTATGTATTAATTTTCAAGTGGCAGATGCCCTCTGAAAAAATAAAAATTGAAATATCACTAAATTTCTGAGGATGCACAGTATACAAAACTGTCCAAAAAGGTGGGTCATTGATGGCATCCAGCCTGTTACTATTACTGTTAAATGACTGAGATAAAGACAGAGATAGACTATGATTTATGTCTCCATTTCCGAAGAACTCCCATGGGGAAAAATTAATAGAAACCTTTCCTGTTTTGACACAAAAATAGTATTATAAAACAGGAACAGTATCATATTTGTCTTTCAATTCTTCAAATTTAAACAATATGTTATCTGTAGGAATCAATCACAAATTAAAAAACAAAAAGAACTGATCCAGCCAGTCTGCTTCCATGATATTTAAATAAAACAATAAAAGTTGCTTAAAGAAAATTTTAAAACATAGAACTGAAACTGAAGCAAAAAATTACATAGGACAAATATTTCTCTAAATAATTAACTCTAGGCCACATACAAATATGTTTATTTTTCTAGATTTCTAAATTCAAAAACATTCTTCAGATATATTCTGATTAGGTTGAGTGAAGAGAGGTTTAGGAAATAAAAATTCAGGAAAAGTAATTTGCCCTTAGTGTGATCATGGCAGTTTCAAGACCAGTCGCCATCCTTTTCCATATTTTTGAATTAATTGTATATTTTTGTGCTTGAATTTTTGTTCATCATTTGCATATGAGTGTTATCTCCACCTTTTTCTTGTTTTCATTTACTATATTTTTGTCCTTTCTTTATTCTCGTTTACTTATTCACATCCAATTATTATCTAATCCTTCGTTTGCATACTTCCATTCTTTTTTGTTCTTTATTGTATTCTTTTGCTCACACATTGAGGGCTTGGGCTTTGCCTCCATTCTTTATTTTGTTCCTCCTTCACACTCCCTTATTTTCCACCTAAGTGCCTTGTCCCACTACCCTCTGTGTGTGTGCGTGTGTGTGTGTGTGTGTGTGTGTGTGTATCTTTGCAGATACAAGGTTGTGTAGCATATGAGTCAGAATAAGATCGGAAGACGAAGACAGGATGGAGTAAGAAGAAGCATGATAAAGACCTAGATTTAGAGAAGTTAGGTTTTGATTTCTTCAACAAAACGGTTGGCAAGAATCATTCTGAGAACTGACTTCATTGGAGCTTTCTGTAGCACTAGCGTTACTAGGTTACTGCCAGTCTTTCAAGATCCGAGACTTAAATGCAGAAAATATTTTTATATATAATAGTGTGTTATACTTAATGCACTTTACCCACTCATTTGTCCTATTCATAGTACACATTTTTCTTTGTATCAAAAAAGAGAGTAGGTCATTTAAGTAAATTTACAGGTACCATTTGAAAGAAGAAAGCTGTTTACAATTTCTTGTTCCCAGAATTGCGGTTTCTACCACGGTTTAAAACTCTAGTGGAAAATAATAACTGTTCATACCTCTCTTATCCTTTAACTGAGCTTTTTATCTGAAGAGCTTAGATGTAATCACATAGTTCATTTCAAGCCAACGGAGCCTGAAAAGAGATGTGTGCAGTCTGGCACTAAAAGGATTAAGGACTATGGCATTACCGGTTTGTCACAACATTATTTAAATAAATCCATCAATCAAAAGGACTAAAAGTACATGGATGCATAATGACAACACTTTGAATGTTTTGTTGGTGTTTATCAAATGAAAGGTAGCAGTGCTAAGAATATATGCAATGAAAAATTTTTATCAGTGATAAAAAAGCAATAAACCAGACATTTTTAAAACATGATTTGGAAAACCATCAAGACTATCAATAAATTCCTTGAAAATACACTTCTAAGAAGCAGTTATTGAAAATAAATTTATGACATATAGAATTTGGTATCTGTAATTTTATATTTCATTTTAAGATTTTTACTAGGTATTTTCAATGTCATTACATCTCATTATCTGAAAATATCATCTGTTTTAAAATAAATAAATACACACGTTATCAACTGAAAGCCTTCTTTAGTATATTACTAAATGTATTATTTAATTCCGTAACTAACGATACCTATTAATTGGCCCAAATTAAATTCACATTTCACTATGAAAGCAAGCAACAATGAAGATTATAAGTTTACATGCTCATATTACATTAAATTTTAACTTCACATTATAGTTACCTGCCTCTCTAATTTTTATACAAGAAATATAAATTTATATGGAACATAATTTGTTCTACACCTAAAAAAAAATAATGTTCAAACTTTGAGAGAAATTTTTAAGGTTACATGCATGATTCTATAGATCGCCTATATAAATGAGGGGGAAAAGATAATGATATAGATGAATATGATTGGCACTATCCTCAAAGTAAATAGGACCAAAAACATACTGTTTTCAGTAATGGAGGGTAGAAGAGGCAGTAAGGAATATTCAGGTAAAATAATAATATTTTCAAGAATTGTATGAGGTTTTTCTTTAGCTATAAAGGATATTACTGAGAAAAATAATGATATTTGAATAATGCCTATCGCTTAGATAAGTAGTATGATATCAGTGTTAATTTTCTACATTTGATAACTACTGCAGTTATATAAGAAAGTAAGATTATGTTTGGGTTTTTTTTGGAAATGCATAAAAATATCTGGAATTAAAGGATTATCATGTGTGCAATTTACTATTTAATGGTTTAGAACAATACATATAATTTTAAAAAAGCAAAATTTAATAAAAGATGATATAGGCTCAGACTAGATCACTGAAGTGTGCCTTAGGTCAACCAATGTAAATCTGCAATGACTAAAGTCATGTTGAGTCCTATTGGTAGCTGTCAGTGTTACATTTTCATGAAACAGAACAAGGTTTCCAACAAAAAACTGTGGATTTTTCAAAAACAGAGTAAAGACAAAGACACCATGACAGATCTGTCATGGCCTAAGGGAGGGTCATTTTTTTTAAATGGCTCTTTCAGAATCGATTTCAGCAGCAGATACCAGTGTGGGAGTCTTTTCACAAAGGCAAAGAAAAGACTGTAATGGGAGAGAGTGTGCTAGTCTTTTATAGCAAAGCTGCCTGTGGCAACTCAACTTGCTATTACGTTTCAATCCTTCAAGAGAAACAAGGGAAGCTCAGAAAAGGGGTTGCACCTGAAAAGACCAAGGGAGTGGGAGGATAAAAATGGGTACAGAGACAATATATTCCTTGAGGACAAATTCTTTATCTATATCTGTAATCCACTCAGTCCTCTCTTTATTCCATATTCTAACATTTTGCTTTTCTATCTGAAAATCAGAAGAACTATGGGTTTTTTGGCAAAGCCCCAGGGAGCACTTCTAAATGTTGGAGGAAGCTTATTACAAACCTCAATATTTATTATTTTCAAGGTAAATAGTGAGTACTGAGTAGCCATAATAAGAATAATACTATTATTTCCTATTAATGTTGATGATAATATTTAATATTTACACTCACTCGGTGCCTAAGGCAGCTTTAAGCACTTGACTACATACATTTATGGCTTTTAATGCTTAAAATAATTTCACGAGGTAGTTACTGATACTTTCAGTCGAAGAAACAGAAATCATTAAGTTGTATAAATTGTTCAAGATCACACAGCCAGCAGGTACAGGAGCCTGGCAGTTTGACTTCACAGCTCACACCTCTATGAAACAGTTTGATGACAAAATGTAACATCACAATTTATAAAATGTTCCAAAGTGTATTCCATATACAGACTGATAGATTAATCAATCATTATGGGTCACTATTTCTAACATGATTTTTAGAGAATCCAGTGCTCTTTGACATTAAATTATATAAATTTTATGAGTTTATAAATTCACAAATTATATGAATATTTGTTTGATTAAAAGTAAGAAAAATACTATTTGCTAGTAAGGAAAATGTTATTTGCTGGATCAAAACTGAATCCAAAAATTTCTGGCTTGATTTTATTCATTCAACAAATTTTATTCTGTGCCTATTTTATCACAGGTACTGTTCTTGGCACAAGGAAAGACACGGTTAAACAGACATAAATTCTTAACATCACCAACTTTCATCCTAGTGAGATAAACAGAAAATATACAAGATAAAAATATAGAGTATAACATAAGATAATAAGAGATAGAATAAAAAGTAAAGCAGCAATATATGAGATTCTTCTTACACTGAGTAAAATCTGCAACTCTCCAGATTCCCTTCATTAATCCTAGTTTTTCCCCGTGGAGGCAAAAAGGAGGGAAAAAAATATCTCTTTTTTTTTTTAAGATAATAGCCTATGAATTATGTTAAATCACCTACTATATCCTACCAGAAATTTTTCTTATTTAAAAAACACAGATCCCTTGGGTCTGGCTCAGTGGCATACTGGTTAAGTTCACGTGCTCCACTTTGGTGGCCCAGGGTTCACAGGTTCAGATCCTGGGCGTGGACCTATGCACTACTCATCAAGCCATGTTGTGGTGGTGACCCACATACAAAACAGAAGAAGATTCGCACAGATGTTAGCTCAGGGTTAATCTTCCTCAGTGAAAAGAGAAAGATTGGCAACAGATGTTAACTCAGGATCGATCTTCCTCACCAAAAAAAAAACACAGATCCAAATTTCATTAAATGCACATGATATGAAATTATTTGATCTGTTGTCCTCTGGACTTGATCCATTCTATTAATGTCACTCTGTAGCCATGGCCAGACCTAAAACAGCCACCACACATGGCTGGATCAAGGCAGAGTCACCTTTTCTCACTCTTTCTTTCCAAATCTTGTAGCTCTATGTTCTACTGACAACAACATGAATTCGAATAGATTTCTGTTGTTGTCACATGCCATCCAGTCAGCTTGGACTCCTGGTGACCCTATGAATGAGTGACATCCACAATATTCTGTCCTCAACAGCCCTGTTCAGCTCCTGCAGACTCGTGCCTAGGGCTTCCTTTATGGAGTCACCCATCTCATACTTGGTCTTCCTCTTCTCCTGCTGCCTTCTCCTTTCCCAGCATTATTGTCTTTTCCAAAGAATCCTGCCTTCTCATGATGTGCAAAGTAGGGCAGCCTCAGTTTTATCATTTTTGCCTCCAGCGATAGTTCAGGTTAATTTGCTCTAGGACCCACGTGTTTGTCTTCCTGGCAGTCCAGGGTATCCATAGAGCTCTCCTCCAACACCATATTACAAATGAATCAACTTTTCTACTGTCAGCCTTCTTCACTGTCCAGTTTTTGCACCCATACATAGCAATTGGGAATACGAAGGTGTGGATAATCTTGGCCTTAGTCTATCTAATAGATAGATTTGGGAATAAAAGTCAGTTCCAACACATGTTTGCTGAATGATTTGGGGCAGGTTATTTATTTTCATTCAATTAATTTTCTTTATCAGTATACTATTTATAGTAATTTTGATCTCATTAGTTTGTTGCTGAAGATAAAATAGGTGAGTATATGAAAGTCACTAGTCCAAGGTATACACATGGTACACACTCAATTAACATTAGTTTCCCTCTCCCTCCCATACTGAGTACAGAGTTGAGCTAACCAATGCACGCTGTAGTCAAATAAAGTTTATCCTCACCTGTACCTGTGCACCTGTTTTTACTGATGTTAGGTTTTAAAAAAAGACTTTAGAGTTAACTCTTTTAAATATCATTTTCATAATCCTCATCTAGTATTTCAATTTTTCTCAGTTTCTTAGAATTTCTGTTTTGTAATTCAATATATTCAACATATTTTAATATTCTTTCCAGCTTCATAGCATCCTCAAGTTTGAAAAGATTGTTTCCAATATTCTTATTCAAGTTAATAACAAAAATTTAGAATAGGACAGAGTCAAGGATGGAGTCCTATGACAAATCACCAGAAACCTGCCTTCCAATTAATACTAATCCACAACTCAGGGTTATCTGAATATGATCTTTCAACCATTTATAATCCTGCCTGGCCGATCATCAGTCAATATTTTTCCCTCTTGCCAACAGGGATATTAAAAGAGACCTTTGAAACGTTGCATTGAAATCTAGATACTTTAATTCTACATCTTTTCCCTTAAAGTATATTTAAAGGAAATGCCAGTCATAAAGATTGCAGTACCTACTTGAGAAACAATCATGACATTCATAGTAATCTACTGAAATGGAAGCAGACTCTATTAGATATTAAAATGAGTCCTTATAACTGTGAAGCTGAACATGACACAGTTTTAACAGTTAGTTCTCAAGGGAATTCTTTCTCTACAGAGAATATGGTCACAAATATTTTGTGAAGGACATAAGATTTATGTCACATCACAGTCACTGAGTTTCTATCAGACAAAAGAAAATTATTTGAAAACATTTTGTAACGATTTTCAATTTGTAAACCCCACACTGTACCTTTCCCATACCTCTGCTATATTTGAGGAGTAGAGTAAGACCAATTAAATGTCCATTTTTAGTAAACCATAATTTCTGTGTGAGGATCTGAGATACTGGTGGCCATAACATAGTATTGCAGAAGTTATTCGTACAGATCAGCATGCCACTAAATGCCTAGTTCAGAGTTTCTTTCCAAAACACCAAACTTTCTAAAATATCAACATTGTGTTATTAATTAGTATGCTATCAAATCATTATGTATACAAATCTATTTCAAAATTCTTGGGTTAAATAGAATTAAGGTTCACTTTCCACAATTGTGATGCTACTTAGAGTATATGCTAACATGCATTATGAACCCCCAAAGAGAGATGTACTGGGCAACGTTCCTCACACACCATTGACCACAAAACCTATTTATTTCATTGCACTTACTAACATTTCCCAATTTTATCTTTATAATAGTTATTTAGAGTAGATAATATTATTTTAACAACAACAAAGTATTACAGGGACTCAGCTCTGATGCTGGGGTTAAGAGGCAGGTCTACTCTATACGCACACACACACACACAACCATAGGAGACAAAGAATCAGGAACTGAACTGAATATTTGTGTGCGAGATGTGCTTCATGGGGATAGAGAGTGCTCAATGTTTGGTGGTCACTGCTGGAGTACCACATACCTAGGATTGCTTGACAGGAACAAGACTGAAAGAGCAATGCAGGATCCCAGGGATATGAACTGAGAGTCTTAGAGCTAGGTTGGTGACTGCTAATTCTACCCAATGTGTGGCATATTGATTTAGATTGTACTGTCACCCTTCCTCAGGAAGAGGAATTATATTGACCTTCAGAAGATGTAGACAGAGGAGGTGTGAGAGGCAGAAGTAAAGTAAATGAGGTGGTTGCTGACTAGAGAGAGACCCAGGGGTACTATTGTGACTATCATACTGGGAATACCATTGTGACTTCGGGAAAATACTGCAACTGCAGGCAGAATATTGTGAATATATGGTTGAGTCAGAGAATCCAAAGCTTTCTTCTCTTTTTCAACATAGCCAATGACCTAAAATGGTTAAAACTCTCCCACCTACATGAAATTGTCCTCTTTTTTCTGACAGCAATATCAACAATTGCCCTCAGCAAAATGATTTGGGAGAAAATTGATCTCTTTTAGAGTTCTCTGGCAGCAGATAAGCAAACAATCTTTCTAAGCACCAGGTAGTGCTGGTAGGAAATGCATAATACCTCTTCCAACAACAAGAAAGATTTTTAAAATTAAGCAAAATATTGGAAGATTTGTTGTCTTTTATTCTTTACATGTTTTAACCTTAGCGAATTAGGTTCACAAAGAGAATGTTGAACTTTTGAATTAATGGAGAGAAATTTTATTTATACTACAGATTTTAAAACATCTTAAAGAAAACATAAGAATGGTCCCTTCTAACCTGAGAAAGTTCTTAAAATACGTAAGCTGTCATCTCCACGTTCTGGTAATTACTCCTGCATTATTATTAACATAATACCAGAGAGAGCTTTCTAGGGCAACTTACATTTCCGTTCTCTTTTCTCTCCACTAAGTACACCCTTCTTCATGTTGCTGCATCCGGGGACAGTACCACAACATGGCTTACTCTCCCATTTATCCTGGTATAATATTCTAGTCAGCCTGGAAAGATCAAGGGAAGTAATTCTCTGTTGTTCACTAAGGGACACACCAGGAGACATGGCCAGGGCTTATAAAAATATACCTCACAGGGGCCAGCCCAGTGGCATAGTGGTTAAGTTCGTGTGCTCTGCTTCAGCGGCCCAGGATTTGCAGGTTTGGATCCCGAGTGCAGCTCTACGCACTGCTTATCAAACTATGCTGTGCCAGGTGTCCCACATATAAAGTAGAGGAAGATGGGCACGGATGTTAGCCCAGGGTCAATCTTTCTCAGAAAAAAGAGGGGATTGGCAACAGATGTTAGCTCAGGGCTAATCTTCCTCACCAAAAAAACAAACAAATATATATATGTACCTCACAGAGTATCTCATTCTCTACACAATTTGCCAACTCTTCTTTCATGCACAGTTGCTTTTACTGTTTCATCTTTCATAATATCTCCTATACAAAATAAAGAAGTACATAAAATAATTTGGGTACATAAGAATGAAGAAGAAAAATACCAGAATTTACCACTTCTAGATATTTCTAGATATCATCTCTCAATCTCTCTTACATCTTCATTCCTAGAGTTGAGATTATTCTTAAGACAGTGAGAAACATCCTATCTTTGAGTATCTGAAGTTATATATGGTTTTATTAATATAACTGAAATCAGAAGTACACATAAATAGATGAATTAGTATTAACTATTAAAGTAACAGCCTCAGGTCAATAATAGTGTACTTTGAAACTGTTATACTCCACCAAAAATGTCTGCTCTGTTAGGTTTTATTAAGTATATTACATACGCAATTGAGAAATAAAGTAAACACAGACAGGCATCTTCCATCTTACCTTATCACCAGAACCAAATTAATAATTGGCATATAGAGTGCAAATCATTTTTTACATCAAATTTCTAAATATGAGACTATATATCTCATTGTCTGCTTTTTCTTCCCTGGTCCCTAGAGAGTTAGTCATAATATCTTGCATAAATTCAAAATTATTCAATAAACAACGTATTTATTTAAATAGTAGTTTGTTTTATTACATATCGTCTTGTGAGCAATTTTTAATACATATCTTATTCAGCACAGTGAAGCAACACAGCCTTCTTTACCAACTATTGCTTTATAGAAGTTTTACTATCTAATAATGGCTTAATTGAACAACAAATATCTTTCACTTTTTAATATTTTGTTTATGCTACTACTTGATTTTCCCTATCAAAGTTTTTTTTTTTTTTTGGCTGCCGGCAATGCTAAAGTACATAGCAACCTACTAAAATTAATTCCCATTTACTCCAGTAATATATCTTCGTCGTTACTTTGCCACTACTGAAATGGAGAGTGTTGACAGCTTAATTTTTAAAAGCCATACATTAGGACTTTAAAATGAATACTGCAGTTCTAGTCTTCCCTGAAGGAATATACTGTAGAGTATATGGTACACGTCACTTTGAGGACCACATTAGCAACACACTCGGTATTGACAAATGGTGTGTGAATATCGAATACCTTTCCCTGATAAAATCCAGCTTCTAGAATAGAAGGGAATCATGATAAAGTAGCAAAATGATAGACGTGCTCCCTAGTCAGGTTGAAGCACTTTAAATATAACACCACCACCAAAAAGAGGTAGACATTACCATTTTGAAAACAATTCAGTCTCATTGTAGAATCTCACCCAGAGGGCATCATTGAATGGAATATCATACAAAATACTATGACATAAAAATTAATTTTATTATATATATTCATTATCTGTGGTCAGGGGGATGATATTTCATAAAGGGCATATTTTATCTATTGAAGTATTAAAGGATTTATTTCAAGAGTAAATTAGCTATATATTTCAGATATATATCTATAGATCTATCTCTCTCTATACACAGATATAGATATATACTCCTTTACAACACAAATTGTTTTCTTTTCTGCATTTAACTCCAGATAACTTAAAGTCTTTCACAACTGAAAACAAAGGATAAACAAAAAGTAGGACTCATTTACACTAATCTTTGTGTATTCTAATTTATTTATTCCTAAATAAATTTATAGAAACCTAATCATTCAAGGGGTTTAAATACTGCCAAATGTCTAAACTTTTAAAATTATGAATAAGTGATATTAATTTTGTTTCTAAAATGCGACTGAAAAAATTTTGCAGCAAAGAGCTATATTTTACAAAGCCCTTTCCTGTTTTAGGGATTGCACATCTTGACTTCATAGTTTTTATAACATCAACATGGCTGCAACAAACTATAGATAACAGTAGCAAAAAAGTGCTTTTATTTCCTTATTTAAGACTGTGTAAGAATGTCTCCATTCTTTGTAACTCCAACTGATACTCTATGGTGCCACAAATAAAATATCTAATGTAAAGATCAATTGAATCTTTAAATATTTTTCAAAATAACCAAATACCAAACAAATACTGACAATTTATAGAAACTACTCAAGTATCTATTTAGTCATATAGTCATTTCCAGAAGTGGGCAATATTTTGAATTATATCCAAAGATATGTGATATCTAAGGGAAGTCCAAATATGTTTGTCCTAAAAGTTTATGAGAATAAATCAAATCATAAAGATCAACATTAGGGTGGGAAAGTTAACATGACTATTTTATAACAGTGGATATTCTAAAATATGACATTTGAGCTGGGCTATTTTTTAGCAGATATATTTTCATATTTTAGCAGACAAATTATATATGAATCTCCTAACACTGCCCAAGATATAGGGAAACATTATTAAAGTGAGAAGCGCACGGTGCATGACAGTGATCAGGCTTTGCTCACAGCTCTAGCTCCATAAACGTTACCCTCTGGACTGCTTCCAAGGCCATTCCTAGAATGCCTGGAATGTATCCTGAATCTCTCCAGACAATATCACTGAAACTCAAGAGTTTTTCACTGCTTCACAAATTGAAAACTCCCTAGACAATTACTAGCTTGAAGTATCTTGTGGTTCTATCTATATATTTACTAATACACCAGTTCAAACACTTGTATGACTCCAAAATATTTGTATGCCTCATGTGTATATATATATATATGTATATATGTACACTCCTCCCATTGTTAATGTGTATGACATGAGTTGTAGGAGTAGGATAGAAATCCAGGATCACCAGCTACCAGAATGTAGAACCTTGTTTTTAAAGCTGTATTCCACATAAATCCTCAAGGGCTGAGGGAATAAGGAGCCCGATTTGTCTGAGGTACTTTTCTGTGCTCTAAGGGTAGGGCAGTAAGCATATGTAACAAAAATCCACGAAAGTTCTAATAGAGTTACATTCTATTTGAGAATATAACTCTATAGCCACTTCACACAAACACCCTCATTCCAACTTGAATGTCTTTCTCTATCCTTTATTTTATACTTAGGATAATACTTGATTAAAGAAAGGGTTCAGCAACTAAAGAAAAAACTTAGAGACCATTATACTAAGATGTCATTAAGATACAAGACTCTATTACATTTTAGAGATAAGAATGGATAATAAATTTTGTTAACTTTAACAGCTACAATGAACAATGGGTAGGCTTAAAGTGTAATTACATATCATGAAAATACTCCTGATTTTAAGCATGTACATTATTTGGTAGCAAACTGATAGCTGACAGTTGAATTTTATATATCCATTTTATAATGAGGCTTAAAACAACTCAGGTAGTAAGTCAAGCATCATTAGAAGGAGGTAGGGGTAGAGAGGAAGAGGAGAGAAAGAAGACGAAGCAAAAGAAAAGAAATACACACAGTAAACACTAAGTCTCAGATCAATACAACTAAAAGGGACAGGAAACATCCTATTATTTAAAATAGTGGGAGAATTAATAATCATTTTAAGGGGTTTTCTATACATTATCCCTTGGGATAAATTCCAAAGCCCTCTAGGAGTAAGTGGGAGACAAAAGGCTCCACTGGGATGTTTCTTATGTTAGGAGTAAGGTAGAACTGGGCTCAAAGGTATACTTAACAACTTCTATCTTTTGCCTTGGAGCTTAGATTCAAAGCTTAGTGATTTAGTTTAGGTCTGTAAAGAAATTATGACACTTAAAAACCGAGATTTCAATATACCATTTTCAAAAAGTTCAATCTAATTTATCAAAAAGGACTTGCTCTAGTAATATCTAACAATGTTCACATCTACCTCTTAGAAAGGCCAAAATATAAGACTAACTCAAGGAGATGACTTTCTTAAAGAATGCAGCAGTGCTTTTACATATGTATATAATATATATATACACATATAGATCTATATATGCACACTTGCACACTCATTGGAAAAAATGAAAAGATTGTAAAATAAAGGTCATCCTTTTTCAAAATTGAAAATTATTTTAGACATACAAATTTCAATTCTTCACAAATATAGGCAATCAATAAATCATATAGAAAAATTTTACCTTCATAATATGCTTTTAATTTCCAACAGTTTATATCCATGTTGACACAAACCTTAAGTTCATATTTACTGATTTTACACCACACATTTGAATTTTTTCAACTACTCTTTTTTATTAAATTCACAAATATAATGTGTAAGAGACTGAAGAAGGCTAAAAATGACATTAATCTGGACTATTAACGGCTAAATCTAACACATTCAAAGGGCCTACTACAGTCTTGCTTCGAAACTTTCCTTCCTCCTCCCCGACCAGACCGCGGCTGCTACGCAGCCCTCCAGCCAGCACACTCTCGCTCCCTTTTGTGTGACTGTTAGGCTGTTGCCATGGATATAGCTATCTCTACACTTTTTTCAGCTCCTCTTTTAAAATATGGTCTTCTCTCCAACCTCAGGAGAGCAGGTAATGTCATGGACTCCATACAGTCACTTAACAGAATTTAAAAACTGCATTAAATTCTAGATCTCTAATATCATTTCAATCTTAGCATAACTATAAATATACTCAAAACTCTAATATGTGGAGATACATACATTTTTAATACTAATGGAATGCTCACTGACATACAGGAATTACAAAGACCCAAAAATTCATTTTAAAAATTCTATTTCAACTTAGGAGGAAAAAAATCATAAAATACCTGAAAAAATGGTAATAAACGAATTTCCAGTCTGTAGACACCCGATCTTCACTGTCTTTATCATTTCCTATGGTTGTCTAAGAATGAAAATTAAGTAGGATGCTAAACAGTCACTGTCAAAATTAAAACCACAGGGTAGATTTAAGACCACATGCGGAAGAGAGAATGAATCTTCACATTAGCTGACAAATGAGCCAGAATTCAATTCAGATTTCAGAATCACTTCACCGATATTCCACCATCAAATCTTTCACACAATGAAAGTAACCTCCACAGCACTTCCTTATGGTGGTAGTGAATTCCCTTTAAAGAATGCATTAGAATAAAGAAGCTTCAACACTGTGCTGAAAATCTGTGTTACCAAAATGAATTAATTGATGTGGATACAGAATTGAACAAGTGACATTAGCATGGTGAGGTCACAGCACCTTCTAGACTATTGCCATTGCAGGAAAGACACACCTCTTTTACATGACCATGGAGTAGACACACCAGTATTTCTCAGTTGTCAATCTATCTTCCAGGGATCAAAAAAAAAAAAAATCTGTCACCATTCAGTGATAATACATCACAGCTACTAGAAAAACCATCCAAAGCACAGGGCAGCCTACCTGTCTCCTCACATAAAGGACATACTAGAAGTGATAGAGATGATATAGAATATTGGTTAAAAGTGTAGATTTTGGAGCCAGACTACTGGGTTCAGATCTTGGCTCAGCCACTCAGTCACTGGGTAACCTTAGGTGAATTTATTAACTTACTTGTGCCTCAGTTTTCTCATCTCCACGTGGGGATAATAATAGTTACCAATCTCATCAGGTTATTGTGAGGATTAAATTACATATGAAGCTCTTAGAATAGTGCCTGGAACCTAGAAAACATCGAGTCATACCGTACGAGCACTAAAGAAATTAATAGGTTAATATTGGAGGAAAAAAGGGGGCTTCCTGGTTACAACGTAAAGATTATGAAAGACTTTGATGTTGCAAAGCATACCACTTAGTGATTGTTAAGGGTTAAGGTATGAGGTATAATGTTATATCTACCATTTTAGTTACATAGGTAAATTTGTCAAACTGCTAGCTGACAGAGCTGATTTTTAGGTAAACAAAATTGCACCCTTAAGAGTAAACTCTGTTATGAGCCAGAAATAACTATACCTCATAATTCCATATTTTAATTCACTTTACAAATTTTACATTCTGAAAAACAAAATAAAAACAAAAGATTTTGCACCAAGAACTACTTTTTATTAATCTACAAGTACATAATTTTTTCCAGAAATTTTTAAGGCTGCTGACAAATATACATGCAACATAAGCCAACAAAATATTCTCAAAATAGGTGAGAAAATTCGACAAATATGGAGCCAAATCAAATATTCAAAGATGGGATTAGGGGAGGAAAGAAACTTTTTGTATTATGAGTACCTGATATAATTCAATATTCACAAAAGCTCTATGACACAAATTCCACAGATAAGAAACTAAGGCTCAAAAAGGCTAAAGAATTTGTCCTTTTGCAGAGATAGTAAAGGATTTCTTTAAAAAATAAATATGCTAAGAGAGCAAATGATTTTTTTCATTTAGAATACAAATGCTATGTTTGGAATAGATGTTATCTTTCTCCTGAACTATAATCTTGCAATGATGTCATTACATAGAAAAAGAAACAGGTACTTACAAGAACCTACTGTGTGTAAAACAAAGGGCTAAGTGATACCAAAAAAAAGTAAAATGCATTCCAAATGTCAGAGTCGGCCTTGGTTTGCTGATGCTAACAAATCAAGGGCAGATTACACCACATTAAAGATCAGTGCTTTTGAATTCACACTGTAGACTAATAGTTTTTCACATAATTAGATCATTTTTAATCTGTCTGACAAGTTTGCTTACCACAAACAATATCTTCTTCTCCAAAGCAATAAGTATAGCATTATTATTTGTGCAGCCTGGCACCTCTGCAGCTATTCCTTAGGGATGGCTTAAAAGACTATTTAGGACATGTACATAATTAAAGGCCAGCCCTGGTGGTCTAGTGGTTAACATTCAGCGCTTTCACTGCCTGGGTTCATTTCCAGTCAGGGAACCACACCACCTATCTGTGGGTTGTCATCCTGTGGTAGCTCTATGATGCTGTGATACTGAAAGCTCTGCCACTGGGATTTCAGATACCAGCAGGGTCACCCATAGTGGACAGGTTTCAGAAGAACTTCCAGACTAAAACAACTTGGAAGAAGGACTTAGCCACTCACTTCAGAAAAAAACTGGCCAGGAAACCCCTATGAATGGCAACAGAGCATTGTCTGATACAGTGCCAGAAGGTGAGAGGATGGTGCAAAAAGATCAGGCAGGGTTCCGCTGTACTGTGCGCAGGGTCACCAGGAGTTGGAATCAACTCCACGGCACCAGCAACAATGTAATTAGAGACTGAATAAATAAAATTTTATTAGATGCCTGTAAGGCTATTAAAATAAGCTCTAGAGGGGCCAGCCCAGTGGTGTAGTGGTTAAGTTCGCTCGCTCCACTCCCACGGCCTGGGGTTTACAGGTGTGAATCCCGGGCGTGGACTTACACACCGCTTATCAAGCCATGCTGTGCAGGCATCCCATATATAAAACAGAGGAAGATGGGCACAGATGTTAGCTCAGGGCCAATCTTCCTCACCAAAAAAAAATAAAAATAAGCTCTAGAGATCTTTCTAACCTTTTCCCGAAGGGATGATCAGTATTCAACAGAGAAAAGACAGACAGCAGCATGGCGGAAGGCCTCATGCATTGACAAGACTAGAGAACTCGAGTGTCTCCCTGCTGGGCCTTGCTGCTTCAGTCTTTCACTTCTCTCAGAGCCAATAACGACTGTACTGCAAGTGATTATAATTTTCTTCTTGTAAAACAATAGGTTATATAGAATGTACTGCCTAACCCAGAGATATTATTATATCTTATAATATCTCTCTCCATTATTATAAGATTTAATCATTGAAATTTAATTTGTAAATAGTAGGTATTTAATTTTTAAAAATTAACTTTTTAATAAATACCACTATTTAACGTCTATGGACAAAAGTTAAAAATACATAAACATTTGTTTGCTTCTTTTCTATTATTATTATAATCTGTCAGAGAGTTATATTCTCTCCTTGTCTCCATATACTTTGCATAGAATTTTAACAAAGTCCAACTCATGTGAACAAAAGCATCCAAAAAGCTATTGGCATCTTCTTGGACTTCCCATACACTTGACAGAGACCCAAGAGAAATGAAGAGAACTGTGAAAGTAGGGAAAACTATCAGATAAAAAAATATTTTAGCATATGGTAATCATATGAATAATCATATTAATAACCAGATAAATACATGTTTAATTGATTTGAAAATTAAACTTAGTTGATATTTTGCATGCCTTGTTACCCTGGTGGCAAATATTTTTTTAAAAAAACAAATGCAGAATATAATTTTTGCCCAATTGGTTCATATAAATAGGTCCCAGAGTAATTTCCCTCAGATAAATAGCAATATTTATACTTAATTCTTAAATTATAAGTAAATGAAGATATAAAAAAGGCATTAAAAGTTTAATTTTATGTAAATGAAGACAAAATACATAAAAATGTACTTGGTTTGTGGACATAAGGATATATTTTTATAACTAAGATTAGTAGACGTGAGGTAAATAATAGACAGCATTATCATGTAGCAAATAAATTGATGTTTTGATTCATATTTATGATGTCAATTAGGTATAAGTTACCCTATTCCCCAATATCTATATGATAAATTAAAATGGCTTAATAATTGCCCAACTACATAAAAAAATTAGCATGTATTTTTTATATTTTGAAAATTGAAATTTTTTCATATCTGAAAAGAATAAAAAACTCAAGATTCCTTGTATACACTGAATTACATTAGTGAATTGTGCATGTGTGTCTAAACTCTAAGTTATTTGGAAATAATGTGAGCATTCAACATAATGTGAAAAATGAAAGCTAAATGATGATTTAACTTTATTATGACAAAAATATACTAAATGATACACTATCATGAAGAAAATAACTCCTCAAATGGTGATATCAGCACCAAAGCAACATTTTTTCATAAATACACAAATATGTTAAGCCAGTTCATTAAATTACAACTACATACACGATGCACAAATATTAAAACAAATGTCTAAGACTAGTCTGAGTCAATGTTTAATAGTTTAATATGTCTGATCTTTTGACAAAACTTAATTTGATGTATAGGGCTAGGGGTGATTGCTTAACATCTCTTTAAATTTTCAGTTTCCCTTAGTAAATACACTACCTTGGGCAAGTCATTGATCTTGTCTAGGCCTCCTCTTTCAAATATCTAAGGAAGAGTTTTTTAATGATTTCTAAACTCTCCTTCAACTCTAAAATTGTATGATCTAAAATACAAAAAGACAGTAATTATTAGGTGCACTTTAGATATTTAGATAAAAGGACCAATGATCTCAAAATTGTACTACAAAATTCTAAAAACCACATATAATGAAAGGCTGGGTAGAAATTAGAGTGATTATTCATAACCAAAAATAATTCTTATTCTTAGAGAATTATTTTAATATGGCTTGTTAAAAATGCTTTAATGCATTTAAAATATGATTTAATTTATAGCATGTTAATAGGCATACAGCTTTTTAGGGTCATAAATCAAGTCATTTTCTTTTAAACTTGAGGGAAATATATACCTAAGAAGGTTAAACATGTGACCTAAAGTCACAAAATAGCAGCAGAGCTAGGAGAAGTTTCTAGATTCTTTAAATTCCAGGTAGGCCTTCTGGTATCTAGAATGTACACTTCTAGTAAAGTACTGCTTGCACATAATGTTTGCTGGGCCAGGCATCTTTTGTTGTGACTGTTAAACACATGTGCATTTTGTTAAGTGAGAAAGTCTATGGTGGTGAGTGTGTTAAGTACTAATTAGTTTTGTTAAATGAGAAAGTTGAAAAGTGAGTCTACGGATTTTTTTATTAGTTTTCTGCCAACACGAAAAAAGTTTCACTAATAGCAATTCCAGTAAAGGAATATAAAAGCTAATGTCTTCTCTCTACAATTCTCACTTATAAAAATACAACACAGCTAAAATTATAGAACATAGCATTTAAGTCATTTTAAGAAGATTCTAAAGCAGGCATTTTTATAAGAGAAGGCAAAAGTTATACACTAGAATTCATGTCAAGGTTAACTATCTTCAATTATCAGAATATACTGAGAAAATAAAAATACACAACCACTTGAAAGAAATCCAGTTGAATCAAAATATTCTTGAACCAGCCCTGATGGCCTAGTGGTTAAAGTTCAGCATGCTTCGCTTCGGGGTCCTGGGTTTTGTTCCCGGGTGCAGAGCCACACCACTCAGTAGTCACGCTGTGGTGGCAGCTCACATAGAAGAACTACAAGGACCTACAACTAGAATACACAACTATGAACTGGGACTCTGGGGAGGAAAAAAAAAGAGAGAGGAAGGTTGGCAACAGATGTTAGCTCAGGGTAAATCTTTCCCAGCAAAAAAAATAATAACAATAATCTTTAAAAGACATATATTCTTTTTGAATTGTATTTGTGTAAAGTTGAGATGTTAAATGATTTTATATAGTAAGTGTCATATGAGTGCAAAGGAACTAAACTTTGTTTAAGCTGGGTTCAAACAAGAAATAACCCCCCCAAGGAACTCAAAATGCCTCTCTCATACAGCAGTAGGCAAGGGACAGCGGACTGTGATGAAGAGAACTCAGACTCCAGGGAGAAGAGTGACTGACAGAGTGCATCTGCAGAAGCAGAAAAGAGAGCTGCCACCTCACACAGCTATGTTGTTGGTATTTTCTGGAGTGAAGCAGTCTGACAACTCTTACAAGCATTTACTAGTGAGGATCAGAGCCATCTACAGCAATCAACTGGTGAGAAACTTCTACTAAAAGGCTAGTCTTTGAGCATATGCACAAGACGACTTTTACTATTAACAAGCAGCAATAAGTTGCCTTATTAGGGAACAAAAAATAGGCCAAGTTCACAAGTAACGCATAGAGGCGAATGTAGATAAATGAAAACTATACCCCTGGCCATATATTTAAGGTTACTACAAGTTCCTTAGAATAATGAGAAATCTTATGAGGACCCAAAAAACCTCTTTTTTAGCTTCTGATAATATATCGTCTATTGTTCTCGCTGCAGGGTTTAGGTTCAATGGATTTTTCAATTAACCTTTTATCCTCATAAAATTCAGAACTGAAAAACCCCAGTAGGCAGTATTATATATTGCTACCCAGATTATATGACTTCTACCTGTATATTAGTGGGAAGTTTCTAAATGTTAGTGGTAAGTATCTGAATTCTGTATTCTGTTACTAGCATAGTGTGTAACGTATTAGTAACAGAATTCAGATACTAATGTTATTCGTCTGGTTTTACTCATTGTATATCCAAGAAAGTTCTCACTAATATACCGGTGGGAACCATATAGTCTGGGTAGCAATATACAATACTACTTACTGGGGTTTTTTAGTTATGAATTTTATGAAGATAAAGGTTAATTTAAAAATCCATTGAACCTAAACCCTGTAGCGAGAGTGCATCAATTTTTCCCCAAACTCTAACATTTTCATGAAGGACAAATCCAATAATACTTTTTTAAAATTGAGATATAATTGACATATAACATTGTATTAATTTTAGATGTACAACACAATGATTTGATATACATAAATATTGTGAAATGATTACCACAATAAGTTTAGTTGACATCCATCATTACACATAATTACAATTTTCTTTTCTTGTGATGAGAACTTTTAAGATCTATTCTCTGAGTAACCAATAATACTTACCTATATGTAATTAAATCGAGTAAAAATCATTGTTCCTTTTTGCAGGTGTGGAGAAACACACTGTATATGCCCTGAACCGTTTATTCTGAATTACTCAATGTATATTACAGATTCTTGTTTCTAACAGATGACAATCAGCAATATAATAAAATATATACTTATAACAATAATGTGCCTATATTCATTTTGTATTTTCTTACATAATACAATCAACTGCATATTCATCAGACATTCTTCAAAGGTCAATGTGCAACTTCCTGATACATTTAAATTGCAAAAAAAAGTCCAGCCCACTTCACAACGGACACCACATGTGAAAGATGAGAGGACAGCAAGAAGAACATTTCTTAATTTCTGATATTCCCCAACCTCTCCAAAGTAATTGAATAAGTGGTACAACAAGAAAGGTGTTCAATATGATTCCCTCTTCTTCACTCTTATTTATAGCAAATAGTTAAGGCAAAAATAAATGGAGAGATCTCAGGCATGGCATGGCATTAATTAATCAGCACCTTTGATTTTTTCTTAACAAAATGAACACAAATAGCAGTTGAACCTTATTTTTGTAGAAGATATCACAATTTCCAAAGCTGTACACACTAAATCTACTAAGGATACCTAACATCACAAGGTGCAATGAATAATAGCAACACACAAATTATGTGGGCTATAAACGTTTTTAGTACACTTTTTTTTGCATCCACAAATTTGTCCCGAAGTTTGGTTACATCCGTGAAGTTCTGTGATTTCATAAACATGATTCTTCATCCCTCTTATAAATTTTAAGCATCAGAACTCAGACATAAAACCAAATGATATCAAACTTAAGCTCCAGCAAAAGAGAAGCAATTCTTCTCTGAATTTCTGTTTTATAAATACTGCACCACTACACATTGCAGAAAAATGAATAAAATGCAAATTTTAAACTACGTAAGAAAAAAACAGGGAAAGCTGCCACTTTCAAGGAAAAGGCTGATATGGAACATAGATCCAAACGACTTTGTTTGGAAAACTTTACCAAGTCACAGATATTACGGAGATGCAAAAAACAGTCAGAACTTTTAATAAAATATAAGCATTGATTTAGTAATGCTTTTTGCTTGTGATAACTCTCTGATGCAGACTCTACAATCTTCACATGCTACTATATCATTCTACTCATTCAAAACAGCCATAGTTCATCACTGTCTTTTTAGAGAATATATTTGCAAGCTTTGGCATCTGGCCCAATGTCTTGTGAATAAAACAATAATTTTCTGATTTTAATCATTTCTTCAGTGATTTTAGACAAAAGGATTAAGGATTGTTGGAATGGTATGAATGATAGAAAAATAATAATTCATGTAATTCCATCTCTCTTATTTACTATTGTACTTATAGCACTTAACACAGTGTCTGATACATATTAGAAGCTCAAGACATACTTGAATAGTACCCTTTATGGTCCATGGTGCCACAGATTCCACTAGAATGTTAAAGGAAAAATTAGGTCCTTGGTACAATCTCCTGATATGCCTTTAAAGCTCTAAGAATGCACTCGACATTGTCGTGGCTGCCTATTCTTTGGGTCAGAGATTGCTTTACTCCTGTACATCCTTCTTGCTCAGTTGTTTATTCTCTTGTAAAGTAACTATCCATTTTATGTAAACCTTCCTCAGATGTGGTATACTAACAGTTTCCATTGCATCCACCTCTTCATATTTGTAACCACATTTCTGAACTTACTACATGGTTCATCCTTAGTTCTGTTTTATATCTGAACCTTTATTTATGGAGATACGGAGTCCAGCCTATTCCCTGCCCTATGCCCTTCAAGCTTCCCTTCTAAATATGTGCTTGTTGAACAACTCCAAGGTCAGATTTGCTCTGTCCTCATCGTATGGTCTCTGCCTTTGTGGAGTTTACCATCCAGTGATGGGGACAGACATTAACGAAACATGGAAGCAAGATGTATATATAGTTGGAAAATAATCATATTACACATAAAATAATTTTGCCATGAAATATGCAGTTAGAAATATATGCTATTACCTGTGAGGAAGAGAAAGCAGCCCCTGGCAGCTGGCAGCTGGCCTTGCTCTAGGTAGTCTTGATGGTGCTAGAAGTTGGTCTGACACTCTCAGCTAAGCCATGGCATCCACTGATTGAACATAAACAATTTCATAGAACACCAACATCAGACAAGGCCACTCTGTGACCATAATGGATCAAGACAAAATAAGACCACTGTAAAAATGAGCACAGACAAAAGCAAAAACATTGTCCAAACCACAAAAATCACCATGCATCCCCTATCTAGGATATTATCAGTGACTGCTGATTCTTTACCCTTGACAGCTTCAGCTTTAATAAGAATTACTAGACCCAGCCACAGAATTATCCCCGCTTCCTGACAGCGTCAAATGCAAAGACCCACTGCTTGAACCTGCTCCCAAATGACCTAACACAAGTCCATATCCCATTATATATCCCCTCTAACACCCTCTGACTGAGACACCCTGTAATTCCTCATTTGTGTCATCTCCTTCACTTACTGATAAACCCAACTCGTTTGAATAAAGGTATGTTTCTGGCACTCTTTAGCAGGAGGGCACTGGCACATATTTTGGTATTTTTCATTGAGAGCAATAATGTATTAGAAAAAAAATCCTCATTTATGAATTGAAGTTTCCCACAGTATCAATTATATAACATCAGAATCTATTAATCTCTCAATCCACAAATTTGTCTGAACTTTCCCTGTATACACAGGCAAAGTAGTATCACATAAAAATAGAAATGTTACTTTTATGTACATTTGTTAAGTGACTCAATACAATAAACACAATGCTTGTTTTTAAAGCCTGGTCATTGCTCCATAATTATATTTTCACATTCAATATCTAAAATGAACCCATGAACAAATGTTTCATATTGTTATTTATGATCAAGGTTTTTGTATTGGTAAATATTTTGTACGGAAAAAAGATTTTCTTTGTTAAAAGAAGGGAAAGAAATGTATTTCCTTCCTTTTACTGGCAGAATATTTCCCTCACTTGTGAAGTGAGGCTGCTGGACCACTTTCCCCCAGGCCCTTCAACTCTCTATGATTCTGTGTAGGAATTCACAGTTTTCCAGGATCCTAAACATACC
Source organism: Tapirus indicus (assembly GCA_031878705.1). Classification (NCBI taxonomy): domain Eukaryota; kingdom Metazoa; phylum Chordata; class Mammalia; order Perissodactyla; family Tapiridae; genus Tapirus; species Tapirus indicus. Next base: position 73,004,646 of record CM062919.1, on the reverse strand, counting down.
CCCACCATGTAAACATTTGTATTCAACATTGCTAAGACCATACGCTCTGAATAAATAAACCATACTGACTAACTAGATATTGAACGTTGTTAGTAGACAAATGTAAGGATATTTCCGAATATGACCCTGCAGCCGAGGCACGTTACAGGTACTTGGTTCAGTCTTGACTGTTCAAAGTAATTTTCAGCCTTGTAGACAAGCAACTGTCTTTTTACCCAGAGTATTTGATGGAAAATGTTTGAAAAATTATAAAAATTTAAGGAGTAAGTGACTTGTATTTGTTTTGTTATAATATGAACAATTGGATTGGTTTTGGTCTCAGATAAGTCACCTTTCTATGTCTTTTCTGCACCTACAGACTAACTCCTTGAATTAAGGCCATTAGTCCATCATTAGGGGAATCTCTGTGAAGAGAATACTTGCAAGGCAACAAACTCATTCTTTACAATAATGGAAAATCTACTATTAGATCTTTGACTCAACAGAGGTAACTTTGCACCCAGAAGACAACATATCTTTACTATCGTTTGCTATATTTTTATAAGGTAATAGTATTGGTTTATTATTTCAATTAGTAAAAGCTGGTAAAAATGCTAATAATTTGGTCAAGTTTTTAGGACAGTTATGTAAGGCTTATTTAACCTGAAGAAGTAAAATAAGGAAATAGACTAGTCCCTTATGCAGTCTTTTGAAACACTATAACCTAATAATCTTTTTAAAATTTTATTTATTTTTTTTTCACAACTTACAAATTGAATTGAAACACATCTTTAAAACTACCATAAATCTGTACCTACATAAGTGTCAGTTCCACTGAATGATCAAAAGCTTAGGAATTGTTCACAGTACACATGTAAAGTCTTGATTTTTCCTCCACATCACATTTAATACCCTTTACTTTTCTAGCTCACTCTGTGGTAAAAAACAATGCTTGAATCATTAAATCATAGACTCTGAGTAGGATGAGACCTTAGAAGTCATCTAATACAAGCTCCAACCAAATGCAATAATGTCTTATACAATGTCTCCTCACAGGTTTATAATTAGATTATAAACTCTTCGCATGAGTTTAGGTTCCCATAAACCAAAGAATTTAAAAAAATTAATCCACGGTGAATAGAAAACCAAGCTGCAGGCAAGTAATAAATAAAAGTGGATAATATTATGCACCACAAAGTGCATTTATTAAAACTTTAAATATATTCTTTTTGTGTTGTTGGACCATTAAGTGCCAACATGACAGCATGAGACATGAGACATCACAGGGAATCACCAATAAAAAAGTCCACAACATTTAGAAAGCCTCAGTAATAAGTCTCTCCAACCCCTCACCTGGTTCACCCCCTACCTCCCAACTACCCTCCAATTTACTTCTAGGCTCCTTCCATAAAGAACACCATCCAGGACCACTAAAACTTCTACGCTACCCTCTTTGAACTCATCCCATTACTTTCCACTACAAGGCAACGAGAAGACATGCCTGCCTGGCCATCTGGTATTATCCAGACTCTCAGGTCCCTTCTGCCTGATTCAGCCTAATGTGACCCAAGACCCCATCTTTCCACATGTTCCAAACCTTTGCACTTCTTTTTTTTTTTGTGAGGAAGACCAGCCCTGAGCTAACATCCGCTGCCAATCCTCCTCTTTTTGCTGAGGAAGACTGGCCCTGGGCTAACATCCGTGCCCATCTTCCTCCACTTTATATGGGACGCCGCCACGGCGTGGCTGACAGGCAGTGCGTCGGCCGGCACCCGGGATCCAAACCCCTGAATCCCGGGCTGCCAAAGCACAAACTAAACCGCTGCGCCACCTGACCTGCCCCATCAACCCTTTCCACTTCTGAGTCTTCCCTATTCCTCATTGTTGTTTCCCGACTATTATCCCTCCACCCTCTGACAAAATCCAGTGTAACTTTGAGTTCACAAGTCTGATTATATCAACCTCTCACTTGCTGTCAAGTAGCACTCCTGATCAGCAAGGACCACGGCACTAGGTTTTTTACTTTAACAGATCATTTTGACATGGAGAAGTTTGTGAGGAGACAAGTTACACATCCACTGTAGTCCAATGAGAGAGAAGAGTAGCTTCAGTAATGATGCAAGAAGTTAAGATAGGCCAAGTGAACAGCTCTGTTTGTCACTTGCTCCCTTATAACCTGTTCTCTACAAAGAACCAATTGGTTTTTTTTTTAATCACATCATGTCATTTCTCTGCTGAAATCCTTAAATGCCTTCCAAGTGGACTTAGAGGAAAATAATGAGCCTTCACCATAGTTTATATACCTGAAGTGATCAGAACTATAGATCTCCCTTCAACTGTGTCTTCTGCCTCTTGACCACTGCCCACTACACTCCACCTCTCTGGTGTTTTTAGTTACTCCCTTTCATAGTCTCAGCTCTTTCTCACCTAAAGCAATTCTCTTTGCTTGGACCGCCCCACCTCTTTACATGACAAGCGTCTTTCTGTTCTTAAATTCTCAGCTTAAATAACACTCACTTCACGGACTGCTATCCAAGGTAAACCTCCCCCAAATCATTCTCAACTTCCATCTATCCATTGCTTCCTTCCTGGCGCTTAACACTTTGTAATTTTATTTGCACACATGAAAGTTATTTCATCATTGTTCTCTCTCCCATTACAAAGTGAGACACAACTAACTAATGTAGTGGGAATAATGGCATTAGAAAATCACCACTTGCCAGCCATCTTAATATTAATCAATTCAGGCAAAAATCATCAGTGGAAGCTAAAACTAATGGATGAAAGTTTGACTAGTAATAGGATAATTATATAGTGCAAAAGTGCATATCCTAATCCAATCATGAGGAAATATCAAACTCAAATTAAAGGATGTTCTACAAAATGACTGGCAAAATGTCAATGCCATGAAATATAAGAAAAGATTCAAGATTATGGTTCCAGATTAAAGAACTAAAGAGATATGAATAGTGAATGCAACACAGGATCTTAAATTTTATTTTGATATAAAAGACATTATTAGAACTGACAAAAATCTCAATAAAGTCTGTAAATTGGAGAATAACATTGTTTCAATGTTAACTTCCAGAGTTTGCTAATTATACAGTGGTTATTAACATAAGACAAATATACACAAGTATTTAGGGGCAAAAGTGACATCAAGTCTACAATTTTAAACAGTTCTAAAACTATCTATCTAAATACACATTCATATACACACACACACACACGCAGAGAGAGACAGAGAGAAGGATAAATTAAATGTAATAAATGTTAACATTTGGGAAATATATGTGAAAAGTACCCAAAATTTTTTTGTCTATTCTTGCAACGTTTTTCTAAGTCTGAAATAATGTCAAAATAAAATAATAAAAAATAACAGTGAACTAACAACTCTTCAAATAATATACTTTATTTTTAGTATATATCTTTAGAAGTTAGTTGTATTTAAATTTGTCACTTTGGGAGCTATATAAATTTCTCACACTTTTCTTAATTACAAAATGAGCTTTAACTCTTCCCTTGAAACTATTTTCAGATCTTGCAATACGTTTTTGTATGTCCTCATTGGTGAAATGTTTTCATCATTCAAAAATGTATTTTATTTTTAGAAACAAGCAAAAGTCATTCAACCATTGGTTTAGTAATATGGGGAATATCATTTTGGGGACATGAAACAAATATAATTATAAAGTAATCAAGCTGGATGCCTGGATTTCTTATATGGATTATAAAGTAATTTTTAATGTAATTTCAAATAATAAAGTCAAAACATTTTTGAACAATAGTAACACTGTCAGAAATAACTGATTCCCAAGGTGATGGATAATAATAGTAGTTAACATTTCTGAGTAACATGGTAGGTACTGTACTAAACCCTTTAGGTGAATTATCTCATTTATTCCTCACAACTCTTGTAGATACATACTATCATTATATTTATTTGCAGAGTAGAAAACTGAGGCTGACATGAATTTTTTAGTTTGCCCAATATTTTCCATCCACTAGGGAAACCTAGGATATATAACGCCAGATTAGAGATTTTTACCTACTATACCATCCTCTCTGCTCCCAAGGTGGAAGATAAAGCAGGTAATATGGAACAGTGAAAAGTATAGAAGACTTAAATATAAAGATTGGTGCTTAGCTGGCTGCTTGACTACTGGAACATAAATTTAACATCTCTGAGCCTGTTTCCTTATCTGTAAAAAAGGGGAAAAAAACTATTTTACTGATGAGGTAGTCACATTTTTAAATAATATAATATGAACAAAGTCACAGTGTCCATAAAAGCAACAGACAAGGGAAGTCAGTGGTCATAACATGTAATGGTTAGTAACATTTATTATGAACTTCATGTAGTTGAAGTGTTTTACATTCAATCCTTACAGTGATTCTTTGCAGTAGATCCTTTTCTTATTCTCATTTTTCAGATGAGGAAACTGCACTTTTGAAGGATTTGGTGATTTAATAGAAACAGCAATGCTAGCGAATGGCAGAAATGTGATGACAACTCAGATATGGCTGACTCCAGAATCATCCCTCTTTGATGCTTCTAATTTCTGCTAGAAAAGGTATCTACATAACCACTACTCTTTTTTAAAAGTTCATGAAGAGATGTGGTAGGAAACAAGATAGTAGGTCTTGAGCCAGTTTGGATACAGATTTGAGGATCAGTCTTAGAATAGATCCTATACATCAGGGTTTGAACGGTGCTCCATGGTGGCAGGATTTTCAGATGTCTCACTCATTGAGCAGATGTACATTTAGAACAGAACAGGTGAGTAGACATAGCCTAGTGCAGAAATCCACAAAAAAAAAGGAAAGGTTTTCCCTTTGTTTTTGAGTTCTGCTTTTCCTCTGTTATCACCACAAAGATCTACTTTCTACTTCTGCCAAACACAGGAGACACCATCACTGAAGCTCTTTAATAGCAGATACATGGCCAATGATAATCCAGCATTCAAAGACCATACTATGTCTTTCCTTCTCAATGGAAAAAAACTTTTTCTTGTAATTTCAGCTAGTAATAATTTCTACCCTTTCCTGACTTACCAAAACACTAATTTTATCATTTAATTACACTATTTTGTATTAAATCTAATTAGTCTACATAAACAAATTTGAGGGAGGTAATCTATATTACACCAAAAAGAACTCTATGCTTAAAAATGTTAACATTGACTTTACCAATGAATTACAGCTACTTTAAAACCTGTTCTACTGATGAACATAAATATCTTGGATTCACTTTACTTTCTACAACAGAAACCTGCTTCCCATTTCCCTCATTCGATCATTCTTTGTTTCATTCTTTTAGCCATTCATTTAGCACTCTCGGACTTTTACAGAGGCTACAGTCATAGTTTATAATGCTTAAGTGTGCACATAAAAAATTATGAAAAAGTATTACCTTGAGTTTAGAAATACAGTTTGACAATAGTCTTTGTACTCTTCTATAATTTGATTTTTAGATTTATTATAACAAATTTTATATCAATTACATTCACTAATTTAATAAATATATAGTTATATGCATAAGTGCATGCATATACACACACTCACAATATATACATGCATTGAGAGTCAACTTTATGTGAGACAGAATGTTAAATATAGTCTTAAAACAACTGACCAAATCGCTGGTCTTGAAAAACTAATGGTATAATGTTGGTTTTGTATGTGGAATTAAACACAATTTCTGAAATGCTAAACCTTGGGGCAAGTTATTTAACTATTCTCTGCCTCAGTTTTTTCATCTGAAAAATGGTAATGATAACAGTACTTACCTCATAGGTTTGTTATGAGTATTATATGAGTTAATACATGGAAAAGTCTCAAATACTTCTAGGCTCTTAGTGTATATATACATAATATTACTTCTTTCCTCTAATTCTATTCTTTCTTTGCCTTTCTTGACATTCAATCACACAGACCATTCTACACTAAATGCTTCAGCAGGGGAGAGGAAGTGGAGGGATTATGGTGTGTTGAGGAGAGGAAGGTTGTGAAGAAGGGATATGAGAATGAAATAAAAGATCTAGCAAGTCTCTTTCTTATCTTCCAATAGCCTAAATAAGCCCTTAAGGAATCCTAAGGCTTGAACAAAACGTATGAGAAAAGAGGGTTTGAGAGAAGGGATTTCTGCATCTCCTCCCTCTGCCATCCTAGAATGAAAGAAGATTTCTGGGGGTACAGGAAAGAATAGAAAAGATACAGATGGAAATCTAGAGAGCCATTGGTCCCAGATAAAAGGCTAAGAGTCCTTTCTCAGCTATGGAATGACGATTAGTGAGTCTAGGTAGACAAAGCTTTTGTAATCCATGTTCAAGTGGCACGGACAGAGAAGAAGGGTTCCACGCCTCCGCATGTGGCTAGAAGCAGCAGAGAATGCTGCTGGACCTGAAGGGATCAGAGAGAGAAGCAGGATATCAAAATAGGTGACCTGCAGTGGGGGACGACAGAAGACGAGATAGGGCCACAGACATCTATGAGGCTGAATAACTTTGATGACTAGCTGAACATCCACACAATACATTGGCTCTAGGTAAGTCCTCTGGGAGTCAGAGTCAATCCTGGAGACAGGTAGTGGCAGAGCCTTAGGTGACTGAGATTAGTTATCCACCACTTCCATGGAATGGCAATTCAAAATAGAAAGTAGACTAGTGTACAAATGGATAAATAACTGTATAATTCCTGTACTTCTAAATTGTGGTCTAAGATTTGCATCTGCTAAATGGGAGACAGAGTACCTTGAGACCTGGCTCCCCATTATTTCTCTGATGGCATTTCCTAATACTCACCCCTTTATCTTCTTGCACCAGCCACACTGGCCTCCTTGCCCATCTTCAAATACACCAACACTCTCCTTCCCCCGAGGCTTCACAACTGCTGTTCTGCTGTCTGTAGGTACTTGCCCCAGGTATCTGCAAACACATCTTCTTCATTCTTTCAGGTTTTTCTCAAAAGTCACCTCTTAGTGAGGTCCTATGTGGACAACCTAACTAAAAAGTTTCAAGAGCCTCCACATCATTTCATACCAACGAAGTCATCATTATCTAACATACTATATATTTTACACATTTATACTGTGTGTCTGCCCCACTGCATGATGGCAGGAATTTGTGTCTTCTTTTCTACTGCTATATCATCAGGTTCGTAGAAAAACACCGAACATATATTAGGCACTCAGTACAGATTTTTGAAGGAATCTATAAAGCCACCCTTTTGTAAATGTGAGCCATACACAAATTTACTAATATAGAATAAAATAAAAGATTAACTGTCTTACTATATTTATGTTTAGGGCAACTATCTTTTTTTTTAAGTTTTCAGTAGTTCAATCAACATGATTTTTTTCCTTCCCTGGATGAGAAGCATAATACATCGCTCATGTCTAAGTCAAGGGGAAATTTTCTTGGTGAAAGGACTAGAAAAGGCACATCGGGTCTACTTTTATTCTTTTGCATGTGGCTGTCCAGTTTTCCCAACACGATTTATTCAAGAGACTTTCCTTTCTCCCTTGTATGTTCTTGGTTCCTTTGTCAAAGATTAGCTGTCCATAGGTGTGTGGGTTTATTTCTGGGCTCTCAAGTCTGTTCCACTGATCTGTATGTCTTTTTTTTGGCCAGTACCATGCTGTTTTGATTATTAAAGCTTTGTAACATACTTTGAAATCAGGGTATGTGATACCTCTAGCTTTGCTCTTTTTTCTCAGAATTGCTTTTGCTTTTTGGAGTCTTCTGTTGTTCCATATAAATTTTAGGATTCTTTGTTCTATTTCTGTGAAAAAAGTCATTGGGATTTTGATTGGGATTGCATTGAATCTGTATATTGCTTTAGGTAATATGAACATTTTAACTATACGTTTATTCTTCCAAATCATGAGCATAGAATATCTTTCCATTTCTTTATGTCTTCTTCAATTTCTTTGGATAATGTTTATAGTTTTCAGTGTATAGGTCATTCACTGCCTTGTATGGAGAATTCTCAAAAAATTAAAAACAGAAGTACCATATGATCCAGTTATTTCACTTCTGGGTATTTACCCAAAGAACATAAAAACACTAATTTGAAAAGATATGTGCAACCCTATGTTCAATGCAACATTATTCACAATAGTCAAGACTTAGGATCACCTCAAGTGTCCATCAACAGATGAATGGATAAAGACAATGTGGTATATATACACAACGGAATACTACTCAGCCATTAAAAAGACAAAATCATGCCATTTGTGACAACATGATTGGACCTTGAGAGTATTATGCTGAGCGACATAAGTCAGACAGAGAAAGACAAATACCATATGACTTCACCCACATGTGGGGATAAACAAACAAACATAAATACAGAGAACAGATTGTGGTTACCAGAGGGAAAGGGGCTGGAGGGAAGGGGAAAAGGGGTAAAGGGACACATATGTATGGTGACAGATAAAGACTAGACTTTGGGTGGTGAGCACAATGCACTCTATACAGAAGGTGAAACAAGATGTACAACTGAAATTCACACAATGTCATAAACCAATGTGACCTCAACAACAATTTTTTTTTTTTTGAAAAGGCATATCTGCAAGGTAGTGTTGCCACAGCCTCTTTACAGAACAGCCGCATATTCCCTACTAATCCACTCTCTAACCTTGGCCAACTCAGCCTATTTTAGGACTTCTGAGGAAGACTATATTTGGCTTTACTGCATCTATACTTTAATCATAAGCTAGTCAGATCTTCAATTCTTCTTTTGGAGATTGACTGGGTATCAATTATATCAAGTATAAATACTCTTCAAATTTAAATAATTATTCCTATTAACACTGTGATCATTTGTAGTGAAACAGAAAAAGTGACATACAATGGGAAATGTCATCTTGATCAGAAAGTAAAAATTAGTTAAATATAATTCCAGACATAGGAATTAATAAAAATTCATATTAAAAATGTGTGAATAAAGGACTTCAAAATAAATTTTTTGTTAAAAATAGCATGCAAATAAACAGTAAACTAAACTCTTTTCATATTATTATATTTCAGAAATGTAGATTGTATTCAGTTCAGAATAAAAGAAAAAAATCTAAAGGACCAAATAATTAGGGAAACAATAACAGATCCAAAGATAGGTATGCTGAAAAATGTATACAATGCTCTACATCGTGTAAGTTACAAATCATTCGTATCTGACTCCAGTATTACTAACAATCTTTTGAGTTGTCATGGACCAATTTTCAAGAGTATACAGCTATTTAGACAATAGTTGGTAGGTTTATTTTCCTTGGAAAACATGTCCAACTTAAAAGCTCATCAGTTTCAAGTCCTCTAACAGAAATGTTAAAATGACCTTCAAAGGTCCTCACTGTTCTGAAGCCAAAATGAGGTCATAATTCCCATCGCTAAAAATTTTTGCCTTGTTTGAAAGCCTGAGAAAAATACTGATACACCGTAATATTATTGAAAAGACTGCCAATAATATAATCATGAACACTGCTGTAAAACAATTCATTTGGGGATTTTGTTAAAATGTAGCTTCTGATTCAGTATATCTGGGTTGGCATCTAATATTCCACATCACTGATCAGCTACCAGCTGATGCTGATGCTGCTGATCTGCTAGCCATACTTTGAGTAAAAGATTTTAGAAGTAATGCCCTCTCAGGTACACGCAATTAACAACGTAAAAACGTGAAAATTAAGAATAATCACGACTCCAAGGTTTCTCGTCTCCTTCTCCCTCTTTTGAAGGAGGGAAAATAAGAGGTACTGTATTAGAATTGGGCAAAGCTCTGGAATGAGATAGAAAGATTTGAAGACTGACTAAAAACTTGGATAATCTACTAAAAATTAAATAATATTTACTATAGAGATCTGTGATGAGAATTAAATAAAAATAATTATAATGCCACAATAATATTCACAAAATACTAGTCTGACTAGTATGACTCTCTCTTCACTTCATAATTACCTCACATTATTTTCCTAAGTGAGTACTAAATGTTTGTTTTTTCAGTCCTTTTTGTTTTGAGTTAAAATTTCTTGGGTCTCAAAACCATTTATTCTCTTTACTTCTTAAAATATGTCCCACTAGTCTGAGATTTATTTTTAGTTAGTTTGAAATCATCTAGATGAGAAGTTTTAAAATATGCACAATGTCACTCAATAATAATTAAAATATTAGGTGTGACTATAAATTCAAAAAGAAAATTGACAATTATGTACATATACCAGAATCCATGCATTCGATTAAGTAATTGGAAAATACATACCATAGGGATGCTAAAGCATTTCAAAGTAAGTTTAAAATGTTCTTTTCAAATAAATGGAGTCTGTTTATAAGCCACCATTTTTCAAAAAGTTCCATTATTTTGTAATCCCACTTGGTTTTGGCCAGAAATCATACTTCCCACTTTGATCACCCACTTTATTCACCAAATTTGGCAGATTCTAACTTCTGTTAATGGCAAAAACAGAACTGACAAAGTCTGAAGATTTGCCACTGTTGAGAATTATTCAAAGTACGTCCCACAGAATCCAAAGATAACACTAACAGAGGAGCCCCAAACAGTGTGAGCGGTGGCGGCATTACTGTATTGTTTGGCTCCTAGGATAACTACTGTGAAGAGGACATAATTCATGCCAATAAACCAGTTTGAGTATGTTGTTCAATCAATCTCATATTCTAAGCGTCTCACCTCATATGTTTTCACGTGGACTTTAATGAGAAATGGAAAGACTTGGATTTTTTTCTACCCATCCTATTTCCAGGACACTCTACACCAATAATATAATTCTACAGCATTTGTTAGCATTTTAACCCCTGCCACTCCTCTAATTAATGAGCCAATGTTCCTAGAATGGAAAGAGAAAGGTGAATTGAAAGGCCGATGCTCACTATGCCACACTACTGCTGCAAATTCACCGGCGCACATAGGAGCCAGAAGCCCAGATTACAAGGATCATGAATTCTGGAGGTCATTCCACTGAAACCAGGACACTGGCAACAACGGAGTTTGGAGACCTGAAAAAAAATTAAAGGGATTGGGAAACTTCTTTATATTCACTGACTCTTCCAATTGCTTTTCCAACCTTCCCCCATCACACCCGCTTTTTCCGGGATTGTCCAGGTAGAGTTACCTACAGCAACTCCGTTTTCTGGAAAATGACTATGCCAGATGGCACCTTCAGAGTGAGAACACCTGGATCCTAAAAGCATATATAATTAGCACTACAAGGTGGTGAGATCAGCTTCAAAAATATTTTACCGCTTTATTTACCTTAAGGTCGTCCAGAATTTTTTTTCTGAATTTACAATGTATATTATCATACATTGCTATTTTCTTCATTGAGTGTTATTCAATTACACTAATTCGATTTTTTTTTTTTTTTGGCTGAGGAAAATTGGCCCTGAGCTAACAACTGTGCCAATCTTCCTCCATTTCTACTTGGGACACCTCCAAGCAGAGCACATGAACTTAAACACTACACCACAGGGCCAGCCCCCTCATTAATTTGATGTTTTGAAGAATCGTTTTGTTCATTTAGAGTTTAGCAAATATATGTGGAATGACTTCTCTGTGAAGTAGGATAATGTATTTATTAAGAATTATAGCTCTGAAGTCAGCCTTTTGAGTTAAATTCATACTTAGGAAAGTCATGTGATCCCACCACTAAGTGTTCTTTTATTTAATTTTGAGTAGAAGTAGTAACAGTACCTAACTAATAGACTTATAGTTGGAGTTAAGGAAATATAAATGCCTATTTCTTAGCATAGTCCTTAAAACACAGCAAACAATCAATCAATAAATATTACAAGACTCAGTTACAGGTATTTTAAAGAATAATAAACAGTAGGGAAGACCCAGTCCTTAGCCTCAAGAAATTTAACACTCACCAGCATAATTAAAAATGGAAAAAAAATCTAATCTAGCTAAATTTCTATCTCTTACTATAAAAAAAGGACTTATGGGTGATTTAAAAAAAGGGGGGTGGGGAGAACCCACCATAGTTTCCAGTGTAGTTCACTTGGAGTCAAGATTGTTAGTTTTTTTGGAGACCTAGGCTCTAAAGAACTGATGGTCCCTGGAGTCAATATGGTCTTCCCTGACTCTGCCTCCCCCCACCCAGAATCCTCTTCCACTCTCTACTTAGCAAATTCCTTCTTATCTTTCAAGACTTCATTCAATTATCACTGACATTACTTACAGAGCCTCCATCACCCAGTCGGCCACTGCTGGGCAGTGTTCGAACATGCCTCTATTCTCACACCTCTCCCACGGCATTTTATTTATTTGTATGTGTGCAGTTGTGAACTTTTTCAGAAAAAGAGCCACATTTCACTTATTATTCTATGACCCAGCATCTGGCATACAGCACTCCGTAATGGTTTTGTTTTGTTTATCCGTCTGTGTTTTCATTTGAACTTATGAATATATAGATGGGTGAAGGTAACATATTGGCTGGACTTAGGATGAAAACAAATTTATAGAGAGCACTTGGCAAATTGGATGTGTATCCCAGGCAAAGGATAAAGACATAGAAAAGAGAGAGGTAAGGCATGTTTAGCTGCAGTAAGTTTTTTTGGAATAGTAGGCGATTGAAAAGAGAAGCTGGAGCCAGTATAAAAATTGTGGAACAGTATAGGTGTAAATCCAGAGGCAATTTGTTGCTTATAAATAACAGTAGGGAAAACCAGGTAAAGCTCTGTGTTTAATTAAATCTTTCTTCTTTTCCCCCTTCCTGTCTTAAAATACTTGCTGTGTTCATAGAATTTCTTTCTTATCTCCAGAGGGAGATTAGGCTGCCCAAACCAAACCATTAAAGGTAGTTTACAAAGAAATACAATTCAGATAGATGAGAATTTTCTGCTCAGCAAGGGATTTAGAACCACAGGGCTGCTGCCTCTGGTACCCCTCTATAAAGATTTTTTCCAAAAATAGTCAATATCAAAGGTCACATTTAAAAAGTCACTTGGAATTAGAAGCCTGAGAGAAAATGCCTAGGAGAAAATGTTTTGGCAAGCTTTTAAAACCTTTCATTGAGTTGGCAACAAGACAGACCATGCTGGCCTCCCAAGCAAGCAGAGCAGACATGTCATTTCAGATGTGGTAGAAAGGCCTCCTGTCCCCAAACATCACCCTCACCTGCCTCTTTCTCAAGAGCAGAGATGCTTTCCTTGGTGCTGAGGGGCTTGGCTCTATTGACATGCATGAACTTCTGAAAGGAAAGCGGGGAGGAGTAAAATTAACACGTGGTTAGTGACTGCAAACTGTCAGGCCTTGTGCTGGTCTTTTCATAGACATTTGGTCATGTGTCTAATTATCTGATCGACAGAGGAAAACATTCTATCTCGGAGAGGTTAAATAACTTGACAAAAGTCATACAGCCAGTAAGTGTGGAGTTAGAACTTAACCATAGGTCTGTTTGACTCAAAACTGCTTTTATGTTACTAATTTGTAAAGTTATTTTTCATCCTTTCAGGTCTTAGTATATTCGTTCTCAACTTTCCCGGTGATCACTAGATGAAAACATGATTTGGTGGAGAAAGAACATAAAGCACTTGAGAGCACTGTATGCTGGTGAGGACTTAAAGAAGGACTGTAAAATGCTGAAAGGAAAAGTGAGATAGCAAAGAACAAAATCTCACAACTTAAAACTTTGATAGTTAATTAAGGGCAGCCCCTTAGGAAATCAGCTTGCCTCTTCTACAAAGAATTTAACTATAATATTTGCATATATGTTTTAAGAAACTTACTCATTTTTTCAACATGGGAAAACATCCCCTATGTAAGGCTTTCAGTGTATTTAGATATATGCTATTCTCATAATTCAAAACACGAAATTACAATTAATTGAGATACACAAGTACATAAAAAGCAAGAAATATGCATGAAAGGCATAGTATATCTATATTCTAATATTTACGATTTTTTAAATCATCAAATGAAATTGCAAAGTCTTTTCCCATCATTACATATACCACCTCTTTGTTTGCTGGAACAGAAATAAATTAATTAGTAATAAATGGGAAGTAGAGCAATAAACTCTGCATAAAAATCTAGTAAGTAAAATCTAGTAAGTGACACAATGCTATCCCTTTTAGCATAATTCAAACATAACCATATTCAAAATCTATTCAGTTTATTAAATACCAATTAAGTACTATAATATCTACTTTGAGTTTCCAAACCAGTATCTCCAAACTTTCTTTCCATTTCTCTTTCCCTCATTCCTCTTCCTTTGACAATTCCCAAAATATTGATGTTTCCCAAGAATTTCTGTACTTTTTTAATTCTCTTCCCAAGTGAGCTCATCCACTCCCAGGACTGAAACACTTACATATCTGACATTTTCTTAAGTCCTCTCAAGTTTCTGCATATTCAATCTCTCTTTATACCAGTTAATTCTTCAAAATATGCTCAATACAATACAAACACGTACTGTACAATACAAAGGCAACTATGCTACCCTTCTCCAATAAACATAATAGCACAAAGGCTCATTATTGCTCTCAGCGTCTTCCACACATTTACCTTTATTTACAGGCTTCCTATGCTTAGCATCCTTGGACTGCTTAAACCATTCCTGGAACCAGTCATGCCTCTCTGTTTTATTCGTACTGGTCCCTCTGCTTTTTCTTCTTCTACTTTAAGGGCTCCCTCAAAAGCCACTTATACCATGAAACAAGCAGTTCTTCTCATTTCAGATTGTTCCTTCATCTAATTGCCACAGCTGTGTAATGGAACTCGTCAAGTATGTCATAATTATTTATGATCATGTTATCTCCAAGTCTGTCTTAATAAATCCTTATGTATCCATAAGTCCAGAAGGATCGATGTTCTTGAGTTGTTTAATACAGATTTAGCAGATAAATATATATATCTTTAAAATATATTTGAAATGTCATATTTGAAAATACTGTATTGCAGAGATTTAATAATAAGAATCAGAGTCAACTATTTAACACATTTATATTATAAATGTCTTTAACGAACGTTGTTTACATTTTAGGAAATAGTCTTAACTTTGTCCATATCATCATACAAAATAAGCTTGCATTATGTATTTATTTGAATAAGAACTGGAGAAACATATAACAGGTAAATTCAACTTACTTAATGATCATTAATACAATGATCATTGTAACCAAGTGATACATATGAATGGGAGTTACAAAAACAAGTGCACATCCTTTTCCTTGCCAATTAAGAGTGAGAGTGCTTTGAAATACAGGTAACCTAGCTAAGAAAGGTAAAAATAGCAAATTTCAAATTATTTTCGAAATTTCAAAATTATTTTGCGTTTGTTTCTGTTCATTTATAAATAGCTCTAATTTGTTGCCATAAACATTCTATTGGTAAACTCCATCACTAGCTTGAATATGATTTTAACAAAATATGACGAGTTTGAAAGACTCATGTTCTAACTTTTCCTAAGTGATTTAAATTTTCAGAAATAAAATCATAGCAAAATAACTGCAAATTGACCTTGTCCCCAGGCACTTGACATTCTTGTTAGGCATAATTCACTTAAAAGTTCTACAGAAATTCTTTTTTTTTCCCCAAACTTAAGTATTCTTTTTTTTTTTTTTTTGTGGGGAAGACCAGCCCTGAGCTAACATCCATTGCCAATCCTCCTCTTTTTGCTGAGGAAGACTGGCCCTGGGCTAACATCGTGCCCATCTTCCTCTACTTTATATGGGACGCCGCCACAGCATGGCTGACAGGCAGTGCGTCGGCAGGCGCCCGGGATCCGAACCCGCGAACCCGGGGCTGCCAAGCGCGGACTAAACCGCTGCGCCACCGGGCGGCCCCAAATAGAGACTTAATCCAGAGTTTGGAAATACTCACTCAGCCTGGCAGCACTGCCATAATTGTCTTTCACACTGTACCTAATATAGACAGAGAGTGCTGCATACAGAGTGTACAAGGTTTTGTGGACATGTGTATGTGTATTCCTGAAAACCATAGTGATTTGGCCATTTTTTGGTTAAAGACAGTGCACGGTGTTACAAATTTGGCTAGATTGTGTTTTGTTTTTGTTTTGGTTTTTGGTTTTTGTTTTTTTTTTTTTTTTGATGAGGAAGATTGGCCTGATCTGTTGCCAATCTTCCTCATTTTGCTGAGGAAGATTAGTCCTGAGCTAACATCTGTGCCCATCTTCCTCCAATTTGTATATGAGACTCCGTCACAGCATGGCTTAATGAGCAGTATGTAGGTCTGTGCCCAGGATCTGAACCTGCAAACCCCAAGCCGCTGAAGCGGAGCCCACGAACTTAACCACTACACCACCAGCCCAATCCCTAGACTGTATTTTGGCACAGAACAATGATTTCATTTTGCTTTAGCCACTTCTAAAATGTATGACCCTAGACAAATACATCCACCCGCTCATCATGTACTAAGCATATGATTTGGTTGGCTCTTTCTAAACTTTTCTGCTTTGAAATTTCCAGTGCATTATTTACTATAGACACAATGTCATTGAAATATGAAAAGCATAGTGATGTATGGAATTCATTATAGACCATATATATTATATAGATATATTGATGTATGTGTGTTTGTGTATACTTGTAGACACATGTATACAAATCTATGCTTGACTATTCAAGAGTGTGTTAACTGCATACATATACTTGTTTATAGTACAGATTTACATGTAACTTGTTAATATATATACATATCATATATATGTAATACACATATACATATATTAGGTTGAGAATCTAAAAATGAGAAGGCATGTAAGGTTTTAACATATGGGGAGTGGCTAAATTAGTAAAAATAGATATCATTAAAACAGAATGTTTTCCTAAAAATTAGATTTTTAAAAATGTAAATACATACAAAAAGGCAGAGAACAGTTTGATGTCTGTTTAAAATTCTGAGCTCTAACGTAAGGAATTCACAAAATAGATGTATAAAGCAGAATTCAAAAATTTGTGTCAAATATTTAAAACAGCTATTCCAAAGGACAAAAGAAAATGGCAAATTTGAGGGAAAACTCTTTTCTCAGCTATATTCATATGAAATTTAACTATTTAAAAAGACATATTTTCCTAAATATGAGGGTTTGTAAATGAACTAACTTAAAACAAAAAAATATCCTCAGTGGAAGAGACTAAATATTGTGACCAAGTATAACCATAAGATCAATATTTCAAAATATTACAAATGAAGTGGTTTTATTTACCATTTTAACTTTGGAAAAATTATAACCAATTAGTTTTTCATCCTCCATAATCTATGACTGGAAAATAACTTTTTGCACATAACTGACAAAATTCTTACTGTCTACCATAGCTATCAGACAAAGTGGGAAGCTTGTAGAAAAAGTCAAAATATAAAAATGAAATTCTATCAGTGTCACATGTGTGACATCCACTATGCACAAGAATGATCTCAACAGACCCTAAAGAAGGTTCTTAACCTTATTCATAGTTTTCAGCTATTTTTAGGTATGGGAAAAGTTCTCTATACTTTGGAATACTTATAGATATTACTTATAAATATTGAAACTGAGCATTATTTTGTTCCAAGTGACTATTTTTGTTGTTGTTATGAAAAACACTCTTTGTTAGAAGAAAAGCTTGATAAAAGGTAGAGTTTTGGCTTATCTTAACATAAAATTAGACACTATATTAGAATAAGTCAGCTCTGTTAACACATGCTGCCCTCATTCCCTTCCTTTTTCTTCATAATATGAAAGTCATTCTAAAAGAAATTTAAAATTCAACTGCTAATGCTATTTACAGTAACATTTTTAATAATTACTTCATGAAAACTTGTAACTAAACTCTAAAAATTGTTCAGAAATAAAAGAAATCTCTGGTTTACTACTTAAGTAGTATAGTTTTTGCATGCCTCTGTAAATAACTCTATGAGACTAAAATATCAATTGGTCCAAAGATATAATAGTAGCAAAACATATCCCATTTCAGAGAAGAGAAACATCTACAACCATTTTGAGGTAAATATATTTTTATCTATTTTTATTATTTTTTTTTCCTGAGGAAGACTAGCACTGAGCTAACATCTGTGCCCATCTTCCTCTACTTTATATGGGATGCCGCCACAGCATGGCTTGACAAGCAGCGTGTCTGTCCGTGCCTGGGATATGAACCTGTGAACCCCAGGTCGCTGAAGCGGAGAGCATGACCTTAGCCTATATAGTGGGCATGCAACAAATTCTGATTCATTTGCTCACACAATTTGTAGAGTGTATGAAACTAATCTATCAAATGAAACTAACTAATATTTATTACCTAAAAAAAAAAACAATACTCCAAGAAGATGGCAGCAGTGCAGTAGCAGTAGCATAGATTTTCAAACTCTCATAAGAAATTCCCATAAGAATAAAAACAACAACAAAGAAACAAGATAACAAACAAAAAACACACATGGAACATTTACAAAATTAAGTGACAAAGTATTTTCACAAACCCCAAAATACAAACAGGTGAGGACAAACCATCAATAGTCTCAAACCTGCAGGGTTATGGCTTATATACAAAGGAAGGCAAAGGGAAGCAATGGGGTCTGACAAACCTCAGAGAAAAAGACTCCAAACACCCAAAAGTTATTCAACGGAAAGCAAAGTACACCACTCTGATACCAGAACTAAGATAAATGCTTAGGTACACAGCAAGTAGGTCTGAAAGTGGGAGAAGAAATGCACCTATGAACTCCCAAGCTGACCAAACTGCACTCTTTTCAAGGACAAGCCTCCACACTAGGAAAAAACTGCTGGGAGTGTAATGAAATCTGAGCAAGATAGAGATGCAGAAGTAGTTAATTATTCAGATAAAAGTGGGAGAGGAGAACAGAGTCAGAAATCTAAGAAATAAAACTGCAGTGTTGTTGGAAAAAGAAAGAAAGAAACAACAAAGGCTGTGGTTCTGTAAGTAGGAAAATCTGCTCTGAACACACTGCCTTCTTGAAGTTCAGAAAAGTTAAGTTAAATAAAAGAAGCAGCAGAAAACATCAAAATCAAATACATACAAAGTTATTATAAGAAAAAAGAGAATTTAAGGCACAAATAACCTCCCTAAAGACAATGAAAGAATGCTAGAAAATACTGCTCATGGAACTGATAAAAACTGTAACATATTCTTTCAACATTATCTAAAACATTAAGAAAAGCTACAAGATATGAAAGAAAAACATAAATTCCAATTAGAAAAACAAAAAATGATATAAAATTACTCAGGAAAAAATAAATCAAAAGAAAATATTATTTCAAAAATTAAGATTCAAGTGACATCAACAAAATGCCAGAGAAGGCAGTTTCAAGCACAAATTAACCCACAGAAAAAGCAAGCAGAAATTGTCAAAATCAGCTTTGTCAGATGTCTGGAAAATAGTCAAAGTGCCACAGCAACCAAGTAAATGCTAAATCAAGAAAAAGTCAACTTAAGAATGGTAGGAAAGCTTTCTGGCATTTTTATGAGCCTTGGTTCCATTCCTTCCCTAGTTTGGCAGTAGTCTTGAAGAAGCAGCCCACGTTCTCTGTGTGAGACCTGGTCCCTCATTCCAGAGGTAGAAGAACAGACCTTATTTGCAAATTAGTGTGTAGATATGTTCTAACCAGTCTAGGAGCTAACTTAAGGGTGGACACAAGGTGCTTATCCCTATTTTGCCTATCAGATTTCACCTGGGCCGGAAAAGTGAGCATGGCTTCAAAACATTGTAAGTCTGAAGAACAACTTGCAGATGTCTGAGGCAATAGTTTACAGTTGAGATCTACAATGGACTGTCTAAGACCTGGGAGGAATATCTGGGAGAGTGTTTTCTTGGGAAATTTGGACAATCAATATGGGGGTGGGGATAAAGGAAATTAAAAAGCTCCATACATTCCCAGGGTAACATGCATGCTTAGAAAGGACCAAAGTAAACCATAAGCTTTCAATTTGGGCTGACCTCTAGGCTCAGGACAAGTCTGGCTAAGTGTTGAAGGAGGGCTCCAGTATAAGGCCAATCTGCAAAGACTGGAAGAGATGGTTATTTGCTTACTTGTTTGTTTGTTTTGGTTTTTTAGCTCCTGGCATTCAAGGAAACCTCTGTTAAAGCACTAGCTAAACACATGCTAAGGAACAGAGGTTTCAGTGACCACACATGACAAAGAATACCATATCTGCAGAAATAGTTGCGAAAAGTCACTGGAGAAACAAATGAAATATAGAGAAATAAACTCAGAGGAAGGGGGAGAATCTGATCTCTGAAGTTACCACATTCTAATACTCAAATGTCCATTTTCAACATAAAAATCACATAGCATACAAAAACAGGAAAGTACAGCCCATTCAAAGGAAGAAAATATATTGACAGAAACCATCCCTAAAGAAGTCCAGACATTAGACTTACTAGACAAAGACTTTAAAACTGTCTTATCTATGCTAAAAAAATTAAAGGAAAATGGATGAAGAACTAAAGGAAATCAGGAAAACAATATATGAACAAAATGAGATTATCAATAAAGAGATAAAAATTATAAAAGGAAAACAAACTAAAATTTTGGAACTGAAGGAATTCAAAATCAGTTTGGGGCAGGAAGAAGAGAAAATCAGTGAACTTGAAGATAAGACAATTTAAATTATTGAGTCTGAGGCGAAGAAAGAAAAAACAATGAAGAAAAATAAACTAATAGCCTAAGGGAACTGTGGAACAAAATCAAGTGGACCAATATATGCATTATGTGGAGTCCCAGAAGAAGAGACAGAGGGAAAGAAAAAAAAGAATATTTGAGTAAACAAAGGCCAAAATCTTCTCAATTTGATGGAAGACACAAAACTACACATCCAAAAACCTCAACAAACTCCTAACAGGATAAATTCAAAGAGAGATCAACATCAAGACACATTATAATCAGATTATTAAAAGTAAGAAAGTTTAATATCCAGAATATATAAAGAACTACTACAACTCAAGAACAGAAAGACAATCCAATTAAAAAATGGGCAGAGGATTTGAATAGACATTTCTCCAAAGAAGATATACAAATGGCCAGTAAGCAAACAAACAATGTTCAACATCATTAGTTACTAGGGAAATGAAAATTAAAACCACAATGAGATACCACTTCACACCTACCTGGATAACTATAATGAAAAAGAAAATAAAAAGTGTTGGTGAGGATCTGGAAAAACTGGAACCTTCATATTTGCTGATAAGAATACAAAATGGTGTAGCCATTGTGGAAAAAAGTTTGACAGTTCCTTAAAATGCCAAACCTGGAATTAACATATGACCCAGCAATTCCACTCCTAGGTTTACACCAAGAAGAAATGAAAAGAGGGACTCAAACAAATACTTGCACACCAATATTCATTGCAGCATATTTCACAATAGCCAAAAAGTAGAAGCAATCCTGAGGCCCATCAACAGGTGAAGGCATAAACAATATGTGGTATATACATACAATGAAGATACTATTCAGTTATTAAAAGGAAGGAAATTCTGACACATATACTACAACACAGATGAACCTAGAAAACATTGCGCTAAATGAAATAAGCCAGACAAAAGGTCAAATACTGTATAATTCAACTTATATGGAATATCTAGATTAGACAAATATCTAGACAGAGAAAGCAGATTAGAGATTATCAGGATCTGATGGGAGAAGTAATGGGGAGTTATTGTTTAATGGGTAAAAAGTTTCTGTTTGGAGTGACAAAAAAGTTTTGGAAATAGTGGTGATGGTTGTACAACATTCTGAATGTATTTAATGCCACTGAATTGTACATTTAAAAATGAATGAAGTGGCATTTTTTTAATGATAAGTATATTTTGTCACAAGAAAATAAACAAAAATAATTTTAAAGTGAAGACTCAACGAAGAAAGGTGAGACCAAATAAACACAATAGAAAATGCCTTAAGAAAAATAGAAGAGGAAAAGAAAGGTAACTTAAAACACTGAAAAAGAAATAAAAATTTTAAAAAGATTGAAGATAAATTGATAAATATTGAAGATAGGCAAAAAGATTCAATGAACATATATTAGGAGACCCTGAAGACTAAAACCAAAACAAAGGATCAGAAAAAAGTTTTTAGATTATAATTCAAGGCAATTTTCCTGAAATAAAAAAACATGTGAAACTGCATATTGAAGAGCACTCCATGTACCTGAAATAAATATCCAGAAAGACCATAGCAAGTTAGAATCTTTAAAAAGAAGAGAGATTACTAGACATTAAAGAATAATAAAACATCCTTTGGGCATTTAGGGAAATTAAATAGCAAGATGTAAGGGGGAAAAACGGCCAGGGAAAGAAAATCAGGTTATGAGGAGACTTTTCAGCACCAATGCTTTATGCAAAGCAAAAATGAGGTAACATTCATAATACTCAAAAAATAAATTTTACTTTCAATACAACTGACATTCAAACAACCAAATTACTAGCAAGACACAGAAAAAAGGACAGGTGGTGAGCACTGATCACATAGTAACTTGCAGAAATAGGCTAAATGGGAATTATATGATTGTGATATGTAATGACTATATACCCCCATAAAAATGGATATAGTAGAACCATAAAAAATAGACGGAGAATGTTACTTTTGAGAACAGGGAGCAATTTGTGATTGGGATGGGAGCAGATGGAGGGACTTCAAGGGTGACTAGTAAAGTTCTATTCATGACCTTGGTGTGGTTCCAAAAATGTTTACCTTACAATAAATTTTTAAAATATATTTCTCTTGCATATTTGGTTTTCATTATCTGCTTTGTTTTACAATAAAAGATTAAAAAATATTTTTCCCTGAAGATTACCGCCAATATCTCTAATTATATACTGTATGCTATAGAATTATAGCCATGTAAAATAAATATTAAAATACTATTTCTTTTTTAAAAGTATATCCCTAATTGAAATCTTTAATAATAGATATTATAAATTTCCCAAAATAATGTCTTGAAATTTATTCATCTATTTCTCTATCCCTCACATTTCATATAAAAATGTTTTTTTATTTCATTTTACTTTAAAAATAGAATAAAATTTAAATAAATAGAAAAAATTTGATATGTAAAAGTAACAATCATCTCCTTTTTATTGACATTTATATCTTATTTTAGGTCATTTTCCCTGTGTGTAGTATTTGTTTACAGATATTATACCTACATATCTCTCACAGGTTAATAACAAACTGACAAGTATGGGACAACTGGCATTATCAACTTGGCAACTGGTCATGTACATACTCTCCAAAAACTGCCAAGTTTACCATTTTGTGATACCATGAGTTAGACTCCCTCCTCTTTAGTCCCTTCTGCTTGGAAAGTTACTGCAACTACCTTATCCCTTATAAACTGATAACTATTATTTTCCACAGTCCAGATTTTCAAATTATCATTTTACATTACTTTTTTTTTAATCTACTTTAGATTAAAGCTTGATTCATAGTCTGAAAGGACAAGAGTAATCATATCCCTGTCTTAGGAACCTTACTAAAATCCAGTTAGCTATTGGTGGTCATTAATAAATCTGTCCATTTTCCTATTACAATTAATGCTGTACCTTCAAAAAAAAACCACTTTACTATTGGTAGTTTCCCAAATGTTCAATTAATACATATTACATTTTCAGAGCATTCTCCTAGGTCCACCAATTTAAGGCCAACAAAGACTCTAATTAATATTGTAATTAGTATTTTCAATCTCTTTGCTTTGTACCCTATGCTACTGAATTTCTTTCTACTCTAATTATAGTTTATTTACCTAATTTCTATTGGGTAACATTTAGCTGTTACCTTTGCTTTACTTACCGCCTTGGAACATTATGTGTTTGGATGCAACGTCTCATACACCATGTCTTGATCTCTAAAACTTGCTTAAAATATGCTTCTATAATTAGTATAGACCCTTTACAATGCATGTAAATGAACTACCATAATCATTCTTTGTATTCCCACAACCCCATCTCTTTTATTTACACGTAGTCCAATAGGTATAAAGCACTAATTTAGTTACAAGAAAATGGGAAGCAACTATTGCCTTTTTGAAAGACATAATTTAATTGAATAAATTCAAAATTATGCCTTAGGAACCCTGAGTTCTAATCTTTTTGCTAATACTGAATGTCTCTGTTACTATATCATTTTCTTTGAAATGAAAACTAATTCTGCAACTCTGTCAAGGAATAATTTGAAAATTATTAGACCCTAAAAAAATGTATGTAAAACATAAAATTCTATAACACTGTAGCTTCAATGACTAGAAGTACTTGTGTAGAAGAACTAAAGTTCTTTACTGCTGCTTTCACTTTTATTATAAAACTTTTACTGTTTTCTGAGATGATTAATTTATTTTATAACTGGCAATTTGTTCTTTTATTTGGACTAATGCATGAAAACACTTTCTTTTCATAAATCATTTCAAATGACAGAAAAACTCTTAAGCTTCAGCCCCTGACTTATAACCACTGTCTCTCAATTTTGCCATTCTAGAGGTTATCGCCCTAATGTTTCATCTAGTGTGATTTCTACGCATGTAGTTTAATATAACTATTTCAAAGTCTCAGTAATATTGTAAAAAACAATATTCTGAATTGTTGGGAAATATAGATTATAATCCTCTATCTAAAATGAAGGTCTGTATTAACTTGGAATTAATGGCTCTGTCAGCCTATTCTAAGTATAAGCTGTATCTTCAAACCAAATATTATCCAATATATTTCCTGCACTTAATAAATCAACCAGAGAAGGAAACGGACTCATGTTAAATTAATTAGGCATACGTCTAACCTTACAAAGTGGATGCATATTGTTTATTTTATCTAACCCACATACAACCACAAACCTCATATCACAATATGGGAGCATACATACACAAGTGTGCAGGCACTCATGCACACATTAAACACACTCTCTTTACAGGGAATAATTTTCTCTTCTCCACACTGACCCATCCAACACTTGAATATTAAGTCTTGTCACATATTTAATTTAAAATGAACTCATTCCTTGGCCACCATTCTTTGGTTTGGAGCTAAAAAAGTGATACAGCTTGGCAAATCAGTCCTTCCTCAGAAACCTAAAACTGGATATGAGAGACTGTAATCTCCACCTCCCAGCTCTCTGGAATGGGAGAGAAGTAAACTTGAAGCTGTTGGCAGTGGCCATGTTTGCCCATGTAAACCGGAAAGCAAAAACCTTGTCTGGAATAAGAGTAAAGAGTGAAGCAGTCAGCCAAGGCGAAGCAGAGGAAGGGAGGGCTGCTCCAGTCTTCCCCTGGTTCAGCAGTGCTCTGATTCCTTAGTTGTAGAAAATGCACTGTATTACTATAATCGTACCTTTACGGTGAACACTTTCACAGGTAGGCAGATAGAAAGGGAGAGAGAGAGAGACACACCCACACGTATGTATCACTTGCAAGTAAAATAATTTGAACTATTATACATTAAATCATTAAATGAGTGTAAGAAAAGAAAACATTTACACAGAAGAAGATAAGTCCTTTAACTTTTCAAGAATTTTTTAACAGTATAGGAAATTTCTTAAATTCTGTTTGCTATTATTATTCCCATGGAACAAGAAAAGAGTACAAATGGTTAGGTGAGTATTGAAACTTTTCCTACAAAATACTGTTGATTTTCTCCCTAGTATTTTATTTAAAGTTCAGAAAGTAGATAGGAGCTTAAATTGTACTATGAACTAAATATAGTTTTGTAAGATTTGTTAGTCACAAGTGAAGATAATTTTGATTTCTCAGACTTGACTCTCTACACAAGATAAACGAGAAAAAGCAATGGAAATTAAACCGTTACTCCTTTGACTTGATCTTAACAAGGATTTAAATAAATAAGGCAAAGGCTCCTGGTGATAATGTAACAACTTACAGAGGAAAAACCAGTGAGGAGATGTCTTGGCTTTCATAGGTAGATGCTGATAAGGTCACACTAAAAAGGAGCAGTTCCCTTATCAGTAGTGGCTACTAAAATGATCTTGTTTGTTCCGATGATGCTTTTAGAGCTAACGTCTGACTTCTCCAGTAAGCAAAGCTAAGTACCTGCTAAATTAGTAACAATATATTTCATAATTTAGGACCATTTTCATTTGCATACTAAAAGGATTGATAATTAAATGTGCTGAAAAGACGTTTTAAAGGAAGTAAAAGCAGAAAGTTGAATACTTAGAAGGAATACTTCATTCTAAGAGCTTCCTGTTTTAATTTATAAAAGGCATCAAGATAATTTTCTTTATGATCAAAAAATATTTGTGAAAATATAAGTATCGAGGGCTTTTTTTCCTTTTTAAATCAGCAGAAAAAAATGAAGAAATAGAGAATAATCTTTCTCTGTGAAATTTCAAAATTATTTTTACCATAATATAATTTATCATTTAGAAAGCTGTGATGACTTTAAAACATGTCTGCCATACCTTTGACCCTCTTCCCATCAAAAGGTGTGGTCTATTTCTCCACTTCTCAAAAAGGGCCCTCTTTGACAGGCCAGACTCACTTCTAATAAAGAGAATGTGGCAGAAGTGAGGCTGTGTGGCTTCTGGAACAATTCATCTTCCACCTGACTCTATATCCCTTGAAACACTCATCCCTAGAACTTAGAGAACGTATGGTGTGGACGACTGCACATGGAAAGACTGTAGGTAAGTATTCCAGCCCCACCCTAGTTGAGGTCCCCACTGGTCCCAGCATTCACCACCAATGAGCAACCTTTAAGAAGATTCTAGAAATAGAAAAAACAATCCTAAAATTCATGTGGACCCATAAAAGATCCCAAACGGCCAAAGCAATCTTGAGAAAGAATAACAAAATTGGAGGCATCACACTTCTTGATCTCAAAATATTTTACAAAGCTACAGTAATCAAAAGAGTATGGCATAAAAACAGACATACAGACCAATGGAACAGAACAGAGACCCCAGAACTAAATCCATGCAATTTTAGTCAACTGATCTTCACAAGGGTTCCAATAACAATGGGAAAAAGGATAGTCTCTTCAACAGACGGTATTGGGAAAACTGGATATCCACATGCAGAAGAATTAAACAGGAATATACCTCATACCACATATAAAAATCAACTCAAAATCGATTAAAAACTGAAAGGTAACCTGAAACCAAACTACTATGAGAAAACACAGGGAAAAAAATTCTTGACATTGCTTTAAGCAAGAATTTTTTGGATGTGACCTCAAAAGCACAGGCAACAAAAGGAAACACAGACAAGTAGGACTTACTGCACAGTAAAGGAGACTATCAACAGAATGAAAAGACAATTTATGGAAAGGGAGAAAATATTTGCAAACCATATGTCTGGTAAGTGATTAATATCCACAATATATAAGGAACTCCTACATCTCAGTAGCAAAAAAACAAACAGAGTTATGTGCTGTATAAGGACATTTCGGTCAATGACAGACCGCATATACAACGGTGGTCCCATAAGATCAGAATCATATAGCCTAGGTGTGTAGTAGGCTATACCATCTAGGTTTGTGTAAGTACATTCTATGATGTTCACACAACAAAATCGCCTAACAACACATTTCTCAGAATATATCCCCATCTTTAAGTGACACATGACAGTAACTGGATTAAAAAAATAAGCAAAGACCCTGAATAAACATTTCTCAAAGGAATACACACAAATGGCTGACAGATTTATGACAAAGTTCTCAATATCAATAATCACCAGGGAAATTCAAAACCACAATGAGATATCATTTCACACTTGTTAGAATGGCTATTATCAAAAAGAAAGAAAGTGTTGGTGAGGATATGGACAAAAGGGAACCTTTGACACTGTTAGTAGGAATGTAAAATGGTGCAGCCACTATGGAAGAAGTATGAAGGATCTTAAAATATTTAAAAATAGAACTACTACATGATCTAGGAATCTCACTACAGGCTATATATCAAAAGGAAATGAAATCAGTATCTTGAAGAGATATCTGCATCCCCATGTTCATTGCAGCCTTATTCACAATAGCCAAGAATATGGAAATAACCTAGGTGACCATCAATGGATAAAGAATGTGAAATATAAACAGATAGATAGAGAGATATATACACAAAATGGAATATTATTCACCCTTTACAAAGAAGGAAATCCTGCCATTTGTGACAATTTGGATAAACTTGGACTCATTTATATGTGGAATCTAAAACAGTCAAACTCACAGAAGCTGAGCGTAGAAAGGTGGTTGCCGGGGATTCGGCAGGTGGGAAACGGGGAGATGTTGGTCAAAAGGTAAAAAGTTTCAGTTATGCAAGATGAATAAGTCTTAGGGATCTAATGTACAGCATGGTGATTATAGTTAACACTGTACTGTATACTCGAAATTTGCTGAGAGTAGATCTGAAGTGTTCTCACCATGTTAAATATAAGAGGTGACAGATATGTAATTAGCTTGATTGTGGTGATTATTTCACAGTGTATACATATCTCAAAACATCAAATTGTACTCCTTAAATATACACAACTTTTACCTGTCAATATATCTTAATAAAGCTGAAAAGAACAAAAATGACATAATTATATACCCAGGGGCAAAATATTTCTCTGATTTAAACTAAAATTTTAAAAGTGAAAAGAGGAAAATACATTGAGATATTTATTTAAATATCATGCAACTTGAGTCATGTGAATGGAGAAAACACTCATGCTCCTTCCCAACAGGCATCCTCTCTTCCTTGCCAAGAGTCCATAAATTTGATGCAAAATTCAAAGATATTGTTCTCGGGGAAGTTGAGTTCCTCCCTAGGCTGAGGAAAAGAACCAAAATTGGTCTATACCATTGATGATATTCCCATTCCTCTTTTAAAAAGATTTTTTTTAAAGATTTGGGTTAACAACAAAATTGTGAGTTAGGTACAAAGATTTCCCATATTCTTCCTGCCCCCACACATGGACAGCCTCCCCTATTACCAATATTACACACCAGAATGGTTTGTGTTTTACCAAGGATGAATCAACATAATCACCCAAAGTCTGCAGAGTTCACTCTTGGTGTTGTACTTCATATGGGTTTGGAAAAATGTGTAATAACATATATCCATCATTATAATATCATACATAGTAATTTCCTTATATCTCTTGATATTGTGTTTTGCAGAGCAGAAAGTTTTAATTTTAATGAAGTCCAGCTTATCAATTGTTTTTTTCATGGACTGTGTCTTTAATGCTGTATCTAAAAAGGCATCACCATACCCAAGGTCATCTAGGTTTTCTCCTATGTTATTTACTAAGAGTTTTATAATTTTTCATTTTACATGTAGATCTATGATCCATTTTGAATGAATTTTTGTGAAGGGTGCAATGTCTGTGTCTGGATTCATTTTTTTGCATGTGAATGTTTAGTTGTTCCAGCACCATTTATTGAAATGAGTGTCTTTGCTCCTCTGCCAAAGATTAGTGGACTACATTTATAAAGGTCTATTTCTGGGCTTTCTATTCTGTTCTATTGATCTATTTGTCTATTATTTTGCCAACACCACTCTGTCTTGATTACAGTAGCTTTACAGTAAATCTTGAAGTCAGGTAGTGGCAATCTTCCAACTTTGTTCTTCTCTTTTAATATTGTGTTAACTATTCTGGGACTTTCGTCTCTCCATATAAACTTTAGAATCAGTTTATCAATATCCATTAAAAAACTTGCTGGGAGATTTTGATTGGAACTGCATTGAATCTATAGATAAAGTTGGGAAGAACTGACATCTTGACAATATTTATTCTTCCTATCCAAAAGCATGGAATAGCTTACATTTATTTACTTATTCTTTGATTTCTTTCTCAGTTTTGTAGTTTTCATCACATACATGTTATACATATTTTGTTAGATTTAAACATAAGTTTATTGTTGGGGATGCAAATATTAATGATATTGTGTTATTAATTTAAATTCCACTTGCTCACTACTAGTATATAGGAAAGCAATTGATTTTTTATATTAACCTTGTACCCTGAAACCTTGCTATAATCAGTTATTATTTCCAGGAGTTTCTTTCTCAATTTTTTGGATTATCTACATAGACGATCATGTCTTCTGTGAACAAAGACAGTTTTATTTTTTCCTCCACAATGTATATACCTTTTATTTCCTTTTCTTGTCTTATTGCATTAGGTAGAACTTCAATTACTATGCTGAAAACTAGTGGTGGGAGGGGACATCCTCACCTACTACCTAATCTTAGTAAGAAAGTTTCACGTTTCTCACCATTAAGTATGATGTTAGTTGTAGGTTTTTGTAGATATTCTTGATATCAAGTTGAGGAAGTTCTCCTCTATTCCTAGTGTATTCAGAGTTTTTATCATGAAGGGGTGTTGAATTTCATCAAATGCATTTCCTGTATCTATAGAAATGTTCTTGCATTTTTTTCTTTGTTGCATTACATTAATGGATTTTCGAATGTTGACCCAGGCTCAGGCTTGCATACCTGAAATAAATCCCACTAGGTCATGGTGTATAATTCTTTTTATACACTGTAGAATTCAACTTGTTAAAGTTTATTGAAGACTTTTGCATCTATGTTCATGAGAGAGACTGGTGTGTAGTGTTCTTTTGTTGTAACATCTTTGCCTGATTTTGGTTTTAGGGCAATGCTGTCCTCACACAATAAGTAGAAAATATTCCCTCTGCTTCTATCCTCTGAAAGAGAGTGTAGAGAATTGGTATAATTTCTTCCTTAAATGGTTGGTAGAACTCACCAGTGAATGTGTCTGGGCCTGGAGCTTTCTGTTTTGGAGAGTTATTAACTATTGATTCAATTTCTTTAATAGATATAAGCCTATTCAGATCATCTATTTCTAGTGTGAGTCTTGGCAAATTGTGTCTTTCAGGAATTGGTTCATTTCATCTAGGTTATCCACTTGTGGACACATGGTTGTGAAGAATTCCTTTGTTATCCTTTTAATGTCTGTGGGATCTGTAGTGATATTCCTTCTTTCATTTCTGATATTAATAATTTGTGTCTTCTCTCCTTTTTGCTTAGTTAGCCTGGCTGAATACTTATCAATTTTATTGATCTTTTCAAAGAACTAGCTTTTACTTTCATTGATTTTGTCTATTTCTTGTTTTCAATTTCATTGATTTCTGCTCTAATTTTTATTTTATTTTCTTCTGATTACTTTGAATTTAATTTGCTCTTCTCTTTCTAGTTTCCTAAGGTGAAAATTTAATATTATTGATTTTAGATCTCTCTTCTTTCCTAATGTACGCATTCAATGCTACAAATTTCCTCTAAGTATTGCTTTTGCTACATCCTACAAATTCTGACACATTGTGCTCTCATTTTCGCTCAGTTTAAAATACTTTGAACTTTCTCTTGAAACTTCTTCTCTGACCTATGTGTGATATAGAAGTGTACTGTTTAATCTCCATGTATTTTGGGATTT
This sequence comes from Tapirus indicus, assembly GCA_031878705.1. Lineage (NCBI taxonomy): Eukaryota > Metazoa > Chordata > Mammalia > Perissodactyla > Tapiridae > Tapirus > Tapirus indicus. The sequence goes on along the minus strand of CM062919.1, from coordinate 72,973,324 downwards.
TTCCAGTTATCTGTTATTGGTTTCTAATTTAATTCCATTGTGATCTGAAGGCAGACACTGTATGATTTCTATTCTTTTAAATTTGTTAACATGCGTTTTATGGCCCAGAATGTTGTCTATCTTGGTAAATATTACACGTTAGCTTGAGAAGAATGTTTATTCTGCTGTTGTTGGATGAAGTAGTCTACAGATGTAAATTATATCCAGTTGATTAATCATGTTTTTGAACTCAACTATTTTCCTCACTAATTTTCTGCATGTTGGATTTGTTCGTTTCTGAGAGATGGGTGCTGAAGTCTCCAACTAAGATAGTGGATTCATTCCTTTCTCTTTGGAATTCTATTAGGTTTTGCCTCACATAGTTTGACACTGTTGTGAGGTTTATACACATTAATGGTTGCTACATCTTCTTGGACAATTGATCCCTCTATGATGCCATAATGCCCTTCTTTATCTCTGATAACTTTCCTTGCACTGAAGTCAGCTCTGTCTGAAATTAATGTATCTACCACTGCTTTCTTTTGATTAGTGGTTATGACGGTATATTTTTCTCCATCCATGTACTCTTTATATGTGTCTTTATATTTAAAGTGGGTTACTTTAGACAACATATAGTTCAGTCGTGTTTTTTGATCCACTCTGACGATCTCTGTCTTTTAATTGGTTCATTTATACAATTGATATTCAAAGTGATTATTGATGCAGTTGGATTAATATCTACCATATTCATTAACTTTTCTATTTGTTACCCTTGTTCTTTGTTCTTATTTTTGTTTTCTACTCTTTTTCTACGATTTTAACTGAGAATTTTACATGATTGCATTTTCTTTCTTTCTTACTATATCATTTATTCTTTTTTCACTTTTTTTAGTGGTTGTCATGAGCCTGCAATATACATTTACAGTGAATCCAAATCCACTTTCAAATAACACTATACTTCACAGGTAGTGTAAGCAGCTTATAAAAACAAAATAGGCCAGACAGAGAAAGGCAAGTACTGTATGATCACCCTCATAGGTGTAATCTAAAAAAAAAAAAAAAAAGAAAAGTCAAACTCATAGAAACAGAGAGTAGAATGGTGGTTACAAGGGGCTGGGGAATGGAGGAAATGCGGAGATGCTAGCCACAGGGTACAAGGTTTCAGTTATAAGATGAATAAGTTTTGGGGATGTAATGTACAGCATGGTGACTAAAGTTAATGATACTTTATTGTATACTTGAAATTTTCTAGGAGAGTAGACCTTAAGTCTTCTCACCACACAGACAGACACAAAAGTTAACTATGTGAGGTGATATATGTGTCAATTAACCTGACTGTGGGAATGATTTGACAAAGTATATATGTTTTAAACCGTCACATTTTATACTTTAAATATATGCAATTTTATATGTCAATTATGCCTCAGGAAAGCCGGGGAAAAAAGAAGATTCCAGTCTCCAGCCTTTGCGCTGCCCCAGGCGACAGTGATTGGAGAAGAGACAACCTGTCCCTGTGCAGCCAGACCCACATCACAGATTCAGGAGCAAAATAAAGGTTATTCTTGTTGTGAGCCACTAAGCTTTCAGGGAGAAAGAAGTTTTGCAGCGATAGATAACTTGAACATAAACCTACAATCTTAAAAAATGTGAGGTAATCAAGAAAAAACAATAAGGTAAGCTACATCAAAGCAAAGGAGGAGGAAAATAGTTGAGAATTTGTCATTCCTTTCACAGTGGTCCGCAATTAATTTCATACTCTAAAGACTTTTTACATATACTAGGCACAAAATCCTTTTTTTATCAAACTGAGACAGGGGAATGAGTATGCATAAAGAAACCCAGATGGCATTCCTATAGAAAACATAGTGTCTCAAATAAATTAGCTAGCTGGCCTGGCTTCATTTTGGAACTTAAAAAAAAAATCTGTTTATGATGTAACCATATAATAAGTATTGCACAATATATATGTATATATATACACACATAAATATATATTGTGCATATTTATAATGTGTATAGTGAGTATATATAGTATGTACATACACACACAATAATAGTGATAATATTAAACATGTATATTAATAAAAACATGTGGAGGTTGATTAGTTTGAGCCTTTCTTTTCCAGTTGGCAAAATCACTCATCAGACAGAAAACTTACAGAAAAGATAAAGGTTCACAAAAAATTTAAAGAAAAATGCAAAGCACAGTAAATGAGCAAAGGAAAGATAAATTTGAGAATTTGATAAATAAGAACAAGCAATGACGATAAACTTATTTTTGCAATACTATAAGGAAATATGTGAAATAAGGCTTTCTTCAGTTGATATTATCCCTTTTACTCATTTAATAAATCTACTTACTAAATGACTATTACAGCATACGAAGTTTGCCCATTACATCATCCACGGGATACACAGCGAACACAAGGAACAAAGATCCTTGCCTTCCTATAGGCAGTCAACTCATTTCCAGGATATAACTTAGGAACAAGACAAAATAGTACCATCAAGGGCATTAGGTATTGGGAAGCAGCTGCCAATTTTCAAGTGCCAACGAACAGACTGCCTGAAAATCTGTATGCTTTTCTTTTACAGTAGCAATCAATGTACTTCATAATGTTACTGAAACTCCTTCCACCAAACCTGTTGTTTGCAGAGGACATCTATGAATGAACACTCACACTTGAATCTTAATTGATTTATCAGATTTTATGTAATGACTTTCCTTTCAAGAAGACCCTTCTACAGATGTTTATTGATTATGAGTATATCCACCCAAAAATTCTAGTGGGCTAATGTAAGACTGTCACTTCTAAACACTTTAACTCAAATGAGCCACTGATGAGATCACTGACCTCACTGATTATATGGCTTCTTCAGCCTCAAGTCCCTCTTCTTTCAATAAACCTTTCAAGCTAGAGTGATCAAACCCTCTGAATTCAGAGTCTCACTTTTTGAACTCATACAGCACTTAAATCCATGCTCTCTTGGACTTTATTTATTTTTTACATTTCTATACAATATTTAACTCTTACATTTTATTTAACGTTTTAAGTTTTTTTCCCCAACTTGATTTTAAGTCTCTTGTGATAACTACTTTAATTTATATATTTTTATTTTACTGTTTGTCGTCCCTAATAGCATGTAAGCTCCCTGATGACAGTGACTTGGTCTAGTTTGTTCATTTTTGAATTCCAAGTGTGCAGCACAGTGCTACAGACACACAATAAATATCTGTTAAATGAATGAATGAAGTATCCAATAAGTATTTATCACTCAATAAAAAGAAAAATACTATCTGACAAAGTACAATGACTATTTTGGTATCCCTCAAATTGTTACATAAATCTAAAAAAGAATGTCCAAAATATTCCTTTATCCATAGGAGTCTAATAGATGAACCTTGATTCTCAAGTGTTTATCTGTTTATAGCAGATGTGAGGATAATTTTATATGGTTCCCTCCTTAGGCTCTTATCCAGTACTCAGCAACAACCAAATTACTTCCTAGAAATAGGTCCTTAAGCTCATATTTCACCACATGCAATGTCAGACAGCATTTGCTAATATTCTCAAATAAATATTTCTAAATACTGTCAATTATAGGTTTTCAGTGAAAAATTTTTCTTTTTTCTTAAATCAAGTTTTTACTGATGAGATGTAAAAAAGTGTTTTACCAAGAGAAGTTCTCAATTGCCTCTGTGTCTAGGTAAGCCTGCAAAGTCTCTATAGAGTAGCACTTTCCCTGTTACTCACACAAAGATAGCTGGGTAAGTATCCATTGCGTTGGCAGAAGGTGAACCTGGACCTCTGGTGGCCTGAAAAGACTGTCTCTGTCACAAATCCTTTGATCCCCCAGCAAAAGGTGGGTAAATTTTTACAAGGCCGAGGAGTCTTCTCAGTGGAAAAGATGTAGAACCTAAATCCTTCCCAAACTCCTTTAAAGTTAAGCATTATAATCTATGTAACTGAAGTCTAAGATGTCCCTAAAGAACATGGTCCAGGCTGAGGGCTAACAGCTGACAAGAGCTCAAAGGTCCCTGAAAGAAAGATCAGAATGAGGTGATGGAAGGTCTTGGGGAAGCCGGGTGTGGATGGGTACAGAAGCACTTCTAAGCTTATCAGTGCCATCATTTTTCAGAGAAATAGCTCAGCATGTGAATATAAAAATAAAACTGAAATTTCAGAAAAGCAACTGTGAACTGCCATTTCTTCCTATACAGCAATCTAAACTAGCAAGGGAGACACAGTGCACAGAACACACTGGACCATATGGGGCTCATTTTCAATACTGTGGCAGTGACAGAAACAATGAGAGCTAGAAACGTAAGTATACTGGTGGCCTGATGAGCCTTTCCAATCTGATTTGAAAAAGTAATTCCAACAAAAGCCACATATATTGAATAAAGAAAAGAAAAAGGGCATGAGCTTACATTGAAGCAATAGTCTATTAGCTCTTGACTTACTCATTTACTTATCCACTTAATATTTATCACAGATATGTGCAGAAACTGGTTTTAAGAACCCCTGCTGCAAGCTCACATAGATAGTCTAAAATACTTGACACACGTTATTCTCTGCTTTGTGGCCTCAGCAAAAACTCTGAGAGACACAAGCCCATTTTAACTTTCTGTACATTACTCTGCACTGTGCCAGTCATGATGAACAAGACAAATGAGCCACGGGCAAAGACTTTAAGCTGTTGACAATATAATGGAAAAGAGACTAGTAAATTAGTAACCGCAATGCAATATATTGAATAAAAATTCCAATGCAACATAGTAAATAGAGGGTGCCGTGTGAACACCTAGGAGGGGACAGCTATCTTTCTCTGTTGGAAGAGGACAGGAACACTTCACAGAGGAATATTTCTTTGAGTTAATCTTCAGATATAAGTAGGTGTTCAACATATGAAACTCCAGGTAGGAAAAACAACATGGTCAAAGGCACTAAGACACGAACCAGGAGGCAAAGCTACCACAGACAGAATCGAAAACGAGGGAGAACATCGGACAGTGGCAGGAGATGAACACGGAAATGAAGCAGGTGCCAAATTAAGAAGGGCTTTGTGCACAAAGAAGTTTCAAAAAGTTTGGACATTGTTACTAAGCCTCTGAGCCACTCTAAATAGAGAACATTATTCATATTTGCTTCAGGACATTCATGCTGGAAAATGTGGTGAATAGATGGGGGTAAGAATAAGAAGACTTCGTTTTATTGTTTCAGAAGTTTGATTTACATGAATGGTGACTGTGTGTATAAGAAAGGCGGGGGAGGGAGGAGGGAGAGAAAGAAAGGAGAAAGGAGATGCAAGTTCTAAACCAGATACATAATTTCTCCAAATTTTCACAAAGATAGCCTTATTTTATCATTTCCTTAAATTGTTCATTTAAAAAGTTCCTTCCAAGGGAATTTATAGTCTACTTTGTGGAGAATGTATATAAAAATTTTGTTTCCTAGATTCAAGAAAGTGCCAGAGACGACCATTCTTAAATTCAGTTTCCTTGTGCTGAGTCCTTAGCTATGTGTTTTCAACATGAGCCTAACAAAAATGAGCTTTGTGTCTTGGATTCTTCTCTTTGCAATTTCAGTGTTTATGCTTATCGGTTTGGCAAGAAACCAGAGAAGCAGTTCATGTAGAAAAACTTGGCAAAGGAGACCTCTGTTTCTACTGAGAACGCCTTCAAGCTTCATTTTGCTATTAAAATTATCTTGATACATATTTTCATCAGTAGAATCCATAATAGTGAAATAGGCAGAATATTGGAAAGGTAGCATTTTGGAGATTTAGTACCATACAGGGGCTACAGAGTAAGCTCAGAGTCACACTGCATTTAAATCCTGGAGTTTAAATCCTGGCTTCACCTCCAAGTAGCTCTGTGACCTTGAGCTGGCTAACCAGTGCTTCTTGCCTCCTTTTCCTCATGTTTAAAATCCCGTTTCTTCTCCATTTCATAGGGCTATTATGAGGATCATCATAGTATATGAAATATGATCAGCCCCATGCCTGGCAAATATACATGGTCAATAAATGGTACCACTATTATTAAATAAGTATAAGAATATCACTGCAATGACTATTTTCTTCCTTTACCATCATAGGATGGATAACGACTATCTAATTTTTCTAGTTTTACAGCCAATATATTGAGCATAATATCTGATCTTCTTTCAAACTCTTTAAAATCTTCCCATTTTCTCCTTATACCTTATATCACAAAAAAATTCTGGCAGCAACATAGGACAGCATAATGGATCAGTATTTTAAATCATCTTAATGTTTCTTATATCAATAAATGAATAATAGGAAATATTCAGATTCTGAATATGTAAATGTAACACATATACCTAAACTATTCTTTTTGGTACATGATAATGACCACAGAACTATAATGGTTCATCTAAAATTATGCTGTCTCATATAACTATTGTGCCAGGTACTTCAGAGGAAAGTATAAATCTCCAGTAATATCCTCGTGGCAATGGGAAGTAATTAGAGTATTTCACACTTAAAGATTAATATTTTGGATTTATATTGCACCTTTCATCCAAGGACCTCAAAAAGCCTCTACAAGTGTTAACTCGCACACTTCTCAATCGCCAGCCCTCTACAAGGTAAGGAGGTATCCAACAACATTTTACAAATGAGGAAAACTAAATTGAGAAAAACTAAATATTACATTTATGACTTAGTAATCATGTAACATTGCAAGTTTTTTTAAAGATTTTATACAATGTTTACAGACTCAAGATTTTCTACACGTGCACAAAATCCTTATATGGTTTTCATTACACTGTTTTTCATGGCAATTCCTTTAAAAAGCACTTTTCAATTCTTTTTATGGCATCCGAAAACATAGAAGTAAGATGTTCTAGGACAATCTTCCCTCATACGATACATTTAATACATATAAAGCCAAGAGAGGGAGAGAGAGCGAATTTGTGTTCATATATCTTTCTATGTGTTTTCATATATTATAAGTTTCTCAACGCCATGCAAAACATCTTACAGGTGTGTGCTTACCAAAACTAATGTTAACACTCAATTCATAGTGTAGAGAAAAGCAAGATGTTGTGCCTCAGCAGCAAGATCTTTATATTGACAGATCTATAGACCATTAAAATTAATCCAAAATTATACAGACAATATATCTGTTGAATGAAAACTCTTCATTGAACGATGTAAATTCTATGCCAGCTTGGGATTTAAGATCTTTTGTGAAATAGGTCCAATCCATTTTTATAATTTTATCTCCAAATATCCACTCCTCACTTAGCCTTTATTTTATTTATAACAAATAACTCATTTGTCCCCAGAAACATGCTCAATACCTTCCTTATTGTGCATTGTTCCTTCTCCTCAGAATGTGCTCTCCCTATAGGCTGTGGATCAAAATCCTCCTTAATACTTCAGTGAGACCTCTTCCATGCAACCTCCGTAGATCTTCTCTGAACTAGATGCTGTTGGTGCCTCACCTAGATCTCTGTCACAGGCCAGGCAGTGCAGGCTCACACCTGTGCACTGTCACATACACACACGCAGTTCACGGCTCAAGACTGATGGGTATAACAATCCAGGCCCCTGGTTTCCAGGTGTAAGAACCTGTATGGTGCCATTTTCATTCCAGAGATGCCTTCCAGGCAGAGGATATACTTTTGGAACCATTTCTTTGCTGAGCTTCTACCTATGCCATATCCTGCTTTGCTAATTCCCTTCAGTTTTCTTCCAGGATCATTCCTCAATAAATTACTTGCACAAGAATCTCCATTTCAAGCTCTGCTTCTAGGGAACTCAAGCTACAATACCTACAATGAATTCCTGAATTCACTGTAACATTATTTATAATAGTAGACAATAAAAATAATTAAAAGTCTAATAATGGGGGCCTGGTTAAATAAATTGTTTTATATCTACATAGTAGAATGACACACAGACATTAAAAACTTTATTTTAGAAAATACCAAACAGAATTTCTGATATAATAAAGGTACTAAGTATTGTATATAGTATTATACACAAAGTCCATGCTAAACTATGGAGATGTGGCTCTAACAAGATAAGATACAGTCCCTGACCTTGTGAAGCGTACAGTAGCATAAGACACATATATAAAACATTACACAATCATCATCTTTTAATTTCTACTGGGATAAATGCTGTGAAGGATAAGCACAGTTCATGGAAAGATGAGAGATCTGACTTGGTCTGTAGAGCCAAGAAGACTTCAGTGTGGAAACAGCATCTAATTAGAAAGGAGAGGCATGAAGGGGTGTGAAGCTGGGAGAGCCATCAAGATAAAGGAAGTGGTAAATCCAATGGTTCTGAGGAAGAAGGATCATGACACAGCAAAGGTTAATGAGGAGGCAGAGGCCTGAAAACCCAGAGCCGTTGTGGTCAAGGTTACATGTTTTGTCTTAAGACTCGCAGGAAATCATACAGAACATAAATGATCTTAAGCATAGTAGGGACAAGATACTATTTTTATGTTTTAAATATTATTCAATTACTCTGAGTAGACTATATTAGTGAGAGTAGAAGACACAGTTATTCATATTATCAGCTTACTGCAATAGTCGAAGTAAGAGATGATGGGTACTTGAGCTAAGAAGTAGTATAGAGATGAGTAGAAACGGACAGATTTGAGATATTTAGGAAGCAGAAACAATGGGAATTGCCTTTGATCAGTCATGATGATGGAGGTTAAAGGAATAGACAGCATTACTCCAGGGGTTCTGGCTTTCCCAACTGCCAGATGATAGTGTCTCCCACTGAAACAGACATCATGATGAAGCAGTGGGTGGAGAGAGGGTTAGGAAAGAATTTCAGTTCTAAACATATTAAGGTTAGGGTGCCTTTGTGACATCTAAGAAGAATTATTAAGTATATATTTATAATTTATGCATGTGCACATGTGTGCATGTACAATATAGACATTAACAAAACCACAATATTTGTGTGTGTGTAATGAAAATGAAATAATTATATTATTAACAATGCTTGTCACTGAATAAGACTTATGAGACAACAATTTTCTTTTGTGCTTTTCTGCACTTGTCATTTTTTAGTATGCACCCATGAATTTTGTTCTCATAAAATAAGCCAATAAAATCAAATCTCTCCCATGGACTACCACAGTTCCTTGAAGACTACCCAGTCATAGTCTTCTATAGGCATTAGAGAAACCAATTCCTGTAACCAACGACTCAGAGTACATCTTTAAAATAATTTCTCTCTATATATATATGTATAAAATTTGGCACTTGATTTTTATGACCATTCAAGTACAGACATTCAACCACCACTCTGTGTAGCCCATCTTTCCTATTTTGTAGGAAACATTTCACAATAATTGTATACCTTCTAAAATATGAAAAACCTTTTATTGCACACCTCAGTCTTCTTTTAATCACATAAGAAAAAGTGATTCAAATCAACCCAGAAATGCAATGACTCACTCATAAAGTGTATGATTTCTTTGTTCTAATCCTGAAAGTCATAATTGAGATTAAATAGCTCCCTAACATCACCCTTCCCCAAAATCAAACTGAAAGCAGAATAAATAATAATAATAATGATGATGATATTTAATTATTACTGAGTGCTTATTATGTGATAGACAAAGCTTTGATTCTTTGTAGGGATTACCTTCTTTAACAATAAGTTTATAGTAAAGTACACTTATTCTCTTTTTGGGGGATGGGAAAACAGGTTCAGATATACATTTCTGCAGGTTACAGATCTAGTAGCTGATAAGGCTGGGATTCCAATTCAGTCAGGCTGGCAGCAGCTTCATGCCAAACGCTGTAATACACTACTCTCATACTGCAAAGGGTGTGGTTTGGTGTTAATTTTGGAACTGAGATTTGAGACATAATTTTTCCTAGACCACGGTTCCTTCAAACAAGAAGATAAAAAGCCACAAGGAATGTGACCCTTTCCAGCGCAGTAATAGACTGCTCAAGAAGTCATGAAGCTAAGATTTACTGATTACTTATTGTATCAGTTAGGATGCTTAACATGGAATAAATAAGGAAGCCTAAATCAACCTTAAACAAGAAACTGTTGGCTCACATAATGAAAAGTCTAAAGGGAGGGCAGGCTGCAGGCACAATTTGATCGAGAGATTTCCAATACCATCAAGGCTTGGCTGTGTTGCTCTGTGATTCTCTTGGCTCTGCTCTGCTTGCTGGTTTTGTCTCCAGGCTGAGACCAAGATAGCTACAGCAAGTGTAGGTCTCTCCTCCACATACAGTACCAATACAGAAAGCGGGAAAGTCTTTTGCTCAAGTTTCCAAGTTCTAAGCAAGAGTCCTGAGACTCTCCAATTAGGCCCGTTTAGGTCACACGTCTGCCCCCTCACCACCACCATGGGCAAGAAGACTGAATGCACTGATTGGCTCAGCCTGGGTCACATGCTTTACTCCTCGTGCTGCAATAGCCATAGATATCCACAATGAATCAGGAGCTACTGGGAAGGAGGAGGGGAAAATGGATGCAGGGAAATCAAGTAATAAGTGTTCCCGCCTCAAATTGTGTGTTAGATTTGTACATATACCATCTTATTTAAATTAAGCCTAAAACTCCAATGAAATGGTAATTATTAACTTCACTGTATAAATTAAAATACAGAAGATCACATTGTTACATAAACTAGGATTTTTTTTTAATTCAGTTTGGCTTAATAGCTTCTGCTTTCCCCACACTAGCAATTTAACTATTTTGTATAGAAATAGTGTTAGCTATTGAGCTATTCAGCGGTAGTCGTCATGGGAGCAACAAGATATGTAAGGTACCTTCTCATCCCCCCAGCGTTACACAAACACGAGGGGAAAGAGAGATGCTCAGCTAACTATGAAGCAGAACAGGTTGGGCTAAGGGCTCTAACTTGAACTGTACCTCTAATATCTAAATTTCAGACTGTTTCTTCAACTGCCACTTAGTGTGGCTGGCACATGTCTTCTCCTGTCTTTCTATTTAAAAACATCAATAAATAGTTTGTGTTAGAAATTAAATACATTTTAACCATTTTTAAGATTTCTTCATAAAAGTAACAGGAGGTCAGCCTGACACACTATTTGGGAGTAATCACTGAAACTGCACGGACTGTGCCTTGCAATAATTCCTTAGACATGTCTCAAACTCCTGTAAGTTGTGCTGTAAATTGAGGACAAACCCTACAATTTAATTTTGTGAAGCACCTAGACAATCAGCAATACAGGGCCTTGAATAGAGCAGTAATTGCTCAGTAAAGATTTGTGAAATGAACCTTGATGAGTAAAAGGAGTTCCCATGCAAACTGTTAAAGTACACTTCATTGTCCTGGAAATGAAAATATCTTGATCAGGATAATTTTTATATATATTTGAGGAGATGAGCTTGAAAAAAATTCAGAATTTCTTCACATTGCCCTTTCTCTTTAGATAGTAGCTAGAATTATTTTGCAAGACTCATGACCTCAACTATACTTGACAGGGTAAGTGCAACATTTCTGATGGCTTCAAAGCAGACTGTCAGCAGCCTGCACTTCTAAGCTGTAACAATAATCAGTCCCACTGAAATGTGTGCATCTTTGTAGCATTTCTGTTTCACTCTTTACCCACATTCACTTCAGTTCAGTACTCAGCAGCACTTTCCATATCCTGTTGTTGCTTTCCATTCTGTAAACCTAAGTGTTAGCAAGTCTCCCTTCTGAATTCCTAGATTTCACTTTAAACTCCAGTTCATATTGTTTCTCTTATGAAAAATCATTAAATATATAGTATGTGGAGAGTTACTTTGTTTATAGACACTCAAAGAAGAATCCTTATGGGGGATCAGTCAGAAAAAATAATGAATAAGACATTTCCAAATACTGTCTCCATAAATAAAAATTTGTCTAAGAGTTCTTTCTTACAGAGAGGGGGTGGAAGCAGAATTCTTGAAATTATATCAACTCTACTTACGAATATTGCCCCAGTGGTATACTGTATCCAACTAACAAATACAAGGTAATCTGTGCCTTGTGAATGCTCAGTGTAAGGTGACACGCACTTGTATAGAGGTTCCTACGGAAACCAGCCATCCAAGCAACAGAAGGTCTCCAGTTACTGCTGTGGAGGAAGCCTTCCAAATGGGGACACCACCTCTGAAGAGGGACTTGTGCCTACTTCCCTCAATCCCTGGCTCCAGCGTCCCTAAATCATTCCCCACATACTCCAATCTGCCCTGGATCACATAAGAAAGGTCTTCCCTGCAAAATCTGGTCTCTTTTGACCCAAACAATCCTAAAATTACAAGAACCTTGGTGCAAATTAATGTGAGGTAGATGGTGTGGAAGATCCAACAGCAGCAGGTGCTGCCCTTACATAAGGGGATCCCCTGTCGTGTTGCCGAGGTGGTCAGAGGGAGGTTTCTGACAGCAAAATGGAGCTTGGAGCACATCTTCCCATTAAAAAATTAAACACTTTATATGGTATTGAGATTCTATGATACCATTATCATAGTGCAATATGTGACTCCCAGTGGGTTAAATAACCACTTGTTGTCTTCCTCCTGGACTGTTCTTCTACCACATTCGCCCTTGCTTGCTTCACTACAGCTCCACTAACATCCTTGCTGGTCCCTGAACATGCCAAGCATATTTCTCTCTCTCTTCTCCTCTCCCTTCCTTTCCCCACTTCTATAATACTGTATCCCTAGATAATCACTTCATGTTAGTCTCTGCTCTATGTCATCTCCTCAGAGATGATGTCACTGACCCACCAATCTAAATTCATATCCTCCATCATTCTGTACCCTTTTTCTTCATATCCTTCTATACTTGCATTATTTCTTTATTGTCTGCCTCCCACTTTAGAAATTAGCTTCAGTAAGGCAAGGTTTTGGATTGTTTTCCTTATCACTGTATACCCAGGGCATAAAAGAGTAGCTGATACATCTAGATATTCCACAGAAATGTAATGACTATCGAAAGAATTAATATATATTATTGTGATTTGCGATTTTTTATTTCAGCCTCCTAACAACTCTATCAAGTTAGACAGCATGGGACTTATTTTAATGATTAAAAATAGCCCATAAGATCATACATTTATCTACCAATTTGATATTTCAGATAACCAAAAGAACACTAAGGCAATGAGTATATAAAATAGAATAAGCAAGCCACAGAAATATGAACATGGTTAAACTGTGTCAGTGAAATTTAGCCTGCTGGTGGGAAATCCAAAAAACAATGAAAGAAGTGTGCAGATTGCATCTCTTTTTTCTTCCCCTCTCTAATAAATGCCAAAGTTTACATGGAGAGTGTTTAGAAGGAAGCCAGAGGGCACAACTCTGTACCATCAGCTTCTTAGAGAATCAGGGCCTATAGACAAAGCATTTGGGACTTTAGGTTCTAATCCACTTGTGACACTTAACCATTTAGGATTGTTATTCTTGGAATATTAATCATTTAGGGTTAACAATCTTAGATGGTTAAATCTAGACATGGGAAAGATGTCTATTCTCCAGGACACACACACACATACACAAAGCAAACCTCTACCCAGGAGTAGAAGCATCTAAAGAGTGAATTCTTTAAGAATAATGTGATATAGTGACTTATTCCAGCTTCAAGTCCAGTCTCATTTTTTCTGCTTCAAATACAAATGATTAAAGAATAGTTAACAAGGACATAAAGGTGAAACATGAAAATCACAAATTAGTGTTGAGAGAAGAACACTTTCCAGTAGGTATTAACTAACCTTTGGCTATGATAGTTAGAAAAGCATATTCCTAAAAGATCCATTTTTTATTTGTACTTATTCTCAGGTTTTATTCTGAATATCCAGCAAAAGAAAAAAAAATGTTGCTTTTAATTCCCTCTAATAAAGATTTTTCTCAGGTTACATTTTACGTTTCAAAACCAGAAAATTTAAGATCAAGCAAAGGAAAAGTGCAAGTTTAATGCTAAAGCAAATTTAGTATTCAATCCATTATTTCTAGTGAAACAGATACCAGTGTCCTTGGCATGATTATTTGAGAAGCTAATAGAGGTTAAGACAAATACAGTAGAAGTATAACCACCAATAACAGAAATAAATTGTCATTATTTCCCTAATGAACACTAGTGGATTATGCTGTTATTTCTTCTGAATGCTTACTTTCAACCATCCTGGCTGAACTTCAAAAGTTCCATTCAGCAAATCTCTGGCCTACCGAGTGACAGTCACAGATCTGGCTGACATTAGCTGAACTGACCCATCAGTCACTCTCCCGCACCCTTTCCCTGCATCAGTGTTCCTGCAGAGAGGAACATTCAACATGGCACAGGATGCAGTCCTTGTTCTGTTCCAGCAGAGACCTGGACCACATGCAGCTGTGAGGCATTCTATAAAGGTCATTGTCCCTCTTGGATTTGTATACTATTTGTTTTCGTTCTTATTCGACATTTGACATTTCTCCCTGTCTCTATCTTTGTACAGCTCCTTTTTAAGTGGATGAGCATTTATCACCTTATATATTAACATACGAGAGGAGCACAATTAAAATACCTTAAAATGTATTTTCTTTTCTTTTTTCCTTTTTTCTTTCCTGAAGGCCCTTACCTTAACACAGTGCACCATCCTACCAAATAAAAAAATAATTTGTTGTAAATAATGCACTATGTCCTTCTTTTCCCACTTTGTACATTACCTTAATCTTTATAATTCTCTTTTAATTCCTTTCTATTCCACACGCGAGAGAGGAAGCAAAAGAATGCTTGTTCAGAAAGAATGGTTGAAATGTCTGCTGGATCAGAAGAAAACAGAATTTCAGGAAAGAACACATTAAAACATATAATCTAAAAATTTCATCTCTTAAAATGTGACACTAAAACAGAATAATGTCATTTCTGTGAAATAATTAAATCAATTTGTGTTTCATAAGGGAAGAATGTTGGTCTAATATTTTATGTAGGACTGAGCTAGCTAAACCTGAAGATCTGGCCAAGGAATTATGACTACCTAACCACTCCCATCTCTCAGGGGGAAGAGAAGGTAAAATAGAACACACGTGACACATGTCTGGTTACTCCCTGGCCTGTGATCTACTCTAAATGGGGATCTGAGGGAGTTTTCCCCAATGGGAACCAGAGATCGAGAGGGCACAAAGAACTCTATTTAGAATTATAGGCAGGAATGTTGCTAAGCACAGATATTTAATTTTCTAGGAATAACGTGAAATGAAGACTTATGCCAGCTTCAAGTACTTGTATAATGCACTGATAACCAACTGGAGACAAATGAACAGATACTAATGATGTAGACACTGAGCCTATTACTGATTTTTTTTATTAATCACTGACACTGTGTGACTCAGAAAAAGCCACAATAACAGTCATTTGTAAAGTCCCAACAAAACTAGGATTGATTTCTTTTTTAATGACAACTCACTAGAAGAGACATTTCAGTCTTTTTTTGTTTTTTTCTTTCAAGCTGATGGAGAACCAAATGCTAGGCTACAATAATATTAGAATGTGGTGAGAGATGTACGGGGTACCCTGCATCACATTGATTAGAAAATCTGAGAAGGCTCTAAAGAGAGAATCTGGCTTTTGTTGGCAAAGTGACTATCAGAGAAAAAGAGAGCATAGGACGCAGGGAGCAGAAAAACCCAGTGAAAACTATTCTCTAGCCACAATTAACAAGAGAACAAATGAGGACAGGTGTCAGACCCTATTATTTATGTTCTGTAGCTGAGTGAAGTTGGGCAAATTATATAGCACCACTAAACTTTCCTTAATCTCATCTGCAAAATGGGAATGACGATAGCACTATGAAGGTTACTGTAACAACGTGATGAGATAACACGTATAAAGGGTTTGCAACAATGATTGGTATATTTTGAGTGCTTGATAAAGGTCACTGTAATCACTGGTTCTTATATATATGATTATGAAGAACAAGTCGTGTATGATTCTCATTACTGAGAACAGATGTAGTTATTTTCACTATATCCTTTTGTTATCTTCTATAGTAACCTCTGGGTATTGTCACAGAGAGAGAGAGTAGTAACAAGGGCACTATATCTATTTATTACATTTATGATAGTGGTGAGCAAGGTGGGAAAACCAGTTCGATGATCCTTTTATACACTACGGAAGCACCTCAGCCGTATTCTATTTTTTAATAATGGCAATTCCTAATGTGCAATACAATAAAAGTCCTTTTTCATTAAAGTACCTTTAAATTAAAATTAAATTGTGGACATTACATCCAGGTTTCTATACAAATTGTGCTGATTTGGCTTTAAATGTCCAAATAATTTACTGACCTTTAATCAGATATAAACCTGTGGAGCTAGCCCTATTGATTAAAATCACATTAATAGCTAAATTCTAGAAGACAAGTTCTAGTTTAACTGAAAAAAGGAACAATTAGTAAATCAGTACCAATATGTAAAATTGCCAAGAGAATTAAATGTTTACTAAATCACTGTGACTTCTCTCTCCCTTTATTTTCTTATCAAAACACAATTTTCCCCACAGAATTTTTTTACATAAACATGGGACATGTGAAACAAACATCTCAGTACTATAAATATTAGGAGGTTTAGAAAAGGAGTGGATGACAATTTTAAAATAAAATTAAAAGGTAATTAAGTAAATTATTATAGTATGGATATGAAAAATCAGAAAATCATACTAGTTAAAGAGATTATGAGTTTAAAGATACAAAAAATATAAAGTTAGAAGGATTTGAAGGAAGACTTAAAGGAGGGTTATATCTCAAAATGGATCCAGGCAGCAGAAAGATTATGAGCTTATAAGTAACTAGAAAAACATCTATTTTACGGAAGTTCTGAAGCAAAAAAGAAAAAGGATGAAAAATATCCATAAAATTGTTTGAAGTGTTTTCTGTCATGTTAAACAAACAGCAAATCTCTTTGTTTGAGTTTGAAAATGAGAATATAAATAACCCACATTTTCATAGACAGTTTTCCTCTTCACTTGGCATAATTACAAAAATCAATTAACTCCAGTCTCAAGATTATTTGGCAAATGTGCACAGCAAAACAGACAAATAAAATAAAATAAAATATACATCTATTTAAATAACACTATTATATTTATGAAGTTTTGAAGGAAGGCAGGGAAGAAAAAGAACAGCAAACTAATTTTTATTGATAACTCATTCTGTGCCAGGCACTATTTTATTTTTTTTCTAATGTGTTTATTTATTTTTCACTTGTCCCTTCAAGATAGGTGGTTATATCTACATTTTACATTTGAAAACACTAAGGTTGAGAATGTCGAAATAAATGCTCTAAGAGTGATAAAAACCAGGGGGGAATGGCATATTCTCAAGCAATTAAGATAAATGCATGGTGACATGTTTTGATAGAGACAGAATTAACTTTAGTAAATCTTAGAAGAAACGAGTTCCAACCTGAGTTTGGGGAAAGAAGGTGGAGATAAGGAGAGAGAGTGAGGAAGGAAGAGTGGAGTGTGTAGTCTGAGGAACGAAGTTTGGATCTGGGCTAAAAACTGCTAAGCTCTAAATTCTAGGAGAAGTTCTGGAAGATGGTATATATACTCACTGCCCCTAGCAGCTTGTGGAAACAGTTCTCCAACAATTGGGTTAGCTACCTCTAACATTATATTAGCAGGCTTCAAAGGAATTAGTTACAGTACTCTACAGCAATATAGTAGAGCACAGTCAAAATGGACCCTATGTTAATGAAAACAATTATCCAATTCCACATAATTGGGCTATTTCTATCTCCTGGCCAATAGCCCACATTACTTCTTCAACGATGTGAATATAATTACTTTTTTTGGTAAAAATTATGCTTAATAGACTGTTTAAAAATTCCTATCTATGCAGCATTCAAGTCACTTAACCTCTCAATTTGCTCATTAGCAACAGGAGGACTCTAGACCATAGACAATCACTAATATTTCTCCCAGCTGTGAGTCTATGATTAAATAATTTCTACAGGAAAGATGACTCAAGGAACAGGGTCTAGCCAAGTTTGAAAATCTCCAGAGATGAAGAAAGGACCAAGGCTGCAATCTTCTACTGAACAAAGTGTGAGGAGGATGCTCTCAAATCCAGTTCCACATTTGGAAAACACAGAAAATGACAGCGGGGGTGCCAAAAGGGAAGAAAAGGAGATAAGGTTTATATGAACTGGGGTAGCAAGAGAACTGGAGGGTGAGGGTAAGAGGCCAATGCAGGGCATCACATGATCATTCCTCCAGGGAAAACCAGACTTTGAAACAGAGAGAAAGGACGGTTAAGAGAATATAATGACTTTTACACCAAACTGAAGAAGGTCACACTTCTGAGAGAGAATTTTGTAGAGGTTGAATCAATTAGATAACACAGAAGTTATGGCATAATTAACTCAAAATCACAAAACAATATTTTACACTTATCCTCTATTAAAAAAAAACAGATTACATATGCACCTTTGAAACTATTACTGTTAAGGCTATCCTCCTCTTATTTGGAATATTTGCTACTTTATAATATATTCCTATAAAAAATAAAAACTATCAAAACTTGTTTACTTGATGATTTCTCCTTTTGGAATGCAAAAATAAAGTAAATTTAAATCTTTGTTGTAAACTGTCTTTATATTTCTTAGGAACAATCCACTCCATATGAGAATACATGTCCTTTATTTAGCTGCAGAGATACAGCATCGGGGGTTAGGTGCGAATTGATGCAATTGCCAATATCCAGTGAGTTCTGCTAGGAGCAGCAGCCAAACAGCAAATAGGGAGAATGGATGTGGCAGAATAAAGGCAGTGATTACTGATACTAATTTATGATTTTTGAAAAATCGGCTAAATACACTTGTCTGAACAAAGACTAGTTATACTTACCTATTTTTCCTCTTTTCAGCTGCCTTTGAAAAAAAGTGCTCTATGTAATTAAAAATAAAACAAAACCTAAGTCGATTTCCTTAATCAGTATAAAAGACCTAGACAAGAGGAAGGAATGACCTGTTGCTAAGACAGCTTCACTGCCTATGGAAACAGGATGTGCCTAGGGGAGCTCCCAGGCTGCGCCAAACTGCAAGCAGATCACATGACCGCAGGTAGGCCTCTGCAACGAGAGTGCTGCCTGGTCCCTGTTTGCCTCCGGTCAGCCCCAGTTTGTCCCTTTCACCCCAGCAGAAATCTTAACGCTGCCATTTTCACTCTTGAGAGTCCTGTTTTGGATAATAAATTATAAGATCATCCTATTTCAAATCAAAGGATGTGGCCATGAAGGTGTAGCTAAATATCAGTAGCAGTGATAACAAGTAACATTTTAGCGACCTGTTTCACGTAAATTTAGAGTGAAATATCATCTTTGAAAAAATGGTAAAAAACCTTAAATTCAGTTCTTTTAATAAAGACTTTCAACTTTGGTTTATATGTTATAAAAAAGCCATAGTTGTAAATCTGATTTAGGGTTTCAGGAACAGAGGATAAACAGGGAGCCCTGTCTGAGTGCAGGCACCACTTTCTAATGCACAACCCAGACCCAGGGCCCTGAGGGGCAGCGTATTTAAATTGCAAGTTCAATCTCCTGAAGAATAAACACTGACTATCTGCATAGTCCACAAGCCCATATTTTAAATTTTATTCCAGTTTATCCTAAGAACACATGAGATGGAGAAGAAACAGGAGCAGGTAAATTTGAGACTTTCAAAGTTTCATTACTTATCCAAGACTTCACAGCCATGGAGTAGCAAGTGACCAGGCAAGATTTCCATATGTCACTCTGACATCAAATCCAGGGCTTCTTTTTTTGGTGCTACCTGCCACTCTCACTGTTTAAGAAAGAGACATCACCCATCATCATAGCGTTTAACTGACTCAACTCACTCACGTTATCCTTCACTGATTCTAAATTTCTTATCCCATAATCTACTCGAAAAGCAAGTAGAGAGCCTGAGAGCAAGACTGAGAGATGCTGGAAGCCCTCCTCCCCACTGGAGCACTCAGTTTTCCATCTGTGGCTCCTTGACAATGGACCAACTTAGTAAGAACAAAAATGAGTGAGACGGCAAAATTAAGTTCTAATAATATCACACCTAAACTGTTTTTACTGGATTAAGCATTGATACCATGTATTCTAAACACAGGCTGAAAAGCTAGGTTCTAAACAAAGACACACAGAGGCAGAAAAAAGACTGGCTCATCTGGATTCACTCCTTTCCACTCCTCAGTTCATCCAGTGGTTTTACACACATGCAGACACACTGCCTCTGCTTTTACATTCTCCTCACTCCAGATCAGTCTTTGCAAACTTTTGTTATCTGAGAACACAGATCCTTAACTATGAAGTAGAATCTTCTGAGACACTAAAAAAACGAGGCCTGCAGTCCCAACAAGATCCCTTTAGTATGTTCTAAATGGACCTGTGTCCCATTTCAGGCTTTGCTTCTACCATCCTAGAAGCACAATTTTCCTTCCCTTCAGCTAATTATGTTTGCAGATAATGTGTAACTAAAGAATACAAAATTCTGTGGAAATATTTTTACCCTTCCATGTAATTCTATTAGGTTACATAAGGGGATTCTACTTGCAATATGAAACTAGAAAAGCAACCACGCACAAGAAATTAAAATGATCATATTTTTATTTTACCTTTGATAAACTAAGATTCTGTCAAAGGTCATCCCGTTTTAAAATTGTCTGGACTGGAAATGGATATCAAACAAATTAACAGCACTATTCTCTTAATGTTAGCTCCAGACTTTGATAAAAAAAAGAAAATATATACTCATTAAGAATGAGAATGAAGATATACACTTTAAAAGGTCAGTAATATATTTAGAATTAATAATTCTGAACAGATAAGCACACATAGGAACTAAAAATCATAAGGCTCTTGCTGTTGTAGAATTACTTTTTTCTGAATATAAGTAGCTCAAAAATATTTTAAATCAGTCACATTTTAAGTAGGAAACAACACTATTAGTACTGGATCTGAGGGAAAAGTTAGGAAAGAATGACCAGAAAAACACTGTTTCCTTTTGTAGATCAAAATAGGATTGATCACTATGGAGAATGATCTTTATTTTCTCCATCTGGGTCAGGAAGGCAGGTTATTGGGAAACTGCTGCCTGAAATATGACACTTCACAGTCACTCCAAAATAATTTTGAGTTTATACCAAACCCAGTTCCTCTCCTCTTTCTCAGTTTCCTATGTCAGTTAACAGCACTCACATTCGCTCAGTCACTCAAGATGGTACTCATGAATGATGTCAGACTTTCTTCTTTTACTCTCAACAAATTGGGTTTAGAAGGAACAGCCCTCAACAAAATAAAATATGAAAACCCACAGCCAACATCATACTCAATCCTGAGAGTTTGAAAGCTTTTCCTCTAAGATCAGGAACAAAACAAGGGTGCCCACTCTCACCACTCTTATGCAACATAGTACCGGAAGTCCTAGCTGGAGCAATCAGACATGACAAAGAAATAAAAGCCATTCTAATAGGAAAGGAAGAAAAAAAATTATCTTTGTTTGCAGATGATATGATTTTATATATAGAAAATCCTAAAGACTCCACTAAAAAATTGCTGGAACTAATCAGTAAATTCAGTGAAGCTGTAGGGTACAAAATCAACATACAGAAAACAGCTGCATTTCTATACACTAACAATAAAACATCTGAAAAAAGAAATAAAGAAGACAATTCCATTCACAATAGCATCAAAAACAAAAAAATATTTAGGAATAAATTTAACCAAGAAGGTAAAAGATCTGTACACTGAAAACTATAAGACTGATGAAAGAAATCAAAGAAGTTATAAATAAATGGAAAGATACTCCATGTTCATGGATTGGAAGAATCAATATTCTTAAAATATCTACATTACACAAAGCCATCTACAGACTCCATTGGCATTTTTCACAGAAATAGAAAAAAAAAAACCCTAAAGTCTGTAAGGAGTCACAAAAAAAACCAAATAGCCAATGCAATTCTAAGAAAGAAGAACAAAGCCAGAGACATCACACTTCCCGATTTCAAACTATACTACAAATCTATAGTAATCAAAACAGTATGGAACTAACATAAAAACAGACACATAGATCAATGGAACAGAATCGAGAGTCCAGAATTAAACCCCCACATATCCGATCAACAATATTTGACAAGAGAGCTAAGAATACTCAATAGGGAAAGGAGAGTCTTTTTCAATAAATGCTGTTGGGAAAACAGGATAACAACATGCAGAAAAATGAAATTGGACTGCTATCTTACACCACTCATAAAAGTTAACTCAAAATGGATTAAACACTTCAACATGAATCCTGAAACCATAAAACTTCTAGAAGAAAACACAGGTGGTAAGCTCCTGGACATTGGTTTTGGCAGTAATTTCCTGTAGGACACCAAAAGCACAAGCAGGGAAAGCAAACATAAACTGGGACTACATCAAACTAAAAAGATGTAGTTTGCACAGCAAAAGAGCCAATCCACAAAATAAAAATGCAACCTACAAACTAGGAGGAAATATTTGCATATCAAATATCTGATAAGGGTTAATACCCAAAATATATAAAGAACTCACACAACTCAATAGCAAAACAAGACAATAACACAAAAAACGATTAAAATATGGGTAGTGAAACTGAGTAGACATTTTTCCAAAAAAGACATTCAAATGGCCGACAGGTACACGAAAAAGTGCTCACCATCACTAATCATCAGGAAAATGTTAATCAAAACTACAATGAGATACCACCTCATATCTGTTAGAATGGTTATCATCAAAAAGACAACAGATAACAAGTGTTGGCGAGGGTGTGGAGAAAAGGGAAGCCTTGTGCACTGTTGGTGGTAATGTAAATCGATGCAGCCACTATGGAAAACAGTATGGAGGTTCCTCAAAAAATTAAAACTAGAACTACCATATAATCTAGCAATCCCACTTCTGGGTATACATTCAAAGGAATTGAAATCCCTATCTCAAAGAGATATCTGCACTCCCATGTTCATTGCAGCACTATTCACAACAGCCAAGACATGGAAACAACCTAAGTGTCTGTCAAGGAATGAATGAATAAAGAAGATGTGAAATGATAAAGAAAATACACGCATACACAATGGAATATTATTCAGCTATGAGAAAGAAGAAAATCCTGCCATTTGCAATGACTTCGAGGAACCCCGAGGGCAGTATGCTAGGTGAAATAAGTCAGACAGAGAAAGACAAATACTGCATGATATTACTTAAACGTGGAATCTAAAAAAGCTGAACTCAGAGAAACAGAGAGCAGAGTGGTGGTTACCAATGGGCTTGGGGGTAGAGGAAACAGGGGAGATACTGGTCAAAGGGTACAAACTTCCAGTTATAAGAATAACAAGTTCTGGGGATCTAATGTATAGCATGGTGATTATAGGTAATAATATAGTATTATATGGTTGAAAGTTGCTAATCTTAAATGCTCTATCCACAAAAAAAGAAAGTGTAATTACATGATGGGATGGAGGTGTTAGCTAATGCTACTTGGTAGTAATCATTTTGAAATATATAAATTTATCAAATAAACAAGTTGTATACCTTAAACTTACACAATGTTATATGGCAATTATATCTCAATAAAGCTGGGGGAAAAAGTAACCTCTTCTCTGCTTCCAAGGTTGTTCTGTGGAAGCTTTTCTTCTCATTCCTTCTGATTAAAATGAACTATTCCATGGGAAATTCAATCAAGGCCACATCATGAAGCTCAACTGTCTGCAAGAAGCTCTTTATTTGCTTATCGTTGAGGTATACAGTATCTTAGTTTGTATTTGGGTGAGGGACACAATATTAAAATATCAAAATATCACTTAGGTGGATTAACTTTATTATCAATTACTATAAACCAAGAATAACATCTATATAAGATCAAGAAAAAATTCTCTTAAGAGCATTTCTAAGGATACTTTATAAAAGAATTGTTCACACTTTCTTACCCAAGGGTGAGATAGAAGGAGGTAATGTTGTTATAACAGCAATTACAAAAGTATTGCACATTATCTTTCTAAATGTGTATTATGAAATATTAAAAACACTGAATATTCCAAACTAGCTCTCATAGCACTGACCTAGTTGTTGTCTCTTTATGTTCCTCCCACTCCTCTCTCACTTGAACACTTAAGGACACCCCCTGCCCATCCGAAAGGGAAAACAAAGATTCAAAGACAAGGTCCTAAATGATAGAGAACCGACTTGCTTGTTGAATCCCTCACAGAGAGCACCATGCTTGAACATAGACTTCTGAATTTTCTCTGACTTGCCATTTAATGATCCTGGCATACTGTAAGCACTCTCCTCTCCAAAGAGAGTTGGGGACTGAGCCGCCCTATGTGGTAGATGGAGTCTAAAAGACAAACTTCATTTCCTAACAATGGTGGAACTGAACTGAACCAGGAGATTTTGCTGTGAGCAGAGGCAACAGCAGATATACCATTACTTACAAATATATATACATATATGAATACATATAAATATATCATTACTTACAAATATATATATGTGACTGTATACATGAAATCAACACTTGTGTAACAACCCCTCAGCTTAATAAATAAGACATAATCAACAATGTTAAAACCATGTACCTTTCTTTGATCACATTACCTTCCTTTCTCTCCTCTCTACCCCACAATTAACCACTAACCAGATTTTTGCATTTATAATTGCCACGCGCTTCACAGTTTCTTTTAAAAGTGCAATATTCAAATTCTTCCTTATGGGCTATAATGTAGCATCAGCTAGAAGCCAACTGGGAATACACAATGTAGATGCTCAGTACACAATGTATATTGGTAGGAATGTCAATCCAGCACATTTTATTACCTAAAGTGTTTAAGAAGTATAGCTGAAATTCATATATTTTCTTTAAAAAAAAATCACCATAGACATGACACATGGAATGGAGCTCATCCCAGGGATCCTGGCTGTCAGCAGCATTACCCCTGAAGGGCACTCTTTTCCCAATAATGTTCTTTATTCTGCCCCCAGACTGTGTCATTCAGCGTATTCCTCTTTGGTGGCATAGAAGCTTCGCTCCTCTTACAAACCCATCAGCCGAGAGCAAGTTCTATCTTCAGAATCTGGGCAATATCTTGAGAAAATAAAACTATTTCTTCTCAGCAAGCCTGTTCATATGAGCATTCAGGGGCTGATTTTCTGGTTTATGGATTATCTAAAACCCTCTGCTCCTTCTTCCTTGCTTTTGGCCATTTCACTGCTCATTAGCATTGCCACTGAAGGGTGGACAGGAAAACTAAAAAGAAAGAATCAGAGCAGCCAGTTTTGTTATTTATTAACTATTTATCAACCACAACAAGGACCCTTGTAGAGAAAAATGTAAGTACCAGCCAATCAGTTTTTTGAAATCTCTGTTATTTTCAATTTTCGCTGTTTGTCCTATTCTCAATTACACCAACATAATTAAAAGTTGGCACAAACATGTTTTTCCAACAATACCTACTCTACTTGTAAAGGTAACTCATTTTACTTTTTCTGTGAGGTAATTTTCCCCTTTTCTTTGCTACAGTATAAAACTGTCATTTTCATTGATCTTTTACATATCTGGAAGAAACTACAGATTAATAATATGAGACAGTAGTATACTAATAACTTCAAAAGTAAGAGAGCAATTTTAAATGTAAACTGTAAATTAGAAGAGTAAATTTAATTTTTCCATACCCAAGAAACCATTCTTAGCGGAATGATCTGATATGTGGCATTAAATTTACAAAGGATCTCATTAGTTTTATTAATTACAGGATAACTGGATCTTAAAGCCACCTCCTCCTCTACTTGACCTAATAGCATAACTACTGGCTGGCCTTTATAGAAAAAAATAAATAAATAAGAGGAAAAGAGGCAAATGGTAGAGACTTTCCCTTAGCACAGACTATGGTATGATTGTATCGACTCTGTAGTTATAGGTATAGCAAGGTGAACGATTAACCATCAGAAGGCTGAGTGAAGAGATTTCTATTATAAACGAAGACCTTCTGTAAGTGGTAATCTCCTTATCCCATTTATAGCCTTTTTCTGAAATACATGTTTGCTTTCTGGCATCTTAAAGGCACCATAAAGATGGCATTTATTGAATTACCACAATCTCCGGTGCCATAATAGACCACAGTCATCCAACTGGGAGTCCTGAATTGCTCTACTTTCAGCTTCCTATTATTACAATATTATCTCAAAGGCAGATACACCTAAAAATTCCTAAAGGATGGGAATCATGTCTTATGTGAATACTTTGTAGTCATTTGAGCACATAACAGGTGCTTAATAAGCATTTGTTGAATTCAAAAAAGAAGTCACATTATGCTTTTCATGTAACCTTAAAATTATATTTTCCACAAATGGAATATGGGGATATCAATCATGATTTCTCAGCTTGAAAATAATGAATTATAAAAAAAGTCCAAAACCCACCATGACTACACCACAGGGAACAGAAGAGTAATCCCTATCAAGTCTGCGCCTTGAGCCACCACCCACAGTAATGAGGTGTTAAAATTTTGAAACAATTTTGGTAAGAAGAAATTTATAATGATTTTTATAAAGGGCATGCCTCCTTTGGGCTATGATGAGAGTTGCTGGTATTTCTAAAAAGAAAATTCACTAGCTTCCTGTTATCACCATTTACAGAAGCTGCAAAGGAGAAATCCGGACACTGAAGAGCAAGATGGTAATTGCCACTACACCACTAACACAATTTTCTGTTGTCAGATTGCGGAGATTATCAGAAGGAAGAATCAGTCTTCTAGATTTTAATTCATCTTAAGCTACATGCAACAGAACAATAGGACTGACTCTTTTGTCCTATTTTAGCTCCTAAGATATTACCTAGTCTTTGGTTTTTAAGATAGTAAGCCAATCACAAATGTGCTGCTGGTGGGCATGTCATTTAATGATGTCGAGGTTACATATACTTCACCAATTTTAGGTGCCCATTCCAACTGAAATTTGGATTTAAATCTGCTAAGAATTTCCTTCAAATGATTACATTTCACCACTCCAGGAAGTTATGAGCTAACAAGTTTAAAATATCTTTTGAAGTTATATATTTCATTAGTTATGTTCCTCTGCTCCAGCCATACCACAGCTTGCTTTTCTTATCAGTCATTGCTGTGCCCAAACCACAGGGCTCCTATCCCCTCACTGTTCATGTATTTCATGTTTACACATCAAGTAATACATGTAACCAAGCAGAAACAGACATGTGACATTCATAGTACCTGGTTTCCATAAGACAGAATGTTCTTATAGAGGAGACAGCACTGGAAATGACAAAGAACACAGAAAAATATAATTCACCTGCTAGCAGCATCCTTGTTTTAATACAAATATTCTTATTTTAGCTGCAAAATCAATGTAATATACATAATGTATGTGTGTATTAATAGGAGACCAATGAAAGAACTAAGATCCATTTTCATTTTCAGAAGGCTGAATTCTGAGGTTAGAAAATTTAGAACATTTTCTTTCCCCATTTTCACCTATGACTAAAGATCTGTCAGCTATGGTATAGCACAAATAGAAGTGAAAGCTCCATAAAAGGAAATATTTAAATGTGTCACTAAAAATTAATATCATATGAATTTCTTCCATCTATTTAATTTCTATGTGGCAATGATATGCATTGCCTTGTAAAATAACTATATTTTTTTCTTAAATTGTTCCAAAATGATTTTTTAAGTAAATCAAATGCATAATAGAATTTATTTAGAGGAAACCTATAATCCATCAAACTCATCTATTGTAACGAGAGGATTTTATGCTATTTTAATACCACTTATCATATAGGAATATCATGTGTTCTTAAAATTAATACATTACCAAACAACTCAATGTTGATTCTATTTGTAATGGTATATCAACACTCCTTATGGTATAATCCACTCATATTTCAGGTAAGAAATTTTTATCTAAATTTGAGTGCTAATTTGGGAAACTAAAATGAAGCAAAAAGGCAGAACAACTAATAGAATCTGTTTCAGAGAGGACATTCAAGCTTCTCTGGCCAATTCCACTGGCATTGACCTGGTATCACTTGATCCAAGATTACAAAACAAAACAAAAAACAACAATAACCAAAAAAAAACAGTACTCTTAAAACACTTGCTATCCAAACTCAGGAATCAAATAGGCTTGAATAAAAAGGGATATTTTATTTTAAATTCTCTTACTGAAAATTTTCTTATGATTGAACTTTTAAAAAATTGTCATATATATCCCAACTCCTACCTTTAAAAACAAAATCCTCCCTTTACCTCATATTCCCACCCCCACTACTCCCTTGTTACCTCATAGCAAAACTCATGTGCTTTCTCAAGTACCACTAAATTTTGGAATACCCACCCATCAGCATTTTGTCACTTCCAGTCCACTGAAAGCACTTCTGTCAAAGTCATCTTTTGTCCTCAACATTTCCAAACCCAGTAGTCAAGTTTCAATTTTCATCCACAGAATTTGACAAGGTCTCTCATTCCCTCTTTGAAATACTTAGCTCACTTAGCTTCCAGAACACCACACACTCCTGGTTTTCATTCTACGTCACAGGCCACTCATCTGTCTCTTTTCCTGGATCCTCTCCCTCTCCCTGACCTGTACATTTTGGAATGTCCCACGGCATAGCCTGGCAGCTCTTCTCTCAACACAATCCTTCCCTAAGTGAGCTAGCCCCTCTTATTGCTTTAAAGACCATGTCTACAGTGATAAATTCCATACGTACAGCTCAAATGGAATTGAGCTAAC
This sequence comes from Tapirus indicus, assembly GCA_031878705.1. Lineage (NCBI taxonomy): Eukaryota > Metazoa > Chordata > Mammalia > Perissodactyla > Tapiridae > Tapirus > Tapirus indicus. The sequence goes on along the minus strand of CM062919.1, from coordinate 72,944,618 downwards.
CACCCCCTAAATTCTAGACTCATTGCAATCAACTGCCAACTTAAATTCTCAAATTTGATGTCTAATAGGAATATCAAATTTAATAAATGCAAATTGTGATTTCTATCTAAAACTCGCTCACTGCGCATGTTTCCAATTTTAGTTAATAGTAACACATTTTACTCACCTGTTCAGGCAAAATACCTTGGAAGCCTCTTTCATTCCTCTGAATTTCTCCCAGCCAAACAATCCATCAGAAAATCCTATTTCTTCTATATCCAAAATATATCCACAATCTGACAACTACTCTTCCAGTTCAGCTACCAATGTAGTCCAATTCACTATTGTCAAACTACTCTTCATATTTCTACTCCAACAAGTCCACTGAAGCAGAGGAGGTTATCTTTCTAAAATACTAACCATTCCATATTACGTGTTTGATCTCAACCCTCCAGCAGGCTGCCATTATACCTAGATGATCTGCATATCTTACCGTGATCTGTGAGTCCCTGCAGGACCTCCCCTAGTTACCTCAGACCTGATTTCCTTCCACTTCCCGCTTTCCTCACTAAACTCCTCATTGACTTTCTAGATGTTCTTTAAACAAATTAAGCAGATTCCTTAGTGTCTTGTCTCATGGCCATTGCCTTTGCTATGCCCTCTGCCTAAAATCCTTTTTCATCAGATATCCACATGGTTCACTTCTCTTCTTTGAATCAAGTCTCTGCTCTAACAGTCACCATCTCAGAGATGTCTTACCAGACCACTGTATAGCATACTTCATTCACCTGCCATTCCCTCATTTTTCTTCATAGTATTTATCACTATCTGACATTATAACATTTATTTTCTTATTTATCTAGTTGCCTCCCCCATGAGAATGTAAGCTCCTTAAATACAAAGACATAGCTTACTTATTAAACACTTTAATTCCAGGGCCTAAACAGTATTTCAGAGAGAGTAGGTACAGAATAAATGTTTGTTGAATGAAAGAACATTTTCCCAGTTAGCTCACACACTGCATGTTGGCAGTAATGCCTACCATACCCTGTAGTTTCAGGAATATTAACTTCTAGAATTATAATGATTTTGATAATGAAGCAAACACCTTATCTAAGGTTACTTAGGAAAAATCAGGTACTCAGAGCAATAAAATGCGATTATTTATTTATTTTTGTGTGTGTGGGGAAGATCAGCCCTGAGCTAACATCCGTCACCAATCCTCCTCTTTTTGCTGAGGAAGACTGGCCCTGAGCTAACATCCGTGCCCATCTTCCTCCACTTTATATGGGACGCCGCCACGGCATGGCTGACAGGCAGTGCGTCGGCGGGCGCCTGGGATCCGAACTCGCGAACCCCGGGCTGCCAAGCGCGGACTAAACCGCTGCGCCACCGGGCAGCCCCCGATTATTTATTTTTAAAACAGTACTTTGAATTATTTGGAGATAAAGAAAAAAGTATAAGAATTATTATTTTAATATAATTAATTACTTGATCTTTTTTCATTTGTAAAAATATTTGTTAATAAGGAACTTGACTACAGAGTGATTTAAAATCTTTTCACACACATAGCCAGGCCATGCGGTGCTTAGCTTCTTGTGCTCGCCTCTGGGCTCCCTCTGTTCACTCCAAGAAGCTTCCAGCAGGTCAGCTCAGCCTCAGCTTCACACTGATACCCACTTGGTGAACAATAGGAGGGTGAAAGCCAGCCTACCTGGAGCAGGAATCCAAAACTATGAAGAACATTAAAGAAACACTGGCTGTTTCTTCTAGACTCTACATTTTTGAGTGATACCAACACATGCTAATATTCCTGGTGTGCTTCCAGTTTGTAAATTCTAAAGGCTATTGTAGCTGGGGCTGGTTAGTACATAAGCCTACTCATTGCTCCAGTCAGCCTTAATGAGCACTAGTATCGTGGTAAAATGCAAGAGCAGTATTGTACGTAACACTTTAGTATTAGCACTAGACAAAACAAAAACAAGCAAATCCAGCTCTCTCAGTCTGATAACTGGAGTTATCTAGAATATCTGATGAACAAATAAATTATGCATAATACTTGTTCATACCAAAAATATCTTAATTTTAAGGGGTCCTTAATTTCAGTAATTAAAGTTTTATGCTCCAATTATTTCCCCTTGTATTTTCTTTTTTAAAAAATTCACTTTAAACTTAGCTATTAAGTATAGTCATATGAACCACATTGACTGCATCTCTTGTCCCAACTCCTCAAATATGGAATTTGTCTTCATTTTAGTTCATATCATTTTAGAGTTTAAATGAACATTAGTCTAAATCTTGTTTTAGGGTTGATAAAAATGAGGATTAAAGAAAGTGAATAACTTCCAATGTTGCTCAATGACCTATTAATAAAATTCATACTTAGCCCTAAATCTTCTAAATTCTAATCCAGAAGATATTTTTCTGTTTTAACATCCCCCTATGTTTTTCACATTCATCTGAAATTTGTGTCCACACCCAAATGCTAAAATTTACCAATTTAACTGAACTGAATCCAGGTTAAAGCCAGAATATGTGGATCAGCTACCAACTTAGCACACTTAATAATGTCCTCTTAATAATCAATCCCAGAATTACTTTAGAATTTTTTCCCTTATCCTTCAGACATCCATCCGATTACTTAATTTTACTCTGAGTTTTTAAGAATACCTTACTCCAACTAGTTTACTAATTAATATTGGCATAGGACAAGGTCCAGCATAATATGACAAACTGTTCATTCATTTAACCTAGTACTGCCTTCTCTAATTGGTGATTTTGCCCATGTTAAAACTAATTTATCAGATTAAAGTTGATCTAAGTTTCATCCCCCATTAGTCTTATAATGGTATATGCTAGAAGGAAGATTTTTGCCTCTTTAAAGAAATTAAACAGAAAAATTACTAAGTGATAATAGACTGGTATTGTAGGACCATACAAACCTGATGGCGGTGGCAGTGGTTGTGGTGCTGGTGTGTGTGTGGAGGAGATTGATACAACACATAAAATGTAATATTTACCAGGCCAAAACTATCTGAAAACATATATGATCATTCACAAAACTCAATTGTTGACATTACTTTTAAATATATCTGTATTGTGTACATGTATTTTTTTTTCATAACTCTGTGTATGTGTGTTTCATGTTTCAAACATCAATCAGTTTGGGGCCCCAAATGTTCAAAGGTAAACAGAACCACCACAGTTAAGAAACTGCTTAACAAACTCTATTTATTAATTATTATGCACTATTAAGCATATTTGTACCTTTCCTAGTATCTTAGATTTTTCCACAGAGGAAAAAGTATCAGTTTAAGAATACATTTCTACTGTACTTTAAATCTGTGAAAAATTTACATCATCAGGTCTAGCAATATAATCTATCTAGAGAGTAGAGGGTGTTGACATGTCCTAGAATTAAATTCTTACAAGAGTAAGAGACAGGGATAATATTTCCTTTTCCAGTCTGAAAATAAAAACAACCTGTATCTTATAGCATCACAAACCTCATAAAACAGCATTTTTTTTCTGAGAGTTTGAAAAAATATTTCATGTGATTTTCAAGTAGGACTACAAAGGAACAGCTCAGAATGCAGTGACACCTAATGGCAAAGCTATATTTCTGGCCACAAATGTACTTTCCAATAAACATTATATTTGTAGTAAAACTGTCTAAGTATTGCTACTCACCAATATGCTCTCTGTGATCTGAAATATCATGAAGATCCAACAGCAATGACAAATACTCAACTTTTCAAAACTAAAATAATGTATGCAAGTGAAGTATGAAAAAAAAACTTCTGGATAAAAAGTGCGGTTTTAAAATTACAATATCCATTTGAGATAAAATAACAGTATGATAAACTTGGCCTTAGAGATTAGAATTCAATGTAATGCATCTCCCATTACTCCTAACAATCTCACCTGGTTTGTATTGTTGGATAAATCGAAAGTCAATCATCTTGATTTTTATTTATATTTGAATTAAAATTTACAGGAGGTATTTATTGGATGTACATTTCACTTGGAGTAGAAGGCAAAGGTCCTTAGTGTAATGGCTTATTAGTCATGTCATAGTTGATATCATTGATTAATAACATTGTCTAACAACACACATCTGAATTGTGTTACAGAAAAGAATAAGAGTAAAGTATGCCCTTATTTTAAATTTAGAAGCTACTTCTTAATACTTTCTAGAAGTTTACATTGTATGGTATCCACACTCAGGGAAGAAACTACTGTAAATAATAAAAAGCTAATTTAAGTCATTGAGATATCTCATACAGTGCAGAGCCCTCAATGACTCCTGAGGGCTTTCATCAACCAGTGCAAACCACCTAGAGCTGAAAAAGAAACATTTTGGTAGAAGACACAGTACATCTTCTGGAAACGCTTTTATTACACTCCGTATTTGATAAAATAACCCTCAGTGCAGAAGTAATGAAAACTGATGTTTTAAATCTACCATCTATTATTGTTTTTAATGTGGTGACATTTTATTCACCCACCAATTTTGTACTTTAATTTGAACTTTCTCACAATGAAAATATTCTGTGAATTGTGTTCACCTTCTCAGGCATGTCATACTTGATGATTATCATCTCAGAGGATAAAGTATCATTTGCTGATGAGAAAAACATGAATAAATGCTTTGTTTCTATTCCCTGTTGGCATAAGGTGTTTTACTATGACTGATAACCACAAAAACATGCTAGAGATTTGTTGTAATATATGAATAAGTACACTCTTGGAGCATTCCCTTGCAGAGATACACAACTGAGGATAGCTCATTTCAATCAGTTCTCCGAGCACAGGAACCAGATAAAGAAATGAGCATACATTAAACTGTTAAAACATGAGATCTTCCATATTAGATATGAAGCAAAATACAAACTGTGCAGTTGACTGGAAATGCCACCTAATCCCTGCTTAATTAAAGCAGCGCTCTACACTCCTGTTGTGTTCACAGAGTAAAGAGTGTGGGACGACTGATGTATGAAGAAAATCGCAGTCAGCGTGGCTAATCTCAAAGATTTGGGAGCTTTCTAGCTACATAAATCAGAGCGACTGCTGAATAGCCTCATAAAACAATACCATTGCCATTCCACTCACGACTTTTTGGTTCTTCCTACAGCATGCAGATCATTAGGAAACTTCTAAGCAATCAAGTAATGTGGGTCTGATGAAATTACTCAATCAACGCACAGGCTCAAAGTAGAAGCATAATTCAAAATTGCATAGTTTTTATGTCAAAAGACCCTTATTTCAGGAAGTAAAGAAGATCACAATGGAGGTGATTCATTTCTAAATATTGTGTGTATGTGTGTGTGTGCATGTGTATTAAATAAGTGCATGTAATTATCAAAATCTTTAAAATACAATTTAACAGAAACTCAAAGCAATTACAATATTAGTGGATTTTTGACCGAAATACATACATTTCTATATCAATCATTAGAGTTTAACCATTATAATTTATCTCATCATTGTAGTGAGCTAATGTGTTTAATAAAACTATTAGAGTTTAAAATATGCAACTGATATTAAACTACCTGCATGAAGTAGAAACAGCGAGAAAGAAAGAATGGAGAGTTTTCATACATATCATTTGGTTCAATACCAAAAGGATTCAATATTTAAGGAACCTCTTAGAACAGTGTCTTTTTATCTTTCCAGCTTGCCTGAACTACATATTGCAGCTACTTTTTACTCGAAGACATCACATGAGGCTGAGAAAACCTTTCATTCCTACATATCTCCTTTTATCTCTACAGTTGAAATATTCACTTTTCCTCCAGTTTCATCACTTTCATCCCTTTAGTCCTGAAATAATACATTTGCCACTAGCATATTTCTCACATTAAATATTTAAATGAAGGCAATCACCTCCTAAAGATAATTAATTCTCTTTTCCTATCCAACCAAGTACATAAACTGATCCATTGAATATTAGCTGACGACTTAAAATCTTTTAATGGGCATTCAGTTTTGAATTGATTATACTTTGGCTGGGGTAGGGGTGGAAGGGGGAGGGGTTTTAACCTCTGAAGTGCACACACATTAGTCTTCTTCCTTCTTTTCTTTTTTTTAATTTAGGAGGTAACATTTTTCAGTGTGTTTAAAAGATATGAAGCATTTGAAACAATCATCAATTTGCTACCTTCATGGCAATATTAGGTAGTCTGTAAAAGAAGCTTATCCTCTCGTCTAATGTACTAATAGCATTCGAGTCAAATTAATCGTCTTAGAAGTAACTATTTCTTTTAGTAGGATATACACAGTTAATGCATACAACCAGCTTTCTAAAGAAATCGGTAATTTGTACACACTTTTTTTAGGTCTGGTTATAAATAAGCCATGTCACACAGACAACAGAATGCAAAGGAAAAAAATACAACAGTTGTGTTCTATTTTGAAACAAATGCCCAGACTGCAGTGCAAAATAGTATTCATCTGGTGAAGGACAGCAAGAGCTGTAGGTGTTTGCAAATAATGTATTTATCGTGTAAACCACAGAATAAGCATTAAAATAAGCATTTATCCACAAGCTTTCCCTTCTGAGCGCCGAGGAGCATAGGGCAGAAAGCCCTAACCATAAAATGAATGAAAAAGTACGATGATAATATATATCTTCATTCCTGCTCCAGTCTTTTACAACTGTACATAAATGTATGTCATTTCTTTAAGAGGAGCACAGTTCATTCCCGAACTCTATCAGAACATTACTGAACCCCTCTATGAGAACATAATTTCTCCCTGAAAAGTTCTGAATCCATAGGCACTGTTAGCCCCCAGGCAAAACGTGATCTAGCAGACAAGCTATCCACTGCTTAATTTACTTAATGCATAAGTGCAAGGTTTGTGAATCCTGACCTCACTACCCGCTGCACAGAGACATATATAGTTCTATCGATATAAATGATAGAGAATGGCAGACATGTTTACAAAGACAGCCTCTGAGACCAAGAGAGGGAGCCCCCTGGAGCTGAGGGGCTGGCCACTGTGGGCGCGCACACCAGGTAAAAGACCCTCGCTTGGCCACACACAACCGCCACTTGCAGCAGGTGCCCCTTCTAGAAGTGTGTGTGTGTGTGTGTGTGTGTGTGTGTGTGTGTGTGTGTGTGTTGTCCGGGGGAGGGGTTAGGGGACAGAAAGGGGAGATGCTGCGACCCATCTGTCAGCTCCATTTGCAGAACATCAAGCCAGAAGTCCTGTGCCCAGAAAAATTCCCCAAGAGGGGCCCCCTTCAGCCCAATAAATGAACCTTGCTGGCCCGCGGACGCGAATTTCCGAAAAGGAAACCGTCGCAGTAACGCAAAAAAAAGCTGCAAGAGCGGGTCTCCGCTCAGCTCTCACGGATTAGCTAGTGAGAAGAGTTGGAGCCTGAAGCTGCGAGCGCTGTGCATGATAATGACGCGCAGCCCCCACCCCCGCCCGCCGGGGCCAGTCCCGGCCCGTCTGGTTGCCAATAGGTGGGGCCACGAGCATCTCGGAGGCAGCTCGGCCGTCCTTCCTGGAGTCAGGCCGCCGGGCCGGAGCCCCAGCGCCCCTGCTCTCGGCCTTGCGCGGCAACGCGGAGTTGACGGCGAGGGGAGGCGAGGCAGGTCTGCCAGGCAGCCCCCGAGGGCGGCCCGCGCGCATTTGCTCCCCGCGTTTCGCGAGCGCCCCGGGGTCGGTGTGGCCGCCGCGCCAGGCCCAGGGAGCCTGTGCGAGACAGCGACGCGCGCGGCTCCCAGTCCTCGGCCACACCGCCGCCAGCCCCTCCCGCCACCGTCGCGGCGACTCTGCGAGTACCGCAAAGCCAGGAGGACGGGAAGAGGAGAAGGAGGCTGGGGGCGCAGCCAACACCCCGTCAGCATCGCACAAGGCTGCGGCGAACGCAGCCCGCTCACGTTGCAAAACCACCTGTTCGATCCGAAGGGAGCTCCCCCCACCTCCCACCCCAGTTCTTTTCGCCTCACAGGTGACACATCCTCTCTTCTCCCAAAGATAATTTTTAAAGATGGAGCAAATGTACATCCGGGAAGGAATATGGAAGGTAGAGTCGTTGAAACTTCCTTTCCCCCCACACTTAGCATCCCCCCCACGCCCCGGCACACACGCATACGGAGGTGAGTCGAGAGCCCCACGCATCCAGCCCACACTCCACGATTCGCCGCGAAACAACAGCCCAAGGCAAGGTTCGAACATCAACATCCTGCCAGAAAACTGAGCAAGTGTGAGGGTAGGGGAGCGGGAAGGGGCGATGAACCGAAGCCACCGCCAACAAGCCACACAGAGGGCGGCGAGGGGGAAGCAAAGGGGAAACCGCGAACTGAAATGGTAAAAGTACCCACGGGCAGCACCAGCCCTTTCTTACCGATGTGAATGATCGAATCCGCATTCGCCGAGTCCCAGGTTCGAGACCACCAGACGGACAAAACCAAGAGCAAGGGGAAAACTTCCATCTCCTCCAAAGCCGATTCTCTTTTACGATGGATTTTCTTTCAATTTTTTTTTAAACTAGTCCAAAGAGTTTGAGATCACGATAGAGTTTAGCGCAGCTTTTTCTTTTTTCTTTTTTTTCTCAATTCCTATTGCCAGAGCAAATCTTTTAATCGTCGCTGAAGAAGGCAGAGCGAATAAGAGAAAGAGCCCAGCCTGAGGAAAGCTCCTTCGCAAAGCCGTGTCACTTGGAGGAGAATTTTGGCATCGCCAGAGTTGTTTGCAGTTTGGCTTTTTAAAAATGTATCCAGCCTCGGCTGCTCTCGGGCAAGGGGAGAGGCTGAGCTCAGACCATCCCCGTCGCTGCGCCGGGGCCGCGGGGCTCCGGTCCCAGCTCCACCGCAACTTCCAACAGACCACCCCCACCCCTCACGCCGGATGTTACCCTCCCCCTCCCCCAAGCAAAAAAGCCCCCCACCCCCGCCCCAGCGGCCCGCAGAGAATCACTTGTCTTCGCTGCCAAAATAAAATCTAAGTGCAAAGGAAAGGTTAGGAGATTCCAAGCGGAGCAGCCAGATTCCAGCAGGGAGAGGAAAAAAGCCCTCTCCAAGAGGGGTAGTAAAAGTGAACTTCAAGGTAATGCAGATAGTAATGCAGAGAAAATTCCCTTCCTGCGCGAGGCGGGGAGCGGAGCTCGGCGAGGCGGGCCCGGGGAGCCGGTTCGCTCGGGCGCGGTGGCGGGGGAGTTGCGCCGGGCGCGAGCGGCGCGGCCGGGCGGCGGAGGGAAGCCGCCGCGGGCTGCAGGATGCTTTTGGAGCGGTTCGCCTGGCGGGATGCAGGAAGCGAGCAAGGAGCGAGCCTGGCAGCTTCAGCACTCGCCCCACGTTGCCTAGAAATGGATCACCTACGAGAACGAGCTAGACCGCGAGAGAGCGGTGCTGTCGGGCGGAGACAGAGGGAAACCGAGAGAGGAAGAGCTTCTCTCTAATAACCACCTCCTCCCCCTATCTGCAATACAAGGGAGAAACAAAATAGTGCTCTCATTTCCCTTGGAATCTTCAACTGGGACTGAGAAAAAGGCAGGACTGTAAAAGAAAAGACGTTGAAGCCTTTTTATTTTTTTTACGAGGTTAAAGGCAACCTAAAAAAGCCACCCCACTTATTTAACCTTGCTATTGCTTTTCTCCAACAGGTATCAGACTTTTTCTAGTCTTTGCCTGGAATTAGTCACATTGGTTAAAAAATTAGGGACACCTGGTCACTGAGGGAAAAAGAGACCTAGAAAGCTTTTAATGAGATTTCAATTATAAAGTTATAAAAAGGAAAGGACGTGCTAATTACCTTTTGTACAGTGGGTTTTTTTTTTTTTTTCCTGTCTCCGGGGTATTTCTTAGGTAATCAGGATAGAGAAAGGATAAAGAAAAGTCTTGAAATAAAAAATATAATAATTAAGTAAAACAGAAGTACATGCTTCATGAAACATTTCATCAAAATATTACATTGAGTAGCTTGATAAGGGAACTGTATACTGTATATAAATTCAGAATGAAGTTGGTTGCTCCTCCATGGAAAGAGCTGAGAAAGTACTGAATGACAGCCTCCCAGTCCTGGAATGAAAGGATTTTCTGCAAGCTTATGCCTTAAAGTAAAATCCTGACAATTGTGACTGCCTTTCTTCTAATGATTAACTTATATCCACTCTGGCCTCATTTTAGACTGGGGATTTGTTAACACAACCACGTGACTAGATGAAGCACGGTGTTAATGAGCCTAATATTATTTCAGTTATAATCGGAATACTTTGGGAATGTTGCTACTTGGGATGTATGGATGTCAAACTCCTCAAACAACCCTTCAGAGCCCTCCCTTACATCCAAATTGGGCAGACCTCTTTTATTCTTACTCTCTTACTTGAGCCCTTCTCTCTAGCCTGATGAACTGGGGTGCTGTTTCTCCAAACACAATTGTATGTTCTCACCTCTGTGAAATACCTTCTTTCATTTATCTCATGCATTTTTCCCCGAATATTCCAGAAAATGTTGTGCTGCCATATTGTTATTTAAGTTAATTCTGTTGGAAGGCATCAATTCATCCTCCCAAACACTCTCCTGTGCCACTTCAAGGTTTACTCCAAACTTTGCCCATGAAGTCACGTCCAATCCTTTAACATGAAACGAACTCCTCCTCCTTCTGTGCTCTCATGGCACACTCTACCTTCATATTTGAGTTAGGCAGGACCACTTCTGAATCAGCCCAGTGCCTTGAGGGTGAGGACCGTCGCTTATTCACGTTTTATTCACGGCAGCATTTTACATAGAACCCCCTTTTTGACACGAATTTCATCACTTCCTTTTGAATCTGGAATAAATCAGTCTTTCCAAGAAGCCATAAGCCATCACTGATTAATTCCTCTCAATTTTGATCATTCCTTCATCTTTTTCTGTTAGTACACGTGGACTCAATATTGATTGTATTAATCTTGTTGATGTCATTTTACTTTTTAAGGGGTTCTGTTGTGATTTCATGGATCATATTTTGTTGTTACTGATAATGAAGTCTTTGAAAGAACGGCTATATCTCCCCATAGCTTGCTTCTGTTGTATTATTCACAAGGGCATTTAAAAAATTGATGAGTCACTATGTGCTCTATCAAGAAAAAAAATTGTGAAATAACCATTAACAGGGAAAGAACACTATACTATCTTAGAATCAGAGAACTAGGAGGAACTTCAAAACATTAGCTGACCCAGTCCTAGCTTAACAAATGTCATTCCTGGAGATGGCTAAATATAGTCAATTCATATTGTCTTCTCTCTTGGAAATCTATTCTAGTGTATTATGAGCAAAACATTTTTCATTATTCACAAATCCTCCCACTTAGTGGTTCTCAAAGGTAGCTTCACTTTGGAATAACCTGGGAAATTTTTCAGAAAGATCACTTTAGGCTAATTTAATCAAAATATCTGTGTTTGGGGCCTGGCCAATATGTTTTAAAACCTCTATAGGTGACTCTAATGCGAAGCCATAGTTCAGAATCACTGTTATAATACTCAAACATTTAAATGAGTCTGAGTGACATGTCACAAAAAACCATAAAGGCATCAAAATGACCATTTCTGACAATCAGAAGAGATAATAGAACCATGAGATGTAGCTTTCCAAAAGTAACACAAGAAAGTTAATGCAAAATTAAAGCATAACAGTGACATTGATTTTTCATTTAAGAATATCAATCTTTTCACTGTCCAAATAATTTCTATACTCAGTAAATCCGAATTAATGGTTTTCGCATGGAATATGAGTTTAAGCACATTTTAAAATTACATGTTAACTATGTTCCTACTATTTATGAAAATTACATATTGTGATATAATATTTAGTTATCTGGATATAAAACTTTTTGATGTGTAAGTTAAATGTTAAGTTCCAGAGGGAAAACAATAACCAATTCACTGGTTGTACTTTCATATAGGCTTTTATTGAAGGTTATGGGTTAGTCTAATTAAGGCTATTTAGCTTTAATTCAGGTATTATCATTTAGAAATGGCTGATGCATCTGGCTCACTGAACTGAAGTTCAAAACTTTGTGACATTCTGGCATATTTTTTCGGGAAAAAACAGCTTTCATTCACTAAAGTTTTATAATCAATGATTAATTTTTTGAAATATAAATGTCAATGAGCCACGATTCATGAATTTATTCTTCCTGTGTGGAGACTGTCACTTCATTCAGACATTAATTGTACTATGAACATCAATAATTTGAAGAAATGGTAGATAATCTGAGCAGCTTTAAGATGTAAAGTGTAATGACTACTTTTTATGGGAAAACAGAATTTTGGAGAAATATTCATTTGCATTGTTGCCAGGGGCGTTCAAGTGCAGTCTCCTTTAATGCTGTACAATGTACTGTGTGTAAAGAAAAGCAACCCGATGGAAATCCTTGGACCATATAATTCTTTCATTTTTCACTTAAAAAAAATACTAGGAATTCCAATGACTAAACTTTAAAAATCAGCTACTCACTGAATGTTATAATGGCAGTAAGTCAACTTACATTAGTCAATCTTAGAGAACTCTTCAATAATGTTCAATGACTCAAGAGATTTATTTTGGTTTTGTATAAAAATCTGTAAATTTGTGAGATGGCCTACTTGAAAATTAGAGAGAAAAGTTAGCTTTGAAAAGAATATCAGAGAAAAAAATGGAATATAATGCATTTTGATCATTATTTCTAATTAGCTATGAGTGTATCATTAGTATTATAAGTGCAGTTAGTCACAAAAAAGACTCTAAGTATATTACAACTTTAACATGAATATGAAAGGAAAACTACAAGAGGGCAATGACTGACCACCTATATATGAAAGCAGTAGCAAATTATGGCTGTAAAATTATAATTGAAATTTTCATTTGCAGAAGTAAAAAACATAAGTTATTTTTGTTTGAGGGGTTGAAAAGGCAACTTTTATACTTAGCAGATCAAAGAAATTCAGAGTTCAATGGGACTTTAGGGCTTTCCTTACTCAATGCATGGTTTTCTAGAAGAGAATGGGAAATTGAGTGCCAGAAGTTGTGCTAATATTTGTTGAAAGACTTCAACTTAGAAAACACATTATTGACTTTATGTTTCAAGAAAATCATTAAATTACATATTCCTATATAATATATTCACACTGAGTATACCATGTCCTTTTTTTCTTTTTTTTCAGGTCAACCTTGCACTGACTGATCACTTGCTACTCTGTCAAACTATTTTATTTGTGACACTAGTGCAAATCTTATCCTTGGTGATAGGTGATATCCCCTTCCTTCCTTCCTTCCTTCCTTCCTTCCTTCCACATTAAGCTCTTAATCCCTTTCTCCCTTTCAAAGCTTTGCCTAAATCTGTAAGGTTGCCCTGTCGGGGCAATGTCATATTTTCTGCTAACTCAATGAGATATAAATTCCAACCAAATTCTGCAACTAAATTGATTCATTTTTTTAATATGAGCACTTTAAGTCATCTATTATTAAAGTTAATTCAAGTCAAAACTTTGAATTTGGAAGCTTTTTCACTGTCCACACATGAGCCATGATACTGAACATTTAGGGGCAAGAATTCAGTTATATATATCATCAGTGGACCTCTTTTAGCATAGACCTCTTATCTCTTCTGTCTGGATGTTGATGTGGAATTTTAAGTGTAATATTAATAAACATCAAGCATTTGGTGGATGGAGGTCAAATGATGACTTGAAACCCAATCGGGGCACTTTATTGAGATTGGCCCCTCACTACATTATATCCTGTCCCCACAAGATGGCAGCCATGCTTGATGTAGATTTAATCAGCTTACTTTTTGAATGTCTCAATACTTAACAGTTTACCAGAGTATTATCCACCCATATTAATCAAATGACTATTTTTAAGCAAAAGAAAGTGATTTTTTTAAGTAACTTGATTTTCTGAAGTTTTATTTCTTCTAAAACTTTCACATAGCAATAATAAATATCTATTATCGTGCTCTTATATATCTGCTTTATCCACATCTTCTCTGATTTCATCAGTTACTTAGGAATCAAATATCAATAGAAAAATCTTTAATAATATGCCACTCCATCCTATGTTAAGGGTAATTAGAACACTGTGACATTATTATGTGATTCAAATTTTTGGTACAGATATTAAAGTTTCAAGAATTAGTTTAATTTAATATTTGCTTTTTCTAATGAAAAAATATTTTATATGTCTTGAGTTAAGGAGTTGCAGTTGGCCATGAAACACAGAAATCGTCTATCAGTTATGTGATTGATCCTTCTGGCGTGGCATATCACTTGAGGCAAATGTCTAACAAATAGGTCAAAAGCAAAAAGAAATGCATGATGCCAACACATATAGTGAATATCAATATCATTTGATCCTTAAAAATCAGATTTTTATTATCTTCCCTATTTTAACTCTGAAATTAACTATTTCTTTTGAAACATATTTCTCTAGGCACATAAGCAGCTCAGATACAAAGTATGCTTGTGCGATATGCTGCAGACAAAAAACTATACATTTTGGTTTAAAATATATTGTATTTCATAGCGGGAGATATGGGGAAAACTTAGAGAAACAAAAGCTTGGTCGGTATGCAGTCATTTACACACACACACATATATTGGCTTTAGAGGAGTTTTCAAAGTAGTAATAAAACTTTGTGAACATTTAATTTGACTTCTCAGTAGGGTACATAATCAGTATAGACTCTAATACAATAAATTTCTTATTCCTCATTGTCCTGCAAATTGGTGTGGTGAAGCTAGGTGTTTAACTGATTGTGAATAAATGAATTAACTGATGAGTCAATGAAAGGGTAAAAATGAAAATTTTTAAATATTGTGGAATATTACTCATGCGGCATAAGGCAAGAGCATCTTGACTTTACTCTAAAATAAACAGATGACTGAGGTATCAAAGTGGTCTGTCTGTTCATAGGATTATTTCACCTATTTATCAGTCCTATTGCTTATAACACAGATAGGGGTTATCTGGTGTAGAAAAGATGGAAGATGTTTTGGAAGAGATCTTTGGGAGACGATAATAAAAATTATCTCAGCAACAGAAGCCCAAATATGAATCTCTGCCCAAATTTAACTTAACTTATTTGCAGTATAGTTTATACAACTGAAGAGAATGCAGGGGGGGAAACTAAATTATATATTAGAGATTACAGAATTTAAAGTTTGCTAATATAAAATTAGTCATATTGTCAATACTGTAATTGCTTTCCACCTTATTTACACTTTGCTGCATTATCACATTTTAAAAATTTCATTAGGATAGAGTTGAACCATAACGAATTAGAGGTAACAACATCAAAGTTGTGAAAATGAGACAATATTAAAAAATTTTTAAATGCCTATGGTGTTACAAATATCTGAACCAGCATTTCCTATATTTTGCTCTACAGAATACTTTGTTCTGGAAAAAAAAGAGATTTAGTGGCCACATAAGGTTGCAAAATTCTAGAGTTTTCTTCACTTAGAGATCCGTAGTGCACATTAACATACTAAAAACATGAAGAAGTCCTCTAGCAAATACATTATTAACCTGTATTTAACCCAGAATACCCCAAACTTATATAACCATCAATTCCCCTTTCTATACGCAGAATGAAAATCCTTTATTACACTGTTGCAATTTATTTTCTATTTTCTAAAAACAAATTTGGGGGTTGTTTTTTGTTGTTTTTTTTTCCTCCTCTGCTTGTGGTGTTTATAGTAGCCAGATTGCAAATCAGTAGGCTGGTACATCTTATCTGGGAAGAGATTCCGTTTTGTGCTGTAATAGAAATTTCCTATATCTGTTTTCAACTTCTATGATGAAGGAAAATATACGACTCAGCAATAAACATATTTTCTTTTTAAAATGCTTTGTAGATTTCCATTTCTGCCTAAGATGTAGAAAGCCATAGGAGAACATTGCTCTGATCCAACAATAAGAAAATACTGGATGATATATAAAAATATAACTTTCCTTGAACCCATCAGAGCATGGAGGTGGTGAGATAGCAAAGCAAACTAAGTTCCAAACAGTGGGAAGCACCTCTAACATGAGATAGAACACAAAACTGCTCTACTTTGGCAGAGCACAGAGAAAGAATTGGCTACCATAGTAGCAGGTAAGAAGAAATCAGCAAAAATGTTAATGAATTCCTAAAGGTTGAATGTGAGGTAGCATAAGAGTTTAGAATAAAGGGGAACATCAGACACAATGGGAATTTGCACTCACTTATAGGCTCATGTCTATGAATCTGCACAAGGTGCTCATGAAAAAGAATGAGAGCAGGGCAGGACACCAGAAGTACCCAGTCACTGCTACAGGCATGATGGAAGTGGAACAAATCTCAAAATATGGCCCACTCCCCCAGAACCTTCTCATTAGGAAGAAAAATGTTTTAAGCTGCTGAGGGAGGGACAGCAAAGGGTCTTGTCCAGGGACCAGGCAAAGATCCTGTGCTTGTGTAGAAGCAAAAGTCATCAGCTTCTGGGGAAGGGTTAGTCAACTCTCCTTCCTGATACCAGGAACCAAGAAGAGATCACTGCTTCTGGGAGAGTGACAGAATCAAAATTGTCTGCCCCTGGGGAGGGACAAGAAAACTTTATGGGTCACAATCCTGTGCCTATATAAAGCAGAGATATGCTATTGCTGGGAGCAAGGAAGGGTAAAAAGTATCTCTCTTGTTTAAGAACCTCCACAGATACAAGTCTGAATATGGCTGCCATTGGGATGAGAGGGACAAGAGCAATAACAAGGCCTCCTTCCAGACACTCAGGCACACAGGTGTTGTCTAAGACTGACCTTGCACATAAAACACAAAAATTCACTTGTGCCCTCACCATGAGCCTAGCATTGAGTAACAAGCAACAGGGGCTACCACTGGGAGAGAGAAAAGAGTGTGGAGAGAGACTTACTATTTGGCACAGTCTTGCAACAGATTCTGAAAGCAGAAGATGAAGCATAAAAACTGAGAAAATCCTCTGGCACCACAGGGTTCACCCTAAGTACCTGGTTCAGGCACCCCATCACCGAAGGAATTTGAAGGATAACAATGTCAACAACAAAACACAAACCCAACTGAATTATTCACTATCATTGTAACAGAAAAAGAGTTGTATTCATTTCCAGCTATAAATACTCTTTACCTCAGACTCTACTGTTCTTCAATTGACAATGTTCAGAATTCATTCAAAGATTATAAGACAAACAAAATAGGAAGAAAAAAAAAGTCATTGTGCAGGGATAAAGCACTCAACAGAAGCAGATTGAGCGATTACCCAAATGTTGAAACTATCGGTAAGGGGCTTTATAACAACTATGATTTAATGTGTTAAAGGATGTAATGGTAAAGGTGAAGAACATACATGAACAGTTGAGGAATTTCAACAGAGAGATGGAAACTATTAAAATGAGTCAAATAAAAATCTCCCTCACCCCCCCAAAACCCCACAATATCCAAGATGAAGAATTTCTATAATGGTCTTGACATATCTGAGGAAGAAATTTGTGAACTTAAAAGTTGGTTGATATAAATTATCTGAAATGAAACATAAAGAGAAAAAGCATAAAAGGAAAATAAAAACTGACCAGAGCATCTAGGAGCTGTGGGACAATATCAAATGGTCTAACGTGTTAGTACTTTAATTTATAGAGGAAAATAAAGAGAAAAGAGAAGACCTACTAGAAAAGATCATGAAGGATAAATTTCCAAATATAATGGAATACAATAAACCAAAGATCCAAGAATTTCAGAGAATTCCAAGCAGGATATTTAAAAAGTACAAACAAACAAAAAGCACATAGACACATCATAGTTAAACTGGTAAAATAAAGAAAGAAAGAGCCAATCTTGAAAGCAACCAGAGGAAAAAAAGCAAATATCGTGTACAGTGGAATGAAGATAAGAATTACCACACACTTCCCATCAAAAACTATGCAGGCCTAGAGCCGGCCCAGTAGCATAGTGGTTAAGTTTGCAGGCTCCACTTCGGTGGCCTGGAGTTTGCAGGTTCAGATCCCTGGCACAGATTGATGCACCACTTGTCAAGCTATGCTGTGGTGGCGTCCCATATGAAGTAGAGGAAGATGGGCATGGATGTTAGCCCAGGGCCAAGCTTCCTCAGCAAAACAGAGGAGGATTGGCAATGGATGTTAGCTCAGGGCTAGTCTTCCTCACACAAAAAAAAAAGGGGGAAAAAAAAAACCATGCAGGACAGAAGACAACGGGGTGACACCTGCAAAGTTCCAAAAGAAAAAGTGAATCCATCAATTAGAACACAAAACCTAACAAAATATATTTCAAAAATAAAGATGAAATAAAGACTTTTCAGACAAACAAAAGCTAATAGAATTTATTTCCATAAAACCTCCACTACAAGAAATCTTAAAGGTAGATCATTAAGATGAAGATATATGATACAGATAGAAATTTGGTTTATAAAAAGAAACAAAAAACACTAGAAATAGTAAAATAGAGAGTATAGAAGATACATTTTTTATCTCTTTTGTAACCTCTTTAAAGACAATTGACTGTTTAATTGAAACAATTAAAATAATAGCAAGGTATTATAAGATTTATAACTAATGTAGAAGTAAAATGTATGACAAAAATAGCACAAAAGATATGAGGGAGGAAATGAAAACATAGTGTGCCATATTTTTTCAAGGTATGCTGTGATAAGTTAAATATAATATTATAAACCAACAACTAATCAAAAAACAATTTTAAAGGAGATATAACCAAAAGTCAAAAATGGAGATAAAATGTAATAGTAAAATATAATCATTAAAATAATAAAATAAATAATAAATAAAATAAAAATAATTAATTATAATTATAATAAAATAAAAATATAATTTAAAAAGGCAGGAAGCTAGGAGAGAAAGGACCAATTAACTGAGAAGACAAAGAGAATATAAATAGTAAAATTAAAATTTTACATCAATAATTACATTAAATAAAAATGCCAAAACAATGATTAAATGATTAAAAAATGATAAAACATAATGATTGAATTAAATACAAATGATTAAACACAAAGATCGAAACTGTCAGCTTGGATAAAAAAGCATGACTTAACTATATGCTGTCTATAAAAAGCCCATTTTAAATATATCAATATAGATAGGTTAAAATAAAAGAATTGAAAAAAATATATCATGTAAACATTAATCAAAAGAAAGCTGAAGTAGTTAAGTTAATATCAGAAAATGTAGACTTCAGAGCAAGGACTATAAACTAGTGGTAAATGCCATTACGTGATAACAAAGGATTGATTCTTTAAGAAGACACAACAAACCTAAGTGTGTACAAATCTGACAATAGGACTTCAAAATACATTGAACAAAAACTGATAGAACTAAAAAGAAAGCACAGAAATCAACAAATATAGTTGTAAAATTCAACACAGCTCTCTCCATAATCAATGAAAGCAGTAGACAGAAATCAGTAAGGATATAGAAGACCTGGACTTCACAATCAACCAGTTGAATTAACTGACATTTATAGAACATTCTTCTAATAACTGCAAAATACAGATTCTCTTCAAGTGCCCAAGGAAGATTAACCAAGATAGAATCTTTTCTGGGCCATAAAGCAAACTTCAACTTATTTTAAAGTATTAAAATCATACAAACTATGATAGAAATAAATGAAAGAATGATATTTGGAAAATAAAATATATTTGAAAATTAAACAAAACACTTCTAAACAACCCATGAGTCAAAGAGGAAGACACAGAGAAATTCTAAAATATTTGAATTGAATAAAAATGAAGATAAAAGATATCAGAATTTGTGGGGCAAAGTTAAACCAATGCTTGGGGAAATCTTAGAGCATTAAAAACATGAGAATGGCATTAAATAAATAATCTAAGCTTCTATCTTAAGGTACTAGAAAAAGAAGAGTAGAGTAAATCCATAGCAAGCAGAAGGAAGAGAATAATACATAGCAGAGAAGAAATCAATAAAATTTAAAACAGAAAAAAAGAGAAAATCAATGAAGCTAAAAGCTGGTTCTTTGAAAAAGATCAATAAAATTGATAATCATCTAACCGTGCTGATAAAGAAGAAAATATATTATGAATGTTAAGAATCTAAGATTCTTACTAAAGATCCCATAGACACTTAAAGGAAAACAAAGGGAATATTATTTTTTAAATTTTATATCAATAAATTTGATTTGAAAATACATGCAAGGAACAAAGTCCTTAAAAGAAACAAACTTCCAAGGCTCACTCAGGTGTTAGGTAACATGCATACCTCATATCTGGTACAGAATTCATAATTCAATGGTCCCACAAAGAAATCCTCAGGAGTAGTTGGTAAATTATAGCAAAGATTTAAGAAATAAGACCAATTTTTCACAAATCTTCCAGGACACAGAGGAGGAGCGAACACTTCCCCACTCATTTTATGAAGTCAGCATTACTCCAATACCAAAACAAGTGACAACAGTACAGGAGAAAATAACTACAGATTAACATCCCTTATGAATATACACACAAAAATCCTTAACAAAATAGTAGCAAAGCAAATCCAGCAATGTATACAAAAGAGTTACACATCATAACCAAGCAGAGTTTATCTAAGGAACGTAAAATTGGTTCACCAGTCAAAACCAACCAATATAGTGCACCATATCAATAGACAAAAAAAAAAAAAAAAAGAAAGAAAGAAACATGATCATTGCCATATATAATAAATTTGAAAGGAATCAACATCCATTTTTGATAAAAACACTCAGCAAGCACAAATACACTACAACTTCTTCACCTTATCAAAGTGACCTGTGAAAAATCATATATCTAACAACTTACTAGTGGTGAAAGACTTAGTGCTTTCCCCAAACATTGCAAGAAGCAAAGATATCTACTACTCACTTGTATTCAACAGTGTTCTCGAAGAACTAATCTGTGCAATGAGGCCAGAAAAAAAATAAATACATATAGATTGTAAAAGAAGGTATAAAACTCATTTATTCACAGACAACATGATTATCTCTGTAGAAAATCACCAAGTATCTACAAAATGTTACTAGGGCTATTAGGAAGGTCTCTGGATATAAGGTCAATATACAAATATCAATTTTAATTCTATAAACTAGCCTTTAAAAAGTGAAATTAAAAATATAATTTACAATAGAATTGACTTGAACTAATTGTATATAAATCTAATAAAATATGTGGAAGCCTTTTACTATGAAAACTACAAAACTTTGATGAGAGAATTTAGGGAAGATGTAAATAAATAGAGATATATATTACATTCAAGGATCACAGGACTCAATATTCTTAAGATCTCAATTCTTCCCAAATTGATTTATAAAATCACCATTATTCCAAACAAAATTAAAACAGCCATGTTTATAGACACAGAAAAGTTAATGCTAAAATTTATTCAGGAAAAAAACTCTTTGGAAAAGGAGAACAAATTTGGAATTTCACTTTGCCTGATTGCAAGACTTCTTACAAAACTGCAGTGATCAAAAGAGTGTGTTACTGAAATAAGAATAGACACATAAATCAATGAAACAGATTAGAGTCTAGAATTCAACCTATAAATTTTCAGTTCATCTGAAAAGGTGCTAAGATAATTCATTAAAGGAAGAATAGTTTTTTTCAATAAATAATGCTGGAAAATTTGGATATTCATATTCAAAAAAGTGAAACTGACTCTTATTTTGTATCATATAAAGAAGTCTACCCAATATAGTTTATGCAACTAAATATAAAACTAAAAGTGTAAAACTTCTAGAAGAAAACTTTGGAAAAACTATTTGTGAGCTTGAGTTGGGCAAAGATTTCTTAGGACACAAAGTACACAAACTTAAAAACAAAAAAAATACTGCATTAAAATTTTGTGCTCTTTGAAAGTTACTGTTAAAATTTAAAAAAAAAAGAAAAGGCAAGATACATCTGGGAGAAAATATTTACCAAACAACTATTTGATAAAGAACTTGTATCTTGAATATAAAAAGATCTCTTCTAATTGAAGACAAACAACTCAGTTTTTAAAATGGACAAAACATGATGAAATTTAGCACCCATTAATCATAACTTCTCAGCAAGGTAAGAAGAGAGGAGAACTTCCTCAACCTAATAAAGAAAATTTACAAAAACCCTAGAGATAACATCATACTCAATGGTTAGAAACTAGAAGCTTTTCTGCTAAGATAGGGAACAAAACAAGAATGCCCCTCTCACCACTCTGTTTCAAAATTACTCTGAAAGTTCTATTTAATGAAATAAGACAAGAAAAGGTATACAGATTGGGAAGGAAGAAATAAAACTTTGCTCTCAGATAACATGACTCTTTATGTAGAAAATCCAAAAGAATCATGAGAAAGCCTCCTGGAACCAATAAGCAAGATATATAGCAAGCTTGCAGGATATAAGGTTAACATAAAAAAGTCAATCACTATAAAACTCTGATGAAATAAATTTAAAAAATCTAAATAAATGGAAAGATGTTCCATGTTCATGGATAGGAAGACTCAATATTGTCAGGTCTTCCCAACTTGATCTATAGATTCAATGCAATCCCAATCAAAAGCCCAGTAAGTTATTTTGAGAATATTGACAAAATAATTCTAAAGTTTATATGGAGACACAGAAGACCCAGAATAGCCAACACAGCATTGAAGGACATTGAAGAAGAAAGTCAGAGGACCGACATCACTCAACTTTAAGACTCACTATACAGCTACAGTAATCAAGAATGTGTGGCATTGGTGAAAGAACAAATAAATATAATATTGGAACAGAATAGAGAGCCTAGAAATAGACCCCCATAAGTATAGTCAATTGGTTTTTGACAAAGGAGCAAAGGCAATAAAATGGAGCAAAGACAGCCTCTTCAACAACTTTTGCTGGAACAACTGGACACTCACATGCAAAAAAAAAAAGAATGTAGACACACTTCACGCTTCATATTAACTCAACATGAATCATAGACCTAAATATAAAACATGAAAGTGTAAAACTCTTACAAGGTAAGATAATAAAAAATCTAGATGATCTTGTTTATCGTAATGCCTTTTTAAATGCAACACCAAAAGCATGATCTATGAAAAAAATAGTAGATGAGTTGGACTTTGTTAAAATTAAAACTTCTGCTCCGTGAAAGACATCAAGAAAATTAGAAGACAAGTCACAGACCAGGAGAAAATACTTGCAAAAGACACATCTTATAAAGAACTGTTATTTAAAATATACAAAGAACTCTTGCGGGCCGGCCTGGTGGCGCAGTGGTTTAGTTTGGGCGTGGCAGCCCAGGGTTCGCTAGTTCGGATCCCGGCCGCCCGCCGACGCACTGCCTGTCACCCATGCCGTGGCGGCGTCCCATATAAAGTGGAGGAAGATGGGCACGGATGTTAGCCCAGGGCCAGTCTTCCTCAGCAAAAAGAGGAAGATTAGCAATGGATGTTAGCTCAGGGCTGGTCTTCCTCATACACACACACACACACACACACACACACACACACACACACACTAAATAAATAAATTATACAAAGAACTCTTAAAACTCAACAATAAGAAAATAACCCAGTTTAAAAAAATGGACCAAAGACCTTAACAGACACCTCACCAAAAAGATACACAATTGGCAAATAAGCATGTGAAAAGATGTTCTGCATCATACGCGATCAGGGAAATGCAAAGTAAAACAACAAGATACCACTGCACACCTATTAGAATGGCCAAAATCCAGAAAGTTGACAATGCCAAAGTCTGGTGAGTAAGTGGAGCAACAGGAACTCTGATTCATTGTTGGCGGGAATGCAAAATGGCACAGCCACTTTAGAAGGCAGTTTGGTGGTTTCTTAAAAAACCTAAGCATACTTTTACCATAAGATCCTTCAATCACACTCCTTGGTATTTACGCAAAGGGGATGGAAACTTATGCCTACACAAAAACTTGCACATAGCTGTTTGCAGCAGCTTTTTAAATGATCGTGAAAACTCAGAAGCAACCAAGATGTCGTTCAATAGGTGAATGGATAAATAAGCCGTGGTAATCCAGACATCGGAATACTATTTAGTGCTAAAAAGAAATAAGTTATCAAGCTATGAAAAGACAAAGAGCAAACTTAAACGCATATCGCTAAGTGAAAGAAGCCAATCTGAAAAGACTACATACTGTGTGATCCCAACTATGTGACATTCTGGAAAAGGAGAGCCAATGGAGACGGTAAAAATATCATTGGTTGCCAGGGGTTAGGTGGGAGGGAAGGATGAATAGGGGTGCTCAGATGACTTTTAGGGCAGTGAAACTATTCTGTATGATACTATAATGGTTGATACACGTCATTATACATTTGTGAAACCCATAGAATGTACAACCGTAAGAATGAACCCTAATGTAAACTATGGACTTTGGGTGATTATGATGTGTCAATGTACGTTCATGTATTGTAACAAATATACCATTGTGGTGTGGGCTGTTGATACTGGGGGAGGTTGTGTGTTGGGGGAATAGGGAGTATACAGGAATTCTCTGTACTTTCCAGTAGTTTTGCTGTGAACCTCAACCTGCTCTAAGAAATAAAGTCTAGTAATAAAAAAATGGACAAAATATTTTAAGAGACACTTTACCAGGGAGACAAATGGCAAATTAGCACCAAAAATAACTTCAGTGTTGTTAGTCATTAGGGAAATGCAAATTAAAACAACAATTAGATATTTCTATATACCTATCCAAAAGGCCCAAATTTAAAAAAAAGGGGGGGGGGGCGTAGAAAGTGCTGGCAAGCATGTGGAGCAAGTGGAAATGCCATATGTTGCTGGTAGGAAGGCAGAGTGGTACAGCCACTTTGCAAAAGAGGTTTAGCAGTTTCTTATAAAGTTAAACATACAATTTCCATGAAACATAACAATTTCACTATGTAGTTACCGAAGGGAAATAAAAGTACATGTCCAAAATTAGACCTCTATATGAATATTTACAGGTACTTTACATGTATTTGATCAAAACTGAAAACAACCCAAATATTCAAAAACCAGTGAACACAGTGAACAATTTGGTTATAAATTATTGTTCATCCACACAATATAATGCTATTCAGCAGTAAAAGGAACAATTTCCTGATACATGAAACAGTGTGGATGAATCTCAATAGCAGATGCAAAGAGAAAGAAGCCAGACACAGAAGCCTATACATTCTATGATCTATTGACATTCAGGAAAAGATAAAACTGTAAAGACAGAAATCAGATCAGTGGTTTCCAGAGACTGGGAATAATATGAGGAGATTATCTACAAAGGGGCATAAGGGATCTTTTGAGGGTGATAGAAATTTTTCTTAATGGGGTATAAACGTTCTGGTACCAATTCCAATGGGGAGGGGGTTCCCCACACCAACAAGCAATTTACAGGATGATAGCTGGGAGCTGGGTGTCCTACAATTCAACTCAATTCTGACACTATCCACCTGGAGATAGTATCTGATTCCACAGGGTAAGGGTTCAGTCCTACAAGACTGTCCCCCCCACACTTCAGATGCCAGTTGCAAGCCCAGGTTGTTACCTGTGCTTCTGATAGACTGGCTATAAATCAGAAGTTCCCAAGACCCCCTCCTCGGGTTCAATTAGTTTGCTAGAGCAACTCACCAGAACTCAGAGAAACATTTTACTTACTAGATTACCCGTTTATTATAAAAGGAACAGCTAGATGGAAGAGATGCATAAGGCAAGGTATAGGGAAAGGACAGGGAGCTTCCATGCCACTCTCCCCAGATCTCCACACGTTCACCAACCTAGAAGCTCTCCAAATCCTATCCTTTTGAGTTTTTGTGAAGACTCCATTACAGAGTCATGATGGATTAAATTGATTCAACCTCCAGTCCTCTCCCCTCCCTAGAGGTTGGGGGTGGTTACAGAAAGTTCCAAGCTTCTAATCACATGGCTAGTTCCCCAGGCAACCAGCCTCCATCCTTAGGTTGCCAAGGGCTTTCAAAAGTCACCTCATTAACATAACAAAAGACAATTTTATTGCTTTCATCACAGGAAATTCCAAGGGTTTTGGGAGCTGTATGATAGGAATGGGATCAAAGACCAAATATATATTTCTCATTGTAAATCACAATATCACAGGGTGATTATAGAATTGTATTGTAGGGGAGGAAAAATTTTCCTCTATCCTTCTAGGTTCTTGTGGCTGGTCTAATAATTAAGTTGACATAAGAGATTAGTGGAAAAAAATAAATTTAATTAGGTTTGTAGGGGAGCCCCATAAAAATATGAGATCCAAGGGCAAGTCGAACAGTTGAGGCTTATATGCCATCCTGAGCTGAGGACTGTGATAGAGGCCTGGGGCTTCAAAGGGAAGGAGGGTAATTCACAGGTCAATAAAGAGAGCAGATGTTTGCTAATTAGATGTTTGCTCTGTGATACAGATAGGTTATTCAGATAAAGTTGTCTCTGGTAATAGCTCTCTCTCTGGGCCAGGCCCCCTATCTAAATTCTTTTAGGTAGTTAAAGGAAAGGTAAAAGTTTTTCTTGAGTCAGC
This sequence comes from Tapirus indicus, assembly GCA_031878705.1. Taxonomy (NCBI): domain Eukaryota; kingdom Metazoa; phylum Chordata; class Mammalia; order Perissodactyla; family Tapiridae; genus Tapirus; species Tapirus indicus. Next base: position 72,918,182 of record CM062919.1, on the reverse strand, counting down.
TGGGTCTTGATTGACCCCAGCTCCAAGTAATCCACATGCCAAAGTGGCACATTTTCAGATGGCATATTCTGCTCCCCTTCAGTAATATATTTGTAGAAACTGTACATCTAGAAAGGGTAAGTTTATCTCCATATAAGTTTTTCCTTAATAAACCTGACTTTAAAAATGAAAACTCATGCCTTATCCTTCATTGTAATATTCCAAATTTTGAGTGTGAATTAAATGCCAAGTTAATTCAACAAGCAACTGGCATGTTCCAACTAGATCAACAAACACTTCTTCTAATGTAAGTTTGATTGATCGCTTTTTTTCTTTCCTTAATCTTGATTGATGTATCTTCCATATTTAGTTAATTTGATCTAATTTTCTAATTTACTAGAAAGGACACTTCTACAGAAGCTATTGAACTTTCTAAAAAAATCTGAATTTTCTAGAAACAATCACTATCCTCCTTACTTTCCCCAACATAGAGCCACAGCAAAAGAAATGAAACATTTAATAAAACAACTTAATAATGTGTTCTCAATGAATAAATCCTTTACCTTTCTTTTTTAACTTTAATTTGGCACCAGTTCCAAGAGTCATCAGAAAAATGTTAGTCATTTTCCAATTTTATTGCAGTTCAGATTATCGATCCTCCACCCACATTTTGAAATAATGAATTTTGCCAATGATTTCAGGCCTGTGGAAGTAAGTGTTGGGTTAAACGAGCACATTGTGCCCTACTCACAATTACCACACACAGAATTTACTGAGTTTCTGAAAAAGCAACATATCACATGTTTACTATCACCAAATGAACATACGTTTTCAATTATGATCATGCATTCATTTCTTTATAGTTGTGAAGCCTTAAGTTCCTTTCATGCTTCAACTGAAAAACTCCCATACCATCAAAATATCTAACAAATAAAAATGTTATAACCTGCCTGAAATATCATACTTTGATGCATTAAACACAATTTCCTCTTTTTAGAATTTGATTCATATTTTTACCATGACAAACAGCACCATTATAGTTGACATTTTCCTTTTTGCAGTGTATTTCTAACATAAATTAAGAAAGAATCATTAGTTCTGATGATATGACAAGAAGGAAACAACTAACATAATAAGTTATTTGTAATGGTTTTAGAAATAAATTTAATAAGGAAGACATTGTTTCTTCAGTAACCATAGTAAAGGAGCAATCTTTTTCCACGTTGAAATGATTAAATTTCCAAACTAACATTCTCAAATCCCACAGAGAAATGTTTCTACGCCTTATAAAATAGCACATTTAAATTTCTTATACTGATTTATATGGACTAAACTAAATATATTTTTAAATATAGGTTAAAAAATAACAAACATTATTTAGATTGAAAAATGATATCTTAAATGATATTCCGGTTATGACATTTATGTCTACCTTGCTTATAAAATTGTTCTTTAATAAAATTTGATTCTTTTTCCTTTTGGTTTAGAATTGAAGTATTTATTCAATAAGAAAGGAATATTTCTCAAATATTTGGAAATATGGCTATTTAGGTTATAACACCGATTCTGGTCTTTTCAGGCAAATAAATAATAGCTACCAAAAACTATAAGAACTCTAAGCAGTTCTTACCATATTTTTGACGATTTGCTGTAAATCAAACTGGCATTCACGGTTGAGATTGATAATCATGGTAAATTTTAGTACGCAGTGAACACATTCCCTATTATGGGAGATGTATTTTTCTCCTATCCCCTCCACTGAAACAAGACTCTGCTGTTTAGGTGTTTCTTAGCATATAAGGGTAAAATCACAAATATTCTATAATAAATTTAATGAATAAATATGTACAGAATGGCAATTGATTCATAAAATAATCCTTTTCAAAAGTAAAAGAAGTTATTAAGATAATAAATAATTAAGTTGTTGACTACAGTGTGATTACCAAAAATCAACAAGTATGATAACAAATATCTAAAGACAAATAAAAATGCTGTGACCGACCTGGACAAACAAAATGTCTTTAAAATCTAGGTATAGTGGTATGCTTAGAAATCTTTTTAAAAAACTATTTTTGGGGGTAACAAATTCATCTAAATTGTGGCAAAATTTTCTGTTAAAAAATGAATAATATTGATGATATTTAACTGTTTTCTTTATCTCTTTATTAATCTCAAGACTTAAATCTTTGTTGAAAAATAATAGAGACATGTACCAAGATTTCAACTTCATGATAAAAATAAATTTAAGTCTCTGCTTTTTCAAGGAGAGAGAGAGAGATTTCCCATCACTTGCATTTGTGGAAACATCAGTGACAAAATGTCTGAGATTTCTATTTCCTACCTGCAAGCTACAGGGTAAAGAAAATCTTTGGAAAAGGGGACTTTATATCTTTAGGAAGAAATCTCAAATACAACCTGGTCAGTTTCCATTTGTCTTTATCTTCTTTTCCACATAAAGTGGTCACTGGGATTCAACACAGTATCTAAAATAGCATTATTAATTATTTTTTTATCTATGAAATTCAGTGCTTAATTTTCTTCTTATTTGGAGGATTTGGGAATAAAATATTATGTCAGAAGAAGAAAGTTCTGTTACACCTCTTCTATGCTTCTTCATATGAGGGACTAGAATAAACCCTAAGGTGTGTGTGCACACAAACTCATCTTCTCTCTCTCTCTTTCACACACACACACACATACACACAACTGTATACTTCACTTGTAAAATTTTGCTTTTTGTTACACCTCCCCTTTTCTCTTTTACCTAAGAGTCTTCTTTGGTCCTACTCAAATTTTAATGAGACTTTAGAATTTTTACTTTTCTCTTTTTGGAAAAGAAAGTCACCATGCTACTTAAATATTTCAAAGACATTTAAAAACTAATAAAAAATGTGCACTTTAAAATAAATGTTGAAGTTGAATTATCAAAGGATGTAGCAATCCTCCTAGGATCTTCAGATAGTGGGGTCACAGCAATTATTTTCTTATAACATAGAAATATTTTTTCCTGTATTAAATTTTTTCAAGGCAAGGATTAGAATTATTTTATTAACATAGTTAAAGCTCTATATTAATTAAGAATGAACATGTACAGAAAAAGAAAAATACTAATCAAGTTCTTTCAGATAAGGAAAGATATGCTAAAATATTAACTGTAGAAACTCTCTTTTTACTTGCACTTTTAGGTATTAAAAATGTTAATTGAGTCTATTCAGTATCCTCAGATACCAGCTTCAATTTTATAAAAGCATCCGTATGTTATTGGACATTAATACCCTGAACTTTAAGAGTCAAAGAAACACAGAATATTTATTACTGAGAATGTTATCAGCACAATAGTAATACCATAAGATAAAAAAACAAGTTTCTAATTTTTATTAATGCACTAGTGGTAAGATTCCATAAAAATGGATAGATTCCATTTTTACATACTCAAATGGAATTCACAAAACGCAATTCACAAAATGGAAAATATTGGTTTACCTATCCAATATTTCTCATGTCAGAGATACTTATATAATGATCAAACATTGAAACTCATTGCTTAAATCTCTTATGGTTAGATAAGCATAGCTAAAGAGGAATCATATGTATCTTTGAAAATTTTTACAGATAATTTAAATAAAAGCAGGGTTTGTTTCATTCTATTGGAAACAGAACAATGCCTCTTCATGTATTTGGGGTTTATTCCTTTTCAATAGCCAGAGTTAACCCTAAGCAGAACCAAAGTTGGCGGGCATTTGCCATCTCATGGCCACACCCCGAAGCTCTCTTACCAGCTGGTTACTACTGCTGATCTTCACTCATCTCATGGTCATTTTGTTGAGTAAGTAACTATGTTCTACTAAGATGGAATCCAATCTCCCAAGACAAGTAATATAAACCTGAATTAGATTTTTGGTTCTTTCATGGCCAGCTGAAAGCAACTCTCTTCAAAATTAAGAACCAATAGATTTTTTGTTGTCATGTTGTTAAGAAAATGATTTAAAAAAAAAAAAATCTAGAGCCAAGGAGGCAGACACAAATGGACCAGTGAGTAATTAGTTGTCAACGTGCAGGATATGGGTATTTAAAAGGTTATGGGAAAGTATCAAATATAAAATTTGTGTCTTTCTCAATTTTCCTAACCCTAAAACAGCTGAAGAGTTAGGGTGAATGTTTACACTGGGCTTGCAAATCAAATCAATATCAAAGTCCCTATTTAATCCAGTGAGTTTGTCTGCTTAGTGTGCCACATTTAGAAACACAGATCAGGCTTAGGTATATGTCAGTAATCAAGGGTTTTAGGAGAAAAGCATCGTTGTGGTACTGTTACATAGCACAACCTGAAAGCTCTGGACTTCCTAGGAAGCATAAATACCATATTCATCTGAAGAGTGAATGAAGAATAATGATCTTAATAGCACCAGTCCAGGAAAAGCAGAAATTACACCTTCATGTCATCACAAAGGTTAATATCACCGTGTTAACAAGCATGAGCTAGACTCCTGGATGATAGAAGTGGCCCTGTTGCCATAGCTGACAGCCAACCAATTGGCCTATTTTTCAGTGTATGAAAAGATTTGCTTCATGTATTTGACCAGTTTTATGGCTGGTTTTTGAAGGAGGGCAAGTCTACTACCAGTTACTCTGCCATAGCCCAAAACAAGCAGAAGCCCTCATCTTAACTTTCTAACTATAGCCCCTCCAAACCCCTACAGTTTAGGAGTCTGGGAGAGATATGGAAGAGTGTTAGCTATGTATTATATTGAAAATATAGGCACAATTCCTTTCCTTTTCCCTGTAGCCACACTTTTTAATGTGCCTTTGCAATACCTCTCATCAAGAGGTAGAATCTGTGCTAGTTTTGTGATGTGACTTAATCATAGAATGTTGGAAAAGTGATGTTATTCCAGTTATGAGACTAAGATCAAGAGGTCTTGTGCTAATCTGCTAACTCTTCTGAAACCCGCCATCATCATGTTGACAAGCACGGTCCAGGCTTTTGGATAAGCAGAGCGACCCTGCCACCACAGCTGACAGTCAACCAGCTAGTACACATGTGAATGAGGCCATCTGGAACCTGGCCAGCTCCCAGTCAATTTGCCAGCTGACCAAATAGACATGAACAAGCCCAGATAAAATTGTCTGAGCCAGGACCAGATCACAAGAACTGTCCAGCTGACCCATAAGTTTGTGAACAATAATAAATAATTGCTGCTTTGAGCCACTGTGTATTGGGAAGGTTTGTTATGCAGTAATAGCTTATTAAAACAGTTACCATTTGGATTCTCTTAGCTGATATAAATAATTACTTTTTAAGTGTTGATTTATTATCAGAAATCTGAGTTTGCTCCAGTTTCATTTCATGCAGAGTTCTGACCTCGGAAGGGCCTGGAATTTTCAAGGCTGTGTACCAGAGAAGAGGGGCAACAAGTCTGGGTGGAGATCCAGCACAGGACCTTGCCCGAAGGCTGAACCTTCACATGGTCTAACAGAGATCACTTGTTAAAGGGTTATGCAGTGCTGGGAAATGTGGGTATTTCAAAACAGCTGGAGTATAGAAACCACACAGAGCAAATCAGGTTCAGTTGAAGACCCAGGAAGATCATGACTTAGGGGTAACTGTCTTCTATAAGTAAAAGCAAGTCCTAAGACTAATTTTAAATCTTGGAACCATTTTAAAAGAACATGAAATAAGCCTAATAAAACCCAGAATGATCTGTCAGGAATTTAACTGCATTTCAAAATAAAATTCAACGTGTCTTAAGGGAAGTGCTAATTCCAAAATCTTGTAATTTATCATCCACAATGTCTAACAAACAAACAGAAGTTTCTAGACATGTGAAAAGACAGGAAAGTGTGAGCCAATGTTGAGACAAAAAGAAGTAGTAATACACATGCACACACACAAAGTCACACACGTCACCTAGATATTAGAATTAGCAAAACCAATCCCATAGAGATTAAAAAGAGCAATGAAACATGATGAATACCAAAATTCATTCAAGAAGAAATAGAAAATCTGAAGTCTAATATCTATAAAAATGGAAATTATTGTCAAAAACCCTCCCACACCAGATGATTTTCCTGGTAAGTTCTATCAAATATTTAATTTAGAAATAATATTAGTCTTTCATAAACTCTTTAACAAAATATATGAAGAGGAAATTTCTCAACTCCTTTATGTGACCATCATAAGCTTGATGCTGAAACCTGACAAAGACATTATAAGATATTTAACATATTCCTTATGAACATAGACATAAAAGCCTTTTTAGAATATTAGCAACTGTAAGCCAGAAATATATAAAAACGTTACTATCTCATGTTCAGGTGGATTTTATCCAGGAATGCAGGGTTGTTCTACAATTTTAAAACCAATCAATATAATTCACCATATTAAGAAAGTAATGGAGAAAAACCATAAGATTGTATCAATAATTGCCAAAAAAGCTTTTGGCAAAAATTCACCAGTTATTCTTGATTAACAAAAGAAGAAAAGAAAAACCTCAGCAGGCTAGACTAAAACGAATTTTCTCAATCTCATAGGGAGTATTATATTAGTTTCCTCAGGCTGCCATAACAAAGTATCACCAACCGGGTGGCTTAGAACAACAGAAATTTATTGTCTCACAGTTTTGGAGGCTAGAGGTCTGAAACCAGTGTCTCCAGGGCCACGCTCCCTCTGAAACCTACAAGGGCAATCCTCCTTGCCTCTTGCTAATTTCTGGTGGTTTGCCAGCAATCGTTGACATTCCTTGGCTTGCAATTGCATAACTCCAGTCTCTGCCTTCGTCATCACAAAGTGTTCTCCCTGTGCGTGTCTGTCTTTGTATGGCTATCTTCTATTAAGGACATCAGTCATATTGGATTAAGACCTAACTCTATTACACTATGACCTCATCTTAACTAACTGCACCTGCAGTGACCCTATTTCCAAATAAAGTCACATTCTGAAGTATTGGGAGTTAGGACTTAGGCACATCTTTTTTTCTTTTTTAAATTTTTGGTAGCATTTAACAGTCCTATAGCTATTATTACAAATAACAATGAAATATCGGACACATTCTCTCTAAGATCCAGGACAAGGCAAGTGTATATACTCTCTCTAGTAACATTCAACATTCTAGCGGAGGTCCTAAGCCAGTGTTATTTGCAAGAAAAAGAAAATAAAAATCGTAAAATTTGGAAAAGAAGGAAAAATATCCATCTGCACAGATGACATACATAATACACAAATATGTATTTATATATGAAAGCCTAAGATATCAACAACAAAGACAAACTGCTACAACTGTTAAAGTTTAGAGAAGTCTTAGAAGTCAAGGTCAATTTAAAAAATCAGCTATATTCCTACATGACAGAAACAAATTGAAAAATAAAACAATTTCATTACAACAGTGTAAAATATAAAATATTTAATAATAAACTTAATGTGCAAATCTCTACAACAAAAACTATAAAATATGGCTGAGAAAAATTAAAGATCTAAATGAAAGCAAAGATATACTATATTCATAGTTTGGAAGATTATATGTTAAATTTCCCACAAATTGATCTAAAATTTACCACAGTTACAATCACAAATACAGGAGCTTTCTTTATAGACACTGATAAATAAATTTATTGTAAAATTTATAAGTATTAAAAGCCTAGAATAGCCAAGACAATCTAGAAAAGAAGAAAATGTTGGAGGACTCAAGCTAGCTGACTTCAAGAATTACTATACAACTACAACTACAACAATCTAGGCAGTGAAGTATTGGTGTAATGATGGACAAGTAGATCAATGGAAAACAAGAGAGTCCAGAAATAAACTCTCAGAGTCCAGAAATAAACTCTCACACAGCTCATTGATTTTTGCCAGAATAAATCAGTGGAGTATGGATAGTCTTTCCAAAAAATGGTGCCTGCATTATTAATATGGTAAAAAAACCCAGAAAACTCTAGCCCTACCTAATACTGTACATGAAAATTAATTTGTGATAGATAATAATTCCAACCACAAAAGCTAAATTCAAAGATCTTCCAGAATAAATCATTGTGCTGTATTTTTGCGATTGAGGGATAGGTAATTATTTCCTAGATAGAACAGGGAAATCAATAAATCAAAACAAAAAAAGATCAGTTAAAAATTTTTTTCGTCAATGGATGACACTAAGAAAATGAATAGGCGAACTAGAAAATAGAAAACAAAAATGAAAAAACATGTACAGGTCAAAGAAATTGGATCCAGAAAATATAATTTTTATGACTTAATAATAAGACAAATAGAAAACATTAGCAGAAGACTTCAAAATATGTTTAAAAAGGAAGATTCAAAGATTGTATTGCAATGTACAATAAACCCATGATAAAAGTATTCAATATCTTTTTAAATAAATTCAAATTAAAATCATAATGAGATATCACAACATGCCCCTAGCATAGCCAAAATTAGAAGATCTAGCACCCAAATGTTTGTATGTGGAGCAATGAGGACCTTCATGCATTGCTGGAGAGAGTGTCAAGTGGTACAATCTCTGTAGAAAAATTTGTCATTTTCTTATAATGTCAAGCACACAACCATTTTAAGACCTAGCAATTGTAAGTATTAATAAATTCCTAAGAAAATGAAACAGAGGACTACGAAAAAAGACTTGTAAGAGAAAGTTCATAGCACTTTTATTCATAGTAACCCCTAAACTGGAAGCAACACAAATATGTATCAAAAATAGGATGGACTAACTAGTCATGATGTATACATACAATGGGAACCTACATAGCTACAAAAAGGCAATGACTACTGATACAAGCGACAACATGGATGAAATTCATAATCATTATGAGCAAACAAAGCCAGACACAAAAAAACATACATTTTTCTCCTCCAGTGTTGGAATCTTTAGGTTCTGACCTTGAACTTGGACAGACCTTTGTGTTTGTCTCACTAAACAGATTATGGTGGAAATACTACAATGTGATTTCGGAAGCTAGATCATAAAAGTACTGCACATTTCTACCTTACTCTCTTGGGATACTTGTTCTTGGAACCTACCAACTATGCTGAGGAAATCCAAACCACCTGTGGAGAGGCCCAGGTGGAGAGGAACTAAATTCTCAGCCCACATTGCCAGCGGCGCTCACAGGTGATAGCACCAACTTGCTAGGCAGGTGAACACTGTTCTGAAAGTATATCCGTCAAGCTGCCCTAACTGATGCTGCTTGGAGCAAAGGTGAGCCATCCCCACTGAACTATTTCTGAATTGCAAACTTTCAAAGAAAATAAATGGTTGTTGTTGTTTTAAGCTGCTAAGTTTTGGAGTAGTCTGATATACATCAGTGATACTTGCAATACATTCTGGTACAGGAAGTAGGCTGCCAACGTAACCAAAACATAAAACATGCAGCTTTGGCTTTGGGGCTGTGAGATGAGACAAAGCTGGAAGGGACTTGAAAAGAGCATTTGGAAAGGGTAAGGGGACTAGATAAGGCTGCAGGTGAGGGAAAAAGAAGCAATGTATTATTGGAAACTGGAGGAAAGGGTCCCTTGTTATGCAGTGGTGGCGAGTTTGGCAACAGTGTTTCTTTTGATAGTGTTAGTAGTAGGGACGATGTGTGCTAAGCATATTTTCAAGAATAGTATTGAAAGTGCCACCTGGCTTCTTCTCATTTCCTATGATAAAATGCAAGAGGAGAAATATGCACTAAGAATAAACTGTTAAATATATATAAGAAGCAGGACTTTCTGGGTACGGATTTAATGCTGTTTCTTATCTTTAGCCTCTCCAGATGGCAGATACTTCTCAAATAAAAAAGGTTATCAGGCTAAATATCAAAACCAGAGGGGTCTTCTAAGGATGTTAAGGATGTGGTCCCATAGCAGTCTCAAAAGGAACCTTAGGTAGAGTACGGCTTATCTCTGAGAGAATTGTTGGTGTTGCTTTGTCTAATTGAGTGTATTTATAAATTAATACATAAGAAACCCACAAGGTTTTTAAAAGAATTGTTGCAACTGGTACTGAAAGGAAGAAAGGCTGTACAAAGTGAAAGAGGCCTTTGAACCCCCAAACCTTTTTGAGCAGGAAGCAATCTGAGATGCCTACTCAGTCTCAAAGGGGATCCACTTGTTATGGAAAAGGATGGATGGCTCAGAAAGCAGGATCAAGAGTGTAAAGAATGCCAGGAGCCATGGAGAACAACCTCTAGCGATATGATTGACCCGTAAACAAGGAAATGGCAACATGTGCCTGATGAGATTGAAAAATTGCTATGGGATTGACTGTTGTGAGTCTCCTGTTTCCTCCTTCTAAATAGGTAGGATTATAGCATTTATCTTATGCTGTTCCATCATTGTATTTTGATATATGGGCATCAGACAACGTCTCTTTAGTTCATAATTACTCATACTGAAAGGAACAGATCTCAAGGAGCTGTGTTAAAGGGGGAGGGAGAGAGAGAGAGAGAGAGGTTGGGAGAGAGAGAGAGCCATTGGGAGAAAATGGGGCAGAACGTAAATAAATGGTGAGGTACAAGATATAAGAGAATACCCCAGACCATTCTTGCAACTTTTTTGTGAGTTTGAACTTGTATTTAAAAAGAAACACTTACAAAAAATAATAAAGTAAGAGGAAGTGAGTTATGGAGGCACACTCACTTTCATTCTCTCCAAAATCTCTGATCTCTAATTCCTCATGAATTCATCTCAGTAGATCCAGCTCATACTTTTCTCTCTTCTCTGAGCAAAAAGGTAATTAATTTATATAATTCCACATTAAGGGATAATTGCCTCTCCACAGTTAATACTACATTACACATCTTCTCTTTTGTGCTGGTCTTCGCTGTCTACCCAGGCAAGATGGAACAACTCCATGGTTAGGAGCAGGAATCTGGGCTTAACTTCCATTTCTTCCTCTATGACCCCGGTAAATTATTTAATCCTTATGTCTTTCAGTGCCCTCATCTGTAACATAGAGAAAATGCTGATAAATTTACCTTCCTCATTGGGTGGCTGTGAGGATTAAGTGAGATAAAGAATGCGTAAAAGGTCCCTATGATTGCTCAATAAATGTTAGCTATTATCATTATTTTCATTACACAGGCTTTAAGCTTTTTGAGAATAAAGATCCCCTCTTAGACTTCTGATTCTGCAGGGAACATATCTGAGTTCTGACTACATAATTTTGTTCCATAAATTCCCAATTGATCAATTAAAGATTTTTTTATTATCCAGATCTATAACATATGCAAAGAGTGATACATCAGATATGTCATTTAGGTAAAATGATTTTTGTATAATTAAGATTCAGATAAAGCCATTTTTATAGAGAAATAATTAAAAACAATTCAGTAAACCATGATTTCAACTGGTCTCCTACAAAGACATTATGTCGTCTGTTATATAAAGTACATGTAATAAAATTTTACCTGTTTTTAGGAAAAAAAATGATTTACCTAGTAAATATATTTTAAAATAAGGTAAAAAATTTTAGCCACAGAATTGACCTTAAATTAAAAAAATATTTTGCTATAGCTAATATATTCACTCTTTCTGTCTACTAACTTGTTCTTTCCTGACTTCATATTGTGCAGTTTTGAAAAAGAACCATAAAAACCCTTTAAGCCTGCTAAAACCCCTAGATGCAATTATATATCTTTTCTTTTCACTGCCAAGAATCCACATATGACCTCTGTTGCTTCACTATTCACTCTCTACTTAATCCTTAGTAGTCTGACTTTCGTCTCCCAGAAATTACCAAAAATGCGTTTTGAAGGGTATCTAGGCTTTTTCTTTGTCATTTTTATCATAAGTCTCAAGCCATGAAAACCTGATACATAGAATTTGAATTAAACCTTTTAGTAGTGTTTTGTTGACTTTCCCACACCTCAGAATAACCTGTGGAGTTAGTTAAAAATTCTGATCAATGAAACCCTAACTCCCGAAATTCTGATCAGCAGTACTGGGGTGGGGCCAGGAATCCAAATTTTTCACAAAAATTTGAGGTGATTTTGAAGCATTGAGGAGAGGCTCTTTGAAGAGACACCACCTTAAGGGAATTGAATTAAGCAGAAGGAAAATGAAAGCTTTCCTATCTCAAAAAATTCTCTTCTCTTAGCTTCTTTGATGCTTTTATTTTCTTCTCTTTTATTTCCTGTGTTCTTCTCCCACTTCTTCATTGTATATCTCCTCATATTCTTTTTGTTTGGACATTTTTCATTTCCACAGATTGAACTATAATGTTTATGCAGAACTTTCCAAAATGTGTAACTGTTGTCTGTGTCTCCTTAACTCAGCCATATCTTTAAGTGTCCGTTGACTATTTACACATTTCATGTTAATTAAATCAGTTTACTTATTTCTGAAAATGGACAAGATTTCATTTTCTCTTTTTTCCTACTTAGTCTCTCTTCTTTGGTTACCAAATGCAGTGCATATTCCCTTCAAAATATCATTGACTAGCTTTAAATAGGTTTTAGTTGCTGCAGGACGAGAGGGATCGAGGAAAGCTAGAGTTCTGAAACCACATAGAGTTAAAGGGAAACAGTCAACAATTGAGAGAAATCTGGAAACATGGAGGAGAGATGTTGGTTTCCTGTCAGGGATTTGAACAATAGTGGCGTTGGGTGTAGGGGATCCAAATCTCCAAAAAGACTTGGAGAACACAAAGAACTTATCCTAGTGGCAAGGGAATCAAAATATGAACTCAGGCACTAGTGATGGACAAAGATCCAATTTTTAGAACTAGAGTAGCGATTTTATCAAAATAAAAGAAAGAAAAGTGTATTTATCCAAACTATGATTCATTCATTCATTCAGTTATTCAGCAGACATCTTTGAAAATCTACTACATGTCAGACATTGTCCAATGGACTAGGAATACAGCAGTGAACAAAAGAGTCTCTGCTCTCAAGAAGTTTAAATTCTAAAGAATAAAGGAATAAAAACATAAATGATCAGGATAGTTTTGTGACAGTGCTGTGAAGACTATAAAAGGGAGTATGTTGTAGAGTAACTGGGATTGGAGGTTGAGGGGAGAAAAGAAGGGCTACTTTCAACAAGATGCTCAGACAAGGAAGGCTTCTCTGATGAGTATTGGAGCTGAGTTATGATTGGAAAGAAGTTTCCAACTTAGAGTCATTTGAAGATCCAGAGGCAGAGTGTTTGATGCAACAGGACAAAGGGAAAAGTGAGCAGAAAGAACTGTGGCCAAAATAAGATTTGAGATTATGAGGAATCTAAAGAAGGCTGCTGTGCTTGGAGCGTAGTGAGCAATGGCAGAGAAATGGTGGGAAGTGAAGTCAGAGAGATACTTGGAAGACAGATTGTGCAGGTCTTTATAGACAATATAACGTTTTTGGATTTTATTCCAAGTTCAATGCAAAGCCATAGAAAATTTTAAGCAAAAAAGTGAGAATTATATTTCTAAAAGATAACTGTGGATTCTATATGGAGAATGAACTATAGAAATACAAGAGACGATGCAGGTAAAACAGAAAACTATTGTAGAAGTCTAGGAGAGAAATAATTTTGGCTTGATCTTGAGTGATAGAAGTGGAGATGAAGAAAAGTGGAGATATGGAAAATATATTTGGGAGTTAAAGCTGATAAGATGTGATGCATCAGCTTTGGGAGGGGTTAAGGAGAAAGGAATTAAGGGAAACTCCTAGGTTTTTAACTTGAGTGAATGGTGGTACCATATAACGAAGTGGAAACATTTGTAGAGAGACAGATTTCGAAGGAAATAAATATTTCTGCTTTGTCTGTGTTGATTTAGAGAAGCCTAATAAACAGCCAAGTGTCGGAGTCAGAGACGAAGTGGGATCTATAAGTCTGGAATTAAGTGGAGAGATATAGGTAGAGAATTATTTGAAAGTCATCTTTATTTAGAGGCTTGTCAAGAGGAGTCTAGCCAACAAAGGAAATAGCAAGGAAGTAGGCTTTTAGTCAGGAGTGTGGTGTTGCATCAACCAAGAGAAAAGAGTGTTTTATAAAAAAGGAATAGTTCATTGCGTCAAAAGCTGCTTTAAATTTCAGGGAAGTGCAAAACTCAAAGAAACAATTGCATTTAGCAAGATAAAGGTTATTGAAGACCTTTATAAGAACTGTCTCAGAAATTTTGTGTAAATGAAGGAGGGAATCCAATATTGGTGTAGGTTGAGAAGAGAATGGGAAATGAGGAAATGGAGATAATTATAGAAAGTTTTTTGAAGAAACTTTGATGACAGATAAATGTGACAATATATACAATGTTAAGATTGCAGCTGATGAGATACTGGTTTTTAAATTTTCTCCACACCAAGCCAAAGATACCTGAGATGGGAGTGAGATTGGGCATCTAAACAGAGAAAACTGGATTCTGGTTAGGATTATTGCCGAGCTACAGGGCAAGCACACAGCACAGATCACAACTACATAATAATAATTACAATTAATTATTTTTTCCTTTAGTCAAGCTCTTATGCCTTGAATATTGGTCTCCTTGTTTTCAATCTCCTTTTAAAATCTATTCTTCATAAAACTCCCAGATGAATCTTCCTAAACCATAATTTCCCTACTTTAATGATTCTCTAATACTAAAAATCATAATCAACATTATCCATGTTTCAATCTACAAAATAGCCCCAATTTGCCTCCTCAGCTTGATTTCTCAGTTCTTTGCATCTTTGCTTCCAGCAAGATAGTTCTACTTCTTGCCTCCTAAGAGGTATAAACATATCTTACACCTATTTGCGGGGGCTAATGTCTTTTTGAAAGTAGTCAGTAGTAGTTAACAACGTGGATTCTGGAGCTGGCCACCTGGATTCAGTCTGCCACTTACTGTCTTGTGCTCTTGCACAAATTTCTTAACCTTTTTATGCTTCAGTTTCCCTGTCCATAAAATCAACCTGTTTCTCATGGTCATTGTGAGGAATAAATGACAGCATCTGACCCATAGTAACTACTTTATACATGATAACAATTATCATTCTTAATTCCTGAAATGCCTTCCTCTTCTTTTCTTCTTAGAATCTCTGCTTCAAAGAATAACTCCATTTGAGGTTTTCTATAAAGATTTCCTGATGCATTCACTATGGCTTCTACCTTTTCTGACCTTACAATACTTGCTCGATCATGCCATTCATCTGCCAATTATTCATATAGTAACTTAGGAATTCTTAATAAGTATGTATGAGATTGCCTTTTTATCCTGAAATTTTTATATATTCTTTTCAAATATGTGGTAAACTCCTTAAGACCTAGATGATGATTTTATTTTTTCTCTATTGCATTTAGCATCCTGTTTTTCACATTTTTGTTTGGTAGAGTTAACTGATAAATTTATACTACTTTCTAATGTATATATTATTACGTATTTTTTCCATCAGCAAGGTAGTCATATACAGTTACATAAATCTGGGTTTACTTTAAGTAATCCACTAATATATTTGAGTAATTCTGTCTTCCTCTATGCTGCTTATGCCCTCTTCCCTTGAATTGGAAAGAATTACAGATTTAACATTTTCCAAAAATCTTTGAGATCAGATCAGAGAAAACAAAGTAAACATGGGTCACTGGATGGAGAAGGAGGAGAAAACAGGAGGAAGGTCAGTTTCTAATTAAGGAAAAGTGAAAGTGAAGGAATGTTATAGAGAAGCAAGAACGGAAAACTATATAGAAGAAGACGATGAATAATGAAGGAGACAGAAGAACAAGGAAGTAGAAGAGGAAAATAGAAGTGAACATGTGGAAAGTGTTAGATAAAGGTGGCCTGGGGCAAATAGAAGTATAGAAAATAGGATCACAGATACTCACCTGGTCACATCCCAAAACAAATCCCACATGTGACAGAGCTGAGGTCTAAAAATCAAGGCTTAGATGTAGCACAGAAATATATTTGTCAAACTTCTGGGTCAGGGAGAATACCTTCTTATGGTAGAAGTACCATAAGAAGCGATAGAAAAGGTGCACAGATGTAATTGAGAAACGCAGGCCTCAATCAAAGAACGAACATAAACGGGAAAACAATTGGCATTAAACATTTTACCACATATTTAGTTTCATTTGTAGTCAAATACAATAAAAACGAAAACCCCAGTTTTCACCTAGCAAATTCTCAAAGGTATAACATATACAACACTTAGAAGGTGTAAGAAATTGTAAAACAACAGTAACAGTTACAATAAGTAACTTTTATTGGTGGGCACTCCGTACCAGGTACTGTTTTAGTTCAAGCTTATATTTTTCTTATAAGGTTTAAAATAGTATTTGGTGCTGCTATTTTAGAAAATATTTTAGCAATAAGTATTAAGACTTTTAAAATCACAGCAAGCTTTGAACCATTAATTTCATTTCCAGGAATCTTCCCTAAAGAAAATTCCCGAATAAAGAAAATACTTTATGATAACAACTAACATACATGTGCTTGTCACTGCCATGTACTTTTCTGAGGGTTTTATGTACACTATTGACACATGAGTCACTTATTTCTTGAAACAGATCTATGAAGCAGATATTTTATTATTATCATTTTGCAGATGACATAACGGAGACACAGAGAACTTAATGATTTGCCTAGTCATGTAACTAGTAAGTAGCTGGGCTGGAATTTGAATCAAGGAAGTTGGGCTCTAGAGTCTGTGCTCTCAGTCACAATCATGAATGATAAAATTTATTGCAATATTACTTATACAAGCAAAATTTTAAAGCAATCTAGATTTCCTCAATAAGTAATTATAGTACTAATACTCAATGGACTTTTTTTTTTTTTGCTTGAGGAAGATTGTCGCTGAGCTAACATCTGTGCCAATCTTCCTCTATTTTGTATGTGGGACACTGCCACAGTATCACTTGATGTGTGGTGTGTAGGTCCGTGCCTGGGATCTGATCCCGTGAACCCTGGGCCGCCGAAGTGGAGCAGGTGAACTTAAACACTGTAACCCCGGGCTGGCCCCTCAATGCACTTTTAATGATTAAAAATGATCGCTACGGAGTCTAGAGAACAGAAAATGCTTATATAATTTTAAGTACAAAAGGTAGTTTAGCACCAAATTCTCAATTCCGTGCTCTCTTTCTCACAAACACACACATGCACACACACATCCATGCATAGAAAAGATAGAAAACAAAGAAAGAATATTAAGAATGTTATTGCTTAGCATGTTGTCTATTTGCTATGAATGTAGGTAATTTTTAATCTTTAGTGTTTCCATGTTTTCCGTAAGTAACCCATATTAATTTACCATAAGTAAACAGTACCTTAAACAAGATCACATAAGAAGTTTTTACTTTACTTTTACCATTTAAGGTAAGAGTTAGAAAGGGAGAATAATGTGAACAGGGGATCAACAAACAAGCAAAGACTAAATTATCTTCATTTTAAAATTTTATGTCTATTATCCAGTCAATGGGACCATACTCACAGTTACTGGAGCTTAAAATAGCCTATGAGTAAAAACATGCACAAAAAACAATCAATGTAGGTATATTTTCACGGCTACCTTTAAAGGCATCACTAATGCTCAGTTAGTTCTGCTTTGGAATAGTGCAGGCTATTTATAATCCTATTGATTTGAATTCACAAGCTCTATTTAAAAAAAATTAACAGAACGTTTTCACACGTGAAAATTTGAATCAAAGACATTATTCGATATTCATGTAAACTATAAAAGATTTGGGAGGCCATTTATGTCAATCAGCATTCTGAATAAAAGTATGAAATTATTGACTGTAAGAAAACCTAGACATCACCTTCACCTTAAATCCACCCAGCTCAAAATTAGCCATTTAATAAGGCAACAATATAAATTTCAATTGTGGACTCTTAAGCAGAAATTATAGCCCCCATTCCCTATTCCTCGTTTCAATGATGGCAAAATTAATGCATATCTAAAAAAAAATATGACATATTAGAAAAAAATACTTCTTGGATTTTCAGGTAGCCTGAAGCTTTAAATTTGATCTATCAGTGACAGACATTGTGGCCTTCAGCAAACCACTTAATATTTCTGGCTTATAGTTTACCCATGTTCACCTATAAAGTGCACACTTCATACAGATGATCTCTAGGGACTTTTCCTACTTCTTTCTTAGAAACTCTGAAAAATTAAGTTTGTTTAGCATGATACTATGCTATAGAATTTTATGATTTATGGAAAACAGCATTTGAAGCATATGCAAAGAAACAAATAACTGGCAGGCTTAGACCAAATCACTGAAGGTCACTGTTTTCTCCCCCAAACCTACAGTGGAAGAACTAACAAGCATCATCGCACAAATTAAGTGAATAACAAACTAAGAGAAACTAAGAATAATTAACATTACAGTAGGGTTAAGTGATAATCATTTTTTAATGGATTTTTTTCTTTTGCTCTACTAATATTAAATACCATTTCAATCACATTTTAAACAAATATTCATCCTCAGTAGAGTGAACCTAAAAATCTACTTGAAAGGTTTAGGAGAGCCAAAGAGTAAGAATTTTTTAAAAACAAAAAAAGATTCTTTTAGGGCTGGAGTTATCACAGTTGCACAATGTCTCACCTACACCCTTAAATTTTAAGATGTGAGTAACTCTCAATGGAATTAAACCAAAGAGAAAAGGAAAATCAAATTAGAGTTAGCATAGTATGAGACTGTCCCTTATTTACATGTATGATGCTTGAGAAGAGAAACTGTAGCCCAAGGACTAATTGAATGCTCTGTACTACAGAGGCAGGTACTAAATATTAACAAGTCTACCACTTAGGGGCACAAATAATTATGGTATTAATATTCTGCCTAGCCTGAAAAATGCATATCAGCTCCGTCTATATTTATTAATTTCTCTCCTCCTCTTTTGTTCTTTTTCACTGCGTGGCCTCCGTATTAACTGGGGAGGCAAAATAAATTTAAATCAAGTAATATATTTAAATTCTGTCTCAAAAAACCAACTCAAAGTGAATAGAAAAGGCAATTAGGTTATAGTATGTTTCACATCTCATGATGGCATAATTGAATTGGAGGATCGCTGAATTTCTTATTCCAGATATTATCACAATATATTTATCCTGCTTCACTATTTTCATTGTGGGGAAGGGTATGTGGCAGAGGAACATAGGGTAAAGCTGTGCCTGCACAATTTAGCCCCATTCTTTGTAGGTGATTTCTCAACTAATAGAATAAATTGAATGCATTCTTCATTTCTGTTAGTGTTTTTTTTATCTCAAACATTTCTTTTCTGTTCTTTCTTAACATTTCTACCTCTCTGCTTACCTTGCCCATCTATTTTGGAAGTGGTCTACTTTATCCATTAGAGCCCTTAGTATATTAATCATAATTGTTTTAAAATCCTGGTCTGATAATTCCAACGTTCCTGGCATATCTGGTTCTGATGCTTGCTCTGCCTCTTGAAATTGTTTTTCACCTTTTGATATGCCTTGTAATTTTTTCTTGATAACTAGGCGTGTTGAACTGGGTAAAAGGAACTGCTGCAGACAGGCCTTAGTAATGTGGTGGTGAGGTGTGGGGGGAAGGTAAGTGTTCCATAGTCGTAGGATTAGGTCTCAGACTTTAAGTGAGCCTATGCCCCTGGACTGTGAACTTCATAAGCGTTTCTGGGTTTTTTTCCTCCTTAGGTAGAATAGGATGGCCAGAGTGGGCTGGATTGGGTATTTCCTTTCCCCCATATCAGTCAGGCTCGGATAAAACCACAGCAGGTTAGTCTTTGGATAAGTAGCCTCCCCTGAGGGCAGGTCTTGTTATGAAGAACAGAGTGCTGTGTTATATTTAAATTATATTAAAATCATTCCTTTCCTCCCCCACCTGCCAGAAGAGGTGATTTTTCTCTGATGTTTACTGTGGAAACCTGATCCAGCTGCTGGGTGTAAATCTCACAATATTGTGGGGGCCCCCTAAGTCTAGGTCTCCCTGGGGTTTTTAATTCTCAGAGTTTTCTGCACTGAGCCTGCCGTAATTCATCAGTTATAGCTCAGGTTTTCCTGCCGGGCACTGGTTCCCATGGGAGTTTCCCCTTCAGGTCTCCTCTGGTGAGCAGTCCTTCAGGTATTTGCCTGTCTGTCTCTCCAATCTTGGGGCAGCAGTTTGCCCTGTGTCCTCCCCTCTTATGGGTCCAAAAAAAGTTATTTTTTTTTCTTCAATGTGTCCAACATCTTGCTTGTTTTTAGAATGAAGTGGCAACTTCCAAACTTCATACCTGTGGAACTGGAAGCCAGAAGTCCAGGATTTTTTTTAGAATTTAATATGTAAACATTTCAAGTGCTTAGAATAGGGCATACATTATGCATGATAGGTATTAGCTATATTATCATATTTTTAATGTATTATTATATAATTTACCAGATTACTATATTACTGTATTATGTAATGTACTTTTTGATATATGCCATTAACTGTATCCCTATATAAAGTATTGATATATCATAAAATGTTCTATATATTATTACTCTTTTACTATAGAGAATTACTATTTATATAGTAGCAATTAGCAGATTCCTTTCTAAAATACAGTTATTGAATTATAACAATATACAAATAACTAAATAAGACAGATAGACTTTAATAAAGTAACACATTTGTATGAAGAGCACCCAAATAAAGATAGAGAACAGTATTAGAGCCACAGAAGCTCCTTGGTTCCCCTGGTACGGAACACTGGGCTCTCTGATGGCACCACTCTGACTTCCAACAGCCTATACTAGTTTTACCTGTTTTTGAACTTTATGTGAATGAAACAGTTTTCCTTTATTACTGGCTTCATTTGCTTTACATTTTGTCTATAAGATTTATTTATGTTGTTGTATGTAGAAGTAGCCCCTTCATCTTCATTGATGAATTGTGTAAATAAACTACAATTAACTTATTCATTTTTATTATTATTGTTACATTGGAAAAAACCGCTCAGATAATGTTCATTAGACATACTGATAGTGGGCATGCTTATATCATATCTGATCTTTCAGTAATTCACCAATTCACCATAAAGATGATGCTTGCTTTGGAATTTTATAGATATTCTTTTATCAGACTGACATTTTCTCTATTCTTACTTTCCTAAAAATATTTTTTAATGTGTGAATATTGACTGTTATCAAATGTTTTACTGCATTTATTGATCGTCATTAGTGATTTTCCTTTGTTTTTCTGTCAATATGATGAATTAGATGACTATACAATTAAGGAACTCAGGCCAAAAATGAGAAAATCTTTTTTCTCTGTGAGAACAATTAATATGCAAAATATGCTATAGTAAAATTTAAACTTTGAAAATGATTTAAGAAAAATTGTTTACATGTATTTTCGAAAGAAGATCCACTGGAAAATTAGTATGCTGATTAATAATCATTGTCTGTAGATGAACTAATGGTTCCCAATAAACTGGTAGAATGGTTCTATCAAATTCAGTATTTGTGACTTTGAGAAAAAGTTGTAAAATCCTGGCTTTCATCCATAAACAAAAAGAATTGGTCTGTTAGGCACATAAAACACTGATTTGTCCTGATCTGAGACCAAGTACACCACAAAAGCAAAGTATATGCTACCTATAAAATACCTAGTCCACGTCATAATTTAAAGACAGTTTTACTATGCCCACCTAAATTCAGAATTCAATATGATATTAAATTTCTGCTTTGAGGCTATAAAAGCTAGAAGGAATCCTTGATTAGAAAAAAGCGTGAGCAAACTAGACTGCAGAGAATTCTTTGGAGAATAGGAATGATACATTTGACAAGCAGATAAAATTAAAATTTTTGCTTTTTGGTAAGGATTGTTCTTTACTTTTTTTTTTATTGGAAACATCATTGCGCTATCTCAGTAAGCTTCCCCCCACCCTCAACACCATGGTTTTTAAAGAACCAGATGAAGAATAATTTTTTTTCATTCGATGATGTTGCTTATTATGCGCCAAGCAACGTGCTGGGCGTCATAGGTGTAGACGAGAGGCTCCCTGCCCTTGTGGAGCATCCATTTTCGTGCGTACGTCTCCTAAAACTCAGGATTAGGGTGTCACTGCAGAAAAATGACTTTTAAGAGGATTGTAACGCTTTGAAATCCAGAGTGAAAGAAAAAATGTAGTGTGAACCCTTAAATACTTTTTTAAAAAATTAATAATTAATTTTGGTATGCCTTTCTTTTAAAAATAGAAAGGACTGAATTCTGAAGTGGTGGCCACATGTTGAATATGAAGTGATGTTATGTGATATTTGGTAGGAACACATCTGACAGCTTACCAGCATTGAAGGCATAGGTCTTCCAAAAGTAACAATCTAATGCTTTCTAGCTTTGTAAAGTCAAATCTGAAAAGCTGGTGGTGAAAGTCCTAACATCCCTATAACGTATATATAAGATTGGCAGATATAAAAGAAAACTCCCAAACTGATTCTTTTGGCTTTCTGTGCTATCCACGAATCAGGAAATAAAACCCTATTATGCAAAACGTATAATGTTACTTTCTGATATATATTGTTCCTTTCTTTGGCAGGGTAGACATATGGTCATATCTATATTCAGTTTAATATTTTACTAAAGCATTTGGGAAAGTAAATCCACTGCTTGATTCCCATACTGTATATTTTTCTGGCAATCTCCCATCATAAGAACAGTAGATATCCTACTTGTGAAAATGAAAAAAAGATAACAATGCCTTTAAAATATAGAAATAGTTTTGATAAACTCATGAAAATTTGGCAGTTTATTTTACAGAGGTAAAGACCTATCTATGAAAATCAATTATAAAATAATTTTATTTATTTAACTAAATAAATTTAATAATTATGTGAGTTCTTTCTTTAATAACTTTCATATTCCATCAAGAAGTCTTAGTTATGAATTCTCCAAGCTTTTCTTTGTTTTTAAAAAGGCTTGTCAAAGAACTACATTGTTGTGCTCTGACTTGAAGTGCTATTTTAATAGAGTGCTCAAATTTCTGATTTATGAGATCTCTAGAATTCAGATGAGACTTTCATCTTTTTATAACATTTTTCTAACATTTTTTATAGCATTTTTCTTTATAACATATAATATGGAATCAAGAATATCTTCCTAAACCTCAATAAAGCCAACCCTGGTGGTCCAGTAGTCACAAGAGAGATGTTGTTGAAATGTAACTATTTTAATATTCTACTGCCTTGAATCTTATTTTGCCTAGATTTCCCTGAAGTGAGTGTGCCTCATCTCTGTAAGATTTCTTTGATGGCTTGAATTTATACTCTAACATTGGGAACTCTGCCTACCTTTACGGGGCACTCAACTAGTCTTATAGAAGTAGTGTACAGAGATTTGTACCTTCTTTGAATATTCATCTCACATAGTTGCTGATTCTTAAGAATGTGGCATGAATAGAATTTCTGGAAAATTGTGCCTTCAAAAGAATCTACTTCAAGACTGCATCATTACCATAGGAATGTAAAGGCACGGCTGTTTTTAGGAAGGAAAAAATAAAGCATGTAAACTAACATTTTGCTTAGTCCCACCATATGATTGTATCAACTAAATTAATGAGAAACCTTAGAAGCATTATTTTCCTATCATATATATCTACTTAAAATTATAAAATGATTCCTGATCTTGTTAAATTAAAAAAGTCAGTAGGATATTTGAACTTTGAACCTTGGTATTATGGAAACATTGATATTTGCCCTCTGTGAAATAAAATTGGAATTTTATGGCATGCCTCTAGTCTAGTTAATTTCTCCTAGGGGATCATGTCTATAGTTTGTCTTCTGGAAATGGTGTCCTTGTGGGTACAATGAACTGTCAGCAGGTTCTTCAGTGGGTACAATGAACTGTCAGTAGGTCTGGCCAGTTGGGTCTCAGAGCATGCACTTCCACACTACTTTACTGTAAAAATTAACTTACTATGTAAATGATGAGATTCTTTAATCAATAATATTTTTCAAGTGATTATGAGACACAGAAACATAATACAGAAAAAAATATTATCAAAGTTTTGTGATGCTCCAAACTGTAACGGTTATTGATTCTGTTTAATGAAACGTAGAGTTTTGAACTTAACAATGTAGATGTTTGTCGGTTCTGAAATTTTGGGGGCCATTCAAACTTCAATTCTCCTTTCCCTTCAAAACAAAACAAAACAAAACTAGCTGTCTGCTTTGTCAGAGATAAACACCAATATAAACGTCATCATGGCTTTACGAAGAGGTACTGGAGAAAAGATCTTTTCCTTGTTAGCTGCACTACTCCTTACTAACACTTTCTGTGTAATGAACCATATTCCAATATCCTATCTCAATCTTTATACTTTATATTACAACCAAAAAAAGGAAGAAATATCTTTCTCTTCTTCTTCACTTAAGACTTAGTGGCATCTACCTTCTGGTTAGCATATGAATAACTGAATAACTAAACAAATGAAATAATTTATTTTACTAAATTATGCATTTGATAATCTATATCTAGTTTCATAAACACATTTCAACATACTTATTATAGAAGGTTTTTTTTAAGTTAAAGAATAAAATCTACATGCTCTTTTTAATTTATTTAACCTGCTTTTACCAGAAAAGAAATAGGTTCAAATGGTTTGAGGTTTTTTTGTGCCAAGTCTCTTTACCACTACCAAAATAATTATTACATTAAGAATAAAAAATAGCATAGTTTGTCAGTTTCCAACTATAACAAAATCATGAGATTAAAATGTTTTCTTCCCTATGCAAGATGATTTTGTTATTAGTACTCTGAGACTATCAGAGTATTGAACAATTACAGTTTTCCAGCTATATTTCTGAAAGATTATAAACAATGTCTAGAACTAGGACCAAAACAGCTAGTGCCATTTAAATAGCTTCCTGATGTCTAGGAACAAATGCCTATTTTCTTTATTGTCTCAGTTTGGGGTGCCCCATAGCAGATTTGAGATAAAAACTTAGATGCAGGTACTATATTTAGTAGGTGATGCAAAGAAATAAAAATGAGGGACTAGGGAAAATGCTACCAGAAGAAAGAAAAAGCCAATATAGGTGTTTTAATGTATGGGTTATTGGGGCTCAGTTCTGCTGGGCAACGTCTGAGAAACCATGTTGAATGTGCCTCAGGACTGTTTCACTGAGGGATAGGGAAGCACAGTATTTGTTCTCCACAGTTTCAAGTGAACTCAGAAGTGAGCCAAGGAATTATGGAGTGCTTTATCAAACAGAATCCACTAATATCTACCTCTTGCATTGCTCAGATATGGTTGTGCCCAATACTGATTCCACTCTGCCGTTGGCATTTCAAAATGGTGGCTGTCCTCAGTGTCTAAAATGAAAGCATGAAATGAGAGGGTTAGTGAAATCCCTCTGCTGCTACAAATGGAGGCCATAACTGATACTCAACACCTTTCTCTACCTCCCATTTTAGAGACCCATCATCTTAGTGAGCACTTCTACTGTTTTTTGCATTGCCTAGTGTGACACAGATCTCTATTCCTGAGGTTTTCAAGTCTTCAGTTACATTGTCATTATCAGTTTATGATTGCTGCAAAAGGTCATTTACTCTCATTAGAAGTATAGAAGCACTAAGAGGTATCTCAGTGAATTGCCCACACTCCAGACACATTCCTCCACGCCCTTGTTTTGTAGCAGTGACTCGAGCATCTCATTATGCCAGTTATGAGAATATGCCTCTCAGACTGTGGGGAGACTTAATTGTCTGAGCTCTGAAAATAAGCCCATGTTTCCCTTGGACTATTCTCAGCCAATGATTGAACACGTAAGGGATACTAAGGCAGCCCCATTCCTGAGAGGTGCAGGACTCCTCTGACAAGCACCTTTGACTCAAGGACTCCCTGTCAGCTTTGCCAAACTCTGTTAGAATTACACTGTCTGAGATGCCTCTATCCAATCTTCCTTCCTTCCTCTCTCTCCTTCACCTGGGATTAAATCTTCCTCATAGTCTGATAGCTCTCCCTGCCTCCTCTTCATTTTCCCTCACAGATGTTGCCATATTAAATCTCTTGCATGGTTAATGCCATCTGGGTGTCTGTTTCTCTGAGGACCTTATATCACACAAGGGATACCAGGACAATAAACATTATAGAAGATTCCATAGCAGAGATAGAGAAGGATGACTGTCTAAGGCAAGAATATAGATATCTTCAATTATGGACATCTCCAAAGGGCTGTCTCACCTTCAGAATTCCCTTGCCCCTGTTGCTTGAGGTCTTTTTTTTCCAACCTAATCATCAAAATTCAACTTCTTTCCAGTCCTGCTTTGTCACTACTTTTCTGGTGTGGTTCCTGATAGCAATCTCCAATAAACCTCTTGCAAGAAATCTCCATTTTGAGGACACCAACCTATGACTGTGTAATGCAAACGTCTTCCTCTATCTCTTCGATGGAGTCTTCCATAAAGTTTACGTTGTTCAGTAAGGCTTTTGTTTACGACAATCTTTTTGTAGGACTTGAAGAAGAGTTGAGCTCCAGGCTTAGGTTTATGCAGCAAAGAGATGCCCTAAAGATAAAGAGATCTTTGGAGAATGAGTCTTTGTGAATTTGCGCAAAAGTTGATGAAGGATTTCCCCAGGCATTGCTTGGGGAGGGGTTGAGGAAAGAATATCAAGCTCAAGTGAGCATCCAGTTGACATCAGGTTACTAATTTGATCATAATAAACCTATGATATTAAAATTCTTAGGGAATCTCTGTAAAGACTGGAATGTATTTGGAACTAGAACACCAGTTAGAATTGAAGGCTGAAGATTAGACTTGAGTGTTTTCCACTTGGAGGTAAGAGTCATGGCCATAAAAAGGAAATATGCTTTGAAAGAAAATATTTAGTCAAAATTGCTGACAACCTTCTCTAAATTTGCAACCCTAACCTCACTCTGACATTCCCCATTTTTATTTACTGCTTTGCTATTCTTCTTAGCTCTTTTCACATTTAACTTACTCTATATTTTAGTTATTAATCTTGTTTACTGTTTGCCTACCTCGTCTACAATGTAATTTCTATGAGGGCAAGATTTTCTCTTCTTATCACTATGGAATCCCCAGAACCTAGAATATAATGCCTGGCTCATAGTAGGTTCTCAATAATTATTTGAGAATAAATGAATATGAATGAGTAAATGAATTTCAAACGAACTTGGATAAGGGAGTTATATGACAGAAGTCAGTTTTTTCACTGAAGTGGAAGGCAATTTATTTGCCCCACAAAAAAGAATAGTGTAGATCTGGAATTTAAGTAAGAAAGGTAAGTTTCACTGTAGCTTATGTGTGAAATGTACTGATATACTTTTCAAACTTTACTCCACTTACAAATCACCTGGCAATCTTATTAAAATATGAATTCTATTTCAGTCATTCTAGAGTATGACTTGAGAGTCAGCATTTCTAAAAAAACAACCACATGATGAGGATGCTGCTGGCCTAAGGCCGTGCTTTGAGTTGCAAGTTGCTAAGAAATCAACAGGTGGTGTATATAAGTACATAGTACAGCATATTGGGGAAAAGTCTGGGTTTGAATCAGAAGATTGGGTTTGTCTAATGATGATACTAACTAGCTTAATATTTTGTGGATTACTGTGCATGAAATTGTACCCATTTAATTTCAGTTTAAATTATAGGTTTCAATTTTGTTGGGCAAATGTAATCGGCAGTATATTCAACAGTATGGCACAGCCTAAGATACAAATGAAAAGTGTTCTCAGATTCTAGATCGACATGCCAGATTAAAAAATAAGTCAAGAGAGCTTAGTTTCTATTACAAGTTCTGTACAGCTAGAAACTGATTTTGAGGTTACTTTTAGATTGAACAAGTTAAAAAATTTAATAGGGTTAGGGGGCCAAATCAGGTGAGGCACAGTCAATGAATCAGAAGGGGATAGTTATAAAAATCAGTATGACATAGAAGGGCATTATGCAGAGAGTAGTTGGAAAGAGAGAGCACCACATTTTAATTCTCTGCTGCAAAGAAGAAGTCAAAAATTTATTGCTGAAATAAGATAAACTAGATTATACTGTGAAAAAAGAAAATATAATAAAAATCTTTGACTCTGCTGAGATTAATAACCTTGGGATTAGTGTTGTCAGTAGAACTCATTAAACAGGAGAAAAATTAGGTAAGACATGGATATGAACTGGATGTAAACATAAAGTTAGAAAAATCTCTCTCTGAATATAAAATTATTCTAATTTCAAGCAAATTATATGGCCATAATTGATTTAAGACCAGAAGCATGAATTTTCTCTTGTGAATTGCACTAAAAGCCTACTCCTCATTCCCTCTGGTGTATCCAAAGGTTACGGGTAAAAATTTACTCATGAAACTGGGTAAAAAATAAACTATTTGGATTATACATATTTTACTACAAATGCAAATTACTTATTTTTCATAATATTCTTGACGGTTCCTTCTTAATACCTGTTAGAATTGATCAAAAAGTGTATTCCAGGTTTACTTAAGTTGCTGAAATTTTGACTTGTTTCAATGACTTTACACACATGGTTTAAGACAAAATAATTATTTTAATGAATTTATTAATGATTATGATTTTTTACTTACAAATTATTTCCTACTCCTCTGGCTTAACTTTTTAGTTGTATTATACAAATTGGCGAAGGATAAAAATGGACATATTTTCTGCATAAGTATGCAGATGCTTCACTATTTCTCCTCTATGGCTATCCGTTTTGAGATCTCATCAAAATTTGAACTTGTTCTTCTGGTTTCATAATCCCAAATAGAGCAAAGAATAAATATTCCAAGATGATTTTGTGTTATTTTTCTTTCCTATTTGAACTGATTGCATTTAGGAAGATGATGTCAAATAAGAATTAAACCTTGACAATCCTAGAGCAAACATATACAAATAACATGATTATGAGATTTTCTTTTGTAGGTTGTTAAGTTTCAGATTGTTAACTTTCTCTCTTTTAACATTATAAAATATTTTTTTAAAAAACACTATGAAATGTTAAGTATAAAAAATGCAGATTCTGGCAGTTAAAGATTATGTAGCTTTTCATAGCCTATTTTGACACCTCTAGAAGAAAAAAAGTTTGTTTCAAAGCTTTGATTGTCTATAATAGGAAGTAGAAAATTGAGCACCTGATGAAACAATTGAAAAGTTTTTATCTGTTTCCAATTTATTTTCTCACAAATAATGGTTGAAATTGAAGGTATAGATAAGTAAAAGTGAAGTCAAATTGTTTTGCATTATTAAAGACTTAGAAATTGAGGTAAATTATATCTTTAGTGCACTAAACTATACCAGGAGAAAAACTTCATGTCAGAAACTTAACAGAAATATACAATGAAATAATCATATCTTATTTTGAAAATATCCTTAAAATATTTTACCCAGTGAAGCCCCATGACACGGAAGAAATGGCAAATAGTTCAATTTTCTTTCTAGGCAACTTATTTTTTTTCTGTGTTTTACTTGTGCCTCAGTGGAGTAGGTTAATATCTCGGAAACTAATTTATAGTTAAAATATGGTTATTTTTATTCTTCCTTAGTTTTCCGAATTAAAGAAAAATCTAAGGCATTGCTGGAACCCTTGACATCAACTAGAATCTAACTAGGATACAACCCCTTTTCCATAAGCATTATAAATATTTGCTTTATACCTGGGCACAGTGACAACTTCTTGACTGAGTTAAACAGCTTCTTAGTTCATAACTCACTGACTATATACCTCAATACACCTCTAAGTTTAGTGATTCTGAAAGATTTAAGGTATGTGACAAAGATGAAAGCCATTATCAGTGATTTTCTTTATTTTACTCTCCAATGTCAAAGCATAATCGTCAAAAATTTAAAACATGACTCATACAAATGTAGAATGATCACATTTCAAAGATTTTATTTAACACGTAAATGAGTTAACCAGAAATATGAAAAAGCTGTCTAAATTAGAGGAATAAAGATTATATAGTACAGAACTGAAATAAGTTTAATGAGATCATTAACATCCTATGTGACAATAAAACCGTAACCATTGGGGTGGTGTTTACCAGGAAAAAAATATCTAACAGACAAGGTCAACAAGTTAGTGTGTAACTTCAAAGAGTCTGAGGTCTTAATTTCATGGTAAATGACAATGTCAAACAAAAGTACATTCTCCTAAAAATTAAATATTCTTTGGGTGATCCTGTTAAACATTGTACCAGTATGATATTGAAATGATTTGCTGAAATCTCTTATGCCAATTTCCAAGTGGTACATAATTTTTCTTAACAGTAACTCCCAAACCAAAGTTTAAAAATAAATTTTGGGGGCCAGCCTGGTGGCTTAGTGGTTAAATTCATGCACTCTGTTTTGGCTGCCTGGGGTTTGCAGGTTCAGATCCTGGGCATGGACCTACACACCGCTCATCAAGCCTTGCTGTGATGGTGTCCCACGTACAAAATGGAGGAGGATTGGCACAGATCTTAGCTCAGGGCCAATCTTCCTCAAGCAAAAAGAGAAAGGTTGGCAACAGCTGTTAGCTCAGGGCCAATCTTCCTCACCAAAAAAAAAAAAAAATTGATTATATGTGTATGTGTGTATTTAAGTGAGTGTATGTAAAAAAGAGAAAATACTTAATTCTCAATATTTTAATTTGAGAGAAATAGTGATTGTGGGTAAATTCATTCATAGAAAATTAAAGACTTGCTTAAAAAATGACAATCCTTTTAATGTACTGTTGAATTCTGTTTGCTAGTATTTTATTGAGGATTTTTGCATCTCTGCTTATCAGGGATATTGGCCCGTAATTTTCTTTTCTTGTGATGTCTTTGTCTGCCTCTGGTATTAGTGTGATGCTAGCCTCATAAATTGAGTTTGGAAGTGTTCTCACTTCTAAGAGTTTAAGAAGGATTGATATTATTTCTTCTTTGATTATTTGGTAGAATTCACTGGTGAAGCCTGGGCTTTTACACATTGGGAGGCTTTTCATAACTGATTCAATTTCCTTATTTGTTATTAGTCTGTTCAAGTTTTCTATTTCTTCTTTATTCAGTTTGGGTAGAATTGATCAATTTTTTTCTAGGTTTTATAATTTATTGGTATATAATTGTTCATAATACTCCCTTATGATCTTATTTTTGAGGTGTCTGTTGTAATATCTCCTCTTTCACTTCTGATTTTATTTATTTGAGCCTTTCTTTTTTTCTTAGTCTAGTTAAAGGTTTGTCAATTTTGTATATCTTTTCAAAAAACCAACTCTTATTTTTGTTGATTTTTTTTCTATTTGATTTATTTCTACTCTAATTGTCACTGTTTCTTTCTTTCTGCTAACTTGGGCTTAGTTTGTTCTTCTTTTTCTAGTTCCATGAGGTGTGAGGTTAGGTTGCTTATTTGAGATCTTTCTTCCTTTTTAATATTGGTGTTTATTGCTATAAACGTCCCTCTTGGAACTGCTTTTGCCTCATTCCATAAGTTTTGGTATGTTGTGTTTTTATTTTGATTTGTCTTGAGATCTTTTTTTAGATCCCTTTTGATTTCCTTTTAGGATTACACACCATGATCAAATGAGATTTATCCCTGGGTTGCAAGGATGGTTTAACATATGCAAATCAATCAAAGTCATACAGCACCTTAGCAGAATGAAAGATAAAAACCACAATATCATCTCAAAAATGCAGAAAAAGCATTCAACAAACTTCAACATCTATTCATGATAAAAACTCTCAGTCAAATAGATTGAGAAGGAACGTACCTCTGAGAGACTTACAGCTAACATCATAGCTAACATAACCAGTGAGGAAAACCTGAAAACTTTTCCTCTAATATCTGGTACAAGGCAAGGATGTCAAGTCTTACCACTTCAATTCAATATTGTAATGGAAGTCCTAGCCAGAACAATTAGACAAGAAAAAGAAATAAAAGGCATCCAAATGGGAAAAGATGAAGTAAAATTATCTCTGTTTGCACATTACATGATTATATACATAGAAAACTGCAAAGACTCAACAAAAATCTATTAGAACTAATAAAAAGATTTATTAAATTTGCAGGGTACAAAATCAACATACAAAAATCAGTGGCATTTGTGTAAACAAATAATGAACTATCTGAAAAGGAAAAATTAAGAAAATAATCCCATTTACAATAGTAACAAAAAGAAGAAAATACTTAGGAATAAACTTAAGCAAAGAAATGAAATATTTGTACACTGAAAATTATAAAACATTGTTGAAGGAAATTTAAAGACACAGATAAATGGAAAGACATCTTGTGTTAATGGATTGAAAGAATTAATATTGTTAAGGTGTCCATACTACCCAAAATCATCTACAGATTCAAGGAAATCCTTATCAAAATCCCAATGACATTCTTTACAGAAATAGAAAAAACAACCCTAAATTTATATGGAGCCACAGAAGATGCTGAATAGCCAAAACAATTCTGAGCAAGAAGAATGAAGCTGGAGGCACCACGCTTTCTGCTTTCAAAATATATTACAAATCTAAAGTCATCAAAAAAATATTGTACAGGCATAAAAACAGACATATAGACCAATGGAACAGAATAAAGGGCCCAGAAATAAACAAATGCATTTTCAGTCAACTGATCTTTCACAAGGGTTCCAAGGACACACAATGGGGAAAGGATAATTTCTTCAATAAATGATGTTGGGAAAACTGGATATCCACATGCAGAAGAATGAAACTGGATCCATATCTCATACCATATACAAAAATCAACTCAAAATGGATTAAGGACTTCAAGGTAAGACCTGAAACTGAAACTACTCAAAAAAACATATGGCAAAGAATTCTTGACGTTGGTTTAAGCCACGATTTTTTGAATATGACCCCCAAAACATAGGCAACAAAAGCAAAAATAGACAAGTGGGATTGCATCAAACTAAAAATCTTCTGCACAGTAAAGGAAACCATCAACAGAATGAAAAGGCAACTTATAGAATGGGAGAAAATATTTTCAAACCATATATCTGATAAGGGGTTAATATCCAAAAAATATAAGGAACTCCTACAACTCAATAGCAAAAAAACCCCCAAATAACTCAATTAAAAAATGGACAAAGCACCTGAATAAACATTTCTCAAAGGAAAACATACAAATGTCCAACAGGTATGGGAAAAAGTGCTCAACATCACTAATCATCAGGGAAATGCAATTCAACACCACAATGAGATATCACCTCATACCTGTTAGAAAGGCTCTTATCAAAAAGACAAAAGATAAGAAGCGTTGGCAAGGATCTAGAGAAAAGGAAACCCTTGTATCCTGTTGGTGGGAATTTGAAATTGTGCAGACACTATGGAAGACAGTGTGGAGGTTCCTCAAAAATTTAAAAATAGGACTACACATGATTCAACAATCCCACTTCTGGGTGTGTATCCAAAGAAGATGAAGTAGGATGTGCACTCCCATGTTCTTTGCAGCATTATTCATAATAGCCAAGGTATGGAAACAACCTAAGTGTCCACTGATGGATGAATGAATAAAGAAAAGGTGGTATATAGATATATAATGGAACATTATTCAGCCTTAAAAAGAAGGAAATCCTGCCATTTGTGACACCTTGTATGAACCTGGAGGACATTATGCTAAGTGAAATAAGTCAGACAGAAAGACTGCATAAGTCCTTTATTGTCCATCTGTTCTTGCATGCTGTCTACTTTATCCATTAGAACTCCTAGTATATTAATCATAGTTGTTTTAAATTCCCAGTCTGATAATTCCAACATCCCTGCCATGTCTGGTTCTATACTTGCTCTGTTTCTTCAAATCATGCTTTTTGCCTTTTGGTATGCCTTGTAATTTTTTTTTTTTTTTTGATAGCTGGACGTGTTCTGGGTAAAAGGAACTACGTACTAATGCCTTAGTAATGTGGTAGTGAGGTGTGGGGGAAGGTATGCATGCTATCATCCTATTATTAGGTCTCAGTCTTTCAGTGAGCCTATGCCTCTGGATTGTGATCTTCATAATGTTTCTTGAGGTTTTTTTTTCTTTTTTCTTGCTTAGGTGGGAAAGGATGGTAACATGGACTGGATTTGGGTATTTCCCTCCCCCATATCAGTTTCGCTCTGATAATACCACAGCAGGTTAGGCTTTGAATAACTAGTTCCCCTGAGGGCAGGTCTTGTTAAGAACAGAGTGTTCTGGTATATTTCAGAATGGCTTCTTTTCCTCTGCCATTTGTTCTGGAAGCCAAAGACGAGTTTTCTCTGATATTTGCTGTTGTAACCTGCCTGGCCTACTGGAGTAAACTAACAATTTTGTGTGTCTCCCAATGACTGGGTTCCACTGGTGTTTTTAATGCTCAGAGCCTCCAGCAATTCTTTTTTTGTTTTTCTTTGGTGAGGAAGATTGGCCTTGAGCTAACATCTGTGCCAATCTTCCTCTATTTTGTATGTAGGTCGCTGTCCCAGAATAGCTTGGTGAGTGGTTTAGGTCTGCGCCCGGGGATCTGAACCCGTGAACCCAGGCCACTGAAGTGGTGCACATGAACTTAACCACTATGCCACTGGGCTGGCCTCCAGCAATTCTTTAATTACACTTCAGGTTTTCCTACCCAGGCACTGGTTCCTCAGTCAGTTTCCACTCCTGAGCTCTGCTCCAGTAAGCCGAGACTCTCTGTATTTGCCTGTATCTCCAACTCTATGTCTTGTTCTCTCTTATGGATCCAAGAAGAGTTTTTAATTTTGCATTCTATTCAGGCTTTTACTTGTTGTTAGGACAGAGTGGTGATTTCCAAGCTCCTCACATGAGGATCCAGAAACTGAAGTCTTTCCCATTCCTTTTTGCTAATGATTGCTTTATAGAGAGCCAATGAGATGTGGTATAGGAGTTGTTTGAAAACTTCCTCCTGTCGAAAGAAATTCTAGGGGAAAAATGCTGTTTTTGTCTCTTGACATGACCTTGTATGCTGTCATGTCTTGACTAGAAGTCCTTTGGCCCTGGGCAGAAAACCCTCGGAATAAAAACCCAATTGCTCAGTATGGCAGATTAGAAAGATGTAAGGATCCGGGTTCTTGATGAAGTCACTGTTCTAACCTGCTGACTTCGTATTATGAAAAGAATCTCTCTTGTTTATGTCAAAATAGTGTCTGTTACTTCCAACTACAAGTATTCAGATTGATATGAATTTTAAAAATACAAATATAATGGAAAGTATGTTTATAGATAAAAATATGAGATTGTTATTTAATAAAATAAATATTTTATTAATTAATAATAAACATAGTAAAACTAAACGTAGCATAAAAATTTTGACTCCACTCAATTTTTTTTTTTCCCAAAAGAAAGGCAATTATTTGGCCAAGTTTACTGAGTAAAAGAGATGCAGATGGGAGAGTCACTATTTGGAGTTACCAACAATTAATCTGGATAAATCATGTCAATAAATCTCATTCATTATTTAATTAAATGTTGGCAGGTTATTCTTCTTTCATGAACCAGATAATTGTTCAATGTTTTACTTACTTTGTTGCATTTTCCCCTCTAAGCAGTTGGGAAACTTCAGACCTTGGCCTGTGTTCCAGTCCTTTATTTCTCTTTGTTAAGTGGAGACTTGACCTTAACCTCTGTTTCTAAATACAGCATTATTGTTTCTTTCCATGGCTACTGACCATGATTTTACTTACTGGAGGAAAATACAACTCTAGCAGAAAAGGAAGGAGCAAAAATGAGACTAAGCAAGCTCTAGAGCATTGAATCTAAGTGCCAGGGCTGGCTTGTAGTAAGTGTGATTGCTGTGGTTTCTGAATGCTTATTCAGTGTTCTCTTATCAAAATAGTAATTCCCTCATGCTGAGCTTCTGAAATGTGACAGGGTTGCGGCATTTTGTTCTAGAGCAAGAGAAATCTTTCTCCTCTCCACACAGAGCGGGTTATCATTGTAATCCTCCTCCTCCTACTATTTAAAATATTTACAATTTCAGTGAAATTTGTACCAAGTGATTAATCTACAATCTTCTGAAGTATTCATTTTATTATTTTGATTACCAAAAAGCAATTTCTTTTGAACTTTTAGTTACATTTTCCTCTATAAAGAGGCTAAGTTTAGTTTTTTTCCATTATGCAAAGTATATTCCAATTTATATTTAGCAGAAGTTGGCAGCAGGAACATTATTTTGATTGTTATATATTATAAAATAATATTATATTCGTGTAGACTTACTATTTAAGTTTCATTGGGGAGAGATTGGGTGGTTTGTTATTTTGGAGATGTTTAATTTCTGAAAGAGGAAAAGACTTGCAGAGAGGTAAGGTTGTAATACATTTATCTGCATGTATCTTCTTGTTAGCTGTGATGAAATGTGAGAACAACAGGACCAATGTAATTATTTAAATGTATGATCATAAATCACTCACAACAGAGCAGCATCCAGCAGGCTAAAAATCAAGTAAGAAATTACTCTTATTTGGGAGTGATTCATTTTAACAAGAAGGTAAATTGGAAGCTACTCCAGGGAACAGTAGGGTCACCTGTTAAGCTATGGAAGGATCTGGTATTCTCTCAGGAGGAAGCCTTCAGACTTATAGCTCTAACACGAGAATTTCACGAGACCAATATAAACATATTTCATGGCTCCAAATTTCTTTTGCTAACTTGACATTTAATAATTAAATCATTTTAGTCCCTTTTAGATTTCTACTAAAAAAGTTAGCTCATAGAATTATTCTTAATTAACAATGTTAATTGTGTTAATAAGATATAGAATTTGCATGAATACCTAATTTCCAGAAAAATCACATTTTAGTTAATAAATAATATGTTACTCTTCATTCAATAAATCTCTAAGTAGAAATGCCCACAGATGCAAAAACGGTACTGTTGTGCTCTATTATTTTTAGTATTGTGGTATAAAAATGTTCAAAATGAAGACAGTAAGTTCAATGAATGAGTAGAGGCAAAGTTCCTAAGTAGAGATGAGCACTAATATGTGTACCTATATATATCTATGAAGTAAAAAAGCATTTTTTAAATAAAGGGTCTGAAACATGGAATAATTAATAATCTGTCTTAGGTCACGTGGTGGAGTTGAACCATCAACTCTGAAACTGGTGGATTTATAACATAGTTCCACAGGGAGGTGTCAGGTCATAGAAAGGCTTCTTCCTTCCTGAAACATCAATGAATTTTCTATTGCTCTTGTACTATTGTTGCTGAAATCCTAGGCCAAACAAAAATTCCTTGTTATGTGTGATTTAAATTTGAAAAAAATCAATAACTTGAATCTTTTAAAATTGATCATAGTATAAGATATTTAACTATGCATAAGGTTACACGGTATATGATAGTATTTAGGCTCAACTTGATTTCAAGAAACATCTGTAAAATCATCATCACCAAATAAAAAACACAAGTACGGTAAAAGAGAATCCATGGGACCAAGGTCTTACCTTTTTGTGGTACCACAATTTTTTTTCTTTAATTCTTGTATATATTATTTTTTAATATGAAATTCCTATTTTATTTCTTCCTCTAGAGTGAGACTTAATTGCATCTGCTCTGAAGCAATAATCATGGTCAATGTCCAGAAGAACAGCCATACACAGAACAATTCATGGGAACCCACTCACTGTGACTGAGAGATCCTTGGAGTTGAGTTGGTGAAATGGAGGATGATGCCCAGTCACTAACTGGAACTTAAGATACTGTGCTCTGGCATCTCATCTGCAGGCATCTCATACTGTGTGTGCATGTTTGTGTGCAAGTGCATGTGTTTCTTTAAGACAGTGGTAGAATTAGGAGAATCATATGTTAGGACTTGGCACAGGTGACAGTGGGCACAGAGAGAGGTGATTAAAGTGAACTCTAGCAATATTTAACTGTAGCATAAATTACTTTAGCAGTGATATTTAACTGATTTTTTTTTTACTTACTAGCTCTGTGGATAGCTGACTTAACCTCTCTATAATTCATTATTTACTAATTGATTGCTTAATTAATAATATGAGACTAGAACTACCTTCCACATAGTGCTCTTGATAGTTTTTATATATAAATAATTTCTTGTGGTGTTAGAACTTGTTCTATGATTAGATTGATATGTAGTTGTTTGACAAACAGAGGAGGATATTTGAAATGGAACAATGACTAACAGAGAAAATACAGTTTTGATTGAAGTACAGAGCTTATAAAGGGAACATCAGTATAAAAATGAGCTTTGGGGCAGATTGTAGAGTGCTTCATAGCGATTAGGCTTTCCACAGGAGTCTAAGTGGCTGCTAGACTAGTTGAGGCACGGACTGATTTAACTGGAAGCAATATGCCTGGTGGAAAGGAGGAGAAAATTCTAAAGGAGGTGGGAGTCCAACTCCGAGGTGTTGCAGTCATGTGTATAGTACTGGACCGCAAGTTTTAAGTCTCAGTGTCTGGGATCTGGATCAGTCTCTCTGGACCTCCGTTTCCTCACCTACAAAGCAATGCACTTGTATTAGATGAGTCCTCTAATTCCTTATGATTTCTAAAACTCTGAGAATATGACTTCTACAGGATGTGGACTTGAATTTGAGTAGCAGCCATCCAAAGAGAGTGGAAGGTAAGAATGCAAAACAAAATACAAAAGGAAGCAAGTAAACAACAGCAGCAAAGAAACACATTGCAACAAAAGATAAAGAACTTGGGTACTTACTGAGTATATGTTTTTGTCATTTCACAAGATATTTCACCAAAAGGAATTAGCTATCGAATTATTGTAATTACTAAATATATTTCTGATATTCGCCTCTTCTTTTTTTCTCTCTTTTCTTCTTTTTTAATATCACATTTCTTCTCTAACATTTGTTCTGAACTAAAAACCAATTTTGGAAAAATCTAAAAGTTTGCCTTTGGGCTGTGACTAGTAATACAGAAGAATTTTTCAGAAGTTTATGAGAGAGTAAAAAAAAAACAAAACCCAAAACAACTTACATGCTTACCTAGTACTCCTGGGGATTTCAAACAATATAAAATAATGCTATAAAGCAAAAGCAGAAGAAGTATTTATAAAAGTTATAAAATATTATCTTTGAGGAAGGATGATTCATAATCTTGCTACATTCCCTTTTTGCAAATACATTCTTTCTTATTCCAAATTTGCATAACCTAACGCTGATTATATGCTTCTGTATAATAGC
This sequence comes from Tapirus indicus, assembly GCA_031878705.1. Classification (NCBI taxonomy): domain Eukaryota; kingdom Metazoa; phylum Chordata; class Mammalia; order Perissodactyla; family Tapiridae; genus Tapirus; species Tapirus indicus. The sequence goes on along the minus strand of CM062919.1, from coordinate 72,879,249 downwards.
TTTAAATGTAAACTCATCCAAGAAAAATACATACCTCTTTACACAAGTTTTGCATTTCTTAGATCTAGAATATTTTCTTTGAAGGAATGTCAGATCATAAGTAAACAGAATTTCCTTCTCTGGACTAAAGAATACAGAAACTGGATGACGGAAGTATGGAATGCATGAGTGAATGAAGGATGAAGACCAATTTTTAGAAATGTAAACAGTTGTATCCTCTACTTTGCTCAGAGAGGAAAATATGGACGGAGATACCTGAGTGGAAGGATGGCAGCTTTTCTGTCATCCCCAGCACGTGTGAGGACAAGCCACGGTATATGGAACTGCTCTTTTACGAGTTTCCTGAAAAACAGTTTCTTTAATATGTGGTGTTTACCCATTTCTCCATTTCTAATTTAAAATGGACTACAGCTGAAAAAGAAAACTGTGGCTGCTTAAGGGCTCCTCTGGTGCACAGCTCCATACTCTGACTTTTTGTCTAATTTTGAGAGAGTATTGCATGTCTTTCTTCTTTTCTTTTCCCCTCCTTTTCTCTCTCTTTCCTTTACTGGTTCACTCTGGTAATATCGACCTTAGATATATCTTTTTGTCTTACAATTGGGGTGTTTTGTAAAACTGTGAAATTCAGTGTTATTCCATATTTTGCATAAATATATATTACCAAGTTCCTGCTATGTACCGAATACTGTCTAGATGTTGGAAATATAGGGGAAAAGACAGAAAGGGTCTCTGTTCTCAGCAGGGCTGACATTCTAAAAGGTGACACTGAATCCAAGGAGGAATTTTGTTGATAAAAGTACAAAATCAGATATTAAATGGAATTAAAATTAGATGGTAAATTGTTATCATTTTAAAAATAATTTAAAGCAAAGAAATTTACTTCAGACCAAAGGGTCTCTGGTTTATGAGAGAAGTGAACAATTTAACTGCTACATATCCACCCAAAGAAATGTGTATATATGTATAAAATAAAAACAGAAAAAAAGGGTAAAAAAGTGTAATTTAGAAAAATGTAAACTGAAAAAAGTGCATGCACAGAAACTCCTTCCCCTTCTCTTTCCTTGGTGTTTGCTTCCTAACTTCTCACTTTCCTTTTTATTTTGCTATCCTGCTCTTCTTTCCTTCCTCCTTTATTTCTAACTGCTTACTTCATTTCAAAAGGTATTTGAGATAATTCCACAAATGTGTATGTTTCCATACAGTTAAATTAAATTAATGAGGATATTTTAATGCTTACTATATTTTATTCCTTAATATGTTGGATGGTCATTCTTAAATTCAACAGTGCAACCATGCACAATCCTATCTCCTAGTGAGAAGCAAATACTTGTATTCAGTTAATTAATCTCCTATCCTTACAGGATCGCTCTAATAAATAGTGTTATATTTCATAGGGCTAAATCTTGTATCATCCCTCTATTAGACCAATGGTAGTTTGCCAAAACATCTTCTCCTTAGCCTTTGCCTACCTTTAAATTTGAACATTTCAAATGAATGAAATTGTGGGTTTTCTGCTAAGAATAAGGATAAAAGAGGGGTAAAATATAAAAAATAAATAAATTGTTCGAAGACCTTGAAGCCCTGAGCTGAGACCTTCATTTTACATTGCTCTTCTCCCAAGGGCTATTTTCTCTCTCTCCCCTGCCCCCAACATTATTGAGGAATAATTGACAAACATAATTGTATATATTTAAAGTATACAATGTGATGATTTGATATGCATGTACATTGTAGAATGATTACCAAGATCAAGATAACTAATACATGGATCACCTCACATAGTTAACTTTCTTTTGTGCATGTAGTGAGAATATTTAAGATCTACTCTCAGCAACTTCCAAGTATATAATGCTGTGTTATTAACTACAGTCACCAAGCTGCACATTAGAGCCTCAGAACTTATTCTCGTAACTGGAAATTTATATCCTTTGACCTATATCTGCCCATTTTCCCCTCCCCTCAGTCCTTAACAACCACCATTCTATTCTCTGTTTCTATGAAATCAGCTTTTTTTTTTTAAGATTCCACGTATAAGTGATATCACACAGTATTTTTCTTTCTCTGTCTGGCTTATTTCACTTAGCATAATGCCCTCCAGTTTCATCCATGTTGTAGCAATTGGCAGGATTTCCTTCTTTCTTTATGGCTGAATAATATTCCATTATATATACATACATATATATATATATATATATATATACACACACACACACACATATATATATATCATATATATATATATATATATATCACATTTTCTTTATCAGCTCACCCACTGAAGGACTTTCAGGTTGTTTCCATATCTTGGCTATTGTGAATAATACTGCAGTGAAAATGGGTGTGCAGATATCTCTTTGAGACACTGATTTCATTTCTTTGGCTGTATGCTCAAGATTGGAATTGCTGGATCATACATTAACTCTATTTTAAATTTTTTGAGGAACTGCCATACTATTTTCCATAATGGCTATACCAATTTACATTCCCACCAACAGTGTATAAGGGTTCCCTTTTCTCCGCATCCTTGCTAATATTGGTAATCTTTTATCTTTTTGATAATGACCATCCTAACAGGTGTAAAGTGATAGCTTATTGTGGTTTTGATTTGCATTACCCTGATGATTAGTGATATTGAGCACATTTTCATATACCTATTGGCCATTTGAATGTCTTCTTTGAAAAAAATGTCTATTCAGGTCCTGTGCTCATTTTAAATTGGATTATTTGCTTTTTTGCTATTGAGTTGTATGAATTCTTTATATATTTTGATTTCAAGCTATGTTACAAAGCTATAGTGATCAAAACAGTATGGTACTGGTATAAAAACAGGCACATAGATCAGTAGATCAGAAAAATGAGCCCAGACATAAACCCACACGTGTACAGCCAATTAATTTTTAACAAGGGTACCAAAACACACAATGGGGAAAGGATAGTCTCTTCAACAAGTGGCATGGCGAAAACTGGATGTCTACATGCCAAGAATGAAACTGGACCACTATCCTGCACAACTCACAAAAATTAACTCAAAATGGATCAAAAAGTTAAATGTAAGACCTGAAACTGTAAAACTCTTAGGAGAAAACATAGGGGAAAAGATCCTTAACTTTAGTCTTGTCAATGATTTCTTGGATAAGACACCAAAAACACAGGCAACAAAGCTGAAATAAACGGGTGGGATTACATTGAACTAAAGAGCTTCTGCACAGCAAAGGAAAGAATCAATAGATTGAAAAGACCATCTACAGAACAGGAGAAAATATTTGCAAACCATATATCTGATAAAGGATTGCTATCCAAGGATAATTTTCAATTCAAAAGTGTCATATATAGAAAGGTAAGAAGCCAAGCAAAGAGTAGCTACTAAGAAGCAGAGAACCTGAAGAGTTTTAGCAGTCTCACTGGACCGGGAAGACAAAATTGAAAAGTTCAGATCTACTAATGCAAGTATTTTAGGACTAATATCCTGAAGTGTAGCAAAAAGTAGGCCCAGCATACAGAATCTATTGTTTCCCTTTAAGGCATTTGCCTTTCTATAGGCGGAACTCACTGGGAGGCGGCGAAGGCAAACAGAAAGCAGTGACAAGACCCTGAGTAGCTAAGCAGAGCTACTGGTGGTCTCACATTACCGGGAAGAGAAAAATGGGTGCTTAGAACCCGGTAGTGAACGATGTAACTAAACAGCCCATGAATTTATTCAGGACCCTGTAGGTCCAAATTTGAAAAATAAGAGAGAATTGGAGATTTGAAGACCTCCACAAACTAAAACTCGTTGGTATATCAGTTCAGTTACTGATTTGATTAAGGTTCTGTGTCCCAACTCCATCTACCAGAACCTACACGAAAATCTGTTCTTGAGGAAGGTCACATCAAGAGACTCCACATCTTTTCATACACAGTTTCTGTCATTCACTTAAAAACAACCAGACAGGCCTTCCATTTTATACCATGATGCTATAACTGGGACCAATTTTATCCTCCCATTGTTACACAGCTAGAAAGCAGGGTTCTCTAGGTGGAAGAGCTGCCTTTGGATATCAGGGAAAAAGCAGCCCAGGACTTAGGCCCGTAAGAGAAGGGACACAGATTTATGTGCACAGAGAAAAGAACAATGAGAATTATCCCAGACTGCTCATCAGAAAAATTGTGAAGAAAGATTCCATGGAAAGATACTTGAAGTGAGTGGAAGGAAAAACAAAACAAAACTATCCACCTATAATTCTATATCCAGATTTACTAAAGCCTTTTTCAGACAAACAAAATTTGATAGAATTTGGTGCCAGCAGACCTGCACTACAGGAAATATTAAAAGAAGTTCCTAAGGATGAAGAAAAATGAGGCCAGATGGAAAATTGAATTTACACAAGGAATGAGAATGCCTGGAATGGTAAATATGTGCATAAATGTAAAATACTTTTAAATTTTAGTTTTTAATATCTTTTAAAATATAATTGTCTTAGTAAAAATAATTTGGGGGGTTTATAACATTGATGATATAAGTAAAATATACAACAATAAAGCATAAAAATCAGGAGAGGGAAAATCAAATTAAATGTTGTCAGGTCCTTATATTACACATGAAGCTGAATAATATTATTTGAAGGTAAACTGAAAAAAACCAGAGTTATAGCCACTAGCAATGGAAAACATTTAGATTTCACCAGAGAATTTAAATCTATAAAAAAGAACCAAATATTAACTCCATGAGTGAAAAATAAGAATGTGATAAGTGGTTTTCAATGCAGATTAAAGAGTTGTAGAAAAGATATATGATCTGGATCATAAATCAGTAGAAAATATATAGACAAATTTCTGCAGAGCAGAAGGAAAAAATATAAAAAGTCCATGAATATATGTGTGTGTGTATATATATATAAATATATACACACAAATATATGTATGTATGTATGTAAATTGTTTTATGTTTGAAAAGGAGAAAGGCTAAAAGACAATGATCAAATAGAAAAAGAACAGTAATATAGACCCAAACAAAGTAGAAGGAAGGAAATAATAAAGATAAGATCAGAAATCATTTAATAGAAAACAAACTTACAATTGAGAAAATCAGCAAAGCCATAAATTGGTTCTTTAAGAAGATGCATTAAATTAACAAGCCACCCTTAATGAGACTGGTATGTGTGTGTGCGTGAGAGAGAGAGAGAGGAAGAGTGAGACAGAGAAACAGAGACAGAGAGAAACATTATTACCAATATCAGGAATAAAAAAGAGGAAACCTCTGCTGATTCTACAGAAAATATAAAGATAATTCCAGGATATTATAAAGAACTTGATGCAAATAAATTTGAAAATTTAGGCGAAATGGACAAATTCACAGAAAGACACAACATATTGAAACTTGACAAGAAAAAGGAGGTTTGTGCAATCCTTTATCTATTAAAGAAATTGAATTTAAAAATCTTCCAACAATGAAAACTCTAGGTCAAAATGAGTTCAGCATTGAATTTTTTCGTATCTCTAAGGAAGAAATATCTTAATTCTAAATAAACTTCCAGAGAATAAAAAATAGAGAATATGATTCAAATTGTTAAATGAGGCCAGCATAACTTTGCTAACAAAACCTAGTGAGGATATTAGAGGAAGAGAAACTACAGGCCAGTTATCTCCTTCATAAATATTAGATATAAGAATTTCTCAAAAAAACTATACAAATTTAATGTAGACCTATACAAAGGATAATACATCATCATTGATCTGGGTTCATATAAGGAACCCAAGCATATATAAACATTCAAAAACCAATTTACTTCATCACATTAACAGAATAAAGAGAACAAGATTATGTTCATTTTAACAGATACAGATAAAGCTTTTGATGAAATTCAACTCCCTTCTTGATAAAAATTCTTAGCAAGCTATGAATGGTAGAAAACTTCTTTAACTTGAGAAAGAGTAGCTAAAACACAAAAAGAGAAAGAACCACCACAAAAACTACATCACACGGCAGCACACATCACAGGCTCTTATGAAATATGGAAGCTTGTGCGCTGCGGTTAATGTGAGGTGGGGATAGCTGCTGTCACTCCCCTTCAACATTGTATTGAGTTTCCCACTGTAAGCAATATGTCAAGAAACTGCAATAAAGATATATGTTTAGAAAACAAGGGGATACAACTGCCATTATTTGCAGAAAATATGTTTATATATTTGGAAAATCTCAAAAAATAAATCTACAGATGAAAACTTTTGGAATTAATAAGTTAATTTGGCAAGGTCATCTGATAAAAGGTCAATAAACAATGATTAATTGTATATCACCAAAGATTAGAAAATTAATTTAAAAAATAACCATTTTCATTAGTGTCATAAGTCATCAATATCCTAGGATTAAGTCTAACAATAGATTTTCAAGCCTTTTACGCAGAACATGTTACTGAGAGAAATTAATGACCCAAATAAATGGGGGAGAGGGGTACATCTGTTTGTTGTAGAAGATTCAGTATGCTTAATGTGTCAATTCTTCCCATGTAATTTATAGATTAAATTTATTCCCAGAAGAACCTTAGCAGGCAGTTTTTTGGAAACTTGGAAAGTTAATTTTAAAATTTACATGGAAATGCAAACAGCCCAAAAGAATAGAGTTGAGAGGATTTTACCACCACATGTCAAGAGAGGGTAATTAAGACAGTGTACTATTGATACAAGAATAACAAATAAGTTATTGGAACAAAATAAAGAGTTCAAATAATGACAAAGGAGGCATGGAAGTTCTATAGGGAAAGAATGTTTCTTTTAATATATGGTGCTGGCTCAGTTGGATATCCAGATGATACAAAATGTATTTTGATTCCTGCTTCACACCATATACAAAAATCAGTTATGAGTGGGTTGTTGATCAAAATGTGAAATGTAAAACAATATACCTTCCATAAAGCACTCTCCAATAGAAATATAATGTGAGCCACATATGTAATTCATTTTATCATACATTTTATTTAATGCCACATATCCATGATATTATCACTTCAACATATAGTCAATATAAAAAAATTAATGCGATCTGTTACATTCTTGTTTTCAAACGAGCTCTTCACATTCCAGTCTATATTTTACACTTACAGCACATGTCAATTTTGACTAGCCATATTTCAAGTGCCCAATAACCACATGTGGCTAGTTGCTACTGTACAGTACAGCTCTAGAAGGTAATAAAGAAGAATATCTTTATGATCTTTGGGTAGATAAAGATCTTTTCAATAATCACAAAGAATATTAACTATAAATAAAAATAGTATCTTAAATTTAAGAATATCTGTTCATCACAAACCATTAAAAGTGAAAAACAAGCCCCAAAGTGGACAATAATATATATTTTATTAACTAAAATTTAATATATATTATATTTTAATTATGTACACACCTATTTCAAGGTTTCTCAACCTTGGCACTAGTGTCATCTGGGACCAGATATTCTTTGTAGTTGGAGGGCTATCCTGTTCATTGTAGGATATTTAGCAGCATACCTGGCCTCTGCCCATTGGATGATCCTAGCTGACCCCTCCAGTTGTGACAAACAAAATTGTCTCCAGACATTGCCACATGTCCCTGGGGGGATAAAATCACTCACAACTGAGAACCACTGTTACATAAAGTATATAAAAATCAATAAAAAAACAGCAGATACAACTCAATAGAAAACATGGGGAAAATATTTGAATAAGTGCTTCTCAAAAGAAGATTTTCAAATTCCCAAAAAGATATAAAAAATATTAAAATATTCTTAGCCTCATCATTCACTCAGGAAATGCAAATTAAAACTGCAATGTGATGTGACTATACTGCCACCAGAATGCCTAATTTATACAAGATAACTTATTCACAATAACAAGTGGAGCCAATGGAAGTCTGTGGAACAGCTGGCAGTCCTACAGACTGCTGGGGGAGCTGATGTTCGTACAATCACTTTGGAAAACTGACAGTATCTACTAGAGCTGATAATATCATATCCTATCACCCAGCAATGCTATTCTTGAGTACATTCTCTTACAGATATTTGCACGTGTGCACTAAAACGTGACTACAAAGATGTTTATAGCAGCATTGTTTATAATAGCCAACACCTGAAAACAACCCAAACGGATATAAGTAATTGTTGAATGGAATACTATATATAGCAATGAAAATGAATGAACTACTGCTGCTTGCAATCACAATGATCAATTTCACAATCATGTCAAGCAAATAAACCAGGCATCATTATCTATGTACTGTATGATTCCATTAATAAATGTTCAGATCCAGGTGAAAGCAGCCTATGGTGACTGAAGACATTACCTTTGGGGAGAAGGGGGGAAATGATGTCTGGGTTGGATGGGGCACTGAGGGCATTTAACCGGGGCTGGTAACCCATCTGGGGGATGGCTACTCTGGAGTGTTCACTTGGTGAAAATTTGTAAAGCTGTTTACTTATGGTTTGTTCATTATTTTTGTTAAAAAAATTTAAACTGAGCCTTCTGGATATCATGTAAGAAGGAATCCTGTTTAATAAATTATAAACTAATATGTCTAATCTTGATCACTCTAAATATTTATAAAAATAATTTTTGGGGGCTGGCCCGGTGGTGTAGTGGTTAAGTTTGTGCACTCTGCTTTGGAGGAACTTTGGGGTTCGTGGGTTCAGATCCTAGATGTGGACTGATACATGGCTCATCAAGCCACACGCAAAATAGAGAAAGACTGGCAAGATGTTAGCTCAGGGCCAATATTCCTCACCAAAAAAATAATAATAATAATTTTTAAAAGATACGTAGAGTCAGATAAATATCCAGAAAATGAACAAATCTTTTTTTTAATGAGTAGACAGACAGAAGCCTATAAGAATGTTGCCGAGATAATATTTCAGAAATGATCATTGATGTATACCTGGCATTTTTGTAACTATGATCCTTGGCGCCACTGGGATTGCCCAGAGCAGCCCAGGGCTTTGTGAGGGGGCGTGGCAGGAGGCCTGGGCCATCTACTAAATGGCTCCTATATTGGGCTGCAGGGGCACTTTTCCTGGGAGCATGGTGTAAGTCCCTGTGTGCCCACGGGCGCATGTGTAAGAGAAATGTATTCCTAAACATGTAGCATCTTTTTTTTCTTTTAAGAAAATGGAGTAAACAGTGAATAATCTCAGTATCTTTAATAAGCTCATGAACTATTTGAAAAAAGTAGTTATCCCCGCGAAGCAAACATAGTTTATTAGTAAATGGCAAATATAAGAAATTTTTATGAAAATCTAAGATTACTTCAGAAACCCAGAGTTTATGGGAAAAGAGCCTAATGCAAGCTCAACTGGAAAATTAAACACAGTATTGACTTTGTGAACTGTAATATAAAAAATGTTGATAATAAATTCTTCTAATAATGTATATGAAGGACTAGTAGTATACTTAGTACATTCACAATAAATATATGTAGAATGAATGAGTGAATGAATGAATGATGTATGACTGCCAAAATCTAATTCTGACCTTGGGAAGGCTCCAGGGTAATAGTTCACCATCCTTGCAGGAAGCAGTCCAATTTTTTAAAAATTCTCCTGGTTACAGATGTTTAGATGATATCAATTACTTCTATTCATTTCTGGCTTATTAGATAATTGACCAAAACCAAAAACAAAGCATAATGAAACTCTTTGTCATGCTCAGATGGGAAAAGGAAGCTAGGGCAAGTATTTGAACACAACTGGTGTATGTTTTAAAGTTTGTAATAACCAAAATACCCCTGCAAAGGAAAGCTGGTAATTTTGAAGTGGAAATGATTACTGAAATGCACATCTATAACCAAAGATGAAAGGAAATCCCTCTTTAGCTTCACTAATTAGCAGCTCCTCCCTTGAGTAATGTATTCAGTGGCTTCTTTAAACTTCAATGTCACCCTTTTAAGGTGACATAACTGATAATATACAAACACTCTATCACATATCAGCTCTTGTTTGAGCAATCAGCACCCAAAACAATGAACCACAAACACTGGTGTGAGTGTAAGAGGTTATATTTGTCCAAAGAAATGCTTTTAATAAGAATACCTCAAGTTGGTGTAGCCGTTTGCATTTTAAGCACTCATGTGTTTATTTTATTCTCTTACCCACTGTGTTTACTGACCAGGATATTATTTCTAATTTTTAGATAAGAACATAAAGAGTCAGATAAACTTGTGAACTTCTCAAGGTGTCTCTTACAAGCAGTTTCTGAGAGAACCGGCGCTAGGAACTGGTCCTTGGAATTCTAGTCCAAGACTTTCATTTTCCCCCAATGCATCATGAGCTCTGTTTGTTTTAATGACATGGTAGCAAGCTAATATTCTTTATATTTCATTTTAAAAGATGACCAATTTATATAAACACACTGGACTTCAGATGAATGATCATATACACATGATCCAAATAGTTTGAGTAATGGAGATATTACCTCGTAGATTTGGGTAGCTAGTACTGAAAAATATATTTTTAAATGTACAGATTTTAAATTATTTAGAGTTATTATATTGATAAAGTCCTAATATTTATTCATTAAATTATCAGCCCAGATGGGATCCAGAGTGAAACCCTATCGACGGGCTGGTGACAAATAGGGAAGGAATCCTGAACTTTCTGCAGTGTTGAGAGGTAAACCAGCAGGGATGGGAAAGGGACAAGCTGTGATGAGACAAGAATCCCTTTAAACCCACCTGAGTAGCTGGAGTCAGAAGGACCACTTGCTCAGGCTCTGTGTTCGTGATCCTGAGTTGATGGGAACTTCATGTATTGACCTAATTTTTTTGAGTACTTGCTACAGACTAGGCACTCTGCCCAGTGCTGGGGACATAAAGAATAAGGTAAAACGTGGCCCTTAATTAGCTTATAATCTCCAGGTGGAAACAAGCATGTAAAGTCCAATATTTATAGTTCAATATAACAAGTGCTCTAACAGAGGTTTATAAAAATGCCATGGGAACCCAGGGGATTAAATTTGCAGCTGAGCAGTAGAGATGTGCAAATCTTAACAAGTAGGCAGCATCAGAGCAAAGCCTATAGGATGAATATATCTCCAGGCATAGAGACAAAAGAGGTTATTCGAGACAGGAAAAATTACTTGTATATTGGTATAGTTAGGGGTATTACTGGAAAGAGTGGGAAGCTGTGTATGGCTGCTACTTAATGCTCTGGAGACAACAGTAGTAGAATATGAACCTGGATATATAGGTTATTGTAAAGATCCATATATGCAATGTTAAACAATGTCTGTAGGTGAAGAAAACATTAGGAGGTTTAGGGAGAGCTGCTGGATAAGAATTATGTTTTAGGAAAATAAGTAGAGGCAAAATGGAGGATGCACAGTAAAGTAAGATGGAATCTTACTCTTACACATGTCAGATTCTGTGGTATGAAGATACAATATCTTAAATGCTTTTTAAATTTTATACCAGAATTAAGATGGTGATCCTTCATCTCAAGATCACCAAGGGATTTAAGGCCTAGTGAAAATGATGAGTGCTGATACAACATTCTAGAGCCAAGGGGAATAGAGTGTGGGGAATAAGAGCATTTACTCTAGATTAGATATATACCTAGATTGACTTCTTTCTATTCATGTGACTTGCATAAGTGAGGTAAACTCCCTATGAGTGGATTCTTACCCGTAAAATGTGGATATTTTCTCCATATACTCTCTAAGATATTCACTATAATATTTTCTCCATGTGGCTGTTTTGAAGATTAAATGCATTATTACACGTGAAGTGCTTTTGCTGTAATTATTTCACAGTGGTTTTCAACTGAGTGTGATTTTGCTTCCCAGGACCGTCTGGAGACATTTTATTTTCACTTGTCACAACTGGGAGGGATGCCACTATCATCTAGTGGGTAGAGGTCAGGGATGCTTCTAAACAACCTGCAATGTACAGGACAGCCAGCTATGACCAAGAGCTATTTGTCATAACATATCCTTAGTGCCAAGATTAGGAAACCCTGCACTAGAAAATGCTAATTTTTCTGCCTGGGTTACTCAAGGAAAATTTTGATCAGTCAGCTAAGAAATAAAAGCTTGATTCATTGAATTATTAGATTCAGATATGATACGGTGTAAAAAGATGGAAAAGTTCCTAATACATTCTAACAGTCACAGTAATTTGCTAGAAGCAACAGATTTTTTTTTTTTTTAATAAGAATGTAGAAAGGTCACAGAACCTTCAGGAGAGCTGGAGACCTGGGCTTGATTGCCTCAGAGCCAAGAAGAAAGCAGCAAGCTATAATGCATCCAGGAAAAAAACAATCATCAAACAAAAATCACCCAACGCCACATAGAACTGCTACCTCTAACTGCTGCTTAGCTTCTTCAACACTAAGTACAAGACCTAGGCACTTCTCTGAAGAAGTCTCCAAAGAACCAGTCGCCTTTGCCCCATGCTTGGCAGAAGGTCTGATTTCTCCTAGATGACAACCACTTAAAGATGGTTAGTTCCTGCTCCACACCTCATGTGGGTGCACCTGATCAACAGAATAGAGGTGACATAAGAACTATAACTGCAAAGGAATCTTGGAAATTAGGTTTTAAGATAATCCACTTGACCTCTAATCTGATCTCTTTGCCCTCTATTATAGAGGGAAGCAATCCCAAGTTCCTTCAGTGCTCATTTACTATTCTAATTGAAGGATGTTCTTTAACTTTTGTTGTGACCCAAAATTTCAATCCTTAGGCATATGAGCCCCTACTGGTCCTGCCTGTACTCTTCCATTAACTTTTATTAATAGACCAGGAAGTTTTAGGACATACCTCAGACCACACACTGCTTTGCCTTAATAACCAGTATTAACCATTTCAGTCATCAGATTAAACATCTGAATTTCCTGTTCATCCAGAGGTAGAAGGGGCTCATTTCTGAGTAAAGTGTCTGTTATAGATTGAATTGTGTCCCTCAAGAAAGATATGTTAGAGTACTAAACCCCAGTACCTTGGAATGTGACCTTATTTGGAAATAGGCTCTTTATGGAGTTAACCAAGTTAAAATGAGGTTATTGGAGTAGACCCCAATCCAATATGATCAGTGTTCTTACAAAAAGGGGAAATTTGGACACAGAGACAGACGTGCACAAACGGAAGACGATGTGAAGACACAAAGGGAGAAGATGGCCATGAGACCATAGGGATGCATCCACAAGCCAAGGAATGCCAAAGATTGTCAGCAAACACCAGGAGCTAGGAGAAGCAAGGAAGGATTCTCTCCTAAACTGTTGGAGCATAGCCCTGCTTACACCTTGATTTCAGATTTCTAGCTTCCAGAACCATAAGCCCTCCTGTTTTTGATACTTTGTTATGGGGTCCTAGGAAACTAATACAGTATCCTTCCCTCAGGTTCCAAGGCCACTGAACCAACAGAGCCTATACTCATGAAAATGCAAAGCATTTGTCTCAGACCCATAAATAAGAGTGGTGTCCTCCCTTAGAATGGTAGCACAGGTCACAAATTACAGTGTTTAGGCAGTGAAAGGGAAGTAAACAGAAACTCCTCTTGAGGAATATATATAAGCTACATGAGGGCTGGAACCTGGTCTTATTACCAGTAAATCTTCAGCGGCTATGACAGTACCTACACATGTGAGATGCTCAATACTTTTATTGAATTAAAAATTGGAAAAGAGAAGATTGTAAGTTGAAGGTTTTCTTTTAATTTTAGGAATAGTTGGAAGTTGAGAATATTTATTCACGAAAGAAAGGATCCTGTTTAGAGGAAGAAATAGATGCAAACAACAAAAGGTAATTAACAAACCAAAGTACTAGTGTAGACAAAAACAGCTAGAAACAAAAGCCAGGTAGAAGAGTTAGCTTCACAAATGTGTCAGGATATTTCTTCCTTTCACGTATGAGGGAAAGAAGCATGAGCAGGTGAGATTCAGATATAATGCTAGAGGTGAAAATGTGGAAGTTGGGAGAGTTCACACAGGTTAGCTTCTAATTTCCCGGTAAAGTAGGGAGCTGGCAGCCTGCCGAGAATCAGTGGGCAAGGTGGAGGCATAGGGCTTGAGAAATATGGGCAAGATTTGAAATAGTCACTAAGGGAAATAACAAAAGTTGTTGATTAGTATTAAGTAAAAGGATGCCTAACATAATTGAGGGGCCAGCTGAGGTTGAAAATTAAATTTATAATGGAGACGACCAGCTCTGTTACGTGATTTTCCCTGACAGCATTTGGCAACTGGGGAGCAAAAGCAGAGAAAATGGATGTTAGGGTTGGAGACTGGTGAGACAGTTGAGGCAGATGGTCAAGGGGGTGATGGATGAGAAGCGGCTACCTAGAGTGTATTTGAAATGATGGATCATGGCGTCCAGTGTGAGCAAGGAGGGAAGGGCTGCCAGGAAGGGCTGATGGAGTTAGAAAACAAAGTATAGTTGACCAGGCATAGGTGTCAATGAGGTGAGACAGTAGGTTTATTGGGAGCAAGGGATTGAGACAGAGGAAAGAGTCAGAGGTTATGGTCAGACAGAGAATTTCAGTGTTCCAATTTCTTAGGTGTAGCATTCATCACTATCAACAAACCTTTACTAAATGGGACATGGGCACACAGTCCCACATTTCTAGGTCAGAAATTCTGTTCCTATTGCTCATCTTTGTGAAGGAAAACAGAAGCAGTGACTATGATTTGGGTTAGGACGCAGAATAGTTTAGTAAATAAAGTTTAAAAATGACTGAAAAAGTAAGGGGAAAAGTAATTTCAAACCCCCTTCTCCATGTAATTAAAAGCTGTGAACTTTGTACAACTGGTGTCAAAAGTTCCCTCTTACTCTAATTTCGCCTCTCCAAAATGTTAGTTTTTCTTTGGACGTGCTATTTCATAATGCATTTGATTTCTATAGAATTTCTATGTATTGTCAGATAGAGGGTGTTTTCTTCCCCCTAACACAACACGACAACCTATCTCCTGCCCCTAATCTTTTTAAACTAGATACAAATAAGTTTTTTGGACTGATTTCAGTTCCAAATGCATATTTCTTCATGCCTATAGTCTGGAATATGTTGTATCTTACTCAGTGTTCTCAAGTATCTGTGTATCTTTCTGTAAATGAGCATATTTCTAAAATCTAAAAGCAATTGGTATAAACAACTTGAAAAATACAGTTTGTTAGGAAATTCTACTAAGCAAAAATTAACCCAAAACTGGGTTAATTTTTATTATCCTAATAAGTAACACTGTGCCTGGAAAATAATTAGGGTGATCAAAAATATTTTTCTGTTTCAAAGCTTTAGAACTTATCGCCACAAGGGTAAAAGGTTAGTAGAATCAGATTTTAGTAGAAACTTAGATCTCAAAGTATCGAAATGGTCCTAAAATGACCTAAAGCATTTGCAAAATAAACTAATTTACCCAGTGCTGGCTGATGTGAGAGAGAGTTAAATTCAATCTGCATATCTCAGCTAAAGATGTAACAGTGGAAAAAAGAAAAGTAATTGTCTGCCCAGTTGAATCAGCCTGAAACTGCCTCTTTGATCTGTATATTTCTGCTCTGTAAAGTTTAGGAAGTATTTACGATAATTTGAGAAAGCCCAAAAGAGAACAGAAGGGATCCAAAAAAGATATATGAAACAGAACTGAAAAAACTTAATTTGTGTAGTCTCGAAAAGGGAAAACTTAAGTGAGCCATGTTCACAATCTATAAATAATGCCTCCCGGGTAACAATATAATGAAAGAAGGGAATTATTCATAGTCTCCGAAGACACAAGGACAAAGAGCAATGACTAGAAGCTAAAGAAAGCAAAATATAGGTTAGATATTAGGAACACGATATGAAAGGTGGCCTATTCCTGTTAGGCCGATGTGAATAAAACTCTTTTTGTCCTACAACATAGTAATTATCTGAGAGATTAAACAGTTTCCCAGAAAATTTACTTTTTTTTTAATTGGTAAATTTCTTCACATCAATGTTACAGCTTCTCAAATGACTTTAGCCTGAACATTAACTAGAACAACTCCTACTTGCAACTGAAAAAATAAACAAATAAAAAAATAATCACCCCAGTAAGTGGAAAAAATATAAAAACTTTGAGAGATAACTCATGTGAAAAATGTGTCATCTGGTTTGGGGGAGGGGGGATTGGAGGAAGATAGTTAAAAGGTACAACTTCCAGTTATAAGATAAATAAGTACTAGAGATGTAATGCACAACGTAATGACTAGTTACCACTGCTGCATGGTATACGTGAAAGTTGTTAAGAGTAAATCCTAAGAGTTCTTATTACAAGGAGAAAATTTTTTTCGTTTCTTTTTATTGTATCTATAGGAGATAATGGATATTAACTAAACTTATTGTGGTAATAGTTCTCAATACATGTAAGTCAAACCTTTATGCTATACACCTGAAACTCATACAGTGATGTATGTCAACCATATCTCAATGAAACTGGAAAAAAAAAGTTAAAAAATCGATATTGCAGATTTACTACCATGTGAAAACTAAAAGAATACCATTTGGAAGATGCTTGAAAAAAATCACTGAACATACTATATGAGCTAGTTAAGGTATAAAAAAATTAGTTTCGTTAGTAGAGGGATATTTTTTGGAAAAAAAAATCTGGGGCAGGTCTAGCAAACAGAGAGGATAGCACTGAAATTATGGGAGCAGTTTTGGAATCTGAGAAATCTGGACTTGAATCCCTACTTCAGTATTTACTGTGTGGCCTTGGACATAAGCCCCCTCTACCACAGTACCTCTATTGTAAAATGGGCACACATAAACCAGAGGGTTGTTGTGACTATTAAATTCTATAGATAATGTGTCTTAGTGCACTGCCTGGTAGCTGATAATGTTCAATGAATTGTCATCCTTGGAATGAGCGTGCTGGGAAGTGGTTAGAGGGAGAAACAGCGGACAGTCATGGGCAGTGAACGCTCATGGTAATATTATCAGCTACCAGAACAAACTCCCTTTTCTCCCTCAACTCTTCCCATTTCCTCTTCCTTTAGCCATTCATTTGTATTCTGTAGGCAAGCCTAATTGTTAAGTGGGAACCATCTGTTTGGCAGAAAAATCTCTCAATGGCAAAATCCATCAAAATTCCTATCAAAATCCTTCTACTAAGTAAAGCAAAATAAAAAAGTGAGATTTCACATAGGAGAATGCACTGTTAGTCACATTTAATTTTGATGATATATGGCTTGATATTCTCTATTAAGAACAACATTAAAGTTACTAATCAACGAACTAGCTACAGCTGGGAAGTAAATAAAGCTCTGAATAAGTAGTAAAATAACACAGGTCTATTTAGAGTATACGGAATCTTTTATTCAGATAAAGCAGAGATAACTACAGACTTATTGTTCCATAAAAACAAGAAGACATAGCAAGCATCACTGAAGGGAATTTTCAGTTGAAATGGGTGCCTTAGACAAGGATTTTCTTGATCTGTGATCCCTTAATTTGGCCTTTGCTTGAATTACCATTCTGTGGTCATTATGTCATCCTTCTTGCTTACCAGAAACAAACCTCATAGCTAGCCAGGTGGACAAGAAACAGATTGCTTCAAAATTTTCTTAAAATTCATTACTCCTACCAAAAAAATAGAATTTCAGGTCTAAAAAATTTGTTTAGTAGACCCACATCAAAGAATGTCTGCTTAAATGTATCCTTTTACTAAATATTCATTTAAAATTTTGGCATTACTTTGGGTTTAATCCTAAAAAGTATTTCTAGAAATATACATTGGAAAGCGGAAAATAGCCAAAAAAGAGTTATATAAGGAAAGTAATAGGAAAACTATAGTTATATCTCTATGACTATGTCATTGGAAAAATCTGCTTAAACAAGATTCAAGAAGCACGAATTAAAAGAAAAAAATAAGTAGATTTGATTACAACGAAAGTAGTAATTTCTATTTAACAAAAGAGACAATGGATACAGTTACCAGGTACAAGGATCTCCTGCAAATCAATAAAATATGACAATAAACTCACCATAAAAATGTGTTTATTATATGACAGATAATTCACAAACTGAAAAACCCAATAGCTAAGAACTTAGAGATGCTCTAAATTAAAGCAACAAAGATATACCACTTATTGGCCAATAATTAAATAATGGGTAAAAGCAAGTATTATCAGAGATTTGAAACTCCAGTGGATGAGACTCTGGACTAACACAGGCATTGGACAGCTATTTGGCAGCTCTCTGTTACATTTAGTGCATGAAGTCCACATTAAGGGTATGAAGTACCTAGGGCTACAAAATCTCACTTTGTGGACAATATCCCAGAGATCTCCTCAGACAACATCATGAGGGGACACTCCTTAGAACTTCATCACAGCTTTGCTTGTCTGAGTAGGCAATCGTATATAATCTAGTTGTCCATTTCAGGAGTAGTACTATGTAAGGAAGAGAAGTAAAGGACTGGTTAGACAACCAGCAAAAGGAATAAATCATAAAATATAGTAATGAGTGGAAAAAAGAAAGAAATAGACAAAAGCCTATAGCACAAAATTTATTCAAATTGAAATATATGTGTATGCAACAATTCTACACACCTTACATCTGGACACCAGTACAACAGTACAGACAATTTAAAAGATTTGTGATAAATACATTAGAATTATCTTTGTGAGGAACAGGAGGAGGAGAAGGATGGGAAAGGAATAAATCAATAAATGAGAGAGGACTTTGCATGGCTAAATGACAGCTGTATTTTAGAAAGTGAGGGAAATTATTAACAATTATTAACTTTCAGCACTTGAAGCTCAAAAAAAAAGGATAAGAATAAGAAAAGTGAAGTAAATTGCACACAATATTCATTAAAATTTGTATTTCTACTTGATAATTATTCTATGTAGAGTTTCATTATAATAGCCTTTAGATATAGCACAATGTGTCAAAATTGACAATAAAATAAAACAACAGAAGTTTTAGGAAATGAAAAATGCTGAAGCTAGTTTGAGAGTTCAAAAAGTATACTGGACACTCTTTGGATATCTGCCCAACTCTCAATGACACCGTTTCTCTGTCAATTGCCACTTCCCTCTGCCCCTCCCCTCCACCCATTTGTCTCATTACTTGGAGTGAGATTCTGGCAGCCGAACCATCCCAGATTGGTCAATAGGAATCTACCTCCCGTGACTTGGGAATTGGGATCCAGAGACAAGGACAATATCTACTTATTCAAGAACTGAGGAGACGTGACCTGAGGAACTTTTCAAGGGTTATATTCTGACTGCTTCACAGTCAATAAAACAAGCCAGTCTCTGCCCCACAAGGGAAGATGTGCAGAGGTGCAGAGAGGGAAAGTAGGAAACAGAGTACAGTCGGTTCTTTGTCCCAGACGGTGCTGTGACTAATTGCTTGCGAATATTCCAGACTTCTTCCAATAAATTTTGCACTAAAATTTTTTTTCTTAAGCTAGCTAGACTTGGTTTCTGTAATTCTCAACCTAATAAGATTTGAACAAGTATGACATAGACTTCCAGTGCTCACCCACATCCTATCTTGTTTTCTCATATCTTCACCTTTTTCGTCTCTAACCCTCCAGTCTAAATGTCTACCTCTGGAGTCTTGCTTCAGTTCTGGGTCTGATGTTTTCATGGCAAATTTTTGGAGCACGTGACCATTTATTTAAGTGACAGAAAACTAATCAAAGTGCCTTCTTAGAAGGAAAAAATAAAAAGCCAAGAGGACTTACTGGCTCACATAACTGAAAGTCCATGAGTAGATCTGGGTTTAAGAATAACTAAATCTTACTGCTGAAATGCTCTCATCAGCAAGGTGACACTCTCTTCTGTGGGGTCTGCTTTCTTGTGTGTTGATCTCTCTTATGCAGACTGTGACAGCAAAGACACCAGAGCAACTGCATTATTACATTGTGATAGTGAGCAGACATCAATGAAAAGCAATGACCCCTTTCATAATTATTCCAGTGAATCCCAGTGGCCTGATTGTGTCAAGTGGCTATTCCTGAACCGGTTATAGTGAGTCTGATTGACTCGTCTGGACCTCAAAGCCACTTCTGGATCTAGGGAGTCATTGGGGATAGCTCCATGCAAAACACATCAACTGAGAAGAGTGGAGGGCTGGTTTCGGTAAGGACAACCCAAGTGTGCTACCAAGAAAAGGGGGCAATGGATGCTGGACACAGAAATTAACAAAACGTATCATTTTAATCTCTCACCTAATGTGGTTTTATAATTTCACATTGAGGAAAACCTCTTCTCAGTTACCACAGAAAGAAATAAAACCCAGTTCAAACCGTAAATATATGTTGGACTATATAAATATACCACATGAAATGTTCAAAGACCTATGAAATGCGTAGCTTATCAAGGGAAGGAAAATAGAATCATGAGGAGTATATTGGCAGTTGTTCTTGCTATTTCTAGGAATTATGGGAAAAATCATAAAATCCTTTAAAATATCCTCTCTATTTTGGACTCTCCAACTTATATTGTTTTTATACTTAATATTTAAACACTCTTGTAAAAAAAAGAAAGACTAAGACTTTAACTTCTTTTTTATTGACTACAATATTTTTCATCTCTGATGTTCCTCTTAACTCTAAATATGTATCAGAATCTCCTGACCAATTTTTATGAAATGCACATGTTTGGGCTCCAGACCCAACAACCTTCAAAGAATTTTCCATTACATTTATACTTCATAATGTCAAGAAAATTACCCCAAACTTGAATGCAAGCAAACAAGATTACAGAGTGTTTTGCAATTCAGTGCTTAGCTTGACTTTCTATCATCTGGTCTCTTTAACAATTCTGTAGGGACAGATGTTAACATGTAGACTTTCTTTTTTTTCTTTGTTCTTTTTTTGTGTGTGAGGAAGACCAGCCCTGAGCTAACATCCATTGCTAATCTTCCTCTTTTTGCTGAGGAAGACTGGCCCTGGGCTAACATCCGTGCCCATCTTCCTCTACTTTATATGGGACGCCGCCACAGCATGGCTGACAAGTGGTGCGTCGGCCAGCACCCGGGATGCGAACCCGCGAACCCCGGGCTGCCAAAGCGCGAACTAAACCGCTGTGCCACTGGGCGGCCCCGTAGACTTTCTTCTTTAACATAGGAATGGAAATAATTTCCGCCCAATAGAAAAGATAACCTCAAAGATTGCAAAGATTTATGTCAATGTTGGATTTGAACCATGTTTGTTTTCCTATCATTGCTTACAAATACCTAGCCTTTCAAATGCTCTTTGGTTTTTACAACTTATGGGTTCTCTCATTAATTAGTAAGTTAAACAAAACTTTTGACATATGTTCATTTTGTATTTATATGAGGCATGATGATTTTACCTTTTTGAAAATTATAGTTAAAAAGAGTTTGTTTTGTCATTTACTTATCATTATTTATTTTACAGGTTTTCACTGGTAAATAACCATTCAAATAGGTTTTTTTGTCTGTTGAATTTACTTTTCATCAGTTGGTCACTTATGTTCTACCTTCATAATTTTAAGAACTAAATGAAAATAATACTTCAACACGTTTTTTTCCCCCTCTTTACTATAACAAAGTTTGGAGTTCAACTTGGATCAGTTGGGCCAGGCACTTTAAAAACTCCCTTATGCAAGTGGAAACATGAGAATTAAATATCTTGTTGGCTTCAAGTTGTTGTAATAACAAAGCAATTAAAGTACACGTTCAAAATTCCCTCTGAAATATTTGAAGAAGGAGATACAGAAGGCCATGTTAACACATTTATATACTGTTCATCTATATGTTTACTTCCATGTGTGAGAAAAAGCTGAATGGAAGAGCAAGTATAATATTCCACCTGCACTTCCAGATAAGAGAAATATTCATTTCCAAAAGAAATACACTTACATTTGAGCATGAATAAACAAGGGTTATTTTTAGACTTGTTGTGTAGATGGTTTATGATCTTCTCAAAACATCACATTATTGACCCACTTGCCCCACCTGAGGGATTCCTTACTTCCCACAAGTAGTTTCTCTTACCATAATATTGTCCATTGGTAAATAGTGTGGTCATACAAAATAACTGTTGGCATTTTTTGACTTTTTATTTAAAAAATTTTCTCTCTAGACTTAACTGTTTATTCTTATACTATCTTTATCTTATTCTCTCTACACCTTTATCGCATTTTAGAATGCCTTTATAGGAACTTTTTGTTTGTGCTATGTGGTATTTTGGGGGATAATTATACAACTTATATATACAACATATATACCATACCTCACATGGTAGTGACTCTAACAACTGAAGCATATAAGGTTGGAGTTGAACCACTCAATACATAAATGTAGAAAAATCTCAGATAAAAGTTTCGAAGAACTGGGTCAACTGGTCAATTGAATATCTTGGTTGTTATGTCTACCTTAGTTCTCTGTAGGATGTGTAAAACTACTTTGTTGAACTGAATCAAATAGAATCACAATATGGTACTAAAAAGAAAATATTTTTTCAAGTACTTTTTCTTAAAATTAGCATGTAGAGAGAGTATATTGCTCTATTTGCTTTTATTTGTAACTATTATTGATGAGGATAATTCAGATTTTTAAGAAGAATTCTTGACTCTTTTAGTATCCTTATAAATGTATGAGGAGAGGGACTAAATTTGTTACCATTCAAGATTCTACCCTGGAAGTTTTTATGGTTTGCTTTATTTTAATTCATTTCTAATAAATTCAGAGTTTTATTCAATTGATATTAGTTACTATTTCTTATTAGATGAATGTTGGAACCAATATGTGATTCATAGATGAATTTTATAAGTTGAATTCTGGCTTTTATTTTGTTTGTCCCATTTCTTCACCTTCTCTTCACTATTCTTTGTCTTTTCTCATTTTATTCTTCAGAATGACACTGTCCTAATAGTGCTTAGCATTTAGGGTAAAACTTAGCTGCATATAGCGAATGGTTACTATATATTTTAAAATATCTCTAAATTAAAAAAAAAATGCTACCTCACTGCTGAGATTACACATTAACAGAGCATCAGGGCTCTTTCTTGCCTCTCTTTTTATCAAGTTTGATTTGGAACATTCTAACTGATAAGAGGTGGATGGAACTTCATGTGAACTGTGTAGATTACCCTTAGAAAGAGATTTAAAGCATACTCTTTATCGTTACTGGGTTACAGAGATGGATGCAGCTGCTAATGTATTGGCACTTGGATATGCCATAAGTTAAAAAAAAAAAGTTTAAAGACTTTTTTTACACAAATACACAAGAAAGGACTCTTTTATTGAGCAGAATTTGGTATAGCTGACAATGTGTGGACTAGGCATTCACCTAAATAGCAAAATTTGAGTTTCTGCTTGTAATAACAATTTCATCATCTTTCATCCCCAATTTTCACTTTATATTTTTGGTTTGAGAAGCAATTGCTATCTTCAAAAGTTTCAAATTAAAAGTTCTCTGTATGATATCTATACTAGAAGGTAAGCCTCCCGAGAGACCATATCTGCACATACATGACTCCAACGATTACCAACACCTAGCACACTTCCTGTCACATAAAGGCACTTGATACTTGCATATTTTCTTTTTAAATAATTGAATAAATGAACAACAGATAAATATATTTTAGTTCAATCATTATAAGTATGCTCTGGGCTTTGTAAGAGCATATATCTAGAAGGATAAAAGACACCCTAAACACACTTGTTCTGTTTCACAAATTTGCCAAAAGTGGGTTCTGAGTATCTGTATAAAGAAAATGCTGATACAAGAGAAATAAGCAAGAGCTATGGAATTGAGCAGGCTGACATATTTTTCTATCTGTCCCACAGATTTATCAGATATTAAGTCCAAAATGAATTATGCTTTTTATTAAAAATTCATGCTATTAGCATATGTTTTAAAAATCTTAAAATAGTGATGTCAGATTTGCATACTCACTCACCTGGGCCCCACTGCAAGAAATATCATATATTTGCAAAATAGCTGGCTTAGGGAAACATTTTGATTTCGACCATAACTGGTTCATTCACTACATGAATAATGTTATAGATTGAGGGAGGTATGGAGTTTTCTAGAGGTTTTTATTTTTTTAATCCATTTTCTGAAGTTTTAAATATCCATATCTAATATGTGCTATTGATTCAATGAAATGTCCTTTGTAAATGTGAAAGTCTTGTTTCTATAATTTATATTTTGTTATACCTGTGAGAATACTTTTGTATCAGATTTCTCTTGTAAATAATCAACATACTTTTTAAATTTCAAGGCTCAATCTTACTTTGTATTTATTTTATTATTCCAAATCCCCTTTGTGATATACCCTCAGGCAGGCATATCATTTATTTGTGCATCACTGATGACAAAAAAAGAACAATGGCTATATAATATTTAGCCTTTACCAGTTTTTGAAATATAAAAATCATTTTAGTAATGATTTCATATATATATGTAACATAGGAATGTTATATATATTAAATTTAATTTTATATTATTTTTATAATACAGAATAAAGTATATATTGGAACGTATTATGCTACAAATAAAAGTATATTTATCATATGTTATTTGTGCAAAAGAAAAGACACCATATGAACAAAAAGGGAATGCTACATTTCTAGTTGAATTCTAAAGCTTATTTGTTACTTTATAACATGTATTTTGCTTAATTAGGTTGGGTGGCCACGTTTATTGTAGGCAGATTTAATGTCAAATAATGTGACATTGAACATTAGATTTATGGGGCAATTTACGTGTGAACTTGAAGAGGAGTTCAAATAAGCCATAAAATAAAATACATAGTATTTTATTACTTGTAATTACTTAAGAAATTGACCAAGAAGAATGCAAATAGCTCACTGGTGTCAATTGCTGAGCTGACAAAAAAATAATAAAATATGAATTAGAAGACAAATTTCAAATTATCTAAATATAA
This sequence comes from Tapirus indicus, assembly GCA_031878705.1. NCBI lineage: Eukaryota > Metazoa > Chordata > Mammalia > Perissodactyla > Tapiridae > Tapirus > Tapirus indicus. The sequence goes on along the minus strand of CM062919.1, from coordinate 72,854,431 downwards.
AAATTTAGGTTGGAAATAGAGTGCAGTTATTAAACATATGATGTTGTATCTACACAACACATTTTGGCAAGTAATATATCGACTAATAAGGCCACAGGCAGTAGTTACTTGACAGTTGGCTTTCCACATTTATCATATAGAAAAACTGCTGATTGTATTTCAGTTTTTCACCTGTATGCACAAACACAAGTATTGATTGTCATCTGAAGCAGCATCTTGGAAAAGATAGGTCACTGATTTCCCCCAAGGAAAGATTTCATTAAAATATTTCTTATAAACTCTTACTTTTAGACACTATTTTGACATAACTGTCCCATACAGTTTGAATCAAAATTTCTATTTCGATATTGTTAGACTGCCAGCTTTCGTGTGACATACTGATGTAATTCATACCTTTCAATGATTGACTAGAAGGAGAAAACATTCTGGAATTCAACAGTATTAGTAAAAGTACTATAGAAGTGTAAGTAGTTTACCTATCATACGCTGCTCGTGAACTTTCATCAGTATTAGTACTTCTACACATATCAGTAACAAGAATTTAAAATTAAATATATTAGGGGCCGCCCGGTGGCGCAGCGGTTTAGTCCGCGCTTGGCAGCCCGGGGTTCGCGAGTTCGGATCCCAGGCGCCCGCGGACGCGCACTGCCTGTTAGCCATGCCATGGCGGTGTCCCATATAAAGTGGAGGAAGATGGGCACGGATGTTAGCTCAGGGCCAGTCTTCCTCAGCAAAAAGGGGAAGCTTGGCAACAGATGTTAGCTCAGAGCTGGTCTTCCCCACAAAAAAAAAAAAAAAAAAAAAAGAGATAAAATTAAATATATTAGTGAATAGAGGAACAAATTGTATGAGCCAATGATAGTTATCTTTTGAGTCCTTGTTGCCTGGGGATTCAAAGAGAGGTTTTCTCAAGGAACTTACAACATACATGTGAATTCAAGACAAACACAAAAATGCTAAATAGCAATATGATTGTTACATAAAAATTGAATATGAAAAAATGTGAAATACAATGTGGATGTACATGTTAAATAACAAAAGAAAGCGTCCAGCTTTGGCAATAAGAGTTCAGATTAGGAGCCATAATCTGAAGATTCATAACAGAGGAAGAAGAAATTGAGTTGAGTCTGGAGAAAAAGCTGGTTTAGTTGGGTAGAGAATAGAGGGGTGTCACCTCAGGAAACTGGAAAAATATTGCAATGAATGACTAGTGAGCACTTGTGCATGTGTGCTTGTACACAACGTTAGGAAAGCATGATGAGTTATAGGAATGAGACAAGACCTCCTTTTTCACAGTTTGTTGCAAATAATAAACAAAACCCAGGTATCAGAAAGAATTTGATGAACATATGCCTCTAAATTTAAGTAAATAGGAGATGCTTGTATTGCTATTCAAGGTTGTGAAGGAGACAGATGTTCCAAACATTGTCAGTATCAGGAGAATAGATTCAGTCTTGTAGGCAATTTTTAGTATAAGATGTGTTATTCATAAACATATATTCAGAAATAAGGAAAGGAAAAAAGAAAGATACAATAGCAAGCTACAATCCACAGCACAAGACTACCCTGGTGTTCTTCTTCCTTTCCTTCCTGGTCAATAGCTGGAGATATGCAGTGACGAGAGTAACTACAAGAGATAACCCACAATGAGATATCACCTCACACCCATCAGAGTGGCTATTATTTAAAAAAACAAGAAATAACAAGTGTTGGAGAGGATGTGGAGAGAAGGGAACTCTCATACACTGCTGGTGGGAATGTAAACCGGTGCAGCCACTATGGAAAGCAATATGGAGATTTCTCAAAAAATTAAAAATAGAACTACCATACGACCCAGCTATTCCACTTCTAGGTATTTATCTAAAGAAGACAAAAATACTAATTTGAAAAGATATATGTATCCTTATGTTCATTGCAGCATTATTCACAATAGCCAAGACTTGGAAACAGCCTAAGTGCCCACCAATGGATGAATGGATAAGGAAGAAGTGGTATATATACAATGGAATACTACTCAGCCATAAAAATGATGCAATCTTGCTATTTGTGACAACATGGATGAAACTTGAGGGCATTATGCTAAGCAAAATAAGTCAGATGGAGAAAGTCAAATACTGTATGATTTCACTCATATGTGGAAGATAAAAGGACAACAACAAACAAGCACATAGACATAGAGAACAGACTGGTGGTTACCAGAGGGGAAAGGGGGAGGAGGGAGGGCAAAAGGAATTAAAGGGCACGTGTGTACAGTCATGGATGGTAGACTTTGGGTGGTGAACATGACGTAGTCTACACAGAAGTCGAAATATGATGTACACCTGAAATTTATATAATGTTATAAACCAATGTTACCTCAAAAATTAATTAAATAATAACTATATTAAAAAGAAGATAACTCTACCAGAGAAATAGTAAGTCTGATTCCTCAGACAACTGTCCCCATTCTTTAAAAGTGATACATATTCATTCTATTGACCAGATAAGAATTTTAGCACCTGAATTACATTTATAAAGATTCAAAATACATCAAAAGTTCTACTGAAATTCAGCTTTCATCTCAGTAATCTAGGATCTGCCCTGAGGGAAATTCTTGCCATATCAATATGGCTATGGCTATATGGAATTTTCTTGGCTATTTTGGGGCTAAAGATCATTAAAGGGAAACTTCACTCTGTCTGCCAAAACAGGCTGACCCATAAGGCATGGAACAACTGTATTCAAAGCAATGGGCATGACGTTACTCAGAGACGATGGAAGAAGTAAGACAGTAAAGGGGTAATAGTGAAAGGCCTGTCAGAAGCTGGTCAGAACAGCCTCTGTTAGGTAAATACGTTTGTCACTCAGAGAAGCCTCTTTGAATCCCTGTGTGACCATGGTGGGATAGAACATGGGATGCAAAGGGAAATCCATAATCAATGCATACAGAAATCCCTGCAGACCAAAATGAGTAAACTCAGTCAGATAAATGAGCAATTAGAACAGGCGAAACTAAGTGTTTTTTTTAATTGAGCATTGTGTCTACTTGGGTCAAAATATTCAATTTGATATGACAAGAAGTACAGACAGAGTTATATATTAAGGTAGTGAATCCTTGTTAGAAATGATTCAAATTTGGAGCAAAATAGTTATTTTCATCCAGGCAGTAAGTGAAAAGAAAAACTGATGATCTAAAAGTATCTGATTAAAAAAAATATCGAAAAAGCTACATAATTACTCAAATCTCCATTAATTTATATCCAGAGCAAAAAATCCTGTATACCTTTGTTTTATTAAAATGAGTTTTAAATGAAAAATAATTTTTTGGAAATTTAAAATCTTCACTGGAAAAGATAACTTTTATTTTTAAAATCTCTGCTATTGTGGGGTAATAAAAATATTAAATATATTTTTTGCCATAGCCCCACCTTAATTATGGTAAAGCTTTTTCATTTGTAGAATGACTAACTTATAATTTTAAAGAGAGTTTATTATAATTTAAAAAGGGGTCGGTATAAAACCAGTGAGGCAAAACTAGAAATGAAAATGAGATCTGTGAAAATAGTTTTAAAGAAAAGGGAGATATAGCTTTACACCAGAAACATGATACATTGCTAAATAAAAAATAAGTCATTTGTTTGAAAAACAGGAAAAATTAAGTTGTAATTCAGATATGTATAGTAAATGTATATACACATTATATATATATTTTTTAAAAAGATGTAATAGATGTAAAAAGATGTAAAAGATGTTCTAAGAAATAATCTTAGAACCAGAAGAAAGCAAGATTCAAAATCAGAGTCATCATTGTGATACTTTCTCTCTTTTTTATATGTTATGCATTACAACATTGCAAATTTTATAATTTTCTTGAAAATTAGATTACATAAGTTAATGATTAGTTTAAATTGATTGGATGTTTGAGGTTCATTCTGATGTCAGGGAAGTTTTCTAAAAACATATAAACCTCCCCCTTATAATTTATGGAGCTCTCCATATTTTGTTTTTTCTGCCTTTTGATGCAGAATAATTTCTGAACATCACAGCAAGAGCTGTAACTTTTTTCTAGTTATTGAACCAAACTAAGTACATTGGGCTTCCTGGACTGTGCTGGAGAAAGGGATGGAATGAGGAGTGGAATTCAGTTGAGGATTTTTAAGGCCCAAAGAATAGATAATGTTGCCATTTAATCAAGCTTTGGATTTTAATTGATTTGGGGATAAGGACACAAACTCCTTTGTTTGCTGTTCCATGTCTTTAAAGAGTCTCGTGGGAGGAAATCATCAAAGTGTATTCTGTAAATGTGGAATTAACAAGGCAAAACTAAAGACACTTAGGTTTGCATCATAAATTGTGGCTATTGACTAAATTGTCTGGAGAGAGATCTAATCTGCCTTTCTGATTATCTAAAAATTTAACCTTTTCCATTTCCCAGTTTGAAAATGTTGGCTCAGCTTTGTCAACATATCTAGTGCCAATCAAATGAAGGTGCAACTTCAGTTTAAAAAAAATGAATATTGTGACAGAAACAATTCTCATTTATATAAAAATTTAGAATCCCGTGTGAATAAAATTTCAATTTAAAAGAAATCTGAGTATTTATGTGAGCTTTGTCTACACAGACGTCAACTTTTTTTGTAGAAACAAAGTTATTATAGAAAATTATACCACTTTGGAGATCTAAGAATTTGAATTTTTGAAAAAAATACTTATAAAGCAGATTTCCTCAGAAGATGTCACTTTTTAAAAAGCATCAAAGCCTTAATCTTTCCTTATTTTTATTGAAATAAAGGTGGTTAATAGCACTTCACTGAGACTGGTACAATTTCTACATTTATGCAACTTGACTAGCTTTTCTTACATGCAATTAAGTTTTATGTTCCAGAATGATTTGACTATGATGACTGTTAATATCAGAAGTTAACTGTCAATTGGTACTTAGAATCATACTCTAATTGATACTTCAGTGGGGTTGCCAATTATTTGACAAAAGAGAAAAGCGTTTTACATTTTGAATTTGAATTAGTGTACAATAAACAGCAAAAAGCATTCACATCCTTAACTGTCTGTGAGTCTAATAGGAAAAACTAATTTGTTTACATATACCTATGTACTGATTCTTATATCGTGAATAGAATAGTTTTATATATTAAAGTTATGGTGTTAAAATAATGTCATATAAATTTTAGGCAAATGAATGATTGAAAGTAATTTTAATAAGTTTATTCTCTTATATCTATTTTAAGACTCAGAGCAAAAGGCCCTTGCCTCAATCTGTAAGTGGGATAACATGATTTATGATATGGAGTAATAAGACAATTTCTTTTGCAAGGTTGGGTAAAAACACTCTTGAAATAGAATATGATTTAGTGTGTGAAGATGTTTCCATTTGGCCTCCTGAGGAGTCTGTGTCTGGAGCAGTGACTCTGATCCTAGATCTTGCTATTTGGAAGTTTTATTTTATATTTGCTCAGGGATTATCAGGGTGGGTGAGGGAGGCTAACCAAATTCCATAGGACAATTGATTTATCTTAATTTAGGAAAAAAACCTTCTTATTAAATATAATACCTTTTGTTTTTTTAATGTATCTTAAAAAGGGCATCAAGTTGTTTGGAATCAGAGCAGAAGATTTGACTATTTTTACTCATCCTTAAATGGAATATGGGGAATCATTCCTGCTCCACCACGAGCCCGTTAGACACAACTGGCGCTCATTAGAACGAATGCACATTTGTTCTTGTTCTGTAACTTTTCTACTTTATAACCTATGTAGCTCAGCACCCCTCTTCGTATTACCAGCTTCGTGAAGTTTAAATTTCTAATATTCTTAAGTTAAATATTCTAATATTCTAATATATCTTATTTTAAATGGAAAACAATTTAGAGCGGCCACTTTCTACTATATCAAGTGAGGCATTTAACTGTTAGTAATAAGTGATATCCAAATATAGTGGAGGATCAGTTACTAGAGAAGTTTTATTCCATATATCTCTTCTGTGTTGATATTTTATAATTTCCAAGTATATACAGTAGCAGTTTATAACGTCACCTGTGATTTTTGTGGTGCATCTCAGTTTTGAACTTGTAGCTGTCTCTTTTCTCATTAAATCCATAAAAGAAATTAATATTTTTCCAAACCCTGATCCAAGAAATTTACCAGAGCGCCCAAAAAGCTTAGCCAGCTGTCTGTTTTTCCATAAGAAGGGAATTGTGGGAACAAGGAGAGAACTTGGTAAGCAGTTTTTACAGTTTGGGGTTGGGGGAGAAAATAAGGCCTCAGCTTGAGTCTAAGAGAGATCCACGCAGGAGTGAATTTGTCTAGTGGCCTGGTGCTCCAAAATCTCCAAAAGCATGTTTGTTTGGGGGCTGAGAAGCCCCTTGAGAAAAGAATTCGCACTGTATTTGCCGCTCATAGCAAGAATGGTTGGAACACTTGATACGGCTTGTTAATTTTTAAAGAACATTTTCCAAATGGCTGGTTATTTGGAATACGTATAAGTTTTTATTACTGCTTTTTATGTTGTGTCTTTAGCATTGTGGAAATAAGACCAAATTTGCAAAATTTTCTGCTCTTTTAATTGGGTGAAATTTTCCTGTGGCTTAATATAGATTTCAAATTTCTTCAGTGTTATACTGGAAAATGCAGTGTATTCTTTCTGGAATCCAAGGCTTAGTGTGTATTTGTTTATTCCATCTTTTAATTATACATAAATATAGTCCTCATTCAATAATTGACTCTCATCTGGGCTTCAATCTGAGCCCCGCCATGTACACACTGTGTGATCGAGGGCGAGTCACGGAGCCTCCCGAGGCCTTATTTCCTCCCGTGTGAAATTAGATTTAGTAGTAGGTGCTACATAGGGTTCTAGTTGGGATTGCACGAGATCGTCCACCCAGGTTCTTACTTCAGTGTGTGGCACATGTAAGAGGGTCAATCCAAGTTAGCTATTTTTATTAATAGTTCCGGTATTTTGGATTGGGGAAAAATCTGAGCTGATCTTGAGTTTTGTACTTGGGTAGGTAACCTGCCATTTCTCTGCTAGCGTGCTTATTACGCCTTCATTTCATTCAACATTATTCTCAAGATGTGTTTCCCTTTGTATTAATGTTTTACATAATACTATAGTTCCTTTCCGCTTGTAAGCTCAAGTTGCTTTCAATTTAGGAAAGTTTCGTCAATCACATCTTTGCTCATTACTTCTGGTCTAAGGGTCCCGCTTTTTTATCAAAACCCCTGTCATACTTCATCTATATCTCTACTTCTCCAAATGCCTTGTCCTTAATATTTTCATTTCTCTTCGTTTATTCAGTTCTTCAGTAGAGTTTAGATGCCTCCGATATGCGAGGAATATAGTTTTGTCTACCCCACCCCAAGTTTCCTCCCTAAACTTTTAGTAATCTGGTTTCTTTCCAAGCAGTCTTTCAGCTATTATTACCTCAAGATAACAATAGCACTTGGGGGTAAATATTTTTAGGGAAGGAGAAGTCTATGACATGGAGAGAGTTTCTACCAGGCAGGGATGTAGAGGCCTTCCTGTAAAAAAAAGACTATCTGGGGTTGAGAGGGAGTGTCTTGGTATTGTGGTCTTTGCCCTTTCCTATTTTCTTTAGAAAAATATCTGGGGTTTAGCTTCCATATAGAATGGGATAATATGTTTGATCCCTAACAAGAACCCCATCTCTTCTCATGCACGTGTTTTCCTTTCTTGGTAATTTGTGTCCATTCCATTCAGCCCTTTTCCCATTCCTGCGTTAGGTATTGGAAGAGCAAATGCCATCTAGAGAAAAGGATGTATATAAGACAAGGGGAGCTGCTGTCAGAAGGGAAAGGGAAGCTCTTCAGACACTGGAAAGAGGATTCAAGGAATGATAGAGGATATTATACCTTGAGAAGGACTCCTTTTGTGTTCCAAACCCCAAAAGACAGCGAAACTTGGCCCGAGAGAGTAGCAAAGATGGGATGGTACATTTAAGTGGGGAGTAAATCCCTGGTTCCCCACAGCCTGCATGTGGCAAGTAGAGGATCCAGGTACACAGGATGTCTAAGTGCCCACCAGTCTGGAGGTAGTGGAGGATAACGGAGAGCTGATTGGTGAGATCACCCGCAGGCTTATTTTGGTGAGGGTAAGATCTAGCCCACACAGTGCTGCTGGGCTGACCGTTCACGTTAGGGGCTAGAGTTTGAATGGATATTGCAACCCAACCTCAGGGACTCTGCAGTGCACATGATTGCAGAAGCAGGGCTTCAAATGCATGGAGAGGTAGCTGCACATACTTCTAAGAGTGCCTGCCGTAGAACCAAAGTTGCACCAGTTAAGAAAGTGGCACCTCACAGCTCAACACAAAGAACGGCATGCAACGAAAAGCCCCTGATATTGTTCCAAAAAAATGCACGTGTATTGAACCAAAAGTCTTTGACTAATCTTTATTTTCAGGAATGGCAAGAGTTATACAAAATAAAATAAACTACTTTTGCTGAGGAAATTGAATGGTAGTGTCTAAATTTTGGCTCAGGCAGATTCTCATTTTCCTCTTGCATTAAGTGTTTCCTTTTACTGTTTTGTGTTCACCCTCTCTATTTGCATTTCTACTTCCATTTCATTATTGTTTTTCTAGGTTTTTTTTTTGATCCTTTCAAAGGGCCTACACATTTTTCCCCTTGTATCCTGGAGGGGATATCAACTGGGCCAGTTGAGTCACATTCAGAGGGATTACTTCTTTGGAGTCTTTAGGTTGTTTTTTCCTTTCCCTTCTACTGAAAGAGGTTTTTTTCTCAACTACTTTAAATGCATTATACCTTTAATTTCTTAACAATTATAGGACTCTTGAGTAGAAGTAGGAAACTCTTCAGATAATTTGAGATTCAGATAAGAATTTTATGTGATTTTTAAAATTAATTTTCATTTAAAACTTTCGAAGTTCCCCAAAAGATGTTGCGTTTAAAAGAAGCAAAAAGCCTTATTCCTTCAGGAGTTCCTGGGACACTAGTTGCAATTTTCACTTTAATTTTGACTGGGAATATCACAATAATGTGATTTTTTTTTTTTTTTTTTAGTATGAACTTCAACGTTTCAACTAGAAACTGGGGCAGAGGGTAGCGTAATCAAAAGAAATGAAAGTTAACCTAAAACTGTCACTTTAAAAAATATTTAGCTTAGGATCAAGTTTGGGTGAGGATTTTTTTGAAATCAGATTATTCATTTTTTTCCTGAAATGTACAATCATCTAGCCACAGCAGGGAGACACCAAGAAGCCATTTATCTTCCCTTCCCCTCCCTTGCTCTCATTTCTGGAAGCACAGCAGATAATACTGCAATTATAGAATGAAGGAAAGTCAGTCCTCTGACACCAGTATCCTCCCCACTGCTATCCTGTGTATCAGTTCAGCCATTTCCAAGGCAGGGTAGGCTCTCTCAGAAAAGACTGGACGCCATATAGTACAGCAACTTTCAACTTCCACATAATCAGTAAACCACAAACAAAACAGCTCTCTTAACTTTCCTCTTCTTGTTCTTACCAAAATTCCTTCTATTTTTCTTTCTGTCGTATCTTACCACTTGAGCATCTTTTTCTGGTCATTCTTTCATTAGCACCATCATCAATAATCAATAATGATTAAATTTCAATATATAGTTGATACTGTGCTGAGTAGTAGATTATACAGTGAAGGGGACAAGAGAGTCACCTGATTCAAAGAGCACACGTATTTAAGCTTAAAGTGAAACTCAAGGGCAAATGATTACAAAATAACTTGTTTTCATTATATCTGCTACATTTTTTCCAAAATAATGATGAGATTTATTCCATTACGCTATATAAAATGTCGTTAATAGCTATCGCTTTTCAAAGTAATTGGAATTCAGACTCTTATCAGTAATATCTATTAGCGTGTATTCATTTCCTTATTCTGTTCAAGTATTTTATAATAAATAACAATACAAAAATTATTAATTGCACCACCTATCTCCATTTGTTTTTATAAAATATATGTTATTAACTTTATATATGCTTTATACATTTTATACTCACAATAACCCTTTGAGGTTGGTGCTATTTTATCTCCATTTTACAAATGGATAAAGTTGAAGTTCAGAAAGCTTAAGGTCACTTGCCCAAGGGCTTGAAGCTTGTAAGTGCTAGAACCACGATTCCACCCACAGCAACCAGAATCCATAGACACCAGCATCTATTAAGCAGGACAGTCCAGACCCCAACAGTTAAATTTTACTTTTTCTTGGTTAAAGCAAAGCTTCTTTTTCCCTCCAAGAAATTGTGAGTAAATATTTCTTTAAAAATTGGCAAATATGGCAAACATTTGTGTCTTTTCTCTTTTAAATGTTTTCCCTTATATATTATACAGATTTTAAATATATATATATTTCTTATATATTGAAACTTAGATATAGTGACTTTCTCAAGATTGGAATATTTACCATTACCTGAACTAAGACTGGAACAAGGTCTCAGAACTCTTCTAGTTCATTCTAAACTAGAAGAGTGACGGGACTGCATTGTAAACAGTTTCTTTAAGACTGAGAAAGTTTTACGAATGAATTGCTACAATGATGAGAGCTTGTATGGTCCTTCTTTTCTCTTCCCTTCCTTTCCCTATCCCTTACCCTTCCTTTTCTCTTTCTCTCATTCTCCTCCTTTTCCTCCTCTTCTTCTTCCTTTGTTTTCTCATCTGAATCTTTACCTTCCTTCTAATGTGTATGTAGTTTGTGGCGCAGAGAAATATTAGTGAGAAGAGAAACCCAGAGCCCCTAACCAAACTGCCCAATGCAACCTTCTCAACAGTATGGAATGTAACATCCCCAAACTACAAAGTTTTATTTTTTACAAACTGAAATGAGATATGTTGACTAAATTACAACAGGATTAGAATTAATCATTTGCATATCACATGCTTTAAACTTTTTGGAGAAAAAAATTTCTGAAAACTATTGTCAGAGTTGTCTGGAGTTATTAACCAAAGCTTTAAGAAAATCTGTTGGCTTCTGAGCAATGTCTAACTTTAAAGAAGATAGCTTCTTCTGAGAGATGTTTCCCAATCCTAACCATATTTAAAATGGACTCATCCTACAGAAATGTCAATGAGGAGTCATCTAGAAACTCAGTGTACTACACTGTGACTATGTTTATAGCCTCCATTATTGATTAAGGGACCAGTACTGACCAGTATTAATGTCATGTGCAATTTCTCTTTTACCGCACAGAGTCTTTTTGCACACATGAGCCCTCTTTGCCTACATATGTGTCAGGAGAATTTGTGCTTATTACGTTGCTGCTACACCATAATTGTAGATACAATATAGGGCCAGAGCCTGTTGCATGTTTACTGTTAAAGTTGCATTTCAAATTGTGTTGTTTTACATTATAAAACAATACTCCTAAATTTGGAATAACATATGTTTATGTCTTTTCATTCATTAAGAAGAAACTTTGTTTTTTTACTTAGTTCTTTAAAATTATAGTTTTTCTTGGATTAATTTACAGTTGTAAAATTTGACCAATCCCTCTTGAAGAGTGAGCTCCCTGGTTCTATCAATCTTGATTGCAGTAGAGTGTATAGTGTAAGGCCCAAGATCTTTAGAAAACAATTCTCACATCCTAACCCGTATGTCTCAAGCACAAACACATATGAAATTTCTATCAATTCCTCACTTCCAACTTGACAGCTTCCAGTTAGCCAAGTACTTGCTGCATAGCTACTGGCCAACAGGAAACGATGAACTGATCTTAATCCTATAGAGAGAGTACCACAAATAGCTATAATTCTAGTTGAGTTACCAATGATTCTTTCCAAGGAATTATCCCTTTCAGGATTGTTTCTTTCTTATCCCTCCATAGAAAAGTAAGCTAAAATTATGTGGTTGCTTTGGTTATCTTGGATTTGTATTTTATAGAAAGGGCAATGCTTGAGATGCAACATTTTATGTAGATTTTTTTTAAGCACATAATCTTCTCTTCCAAACTGTAAACTTTTCAATACACTTTCAACAAGGAGTCTGTCATAATTTAGATGAGTCTGTGAGCTATGGAATTCATGAAAACCAAGTTTGACTTTAAAAGGGCTTTAATTCACTTCAGTTACAGTAATATGGGATCATCTTATCATTGTGAACATTTTCTGTGTTTCTATACACACATATAAGTGTAGTAATTTATTAAACTAATCATTTCATTTATCTAAACCAAAAACCTGCTAAAGCAAGAAAATAATAGGATAAAAATCTCAATTAGATTTGAAAAGCAAAGTCTATTATTTAATTAATTGCATTTTTTAAGTATTTAATATAACCTATTTTTCTATCCTCACTGACATGAGTATACTTTTCATTGCTTTAATTATACAATTAAAACCTTTTAAAGCTTTTCATTTAAAATTGAAAATATTGGCTCAAGTTATGATAAATCTGAAATCAGTTAATCCTTATTAAAGCAGGATGTCATTTATGTGTTCAAATTTATTTTTATATCTGTAATATTCTAGGCAAGTTAACTTTTGTTTATCTCCTGTAAAAACATTAAAATTTAAACAATAGCGATATATTTTCTTTAAGTAAAATAATGCATGCTCATTGGCTGAGTGGCGAGATTAGTGGGGATGGATAGTGTGGTAACTGACAATACAGAAATATATGCTTGATAAAGTAAAAGCTTCTCCATGTCCAACCACCCATTTTCCTTGGGTAATCACTGTTAGCAGTTTGCTTATGTACCTTTGTAGACATATATCTTTCAAAATTAAACATACACATGTCCATTTAACCAATGATAATATGCTATGATTTCTGTTCTGAAATGTGCATATATTCTTCACTTGTTATTATAGTAGTCTCCTTCAACATATGTCCCACCTTTGAATTACAACTGCTATGATTAATAGATGTATGACTTATGTAAGTTCCTTTGTCTCTCTAAACTTTGATTTCCTCATTTGTAAATGGGGTAATAATTACAGAGAAAGAAGAAATCATTCTAGGATGAGTTAGTCAGGAAAACTTTCACTCTATAGGTGGAGTGACTATTCTTTCAGGTGTTCGCCTATTGTCCCAAAGTAATTATTGTTAGTGCTCCTTTTCACTCTTGGAAGTGCTCCGATTTGAATGTTAAATGATATGGACATACTTACAGGGTTTTCGAGAGGATTAAATGAGATAATGTCTAATGTATTGTAAGAGTTCTGTATATTTAACCTATGATTAAATTATATATATATATACTGCTAAATGTATATATACATAAATTAGTGTTTTCACCTTCATTTACATATTTTTGCTATTAAACAATGCAAGTTAGATATGTGTAAACATACATGAAGTCAGGATTATTACAGATCCAATCAGAGTTTAATCCAGAGCAAACATCTCAGGATGAAAACCAGCTGTGGTATAATTAAAACAGACTTCATAAGAATGATTGTACAGTTTTTATCATCTAGTTAAAATATGCCAAAATTTGAACAGAAGCCACCATTGAAGCTGATTTGCAATGATTGCACTTTTCATATTGTGTGCATATCTAGTGGAAAAGAAGAGGGGAATTTCATTGTTTATATCTCTTCATAAAAAATTTTTATCTTCATAAAAATTTCACTTAACTCTGTTGGGACGGTGAAATTTAAGATCAAGAAATCAAAACACAGTAGTGTAATTACATGTTGGTAAATATCAGAAGAAAGTATTTCAAAAACTGTAAGTTGTATTCAATTTGAAAGGTAGAAAAATAGGACAGGAACTGATGTATTTCATCAAGCATATTACTGTTTTGGATTATTAATTTATTCATATATTACTTTATAAAAGTAAAGTATAATGTAAAAAGAAAAGCTGAGTAGAATTCTGAGGCATAATTAGGGCTTAGATTTTTCTGCTATAGATTTTTGTTGAAGAAAGTCGGGTGAAATTGAACCTGGAAAAAACACTGGGTCCAGATTCTTCACATATCATGGATATCAGGATTGAGACTTTATTTCGCAGGTAAAAAGTAATGATAGAAAAGAATTTTGTTATTTCAAATATATCTTTCTTAAAAGGAAATTCTTCAAAGTCACAGAATAATTTAAGGTCATTATGAATCTAAGTTTCAATTCATAATACAATCCATTACTTCAATTGTAGGGAACAAATTAGTTTTCATGTTTCTGTAAAAATAACTCTTCTTAAGTCTGTAGGTTACAGGTTTGAGTATCTAGAGCTTTGAAATTTATTCTATATAATGGTTCCTTGTTTCATATAAGTTCTAAACCTCAAAGTTAAAGTTTTGTAGGATCAAAGTATTTCTAGGTCACAGTAATAGCAGAATGGAACACATCTGGTACAGCACAGTTTTTCTCAATATAACGGGTCAGAGTCAGGCAAGCTGCAACCATATATGCCCAAAGAGAGATTTATCCACTTAGATAGAAGAGCTAATGGGGTGACCTGCATCAAATCAATCTTTATGTCAGATCCTTTCCATCACAGTAATGAAACATTAAAATAATATACTGCAAGTTACTGCATACGACTTCTAACCTTTGCATTATTATCCAGGATTAAATTGTAATTATCATTATCCTCCTACTTATCCTTAAGTCTCTCTTTTAACGACTCCTTAAGCCCTCTTATCCTTTGCTGCCAAACAATTTTCAAATTTGTTGTTTAGTCAGCTTCTTTATAACTTTGAGTGTCTCACTTCATCTTATAACTGTCATGAATGTGAGATTTCTGCCCTGATAGGGATGGGGTCTGTCAAGTAAATGTCAGGGTGTTAAAGGAAAGGAAATTTTGGTGGTTTCCCATTGATATTCCACACACAGAATTTGAGGGCATAGGTAATCTCCCAAACATTTTTGTTACTTAATTTTGTTTACAATTTATATTCCATATTCAGAACCCCTCCCCCATAATTTTTGAATCAACATCCTATTTTTCAAATGTTAAGTGTACTTTAAGGGTCAGAAATAATTCTATTGTTAAAAAGCATAGTGATTGAACATTTTAAATGTTGTTACTTAATGTAGTTTGTTGGATAGACTCTGTTCTTTATCCTCAGTTTTGCTGTTCTAGTTTAGATGGTCATGACATCATTTATACTAGATAAAACTGCCATGGCAATTCAGTTAATAATAAGAAAGAAAACCAATTATTTTTTATATCAACTTTTTTATTATGTTTTGAAGATATCAAAACACTTTCAGTTTTTAAATCCTCAGCATATTGCTGGAGCTAGATGGAAAATTTGTTATAACTTTACAAATTCAGTAAAAGGGTCACAGAAAACTGAGCAAATTGCTCAAGGCTGTGATGCTCCACGTAGTATTTAGCCTTCATGCCTTATGTGTTTGAGGGAATCAACAGAGCCCCAGCTAGTTATTGAATTATTTAGAAAAATTATTATAATTTGTAATTCCAAATTATTATTGGGAGTAAAAAGGGTTAGAAATTTCCAGTCAGTTGCTTTTTGAAACTGAATTTTAAAAAAGAATTAAATTGACTCTCGGTTTCTGCGTAGAGATAAAGGGAGCTGGAAAGACTGTCATTCTCAACCTTTACAAAACCAAAAAGCCAAGCAAAGAGGAAAGTCACAACTGTTTTGAACCTGTCTGAGTATGGAGGTTGCAGGGCCCAAGATCTGAGAGAGATTCACTTCCAAGTGTGAGACAAACCAAAATACTTGCTTACCTGAGCAAGTGCTCCTGGACACCTATAAAAAATGGCAAGTTGACTGGCAAATTGCTGGAGGCTAGACGTGCACAAACTCCGCCTAATACAAAAAAATTTGGGATAGAACATAGAAACTCTGCAGTATGGGGAATGAGAACAGGAGAGGAGGAGAATAGAAACCAATGCAGGAGCAGTAAGAAACTCTGAGACTCTTCTCCCTTATTTCCTCTAAGGAAAAAAGCTTTGATCAGTGGGATAAGGACAACAAGTTGTCACCCTTAAGCACAGGTGAAAACCCGTTGCAGCTTGGGGAGGAACAGGCAATAAACCCTCTGCCTTCGGGAAATAAGTGCTGGGCTCAAAACTGTACTGGGAAGGGGAGGGGCATTAAGGAAGTCACATCCTGGAGACCCAGGGATACCATGCCTACTTAATATTTAAACATAATCAGAACAACATAGAACGTCCCCACCTCCACCACCAGGTTAACAAGTATTGAATGAAAAGTTACTGCAGGAAACAGACCATCTCTGAGGCACAGCACAAAGGAAGGCCTAAAGCTCAGAGTGGAGCAGATACTGGAGTAGAAATCTGCAAACCAACATCCATACTAAACAAAATAATCCCTGAAGGAATTTAAGGCCTGTGGCATGCTGCAACTAACAATAGCACTACAAACCTGAAACCCAGTTCAACTCCTAATTAGATTAACTCAATCCCACACACTGAAAGCCTAGCAGAAGGGAAGGCATGCCCATTTCAAGGCATAAAAACTCTTTCTGGTCAAAAATGAAGGGTTTGAGATTTCACCTTATTGGCAAGCTAACAAGTTAGCCCGTCAAGGTTCATAAATGCTGGCAAAAGACACAAGATTTCTGGGTCAGAGACAAGGATAGTCTTTTCAACACATGGTGATAATGTGGTTGGCATCCATATACAAAACAAAACAAAATATTTTAAATATGTCTTATACTTTCTAAAAAGTTAACTCCAAATGAATATCTGTGTGATCTTAGGTTTGGCAAATAGTTCTTAGACACAATATCAAAAGAAAAATCTGTAACAGAAAAAAAAAAAGATAAATTAGACTATATTAAAGTTGAAATCATTTGCTCTATGAAAGACACTTTTATGAGGATGAAAAGACAAGCCATGTTAGGAGAAAATATTTGAAAATCACATACCTAATAAAGGATTTTTATTCAGAATATATAAATAACTCTCAAACTCCCCAATAAGAAAATAAACAACACAATAAAAAAATTGCCAAGAATCTGAAAAAACACTTCACTAAAGAAACTATAAAGATGACATATGAATATTTGAAAAGATGCACAATATTATTAGTCATCAGAGAAACGCTAATTAAAACCACAATGAGCTATTACTACAAACCTATTGGAATAACAATAAAAATCCCAAATCTGACAATACCAAGATCTGGTTAATATGCAGAGAAACTGGAACTTTCATACATTGATGGTGGGAATGTACAGCCAATTTGAAAAAATAGTTCATCTGTTTCTTATAAAGTTAAATGTTTACTTACCATAGGACACAGCAATCTTACTTTCTTGTTTTTTCGCCTGTGTGAATTCAAGACTCATCTCCACACAAAAACCTGTACACAAATGTTTGTAGCAGCTTTATGGATAATCACCAAAAACTGGAGAGAACCCTAATAGGGTTCAATTAAATAGGTTAATTGATAACTGATGGTACGACCATAGAGTGGAATGCTACTCAGCAACAGAAAGGAATGAACTATTGTTTTATACAATATGAATGAATCTTAAATGCATTTTGGTAAGTGAAAGAGCAAGACCCCAAGACTTCATGTTTTATGATGATTCCATTTATATGATGTACTAGAAAAGATAAAATTATAGGGATGAATTATTGGTTCCCAGGATTTGAGGTAAGAGGATTACAAGGTAATTATTGGGATGATGGAACAGTTTTCTATTGAATTGGGGTTGGTGAATACACAACTCTATGCATTTGTCAAAGCCGAGAGAACTGTACACAGATGAGTAAATGTTGCTGTATGCAAATTAAAAAAAATCCACCAGAATACAGAGGAATCCCAAGGTGGAATGTAGAATATGACAAATGAATCTAGCTTTATTTTAAATCAATGACATAACCAACTATAGGGAGTGGGAAAGAAAGGAGCTGGCCTAAGTAACTTTAGAAAACAGTGTTTTGATTGGATATTGTAAGGCTAGAAACAAAAAGAACTGTACCCAAACTCTGTACATTAATGATAAAGCTACTTCGCACAAGGGTAGGGGTTAGAAATTCTGAGAATATTTTATGTCTATACTTGGACTGAATAAATAAGCAAATATATTATAGATAAGGAGCACTGTCAGACACCAAAAATAAGCAAAGAGGGAATAGAAAGAAACCTGTGGTCCTGAAGTGGAGTCAGAGATAGCATGAAAAAATATGTGTGTGTGTAACTACATATATACACACAGAGATAGAATAGACATGTGTGTATACATAGTTTAGTACACACACATACATATATATTTTCTAGCTCTGTCTTCTGAATGGGCCTACATGCAGTGACAGCCCAGTAGCAATGAGCAAATTTAGGGCCCAGATATTGATTTCCAAAGAATAAAATAAATATTCATATGTCTAAACTGATATAAACAAATGACTGAATGGTGGAGAGGGGACAACTATTCCTTACAGAAGATTTACAGTTAATGAATTTAGAAGGAACAAGGGAAATAGAGAAATATAATCAGAACACCACAGTGATAATTACTGTAGACATGAAACACTGATGATTGTGAAAATTAAGGAGAAACAGGATATGTTTAAGGAGAAACAGGATATATTTAAGGAGAAACAAGATATGAAAGCATAGTCTCAAAATAACTCCTCAAATAATATTATTTATAAAGGATTAAACTGTAACGTTACCATGAAGACATCTGGCAGACACCACCTCAACCGAGTGATTAAGGTTAACATCACCAGTAGTAAGACATATTATCATCACGCACACTTGACATGATGCACTGAGGGCCCCTCACCACTGTGGAGTTCTTTCCCCAAATCCACAAGCTCAATCTAATCATTGAGAAAACATGACAAAACCCAAATTGAGGAGCATTCTATAAAATACCTGACCAGGGCTCTTTAAAAGCACCAAGGTCATAAAAAACAAAGACAGCCTTAGGAATGACCACATACTGGAGGAGAAAAAGAAGACAGGACAAGGAAATGCAATGGAGGATCCTGGATCGGATCTGTGAACAGGAAACAAGATGTCAGTGGAAAAACTAGTGGAATCTGAATAAAGTCTGTAGTTTAGATAATAGTATTGTGGCAATGTTCATTTCTTAGTTTTGATAATTGTACTATGGTTATGTAACAGTAACGTAGGGGGAGCTGGGAGAAGGGAATATGAGAAATCTGTTTACAACTTTTGCAACTCTTCTTTAAGTCTAAAATTATTTCAAAATAAAAAGTTAAAATATTAAGTTTCTCAGTGCTTGAATTTACTTTTAAACAAGAATCTTTCAGAACCCACTGTATGCCATTTCAATGAGCAAGGCACTCTTGATTAAACATGGTGAGACAGTAATGTTCAGCTGTTAGATGAACATACATTTAAGACATATCTTTAACTCAATGTAATATCTTTGTTAACTTCTAAATCTTAATAGCAATATTTCATACAACTCAAGTCACATCTATGTTGACTATACCATTCTGAGTTTCTGTACATATAAATGATAACTTCCTAAGAATATACCATGATATTGTACAATGTTGAAGATCAAGTCATGCTGAAGTCGAACAATATTGGATTTGAAGTCAGTGCCTTAAGTCTGACTCCTAACTTTGCTGCTGATACTATGATGTGAACTGGGGCATGATTTTGCTTTAATGGGTCTCAAAAGCTCTACTGAGCTTTAAATTCTTTCTTTGAAAATTAGAGGTAATAACAATTATCTTTCTTGTTCAATATTTAAAGATTTATAAAATATAAAAAGTATTTTTCCAATTATTATATGAAATTTCTGAAAAATGTGGAAAATTTAGAAACATAGGAAAAAAATTACCATGTATTTATTTATTTTCTTTATTCTTATGCATGTGTTTACGTAATCGGAATCACCCTACATAAATGATTTTATTACTTATTTTTTCCAGTTAACATTGTGACAGAAAAATTTCTCATGTTATCACAAATTATTTGCAAGCAAATTTGAATTGTGATATAATAGATATAATAGATGCTGATACAATGGTGTATGTGTGTGTGTATACAAATATGTAGGTATGTATATATATATAATATAAAACCTCTCAGAATATTTAAGTGTTTTCAAGCTTTTTGTTATTGTAAGCAATTCCTCAAGGAACCTGTATTTTTTTTCTTGTAGCTGGGTTATTTATTTTCTATTTAGAATTAAGGAATGAAAGGGTGTCGCAGATCGGTTTCGCCAGAAAGCTGATTTTGAGACAGATTGCTGTGCAGGAAATTCCCCTGTGGGGGCACAGAGGGGAGCTGGATTAGGTAAAGGGAGAGGCTGGGCTGTGACACATTCTCACAGTGATCTCACGCAACTTCATGTTAGTTCTGAAATTGAGATGGCCCTTCAGAGTGGTCTGAGTCGGAGTGGGGGGCAGGCCTGTATATCAAACTACTGACTGCTTATTAGATGCAAGGTGCCCAAGGCAAGAGGGTGAGACTTTGGGCAAGAAAGGCTTCTTTAACACAGTGTCTCTCGAAGAGGGCTGTCTGCTGGCAGTGCTCCCAGAAAGAGCTGCAGTGTAAATTCCCTCCTTAAGAGGTGGCACCCCACAGCGTTCAATATAAAGGCTGTCACAGGTTTCAAAGTTCTTATACATTCTAGTAAGTAACTCTCCAAAACAATTGGTACAATTGCAATTAATACTACTGCACTAATTAACAACTAAAAGTTGCTTTAAAATAGTGCACATAAGTTTTTAGTCTATTTAGTTTGTTTACATAGTCTCGCATAAACATTTTTAAATATTACTTAGTCCTATTTATACATTTACTTTTACTTGGATTTTATGAAATGTTTAAATGTGCTTTCTTATCTCAAAATTAGAAAATATTCTACTATACCTTTAGTACTTTATTTCCATATATAATCTCACTGAACTTTATTTTTGTGTATAATGTAATACAGGATAAATATTTTTTCTTTGTTTCCAAACAGGTAGCCATTTCATGAATAATCAAACCTTTCCTCATTGATTTGAAATATCACCTTATTACACAGTAAATTCTCATGTACACATATTCTCATTGCTTTCCATTGATCTATTTGCCTATTCCTCCATCAGTATAATACCTTCCATTAATAAAGATTTATGGTGCAAGTCTCTCTCCATTCTTCTTCTTTTTTCTCACTATTTTGTTGGCTATTTCACACATTTAATCTCCGGGATGAAATTTAGAATCAGTATGTCAAGTTATAAAACAACCACAACAAAAAAGCAAACAAATCAAAAAGAGATTTTGGACAGATTTTCATTGAATTTATGTATTAATTTGGAAAGAATTGGCACCTTTACAGTATTGAGTCTTTTCCTCCAAGGACATGACATCCATTTCATTTACTCAGGTCTTCTTTTATGTTGTTATGGAATTTTTCAGCTAATTTGGTATTCAGCTCACACACAAATGAGAAATAGAAAGGAATATCTGTATAAACTGATTCTAGGAAGGGTTTGTGTCAGGATGACCTAGAATGTTGACAGTTTGTTTCTGTCTAAATGCCCAACCTATAACATCTGTTTCTTTGAATGTTTGTATAAACTTTTGTCGTCCACAAAGTATAATTCTTCTTCGATGGCTTTTTTGTTTTTGTCTATATTTTGTATAATAGTTTTTGTATGCAATGATATTTTGGAATCTTCTCTCAAATACAGAGCATTCACTAACTGTTTTAAATAAACTCAGAGCAGCATAATAGTTTATCTGAGTCCAAGACTTGTTTTCTTTGACAATGTTCTTAGATTTTTCTTATTCATCAAAGTAATTTTTTAACTTTTACTCAACAAATCTCTTGCCTTTCAATTTTAGTGTGTATGTCTTTCTCAATATAAGTTTAATAATCATTTCTATTTCCTTCTAATAATTTATATTTTGATTCTTATATCAAATTATTTAATATATTCTGTTATTGCACAGTCAATATATTTCTGTGAAAATTTTGAAAAATATAAAAAAGTCCTTGCCCCCAAATAAATTTTTCTAATAGTAGCGAACCTGAGAAACCGCTCATCACAGAGCGGATTATTTCTCTATCATTTTTGCATACATATGAATAAGCAGATATTTTTATGTTTTTAACAATTTTTTCATCTAAGAGTATATTGCAGACAGTTTTTCCATGGCATTATTCTTCAGCATGATCTTTTTACTTGATGCATAGTATTCTACCAAATATTGTCATAATTTATTCAACTAGTCCACTAGACGTGGCTATTAGGTTGTTTTCAATCTTGGTTCTTATAAACAACAATGAATATAAACAAATGCTTATTTCCTTAGTATCAATTCTTAACATTGAAATTACCAAAAAGAGAATATGGTCTTTGTGTGCTTTGGATGTATATTGCCAAACTGTCCTCTGGGAATTTAGTATCAGTTAACACTTGCATATATGTGTTTGAACTTTCATTGTGTTCCAGACTCTTTTGGCAATGAGAATAGAGCAGTGAGTGAAACTGACAAACATATAGGACATCATGGAACTTACATTCTAGGAAAGAGAAGTCAAAATAATCAAGACAAATAAGATTTATTTATACATACATTATATGATTGCTATAGACTGAATTGTGTCCTCCCCCAAATTTGAAGCTTTAACCTTCAATGTTTCTGTATTTGGAAAAAGTGTTTTTAGGAGGTAATTAAGGTTAAATGAGATCATAAAGATGGGGACATAATCTGATAGGATTGGTGGCCTTATAAGAAGAGGAAGAGAGAGTGATCTCTCTTGTTCTCCACATGCACACACTGAGCAAAGGCCACATGAGTGCACAGTGAGAAGGAGGTGGCTGTCTGTCTATAAGCCATGAAGAGGGCTCTCACCAGAACCTGATGATGCTGACACCCTGATCTCAGACTTCCAGCCTCCAGAACAAGACACCGTAGATTGGATGTCTTAAAAACAGACATTTATTTTTCTCACAGTTCTGGAGGCTGAAAAGTCTGAGATCAGGGTGTCAGCATGGTCAGGTTCTGGTGAGAGTCCTCTTCTTGGCTTGTAGACGGCCATCTTCCTCTTTGTCCACATGGCCTTTCTTTGGTGCATAAACCTGGAGAGAGAGCACTTTGGTGTTTCTTCGTCTTCTAAGTGCACTAATCCCATCATGGGGGCCATGTCTTCATGATCTCATCTAAACCTAATTACCTCCCAACGGCCCCATCTCCAAATATCATCACATTAGTGTTTTGGGGGGGAGAAAGAAAAAGCAGACTTTTGGACATGTTATATTTGTGATGCTTATTAGACATTTAAATGGAAATGTTGGTTGGCAGTTGGATATATGAGTCTGAATTAAAGGAGAGGTAGAAGCTGGAAGCCTTCAGAATATAGATTGGAAGCTAAGACACTAGGGATCATGTACGGAGAGAGCGTGGGTAAAAAATGAAAAGTATTCCAATGACAGAGCTATGGTCTACCCTGATATTTCTAGGTTGAAGAGTTGAGGAAGAGCCAGCAAAAAAGACTAAGAAAGGCCAGAATGATGGTAGGAATGAAACCAGTGGATGAAGTGTCCTGGAAGCAAGTGAAAAAGTGTTCCAAAGAGGAATGATCAAATGCTGCTGATAGAGCAAATTAAATGACCACTGCATTTATTAGTCATTGGAGATCATCACTGGTGACCTTGACAAGAGCAGTTTCAGTGGATTGGAGATGGCAAATCCTAAATGAGATGGATTCTAGAGAAAATTGGAGAACACATGTATAGACAGTGCTTTCAGAAAGTGTCGTGGTAAAAAGCACATGATAAATGGAGGCAACATCTAGAGAGAGAAGTAAAAAAGGAGATGTTTTAGGGCTTTTTTTTTCCCCATTGTTTGCATATTAATTTATTTATTCTTTGAGATGGGAGAAACCATAAGAGGGCTTATACCCCAATGGGAAAGATCCAGTGGAGAGGGAAAATTGATGATAAAGGAGAAAAAGAAGACAATTACTGAACTATTGTTCTCAAGTAAGTGAGAGGGGATGGAGGGACTGGTTATTAGCCAGGAGCACAAACAATTCATCCATAGAAACAAGGAGACGATGAAGAGCATACGGGTTCTGATGAAATCTGATGTGGAAGCATCCTTCTTTTCTACATTTGGCAACACTGAGAATGATCTCTTTCTAAAAATAAGTACAAACCTGAAGTTATCCAGTTGGAAATAGGCCTTGGAGCTATGAGGTCGATGGAATTGGGATTTACCTCCAACTTTTGGCCAACTAAATTAACAAGCAATTAGAAATTAGATGGCTTGCATAAAAAAGTAGGAGAAGAAAGCAAATTCACAGAAAGAGCAAAAAATATTTAAAAAGTAGACCATTCAATCTCAGGAATAAATGACTGACATGATATTCTCAGCTCTCCATTGTACATTTAGCAATTAGTTTCCATAAGAGTACGATATAGCCATCGAAACTTGAGTTAACTTGCCTAGAAGTCTATTCTCAATATCATATGGTCAATAACTAAGCCATGTGGTGGGTGTATGCGCCCAGATGTTGGTTGGCCTTCAGATTTTATTATGGGAACTTCTGCTTCTGACTATGACAAAATAGACTATATCATACTGACTGTCCTAATGATAGCAACTATAAAAACTGGATTAAAAATATTTTAAAAATCTGTTTGCAGACATCAGAGAGAATCAAGGTAGAAAGATCTTGATGGGCACAATTTCTGTAGAAAAGAGATGAGATTATATTTACTCTTGGATTATTTGCTTTTTCTCTACAGTGGACATAAATGCCAAACAGAAAGCTGATCCTAGAGCCTGTGGCAGTCTCCAAGGGCTTTCTAGATAAAAATTAGAGCTCAAAGCTGCCAAAGCAACCATGATTTGAGGAGTCAAAGTCTTGGGGAAAGGAAAACTGTAGAAAAATAAGCCTGATATTTTTCTTGCAATTTCCATTTGAGGCATTTCCTGATTCTTAACTGCATGTGCCCAGGGCAAATTACTGAGAATCCAAACAGAACATAGTTAATTAAAGGACAAAAAGTTAAGCAAAGTGCGCAAGATATTAATTTGGTTGGAGAGACAAAAAATGGATCTTAGGATTCATCAAGTAGTGGGAGCCCTGGTAAACAACCTAGACTTTCAGTTGAGATTTCTTCTTTGGTATTGCCCTAACAATAAGAGAAATCCAGAAACGCTCCAGTCCCCAGAAAATAAGAGATCTACCTAGACCTAAGCCATGGTGATCTGTCTATATTGTATGCACTATCCAGAAGTAAATTTATCGAAAACTAAATCCAAAGCACAAGTTATAAAATCAACCATAATAAAAGATACATTACCTTCAAGGAAAAATAATAAAATTAATGGCCAACTTTAGATGAGAAACCATGAAAGCCAGATATTACAATGACATCTTAAAGTGTCGAAAGAAAAGAACTGGCAATCTGGAAATTATGTATTCACTGAAAATATACTTCAAAGATGAGGTGAAAAAGAAAAAGAAAAAAATGAGGGAATTCGTAATACAGTTGTGTGCTACATAATGATGTTTGGGTCAATGATGGACAACATATAGGATGGTGGTCCCATAAGATTAGTACCATATAGCCCAGTATGTAGTAGACTATACCAGCTAGGTTTGTGTAAGTACAGTCTCTGATGTTTGCACAACGATGAAATTGCCTAAGGATACATTTCTCACAACGTATCCCTGTTGTTAAGTGATGCATGACTTCAATGATCTCTCATTAAAAGAAATGCTAAAAGAATTTATCAGGAAAAAAGAAGATGATTTTGGACTATTGTAGATTGTAAATGTGGCCAAAATGTGTACCTCTCCCTCCATCAACCTCCTTGTAATTTGTCATTGTAGATCCTCCCATCAAGATTTGAGTCAATTTTACTACCAGTTGAATCTGTTTGCCAGGTTACTTTGGATTGAATTATGCACCTCTCCAAATTCATATATTGAAGTCCTAACCGCCAGTACCTCAGAAGATGACCTTATTTGGAGATAGGGTCTTTATGTAGGTAATCAAGTTAAAGTGAGGTCATTAGGGTGGGTGCTAATCCAATATGACTGGTATCCTAAACAAAGGGAAATTTGGACACAGAGACATGTATAGAGAGAAGACAATGTGAAGAGACACAGGAAGAAGATAGCCATTTACAAGCCAAGAAGAGAGGCCTAGAACCCTCAGAAGGAACCAATCCTGGCACCACCTTGCTTTTGGACTTCTAGCCTTCAGAACTGTGAGAAAATAAGTTTCTGCTGTTTAAGCCACCCAGTCTGTGGTACTTTGTTACAGCAGCCCTAGCAAAATAATACTCAGGTGTTCTGCTTCGGCCAATGGAAATTGGCAAACATGACACAGAGGCTTGAAAAAGGCCATGAATTGCTCTCTTGCCACTCCTTGGAACTCTGAAACCAGCTTGTGAAAAATGGTGGGCCAACCTAGTGGAGGATGAAATACCACAGTCTTCCCAGCTGAGACACATCCTAGACCAATGAGCCTACCAACTGCTTGACAGGTGAGGCAGGCCATTCTAGATCATCCTGCAATCAGTTGACCTGCTAACTGACCACAGAAGCGTGAGAGAACCTATCTGTCAGCTGAGCCAAGCCACAATCAGGCTGATACAGAAACTTGTGCCTAATAAAACAGTTGTTTTAAGCCAACCACTGTAATTTGAGATTGTCTGTTTTATATCAAAATCTAAGAGGTACGCAGATGGAAGTAAGAAAATTCAGGAAAAGAAGAGCCCTGAAAAAGGTAAATATATGAGTAAATACAATTATTTTTGACTGTCTAAAACAAAACTAATAATATTTTGTGGGGTTGAAAAATATATGTCAAATAGACTAAAATGCAAAAACAGCCATAGAATGGCAGAATTGTGTATAAGGTGCCTGCCTTTATGAATTCTGTATCTGTTTCTGCATTTAGGAAGATTTTGCCTACAATAACATAAATATTTGTTTTTTTTGTCCTGCTATTTATTTATGTAATTATGGAGAATATATATATTCTGATATTTTCTTCTAATACATCTATTTTATGTATTTGTTTCTTCATTTACAATTTCAATATTTTTTTCCAATTACCTACAACTTATTTTAGGTAGTGATATAGAGTAAAGATCTATGTTGACATTTTTTTTCAAATAGCTAACCAATTGTCCTAATACCTTTTAAAACATCCTTCTTCTTAAACGTACTTGGATGTCCATTTTTCATATATCAAATTTTATACGTAGGGATATTATTTAAAAATATTCCTTTTCTTTCATTTCCCACAATAAGCCAATATGTCCTATCAGTAATGCTGCACAATTTCCATTGAATTTTCCAATGAACTTTAATTCTCACTGACATCATGTAAGTACAGACACTCATCATTTTACATTTATATTTGCTAACTGATCTTCCTATTAGCATAAAGCTAAAATAAACTATTCTTCCGCTTTTCATGCCAACTCTCAGCTTAAAAACTTTACTTGTTCTAGATCATTAATTAGGCCTACACTTCAAAACCCCCGAAGTGCTTGCATAAATTTTCTTAGCTTATCTTTTGGAGACAATTCTTTGTGGGACTCTCACGTTTCTGTACATCTTCTGAACAGAGGCATTGACAGCTTTTGTTTCAGATTATCTTTTCAAGGATATTTGTATAGCAAACAGCCTTGAAAAACAGAGATTATATCTCCTTCTAGGGCAGAGGTAGATTTGTTTGTTGTCCAGGCTAGTAAAGATGACATTTCCCTCTGGGGCAAAGTTTGGGCAGGATTTCCAGCAGCCCCCTTTAAAAGACTGGCATTTCCTAGATTCAGGATTCCTCAGCTGTGACATAAACCCCCAGCACCCACCTGGGCTCTTCCACATCATATCAATGGGACTTTGGGACAAGCAGAGCTCAAGCAAACATGAAGTTCAAAAGTCTTTTGTCTCTGACTCAGGAGTCTTGTGTCTTTTGCCAGCAGCCATAAAACTGTAGCAGGCTAATTTGTTAGCTTGCAAGTAGGGTGTAATCCCAGGCTGTTCAGATTTTTGACGTTATTGAGCCCAATGTAGATTCTTCCTGCAGTGCTTCAGCCAGGCTGGTTTCCTTTGGCTACTCCACCAAACAAATACTGCTCTTACCTGTGGAACTGGTTTCATAGTTTACTATTGGACTTCTACAATATTATGTTATAAATCAACAGGTTCCATGGTTATATGACACTGCAACCTTTTTTTATTATTTCTTTTTTTATTGAGATGTAATTGACATATAACATTGTATAAATTTAAGGTGTACAATGTGTTGATTTGATACATTTATATATTGCAATATGTTAACCACTGTAGTGTTAGTTGATGTTAACACCTCTATCATGTCACATAATTGTTTCTTTTTTGTGGTGAGAACATTTAAGATCTAGTCTCTTAGCAACTTTGATATATATAAACAGGGACGGATAGGCTCTTGTTGCCTTCTCTAAGTGCCTAAAGCCCCTCTGGTGTTTTAATCCAGGATAACTCAAGCCTGAAGCAGCTGGTCTATTGAAAGGACCCATTTTTAAGATAATTGTCATTGGTCTCATTAGCCTTAGATCTTACATTCATTGCTTGTTTTAGCATTATCAATCTTCTGATCCTTTTGGTTTTTATTTTCCTCTCTGTTATTCTTTACCCTGATGATACCCCATATATTTGATAGGAGGGATTTCTTAATATTCCCAAAGACATAGCCGGTATTTATTCTCAAGTGCTTTAAAATCTTGGCTACTGAGGGTATGCATTCACCTTGCTCAAGTCCTGGGACTACACTTCAGCAGTGACCACATGGGTGTGACCTATGCTTTTAGGCACTGCCATCTGTGAAAATAGTTTATATATACATATGTATATAGTTATAGTTATATAAAATCCTTAATATAATATTTAATGAAGACTTTTCACATGTACTTTACTGTTTAATTAGTACATCACCAGTATAAGGTTTTCAAACTCTCTTTTATAAAAAGGAAGGAAATAAAGGCTTAGAATGATTATGTGATTTGCCAAATGTATATAGTTATTAAGTGATACAGTCTTGAACACAAGACCCCAAACGCCAAATCTCAGAGTTAAATGTAATCACGATTTATATTAATTACTTTGTACTAGGCATTACACTAATGGCTGAGGATACAAAGATAAATAAAATTAACCCGTTTGTCTTAAGGAGATATTTGAGAGCGTGTGTCCCTAGTCTATACTTATCCATTTACGTCAGTGAAAAACTTGCCTTCACAAATCCTCAACAGCAGCCTTTTTATTAGAAGGAACCATCTTCATTGCCTTCTCTGAATCATGAAGCATTTAAGGCTCATTATGGGTGACTTGTACATGTCAGTGAGCTGTGAGTGACCAGTCACCAATCTTGGCTCTGGTTCTAGGTGTCTTATTGACAAAGTGTATGGTTGTGAGCAAGTTCATAAAACTTCTACCAGTCTCACTTTCATTCTTGGTAAAGACACGAATAACACTAGAATAGTAGTTGACCCCTGAGGAGGCAGAGACGGTTCCCGCCTCAGGGCCTTAGCTTTAACTTCTCTCATTAACCGGAATTCTTTACTTCCAGACCCTCACAAGGCTCACTCCTTCACTTCTTTCAGGTCTTGCCTCAAACATGTCCTTGTCAATTTGGTATTCCTTGACCGTGCCACTAAAAATAGCCCCTCCTGCTACACCTTTTCATTCTAAATCCCTTTACTCTGTTTGTTACCAGAAACTGCATTGTATATATTTTATGTGTCTATTTTCTCTTTGTGTTTTCTAGAATTTAAGCAGCATGAGGGCTACAACTTAGTCTAATTTTGCTGTTTTATTTCTCATGCCCAGAGCAGTGTTTGGCACATGGTAAGCACTCAGTATAAATTTGTTGGGTGAATGAATAAGTAAACATTTGTGAAAACTAAATGAAATAATATGTAGGAGACTGAAAATGAAACACTTTCATGGTATTCTAATTCTATTCTTTTTCTTTTATTATTATTATTATTATTATTATCCTTTTATCACAGATGAAGAATTGTTTACAGGTAAAGAATACCACAGATAGAAGAATTATAACCATAGAATAATATGAAAATGTTTCATTTTCAGTCTCCTACATATTATTTCATTTAGTTTTCAAAAATATCCATTCACTCATTCACCCAACAAATTTATATTAAGTACTCACTATTCTTTCCCAATGGGCAACCTCTCATAGATAGGGTTTCAATGTGCCTATGTGATCTTTAATTAAATTTATTGGGAAACTAGATCAGTCAATGATGCCAAATAGGACCAGTAAACAGTGCCAAATTTGTGCCCAATTACTCCAAGAAAAGGATTTTGATAACATCTTTCAATAGCAGAAGTAATGGAGGTATAAGAAAGAGAAGTTGCCCACTGGGAATAAAGGAGTTGGGACAGAGGTAGAAAGTATTTTGTTTTCTATAGAAGATGTGATAAGAGATAACAGAGTAAGTGGTGAAGACCCAAGAATGAAAATGAGAACAATTTCCCCATTCCCCTGTTAAGATGAAGGATGTGCCATTGGCAAGCTATAGAAATTACAGTAATGGGCCCCAGGAGGGCCTGAGAATGAAGCACATGACAGAGGACCTGGCAGAGGTAAGAGTCTGGAATTGGGTCTATGTAACTGCAAGTGGCCGAGGCTTTGGCAGTTTGAGGGAGGAAGGTGTCCATAACTTCAGCCCTCGTGAGTAACACAGATAAACATGTAATATTTTTTAAAAATAAAAGTTTTCACTTTCTATGTATAATATCTGATATAATATTTTAAATTATTGCTATTAAAATCTTTCTATAATTTTTTGTTTTGTTTTGTTTTGAATTCTTGCTAGGGGCTATCTCAGTAAACAGCAATAGGTGCAAAGGCTATTCTGTTCTTTCTCGGAACTAGACAAATGTCAGCTGCTCAGGGAATCAGCAGCTCTCCCTTCATTACCAGTTTGAGTTGGGAACTAGGCTTTGATTTAGTGATCTTTAAATGTGTTGGTGGTCATGGACCCTTTTAAGAATTGTTTAAGCAATACCTACTGATTTGACCCATAAAAATGCACATGCACACAATTTTTGGCGTATAATTTCAGAAGGACTAAAGCCCTTCTACCACCTCTCCATGAACCTAGGGAAGATTCCATAATTTTAGCTTCTTCTATATGAAAACTGAAGTCTACACTGCTTCAGTTGTCATGGGGCAGTGGCCCCCCTAAATATCTCTGTGAATAGGTGATTGCTCCCATTTGGTTTCACTCTCCAAGGCCCTGGAGTTTCTGCAGAACACTGGCACTTGCACATCAGTGAATTGACTTGGATCTCATCTCTTTTCATCTGTCAGCCCTGAGTTCCGAACAGCTCAGACCCAACAGATTCCTTATCCCAAACATCTTGGGTCGGTACTTCTGTGGCCCCTCCTTGCCCTAATACTTTTGATCTGACCATGCCTAGGACAGAAAAAGTCTTGTTACATCACTTTTTGATTTGATGGTCAGTTATTTGCTCTATCCCTGGGCTGTAATTTCTGTTCCTCTGGCAAGATGGTCTAGACTCCTTCTAAGAGCTGATGCTAGTAAACAGAGTGTGTTCTAAATTTTTCTTAAAAGTTAGGTGGAACCACATACCAGGGGAAGCAGGACATCCCAAAATATTTCAGACTGCTGTATTGGTAGGTTATTGTGCAATCTAGCATATATTACCAAACTGTCTAATATGGTTGTGCAGGATGTTTAATGCACAGAGTGAATCCACATTCAGGACTATATATTACAGATTACCCTAAAGTATTTTCTCTTAAATCATGCAAATTAGTTTTGTCTGTTCAGCAGGATTTATAGTTTTTAAGGCCAGTATTTTCAAGCCATATGCACAATAATGAGAGAATGAATATTATATTTAATAAGTGCTCTCTCATTGATTGAAATGCAATACTGTCCAATTGACATAATATTTAGACTCGTTAACTTTTATTCGTAGTCAATAACTACAATAAACCAAGGAGACTTTACTTAATTCCAACAGATGTTTTCAGGTAGTTAAATAAAAACAATTAGCAAAATTCTGATTATTATATTTGGTTTTTATTTTTCCCTTAGAAACTAAAGTTACTCATTAGCATATCATATATTTCATATTATTTTGGATCTATTCATATTATTAATTTATTCTTTTTGAATTTTATGTCCTTTTAAGTGGCATAAAACGTGAACCATGATTTCTATTTATTGTGAAATGTCTCCCTTACCTTCATCTGTGATATTTACTGAGTGAAAACATTTTAACATTTTTACTGGAAATGTTTACCTGCTTTTAATTCAATTTACAACAATTAGATTTATTTAGTCTGTATGAAAGCTACTCATCATGGACAGTGGTAGTAGGTGTAAGGGAGATACTACAGAGAATTGCGTTTGAATCCTAACTTTGTCTCTCAACTAAGGAGGACACTGGGTTGTCATTAACAGAAAATCCAACCCAAACTGACTCAAGCAAGAAAAAAATAAATAAAAACGGAGGAGGATTTATCAGTGGTCAAACTTTAGCTAGGAGTTCAAATGCTATATTTAAATATTGTTTCAAATGCTTTATTTAAATATAGTAGTTCAAATCTAGGTGTTCAAATACTATATTTAAATATTGGTTCTCTCCCTGTGCTAACTCACTTTTTATTCATTGGCCTCAATTCTCTGGCAAGCTCTGTTTACATTAGACAGTAACTAACAACTCCTGGTTCATTTACAAGTTCACCAGGATTAGAAAAAACTTATTTTTTTGGTAGCTCAAATAAAAGATACACTAATTCTTTCGACTTAGGTCATGAGCCCAAATCTGAACCACTAACTTCGGCCTGGGGGTTGAAATGCTCTGATTGGCCAAGCCCAATTCATAGATCCACCCCAAAAACTGACAGGAGTGGGAGTAGAAGGCTCTACCTAAAGCCCACAGATCTAATGAATTGAACCTGGGTAGACATAGCCTTCAGGAGAAAATTGGTTTACAGTTATCAAAAGAAAGTAGGAAAGATGTAGACTTGCAAAAACAATACATACACACTACAGCTCAATTACTGACTGTGACCTTGGACAAGTTACTTAACTCTTTGGGTTTCAATTTTTCTAACCATCAAATAGGAATAATAATATCTACCTTCCAAAATTTTTATGACCATTAAATGAGATAGGTTATATATAGAGAGATAGATAGCTATATCCCTCTCTCTCTCTTTCTTCTCCTTTGTTCCTTCCCTCTTTCCTCTTTTCCATACTCTCTCTGTAATATTTGCAATCATTGCATTAATTGATAAGAGAAAACAGGATGAAATACAAGTGCTAACCTCAAAGATTTCATCTGAAAGCAGTCTGAATATAGAGTTTAGTGGTAGTACTGTGAACAAACACATTTAGCATCATCCCTATAATTTGAACAAGTATAATATCAATGTCTTCCAAATGAATGATTTCCTATTTTAATATAATATTATTTGTACTTATCATGGTCAATTCATGGTAGTTTACATTATACTTAGCATAAAATGTTCACTGAGAAATAACCTAAATTAAATCAGTAATTCTTTCTGTGACACTGTTATTAGGTTCAATTACTTGAGGCCAGAGAATTAATATTAGGGCTAACAATAGTTACTTATATAACATTATATCTTAATGAGGTTGAAGTGTTAACATTGACTAGAGTTATGCCATAAAACTAGTACACATTAATTGAAAAACTACATTGTAATCACACCCCAAATTAAATAGTCCAGACTCCTTGACAAGGGCATAATTCAAAAGTGAAGCCCATGGCATCAACTGAGGGCACTGCAATGAACCTCGAAAGTTTTCACAGAGACGTTAAATCTTTAACAGGGTTATGTGGAAATTACTTTGAACTTTCAAACAGATTTTAACAAAGCATTGTCCATGCCATATGAGATTTACTATGAAGAGAAAGAAAGACGTAAACTATAAAAAATTAAGATTTTTAGAAAGATAAAGTTGCTTACTACAGTTAACCTGATTCAGTTTTAATTGCATAAGATAATGTAATTTGAATTTGAGCAAAATGTCCACCTATTGAGTTTTTTCATTTCTGGACATGTTGAATGTATACTTCAGCACTTCTTTCTTCATATTATCTATGTATTTTAGGAGAACAATTTAACACCTTATAAGAAACAGGTTTCAAATGAAATGAAATCTCATTAGGTAAAACTTGAGAACTCTGACTTTTTAAAGTGCTGAAATGCTTGTCTTTAAATAAAAATATATCTGAATTCCAAATCAAATACCATTTTGTTATATATCTCCTGCCTTAATGTGAGGGTGAAGGAGCTATCACTTTTATTTTTTAAAAAATGTCTGCAATCTCAAGTATTTAGAACAACAATTCTGAGGGATGGTTGTGCTGGTATTTATTGATAGCACTAAAGGTGGAAATGGGGTTTGCATTGAAAGTAGATCTCCTCAGGACTTCCATTAAAAATGTCATTAATTGTTCTAAAAATTTTGTCTATGATCGCCATAGACAAATGTCTGTCTCTCTGCTATTTTTCAAGGAACTTCTATTTTGGCAAATTTGTACCACCTGATTTGATATCTTATATCTCTTCTTTTTCTTACTTTTATTTATTTTCTTTTTTATATTATTATTTTTATTTTTCTTACTTTTATTTTACTTACCTTTTTTCTTACTTTTATTTTTAAATTCTACATTCTAGCATATTTTGTTTTCCAAGCCTTTTACTGATTTAAAAAACTGTTCTGGGAATTTCGTTTTAAAATTGTAAAATCAGAATAGCCAAGTTAATCTTGAAGAAAAGCAAACCTGGTGTATTGATAGTATGAGATATTAATACCTAGTATAAAGCTACAATAATGAATATAGAGTGATACCAACACAAGAGGAGGCCAATAAACCAGAAGTGACAGTCCAAAAAGAGGTTCACACATATATGGTCATTGAGCTATGACAAAGGTAGCACTGGAGTGGCATGAAAAAAGGATATGTTTTCATTTACCAATAACTGTTGCTGAAAATATTGGACATGCATGTGAAAAAAAATCTTGACCCTACTGGATACTGTTATTACAGATCAAAATGTGACAAATGCAATTGTACTGTTTCTACAAGAACACAAAGGAAAATATCTTAATGGTATTAGGATGTGTAAAGATTTTTTAAGAGCACATAAAAAATACAAACAGGAGAAAATTGGTAAATTTATCAATATTAAACTTCAAGAAATTTTGTTCCTCCAACAATATCATTGAAAGGGTGAAAATTCTTGCCACATATTGGGAGAAGATATTTGTAATACTTATATCCGACAAAGAACTCATGTCCTGTATATGTATAAATAAAACTCCTACAAACCACTAAGAAAAAGAGAAAGCTCAAAAGAAAAATGGCAAATATCTTGACTAGATATTTTTCCAAAAGAGGCTGTCAAAATGACCAATAAATATGTTGACTAATGCTAAATTCATTAGTCATTAAGGAGATGCAAATTAAAATCCTAGCGTAATATTACTATACATCCACTGGAACCGCAAAAATGAAAAGACTGACACCAAGTGTTGACAAAGATGTGAAGCAACTGCTGGTGAGAATGTAAATTATTAGAATCATTTTGGAAAACACTTTGGCAGCATCTACTAAAGTTGAGCACTTGCACATGCTTTGAAGCAGCAAGTCTTCTCTCAGGTATAAATGCAACAGAAATGTGTATATAGGTACACTGAAAGACACGTTCAGTGATGTCCATAGCAGCACTATTTATAATAGTCCTAAACTGAAAACAAGTCAAACATGAGTAGAATTAATAAATTGTGGTATATTCATACGATGGAT
Organism: Tapirus indicus; assembly: GCA_031878705.1. NCBI lineage: Eukaryota > Metazoa > Chordata > Mammalia > Perissodactyla > Tapiridae > Tapirus > Tapirus indicus. The sequence continues at coordinate 72,818,696 of CM062919.1, read as the reverse complement.
TACTAGTCAGCAATGAAAATGAACAAAGCGATCACTGAGCCACATAATATTAAGTAATCACACAAAAAGTTGCACAAAAGCAGCCAATCACAGGAGTTTATACTGTACAAATATATGTAAAATAAAAAACAATAGGCAGAACTAATCAGTATATAATTATATTTGCTGGGAAGAGAGAGAATGGAAGTGAGGATGACAGTAGCTTCTGTAGTGCTGATAATATTCTATCTCTTGATATTTATCTCATTACAGGGATGTAGTCACTTTGCTAAAATCATTTATCTGTACACTTTTGAGTTGATCACTATTTTGTGCGTATGTTATATCTCATTTAAAATATTACATGACTTTCTAAGATGTCTTTTTAATTCTTTGTTTCTTTTTATTTTTCATATGAGCCTGTTCTTGTTTTATAGATATACTCTCTTCTTGATGCTCTGTCCAGAGTGAAATTTTGAAATATTTAAACTCTCATATGTTCCTAGGATTTTCTGTTTCCTCTAGATTTTTTTTCTGTTCATTTACCTTTGTCATTTTTTTTTCCAGCAGACTATATCAGATATCTGTTGATTCATGGTTTCTATTCCTACTTAAAACGAATCAGCGGGAAGAATTATAATATACTTGGTGTACATGGGAAGGCTTATTTACCTGCAAAGATTGGATTAAGGCAAGTAAACAATTAACAAACCATTATGTTGGCTTTCCCAAAAAAACACAATTAGCAAAGCTTTCCTTTGAAACACACTCACATGAACTGCTCTGTTTTCTCCTCAAATGGATCATTGAATTTATTTGAAAATAACTATGTTTTTGTATTTGTTTGTCTAAGATTAATGCTTAGACACTGGCTCTTTACTTCTACAGTCCATAGTGAGCGTTGGTTGACTGTCTAGGTATAGAGTGTGTAGACAAGAGACTCTTGAACACTGTTGCAATTAATTCCCCAGCTTTAGTCCTATATCCTATGGTTGCATCCTAGCCTGTCCTAGAATCCTCCCAGAATTCCTATTAGGAGAGAGGTTTTCTCCTTGGTTAAACCTCCTCGTACTCATTCTAATTTGCGAAATCTTCACTTTGCTTCTTTGGTCACTGCACTTCCATCCATACTCACTTTCCAGAAAATACTTGAAACCTTTCATGTTTTGATGATCTCTCATTGTCATTGGTGTATATCTTTAATATCATTTTACTATCATCTTTACAGTATCTTTGGAAGGAGAGTTTAAGTGTATGGACTTAATTTGTCATCTTGAATCATAAGGCATATAAATATATATTTAAGCATGTGTGTGCGTGTGTGTGTGTGTTATAGTTAAAAGGGCATTGTAATTAGAATCAAAAGCTAGACCTGAACTTGTTTCACTACAGCCATATGGCAAGTAGTTGATTTTGGCCAAGTACCTAATAGCTCTGAGCTTCATTTGTTAGTCTAAGACATGGGGATCTAAAGCATGTTAAAGTAAAACACGAAACACATCACATAAACTTTGAAATGCTGTATAGTTGTGAATGATTTATTACTTTTGTCTTTATTGAAAACAATGAGTATTGGGGACGCCCAGTGGCGCAGCGGTTTAGTTCGCGCTTGGCAGCCCGGGGTTCACGAGTTCGGATCCCGGGCGCCTGCCGATGCACTTCCTGTCAGCCATGCCATGGTGGCGTCCCGTATAAAGTGGAGGAAGATGGGCACGGATGTTAGCCCAGGGCCAGTCTTCCTCAGCAGAAAGAGGAGGATTGGCAACAGATGTTAGCTCAGGGCTGGTCTTCCCCACACACACACAAAAAGAAAACAATGAGTATCATTATCTTATTACACAAAAATATTGAAAGCATTATATTGTATCATTTAGAAAAAAATCTTCGTTCATAATCAATACAGTAGTAATTGATGAGTCATGCAGATTTATTCTTGCTAATATTACTAATTATAATAATGAAGTCATTCTAACTATACTACAATATTTTCCTAAAGCAATTAAGAAAATATAACAAATTATAGTTTCCCTATTTCTAGTCAGTCTATTCAATTATCTTTACATATTGCATAGCTCTTAAGATTAAAAGAAATGAGTTCTTTTTTTTTTAACTCAGAAGATTGTCAGTAGGAGAACCAAAAATATGCACACCTTTAATACACGAATAATGTGGTGACTTTGTACTATGTTAACATAGCCAAAATGGAACTATGTTTCCAAGAATCCTGTTCCCTGTGTGATTCTCGATTAGGTTCGTCCACAAGGGAAATACCTGCAATGTTTGGAAGACAGAAGGGAAGCAGCGGCCAGGTGTGAGCTCGGCAGGTTGGTGCTGGATTAGGAGCTGCAAACCCGAGCTGTCACTCTTTTCCTAAAATACTTCAGTGGCTTCCCATGCTTTTTAGACATTGTACAAAATCTTTCATTAGGATTACAAGGCTGGATAAATGGACTCTACTGCCTACATCTAAAATCCTGTTTTGAATTTCTCTTCCAATCAATCATTATACTCTAGACAACCTGTACTTAATTTAGTTCCTTGTTCAAGCCAAGTATTTGCCACCTCATGTTCTACAGACACGTACCTGCTGGTCCTTCTGCCTGGAATGCTCTTATTCTCAGTTTCTGTCAGTCTCACTCCTGGACTGAGCTCAGGGAAGATTTCTGGGCCTCTATCCCCTAAATCAGGTTCTATTCTCTTGTGGTACAATATATAGTTTTGCTTTACGGCATTTAACACGATTGTAATGAAAAAAGTTTTGTGTAATATTTTGTTTTATATCCCCTTCCTCATTAGAAGCTCAGATTGAATAGGAACTGTGTTCCATAGCAACTTCTCCATAACATTTGTTAAATAAACAAATGAATGGTTTCAAGTCTATTCAGGATACTCATAATTGCTCGAAGTAGAAAAAGACATAGTATTTCTCATAGTGTTACATTTATGAAAACACTTGAAAATGCCTTAAAAAGGAAATAAGAAATAAACTTAAAAATATATGTGTCTGTCTGTCTCTATACACCCCCACACGCATATATATATATATATATTCTAAAGAGCTGATATAATTAAATTATAAAAAATAATCTATATTTCTGTAACAGTCTTAAAATACTCAAAAGTCATAATGAGAAAGAGAAGTTTTTTGAAACAAATATGCCAATATTTCCAAAGGAAAATGAACAAAACAACAGCAAAAACTCGTACCATAATGGATTTCTAGTTCATATTTTATACTATTTTTACTGTATCTTGCATGAAGTCCACAGCACGGACATGTTAACTAACTTCAGGGTGTATATCCATTATATTATTATTATTTAGGTAAATATAGCTAATTAACTAAATTTAATGAATGTAGCCTGAAATCAAGTATTAATCATGAAAAAGATTATGAAAAATACCTATTGAGCAACAAACTTGGTTTTCAAGTATTGCCTTTATCATTGAATATTTATTTCCATTTTGCAAGTTCAATAATACAAAGCTCTTCAATAATCTGTTTGGTGGATCTCAAATCAATTTCCTCTGAAAAACACTTGGTAAGCATTTCAACTACAATCAATTTCTACTACGTACTTCAAACTTCATAGATGATGTGAATGTAAAGAAGAATGATGGTATATTTTCTGATTCCCAAGACATTGTATTAAAATTAAAAATACTATGACTATCATATTGGAGAAATTAATATATTTTTATTGACTATGGGATAATTTATGATTTCCAGTTAATAGGCTAACAGTTCATGAACTAAGAAACATGGAACTATTTTCAAAAGTACTACTTGATAATAGATAGTGACAAAATTGTCTTTCTCAATGAAAATGTACCAAAAAATCCCTCAAAATCAAATGAGAGAAATTCTTATAGATAAATACTATATTTGTGTTGCTTATGTAACCAGTTTAGCATCCATAAAAGACTCATGTAGTACGATCCCTTTGATTACCCTTTCTATAATTTCCTCTTCTTTGTTAATTAGGATCTTTGTTAAGGCACTGATTCAGTGCAGTGAATTGCAGTGACTGAGCAATAGAGTGTGCAACCTTTAATTATGACCCACTTGTAGGAAATATTGAAGGAAGGTCATTATTTGTCTGACAGTGAAGAGAGTTTGAGGAGATCTAATTGATGGGAATGTATATGCAATGGATGGATTTGATAAGTATTTTTATTGATCAAGAATGTTGTGGTTTAGTAACTGTCTTAACAACAGTGATTCTACTATAATTTACTAATAACTGCTGTTATTCTAGAAGTGTCATTAGTAAGTTGTGGCATCAATACAACCCTGCAATTCAGTGATTCATTAAATAAACACTTTTTGAGCACCTACCATTTGTTAGATACTGTTCTAAGTCCTGGAAATATAGTGTTAAACAAGACCAAGAAGTTCTCTTTCCCAAAATGCTTCTAATCTAATAATATAGGGACAGAAAAGTTAAAGAATATTGCAAGAAAAGTGAAAGAACTAAATATAGATAAAAGGAGATATAATCTTTTTTTGAGAATGGTTCTAAAATTTGCCTCCAGGATGATTCAGAGTGGGATTCCCATAATACTTCATTTTTTTCTTCAATTTTGACACATGATATAATTTTATATGAGATTTTGTTATGCTGACGTTTCATATTTATGTCTGTGTACTGTCATTTATGTTAAAATACAATCTTGGATGGACCATATCATATACATCATCTATCCCTGATACTCCCTTGAATGTAGAAAGTACTAATAAAATTTGTTGATTTGAATTTAAATGCTTATAGTACTTGGATAAATGTGTGAAAACCAGAAAAGTACTTGCAAAATCACTTACGTAGATAAGTACTACATTAGTACCTTAGCTATATGGATCTACATCCATAGAGAGACAATGTGTAATCAGTTTCATTCTTCTCTTTTAAAGATGGTAAAGGGCAGGCATGGAGGTGACCAAAAGACGAAATTTGGCTGGAGTTAGGTTGTGAAAGACTCACCCAAGACAAAGGGAGTTACTGAACTTGGAGAATAGGGCTGATGCAGAAATGATAATAAGGCGGCCAAATCAGAAAACAGTGTAGTATCTAGAAGGAGTCTGAGGGGTGTTGAAGCAAGATTTCAAAACCAGGGGAAAAAGATCTAGTGAAAAAAAAATACCAGGATCAACATTGGAAGGACAATGGTTCTAAGCTCTGGATATTAGCTAGCTTTGAAATTTACTTTTATGAGACAACAGAGAAGATAAGTTAAAGGGTCAGTTAGAGAGAAGGCAATGTTAGTCATATGGGCATACTGAAATTGACGTGTAATATTCATGGTTTTACAAGACTTAGAATGGTGATTTCTGAAACATCTAGGAAAGGAGTCATTCTGGATGCTGCTTTTTCTAAATATTTAGGGCTTGAACTTTTGTGTGATAGAGTTCTAAATATTCTCCTTTAAAATACCTTGTGCATTTGTCTGTCCTTACAGAGAGGCAGTGTGGAATAATTGATAGTGCATGGTCTTTGGAGTCTACAGACTTGGGTTTGAGTCTTTGTTTAGCTCTAGGATCTTTGGCAACTCTAACTTCAGTTTTCTCACTCATTTATAGTACTATGCCTAAAATTATATATATTTTGGAATGTTACTGGTTTAAGTATTCCCATAGTAACTTACACAAAAAGACTATGTAAAGTACTATGTGTAAATCAGTTAAAGAAACATTTATTGAACACTTCCTATGTTTCAGGACTTACTTTAGGCACTAAAAGGTGCTCAATACTTATTGAGCTACTTTATTTTTTTGTATTGATTTTATGTGCAGCCCTCCTGAATAATATTCATTATGAGTTCCCCATACATTTTGAAACCTGAAGTATTCACAACACTGAAGTTCACCATCCACATTCCTCATTCTCTTAGGACACAGGAATTTATAAAAGAATTATAAATATTACTTTCAAAAAGATATATGGGATTTCAGGACTTACGTTCCTTTGAACATTTGTACATCAAGATAAAACATATAAGAAAGAACATGAACAAATAATGTGAAGCAGAATAGTTTCATATAGTGAGAACATTACCCGATCAGAGCAGAAAATTTATTTTAATTATTTGTTAAATAAGTTTCCAAGTAATGAGAAAACATGCGTGCTACATAAATCATTTAAATATACATTTTATTTTTTTCCTATTTTTGGTATACCATTCCAAAGATCACTTTGTGATCTTTGAATTTTTGATTACTTTAGTTGTTAATTACAGAGTTTTCAGTGTTTCTTTGCAAAGTCCTTCTCTCTCAAACACTTGATTTTTGCTTTTTAAAGTTGCCATCTGACATTTAATTAGACTGCCAGTGACCGTCATCCATATTTTAAGAAATAAAATCGTTAACATTGATGTTAATTTAAAAAGTAAGAAGACAATTTCAAATTTTAACTCCTCCTGGGTGTCTTGTTTGCTAGTAATATTTTTTTCTCTTCTTCTTCAAGAAAATTTATTGCTTGGTGCTTGGTCACCACTTTCATCCCAATGATACTGAAATATTTCATTAGGAAAATTTGATATCTCAAATGCACTACAATATAAATAATTCAACTAACTGCTTTCATTTTAGATATGAACTGGAAAAGGGAAGGTTAGTAAAATCACAATAAATTAGATTTTTAAAAATATTTCATCTAATTAAATTGCAGAGAAATCCTAGAAGGGCTGGATATGGGTAGCTCAGATACCCTTGGACAAAAATCCTAACACAAAAAGGAATTATGTTAAATCCAAGAGAGTGAAAAGGGTTTAATCAACATATGTAGATTCAGAAATATTTTGATCCTATCTATACTATACCATGCCTTTGTATTGATAGACAACAATGAAATTGACAAGTTTTAAAATCTGCGCCATAAAATACAGATACTTTATTTGGAGTGGAAGAAGAGTGAAAGGATCAAGCATAGTACCAGAGGTTAGGAAACCTAAATTTTGTTCCTAGCTTTGACACTAATATGTTTTATAAGATTCTGATTTTTCAGGTCTAATGCCCAGGAGTCTTCATTTTTAACAAATGCCAGGGTGATACTGAAATAAATGTTCTGTGGACCACATTTGAGCAATATTGAATTAGTTGAAACCTGAGGCTATGTCCAAGTTCCAGGTTCAATGGATTAACAATTTTCCGTGATTAGTACATGGAACAGTATTTATAACAATGGGAAAACAATAAAATAATTTTTACTTCTCATTTGCAGGAGGAAAAAAATGTCCTAGCTGTTTTGCTGGTTAATTCTTTTTAATTATCTACTTATAAAATAGGGAAAGGAGAATTGAGTCATACAAATAATTCAGTCAAAAAATGTCCTGAAATACAATCCTCAAAGAAGAGAGCTGAATCTTTTATATTTAAGCAATCCTCACTTCCAACAGCCTTTGAGCACTTTGTTACCCATCAGAACGATACTTATTGAATGAAAGATGAGTGAGTTAAAGCAGTGAAAAAATTATCAAGAAATATAAGGTAAAATTATAATTGGTATACTTTGAAGAAATTTTTCCCTTTACCTTTTGCAAATGAACAAAAATCAAACAAATAAAAAATGTGTTAGGGGCCGCCCGGTGGCGCAGCGGTTTAGTCCGCGCTTGGCAGCCCGGGTTTGCGAGTTCGGATCCCGGGCGCCCGCCGACGCACTTCCTGTCAGCCATGCCGTGGTGGCGTCCCATATAAAGTGGAGGAAGATGGGCACGGATGTTAGCCCAGGGCCAGTCTTCCTCATCAAAAAGGGGAGGATTGGCAACAGATGTTAGCTCAGGGCTGGTCTTCCCCACAAAAAAAAAAAAAAAAAAAAAAAAAAAGTTAAATATTTGTACTCATTGCTATAAATAGAAAGGAATATTTCTGGTTAAAGTTTTCTGTGAGTGTCAAACTTTCAAAGTTAGAGAGGAACTTTCACTCTTTCGAAAACACGTTTAGAAAACATCTTCAATTCACTTGCATTATGATGACTCAGTGGGATACAAAGCCCAAGAAAACATTAGCTTCCCCTTTAAGAAGCTTACAGGCTAGAATTAATTCCACAGGCTTTATCAGATCACCTAATGCAGATGGTGAGAAAATAATACAAAATTTAAGAAATTGCACCAATTTTTTGTGTGTCTTCTCTGTAGTTATAGCTTTTGTAAAAGATAGTCATACTCTTCACTAGTCTAGGACTGGTTCTGTAACAAAATTTAGACAGCTCTTAGATTCAGTTCACAAGTAAAAAAGGCCAAAAATACACAAGTCAACTTCTTGTCTATTGAGTGTAGATTCTGAGGGAATGTTGGTATGTCAGAGATACCAATCTTGCATATTCAGTTTGGAATTTTTGCTTGCCTAAACCAGAGGTTATGTGAAGACTTGTATGTATGATTCCCAGCATTTATTACAGTTGTTAAATACATATTTGATAAGTAGATGAATGAACAAGTATATATACATGATACAAGTACACACACATATGCACAGTCAATTGGGATAGTGTCTAAATCAGTTACATTTAATAATATTTCTTCATTATGATTTGCTTAGTTAATACAAAAAAATCATTTTATTTCAGGGGATACCTTAATTAATACTGAATGAGATTATATGGAAGTTTGTTGTTTAGTTACCTAGCTGCTATAATCATGCACATATTTTCTATAGTTGTTTATTAGTGAAAGTTAAGAGCAGACTCTATAAAATTCTTTGAAATGCAAGAAGATGATAGTGCTATTTCTATTGCAAAATTTATTAACATAATCTTTGGCATTAAAAGATACTTCCAGGTAGAGACATGATCTAAAATTATTCATAAATAAAAGCAATCAAAAGAAAAGAACAAAATATTTTGTCTTTGGAAGACTGTTTGGATTACTTTAGGGTGCTCATCTAAATAATAGACTGGACAATTGTATAAATGTCTGTTCTATTTTCTTGTCTTATATTTTTTTCTCTTCCATATGTGTAAAAAAAAGCTGCTTTTAAGCAGTATGAATGATCTTTTCTGAGTGAACTAGTCAGAAAAGATCAGTAATGAGTATGTTACCACCACCCAGTAATTTGATAGTTAATATGTTATGGAGTCTCATAGACAGCTCATGAGACTGTAAAGAACGAAGTTTAGATTCTCAAAATGAAGTCGACATGCAGTTTACTCAAGAATAAACTTTAAATTTTAAATCAATGTTAAACTTAAATAAATTTTAAGAATAAAAGAAAGGTGGAAAATTTATAACATTTTTACTTGTCCAACTCCATCACACAAATGCTTTGTTTAGTTATGGCTTAAATCTATTACTTAAATAAAAACAGAATTACGATTTTTAATCTCTTCTGGTCATTTTATTTTCTTGCACTTAAAATGATTAATTCACCATGTATTTACCTCTATGTATACATGAGGTAAAAGGAAACAAGTACTAGATTTATTTTTTCTCGCTATTTTTCATTTTAATGATTTGTTCTCTCTGGCAGAGAGGTGCTTGTGTATCATTTGTATGATACAGTATAAACAAGTATGTCTGGAAAGACAGGTGATTATTTCCTATGAAAATGTTCAATTTATTAGTCATTGAGGAAATACAAATAAAAACCATAATATGTTTCTACTACTCACTCATCAGAATGACTATAATTTAAACAACTACCACCACCAAATGTTGGTAAGAATGTGGACCAACTGGAACTTTCATACATTTTTGATAGAAAACTGAATAGTACAATACTTGCTATTGTATTTTATTTTACATTTAGCTGTTCTGGTGGTTTTGTGATGGTATCATTTGAAATTTTGATTTACATTTCCCTGATGCCTCGGATATGGAGCATCTTTTTTTTAAAGGTTTTTGACCTTTTGATTTCCTTTTTTGTGCCTGTTATTGTTTTCTGCACTTTTTTCTATTAGGTTCTCTCTCTCTCTCTCTCTCTCTCTGTAGAAGATCTTTATTTATTTTGAACAAAATCCTCTGTCAGATATATGTACCGCAAATATCTTCTTCTGGTTTGTGGTTTGTAATTGTATTCTATACATTAAACACATTGTATTGAAATACATTGCAGTTCAATATTGTTTCTTTATAGTTTATACATTTTGTGTCCTATTTAAGAAATATTTGCTTGCACTATTAAGAAAAAGAAGGCATTTTCCTACATTATCTGCTAAAAGCTTCTGGTTTTATTTTTCAGTTTTAGATCTACAATCCAGTTGGCACTGACATTTGTGTCCAGTGTAGTAAGGGGCCAAGACATGTTATGTTTCACATATAGCTACCCCATTTATCCAACAACATTCTTTGCAAAGATCATCCTTTTCCCATTGCTCTGTCATGAATCCTTTGTCATAAATCAAGTGTTCACATATGTATTCTGGATATTTTATTCTGATCCATTGATTTATTTGATTTTCTTTGTGCCAAAACCCACACTATTTTACATATTAGAGCATGGTAATGAAGCATAATTGCTGACAGTACAAGTAAGTTCTTCAACTTTGTTCCCTGCAAGATTATTTTGGTAATTCTTAGCCTTTTATATTTTAATATAAATTTTAGAACAATATTGTCAATTTGAAAAACTTGTTTGGGTTTTTCTTTTGATTGCATTGAGTGTACAGATAATTTGGGGGAGATAACTTATTCCCAATATTTCATTTTACCCCTCCACAAATAGATATTTAGTCTCAGTGGTTTAAATGTTTTACATATCTTTTGTTAAATTTATTTCGAGGTATTTAAAGTTTTTTGTTCTTTTAAACGATAACTTTTAAGAATTTTATTCTAAAGTTTATTCTGATCTCATAAAAAGAATTGGAAAGTGTTACTTTTTCCCAGAAACAATCAGTGCAAGACTGGTATCATCACTTTCTTAATTATTTGTAAAGATTCCTCAGAAAAGCCATTGAGACCTGGAATTTTATTTCTGGGAAGATTTTTTTCTCTTTTTTTAAAAATAAGGATTCAATTTCTTTAATAAGTGTTACAGTATTCAAAATTAGTGATGTTTTCCATTAAAAATTTTTTTATCCTAATTTTCAATTTTTGATATAAAGTTATTTAAAATATATTAAGGTATTTTAATATCTGAGGAACTTGTAGTGCTGACCTTCTTTCATTCCTGTTATTATCAATTTTTAGGTTTTTTTCTCTCTCTTTTGTTTTTCCCTCCCTCCTCCCACTTTCTCTCTCTCTCTCTTCTCCTTACTACCTTCTCCTTCTCCCAGTCCCTCCTCCTCTCCTTGACCTCATTTTTTTTTTGTGAGGAAGATTGGCTCTGAGCTAACATCTGTGCCAATCTTCTTCTATTTTGTATGTGGAATGCCACCACAGCATGGCTTGATAAGCGATGTGTAGGTCCATGCCTGGGATCTGAAGCTGCAAACCTCAAGCCACGGAAGTGGAGCGTGCAAACTTAATCACTACACCACCGGGCTGGCCCCTTCCTCATATTTTAAAAAGATTTTTTAAGGATTTGTTAATTTTTCAAAGAACCAATTTTGTCATTGTGAATTTTTCCATATTGTACATTTCTTTTCTATTTCATTGATTATTGTTTCTAATTTTATTTGATCCCTTCTATTACTTTTGATTTTTGTTGATTTTGATGCATTTTGATTGAATGCCAACTATTTTGTATTCAAAATTTTCTTGAGATTATTTGAGGCAGAGGCATGATCTTATTTTTCTAGTGAAGATTTACTTTAGGCTAGGGAAAGACAATTTCAGTACAAGCTAAGATTCAATTGATTGGATATAGGGTTTCCAGCTGATTTTGCCTATTTCTTATTTTCCCTTAATACTATATTATTAGTCAGGAGTCCCAACTGAAAATCTGAGGTGATTATCACGGGGCCTTCATCTTGGTGGGACTTCACTCCAATTTTTATGTCCTCAGCTGTGTGAGACTGCTGGAAGCTTTTCTATGCTTTTCAACTTGTAGGCTGCTGCTTGCAAATTGGCAAATGCTTCAGGGAGAAAAACGATTCTGATTCTTGGACTTACGTCTGTTCATTTACCTTCTCTCAGATCTCTTGTTTCCCAACTCTTAGTTGCCTTCATAGATTGCTAGTGCCTTCAAACTGGTTTTAAAAATAGATATTGCAACTTTGGTTTCTGGTTCTGCATGTAAAGAGATTGGGGTTACCACTCTGTCCTAATAATAAGTAAAAAGCTAAACAAATTGAAAAATCAACAACTCTACTTAAATCCATAAGAAAAGTGAAGTCACAGAGCAAACCCATGGTCCCAAAGTTGGAGAGACTGACAGGCCAATGTAGACAATTACACCTTACCAGAGCATAAACTCATGAGCTGAAACCTCCTTGGGAACCAGAGCCAGGGTAGGAAAACCAGGACTGTAATTGACAAATTGCTGGAGGCTCTGAATGGAGAACTCTGATATTTTTGAGTTTTACCTCCAGGATGTTGACAGTAAATATTGGGGAAAAATCCTTTTGTGCTTCTGGCAGGGGAAGGGGAAAGGAACCATTTTGGAATACACCAGAGCACTCCGTTCTTAACAAAGTCGGCCCTCAGGAGAAACTAGTTAATCAGAGTCTCACTACTTGTGGTTTATCAGAGCCTAACTGATCTGGGAGAAGGGAAATAGCCAGCTCCAGGCAGCTCTAGCATTCCAAGTGAGAAAAGAGAAATACCCAACAAAACCCATTCTAACCATCTTGTTCCACCTAAGGTGAGGGAAACAAGCTGAAAAACACTTGTGAATTTCATAGCCCAGAGGCACAGGCTCACTAAAAGACTGAGACCTAATCACAAGACTATAGAACACTTCCCCTCCCTGCTTGCCTCACTATCACATTCCTAAAGGCCTATTTACAGCAGTTCCTCTTACCCAATATATCATGTCTGGCTGTCAAAAAGTTACCAGGCATTCTAAAACACAAAAACCGCAATTTGAAGAGACAACCAAGCATCAGAACCAGACATAGCAGGGATGTTGGAATTATCAGACCGAAAATTTAAAACAACTACAAAAGATATACTAAGGGCTCTAATGGATAAAGCGGACAGCGTGCAAGAACAGATGGACAATGTAAGCAGAGAGATGGAAATCCTAAGAAAGAATCAAAAAGTAATGATAGTGTGGGGGATCAGAATTGGCCACCTCAAGATGTGTCTCTCTCTACCTTGCTCTGAAGGAGGCTTTGACCTTCACCCACCCCCAACTCTCTAAAGGGATTTGGGATGGAATGCCTGTCCCTGGGATGGGCCTTCACCTTGGACTCTGGGTAGTGCTAGACTGGGAGGGTCTTTGCTACACCCATCCCTATCAAAGTTCTGTTTACCAAACATTTACATTTGTAAGGAAAATCTCCATTTGTATCTTCTTCTCTGTACTAGGAAGAGGGGTGGATGACATCATCCCTAGAAAATTGTTAATGTGGAAGGTGAAGCCTTAAATCTGCATAATAACTTTACTGTGCTTTTCTTGTAATCCCTCATGGGTGACACTCCCAAATCCCCCCCAAATCCTAGTTTGTCTATATAAGAGGAGAATCTCCACCATTTTGTTGAGAGACACTCCCTGGTCTCTCCCATGTATATATGTTTTATAAAGCTCTGTTTGATTTTCTCCTGCTATTCAGCCTCAAGTCAATTTAACTTGTAGCCCAGCCAGAAAGGACTCAGAGTGGGTAGAGACTGCTCTTTCTTCCTATCAATAGACATTAAAAAAAACCAGCACAAAAATGAATACCTTTGATGGCCTTACTAATAGACTGGATATGCTAAGGAAAGATTCTCTGAGCTTGAGGATAAATCAATAGAAACCTCCAAAACTTAAAAGCAAACAAAGACTTGAAATAAACAGAACAGAATATACAAGGACTGTGGTACTACTACAAAAGGTATAACATATATGTAATGGGAATACCAGAAGGAGAAGAAAGAGAGAAAGAAACAGAAAAAATATTCAAAACAAAATTGCTTGAGAATTTTCCCAAATTAATGTCAGACACCAAACCACAGATGTAGGTAGGAAGCTCAGAGAATACCATGCAGGATAAATGCCAAAATTATCTACACCTAGGCATATCATTTTTAAACTACAGAAAATCAAAGATAAAAATTCCAAAAGAAGCTAGAGAAAAAAACACCATACCTATAGAGGAAAGAAGATAAGAATTATATCCAACTTCTTCTCAGAAATCATGTAAGCAAGAGGAGGGTGAGTGAAATATTGAAATGTTGAGAGAAAAAACCACCAACCTAGAATTCTGTACACTGCAAAATTATCCTTTAGAAGTATAAGAGAAATAAGATTCCCTCAGACAAGCAAAAATTGAGGGAATGTGTTGCCAGAAGTCCTGTTTTTGCAAGAAATGTTAAAAGTTCTTTAGAGAGAAATGAAGTAAAATATGCCAGAAACTTGGATCTATGTAAAGAAAGGAAGAACATTGAAGAAAGAATAAGTGAAGGTAAAATAAAAACTTTTATTTTAGTATTGTTCTTTTAATTTTCTTATTATTACTCAATCTAACAGATAATATTTAAAAATATTAAAGAACAAAATTACAAGCCTGACACTACCTGACTTCAAGACTTACTAAAGCTATAGTAATCAAGATAGTGTGGTAATGGTGAAACAACAGACAAATAGATCCATGGAACAGAAAAGAGTGCCCCAAAATAGATCCCCATAAATACAGCCAACTGATCTTTGACAAAGGAGGAAGGGCAATATAATGGAGAAAAGATAGTCTTTTCAACAAATGGTGCTGCACAACTGAACATCCACATCCAAAAAAATGAATGTAGACACAGAGCTTACACCCTTCACAAAAATTAACTCAAAATAGATGACAAACCTACTTGTGAAATGCAAAACCATAAAACTCCTAGAAAATAAAATGTTGGAAGATCTAGATGACCTTGGGTTTGGTGAAGCCTTTTTATCTACAATACCAAAGTCATGATCTACAAAAGAATTATTTGATAAGCTGGACTTTATTAAAATTAAAAAACTTCTGCTTTGTGAAAGATAATATCAAGAGAGTTAGAAAACAGGCCATAGACTGGGAAAAAATATTTGCAAAACACATATCTGATAGAGGACTATTGTTCAGAGTATAGAAAGAACTCCTAAAACTACACAATAGGAAAACAAATAACCTGATTAAAAAGTGGATCAAAGACCTTAATAGACAGAAAAAGATGTACAAATAGCAAATAAACATATGAAAAAATGTTCCACATTATAAGACATCAGGGAAATGCATATTAAGACAACAATGAGATAACACTACACACCTATTAGCACTGACAACACGAAATGCTGGCAAGGATGTGGAGAAATACGAACTCTCATTCTTTGCTGGTGGGAATGCAAAATGGTACAGCCACTTTGGAAGATCTCTCACAGTTTGGTGATCTCTCACAAACTAAACATACTCTTACCATACAATCCAGCAATCACACTCTTTGGTATTTACTCAAAAGAGTTGAAAACTTATTTCCACACAAAAACCTGCCATGATATTTATAGCAGCTTTGTTCATAATTGCCAAAATTGGAAGCAACCAAGATGTTCTTCAGTAGGTGAATGGATAAACTATGGTACATCTAAACAATGGAATATTATCCAGTCTAAAAAGAAACTAGCTATCAAGCCATGCAAAGACATAGAGGAATTTTAAGTGCATATTACTAAGTGAAAGAAGTCAATCTGAAAAGGCTACATACTGTATAATCCCAACTGTATGACATTCTGTAAAAGGCAAAAACAATAGAGACTGTAAAAATATCAGTGGTTGCCAAGGGTTAGGGGCAAAGGAGAGATGAATAGGTGAAATGCAGAGTATTTTTAGGGCAGTGAATTATACTCTGTATAATACTATAATGGTAGATACAGGTCATTCTACAATTGTCCAAACCTACAGAATGTATAGCACCAAGAGTGAACCCTAATGTAAACTATGGACCTTGGGTGACTATGATGTGTCCTATAGGTTAATCCTTGGTAAAAAATGTACGAGTCTGGTGGAAAATGTTGATAAGGGAGGCTATAGATGTTGGGGGACAGGGGTATATGAGAAATCTCTTACCTTCCTCTCAATTTTGCTGTGAACCTGAGACTCTTCTAAGAAGAAACCTTCAGCTATTATATCTTCAAAGTAATTTTCTGCCCCCCTCTCTCTCTCTTTTCCTTCTGGGACCTCTATAATGTACATATCAGTCCACTTGATGTTGTCCTATAAGTCCCTTCAAGCTATCTTTGCTTTTTAAAATTCTTTTTCCTTTTTGCCGCTCTGACTGGGTGAGTTCCACTCCTCTGTCTTCAAGAGCACTGATCCTTTCTTCCGCTTGATCTCATCCGCTGTGGAACCCCTCTAGTGTATTTTTCAGTTCCGTTATTGTATTCTTCAGCTCCGTGAGTTTTATTTGGTACTTTCTTATATTTTCTACCTTTTTGTTGAAGTTCTCCTGGTATTCATCCATTCTTCTCCCAAGTTCAGTGAGGATCTTTATGACTATTATTTTGAACTCTTTACCAGGTAAATTACTTATCTCCATTTCATTAAGATTTTTTCCTGAAGTTCTTTTCTCGTTCCTTTGTTTGAAATGTATCCCTTTGTTTCCTCCTTTTGCTTGACTGTCTGTGTTTGTTTCTATGTGTTAGAGGTAACAGTCACCTCTCCCCGTCTTGAAGGAGTAGCCTCCTATAGGAGATTAACCTTATGGTTCAACCCCACCCTAGCTCTTGGTTGTCTCTGAATCTTAGTGATTGTCCAAGCAGCCTATTTTATTTTTAATAGCCTGCAGCTATTGAGGGTGTGCCAAGACCTGTCAGTGTCCCAAAGGGGAGGAGCTCAGTCAGTACCTACTTTTAGGCTAACTGGAAGCCAGAACCTCAGGTAGCAGCTTTTAAAGTACACAAATATATATAGTCCAGTGGGACTGCAATTGTAAATGCTGCTGGCCTCCAGACCAGGAAATTTGGCAGTGTACCCTGGGTGTGAGTTGCAAAAAGCAGGGCTCCAATTGACAGTATAAGCTCCTTTCTGGGAGATCCCTCAGAGCTGAGGTGAGGCAGAGGGAGAGTGCAAAGATGATGGCCTCAGCCTAGGTTCCCTGGGCCTCTAGATGTGTGGTGAACCTGAAGCCTGCCCCTCAGGCTGAAGCTCCAGGAACTAGCCTCTTTCTCAGAAAGACTGAGGTGTGTTTTGGTCTGTTGTCTGTGCAGTGCCCTGGAGGTGGTAGCCTGCCAAGAACTGTCTCCTGATTGTTACAGTTTCGTGGGATGCAGGAAGGCGAGCCACCCTCGCCACGAGAGGTAAGCAGTCAAGAGGCATCTCCTATGTGGCAGCTGCAAAAACCAGGGCACCAGATGCATGTTAGAGCCCCCCTCTGAGAGATCCTGGTGCTCTGGACTGCTGTAGAGGGAGTGTGTGAAGATAGGCCTGCCTTTGGAGGTCTCTGGAAAGGATTCCAGTCAGCCCTCAGATGTGTGTTTAATTGGAAGCCTGCCCCTCAGGCTGCAGCTGTAATAATCAGTTCATAGGCCTCTTTCACAGAGAGATCAAGCTCCTGGGTCTGTTGCCTCTTGCTGTACCCTGGAGGGTGGCAGGTGTTTAAGAACTCTTTCTCCATTGGTTACATTCCTGTGGGACCCACAAGCAGAATCCCTGCTGGCCACCAGAGCCAGGCCATATAGAGGTGTCCCCTGGTGGCAGCTGCAAAAATTGGGGTGCCAGACAAGGGTATAAGCGCCTTCCTGGGAGATACCAGTAAGCTGGAGTTAGACAGAGGGATATCGCAAAGACGGCATCCACCGGCCTCCATTCCCTGAGGCCTCGGTTCCCTGGGGGTACCTCCTAGGCCTCTGCAAGTGTGTCAGATCATAAGCCTGCCTGCCCTTCAGGCCAAAACTCCTGGACGCATAATAGGCCTCTTACTCAGGAAGACTGGGGTGTGTTTCAGTCTGCCCTCTGTGCAGCCCCGGGGGTGGTAATCTGCCAAGAACTGTCTCTCTGATTGTTACATTCCCGTGGGACCCAGGAATGCAAGCCACCCTGGACTACAGAGCCAGCCATCGAGGGTGTCCCCTGTGCTGCAGCCACAAAAACCAGGGCACCAAAAGCTCCCCTCCGGGAGATACTGGCACTGTGGAGTGTGGCAGAGGGAGAGGGTGAAGATGGTGCCCGCTAGTTGGCGGGTAAAGATGGCATCCACTGAGGAAAAATAAAAGAAATAAAAGTAGCATCTGAAGGCTTTAGCAAGGTAGAGGGAGAGCCTGAAAATGGTGCCCGCGGGCTTTTCTCTCCCCAGAAGAGGGCCCCAACAGGCCCCTGACCCTGCAGCAGATGCTTTAAGATTAGCAAATGAACCTCCTTCACCTCTAGTTTGGGTGCTTTTCAAACTGCCGCTTCTGCACTGGGCCCTGCGGTGAGCGAGTCTGCGTGTGAACCCTGAAGAGCAGTTTCTCAGTTCGCTACAGCCCCTCGGGTCTCCGGGAAGCGAGCCTTGTTGGTTTTCAAAGCCAGGTGTTTTGGGGGCTCATCTCTCATGTGCAGGTCTTAGAAGCTGGGGTGCCTGATGTGGGGTACAAACCCTTCTCTCCTCAGAGAGAAGCTCCGGATTTGTGAGTTCCCTTCCAAATGTGAGTCGCCCTTCCGGGGGTGCGGGTTTACGGTGAGATGGCATCTCAGCGTGTCTCCCCTGCCTCGCGTGTGGCCCTTTTCTCTTTTGCTGATGTGAAGGAGCTGTTCAGCTAGTTTTCAGGTCTCTGTCAGAGGGAATTGTCCCATATGTAGCTGTAGATCTGACGTGTCCACGGGAGGAGGCGAGTTCAGGATGCTCCTATGTCGCCATGTTGAACAACCTCTCAAAAAAAAAATCTTAGAAAATGGGTGACCACTAGTTAATGGCTTGTGACATATCAGTCCACCATCTCCAGAAGGTGAAATGCTTAATAGCAATATACGTTTTTAACAATCCTAATAAATGCAAGTCATTTTAAGATGCTTTAATTTACCTACTTTAGAATGTAGCAACTCTAGGAGTTTGGAATATGAAGACAGTTTGGGTAAGCCATTAATATGTTCATAAATAGTCTTGTCTTGTGTACACCTGCTAGTTAAGAAAACTGGATTTACCTCTTGTTAGGATGATTCTTATTTCTTTTAAAGTGTAGGTGTTCAGAAAATTGATACGGTAACTTTTTCTCTCTCTCCTTAACTTGCATTCACAAACTTTCTTAGAAAAAACATCCATTAAAAGATGACCAACCGAACATAGAGTTAAACACTACTACACGGGCTGCTGCTTTAATCATCAAATTCGAAGCTGAAAGGAAAAGAATGCTACATCTGAAGTTCTTAACCACTTTTAACTAGAATCGGAATCCTGAGGAGTAACCTTTCCCTTTCCAGTTTGATTCGGGAGAACTGAAGGCAGACCTCTGCTGAGGGTGAATCTATAGGGCTTTAGACAGTCTTTTATAAAAGTGAAGTAAATGGTAAGAATCTCAATCAATGTAGACACTGAAACATCTCAGTATATCAAGAAAGAGTTGCCATTTGCTTGATAGTTTGAATTCTGAGAGCTTTGAATCTACGATTCAGTTCACAAAAATGGGGAAATATAGTTCGTCGTTGATGAAGAATCCATGGGGTAATTGTTCTGTCTGATAAATTAAAACTGATAAATACAGAGTAAAGATTAGAACTGAACACTGCTGACATGATCTAATCCTTTCCTAAAATCATACACCACATATTGTGTGTGCGTGCACACACAAACACACGGTTTTAACCCTGTGTAGAATATTGTATACACAAAGATCCCCTAAAAGCATTCAGCTGACAGAGAGGAGTTCTTTATCTTAAAATCCAATCAGTGCTTTTGAAGTTTATGGGTGTTTATAGGATTCTTTCATTCTATAAGGTATTTCAAGTGGTTTTATTGCAGGCTTCTCATTTCAAGTTTACACTACAATTCAGACAGCTCAGATCTTAGATAAAAACAAAGGATCAAAAGATGATTGCCCACACTGCGGTTTAAACAGAAACAGGAATCTGCACTGCTCTTGGCCACAACCCTTTTCAAATGTCTACACTAAGTCTGACTCTGAACACGAAATTATCTAAGGCTTGAGTTAAAATTCTGTTTTAATGAAAATTAATGAGTACGTATTTTGCAAATATAATATAAATTTGTAAGAATTATTGAATTAGTGTATTTTCATTTTATAAATTATCAATAAGATAGGAAATAATAAAAATCACACCAGTCCCACAAATTAGGGATCCATGCTCTATAAGGGAGGATTAGCAGGTATCTCTAGGACCATGTACTGTGACAACTAAAGGTGATTTTCCAAGTAGCCAGAGTCAGTGGTGGTGATTTTGTCATTGTGGAATCATCACCCCCATTTGAGGCTGTTCGGGAGGTGGTAACTCAGGCATATAGAGATAAGTGTATCCAAGCATGCTCTTGTTATTTTACACTCTGTATTGACAACCTCCCTTGTCTGAATTGAGATGGAGCGGGAGAACAAACATAGGCATATTTGCTGGGTTGCTTGAATGATTCAGATTAGGTTCTCCAGCAGGAATGCTCTGGCAGGTGGGAGCTCTAGGTCAGTAGCCTTAAATTCAAACACAAGGACTTTCTCTGAGTGGGAGGGGCCTTAAGGAGAAAAGGGAAGGGATAAAATTTTTAGAGAAAACCCCAATATATTAGTTTTTATACAGGGATTGGGGGCTTGAAAGTGAGCAGTGACTTAGAATATATTTGATCCATAACAAAAGCTAGTTCCCTTAACCATTTTGTAGCTCTCTGCTTCCTCTCTATCTTTCTCTTCACTCTCTTTCTCCTTCCCTCCCTCCTTGTCTCTCTCTCTTTCCTGATCCTCCATCCTCTTTCTCTTATCTTTTGAGGGGCAAGGCTGCATTCTAAAAGACCTCTGCCCATATCCTTCCAGGCCTTAAGACATTCACATCTTAAACACATTGCATCCCTGCTGGAGCCAGGCATACCCAAGAGTGTACATAGTGTTTTCATTGTCACTATAACTCCAGTGACCACATTAGTTAGTGAAGTCAGATCTTCTCTGGCTGGAAGTGTAGAAATTGCTTCAAATATAGTGATGGGGAGAAAGAGCATTCTCTACCCACTCTGGGTCCTTTCTGGCTGGGCTACAAATTAAATTGACATGAGGCCGAATAGCAGGAGAAAATCAAACAAAGCTTTATGACATGTATACATGGGAGAGACCAGGAAGTGTCTCTCGACAAAATGGTGGAGATTCTCCTCTTACATAAACAAATGATTTTGGGGGGAGTTGGGAGTGTCAGCCACACGGGATTACTAGAAAAGCACAGTAAGATCATGCAGATTTAAGGCCTCACATTCAACATTGACAAGTTTCTAGGGATGAGGTCATCCACCCCTCTTCCCAGTACAGAGAAGAAGATACCTTTACAAATGGAGATTTCCCTTACAGATGTAAGTGTATGGTAAACAGAATTTAGATAAGAATGGGTGTAGCAAAGACCCTCCCAATCTAGCAATATCTGGCATCATCCAAGGTGAAGGCCCATCCCAGGGACAGGCATTCCATCCCAAATCCCTTTAGAGAGTTGGTGGTGGTGGGGGGGAGTGAAGGTCAAAGCCTCCTTCAGAGCAAGGTAGAGAGAGACACATCTTGAGGTGGCCAATTCTGATCCCCCACAATAAGATTCCCTGCAGTGTGTTTCTGTGGCAATCTACCATTTCTAAGAAAACTCACTGTCTGCTTCCTTATCAACTGGTCCTTTTTTTTCCTATAACGCACATAGTATTGCTCTACAATAGTGGCTGGCTTAAGAGCTATTACAAAAACCTCCATGGGACTTATTTTGGGGGAAAAAAAGACTTCAATGACATTTTCATAAATCTGTTGTTTCAGTATGCAGACTTCTGTCAACAGAGTTGACTCCGTGGAGATAAAACCTCACGAGGCTTGACAGGGCAAAGACTTGAATATATTTGTGGGAGGAGTGGTGTTTGGGAGGTAGGCTGGCAGTGTGTTCACACTTCGATGGAGCTACTCCAAAGCTGTGCTTCCATATGCTTGATGGACTCCGAGATTCAGGGGGTCTGGTCTACTTCATTACTGGGGCTCCCCATTGTGTTGCTAGTATTTACAGGTCACTGCTCCTTGCATGGCTGTGACCTCTGTGGCAAATTTTTAGGCAAATTCAATCCTGCTATGCTCACACCAGTCTGACTTCAAATCCAAATTCATAAATTTTGTTGCTGCTGCTGTTATTTTTAGATGTATAAAATTTCCCTGGTTACTATGAAATAAGAAGAATGTACTGGTGTTTGTTAATTGTGTACTAATTCAATCAATATTTCAAGCATTTTATGGTATTTGTTTTATTTAACCTTCAAAACAACACTATGAGATAGATATTATTATACCCATACATTACATACAGGGAAACTAAAGTCTGGGAGGTTAAGAAATGTTCCTAAAGTCACAGCTTGGGGAATAGGATTGGGATTTTAGTCTACGTGTCTCCGTAGTCCAGTTTCCTGCCACTGTATCAAGCTATCACATGCTATAAATAAATACATAAGCATGCCCCAGCCTGCTAGAAAATTGATATGCATTAGGTAAGTTAAGACTTTTCGTTAGAAGTGGTAGCTGACTTGAGATCTCAACTCCTTCTTAAGGTGCAGAGTGGAGCATAAGTGGATTATAAGCAGTTGTGTGCTGGTAAATGTAACAAGTGGCTCTCTGGGAGTAGAAAAAAATCAATACATCAAGTCCTGTTTTGTGGTGTTTGCTGATTTTCATAGTATAAATACTCTCGCTGTGGCTGATTTCAAGCTACCAAACATGGTGCTTACATGACTGATTAAAAGTTGAGAAGGGATTCGTGTACCACATTATATTATATAGTATTTCTACCATACAGGTACAATAGATATAATTACCTCAAAATAATAGTAGAATAGATAATAACATGTAGTGAATAATAGTTACCAGTAAAATAAACAGGAAATGATGAGCTTTGAGTATTTCTTCTCTAGGATATTTTTTTTTTTTTTGGTGAGGAAGATTCTCCCTGAGCTAACATCTGTACTTGTCTTCCTCTACTTTGTATATGGGATGCCACCACAGCATGGCTTGATGAGCACTGTGTGGGTCCACACCCAGGATCTGAACCTGAGAAACCCAGGCTGCTGAAGCGGAGTCTGTGAACTTAGCCACTATGCCACCAGGCTGGCCCCTCTTCTCTAAGACTCTGACATAATTTATTTCATTGTAAGTTTATATAATTAATTTTTAGTAATGCCTGTATTTAACAATTAGCTCACAAAATTCCTGAAAATTTAACAATTGACTTTCACATAGGTATAAGGTAGCTCCAGCAGTCCACTGAATAAATGAAGGTTTTATATTAATGCAGAAAAGGTGAGATAGGCATACCCTCAGCAAAAGATATAACCACATTATGATGAGGCAATTAATTGAATGAAATTGCAAGTGGCCCTTGAGAAAATAGAAATAACTTATAGTCTCCTGTGATGGTTTCTTAGGCTCTTGTGGTTTCTTAGGTATATTTATCATGGGTAGAATGTCAAGTTAAAATTAAGCTCTTATTAAAACATCAGAGGACATCAACTTCCTTAAAGTAGCATTTCTTCTTTTCCCCCTCTTCTTCATCCTTTCCTCAGGGCTCATCCCCCCATGCTCTAACCCTCGGTCTCAAAAATTGCTAACCGGAGAGCACAGTAGTTTGGAAGCAGGAAATATGAAGTTTCAGCTCGGCTTTTCCAATAAGTCAAAGTGAAACTTTGAGAAAAATGCAATCTCTCTGAGACTGAGTTTACTAAATTATTAAACAGGGGCATTCACCGGGTGATCCCTAAGGTCCCTTCCAGCCCTAACACTGTGTGATTAATATCTCTCAGGGTATTTATTTGACTGATCAGGCTGACTTTTGCTCACCATCATAGAAGCTGAACACAGGCCATCAATCAGATGGACACTCACAGTCTGCTGTTTTATTCATTGCTGTTGTCTTCACAAGTAGATCAGATCAAACATTTAGGGATCCAATTTGATTTGGAGTGCCCTGGATATAGTCAAGAAAATTGAACATCATGATACAACCTCAGTCGGTTCCCATACCTACTGTTTGCAATAATGCCCTTCCTGGTTAATGATAAGCCTATCTCCCTGATGGTCTGTGGAGGATTTGGATGAACTAGAGATTTGAAAAATATATCTGAATGACATTCAAGTTAAAAAGCATTTCCTTAAGCTGCAGGTGGTCACTAACATTAATGAAATATAATATGCCACACCTGCTCATCTAATCTTAGCAAATATTATAGTAAATCCTTAGTAAATTCCACCAGCATTTAAGCAAACAAGAAGGAGATTTGTTCCTTCAATCATATGATTGGGCATTGCCTCGAAATATCTCATTAGTTTTGAAAATATTCTTTCAAAAGATTTAAATTCTTAGTTTCCATGATTCAAATGATCAATTTAATACAAATTATTTTTTCAACGAGTTGAAACTAGTCCTAATAAATTCATCCAAAAATAATCGAAGAACACATGTAAGGGCAAAACAAAAATGTTCTCTTATATGGAATGTGCTGTAGTTTTGTTGTTTATTTATAGTGCTTTGAAAAGGAAATGAATTGGCCTATCTACAGCAGCTCACTTATAAAGAACTGCTCATTTGGAAAGCAGATAATCTCAAAACCCTTGAATATAAATATAAAACCAGTTCCACTATCTCCCTGTAAACCTTATACCATACTGCATTTACAAAGTAAAGACTGAAGTTACCTAATTTTCCATTTGTTCATTCAATTTGGTTAACCTAATCTATCTGCTTACCTACTCTATCTACGACACTGGGCTAGGTGTTTCAAGAGAAAAAAAACTCTCTTAGAGAAATGGTGACAAGGCAAGTATAGAGTAACTGGAAAAGTAGTTACTTGTATGCCAGGTGACTTGGAGAATATTAATTAAACATTCTAAATCCTGATTTCCCATCCCTAAAATGGGGGTAATAATAGTGCTTAGATCATATTTTTGATATGAGAATTGTATGAGAAATATATAAAAAGACATTTTGAACAGAGCTTGCAACAGAGTGTTATGTTATGATACACACGTTATAAGAAGTTGTTGGTTTATATTTGGGGAAGATGATGAGCTTAAATTTGGATATATCTTGTGTCCTAGTGATATTCAGAATTTCCTTTCCACCCTCCTGCTTCTTTCTCATTGAGTTTGCTATTTTAGGTTCCAGAATTTCAGTTGGGAAAACAGGGGCTTATTTAACCCTACGTTTTGGCCACAGTTGAGGTGGGCACCTGATCCAAGCTTGACTAATCCAACTCCTTCTTTCAGAAATTTAAAATTACACTAAAGAATTTCCAGTGAATTTTGGCACTGGTCTGGAATGCATGGCAAACTGGAGCTAGAGAGAACTGAAAAAAGGTGGTCTGCAGAGAGAATTAATAATAAAACTAGTATGTGGGAAGGAAAAGAGTTGGGAAATCATAGAGTATTACAGAATCAGAGAGTTATCTTGGTTTCTGAACTCAGACCTTGGTGAAGGTCTACTTTTCTTCCTACCCTCTGTATTCTTTCATAAATTTCCTTTTTTCTTTAGGTTTATGAAGGTAATTTTGCTTATTTATAAGTAAATAATTCCCTATCTCTACAATAAACAATAGCACCATGGTTTGGACTTTAAGGGGCTTAAATTGTGGTACAGTAATTTCAGACTGGCCGTGATGGCTCCACAGATGGTGCAATGCACATTTGCAGGAGATGATATTCCTTAGGTCACAGTGTGAAGGGGTCTCTGGAGATGTGCCCTGAAGCAGCCATCATAAATGGCCTTGCTTCTTACAACTGAAAATCCTTCTCTCATTGGAACTGATACAACTTTCTTTTGATTCTGGGAGTAGAGGATTCAAATGCTAAAAGGATCAGATCATTATTCAACAAGTACTTATTTATTTATTTATTTTTGCGAGGAAGACCAGCCCTGAGCTAACATCCATTGCTAATCCTCCTATTTTTGCTGAGGAAGACTAGCTCTGGGCTAACATCCGTGCCCATCTTCCTCCACTTTATATGGGACACCACCACGGCATGGCTGACAAGCAGTGCGTCGGCAGGCGCCCGGGATCCGAACCTGCGAACCCCGGGCTGCCAAGCGCGGACTAAACCACTGCGCCACCGGGCGGCCCTCAACGAGTATTTATTATTGACTTAATATATGCAGGGCATGATGTTAGGCCCTGGGTGAAAAGTGGTAAATAGCATAAGTATTAATAAGAGCGTCTTGCCTCAAATTACTTTGTGCTTGTTTTTTGAAAAGCAATGATCCTGGAAAAAAATAGTAATAGGTGGGAAGAGTGATATGGAAATGACTTTCAATGTTTATAATGAAAATGAAGAAATATAGGATCCAATGAATCATCACTCTGAAGAGCCCCAAGCATCCTGGGTATATTCTGGTTCTGTGAACTCGAGAGGAGGTGTCTCATGAGACAGGGAGGACAGAACAGAGTAAATTCACTTATTTATAATCATGTCTGCGGTTCATCCTTATTAGCAGTATCTTTCTTCTTATCCCGCAGGAATGCTCATTTCAAACATTCTATGCCAAAACATTTGACTTAATCTCTACTTTTTAGTCCAATTTTCAGGATAGAGCATGAATTATCATAAGGCTAAAAGAGATAACAAGAATACATAAAACTTGAATTCCACAGGGAAATGCAGCTAGGGAACTAGGAGGACACATGTATAGGTCTAATCTCTGAATTCCGTGAGAAACTCAAATTGCTACAGTGTATTTATCCATCAAAATAAAAACCTATGTAAATAATACCTTTGTTTTAAAAAAAAAACTTTTAAGCAAGGTAAACTATCTGCAAACAATAACTTGGGGAAGGGATGGAGAGCATAAGAAGGGAATGCAAGATATAGGAAAGGATTAGTATTATGTACTCACAATGGTGCCTTCATTTGAACATCTACAACCACAGGGGAGAAAGCTCGAAATCTCTGGGCAAGAGGGGCTCTTTGGTTCCCTTCTTCTGATTTTCACTGACCTCAGATCCTGACATGCATTTGGAGAACTGCAAAGAGGGATTTGGGTGGCTTTTTGTGTAGAGAAGAACATGACCAGGAGGGATCAGAGTTTATTTTTTTGCGGAAGAGAATGGTAAAAAAAAAAAAAAAGAAAAAAGAAAAAGAAAAAGAAAAAAAGGTAAAAGACCTTGCCAGTTTGTATTCCTTATAAAGTCAATTTCCTTTGACAGCCATTCTTATTCTGCTCGAATGTCCACTTTAAGGGGACTGAGTAGGTGCAGAAGATGTACTCATTCTCTAGGTCAGCCTTCTGCTGTAGAAGGTAAATGGTGGGCAAGGGAGAGAGTGGTGGAAGGAGAGTTAGGGACACCTGTAAGGCATAGGTAGAATGCTTTTAGTCATTACACTCTAGAATCACTCATAGTCATTCCTAAAATTTTTTCCTAAAATCTCTGAAGAGGAATATTTTAAAATACTTGTAAATATACAAATAATAGTATAATTAATTTAAGGAGCAAAGAGCTGTTTTCAGAGGAGAAAAGAGAAATGTGGTTTTCTTCACCGTTTTTAAAAACCTAGTTAGGGGATCCTGGTCCCTAGGAACTGATGTAAGGCTGAAATAATTCATTAACAGCAAAGGCTTACCCCTCACTTCCTATATCCTGAATCTCTGAGCTGCTTGAGGGAGGGGCTATACCCTAGCATGTAGCACAACGCCTGGCATGGAACTCATGCTCCTTATTTTATTTTTCTTGAATTGGATTTGAAGTGATTTAAATTTCTTGGCAGTTTTTTTTGTTATTGATATACTTACTACCTCAGGATCCAGGCTTCTAGCGATTTTTGCTTTTTTCCCAATATACTTCAATTGTATGTCAGATACTTATAACTCTCATATTTTCCCCCTTTGGCCCAGTATTAGTCAACTTTTTCTGCATAACAAATCACCACAAAACTTGGTGGTTTAAAATAGCAAACATTATAGTTCTCGTGATTCTGTGCATTGGCTCGGTGGTTCTTCTTGGCTGGGGTGACTCAACGGGATCCTGTGGTGGGCAGAATGCTTGCTCTGGAGGTCTCAGCTGGGCCTCTTTGCTCTAAGTGGTCCCTTCTCTTTCAGTTAGCAGCTGGTCTTCCTATGGTGATCTCATGTTTCCAAAAGCAACAAGAGAAAGTAAGCCCCATTGCACAAGAACTTTAGTCTTTGCTTGCATCACATTTGCTTGGCCAAAGCAAACTGCATAGCGAAGCTCAGATTCATTGTCAGAGGGAAATACCCAAGAGCATGGATATAAGAGGCTATGAATCAAATACTTAATCTCATACTTGAACATATCATACTTCAAAAGGCTCATACTTGGCACCTTGGAAACAAGTCATCTGATTCACAGATGATTGTTGAATCCTAAGTCTATTTTCTATTGTAATTAATGACTTCTCAAAGAGAAACTAGAGTTTGCTTTCACAATTCCATGGCACTCTGTACTTTTAACCACAATTCCCTAAGCCTTCTCTGTTGACAGTTCCCCTCTGCTCCCCTCTCTCCTATTTCTTTTACACGAGCATCTTCATTATACAGTATTTTCACATTAACTGCTAAGTGTTTAGGAACTTATGAATATATTTGCTCTAATGCTGACTTTATTTTAAAGGCACATAGTGTACTTCGTCACATCCCCTAGAATATTCTCCCCAACACTTTTCCAGTGCTTCTTCCTTCTCATCATGAAGATTTCAATTCAAATGTCATCAACTCAGAGAGGCTCAAATCTAAAGTAACTCATGATCAACCTCTCTTACACTATTTCTGTTTAATTTTTGTCAAAGCAATGGGTTCTCTTATTCACTTATTTATTATGTATTATTTATTTCCTTACTTCAAATGGCACACAAAAGTAGGATCAAACCAGTTGATAAAATATTAAAATAATTCCATACACATTGGTAAATAGCCATTGCTCTGAAATCCCCAATGCTGCCAAGTCACCCCATCAGTCCTCTGTGGCACCCACTGGACATCCTCATTATCCAGAACAAAAGGTTTAATTCTGACTTAGCAGGGGCCTCTAAGATTGCCGGTGAATGACGGGAGCCAGTGCTATCACAGCCGTTAGACATCTGTAGTTATCACTGCTTATGTGATATTTCCTTACCTGCTCCTACCATTGAGCGGTGTGTTTCCTTGATTTGCTGTTAGAGGCAAAAGAGTTATTTTTCTAGAGGAACTCTAGGAACCGGATCCTCTAGGCTTGAACCTTGGCAAGCTAAAAGAATAGATAGAGGTGGTTAAGCATTCCTTTCTCAAGATAACATTCCATTTTCTACTTTAAAGTCCTGTTTTTGTATGCCAGAAGTGGACTATTACCTCATTTTTTTCTGTGTTTTAGTTCTGTAACAACTTCTAATCTCACCCCTGACAGATGAATATTTCAGAGTACTTAGATAAAGGTCAAATGCTGTGTTTAAAAAAGGACAGAGAGAGGGAGAGAGATGGAGAGAGAGAGAGACAGGAAAGGGAGAAAAGCACGCAAGATTTTTTTTCAAAATATTGCTGCTTTAAAAATGTTGAATAAATTGGGATCTGAACAGCAATATGGGATGAAAGGAAAAACTTAGATGCAGAATTACAACTAAATTGAGAATAAGACACCTAAATTATCACCATAAAAGCTCTTTATGGGCACAAGATATATGATATGTATGCTACCATTATATTAAGGCTGATTAAAATTTATAATGCATTTTCATCAATAAAGTAGATTTATGGACTTTGATGTCAGGCTAAATGGAAATGGTATCCACATCACTGGATACCTATAGGCATCAAATGAGCCACCACACTTAAAAATGCTTTGCAAGAGTCTGTGCAGGGTTCTTTTATTACTGTGATTATAACAAAAATAGTACTTATTACATCAAGGAAGAGAAGTGCCTTATCCACTTTGGTATCCCTAGTGCTTGGTGCATTCTAGGTACATAGTAAATTATTGTTTTTTTGAACTGAAGAGATGAAGACTGAAACTATTTTAATCTTTCTATAGACTTTATTCCCCTTCTTCACTCTCGACAAATCTGAACTTCCCCAAATACTCCATCCACTTAATTTTTCTTTCCTTCAGAAATAAATTTGCCTATTACAATAGTCAAAAGAGATATTTTATGTATTTGGATAAAATAGGAGTTGAAAAAAGTATGGACCTAAAGTAGCAGACATTATTAACTAAATAAATGTATTTTTATTAAAAATAAACATTGACCTTAAATATTAGCTCAAATACTCATGAAGAACATTATACAGAAAAAAGTAACTCTCTTCCCAAGGCATTATGGGAAAATTTCTGATCATGGTACTCGTGAGTGGCCATATTGGCATCCTTGATCAGGCTAGACAACACTACTTGCCTTTGGACCTCGTCTTCCTGGTGTTAGCTCAGATTTCCCTGAACTCTTTAGTTACATAGTTACATTCACCGTGTTTTAAGAGAAGTCAAAGTGCTAAAGTCTCCAAGATATTCAGATTATTATCAGACTACATGGCATCTAATGAAGGAAAGTCTGGCAGTAGGAATCTGATAAAAGTTGCTACACATTATTAAGTGTTTTCAAAAGAAGCCTGACTCCTATCTCCATTGCCCTAAACATTAGAGAGGTGGCCATTTTGCTTTTAATAATTCCATACTTTATTATATTTACCTCCAAAACTCAAGGATATTACCAGACCTAGAAATAACATATGCTTTTGTTAAAATAAGCCTCTTAACAATAATACTATACTTTTGTAACAATTCTAGAGCAGAAAATAGATGTGTGAGAATGAAGTTTATGGAAGATCAGTTTTGAGGATATGGAAGACATAAGAAAAAGTTTATCTGTCGGGGCTTCATCTAGGAGGAAAAGTACAAGCAGGGCACCCGAAGGGGTTGCTGAATTGCTATGTTTTGGCATTAAATCAGCTGGTGCCGTTGTGATGAAGGAGGAATAGAAATAGGGTACTCAAACTATCTTTGCCTGCTACATAATTCTAGATTGGCCAAAACATCCAGGATGATATTTTCAAAGAGCATTGTAAAATTGGCTTCAGTTCTGTGCATTGGCTTATCATTTTTCTATGATGCATCATAACCACTCAGAAAAGTCTAACCACCTATGCTCAGATTTGTTGAATGCTACGGCAGCAAGAAACCAAATCACTTTGCATTTGGAAGATATATTCGGCATTGCTCTGTCCTTGACCACTCTTCCCTTTCGCCTTTGTGTATTTCAGCTTCTCTCCCCAAACTAACAGCTGTGGTCACACACTTGGCAGCTGGCAGGCTAACCCCCAGATGCCAAGCTCTTGAACAGATTTTCTAGGAGCAGACTTGGGCTCTTTGAAGGCTGTCTGCACACTCCCTCTCCGCTAGCTGGGTCCTTGGCAAGTTCCTTGATTCATTTGATTTTTGGCAGAGCAACTCCCCTGCTGACTATGAAGTCTCTGAGTCTGTCAAATGCTTTAGTTGGGCTGAATGTTTATTTGACTGCCCCTTCCTATCATGCCTAAAGATGAAAGTTTTCCAAGATCTATGTTTAATGTCATACAGAGCTAAATAAAGAAGGGTTCTGCACAGTTGAGTTGTATTGATATGAAGGATGAGAATAATCCTTAGCTCTAGGGCCAAACCCTCATTGATTCTAGCCTCTTTCCAATGAGAGGTTTGTAACATAACTCTGTGACCATTTCTTGGCAGAGACTACTTTTCCCACCTTATGGACTGGCAAGTTACCAACAGTCTCAAAGCAAACGCTTGGCCCAGATACAAGGCACTCTCTTTCTCTCTCTCAGTGGTGAAAATCTGGTTCATTTTCCCTTTAACTACTCTCTGTTATGGGTAAGGCTGCTGAAAAGATTCCGGAAAAGTCTGCTTGAGGTACTAATTGGAATTGGCCTTCTATTGCTCATAGACCTGAGTTTGGATGTGGCTAAAAGATTCAGCAGTGTCTCATCTGATTCATTCCCTGTCATTCTGCATGCATTTGAAAAATAACACAAGTGAGCATCAGCCATTTTACAGTTACATAACAGGAATTTGGAAGATTTTTATTTCCTTGAGAAGGTCTTCTTTTTAAAATAATTAATCAATGCTTATCTTCATGATATACAATAATTCACCAAGACCAAAAGAAGTAGAGAATATACATTTGAGACAATAGCTAGTAAATAATGGATCTGGCTTCTCAGGCCAAGAGGATATGGACTTATTTCCTGCTTTTAGAAAATGAGTTAGAGCAGAGAGCTGGGATCCCATTTCCTGTATGACGTACAAATACCAATGGTATACACACTACTCAAGGCCTTTTCTTCAAGTATAGTTTGTTTTTATGGCATATTCAGCTACATGTTTTAACC
Organism: Tapirus indicus; assembly: GCA_031878705.1. Lineage (NCBI taxonomy): Eukaryota > Metazoa > Chordata > Mammalia > Perissodactyla > Tapiridae > Tapirus > Tapirus indicus. Next base: position 72,786,261 of record CM062919.1, on the reverse strand, counting down.
TTCTCATTGAGTTTTGCTATTGCATGTCTATTATGAAGGAAATACACATAATTTTGTCCTACATTCAATCTCTTCTTGAAATATTTATTAAGTGCTTATTGTGTGTAATGCATAATAACAATAAATATTTTCAAAACAGAGGACTATAAAGATATTGAAGGCACCTTCCTCACCATTCAAGAGTTTACAGTTTACCTTAATTTAATTTGAATCCTCCATTCTGTATATAATTTTATCTGTCAATATGGAGTACATGGGTTTCACATATTGGATTATAGTTTCACAATTTGAAGTTCTGCAGGATATTTTGCAATGAAACACAAAGCAAAAACATGTCTCTTTGTATTTTAACAGGGAGACTTTAAATTCAACAATAAAATGTCCAGATAATGGGTATGTACCTGGTTAATTTTCCAGCGAGTGGAACACACATACATACACACAAACACACATATATATCTTACCCTGAAGTAAAAGGCATTAGTTTTCTTATACTAAATACATTTTTTCTTAAAATTTAAAGATATTCAATGAAGAGTTTAGCCCAAGTCTTTCACAAAGCACATTTTTGAAGAAGAGAATAGTGCTTTTTCTCTCTTTATAGGACACTATTTTATTAAGTACTCTATTATTTTATAAAATATAAAATATAGTATTATCATCTCTTGTTGATACGTATAGGTGAAATATTACTGATTTCCATTACTAGACTGATTGGAATGTTAACTGTAAATAAAGTTAACTGTCCATATGGTTCCTACTCTCACATACACAGAGTTGTCAAGTGTGAGATCTAACTAATTAAAATTATACCTGTGAATTACCAGTACTTTAGTGCCTAAAAGGTATGCGTGTGCATAATTGAATAATAGGAATTCCAGGGACCATCTGCTCAATAAAATATATGGTATTATGAGGTGTGCGCAAATTGCTTCAGGGCATATACTAAGCAAGGATTCATTTTTAGGGAGTGATGGTAGAAATGGGTTGACTAACTCATCAGTAGAAAAAGGGAAGGGTATATAATAGGGATGGAGTTTTAAATATTTTTGGGAAAATTAACATATTTGAAATAGTAAAAGTTTATAAATTATTTTGTACATTTGTTAAAGTCTTGAAAACCTTTTCATCTCAATAAATCTAAAACTGCTAAATCAAAAGTTGGCTTGAATTGGACGAGGAGATGAGATCCAGTTTATTTTTCTAATGTTTCAAATGTAAAAGAGACAGATGGAGTGATAGACTGATAACTCCGTGCATGCACTGTAATGCACACATTGCCAAGGTTCCCGAGTGACTGGGAACTGAGGGAGCAGATCTATATTATAATCAATTCATTTGAATCTGAAATGGAGTCTATATATTCCGAGCAAACACACCTGAGCCAAATGATACTGCTACTACCACTAGTACATTAAATTGCTCTCATGAAGAGCATTGATTGCTTAAGGTCAGTAACTCAGAATCATCACAGATTTGTGCCAGAACTTCATAAGAAAAATGACTTGAAAGCCTTCAGCATGAAGCCAAGCTAAATAGGAGGACATCAAATTCTCATTATGGTATGGAGACATTTATTATTAGACATTTAATAGAAAACTGCACTTTTGAGGTGACAATCTATGCCATGTTGTCATTACAGAAACGGAAATCTGTATTTTTTTCTGGGTGCAGTGGGTTCTTTCCTGGTTAAGAGAGCAGAAGCAGAGGGCACATGGCGTCTCTGAATCTCTTACCCAGCATTAGCAGTTATTGCTTCCAATTCAGCAGCCAAGTCACTTAGCCAGACAAAGTGATTCCTCCATTCACACTCCATAGCCATAAGAAGCAAGGACCTTTGGGGAAATCTTCCATACACTGCTTGCTTTTCCATGCCCATCCATCAAGCAAATGAGCAATCTACTTCTGCCATGGTACACTGCCACCTCAATAAATCCCTGAAAGACATCCACCTCTGTCAATTTGAATATCAGCAAACAAATCCACAAATAGCTTCAATTTGTTCAATTTTGTAGGGGATTTTCACGTAGTGTCCAATATACCTCTTTTCTTGATTATACGAAAGGAACTTAGTTCTGAAAGAGCTTTAGAAGTAAGTAATTGAGTGCCAAGAATACCCCCAAAGCATTTAGGAGAGATCCTAGGACAGCTCAACTGGGTGTGCATAACCACACACTCTGCTGTGTTGCAATTCAGTTAGAAGGAAAACATAAAGTTACAGGCGGGGAGCAAGGAGTTATGCAGAATTTGAGATTTACCTTACCTATGTGGTAGCCCATGGAGATGTCTCACAAATAAAAATGTATATCATAGAAGAAAATAAGAAGTCCACAGCTTTGTTATATATTTATATATCATATGCTATGGAATAATTTGAGGTATTGGCCAATACAAACAATTCAATTGGAAAAAAATGGAAATAAGTAATTGAGGGAAGCAGAGGTATTTTTGAAGAATTGTTAAAATCAAGCAGGAGGCTGAATTCTTCACTCCAGGATTTATTTTAGACATATATCTTGACCTTGGAATTTTAGTAATTTATCTAACAAAGTTATTCAATTAATTTTAAAACTTAAGTAGCATTTATATAGGTTTCAATGATTATGCTTATATTAGGCTTTGGTTATGAATATAAAATCATTTCTAAAAGGCAGAATTTCTGGATGCAAAAATAACATTACAATGAAGGCATACTTTTAAAAGTATGTAGGAAAAGGCTTTAAAATTCTATCATTTTAATATTTTACTATGATTCCTAAAATGACCAAGGTAATTACAATTACACAGTAAAATAGAAGCATATTATATTAAAATATTTTTCCTTTAAAATCTCTAAAGTATTATTTAATAGAGAAGTACTATCTTAACTGAATTTAGGCAAAAGCTATCTTTAAACATAAAAGATTTTTATTTTCATTCTGTTAATTGCATCAAAGAAGCCGCTCTATCGTGATGTGATATAAAAGGAAATTTGTAGTGCATCTGAAAAGAAAAAAAATGAGGGAGAGTAAAAATGAGTATTTTTCACATAACAATAGAAGCCTAGCTTGTACTTCATACCTGTGTAACAGTGTCTACAGGCACTACCTTTAGTATTGAAAATAATTAGAGTATCTCCTAAGGCTAACTGTAAACAATTTCTACACGGAGAGAAACCTTTTATAATATAGAAAAAGAGGAGGAGCAAACCTGGAACCACAAACTTCTCAAAACAAGGAAGCAATTGTATCACCAGTTCAAGCCTGATGTAAAGGAATTTTGTGTGCTGTGCTTCTTTTTAGCAGTTACCTTTGTCAAGCTGGAAACTATCTACATATAAGGAAAAGAATTTGATGAATACAGTGGGAAAAAAATATGGTTCTCTTCTATGGCTTGTGAGAAACAGTTGGAAGAATTGTGAAGAGTCCAAAAACACTAAAATTTGTTGAGTTTTAATGAATTTGCATCAAAATGGACTTAAAAATACAAGAAAAGGGGGTATAAGAAAGTGAATATCAATGACCTCTTCCTTGATAGGGATAAGGGTTAGATTCAGTGTTACAGAGACCCATGTTTTCTAGAAAATGCCATCTATTGATACCTCCTTTTTTGACTCCGTTTGTAAAGAGGAATATCAGCATCCACTTACCTGTTTTTAAAAATAAATAATAGAAGACATAACACTTTACTCCGTAAGAGCATCGAAGTGTAACCTTATACTCCATTTCCTTAGGATTCCAATTAAGAAAGAATAGAAGGAAAAGAAGAGGCGAAAAAAAAAGAAGGAGAGTGCGGGAGAGAAAGTAGAGACATAAACAAAAACAATTATAGAGTAATATATAGAGAGTTAGACAAGTATTATTTATAACTAGACAGTCAGCTCTAGAATACTGTTATCTGTTTAAAAGCACTTGACAATTTACTAGTCGATTAACTACTATCCGTAACTTTCCAACTACTCAAAATATTAAATCAAGAAAATATTAAATCAGGTAATATAAAATAGTTGACAGTGATTTTTCAAAAACCACCAACAGGAAAACTATTATCTGAGGGAAACAGAAGTATTTTTGAGGAATTGTTAAAATCAAGCAGGAGGCTGAATTCTTCACTCCAGGATTTATTTTAACCTTATATGTGTTTATAGTAATAAAAAATTTATGGTGAAAAATAAATTCTAAGATTAGTCAGTCCAGAATATCAACAACATTTTTTTTCTGGGCGATTTTATCTATTTTAAATTTTCTAGTTCTATTTTTGGAAGAGACAGAACATAGAATTAGCAGGTAATACATATTTTTGTATATATATATTATTTTTTTCTCTGAGCCACGAATTGTATTGCTAGCTTGGGGATGAATATAAACATTCAACTTAAAATTATGGAGCTAGTACACGTTGTTGCTCATAATACTTAGTTTTACCACATTATTCTACTTAATATTAAATTATATTTCTATTACGGATAGAATTATAGACTTTGTTGTCCTTGTGGTCACCCCACTTATATAATATGGATTTCAGAGTATTGTTAGGAGGAATATGTGTAGAGATTAATAAAGTATCTGACAATTTTTAAGACACAAAACCTATAGCTATTTATTATTATTATCTTTTACATGAGGGCGAAGAGCTTATAGGTTTAGTTGTCATGAGCTGAAGGTAATACAGTGTAATGGCCATTTTCTGTGTAGGTTTGTGAATGGTCATTTAAAGCAGATGTTATCAGACTGAAAAATGGTATAACTTCCTTCAAAAGGAGAAGATACAAGAATAGGGAAGTTTATTAGAATTGTCCTATTGTCCAAGACTCAAATTCAAAGGATTCTCAGAAAGGTGACAGAAGAACCAGAATTCAGAACACAATTTTAAAGTTAAATTTTTTTAATTACAAAAATGTACATTAAAAAATTTTAAGCATCTGTTTGTAGGTGGAACATTGGAAAATAATTGATTGCGGCACCATACCTCAGTACATTTCCAGAAATTGATACTGTATATGAGTTGCCAAAATAGCCATATTGAGAAAAATAAAAATTGTAGCTTTAAATACTTTTAATGTAAAGAAAAACTAAAATAAATTAACAAAGAATTCAATTCAATAGACTAGGAAAAAAGGCACATTGTAAACCCAAAGAAAACAAGTAAAAAGGTGTAAAAAACAAAAATCTGAAAATAATAAATATATGATTCATGTATTACACATATAAATTTATATTATGTACATAATTTTAAAAGCCAATAGAATGTGGTTACACTAACAGCTACTAGGTTGATTTATGATCTTTCTCATCTGGACATAATTGATGAGCATCTTACCAAAGTTGCTACTGATCCTGTTTCCCAGCACTTTTGGAGTGGAGATCATGAGAGTTAGGTTCCTACCTTCTGAAACAAAAAGTTTTAATTAATTCAAATAGGCAATTCAATAGACAATGTAAATGGCATATGGCTTTCCTAAAAATATTAATGAAAATATCAATGACAACATTAACAATAATTATTGACATGCAGTGGGTGTGCTTTGCTTGATGACCTTTTAATCTTTACAAACAAAACTAAGTTACTTTTTTAAAGTCCTTTTCTAAATGAAGAGTCTGAGGCATAGAAAGGCCAGTAACTTGCTCAAATTCATAGAGCTAGTAAATGTGTTTAGGTTTGGGTTTTTGTTTTTGTGTTTTTTTTAATTGAAGTATAATTGACATAAAGTATTATATTAGTTTCAGGTGTACATCATAGTGATTTGATATTTATATACATTCTGAAATGATCACTATGGTAAGTCTAGTTACCATCGGTCACCATACAAAGTTATTACATTATTATTGACTATATTTCCTATGCTGTACCTTACATCCTGATGACTTATTTATTTTATAACTGGAAGTTTGTACCTCTTAATCTCTTTCACCTACCCCCCAACCCTCTTCCCCTCTGGAAACCACCTCTTTGTATCTATGAGTCTGTTTCTGTTTTGTTTTGTTTTGTTTGTTCATTTGTTTTGTTTTTTACATTTCATATATAAGTGAAATCATAAGGTAATTGTCTTTCTCTGTCTGACTTATTTCACTTAGTGTAATACCCTGTAGATCCATTGGTGTAAATTGGTGCAGCCACTATGGAAAATAGTATGAAAGTTCCTGATAAAATTAAAAATAAAACTATCATACAATCCAGCAATTCCACTTCTGGGTATTTATCTGAAGGAAATGAAAACACTAATTTAAAAAGATACATGCGCCCCTATGTTCATTGCAGCATTATTTACAATAGCCAAGATATGGAAGCAACCTAAGTGTCCATGGATAGATGAATGGATAAAGAAGATATGGTATATACATATATATATATACACACACACATATACACACAATGGAATACTAATCAGCCATAAAAAATGAAACCTTGCCATTTGCAACAACATGGTTTTGCGTTTTTGAGTTGAAACTGCAGTGAAAACTTAGTAGTTATTGGTTACGTTTTTCCTATTGAGGGAAAGTTGGTCTACAGTGCTGTAGTGCTATATAAGAGTGAACAAAGGCAACACAATATTTGTTGTAGCTATTAAGGGTTTGACTCTGCATTCAGACTCCTCATACCTGTGAAACACTTGCATATGTTCACAAGCCCATAGTTAGTATATAATAACAATTAAACACTAAGAAAATAGAATTTTAAAAGACATCAAGGGAAAAAATAAAATTAACTTACAAAATTGCTATATGAAGAAAAATTTAAAAATCTGAGAACTTGAAGAAATCAAAGGATATGGTATAATCCTATATTGTAAAAATATCAGTTTTCTCAAATATAATGGCTAAATGAAAACCTTTTCAATTTTTTTGATTTAAACATTCATCTCAAAGATTAAACACAAGAAAATAGTGAAGACAAATTTAAAAACGAATGCTAATGAGGTGGAGTGTTCATACATATACACACACAATTATTATAAAGCTATGATAATTAAATGATATAAAGTTGGCACAAAGAGAAATGGATAAACAGAACATAGAAATTCTGAAAATATATATTTACATGAACACGAACACACACAAGTGTGTGTATGCATACACATACTTGTTCAAAGCTGCATTTGAGATCAGTGTGAAAATTAAAGATAGTAAATGCTTTTGTTGATACCTAGAAACCTAGGATTCCACTTAGTGCTATACCCCAAAATAAAACCTGGGTAGATTAAACATTTAAATAATTGTAAAAAATGGAACCATATTACTAGAAGAATTATATTTTGATGAATATTTACATAGTCATAAGTGAGGAAAATATTTCCAATATTCTAAGGTTAAAAAATAAAAGAAAATAATTCTGAGACTTGAATAAAAACATTTTCAATTTCAGTGCATTAATTAAAAGAAATCACTAAAACAACAAAAACAAAATAAACCAAAAAGAAATAGGACAAACTGGAGAAAATACATTTGAAAAATATACTAAATAAGGTAGGCATCCTTAGTAAAAGAGAACTTTCACAACTGACAAGCAACATTATTAAATATTTACAAAAATTTAGCTTCATAGATGCTTACTTCAGTGTTGGTTGTGATAACAAATAGCAGAAAAACATGCATAAGAAGATGGTCTTAGTTACACAACACATTGTACATATGTAGCCATTAAGAACATTAGAGAAGACTATTTTGCAACCCTCACAAATGTTTAGTATATTCCTCCACTAAAATAATGTTCTAAAAAGTAACTACAACTCGAATCCCATAGAAGGGACTAGAAAACCGTGAAAACATGTTTCCTGTGTGGTCAGGGAAATCAGTAGAACACAAGAAATGAGAGATGGACCAGGAAGCACTGGATTTTGCTTGAAAACAGCAAATGACCTAAAATATATGGAGAAGTAGAAGATGAGCTCAAAAAAGCACCCTGTTCAGAGTGAATCGAGAGCACAGACAAAAAGGGAATATGAGAAAAATTCATACTACAAAGCAGCAAATAGAATGTGGAAAGTGCAAAATTAAAAAAAAAAGAGTGACATACATTGTATACCACAGAAGCGCAGTAGCAGCAATTCAGGAGGAAATGTAGAAATTTCGTTGATAGTAAAGTCCTTGAAATAGAATGTACATCCTCCAGCTCTTCTTGAGTTGTTATAAAAATATAATGTGTAGATAGTGAGAAAATCTATAAACCTCTGCAATGTAATCATGAAAAGAGAAGTGAATAAAATTAGACAAAAGCAGAAAGCAGGAATGGACTGGAACTAATGTTTGAGTGTCTACCGTCTGCACAGCATTTTAAGTATGACATTTCATTTATTCCTCAGACATTCCAATCTTTATGGAATTTAAAATTTGTTAAAGATGAGGAAACTGAGGTTCAGAGAAAACAAGATCAGAAAAACTCAGGGACTTATTCAGAGCATCCACAACTCCCAGTGAATGAAGAGCTGACTTTGGAATCCAAGTCTGTCTGACTGAAAACCCCAGGTTGTTTCCTCCACACACCTGTGCAGCCAGCACAGCGCCTGGCCCATAGCGGTACTTAGTAAATATTAGCTGCATCGCTGTCATCATAATACCAATAAACATCTTCCCAATCAGAGATGATAACACAGTTTTAGTACTGATTAGGGCTGAGTTAAAAATGGATGCCATTATTGGGCATCTATATTTATGACTTGATTTTTATTAGACAGAATATGTATAGGGGAATGGTGGATTTGGGCATGCATAGGTGGAGAAGAATTTGAAAATATTTTCTGAAAGACAACAAAAACAAGATGAAGTTTTAATAACCAATTTTTCTCATGGGATCTTACAGTCCAAAATTCAACAGTAATTCATACTCAGAGAATCCGAAAATAAGGTTTTGAAGGTGACACTCTTTCGTCTTTAAAGGCTTATGAACGGCTTTTTTACTCTTCACTGAATGTGTTTTCTTTTTAAAAATATAAGGCATCTAAAATCCATTTGTGAGACATTTGTCAAACAAATGTCCAACATTGCTTTATTTTCATGCTTGGTTGGAACTCAAATCATACACATTACTTATTCTGCACATCCTAATTGATTCTATTTACACCCTTTTAAAAAAATTGCACCTCAGTGAGAGTTACTTAGCCTACTAAAAATGAGAAATTTATTTTCTAAGGTGCTCAGAAAATCTGGAGACTTATGCAGAGTGAAGTGATTATTAAGTAAGTGACTTGCATTTATTAATACCTGGATTACAAATATCTCTATTAATATCAAGTGTTAATTATCCATCTCAATGACTCAAAAAACTCTTGAAAATTATATCACTGGAAGAAATGTTAATTGCTGTTACAGTAGATATGAAGCACATGTCAGCCAAATTGTTGATGTAAATTCATTTTTTTTCTGGTGGAATATTCTAGCTTTTTTCACAGTGCTAAGAGCAAAAGTTCGAAACCCTGTGTTACTGTCAATTAATCATGTTCTCCTTCTCTCCCTCCTTCTTCCCCCCCACTTCTTCCTTCCTTCCTTTCCTCTTCTTGTAATCAGGTATTTGTCTAAATGCTTTCTAAAGGAAGTATTTTGGCGTATGTATTAGGCATATTTTTATGATCCAAATTTATAGGATATTAAGTGGATAATATATCTATGATTGGAATTGGAGAGTTATTTTTGAATGTGTTATATTTGGAAGCACAGGTAGCATTATTATTACTGTGCAAAGTACTGTCGTACCTTCTTAGCCAGCTATCAAGGACAATCAAACTATTTCAAGCGATAGTAAAAGAATTGGAGTAAGATTTTTTTTCTCCACATGATACCATAGGAGACTTGTATAAGACTCAGAAGGACATTCAGAAAATTTTTCTTTGTGGCCAGTAATAATCCACAAACCTTTTCAGCTGTGAGTTGACAGATATTGGCAGGAATGTGTGATGACTATAAACACTCACATGTAACCCCTGAGAAAGAAGATAGGAATGAAAAAATGCATTGACCTCAGTAAAATGTTTATTGGGAAACATATTCTCAATCATGCCTTTCACACATATGCTTGAATTCTTATGTGAATCACTTATAAAAGGCATGTGTGTACATATAGACTTGGTTCCTTTCACTTCAACAAACTCTTCTATAGAAGTTAAATCTTATTACCAATTATGAGGATTTTAGTGGGCCTCCCTGAATTATCTACAGGAGAATTAAAGCCCAAGTTTCAGAGTTTATGAGTTCTTTTATACCAAAGGGCTGGCAACAGAGCTGTGGACGCACTCCATAGAGGTGTAGCAAAAGATAAATGAGTTCTTTTGAGTTCAAGTTCTCTTTATATTTTGACTAATTTAAAAAATGAGAGGGTACTTCGTTTCTTAAATCTAGTACATCCAATGAATGGAACCTTTCATTATGATAAGGAATTCCAAGAGTGAAGAAATCTCAAGGACAATCTTAAGAATATTTCAACATGTGCTTTTACAAGCAAAGTAAAGCCACATTCAGCTCAGATAAGCAGAATCACAATCGTTCAAAGGCCTGGTACCAGATCTCCGTTAGGCAACCTTCCCTGCATTAACACTCATTACAATGATCACCCATCAAAAACTTTTATTTAGAAAGTGCCCAAGATATATTTATTTTGAGTGCAGATAGGACTGTCATATAGGTGCCTCAAAATCTATTTTTTTCAGATTAGTTCGAAATTACATTTTTAAGGACACATTTTCTAGACAGGTATACTCTTATACTTTATTAAAATGTCTTAAACACCTTTTCAATCATTCTGGTTTAGAAACTGCTGATGACACATGGTCCGGAATCTTGCCAAATATCATTCTTGTAAAATTGGAAACATATTAAACAAAATTTTTTTCCTCCAGGAGCACAGCAGGTTGAAATCTTGTTTTCAGTTGCTACATTTGATATATTCTTTTACAAAAAGGTATGTGTGTGAATTCTCCCCTTTGCCTTCTTATCTTTGGGATTTTATCCTCATTATAGGATGACCATATGAAGGTCACTTTTGAGAGGGAGAGGAAATGCAATTAATAATTTTTCTGAGACAATAGGCACAAACCGAGGTAGTCCGGGGGAACCAGAATTGTTACCCCCATGGTAAAGGATAACATCCACGTTCTCTCATAAAATGCCTAGAGTGCCATTGTATGCAAGAGTGGCAGAGATTCCTTTCTGCTCAGAAAAATCCACATTCTTCTTTTCTTCTTGGACACACAGCTAGACCACATTTCCTAGGCTTCTTTTTCATTCTAGCCAATGGAATATGAGCAGGAGTTAAAGGTGCCATTTCCACATCTGGGCCATAAAGACCTTCCACTCTTGTTCCTCTATTCCTATATCCTTTTAGGATGTCTGACATAGCCATGACCTCTAGGATGACTTTGGAAACCATTTTTTGAAGATGGTAGAGCTTTTGTCAATCGTATCTTGAATGACTGCTTGCAGGGTAACTCTGCCAATCTGCCTACCTAGCTAGCATGTTACCTTAGCAAGAAATGAACTTAGTGTTTGTTATAAGTTGAATTGTGTTCTCCCAAAATATGTTGAAATTCTAACCCCCCATAGCTTGGAGAGCAATCTATTTGGAAATAGGGTTGTTATAGATGTAATTAATTAGGATGAGGTTATACTGGATTGTGGTGGGCCCATAATTCGATATGACTGGCATCCTTATAAGAAGTGGGGAATTTGGGCACAGACACACAGAGAGGATGTAAGATGAAGACAGAGACAGACAAACATAGAGGGAAGATGGTTGTGTGAATATGGAGGCAGAGACTGGAGTGATGCTGCCACAAACTAAGGAATACCTGGGGCTACCAGAAGCTGAAGAGTTGAGAAAGGATCCTCCCCTAGAAGCTTTGGAGGTAGCGTGGTCTTGCCAACACCTTGATTTTGAAATTCTAGGCTCCAGAACTGTGAGAGAATAGATTTCTTTGTTTTAAGCCACTCATTTTGTGGCACTTTGCTAGAGTAGCCTCAGGAAGCTGATAGAATATTTAAGTCACTAGGGACTTTTTTGGGTCTTTTTGGTATAGTGGTAAGCACCACTTAATACAGAAGGAAGGACCATGATTCTGATAGAGTAGGATTTTTCAAAATTATTATTATTCATGTGACAGGATGGACAAGCATTGAAATTGGAACAGAGGTCGCTGTGGTACTAGATCTATTCCCCAGTCTCACAGTTGAAGCAATACTACTTCCCTATGGTTGTTTTTAGGTGTTTCCAAGTAATGAATAATTTGTAACTGGTTATTTTCTCTCAGAATCAAACAGATTTGCCAAGAAAGGGGGTTATTTGTTAATTTGCATGAATGGAGAGCAAATCTCCCTCTTTGTATGCGAAAGATCTTGTTTAGCAACCATCTATGTTTAAATACAAAAATTAAATCTAATTACTTTGAAATCTCTTTGTTCTCCCAGACATAAGAAACACAAGATTTAGGCAAACTCCACAACTGGTCAATTACTTTTCTCTGTGCAAACTTTTATTGCATGCATAAACTGACTTCCCCTACTGCTACTTAGTTCACATCTTAACCAAAGAAACTCAGACAGCAAGACCCATGTCTTAAGAAGTATTGAAAAAAAAAAAACCCCACTAATTATAAATTAGGTTAAATAATCCAGTCTTTTAGAAGGAAAAAAATATCAAACACATTTGAATACCAATTCATGAATGACAAACATGTCTGTAAACAATAGCCTGTGAACTGTCTATGAGAAAGCTTGTGGCTGGAATGAGTTTGCACTGTTATGTGAGAAAAACCCAAATGTACAGAGTAAATTTTAGAAAGGACAGAGAACAAAACATTATGATCACATTTAGCATTCGAACAGGGACAAAGCAACAACTGTAACTAAATATCTGACATTGATCACCAGAATCAGATGTAACAAAAGCATCTGTGATATACTAAGTAAAGCAACAACAACAAATCCCTGAGATAAACAAACAGGATCTAAGCTGATGACCACGAAGGAAATGTATGAAGAGCAGTAATAGCTGATGCAGAAGGCAGAGCCTCCCTGAACTGCATTCAGGAATTGCTAACACATGGCAGCCAAGAGCAAATGCTCCGCCAGCTCCCAGCCAGAGAAACATGCCTTATCCACAGGTTATAGAATAAACACAGATGCAGCAAAATGAGTCACCAGAGGAAAACAAAAATCTAAATTGAAGGTAAGTGAAACTTTGGGCACATGCATGACAAGAAATCCATTGAGCAAAACTAATTTTATATCTGTGCCAGAATGGCTGTCTTATATGTTGGAAATAGGGAGCAGGAGGAAAAGGAGATTGTCACATAATAGCAGACCTTGAGGTGTACTAAAATAGAGAATGCCTTCTGTACTGGCAAAAAAGGAAAACATATATTCTAAGAGGTAAAATTCATCCACAGTACTATCAAAATGGAATGAAGAAATATTGATACATAAAAGAGAGGAAAAAGATGTATAAAAGAAGAAAATATTGAGAATAAGAAAAATGTTCAATGAAAGATGCAAGAAAAAATAGATAAGATCCTAGAAAAATGGCTTCCTTTGTAATGCACATAAAATGATGACAGAATCTCCAGAATATATTTTTATAAAGTGACTATGTGATTCTTTCTTATTTTTCAAAAGTTACCATGAAACTGTCTTATTTTACTTGAATCAATTATTCCAACAGGAAGGAAATTAATTTCTGAATTGTATACTAGCACAGGTTTTTCTATTCATTCAAACCAAAAAGTCCGTGAAATTTCCCTTGTCATTTTAACCTGATTCAGCCTCTGCAGTGTCTGTGCGTTTGTGGGTATCCAGGATAACACTGGCAGGAATTTCTTGAGGTAGACGGCTACAGGTTAGCTCCTTGGAAAAATTTTCTAGGATTTTTAATATTTTTCCCTTCACATTAATTGCAGAGTTCTTTTGGCTCAAATTGTTTGTTAGAGAAAGGAAGTGGGATTTCCATGTCTCATTATAAGTTGTTTAGTTAGTAACCTTAATGGGAATTCACCCTTGTTGCCTTGTATTTTTAATGAGAGAGTAGATTGAACAAATTTAAGTATTCCAAATCTCTTTTCCCAGTGTGTCAATAGCATGACGTGACCTTGGAAAGGATCTTGGCTCACCCTAAGAGTGTCTTGGTAGAAAGCCATGTGGCCCTAATGGGAGCAGTGGGTCAGCATATCCTGCCCATTTGGCACAGACCTGCTGTTTTGGGCACATGCTGCTCAGCTGAACCATCCTCATTTATAACCCCGAGTGTTGGCTGCTACAAGGGGAGAAGGAAAGAAGAAATCACACTCTCTCCCTACGCTGATTCTGAGGCAAACCTGTTTTTGTTTCGTTTAGAAGTCTGTACAGGTTGAAGACGCAAGTTCAATCAGTGAAGCAATCTAAACTGAAGTTGTGCTAAAATAGCAGACCTGCAGTGGAGACCGTCCTGGAAATTGGGGAAGGGAGGAGAATGCATTTGCTAAAAGTTGTTTCTCTTTAGGAGTGAAGATAAATTTGAATCCTTACGAGAGAAAAGTATGATACAGTTAGACCAGATTAAGGAAGACTATGTAGTAGAAAGATCCTGTAGTTTCTTCTTTTCCTTTTCTCATTTTTCTTGTCTTTGTGGAAGGAAATAAAAACTTAGGTTCCAACAGGAAAAGATGTTAGTGGCCCTTGGATGATATCCAAAGGAAAAGCAAAAGGCTAAGGGTAATATATTTGCCATCTCATAAATGGGCTTCTCTGCTTTTTAATTTTTTCTCATAAAATCACCAGCAAAACCATCCATTTGAATCTTGATTCTCCAAGAAAAAAGACAGAAAACAAAGGGACTTTTCAGTAAAGACTGTAGTCAATAAGTAAAGAAATATTGAACTTTCTTACCTGGTGATTCTGAACAGTTTAAGGGCCAATAAAAATCTTTTAACTCATTATAATCAAAGCTCCTTTCGAACTTAAGTGCTATTTGAACCCAGAACTGTGATCTGAACCTCATAATACTTTCCAATTCTTTAAGAAGGGAATCAAGTAGGATACTGCATAAAGACTTTTAAGGTAAAATTTTAGAGAGTTGCAACTCTTGTTGAGGTTTCCATTTTGTCATTGTGGTCAATTTCTAATGTGTCAGGTTGACTAATTTGAACTGTTTCCTAGAATTCCCTTCCCTGAATGTTGCTAGTTGAGATTGGCCACAAGACAAGTATGCGTGAGATTTGGAAGGCGGAAGTGAAGCAGTGGCCATGTTTATTCTTGGAAGGTTGAAGTAAATCATGTATGTGTGTCTTTGTGGATCTTCTGGCTCACCTGTTGACCTGAGCAATAGTTGAGTTCCCATTGCCAGCTCCCAGGAGCTTTCTTCCTTGAGCTTCTCCAAATCCTGGTGTGAGTGGGGCAAGAGCACCACTAGGGGCCATCATGGATTCTAGTGAGAGATGGAAACAAGTCCTAGTTCCTTGAGGTCTTCAAGTGTCACTGCTGTCCTCCACATTCCCTTCTGATTGCCTGCCCAGGGGACTTCACACTGAAAACCAGGCGAAGAAGAAACAGCAGAATGGAGACTATTTAACAGCTCCTACTATCATGTTAGGTTGCATTACTCTCTACATCTCTTATTCTACATCATTCCTAGTGGTTCTGAATGAATGCTGACTGATGTGGACTGTTTTCCCTAAAGGCTTTGATATATTTCTGATTCTGGTCTATATTAAGATCCATTCCCTTAAACTATCATGCTGTATTTTACAATTATACTGCTAAAGTTTCCATATTAAAATAAATGATACTTAAGATTTTTAGATTCTTCATCAAAAAAGAATAAAAATGGTTTATACAATTCATAATTCAGTAGTGCCTTCACCACCTGACAATCCTCTACATCGTTTTTCAGATTAAACTCAGTTCACCATTGTTCCAACTTTCCCAAGACTAAATGAGACATCAGAATTACCTCATATTCACTTTTTCTTTTCTACAGTCCATTCAGAGAAGTGGGCACTTGTCGCTATTGGTTCTATTGTTTATTTTAATTAGCGTGATAAGTCTTACAATATGTGAGATTGTAGTTAACATTATTCATTTGGAAATGTCACACAAAGTATAGCAACATTTTGCCATTTAAGAAATTTACAGGCTAATAACTTAAAACATCTTGGATTTAGTCTAAGGTGACTATTCATTCCCTTTTTTCCCCCCAAGTCAGTTCTTGTTTTAAACTATTGTCTCAGATTAATAATGATAGCACTCCCCTTTTATTTATCTAAATTATGTAAAACATACTAGAACTCTGATAATTAAAAAAAATCTCCCTCTTTCTGTATCAAAATTTCCTCGTTTACATTTGACCAGAATGGAATATGATGGCCTGTTTGAACATCTGCAGATCCTCTCCTATCCTAATGTCTCAATTCTAGTTTTCCTTAGTTGCTTATAGAGATTCCAGAGGGTGTTTGAACAAGCTAAGTAGTTTCTCCAGGTAAAAACTAATGCCGTTTCACAGGGAATTAGACAGTTTGTCATATTTGAAATAAATTCAAGTGGAAGAAAATGCAAACAAATACTCAGCCATAACCAGTGTATAATTTATGGGCAACAGTCATAAACACGAAACTACAGGCATTACATTTCTTATCCTCATTTTGCAGTAAGAGGATGTTAACAGCTGGCAATCTGTATTTGTTGGAAATTAAATATTACTGAATAAGGTTAAAGGAAAAAAAAAAACCTGTCCCTGCATGATTAGATTCTTTTTTTAGCACACACTGTTTAATTCGGAAGATTCTGGACCTATAATAAGCCCGGCTGGTGTCTTATGTGTTAGCTATGTTTAAAAATACATTAGAGGTTAAAATCTAATTTTCTAATTTCAATAGTACATGCCTATGGCTTTTTTGGCTGCCAGTATGATGCTAGGTGTTCAGTTGCATTTGCTTTAAATATGTATGTGTATATATACATTTATTTCTGCATTAAAATGCTTGTGGAAATATGGATGGATCCACATCTGAGAATGGTGATATGCTCTATTTTTTGGGGGGTAGGGGGTGAATGTGCACTCAGATTATGTGATTAGAACAAAAAATAAATATTTTACAAAATGTTATATAGTGTTTACTTAGTCTTTACCAGTCATTCTGAATATTAGCCTTATTTAAATTACTAGACAGAAAAATATCTCTCATGATGGAATTCAAAAGTGCTGGCAGTGATTATTGTTTTTCAAAGATATAGCTGAATAAAGCATTTCCTCTATACTGTAGTACATTATAGATTTTGTGGAATATCTATTAGAAAGGTTAAAGGCTGACTCCTCCCTAACTACAAATTTGACAGTGCAAGTTTGTGACCTTCAAAAGAAGAATTTCAGTGACCTTGAAATCTCTCTTAGATAAATTGAAATATATCCACTTGCATGAGAAGCAAGGATGAAATAAAGAGCCTAACAAGCTCCATAAAACAGAGAAGAAAACAGGTAGTTTTAATACAACAACCACTTGAGTCTTCTGTTTTCTCTAGGAGGCAGTTTGATGCCAGCCTACCACATGGGCACAACAGAAGGTACTGTGGGCAGGAATATCAATGAGCTTGATTTTCCCCACCTGCGGGAAGTGCAGCAGGCTGCTATGCACCAAAAGGAACCATCTTCTTGGGAAGAAAAGTGGCCCACCTTTGCCCCCTTTCTCCCACCCCAGACCACCAGATAAGCAAGAGTTGACTCACTCTGCCTGTGCAGATCTTTGGCTTCACAGTTGGAAACTCCGCCGCCAATGGAGCCAACTGCTGCTCTACTCGTTCGGAAAAATTTTTGGGCAAGCAGAACAAATCCTTCATCGAGTCACCACAACCCCCTAGCAAGTGTCAGTGCTGCTCCAGCTCTGTTGAGACAAGTGTAAATCTGGCAGGCAGATCATAGGGATTCTTGGCCTCAGTAGAAACCCTGCTATTTCTCCAAGGCTTTTCCTTTGCTCCTTCAACAGCAGAACTATGTCCTCCTTAGCTATATGGCCAGGCAAATGTTCCATCAAACAGAAGAGTTTTGCAATTTAACTCCTGCAAAGCTACAGCAGCGGCGGCACACCTTTAAAACGGGAGTCCCAGAAATGGTAAAGAGAACCAGATAGGGTGTACCGTGGGATTTCCCAACGCTTTTGTGCTCCAGGAACATTTTCTAATGCACAGTTTAAAAAAGAGTTTTTAGGACAATGTTTAACGCAATGGAATATGACGCCCTTCAGAATTAGAATGTTGGAGGTTAGCAAATGAAAGAACACTAAAGGGAAAGAAAACCTAAACACTGATGTTTGCTCTTCTCCGCAGTGCTCCCTTCTCTATCTCATTTTTCATTGTAGGTTTCTGGCAAAAACATTGAGGACTTTGTGTTTCTATGAGTGTGGTGGGGATAGAGTAGGAAGAAGGGGAGTTGAATGTTTGTGTGATTTGCAAAAGATAAAAATTTACCTTTAATATTAAAGCTAAGATTGATATTGGGGGAAGAAAATCACTGATTTAAGTATTCCTCATATTTCATTGCATATGGCAGTTCAATTCAGTAAAACAAAACAAACAAAAAGTCTTGTTCTTGTGAAATAATATGGGGATCATAGCATTTGAGGTTGGGACTGATCTTCTCTCCACAGACTAATGTATTCACTCATTTAATAAATAGTTATTGAGACCCTACTGTGTGCCAGGTACTAATCTAGGTACTGTTCTGCCAGGAACGAAACAAAGTCCCTGCCCTCAATGGAGCTTCCAGTCCAGTGTGGGCGGTGGAGGGCCAAAAAATTAACAAATTTAAAAATGGGTTGTCAAATGGTGATGCACGATATGGGGCAAAATAAGGTAAGACGAGGAGAGCAGGGATAAGGTAAATGGGTTGTGATTTTAAGTATATTTCTCAAAAAAGGCCTTGTTGAGAAGGCGACATCGGAACCAAGATTTGAAGGCGCTGAGAAGGCAAACCATGTATATATCTTGAGTATTCAGGTGGAGGGGACAGTGAGTACAGAAATACAAGGCTTAAAGATAGGAGTGTGTCTGGGTGATCGAGGAACACGAAAGAGGTACATCCCTGGAGTGGGCAATGATAAGGGTGGAGAAGTGGGGCCAGAAATAACCACCACGTCTGCTTCGAGATAGGAAGCTATTTAAGGAATATGAGCAGAAGAAAGATATGATCTGACTTACCTTTTAAAAGGGTTGCTGTGTTATTCTACCGAAAGTAGTCTGTAGGGAGCAGGGACAGAAGTAGGCAGAAACAAAGAAGACAAATAAATTCTTAATTCAGGAGAGATGATGCAGTGTTAACCAAGGTGGTGGCAGTGAGGTGCTAAGAAGTGATGAGTTTTGCTCACATGTGGAAGATTAAACCAAGAAGATTTTTCTGGTGGATTCGATGTGGGATATGAGAAAAGGAGTGATGTTCAAGACAATGAGTACTTGCAGAGACAGAGGTGTATTTATTGACCGAGGGAAATAAGTCACCTCAGGAAAATAGGTTGGGGGCAGAAGCCAGTTTTGGACATGTGAAATTTGAAATGACAATTAGACATTCTGTAGTAAATGCTGAGAAGACAATAGAACATGCAAATCAGGAGTTTAGAGTTGTCTGTGTTGGAGGTGCAGATTGGGCATCCTACACATAGATAATATTTAAAGCTCGAGACTTAAGGAAGTAGAAACTGACACTTTCCCCTGCTTCCATTATAATTAAGCACTTCACACACCATAGCTGGATACAAACAAACAAATAACTGTACTCTGAGATTAAATGAAACCTAAGATTCCCTTAAGTGTTTCTGGTCCTCAAAATAATAAAAGCTTGAATATTTCTCATAAACCTGGACTTCAAACAAAAATAGATCATCCCTGATTTATGACACACCGATATTCGAAGATATGCATGACCTTTGTGAATATGGTAATTTGAGAAAGTTATCTTCCTGCCATGAGCAGGCGAATGTAAACTTAGTACTCTTGATAATTTTGTGGGTTTTTTTTCCCCTTCAAATACCTGTTGTGTTTTGTATTTGGTAAATCAGTGCTCCTGATGTCTGACTCCTTTGCACACTTGAAAAGAAAAGTTTTTCCTTTTTCAAAATGCCTTCACTTAGGAGCCAATCTAGATGGAGAAGAGGTCCAAAGTGAAGCTGGGCCATGATTCTCAATCCTGGTTGCAGGGTAGAAATGCCTGGGGAGATGAAAAAGCTACCATTGCTCAGGGCCATGACAAACCAATTATATTAGATTCCTGGGAGGTAAGGCTCGTGTATCTCTTTAAAAAAATCCTTAGGTAATTCTAGTGTGAGCCAATGTTGAGAATCATTGATTTGGAGGTTGCAGAGATGAGAAGGAACCAGAAAGGAAGACTGAGAAAGAATAGCTGACAATAGTGACAGAGAGAGAGAAAGAGAAGCAGGAGAACAGGAGTGTTGTTCCCAGAAGCTAAGTGAAGAAATTGAAGAAGGGGGAAGTTAGGGAGTTATCAGTTATATCAAGTATTACTGATAGGCCAAGTAAAATTACTAAAACTTGGTCATTGGATTTAGCAAGGTGGCTGTCCTTTGTAAATGTATAAAAGATGGTTCAGTGGGTTTGAGAGAAAGGGGAGGCAGGAGAATTAGAAAAAGACAGTATAGATAAATCTTTCAAGTAGTTTTTCTCTAAAAGGGAGAGCAGAGAAATTGGTAGTCACTGGTGAGGCTGTGGGATTGAGAAAGGGATTTTTTCACATGAGATAAACTACTTCATGTTTACTATATATTGGGGAATGATTCTGTATATATATAGTGAAAAAATTGATGATACAGGGATGAAAGAGGTGAATTACTGAAACAGTGTCCCTGAGTATGTGAAAAGGAGTTGGATCCAATGAATAAATGATGAGTTTGTCCTCAAAAATAGTAGTGTAAAAGTTAATTTCAAAAGGAGAGAAGATAGAGTATGTGAGTACAGATGCAGGTAGGTTGGTAGCTTTAGAGAAATAAACTTGTGGAAGTTCTGTTTGATTCTCATTGAAATACTAGAGGTCATCCAGTTAAAGTGAGAGAAGAGGTGTTCATGGTTTGAAGGAGAGAAGATGTCCTGGAAAGCTTCTCAACATGGGAGCCCTATGTGAGCCGCACATTCATCACCTAAAATGCAGAATTTCAGGTCCCATCCTAGACCTATTGAATCAGAATCTGTGCTTTTAACAATATCCTCAGGTGATTTATAGCAGATTCAAGTTTGAGAGGTGCTGATCTAGAAAAAAGAGTGGGAGAGCTAGAGGATTAGGGAACTGTGGTAAGATAGCTGGCAAACTCTAAGGACCCACTTGAGGTTAATGATCATGAATTTAAGATGAGATCAATCGGCATGGTTATGTGTTTTTATCCAAACTGTTCCCCCATGTGGGTGCAGGTAAAAGAGTAGCAGAGAGTTGCTTTAACCAGGGTTGATTTTGTCAGGAGAGGGCAGAGTGATAAATAATCAAGAGAGCTTATGGTAATTTCAAGGGAGTGATGATTGTGATGATCAGGGATTTAAAGATTGGGTAACGTAGGAAATGAGGACAAAAGGCTTGTGAGGAACAGTGAAATGGGAAGGTCAAGGCATTTTTGTTCCCAGCCCTGGGAGGCTAAAGTACTGTTGGAGTTGGGGTACTAAATGGAATAAACTGGAAGTTTTTCTCATCTCTTAATACTTATCATTGATTACAAAGGATGACAATTTACACAATTGCTTAGTTTTCTCTGTCTTTTAAAATCATTCCTCTCATATTGGACCTTATTGATTTTCTTACCACAGTGATTTTCTCCCCCTCCTTTGTGGTAGGGTTATGTTACTGCACAAAGGGCATGATCTACTCACCGTGAGACAAAAGCCAGTCATCAAGAGGCAAGATGGTGAAAGAGAAAGGGCATTTTATTACAGCTTGCTAGCAAGAGGGAAGATGGCCACCTAATGTCCAAAAGAGCCATCTAAGGGGCACAAAATCTTACAGTAGTTATATTTGTTGGTGGGTTATGGGGGAGGTGGTTAGGAATATTGACCCTCTGGTGTTACAGACTGGGAGTCACCACACCAGATCTTTCAGTTTTCATTGATGATGGCTATCAGCATAGACTCTCTGTTCGACGGTCATCACATTCCTAAGGAACTCAAAAGGACAAAGTTATCATCTTACCACAGCTGGGAGGCACATGAATAAGCAGGGGTCATAAAATCTACAGAGCAGTTAGATCTCCTGGAGGGTTCATATCCAGCTGGGTTAGTTAGTCAGAGGTCACTCAAAGTTACAATAGGGTTTCTTTTCTACAATATGGCTTCCCTTACATCAACTTTGTCTTGAGCGGGTATCAGTTATATCTCAAAGTATTGTCTCTGTTTGCAGCTCCCATGGCTTTTTCTCCTGTACTCTCAGGGTAGTGTTGTATCTCCAGTTTGACTCCAATAGGAATGAATCACTCTCTTGGAAAGGTGTCATGAAAAAGGAAAAGCTACTTACCAAGGACCAGAGAGAAGATTGGAATGCATACCTGAAAAGATTATGGTCAATTTCCTGAAGCTAGACTAGATTTTGGTTGAGGACAAAAGAAGAAAAGCCTGAATGACCTCTCAGAATGGAGAAGTTTTGAAAGAAGAACAGTTAGTTAGAAGTAACAGGCCACTGTGTGGAGAATGTCTTGGCTTTAAGCTCTGCCTCTGGTTACAGTTCAGAAGGGACCATCAGCTACCAACTATCACACTTAAAAAACAGGGAATTTGAATTGTGGGCCATCAGTGCCTTAGAGACTAGGTAACCTGTCTAAGAAAAATTGTACCAGATGAGTTAAACAGGTAAGGAAGATTTTATTCAAAACTATTTTGCAGTGGGAGTCAAGACTATTGCAATAGGAGAGAGAGATGGAACTCAACTGAAGCAAAAGGCAGGAGAGTTTTAAGCACTGAGTTGAGCTGGCAGAAAGGTACTGGAGGACATTAGCGGGGAGGTTGGTCAATGTGACTAGGCCACTGTGTTTGTTAATGGCAGTTACCGAAGTTGAGCTCCAACCATCCCATGGAGACTGGGAGATAGGGGCACTCTCTTTCTTGATGATTCATTTCAAAGGGATGGCTCCCGGGTCCTTGAGAAAGACATTCCGGGATTGTAAAACGGGCAAGAGGCTGGAAGAAGATTTACATCTCAAAGGGGCAGAGAAAGAATTTACCATTCTAAGTTTTCTAAGAAAAGGAAGTTCAGGAATCTATAGTCAGGAAGAAACAGTCTAAAGTTTAGGCCATCTTGGGAATGGGGAATGTTAAGGCCGTCTTTGTCAAACTCTTCTCTTTACATCACCTGTAAATAACCTACCATGTAACAGTAAGTAGACATGCATAGGCCTTCAAACAGAAAACAGGGAACTTGAGCATCTTGGGTGTTGGTGGCATAAAGGGAAAGACTTGCTTTTAGATGGACTAGACAGACCCAGTTGAAAATTGTTTGAGAACTCAGTGATAGACATGCTCTTCTATTAATCTCTACTTGCCATCATAATCTATGTGTCATCCTATAGACACTTTCAATGTTTTCATTATTTAGCACTTAACATAAATGTGATATGTTTAATATTAAATATATTAGCACTAAATACAAAAGAGAGAAAACAGGAGTAAAATGGACAAGGCTAAATAGTTCTATTAGATCTTCTCTCACTTGTTGGCAAAATGGCAAAGGGTTTTGCTCTGGGGCACTGTTCATATTGTGAAAGCTCTTACCCTTAAGTTTGCAAGTTGAAAAGTTTTTATGTTACATTTTTGACACTACACTTGAAGGGATTAAAAACTCAAAACAAAATTCCAAACCAGCCTTAAATCACAAATCAATCACTACCATATTCTGTAGCAATATATTTTACAATTATTAATTATTTGGTAGGTCATTCTCAGCACTGTGTTGCCTTGACCATGTACTTTTATATACTCTTGGAGCAATGATCTCATGTGAGAAATTTCCTTGGCACTGGCTGATGTTGTGCTAGGACTCTGACTTGTTGAAGCAGAAGTATTCTACTTTACTCAGTGTAGTGCACTTAGCAGTGGGGAGGGAGCAGGTGTGTCCCAGGCACTGTCATATCACCTTAAATAGAAGATGCCTGAACATAGTTGGCCCTCAAGAAATATTTGCTGGATGTAGGTCTGTCAAACATTTTATGGCAAAAATAAAATTTATATCAAAATCAAAATTTGTCATCCATGTGACTTATATGTGCACACTGGGGTCTGATGTCACCCTAATAGAGAACTACACATGCTCAATACTCTTCTGAATGTATTTATGGACTCTCTTGTCTTTGTGCATAGATATTTTACTCTTTGATTTAGACCTGATTACCTTTTCTTTTTCAACTTTTCTTATTCCCCAGGAAATAATGATATATCTGCTGTGTTCAAAGTAATGAATGTCATAATATAGTTATTAGAAAACTTGGGCGATCTTAAAATTTATTTAAAGATTCTAGCATTTTGGAAATCCCTTCACTTCTCTTTCTTTTTTTTAATAGAAATGCAGATACTGTTAGCTAAGCAACTCATAAGATTGGCAGCCTCCATTTGTCATGCTTGTTACTCATTTGGCTTGTTACTCTGCTAAGTGCTTTTTAAAAACATCATTAAATTTTCAAAGAGATTCTTCAAAATAGATATTATTATTTTATTTTACAGATGAAGAAACTGAGGATCGTAGAGTTTATATAACCAGGTTAAAGTCAAATGGATGGCTTGCCATGATTTGAAAGCAGATATGTATGACTTCAAAGTTCATGAACATGTTACTATTTCCTGATGCCTCACGTGGCCCAGTTATGGGCAGGCACTTGCTATTTAGATTCAAATATAACTAGGAAATATGGGCAAACCTCTGGAAAATTATTATTGGCACATAATGCTGTAAATCAATATATCCCTCAAAAACTGCCAATTAGAACCTTGGTTGTGTCCTTAGTAAATAAAATTTGTTTTTCACGTCTGCAATACAATTGTTGTAATTATTTCGACTGAAAATATTTTGTGTGATAATATGAAGTTGTAATGAAATGCATCCAGGAAAATGTTGAAGTGCTAGAAACAAAACTATATGCCTATTTATTTAGCTTAAAAGCCTGTTTTCAAAATATTTAGCACATTCCAATCTTTTCCTTGACTTCAGAGGTTACTTTTTCAACTATCATCATCTTTTGTATGGGTTGATGAAATCAGTATACACTGGTTCTAATGTTAAAGTATAAAGAAGATGGAGAAAGGGAAATGAAGAGAAAGAAAGAAAATAATAGAATTGCAAAGCATAATCGTTATATACTGTTTAAGTCCTGTGATAAAAATTAACCACTTCAAATATCAACAAAGAAGGTTTATAAGGAAAAACACCTTCTATCTAATATTGTAAAACACCTCTAATCTTAGTTTTAAAAGATGAAATATAATTTAAAATGCGGGTTAATTTAAATTAAACTGCCCAGAGGATGGTTTAAGTAGCTTGAAGGCCTGGCCCAGAGGAATGTTACTAGGAAGACAAAAGGCATGCCAGAAGGGGCTTCTTAAAGCCAAAACAAAGTACCTTTCCAGATCAATCTGACAGGAAATTGTTTCCAAGCCTGTGCCAGAATTGATGCCAGTCCAAGCATATACTATGCTGTAGCAATTTTAATGATGCCATCGTAAAATCAAGACTTGCAGATACGTTGGCATGAAGCAAGTTACCGTGAGTTTTTAAATGCTTGAATTTCTAACATAGACTAAAAGCTGCATTAGTAAATGAAAATGAATCGAATAATGGAGTGCTGGTTGGAGATTAAAAACATAAACAGAAGTAGAAGCAAAACAGACAATAAAATGTAGAGACACTTCATTTATCTGGCATTGTCAGAGGAAGAGCTCTTCCACCTAAATAAAATATTCAGGCAATTGTCATTTACTTTTTCAAGTGCTACAGTTATTTTGTGTATTAACTTTTTTTGATAAATATGACTAAAATTAATTACATACTTCTATACCTTCCTAAACAAGAGGTATTGAGTAGAATCTAACTGTTCTTTGATGACCTGGGTTCGGGCATATATATGTAAAGGAGAAAGTACAGGCCTGATGTTGAGATAGATTTAACAGGCTCCTCCAATTACTGACTTTGTGACCTTGGATAAGTTACTCTCTGACCTCTCAGTTATTTCTGTAATTGGGGACAAAAATACATACCTTGTAAAGTTATTGTGAGGATTAAAATATTAAGATATAGATTACTGGCACAAAGTAGACATTCAAAGATGTTAGTAATCATTTTACCATGACATAATATACAACTGAGGCCCTTACAAGTTATTGCAATTATTGCAGAGACTATTGACAGAGGGTGAATAGAAAAAGATCTGAAGCAAATGGCCCATGTTTGGAGGAACATATTATTTGAAAATTAGAAGGTGAATCTGGAGCAAAGAATAGTGCTCAACTTACCAAGGAAACAATTAATGAAACTGGGGAAAAGCAGAGATGAAGCATGAAGCTATAAAGGTAAATAAAGGATGTTCCATCCAAGAATATATTTTAAGAAAATCATAAAGATGTTTGTATTTTGAAAAGTAAATCTTCTCTCTTTCTCCATACCTTGGTAGAATTTGCCACAAGCATACAAATACTGCACGTGAAGGTTGTAGGGAATGTTTTGTTTTGTGTGGTATGTGTGTGCAAACGCCTAGAATGTTCTCAGATATTGATCTTTCACTCTGGGCTTTTTAAATATACAACACTTGTGAATAAAAGCATTCATTTTCTACAATTGCATGAGGAGATTTTGCCTTTTCTTAGCAGGTCCCTTGTTTTTGTCCATATTTAAATTATTTGGCAGGTAATATCACAGATTCTGGTTTGTGTGTTGTGACCACTTACCTGTTTCAACAAAGATAGATTTTTTTTCTCCTATTTTTCATATTTTTGGCTAGTTTTGCTGATTTTTGGAGAATAGAAGCAAAGTAAAATGCCTTTAATACCCATCATTAAATTGAAGCCTGACACAATTTCCACAAACTAAAATAGTAGTAGAAGAAAAACTGTCTTATTTTTTTCCTTAAAGTGGCACAGCTAATTTTATTCAGGGTTCTCTTTCCTTTCTATAAAGGATGAATAAGTTAAAATTGAGGGGAAAAAAGCAAGTGAACCCCAAACTTGAATTCAAATCCAATAGTATTATCTATGGAGAATAAGCATATCTGCAAGATTTATACTAATGATCTAATTTTTCTATCAATGGTCACAAACATATTATATTCCCTTCAGTACTGTATGGTATGTATACATGTATATACAGATAATAAATATATAGTGACAAATACCTATACATAGCAAACTTACAGAAATGTAAAGAAAAAATTCAGGTCAAATGTTTAATGGAACCTTAATACATTTCAAAAGGAAACTGGAAATTAGAGAAACATGAAGAAGTGAAAACTAATAAATACTTTGGGGAAATGATTTTAAGAGAGGAACAAATGCCACTGATTACATGTACAAGTTTTATTTTCTTTTATATGTCGGATACTTTTAAAGGGAAGTTCTAAAATTTAGATGAGTCTTATTAGTCTGCTAAATCCATGGAGGACAAAGTTAATGACATCTTAAGTTTTCATAATTACTTTATAATTATGTTTTCAATAAAGCACAAATTAATCAAGATGTATGCTAGTTGGCTGGAAAAGGACTGCACCCACTTCTGAATGATCAATATAATAATCAAACTATGTTTAAAATCTGTATTGTATGATGCCCCTTTTTATCATTGTATTTAACAAGTCTTTTTATATGTTATAAAGAGCTCTATTCATTTGTTTGAAAGGGATGGCTAAACTGTTCTTATTAAGCATGACATAGAAATTCAAGGAGTTGCTTCTTTGTAAATCCTCTGTTAAGTGTGGCAAGTTAAAGAATGTTCACTGTGTCCAAGTGGGAATGTGTCATTTCAAGAGATTTGCAAAAAGCACATTGTAAAAAATCAAATTAGCATGAGAACATGTTATGGGAAGAAACCAGTGGAATAAAGCTTTCAGAATCAATACAAGGCAAATTATAAATTTATATTAACTAATCAAGTCAAGAAAATATGTTCCCATTGTTGACATTTTAGGGGTACCAGTAGGTAGTCACAGGATCAGAATTTAGGTTATAGTTAAAAAGTGTCTCTGTTAATAAAGTTTTTACATATGGTTTAAAAAACCAATATATTATACTGTTTTGCCTTAAATACTCAGCTTCCTTTTAGAGTAATTACAATAAGAGAAAAAAATTGTTTTACTTCATTCATCCAATTTTTGATGCACTTTATTTTTTGTGTATAAGCTGAGTTTCTGACCTTGTTCTATTACTTCTGCCTGAACAACATCTTGTCAATTACTTTGTAGGATAAGTATGCTGGCAACAAACTGTATCAGGTTTTTTTTTTCTGAGAAAGTCTTTATTTCCATTTCATCCTTAAGGAGAATTTTTCTGGATATAAAATTCTGGGTTGACAGTTTTTTTTCTTTAAAAAGTTTCAAGATATCAGTCCATTGTTTACTTTCTTGCATGGTTTTTAATGAGAAGTCTCCTATAATTCTTATCTTTTTTCCTTTGGGGGTTAGGTGCCCACCCTCGATTGCCTTCAAGATTTTCTTTTTGTCTTTGTTTTTTTGCAGTTTGAATATAATATGCCTAATTTGTTTGTTTGTTGTGTTGGTATTTATTCTCCTTGGTGTTCTCTGTGGTTTGGTGTCTGTGGGCATCTTGGGTCTGTGGTTTGTTGTCTGTCACTAATTGTGGAAATATCAAAGCCATTATTTCTTCAAGTATTTCTTCTGCTCTGTTCTCACTTTTTTTCCTTCTGATATTCCATTTACACGTATGCTACAGCATTTGATATTATACTACAGATCACGTATGTTCTGTTGTTTGTTTTTCTTTACTGTTTTTTCCCTTTACATCTCAATTTGTGTAATTTGTATTGCCCTATTTTCAAGTTCACTCATACTTTTCTTGGCTGTTTGAGACTACTGGTAAACCCATCAAAGGCAGTTTTCATTTATGTTTCTGTGCTTTTAATTTCTATTATTTCTATGTTTCTGATAGATTCCATCTTTGTGTGGAAATTATCTACCTGATCTAGCATGTGTGACTATCTTTTTCTTCAGAGTTTTCAACATATTAATTATAGTTATTTTAAAATCTGTCTGATAATATCAATATCTGTGTCATATCTACTTTGTATTTTCAGACTGTCTTTATTTCCTTGCTTTTTGATGTCCCTCATAAATTTTTGCTGAAAGTTGGCATATTATACAGGATGAAATATACTGAGGTGATAGGCCTGTAAAGTGAGGATTTATGTCAATCTACTCAAAGTTATGTTGTATTTGAAGCATGTTGCTGCTGTGGGCACTACAGGGCTCAGATTCCTCTCGTGACCTTGTGTTTTGCTCCACTCTTGACTTGAGCCTCCCTTTTCTAAGATGCTCCTCGGAGAAAATCTGTCTATTACAGATCTCCCAGCTTGTCATCCACTAACATTATTACTAGAGGCTTGTTAGTGTGGTGGTAGGGTGTAGGGCAGGGACGCATATGCTAATGTACTGAGTAAGGTTTAGTCTTTGGAGTGCACAGTAAGCCTGTATCTTGGGAGTATGACCTTCACAAATGTGTCTGGCCTTCCTCCAGAGGTATAGTTTTTTCTTCTCTCCATTTCCTTTCTCAGCTGCAGGGGACGTCCTCTGGTGTTCTCAATCTATGTCCTTCAGGTGTTTTTCTCTGCAGATTAAGACTTTCACCTCTTTTCTCCTAGGTGAGATGGTGTTATGGGTTAAATTGTGTCCCCATCCCTTTCCCAAATTCATTATGTATCCATAGATTCCAGTATCTCAGAATGTGACTGTATTTGGAGATAGGGCCTTTAAAGAAGTGATTAAGTTAAAATCAGGCTCTTAGGGTGAGCCTTAATCCAATCTGACTGCTGTCTTTATATGAAGAAGAAATTTGGACACACAAAGACACACCAGGGATACATGTACACAGAGATGAGACCATGTAAGGACACAGCAACAACTTAGCCATCTACAAGCCAAGGAAAGAGGTCTCAGAAGGAACTATCCTTTCTGACGCCTTGATCTTGGAATTCGAGGCTCCAGAAGTATGAGAAAATAAACGTATTTTATTTTGCTTAACCCAACCAGTCTATGGTATTTTGGTGTTGCAGCCCAGCAAGCCAACACAGACAGGGAGACCAGGCCTGAGTGGAGTTTTCTTCCTCCAACTGAATTTTGCATGTGTCCTCAGGCTCTATTCCTCTCCCTGCAGGTTGAGCCTTTGCTTGGTCAGGGAGAAGGCTAAACTAGACTAATATATATTATTTCCTGAAAATTGGATCATGAGCAGAAATGGGACTGAAATGGTTGGATTCCCAGTCATCCCAAGGGTATCACACTGACCATAATCATCCTGCAATGGGAGTGTTATTTTGTTTCTCATTTCTGGACTCTAGAGATCTTTTAGCTTCTATGATTTTAAGTATGACTTCCTGGCCTCCTTTGGATTCTATGTTTCAAATATATTTCCAATAGAATCCATTTTGCTTGATTTGGGTAGAATGAGTTTCTGCTGCTTACAATCAAATAATCCCAGCTGGCAATCATAATAGAAGATGCTGCTTTCTGGCTTATTTGATTATAAATGGAACTTTAGTTTTTCAGCACATTTCTAGAAATATTTTATTACCTCACTATAACATTTGAATCTGTATAAGTTTGCATTACCTTTAAGCTTGTTTTTGGAGACAAAACATTAAGGAATTGCAATAATTAATCTGTGAAGTGATTCAAGCATGGGCACACTCAGCAGGGATGACTGAAACTGGGACAGGTGTTGAGCAGTTCAGCCAAATGTACAGTTGGTTGGAACACAACAATCATCTGAGTTGATTGTGAGAGTTAGGGACACATAAGCTGTTAACTTTCCCTGTAGGAGTTCTCCTACTTTCTTAATATGTCCTAGATATTTGACTCTATGAGCCACTGTTATCTCAAGGGTAGCACTGATGACACACAATAGAAGGAGGTTGCAATAACTCAAGCTTGCAGCTAGTGAATATTTAAACAAGAGGCAGAGATAAGTTTTATGCTAGAGTAAATATTTCCTACTAATTATACATATTATTTTCATAAAAAGAAGATAAATCCTCTAGAGGAAACATTTAAACAAATGTTAAGATCAAAAGAAAACATACAGCTTACTGAAAACGAAGATTCAAAATGAAAAGAAAAGCAAAAACATGACAAGTAGATAACAATTGACCTTGTTCATATTTATAGTATTAATTAGACTGCAACTTAACTTTGGTCTATAGAACTACATTCTTCGTTTGATCATGTGAGTCTTGAATGTAGTAATATATCTTTTAGATTTGCATTCTCAGCCCTAGCACTGAGTCTGACACACAATAACCTCATAGTGTAGTTTTAAGGAATACATAACTGAATAATACTACAAGCCAAAGAAAAAGTACTCAACCCATTCCCACCTTTGTACTTTATTTTTTGTAAGAGTGATGTTGTTGGTACAAAGTGCTAAGACTGAGGAGCAGTGAAAAATTGCATCATTGAACCTTCCCTTCTTATCTGGTCTAGATCTCTAGGTGTCAGCCTCTGAGAGTTAGAGAGATAGAAAGGTCAAAGAGTATCTAGACAATTTAGCTTCAATAAAATTTTGCCTAAATTAGCTGACTTAAATGTGGTTAAACAGGAAATTATGGTCGGTTGAATAATGCCCCCCTCCCACATCCTAATTGCAGCCTCTGAATATGTTGCCTTACATGACAAAATGACTTTGCAGATATGATTAAGTTAAGGATCGTGGGGTGGGAGAATTATCCTGGATTATCCAGATGGGCTCAATGGAATCACAAAGGTCCCTGTAAAAGAGAGGCAGAAAGGTTGGAGAAGGCAAAAAAAAGATGTGATGAGGAGAGGAGAGTTTGGAGTGATGCACTTTGTAGATGGAGGAAGGGGTCACGAACAAAGGAATTCTAGAATCCAGAAAAGGCAAGGAAATGGATTCTCCCCTGGTGCTTCCAAAAGGAATGTAGCCCTTCTAACATTATGATTTTCGCTTCATAAGATTAGTTTTGGATAGCTGAGCTCTAGAACTGGAAGATAATAGAGTTGTTTTAAGCTCACTTAAGTCTGTGGTAATTTGTTATGGCAGCAATAGGAAACTGATAACAGAAATAATCTATGATATCAATATTAATCATTTTTTACTGTTCCTATTTAATACCCTGAACTGTGTAAGACAGTACCGTTATTCACTTTAGGGTATTGAAACAAAACCAATATTTAATTGTAATTTTATAAGTATTGTTTTTTTCCAATAGTAGACAGGCCATCTTTCAGGTACAAAGATGCTAAGTGATAGTTTTCATCACTGGAGTAAGGAAAGACCCCAGAAGTTTCTCAAGGAAGTATTATGCTATTCAAATAAGTTAAACAACATATGGAAAATTAGATTGTTTTCATTTTCAGTCTTTCATTCAATTTACTATTATGTGAGACGACTCAAGCACATTATCTTCTAGGAATTCATATAAAAGTGACAGAAGCAGCTACAAAAAAAATTCTATTCTCATGAGGAGTTCTAAATGTAATGATGTGTAAACAAATAATTACATCATGTGATCTCTTCACTGATGGATGTGTAAATAAGCTAAATGGGAGAAGAAAAGAGAAAATATTTATAGCTGCTTAAAGAGGCTCAAAATGATTCCCTGAAGGAGGTCACGTCCTTGGCCCTGTGCTAATGAGGCTTAACTGGGTGTTCATATTTACTTCATATTTTCTCTCCCTATTTTATCCAACTTTTAGACATATGTGCTTGGATGTTGCAAAGGGCCTCAAATTCACCTTTCCCAAAACTGAGTGCATGCTCCATTGAAAGAAACCTGCTTCTTCAATTGTGCTCTCTTTTTGAATGATTCCCACATTCGTCCATTCTCCCAGGCACTAAGACTAGAAATCACACTTGATTTCCAAGGCATGATCTATGTCTCAGTCCTTTCAGGCTGCTGTAACGAAAATACCATAGACTGGGTGGCTTAGAAACAACAGAAGTTTACATTTCACAGTTCTGGAGGCTGGGAAGTCTAAGATCAAGGCACCGACAGATTCTGTGCCTGGGGAGAATCCACTTCCTGGTCCATAGATGGTCTTCTTGCTGTGTCTTCATGGCAAGGAAGCACTCTGGGGCCCCTTTTATGAGGGCACTAATCCCATTCATAATGGCTTTACCTTCGTTACCCAACCACCTCCCAAAGGCCCACCTCTGTATATTGGACATTAGGATTTAACGTAAGAATTTTGGGGGATAAAAACATTCAACTTATAGCAATGTACCATCTATGTTTATGGCTCCAAAATCTGTATCCCAATCGAGAGTTTTTATGTGAGCTTCAGACATCTATCAACTATCCTCTAAATAGCACCCTTAGATTGACAGACCCCAACCAATCACCTTCAGTAATGCAGCTATAAACCTGGAAAATTTTTGTCTTCTCATTTTTATTGGGTTTTACTAGGTGTTATCAGTAAATGTTTTTTATTTTTTTCTATTGAGGTAATATTGGTTTATAACATTATATGAATTTCAAGTGTATATAATTTATTTATATTTTGATTTCTGTGTAGACTATATCATGTTCACCACCCAAAGACTAATTACTGTCATTGTACACATGTGCCCTATTATCCCTTTCCCCCTCTGCTGTCCCTCCTTCCCTTCTGGTAATCACCAATCTAATCTCTGTATCTATATGTTTGTTGCTGTTGTTTTTATCTTCCACTTATAAATGAAATTGTACAGTATTTGACTTTTTCCGTCTGACTTATTCTGCTTAGCATAATACTCTCAAGTTCCATCCATGTTGTTGCCAATGGCAAGATTTCATCTTTTTCATGGTTGAGTAGTATTCCATTGTGTATATATATCACATCTTCTTTATTCACTCATCCATTGATGGTCACTTAGATTGTTTGCAAGTCTTGGCTATTGTGAATAATGCTGCAACGAACATACAGGTGCAAATATCTTTTTGACTTAGTATTTTCATGTTCTTTGGGTAAATACCCAGAAGTGGAATAGCTGGATTGTATGGTACTTCTATTCTTAATTTTCTGAGGAATCTTCATACTATTTTCCACAGTGGCTGCTCTAGTTTGCATTCCCACCAGCAGTGTATGAGGGTTCCCTTTTTTCCACATCTTGTCCAATACTTGTTATTTCTTGTCTTGTTAATTATAGCCATTCCAACAGGCATGAGGTGATATCTTATTGTAGTTTTGATTTGCAGTTTCCTAATTGTGATGTTGAACATCTTCTCATGGGTCTGTTGGCCATCTGTATATCTTCTTTGGAAAAATTGTCTGTTCAGATCCTTTGCCCATTTTTTAATTGGGTTGTTTGTTTCTTTGTTGTTGAGTTGTATGAGTTCTTTATTTATTTTGGATATTAACCCCTTATCAGATGTATGATTTGCAAATATCTTCTCCCAATTGGTAGGTTGTCTTTTCATTTTGTTGATGGTTTCCTTTGCTGTGCAGAAGCTTTTTAGTTTGATGCGGTCCCATTTGTTTACTTTTCTTTGGTTTCTGTTGCCCGGTGAGACTTGGTATTCAAAAAGATACTGCTAGGGCTGGCCCAGTAGTGTAGTGGTTAAGTTCATGTTCTTCACTTCCGTGGCTTGGGGTTTGCAGGTTCAGATCCTGGATGTGGACCTACACACAGCTCATCAAGCCATGCTGTGGCAGCATCCCACATATAAAATATAGGAAGATTGGCACAGATGTTAGTGCAGAGACAGTCTTCCTCAAGCACAATAGGAGGATTGGCAACATTTATTAGCTCAGGGCTAATCTTCCTCACCAAAAAAAAAAAAAAAGGATACTGCTAAGACCAATGTCAAAGAGCATACTGCCTAAGTTTTCTTCTGGAAGTTTTATGGTTTCAGGTCTTATAGTCAAGTGTTTAATCCATTTTGAGTTAATTTTAGTGTATGGTGTTAACATAATGGTCTACTTTCATTCTTTTGCATGTGGCTGTCCAGTTTTCACAACACCATATGTTAAAGAGACTTTCCTTTCTCCATTGTATATTCTTGGCTTCCTTGTCAAAAATTAGCTGAACATAGATGTGTGGGTTTATTTCTGAGCTCTTAATTCTGTTCCAATGATCTATGTGCCTGTTTTTGTGCCAGTACCATACTGTTTTGATTACTATAGCTTTGCAGTATATTTTGAAATCAGAGTGTGATGCCTCCAGCTTTGTTCTTTTTTTCTCAGGATTCCTTTGGCTATTCAGGGTCTTTTGTTGTTCCATATAAATTTTAGTATTCTTTGCTCTATTTCCATGACAAATATCATTGAGACATTGATAGGGATTGCATTGAATATATAGATTACTTTAGGAAGTGTGGACATTTTGACCATGTTAATTCTTCCAATCCATGAGCATGGAATATCTTTCCATTTCTTTGTGCCTTCAATTCCTTTCTGCAATGTTTTATAGTTGTCAGTGTACAGACCTTTCACCTCCTTGGTTAAATTTATTCCTAGGTATTTCATTCTTTTTTTTGTGATTGTAAATGTGATTATATTTTTAATTTCTCCTTCTGCTCCTTGTCAGGGTATAGAAATGCAACTGATTTTTGTATGTTGATTTTGTGTCCTGCGACTTTATTGCATTCGTTTATTATTTCTGATAGTTTTTTGGTGGATTCTTCAGGACTTTCATCTGCAAATTGTGACAGTTTTACTTCTTCTTTTCCAATTTGGATCCTGTTTGTTTCTTTTTCTTGCCTGATTGCTCTGGCTAGGACTTCTATGTTAAATAAGAGTGGTGAAAGTGGGCATCCTTGTCTTGTTCCTGTTCTTAAAGGGATAGCTTTCAGTTTTTCACCATTGAGTATGATATTAGCTGTGAGTTTGTCATATATGATTGTTATTATTTTGAGGTACTTTCCCTCTATACCCATTTTATTCACAGTTTTTTACCACAAATGAATGCTGTATCTTGTCAAATGCTTTCTCTGCATCTATTGAGATGGTCATGTGATTTTTACTCTTCATTTTGTTAATGTGGTGTATCACATTAATTAATTCAATGATTTAGGATAATAGAGTCAAAGGCTGAGAATGTTCCTAGAAATTAATCCTACTAGTCTCCCCTGCTGAGGAAGTTATAAACAAAGAACACAAGCAGAATTCAAATTAAACACCCATATTATTTATAAAGCTGAGCCCAGTAACATTTATTATAAAAGCTAAATTAGGGAATATTAATTATGCAACAGACCTCAGTATATTCTCTTTCTTCGACTACAGCAATATTGCTCTTCCTTTCTCTCAAGCTCCTTAACTATTAACTGAGAATGAATTCTACCTGTCTCCAAACTTACCCCACGCCCACAGAACTTCCAGTAATCTTTATTGGCCAGCCAAGGATTACTAGTCATTTGAGGAAACATCAAATGTGATAGAGAGAAAACAAAAAATAAATGTCATGAAAAGAAGGCATTTGGAGGAAACAGCTGATGCAGAGGGTAGAAAAGAACTAAAGTTATGATTAATGAGCCCAAAGAAATGGAAAGTCCTGTGTCCCATCAACAAGGACAGGATATTTTCAAAAGGAAATTCAGAGAATAAAAAAGAAATACTGGGAATAGAAAATGGAAAAACCAAAAATACAAGATTCAGCATTCATTCAACAAATACTTATTGAATTCTTATTAGGGCACCGACTGTTCTCAACAACTGGGATATATTAGCCAACAAAACAATTGAAGATGTCTAACTTTATGGAACTTATATTTCAGCAAGGGAAGTCAGACTATGAGAATGCATTTGATGAAATAGCCAAGAAAACATAATTATAGCAACAAAATCCATCAGCATATGGGAGAGAAAGGATAAAAATGGAGGATCAATCCAGGAGTTTCAATGTCTATCTCACAGAAATTCCAATAAAAAGGAAACAGACAATATGGGATGTAGAAAAAATATCACCCCCCCTGTGCCCCACTGCATTCCCATACCACCAGTTACTGATTGCCTGCTCCCCACCTCACTCTGGCGAGTTATCTTTTGCTTGTCCAGTGACTGCAGACCAAGACCAGCCTGGTCAAATCTACAAACTTTTTGGCTATCTGGTGGCTTGAATTACACATTCTCTAAGCATGTCTAAACTCTTTTCAAGTTTGTCCTTTTTAGGCACTCTCCCCCATCCCCATGGTACCATATAGAGTTTTCTTATATATTGTAGTTACTTTTTTATGTAGTTACAAATTTTCTATATTTAACTTTTCCTGTTTAACTTGTGTGTAGTGTGTAGTTTCTATCTCCTGATTGGACCCAGATTGCTATACTAGTTTAAACTAATAGTTGAGGGTGAGGGTAAAATAAAGGCATATTCAGTCATTTAAAGTCTCCAAATCTCTCAAACCTACCTTCATTCTGGGAGCTGCTAGAATACATAAATGAAGGAATTAACCAAGAGAAATTAAATCTTGAGCCTCAGGAAATAATGGATCCAATGCAGGGGCAAGAGTAAGAGAATTTCTAGCATGATAGTGAAGAAATGTCCTAAAATAAATCTATTATAGAATGCCTAGAGAACAATAGTCTAGAACGGAACAGGACAAATGGTTCCAGGAGAGATATTTGAACATCAACAAAACCAAAACCTGTTATATTGGCTTCTGTGATTAATTGTACTAAGAAGAGTTGTTACGGCTCAGTCCCAGGGTAAGAATTAAAGATGGGCAAATAAAATATTAAAGAGAAAGGTAATTATTAACTCCAGGTAAAAATAAAGACATAGAGTAATAACACACTCTGTGGCTGAGATGTAAACAATATTTATGTACCATTTATAATGAAAATGCCTGATACTGACAGTAAAAAATCATAAAGATTCATTGGGAGATGGGAGGTGTGACTATGTCAGAGGAAGTTCAGGGAGAGAGTTAGACACTCTTCACAGTAGATATTGACTCAAATTTAAAAATAAAGAAATAGCAGTAAAAACGTGATTTTTAGAAATAAGGGAGTAAAAACCTAACATGTTTAAAAGACAGCTACAGGACTTGGAGTTAGGTAAAGATCAATCAAAAAGAGCTATTTCTCATTGCACACCTTCTATTTTAAACTAGGTACGTGAATTGCATAGATGGGAAGAATATAATTCCAATTTTGGGAAACTTTGGGATATTAGACATCCAGAATAAGATAGCCAGATGTAGATCAATTCCATACTGCTTCATTCTTATACCCACACTTTGATATTAATCATTTAAATATCAATAATATATTAAATTTTATGTGTAGTACTTTGCAAAATATTTTCATATGCATTATCAAATTTCATTCTACTAATAAACCAATGAAGTACAGACAGCAGGCTCACTATGCCTGGAGTAGGATTATATATATATATATATATATATATATATATATATATATATATAAAATTTATGTATATTTATTAAATTTATATATATATATGACCAGTATACTATCTCTACCTACTATATCTTTATCTAACTATATATCTATCTAAAATCTAGAAAAGGCTGTGTACACTGAAATCATCAAGTTTACAAAACAACTGAAGTCTTTCAAGTAATTAAAATGAATAATATACAGCAGGATGTTGCACAAGGTTATGTGAAGATACAGAACAATGCTAGAAACAATATAATGTTTGAGTAAGATTTATAAAGAAATTAGTTCTGTCAGTCAAATAGACCTAAATTATTTTGATTTTTATAAAGAAAATATTGAGCATATAGTATGTTCAACTAGGTATCTTAAAAATGGAATATAAAGAAGAATATAAACTCATCACCAACCCCAAAGAGTTTACAGTGAAATGTAGAGCTTAAAAAAGCAATGACAGTGATCAAGCACTTTTTATGTTCCAAGCACTGTACTAAGTACCTTACATTCACTGCCTCCCTCAAGATAGCATCTGCCCTAGGAGCTGGCCCTGTTATCATCCCCAGTTTACAGATGATGGAGCTGAGGCTTAGAGTGATTAAGTAATATGTCCAAGGTGGCACCAAGCTGGTAAGTGTTGGACCAGGTACTCAAACCAAGGCAGCCAGGGTCTAGACACAATGTTCTTAATAATTATATTCTTTTTTTCCAAATATGAATACAATGACAATAGAAATACATCATGAAAGTAAAAGCTAAGAAAAATAGATAACATCATGAAGGATCTGTTTGGAGGATAAAATATATATAATTTGTGCCCTTATAAACAACCACAGTGATCAGGATTCTTAGGGCAATTGTATAGCACCACCTGAAGAAAGACAAAGTAATCACAACAGGGATCCAGAGAAGCAGCACCATATTGGAGGAGGCTTCTAGATGAAGAAAAGTTATCTTTAGGAGCTTAACAGTAAGGTGGTTGACATGAGTGTTAAGAGCACAGACCTTGGAACCAGACAGCCTGAGTTTGAAACTTGGCTCTACAATTTACTAGCTCTGTGACTCTGGGCTAGTAACTTAACGTCTTTGTTCTTGGGTTTTTTCATTGGTTAAATGGAGATATTGATAGCATCTACCTCATGGACTTATAGTAAAGATTAAATCTCTGCTCTATGTAACATGCTGAGAATAGTGCCTGGAACAGAATGAACACAATCGGAGGTGTTAGATACTGTCATCATCATCATCATCATATTTATATTATTACAAAAAATTAATCCATTGGTGAAAAAGTATACTGAAAAGAGTTTAGATTGTGAAGACAAAGTGTAGCAGAGAGTTAAGGAGATGATTTTATTCAGGCTATGGTAGTAGGGAAATGTTCATATATGAGGAATATCTCAAATGAAAGGAGGAGGATCTGAGGTTTTATAGAGGCAAATAAACAAGCAAGTCATCTGTGAGTTTTATAGGAATCATGATAAAGTTCAACATGTTAATCCTCCTTTTTGTTTAAGACAAATGTTGTTCATGATGAACAACTCTGAGCTGATCATAAACCTCCTAAGTAAGGTGAAGCAGCCTGTAAGAAATAGTCTCTGGAGGATTCTTGCTGGTGTTTTTTTCTGTAAAACTAGTTCAGCTACCTGTTGGGTAGTTCAAAGTTGAGAACCTTTGTGGTGACAAAGGTTTGTTGTCCTGGAGATCAGGCATCTCACAAGAGAGATGCCTAAAATGAAAAAGAGAAACATTACTATAAGATTATATTAAAGAGTCTGGTGTTGAACTCTGAGATTAACCAGTCTAGTAGATTCCATGAGGTTGTAAGAGGTTATGCAGCACTGCTAATTGAGTTCTTGAAGCTCTTGAGCTAGAAAATTGATGTTCTGAGTGATGTTGACCACAGTCTTGGGTACCTCTTGCATTCAGGACCTGAGTATTTGGCCAGACTTCCTTAATGGTCCAGACAGCAGCTTGTCCAGGAAGAGTTCTGGCCCATGCATGGTCTGCTGCAGTGGGAAGTCCTTCAAGACTTACATCAAGTAGCCAGACTTCAGCTTGCAGAACTTCTTTAGATTCTGAGGAAAAGGGCCAGCCCCAAGGCAATCCAGAGTTACGACAGAGATCTAGGCAGTCAGGTTTTAGTTCTCTGTGACACCCAGTCGGACAGGAGGGAGACTGATTGGAAAACTAAGTTTGGAGGCAGACAATAGAGAAAACTGGTAAAACTGAAAATTTGTTAGGGATTGACAATTTGAAAAATGTAATTGGATCCAGTGCAATTTACCAGTAGGTATCAAAACTGATTGAAATCAATTGACTCTCCGCCAGGCAATAAATCTGCATATCCATCAGTTACCTGCAATTTACAAGGAAGTTCAACATAGGTCAAAAGACAATGAACAGGGCTAGAATCTGATAACCCAGAAGGGGATGCTGTAGATGATGCATAGTTTATCATCGAAACACAAAATTTTTCTCTAGAGTAACCCCTCCTTGATCAAAAAATCTCAAAGAAAGATTATTCTTGATCACAAAATAAGACTGGTCTCAATTGGATTTGGCCTGATTATTTACATAGGGGAAGCAAGAACAGTAATTTACCCTACTGGCCTTCTTATATTTGCTTTGCTGGACCATTTCAGAAAAAAAATCTCAGATTGCAGGGGTTTTTTTTTTGGTGAGGAAGATTGGCCCTGAGCTAACATCTGTGCCCATCTTTCTCTGTTTGGTATGTGGGATGCCACCGCAGCATGGCTTGATGAGTGGTGCGCTGTTCCATGTCTAGGATTTGAACGTCCCAGCTGCCAAAGCAGAGCACGCAAACTCAACTACCAGGCCACCGGGCAGCCCCTCAAATTGCACTTGTATTTTATTTTATTTTTTTAATCCATTATATATGCAACTGCAAGTTTTTTGTTTTTTGGTTTTTTTGTGAGGAAGATTGGCCCTAGCTAATGTCTGTTGCCAGTCTTCCTCTTTTTGCTTGAGGAAAATGATCCCTGAACTAACATCTGTGCCAATCTTCCTCTATTATGTATATGGGACGCTGCCACAGCATGGCTTGATGAGTGGCATGTAGGTCTGTGCCCAGGAACTGAACCCGTGAACCCTGGGCCACCAAAGAGGAGCAACCGAACTTAACCACTGTGCCACCAGGCTGGCCCCCAGATTGCACTTTTAAAAGCCTCATAAAGCTAGAAGTCAAGCAAGAACTGGTATGGTAGGGAGAATAATGCCCTTCCCCTGCCAAGATATCTACATCCTAATCCCTGGAATCTGTGAATCTGTTGCCTTACATGAAAAGGGGGAATTACAATTTCAGATGGAATTAAAGTCGATAATCAACTGACCCTAAAATCGTGAAGTTATCCTGGATTATCCAGATGGGATCGATGTAATTATAGGGGTCCTTATATGTGGAAGAAGGAGGCAGAAAAAGAGAGTCCAAGTCATCTGATAAGAAATCAATCTGCAGAGTGACATATATATATAATATATATACAAACGTCCAGTTATAAAAGATGAATAATTTCTGGGGCTCTAACATACAGCATGGTGACTATAGTTAATAATACTGTATTTTATACTTGAAAGTTGCTATAAGAGTGGAGCTTTAATATCTCACCATAGCAACAACAACAACAAAGTGGTAATTATGTGAGGTGAAGGATATGTTGAGTAATCTTATTGTGGTAAACACTTCACAATACAATTTTCAGTTATAAGAAGAATAAATATTGAGGATCTAATGTACAGCATGGTGACCAAAGAAAATACTCTATTGTATACTTTAAATTTGCTGAGAGTAGATCTTAAGCATTCTCACTATATACACATAAAAAAGATAACTAAGTGAGGTGATGGATATGTAAATTAAGTTGACTGTGGTAACCATTTCACAATGTATATGCATATCACATCAGCACAGTGTTGCACTTTACATTTCTATTTGTCAATTATACCTCAATAGACCTGGAAAAAAAGGAAAACAAACAAAAACTCCCACAAATATACATTTCTATTTGTCAATTATACCTCAATAAACCTGGAAAAAAGAAAAACAAACAAAAACTCCCACAAGCCATGAATTAGAAGAAAGTTGTTGAAAGCAATGGAAAAACTTAAAAAACTAAAATATTGTTAAAATTCTAGGGTAAAATCATACTTATAATAAGGCTTTCATACCTTTTTGGCTTTAAAACCATACATTGTTCTGGAGATTGGTTGCATAACAATGTGAACATACTAAACACTAAACTGTACACTAAAAATGGTAATTTCATAAATTTTCTGTTATAGGTATTTTATTACAATTAAATTTAAAAAAAAATTTAAAATAGAAAGAAAGAAATCAACCTGTACTTTCTGACTCTTTAGAGGAAGGTGGTCATCAGCCAAGGGAGGGGGGAATGCGGGTGTTTCGAGAAGCTCAAAATGGTATTTGGGTTTTACCCAGAGCCTTCAGAAAGGAATGTAGACCAGCTGATACCTTGATTTTAGACCACAAAATCCCATTTTAGACTTCTGAACTACATACAGAACTATAAGGTCGTCGATCTGTGTTGTTTTAAACCCCCAAATTCATGGTAATTTGTTACAGCAGGAGTAAAAACGCACACAACAGGCCATCACTTGATACATCTGTAAATTTGAGTGAATGCCTCTCTTCTTATAGTCCCTCAAATGTACCAAGTTCCCTAGGCTTCCAAGAAGTGACCTTCCTTACTCACCTTAGTGGCTGGGAATCCTGTAAGCCAGGTACCAGGGCAGTTTTCCCAAATGGGCTTTATAATCATTGCTCCATAAAGTCAACTTTAGTTCCTTAAAATTGTCTGGTCTCATCTGATTAATTGAGCATATCAAATATGATATTCCA
Source organism: Tapirus indicus (assembly GCA_031878705.1). Lineage (NCBI taxonomy): Eukaryota > Metazoa > Chordata > Mammalia > Perissodactyla > Tapiridae > Tapirus > Tapirus indicus. The sequence goes on along the minus strand of CM062919.1, from coordinate 72,742,945 downwards.
GGGAAGGTCTTGGTTGCATATGTTTCTAATTATGTCCTACTAACAAGGAAGACAGATTCTTATTGAGTCTATTGAAATAATCATATTTCCACAAAATTAAGAATATTCAAGAAGATTTTCTGAATTCTATAAGGTCAGGCAGGGAGAAAAGTATATTGTTTACAAATGTTTCATTTCAGTTTACAAAAGCATAATTTACTAAATTGTTATGAATTATGGATAGCTTAAAAGAAAAGATGAAAAGATTCCTTACCTGCCCAGAAAGCTAGTGCATTAAACCAAAAAAAATATTTCAAATATAATCCACAATCATCCCTCATCAATTCACTCAATCATATGGAATTAGTCCTTTTTGTGATCTGTCTTGGGTTAACATCTCATGAACTCATCTGTTTCTTACAGTTCTGGAAATTTTGACTCATTCCCATGGAATGGTCCTAACGCTCTTTAAACACTGCTGTCAGAAGCCTGTACCAAAAAGTACCTTGCACAGTCCTTTTCCATGAAACTCGGACACAGTCCTGTGTTAAAGATGAAGCATTCTGGCTTATAGCTGAATGCAAGTGCCTTCAGGGCAACATCGAAATAAAACAAAAACTATCTGTAGATGAAGAAAGACTTAAAAAGGCTGTGGTTAACTTAGTACTGATAATTTTCAAAACTGAAAAATCTGATGAGAACTTGTTACAAGAATAATGCAACAGAAAAAGAAATTTGGTTGTTTCTGTGGTATGCAAAACAAGATAAAAGTCAACCCCCCAAATTTTCTAGACAAAATATTTATAAACTAATAATTAAGCCTATTTTCAAAAATAGTAAATATTACCTTTAATCTATAAAAATGAAAAAAAATGTTAACAGAGAAAAACTTCAGCTATAACATACGAATATACTGACATAATGTACCATGAATATATGAAGCATATAGTTAGAATAGATGAAGAATATATGAAGACTATAAAGTAAAGAAATTCTGTAATTCTGGAGAGGTCCTAAATATCTGTGTATTAATGAAACTCCATAGTTAAGTGATGTGAATCTTCAACTGAAAACCAACGGTCAAGAAGATGCTATATTTAAATTAAAGAAGTAAAGTTACAACCAAGTTAACATTTTAAAATTAACTGAATTCATGACTGAAAACACTACAGTTTGTTTAATGTGAGGGATAAATAGAAATATAGAAATATATTCTGATAAATAGAAATATACCATGGACAGCAAGGGCAATGACACATCTCTAGGAACTTCCCATACTGCATACATTTTGAGTAATAAATATATTAATAACACATTATCAATACAAATTTAACCCAAGGAACTCTAAGTATCTCTTCTGATTTGACACCTCTTTCCATGCAACTCATCAATAGTAACATCAAATAAACCTAATTATTTCTGGCACTCCTCTTTTTTACAAAATGAAAGAACAAATCCTTTGTGGTTTTCCAGGAGTCCTCTGGGAAATCACAAAGATAATTTTAAGTGCAAAAAATTATTTATGTTTCAATTTTTAAAAAGTAATAGACTATTTTTCAGAGCAGTTCAGATTTACAGAAAAATTGAGCAGGAAGTAGAGAGTTCCGATATACTTCCTCTCCCCATTCCTCTATTTTCCCTATAATTAACATTTTCATTGGTGCGGTATATTTGTTACAGTTGATGAACCAATATTGATACATTTTATATACCAACATCCATAGTTTACATTAAAGCTTACTCTTTGTATTATACAGGTCTACAGGTTCTGCCAAATGCATAATGTCAGATATCCACCATTACAGCATCATAGGAGATAGTTTCACTGCCTTAAAAATGCCTTGTTCTTCATCTGTTTATCCCTCCTCCACCGCTTCCCCTCTAAGCCTGTGAATCCCCCAACCATTTTTTTTTACTCTCTCTATAGTTTTGCCTTTTCCAGAATGTAATATAATTGGAATTATACAGTATGTAGTCTGTTAGACTGGATTCTTTTAGTTAACAATAGGCATTTAAGTTTCCTCCATGTGTTTTTGTAGCTGGATGACAGCTCATTTCTTTTTATTGCTGAATAATACTCCATCAGATACATGTACCACAGTTGTTGCTGTTGTTTTTAATCTATTCACCTGTTGTTTTTAATCTAGACATCTTGGTTTCTTCCAATTTTTTTCAATTATGAAAAATCTGCTATAAACATTTGTGTGCAGGTTTTTGTGTGGATATGTTTTCAAGTCCTTTGGGTAAATACCAAGGAATGTGATTGCTGGATCATATGGTAAGAGTATGCTTAGATTTGTAAGAAACTGATTATTTCTGTAGTGGCCGTACCATTTTGCATTCTCACCAGCAATGATGAGATTTCCTGTTGCTCTTCATCCTGGCCAGCATTTGGTCTTCTCCATGTTTTGGATTTTAGCTATTCTAATAGGTATGTGGTGATATTTCATTTTTCTTTTAACTATTAATTCCCTAATGACATATAACGTTGAGCATCATTTTATATGCTTATTTGCTATTCATATATCTTCTTTGTTGAGGTGTCTGTTCAGATCTTTTTCCCACTTTTTCATTGGGTTGTTCGTTTTCTTAAGAGTTCTTGTATATTTAGGATATAAGTCTTTCATCAGATATGTGTTTCACAAATATTTTCTTGAAGTCTGTGGCTTGCTTTTTCATTCTCTTAAGAGTATCTTTCACAGAGGAGATTTTAAAATTTTAATGAAGTTCAACTGATCAATTTTTTCTTAAATGGACCATGCTTTTGGTGTTGTACCTAAAAAACTCATTGCCAAACCCAAGGTCATCTAGATTTTCTTCTACATTATCTTATAGAAGTTTGATAATTTTATATTTTATATTTAGGTCTATGATCCATTTTGAGTTAATTTCTATGGAAGTGTCTAGATTCATTTTTTTTTTTGCAATAATGTCCATGTTGTTTCGCCTAGATGTCAGTTGTTCAATTTGTTAAAAAGACTTCCATTCTCTGTTTGATTGTCTTTACTCCTTTGTTAAAGATCAGTTGAGTAGATTTATTTGGGTCTATTTCTGGTTCTCTATTCTGTTCCACTGATCTATTTGTCTATCCTTTAGCCAATATCACAGTCTTGATAACTATAGCCTTTTTTTGACTGTTTTGTCTTTACTAGGCTAAAATGTCTTTTTGATAATTAAGAAAGTAAGATTGTCTAGAGAACTAAGACTAATAGATAGATATGTGACAGAATAGATTTGTGTAAACTTGACTGGCACTTGTGAAGTGTGGAATGAGAACAAATTGTCCTCTAGAAATAACTGTAAAAAGATGGACTGTAAAAAAATGGAGAAATTGACCAAGAAAAAGCTGAATCTATTTCATTCAGTTAACTTCAGTGTCAAATAATTCTTGAATTCACATAGTGAATTTCTGAAAAACCCTAATATATGAATCTCATCCTGACGTTCTAAGGTATCTTCTGTAATCAGTGTGAAGAGCCAAGCCCAACATTAATGAATTGGTTAGGCAAATTACAAAATGTTTAATGGAATATTAAGCCAACACATTATATTAAAAAACATTCCTCACATAGAAAAAATATTTACTGTGTAATCTGGAATGTAAAATTAGAATGCAAAATTAACACAATGTGAACACAAATATAAATAAGAAGAAATATACAAATATTTAAACATGTTAACTGCTATATCATGTAAGGGACTATGTAAGTGACTTTTTTCCTTCAACTTTGTAATTTTTTTCATTTTCTATAATAAACACATATTTACTTCATTAAAAAGCTTTTAGAGAAATAATTCACATACCATAATATTTACCTATTTAGCCTATGATTTAATGGTTTTTAGTATATTCACAAAGTTGTGGAACCATTATTACAATCTAATTGTAGAGTATGTCCATCACACCCAAAACAAGCCCTGTACCCCCTAGCAGTCAGTTGCTGTCAACTCTCCACCCCACAGGCCCGGTAAACTACTAATTGACTCTCTGTCTTTATAGATTTGCCTATTCTGCACATATCAAATAAATGGAATCATATAATATGTGATATTTTTGTGATGGGTTTCTATCATTTAGAATAATGTTCTTAAGGGTTATTCATGCTGTTTGTGTATCAATACTTCATTCCTTTTTATGGTAAAATAACATCCCACATTTTATTTATTCATTCATTAGTTGGTGGATATTGACTCTGCATTCTAGAAGTGACTTTCCCTCATATTTACTTTTAAAAATAAGAAGAAAATTATTTTTTAAAAATTTTGTGTTTTTCCCGGAAAAAAAAGCTATATGCACATCTGCACACATGTATGCGTGTGTGTGTGTCAGTGGAGAGAGTTCATTGAGGGTTTGATGTTAGGATTAGGAGAGCAGAAGAGCTGTATATGGAACAGTGATCATGTGGTTTGTAGTTATTCCAGATCATGTCTGTAGACTCAAAATTTCTGAGAAAAATCATGACCATACACTTAAGTGATAAATTGCTTCTTTCAGTAAAAGTAAATCACTTTATGATGTTTCAAAAATTTATTCATGAGAAAATCAGTATTTTTGGTGTTGTTTTTGTGCAAAACATACATGCCCAAGTATTGTATATGAGTATAATTTACAGTAAGGCTGTGTAAAAACATTACAGTCTCTAATTAGGTTGGTAAACATTAACAAAAAGGCATGGAATAATAGATACTTTAAAATCAGCAAAATCTAAATACCCTGGTACTATATTAAATATTTTCTTTGAAATTCTAATATATGTAAATTGATAGAAATTTTCAGAAGTAGCAGAAGAAATATTTTGAGACTATCTTGAAAAGCACAACAAAAGGCAAAAAAGATATAAAATTGGAGGGTCTGTCTAGGAGGTACTATAAAAGTAATTACACCAAGAAAAAAAAACTGAAAAAAGAGGTGAAACTTATTAAGTAAATAATATGAGAAAATAAGCTTCCAGAATTAAAGATTTCATGAAATGATCAGTACAATAAATGAAAAAAATATCAATATGAAGTTATATTCATTATGAAATTTCACAGGAGTGAGGATAAAGAGATTCTTAAAATCATTGAAAAATAAAAGCACATCACAAAAAGGACTAGAATTACTTCCCTACAGTAATACTAGACACTGGTGTTTAGTCTTCAAAATTTCTGACCCCAAACTTCTAATCTAGAATTCCATACTCAGTTAAAATATGAGTATGAGGGAGAGAATAATGATATTTTTGGACATGAAGTATCTTTAAAATTCACTGTTTCTCCAGAAGCTACTAAAGGAGTGGCTCCACGAAATGATGTCTAAACTAAGAAATAGATTAATATAGAATTCAGAAAATAGAAGATAAGGGATCCTTTATAGGTAAAAGTGATACTCTGGATAAACATGAAGAGAAATCCCAGGATGACAGCTAAGCAGCGCACCCAGAGACCAACCAGCTAGACCGGAACATTGGAATAGGAGTAAAATTAGTCTGGGAGGGATTTTCTCAGGAAAAAAAAAACCACAATAAATAGATTGACATATATGTGTATATATGTATCTCAGCAGGGAGAGAAGGGTGATGTTTCTGTTGGCAGTGAATGGAAAAATGGAAAATCAAGCTAACCAAAAAGGTTTAATTGTTCCAGTGAAATGAAAAATTGTACAGCCATTGATATTTATTAATTGAACATTAAATCCTCAGTGGTGACAAGTTACAATACTACGTGCACTGAATACCAATCCTTGAAATTCGGATGCTTCTGTATAAGAAGTGAAAGAAGAAGGGAGGTGTACATATGAGTAGAGAATATATATGAGAGCCTAAATCCTCATCCTCCAATTGTGGAAATGTTATAATTAAAATTCAAACATCAGGAAATGGCAGCAAATGTATGTTAGCTACAAATGCAGAGGCATCAGAAGAAGAAGCCTAGAGAATTGCAAATTATTGTTTCCTGAGATTGATAACTAAAGAAAGTAAAGGAGGAGCGGGGCATATAACTACTCTGTGTTTTTTCTTAAGATTATAAAATGATTTGACATTTGAGCCTGGCATGTATTTATTTAATTTAACATGGAATAAATTTAAAAACAAGTATAGCAAAATATATAGTTCCTTTACTTCTATTACCTAAGAGAAAGTGAAGGGAGCAGAGAAGAAATGAATGGCAAGTACTTCTTTGGATCACTCTTTTTTTTTTTTTTTTTTTGTGGGGAAGACCAGCCCTGAGCTAACATCCGTCGCCAATCCTCCCCTTTTTGCTGAGGAAGACTGGCCCTGGGCTAACATCGTGCCCATCTTCCTCCACTTTATATGGGACGCCGCCAAGGCATGGCTGACAGGCAGTGCGTCGGCGGGCGCCCGGGATCCGAACTCGCGAACCCCGGGCTGCCAAGCGCGGACTAAACTGCTGCGCCACCGGGCGGCCCCCAGATCACTCCTTTTTATTCCTCAATGAGGAATCCTGAAGTAAGGAAGAGACCAAAACTAAGGACAGTTTGGTCATGAGAATCTCGCTGTAGCAATGTCATAAAAGCGTTCTTACATTTTGTTTTCCATAATCAAGTGATCGTGCACTGGTTGTCTAGTTTATGACCGAATAACTACTTTAAAAAAGAGTAATAAGAAAGGATGACTTTGTTGATGCTCCACATTCTGTTTCCAATGCAGCCAGCATCCTCTAATATAACCCTATTTAGCTGCTTCATATAGGGGTTTTTCATTAATATGTTTCTATTTAGTGCTTTGCAAAAATTAATTGCTGTATGAATAATAAGGGTATAGATAAGAGTGTACTCAGTATGTATGCACCTATTTCTATCATTGTTATACTTCTGGCAGCTATCTTCTTACAGTAAAAGGAGCTACATTTTGTAGCATCTTTACTCCACAAATTTAAATATTTTCGGTGATATTTTTTTCCGCAAACTTTTAGGATGCAGAAGGAGGCACAAATTACCAGAGTGTCAATTATAGTAATGCTTCTACATAACAGATCTAAGCGGTGGGTCATAAGAACCACGAGTCTCTTACTTGTTACTAATAACATGATGTCAATCAAATTCTGTATACGTAGGTAGTGGCTTGAGAGGGAGGTAATAAAAACGAACAAACACATTATTCCTATTAAAAGCACACCTTGAGCACACAAAAACAACGTATTTAGGCCATATTCCAAACAAAGTGAGAACAGGAACCCAACAGTGATTAATCTCTCTTCCCAGACTTTTTCAAAGATACCATAAATAGAGTGTGACATTAGTGTTTACAGGGAAGAGGTACCTTGTGGGAGTGTTTGGATATTAATTTGCGGAGTAATACCAGATAATGTTCAAATTATTGAGAGCTCTCCAAAAAAACAAAAAATGCAAAGTAGCTGTTTAAGGTGGCAGTTTATGCTTTTCTAATAAGAGAGGGATTCTTAACCTGAGGTCCATGGACTCCCAAGGGTCTGTGGATAGGGTTCAGGGATCCATATACAGAGGTCCCTGCACTGCAGGAGGGAAAAATTTATATATATTACAGTAGTATCATTAGTACATGTGACCTTGTTACTGATAGAAATCAGAGATTTTGTATGTTACAAAACACTTTTTGCAGATATTTTGAAATATATTTCATGCTCATTAACACTTCAAAATTATTATAGTTATTAGGCATATTACTGGAACTTGTTCTTTTAGGCATTAACAAACAATAATAAGTTTGTTTTTAATATTTTCAAAACTATATTTCAGTATAATTGGTTTATATTTAATTCTATGCACTTTACTCATTTAACAACATTATTCTGAGGAGTCCAGGCTTCACAAGACTCCCAGAGTGATCCACGGATCAAAAAATGATTAGGAATTTGGTTAAATTTAGAGGTAAAAATGTTCTGCTTGTGAATTTGAGGATGTTTCAGGACTGAGTACTCAGGTAAATGCCAGGAAGTCAGATGTTATTCAAGAATGACTTTGAGGAGTTTTTTCCTTTTGATAGAAGGGAGGAGTGCTGGGTCATTTTAGAAGTCTTCTAGAGCATGTGCAGGTCTAATGTATGAATGTGAACCATAAAACTTTTGTAGTCCTTCAGACACTTTAAAATAGTGTATTGTAGCACCAAATCGGTGGGGAGGAAGAGAGAGAGTCCCTGGACAGATGGAGATAATGGGTAGGGATTCCCAGCGTTGTTGCAGCATCTGAAAGGGCTGCAGAGTGATTTAGCAGTCCATTTTCACTTCATTGATTTTTCACTGGTGATTGAATTGAACTTGTTCGTTCACCAGAAATTGCCTCTGGCACCTGATTTTTGCTCCATTTTCTTTTGGTTTCTCTTTTTTCATCTAAATCATGTCATATTAATCTTCGTTGTCATCTAGCAACAGAATGTGACACTCCTGAGAGAGGAAAGGACTTGGGGACTCAAGGTCTACTTCAGCTTTAGTTGCTCAGACTACTGACAGGAAATAAGAAATCAGTGCTTCCTGTTTTTGTTTTAGTTAATTTTGTTTTTTATTTCAAGTTTTATTTTGAACAACGCAAGAGCTGAAAGTTAAAAATGCCAGATATAGAATGGGGAGTATTCTTTTTTTCCATTCTTAATTTGGTGCCTAGTCAAACATTCTCAAAGATGCTTGCTGAGTTTTCAAACCATACATTTTTGCTGGGAAAAAGCAATCTGGAAGGTGGGTATCTCCAGCCCTATCAATAGTAACCATTCTTCAAAAATCCTTTATGAGTGTATCTCAATGATGCTCTGACTCACTTTAAACATTTGTGACAACATCTGTAAGTTTGATCTTTCTTCCCACTGTAAATTGTAAGTGAATAGAAATAGGGACCAGATATCAAATATTTTATGTAAACCATTGCATAGACTATGTACAACCTAGTGCACTGTCATTGGTCAACAAATTTTAATTAAATAATACTGGGGAAACTTTTCAGGAAAAAAATAGGGTAGCATATTATAGAGATTTGTTTTTTCCCAAGTATTTATATTTGTGCTACTTATCATGAGGAGTCTGCAACACAGAGATCTTATTTTGCATCCTGTTTAGGGTCATCATGCATATAGCTATTATATTTGAAAAAGATGGTAAACGATGATTTTGTAATAATGTGCCTTTAAAAAACATTCGCTTTAAAAGTCATTCTCTGGATAAAATTCTCTGTTTGGTAATAATTTGTTTGAATGTAAATCTATTTTCTTGTTATTCTTACTCTTCCCATTTACCACACTCTCACTGAAAAAACTGCTTCATTGTATTCATTGACTGTCAAATTTTGTAGACAGTTATTACATTATCCCTCCCCTGTTCTCCTTTGCTTCAGGTCTCATATATTAAATTTCCCCTAGTGGTTTCTCAGTAATACTTAGAGGACTTATAATCCAGTTCAAGCCACTTGGTTTTCTTGTGCTAACTCTTCATTTTTGTCAATTTGATTACCAGTATTGGAATCCATTTATACAATCCACAATTTCTTACCATAGAGAATAATAGCAAACCAATGATAAAAGGCTTTGAAAATCTCATCCTTGCCTGATGGTGGTGATAATATTTTAACAATTTCCAATTAGACTTGAAAAATGACACATTGTTTTTCCTTCACTGAAGCTTTCTTTCTTTCTTTTTTTTCTTATTAGAAATTTTTACGATCTAGTTTGAGTGTTTTCTATGATGATTCAATCTATGAACATCAACATAGTATACTTATTTAGAGCATGAACTTTGGACCTATACTGCTGGGGATTAAATACTGGCTCTGCCACTTACTGGCCATGTAAACTTGGGCAAGTTGCTTAACCTCGTTAGCTTCCTCTTCTCTAAACTGGGCACATTCTATTGGTCAGAGCAAGTGACGAAAGCAGCCCAATTGAAGGTGTTAGAGAAATAGACTCCACCTCTTAAGAAGAGTTGTGACATCGCATTGCAAAGGAATCATGACAGAGGGACTGTAATTCGTTGGAGGCCATTACAGTCATGATACATCACTTGTTGACTAAACACAAAATATACCTTCTTATAGGATAATGGATCCAGATTAAAGGTGGGAATATCCTTGGTCTACAATATTCCATCTTTCTGCTCACCAGGTTAAATTTGAACTCTCTGAAGGGCAAAGTCAATATTTCCTATCAATATGTTCCTCTCAAAGCGCTTTGTTTAGTTTAAGAGACGATCTTAGATTTTTAAGGAAAAGTTCTGTTCTTCCATCAATGATTTAAGACAAGTTTTTAAAAGTTGTCTTTGTTGAAATATATTCTTCAGAATTATCTACAAAATTTATTTAAAAAATACATATTTCCAACCCCAACCTGTCAATCTTTGGCAGGTGAGAACAAAGCATTTTTCCTTCTCTTTTTTCCCAGCTTTATTGAGATATAATTGACATATAACATTGTGTACATTTAAGGGGTATAGCATGATGACTCCATACACATACATACTGCAAAATGATTTCCACAATACAGTTAGCTAACACACCTTCACCTTCCATGATTACCCTTTTGTTTTTGTTGTGGTGAGAACATTTAAGATTTACTCTTTTAGCAACTTTCAAGTATACAACACAGTATTGTTAACTACTCACCATGTTGTACATTACATCCCCAGAACTTATTCATCTTATAACTGGGAATATGTACCTTGTGACCAACATCTCACCATTTTCTCCATCTGTCAGTCCCTGGCAACCCCCTATCTACTCTCTTTTTCTTGAGTTCAGCTTTTTTAGATTCACAAGCGAGATCATTCAGTACTTGTTTTTCCTGTCTGACTTATTTCACTTAGCATGATGCCCTCGAGGTCCATCATGTTGTCACAAATGGCAGGATTCCTTCTTTTTTATGGATGAGTAATTTTCCATACACACACACACACACACACCACATTTTCTTTATCCGTGTATTCATGGATGGACACAGGTTATTTCCACTTGGCTATTGTGAATACTGCTACAGTGAACATGGGGGTACAGATATCTCTGTACAGACAGTAATTTCATTTCCTTGCACTAGTATTTACCCATTTGAGGGAGCATTCTCCTCTTCAGCAGTTGGGAGAAATTGCTAACTAGCTTCTCTGCCTTGGAAAGCTGTAGGATGTGCTCCACAGCTGCCCAGCAACTTTGGCCAGGCTTCCTGGTTGGATAGGCTAGTAACTTGCTTCCCTGCCCAGGCCGGGCTCTAGAATGGCTCCACAACTGGGACGGCCTGCCAGCTGGTGACTAAAACTGAGCGGAACTGCTGATGGAATTTACTGGCCAGATGAGGCCACCAGCTTGACTCTGCATATGAGGAGAAGCATTGGTTGGGATCTCTGCTTGAGTGCCACTGCCAGCAGGAAAGCAGTCTGCCAAGATTTTGTGTGCTTGTTGCTGTGAGCCCTGCCCCTTTCTCTGTCTCTAGCTGGTTCCTCCAGTGATTCCCATGAGGCAATACCTAAGTAGGCCTCCTGAAAGCATCCTGTAACGCTGGGAAAGCTGGATATCTACCTTGGATTCTCCTTTTCCCACTGGAGAAATTGTAGGTCATCAGTGTGGTGCTGCACCAGCTTGGGGGAGGGTGATGCAGTCAACGTGAAACTGCTCCTTCTACCCTTTTAATGCAGTTTTTCACAACTTCTGTGGTCCAAGAGTGTGCTTTAGCCTCACCTGCAGATTCTGGGTTCTTCACAAAGGTGTCTTGTCTATGGATAGTTGCTAGTTGCTCTTTCTGTGAGGGGAACTGAAGTCGGAAACCAACTATTTCATCATCTTGCTGATGTGACTTTATTTATAATACAAATTTTGGGTGATTCTTATGCCTAGTAATAATAATATTAAAGCACCATTGGTTTATTAGATGTTGGACTCCCACATTGACTGCATGAAAAAAATGTATATGTTCTCCTCACTCAGAATCCTCTGAGTGTTAGTGTGATAGAAGTTGTAAAAGTCCTGGTTATGTTTTACTTCACCTTCATTTATAACATTGTGATCAAGATAATATGTCTTCTGTATTGTGACTCAGAAGACCAGGTACATAGACTCTCCCACTTGCCCTGGGTTTGGAGAGAATTCTCTGATACAGTAGCAAGAAGAGTTCTGTGCCTGAGAATAAAGGTTCTAGTCAGCAGGGGCTGGGGAGATAGTCTAGGAATCCAGCATACTAAGTTCCAGAGGGATGCTCACGAATAACGGCAGGGGACTTGTCTCCACACAGGTGTAGGTTAAAAGTCACCAGGATTTAGGCATGTAGTTAACCTGTATTTTATTCATAGGCTATATGTGTCAAAGTCTTATCAGGAAAACATTTCAGGCAAGAAGAAGTCTAATTAGGTGCTTTCAACACCCTTGGAAGGGTGGGGAAACAAATGTCAGAGAAAGCTCATGATGGTCTCAGGAAATTTTTAAGTTGCAGAAATTATAGGAAACAAGCACAGCTAGTTTCAGCTACCTGTAGTACCTAATTAATCGATTCATAGGAGAATATCTGGAAGACATAGCATAACCTTACTCAGCCAAAGCCAATGTGCCTGCCCACTGTTGTTAGCAGGACAGAAACGAATTCTAGCTCTCATCTATCTCTAAAATCTTGTGAAAGTGACTTTCTCTGGCAGAATTTAAACTAGAACTCAGCTAGGAAGTTAGTCTGGAAAATATAGTTTTCTATACTTCTTGCCTTAGATATACTGGAGACAACTCACAGTGTTGGGTGTATTGCTGAATACAAGTAGACATTATCTATAGTGCCTAAACCATAACCATATATGACCCTCTTCTTCCCCTCTCCTAGATTAGAAGAGACTAGGGAGCTTGTTAGAATGCAGATTCCTAGTATATCCCTAATAGAACCAAGAATCTATACTGTTAAGAAGCACACAAAACTATCCTTATTCATACTAGATTTTAAGAATCACTAACCTAGGAGAATCAAGTTACTATATATTTTATAAAATATGTGTCTCAAGTCCTGAATGAAGAACTAAATGTGGAATGGAATCTAGAGGTAAAAGCCTAGTCATATATACACTAACACATACACATCAATATATACTTGAATATTCAATATTATTTATCAAATTTAACAAAATTACTACAACTGCTTTAGATACACTATGATAGAACTTAAAAAAATTTCAAAAATGTGAAAGACAATTAAATGTTTTGGCATAAAGTACAAAATGATGATTTTATAAGAATAGTTTTCTAGATTATTCTTAAGAAGTTGTGATTCTCTTCATGTTTTCATAATAAGGGAGCAATTAAGGATCTCCCCTACAGCAATTTTAATGAGTCTAGATGTGAATGGCTACAAAATTCTCAAGAAACTTAGCTTTTATTTATAAGGTAGGTTAAATTATATTTTAACTATTTATCTTACTTACAATGTAAATTATATTCATCATGTACATAATTATCGTTATAAATGTCTCAGTGGAAATAATGTCTAAAATGTGGCAGCAGGGCTCATTATTCTCAAAAGTCCCTTTCTCATCAAAAATTTGTGAATCACTAATATTTTTGGTTGATTTAGGAAAGAGAAACAGACAACATTCAGTTAAATCCTCCTAATATTCAAGTTACTTCAGACCAAGTTAGATCTGGCCTGAAAGAACTGTGTCTCCAAGGAAACTTAACCTCATTCTCTTTCTAAATCTATAAATACTTTCTGGGGGTTGCCTCCCTTACTCTCAGAGGCTTCTCATGACTTTATAGCAACTGGTGGAAAATTTAACAAAAGCATCTTAAGTTCACTTCTTTTTCAGTACAAAACTTCTGGTACAGGACCAACTTTTTATAAGTTCCTTTTCTCCTTTTAACCCCTTTCCCCGCCCCATCAACACCATTTAGCTGATTAATTCATATTCAGCCCGCACTAGCTTGTAATCAGGATTCTCCTTTAATCTATTCAGTGTTCCAGGCTCCCTTGGGTCAGGGCCACCTTAGCTGACATACACTTGGTCTTTCGCAATTCTCTATACCTGCGAGCAGCAGGACAAACTTTCACTTTAGGGTAGAGCTGTAAGATTGATAACCTGACAAAGCAATTACAGTAAAACTCTATTACAAAGCACTTCACTATTTTACAGATTCGATTATACTTTGGGTCACACTATGACCACTGTGTACATTGTGCATTTCTCTTCATATAACACGGAAGGAGCCTACAAGGTAGGTGTTATCTTATCCTCCAACATCAGCATTATTACAGCGCTCTCTTTTATTGCATTGATTCATGTTGCTAGATAGAAAAAATTACTTTCTATGCAATTTTCAAGGACTAGTAGATAAACAATGTCAAAAAATAATATCAGACATCATTTTGTCTTGTAATATAACCTTATCCCATTACATATTGTCCCAGTTATAAAATATGGTTGGTGATTTAGAGTAGTAGACAAACATTAGAGAAATGATTTTCTATGGAAGATGTTTTAAGAAGACATGATATTTGACTTAAGTAAAAATATTTAGTCATATGACTGATGATAGCAGACGCCTGTGGTGCCTGCCTGTCACATCTCTTCATCCCACAGTTCCGTGTACTTAGACTCACCTTGTGCTAAGACTCCCATTCTGGCACTGATCTCACGTTTTCAGGGCTGACTCATCCATTAGGCACAGGGCCTAGGCCCACACTACTTGTAGGAGTCCACAAAAATGTTTAAATTTCGTTTAAAATTAGAAGAAAAAAATAAACTTTTAGGTCCATGAAAATGTTTTAATATGTAGTAGTAATACACTTGTCTTTATACAAATGCAGTCATAAAATGAAAATTTTAATTCTTTTTGTTTGGGAAGGGGCCTGCCACAGCGGTAATGTGGCCTTATGTGTCTTTCCACCTTCTCCGCGGTTACCTGCTTCACCGTATATAAGTGTAGCCAGAAAGTACAGGGGAGTTAACATCCCTGGGGGCAACAAGATGGGAGTAGGAGCCAGGTGGACAATTTTATGGTTTTCCTGGAAGAATCAAACCTCTGTTGCCCATCCATTGCATCCTCACATACTCCTTAAAGCACATTTATATACATTTTTCTGCATCTTTGTCTTGAAGTATAGAATCAATTTCTTACTTTCTAGGGAATGCAGACTAAGACTTTGTGCACTTCACTAACTTCAATCTTTTAAAATATAAAAATGTTCTTATAGATTTCTTATTCCAAATTATATTTTCCTTTATACTAACAGATGTATTGCCATAATTCACATGCTGGAAAAGTCACCATTTAAAAAATTCACCGTTTTAAATTGTGCAATTCAGTGGTCTTTAGTCTATTCACAGACTTGTATAGTCATCAACTTTACCTAATTTTGAACGTTTTCATCACCCCAAAGAGAAACCTCATAGCCATTAGTGGTCACTCCATCTTTCTTCTTTTGCCAGCTTCTGGAAACCACGAATCTACTTCTTGCCTACAGGGATTTGCGTCTGGACAATTCATATAAATGGGATCATATGATATGCAGTCTTTTGTGACTGGTTTCTTTCACTTTGCATAGTGTATTTAAGGTTCATTCGTGTTGAAGCATGGATCAGTACTTTGTTCATTTTTATGGCCAAATAATATTCCATTGTATGAGTGCATTACTTTTGTTTATCCATTCATTAGGAGATAGACATTTGTATGATTTCTGCTTTTTTGCTATTAGGAATAATGCTGTTATGGACATTTGTGTACAGGTTTTTGTGTGGACATATATTTTCAAGTCTCTTGGGCTTTTACCTAGGATTGGAATTCCTGAGTCATGATAACTCTATGTTTAACTTTTTGAGGAACTCTCAAATTGTTTTCAAAAGTGCTTCACATTTTCACATTCTCCCTAGCAAATTCTGAGTGTTCTAATTCTCCATATCCTCACCAACACTTGATATTTACTGCCTGTCCCTTTTATTTTGGCCATTCTTGTATGTGTGAAGTGGTATCACATTGTAGCTTTGATTAGGATTTCCCCAGTGACTACTCATGTTGAACATCTTTTCATGTGTTTATTGGCCATTTGTACATTTTCTTTGGAGAAATGTCTATTCAAGTATTTTGCCCATTTTTAATTGGGTGATTTATCTTTTTGCATTCTGAGAGTTCTTTATATATTGTGCATACATACCATCATCAGATAAATGATTGCAAACATTTTCTCCCACACTGTACATTACTTTTCATTTTCTTGATGGTGTTCTTTGAATCACAGATTTTTTTTCTTTTTTTTTTTTTAGCTAAGAGAGATTGGCGCTGTGCTAACATCTGTCACCAATCTTCCTCTTCTTGCTTGAGGGAGATTCACCCTGAGCTAACATCTGTAGCCAATCTTCCTCTATTTTGTATGTGGGTTGCTGCCACAGCATGGCTAATGAGTGATGTATGTCTGTGCCTGGGAACCAAACCCGGGCCACCAAAGTGGAGTGTGCCAAACTTAACCATTAGGCCACCGGGCAGGCCCCTGTTTTTCATTTAATGAAGTTTAACTATTTTTTTCTTTTATCACCTGTGCTTTTGGTGTTATATCCAAGAAACAATTGCCTAGCCCAAGGTCACAAAGATTTACTTCTGTATTTTCTTCAGTTTTATCTTTTTGGTTCTTATGTTTAAGTCTGTGATCCATTTTGAGTTAATTTTCATACATCGTGTGAAGTATGGGTCTAACTTTATTCTTTTGCGTGTGAATATCCAGTTGACCCAGCACCACTTGTTGAAACAGCTATTAGTTTCCCACTGAATTTTCTTGGTAACCTTGTCAAAAATAAATTGACCATAATGTAAGAGTTGATTTCTGTACTGTTAATTCTATTCCGTTGATCTATATGTCTATCCTTGTACCAGTACCATATATCTTCATTAGTGTAAGTTTTGAAATCAATAAGTGTGAATCCTCCAACTTTGTTCTTCTTTCTCTGAGATCGTTTCTGCTATTCTGTGTCACTTGTATTTTTATATGAATTTTAGGAGCAGCTTCTCAGTTTCTGCTAGAAACACAGCTGGGATTTTGATAGGGATTGTGTTGAATCTGCAAGTCAATTTGAGGAGTATTTCCTCAGTGTATTAATCTTCAATCCACTAATATGGGATGTCTTTCCATTTATTGAGGACCTCTTTAATTTCTTTTGAGCATGTTTTATAGTTTTAAGTGTACAAGTCTTGTACTTCTTTTGTTAAATTTATTCCTATTTTATTCTTGTTGGTGCTGTTATAAACGGAATTGTTTCCTTAATTTCATTTTCAGATTGTTCATTGCTAATGTATAGAAATACAATTGATTTTTGTTTATTGATTGAACCCATTTATTAGCTCTACAGTTTTTTCTTAATGGATTCCTTATGATTTTCCATACCTGAGATCATGTCATCTGCAAATAGAAATAGTTTTACTTCTTTTTTTCCTAAACGTGTTGCTTTCTATTTCTTTTTCTTGCCTACATGCCTAGGTTAGGACCCCCATTTCAATGTTAGATAGAAGTGGAGAGAGTGCATATCCTTGACTTGTTCCTAATCTTAGGTGGAGAGCTTTCGCCTTTGGGTGTAATATTAATTGGAGATTTTTCGTAGATGTGCTTTACTGTCTGAGGAAGTTCCATTCTGTTGCTAGTTTGTTAGGTGTTTTTACAATGAAAGTGTATTGGATTTCGTTAAATACTTTTTCTACATCTATTAAGATGATCACATGATTTTGGTCTTCTAAATAATATGGTGTATACATGGATTGTTTTTTGTATTTTGAACCAACCTGCCTTACAGAGATAAATCCAACTTGAGCATGGTGTATAATTTTTTTATTTTTGCTAGATTCAATTTGTTAGTATTTGTTTGAGTAGTTTTGCACAAAATTCATAAGGAATATTAGTATGATTTTTCTCTGTGTGTGATGTCTTCGTCCAGTTTTGGTGGTAGGGTGCTTTTGGCCTCATTGAATGATGTGGGAAATATTCACTCTATTTTTCAGAAGAGTTATTGAAGATTTGGTGTTAATTCCTCTTTGAACATTTTGTTAGAATAAACCAACAAAGTGATCGGGGCACGGGATTTCCTTTGTTTTTTGATTACTAATTGAATCTCTCCAATTTTATAAGTCTATTCAGATTTTTTATTTCTTTTTGAGTTGATTTCAGAAGTTGTGTCTTCCTGAAGACTTGTCCATTTCATCTATTATCACATTTTTTGGCATATAATTGTAGTACCTTGTATTACCTAGTAGTACTATCTTCTAATCTTTTTTTATTCTAGAAAGAAGATGATGATGTTCCGCTTGTCTTTCTGATTTTAGTAATTTGAGTCTTGTCTCTTCTTTCTTGATTACTCTAGCTAAAGTTTTGTCAATTTTCTTTAAATATTTTCAGAGAAAAACTTTTGATTTTGTTGGTTTTCTCTATTTGTTTTATATTTCTATATTCTTTATTTCTGATCTATTCTTTATTATTAATTTTCTTCTGCTTGTTTTGGATTTTGATTGCTCTGCCTTTTGGTTTCTTCACGTGGAAAGTTAGTGTGCTCATTTGAGAGCCTTTTTTAATACAAGTGATTACAGCTCTAAATTTCTCTCTAAGAACTGTTTTAACTGAATCCTATAAGTTTTAGTATTTTGTGCTTTTATTCATCACAAGGTATTTTCAAATTTACCTTGTGATTTCTTTTTTGAATCATTAGTTATTTGAAAGTGTATTATTTAATTTCCACATATTTGTGAAATTCCGAAATTTCTTTCCTTTGTTAATATCTAATTTAGTTCCATTGTGGTTAGAAATTATACTTTGTATGATTTAAATCATTTAAAATTTACTGAGGGTTATTTTATGGCCTAACAAATGGTCTGTTCTGGTAAATATTCCACACGCACTTAAGAATAATACTCTGAAGTGTATACTCTTTGTTGAATGAATTGTTCTGTAGATGTCTAAGTCTACTTGATTTTTCAGTGTTATGTCTCTTATTTCTGTGTTCATCTTCTGCCTAGTTTTTCTATTCATTATTTAAAGTGGGACATCGAAGTCTCCAGTGATTATTGAATTGTTTTTCCCTTCAATTCTGTCAGTTTTTGCTTCATGTATTTTAGGCATTGTTTTAAGCACACATATGATTATAACTGTTATATCTTCCTAATGGATTGACCCTTTATCATTATAAAATGTCCTTCTTTGCCTCTAGTTATAATTTTTGTCTGTAAGTCTGTTTTGTCTGATAATACTATAGCAGCTGCAGCTCTTTGTATGGTATATATATTTCCTTCCTTTCACTTTTAAATTAATGTCTTTGAATCTAAAGTGTATCACTTGCAGACAGTAGTTAGTTTCTTAATCCCTTCTGCCAGTCAGTCTTCTTTTTTTTTGAGCATTAAATCCACTTAGGTTTAATGTAGTTACTGATAAGATGAAATTTAAGTCTGACATTTTTGCTATTTTTTTCTATATATATATATTAAGGTTTTTTTGTATGATCCTTTTTTACTATTTCTTTTGCTAAACAGATATGTTCTAGGGTGTTACTTTAATTCTCTATTGTTTCCTTTATGATATTTTTGGTTATTTTCTTGGTAGATCTCCTAAGGATTACAATTAACATCTGAACTAAAACAATCTAGTTTATATTAAGGCAAACTTTATATAATGTACAAAAACTTTGCCCCGCTATAGCTCCATCCTCCCCTCTTTGTCCTATTTTCATATAAACAAACACTTTTATATATTATAAATGCATCCATGCAGTTTTATAATTACTTCTTTGTATAGAAATGAAGCATTACAAAGAAAAATACATTTATAATGTCTTTCATATTGACCTATGCAATGACTTTTACCAGGATTCTTCATTTCTTTCCATGGATCTGAATTATTGTATGGTGTCTTTTCCTGAAGGACTCATTTTAATATTTCTTATACAACAAGTCTGCTAGTGATGCAATTTCTCAGTCTTTGTTTATTAGGATGCGTCTTCATTTCTCCTTCGGTTTTAAAAGATAGTTTTGCTGAATACAGAATTGTTGGTTGACATTCATTTTCTTTAAGCACTTTAAATATGTCATCTCACTGCCACTGGCATCCATTATCTGGCCAAGAGTCAGCTGCTAATTTTATTGAGAATTCTTCATATGTGGTGAGTTGCCTTCCTCTTGCTGCTTTCAGCATCCTTTTTGTCTCTGGCTTTTGTCAGTTGTACTGTGATGTATCTAGATGTGGCTCTCTCTTGTTTCTCCTTCTTGGAGTTAATTGAGCTTCTTGGATGGGCAGATAAATGTTTTTCATCCAATCTGGAGAGTTGTTTTTTTAATTGTTATTTATTCAAATATTCTTTCTGCTCCTTTCTCCCTCCTCTCCTGAGACTCCAATTATGCATATGTTAGTATGCTTGATGGTATGTCACAGGATTCTGAGGCTCTATTCATTTGTCTTCATTCTTTTTTCTTTCTCTTTCTCAGATTGGATAACCTTAATTGCCTCTCTTCAAGGTCACTAGGTCACTGTTTCTTTTTTTTTCCTATCCATTCCAATCTGATGTTCATCCCCTCTAGTGAATTTTTTATTTCAGTTATCATACTTTTCAACCACAGAATTTCTTCTTCTTTTTTAATAGTTTCTATCTCTTGATTAACATCTGTTTGGTGAGACATTGTTCCCACAGTCTCCTTAATTCTTCAGAGATGGTTTCCTTTAGCTCTTTGAACATATTTATATCAGCTGTCTTAAACTCTTTGATTATTAAGTCCAATGGCTGAACATTCTCAGGGGGGGTTTCTATTGACTGCTTTTTTCCCCCCTGTGCCTGGGTCATGCTTTATTGTTTTCTTGTGTGTCTCATAATGTTTTACTAAAACCTATACATTTTAATAGCATCATATGGGATCTGGCAACTCCCTCCCCTTGGGTTTGTTGTTATTATTGATTGTTGAGTTGTTTTTGTTGCTATTTGTTTGTTTTTTGTCTTTCCTGGATTAGTTCTATAAGGTCTATATTTTTGTCTTGTGTGGCCACTGAAGTATCTGCTTGCTTAGCTTCATTTTCAGTTAACAATTCAAAAGATAATCTCCTTAAATCTCTTGAACCAATAAGTCTCCCAGTCTTAGCAGAAGAGCTTTCTGTTTTCAGAGCTCTGGCAGACAGTTTACAACTTTCCCTTAGCTTTCACTTCCTCCTGTGAGAGCTTCAAGGTCAGACAGAGCTGAGAGATTAGGTCTTCTTTTGTTTTATTTTGGCATGCACACAACCTTGCACATGGTCATTATCTTCTTGATTTCCAGAAATATCTTAGAGCTTTCAAAGTCCCCTATTGACCTCATTTTCCATTTTTCACTTTAAAGTTTTTGGTCACCTCTTCTTAGTTCCAATTATTATTTTCACCTCAGACAGGTGAGATTTTTAAGCAGTTGCCACTGATTGTTTTAGATAAAGGCCCAAGGTAAGGGCTGTTTGCCACAAACATGCTCTGAGTCGAGTGAAATAAAGACAAATTCTGAGAATTAAGCTTTTTGGAAACCATATAGACAGGTAAATAGTGACAATTCTCTGGGATAGAACTTTACAGGGAGTTCTTAATCCATTTTGCCCCCTCCAATGGCTGCTAGGATGTTGTTTTTCAGTTACTGCTAGCCAGGCTATTGTTTTTCAAGACTACTGTGCAGTGGGGATAAAGGGATGGGCATAGAGACTGTTATAACACTTCAAACTTCACTTTTCTTACTGAGATTCAGTCTTTTTTTCTTGAATCATGTCTCATCAGGTTGTTTCAAGACTTTGGTTAATTTTCCAGAGTTCTGAAAAAGTTGATTTTGCCAATTTTTACCAGCATTCTCTTTGCTTTCATGGAAGAGCAGTGTTTCAGAGGTCCTGCTCTGCCATTCCTGAAGTGCTTCTTCTCCAAACATATTTCTATCTACAGACCTTATGTTCACATCAATACTCTTAGTACTCAGGCTCTTAAGTAAATAAATATCTAGAGAGGGAGAAATCCAAGTCAAATATATCACACTATCCTGGCTTACTAAATTCAAGAGTGAATTTACTGTAGCTGGGAATCTAGCAGAAGCTCCTAATTTTTCTTTTATTCTGGAAAAAAATATCGTATAATGTGAATACAAAATGAAGAGGATGTTCTTTAGTTTGAATTTTGTTTTAAGTTGCTTTCTAGATCTGGAACTTGTTCAGAATATTTCTTTACAGATTAATTTCTACTTTCTTTAATAAAAGAATAATGTGCCCTCTATGATGAACAAGTGTTGTAGCTCAATTCTATATGTAAACTGATGCTCAACATTGTGGGTTATACATTTTCTTTATGTAACTACCAAATTACAGGACTTCCAGATGCTCGTGCTTATAAACAAGTCTTCATCTAAACATTATCTGCTTAACTTATACCTGAAAAAAAGAGCCTATATGTCCCCCATAGAAGAAAACTGTAGAATGCCTCATAACCAAGATGTACTGTTATATATCTCCTTGCCACCACATTTTATCTTTTTCTTGTACAAAATTAAGAGAAAAAAGCCCTGCATGATTTACCCAGGAAGATACAAAAATTTACTCTTTGAAATTACGTGACCCTTATTATAAGGCAGGGAATACTATACTGAAAGCATGATCATCACTATTGTTATTTACAAAGTATTTACTTAGCAATCTCCAGGTAATAAATGGCTGCTTTATTCACTTCCTTTGATACTCCTTTTCATTTTCAGTGTTTTATTTACTCCTAGATCTGCCCAGTATCAGCTACTTGCATTCTATTTTTATTCATTCATCCATAACTTCATTTACTTTATTTCATACTTATCAGGTATCAGCTATAAGCTATTTGAGGTAAGGGTCTAGATCTTATTAAATTTCATCTGTCTAATTTCTATCACATCGGGTATGTAGGAAAACAGATATAAAAATAGAAAAATATAATACGATGAAATATTATAGTATTAATCACATATCTTTGAGATTATGAAGTGGTTGTTCCATATAAAATTGTTAATATTTGACAATTTTTGACTTCCATAAAAGGAATTTCATGTGATCCAACTTAATATAATTATGTCTGGAATAGGTAAAAGATCAGACACCAATTCATAGAACAGGTGGAATTTGACCCCACTTCAGGATTTATTTTGGAAACAGTGAGTTTGATGACCATTATCTTAAAGTATCTGCACCCCCATGTTCATTGTAGCATTATTCACAATAGCCGAGACATGGAAACAACCTAAATATCCATCTATGGGGGAATGGATAAAGAAAATGTGACGCACACACAAGCACGTGCGCACACACACAAGAATATTATTCAACCATAAGAAAGAAGGAAATCATGTCTTTTATAATAACATGCATGGACCTTGAGGGCATTATGCTAAGTGAAATAGGTCAGACAAAGGAAAACAAATACTATATGATCTCACTTATATGTGGAATCCAAGAAAGCCGAA
Organism: Tapirus indicus; assembly: GCA_031878705.1. Classification (NCBI taxonomy): domain Eukaryota; kingdom Metazoa; phylum Chordata; class Mammalia; order Perissodactyla; family Tapiridae; genus Tapirus; species Tapirus indicus. The sequence goes on along the minus strand of CM062919.1, from coordinate 72,719,622 downwards.
CTCATAAAAACAGAGATTAGAATGATGGTTGCCAGGTGCCGGAGGGTGGAGGAAATGGGGAGATAGTGGTCAAAGGGTCTAGTGGGTTCCTGGACACAGTTCCAATGTGTGTGATGGAAGGGGGGTTTTCCCATACAACAAGCAGTTCTCAGACACCTGCAGGGTATCTGAGAATTCAACTCAATTTTGACGCTGTCTACCTGAAGATAGCATCAGATTCCACAGATTAAGGGTTTAGTCCTACAAGATAGCTCCCTTACCCACTTCAGATGCCAGTCACAAGCCCAGGCTGTTACCTCTGCTTGTGACTGACCAGCTACAGATTGGAGGTCCCCACTATCCCCTCCTCATACTTCAGATGCCAGTTGCAAGTCCAGGGTTTTACCTGGACTTCTGACCAACTGGCTGTAAATCACAGATTTCCATGGCCCCCTCCTTGGGTTGGATTCATTTGCTAGGGTGGCTCACAGAACTCAGAGAAACATTCTACTTACTAGATCACTAGCTTATTATAAAAGAGTATAACTCAGAAACAGCCAGATGGAAGAGATTCATAGGGCAAGCTATGGGAAAAGGGCAAGGAGCTTCCACCCTCTCCGGATAGACCATGCTTCCCAGATTTCCACATGTTCACCAACCTGGAAGCTTTTTGGGTTTTTATGGAGTCTTCATTACATGATTAATTAAATTGTTGGGCGATGGTACTTGATTCAACCTCCAGACCCTCTCTCCTCCCTGGAGGTCAGAGGTCGTCTCATACATGATGTCCAAGGAACAACGGAGGCCATCTTTTATATTTGCTTCACTTTGAGTATGATCCTTTACCCCAAATACCAGACTATTTATATATCTATTCCCATGGCTAGGATGTCTGCTAATTAGCATAGGCCTCATTTCTGAACCAGTTTGTGCTAAGGGGTTGGGATGACCCTTAGATCCTTCAGACTACTCCAGGAAACACTAGTTTATGCTATTGCATGAAAGATATGATGACATTGGAGATTAAAATGAATGTGCATTTGGTTATTTCCTATTTAGTGCAATGAAAGAAGAAATGCAAAGAAGAAAATGACAGGCATATTTTAGCTAACTAACAACTCATGGTACACAGTGACATGAGGAGGATTCTATGGAAGAATTAAAGGCACTCTCATCTCCTATGGCTGGAGGAAAAAATTTGCTGAAAATTGTGCTCAAGATCTGAATGGGAAAACATTGTAATGACTAGGTAAATGCTTACCTAATGTACAAAATTGGACATGACATTCTGTAAAGTTGGGCTGCTATATTTCAAGATAAAATAGATAGTTTGATCCAAAGGATAATTTTGTGGCACTATATTCCTGACAAGTAGAATTCACTGGTCTGGGAAACTATTGCATAGGAATAAAATTTTCTCCTTTCATGATAAATCCCCATTTATCATGGGGTATTTGTGTTTGGGTATTTGTGTTTCTATGTGCACAACTCAGGTATTTCAGGAATAACGAAACTGATTCCTTAAGTGTGTGGAGTGGTGCCTTGGGGGAAAAGCAGGAGGGGAAGTATGCTTCTATCAGGAAACACAGAGAGGGTCCACTAATCCTGACCATTAGTCAGGATTATGTTTGCTGCTTTGTCATTTTGGACTCCTCTTGACAGTAGACAAACAGGTGGGAAAAGGAGTTTGTTAAGTCTTTAATGTCTACGTTCATTAATACTATCGTGAATGTCCACATGAGGATTCTAGAACAGGATAGATTATTATTGCTTATATATGGTAATAACTGCTTGGGGCTTTCTTTGCCTCAATTCTTATCCCTGGGTGATGTGAGAAGAACCAGATATCATCCTGTATGTAACAGTATCTACTGTAGGTGAGGATCACAAAAAAATCAATTTGGCCCTTATAGAGAAGAGGCAGCTGTCCCTCCTCTCCTTCTAAGAGGCTCTTTGAAAGCATAATGGAAAGGATCCTAGGTCCCTACTCTTTGGAATCTAAATAAATGTTTCCAGGGGAAACTCTGTGCATCTTTCCACATTCTGTCCCAGAGCCTAAACTGATGCTATGGGAACACCACCTCCACATAAGCATAGTCCAAAGGTAGAGGTTGGTTAAGGCACTGGGAGCATCTCTCACCAAATGGTGTTAAAAGCTGGTTTATAAATGCTCCAGACTTCCATATTTAAGATGCGCAATCTTTACCTATAGATTTTAAGCTTCCCAGGAGTTTGCAGCAAAATGGAACCTCAATTATTACAAAACAACCTTACCCTCAATAACGCATCCTTATCTTTGGATTTCCTCCTTTCCTGTCTCACCCTCTCAACTCCTACACCTGTACTTCTTAGGATAACCAACCAAATAAACCACAGTTGACCCAGGAAGAATGGTCTCCCAATATGGATTTATTGATTTTTAAAAATTATTTGTTTTCCATTTTATTAATTTATAATATTATAATTTTCATCTTTCTACTTTGGGTTTAATTCCTTTTATTTTTCATCTTTTTATTTTATTTATTTACTTTTTTTTGTTGAAGGAGATTAGCCCTGAGCTAACATCCATTGCCAATCCTCCTCTTTTTGCTGAGGAAGACTGGCCCTGGGCTAACATCTGTGCCTATCTTCCTCTACTTTATATGTGGGACGCCTGTCACAGCATGGCTTGATAAGTGGTGCTTAGGTCCGTACCCAGGATACAAACCTGCTAACCTCAGGCTGCTAAAGTGGAGTGTGTGAACCCAACCACTATGCCACCGGGCTGGCCCCTTAATTGCTTTTATTTTTCTAACTTATAAGATGGTTATTGAGTTCGTTGATTTCTAGGCTTTCTTCTTCCTAATATATGCACTAAAGGCTATTGATTTCCTTCCAATGACAATCACATGACATTGGATATGTTGAATTCCCATAATTACACAGTTAAAATATTTTCTAATTTCCATTATGATTTATAAATATAAAGCCTAATTTCCAAACATTTGACAATTTCCTAATTAACTTTTTTTGTTGTTATTGATTGCTAGCTTAATTTCACCATGGTCATATTATACATTTCATACAATTTCATTCCCTAGAAATTTTCTGAGACAAGTCTTAGAGCCTAACATGCAGTCTAATTGGGTAAGTGTTCCATAGGCACTTGAAAATAATGTTTATTCTATTATTATTAGTTACACTGTCCTCTAGATCAATTAGATCAGGTTTGTTAATCTTGAGCAGAACTTCTATCTTGCATTTTTTTCTGATCTGCCAATCACTGAAAGAATTTTGCAAAATCTCTTATTCTGATTATGAATCTATTAAATTCTCTTTGTAGTTCTGTCAACTTTTGCTTTATATAGTTTGAAGTCATTTAATTTGGGTGTATATTTACTTAAGATTGTTATAATTTTCTGGTGGACGAACCCCTTATTATTTGGAAATGTCCCTCTTCTTTTCCAGTAATGCTTTTTGCCTTAATATCTACTTTTCCTGATAATAATATAGAAAAGACAGATTTTTAAGCAGTATGTGCATTGTGTATCTTTATGCCACTCTTTACTTTAAAGCTTCTGTATCTTTGAATTGAAATGGTGTCCCTGCAAGCATATGACACCACATGATTGGGTTCTTCTTTGTTTTGTTTGTGTTTTTAAGGAGTTCAGGTTAACAAATCTTAGTATTGAAATCATTTACACTCAAAATAATTATTATTAGAATTTGATTTTATCCATCATAACACTGCTTGGTTTCTATTGTCCCACTAAGCTTATGTTAATGTACTTATTTTTGCTTTGTTTTGGATAAATAAAATAATTTAAAGAATTCGTTCCTTTTATCTCTCCATTAGCTTGTTAAGATAAATCCTTTTAATGTTATTTTATTAGAGAACTTAAATATTACAACATGCATTCCTGTACTTATTAGTACTTTTAAATATGCTTGGCAATTAGATTTTTCAGGACTCTCCATACAATTCTAGGAGTACTAACTCCATTTAGTTTCCTCCTGTTTATTGTGTTATTAACATAAATTTTAATTTTACACATACTTTGTGATCCCTAGACTTTCACAATTGTTTTACACAATTGTTTTATTTTTATGTATTCATATTTCTCCTTTCCATTATTCTTCCTTCTTTCCCACATTTCTGTGTTTTCTATCTGTGGCAATTTTCTTTCTATCTGAGGAATACCCTTTAGTATTACTTTTAGTGCAGACATACTGGTGTCATATTCTCTCGGCTTTTGTTTGTCTAGTAATGTCTTTATTTCACACTACCTTTGAAGTTAACTGGTATATATTTCTAGGCTGAATTCAACTAACCCTCCAAGAGATGTTAATTATAAGCTCTGTACACAAAATTAAAGAAAAAGATGTATTTGAAAGTACTAGAGAGTTGCCAAAATTATGAAAAAATAAATTGGACAGCCAATCATTAAAAGGCAAAAGCTAGATAAGATTTGCATCTATATAGCAATTTTATGTTTGTTTTATTTATAGAGCCTGAGACATACCCGACTTCCTGTGGAACAATGCAGCTGAAGCTGAAGTATGAAGATATAGTCTTTCTGGCTTGAAAAGTTACAGGATAGAGTTTGGGCCTTCCTGAGCAGCAGCAATGTGAGGGGACATACCCCTCAAATAGAGACCCATAGTTGGGGAAGCCCAAAAATATGTGTGTGAATTATACACAAGTTCTTGGATGACCCCAGAATTGCACTTTCTAAGGGAGATTCTAAGGAGCTCAAAGTAGGAGACAGATGGAAATTTGAGGGAAGTGAGCAGAGATTTCAGTTGCTGCCCACAAGGGTTTAGATATTGTTCCAGCCAAGTTAACTCCTTGCTACAACAAAATTGTTGCTCTTAAGAAGAAATAAATGAAAAATATCTCTTACAATGTGTAATCCACAATGTCCATTATGCAAGGAAAAAAAATCGCTTGTCATGAGTAGAAACAGGGAAATATGACCCAGAGTCAAGAGAAAAAGTAATCAATAGAAACCAACGATGAGATAATCTAGATCTTAGAATCAGCAGGCAAGGATTTTAAAGCAGATTTTATAAATATGTTCTTAGATTTAATGGAGAATATGGTTATAATTATTAGAAATTCGTGCAATCTAAGCAGAGACATGAAAACTAAGAAAAAAACAAAGCAAAATCTAGAATTCAAAAGTATGAAAGTTGAAAAGAAAAAATTCAGTGGATGGAATTAAAGTCACATTGTAGACTGTATAGGAAAAGTCAGTGAAGTTGACAATATATCAATAGAAATTGTTCAATATGAATATCAAAGTAAAAAAGAATTAAAAAAAAGAGAAAACATGAGCTCAGTGACAACTGGGACAATATTAAGGCATAGTTGAAATTTCAGAAGTTGAGACAAGTATAATTATTTTAAAAATGCAGTAAATAATGACAAAAATTTCCCAAATATAATGACAAATATGAACTGACAGATTCCAGAAGTAGTATGAGTACAAAAACAACCACGCTAGGCACATTATAGTTAACTACTGAAACCAAAGATAAGAAAAAAATCTTGGTGCAGCATAGAAAAATGATACCTTATATATACATGGTGAAAATAATGACCTTACAGTTGACTTCCAATCAGAAACAATGAAGGGCAGGTGGCAGTGTTAGAGAGTTAAAATAAAAAAACCCTCAGTGCAGAAATCAACATACAGCAAAAGTATCATTTAAAAATTAAGGTGAAAGGGAAGCATCCTTCAGTGAATCAAAAGCTGAGAAAAATTTTGAGAGCAGAAAAGCACTCCCCAAAATGCTAAAGAAAACTCATCAGACTGGAATGAATAGTAACACAGTGGGGTTGGTAAATGAAATTACACTGTTGAGAGTTTCTATATTTTATTTGATGCAGTACAATGCTAATCCTAACTTAGCTGTGATATGTTAAAATATAAATGGTAATCATGAGAGGAAACATCTAAAATAATGCAAAGAGGTATAGCTGAAAAGACAATACAAACAATAAAATGTAATATCAAACTATATTATTAACACAAAAATAGGTAGGAAAGAAGTAATAAAGGAAAAATAGATAGGATTTATAGGAAAAAAATAGCAAAATGGTAGACTCATACAATCATTTAAAAAAATTATATTGAAAATAAATGAGCTGATGCTACAATCAAATATATAATTTGTCAGACTGGATCAAAATGCAAAATATATTCTGTTAATAAGAGATGAACTTTAAATAAAAGGTCATAAACAGATTTAAGGTAATGGAATGGAAATAAAATGTTAGATAAACACTAACCACAAGAAAGAGTGGCTCCAATAATATCCAACAAAATAGACTTCAAGGCAAATAATATATTATTAAAGAAAAAGAGGCAGGCTCCATAAAAATAAAAGTGTCAATTATTCAGGAAGACAAACAGTTAGAAATGTATGCACCAGATAAGAGGGCTTCAAAATACATAAAGTAATAGCTGACAATATAGAGGAAGAAAGGGACAAATTCACAATAATATTGGAGATTTTAACACTCCTCTTTCAGTAATTCATGGAACAGATAGACCAAAAAATTAATTAGGACATAGAGTATCTGAATAATAGTATAAACCACTTTGCCCTGATTGAAATTATAGATGACCATATACACTAACTGGAGAATATGCATTCTTTTCAGTGACTAAGGAAGATTCACTAAGATAGATCTTATGCTGGGTCATAAAACAGTAAATAAATTTCAAAATTCAAAATATTGGAATTATACAGAGTATAGTCTCTGACTGTGATGGATTAAATTAGAAATTAGCATTAATTATATATAAAAAGAACTAAATATTTGGAAATTAAACAAATCATATATCAAAGAAGAGATCAATAATGAAATTATAAAATATTTAGAGCTGAATGATAATGAAAATAAAACAAAAAATTTGTGGAATGCAAGAAAAGCAATGTTTCACTGGAAATTTTTAAAGTATTTATATTAGAAAATAAAGAAATATAAAGTAAATAATCTAAGCTTATATCTTTAGAAGCTATAAAAATATAAGCAAAATTAAATGCAAAATAAGCGGAAGGAGGATATAATAAAACATTGATGAAAGAAATTGAAGACGAAATAAAAAATGGAAAGATATTCCATAGTCATGGACTAGAAGAATTAGTATTGTTAAAATGTCCATACTACCCAAAGCAATCTACAGACTCAATGCATTCACTATCAAAATTCCAATGGCATTTTTCACAGAAATAGAAAAAACAATTCTAAAATTTATATGGAACCACAAAGGACACCAAATAGTCAAAGCAATCTTGAGAAAGAACAAAGCTGGAGGCATCATGCTTCCTGATTTCAAACTATATTACAAAGCTATAGTAATCAAAACATCATGGTATTGGCATAAAAACAGACATATAGATCAATGGAACAGAATAGAAAGCCCAGAAAGAAACACATTCAAAATATGGTCAATTAATTTATGACAAAGGAGCCAAGAATTTACAAAGGGGAAAGGATAGTCTTTTCAATAAATGGTGTTGGGAAAACTGGACCCCTATCTTACACCATATACAAAAGTCAACTCAAACTGGATTAAAGACTTGAAGGTAAGACCTGAAACTGTAAAACTCCTAGAAGAAAACATAGGAGGTAATCTTTACAGTGGTCTTGGCAATGATATTTTGGATTTGACACCAAAATCAAAGGCTACAAAAGCAAAAGTAAACAAGTGGGACGGCATCAAACTAAAAAGCTTCTGAACAACAAAGGAAACCATCAACAAAATGAAAATGCAACCTACTGAATGGGAGAAAATATTTGCAAACTGCATATCTAATAAGGGGTTAATATCCAAAATATATAAGGAACTCATACAACTGAATAGCAAAAGAACAAATAATCCAATTAAAAAATGGGCAGAGGAATTGAGTAGATGTTTTTCCAAAGAAGACTTACAAATGACCAACAGGTTTATGAAAAAATGCTCAACATCACTAACCATCAGAGAAATGCAAATCAAAACCACAATGAGATATCACCTTACACCTGTTAGAATCAAAAAGGCAAGAGATAGCAAGTGCTGGTGAGGATGTGGAGAAAAGGGAACACTTGTGCATTGTTATTGGGAATGTAAATTGGTACAGCCACTATGGAAAACAATAAGGATGTTCTTCGAAAAATTCAAAACTGATAAAAATATCAATCCAGCAGTCCTACTGCCGGGTGTATATCCAAAAGAAATAAAAACAGGATATCAAATAGATATCTGCACTGCTGTGTTCATCGCAGCATTATTCACAACTGCCAAGATATGGAAACAACGTAAGGGTCCATCAGTGGATGAATGGATAAAGAGGATGTGGTTTACTTTTACAAGGGAAAAATTATTCAGCCATGAGAAAAAAGGAAATCCTGCTGTTTGCAACATGGATGGACCTTGAGGGCATTATGATAGGTGAAAAGTGAAATAAGCCAAACAGAGGAAGAGAAAGACAAATACTGTGCCATGTCACTTACATGAGGAATTCCCCCACCCCCACCCCCACCAAAAGAAAAAAGCCAAACTCAAAGAAACAAAGAATAGAAAAGTGGTTGCTAGGGGCTGTGGGTGGGGAAATAGGAAGAGATAGGTAAACTACAAACTTGAAACAAGAAGAATAAGAAAGAGAATAATAGAAACTGATGATTTAGTCAACCCCAAATAGAGAAAAGTAGCAAACCTAAAAGTTGATTCTTTAAATTGATTAATAAACTTATTAAACATCTAAAAAGACTGATCATGAGGAAGAGAAACTAAAATTACCAAATGCAGGAAGGAAGAGGAGGTTGAGCACCATTTCTTGTGTTTTTGGCAGTTTGGGTTACCATTTTGTTTAATGCCTTCTCAGTGTTTCCATCTGTCTGTTGGTTATTGATTTGTAAAATTTTCTAAAAGCGTTTGGCATGCGCAGCTGGGGAGCGTGAGGAGGACAGTTTGAGTGAACAAATTAAACAATCCTAGAAAGAGTTGGGAAAAGCTACAGAGGGTAACACAACAGAAAGATTGGATTGTCATTATTTTGACCAGGAGTGGCTTACAGTCATTACAGTAAAACACACAAAAAATGTGATTTATTTGATAGACTAAGTTTGTGAATTTGGAAATATATGCTTTATCAGGTAGGAATGCACGCATCTAAATAATGATACACTGAACCAAAAAACAGCAGCTTAAAGAAACTGGGCCTTGTATTACTCAAATATCAAGAAGTCCAGAAGTAGGCATTTAGTGCTTTCAATTTGACTCAAATACATCATCAGGATCTCAGGTTCTTTCTAATTTCTGCTCCACCCATGCTTAACATCTTGACTTTTCTGCCTCAGAGTGATAGGATGCTTCTGCACTTTCAGGCATTGTATCCTTGTTTCAGGCAGGAAAGTTGGGATAAGGAGACAAAAGTGCTCTTTCTTTACAAAGCCTTGTGTTTTTTATTTGGTAAGCACAGTTATCTCTAGAAAACTTCCTCACATATCTCACTAGTCAAAATTGGTTTATAAACCCACCTTAGAAAAGTCATTGGTCAATGGGAATGAGATTACATTTGTAGTTCAGGCAAGGCATGACTTGTTTCCCAGAACTGCATTCTATTATCAGGAAAAAAGGGGTGAGGTGAACAAGTGTTGGGTAAACAATGGGCAGTTTCTGTCAAATAGCTGTGATATAAAGCCATCATTTTCAAACTGTTCTCTGCAGAAATCCAGAGATTCTATTGAGCAACTTTAGTGTCTAGAGAGGGAAGAGGGATCAAGCATGTAGAGAAGCGTGTTCTACAATCCTGTTTCCACTATAGAAACCAAATCTGTTTTTGTCCGTATAACATATCATGTTTCTGTTCATTTTATTTGAACAACAGCTGAAAAAAAGAAAGCCATTTATCTACAGAAATTAATGGATTTATTGCTTTTCATACTAGACTCCACTTATAGCTTATACTGAGAACTAAAGTTTGGGCTTGGATATTGCCTCCTTCCCTTATTAAGCACATACCTGGGCAGAGATTTTAAAATGTTTGTAACCTTCAGTTCCCTGTCTGTAAAAGACGCCTGATAACAGTGCTCCTATTTAACGGCTTGTTTGAGGATTAAGTGTGATAATGCATGTAAAACAATTAGTACTGGTTTTGCCATGTAAAAAGGGCTCAAAACTTAGCTATTTTTATTATTAAAGATGATACCCTATGACAAATTCTGTAGAATGGATATTCTGAATTGTTGGAAAATGTCTAACACATGCACCTTAGAAAGCAACTGCTTTCATCAAACATCAAACAAACTGAGAGTAGGGTTTCTGTGTAAGTACTGATCCAAACTCTTACCTGAATAAATTGCCATTTAATGTTTATTCATAAATAATTTGATTTTGACTGAGCTATCTAGAAGCAGAGCCTGAGACAAGGGTTTGAATGTGGTACATGACTTATTGAAGGAGTGGTCTCAAGAGAAAGGTTATAAGGGAAAGGGAATAGGGCAGGGAATGGGGAAGGAAGTGGTTTCAGATGGAGTTTTGCCAGCTGAATCTCATGGGAAAATGAAGCATAAATTGCACTATAGAATTGGTTCCATTTGAAGCAACAAAGCCAGCCTTTTGTACCACCTTATCATTTCAATTACTGTGGGTTGTCCCTGCTGTGTGGATAATATTTTATATGAAAGAACTCCCACTTGGCCAAGGGCAATTGTTCAGGGAGAGGGACAGCTATAAGTTTTTAGCATCCAACCTTTATTGTAGCTAGATTATGTGTACATAGACTTAGTAAAGGAGATCTTCATGTAGCATCAACAATATCCACTATGGCCACCCCCTTGCTTCTATGAGCTCCACTTGCATATCAAATTAGATTCATTATATCTAGGCACACTTCTCTAGGATTTGGGTTGGTCACAATTTCTGGAAAAAATTTATAAGGGGAAGTTAGTAGCATGAATTACAGTTCTTGCCACTATAGTTGGTCCCATGGCTATGAATGACACTCATCTCCCTTCTCCACTTTGTTAAATTTCTGCTCACACTTGACTAGCACTTCTCTTTGTCTGTGACTTGTCCAGTGTGTGATTCAGACCCTCTTGTCTGAAGGATCTGACGCCCTACTATCATCCCCTTATGAGGATATGTTGTCAGTACTTGCCCATTTTTATTTACAACTGGGGATGGTAAAAAACACAAAATACCATGGTATGTAATCTAAGTGCCAAACATATCCTTTCTTGTTCCCGTTATGTCCCCATTATGTAGCAGAACAGACCTATTTCTTCATAAGGATCAAGATCAATTATACCTGCCAAAAATGTCACCATTTTCATTGCCTACTAGTCATCTGGCACATGTGGCCCAAATTGTCTGGTCACTAGCTGTGGTTTATAGGTTTACTGGGACACTAACTGTATTCTCTGATGGAAGCATTCCACTCTCTGGGAACAAAGACCTCTAAAACACTTAGAACCTGAAGTTGTGGGGGCAAGAAGCACAAATTTTCTAAGTGGGTAGCTAGGAATGATGGTGACCCACTACATTCCTACATTACCCCTGCATTCCTAAACCCATGTATTTTGCTTATTAATGACAGAATACCATACAATAGCCATTGATTTAAAGTGTATATGTGTCCTGGAGTATAATGCCCTGTTCTCACTGTCTGTTACCTGCAAGCCAGTGTATATGCCGTACTTCTGACAGACTCTGCCTCTGCTGTATCAGGCTGGCAGTCTAGGGATGGTGTAATATGAGGAAGGACGAGTGGATTTCATGGTCATATGCCTACTGCTGAGCCTTCTTTGCAATAAGGTGAGTCCTTATTGGACTGAGGCAACGTTATTCATAATCCCATAGCAGTAGGTTAGACATCTTTTGAGACCTCTGATAGTAGTGCTGAGTGAGGCACTGTGCACAAGAAAGGCAAATCCATACCCCAGAATACATGTCAATCCTAGTCAAGGTAAATAATTTCCCTCTCCATGGTTGAAGAGATCCAAGGAAATCAACCTGCCATGAAATAGATAGTGATCTCCTCAAGGAAGGTTCTCTGATGATGTTCAGTGTTGGTCGCTGTTTGTGGTTCAGACATTCAGCAGCAGCAGTAGCTACTAGGATGTACAGAGATAGCCTCCATCTCAGCAACCAAGGTTCTCAGTTCATGAATCCATTTTATAATCATTGGGCAGCTGAGGATAGAAGCTGGATTACATCTACTGACCAAGTAATTCTGTCCACCAGTTTTTTAGTGTCTCTTTTGCAGTGAATGCGCTCTGATGGACATTAATGTGCAATACAAATCTCCTCTCACTTTGTGCCAACTGACCAGTTAGCTAAGCCATTTTATACTGTCTGTGAGTCTGTGTATATCTTTAAGTCAGGCCACGTCTCTTTCCATACCAAGCAGATGCACTGCCCTAAGCTCTGCCCATTTAGTGGGTTTCTTCTCACCACTGTCTTTTAGTGCCACCACTTAGTTAAGCCATAGAGAAGCTGCAGTCCATTTTTTTGCCTGCATTTCCAAACCCAATTATTACTTCCTCGATAAGCAGGTCATAGGAAACCCATACAAGTTTATAGATGTGAACTGAGGGAGAGGTGTTGGTGAAAGAGTGAAATGGAGATCTTGGCCACCTGTTTGGGCTGCTTACACACACCCTCTGGACTTGTTTGGGCCAATTGCAAATGTTCTACTTCCATTTTACAGAGGTTTGCTGCTGAGATCATCTGACCTTATGACTTGTGGGGTCCAACAATACCCAGATCTTGATGGAGAATTCTGTTTACATATTTATTTAATGTGCCATGGCCAGATGCTCAATCTCAACTTGGGCTCAGTAGCATTCAAGAAACTCCTTTTTAACAAATAAACTTTCTGTTTTAGGAAAGTTTTAGATTTACAGAAAAATTGAGAAGATAGCACAGGAAATTCTCGTATACCCCGTACCCAGGTTTCCTTGTTAAAATCTTACATTAGTATGGTAAATTTGTCATGATTAATGAAATAATACTGATACATTATTATTGACAAAAGTGCATCATTTATTTAGATTTTCCTTAGTTTTTACCTAATATCATTTTTCTCTTCCAGAATCCCACTCAGAATACCATATTACATTTAATCATCATGTCTCCTGAGGCTTCTATCGGCTATGGCAGTTTCTCAGATTTTCCTTGTTTTTGATAGTCTTGACAGTTTTGAAGAGTGGTGGTCAGATAACTTGTAAAATGTCTCTCAGTAGGGATTTTTCTGTTATTTTTCTCATGATTAGATAGAACTTATGTATTTTGGGAAGGAAGACCAGAGAGGGAAAGTGTAAATGTCATCACATCATATCAAAGGTATATGTTATCAACATGACATCATTGATGATGTTAACCTTGATAACTTGGCTGAGGTAGTGTTTGTCAGATTTCTCCATTGTAAACTTACTCTTTATTCCCCTTTCCATACTTGAGTCTTTGGAAGGAAAACACTACACGCATTCCATACTTAAGGAGTATGGAATAGACTCCATCTCCTGGAAGATCTATCTCCTGGAAGAAATATGTACATAAATTACTTGAGTTCTTTTGTGTGGGAGATTTGCCTCTTCTCCCTCATTTTTTTATTTATTCAGTCATGTATCTCTATCATTATGGACTCATGTATATGTTTTTTGTACTTTGGGTTATAATTACTTTACTTTATTGCAAATATTGTTGCAGCTTTGGCCATTAGTAGCTCTTTCAGTTGGCCCCTGTGTCTCTTTGACATACTCTCAACATTGTGGTTTTTTTTTTTTTTAAGAATTTATTTATTTTCAGGCACAACAAGATACTCCAAGATCATTTTGTATATTTACTTCTTGTCCCAGCCCTAGAATTAACCATTTCTCTAAGGCATCCTAGTTCCTTTTGTTGGAGAATGGTGTTAGAAGCCAAGATCTGTACTCTAGGTCTGTCAATTGCTACTGAGGTGTCATTGCTTCTAGGCCCTCTTGGCTGACTGAGCAAGGGAATATATGTGTGTATCCCAACCAGAGTATAAACACATATCTACAGATATTTCTATATGTATCTCTATCCATATTAAGCTAAAGTTGAGTTCATTCTGATGTCTCTAACTCTAATGGATTAACACATTAATCATTCTGGCCTTCTCTCAGGAACTGGTCTTGGAAAGGATTATGGTCCTTTCTGGTAGACAGCATAAATCCTTTCTCCAGAGCTGTAGGGCTTCGTGCAACATTCACATTAAATCCTTCCAAATACTCTACACGGCATTGTGGCATGTTTTTTTCTACCAAATACACCACACCCCTAGCATTATGTACCAAATCCTGCCAAGTCCTATTGTCCTAGTGTCAATGTTGCTTGTTCACAGCCTGGACTTGCTATAGAATGCCTTTTTCTTCCTTTGGGGCCCAATCAAAACCAGTATATCAGAGAGGCCGGCCCAGTGGTGTAGTGGTTAAATTTGCATGCTCTGCTTCAGCAGCCTGGGGTTCATGGGTTTGGATCCTGGGTGCGGACTTACACACCACTTGTCAAGCCTTGTTGTGGTGGCATCCCACATACAAAAAAACAGAGGAAGATTGGCACAGATGTTAGCTCAGAGACAATTTTCCTCAAGCAAAAAGAGGAAGATTGGCAACAGATGTTATCTCAGGGTCAATCTTCCTTACCAAACCAAACCAAATCAAAAAACTAATGTCTTAGAATCATCTGATAAATGGGTTGGAGCAGTATTCTAAAGTGTGGAATACACTAACTCTAAAATCTGAAAATAACTGTCAAGTGTTGTGCTTCTTTTATGTGGTAAGTGGTGCAAGGTAAAGATCTTATTCTTTTCACTGGATGGAATGCCCTTGTAAGCCCCAGGACACTAGATCCCCTGAAAATTTCCCTTATTTGAAAGGCCTCTGAATCTTTTTAGGGTTTACCTCCCATTCTTCAGTGCCCATATGGGCTTAACAAGTAATCCAGAGCATTTGCCAATTTTTGCCATTTGGTTCCAATTAACATGACATTATCAACATTCTGGACTAATGTGATATTCTGTAGAATGTCCAGAAGGAGCAGGAGCAGGAAAATGAACACAGTCCTAGGCCATGACAGTAAATGTATAGTCTTCCCCATCCTTTGTGAATATTACCTGCTTCTGTTCCTCCTTTTGTAAGCCATTTGGGAGGGGGAGAAGCATTTGCCTAATCAATTGCTACCTGGGCTCTGAGGTGAGGGGAGGTGCCACTGTCTGGGTTCCATGTTTGAGTGGGCCTGCTGGCTGGGCTCTGCATTTAAGAGGGGCTGCTGAGTGGTCTCCCTGATCAGGCTGGGCTGCTAGCTGTGCTTCTTGGTCAGGTGGGGCCACTAGCTGTGCTCTGCAGTCAACTCTGATCAGGTGCAGTCACAGGCTGGGTTCCCTTGCAGGGTGGCGCCACTTGTTGGACTCTACAACTGGGCAGGGATATGAGCTGGACCCTGCAAATGCTCCTAGTCAGGTGAGGTCTCAGGCTGTACTTCCCCATCAGATGGTGCCGCTATCTAGACTCTGTTCAGGTGGGGCCACAGGCAGGGCTTTGAGGTTGGACAAGTCCTCAGGCTGTGTTCTGTGATCAAGTAGGGATGCAGACTATACCCCAGAGTTGGGTGGGATTCCGGGAGGGATTTCATGGCCAGGTAGGTCTCTGGCTGTGCTCCGCTGTTGGGCAAGGTTGCTGGCTGGACTCTTTGGTTGGGAGGCACCTCCAGCTGTATCCTGCAGTTGGTTGGTGCTAGAGACTATTCTTCATGGTCAGGCAGGGCCATTGTCTAGGCTTTCTAGTCAGGTGGGGCTGCAGGCTATGCTTTGTGATTGGGTGGGGTCATCGACTGGGCCCCCTGCCTGGACGAGGCCACAGGCTGTGTTAGCAATCTAGCAGAGCTGTAGGCTAGACTCTGCTGTAGGCTAGGCGGTACCATAGTCTGGGTTCTGAAGTTGTTCAGGGTCACTGTTCAGGCTCCCTGGGTATGTGGGACCAGAGGCTATACCTAACAGTCAGGTGGTACGCCGGCCTGGCTTCCTGCTCAAGGGCGGCTATAGAATGGACTCTGCGGCTACCTGGATTCTCTGGTCAGGCTTGCTAGTTGGGTGGGACTAGAGGCTATACTTAGCAGTCGGGCAGGGGGTCAAATTTGCTTCTCTGCCTGGGTGGGAAGTAGAACGTGTTCCAGATCCAGTAAGGCTTGTTGGCTGGGACCCCAATCAGGCAGAACTGGCAACTGAGTTCCCTGGCCAGATGGGGGCACTGGCTCTGCTCTGCAGATGGGCAGAGCTGCTTGCTGGGATCTGTGCTCAAGCACCCTGAAAGGAGGAATGTAGTCTGAGATCCAAACTCTGTTTGCTGTAAACCCGCCTGCTTCTCCATCTCTTTCCAGTGGTCAAGCCCTGCAGAGTCCCCTGGTGATCCCTGTGAGATCTGAGTGGGCCTCCAGGGAAGCATCCCACATTGCAGGGGAGCTAGATGTCAGCCTTGAACTCTCTTTTTCCCACTGGGGAAACTGTAGGCCCAGGGAGGCCTGTTGGTTTGGTGCTACGCGAGCTGTGGGAGGGCAATGCGGACAGAGTGCAGCCACTCCTCTTACCCTTCTGATGTGGTCCTTCTCAGTCCCTGTGGTCCAGAGGAGTGCTTCAACCTTACTCTTGGGCTCTGGGATGTTCTCAGTGGTGCCTTGTCTATGAATAGTTGCTGGTTGGTCTTATGAGGGGGATTGAAGTCAGCAATGACCTATGTCGCCATCCTGATGATGTCACCCAGAAACATTATTTTCATGATAATTATATTACCATTGTGAAGGAGACTGTTGTTTATTCTATATGTCAGGGAGATCACCTAAATATGGAAATAAAAGTTGTAGTCACTTTCTATTGGAGGCTCAGAGCTTAATTTAACTATAGCATCCTGGTCAGCAAGCTTCAATTATTACCCTGTACTGAAAATTACATGACTCTGTGCCAGGAAATGTGTGGTTAGTTAGTTAGAATATTCATTCTGAACCCCCTACTGTTTCTGCTGAGAGAGATATTTTCCTTGTTTAATTTAATAAATAAAACTGTACTAAATATAAGTGAAATTTGGATATTTAGGTATGTGACCCCATTCAATCTGTCATAGAAGGGCAGTGAGATAATCATGCAAAATCAAGTTAGTATGTATGTCTTTGAAACTTGTTTCTATTTATTCTTTATGTAGTGTAAGTTAGTCACGAGATTGGCTAACTCTCTGAATTTGCTTTCTTTTTAAGATGTATGCCGTACACATGTTAATATGTCTAAATGGTCCTTTTTCCAATTTTCCTGATTTTTGATTCATGTGCAAAGTTGTGAAATCAGATTGAATCGCCTAAATGAATCCTCACACTCCCCCAAACTTCCTGTGTGTTTTCACCCTGTCTGTTTGAACGTTTATATTTAGAATTCTCCAACATGCCTAAGGAGTAAGAAATATACAACAGAAACATCTGTTCCTCTTGGCAAAATCATTTCATGCTTTTTTACTTTTGCAGGGTCAAGAAAAATACCTAGGGATTGTTTTCACGTCTGAGGGGTTTAACATTTCTTCTTTGTAATCTTAGCCTTATTGCAATGATTTAAACACACACATACACACACGCACCGTGCACACACACTCAAGAGACAGAAAAATGTACACAATGGTTGAATCAATAGAAACAATTGTTTTCCTTTTTCAGTATGTGATTTTTCCTTAGCAGTTTTACCAGCTTGTTAAGAGAAAAGAAACCACCCTTTACCTACCCAGTCCATCTTTCTACTGTCCCATCCCCACTCTTACTCAGCCCACCTTTACATTTTACAAGCATGAAAGAAATGTTTTAAAAATAAAAGCAAATATTCTTTGACGTCAGAGAAATATTCTTTATCTGGTTGCTCCCCAGTTAGCTAGGGTCAAAACTGCAAAGCTTATTTACATCTTTTGGCAGGGCTGGAGGCCGAACTCACTTTTTAGAAATATATTGTAAAGGTTGCAACTGGATGTGTGGTTCCTGTTAGTTTCTGCTGGGCAAGGCCTCAAGCACACGTTTCCCATTCTGAGTGGCCTTTGAGGGGGTGCCTTAGGGGAAGAAGAAATGGCAATTTTAACATCCATCCTCCCTGTCTAATTCCCTCTTCAAAAATTTAAAATCTGTCTAAGCCTGTGGGGCCAATTAATTTTTTTGAAGGCTAAGAATAGCCCCAGGACAAGATAAAGCCTTTAACATTATTATTAATTTTACAGTGGATATCTCTAACATGTTATTGTCTTTTGTTTGATAGAAATAAAACTGTTGTCAACTGTGCTGGGCAAATCATAAAGGTCTTGCTAATGGGAAGTGGCTTTAAAAGACAGGGGATGTGAATATTAAGTTAATTGTGGTTTGAACAGGAACCTCAAACTGCTAGATCTAAAACTGCCAGGCATAAGAACTAATAATCAAATATTTATCTAAGGTGTATTGTGTTAAGTAACTGTAAAAGGTGTACCAATCCCAACTTTTACAATTAGAGTGAAATGAGTCTGTCATTAAAAACATTGGCTTGGGGGGAACATTTTTAGAGCACACGTTACTATTAATAAAACTGAGATAATCTATTTAAAGCAGCTAATTTAATCCTTGCCACCTTGTAAGCACTCAGTAAATAGTAGCAATTTTTATTGCTTTAATCGCTGCAATTCTCAGGCCATAATTCTTGAATAAGAATTATGATTTTTTAATATGACTAAATTTAATTTTAATTTTTGAGCCACCATTTACCAGGTGCCAAATATTAAATTTAACAAGTTGATCTTCACCTCAATTCATGGAGTTGTTTTTCTTGGGGACTTAAGACCAAGGCCTAGGCTTGGGAGACAAGATATGTTTAACAAAGATGGTCGTGTATTTATGGTGGTTTCTGCCATAAAGTCCTCATTCACTTCTGCTCATTGATGGCGGCTCCACAAAGACCATTGGTTCATTTTGACATGTAGTTTCATCTTGCCACAGTAGCCTTCCAGGTCTACCAGATTAAGATGCCGTATTTGTCTGCTCCTGGCTGCAGAGGAAAACACTTTGTGGCTGCCTGATCCATGATGGGTGCAAACAGGGATTCCATCAAGTTGTCTCAGGACTGACTGCCTAGAGAGCTCATGGGGATATTTCTTATGCTCTCATACCAGGCTGGAAAGGGGAGAACTCTGATTCTTGATTCTTCCTGGGCCCTAACTGAAAAGGTGGTTCAGTCTCCCTTCTGCTCTTGAGTTCCCCAAACTAAAATCCATCAGCAGTTCCCATCCTCACTCCAAGATTGTTCCGGGGAGACAAAGTGCCTTCTAGGGAACAACCAGCATTTAAACCCTTGTTTTGTTTCTTTCTCTTTAACTTTTCTGGACCAGTTTTATCCAGTCTCAGGTGTGGGGGAAGAAATGAGATAGCAGAGGTCCCCCCCAAAATTAATTCTGACTGTTTAGTTTTCTAAATCACTAATAAATTTAATTTCTAAATAATTTAGGATTTTGAAACTAAAAAGTTTTGGCTTTTGAAGTGAAAGGATTTTTCTTGTCTTTTTGCTGTAATCAAATCAATAAATAAAGCCTGGGTGCATGGGAAAAGGTAAAAGCCGAATCAACACCTCAAAATATTACCCTGCTACATGTGTGTTGTACTCAATGATGACTATCTTTTACTGCCTGCCAATCACCTAATAGTCGATGAACAAGTGTTTTAAAAAACAACATTCCCAAATTCAAACAAAAGTAAAGGTAGACATTTTTTATCTTTAATTTTGGCAATAAAGAAATGTCAACAATGTTACAGACCAAATAAAAATCAAATTAACATCTTTCTAAATTCCAGTGTTGCCTTCCCCCTTCTGTTTAAGATGCTCAAACTAACTGAGAAAATTGCATGGAGTTTTGAGCTGGTTAGATGCCTTCATGTGAATTAGGAAGGGATCTACCATGGAAATCTTAGGATTTTAAATAATAGGTAGAGATGTAAGAAAGTAATATGTTCTCATTTTAATAGGTCAAAACCAAAATCAGTTATAGATAGCAAAAGATGTAAATTTTCTTATTAAGAGTTTGCTTCTTTGAGGGCTATATATAAATTCTATTTTAAAATTAGCCAGTGTCTGATCGGGTATATTTGATAAATTCAGCCCCTAATAGGGTATTTAATAATATCTCAATAAATCTAAGAAAAAGTCCAAATATCTGAATGGGGCTTATAAGACTCTCCATGGTCTTCTCCAGCCTCGTTTGCCACCTCTCTTATCCTCCACAGCCCCTGACACTCTAGATACGGGGTCTCTTCAGTTTCCTTCATCTGCCAAACTTGTTATTACTCCTGAGTTTTACAACCTGCTGTTTTCTCTGCCTGGAATGTTTTTTCTGCTTTATCTTGCCTTCCTTACAAAAATCAACCCATGCCCTATCCTTACCTATCTCTTCTGAACTAATACTCATGTTACCACTTCGATGTCATATCCTCTAGGGAGCCTTCTAATTATCAAGTGCCTATGCAGTGCTACCTATTTCCCATTATAGAATTTATTTCATTCTGAGGCACTCACTTTTAAAAATATCTTTTGTAACAGCTTTATTGAGATAAAATTCACATAGCATACAATTCACCCATTTAAAGTGTACAATACATTGTTTTTTAGTATATTCTCAGAGTTGTGCAACTGTCACCACAATCAACTTTAAAACATTTTCATCACCATAAAAAGAAACCCTGCACACTTTATTTATCATCCCCCAACTCCCCTAATCTCTGCAGGCTCTAGGCAACCACTGATTCACTTTCTGTCTCATAGATTTGCCTATTTTGGAAATTTCATATAAATTGAATTACATAAAATGTAGTCTTTTGTGACTAGCTTCTTTTATTTAGAGTAATGTTTTCAAAGTTCAGTCACACTATAGCGTATTACAGTACTCCATTCTTTTTTATGGTTGAATAATATTCCATCATATGGAGATACTACATTTCATTTATCCATTCGTCAGTTGATAGACATTTAGGTTGTTTCATATTTTTGCCTATTATGAATAATGCTTCTGTGAACAATCACATATAAGGTATGTTTTTTTTAAACATGTATTTTGATTTCTCTCTCTTGCATATATATACTTAGGAGTGGAAACATTAGATCCTGTGGTAACTTGATAGTTAACATTTTGAGGAACTGATAAACTGTTTTCCAAATTGACTGCATCATTTTAAAATCCCACCAGCAGTGTGTCATTCAATTTTCCACATTCTCACCAACATTTTTTATTGTCTGTCTTTTTTGTCTCTGATAGCTAATGATGCTGAGCATCTTTTCATGTGCTTATTGGCTATTGGTACATCTTCTTTGGAGATGTATCTATTCAAATCCTTTGCCCACATTTTAATTGGATTATCTGTCTTTTTATTTTTGAGTTGTAAGTATTTATGTATTCTGGATATATGGCCCTTATCAGATGTGTGATTTGTATGGACATAACTATATTCTGTTTATCCATTTGTCAAATGATAGACATTTGGGTTGTTTATACCTTTTGGGCATTTTGAATAATGCTGCTATGAACATTCATCTACAAGTTTTTGTGTGGAATATATTTTCATTTCTCTTGGGTACCTGGGAGTAGAATTGCTGCCAAGTGGTAACTTTGCATTTAACATTCTGAGGAAATGCCTGGCTATTTTCCAAGTGGCTGTGGCATTTTACATTCTCACCAGCAGTGAAATAAGGTTCTGATTTTTCCATATCCCTGCAAACACTTACTTTGTCTTTTTGATTATAGCTATCCTTTTGAGTGTGAAGTGATAGCTCATTGTGGTTTTGATTAGCATTTCTCTGATGGCAAATGATGTTGCATACCTTTTCATGTGTTTATTGGCTATTAGTATATCTTCTCTGGAAATATGGTGTTCACTTTTATAGTAATCTGCCTACGCAAAATGAATGAAACCCATTTTAGACTTACCACCTCAGACCACAAACTGGCACTCAACATTGTTTCATAAATTTAACAAAACCATAACCAAAACCCCTTTAGGCTTTTTTCGTAGAAATTGACAAGCCAATTCTAAAATTCATGTGGAAATGCGAAGGACCCAAAATAGCCAAACCAGTTTTGAAAGAGAAAAACAAATTTGATGAACTAAAATTACCTGACTTCAATGCATTATAATGCTGCAGTTATTAAGAAACTGTGTTATTGACCAAAATATACACAAATATACCAATGGAAAAGAATAGAGTGTATAGAAATAGACTTACACATATACGCACAACTGGTTTTTGACAAAAGTGCAAAGACAATTTAGTGGGGAAAAGAAGAGACTTTTCAACAAATAGTGCTGGAGCAATTGTGTATCCACCCCTTTCCCAAAGCTTTATACTTTGCAACAATATGAACATTTACTCAAAATGTATCATCCATCTAAATGTAAAACCTAAAACTATAAAACATCTAGGAGAAAACATTGGAGAAAATATTTGTGATCTTGAGTTAGGCAAAAATTTCTTAGATATGATACCAAAAGCATAATCCAAAGAGAAACATTGTTAAATTTGACTTTACCAAAATTTAAAAATTTCTGCTCTTTGAAACACCCTATTAAAGGAAAGAAAGGACATGCCATAGATGGGGACAAAATATTTACAAGTTACATAATACGTAAAAGACTTGCATTATATATGAATATTTAAGAAACTCTCAAAACATAATGAGAAAACAAAGAACCTAAGTTTTAAAAATGGTGAAGTAATATGAACAGACACTTTGCCCAAGAAGACCATGAAATGATACTCTATGTCATTAGTTGTTAGGAAAATGCAAATTCAAATCACATTGATATACCCCTATAAACCTATTAGAATGTCTAAATTTTAAAAGACTGACTATGTCAAGTGTTGGTGAGAGCAGGGAACATTTAGAAATTTCACACCCTGCTTATGGAGATGTAAAATGTTACAACCACTTTGGAAAACAGTTGGCAATTAACTTTTAAAAAGTTAAAAAGCGGTTAACTTTTTCTAAAGTTAAACCTACTCCTACCATATTGGTCAGCCATTCCACTCCTAAGTATTTACTTCAGAGACAGGAAAGCATATGTCTGTACAAAGACATGCATATGCATGTTCACAGCAGCTTTGTTTGTAATGGCTTAAAAGTGAAAAGAGGCCAAATGTCCATCAACAGTGAATGGATACACAAATTGTGATATATTCATGCAACTGATTTTTAATCAGCAATAAAGGCAAATAAACTACTGATACACAAACAAAATGAACGGATATTCTCAAAATAATTATGCTGAGTGACAGAAGCCAGGCCCCACCAAAATACGTCTATATGAGTCCATTTATATAAATTCTCTCTAAACTAATCTTCAGAGAGAGAAAAAGGATGACATACAACATTTGCTGAAAGTTGGTAGCTATGTAATGCTCCTCTTTCCTTCAAAATTTTAGATATGTAACCACATGCAGTCTGAATGGCTATGGATACAATTAAGATAGGAATTTATTTAGCCAATATCATCAAAACTCTAAAAGTCAAGTCACCTGGCAATTTTTTTAAAATTATTTTCAACTCAATAGTTCTTGGATGGTGTCTTCCCAGAACATGTCAGAGCTTTTACAGCTCTTTGACACCTCTCCTAAAGTTTTTGGCAAGTTCTTCTGAGCAGTAGATAAATGGAAAGGACAATAAAGGAGACCATATTGAAACACTAAAATTATGGAGCAGGAGTTTGAGCTTTATGAAGATTTAAAACAGGTGGGAAAAGAATGAAAATACACTCGTAAATATATTCCCCAGTCAAAAGCAGTCAGCCAGTCCAAAAAGTATGCATGAAAGCCTGTGTGATTTCTAGTACTCTTGGCATCTGCCTATACTACTGGTTGAAACAGGCAAGCGTTGTTATTTCCCTGATGATGATTATTGAATGTGGACATGACCATAAGGCAAGGTATTGGATCAATGAACGGGTACACACAGGAGACATATTTTAAAGATTACTTCTCTGTAACATACAACCAATTTATAGGCTTTAAACTGCAAGGGCCTTTGTTCAGAGTCCAGTAATACTCAGCACGTAAAACATCAAAAACAATATATGGTTGTCAAAAGCAACCATTTGAAGTAGCAGGGAGAGAATGAGTGAGAGACGTACTAGCTTTTTATGAATATAGTAATGCTATGTATTTGTCATACTTTTCACTGAATTTAATGCTGCCCTATTTAGACCTTAGTCTTTTTGTATTTTGTGCCACGAGTGTTAGAAACGCATTCTTAATACTGAGTCTTTCGAGAAATAGGAAAATAGAAAGAACAAAAATTGAATAACTAACAAAGAGAACATGAACATTAAAAGATTCCTACAATAGGAAAAAAAACACATACAAAGGCAAAAACATACCAATAATTAAGTAATAAAAATAAATATTAAAGAATTCTTAGAGTTTTCTGGCTCAATAACAATGATTTTTTTTTATTGGGGAATTTCATACAAAGGAGATAGGGAAAATATCTTTAGTGCATTAAAAGTGATGTCAGGAAATTATGTAAGTATTTTTTAAGACCAGAAAAGCCATTTTCACTGAGCCATTTAAGCAATGTCTGTTCTTACCACAGATCCACATCGTACTTTTTATGAGACTGATTATGCACTAGGAACTCTGTAATGTGTCTGCTTCTTTCTCCATCCCTCTCATTCTTTCTCCGTGATTTAACAAAATGGCCTTTCTCTCGTAATCAGACTAGTTGCCTTGTTCTCTATTTTCTCTCTAGAGCCTCTGTCTTTTCCCTCTCTGCTTTGAATTCCTATTTCATTTACCTGTATAAGACATTTTAATACATAATCTATCATTTTGATCACTCCAATTTCAAGTACTGGTCTCGTCTTCCCTAAACCCATGAACATTATGAGGACAGAGGCTATGGGTATATTCATTCTTGTTTTTCCCAGTGGTAACTTGTTTAACAACAAAACCTAAGAAGTCATTAGGTACAGATAAAAGAGAATATATAGGGAAAAGACCTGTGTTCTTGGACAATAACGTGGGAGGGATACGTAGAGCTTCTAATTTCATCTTTTTAAAGATATCTTAAAACCCATTACTGGGCCATATCCTTGAGAATATGATCCTCTATTAGAGGAGGGTTTAAATGGTATCTTGAGTTTGAGAAATGACAAAAAAATGCCCCTAAGAGTTAGAGATGCTTATGGAAAGTAATGAAGATAAAAATACTGCAATTTCAAAGCTATGAGCAGGTTTTCTGCGTAATAATGTGTAAAACTAGAACATGTATTTGAAAGGACATGGTTCCTTTGTTCTAGCACCCACCCCGAATCTGAACACTGGCTGTTGTAAACATGAAGTTGAACCATGACCCATAACAAGTAATAGGGTTTTACATAGACTATCAACCTGTAGGAGCTAATTTTTTGTGAACTATTGCTTGTATTATAAGTGGAATTTTACTCCTGCAGAATCCTTTAGAACTCCAGCTTTCAATGTTACTGTGTGTGTTTATAAACAAATATATATTTATTACTGAGAATGATAGTAAGATAACATACTGCATCCTGACTCGGGATCCTAACATATATTTTCATGAGTTAATGTCTTTATATGAATAAAAAAACTTTGCAAAACAATGTTATCTCTAGTTACATGAATTGAACACTGATATTTTCTTTCCTTTCTTGGTCTATACTGCCTATAATATGGTGACAAAATAATATCTGTTTATATGACACAGAGTGGGATAGAAATGAAGTATCATGAAAACATATCTCTTCTCTTGAAATATACTACCTATCAAAATATACATTTAGTCTCTAGTGCTTAGAACATCATATTCTTTACAGACAGTAGGGAAAAGAGAATAATTTGAGAAAGTAAATTCTCTCAATAGAGAAATTGTGTGTTAGAAATTTAGGGATTGTATCATTCTCAGAGTATAAAACTGTTTTCATTATGAAATCTTCACAGCACAAATTTACTAGTGTGCTAATACATGCAATCTTACTAGGATGGTAATATGAAGTATAAAACAGCTTTTCCAAATGAAACATATAATGAGGTCTCTACATTTTATGTTTGTCCGCTTTAAATACTCTTTGCTTCCAAATAATTCAAAGAATTTTCAAATCTTCTTCATTGCATATTTGCATGCAACAGCTATAACAAAGACTAGTATAGTTGTGTTGTATTGGCCACATGAATTCCATAAACTGTGTTGCCATTGATGATGCAATTTTCTGAAATAGTGAAGAAACTTAATAAATTCCAAATAAAGTTTAATCTTCCCTTGATTTACATGATATTTACATTACTGAAAATTGTAGTTTATAAATTCATCAAAAATGTGTAAAACACAGGTAGTGTTAAACTCAGGAAGTTATAAACTGATTACCAGCTACATGAACATTTTCTAGGATGTTAGACTGTTATACAGGCCAGGAAACAATTCTTTGTGGTTAGAGACTGTCCCACACGTTGCTTAACCTCTAGCATCTCTGCTCATTGTCAACTTAATGACAATACCACCCCCCCCCCCACCATTCATTGTTGTAAAATTATGAAAGAAAATCTGGAAATTTTTGAAAATGTCCCATGCAACATAGTAATGCCCAAAGAAAACTACAATTCTTGGACTACATTCATCACCACTACCCCACCATTGTTGGCCCTTGCCTATGGCTATCAGAGTCACAAAGGTTATAAGAGAAGAATATCAGCAAGAAATTTTGTAGATTAAAAAATCTTCATAAAATTTGGAGGACTTGTTACTTAGATTTAGAGAGTACATAGGCTTTAGATAGTCAGGGAAAATAACTGTATATATAGCAAAAATATGAGAAAAAGCACAAAAGTGAATATGATGTGATTAAAGATGTACAAAGCAAAAGTCTATAAAATACAAAATAAAAATAAAGTTTAATATCAGTTAGGGCCTGATTATCTGTAGCCTTAAATTGGTATTGAGCAAAGGATTTCTGGTTGCAAACAGAAGATTAACTAAATGTGGTCATTTACTCTTACTGTTAAACCTACATTAAAATGGGTGTGTACACACACACACACATGCATACTTTTGTCAGGACAAAAGAGAGAACAACTGGTGAGGGATTTAAATGATATCAAGTCACTGGAAGTGTGGTTACTGATATAAGAGAGGCAAGGAAGCCACAACTTGGGTATGTGTAGAATGTGATGCCAAAAATAAGAATTCAAGTCATAGATGTTATGTTCCCTGACAATGGAATGAACTATGAGAATAATAACAACAACAAAAAAAATCTAGAAAATCCTCAAATAAAAATATAGCTATAAAATTCCCTATCTAAACTCTTCTATATAACTCATGGGTCAAAATCAAGAGGGAAATTAGAAACAGTTTTGAATGAAATTAAAATGAAAACACAACATATCAAAATTTGTGGGATTCTGCTAAAGCTGTACTTGAGGGAAATTTTAGCACTAAAACACTTTAATATCTGAAAAAAGATTGATCTCAAATCAATAAATTAAATTTATACCTTAAGAAACTAAATCCAGTCCTGATAAAATCTCCCAGAAAATGAGGAATAAAAGGCAATTTCTTCAATCCCATAAAGGGCACTAGTGAAAAGTCTACGGCTAACACCAATTTAGGGGAGAAAGACTGACTGTTTTTCTTCTAAGATCTAGAATATGGAAAAATGATGCCTGCTCTCATAACATATTCCACCTTATATTTGAGGTTCTAGCCAGTAAAATAAGATATGAAAAGAAGTACAAGGCATCCAGATTGGAAAAGAAGAAGTAAATCTATCTTTATTTGTAGATGAAACAAATGTCTCTATGGAATATCCAATGGAACATAAAAAAAAAAAAAAAAAAACCCAAAACCTACCAGAACTATAAAGTGATCTTAGCAAGGTTGCAGGACACAGATCAATAGCAAATAATCAAGTGTACTGCTATAAATAGCAGAAATTATTGGCAATTGAAATTAAATAAATATTATAAAAAACTATGAAATATTTAGAGATAAATATTATAAAAGATGTATAAGATCTGTACACTGAAAACCATAAGGCATTGCTAAAAAAGAAATCAAGACCTAAATACACAAAGTTGGCATACTGTATTCAAGTATCAGAAAACTCAATGTTATTAACATGTCAAGTGTCTCCAAATTGATTTATAGATTTAATGCAAACCCAGTCAAATCCTAGCAAGATTTCTTTCTGTAGAAATTGACAAGCTGACTCTAAAATTGACATAGAAATACAAAGGACCTAAAAGAGCCAAAACAACTTTAAAAAGAACACATTTGGAAGACTAATATTCCTTTATTTCAAGACTTGAAATTATATGAGGCCACCATAGTCACACCAGTGTGGGATTGGTATAAAAGATAGGCAAATAGATCAATGGAGTAGAAGAGAGTCCCAAAGTAGATTCACTAATATAGAACTGACTTTCAACAAAGTTTTAAAGACTATTCATGGGAGAAAGTTAGTCTTTTCAACAAATGATGCTGAAATAATTGTGTGTATATATATATATTAAAATGAGGGAACTACAATCCACACTTCACGCTGCACATAAAAATTAACTTAAAAATGATCATAGACCTAAATATAAAACCCAAAATTGTACAACTTCTACTAGAACACATAGGAGAAAAATCTTTGTGATGTTGGGTTAGTCAAAGCTTTCTTCATTTGCACAATCCATAAAGGGAAAGAAAAAAGATATGTTGGATTACATAAAAAATAACACCTTCTGCTCTTTAGAGACACTCAAGAGAATTAAAAGATAATTCACATAGTGAGAGAATATATTTGCAAATCATATAACTGATATAAAATACTTTTATCTAGAATATATAAAGAGCTCTCAGGACTCAATAATGAAAAAACAAACAACCTAATTCTGGCAATGTATTTGAAGAGAAACTTCACAAAAGAAGATATATGAATGGCAAATATGCATATGAAAAGATGTTCAACACTGCTATCATTAGGGAAATGCAAATTAAAACCACAATTTGACACAACTATAAACTTATCAAAAGTTAAATGACTATAGTATAAAATACTATACCAACTATTGAAGAGACTATAAACTGGGACTGTCATGCACTGCTGGTGAGAATGTTAAATGGTACAACCACTTTGCAAAACTGGTAGCTTCTTAAAAAGTTTAACAAACACCTACTATCTGATGTAGCCATTATATTCCAAGATAGTTACCCAAGAGAAATAAAATCATATGTTCAGGGGCTGGCCTGGTGTCATAGCCATTAAGTTCACTTGCTCTGCTTTGGCAGCCCAGGGTTCATGGGTTCGGATCCCTGGTGCGGACTGATGCACCGCTTGTCAAGCCATGCTGTGGTGGCATCCTATATAAAGTAGAGGAAGATGGGCACAGAAGTTAGCCCAGGGCCGGTCTTCCTCAGCAAAGAGAGGAGGATTGGCAATGGATGTTAGCTCAGGGTTAGTCTTCCTCACACACACACACACACACACACAAAATATGTCCATATAAAACTTGTACACACATATTCATAGCAGATTTATTTTTTCAACAGCTAAATCTGAAATCAACGCAAATGACTATTTATAGGTGAATAGATAAACATATTGTGATATATCAATACAATAAATATTTCCTAGCAATAAAATGGAATTAATACACACAACAATATAGGTAAATCTCAAAATAATTATGCTGAGGAGAAAAATCCAGATTAAAAAAAAGAATGCATACTCTATGATTCCAATTTATTGTTTCATAAAATGCAAACTAATATATAGTAACAAAAAGCAGATTAGTGGTTTCCTAGGGATGGATGGGGGAGAAGGGTGAGAGGAAGAGATTACAAATGGGCGTGAGGAAATTTGAGGGAACAGATATAATCCTTATCTCGATTGTGGTGATCATTTTCCAGGTATGTATGTATGTGTAAGTGTATAAATATATACCTTTAATTGTACATTTTAAATATATGTGGTTTATTAAATATTAAAATACCTCAATAAAAATATTTAAGGACACAATTAATTGTTGAAGACATAATTACTGGTAATTTTCCAAAGCTGATGTATACTTGTACCTTTGTGCCACAAATTTAACAAACACTATGAACCCAAGCAGGTTAAACCCACAAAAAAACCCCTGGTGCATCAAGGTAAAATTGCTTAAGTGAGAAATAAAAAGAGAAAGTCTGGAAAGCAATTAAAGAAAAATAGACACATCATCTTTAAAGGAGTAAAATTAAGATGGTGGATTGTTGGACAAAAATAATGGAGCAATACTCAGTGGAAGGTTATGTTTACAATGCTGAAAGAAAAAACATACAAAACTGCCATCCTAGATTTCTATACCTAGCAAATTGTCCTTAAAAAAATTACAAACAAACATAATGAAGATAAAAATAAATAGGATGCATCAGAATACCCTCAATAAATTTCCTCAAGAGATTCCTTATAATCTCACCCTCCCACGCTTCTCCCCCATCCATCCCCAGGAAATCAATGATCTGCTTTTCATTACTATAGATTAGTTTGCATTTTATGAAACTTTATAAATTGGAATCATAGAGTATGTATTTCTTTAATGTGCATTTTGAAATATAGGCAGGAAAAAAAATCCCATCCTTAACTAAGGAATGACAATGATCTTTTTGCAAACTTTTCCAGAGAATAAATTAATGAGAAACCACCCGCCACCATAGCTAAACTTAAACTACTGACAACATTAAGTTATGACAAAAATATAGGGAAATTGGAACTCTTACATACTCCTGGTGGGAGTTAAAATTAAAATAGTCACTTTGGAAAACTGAAAGTATTTATTATAGTTTATCCTGTAATCCAAGAGTGGAAACTCTTGGATATGTATCTAAAATAAATGCATACATATGTCCAGGAAAGGTCATCTGTAAGAATATTCATTGCAGCATTATTTAAAATAGCTAAAAACTGTATAGAAACCAAATCTCCATTAATATTAGGATGGATAAGTAAATTGTGATATATTCACATAATAAATAACAGCAATAAGAATGAATTAGTTATAAATGCACACAAAATCATAGATACATGTCACAAATACTACTGAGTAAACTAAGAAAACACAAAAGAGTACATAAATATGATTCTACTTATGTAAACTTTAAAAGGAGCTAAAGGTATTCATGTTTCTTAAAAGAATTTCTTTCATTTGTGCACTTTTCTTTATGTATGCTATACTTTAATTTTCAAAGTTTTTTAAAGTGACATTCTAGTATAAAATAAAATCAATCAAATAATAAGAAAAAGTTCTTGGGAAATGAACATATAATAGCAAAGAAAATCAATAGAATGTTTTAATAATAAAGTTCAAAAAATCTCACTGATGTATAACAAAATTAAACTTTATGGAAAATAGATGGTAAATGTCAAGAAAATCAGAGTATTAGTGCGGGAACCAACATCTAGTACTAGGGATACTAGACAAGGAGAAGAAAAAATTGAAGTGGAATATTATCAAATAAATAATGCTAGGGAAAAAAATTAGAATTTAGGAGTACACGTCCCCAGATTAAAAAGTCTCTTTGAGTCTTTAGCACTGTTAATAAAGAATCACCAGCAAGTTATGTTACAAAATTTCAGAACATCAAAATATGAAAGCAAAATTCCAAAAGTTACCAAAAAAAATGAAAGCCATATACAAAGTATCCAGATTTAGAATGGCATTGTTAGCAATACTGTAATATAGGGAATAGTGGCACAAACCTTCAAAATCCTATATTAAAATGCTTTTTAATGTATATACATTCTATACTAAAACTATCAATGAAGTTGAAGGTGGAAGAAATAATTTTCAGCCATTAAATTCCTCAAAATATTTAGTTCTCATGCAAACTTTGTCAGGTGATATGGTAAAACAAGAGAGCAAACCAAGTAAGAAGAGTATATGAAATTTAAGATAGAGGGCCCACCACAGGAGAGAAATGAAGAAAAATATCAGAATGCTAGTTGGGCAGCAGAAAGAGAGCAATTCTAGTGGAAAAAAAGAGGGCTTCTAAGTGGGGTTCCTGGGGAAACAAAAATGGAACAAATGTGATCAAGCATAATGACTTACAATATTAAGTAAAAGACAGAGGTCCTGGCACACGTGAAACAAAAGCAACGATACACTGAAAAGTAGGACAGCTTGTTTTCAGTGTCCTTTTCTGATTTTCCCTTATATCCAAATGTTAGAGTGCCCACAACCCAGTATTTTCACCCCTTCTCTAACTAAGGATTATAGCTTTAAATACTGTTGAGAAATTTTAAATACCACTCTACATCCCAGACTTCTCTCATTAACTCCAGATTCACATTTTTACTACCTACTCTACCTATCTACTCGAATAAGTAATAGACATTGAAAATCTAACATAACAAAAACTGAAATCCAGATCTTCCCCCCAAAACCTGCTTCATCTGCCACCTTCCTTAACTCAGTTGACGATGGTTTTATCCTTCCAATTGATTGAGGCAAAAAACTCAGAGTAATATTTGATTTGTCCTTTTATCTTATACCCCAAATCCAACCCATTAGCATATATACTCTCATAGCTACTTTCAAAATTTAACCCAGAATCTATTTCTTAGTGGAGCTTCTCTCCTGCTACTATTGGACTCCATAAACCGCTGAAATGGTTTCCTAATTGATATTCTTTCTTTAGCTCTTGATTTTCCTTCATTCTATACACCACACAGAAGACAGAATGCAACTTTTAAAACGTAAATATAGTCATAAGATTTGTCTGTTAAAAACCATACAAAACCCCAGTAAATTCTCAAATACTTACCATGGCCTACTAAAGACACTAAATGACCAGGTCTCTGGCTGTAACTCATTTTTTATTGCCTTCCTCCCTCCCATTTACTCACTGAGCTTCAACTCCACTGACAGTGCTTTTTCTAGAATATATGAACATCCCCTGAGGTCTATGCCAGTTATTTCCTTCTTATCCTATCTAAAATAGCAATTCCCTCCAGCATCCTCATAATATTTATTGCTTTCTCACACTGAGTTACATATTGGGGTCTGTGTTTTGTTTATCACTGTCTCTTTCGTTTTAATTCAAAATGTAAGATCATCAAGGGTGGGGATTTTCTCTCTTAACTGTTGTGTTTCTACTGTTCAGAACACAGTGTAGACATTCAGTAAATATTTGTTGAATAGGTCATCTTATTTTCTCGTGTGATGATGCAACATGTAAATATGACTTACTCCTTTGTTACCTGTGGTTAAGAGCTAGTTAGGCTCAAAGTTTTGCTCTATGAAATGGAAACAGAATAACTGTAAAATTGTTTCAGAATCCCCATGCTCTCTATTCTGTTTGGCAAGATTCTTCCACGGTTCCACGTAACAAGAGGGGAGAGATAGTTATCTCAGTCACTTAGAGAGGGAGATTATGTAGGATGTCACACAGGCAAACCAATATTCATCCAACCTGCTGACACACTCAAGTAAATTAGTTTTTGTTATTGCTTTGGAGGATGGGCCTTATGGGTTTTCTCCTTACATTCCATGGACTCAGTCTTGAGTACAAATGGGCCTAAGTGTGAGAGAGAATCAGTGGGAGCAAGCAAGTAAGATAAGAACAGAGCCTTTCCAGTAACTAATTTGACTTCTAAATTATTCAAATATCTGCCTTTAGATAGCTATTAGGGAACAAACAGCAACCAACAAGTGGTTTCTATTTAGTGATGATGAACAAATCCACCGATGTGTTTCACATACATCTCTCTTATTCTTAACCTAATGTTTTATTTAATGTGTAAAGAGTTAGTCATCATTCAGAAATATTGCAATGTTAAAACAACTTAAACATACTTTAAACACAGTATCCAAAATACTAGAAATTTTTCTTCATTCACATAATTATACTAAAAACATTATTGATGTTTTTCTTTGTGGTAAATTAAAACAGGGAGGTGAGGAGAAATAGACATAGCTCATTATTTAGGGGCAGTAAGAAGAAAATCAATTATACAAATGGATAAGTAATATTTGGTTTGCTTTTCCCCTTCTGATGTATGTGTGCTGTATCAATCACAGTATGAAAAGGGAATTGTCCTATATGTTTTATTTCTCCCTAGTGATAAAACTGTTTCTTGATCTAATGTTCTCATCACCTTGTTGACCAATGCATAGTAAGGTCCTTCAAACATTTTGAAGATGTTAACAGGCAAATAGTTTTCTCCTAAAGAAGGAATGGATGAACCTTAGCTTAGTGAAATTCTTGCACTTTTGCAGATGTCAATACCCTCAGGAAACTCATAAACTCCATTACATTGATGGAAAAACAAAGATAAATTATCCCCCTCCCCCCACCTGGGCCATTACACCAGCAGTCTTTGCTGTTTTTTCCTTTTTAAAATTTAGAACGATCACTTCAAATTTATTATAGAAATTTGCTTAATTGTTTTATACAATTATCTAAGTGAACAATTAGTTTAAATTATACCATATTTCTTAGCAATATTTTGCCATCACTGACATTCTTTTGGTATTCTAAGTATGGTGTTGATAGGAAACAATCTGAAAAAGTTAATGAAACTGGACTGATTGATTTGTCAAATGTTGAAATGTATCTAAGTGACAGTTATGGACAAGGAACTTTTTTAAAATTTCTATTTTTCTTCTCCTTTTGAGGCAAGAAAAGCATGGTCATAATGGGTAAATAAGTTCTTTGTTTTACTCTGGGGTTCAGTTCTATGAGGAAAGAACATTTAAATGGACCTCCTCACATACATCTATGTTTGTTTTTATTTTTGTGAGGAAGACCAGCCCTGAGCTAACATCCGTTGCCAATCCTCCTCTTTTTTCTGAGGAAGACTGGCCCTGGGCTAACATCCTCCTCTACTTTATATGGGACGACCCCACAGCATGGCTGACAAGCAGTGTCAGCCGGTGCCCGGGATCCGAAACCGCGAACCCGGGGCTGCCAAAGAGCGAACCAAACCGCTGTGCCACTGGGCGGGCCTATGTTTGTTTGGGTCCTAGATTATGGATGCTGGTGTATAAATTTCTCAGTATAGTCATTTATAGCTCTGAGGTCTTCCCACTAGTGACTGATATATGTTAGAAAAGGGGCCATAGTTTAAAGGACTGAATTTTCCCGGAAAGAAAGGAAAACCCCCCTACATATGTATGTGGTATCTCAGAGACAATACTAAAATGGAATGAAAGCAGCACACACTTTTCTTTCTGGGACAGTCTAGTAAATTGGGAAGTCAGATTCAATTATGTGCTGTGACTTGCTTCTTAGAACAGTGTTGCCTGCTACTTTTGTGTTATAACAATTTCTGATAATTGGAGGTATGGAAAAACCTGCTAGTATCATGTTTGACACATAATTTGTGCCCTCAAATTACTTGTTAATCTATTGTTGAATCTGAATCTTTATCTGTCATATGTTAAGAAAAAAACAAGCTTACCTCATCTTCTATTTGTAGACGATTCGATTTCTCCCAACAGCTGTGCAATGCAAAATTTCTACAATTGCTGCCTGGGGAATTTTGATCAATTTCATATAGGAATGTCTCAATATAACAGAATAATCAAAAGATGAATTAAGATTCTAAATTCAGAATACTTATATCAATAAAAATTACACAATTTAATTGTGCTGGTTCATTTCTCCAAAGGGAGGATACAAAACCATGTTCTAAGGTTGAGCCTGTGATGAAAGTTATACTATTCCATGTACTCGAATAAATAGTAAAAAAAATAGTAATTTGGGAACAATCTCTCCCAAAGTCTATTCCACAGATTTAATAATTTAAACACACTATAAAAAACACTCTATGGTCAAATAAATTTGGACAATGCTGGGTTAAAGTTAAATAGTTGATTTTACAATATGACCTCTCAAAGCTGTTAATATGTTAATGTACATTTTATTATTCAAGTGGGTGTTATAAGCGGTATGCAGAACTTTTAAAATATATTTGATCAAGAAATTATTTTTTTAGATGCAAATTCATAATGCTGGTGTTTTAAATAAAAAAGCCCTTTCACCTCCCTCTTCTGAAACATCTACTTTCAATTACCAGTCAGGCAAAGTGTTCTCTATAGCATGATGCTATCCAGCTGATGTAGGATGTGGCTACGCGTCCATATCAGACATTTAGCATGTCATTTGCAGTCAGTTCTGAGACTTTGGGCTAGGCTTTCCTGATGGTGAACGCTATCTTGAGATTGTCAATATACAACTCCATCCATTTCCTCATAAATGACCACACTTCAAGTGACACTGAAATTTAATAGGTTCACCTCTGCTCATTCTTACTATATGAAAAAGACATTTTAAATTTTAATTCATATCTCTAAGCTATTGAAAACATTCCACTCATCTTGATAATTTCAGAAAAAGATGAGCGTGTTCTCTATTTCATTTATTGTACCGTTTCATATGTTGCACCATATTGTATATGAATATTGTACCATATTCATATATTGTACCACACGCTCACTAAATATTGTACTATTTACTGAAAATCTTAAATAAAAACAAACCCAGAACTTGTCTCTAAAGAACTTTACCCTGTGATATCCCCCAGACTTGCACTAGATAATTTATTTATTTTTGAAACATGTTCATGTATTTCTTGTTAGATGGCCACCTATCAGAAGATAAACCCATACTATTTCCCACCGATTTCTGTATGAGTTTGCACATATATGCAAGAGGAGTTTGAAATCTTGTTGAAGGCAGTACATGTGTCTAAGATTCTCATGACTTATCCTTGTACCATGAAAAGGACAGATTTTTGTTCTGACAGAATTCATTCCTCACAAATGAATTCCTCACATTTTTCATGTTATAATACGTTTTCCTTAATGTTTGATTTCTAAGGTTCTGTTAAATTCCTATGTGGGAATATGAGGCTAATAGGAATTGAACATGCTTCTCCACTTTATCAAAGATACTGTAGGAGGTTTCCAGTTTCTGATCCAACATGTAAAGAACTTGGAAGTCATCTATCCTTACACCAAGAAAAAAAACTGAGCAAACTGAAAATCAACAACTCTTTTTAGATCCATTAGGAAATTGAGGGCACAGAGCAGACCACAATCCCCCAAACTGGAGAGATAGGCAAACACAGGGGATAACAGCTTACTGGGAGTAGAAGCCACTGCCGGGGCTGGTAGGAACACGTAAAGGGTAATTGACCTATTGCTGGAGACTGAGCATGGACCAGCTTGAGAGTGAAAAATTCTCTCATTTTTTTGTTTTTTTAGAATTCTACTTTCATGTCTCTATGAGCAGTACAGGTGCTCTTCTTTCAAGAAGGCAGGGCCTTCTTTTTCATAATTTTTACCTTTGGAAACCCCACCAAGTTCTCAGGCTGAAGACAGAAGAAAAATTCCCTCATGCTTCTAACAAGGGAAGAGGAAAAGTAACCATTTCAAATACATCGGGTACTCTGTTTTCCTTAGCAAATGCTTGCCCTCAAGTGAATCTATTTTAACAGAGTCTAACCAAACTGGGGGAAGGGAAACACCCAACTCCAGCCCTTCCCCATACCTCCCAGCCTTCCTGTCTCACCTAAGGGGGAAGAAAAAGCTCAGAAGAACTTGTGAAGATCACACCACAGGCACAGGACACAGGCTCACTAAAAGACTGGCCCTAATCATAGGATTGTGTAGTGCTTCCACTCCCCTCAAATCTTATTACCACCTCAGTAGGACTCTTATATTAACAGAGAACTACAGCTGAAAGAACTGCAAGCCTCAGACCCTATTTAACAAGGCTCTAGGAAAACCTAAGGACAAGAGAGGAGACAAAAACAAGGACACTACAGGAAATTTTAGCTTCTGAAACCACAGCTATAGCAAACAAATATAGCCTAATACCAACCAGATAAACATAAAACCCCACACTAAAGGCCTATTTACCTCCATTCCTTTTATCCAATACATCATGTCTTGCTTTGAAAAAAAAATTACAAGGCATATTAAAAGGCAAAAACCACAGTCTGAAGAGACAAACTAAGCATCAGACTAGACTTGGATATGATAGAAATTTTGAAATTTTCAGATCGGCAATTTAAAATAATTATGATTAGCATGCTAAGGGCTCCAATGGAAAAAGTGGACAACATTCAAGAACAGTTGGGTAATGGAAGCAGAGAGATGGAAACTCTAAATCAAAAGGAAAAACTAGAATCAAAAACACAGTAAGACATGAAGAATGCTTTTGATTGGCTCAGCAGTAGACTGGGCACAGTCAAGGAAAAAATCAGTGATCTCAAAGATACATCAATAGACACTTCATAATCTGAAAAGCAAATTGAAAAAATAGAAAAAAAAAAACCCTCAATAAGAGTATCCAAGAACCATGGATCAATTACAATAGATACAACATAAGTATTATAGGAATATCATAAGGAGCATGAAGGGAGGAAGAGACAGAAAAAAATAATTGAAGTATGTTGACTGAGACATTTTTTTTTTTTTTGCTGAGGAAGATTGGCCCTGAGCTAACATCTGTTGCTAATCTTCCTCTTTTTTTTTCACTTGAGGAAGATTGGCCCTGAGCTAAAAACTGTGCCAACCTTTCTCTATTTTTTACATAGGTAACTGCCACAGCCTGGCTGACAAGTGGTGTAGGTCTGTGCCTGGGATCCAAACCTGCAAACCCTGGGCTGCTGAAGCAGAGGACACCGGGCTTAACCACTAGGCCACAGGGTTGGTCCCTTGACTGAGACTTTTCCTGATGGACATCAAACCAAAGATTCAGGAGGTTCTGAGAAGAAGTAGGATAAATACCAAAAAAATTGAACCCTAAGCATACCATATCCAAAATGCAGAAAAATCAAAGACTAAGAAAAAAATCTTGAAAGACATTAGAGAATGGGGTAAAACTTACCTTTAGAGGAACAAGGATAAGAATTATATCAGACTTCTCTTCAGAAACTATGCTAGCAAGGAAAGAGTGGAGTGAAATATTTAAAGTGTTGAAAGAAACAACCAACAAAGTAGAATTCTACATACAGTGAAATTATCCTTCAAAAACAAAGAAGAAATAATGACTTCCATAAAACAAAAACTGAGGGAATTTGTTTCCAGTAAACATGGATTGCAAGAAATTCTAAAAGAAGTTCTTCAGAAAGAAGGAAATGACATTGGCCAGAAACTCAGGTTGATATAGAGAAAGGTTAGAGAAGGAATAAATGGAGGTAAAAGTGAGATACTGTTAAGAAACTTCAAGTCCAACATGGCAGAATTATATATGTTTATGTCTTCTATATTTCAAGTCTTCACTAGAAAAGTAGAAAAAGAAACAACAAAGTAAGTTAAACCATAGAACAGAGGGAAACAAGGGCACCATTAGCAAGAAGGATATTTTAACAAATATTTCAAGGACGGACGCAGATCAAGGATTCTCTGTTCTTGTCTAGATTCTTCAGTCAGATGGGCAACTTCCTTGATTGCAGCAAGTGAGAGGAGGCTGGAGCCTGGGGTATACGTGGAAGAAGCTGTAGCTAAGAAGTTGCCATTTTTCCTGCAGACTTTCAGAGGGGAAGGCTCTTGGAAGCCCCACGGCTGATGGAGGGTAGGAATGAGCCAATGGGTTCATTCAGAGTCTTATGAGATGAGCTGATTCCTTCAATTCTACTTCCACATCTCCATCAGCAGTACAGGTCAGAGCCACCATCTAAACCCCAGGCTAAAAAAGTCTCTAAAGAAATTGGATAAACAACCTTCGAGAAATAGGCTAGTTTGTGAGTTCTTGACCCCTGAGAGCAAATACCTTTTCCAACTTAATGATCACCCACCAAGGTCGTGAGGACCACTAATTGACAAAGTTCTTCTCCCACATACTCATAGACTTCAATCAGAATTTTCTTAATATAATTTAAAACATAAATGAAAAATTAAGGATTGTCAGACATTTGAAACAAGTTAGCCATATGAGAGACAAAAAAAGAAAAAATAACCATGAATAAAACATATAAAATTTAGAGAAGGAAAATTACCTAAAAACACTCTAGTTACTATCCCTAGAGAGACCAAAAGGTTATTATGTATGCACAACATGAACAGAAAACTGTTAAAATGGATCCTGCAGAGAACAAAAGCTTTCAGAGAATAAAATTTTAAGTGCTGAAATACATATGTGTGTGTGTGTGTGTGTATATATATATATACATATATATATATAAGGCATAGGAAATAAGGGACTCTGAAAAAGTAAAATAAAATAAACATTAAAAAATAAGACATAAGATGAATGAGAGGAAATCAACCTAAAAGTTTAAATATCCTATTAAAAGAAGTTTCATTAAAAGGGAATAGAACAATGATGGGTAGGATATTACAAAACACGTAATATAAGATTCTTTAACAAGAAAGAGTTACACAAATATTCAAGAAAAAAGAGTCATCAGATATACAACTCAATCAATAAAAAATAACACGTGCAAGACACAGGACTGTGAAAATTTACACCACCAAAAATATAAAGATGACCCTAAAGCTTTCAAAATATTATTCAGTAAGGTCCCTTATGAAGGCCTGAGAAACTGCCTAGCATCAGACTTTTCATCAGCAAATTGGATGACAGATTTCAATGGACAAATCCTTACAAAATTCTGAGGAATAATATTGACTTTTTGTCATGAGAAGCAAAACTCTATACTCTATCTTAGGAAGTTGCTTTAGGTTGTGTTCCAACAAAATAAATGACTTAACCAAAAAAGAAGTGACTACCCCAAGTTCTCAGTCCAGATTTCGCACACAGTTGCAGCTGCGTGGTTGTTGGCACTGGGTTCAGTTAAAGGCTTTTGCACTCACATGTCTGACACTTGAGCTGGACTGTCTAGAACAGCAAGAAACTTGTCCAGTGTCTCTGTTCCTCCATCTTAATATGACTAGTTTGGGCTTCCACACAGTATGGAGTTATCAGGATAGTTAGAGCAAACATTTTCAGAGACCCAGAGAGAAGCAGCAAAGCTTCTTATGGCTCAGACTTAGAGGTCCTCGAAGTCATATATGCCCATTTTATTGGTCAAGGAAGTCACTAAAGCCAGCCCAGAGGGGAGGTAAGTTAGACTTCACCACACAGTGACAGGAATGTCACAGCCATCTTTAATCTAACATAGCCATAGGCTGTTCATCTCATGCCATTTTCTTTATGTTCTTCTCATCCTATTCCCTATCCACAAATAACTCCAAATTAAAGTTTCCTTGAGTAGAATTTATAATAACCATTAGTCAAGGCTGATATTTAACTGACACATAGCATTTTTGTTGATAAAATTTGAAATAGTTCTACATTGATTGGTAAAATAAATACCGATCTGAGACCCAGGTTGTCCTCCTATTGCCAGAGTCACCAAAATCCCAATCCCAGCATCACCTTGAACAACCCCAGGATCAAGCTATGAAAATGTTCGGTTCAGTGCAGAACACCAGGACATGCCCAGTTATGACCAACTTCTGCTATGCTTCAGTGCCCATAACAATTTTCCCAAAAGGCATATTCCAAGGGCACTGTGATTGCCTCCCTCCAGGGACCCTGGAATTTTGGACCATTACCCACTTAGACGCTAGTCTGGCTCTGACAAGTCCCAGGAAGGCACCAAGAGTTTGCCCTGTGACACTTAGCCCCCTGGCCTTCCAGCCAGTCCATTACCATGACAGCTCCCGTATCCAGGCTCATACATTCAGCCCTTAAGAGTGTAGTTTACATCTTGGAGAAAGTTCTGGCATCTAGCAAACAAATGGCTGGTACCTCTCTAGCCCTTGTCAGTATGGCTGCCACTGCTGGCTAATACATCCCTGTGGTCACTCTGAGATAGCTACTTGAGGAAATCTAGAGATCCAGGGAGAGGTAGGGGGAAGAGGTGAAGAGGCAGTAACAAGGACCACTGCAGGTACTGGCCACCTAAGGAATCTGCCAACAGAGTGACACCTCCATTGCTCAAGAGAGGACTGCTCCCATGTATGTGTCCAGGTTCCAGAGGATTCTCAGATTACAGTTTCTCCTTTTCATTATTGCTATTGAACTTTGCCCCTGTTTAATGTGATGTGTTTGGTAAAACCATCAAATTTCCCATCCTTCATAGGCATTACCAGATTTTAATTTTACCAATAAAAGGAATAGTTAATTTTTACAGAGCATTTGCTCTATGCAAGCTACTGCTATACATTTACATTATATCATAAGAATACTGTAATCTCATCCCCATTTATAGGTGAAGTAATTGAGGCACAAAGATATGACTTAAAAGATAAGTGGCAGAGCTGGAACTCAAATGTAAGCAGCATGACGATAGTCCAGTCTCTTAAACTCCATGCTACACAACTTCTGCAGGATTAGATTTCATCCAGTTAAATATGGCACTATAATAAACTACTTTCATGACTTTTTCCAATAATAGAGATACTGAACATTAAAAAAAAATCAGACTGGTTGAATATTTTAAATGTAATTGCTGTTAAATTAAGCAGAAGGGTTAGACGATTTGGCACGATGAACATTATTGTTAATGTTAAAAAATTTCTCTACCTTTTGAGACCATAAGTAACCTAATCAGTTTCAATTTAATGAGGAAGTTATTGGAAGAGTTTCATATCGTCCCTTATGTCAAATAATTACAGAGACAAAGGCACAAGTGAGCTACTAATTGCCCTGTCACACCCACATGCACACACAAAATCCAAATATGCTTATAACACCAATTTATAAAAATCAATCAAATTTACTAACAGTTTGCTCGATACTTTTGTTACTTGAAAAATATCCACAATTTATCATGTTAAAACAAGTTGATTAAATGTAATATATATTTATCATATGTAGTTTATTTAGAAATTAAAAGGTTTATTTGTAAATTTTTGTGTATACCGATTCATGTACTTATTAATATTACTGTACTGATTCTTAAATATTTTGACTATTTACCCTTTTTACCAAGAAAAGGGTATTAACTTAGATGGGGGTTTATATCTGATATTCAACACTTTATTCCCTCATCTAAAACTATGGAGACAGAAACATTTAAGGAAAAAAATGAAAAAGAATCACCAATCTCATAAAGTAGGACAATATTAAACTCCAAGGAATTCAGGAAATAGAATAGAGTTATTACAGGAAACACACATGAATATATTAGATTCATAAAGAAAAACAGATAATAATTTAGCTACAAAAACGAAATACTTAGAGTTCTCTGCAATTAGAAATAAGGCAGCTACAATAACGCACTAGAGAAGCAAAATTTTCATATAATTAAAGAATAAATTCCTGAGCTGGAAGATCAAAGATCTGCATGATGCTGTGTGAAACAAACAGAAAAGCTAAAAGTTAATAAGTAAAAAGTTAGGTGCATTGAGGATAGAATGTGGAGTGACAGCATTTCTTTTACAGAATTTTTAAAAACCGACAACAGAGATCACAGAAGGAAGGAAATAATCAAAGCAATAATAAAAAATTCTATTCACATTTTTAGATTGAAAGAGTTGTCCAAGAGGAATAAATATATAAAAACTATACCCAGAAGCATCTCATAAAATGTTAAAACTCCTGGAGCAAATGAAAAAAAAAGTTTCAGAGCAGAACAAAAAGACTACCGACAAAGAAAAAAGGATTAGATTCTCTTCAAATATCAGGTCAGGAATACCCTAAAAGTTCTGAGAAAATGTTCTTTTTGCACCTGGGATTCTATGTCTAGCAAAAGGATTATTAAAGTACAAAGGCAAAATAAAGTCTATGGACTCAGGACTCAAGAATATATTCCATATTTTAAAAGAATCATTTGTAGATATACATGCAGATCACACACACACACACACACACACACAAACACACATAAAACCAATACGAGAAAAGACATCAGTAAAGCATACAGTTGGTCATGAAATATTGAAGAGGTGGCTGTGAAGCTTGATATAATTAAGGATTTATTCCTAGAAAGAAGGTAAAATAGCAAATAATATTGATGAAATCTAGGAATTTAAATTCTAAATAACAAGAAGAAGATATACTGACCTGCTGTAAATCTGTGTCTCATTTAGGATGAAGACATTGTAGATACCGCATACTGCATTCTTTTTATTGTAATTTAAAAAAAAGAGTGGTTTAAATATAGCTATTTCACATTTAAGATTTCT
Source organism: Tapirus indicus (assembly GCA_031878705.1). NCBI lineage: Eukaryota > Metazoa > Chordata > Mammalia > Perissodactyla > Tapiridae > Tapirus > Tapirus indicus. The sequence goes on along the minus strand of CM062919.1, from coordinate 72,675,495 downwards.
GCTAAATAAAAGAAACAGGTGTAGCTTCCAAAATGCTAAAAAACAAAAACAAAAACAAAAAACCCGAGAAAAACTTCATAAAGACAATGAGAGAGAAAAGAGACAAGAAAGGATAATAAATAGGAAACACAAAACAACATGATAGTACACTAAAAAATAGTATTTATTAAATTGAAATGGGATGAATTTCCCTTATAAGGTGGTTATTTTGGGTTAAAAAAAGTAAAATGTAAAATATATTGACTCTGGAGTGATGTCAGCAAGATGGCCAGATAAGACATCGCTCACGCGTATTGCCCACTCACGATAATTTGACATTCATCCAAAGACAAAAGTGCCTTTGTGGGAGCTTTGGGATGGAGGTAGGAGTTTGGAAAACTCCAGTACAGTCCAAGACTGAGGAGAGCCATTCTGAGAAGGCAGGTTCACACCCTGGCAGCTGACTCGCCGAGTGTGGTCCAGCTACCTACCCGGAAACAACTCCGTACCCCTAAGAACTTGGCTACAGACCTGTTTGGCTTTGGCTCTGTCACCTGCACCGTAGGCCAAGGAACCTGGGAGGAGTCACATCCCTATGTGTGTTGGGTAATAAGCATAGAGAACTTGGTCCTGGCTGTGGACCCTGAAGTGGCCTATGAACTGGTCCCATCCCACTCAGCTACCCTCCAGGAGCCCCTGGAGGTAAGCCGGCTAAACTTGGTCAGACTGGATTCTGAAAGAGCTGTGTAACTGGGCTCCAGCCCATTCCAGCCACACTCAGAAGAGTCCTGCCAGCACAGGAACCTGGCAGGAGACAATTATGTCTGTGCCCTTGGAGACACTGAAAGGGCCCTATACTTGGTTCTAGCCCCCTCACAGCCTTGATCTATCAGCAGTTCTGAAGGTCCAGAGTCCCAGTGGGAGAAAGTCCCATCTGCAACCTTGGAAATTCTGAAATGGCCCTGTACTTGGCTCCAGCCTTCTCCCAGCCACATCTGCAAGCAGACCTGCTGGCATAGGGATCAAGCAGGAAGCACCCCTGCCTGTACCCCAAGAGACGCTGAATGGGCCCTACACTCAGCTCCAGTCTCCTTACTGCCACAGTTGGCCAGCAGTCCTGAGGGTCCAGGATCTCAGTGGGAGATATTTTCATCTGTACCCCCGGAAATCCTGAAAGGACTCTACAGCTAGCTCCAGCCCCCTCACAGCTGATGTCTGCTGGCACACCTGCCAGCCCAGGGACTCAGCAGGAAACACTCCTCTCTGTGCCCCCAGATATCCTGAAAGGGCTCTATCCTTGGCTCTAGCTCCTCCAACCATGGTCAGGGAGCAGTCTATCCCACCCAGGGACCTGGTGGGAGACAGGCCCATTCATGCCTCCAGAACCAGGTCTGCAGGCCTCAGCCTTGGCTGTGGAGCCTGAAACAGCCCTAGGTCTCAGTTCCAGCCCCTCCTAGCCACAATCCAGGGCCAGTCCTGCCCACTCAGGGATACATCCAGTGACCAGGCAGGAGACCTCTCAGGGACCTAGGGGGAGCCACACCTGTCCATGCAGGTGGTAGTAGGCCAGCTGACTGAAGACCCAACTGTGAACTCTCAGGTGGACCTTTGTCTCAGTGCTACCCTACTGAATAAGGCACTAGACGTAGTCCCAGCCACCTAGGGATTAGACAGGATCCATGCCCACCGATGCCCATGGTAACAAGCATACCAACTTTGGACCCACTGCAGACCCAAGTGACAGCCTCAAAACTGGCCCCAACCCAGCATGACCACAATTCTGGAGGTAATCATATCAGCCAGGAAACGAAAAGGAGAAGGTCTTTACCTGCCAAAATCAGTTTGTAAAGACTGGAAGAGGTTTGCTCCTTCAAATGCACAGACATCAATGCAAAGCTACGCAGATCACAAAGAATCAGGCAAACATGACACCAACAAAGGAAACTAATAAAGCTCCAGTAACCAACCCCCCAAAGATGGAGATCTACAATTTGCCTGATGAAGAATTCATCTTAAAGAAACTCAATGAAATGCAAAAGAACATAGATAGACAACTGAAAAAAAAAATCAGGAAAACAATGCATGAACAAAATGAAAAGTTTAATTAAGAAATAGAAACAATAAAAAATAACCAAACAAATTCTGGAGCTGAAGAATACAAGGACAGAACTGTAAAATTCAACAGAGAGATTCAACACAAGACTTTATTATGCAGAAGAAAGAATCAGCAAACTCAAAGACAGATCATTTGAAATTAGTCGGTTAGAGAAAACAAACAAACAAAAAATTACTGAAAAAGAATGAAGAAAGCCTACACGAATTATGGGAAACCATCAAGCAAATGAACATTAATATCATGGAAGTCCCAGAAGGAGAAGAGAGGGAGAAAGAAAGGGGCAGAAAGCTTATTTAAAGCAATAATAGCTGAAAATTTCCCAAATCATGGGAGAGAGATGGGCATCCAGCTACAGGAAACTAAAGGACCCCAAGCAAGATTACCCAAAGAAGATTGCTCCAAGACTGTTATAATAAAAATGTTAAAAGTTAAAGACAAAGAGAAAATTTTCAAAGCAGCAAGAGAAAGACAATCCATCACATGCAAGGGAACCCCCAGAAGGCTATTTCTCTGCAGAAACACTTCTGCAGTATATTTCTCTGTAGAAATCTTGCAGGCCAGGAGGGAATGGATGATATTTTTAAAGTGCTGGGAAAAAACCCTGCCAATCAAGAACACTATATACCTGACAAAACTGTCCTTCAGAAATGAAGGAGAGATAAAAGACATACCCAGAAAAAGAAAAGTTAAGGGAGCTCATTGTCACTAGATCTGCCTTACAAGAAATGCTAAAGGGAGTTCTTCAAGTTGAAATGAAAGGACACCAAGTAACAACATGAAAACACATACAAGTACAAAACTCAATGGTAAAGCTGAATATATAGTCAAATTCAGAATACTCTAATCCTGTAACAGTGTGTAAATCACTTTTATCTCTAGTATAAAAGTTAAAAAACAATAATGTTAAAAATAACCATAGCTACAATAATTTGCTATGCATAGTAAAAAAAAATTGCAAAGTGGGGCTGGCCCAGTAATATAGCAGTTAAGTTTGTGTGCTCTCTTTCACTGCCCTTGGGTTCATGGGTTTGGATCCCAGGTGTGGACCTACACACTGCTCATCAAGTCATGCTGTGGCGGCATCCCACATACAAAATAGAGGAAGACTGGCACAGATGTTAGCTCAGCAACAATCTTCCTCAAGCAAAAAGAGGAAGATTGGCAACAGATGTTAGCTCAGGGCTAATTTCCTCACCAAATAAAAAACAAATTGCAAAGTATAATGTCAACAGCAAAAAATGTGGGGGGAGGAGAAGTAAAAGTGTGGAGGGATAAAGGAGGCAATTCATCAAGAGGATATAACAATTGTAAATATATATGCATCTAATATTGGAGCACCTAGATATTTAGAGTAAATATTAACAGAACTGAAGGGAGAAAGAGACAGTATATAATAATAGAAGGGGACTTCAGCATCCCCCTTTCAACATTAAATAGATCACCCAGACAGAAAATCAATAAGGAAACATTGACCTTGAACTATACTTTAGAACAAATGGACTTAACAGATATATACAGAACATTCCATTCAAAACATCAGAATAAACATTCTTCTCAAGTGCACACAGAACATTTTCCAGGATAGATCATATGTTGAGCCACAAAGAAAGCCTTAACAAATGTAGGAAGATTGAAATCATACCAAATATCTTTTCCAACCACAGTAGTATGAAGCTAGAAATCAATTAACAAGAGGAAATTAAACAACATTCTCCTGAACAACAATGGGTCAAAGAAGAAATGAAAAGGTAAGTTAGAAATAATCTTGAGACAAATGAGAACAAAAACACAGTTTTACTAAAATTTATGGGATCTACACATTATAATTTAAATTATATGACAGAATTATAGGGATTATACAAATATCAATGTTTAGGGGGAGAAGTGAAAGCACAGGGGAAATTTCGTGATCGGGAATCTATTATGTATGATATTGCAATGGTGAATACATGATATTATGCATTTGTCAAAACCCATAGAACTTGAAAGCATAAAAATAATCCTAAATGTATATAAATTTAAAAAAATTTGTAGAAGATTGAGGGATTCTAAAATGGAATGTAAAATATTACAAAATGTTTGAGCTGTATTATAAATGTATGAAACAACCTCACTCAAAGGAGAATGGGGGAAGAATATTGCTGACTTAAGTAATTTTGGAGATGAGTGGAGTCTGTAGAGGATAAAGACAAAAGAAACTACATAAGCAGTGTAATCTTGTTGATCAAGTTGTTCTCACGGGGTATGAGTTAACAATTCTGATACCAGTACGTGTACATATTGGAATCTGACAGTAAGGTAAATGGGAGGACAGATAGTGAGAACCAGATTTCTCACTGTTGAAGCAAGAGGTAACACAAGCAAGGGAAAGAGGCTAGAATGATTCATGTGGTAATACACGAGAGTTAGAGACATCAGCATCAGATCTACTTCAGCTTAATAGAGCTGCAGATGGTTACATAAAGAAATATTTTTAGATGTGTGTATACATATGGCTTAGTATATACACACACATATTTCCTTCCTCTGTCAGCTGAGAGGACCTAGAAACAATGACATCTTCATAGCAACAAGCACACCTAACACTCAGATCTTGGTTTTTAAAACCCTTCTCCAATAAAAGGAACCAGGGCTCTTTGGAGAAAGAGATGATTGTAGCACTGAGACAAGAATTATAAAGATATGCCTGGAGCAACTTATAGTCCCAGAAATTAAGGAAGTTCTCCTTCCCACCCTCCCTCCAAAAAACCCACAATGATGGTGGTATGACAAAGAGATACATGAACCAACCCAAAGAGCCCCCACTTGTCAAAACTGGAGCAACAAAATCACTAAAGTAGTATTGCATTATAACCCAAAGTATAAAGTAAATATCTGTGAATTTGTACTGATAATTTATATTGATAATTCTGCCCTCAGTTTGGTAGTGGGTGACTCCCTCCTTAAGTATGGACTGCACACAGTGCCTTCCTCCAAAGATTACAGTATGGAAAGGGAGAAATCAGCACTTTTACATTGGAGAAACTTAAACAGGACATCAACCAGGTGATCAAGCTGAATGCGAACAGTAAGTCATGTTGATAGTACACTTCTGATATGCTGTGATGGAAATAGCACTTTATCTCTGTGGCTGTCCCCTTAAGAACACATAACCTCATTCTAATCAAGAGAAGAACATCAGACAAATCCCACTTCAGAGACCCTCTACAAAATATCTGATCAATATTCCTGCACAATATTCCTTAAAATTGTTAAGGTTATCAAAACTAGTCTGAAAAACTGGCACAGTCAAGAGGAGTTGAAGGAGATGGGAGGATTAAATGCACAGTGGTGTCCTGGATGGGATCCTGAAACAGAAAAAAGGACAGGAGATAAACTAAGGACGTCTGAATAAAGTAGAGACTTTAGCTAATCACAATTTCAATATTTTTCATTAATTGTAACAAATATACCATAGATGTAATAATGGGGGAAGTTGAGTATGGTGTATATGGAACACCGTGCTTTCTTCAGAATTTTTCTGTAAATGTAAAATTGTTCTAAAATAAAAAGTTTATTTTAAAACATGAAAGCACCTCTTTTAACCTACCTGCAGGGATAATCAGAACAAATAGAAGAAAATATATTACCTTAAGTAAGTTTATGTGAAACTGGAAATATTGGATCTACATATAACCTAAACATTTCTTGGAGAAGCTAGTATAATAATGACAAAGTAAACTAGGAAAGTAGAAAGAAGAAATTAATAAAGATGAAAACTCAAATTAATTTACAATGAAACCAAGGAAAATAGATTTTATCAATAAATCTAAAAGTTGTTTCTTTGAAATGACTAATGAAATAGGAAGAAAAAACTGGTAGTTCTTCATAAGGAAAAAATGAACATAAACATAATTAAAAGTATTACAAGTAGGAATAAGAATGCAACAATATATGGAGAAGATTCTAAAAGTTTTAAGAAAGTTTGAGATTATGTAGAAAATTTGTTTTAATCTATAACAAAACTATAAAAACTTAAAGATAGGGCAAGATCATCCTCCTAAAAGATAGCAACTATAATTTTTCCTGTATTAATTCCACACAACTTTTTTTGGTCAGGAAGATTGGCCCTGAGCTAACATCTGTGCCCATCTTCCTCTACTTTATACACAGCATGGCTTGATAAGTGGTGTGTAGGTCCGCAGCCAGGATCCAAACCTGTGACCCCGGGCCACCAAAGCAGAATGTGTGAACTTAACCACTATGCCACTGGACCAGCCCTCCACACAACTTTTAATAGCTCAAAATTAATATTCTATTTAAAATGTATTGATTGATGAGTAAAATGAGATATCCTGTGATTCATTCTGACCAAAACAAAACAGTAGCTCAAGAAGTATAAGCAAACTTTATACATGAATGTAGATGCTGTCTTAGCTTCCTGTGGCTGCTGTAACCAATTACCACAAATTTGTCTGCAGAGCCATGTTTCTCTCTGGAGGCTCTAGGGGATAGCCTGTTTTCTTTGCCTTCTCTTTGCCTTTATCAGCTCCTAGAGGCTGCAAGTGTTCCTTGGTTCATGGCCCGTTCTGTCTTCAAAGCCAACAATGGCCAGTCAAGTCTCACACTGCATCCCCCTGAGTCTTCTGCCTTCCTCTTGTACATGTAAGGGACCTTTGTGACTACATTGCCCACTCCTCCACAATCAAGGATAATCTCCTTATATTAAGATCAGCTGATAAGCAACCATAACTCCATCTGCAATCTTTATTCCCCCTTGCCATGTAACCTAACATATTCACAAGTTCTGGGAATAGAATGTGGACATCTTGGTGGGGAGGCGGATTATTCTGCATACCACATATAGCAATAACAATTGAGCACATATTATACTTAGAGACAGGCTAAATTCTTTACACAGTGCACTGGATAGGGGACGGAGTTCTGGAGCCACAAGGTTAGGGAAGTTCAGCCACTTTAGCCATTAGCTCTGAAACCTGAGGTGAAGCTGGGATTTGTGACTCAGTTTGTTTGCAAAACAAGGATAACAGCAGCGTTTAATGCATAAAAATGTTGAGAGGATTAAATGATTAATGCATGGAACTAATTTAAAGCCTGGCACTTAGCAAGTGCTCTTGCCCAATATCTATTAGATTTTCTTCTTATTTAGCCTCTCACAAACCAATGAAGAAAAAATATTACTTTCATTTTCCACATAAAGAAAATGAGGCTTAAAATAATTACAGAATTTCATAAATATTGCACAGTATGTAAGTGGTGGAAATGCATTTTCCAACCTTAGCAATTTGACACTTTTGGCTAGACTCTTAAACCCGAAGTTACAACATTGTTTTAAGTGATTGGTTGTTTGCATACACTATATTTAAAATGAATATCCACTTACCAAGATTCTAGAAAAAAATATCATATTGAAACTGAGCATTGATGCTTAGATATGATCCAACATCTATTGTTTTTTTTTTTTTAATAATATAACTTTAGAATTTTAGCTGCAATCATCTAAAAAAAGATAGACACACTTCCCAGACACATTAGATTGTCTGGAGCAGCCATATGATTGAGTTCAGGCTAGTGGAACATTAGGTGAAATGCAACTTTGAAATTGATACTCTTAACGAAAACTATTCCTCAAAAACCAGATCCTTAATTTTTAGCAACGGCTGTTTCCTTCCAGGAATATCCAGATAGCTCAGATGTCATTGAGTTGTCTATCATTTCCTGATCACCACATTAAAATTCCGAGTCCCACCTTGCCAGTATTCTAGCCGTATGCTGAAGCCAACTTATATAGGCTCATGATAGTTGATTGTTAATATTTTAGAAATTTTCCAGGTTTACTGACATCACATTGGTAGCTTGAAATTGGTGGGAGTATTTATTCCACGGAAATTGGAAAACACTGAAAATCAGGAATTGTTTTTCGGAGCTGGTTTTTAAACATTTACCAGCACATTACTACCAATTCCCTTTACTTCCTCTATTTTCATAGGACTTATGATCTTCTAAAATACATTCTAATATACTTATTTTTGTGTTTATTACTTAGTGTCTTCCTCCTCTATTATAATGTAATCACAAGGGTAGACATTTTTATTTTTTCACTGAAGGATCCCTCTAATGTAGTCTATCTATACATAGAAAAGTGCTGATACCTAGAAGTCACTCAATAATACGGGTGGAACAAATGATCCATTAACAATATAAACCCTTTGGTTGCAGCTGGGAACAAGTACACTCCAAAGAAAGACATTTGCCAGATTCCTTTGCAGTTAATCACGGTCATTGACCATCTTCTGGCCAGTAGGATGTTGCCAGAAATGATGTGTTCAATGCTTGCACTATGCCTTAATAGAGAAGGGATGACACTTCAAACAATTTAGAGTACAGATAATGTCATGTACCATCTTGGATGATTCATATGTGGCAGCACTGTAAAAATGTCAGTGTGGGAACATAAAATGGTCCTGGATCCCTGATGTAGAGGTGCCATAATAATAGCCCTGGACTGATCATGTTCCAATCATTATTTAAGAGGTTAATGAAACTCTGTCTCGTTTAAGTCAGTGCTTCACACTATTTTTCCCATTATAGCACAGTTAGAAAATGGTATTTGTATGGCATACTGGGCAAATAGATGAAGCAATGGGCCCATGGGTTCCTACAACCAGTGGCATACAAGTGCCCCATGGTTTAACTATTGCAATGCTCTGCTTTCCGCCAGTGTTATTTGGTCTTTGTTACACTAGCCAGACCTGTATCTTAATTGATATAGAAAATCATTCACTTTGTTGATTAATTTGTTTATTTGTTCAGCATAAACGAATTGCAACTACTCCTTTTGTTATTATATAATTATATTGGAATGTAAGTTAGAAGATTTAGATTCCAGTACCAGCTCTTTTCCATGTTAGGCTATTTGTACTTGCTGACTCCTGTTTCTGTAATACAGAATCATTTCACTCTCTCTTTCCCAATTAATTTCTACCCATTCTTCAGGTTTAAGTTCAAATATCACTTCCTTAATAAAGACTTCCCTGAACTCTCAGGCAAGATTAGTTCCCCCAAGTTTTGTGCTATTTTTTGTCATATTGTTTAAAACAACTTTGTTTATTTATGTCATTGATTAGTGTGTTTCTATCATAGAAAGTAAAAGGGAACATTTCTGTTTTGCTCACTGCCTGGCACCTGGTAAGCATTTAATTAACATTTATCAAAGAATGAATTAGCAAAATAACTTATCTCTGAAACTGATTTCATTACAAAGTGACACAATAAGATAATATCTGCCATGTCAAGCTTGAAATGTTCATGTGAGTATTAACTGAGTTGATAGATGTTATGGCACTTTAATCACAGCATAGTACTATATAAATATAATCAAAATATATGTAATTAAGTAGCATAACTACAAATTTTGTTGCACAGGATCCGTTGTTAGGTAACATAGGCCTTGTATGTTTTTATTTCATTAAATAATTTAATTTTACTTACTTGTATGCTCATTAGAAGTGTTTAACAATAAAACTAGACAGATATTTTTTCCTTTACTTCATTTCCATTTTTAAAAATTAGTGTGGTTATATTTTTCATTTATATGTAATTTTGTTATTTATAGTCAAAGCAAGATTTTGGGCTTGATACAGTCTTGAATTAAGATCAGATGGAGCTATTGACCTTTTATAAGTCTCCAGTGACAACTTTTAATTTTTGGTAAACAAGATAAACAATTTTGAGAATTAGTGAAAAGCTTTGGAATGTAATAATTCCCCCTAAACCAGTGTTTTGGAAATAAGTATGTGTGGATCTCATTCCAGATGGTGACCTTTAATTTAAAACTTTCTGGGTTTATGCAGTTTGAGCTCCTGAGAATTGCTGTCTACCAGCTGGTAGCAAGCCACCATTATAGAGTTAAAGACAGTCTAACTTCATTTACTACAGTCCTTAGGACTCATTTATACACTCTTTATTCCTCCTGTCAGTCACCAAGAATTTCATTAATACTTACTTTGTTCCAAGCACTGGATACACAACAGTGAATTATACACAATCTCTGTGTTGCCAGGTTGCCTAAAATCTATTGTGGAGGACACACAATAGACACATAAAATGAAATGAATACATAATATAAATATGAAAACTCCAGAAAGTAGTTCTATGAACAAAATTAAACGAGACAGAGAGTGATATTGGAGTAACATTTCTGCAAAGATAATGCAAAGGAGGCTGCTGTGTGAAGTTCTGGGTAAAGTATATTTTAGCATTTATTAAATAGTCATTAAACAATTGCTAAGTATGTAAATGAGTATATACATATAAACTGCATAAGGCAGTGATTGTGCAAAGATGTGGATAGGCAAGAATGAGCAAGTTACATTCATTAGGATATTGTGATTTTTGGAGTCAGAAAGAAGTTCAAATAACATTGGAATCTCAGCTTTTTCTGTAAAATAGGAGTAATGGTTAAATTCATAGTATTGTTGTGAGCCTTTAAGGGTTTTACATATATAAAGCAGTTAACAGAATAACTTGCATATGCTAGGATCTGCTTTTGAATACAATCTCTCGTTCCTTTTCTTTGAGTTGACTGTAGTAGAATATCTCACATGGTACATATAGCGAGTACTTTCCCAAGGGAAATAATGTAAAGAATGTAAATTGAGATTCTGACTCTTTGTTTCTTAATACCTTAAACATTGTAAATAAATTATAAGAAATTGTTTCTAAAACTTTGTAAAAAGAGTGTTGGTTGGGGAGATTGTTTTTTGTTTACTCAATTTTCCTATGTTTTCCCTCTGGGTTCCAAATTTTTGAGTAGCACACTTAAACAATGATACATTGCCTTATTCAATCCATGACAACAGGGCTGTATAGTTTTAAATTGGTCCCAATGGAACTAATAATAGAGTCACTGGGGACTGTGCTACCAAAAAACAGAAAAGTTATTTTTTGGCCATAGCTATAATTCTAAGCAACCTGTTTGTGTCTAGCATACTTAGTAAGAATATTAAAGAATATATATATGTATGTATATATACTTATATACATAAATACATATTTAAAGGAATGGTTAAATAATGATTAATAATGGTGTCTAGGGATAGTTATACAGTTTAATTGAATGTCTTCTTACATTTAGTAATTTCAATATATACATAGAAAGGAATACTGGAAGTGTGTGTGTGTGTCTATACATAACAAAAATATGGAGATAAAGATATAGGGTAGAGATAAACATATGCATGGCCATACATTTGCGTACAAATGTAACATAAATACACCAAACACTACTAATTTAGATGTATGAATATGCATTTGCTGTTTTAGCAGAACATTAGTGAATATTCTGTTAGTCTTTAGTGTGCGTAAAATATAGCCAAATGAGAATTTCAGCCTTTGAGAAAGGCTATCTGGTGGGCATAACCTAAAATTAAAGTGGTAAGTGTGAAGATATTTTAGCAAAAGCTTGAAAAGGAAAGCCAAATATAACTATTCTGATAGTGTAGGCATCTACATTCATGTTGAGATTTTGGGTCAATATTTTAAAATTTTGAAATGTGTGATCATGCGTTTCTAATAGCGATAGATTTTCCTTTCCTCTCCAGAAAAAGTAATGATTTTTCAAAATCAGATTGGAAAGAAACTTAAAAAACAAAAACTTTCAGATTTAGTCCTGCAACAATGGCTTATTTTGCCAGATGTTTTCTGGTAAGGGCTAGAGCAATCACATAAGCAGTTCAGAAGACTGATGCCTCCTTGTGGGAATGACATTGTATTCCATGTGGTCTGGTCTGTTTCTATGATCAAAGCTAGCACTCGTGACTGACATCTGATTAAAAAGAGAAATATATATCATATAAACTATAATGAGAATTAAGTATTGTAAAAAAATTGATATATTATTTATAAAGGAAAGTAATCCACAATGAATGTGAAATAAGTACCTTTTTCCGCTGTAATATTACATATGTTTACCACAGCTCAGGAGAAAAGGCAGATTTTGTCAGAAACTGACAGGCCTAAAAACATGTACTATTAGTACACCAGAGTCAGGCAGAGTTGATAACTTTATTACACAGAAATTGTGTCCATCAGACTGATATCTCTATTATCTACAGGGAATTAAAGAAAAATTTAACTTTTCAAAAATGGTACTGTTTAAGATTTCAAATGGAAAATTTGTAAATCAACACAATTGTTTTAGACCTAATTTTTCCACATGTGAATTCATGAAAGGGCGTCAGTTTTAATGCTCAGAAACAAAGACATAGAAACATAATTTTCCTCTTTTTTTAAAGAACAAAAATCAAATTCTCACTAGAAATGAAAAAGAGATTTTTTATGAAATCCAAGAGTGGCATTGTATCTACCATTATACTGTATACTTGTGTTGAATTTAATTCAGCAGTTCAAATATAAATGGGAAAGAATTAATAAAAATCATCAAGAACATGAAATAACAAAAAATGGATTAGGAGAAAAATGGAAGGAAATATTCGTGTTAATAATGACAAAATTTCCATATTCACATTATGATATTAATGTCAGTAGTGCCCTCATTATCCTTTTTATATTCACTCTTTGCTATTCTCCTTCGTATCATAATCTCAACCTCATATTACAACTTTTAACCTAAGTAACTAACTTGTCTTTTTTGTGTGTGTGAGGAAGACCAGCCCTGAGCTAACATCCGTTGCCAATCCTCCTCTTTTTGCTGAGGAAGACTGGCCCTGGGCTAACATCATGCCCATCTTCCTCCACTTTATATGAGACGCCGCCACGGCATGGCTGACGAGAAGTGCGTCGGCAGGCGCCCGGGATCGAACACGCGAACCCTGGGCTGCCAAAGCGCGAACTAACCTGCTGTGCCATCGGGCAGGCCCCTAACTTGTCTTTTAGAAAAAACTGAGCTAGTTATTTGAGAACTATCTGTCATACATAAGCATTTTAGCAGATCCACAAAGACCACAGGTCCACATAATAAAACCCTCTACAGCCGCACACTTCCTTTTACATTTTCTGAAATAGGCAAAAATGAATAATTACAATTTATTAATTGCTTTTAACATAACTCAAAAATATAATAATACTAAATACAAGTAAGGAGCAAATATGTATATATACAAAACCGTCTTGATGACTATGTTTCACTGTGCTGAAGATTTGTGAACTAAAAGGACTATATGACCCTCCCAACTCACGCACCACACATGCAACAAACAATAGTGAGGCATTTTTAAAAAAAGCTTGTGGATATTCCTATGACTATTATATTTCATTCCATGACCCAAAAGCCACATCCATAATTTTTTCTGAGCTGACTGCTCTCTGCTTTATGTGTGTCCAGCTATCATTGAACAATTCCATCACACTTCTCAGAAGCCTTTTTGTCTAGCTGAGAATGTCTAGGTTGAGTGTCTTAAATCTTCCATATGTCTTAAGGGTTATGTGTATCAATTTCTGTCTCAGTTATCTGTTTCTGTATTATAAATCATCCAAAACTTATTGAAAACATAATGGTGATTTGTCATTTCTCACAATTCTGTACTTTGATTAGCCTTGTCCTTCTACTCCATTGAGATTGTCTGGGGTCAGCCATTAGGCTATATTGAGCTGGGGCTTGAATATACAAGATGGCCTCACTTGCATGTCTAGTATCTAAGCTGGAATGGCTGGAACAAACGTAGCTTGGTACTTCTGTCTCTAGCAGGATAATTTGACTTCAAATGTTGACCTATAGCATCAAGATGGCAAAAGTGGAAGCTGTCAAACATCACATGGGCTTGGCCTGGAATTGGTGCATTATCATTCTTCCACATGCTATTGGTTAAAGCAAGTCACGAGGCCAGCCCAGATTCAAAAGGATGGTAAAAGGATTTTACCTCTCGAAGAAAGATGTGGCGTGAGGGTATAGGGCTGGGAGAATTGTTGGTGACCATCTTTGGAAGTGATCTATTGCATAGATAAGCAGATTACAAAAAGATTAACAAAACAAATCCTCAGTCATCTCTTACCTGATGAAGAAGAGGCCCCTACTTTTACTCAACAGAAATCACCAAATGATCAGAAAATGAAATCTAATTCCCAAACACTGCTGCCACCAATGGGGAAGCCATGTTTAGACTAGAATCAAAACTAAACTTGACCAAAAAGTATAAACAAATAAAAGTACAGAATCAGAAGGAAAAAACAAAATCAGAGAGGCATCAGAAGTAAAATTCTTTTGCTATGTGTGACTTACTCTGGGAACCAAGAAAATACATGCCTGGACTTTGTCCCTGAGGTATGTTTTTGGGATATACAGTTTAATTGACTCCAGCAGATGAGTCCACTTGGACATCTTACTTTTAAAGGATAGTGTTTTAAAAGTTAAAAACTCTTACACAAATAAATAGAGCGAACATGTATCAAAGATTTACTTAATTTATAAATGAGGAAACCAATAAAATGGCAAGACTGGTTTTGGTCTTACAGTTGTTTTACTATATAAATGAAGGCACTGTATCTTAGAGAAGTTATTTGCTGAAAATCACATGGGCAATAGGTGTTAGCTGTGGAAATAAGATCTATGACAAGGTCTCATTTCACTACACGGTCTCCCAAGTGAGATAATTCCATTTTTGAAAAACTTATGAAATAGTCTTTACGATAGCTGAAATCATCAGGTCTATAACTTCGAATCTCTGATCCTGAATAGCTTGGTAGTACTATTACGTCTTTCTTGTGTATTGTGTTTTATTAACATTAGCATAATGTATTTTCACTAGACTTACGGTAATAATGTAAGATAGATACATTATATTTTTTCTTTGCATTAATTCTTGGCTCACCACAAGCATTAGATCTTATTGTAAGTAAGCTACTATATTAAATACACGTGAAATTTTTGTTAATAGTAGAAAAGATTATATATGTATTTTTATGATTTTTAAAATGCATGTCTATCTGTAAGATTTCTTGATTGCAAACAAAAAAGTGATTGACTCTGGCTAATTCAAGAAGAAAGAGTTTTAACGAAAGAATATCTGTTAGACCAAAAAATCCATGGGAAGCTGGAATGGGAGCAGGAACAGCAGCCAAGATCAGGGCTCAGGAATACCCTAGTTCGAATGATGATTTGCAGTTGCTGTGACCAGTGACTGTTCTGGTGCTGTACACTGCTGCTAGGGAATATATTACAATTTAAAATGAATGCTCATTTTTTCTTATATGATTGCATAGCTTGTTCAAGTTTCACAATACTGAGTTGGAGCAACTATTGCCAAGCTAGATCAGGTGCCTGCTCCAAAAAGGCCAGGGGATATATAACCTATTTCAACTTTCATACTGGGAGACAAAAGTCTCAATAGATTTTTTTTCTCCCTCTATACAAAGTGAGAATGAATGCATTTAAAATGAAAAATAAATGTCCATCTTTCTGGAGGGCTAACATTTATTCATATACATTTTCTTTCACAATTACACCTTAAAATAACAACAAAAACAAGGTTCCCACAAAACATAATGCAAACATCCTTTCCTGGGAGAACTAAAGAAATTCATTTCTGTGCCCAATTCCAAGTCCAGGGTGTCAACGTCTCCTCTAGTTCTGTTAACATTACTTCCAAATATTATGTAATTTATTGACTAGGGAGATCTTTAGTGTAAGAGATCTATAATTAAATATTGTCTTTATACAATATTGACAGGAAAATAAATTAGTTAAAATATAGATATGTTTGTGACACAACAAGATAGAAGATGGATGAAAGATAGAGTTCTTGTTCCTGCTACTGGTCACAAGGCAATAGCTCTGATTTGTAACTCCTTTCTTCACTACCCATTGCCTATTCTCTTTACCAGTTAGTGATGTGTTGTTGATCAGGGTTCTCTTCCTGGTAAGACAAGCAAACCTTACTTCTTAGGGATGAGAGGCCATTGCTGACTATATAAGTTTACAGTGGATTTCCAGTAAAACTTACCACTCTGTGTAGTAATATAAAATGCTGACTCCTCGGTGGATCTAAACATGTGTCTACTAAATAAGGTATCACATAATTTGCCATCCATATCACTATTTTTAAGAGTGACAGGACAGTTGATGATTATCAATAATTATCCTGAGCAATGTAGAATTCATTTTTACCCAATAAATAAGTCATTCCATTAGTCTTTTCTAGCTATCTGTATGATACATGAAAGATTAGAAGATCCAAAACTTCTAAGGCATCAGGCCACTCATCTACTTCTTTTTTCTAGAGAATGATAAATGTTTTGTTGGAGACTATGTGGCAGCAAACATTCAATATGCCGAAGGTAGTGGTACTAGCATAGGTATAAAAACCAGGGGCAAGATTCATTCAGAAAATACAGTCCATGCTTCTTTCTAAAGCCTCCTTGTCACCAAATGTGCAGTCTTGTTCTTTCCAACTCCCTGATTATTTGGGTCATTTTGTCAAAACCTTAGGCACGAAGCATGCACCATGATGTATCCTTATGTTAAGGCATCCATCCTTCTAGGATAAGTGGACAGGATGTCCACGTGGAAGATTGACTCTCCACTGCCCTCAAGAGACATTCCTGAATGGGAAAGGCATGCTGCAGCAGTCCTTTCATAATCGGTGACAGCACACCATGCAGAGCCATTGGAAGCCAGGATTAAACCATTTCCTCCTCTTTGAGCTGGTTGTAGGAAACTCTCCATGAGGTCATTTTTATGGCCTGAAGTGGGGGCCGCAATGTGGCAGGATACAGTTGTATAAAGAGTATGAAAAAGTTGGATTTTACTTTATTTGTGCCTTGGGTATCTGCTTGGACCCCTTCCTGTTCCTACCTGATGACGGAAGCCTGTTGGGCAAGCCTAACTTGTAGTGCGGCCATTAGATACATCTTATTCAAGTGAAGCAGCTTAGGTCACACGGTCATTTGGTGCCCCATTCTCCACTGGGGCCCTGTAGCAAGCCAAAAGATATTTCTCAAACATCAAGCTCCTAGATCTATTCTTTCTTAAATTTCATCAGCCAATCTAGAGAAAACTATATCTTGCTATAGGAATGACCATTCTACATCTTTCAATACTTTTATGGAGACAGTAATCTTAGTTTTCCCTAAGATTGTGGTGTTGCTTTTAGCTTATTATTCTTGCACAGGTAAGGAGTTCTAAATGCCTTCACATGGCCTTTTCTCTGATAATTCATGAATTAATTAATGAAATGTATATTGAGCGCCCACTAGATGACAGACATCGTTTTGGATACTGGGTGAGCCCCTCTTCTCACAGAACTTCCATTCTAGGGAGGGTAACGTATATTGAACACATGCACACACACACAAAGAAAATTTTCAAGTTACTTTTGGTAAAACGGTTAAAAATAAAATTATGTGATACATTAGGAGGGTGAGGGGCAAAAGGTGGGCATCAGGAAAAGTCTCTTTGGAGGTACAGCCTCTTTTCCCCAAACCTGCAACTTTATTATTTCTGCTGAAGACTCAGCAGAATCTCCATGTGGGAGAATTAACTAATTATGTTGGGTCTGTCTACATTCCAGCTGCCCAGAGGGCCTTGAAATTTCGGTGGTGGTGGGGAGTCCTCAAATAAGGTCAGCAGATTTGGAGGAGTCCCAGAAACTGAAAAGGAGTTAGACTCTTGCTCTGAAGAAAATGTCAATTCTAGAAACTTAATTTTCCTCTTTGTAAATCAACTTTCCTCATTTAAGAACTTTGGATAACAATTTGAAATGAAGATTAAATGAGGTAACACATTTAAGCTCCCGGCACAGTTCAAAGCAAATGGTAATATTAAATAAATGCTGGCTGTAAATAATAATATAATAATAATGAATAATGGTCCTGAGAAACTGTTATGTGCTCTATTACTAGTCACCAAAGATAAATTTTATTTTATTCATATTTATTGCATTTTTTTTAGTTCAGATGAAATTATTCTTTCCAGATGGAACTCTATATCTTCTCTAGATATATTATGTGCAGAATAAAAAATAAAATATATGAGTGAATAAAACAAATGATAATACATAAAATGGCAGGAAAACGTGAGTGGCCTGTTACTTTCCCCTTGTGTCCTCGTCAGCATTTTACCATTGACCCCAAATGAGCATCCTAGTCCTTTCTTAAGCTTTGTCTTCTAATCATTTCCTATCTTTCTGTTTCACCTCTTGTTTTACCTGTAGTTTTCCTGACATCATTATTAGATGTTGTTTACTGTCTTAAAATTCACCTTTTATGGTGTCCCTCCTACGTCTTGCCCATGTCATTTTTACATCTGAGCTCTACAAACAGCTCGCCGCGTAGTCACGTTTATTTCTTTAGCTGAGTCTTTTGGCTCTCATAAGGTATTTTGTGACAATACTATCAAAATTTTATTTGTGTGCAGTTTCCCATTTCTTGTGGGTCATCTTCCAGTTTCATGTCTCTGCCATGGGGTTATATTTATTTTTTTATGGATTTATTTAGACAATTTCTAAAATTCAAAGGGCATTTGTCTGACAAAGCCCAGTAATTCCTTCCTTCGCAAGAACATCATTCTGGCTTGGGGGGAGTATTCTTTCATCTCATCATTGTAACATCTCACCATCTACCTGGGCCTCCCATCTTTTCCAGAGTAATTATTTTTTTAGTGGGAGGAGAGATGAAAACACTCCTATAAAGATAAAGCTTTTAATTTTCTACATTGAACTTTAAATTCACTATTCCATTCCAGGGTCTTTCTGGTAGAGTTGGAAAGTACATTTATTGTCAATCAATAAATTTTGCATGAAAAATATTTTGATCTTTACATAACGATAGCACATGCTTACTGAATCACCTCAAATGTTAAGCTCCACAGGATTCAGCACTTGTGCTTCCTGGTCAGGAGACCACAGGAGAACTAATGACATGAAAACATTGAATAGAAATATTCAAAGGATATACAGCTCAATATTGTCTGTTTTAAAGCACATATTGTGCAGTAAAGCTGCTGGTTTCCCTGTTGCATAAAATGACAACCAAAATCTGTTTACAATTTGCTAGTCTTGGCTCATGCTGTAGAGTGTAAAAGAGTATGTATTATTGAAAGGAGGAATTTGGAAATTTGGTAAGGTTTGTAGCATCTGTTCTGCTAAAGAGAGGCTTCCCCATTGATGTTCAACGTGGTGAAATATTTTGAGCCCCTTGGAGACTCACTGATGTTCCTGGAGTCTGAGGCACCAGCAGTAACCACGAATGTCTCCGTTCATTTGTGAAGTGCTCTAGCTACAAAATTAAGCTCCACGATGAAGATCTTACTTCAGTGATCCATA
The DNA here is from genome assembly GCA_031878705.1 of Tapirus indicus. Classification (NCBI taxonomy): domain Eukaryota; kingdom Metazoa; phylum Chordata; class Mammalia; order Perissodactyla; family Tapiridae; genus Tapirus; species Tapirus indicus. The sequence goes on along the minus strand of CM062919.1, from coordinate 72,656,124 downwards.
CTCTTGACGTATTCAGCCTTTCAACCTGGTATATTTCAAACTTCTTTATTTGAATCTCTCCAGGGAAGCCAGTCAAAGAATAAAAATGGCCCATAAAATATCAGACTGCTTTTTGAATTGAACAAACAGCATCCTGCAATGATTTTCTTTACCCTTTGCTTGTTGCCAGAACACTTCCAAATATAGGAAAGCCCTTTCTTCTCATTTTCAAAGCATCACACAAGATGAACCCCAGCTTCTTCAAACAGCATCACACTTCACTCCGTTGTATCTGAATCCAGAATAGCATTGAGCCAAAATGACACAAAATTCCTAGAATCCCAGGTATTGGAACTTTCTATTAAAAGGGCATGGGAAAGAAAAAGAGAGCAAATAATTCCTTGCACACTAAAACAAGTACCACAGGATAATAGTCACTTAGGCTACTGATGTGCTAAATGTAAATTACTTATTTTAGAAATAATTTTAAGTTTAGAAATTTTTGTATTTATAAAATTTAACCACAGTAAATGTGTTAGTGTCATATATGACATATCAGGGTACAAAACATCACTCGATTTGAAGATAGTGCTGTAAATTACATGTAAAATATTATAAAATGGTTTATTATGCTATGTACTTTTATAGGTTAAATGTGTCACACCTGTACATATATGGATGTCCATTATCTATAATATTGACAAAAAAAGTGGACGCTCCTCTTTTATCTCAGGTTGTAAGTATTGAATATTGAAGCATCTCTGAATATATTCTATACATCAAAGCTATGCTAGGCCCAGCGAGGCTGGGTTAATACAAAGGGTTGAGTTGTCAAGCTGATTTATGCAAATTATACATTTTACCAAACATCAAACTTTACTAATGATTTCAAGGATATAAGGAAAAACCAAGTAGCATTTTTTTTCTGGAGGAGTCCCAATCCACCAAACACAGCTTCCAAAAAATGTCCCTTTCTCCTGTTACGGGTTGTTTTCGGATTTAGACAGGCCAGTTCTGAGCAGTGAATGCCGGAAGCCATTGTGCTTTGGGGCCTCCCATGTCTCTAATTTATTAGTCACACATATTGGAGATATATTTTACCTCCTATTTTCCAGTCAGCCATGCGACATAAGTCTGAAAAATAGGTTTATTTATGATAAGTGATCTAGGCAGACCAGATATAGCTTGCTAAAAAGCATTTTTAGATAGGGGCCTCCATATCCTTCTGCTCACAAGTGGTATTAGCATGTTTACAGAGGGATCTGGTCAAGATCATCCAGGTGTCTCCCGTGCAGAAAAGGAATGGGTAGTGGGTCACAAGCTAAAGTTAACCCTTTTACTTCTAGAGGTAAAAAACATTTATGAGGTGATACAAATAAAGGTTTTGAAAGTTACAATACTCATGTTTTTCAGTTATGTACATCTAAGTATATAGACATGAGTCATATTTATAGAAAATTTCAATTAAATGGCTAACACAAGTTTATGTATAATTTTTATACTGTAAGAACAAAGTGCTAAATGTTGTATAAATACAATTAGAGAACAGAATAGTAAATATTAAAATGCTATGTGTAAGAAAGAACATTTAAAAAATTGGAAGAGGGAAATTTAATTTCTCCAGGAACAAATTCATTGTTGATTAAGCAACTAGTATGACCAGGCAACATCAATTAATAGATCTATCCACAGGAATACATGATGTAGGAGGCTGAATATGATGTAGACTTTGAAGGACACATTTGATTCGGTTAGGCAGAGAGTAAATACATGGAGGCAAAATAAACATATCTAGACTATTTACGTATGTGTGTTGATAATGCATGATGGGAAGAGTATAGTGAGGATCTAAACTTATTGGAATGGGTGGCATTAGAAGTAGAATAAAATTACATAAGTAACTTGGAGTTAGATCATGAAGAATCCTGATAAAGAAACTGAAGAATTTAGTTTTGATTTAATTAAAGTTAGAAAGCAATATGTATGTTCCTCAGCAGGGACTTACCATGACAGGTTGGTGTTTTATCAATGTCAATAAGGCAATTTTTTTGTAATAGACATTGTACAAGATGGCCTTGTAGACAGAAAAAGTTGCTGATCAACAGGTGCTAGGTAAGAAGAGTCTGTTTCAGGGAATAATCCAGAGATATTGAGAAGGAAAAAAAGATAGATTTTGGCTTAACATAGAGCAAAAGGAAAGCTAGAGACAATGATGACTTCGAGGTTTTAGACTACAGTGTTGTCAACAAAAGTAGAGGTTAAGCAAAATCTCTGGATTGATCAGTTAGGCCAACATGTATAAATTAAAGAACTGTCCATTGGGGCAATATATGGAAAAGAGGGTACCAAATAGACCAGGAGAGGTATTCTTCAAAGCTGTTCATGAGAATTTGAGCCAAAGTCACACTATGAGAGACAGGAAAACATGCAGAGTTCTGGAATGAAAGGAAGATTTAACGGTGGAATGAACAGTGAGGTCAGTAAGCAAAGCAGCTGAGAAAATGGTGCAAGAAATGAGATGTAAAAAGAATGATGATTCAGGAAATTAAGTTCAAATAGAAAGGACAAATTGAAGGCAACCTTTTAATGATGGAGCCTGGAATGAGCCAGTGAAGTGGAGAAGACTCCTGCAAGTGTCGGCATGAACTGAATACTCAGGATTCCAGATTTGCCAGTTAACGACAAAGAAGTGACAGCTGAATTCATACTAGAAGATACATTTCTCAAGGCAACAAGAATGGATTTAAAGGAGCGGAGGATAAGGCCTGTATCTGAGAAATTTCCATAGTTAAAACTTCCAAAAAGGAACAGCCAGGAAAACATAATATAAAGTAAACCATTGAGTCCTGTCGTCAACACAATGTGAATATATTTTTGTTAAAATTTATCATAGAACTGCATCTCATAAGAAATACTTACTCTCCCCTAATTCTCTGGGGGCATTAGTCTCGGGAAGGGGCACGGGAGGTATTCGACAAGTCATCACTACTGCTTCATTTTACATTAAAGTTACTGAATGAGGACATACGACATGAGACTAATCGAACAACGACGATGTCTTTTGAATTTAGACAGTCATTCAATGATCTCTTTTGTTTTTGTAGACCCATATGTTCATCTGGTTCAAAGATGAACCTTTCTTTTTGTTCAGAGAACTTGTACTGTGGGTCTGGTGATGATTTTTCAGCTTTTGTATGTCCTAAAATCTCTATTTTGACTTTATTTTGAAAGACTGTTACTGGATATAGAATGCTAGGTTGATAGTTTCTATTAATACGTTAAAGGTATTGCACTACTCTCTTCTCTCTTATTATTGTTTCCAGTGATAGATCTGCAGGCGTCCTTAGCTTTATCTCTGTCCATAATGTGTTTTTGTCTTTCATACACCTTTTAAGATTTTTTTCTTTAGTATTGCTTTTGAAGAATTTGATTACAATGTGCTTTATTTTAGTTTCCCTTGTGTTTTTTGTTTGTGGAGTATGTTTAGCTTTTTGCATGTGTGGTATATAGGTTTCTTCACATCCATGAAATGTTTGGTCATCATTATTTCAAATATTTTTTTTGACTCTTTTGTCTCTCCTATTCTTTGGGGACTCCAAATGCAAATATATTAGCTTCAAGTTTTTCCACCGATCACTGATTTTCTGTTCATTTTTTATTTTCCATTTTTTCTCAATTTCAGATAGTTTCTACTATTATATCTTCAAGTCAACTAATTTTTTCAATATCTACTTTGCTGTTAATCTCATCTGGTATATTTTTTATCTCAAACAATATAGATTTCATTTCTAGTTTTTTGACCATGTGGAATACAGTTATAATAACTATTTTAAAATCTTTTTTTTCCCCTAATTCTAACACTTTATGACTTTTGGGTTGGTTTCAATTTATTGATTTTTCTCCTCATTATATATCATATTTTCCTGCATTTTTGCATGGCTAGTATTTTTTTTTTTCTTTTCTTTTTTTTTTTTTGTGAGGAAGACCAGCCCTGAGCTAACATCCGTCGCCAATCTTCCTCTTTTTGTTGAGGAAGACTGGCCCTGGGCTAACATCCGTGCCCATCTTCCTCTACTTTATATGGGACGCCGCCACGGCATGGCTGACGAGCAGTGCGTCGGCGGGCGCCCGGGATCCGAACCTGTGAACCCCGGGCTGCCAAGCGCGGACTAAACCGCTGCGCCACCAGGCGGCCCCGCATGGCTAGTATTTTTTATTAGATGCCAGCCATTCTGTATTTTACCTTATTGGATGTGGGTGGACTTATATTCCTATAACTATTCTTGAGCTTAGTTTGGGATGCAGTTAAGTTACTTAGAAACAATCTGATCATTTCTGGTTTTACTTCCAAGATGTTTTAAGTGGAATGGGAGTGGCTCGATCTAGGGCTAATTATCCCCCCTTGTAGAGACAGGAAACTTCTGTATCATCCACCCAATTATGAGGTTTCCCAGTTCTGTGTGAGCAGCAGACACTGCTCCTTTTGCTTATTTGTTTTTTCCCCTGGTTTTGATTAGTTTCCTCAAATGCAGATGCCAATCATCATTCAGCAAATTATGCAACAGGAAGCCTTTGCAAATCTCCAGAGTTGGTCATTCTCTCCTCATAGGCTCTCTGTTTTCTGAACTCTAGTTAGTTTGTTTGTTCTGGACTCTCATCTCTCTTTCTTTTTTTGAATTAATTCATTAGTGTTTCATGGATGAAAAACAAAAGATACCATTCTAGTTCCCAAGAAAGTTACTCAATGATACTGAAGACATATATAGATAAAAATTACAAGAAAATATGATAAATTATATGACGAATGCATGCCTAGGATGCAGTGGGAAAACATGGTACCTAATTTATATTTGTAGATCAAGAAATAATTCTTGGAGGAGCATTGAGCTGAACCTTAAAGGACAGGTAACAATAGAGAAGAAAGATACTGGGGAAGAGAGGTTTTAGAAAGAGTGATTAATATGTTCAGAACCATAGAGGTGAAAAATATAGGTGACGTTATAAAATCTAATGTGGTTGGAGTTCAAATTGCATTTGGTAAAACAGCAAACTATGAAGGCCTAGAGGTAGCAATAGCCAGATAGAGGGCTGTGTGCTGTTATTGGTCTATATTTCATGCTAAAATCTCTGAGGAGCCAGTAACAACTTAAAGTAGGGAAATAATATAATGAGATTTGCATTTCATAAAATCATTCCACAATTGAAGAGAATTAAGACACAAGTATGAAAACTGAGCAGGAGACTTTCATAATAATAGTGCTGAGGTTCAGACCTATAGCTGAGGCATTGAAAATAAAAAGAAAGGAATGGATTTGAGATGAATGAAGAATTGAAATAGAACTTGGTGACCAGTTGAATTTGGATCGTAGAGCAGAGGAAGAAATGACTTAGGAGACTGAATAGAGGAGGACATCATTCACAGAAACAGATACTGAAGGAGAGGAGAAGGTGTGATGGGGAAGGAAGATAATCAATTCTGACTGGTTGGTGGATTTTGAGATACCCGCATAGAACTCCTAAGCCCTTCTCACTTGCTGGTCAAGTCTTTCTTTCCTGCAAAAATGCAGTAGTTTTCCAAGTATTTCTCGAAGAGTACCCTGGCATATCACTCATTTCTAGCAAATGGGAGCTACTGGGTTTCACAGAAAGACTTTTCTTCCCCTGTGTAAAGAATTAGTTGAGGAGAAGCTGTCCCCAACATCTGCCTTTGCAACAAGCTCTGTCAGCATGTGTCTTGGATCTTCAGGTTATGGGGGGCAAGCTTGAGAATCAAACTGGACACTTTGAGATGACAGAGCATAAAGAGGGAAGAGCTCAGGTTTTTGATAACATGTTTGAACTACTTCGTCAACCTTGAAACTGCTCTGGCTCTGAGCTTCTTTGTCTGTGAGGTAATATCTATCTACATCATTTAAGTCACCTTAAAATGGTACTTTGTTTCTTTGCAGCTGAAAACACTCTAACTGATACAGATCAAAGGCAGGGAGCTTGGAAAAATAAAACAGAGAAGAAATACAGATTTGAGAGATATCAGTACCTAAATGATAAAGTCGTTATTACATATAATTCAATTTTAGTAACATAGAATGTGTGTCCCATATTATCCATTCAGCATCCATTCCTCCCTCCTCTAGTTTGCCTTCCTATAATAAGGAGGCTGGGGAGATAAAAACTGCATTTTCCAAACTTATTTGGATTCAGGTTTCCAGATATGATTCAGATTTGGCTGATCATATGCACATGCAAGACACTGGAAGTCAGAAATGAGATGGAGGCCATAGAACAGCTTCTTTTGCTATTTCACCCGCAAATGTGGATATTGAGGCATTTTCTGTTTTACACAACACATCAACATTTATGCCATAGTTCAGTAACTGGCTCTATGAAAGCAGAGAGAGGGGGCACAAACACCAATTTTGCTGGTGCAGGTTATAGTAGGTACAATGTGGCTGTGGAGACAAGAGCAAAAACTATCTTTTTCATCATAGTGGTGTCTTGCGTGTCTATAGGTGTATAAGTGTGTGATTTCCTAAGCATGGTGGATTTTTATGTTGATAGTTCCTGGTTGTGACAATGTAAATGGGATTCTAAGGATCACAAGTTTATGATCTTAAAAGAAACTTCTTTGGTGTATAGGCTCCCTGGAGTGATTGGGTAGTTGTTCCTGAAACTCAGTCTGGTATCTTCTTCTTCAACTGATTTCTTAAGCCTTTTAATAACTTACAGTAATATCCAATTAATGTCTTTTAATATTCTTAAACAAATTCTCTCTTTCTTAAATTACCTACGGTGGAATTTTGTTCCATTTAACCCTGACTCTTATCAAAAACGTAATTACTTTATCATTATTACACACATTTATGCATTGATTGTATGTTTTCTGTGACTATGTTGTTTTTTCTAGTATCTAACAAAGTGCTAGGCACATGGCAATTTACAATTTTATATAGATATACAAATAAAAATAAATTTATATACAATTTAATATCATATTCATGTAAATAGATTTTATTTCAAAATATTCCCTTCTACTAGAATATTAAAATAGCAACAAAAGAGTATGTTAAACATTCATTGTGGAAGTTTTTTGAGGAAATATGAAAGGTGAACTCCTGGCATTGGAAATATCAGATGTGTCCAGACACTCATTTGAAGAAGGCAAACGCCACACGGCATATGCGTTTAATGACAGCTATGCATGATGTCAAAATAACCCTCTGGCAGTGAATAAATTGGTGAATCTAGACACAAGTGCCCGAGCTGATCTCACTCTGTGTTTATCTACTGTTTCTAAATAAATTTTCCTATCAACTTGCAAAGAGCTTCTAGCCCCAAGGTTTCCTATTGACTGTTTCTGGTTTAGTTGAAAAGTTATTCTTCAACTTAGAGTGGACAACCATTGGAAAGAAAGGAAGAATCCATAAAGACAAAATTTGAGATGTTATCCACAGGTAGCCATAGCTTGGCCATTATCAAATTTCTGCTTAACCTCTCTCAGTCTATTAGCCATCAGGAAGCAGGGCTGTCCTTATACTTAAGCAGAGTAAGCAGCTTTCAACCTCATTTTATTTGAGGATTGTGCATGGTGGTTAAGCACTTTATCTTCGTGCTCTGACTACATTGGTTCAAATCCCAAATCTATCACTTACTAACCAAGTGACCCCGAGTAACTTAATTACCTTCTCTGAGGCTGAATTTCTGCACCTATTAATTATGTATCAATAATTCTGCATCTATTCATATTTATTAATAGTTATAGTTGGATAAACCCCATAGGAGTTACATAAAGATTAAATACAATTTTTTTTTCTCCTAGAGCACTTAGCCTAGTGCTTATCACATAGCGATAGATTCAATAAAGGCTAGGTTTTTAAATTATTGAGGAGATTTTTGGGTTCCCTTATTAGAAACACCTCTTTTGCAGGCCTATCATTTGTTTCAATCAACAGTTTTCGCATTAGTCTACAAAGGTTATCTAAAGAAGATATGCATTTAAATACCATTTAGGCATTAAGTTATAAAAAAATGCATTAACTAAACTTTAAGTGTTTAAGTGTTTATGTCAAAGAATTCAATGTCCTCCTTGCAGAAAACCATGACAATGTGGCACAGACATATATATTTTGAATGGATGAAAGGAATATGAGAACATATTATGATAACTCCGGTGGTATAAGAGAGAGAGGATTTTGGAAAGGGAGAATTGGTGGGTCACTGTAAAAGAATTCCATCTAATTCAAACTTTTTAACAATGGCAATGATATTAATAGAATTTTTGATTGTCTAAAAGTTAATTGAAAACTATACCAAGAAAATACGATTTCAAGTACTCAGAAAACTAGATGATGCATAATGGCTAGCAGTGATGTCTTATTTGATATTTCAAATATAAATATTAAGAATCATTGATCTGATAATTAATCAAATTTATTAGATGTTTTTCTTATCCAATCATATGTATATTTACACAAAAATGTTATAGTGATTTCAATTAGTCTTCTAGTTGACTTTTTTGCATTCCTTTGGCAATACTTAATTAATTTTCAATAAATTGCCAAGGAACACTTGTTCAAGTATTGTAGGTATTACGGAGGCACTGAATATATTAATTTCTTATGACTTGAGCTATTAACATATTATTACAGCAAGGTTTTTAGGCAGTTAATTAAAAATGTTTAACAAGGCAGCACATTGTGAAGTACTTAAGATAATCACCAAAGTAAGACACATTAACCAAACACACGAAAGAAAAAAGAAATTATACCTTGACCATGGCAACAAAACAAATATCTTTGTCACACCAAATAAATGTGCACTTAAAAAAAATCATTTCAGTTTCTAATACTGCTGGGCATATCAGTCACAGTGTGGATTTCATCATAAACGCTGCACTGGTATGACTGTAAATGTGCTATGTTCTGATAATACAGTCAGTAACTAATGTCACCACATGAGCAGAATGTGTTAGAGATATGACTTAATTACTTTGTACCTCCATTTACACTTTCTCAATATGTTCGATCATAATTTTCAAATATCAGTCTCAATATCACACTAATTTCTTTCTTGGAACAAAATATTTGTAATCTATCTGTCTTCTACAGATCCATGTCATTAATATCTTTGAAAGCTGGGAATATGTTCTGGAAAGAGAAATTTCTGTAAATAAATGCTTGCGGAAATATATATTGTTTAGGTTGATTTACAACATATTTATTACCGCAAATATCAAAGAGTGTGATTTAGTTCTTCATAGGAGGTTATAATTTAAATTAGAAAACATCTTGAGAATTTGTGCTTATAAATATTTATTGAGTGAATGAAAAGACCTTCATTTTACAGAGGGGATGTGCAGGGTTTTTTTGTTTTTGTTTTTATATATCAATTATATTTCAATAAATTTGTTTAAAAAAAGAAGAAGGATTAGTCTAAGGTTAAAAAAAAGAAAAAAACCAAACTAGTCTATAGACACAGTGATCAGTAAAACAGAGATTTTCTTATTCATTCCATCTATCTTCTCAATATAATTTGTAGTTTTAAAAACTACTACATTTAGTTTAAAATCATGTTACACATGATTAATAACAGAGATAATAAAGCTTGTATATGTTCAAAATGTAATGTTAGAATCACTTTATAAGAAAAATTAAGGCAAGAGTATTATTAACTCTACAAAAAAAAAACTTGATAAGCTTCTAGATTCATGTTTGTGTCAACTTAAGCAGGTACATTATGTTAAAAATTAAAAGTTCTCCTCTTGTCGTTTCTTTGAAGTAATCAAATAGATATTAAAGATGTATTTTAAGATTATTTTTTTAAAAATTATAGAAGTCTGCATAAAATTGCTTGTAATGGATGATTATATATAGTAGAAAATTTCTTTTTCTACTTATGTTCTTTCAACTGGAAGAATCTAAAGTTACTAAAGTATTTTTTCAACATCAGGCACACAAACACACAAAACACACATTTTTTTTTTTAGAGAAAATATCTAAAGCATAAACTGAGTCATGCCTACATATAGTGTAAACCATATGGGTCCAGAACATAGCCACAAATTGCAAAATTTTTATCATTTTTGGAGAAACATAAAAAGACTATTTTTCAATAGGAACTAAAATTATAAAATTTTGATTTGTTTATTTGATCATTGTACAAAGACAGTATTCTTGCCTCACGTTCATTAGCTGTACTTGCTGTTAAAATAGTCCAGAAAGAAAATATCACAAATATAGAGGACATATTAGCCCTTTTTGGAGATAAGGAATATAGAGGATGCCATAAAGATCAACCCCAAAACGTCATGATATGGAAGACATTAAAGGTAGGGAGATTTCTTATTTAAAAACTACAAAATTATTTTCTTAATGTCTCATGATTCCAGCAATACAGAGGAAGAATGAAAAAATTATTTGAGATCCGTAACATTTATTTAGTTAATCCATTCATCAGTCACAGAGGTGAGGTAGTTACTGGTGATAAAAAGCATAGTTCTTTTCCTGAGGTTGTGGGAGACGGATGAGTAAACAGGGAATTTAAAGACAGTATGATATGCTCCCAGAACTAAGATCCCAAAGGACGGTCACCAAACCACACACAGCCAAAATATAATTTGAAATCCTCACAGTAATATTTCAAGGAAGCTATTATGACAGCCACTTTATGGAGGCAACTGCTCAGACAGGCTAAGTGTCCTGAGTTACCCAAGACTGTAAGTGGTAAAGCTTGACTTCAATCCTACCTTTAATGATAAACTGTTTACATGTTGGTATGACATGGTTCTTGCATTTGTATCCCATATTCATCTTATCTTATGTATTTAGTTTCACTCTATTTATACTTCTGGAATTATCAGGTCAGGAAGTCAGGTTAGGAATATTTTTATTTATAATTTTAAAAATCTTAAAATAGTATTTTCTGTTACAAATATTTTAAATCTTTTCCTGTCTTACACATTGGTCATGATTTAGTGTAGTATACAGGTAACAGAAGGTATTATTACAAGTGAAGTTGAAGTGAAGCTCTATAAAAACTCATGAAAGCTCCCCAAATGCTAAACATAGCTGAGGACTGTTGAATGAAGCCTTATCTTAAGTCCCTATTATTTTACATGTCCAAAAAACAAAAAAAAACAATGGCTGTTAGTCATCCAGTGGATCTATATAGTTCTCAACTGTTGAAGTACTACATTGAGTAGCTAATGTGGACTAATCTTCTCTCATCCTAGTGTATATTATGATGCACGGCTTTAATGAAAGTTATAGAATTTCATATTATTCTTCTTAAAACACAAAACAATAGGACAAGTGGTTGAGAGCTAATAAAAGAAATGAAGACAACTTCTGCTTCCGGGAATATGGAGTAGACATACTTTTCCCTCTTCCTCTAAGTACAACTAGAAATCCTGAACATTGTCTATTAAACAAACATAAGAAAACTCTTAAAGGTATAGGGGAGAAGGCAGACTGGAGGGACCTCAGGGGCCAAAGAATGACACAGTCATAAGTTCCTGGGTTTTCTTTTTGCCTCGCATATCCAAGATTGGTGATGGAGAAACTGGCAATCTAGAATTGCCAACAGGGACAACAAAAAAATGAGCGCCAACAGAGACCTGCTCTCTCTAGTCAAAGATCAAAAAAGGGGAATCCTAGAAAGACAGAAAACTTTTAGCAAATGTCCGCTTCACTGCAATCAAACACCACAGCAAAAACTATGGCCCTGCCTACATCCATGGCAGCAAAAGCCAAATGGGGAGTCAAGAATTCTAAATTTGCCATGCTGTGCCAATGTGCCTCAGACTCTCTGTTACAGTGGTGTCAGAGAAGGACAAGTAGGGAGTCAGAACTTTCATCCTCCTAGATGGTAAAGAGGCCCCAATTATGGTGACAGTGGAAACCACATGGGAGCCTGGACTTGCACCCCCATCCAGCAATAATGAGACACCCTTTCACCTCTCTCTCCTTGCTGAGGTGGTATCAGAGGGCGCCTAGTGGAGAGTTAGAACTTTCACTACCAGCTGGTAGAAATGAGACCATCATCTCTCTCCCTTTGCAGTGTGAGTGGAGGCCACTTGGGCACCAGTAATTAGGCACTCCTGTCCCTCTCAACTGGGGGGCAAATCTGGGGAGGCCTAGAGGGGAGCTGGGACTCTCACTCCCACCTAGGAGTAGTGGAGAACCCACTCAGGTGTCAATGAAGGCCAAGAGGAGAATTTGGGCTTCTATCCGCCTCTAAGTGCGACAAGAGAGTGCCTCCCACCCCAGGCCAGAACAATGTCAGAAGAAGTCAGCTAAAACAGAAGGTTTACCTTAACATAATGGCCCAAATCTTTAGGTTTCAATCAAAGAAACTCATCATACCAAGAACCAGGAAGATCTCAAATTCAGTGAAAAAAGACAGTTAATAAATGCCAAGACTGAGATGACAGAGATGTTAGAATTATTTGACAAATTTTTAAAGATGACTATCATAAAAATGATTCAAGGGGGCCATCCCAGTAGCATCATGATTAAGTTTATGTGCTCCACTTCAGCAGCCCGGGGTTCATGGGTTCAGATCCCAGGCGTGACAGCTCATCAAGCCAGGCTGTGAAGGTGTCACACATATAAAACAGAGGAAGATTGGCATGGATGTCACCTCAGGGCCGATCTTCCTCACAAAAAAAAAAAAAAAAGGATTCAAGGAACAATTGCAAAAATGTTTGTTGAACCAAATTTGATTCTGTCATAAATTCCGCTAATAACAGTATTCCTTTTATGTGTAGATATGTAGAATAATGTATGCCCCCAAAGAATTAATTTGATCATTGTGATAGAAAAAATGTTACAAAAACCAAGTCCATTGGAAAAAATCTTTGATAAAGGAGATTTAAGTGAATTATCAAACATCGATACTATAAACTGCAACTCTCAAGAAAGAATGAGGTGGTTCTATTTGAATTAATAAGAACGAATTTACCAAATAAGTATGATGCAGAAAACTATATAGAATACAAAGTAAATATATTTCTCTAAAATATAATCATTTAAACATAATTTTAAAAATATATAGAGTTAATTATTTTAAAAATACCTATACACACAAGTACCTATTCAAACTTACAATATTTCTAGAAGGATGTATAAGAAATTGGTAGCAGTGGCTGTAGGAGGGCAGAGGGTAGAGGTGTGGGCAAGGCACAGGGAATATTTATAGGCCCATGGCCGGTCCTCAAGTTCAGCAGCTCTTTGTTGGAGTGTGACTGGTGTGGGCTATTGACCTGATCATTTTGTACTGGTATCCATTGATAGACCTGTTCTTTCATGATAATAGTTACACTTGTTGCTGATGTTCATGGACCCTGCTTAGCCTCTAGTATCTTTAGACTCTCTTTGTATTTTCCCAGGTGTCTTCCAGGGCTATTTCTCCTATTGGGCAAGCATCTCCACCTCCCCAACAGACATTGCTAATATACTTTACTACACCACATTGGACAGAGCACTGTGCATACACAATTTGTTCTATCCCTTAGGAAGCAGGATTCCCCAGATACAACAGGATAACTCAATAACTTCTATTTCCTGGAGTTTGACCCCAACTGTGAGGAAATCCAGGCTATCTGAATCTCCTCTTATCTTTCTTCTTTTCTCTCTCTTCCTGAGATATCTCCCTGGTATGGACTGCACAGGTCTTGGAGAGGTTTCTTTCTTATAAGCTGAGAATATCCCTTACTCATTGTATTAGCCAGGGTTCTTCAGAGAAACAGAACAAAGAGGATGTGTGTATGTATATATAAAGAGAAAGAGATTTATTTTAAGGAATTGGCTCACACAATTGTAGAGATGTAGTTCCAAATTCTACAAGGTATGCTGGTGGGCTGGAGACCCAGGGAAGGGTTGCAGTTCAAGTCCAAAAGCAGTTTGCTGGCAGAACTCCCTCTTGTTCAGGGGAATTTCAGTCTTTGTTTCATTAGGTCTTCAACTGATTGAATGAGGCCCACTAACAGTAGGGAGAGTAATCTGCTTTACTCAAAATCCACTGATTTAAATCCTAATCTCATTCAAAAAACACCTTCAGAGAAACATCCAGAATAATGTTTGACTGAATATCTGAGCACCTTGGCCCAGCTAAGTTAACACATAAAATTAACTATCACACTCATATCCTTAATTCTTCCCTGTGTGATGAATTTTTCTATGGGAAACCTAACTTCTTCTCAGATAAACATTCAGCAAGTGATAGAATTTCCAAAACCCTTTTATTTCTTAAAAAGGATAGGTTTTCAATAATCTCAGTATTGAATTAGCAAATCTATGGGAAGTCATAAAGAAATATTATTTAGAGAGAATGAAAAATCAGCTTAGTATTTTCAAAATATTATTCCTTTTAGAAGCATGCAGATATGTAAAAATGAGTAATAACTAAAAGATGTCAAGATATTTTTTCTATCTTTTCTCTTAATTTCATGGTTTTCCTATTTTTAAAAATTTTTGGTGGGAACATATGGTTGATTTTATAAAGAAAAATGAGTATGAAATTAAAATATGTATTTCTGATGCAAGAAACATGAGAAGCATTTGAAAATATAATTGAACATCTAGTTGAAAAACTTAAACAAAAGAAAATTTATTCTATAAATTGTTTTCTTTGGAGTTCCATAAAGTTACATGCACATGGGATTTCTGAACATGATTATGTGATTGATGAATTAATTCCTGATCATACCCTCTTTGAGTAGAAGGAAAAAACACGTGTGGTCTCATCAGTGCTATTGGTCTTTTTTCCACACTTCCACTTCTTTCTTTTGATGAAATACAAATTCTCTGAAGTTTTATAATGAGCAACGATATTTTACAAAATAAGAACTTGGTTATACTTTCAATGTTGTTGAATTAAAGGTCTTTTTTTTCCCAGTAGAGACTGAAGAGAAGGGTCTGTTGGACATTGGAACTTAGATATGGCAAAGACATTTATTTTGTGATCCTTTTAGCCGAACTGTCTAGGAATTGATAGTCCAAGGTCAAGCTTCAGTCTTCTCTGGAAAGTAAACAATGCATCTTTTTGAATCATTTTGACAGGAAAACAATTGTTTCCGGCCGAAAGGACATAAGTGTAGGATATGTACATTATTGTGCACATGTCAAAATTCAGAAACGGCAGTGGCTCTGCCTCTAACCCCAGTAGCCCTGCATGGTGGTTCAGGGCGTTTTAACTGAAGTCGATGTCAGAGCACGCTGTTGCTTTCCTTCACTCTTGTAGGAAGACTTGTGGCTTCCTACTCTTGTAGGAAGAAGTGTTTTTGCTCAACCTGTTCTGAAGGAAGAAGCCCTCTCCTAAAGATCTATTGAGACAACTCATCATGTAAAATTTCTGTGTTCAACTTTATATATCCTACTAAAGGCAAATTATTTTTCCCACTAAACAATTGACTTCCAAAAACATCAGGGAATTTTTGCATACTCAGAACCTGATACAATGCTTTACGCAGGGTAGGTCCTCCATAAATACTCATTGAATTGAACTGAATTTACTTACCTGTTTTATTTAACAATAAATTAGGTTATCCTGCTTATAAATTTCAAAAAGGTCATTAAATTTATGTGATCTAATTTAAACTAGGAACAAAGATAAAAGATGTGATATTTTGTGTGGTGTTTATTTATTCTAGTATATGAAATTGGGAAAGAAATCTGGAAAGGTTCTAAATGCTTTTCCTAGTACAGGAGAAGAAAGCACAAAGTGAAGGGAAGCACTAATGCATAGAATTAAGGAACTAATAAGCAGTTAAGAACCATGACTAAATACATCAATAAAAACAAAAATTAAACAACAAGAAAAACCTTAAGGCACAAAATTTTTCTTGGCCCCAATACTTCTCATTTCTTTCTTACTTTTTACTATAACAGATGTCCCTTCCACCAAGACCTCTTTAAATATGTTAGCTTAGTGCATGTGAACTGAGTAATTCTACAGAATGCTGCTGACCTAAATGTCATTTTCTTTCATTAAATCGTATACTATTTGCCACAAATAAAAGTCGTCCAAATTATTTGCAAAGATTCAGAAACTTAACATAACAAGCATGTATTTATTTTGGATGGCTAAGGCATCAAAGTTCATAAAAATTCACTCTTCAAATAGGGTACATGAACCCACATGTACATAAAATGTGGCCTTGTGTGTTTCTAGATTTGATAGATTGTCCATAAGCACACTAATCTGTGAATTTTAATGAATGCTTATAAACTCAGGTCAATGAATATTTCATGAATATTCACTAATGATTCATGAGAATTTCACATGATCAGTAGTATCAACTTTTGAGAACTTTGTATTGAAAATATTTTAGAATAGATCTAGTAATAATACAGTTATTTAGATGAAGTCTCTCTTCTAATTGCATTATATTAGTTTATCCAAAAATACTAATTTCTTTCATTGACTATTTGCTAATTTTAGTTAGAGTCAGAGTAAAAACACTCAGTATAAAAGCCTGCTTATCTTACTATATACACCAACAACAGGCCCATAAAATCCAAAACTTTTTAGATTTTCTCCCCCTACATACTTCTATGGCAATATCCTCGTGCAATTATTTAATCTATATCTGGACTGCCTTTCCATTTCTTTTATTGTCATCTACTTCCTTGTTTTTTAATCTCTGTCTGGTCCCTTTGACTAGATTCCCACCTTCTGCTTTAAACACAACAGTTTAGACTAAATGGAGGTTCTCAGATGGACAAATGTGTTATGGCATTAAGGTGGAAATATAACAGAATATTTTTAAAAAATACAAGACAACTGACAGAGAAACATTAATTCATTGAGCCATCAGTTTTAAAGCATCAACTGATTATGAGTTCCCATGTCAGTAAGACACTAGGAATAAAGACATAAAACAAGAAACAGGTCTGATCATCAAGGAGGTCACAGTCCAAGAAAAAACAAACATTAACCAAATTATTGCATTATAATGCCAGAAGTATATAGTAGACGTGGCTCCAAGATACTGTGCGAGGACAAAAAGGAGAATGAGCCACAAGTAGTTTTAAAACAAGTAGTAACATGTTTGATTATGTGGATTATAACATTTCTAAATAATTATTTTTTCAATATACATTACGTACTTTGCTCATATATATTTATATCTTTACCATCAGTGACAAATTTAAATGTCAGCTTTATTTCTTTTTGTGTCCCAATACTTTTGTAGATGATATATATTTCTGACTTTAAGAGAGTTATCCTAATAATTTATAACTAATCTTAATTCTATTATAAATTAGTGGATTAATTATTATTGGATGATTCTGTTGAAAAATAAATTTTTTTGTCATCCAAAGGCAAACATAATTGTTTAGGGATTATACATGACTTTGAAAGACTTCTGGTTTCTAAATTCATTAATATATTTTTCCCCTATAGCCATTTTACTGACCACAAGGATGATTGTGTTTTAAGAATAGAACTTCAAGGATATATGAAAGAAGAGTTGGGAAAATGTGCAATTTTATAGGGTTTATTCTTTTTTTAAAAAACACCTTTATTGAGATATTATTGATATACAAAAACTGCACATGCTTAATATATGCAGTCTGATAAATTTGGACATATGCATATGCCCATAAAACCATCACCAAATTCAAGGTATTAGACATATCCATCACCTTCAAAAGTTTCCTTGCATCTTTTTTTTGTTTTGTTAATTTTTTGTGGTAAGTCTACTTAATGTGAGATCTAGCCTCTTAACAAATTTTTAAGTGCACAATACAGTATTGTTAACTGTCGGTACTATGCTGTACAGCAGATTGCTAGAACTAATTCATCTTACCTAACTGAAACTTTATACCAATTGAACAGCTTCCCATTTCCCCCTTCCCCTAACCCCTGGTATCCATCATTCTATTGTCTACTCTATGAGTTTGACTATTTTAGGGCTATTTTCGGTATAAGTGGAATCATGCAATATTTCTTTCCACAACTCCCTTATTTCACTTAGCATAATTCCTCAGGGTTCATCCATGTTGTCATAAATGGCAGGATTTTCTTCTTTTTTAAGTCTGAATAGTATTCCATTGCATGTGTATACTACATTTTCTTTATCTTTTCATCTGTTGATGGGCATTTGGGTTGTTTCCATAACTTGGCTATTGTGAATAGTGCTGCAATGAACATGAGAGTGCAGCTATCTCTTTGAGATCCTAATTTCAATTCTTTTGAGTATATACAGAGAAGTGGGATTGACAGGTCATATGGTAGTTCTATTTTTAATTTTTGGATGAACCTCCATACTCTTTTCAATTCACAATTATAAAATCCCACCAACAGTATAGAAGGGTTCCAATTTCTCCACATCCTTACCAACACTTGTCTTTTATGTATGCGTGTATATATATATGTGTGTGTACATATATATATATATACGTGTGTCTCTATATATAATAGCCATCTTAACTGGTGTGAGTTGATATCTCCTTGTGGTTTTAATTTGCATTTCCCTGATGATTAGTGATGTTGAGCAACTTTTCATGTACCTGTTGGCCATTTGTATGTCTTTGGAGAAATGCCTATTCAAGTCTTTTGCCCATTTTTAAATCAGGTTATTTGATTTTTTTTTTTTTTTTTTTTTTTGCTATTGAGTTGTAGGAGTTCCTTATATATTTTGGATATTAACCCCTTATCAAATATATGGTTTGCAAATATTTTCTTTCATTCAGAAGGTTGCCTTTTCAAAATATTTGGAAAGTGGAGAATAATGGAGATAGTAATTTGATGGTGGTCAAAAATACTCTAAGATTATAGTTTCACCTTTAAAATAATTCATAGATTAAAATTGTTTTAGCTAAATCAGTTTATCACTTTTTTTGTTCTCTGGCATGAGTTCCTAGATTTACTGACTACTTGGTCACAAAGTGAAAGCCAAGGAAAAATTTGCAAGGAAAACATTGTTATAATTATATTAAAAACTTTACTCTTTTGAGCCCTTAGAAAAATAACTTGATCAGTCTGTGCTTTTATTTGATACACATTCTCAGGATGTATTCTTGACCCAGAAACCTATTTCCAGTACAGCTTTAATCCCCCTCCCTCACTGTGTTTGACTTCTTAAATTCTACCGGCACTTTTTTTATTTTTTACAGTTGGTGAAATTTAGCTGTTAATAAATAATAACATTGTTCCTGTTTACCAGTAAAGGGTTATATTTATAAGCTATTTGATATCTTGACATAATACTTACATTTTTCATAAAATATAATTGAAACCTACAAATGTTCAATAAAATCTTCAAACGTAATTGTGTGCTCATCATTATGTGTGGCCTTGTTTCTTTCCTTGTTATTAGAAAGTAAACTGATAAATTTATCACACAAGCTAAATAAAAAGAGAAGCAAATTCCTCCTAATAAACCACATTCAACTTTTTCTGTGGATAACTCTCCCTCTCCTCTCAGACCCAGGAAGAGTTAAGGAAAATCCTGATGGATGGAAAATTTACTAATAGTTACTTATTATCTACCTAATAAAAGGAAAATCTGCTGTTTCTCTTTCTAGTAGTGTTGAATATGAAATGAAATGTTCAGACATAGAAGTGGAAGAAAAATTTTAAATTACTTAAAAATTTCAGCAAAACTAAACTTTACTTAATATCTAAAGGAATACAAAAATGTATATAAATAAACACATCTGATTTTAATTAGTGTATCACATATGTTTTATTGTACTGACCATTGATGTCCACTAAACACAAGACTTCAAAATTTCCTCCTGGCTTCCTAATACTGAGCAAAAGATTCTACATGGAGTTCCAGTGTATTTCCTTATCCACCCCCCCAAAAAAGCCTTAGATGCTGATATTAAAATATTTATTAGTAAACATTTGCTTTGGGAATTTGAAAACAAGCCCAAAGAGTGAAGCTTCTTCATGACTCACCAGATAAACTACGTTGTAGTAATTAGCTTTAGCTGCATAACAAACCACACCAAAAGACAGCCTCTCAAGCAACACACTTTATTCTTTCCCATGAATCTCTGTGTTGACTGGACAGTTCTGGTGTTGTAGGCCTGGCCAATCTCAGCTGGCCTTGCCTAGACATTTGTGGTTGGCTGTTAGGTCGTTTAGGACTGGTTGATCTAGGATGACCTCATTCTTACGCTCAGCAATTGGAACTAGATATTAGGTGGGGTTATGAGAGTGATATGATCATTATTTCTCATCAAGTATCAGGCTACCCTAGGTTTTTTACAAATGAAAAGAAATATTTTAATAGCACCAAGAAGAGGCAAATCCCAATGCTAAGCAATTTTCATTTCTGCTTGCATCACATTTGCTACTTTTCTATTGGCCAAAGCAGTTCTCATGGCTATGCCGAGTCGGTGGTGGCGGCAGCTATGCGAGGGCATAGATACAGGAGACCTGAATAAATTGTAGCAACCTATGAGAAATTTTATGCCTTTAAATAGTTTTGATTTCTCCTGCAAGGATATGTGATATGAAAGATTTTTGCAAAAGACTAGACTGGTATGGAAAAGGAGGCTGTATGAGGACTTGGCTTCCACTACGGAGAGAGTGAAGCTAGTAATAAAAAATGAAGCCAACATTACTGGGTATTGTCCAGGCTGGTATACAAACTGATGTTTTCCTTCAAAAATTGTTTTCTTCTCCATTTTGGTCCCAGTGTAAACATTTACAAGCGATTAAGTGCCTGAGTGATTTGAAATACAAACTGATCCAAATTATCAGTGCCAACAGGCTAGGAAATAATAGCCAGCTGACCAAATATGGTATGTAGATGGAAATAAATTATGATTTCTGAAACTCCTGCAAACTTTTTAAAAATTAATTTCAGAATGAAATGGAGCATCTGTCCAGATGGCATTTAGACAATTAATAGTGTTGTAAATCATTACTTTTTTATGAGAGGAAAAGGTTTACTCCGGTTCAATGTCATTACTCAGTAAAGAGTGAAACTTTAAAATGGTAGACCACAGACCAAACACTACAATCATTCATTTTTGTTTAATTATTCATACTTTTTCAATTTATTTATATTATTCAATTTCTTTATGTATCATTTGCATAATAGAAATATTAATGATGACAGGACCATTGCAAAAAATACTTAAATATTTTAGCACATTTTAAAACTGAAAAATGCTATATACCTTCTGTTCACTGCAATTGGGTAGGTGCATTCTTAAGAAACCATCCATTATCAAAGCAATATTATAATATAAACTGTTTCAGTAGAAAAGAGACATTTAGGCATTACAGAATTTTTTCATCCATTGATTTGGTAAAGAATATGCAAAGGCCTTCCAACATAATATTCCTGTGTGGCAAGGCACAGCATTTTTTCCAAATTAGAGTAAGATTTCCAGAATATTCTAGTGCCAAATTGAATAACAGTAGTGTTTAGTATAGTCAAATCATATTCCATAATTAATTGATCACATTGTAGCTAAACTTGTATTACAAAAACTATATATTCTAATATACAAATTAATAAGCAACTACTTGAAATGTTTGTTTTTATGACATATCATACCACTAATTAAAATGCCTGATGCACTACTTCAGAGGATATATTTAGCCATTAATTTCGAAATAACTGTTTCTAAATATATACCACAGAATATTATGAGAGTATCTACATTTTATACTTTCTATCCAAGAAAAAATATTGATGAAGTTTTGTGGGTGACCCTCAAAAGTCAACTGAGAGAAATTTTTTGAAAATAATGACAACTTTAAATAAAATAATGTCTTCTGGGGAATGTGTGCCCGTGTGTGTGTGAATTTCACTTCTTATTTTAGACCTTTAACAAAATCTCAGTGTTTACTTTGTATTGGACAGTATTCTCAGTACCCTACAAATATTAGCTCAGTAAATCCTCTGATTACTGATAAGGAAATATATTGGTCTTGCACCCATTTCACAGTGAGAAAATTGACACAGGGTACGTAGCTTGCACAAATTCACACAATTATTACATACTGAATTACAAAAACTGATCTTTGAGCTTTTTATAATAGGCAGCATTAACAGCTTGAAAGTGAATAGCTTATTTGCGAGGTTATATACAAAACTTTGGTCCATTGTTCCTTTCCGAAATGCTTCTATTGTAAAAATACTCAGAATGTTAGGCTTATCTCATTGTTTTTCTTTTCTCTCTAGGTCTGATCTTAGAAGTCCTCAACATTTTAATAGTTTTCTGATGTCTCCAGATTTTTTCTTCAAATTTTATCTTATTTTTCTAGTTGTTCCCTGTAATTAGGTTAGTCTGCAATATGTTTCTTCACCATTCTTAGAAGCAGAAATTCTTATACTCTATTCATATATTAGGAAAAGCATTTAATATTTTAGCTGGATAACATTTCTCAATTACCAGTTCCTCCAGTGCAAGACTATCTCTACTTTCCATGAAGGCAGTTAGCTACTGTATCATCTCAGGTCTTCCATGTAGCAGACATTAGCACAGGATTGGACTGGCAAGAGATTTATTTGGGAAAATTCCTGTGTAGGATAGCGGAGAGGAAGAGCAGGAGTAGGCCAGGAAAGCCTGCAGACTGCAATGCTGCTCTGACACTTATTAAAGGAGAGGAGGAAGGAACGTTCAGTAGAAAGAGCCTCAGGCTGTAGTGCGGCTCTGAGGAAGTCTCAGCCAGGCCAATCAAGAATCCCAGGACAAGGGTTACCTTAGAATAGTCCCATATTGGATAGGGATGGCTCAGCTCAAGGAAGCCCACTAGGCTCAGTCACTGGCTGGCTCAGTCACCCGGGGAGAGCATGGCCTTGGTCTGAGCCGAAAAGGTAGAGTAATTCCAGAGGTGGAGCAGGTGGAGGCTGTTGGCTCACTACACTCCTTGCAGCGAGTCTCTCCTGAAGGAAGATCTGAGCAATGCACTTTTGTGACTTCTACAACCGCAATTTTACCACTGTTCTGTTTTACTTTACCCTTCTAGTATTTCAGTTTTCTCCTCTGAATAATGAGATAAAATCAAGTCCAGATTTTCTTTTCTTTTTTTTGTGAGGAAGATTAGCCCTGAGATAATATCCATCACCAATCCTCCTTTTCTTGCTGAAGAACACTGGCTCTGGGCTAACATCAGTGCCCATCTTCCTCTACTTTATATGGGACGCCACCACAGCATGGCTTGACAAGCGATGTGCCAGTCCATGCCCGGGATCTGAACCCGAAAACCCCGGGCTGCCAAAGTGGAGCATGCGAACTTAACGGCTATGCCACCGGCCGGCCCCTCAAGTTGAGATTTTTAAGGTTCATGAAAATATCAAATGAGAAAATATAAATATAGGTGTTACAAAACACAACTAGCACTTAGAAATGCTATATAAATTTAAATTATGTAATGCCTTAGAAACAGTTTCTTATAACAAATATTCCATTCATAGACTTAACAACGTAGGTGATAAGTAGATTTTTAAGAAGACTAGTTTCCAATTTGATGAATTAATGACATATACCTTAAGACATTTCTAATAGAAGCAACAGTACCAAAATGCCTACTCTACCTAAGTCCATGACTAGAATTTGGCATCACCTTTCATGTATGCTCAGTTCAAAGTAACATGTGATTTTCAGTGGGCAGCACTTGATCAAGCAACTTTAAATGATTCCAAAATAGTAAGAAGCTTTGAATTTCCAAGAGGAAATGTGCATATAAGAAGGTACCAATACCAATGATAATTCCTGTGAGAGTAAACATCATCATCAAGTGAATTTGTAGACTACCTAATTTCATGTGGGTATGTAGTAAATTATTTACAATAAAAAATATGTAAACAAAATATGGAGACCAAGACTCTTCCTTTCAAAGCCATATGTAATTTTTCTGGCTGGTGGAAACTGTTTAATTTTGGTCATTTACATTTCAAGAAACTTAAGAAATGAAGTATAATATTAACAAATAATAGAAAGCAACCTGTAATTTTTCCCATTATTATAAATTTGTATCCCAGTAAAAACTAATATCATGATTAATTTCTCCATTCCCCACCAGATTGTGACACCATATTCTTTGTTTATTAATACATGTATATAGACATCTGAAGTTAGAGAAAAATAAAATCATGTTTCGTTAGAGAAAAATTATTTATCTATTAAAATCGATTTGATTGTAAATGCCGTGGAGTGAATTTGGGGGATAGAGTGGAAAAAAGAAAATTACAAAGTTATGACTAATATGTAATATCATATGTTAATTAAAAGATACATTGCTTTAAAATATTGATTATTAAACATACAAACAATAAGAAGAAACTTGGTACATGTAGTTGAAATAATTTTTGTCTTGTTTCATAGCATGGGAATAAGCAAGTAAAACTAAATAACCCAAAATCATTTTATAGAGTTCTTATACTAAATTATCATCCCTGTGTAACCTCAAAATTACACTTAGGAATACATATTTATGATTATTTCAAAGGTTTTGGAAAAGTCAGTTAACACACAGATGAAAACTTGTTCTCATTGAGGCTTTAGGATAACGGTTTTCAACTTTTTGTGTGTTTCTGTTATGCATCTGATTACTAAATTTTTGATAATATACTTAACAAAATTAAATATTTTAACAGCACTAAATAAGAGAGGAATAATGAAACTCTATCAATAATACAAGCTACTACTATGCATTACATATAAAAAATCTGTATTATTCACCTTCTTTTTGTCTACTCTAAGCATCCTCTTACCATTTGAAGAGAACTCTTGCCCTGGATGTTTTTGTGTGGCTGTAACCATAAGAACTTTTTTTGAGTGCCAATTTGATACTGAACCAAACTTCTCACCTAGAGTCACAAGTAGTACGCTACTTACCTCAGCGTTTTAGTGGATAGATATCAGTGCAACAGTGTCCATATTCACTGTAGCAAAATTTTGAAAAAATTTAACTTGATGACACACTGATTGGGAACTAATGCCTAGGTTATGGATACTCATCTATGTTTCACTCACTTTGAATCCTGGCATCGTGAAATCTTTGTGGAAACAATCCTTCAAGTAATATGCCAAAAATTATAGAATAAAAAATGTCTCCACTTACTCATTACCCTTCTTTTAAGGAGTGGTCCTGTGGGCTCACTTCCAAATAGATGAAAGCTCTCAGGCAATGAATAATAAATTTAAAATTTTAGGTACTAGTATACTCTTGATAGATCCAAGTGTTTTCAGAAAACTGGCCAACCACCAAAAATCCAGGCAGCCATGTTAACAAATTGGTTAGCAAAGAAAAGCACTTCTCTTTGAAAGTTCTCTACAGGGTGAAATATTTTGGAAGTAAGCTGGAATACAGATATCTATTGAATATCCTGTTTCCACAAGTTTAGTGGGATGTCAGGTGGTGCAAAATTTTTGTTAAATGAAAAATTTTAATCCATTAGTAATTTATGACCTAAAATATAATCAATATTAATGAAATAAATGTGATAAGTCTTTTAAGTGTGTGTATATATATACATATATATACATATATATATATATATATGTATATATATATATATAAAGATATGCTCCCCACCTCCACATTTTGCAAGGGCTGTTACTAATATTGATGAACAGAGACAATACACTAAGGCGTCATGGAAACATGCTGACTAAGGAGGGGCCTGGGAGTGTTAAGAAACAGAGGCTTTTGACTAACAGTGATATCAGAACAAGGGTAAATTAAAAGTACCAGAATGAAAGAAACTGAATTTGCCATATGTTTTCCAGTAAATGTCTTTACAACCTGGCCCTAAATTGTCACATAAAATCTATTTAAAATTCTTAAGTACTCGTTTATAATTAGCTCCAAACCTGCAAAAAGCAGGTTTTTTCTCCTAGTGGTGAAATACCTAGGCTTCTAGTCTGTAAAGTGAGTTTAACAGGAGGGGAGAAGGCTTCTAAGCTGTCTGAGTAACTATGTGATCCTAGACCATGCAGAAATTTGTATTAGAAGCTGAAACACACAGGGTTCCAGTTCAAGATGGTGACATAGAAAGATTCTGAACTCACCTCCTGTCGCAGACACACCGAATCTACAGCTATATATGGAAAAATTTCCTCTTAAAAACTGATGGAGCAATCCCTTTGCATGGGCAAACAAGAGGGAAACCACATCAAGCAGGTTGGAGAGGCTGAGACACAATCTCACCGTAAACCCTACCCCCAGTGCTACGACCTCCAGTCAAGAGGGAACACAAAACCCAGAGCTTCTCCTTGAGGAGTGAAGGTTCACACCCCACATCAGGCACTCCAACTTTTAAGACCAGCACCTGAGAGAACTGGGAACATACAGAACTCCAAACCAAATAAAAATAAAACAAATAATAAAAAAGAAATCCTACCATTAGTTCCAAGAAAGTGTTAAAATTTCAGAGCTCTGAGGTATAGTCAGTGTGAATTGCTGTATTCCCAAATATAAGTTGTCAACGCTTTGTGGTCCTGTTTGATCTAAGTAAAATAATTTTATAACCTACTATTGATAGTGCTTTCCTTTGTCTGGATTTTATAAAGCCAAAAATAAAAATGTTCTTGTGAATTTGAGTAGGTTAAACAAAAAATTTGACATTGAATCAGATATTTTTTGGACGTACAGGTCAGTTTATTCAGGGTTAAAAACAATTTAAAAAGATAAGTCATGAAAATAGTCTTTCACAAAGTAATAGGAATTAAGCTTTTATCACCACAGCTTTCAATACTTGACCCAGAACTTAAAGAGAGGGTTACAGCTGACATGGGAAAGTGTTATTTAAGTGCTTCACCAAAGATATACACTGCTGAGAAACAATTTTTGAGTGAAAAGTTTATATAGTATCCCTTTATAACCCATACTAAAATTCATGATTGTGGCTGTCATACTTCTGGGGAGCTAAAATATTGCCCACTAGAATCTGATCAATAGTATACTTCAGGTAGAATAAAGTGTGGTATATCAGTATTTTCACTACCGTTATTTTCTCAGAACACATTACCTACTATGTATGGTGGTTATGGAAGAAAAATATAATAATATACAGGCTGCAAAATGGTATATAAAATATAATATAATGATGCTATCCTAAGGTACTTCTAATTGAGATTTAGCTCTTCTCTAGATTTTGTGTTTTTATGATATTAACCACAAAACTGCAAACTGGAAGTAAAGCACACAACACAAAGAATCCAAATTTTCTCTCATTGTCCTCAAATACCCACTTTCAATCTGATTTTCATTGGCCTAAAGTGAAAGTAAAAAGAGCAAATATAAGGAACGAGGAGGTTTACTTTCCTTACGTTGCTTTTGACATGTGAGCATCTAGGAAGTTTTTATTTCTTTACTATGCGGACGTCTTGCCTGGCAGGAGCAGAAGTACGAATTTCAGAAAGGACTTGTCCTCTTTTGTTAGTTATAGGTAATTTCTGTAAGAGGAAGTTCCTTTTTATGGACTTCTGCTGAATAGGAGAAACACAACATTTTTGAGTGCATCCTATGTGGCAAGATCTATACAAAGAATTTAACAAGCATTTTCTTATTTAATAATCTCAAAAAGTCTTTATGAGTTTTATTATTGATATCCCATTTTATAAATAAAGATAATAAAACTTAGAGGCATTAAATAATTACCCAAGTTTACATAAAGTGGCAGTCAAGATTCCTTCTATACAATCAAGTTTAGAAACAGTTGAATATCTGCATAGCTGCCACATCAAAAAATATGTTCTCTTGGGAAGGAAAACATGTGCTGTTAGAAGTTCTATAATAGTGAAAGATACCCTGAAACTATTATTAACAACGTCTAGGAAATAGCAGCAAAATCCACAGCAGCAGTTACAACAATTTCATTATGGTATTCGGCGCATGAGTAAACTAATCATAAAGAAAATTGCCCTTAATAACCACAAACAGGAGTCTCCCCCAAAATTTGCTCCAGGACAAACTGATTTGGTGGCTCATATTGTAAAAGGGAGTGCTTCTTCTTCGCTGTCATGTCATATTGCACTGTTTCAAGTGGACTGAAAGAGATGAAAGATACTACTACAAAGAATAATACAAATAATACAAACTCTCCTAGGCAACTACTTTTTTTTCCTCTCCTTTTATGTAATCTCCCACTTAAATCTCCATTTTTATTTGGAATGTAATGAAAATGTATTCAGGCAAAAACAAGAGGAAACAAAGTGCCTAGGACATAAAGTACAGCAAGTAGTAGAGGCGTGAGATATGTTACTTTTCATGTTAATAAGAATACATATTTATGTGACATGTAGGAAGTAATAGAGGTCTAGCAACAAGCACTCCTATAAATTCTCAGAAATGGTACAATTAACAAAAAACTCCATATACTTACTGGTGAATTTTAAAACAGCTAAATCTTCGGAAAGTATAAATACCAAAAAAATCATTAGGAATTTTCTTTTTTAAGCCATGTAATTGTACTCGTTCATTAAATGAAATTTAATTGCACTTTAATTGCATGTGTTTGCATAAATTTCAGTATAAAATTACTCTGTAGCAATAAAACATTAATTCGAGAAAGTTTTAAAGTTTGTGGAAAAATACATTCAAAGTCAAATTAAATTCACTGAAGCTTCCCTTAATTTTTAATCTTTCTTTAATTTGTTAATTTTTTATTTTCAGCAATTTGTCCCAGCTTATTACCTTAGTCTTTTGGGGTCTCAAAATATTAAAGGTCACACAACATTTTAAGCACAATTAAATATACATTATATGAAATGATTTAGTAACCATAATTCTCAACTAAATTGTTATTATCAACCATTTTCTTATGAAGTTCCACGTTCCACAAGAAATGGTATAGTCTTTTATTTTAGTTCACATGAAATTATATGTAAAGCAGTTAAGTAAATAGAAAGTACACACAGCATTGGAGGTAATGGTCAAGATATAAAAGTTAATATAATGCTTGTGGAACAACCTCTTTAACTTTTTTCATGAATCCTGCATGTTCATATGTAATACGTAGTGTTTAATGCATAAAAAGGACATCTATTGAGGAATTTCTAAGAAGACACTGTTTATGAAAAAGTAAGTACTACCACTAAGGATGTTCTTTCAGTTATTGCAAAATGTTATGATCGGTTACATTAAATAGAGTTGTTAGAATTTGCAGTGTGATACTGGAGTAAGGTAAACTTAAAGAAATTTTAAAATGATAGGAAACATTATCTATTACTCTCTCTCATCTATCTATCTATCTATCATCTATGTATCTATCTATCCATCCATCCATCTACCTACCTACCTATCTGTATTGTTCAGAACTTTTAAGGCTGGAGAAATCCTCCATAGACTTCTGTAGCCAATTAATGAACACACGCACACTTTTACACACACGCACGCACAGACACGTACACACACATTGATGTGGGCTATGAATGCATGAAGATATAAATAGTGTTGCGATACATGAAATCCTCTATAAGTAAAAAGACATTAGATGTAATGAACATAAGATTAAACAGAAGGAAGTGAAACATGTATTGAGCACATACTTTGTTCCATGCTTTGAGATAATCATTTTAGATTTGTCGTCTCACATAATCTTCATAATTAGGCAATGAGTTTACCACAAGATCATATTTTATAGGAAAGGAAAGTGAAGATGATTTATGAGATGGCAGGTAAATAACATTTTGATTACAAATTTCTCTGCCATTTCTGCCAATATATTTCGTTTATGACATTGCATCTTTCCCTGCTCCAGAAGAAAAGGAAGTAGCAGATGCTTAGGGAATATTGTACGTATAGAAGATATTATATATTAGAAGATAGTATATATCACATCTATATATGTATTTCATAGATTTAATACACAGAGTATCCATATCCATACACGGATGTATAAAATATTTGCATACATATAGATTTCCATGTTGGTAGTAAGTATAAATTAGCAAATATGTGTTGAATTTATAAGAAAATAGTAACACTAATAGAACTTCCAACGACTAGCATGCCTTTGTATAAGGAACTCATCTAAGTACTTGTATATTGATTAATTTATTTAATCTGAAAAAGAACTTTATACTGTTAATATCTCCTTTACAAAGATGAGAAAACTGAGGCCTAGAGACCTTAAGTATCCAGTCCATGATCACATCATTAGTAAATAGCAGAATTTAGTTATAAAACCAGACATTCTTATTCTAGACCCTGGACCTACTTACTCTCTCGTGTTGCTTCGTCCTTGCCTGTGGTCACTAGTGTTAGAGTGGTCATTAATGGAGCGCATTCCTTTAGAGAACAAGGCTCTAGTCCCGCTCAGAACTTCTTAAATTTATATTGATAGTTTCTGTTAAAACTAGACATACACCTTTGAGATAATATAGACATTCTAGACCTATTACTATAATCTTGGTGTGCTGACTTGATTCTTGGAGGAGGTCATCAAGAGGACATGACCTCCCGTAGACCTGTGAGCTGGATCTGGGCAATCAGAGGCTCCTCACCCCTCCCCTGTCCTTGGAAGGTACACTCTGCCCACTGTTCCCACAATGGGAACCATTTTCAAGGATGCAGCCTTGACAAAGCAGTGTGTTGCTGAGATCATCTGGACAGTATACGGTGACTGAACCAGTTAAGGCCTCTATATAAACTTTTAAGATTCTGATGGGTGGGTGTGGAGATCTACTTGTCTTGTGGCCACCTGAAACAAGCCTCCTATGTAAGTTCCCTTGCTTATTAAACCTGCCACTTACCAACCTGGAGTGGTCTGGCTCTTTCTTCAGTCTCCCTTTGCCCTCCGTGTATGAAGGCCAGTTTCAGGTTTTACCTGGAAGCAGTGCAGTGAGGTATTTCCAATTTCCTGTCCTAGTCCCCAAAATAGAAACTCTCAACCTCTCTGTGAAGAATTAAGTAGTACTTCATTGCCTCCATATCATGTTTGCTCTTCCCTTTCTAGATTAAGACGCAGCAGTAGCAGCAGCTACTCCGTGTAGCACAGGTGTATTATCTCTGCCTGTGACTGGGTCACGTGAGTTCATTGCAGGCAGAAGTAGAAGAAAGTCCAATTTCTGTGTAAGTCCCAAGCTGTGTTTCAAACCCTATTTTACCAGTTAATACTATGGTTAAGCACTTTGATTAAGTAAAATTCAATAACTAAAGTAATCATTGTTGTTTATAATTATCACATTATAGCATGAGACATTCAATTATTTCACCCATTTCTTTTTTTTCTTACTTATTCTTTTTCTTTTTTAATTATTAGATTTATGCGTGTGTTGAATGATCAAGAAGCATTAAAAGAATAAATGTGCCAGCTTTTGTGAATGACTTCAATGGTAGGCTATAACATTAATATAATTCTGTACTTGTACCTATATAAATACATAAATACATATTAATTTGAAGAACTGATGTGACATATAGATCAGTTGATGCTTAGAATGCAGCTATGGTAATTCTCTCTCTCTCTTTTTCTACCTATCTCTCTCTCTCTCCATCTCTCTCTCTCTATCTATCTATTCAAAATAGTTAATACACTTATTTGACCATGAGAAAAAGCCGTTTCATAAAAGTGGTATTAAACTTAAGAAAAACACGCTAGCCCTGGCAGAGGAATGAATTATTAGGTTAATATCTATAATCCTATTTCAGATTCTTTTTACTTGTGTGGTGAAATTAAAATATTTATTCCTATTTTATTGTTTTCCACTTATTGTCTTTTCTACATGTTTTATTATAAATATATTATGTACTGTGTGAATCCTTTTAAGTTTTGGAACAATTAGGATAATTTGAAGAAATTACAACTCAGCAAGTCTCTGGACTGGGCAATTTATTGTGTTCCATTTTCCAACTTGGTATAGGCTTAACATACATTGGCACAAAAAAATCAAGCTCAGGTTTCATAACTGTAAACTGGTTATCAGAGTGGGGTTTTTAAAAGTCACTTTTTTAATACTTCATATTTATTAGTGTATTGAAAAACTCTAAAGCACATTTGTAATGATGAAATGAATACTGGCAACGTAACCTCCCTGAACATATGTGTCTCCTTATCTAAACTGTGTGGGAACTTTCAAAGGAGTACCAAGATATATACATTTTTAATCCATTCAAAATAATTTTATTTATCTATTTATGGTCTCCATGTAAGATTTAAAATCAGATGAGATTAGTAAGATATTGGATCTTAGATTCCATGAAACAATTCTTTGCTCATTTCTAGGCAGGCCATTCTATTTTTAAGTGATATCTTTCTAAAGAGAAGGTAGGACTTGTGTCTGCTCTTCACTCAGTTGATGGAGAATGAAAGATAGAAATGTTGCCTGTCACACTTGTTGCTTTTATTTCTGAGTGTTAATTGACCGAACCCTCAATTTTTATATAGTTCAAACATATTAGAATTTTATTGTTATTAAATTTTGATAAAAGAAAATAAAAAAGTAATCCACTTAATGCTTTCTCTACTGAAGAAATTTTCATTACCAGTGTATCTTTATATGGTTGGAAATTTTATTTTAAATATTTTTATGAGTACAGATGAACCACATTTTGTTAACTATGGTAAATTTTGCTGCTACTACTTATAGATGAAGTGCCTGACCTATAGCAAGCACTTAATTTTATATTACCTTATATTAGAGGTATATTATTACTTGTAGCATTTATAACATCAATTCAACCACAGTCCAATATTCATTATACCAAAATCCAAATGTTCTAAAAATCGATTTTTTTTTCCTTAACTATTTTGGGAGCTAAAGTTGAACTGAGCTGACCTGAACTCAGGTGGTGGTAAAACCAAACCAGAACTGATGTAAATCCATTAATAGTCTTTATGTAGCCCAACACGTGTGGATACGCTTATATTTTGCTGGAGTAATATGAATATGTTTCACCAAGAGGTACTGCTGGACTCAACTGAAGGTGTTATGCTACGTCAGATGTATATGCCTTTTGAAAATCTGAGAAATTTTGAAATTCAGCATACATCTGGCCCCATGAGTTTCTGATAAGTATCGTAGATCTGTAATAGCACCTTCTGCTCCTAGTTCTTGAAAAAGAAACAGTGAAAACTGTAAGACAAACTTTTCATTCCTACCTAAAAAGTGTGCCCTCCAAATGTGCCCAATCTCTTATCACCATCTGTATGTCCTTTACCTTGATTCCTTCTTTTCACTCTACTTTCTATTTTCATCACACTTTTTATACCTCCCTCGCTAACAGGCTTTGCTGACAATGCAGCTCTCTCATGGTGCTTATTACATGCCACCAGTTAATCTTCTTGTCTCTCCCTAACTGGACTTTTGGACTAGATTATCCTCCTAGCTTAATCATACTTCTGTATTCTTCTAAAATCTTACTTGTCTGTGACATAAAAAACACTACGGAAAGTTTCAATTAGTAAATCAAGGAGGTTGTGAGTTAAAGAAACTATAATTTCTATGGAAGTTGACTGAAATAAAATAAATTAAGTTTAAAGAGAAAAAAATTTTTATAGTTATCCTGTGCAAGATATTGCTGGTTGACTATTCAACATCTCTCCCCTATTGTGCCTTGCTACGAGACCACTGATATTTGATAACTTTCCCACAAGACTCCATGTACTTCTGTGAAGGCTTCCATAAAGGTTTGATAGGGCCTAGTGAACTCATTCCCTGTTATTGTATTTGGTTTGTGGAGACTTTTGGACACATGAAGAGAGATTTTCAGGGGACTTTTGGAAAAAGTTTACATATCATTAAAAAGAGATGGTAGACAAGGCCCGGGTGGCTACTTGGGGCAATTCTCCCAAATCTATAAATTTAGATGACTATACTGTTACTTAAGGTATTCTGAAACAGAAAAAGGACAACATCTAAATCATTTGTAAGAATCGAATACACCGCTGTTCTGTTGCCAAAACAAGAGAAGAGTTCAGACTGAAAAAGACTCACTACAGACAAACATACCTTATTAATGTTGATGCAAAGATCTTAAATAAAATATCTGCAAAGTAATTAAACCATTAAAAACTATAATACATCCCTAACTTGGGTTTATTTCAGGAATTCAAAGATCATTCAATTTTAGAAAAGCTATAATGCAGTTTATTACATTGATTGATATAAGAAAAAAGGCTTGTGATCATCTCCACAGATGTTGGTAAAACATTTGTGGAAATTTATCATCCATTCCTATTTATTGATATTTGGGCTTTTTATTTCCTTTTTTGAGTAGGTTCTATTCAATCATTCAGAAAACCTAAGCAAAAGACACGTCAGGTTTCTTGTGATAAAGTTCATTAATTTCTCTTGTGTTTTTTACCTCTGATTTTTCTGACTCTTTTTTTAATCACAATACATTCTTTATTTTCTCTTTTATTCCTGATCAATCTTTAAAGTGGATTGTCTGTTTCGTTAATACTTCAAAAAAACAAACTTTTGACTTTGTTGATCTTATTTATCCTTGTTTTATTGATCTGCACTTTAAATTTTATTGCCCTATCTTTCTAATGTTTATTCTTTAACTGACTTCTTATACTGGCCACTGATTTTATTAATATTTCAGCTTCTCTCTCTCTCTCTCTCTCTTTTTTTGGTTTATACCAGTGTTTTTAATTTTTTTAGAGCAGTTTTAGTTTAAAACAAAATTGAGAGGAAGGTATAGAGATTGCCCATATATTCTCTGTCCCAGTACATGTATAGATGCCCTCATTATCAAAATCACTCATCAGAGTGGTACATTTTTTTTAACAAGGGTGAACCTACATTAACACGTCAAAGTCCATAGTTTAATTTAGGGCTCGTTCTTGGAGTTGTACACTTAATGGATTTAAACAAATGTATTATGACATGTATCCATCATTATACTATCACAGAGTGTTTTCACTGCCCTAAAAATCCTCTGCACTTTGCCTATTTACCTCTCCACTCCCTCCACCCCTGGCACCCACTGATCTTTTTATTGTCTCTGTTGTTTTGCTCTTTCCAGAATGTCATATACTTGGAATCATACAGTGTGTAGCCTTTTCATATTCACTTCTTTCACTTAGAAATATGCATTTAAGGTTTATCCATGTCTTTTCATGGCTTGATAGATCATTTCTTTTTAATGATGAATAATATTCTCTTGTCTGGATGTACCACAGTTTATGTATCCATTCACCTGCTGAAGGACATCTTGGTTGCTTCCAAGTTTTGGCAATTATGAATGAAGCTGCTGTATGCATCCGTGTGCAGGTTTTGTGTGGAGATAAGTTTTCAGTTTCTTTGGGTAAATACCAAGGAGCATGGCTGCTGGATCAGATGGTAAGAGTATGTTTTCTCTCAGCCTGTGGCTTGTCTTCTAATTCTCTTGACATTTTCTTTCACAGAGCAGAAGTTTTTAATTTTAGTGAAGTCCAGCTTGTCAATGATTTCTATCCCAGACATGTCTTTGGTGTTGTATCTAGAAAGGCATCACCGTACCCAAAGTCACCTAGATTCTTTCCTATGTTATCTTCTAAGGGTTTAATAGTTTTGCTTTTTACATTTAAGTCTGTGATCCATTTTGAGTTAAATTTTGTGAAGGGTGTAAGGTCTGTGTCTAGATTTCTTTATTTTTCACATGTGGATGTCCAGTTTTTCTAGCACCATTTGTTGAAATGGATATCTTTGCTCCATTGTATTATCTTTGCTACTTTGTAAAAGATCAGTTGACCATATCTATGTGAGTCTATTTCTGGGCTCCCTCTCCATTTCATTGATCTAATTGTCTATTCTTTCACGAATACTAGGCTGTCTTGATTACTGTAGCTTTATAGTACATCTTGATGTCGGGTAATATCAGTCCTCCAACTTTATTCTTCTCCTTAAATACTGCTTTGGCTCTTCTGAAATTTAGTTTCTCTTTTTCTAACATAAACGTTACTACTCTGTTGTATCCCACAAGATTTGATACATTGTGTTTTCATAATCTTTTAGTTCTAAGTATTTTAAATCCCATTATATTTTCTTCTCTTATTCTTGATTTACTTAAATTTGCATTTAAATTTCAATAAGTATCCCAAAAGATTTTTTTGTGGAAATTGGCAAGTTAATTCTAGATTTTATATGAAAGAGGATAGTCATAAATAGCCAAGATCCTTCTGAAGAAGGATAAATAGGTTAGAGATCTTCTCTGCCAAATATTAAGATGTCCTGTGAAATAATAGCAATTACAGCAGCATGGTACTGATATAGAAATATATAAAATGACCAGAATGATAGAAAGGATTGTCCAGATAAAGACCCTTATGTGTACTGAACTGAAATATGGAACAAATGTAACATGGCAGATTGATGAGTATAGGATGAGCTGCTCAAAATAGAGATTAAAAATATTTATAGAGATAAAAAATAAAATTGAAATCTTACCTCACATTATGTATAAAATTCAAATATGGATGGATTAAATATTAAAATATCTAAATTTAAACTTGAAAAAATTTAGTAAAATGCGTAGTGAATACCCTTCTGTTATTGGAGCATTGGGAATTTTAAAATAAGAGCTAAAACTTTTGACTTAATTATATTAAAATTGATGCCAGCATTTCACAAAAATATACATTACAGCAGATGAAAATAAAGCTATGAACTGGAAAAAGATATTTGAAATAATCAACAAAGAATTGGTATCAATAATATATAAATAATTCCTACAAATCTGTAAAGAAATGATAATACAATAGGAAAATGTGTAAATTATATATATATAGTTTTACACTTTCAGAGAAGAGGAAACACTTATGGTGTATAAACACATGGACAGATAGTCTCCCTTATCGGAAATCAAGGAAATGTACATCAACAGCACAGTTACCCATTTTCAACATAGTTTCTAGCCCAATTTAAGAATTCTGACAAGAATGTGGATTAACAGTATCTCTTTAAATTGATATTTGTGAATATAAATTGATATAATGACTTTGGAAAACAAGAAAATATTTACTTATACACTTGAACAATCAAATGTCCTATTAACTGACATTCCACTTCTAGGCATATATTCAATAAAAATTTTGTACGTGTATGCTGGGAATCATGAACATGAATATTCAAAACAATAGTATTCACAACAGGAAATAATCTAAATACTGAAAGTGCATAATAGAAGAATAGATAAATCCATTGTGATATATTTACACAATAGAATATTATACAGCAGTGAAAATCAATTAATTAGAGCTACACAGAATAATAGAACTGAATTTTAGTATTTAGTGAAAAAAATAGTTTCATGAAGATTCCATATAACGTGATACTGTTTTTACAAAGTCAAACAGAAAGATAGGCATATATATACATATTGGATAAAATTTTTGAAAAACAGATAAATGATAATACAAAATTTGGATTATCTCTAATGTGGGAAAGTAAAAGCTGAAGTTGGAAGAAGAAGTTATCACAGGTTTTTATCATTTTTCTATTTTTCAAGCAGGGTATTATCCCCAAGTTGGCTCATTAGCTGTGTTTTTCAGAGATTATTTCAAGATTTTCCCAGCCTAGTAGCTTCTGGGTGGTATGTTTATGGATGTTAATTATATTATTAAAATAAATACATAGAATAAAAATAAAATAGAGTATGCACAGATTCTTAAATTGAGTTCCCCAAGAAGTAGACCTTGATTCTAAGATTTGAGGACACATATTTCATTTGGAAGGTGATCCCAAGAAACATCAACATAGGAATGGGAGAGTAGGACAAGGAAAGAAAATAAGTGAAAACTGGTGTATTAATGAGCAGGTTACCTCTGTGGGAAACTGTGGGTTAGTTTATGAAGTAGAACACTCTCAGAGTTGCCCCAAAGTTGTCCAAAATGTCCAAAGTTGGGCTATATAATCATAACACCTGTTTGTTATTGGCAGACGATTGCATTTGAAAGCATTTAGTCCTCGAAACTCTGGCCTGAACCACATGCAGCAAATAAAGTTCCCAAGCAGAGACTATCACATGCTTGCAGTGAGAAGCCATCATCTTCCAGGAAACAGTGAGTGGTGAATGCCGGGGAGATGGGAGTCAGACACCAATAGCACCTGCTGTAGTCCACTCAAATACTTGTACGCTTCACACTAAATTTCTTTGTCCCCTCACTGATTCTTCAAGGTCACGATCAGTCCAAATTTCTAAATCAAAAAGATTTACAACAGTTTAGCTGGTGGACAGGCTACACTCATCACTGTGAGCTTATTTCTGAGGATATAATTGCTACGTATACTCTGTGTCCCCTATCGTCCATTCTAGACTCCACTCATTTTTGGTCAGCATCTGTGCTAGTTTAGGTTGAGTGCTCAGTGAAATAACCCATGGTTGAGGTGTCTGAACCACTTTAGTACTGTGCTCTTCTCTGGCTGTGATTACTACAATTGCCCACTTCTGCTTCTGTCTCCAGACTGAAAGTACAAAGAAGAGCCCGGATGAATTTCTTGAGTTTGCATCATACACTTCCTTGTTTCCATTACTTAGCAACAACCCTATCCTCTCACGATAATCAGGGTCAATAATCACGCCAGCATAGTAAATATTTTCTTTGCTCATCAATCTACCATCATGAAGAGCTTGAGTTGACCAGGCATGAACCATAGATTTAGGCTTATTAGAACCCTTATTATGTTCTCTGCTGGAAGTATTACCCCCATTACTGAAACTAGGTCTTCTGATTCTTGAAAGCTTAAAGTTGTAAAGATTGAAAACATAAGTCTCCCAAATTCTTCACTGGCCACTTCTACTTCCACAGACCCATGCATTCACAAACAGAGCACCATATAATGGTTGATGATTCAAAGTCTAAACTGCAGGGCATCATTCCCAGGCTTGCACAATATCTGTGCTTTGAAAGGGCATTCCGAGTTTCAACCAGGCCAGCAGTTTCTGGTAATACAAGCTATGGTAGAACCAATGCATCCAGAGTATTTGCTATCATTTGTTTACCAGAACCAATTAATAAAGTGTTATCAAGATAATTAGCATCATAGTTTTCTGCAGAATGTAAAAACAATCAAGATCTCTGGCTATATTCTGACAGAAACCAAGAGTTCACATAGCCCAGGGGTAAGATGATGAATATGTGCTGCTGTTCTCAGGAAGATTGAAACAACCTTTGATTCTTTTCCTGATAACAGATTGAAAGTAAAAAGCATTCACTAAATAGATTCACGCTAAGAACTAGGGTTTCTTGATTATTCTAGTAAAGAAACCACCTCCAGCATAACAGCTGCATTTGGGGTTACCACTTGGTTAAATTTATAGAATTCCCCCATAAATTTCCATGCTACATCTGATTTTTGCTTAGGCTAGTTAATTAAATGGGAATACAATGAGACAACTAACTGTATTATTTGAGTCTTAGAGAATGGTAGTAATCTCTGCCATTCTACCGAGGATGCTTTCTTGCTTGTTATTTACAATCTTGGTTGAGGTTTGCAGGGGTGAGCAGTTTCATGAGGCTCTATGTGGTCTTTCCTATCACAATGTTTATTAATGCACATGTCAGAGAACCGATGGGATAGTTATGCCAGCTAGTAAGTGTGCCCGTCATCATTATGTACTCAAGAAGCTGTGAAATGGCTGCAGGGTGGTTCCATGGACCTGTTAGACCCAGGGTGAGATGTCTCTGTGCCAGAAATACACTTATCACCTCACCTCTGTATGTCCCCACTCTTACATGAGACCATGATGGTGTTGTATGTCTCCTGGCTTCAGTGTCATCACCCAACCTATATCCGATGGCTCTTGACTGATCTGAAGTATCCCCCCTTCCCTAATCTGGTAATTGAATATACCTTCCATGGCTTTTACCTCCTCTTCTATTGTTGAGTTCTGGGTCTCATGCCATGCTCAGATCTATAAACTCTTAGGGACAGTGATTTTCCTTCAGTGGTGACTGCCATCAGCTTTCTGCTTACCTTCTTTTGATTATTCTTACTTATAGAACTCAATATCCTCATTGACTGCCCATGTGTTTTGTCCCTAGAAATACCATGGTGTACTATCCATGTACTACCATGGTGTACTACCACAGATCCCTGGGGATCAAGGTCACCTGCTTGTCACTCTATCATTACTGCCATGCAATCCTTACATAGACCTTGCTTATGATGTTTAAATGCTACCAGCTGGCTTCTGCTATTTCAGAATCCCATCATTCACAATTGTCATGAGAGAGCCTGCATGATAGCAGCTTTGATTTTAAAAGACAGTCATCACTGAATGTATCAGTGATGCTAGACCCCCACACTAGAACATTTCTTATCACTCTAGTAAAGGGAATGTCTCTTCGATCCTCCTGGAGATCACAGTCAGCTGCTGGATTCTTTGATCTTACATAACAGATCCATTTTAGCCTGCCCTACCTTCTGAACTATTTGATCCCTCCTTCAATACGCTACCAAGTTACAGTGTCTCCACTTAATTTAAATCAATGTTTCTAATTTTCATGAATCATTCTTCTAGTGTATCAGGACAACTCCAGGAATCTTTGCCAGACTGTTACACACTGAGTCACAAAAGAGTAGCTCCACATAATTAAATTTTTGCATATCCAGCCATATATTCTGCCTCTGTGTCCCAGTCTCCTCAATATCTATTGCCACATGTGTTCTCCTGCAAGTACATATGAGTCAGGTGCTGGATCTTCTTGGGGAATAACTTATTTCTTCTCCTAACAAGACCATGTTGATAACTGACCCAGCTGTTGGTCTAGAAGCGGTGAGTGGAAGAGGTGGCAGATCTTGAGTAGAACGAGCATCATCGTATGAAGAAAACCCCTCTGATTAGTTTTCAGGCAGTGGGAATGAGCTGTTCTCTTGCATGGGCTGGGGTACCTTTTTTTCTGGTGAAGATTCAAGATTATCAATTGTTTGCACCCTGTTGTCCCATTCCTGATCTCAGGTCCTATTCCTTTCCTACCAGGGCCTAGACTTTAACATAGTAGACTTTCTGGGGCTGTGAATTTAGTTTCTTTTTAACTCCACCACTATTACAATCAAATCTTCGGTCTGATTTTCAGCACAGGCTGCCCTTGCACAGCAGGAAAAAAGATTCTTTTTAAATGCTGTCATGGACGCCTTCTGCTTTCACACTATGCCCTAAGTACCTGAGCCTATTATTTTCTTCCTGCAGAGGAACAGTAGTCAACCCATACTTGATCCTTCTAAATACTATTGCCTCTGTATTTTTTTTCAAGTGTTAAGGCTTTGCATAATTTAGTGCATCCTCTTCCACCAGGACCCTGTCCTAGTCCAACACAGTTGAGAGTCTTAATAGTTGGTAAGTTGTACTGTATCAGAGGTTGTTATCACTCCAGTCATCCCCAGTAAAAGTGTCTTTGTTGTATATGGCTGGCGAGTGATAAAATTCTAGAATTCCATCTTAGGTGTCTAGTTCCTGGAACCCTTCTTCCAGTGCCAGTTGTCTTAGTTGTATGTCCCTGCAGCTAGAGAAAGCCATCACACAGAGAGTAACTGATGCTTGTAGAGAGAAGGCGTTAACAAGAACTGGATATGGTGGGTGTTGAAGGAATACGAGTGAGGTGTCTACACTGATTGCTACACTGGATTCTAGACAAAATTGTGTAATTAATAAAGGGCTATGTAACCCAATTTTATAAAGTTGAAGTCCAAAATAAAAAATAGTCTGGAGAATAGCATTCAGATATTTTGTGAAAACATTTTTGATGACTTTTGAAGATATGATTAGGGACCAGGACTGCATAGAGGGTAAGCTTTCTTCTGGCCACTTGGAAAAGATACCAATATTCACTTCAAAGGGCTGCTCCTTCTATAATGCAAATGCCTGAGTTTATTCAAATTGAATTAATAGCCACTCTAAAATTTACATTTTTTTGAAGTTCTTTGTGTTCTATTTACTTTTTTTAAAAAATTTAATAGCAACATCAAACATCATAAGATAGGCTTATCTTGGTATATTTAGCCAGCTTAATGGATTTAAGTCTGCACTCTAAAAAAATAACTGAAATTCAAGTAAATTTTACCTTCCCAGATTCCTTCATATTGCTGCAATTCTTTCAGCATTTTAGGGATTCCAGTGCTTCCAGGCTTTCTGCCCAGGCCCCTCCAATAAGAACCTATTTAAAGTCACAAAAAACAAGATTTTTTTTCTGTCTCCTCCAGGAACCCATGATGACTTTTCAGCAAGGCAAATAGTCTGTCACCAGTAATCTCACATTGTAATCAAGGTAACATTGTTTTCAAACTGTAAGAAGGATCAGGTGAAAATTGAAATTATTACTTTCCATGTGCTTCTGGGAGGAGAAAGAAGAGAGAAAAAGATAGAACCAGTCAATGTGACTCATGCATTTAGAAAACTTCCCCATCACTGATCCTTCCCCTACACTGATCCCTTCCTTCTAACCTCAGTTTTCTTGTTTGCTTACTGCTTCTCCAGTTATCTTAGTCATCTTCATCATATTACATAGTGATTTATTTTTTCTCCTAAAAGTAATCTGTTTATTTTCTCGGTAACTTCACTATTCTCATGGTTACAAATATTTTTATCTAGGTAGGATCATATTAATATCAGTGCCCCGAGCTCTCACTGTTATGGCTTATACCCACTTCTTTCATTACCTACAGCATATTGCTTAGTAATAGTATAATCGCAGAGTAAAGTACTAAATCTTCAATTCTTTAGATGTTTATGGCATCTAATTTTTCATGAATAAAAATATAATTTAAACTAAATATTTTAGAGTTAAATAATATTCAACCTGGCAAACCTACTAGGTGCTACTTCTTTCTAAAACAAATTTCACGGAAAAAAGTTGAAACTTTTTCTGGAGAAATAAGTATTATAAGAGAAAGGTAGACCCTTAGACGTTTGTAAGAGTAGAGAAGACAATACTGTTATTGACAAATCTAACAGTCAAGAAAGTCTAGTAAAAATAGATTGTTCAGATTTTAAAATAGTTACTGAGTCTTATTATCACTTTCTTGAAATCTAGGGGACTTGCAGTTTATAAATTCAGTTGAAACTCTTCTCGAAACAAAATTTTGAATTTAGATTTTGTTTTATTTAGATTGTAGATTTTCCATCTGGTAAATTTTACCTGTTTATTTTCTTTGTTGTGAGTAGGAAATTTGCCTTCTTTGTACTCTGTTAGCCTGCATGACAGTAAAGTAAAACCTTGGACATTGCTTTATTTCAAAACACATTTTACTCTCCTTTATAACTATGTCGATAAGGAATTTGGAGTTTCCTCTCTGACAAACAAATGCGTAAAGCATAAAAGTTTACTGATGCATTATTTTACCTAGAGGTAAAAATTTGCTTATTTTCAATGACTAGAAATCCTAGAATATATTTTGGTACAGTATATTAAATAAAGAGCATGCTTAGCATACCTTTCCTGAAGAGACTAAACATCTTTTTTAAACCATAATGTTGACCGCATGGTAGATTAGAGTTCTAATTCTATGAGTCTGGGTTATAGGGCTACACATGAGGCAGTACCTCTCATCTGTTAAGAGAATTATTTCCAGACAGCTGTATTAGTTGCTGACCATGCAGTATAAAACTAGACATGATCTATAGCCGTAGGCCGTTTCCTTCATAGAAAATGTTAAATGTCTCTTATGAATCTGTCTGGCAACTAGACAACAGTTAAAGATATCATTAGTTCTTTTTCTTTTCTCTTTTTTTCTTAAATGAAAGAGAAAAATGTCAGCAAATTAAGGTTTTTGGTGTGGTATAATAATGATTATTTATCAATTTCTCAATGAAAAATGATCATATTTTGCATGACCAGGCAGCTGGCTGTTGAAAAAAAATTGTGCTGAATATCTACGTGCATATGTATATGAGTACACACACACACATGCACACACACAAACACACATATATCTGCCACCTCGACTGTACTACCACTACCACCATTTCACAAGCAAACCTGTTGGAGCTGCTCCTCCCCCCCGCCCCCGCAAAGCACACAACATATTGATAACTTTCATGTAGATCCTGTTTTTATCTATCCAAGAAGAGAAATTGTGTGACTTGGCGGGAATCGAAACTTTATGAGGAGGCGTAGGTCCTATACCTCTTAGGTATAGTCTTAGGT
This sequence comes from Tapirus indicus, assembly GCA_031878705.1. Classification (NCBI taxonomy): domain Eukaryota; kingdom Metazoa; phylum Chordata; class Mammalia; order Perissodactyla; family Tapiridae; genus Tapirus; species Tapirus indicus. The sequence continues at coordinate 72,612,152 of CM062919.1, read as the reverse complement.
AGCACTCGGGGCCTTTGGTTATATTCTTAAATATTAGCAACAGGTGGCAAGGTTTTAACTGAGTAGTTTTAGCAGGAATCTCTTTAGTAGATCAGAAGGAGAATGATATATATAATTCGCAAAATCTTAAAATAAATTGATTATTTAAGAATGAACAATGTGGGGCCGCCTGGTGGCGCAGCGGTTTAGTCCGCGCTTGGCAGCCCAGGGTTCGCGAGTTCGGATCCCGGGCGCCCGCAGATGCACTGCCTGTCAGCCATGCCGTGGCGGCGTCCCATATAAAGTGGAGGAAGATGGGCAGGATGTTAGCCCAGGGCCAGTCTTCCTCAGCAAAAAGGGGAGAATTAGCAATGGATGTTAGCTCAGGGCTAGTCTTCCCCACAAAAAAAAAAAAAAAAGAATGAACAATGTAATTGTCTATAGACACTACAATAAGAACATTTTGAAAAGAAACAACTGTCTGCTTTTAACTCGTCTTCTCTCAGACAATTTATCGTAAATGCAGTCCCTCTAAAGTAATTATGCTTTTGGTTTTAAATATAAATTACTTAGAAGTCCACTAGACCAAGGTTTCCACACATACCTGGTAATAGTTTCTTGAAGTGCTAAATAAAAATATGGTTTCTTGAGCCTTTTCCAACAAGTTGAATTGAAATTCCTGGAGACAACGTAACAATCTCTGTTTTTAACAAGGACACTTATACCTTCTCGTCAGGTAAATTTGCAGGACACTGCATTAGACTATAGGATTCAAATGGTCAAGGACCATTGCTGGCCCATAGTGAGTGCTTAGTACATATATATGTTAGAATGAATATGACATTAAGACAGTTTCTTCTTACAGGCTCATACTGCTTCTAAGAAAAATTACCTGCTTAAGCAGTGATTAGCATCTACAAGCTGCTGTAGATACAAGCTTGAGTTTTAGGATGCTTTTTAAGACTTCTATACTTATTGGATGGTATTTAGGCTCTCTTCATTTACATATAATTCAGGGTAACATTGCCATGCTTCCTGTAAGTCATTTCTTCTCATGTGATCCTCTACTTCTGAAAGTAGAATGAAAATGAGATGAAATGAAAGTACAATGAAAACAAGCAAGCCATACCAAAAATACATCTGTCCTATACATTTTTTCCTAATTGTTTTTCTTTTCTTGGTTTAATGAAAGAGACAAAAAGAGAGGAATCACTTTCCAAATGTTCTCTCTTAAATGAGGGCATTTAGGTGGACACCAATCTATAGTCTTTATCATGACTCTTTGGGTGCATCTTTACCCTTCTGGTGTATATTTAGTGTACAGTATTGCCTTGGGGATTTTGTATTCCTTTTATCATTTTTTCTTTTCTATCTTTACCTTGGTTTTCTCAAGTTTAATTGGGAAGTACCTGCACCTAACTTAAACATTGAGGTGAAGATTAAATAAAAGCACATAAAGCATTGTGATGAATAAATGAAAAGCAATAAGATATACTGGAGTATATGAGGAAGCCATTTGGTTTAAAACTAACTTGGCCTGACTTTGTTTTTCCAGAAAGCCCTGACATGGCCTGTTGAGCATGCCTTGTACTTCTGCTTTAAACATTTATAATGTTCCAAAGCCAAGAATGATGCCCTTAATGATAAGGATGGTACCTCCCCCATATCAGCATTTCTTTAAGGATAAGCAATTCTTCCCAGAAACTAAGGATTAATTACTGACCTACTGTGCTCATCTTGTGACCACTGACCTGCTGTGCTAGCAAAGCATCTTGCGACTGTAGTAAAAGGATATTCCTGTCATAGTTGATGTATGTTCCTTGTTCCAAGATGGTATATAACCACTCGCTATACCCTGCTTCTTTGGAGTGCTTCCTTCCTTAGGGAAGGAAGCTCCTGGGCTATGGTCTTCAAAACTGGCTCATATAATAAACTCACCCCAATTTTGATTTATAATTTGATTATGGATTGTTTGCATCAACAGTTGGGAAACTCAGTCTCATGTGTGCAGTCTTTCAACCCCAGCTTCGCTGTGTGTGAATGGATCTTGGGCCTGGGATGCTTCCTTGCCAAGAGATAAAGAGTCTACAAAATCTGTGCTGCGCTTCTTGCTTTGCGTGGGGATATCTTTCCCTGTTGCAAGCTCAGTGAGTGTTCTTTTGTTCTGCTTAAGCATGTAAGTCAGTGGTCCTCAGGTACAGCCTCAGCTTTCAGACTCTATGGAGAGGGGTTGTGAGGTCCTTTGACTGCAACACAGAGGGGTGCGTGAAGCGTAATTTCCCTGTGTTGGCTACCAGGGGGACCCCCTGGCAGGAGGGACTGACTCACAGTATTGGAGCTGATCTTGCTCTGTCTCTTCCCTACATGAGTTATGTGTTGTTCCATCCGGTGCTTGACTGCATTGTGTTTTCCTTGGCAGCTCCAATACGCAGGTGCAGTGAGCAGAAGCGTTCAGAGTCCTCCCGTGGGATTGGTAACCAGTGCACGGTGTTCTGCTTGACACATAGTGTCTGAACTCCAAATAGTATTCATTCATAAACTGCCTTCTCCATGGGAATTATTTACCAATTCTGTTGTCTACTAAGTGGCATAATCCCCACCAAACTGACTGGGTTTGAGCCATTATTTCACACCATTCTTCAGAAAATAACATTTTTAAAACACACAAAGGGTAACAAAACCATTGTGAACAGTTAAATGGTGTCGTTTTCTGTGGAGGATGCTAACTTGAAAAAATTCCAACCCATTCTAAAATAATTTTCATGACAGAACCATATTGTCAATACCTGGTTTGGCTTCAGAAAGTTGGCTAGCTTGCCTCTTAAATCTTCTATACAAACATAGATTACTACAATAAACCTAGTCTTAGTATAGCACAGGATTTGCTTAGCCATCTGTTATATTTACATAACCAGCGTCCAGGTTGCTCCCTGGGGCTCTACAACTTAATCAAGTACTCTATTTACACAGTCATGTATTCCCCGAGAGCTGCCTCTAGCCATGAAGTTTACGCTGCTAAATCTATCAATTAGTTCTTGCTACTAGCCAATCAGTTAATAAAACTGGAAAGCTAGGTAGAGAGGGAAATCTTAGTTAAAACTCCTTTGACTGTCTTAAGAGATTATTTTAAAATGTTGAAATCGATGCTTTCCTTCATTTATTTATTTATTTGGTAAGTCTCAGAACAATTTTTCAGCTATTATAGAGATTCAGCTACAGCAGTGAAATACAAACAGAAGAGGTATTGTTTGTAGAGAATTTAAAAACAATAAAAACTTTGCTAAAAGTTGGTCTGCTTTTAATTACCACCAGTGATTCTCAACATTTTCAGTGACAAAATACTCATTCACAAAAAACAAAATTATTTGTGATTTAAATTCTAATTAAAACAAGTGCTATACTTACTGCTGAGTTTTATGTCTGAATATATATATTTTATACGTGCATAGACATGTATACATTATATTTATGTATGTATGTGTATGTTTGTGTTTGCATATATATTTCAAACTAGTACAGATTTATTACTTATCTTTTGATAAACATTGTACTCTACGTGAAAGATTACTCTGAGGACTTAGTTATGTAATCCTCCCTGACCCGTCTCTCCAGATCTAGATTTGTGTCTGTGTTTTCTTTTAAGTGGGAAATTCAGTATAAACAATGACTATAAAAACAAAGAATGGAAATTGAGTTACTTCAATTCTGTCATTCTATGTGACCACTTGGAGATTTTTAAAAAATTAAACGTTTTTAGAACAAATTTAGATTTATAGAAAAATTGAGCATATAGTTCCCTTATCCCCCCCTCCCCTGCATAGTTTCCCCTATTATTAACATCTTGCATTACTGTGGTACATTTGTTACAATTAATGAACCAATATTGATTCATTCTTGTTAACTAAAATTTATAATTTTTCTTAAGGTTCACTCTTTGTGTTGTAAAGTTCCATGGGTTTTGACAAATGCATAATGTCATGTATCCACTATTATAGTATCAAACAGAATATTGTCACTGCCCTAAAAACCCCTGCGTCCCATCTATTCATCCCACCCCTGCTCCCAAAACCCCTAGCAAATGCTGAGTTTTTAACTCTCTCCATAGTTTTGCCTTTTCCAGGGATGTCACATAGTTTGAATCATACAGTAGTAGCCTTTTCAGACTGGCTTCCTTCACGTAGCAATTTGCATTTAAGGTTCCTCCATGTCTTTTTGTGGCTTAGGCTCATTTCTTTTTATTGCTGAGTGATATTCTATTGCAGAGATCTACCACAATTTGTTTCTCCATTAACCTATTGAAGGAATACTTGGTTGCTTCCAGCTTTGGGCAATTATGACTAAAATTGCCTGAAACATTCGTGTGCAGTTTTGTGTGTGTAAATAGAAGTTTTTAACTCATTTGGGGAAATACTTAGGAGCACAATTGCTGGATCATGTTGTAAGATGATACTTAGCTTTGTAAGAAACTGCTAAACTGTCTTCCTACATGACTGAACCATTTTGCATTCTCACCAGCTAATAATGGGAGTTCCCTGTTGCTTCACATCCTTACGAACATTTGGTATTGTTAATTTTTAAATTAAAAACAAAATTCAGCCATTCTAATATATGTGTATTGGTATCTCGTTGTTTGATTTGCCATTGCTTAAAAGCATATCATCTTGAGCATCTTTTCAGATGCTTATTTGCCACCTGCTTATCTTTGGTGAGGTGTCTGTTAGCATCTTTTACCCATTTTTAATTGACATGTTTATTTTTTTATTGTTGGGTTTTAAGAGTCCTGTGTATATTTTGGACACAAGTTCTTTACCAAATATGTGTTTCACAATTATTTTCTCCAAGTATGTGGTTTATCTTTTTATTTTTTAACAGTGTATTTTGCAGAGCAGAAGTTTTTAATTTTAATAAAGCTCAAAGTATCATTTTTTTCTTTCACGGATCATGCCCTACTGCCCTACTCTATACCATCTCTCCCTTCTAACTCCTCCTTTAAGATTTATGATTTCCAGTGAGACGATCTCTAAAACTTAGTATATGGGCCATGCATTAGTTTCCCAGGGCCGCTGTAACAAATTGCCACAAAAGGGGCACAGCAATTTATTCTCTCACAATTTTGGAGGCTAGAAGTTCCAAAATCATGATGTCACCAGGTTATTTCCTCCTGGAGGCTCTGAGAGAACATCAAGGAGAAACCAGGTTGCACCTTCCACACTTTTCTTGGAAATCTCCTCAAGTAAATATTCATAAGTTCATTGCTTACAAATTCTACTTTCCACCCAATAGTAGAATACAATTCAGCCAATTTCTCTGCTTTATGATAAGGATCACCTTTCCTCCAGTGTCCAATAACATGTTTTTTATGTCATATGAGACCTCACAAGAAACACCTTTCATATTTCTATCACCATTCTGTTTATGATGATGTATATATTCTTTAAGATGAGAGAAGATTTTTCTATAGCTCTCCTCACTTCTTTCTAAGTCTTCACCAGAATCAGATTTAATGTCCATATTTTTACCAACAATCCCTTCAAGGCAATCTAGGCATTTTCTGTCATGTGCCTCAAACCTCTTCCAGCTTCTACTTATTACCCAATTCCAAAGCCACTTCTACATTTTTCGGTATTTATTACAGCAGCACCCTACTTCCAGGGCCAAAATCTGTATTAGTCAGGGTACTCTAGAGAGACAGAACCAATAGGAGATATATCTCTATCTCCATCTGTGTCTATATCTATCTCTATATCATCTGTCTATCTATCTATCTATCCATCTGTCCATCCATCCTTTTCTCTATAAAGGGATTTATTTTAAGCAACTGGTTTATGTGATTGTAGAAATTGGCAAGTCCAAAGTCTTTAGGGCAGGTCAATAGTCCTAAACTCAGGAAGGAGTTGATACTACAGTCTTGGGGCAGAATTTCTTCTTCTTATTAGGATATCTTATTAGGATATTGTTAGATAGGAGCCCATTCTATTCCAGTATAATCTCAACTTAACTTGATTATATCTACAAAGTCTCTATTTTCAAATAAGGTCACATTCACAGGTATCAATGGTTAGGTCTTATACAGATATTTTAGGGGAATACAATTCAACCTACAACACAACACAAAATTATATCATGAGCATCAAAAAACTATTACCAGTGAAAGAGTGCATCATCGTCTAATCAACCTGAAAAATAAATCATATAAAAGTATTTTACATTGGTTTGATTTCTAAAAATCAGAGTGATAACTAGATGAATTTTGTTGTATATGTCACCTGTCAACACCTTAAAAGACCACTAGAAAAACTCACTAATATGTAAAACTGAATTTATTAGACTTACTGCATTAAGAGCAGATATTGATTTGATTATCTTAATAGAGTCTTGAAAAGAAGAAATTAGAGAAAGGTATTTATAGAGTTTTAAGACCTGTGCTGGGTGATTTGAAAGTGGGTCTTAAAAGTCAGGGAACTGGTTGAAATTGTACAGTTTCTGACACTATAGATTTGGATTGATTTGTACCATGTGGAAGAGACATTGAAGTGAAACTTGATCAGCAAGGGGGCTTAGATAGTTTAAAGTCTACTCTTCCAGGGAAAAATATTTAATATCAGGAAATATATGTGTGTTGGTTTCAGTGTGCATAATATATTTTTAAGCTTTCATATTTGCAGACTTCTCAAAAGTGTTTGGAGTCAATGAAACTCTTCAGAGAATCACAAAACTGCCCAAGCCAAAATGTTTTCTAATGGGTCATTTGTTTCATATAGTATGGACTCTTGAATTTACTAAGGTCTACAAAAAACAAAACAAAAGGAATCCTTTGAAAAAGAAAATGGAGTCAAGATAGAAGTGGCTGCAAAATGATAATATTTTGATAATTTATAAGAAATTTTCTCTGACGTCTCTTATCCTCTCATCCTTGTTTTCTTACATCATTTAAAGAGAAGCAACAATACATAAGGACACAGTTCAAAGGGAAAATAGATAAAATAAGAGCCAATATCACAAATTAAAACATTATCTGTTTGGTAAATGAACAATAGCTTCAGGGATCTATGCATATAAAATTTAGTGACTTTGCCTTAGGTCAGTAAACCAGGGATTTTTTTCCTTCCTCTGCATGCCCTAGAGTACAGCTGTCTCTAGAATAGAGTTGTTTCAATTTTCACGAACTGTCAGGCAATGAGATATGCCTTTTTCTTTTTATATTTATGGGTAGCTAAAATTCCTGAGGGAATGAATTAGTCAAGATAGTTAAAGATGTAAAGACAAGAAGTAATGACCCGAAACATGGAGAAAGAATGCTTAAGCTAGATAAGATGAAGAAATTCTTAGTCATGAGGTCAATGAGGCAATCTAATAGGGTGCCCAGGGAGGTAGTCAAGACACCATCACTAAACACTATTCAGACTCAAGAGAAAATTTAGAAGACAAGCTCTGGATGGGAAAATGAGAAATCATATATTTTTAGACAAGGAAGAAATGACCTATTATAGGTAACCCAAGATGCAGCTTTTAAATAGTAAGCCTATGTAAAAATGTTAATTCTAGTTGGAATTAAAGTATCACATTTTAAAAATTAATTATACATTTCAAAGTGATTTCTAAAGACTTCAAGTGGTACTTATTCAACAAATGTTACTGAGTGTCTGCAATGTGCCAAGCACTTTTCTAAGCTTATTTAATATGTACTCAGAACATCACAAAGGTGCATGGAATATTGGTTTCTAATAGTTACATTGATGACCCCAGTTGGTGACCTCAAACAACATATGTATTAAAGATACACTAATGCTTCACTCATGTTACAGCACACAGTAACATATATTAGTACTTGATATACGTGTTTCTCTGAAAATGGAATACTGTTTCTTCAGTGCTTTAAATCTTGTCAATCACTGTTGCCTAATTTTTTCATACTGTTTCATTACATTATTCAACAGAGATAATTAATAGTTTATACTTTATTTGTACAGATTAATTTCTTTATCCTATAATAATTAAATATGAAACCTATAGTTAAAAACCATGCTATATGAGTAATATAAGCAACATTTCATTCATGGATATCTTATGTAACATTAAAGCAAAATTTGATATATAATTGCTATAAAATTACTGTAAAATATTTAAATTATACAATTTGATTAGTTTTAATATATGGGTATGCCTTGAAACCATCACTGCAGTTAAGAGAATGAATATAACTATCACATCCCAAAGTGCTCTTTTGTAATCTCTTTCTCTCCTCCTTTCTCACCCTACTCTCATCCAGACAGCCATTGACCTGCTTTCTCTCATTATTGATTAGTCTGGATATTCTATAATGTTATATAATGGAATCATAAAGTACATACTCTTTTTTGTTTGGTTGCTCTCACTCAGCACATTTATTTTGAGACTCATTTATATTGTTGAATGTATCAATAGTCCATTAATTTTTATTGCTAAGTAGTATTCCATTGTATGGATGTACCATCATTTGCTTGTCTAGTCACCTGTTCATGGATATTTTGGCTGTTGTTAGCAGTTTGGGGCTACTGAAAATATAACTGTTCTGCTATTAAAAATATAACTGTTCTGAATATGCATGTAAAAGTCTTTTCCTGGACATATGCTTTCACTTATTTTGGTAAATATCTTGGCGTAGAATAACTAGGACCTATATTTAAAGTTTTAGGAAACCTCCAAGCTGTTTGCAAAATATTGCACGATTTCACATTCCCACTTTTAGTGGGACAGTCTTGTTATGGAGTCATTCTACTAGGTGTGTAGTGGTATCTCACTGTGGTTTTTAAATGTCATTTTCCTAATGACTAATGCTGTTGAACATATCATATATGTTTGTTTGCAATAAATGTATCTTCTTTCATTAAGTATCTCTTCAAATCTTTTGCACACGTTTAATGGCTTATGGATTGTCCAATGTATGACTTGAACTTGCTTTTTCATTCTCTTAGTGTCTTTCCAAGAGCTTAATTTTAATGAAGTCTATTTATCATTTATTATTTCATGGATCATACTTTCACTTTCTTAAAAAAAAACCATTTGTCTGACTCAAGGCCACAAAGATATTATCCTATGTATTTTTCTAGAAATTTTATGTCTTTAGTTTTACACATAGGTATATGATCCAATCTGAGTTAAGATTTGTGTATGGTAAGAAGTATGGATCAAAATTTCTTTGTTTGTTTGTTTATGTAGATATAAAACATTTGCTGAAAGGACTCTTTTTCTCCAACGAATTGCCTTAGTACTTTGTCAAAAATAAATTGGCCATCTGTCTCTGGGTCTATTTGTTGACTCACTATTGTGTTTCATTGATTTATTTGTCTATCTTTACCACAGTATCCCTTGTCTTGATTACTGTTGCTTTGTAATAAGTCAGCTTGTAAGTATCTACACAAAATCTACTGGGATTCTGACTGGGATTACACTAAATCTATAAGTCATTATGGGTAAAATTGACCTTTTAGATGTATCGATGCATTATTGCTGCCTATCTCTCCATGTATTTAAGTTTTTCTTTAAGTTCTTCAGCAATGACTTGCGGATTTTAGTGTATAGGTCTTTAACAAGCTTTCTCATATTTATTCGTACTTATTTCAGAATTTTCATGTTCTTTTATAAGTATTGTTTTTCATTTTTGACTTTTTATTGTTAGTATATAGAAATGTAATTGTTTTTATGTTAATCTTGTATCTTGCAACCTTGTTAAATGCAATTAGTATTTCTAATAGTTTTTTGATAGATTTCATAGAATTTTCTACATAGATGATTATGGTATCTGCAAATAAGATCAGTTTACTTCTTCTTTTCCAAAATTGATGTATTTTATTTCTTTTTCTTGTTTATTGCACTGCCTAAAAGTACAAAAGCAACATTGGGTAGAAGTGTTGAGAGCAGTCATCCTTTCTTTGTTCCCTAACTTAGCAGGAAAACCATTCACTTTTTCACAATTAAGAATGTGAAAGAAAAAAAAAAAACCTATACATTTTCCCTCGTAACCCTTTATCAGGTTGAGGATTGCCCATATATCTGAGAGTTTTCTTTTGAATGAATGTTTTATTTTCTTAAATGCAATATCAATTAATATTGCCAAGGAGGTATTTCCTACAAATATCCAATATGTTTTTTAATGTCACAAGTCATCCTCTCAGTCTAAACAGGTTGGGGACTCTATTGAATCACATGGGCAATGTTTCTAGGACTTTGAATGAGACAATGACTTGAACTTAAGCCTTAACATTCTTCTTGTGTGGCTCAGACATTACCAGTTTCACAGAAGAAAAAGTGGCAATATAAATGACAAGGAAAGCTTTGAAAATAAGATGTGGTCCTTTTTGGTTATACCTATCAAAACATATTACAAAGATAATAAAGATAATAAATATTATTATTTGCTTATCATGTTTGTAAATATTTTTACTTGTAATACAGAGTTTTGATGCTGTTATAGTAAATTAAGCACTTTCAGAAATAGCTGGTAGGAGTGCAAATTAGTTGAATTTGGGGAGATAATCACAGTATATCATTAAGTAAAAATCTGGATTTCAAAATAAAATATACAATGTGATCATATTTTTGTGGTATAGGTAACTATAAAAACATCTCAGAAAAATTATTTAAAATATGTGTAATGCAGACTTATTACCTGAATGATGAATTATGTGAATTAATTTTACTTTCTTGTCTACAACTTTATGTTTGAAAATTTTATACAACAGCCATATTGCAGGATGTGTTTCTCAGACTTTGAGCAAATTAGCGTGCAGCATATTTACTAGGGAGTGCTCTGAAAGTTAATGCTTTTAAAGGAAGGGAAGGACACAGAATTGGGCAAAAGAAGAAATCCACCTGTGATTCAGTTTCAAAGGAAAAACTCAATGACCATGCAGATGTTCTGAAAAGGACTATCTTATTTGCCAAAGAAAATTGCTATGGGGATTTTCTGCAAGTAAAAACATGACTTTTAATGTCACAAATCATGCTTTCAATATAAGCAGGCTGGAGATTTTATTAAACACATGGGTGATATTTATAGGAGTATCCAGATGTCAGGTTAAGGAAAATGACTTCAAACCAGCCATTTAAATAATATAATATAAAATAAATGTTTAAAATATAAATGTATTTTTTTTTAAGAGGAAACTATGCTTAAAGAATTAAAGAGAGGTTTCATGATAATCTCCCATCAAATAAAGAATATCAGTAAAGAGATGGTAATTATAAAATAGGTACCAAATGGAAATTCTGGAGGTGAATATAAAATAACTGAAATGAAAACTTCACTAGAGGAGCTCAATGGTAGATGTGAACTGGCAGAAGAAAGAATCAGCAAACTTGAAGGTAGATAAATAAAGGTTATGCAATCAAAGAACAGAGAGAAAAAAGAATGAAGAAAAATGAACACAGCTTCAGAGAAATGTAAGACATCTTTAAGCACACCATCATAAGCATAATGGGAGTACTCACGCCTGCACACATTACAGTGAAAATGTTGAAAGCCAAAGACAAGAAGAAAATCTTGAAAGGAGAAAAAGAATAATGACTTTATAAGAGCTATTAAAGGAGTCCAGCAATGTTGAAGGATATAAGATTGATTTAGAAAAATGTTATATTTCTCTATCAAAGTAATGAACAATCTGAAAATGATATTAAGGAAAAAAATCCACAGCATCAAGAAGAATAAAATATTAGGAATGAATTTAACGAAAGAGTTGTAAATGTCCTTTGAAAATTACAAAGCATTGTTAAAAGAAATTAAAGAATAAATAAATGGAAAGACATCCATGTTCATAGATTGGAAGACTTAATGTTGCTCAGATGGCAATAATCTTCAAATTTATCTACAGATTCAATGCAATTCAATAAAAGATTCAAACTACCTTTTTGCAGAAATTGACAATCTGAACCTAAAATTCTTGGAAACGCAGAGGAGCCAGTTAGCCAAAACTAATCTTGAATAAGAGGAAAAAAGTTGGAAGAGCCACACTTCCCAATAAGCAAGTTTCAAAACTTACAACAAAGCTATAGTTATTTTAAAAAAAAGTGCGGTACTACCACAAGAATAAGCATATAGATGAGTGGAATAAAATTGAGAGAATGGAATAGAACAGAAATAAACTCATGCATTTATGGTCAATTGATTATTAACAAGGGTTCCAAAATTATTAAATGGGGGAAATGCCGTTAGGACAACTGGATATCCACATGCACAAGGATGAATTTGGATACTTACCTCCTACCATACAGAAAATTTACCTGAAATGGATAAAATTCCTAAATACAAGTGCTAAAGCAACAAAATTCTTGAAAGGAAATGTAGTGTAAATCTACATGACCTTGGTTTAAGCAATAGTTTCTTTGATGACACCCAAAGCAAAAGCAACCAAAGAAAAAATAGATACATTGGACTCTATAAAAATAAAAACTTTTGTGTGTCAAAAGACACTAACAAGAAAGTTAAAAGATACTCCACGGAATGGGAGAAAATATTTGCATATTATATACCTGGTAAAGTGTCTAGCATCCAGAATATATACAGACTACTTATAATTCAACAAAAGATAAATAACCCAATTAAAAACTCAGCAGAGACCTTGAATAGACATTTTTCCAAAGAAGACATCCAAATAGCTAACAGGTACATGAAAAGATGCTCATCACTAATCATCAGGGAAACACAAATCAAAACCACAATGAGATATCATCTTGCACCTGTTAGAATGGCTATCATCAAGAAGACAAGAGGTAAATGTTGGTGAGGATATGCAGAAAAGGGAACCCTTGTACATTGTTGGTGGGAATGTAATTGGTTCTGCCACTATAGAAAACAATATGGTGGTTCCCCCCCAAATTAAAAGTAGAACTACTATATAATCCACCTATCTCACTGCTGGATATATACTCAAAGGAAATGAAAAGATGTTGAAGAGATGTATGCACTCCCATATTTATTGCAACATTATTCACAATAGCCAAAATATGGAAACAATCTAAGTGCCCATCAATAGATAAATGGATAAAGAAGATGTGGTGTAAATATATACAATGGAATATTATTCAGCCATGAGAAAGAAGAAAATTCTGCCTTTTGTGATAACATAGATGGACCTTGAGGACACTGTGCTGAGTGAGATAAGTCAAAGAGAGAAAGACAAATACTGTATTTTATCAAATATAAATGATATCACTTATATGTGGAATCTAAAAGTCAAACTCATAAAAATAGAGAGAAAATGTTGGTTACCAGAGGACATGGGTTGGGGGAATAAGAGAGATGTTGTTTAAAGGCACAAACTTGTAAATAGTAGACAATAATTGCAATAATTTTTATTATAATTCCTGTGAATATACACAGCAATATTGTATTATGATCATCAAACTTGCTAAGAGACTAGATCTTAATTTTCCCCATTGCAAAAAAGAAATGATAATTATGTAATGTGATAGAGGTGCCAGCTGCAACTACAATGGCAGTCATATAACAATAAATAAATGTATCAAATCAACATGTTGTACACTTTAAATTTACACCATGTTATATGTCAAATATATTTCAATGAAAAAAATAAATTAAAAAAACACAGTGAGATACTACTTCATACCCAGTAGGATGGCTAAAATCTTTTAAAAAAGGAAAATAACTGTTGGTGAGGATGTGAAGAAATTGAAAACCTCATACATTGCTATTGAGAATGTACAATGGTGCAGTTGCTGTGGAAAAGAGTTTGGCAGTTCCTCAAAAAGTTAGATATGAAGTTTCATTATGACCCAGCAATTCCACTTCTAGGTATATAATCAAGAAAATTGACAATATATATTCATACAAAAAATTTTACATGAATATTCTTAGTAACATTATTCAGAATAGCCAAAAAATGGAAAAGACTCAAATATTCATCTACTAATGAATGGATAATGTACTAACTACGGTTTATCCATACAATGGGGTACAACTCAGCTATACAAGAATGACATAATAATACATACTATAACATGGGTGAACCTTGAAAATATAATGCTAAGTGAAAGAAGCCAGTCACAAGAGGCCACACATTGTGTGATTTTTATTTACTTGAAATATCCAGAATACGCAAATCCACAAACACATAAAATAAATTAACTATTGCCAGTGGCTTTCGGATTGGGTAATGGGAAGTGACTGCAAATGGATGTGAGATTTATTCTCTAGGGTGGTAAAAAAAGGTCTAGAATTAGATGGTGGTGATAGTAACACAATCCTGTGTATATACTGAAAAAACAAAAGCAAAAACACCCAATAAATCATGTAGTTTAAAATAGTGACTTTTATATATGTGAATTTTAGCTCAATAAACTAAAGGGAAAAAAAGAAAAGAAAGAAAATTGAATGTTTAAGGCAAGAATTGTAACAATCTATTTTGGGATTTACAACATAGTAGATGCAAAATGTATGACAAACAATAGCATAAAGGCCACGGGGAGAAAAATTTAAGTGTATTGTTGTAAGGTTCATGTAGTATATATGAAGTGATATATCAAGTACACTGTAATAAATACGTATTTTATCAACTGTAAACCACTAAAAATAAACAAGAGTATTATAGCTAATGGGCCAACAACAGTGATGAAATGGAATTAAAAAAGAAAGATGGAACAATAAGGAAAAAATAAAAGAAAAAACAGGCAAGACAAATTGAAAACACATAGGAAGAGGGTAGGTTTCAACTCAGCTATATTAATAATCACTTAAATGTAAAAATTCTAAAAATAACTATTAAAAGGTAGAGATTGTCAGATTCGATATAAAAGCAAGACCCAGCTACACTCTATATACACATAAACATAAAGAATACACAGGTTACAAAGATGGGGAGGGATTAAAAGACTTAGAAATATACCATAGTAACACTAATAAAAGAAAAGCTAAAGTAGTCATATCAATATCAGACATAGAAGATTTCAGAGTAAAGAATATTATAGAGGATAAAGATGATTATTTGGTAATGATAAAAGCGTCAATTAAAAAATAAAGCAATTCTGAACATTTGTGCATTTAATGAAAGTCTAAAATGAAGCAAAACTGAAGAAAACTGAAAGGATAAAGGGACAAATCAAATTATAGTCAGAGATTTAAACATTCTGAATACTTGATAGAACAAGAATGGAGAAAATCACTAAGTGTATAGATGACTTTACACTTTAAAGCAACTTTAATTAATTGATAATTATATAACACTCCAGTCAACAACAGCAGAATGAATATTCATATCAAAATCACACAGAACATATACCAAAATAGACCACATTCTGGATGATAAAGCATATCTGAATACATTTATAAGGATTAAGATGATACAAAATGCATTCTTTGACCACATGAAATTCAATTAGAAATGAATTGCAGAGAAATATCTGGAAAACATGAAAATATTTGCAAACTAAACAACACATATTAAAAAAATGCATCAAAGAAGAAATTACAAGCAAAATTAGTATTTGGCATCGAATAAATATGAAAACAAAACAAAATAAAATGGGATGCCATTAAAGCAGTACCTAGAGAGAAAGAATGGTCTCAAAATTAATTAGTTTAGTAACCTTCTTAAACAATCAGAGGAAAATCCATCAAGTCCAAAGTTAGCAGAAGAAAAGTTAAAGGTAAGAGAAGAAATTTATGAAGTAGAAAATTAAAAACAATAGAGAAAAACCAACGAAACTAAAAGCTGATTCTTTGAGATAAATAAAATTGATAAACCTATAGCCAGACTACTCAGGATGAAAAAAAAGAAGATACAAATTACAAATTATACGAGCAAGAAAGGTGACATCACTACAAATTCTACAGATACTAAAAAGATAATGAACAACTTTATTATAATAAATTCCAAAACATATGACAAATAAACAAATTCCCATAAAGATAAGAATTACCAAATTTTCTCAAGAAAAAATAAATAACCTGAATAGTGTGTGTCTATTAAGGAAATTAAATTTGCAGTTAAAAGCTTTCCCACAAAAAAATCCCAGACCCAGATGTCCTCACTGTTGAATTCTACAAAATATTTCAGGAAGAGATAATAGTAATTGTACCCAAACATTTCCAGAAAATTGAAGAGTAGAGACTATTTCCCAATTCATTCTATGAGGTTAGCATTACCCTGGTACAAAAAAGCGAGAAAAAAGATATTAAGAAAAGAAAACCACAGAACAATATTCCTCATAAACATATATGCAAATTCATAATAAAATTTTAGCAAATTAAACCCAACAATATTTAAAAACAATAAATCATGACCTTATGGAGTCTCTCCTGGGAATGAAATGTTGGTTTTACATTCCAAAGTCTATCAATGTAATTTGCCATGTTAACAGCCTAAAAACGAGAAACAAATGACTAAACAAACAATATGATCATCTCAGTAGACTCAGAAAAAGCATAAGACAAAATTCAACATCGTTCCTGATAAAAACTTCTGGTAAATTACAAATAGAGAAGAACTTCCTCAAACTTGTACTGAATATCTATGAGAAACCTACAGTTAACATCACACTTAATGATGAAAGTCTGAGGGCCTTCCCTGCAAAATCAAGAACAAGAGGAGAATGTCGGCTCTCAACACTTCTGTAAACATTGTGCTCAGTATTCTAGGCAGTACAAGGCAAGGAAAAAAAAAAAGACATTCAGTTCAGAAATAAAAGGTAAAACTGTAATTATTTGCAATTGACATGGTCAAGTATATAGGACATCCTGTGGAATCTATAAAAAGTTACTAGAACTAATAAATTAATCTAGCGAATTTGCAAGATATAAGGTCAATATACAAAACCCTTAAATTTCAATGTAATAGCAACAAATAGAAATTCATTTAAAAATAATAAGATTTAAAATAGCATTAAATACATGAAATATTTAGGGATAAATTGGACAAAAGTGGTGCAGGACCTGTGCATTGCTAAAATAAATTAAATAATATTTAAATGAACAGAGAAAGATATCTTGCTCTTCTATTGGAAAACTCAATAATGTAAAGTCTCCAATTCTGCCCAAATTGATCTATAGAGTCAATGTATTCCCAAATTTCTAGAAGTGTTTTTGTAGAAAATGACAATATGATTTAAAAATATATACAGATATGTATAGGACCTAGAATAGCCAATGCGCATTTGAAATGTAAGAAAAAAATCAGAGGACTTACACTTCTTGATTTAAAGACATTATAAAGCAACAGTAACCAAGACAATCAAGCACAAAGATAAGCAAAAAATGGGATATAATAGAGAGTCCAGAAATAGATGCATACATAAATGGTTATTAATTTTTGATGAAGGTGTCAAGATAATTTTTGATGAAGGCATTAAGCAGTGCTGAAACAATTGAATAGACACGTGCCCCCCAAAAAAGAATTGCAAAAGTTACCTCACATCATATACAAAAATTAACTCAAAATGCATCATAAACCTAAATGTATGAGCTAAAACTATAAAATTTCTCAAAAACAGAAAAGAAAATTTAGTGATTTTTGATTAGGAAAATATTTTCTAAATAGGACACAAAAGGTATGAACTGTAAAAGAAAAATTCTAAAAATTGTACTTCACCTAAATTAAGAACTTTTGATTGCTAAATGCCATTTCTACAAAAATGAAAATGTAATCCATTGCCTAGGAGAAAATACTTGCCAACATATATCTGGCCAAGGGCTTACACCTAGAAAGTATAAAGAACACCTACAACTCAGTTATAAGAAGACAAAGAACCCTATTAAAAATGGCCAAATTGTTGGAACAGACACTTCATCAAAGAAGATATGTGAACAAAAAATAAGCACATGAAAAAATACTCACCATTAGGAAAATGCAATTAAACCATAATGACATACCACTACACTCCCACTAGAATGGCTACCATGAAAAACATTGAAAATACCAAATATTGGAATTGATGTGAAGCAGCTGCATCTGACATACACTCCTGGTAGGATATAAAATGATACATTTTGGAACAGTTTTGCAACTTCTTAAGAATTTCCCTAGCCTATAACCCAGATCTCCTAGATATTTACCTAGAGGAAATAAAAACATCTATCCATGCAAAGACTTTTACAAATGTTCATAGCACTTTATTTGTAAAGCCCAAACTGCTAATAATCCAAAAGTTCATCAACATATGAATAAACAAATTGTGATTTAGCTGTTTAATGGCATAGTACTCAGCCATAAAAGAGAATGAAATATTTAAACATACATTAATATGGATGCATCTTGAAATACTTATCTTAAATGAAAAAAAGCCAGACACCCCCCCAAAATACATTCTATATGATTTTTTTCATACGAAATTCCAGAAAATGCAAACAAAACTATAGTGACTGAGGCAGATAGGAGGTTGCCTAGAGATGGGACAGCTGGGGAGGGGAAGAGGGAGGAGTTTAAAAAGGGAAAGAGGAAACTTTGCAGGGGATTTCATTATCTTGATTGTAGTAATAGTTTCACAGGTGGATACATACATCAAAATTTATTAAACTGTGCACTTTAAATATGTTTAGTATGTTGTGTGTCAATTATACTTCAATAAAGCTAAAAACAGATTTAATAATTCGGTGGCAATGTTTGTATTTTAAGCTTTAGTAATGAAAATGTCCAACTACTAAAGAGTTATGGCTATAACAGGGATAAGAAGCTTTGACTAATAAGCCTAGTTCTGACAGCTCTTAGTGTTAAATTAACATGATATAGATATCATTGTGTTCTAATTATTTTATTGCAAGCACACTGAAATAGCTGTGAAAGAAATTCCTATAATTATCATACAGTCATGTGTCACTTAACAATGGGGATACGTTCTGAGAAATGTGCCGTTAGGTGATTTTGTTGTGCAAACATCATAGAGTGTACTAACACAATCCTAGATGGTACAGCCTACTACAGACCTAGGCTATATGATTCTGATCTTATGGGACTGCCGTCTTATATGTGGTCCGTTGTTGACCAAAACTTTATGTGGCACATAACTATGCTTAAAAATAACAAAGTTTTCCTTGTTCCTTTCCAGTGCTTTTTCTCTTTTGATGCCAATTAGGATGTCCATTGCCAAGTGTCCAAAATGTGACCCATATGTTTAATATTTGACAGAATAGAATTAACATATAGACCTAATAGATAGATAAAAATGGCGTTTCCCAATTTTGTCTGGGGCAGACAATTAAAATTATGATCCATTTATAATCTCCATCTTAAACATTCAATTTAATGCTATCAAGACTCCTGGACCCATGAGTGGGAGAATGGATGAAGCAGCTATTAAAGGGTGAAAAACTGAATCCCATACCTTTAAAATGGAAAAAAGTCAGAGGCAGATGGTAGTGATCTTAAAATAAAATGATTACAGAAGACTCTAAGATTGAACATTTGTGAGCTAACTAAGACTTAAAGCATGGTCTTGGAAATATTGGAAATTACAGAGTTTGGTTAAAAAGTAAGAAAAGATAACTACCAAGTATACTTGATCAGTTTTTGACATATAGTGGTCATGTGACTGAACTTGGCCCAATAAGCATGAAGGGAAGGATTTACAGTTCATTTGGAGAGAAGGTTTTCTCTCTTTTTTTCCCTTCATTCCCATTAGACATATAAAGAAAAACGAAACAAAATAAAAACACTTTCATAGACAGTCATCTTGCTACCATGAGGGTTACCAGCCTGGGGATAACAGGGAAAATAGAATAGCAGAGAGATGAAAAAAACAGAGGTCTTTGATGCCATCATTGGTTGACTGCCTAGATTTCCAGTTACTTGAGATAGGAAACATTTTTATTCTTTAAGCCATTTGAAATGGTTTTTCTGATACATATTTCACCTCAGAATCTGTTAATAATTTATTTTCTTTTCCTTCTAAAACAAAAGTTAAAACATTTTGATGAAAGTAGTGTCTAGTTGTTGACCCATATTTTCTCAAAACATTGGTAAATTACACATAAGAATGCTTTTAATTATAGTTTAAACCAATGACTCATTTAGTAATTAAGATCATTTAATTCTGTATAATTGTTTGTGATTTTTAAATCTGTTTAATAAATTAAATATTAAATACTTAATATTTACAGAAACATTTATTATTTTAAGAATTGAGATGATCTAATTATTTACATCCAAATATGTAGGTTTATAAATGATATATATGCATCAGATCCATTTTTCTACCATTTAGAAAATGTTATTTCCATTAAAATAAATATCTCAAGAAAAAATCAACGTTTGTTTATTCTTAATCAACACTATATCTAAGTTGCTGAAAATATCACTTCCTTAGTGAGAATTTAATTTAGGGAAAATCTACATTATAAATAAATCCATTAAAAATTATCTCATTGTCAAATGTTCTACCAAACACATAATGATATTCAATTAATATGATCATGTTTACGGTAGGTTGACAAAAAGGCTTTGGAGATATCAATTTCTGGTAGATTAAAATTAATACATTCAATAATGCTTATGATTAATAAAATAAAATTTTATACATTTCCCACCTAGGTATTAATTTATAAAGATATATTTTATTAGACAAGGAGTATCACAGTGAAATTCGAGTTGTTTAAATTCTAAGATTATCCCTGACAAGAATTCACTAGCAATCTAGTATTAAATATCTGTTAATTCCCCTCTTTTGAGACTGCTTGTTGAATATTTATGTACCTGTTAATAAAAACATAAAGGCTTTTGACTATTTAGAAATCTCTGGAAACATTTCTAGATTTTCCCTCTCTTTTTATGTGCCATAGAGTTCAATGAAAACCACATAAGAGTTTTAATGACTTGATCACACAGTGAATGTGGATGACACCTGCTTTGATAAGAATAGTTCCTCAAAATGGGGAAAAAGTGTTCTTACTTGGTGAAAATGAAAGTATGAACAATTAATTTATACACATCCATTAAAATGATACCTTTATCCTTTTTTTTGTTCCTGAGGAAGATTGGTCCTGAGCTAACATCTGTGCCAATCTTCCTCTATTTTGTATGTGAGTTGCCGCCACAGCATGGCTGATGAGTGGTGTAGGTCTGTGCCTGGGATCTGAACCTGTGAACCCAGGCCACTGAAGTGGAGCACCCTGAACTTAACCACTAGGCCACAGGTTCAGTCCCTCTTTATTCTTTTTAAAGAAAACATTTGGCAACTAAAGAAAAAACGATGCATTGGCAGAAAACTATACATTTGGAAATTAAGATGTTTATAATTAACTTTGATGAGAATTTCCTTAATAAATGATGAATAAAACACTATTAGACTTTCTTAATCTCCCTCAGTTAAGGACCTATCTTCCTGCGATATTCATTCTATCATTATACTAATATTTATTGAGATCACTATGGGCTAGAGATATTGTAAATGCCAGGGATTGAGGAGTAAACAAGATAGTCTTGATTTGTTCTATTAACTCCTGGAGTTTAGATTTTAGCAATAGACTCTATTCTCAACATCACTGAGGGTAAAATACTAACAGCTATATAGTGGTACTTGTTTACGTGAGACTGTGAATGAGGAAAGAATTTCTTCAATAACACGCTAAGCATATAATAGCAATGTGTATAAAAACTCTTGTCACAATATATAGTACACTATCTATCTCTCAATGATTGCTACAGGAAATGTCAAATTCTGGAAATTCATATTTTTGTACCCCAGAAATACAGAATTTTTAGAAAAGCAGAGAATGTACACAATTCAGAATGTTATTTTTGAAACGTGAGCATGTAAATCAGAAACTATATCCCTCATAAGTGAAAATGATGCAAGTTGGCTTATAAATATATTAAATGTTTTCAGAAAAAAATATTAAAAAGGCCACATGAAGACACAGAGAACACACACGGGGAGAATGCCGTCTGATGATGGAGACAGAGATTAGAGTGATGCATCTTCAAGCCAAGGAATGTCTAGGATTCCCGGCAGCCACCAGAACGCAGCAACCAGCCATCAGACTTCTGGCCTCCGAACTGTGACAGAGTAAATTTCTGTTGTTTTAAGCCACTTTGAGGTTTTTGTTACGGCAGTCCCAGGAAACTAATATAAAACTGAGACTAAAAATCCCAAGCGTTTTTCTTTTAATCTTTCATTAGAAAACATTTTTAAAAATTTAGACAAGAATAATACTGTTCCATATAAAAGTTTTTATCATACTTTAAACAACATAATATTCCGGTTTCAATGCCATCATGAAATTGTTCTCAATGACTTATACCTATTATTCTTTTCAGTGTATAGTTAACTAATATTAAATTTTTGGTTGTAGTTATTTCCTTTAATTTTAGAAGAGACAAGACTTCTTTGTTTTGATGTATTATTAGAGGTAGTAAAGAAAATTTTCAATAGCAAACAAGAGTAGGAAAATCCGTGCAATTACCATGAAGACATTGACTAAGACAGACTGGCAAATAATGGACTTTGAGATTTAGAAGCAATGCAAAAAGCACGAAGAAAACAGGAAATATTATAAACTTAAAAAATGAAGCCTATTTTTAAAAAATCACAGCTTGAATGGAATGAGTAGAATGGCAAATCACAAGAAGAAGAATTTATTTGAAGCAAAGAAGGATAGTATGTCATCGGAGCTTATGAATAGGGAAAATCAAGAGCTTCAAAATGAATGTGATATTTTCAGATAATGAGCTTGTTTTAAAGTGATGAGAATGATAATGCAAGAATTGCTTATACGATTTTTTAAACTATAATAGTGATTACCATCATATGTGCCATGGTAGTATGAATAGTTCTAGCAAAAGAGCCTTTAAATAGCAGAGAATATCTGTAGAATAGGTGAGATGTTAAGAACAAATTAGTAATACACACTTATTTTTTAAATTTAGGGTGAAATTTGATAACAGAAGTTACTAATCTAACATTGACATGACAAAAAAAAAGGATAATATTAAGAGATACATTAAAATTTTCACATGAATTTATTTTGCTTTATTCCAAAATTTGAATTAAACTCTGAAGTGCTTTAAGCTTGTTAAATATCATAAAATCTTACAATGTTTTAACTGGATTACTTAGCTCAAAACCTCTCATTTTACAAATGAGAGAAGGTTGCAGAATAATCAAAGATTTTCTTAATGTCATCAGACTAGGAACGTATATTTGACACTCCATATCACATTAGTAAAGATTAATATAATACTTATAAAGGGTATTTTCAACAACATA
Organism: Tapirus indicus; assembly: GCA_031878705.1. Lineage (NCBI taxonomy): Eukaryota > Metazoa > Chordata > Mammalia > Perissodactyla > Tapiridae > Tapirus > Tapirus indicus. The sequence goes on along the minus strand of CM062919.1, from coordinate 72,588,986 downwards.
TTTCCATTATTCTAAATAAATGCATTGATGGGATTTAACTCAATATGTGAAATACATAGGGATATTGACAGCATGAAGGAGCTGGCAAGATTTCTGATTACAATGATCAGAATTATGTTTCCTTATTTAGAATTATTAGAATTCTGTTTTAGAATTATTAAATAAGAACCTAGAATTCTTATTTAGAATTATTGCCATTATCATTGTGTCCCTTGTGTTACTTAACATTTTTTAAATATATGATCTCATGAGCAGTATAATAATCCTAAATGAAGTAGGCATTTCCATGTCACAAACAATGAAAATGAAGCTCAGATCATTTAATTTGTCCAAGCTCTTCAAGCTAGTGAGTGCCAGGGTTACAACAAGTCCTTGTACTAATGCTCTACAATGCACAAGATTCCTTCTACATTCACAATTAATTTTCCTCTGTGACTCATGCTACCAGTTGGGGAATATTTCCATATTATAGGCTCCATTAGAGTTTGCTACATTTTTCTCTGATGCATAATCTTTCATGTTTTTTCTACTTAAGTTTTTTTAACCTGCCTTTTCTTTGAGTCCCTTTTCTGGGCTCATTTACTCTTAGTCACTTTGAGTATCCTCCGTTCTCTCTGTGGAGCACAAACATCTGGAGAAGAATGAGGAGTGCCTCTGCTGATCAAGTTAAACATTTTAACATTCCCAGCACTGTCCTTAGCTCTAACAATGAGATACAAGATCAAAAACTCTTTCCTTTTAAAAACCCCCTTTGTTTATAATTCCAAATATTTGTATAACCTTTTTCGTCAGAAAGGTACCTATCATTTTTCCTCATGGAATGATTCTCTTCCCTTAGCCTTCCTTTCCTTCTCTCCAACTACAGGCAGCCATGTAATCAAATACAAGCACACTGAACTCCCACTCACAAATACACACACACACATCTCTTTTGGAATTTAACTTCTGCCTTCAGTTAGTAGAGAACTGAGAACACTGACAATTTGCAGATCTAGTGACCCAAAATCCCAATAAACTTGGCATTGATGTAGTCCCACTTGACTATTTTTGCTTTCACAGCTTGTACTTTTGGTACCATATCCAAAAAATCATTGCCTACATTGATTATATCAAACTAAAAAGGTTCTGCACAGCAAAGGAAACAAGAGTGAATGGCAACCTATGGAATAGGAAAATTATGTGCAAATAATACATCTAATGAGGGGTTAATCTCCAAAATCTACAAGGAACTTATACAACTCAATATCAAAAAAATAAATAACCTGGTTGAAAAAGGGGCTTAGAAGTTGAGTAGGCATTTCTCCAAAAAGATATACAAATGGCCAATAGGTATATGGAAAGATGCTCAACATCAGTAATCATCAGGGAAATGCAAAGCAAAATCATAATGCAAGGGGCTGGACTTGTGGCATAGCGATTGAGTTCATGCACTCTGCTTCATCAGCCTGGGGTTCACAGGTTTGGATCCTGGGTGTGGATTGACACACTGCTTGTCAAGCCATGCTGTGGTGGCATCCCATATAAAGTAGGGGAGGATGGGCACGGATGTTAGCCCAGCGCCAATCTTCCTCAGCAAAAAGAGGAGGATTGGCAACAGATGTTAGCTCATGGCTAATCTTCCCAAACACACACACACACAAAAATCACAATGTGATATCACCTTCTCACTCCTGTTAGGATGACCATTATCAAAAAATCTCCAAAAACTGGGAAATAACAATTGCTGGTGAGGATGTGAAGAAACTGGGAAACTTGCGCACCATTCTTGGGACTGTAAAATGGTGCATTTGCTATGGAAAATAGTATGTAGGTTCATCAAACATATTAAAAAGAGAATTACCACATGATCCACCAATCTTGCCTCTGAATATTTATGCAGACGAATTGAAATAAGGATCTGGAAGAGATATTTGCACTCTCATGTTCATTGCAGCATTATTCAATAACCAAGAGGTAGAAACAACCCAAATGCCCATCAGTGAATGAGTGGAGAAAGGAAATGTGGTATATACATGCAACAGAATATTATTCAGCCTTGAAAAAGAAGGAAATCCTGCTATATGTGACAACATGGGTGAACTTTGAGGACACTTTGCTAAGTGAAATAAGGCAGTCATTGAAGGACAAATATGCATGATTCCACTTATATGAGATATCTAAAGTAGTCAAACTCTTAGAAGCGGAAAGTAGAAAAGTAGTTTCCAGACCCTGGGGGAGAGGGAAATGAGGAGTTGCTGTTCAATGCATATAGAGCTTCAGTCATGCAAGATGAAAAAGTTCTAGAGATCTGTTCTACAGCAACGTTCATATAGTTCACAATATTGTACTATACACTTAAAAATGTGTTGAGATTCTTATTATATCTTTTTTACCACAGTAAGAAAAGAGATCAGACACAATAATACATAAAACAGAGTGTAATAAACAAATCAGTCACAAAATAATACATGTTGTATAAGTCATTGATTTGAAGTTAAAATAAGGAAATCTAATCTATGGAGATAAAAGTCAAAATAGTGTTGGGGCCAGCCTGGTGACGTAGCAGTTAAGTTCGTGCATTCTGCTTCGGCAACCCAGGGTTCAACGTTTTGGATCCTGGGCGTGGACCCACTCAGCGCTCATCAAGCCATACTGAGGTGGCATCCCACACAGAGGAGCTGCAACTCTACAGCTATGATATACAACTACGTACTGGTGCTTTGGGGAGAAAAAAGAAAAAAGAGGAAGCTTGGCAACAGATGCTAGCACAGGGCCAATCTTCCTCAAAAAATAAACACGAGGGTTCCAATGGTTTTCATGAGACTCGTTCTTAAAAAAAAATGTCAAATCAGTGTTTATCTTTATGTGACTGGGAGAGAGGAGTGAAGATTTCTGGCGTGTTGGTAACATCTACTCTCTGGATCTAAGTGGTGTTTAAATTGATGTGTTCACTTTGTAAGTTGACTGAGCTGTGCACTATATATGTGCTTTTTTGTAGTATGTTTTACTTCCACAAAAAAGAAAAAAGAAAAAACAATATAGGAATGAAGTTTCTGAATATATTAGAAACAACAAAACATCAGTTTTATACAAAGCTACAAATAAAGTAGGGTGCTATGTTTGGGAAGGTAGCAAGGACTTGTGTCAAAGATCTGGGTCATAATAATTTCAAGTAGAGAAAATGGCAAGTGCCAAAGCCCTAAGCTAGGGTTTTGGATGGATGACAACAGCGTCACTGTGGCCAGAGTGTAATGAGGAAAGGGAGAGTGCTCAGATGTGATCTGGAGAAGAAAGCAAGCGCAGGATTCATGTAGGGCCAGGTAGGTGAGTGTAGAGTTTGTATTTTTATGCTAAGCTCGATGGAAGGCTATTGAAGGAGTGTCAGCAGAGGAGTGAGAAGATGGGAGTTATGTTTTAAAAAATTCTCCTGCATGAAAGAAGAATATAAGTAGGGTAAAGGTTCAAACGGGACTAAGGAGGTTATTTAGGAGACCTGGGCTATGTAGTGGTCCTGGAGAGAGCTTGGACTTTGTGTTGTCAGTGAAGGTGGTAATTAGATTAAGTCTATTTAGTCAGGTAACCACTTCATAGATTGATTTTCTATGAAATATTTAATAAAAAATGCATATGTTTTAAATTATGTATATATTTACATACATGCAAACACACAAACATATACATAAATAGGTATATTTGACACTAAATTAGTAAAATAATTTCTAATTATTTGGTTAAATAATTATTTGAAATATTTAGAACATACAAAAATGAATGGGATTTGTTCATTTTGGAACATATAAAATGAATAAGTGCACTATTTGTTCACCCAAAATTCAGAATTGTTTTAAAGAAAAATAGAAACATGACTTTTACATTGACAAAACCATAAAACAAAATATTTATATCATGGAAACTTGGTAGCAAAAATTTTGCTAACAATTGATATCTCTTGGGAGTCATACAGAATATCTGCAACTAAGCACTGCAAATTGTTCTTGGTTTGTTGAGCAGAATTCTTTAAAACTCCGTGTATAGGAATAGGTGACACATACACTAACACAATTTCACTTGCTAAACAGTGCTTTCATTATTAAACACGTTTATGAAATGTCTAACGAGAAATACTCCCACTTGCTGCATGTAAAAATAAAACGCCCCTTAAAATGTTACTCCTGTCTTCTTTGGAGTCGAGTGGGTGGAGCCGAAGTCAGATTACAAGACCCAGAGAAATGAGGAGGAGGTTAAGGCTGAAGGTAGCTGGTATTGGCTCTTCTTTCAAGTTATTTGATGGTGAAGAAAAGGAGATAATCTTCCAATTCCCTAAAATCAATAGTATTTTTAAAACATATGTAGCATTTTCAAAAGAAATATAGAATAAAATTTTCATTTTGTGAGATATGTATTGTTTCTTTTATTTATCACCTATTTAGCAACAGCACACTGTTCTTCAGAGCATGCTGGGTTCCATGTCAGACGACCTGGACTTAGAAGAGTCAAGTCCTCTCTGTAGCATCTGGCAAACTAATTAATCTTAGTAAACTACTTCAGTTTATTAGCTGGTTCTCAGAATTTTTTAAATAAGTAAATAATGTATCTAAAACAAATATCATAATCTGGCATCATGTACTCTGAATACTTGTTGCAGACATGTTCAGATCACACAGTGCTAAAGTAATAAAGGAGACTAATATGCTAACGTTAAGAAAGTGGGAGGTCTGAGGGCAAAATTCTGATGACTGATATATTACTAAAAATCATGGCATCTGGTTATACCAGGCCTGAATCCTTACATGAATCTAAAAAGTACCTATCCATTAGAAGAGGAATTAACTTTCTAAGTTATCAAAGTCTATACCCGGATCATTACTTTATTAATACTGCCTTTCACCTTCAAGAAAATATTAACACTTGTCAACAATTAGTTAACAGGAATTTTTATTTAAGATGCTGACCATAGCACATGGGTTTATCTACTTTCTGCCTCCCAAAGCTCCATTTAATTGATAGTAAAAAATTTTAAAAAAAGAAATGAATCCCCTCAAATAGGAAGAGAATGAGAAAATTGAGCAAATAGCAGAATAAAAGATCTTTCAAGAAATTTCTGAAAAACTGAAATAGATTAGGGAAATAGTAACCGTTAACGAAGAGCAGAGGACAGGGGAGTTAAAAGTGTACATGAAGGGGCTGCAGCCAGGGCAGACCAGCATTCCCTGAAGGATCCTAGAGGAGTGGGTTTCTTACATGACAGACGGACATGCGGGATGAAATCTGATAGTGACAACAGGACATTATTTACAGATCTTTACTTGCGGTTGTAGGTAATCTATTCTCATTGCATGTACAGAATGCCCAGGAGCTGGCATTTTACATCCCAGTCAAAATTAGGGAGATTTTTCTCAATGTTGAGTAAACAAAATTTCTGCAAGGCACCCAAGGAAGACCCTATGGATGTCAAAACTGGAGTCAAGACTTGCTCATTATGGCATTTCTCTAGGTGGTGTACGCCAGCCCCATCCATATAATCAGAGCTTCTAATTCACTTGTATTTTTTGCTTTTATTCCTTTTTTTTTTCTTTTTCCTGTTTTTTGGGGGCCGGGGGGTGTATTTCTTAAATGAGCAGGCAAGAAGCACAGCATAGTAGTAAGCTGCTACTGAAGTTAAAATGAAATGCAGGCATTTGCCAAATCCTGTGACCTAAAGATTACTATTTTAACAAACATGTGGGGAAAAGGAGATGAGTCCCTGAGGCACACAGGTGGATAGTTCGAACTTTGACGCCTTGCAGCAAGCCCGAATTCCCAAAATTTACTAAGGTGAACTAAGACAAATCAATCTGCCAGCACACAGAGAAGACAAAAAAACTTACCTGTCTCAGATGACAAAAAACTTACATGTCTCAGATTCCATTCCAAAACTGACCTAATCTTTTATCTTTTAGGGAAATAAAGAGACTTCTCTAAAGATTTATAATCATAGGTCTGAATTTACATTGGTGCAAGGTTCAAATTTTTACTAACAGCATGACCAATGACACCTCAATTTAGAAACTAAAGTGGTCCTTGTTGGAAGAAGTATTCTGACAAGTAAATAAGCAAAACCAACTGAATAAAAAAGCCAACTCAGAAAAAGAAACATTGATGAATAATACATACAAAGATGCTCAATTTCTCTAATACTCAAGGGAATGCAAATTAAAGCCACACAGTATTTCACATGACTGAGATGAGCAAATAATTGAAAGTGTGAAAGTCAGAGGGAGGTAGAGGAAGGAACTTTTATGTACTGCCGGGGAGATGGAGGAGGAATGTGCCTTGATGCAACCACTTTGGAGAGCAATATCCAAATTAATGTGCATGACTCATGATTCAGCATTTCCACACCTTAGTCCTTACATCCTTGAGAAATTCTTCCTAATAACACCCAAGGACATATACCAAAATGTTCGTGTTTGTAGCAGAATTATTTTAAAAGTAAAAAAGAGTGGTGTAATAGCCTATTAACACAAAAATGGATAACTAAATGGTCATCAGTCTAGACAAATTAGTACCATTAGCAATAAATATGAATGAATGAGATATACCTACATCCATATACATGATTCTCAAAAACATAATGTTGAGTGGAAAAGCAAGAAGAATATAAATATGTGATACCATTTACAAAAAATACTAAACATATTCAGAAAGATTATTCTTTATGATATGAAAAATGTAGTAAGATAAGAAATATGTGGAAATATAAACAACCAATTCAGAATGTTTTTTACATTTGAAAGTGGAAGATGGAGAGAAGAGAATATAATTTATTGCAGATTGATTGTTTTATTTGTTAAACTGGATTATGGTACACATTTGTTGCTTATCATTTAGACCTCTTGCATAATGTTAGAAATATTTTATTACATATGTCTTTAAGTAATTTAAAAAAAGGAAAAATGTGACCCTGTAGGAAACAGAAGTGATTCATGAAAAAGGGAAGAACTAAATTAAAACACACTTGTAATTAGATTTCCATAAGTTTTCAAGAAGTTAGTCTATGTTCAGTAAGAACAGAAAAGAGTACTATAAAAAAAGAACAATTCAATAATAAACAACTTTGCAAATTAAAAATAAAATTGCAGAAACTATTAGGCAAGCAATAAAAATATTAGCAATGACACAGAAAGCAGAACAAAAAAACCAAAGAGGTGAAAAATAGCATAGAAAAGTAGGAATCATAGAGGTTCTTATCAGCAGTCCTACCATCCACCTACTGGAATTCCAAAAAGAAGTAATAGAAAAGATAGAAAAAAGTAATCAAATAGATACAAGGGAATTTCTCAGAGCTGTGTTATTTGGAAATCCTATCAAGATCCCACAAACATGAATGAACATAACACACCATTGTAAAATTTCAGAACAATGAGGATAATGAAAATACCCTACATGCTTGAAGGGAGGGGTGGGGCGGATAAGGTCACCCACGAAAGGGCTACAATTAGACCAGAAGGCTATTTCTCATTAGCACTAGAGGATGTGGAAGACGATGGAATATTATTCAGCCATAAAAAAACAAGGAAATCCAGCCATTTGTGACAACATGGACAAATGCAGTCATTATGTTAAGTGAAATAAGCCAAATATAGAAAGACAAATAGTGAAATACTGTATGATATTGTGGGGGATCAGAATTGGCCACCCCAAAAGTCTCTTTGGCTTGATTATTTTTAAGAACAAAAGACTCTGGAAGAAACTTTGACCTTCCCCCCTAACTGCTTAAAAGAATTGAAGATAGAGGGCCTTTCCCCAGGACAGGCCATCACCATAGATAACTCTGGGTATTGATAGACTGTGAGGGTCCTTGCTATGCCCATCCTTATCAAAGTTCTGTTTACTAAACATTTGCTTCTCCATTTCCATGTAAATTGCCTCCCTCCCCTTTGAAGCCCCAAACCACTACACCCAACATCCTCCTTTGTCTTTGGCTGAAGATGCTATTTAAGACGACAACCGTGGCCAGATGGCTGAGTCACCCACATCCCTGGGTTTCTCCCTTGTATACATGTTATAAAGCTTTGTTTGATTTTCTCCTGTTATTCTGTCTCATGTCAATTTAATTTGTAGCCCAGCCAGAAAGACCTAGAGTGGGTAGAAGATTATCTTCCTCTCTATAATATCACTTATATGTGGAATCTAAAAAAAAAAGAAAAAAGTTGAACTCATAGAAACAGAGTGTACGATGGTGGTTATGGTGGTTGCCAGGGGCTGGGGCTGGAGGGAGGGGGAAATGGGGAGAGATTGGTCAAAGAGTACAAATTTTCAGTTATAAGATGAATAAGTTCTGAGGATCTAATGCACAGCATGGTGACTATAGATGATACTGTATTGTATCCTTGAAATTTGCTAAGAGCGTAGATCTGAAGCATTCTCACTACACAAAACACGAAAGATAACTATGTGAGGTGATGGATGTGCTAATTAACTTGATTGTGATAAATATTTCACAATGTATATGTATATAAAGTCATCACATTGTACACTTTAAATGTATACAATTTTATTTGTCAATTATACGTCAGTAAAGCTGGGGTAAAAAAGGAAAAAAACAATGGAGAAAGATCTTCAATGTGTTAAGGGAAAATTCAAATGAGAATTTCATTCCTAAACTGTCAGTCAAGTGTGAAAGCCTATAAAAGATATTTTCAGACTAGCAAAGACTCAGAAAATTAAGAAGTTATCTGAGGATCCATCTAATAAAAATATGAGAGTAAATAATAAAGAAGAAAAGTTAGAGATCCAGGAAAGAGCCCATGGAAGCTGGCGATATGTGTTGTCTCATTTCAGAATGACAACCGTACAGCAAGTCTGAAGTGCAACCAGTCCCCAGGGCTGCAGGAACAAAGGACTCTACGGATCAGGTGGAGAAATTAACAGACTAAATAAAAGGGGTAAATACTTATAAAATCCTGAGAATTATGATAAAGAGATTAATTTGTTTTAAAAAATAGGCTAGCATAGTACTCAATGTATTAGGCTTTCAGTACAGTTCATCAAATTGAAAGGCTATATTTATTTATTTTGTGTTTTAAAATTAATAATATACATCAAAATAATACACTTAAAACAGTGTACACTTACAGAGAGGCCCCTCCTGCAAAAACCTTATTAAGGCTTGAGAAGATGCTTTAATTAAAGATATTCATAGTTATTTCTTGATTATATTTTAAATTCAGGCTATATTTTTTGACTTTTTTTTCTTATTGTTCTACTTGAATTCCAAAAGCTCTATTTATTTTTACAAGCTTTTAAAACACTGTTTCTATCTATAGTTTATGCTTGTCTTTCCCATTTTGTTAATTTCTCTTTTATTTCTCTATTATGTTTCAAATTTTTGTAACTGTCATTGCTTTTCATTTTGTATTATTATTTAAATTTATTTCCAAATATATGTAGTATGTTTCTTCAGTTTTATTAATATCAAATGAGGAGGATCTGTTCATTCCCGCTGTTATTCTAAAGGTATATATTCTCTAAGAGAAAAGCTGAAAATGAATATTTAGAGGAAAATCCCTCTTAAAACATAGATTATTGTTTAGAATGAATAACAAAGATAAGGAAATAACTAATTGAAATATGACTATTGTCAGGGAAAAAAACCAAAAAACAAGACAATAGACCCCAAATGGAGTCACTTATGCTAAGCCTCACTTCACCAAACTGAGATTTAACTTAATTACAGTTTCTGCTCTCCCAGAAATGGAATCTTAAACCAGTCAATCAAGAATCACTGGATCAGCACTAAGTAGGTCATCTGTCTGATAGACCCCTGCCATCCCCTAAAGGAAAGTAACCTTTTAATAACCAACCAGATTTTTTTGCCCGTATAACTCCCTTGTTCTTGCTTCCTTCTGCCTATGAAAGTCTTTCATTTTGTACAGCTCCTTGGAGCTCCTTTCTATCTGTTCAATTGGATGTTGCTCGATTCAAATTGATTTTTGCTCAAATAAACTCTTAAAATTTTTAATATGCCTCAGTTTATCTTTTAACACTATAAAGTCACTAGAAGTTTCCCTGATCATATACTGAAAAATTTATTTGCACTGCCTGTGGCAGTTCCTAACACTAAAGATTTTCATTTATACACGGATTTCTTTCTTGATGGCTTTCTTAAAGTGATGTCACAGATGTTTATGAATTGTTTTCAAGGTGTTTAGTTAGTTACAAGTAAAATCATTCTCTACAGCATGAGGAATTATATGCATATATGTACTTGAACTCTGTTATTGGACAATTAGTAAAAAGTTAATTTATTGAAAAATGGTTGGGTTAGTAGTATTCAAGTTACATGCAGTAGCTTGTGTTTCTCCTTGCAGCTATGTTCTCTGTGATGTTTTTATTTCTATTTGAAATAAATTTGGGGTCATGTTACTTTTGACTAAGGACCAAGAAACTCTTAATGATGTTAACTCGCCCTCCTTGATTATTTGAATTCTGTATTAAGCTTCTTTAGATATCAACTTATTTAGATTAGAAAAAGCAAGTTGGTTGAAAAATATACAATGGAATGAGGAGAAAGTGAATTTCCTTGTGATAGCCAGGCTTCATGGGAATCCAGGAATAGTAGCTAGACAAAGTCATGCAAATAGAATTCAGAATTGCAATACAGTCATGCCTCTTGCAAACTAGATGATGAGAACAGGAGGTAATTCAGGATCTCGAGTTGCTCTGGGAATTAGGTACCCTGTGATGATATTGTCTTGCTAAGGAATCAGCAGTAAGAATTCTTTCTTCATTTTAGTGCTGCATCATTTACATGATTTATATGTTCCCTCTGGGCTCCTGTTGCTATTCACATTATTTTTATACATATGTATTAGTCGTAGTGATAGTGCTAGTAGTATCAGCATTATTAATTTTGCTCTTTCTTTCTCCATGCAGTTTCTCATACCCTTTTCTCCTGTGCCTTTCAGCTTCAGTAGCTGCTAGTAAAGACTGTCTTTTGCATAACACAACACTTGCGAATTCTTCCCTGAAGAATTTTACAGGTTTAATTTAGTCACTTCTTCCCTGTCAGTTAAAACACTCTTTACTAAGAAATTTTATAAAGCCCACCAATCAACATGTGGATGATCTTTCCTTGAAACTAGTGGTCTCCCTTGGTCCAGTTGACTGTTGTCATAATAGCAAAGTCATGTGTTATGCAGCATGGCCACCAATGCATTAAGACATGACTGGAGCCATAGGAAGCTATGGGATAGAATGCCCTATAAGGGGTTTTAGAAATGTGAGACATTAAGAAGCTTGTCCAATACATTCCTCCACTCCAAATTTCACAACATAGACTCCACTGTGTATATTATCTGGCTTGACATTTAATAGTTTGGAAAATACTAATGATTTTCCTGATAAGCTTCAAATATTAAATTATGCTTCCAGAGAATTCTGATGCATTGCAACTAAAATTGAAATAATTTTATACATACTAGAAACTCAAAAATACATTTTGACAGATACATTTTGAAAATAATTAAAATTATAGTTATTTTGTAAAGCCACTCTTTGATGGATAAGTTAGGAGAAGACTTTTCTTATTATTTTTAATACTGTTATTTAGATATTGTATATTCCTGCTAGGATTTCTACAATACTGAAATTCAATATTCCGATATAATTGATTCAATTAAAAATTGTGTATTTAAATTGTCAAGTAGTAGGTACAATTTATATATTAAAATGATACCATGATTACAAAAATCTAAACCAACAAATCTGCATGTCTATTAAGTATATGAAAAGGTATGAAATGATAGAAATAGTATTCAGTATTATCTTGTGTTGAGGTTTTTGGACTAATATCAGCAAAACATTTTGATTAACTAAAAAAGGCAGTGCATAAAGCAACTTGAATATTTCAAAGAGTAGGTGTGAATACAGGATTAAGTTTCAAAGCCTTTAATAGTTGGAGAAGAAATACTAAGGATGAGGAAGAGTGTAGAAATATGTTCAAGTTATTTTATAAAGATTGGGTATTTCCTGCAAATTATATTAGGAGATATAACTTGAGACCAAAGAAATATTCCTAGACAATAAGAAGAAGTTTTTTAAAAAGCATTTTTCAATCTAATAACATTTTGTTCCAAGTACAGATAGAATCATAGATAATGTAAGAGTTATAAATCCTTTTTCACTTGAAGAAACTCCAGAATTACAAGAGATATGATCATCATTTTCACTCCAGAAAACAGCGTAGCCTGATGTAGAACCAGAAGGAAAAAGAAAGACAAAGACACAGAGAGAAGCATAATAGCAAGAGTTCTTGGGAGAGCTCAACAATACAGCGCAGCTGGTATGGAGATTTCATACTATTCTTCCTAAGTAATCTGTAAACAAAATCCAGCATTGTTGATTCTAAAAGTATAGAAATTGTCAAAATAACAGTAATTTTAATCAGTTAAAGGGAAAATAGTGTTAGAAAATTTTTCACACTGTTAGAAATGACAAAAAGAGTGAACTTACTGATAATACGTAAAATATTTTGTAAAACCTGCATATGACATGGGAAAGATGCCAAAACTAACTTGTGGGCTATGAGTAGTTCAAATTCAATAGATAATCCGGAGATAAAAGCAGCCTTTATAATAGAAGCAAAAGGAAAAGTGTTGGAAGATGGGTTTGGACTTGTACATAAGGGCTAAAATTCTAAACATCATCTATGGACAGGTAGGTGCACATGTTGGGTGTAGTCAATTCTATGTATTCAAATATGCATATTCATACCTTGATTAACTAATATCATATAACTATGTAAATTTAAGACATTTCCTTAGTGCTCTTAAATATTATTACCCTGATATTATAAAAATAAAAGCAATAGAAAAATATCACTAATAAACTGACCACTTGAACAAATCATATTTCTATTTTCCATGCTTCATTCCAGTTTTGGCAACATGCATACTTTTTGCATGTTAGCAATCATTGAGAGATAGAGTATTAAGTTTTTAAATATTCTTTATCAAAAGCATTTTTTGAGATGATGAAGAGAGTTTTATAACTATTAATGTTAGTGGCTGTAGAGTAGTCCACTAAGTTGATGTGGTATAACGTAATTACTGTCTCCCCTGCTTCACATTTAGTTTGCTTCTAACGTCTCTTATAAACAACACTGCAGCAAAATTCATGTTACACATGTTTTTACACTTCTCTTGTATTATTTCCTCAGGACACAAAACATTCTGGAAAAAGAACTTTGGCTTTGGTAGTGGGAATACAGAGGAAGAAATGGGGCAATGAATTTAAAAAATATGATCCTCTATTTTAAATCAAGCCCATTATCTCACTTGCTTTAATTAACATTGATGTGTTTTTAGCTGAACCATAAGTTCAAGGTAGAAAACACTTTAGATTAAATATTGCACAAGTGATTAAAAGATAGATGTGTTAATTTGATTCTCAAAATTATTTATCAAGCACTCAATCTGCACCTAGCCCTTTTAAAATTATTGTGGGATTGGTGATAAAATAGGAATATCAAAATATATGAGACATGGACTTGACCATCAAGAAGGCTTTTGAGGAGAAAAAAAATGAAAAAAAACAGATGTGTAACAAACAAATAAACCATAAAAAATAAAATAATCTAAGCAAAAGCCTGATGTATGGATGAACATAATGCTGATTAAGATGAGATAGAAATGCCCTGTCCATTTCCAACCACATTTGTCTACCACACAGACTTTTTTTTTTTTCTTTCCAGGGGAAGATTTGCCCTAAGCTGACATCTGTTGCCAATCTTCCTCCTTTTTTTCCTTCTTTTCCCCCACAAAGCCCCAGTACATAGTTGTAAGTTCTTCTGGTTCTTCTGTGTGAACCACTACCACAGCATGTCTACTGACAGATGAGTGGTGTGGTTCTGTGCCCGGAAACTGAACCCTGGCCATGGAAAGTGGAGCACGCTGAACTGTAACCACTAGGCCATCAGGGCTGGCTCCATGTTTGTCTAAATAATTCCAGATCCTCTGTCCATCTCAGATCACTTGTTGGCTTCCTGCTTCCTCAGCTATATCGGGTCTTGACTATTTGTTGTATTGTATTGTATTATGTTCTTCTTCTTTCTGAGCCCTTACTTTATAATAACACATTCCTTAATGACCAAAGCCTAACTCCCCAATATTTGGCACAGTGCCAGAAACCTAGGTAGTACTCATCAAATATATGGTGATCAACTAATTTGCTGATGGAAGGAGAGAAGAGAGCTATGTTGACTGGAAGTATTACAGAAAGTTTCATGTAGAGAGTAAAACATTTAATAGGCCTTGAGGAATTAATAAGTTGAACAGAAGGGAAAGGATTTCAAGCAAGGAAACAAGATTAATAAATTGATGAGGATGGTACTAAGAATGTGTTCGTTATAGCTGAGTCTGGAATTTATGTTAAGGTGTAATTTCATGATGCTAGGGAATGTTAACAATCTTGGTGAAATTAGGGAACATATATCAGGGTCAGTTCTGATAACTTAATCCAAAAGCTGTAATAATTTTGGAAGATAAGAACTTTTAAGAGGAGATGTGTTGGAACAAATTTGCTGTCTCAGAGGTGGGACATGCTTTGTGTTTCCATGATTTAGGATTTGGCCAGGGTGCAATGTGACATAAATATCAATGGAGTAAAATGAGTTAGGGATCTTTGATGTTTAGCTATTTAATAGAAGATCAAAATGGATGTTAGAGTTATCAATACTGGCAGGAGGTAATGTGATAAAAGAAAAATATAACTGGAGACTTAACCTAGAAAGTAGAAAAAGTGAATTGCAGAGTGAATAGATTGTGAGAATGATTATATGGACATAAAATGGAAATACATGAAATGGAAATTTTGGTCCTTTTTCATCCTTGTCACCCTACCCCATCCCCAGTGTTCTCTGTTCTCAACATAGAAAACAAAATGATTCTTCCAAAACATAATTCAGATCTTAACACTCTTCTGCTCAAAACCCCCCAATAACTCTCCTGTCTTCTGTAAAAACGATGTAGGATATGTCCTTCATAGGATGGCCCCGGAGCTTATACAAGATCTGGTGACTGTTATGTTTCTGACTTCCCTCCAACTACCCCGCCTCCTACTCTCTCTATTCTAGATGCAATAGCCTCCCTGATGTTTTTTAAAAACTCCTAGCTTTTAAACTGGCTCTCTCTTTTATGTGAAGTGCTCTTTCCCCGAATATGCCTGAGGCTAATGCCTTTATCTTCTCCCACCTCCCTTTACTCAATGAGCCCTACCCTGTCTACCCTCCTGTCTTAGTTCCAGCTGCTATAACTAAGTACCATAGACTGAGTGGCTTATAAACAGTAGAAACTTATTTCTCACAATTCTGGAGGCTGGAAGTGTGAGATCAAGGTGCCACCTAGGCTGGGTTCTGGTGAGAGCCCTATCCCGAAATGCATACTTCTCATTGCATCCTCACATGGTGGAAATACGATGAGAGCTCTCTGGGATCCCTGTGGGAAGGGCACTAATTCCATTCATCAGGGCTCCACTATCATGACCTAATTACCTCCCAAAAGTCCCACATGCATTGGGGGTTAGTATTTCAACATATGAATTTGAGGAGGACACAAGCATTCAGTCCATTGCATTCTGCCCCTGCCTACCCCCCTCCAAATTTGTGTCCTTCCCACATGCAAAATATATTCATTCGATGCCAACATTCCAAAAGTCTTAACTTATTCCAGCATGACCTCTAAAGTCTAAAGTCCAAAGTCTCATCTAAATATCATCTAGATCAGTTACGGGTGAGACTAAAGGTATGATTCACCCCAGGACAAGATTCCTCTCCAGCTAGGAACCTACTTGCCCACTCCTTCCTCTTTATTCTTCTCTCTCCTTTTTTTGATAGCAATTATCAATGAACGAATCATTCATTCATTATAATTTAATTATTTTGCATATTTATTATGTTCTATCTCCGACACCCCCACCAGAGTGGAAGCAACTCCCGAGCAAAGATTCTTGTCTGTTATGTTCACTGATGTATCTCAAGAGCCTAGAATCCTTCCTGGCACATAGAAGGCACTTAATAAATATCTATTCATAAATCAAATGAATGAATTAACTTTGATTGATTAGAGGTTAGGGGAAAGTAGGTAAATCAGAGATTAAGGTGACTTTGCAGAATACAGAATAATAGAAACAGAAAGAAAAGGCAGCATTGATTATGACATAATTGAGGAGAGCCACATTTGGTCATGGCAAAAAAATTGAAGATGAGATGAAAAACAGTGAGAATAAAATGAGATTGCTGATAATAAAGCATAGTGCACACAGCATTAAGAAAAGGAGAGAAAGTGAGATCCACTTGAGTTGGTGGGGTGGGGGTGTATTCAGGGAGATGAGTGTGCAGACAGAAACAGGGCAATGTGTGTGCTAGATGTCTCAGCAGCCCCTTGAGAAATTACTAAAGATTAACATGAGAAAACCCTGAATTATTTATTTTCCTCAAAGACATGATTCTGTCATTAAAGAGTGTAAATGTTATTGAATAATTGTTTGTATTTATAGTGATATGTTTTCTTACTAAGCCCATACTATGTGCCATATTCACTACCCAGCGCTTTTCATACTTTATCTCATTTAATCCTCACAACAGCCCAGCAAAAATTTAAGAGATAATTCACTTTATTGGTGTTGTATTATCTTGATTTCTACTTTGACAAACTGAAATCCCCAACATATTCATTAAGTGCACAAAATTCAATCTGGGTTTTGTCTCAAGTGTTCAGTATTTGAAATGTCTTGCTTGTATTATTAAACAATTCCAAAATTCAATTAAAAGAGAAAGCAAGCAATTAAAAAGAAAACATGTTATTCCACATGCTGGTCTCATTATTCGGACAACACATCTATTTCTAATTAAAGTGGTATCCAGAGTATTCCATAAATTACCATTTATTTCTTAACCGAACTCATATTTCTTGTTCTCTTCTAAGGAAATTTACATCTTAAAATATTTCTTTGTTCACATCGCATTTTGTAATTATTATTTGCGTATATACAGGACCAGTGGAATCAATTCTGTCAAACATACACAAGAGACACTATATGTTTTCACCTGGTTTATAAGAGAAAATGTTTCATCATATAAAATAAATGTAAAATATTCCCTAGGTAAAAGTTTCTTCTAAATGAGTAAACTAAAGATCACACAGTGCAGAATATCTATCAGCGTATTGGATTGTTTCAATAAAGTAATTTAGTATCAATTAGTGATAACAACTGAATGCTGAATTATTTCATATTTCAATAAAAGATGCCTTGTGACACTCAAACTGCATAGATACCATCACAAATATATACTTATAGCCAATAAATACATTTAAAGTGTTCAATATCTTGATCTATCAAAAATGGTAAAATGATAAAAACATAGGTTAGTGACATTTTGTTGCTTTCACATTGTATATAGGGAGAAATATGGATATTTATAAAAATAAGTGCTGACAACATAATAACACTTTTAATATAGAAATAAACTATTTCACATTTAAATAAATAACATTATCCTTATAATTACCTTAAAGAATCATTTGGCTGTCATAGTTTCTGATTTTGAGTCATTATGAATTTGGTCATTAATTGATTGTTTTTCTGATGTCCACCACTTTTTTTGTTTCTCTCTGCTGTAGAAGCTTGAGGTTTATTTTTTGACTGTGATTATCTATGGCAAATTACTTTTCTGATGACATATTGACATATAACAAACAAATACAGTTGTTTGTTAAAAGAGGTTTTATTTAGGGAAGTAGCACAAAAGTTTCCTTGAAAATTCTTGTCTCAATATTTGTATCTGCCCCTCTACCCTTTCCTTTGAGAGGGAGACAGACAGACAGAGAGAAAGACAGACTAACTTTTGGTAACCAGGTTATCTTAGCAATAATGGGTATTTTCTTAACGACCATTTTAAATACAATCTAAGAAGACATTACCTAACTGATACACATTTTCTCTTCATTCTCTAGTTTTTCAATTTCTTAGTGCTTTTTATAAGAACTAATATTTTTCTTCTCAAATCCCATTAATTTCTTGAAGACTAGAAACTGTATTATATAGTGTTAAGAATATTTCCTTAAAGCAGAACAGTTCTGGGGGTGTCCTCGCCAAACTAACACTCCAGAAGAGCAGATAGTGAGGGAAGAAGGAGAAGCCCCTGGTAAAAGGGAGGTGAAAGTGAGTGCCACTCCCCCTCCCTCGGCTTCCAGGCTCCACAGGCCGTGCTAGGCACCTGAGCCCAGAATAGCGGCAGGCCCGCAGAGGCATGCAGGGATTCAACCCAGTGGAGATCCAGCCCAGCGGCCAGCACGCGACAGTTGGTTCTTTGAGAAGATAAACAAAATTGACAAGCTCTTAGCTAGACTCACAAAAAAGAGAGAGAAGACTCAGATAAATAAAATTAGAAATGAAAGAGGAGAGATTACAACAGATACCACAGAAATACAAAGGATTATAAGAGAATACTATGAAAAACTATATGCCAAGAAATTTGACAATCTAGAAGAAATGGATAAGTTCCTAGACTCATACAACCTACAAAACTGCATCAAGAAGAAATAGAGAACCTGAATAGGCCAATCACAAGTAAAGAGATTGAAACAGTAATCAAAAACCTCCCCCAAAAGAAAAGTCCAGGACCAGGTGGCTTCTCTGGAGAATTTTACCAAACATTCAAAGGAGACTTAATACTTATCCTTCTCAAACTTTTCCAAAAAATAGAGGAAGATGGAACACATCCTAACACATTCTACAAGGCCAACATCACCCTGATACCAAAGACAGATAACGACAATACAAAGAAGGAAAACTACAGGCCAATATTGCTGATGAACATAGATGCAAAAATCCTCAACAAAATATTGGCAAACCGAATACAGCAATACACCAAAAAGATCATACACCATGACCAAGTCGGATTTATACCTGGGACACAGGGATGGTTCAACATCCACAAATCAATAGATGTGATACACCACATTCACAAAACGAAGAATAAAAACCACATGATCATCTCAATTGATGCAGAGAAGGCATTTGGCTAAATCCAACATCCATTTATGATAAAAACTCTCAACAAAATGGGTATAGAAGGAAAGTACCTCAACATAATAAAGGCCATATATGACAAACCCACAGCCAACATCATACTCAGTGAGGAAAAACTGAAATCCATTCCTCTGAGAACAGGAACAAATAAGGATGACCACTCTCACCACCCTTACTCAACATAGTACTGGAGGTTTGGGCCAGAGCAATTAGGTGAGAAAAGGAATAAAAGGACTCCAAATAAGCAATGAAGAAGTAAAACTTTCACAATTTGCAGATGACATGATCTTATATATAGAAAACCCTAAAGAATCCATTGGTAAACCACGAGAAATAATCAAAAACTACGGCAAAGTTGCAGGGTGTAAAATCAACTTACAAAAATCAGTTGCATTTCTATATGTGAATAACAAACTAACAGAAAGAGAATTCAAAAAACAATCCCAATTACAATCACAACAACAACAACAAAAATCTGGGAGTAAATTTAACCAAAGAGGTGAAAGACCTTTATAATGAAAACTATAAGACGCTATTGAAAGAAATTGAGGAAAACATAAAGAAATGGAAAACTATCCCATGCACATGGAATGGAAGAATAAACATAATTAAAATGTTCATACTACCTAAAGCAATCTACAGATTCAATGCAATTCCAATCAGAATCCCAATGACATTCTTCATGGAAGTAGAACAAAGAATACTAAAATTCATATGTGGCAACAAAAGACCCTGAATAGCTAAAGTAATCCTGAAAAAAAAAAAAAAAAGAACAAAGCTGGAGGCATCACAATCCCTGACTTCAAAATATAATACAAAGCCATAGTAATCACAACAGCATGGTACCGGTACAAATATAGACACACAGACCTATGGAACAAAATTGAAAGACCAGAAATAAAACCACGCATCTATAGACAACTAATATTTGACAAAGGTGCTAAGTACCTACAATGGAGAAAGAAAAGTCTCTTCAATAAATAGTGGTGGCAAAATTGGACAGCCACATGCAAAAGAATGAAAGTAGACCATTTTCTATCACCAGACACAAAAATTAACTCAAAATGGATCAAAGACCTGAAAGTGAGACCTGAAACTATAAAACTCCTGGAAGAGAATATAGGCAGTACGCTTTTTGACATTGGTCATAAAGGGATATTCTCGGATTCCATGTCTACTTGGACAAGGGAAACAAAAGAATAAATAAACAAGTGGGACTTCGTCAGACTAAAGAGCTTCTACAAGGCAAATAAATCCAGGATCAAAATGAATAGACAACCCACTAGCTGGGAGAAAATATTTTCAAATCATATATCCAACAAGGGGTTAATCTCCATAATATATAAAGAACTCATACAATGGAACAACAAAAAAACAAACAGCCCAATCAAAAAATGGGCAGAGGACATGCACAGACATTTTTCCAAGGAAGATATACAGAAGGCCAACAGGCACATGAAAAGATGTTCAACATCACTAATCACCAGGGAAATCAAAACTACACTAAGATATCACCTTACACTCATTAGATTGGCCATAATCACCAAGACAATAAACAACAAATGTTGGAGAGGTTGTGGAGAAAGGGGATCCCTAATCCACTGCTGGTGGCAATGTTAACTGGTGCAACCTCTATGGAAAACTGTATGGAGTTTCCTAAAAAAATTAAAAATAGAAATACCTTATGATCCACTATCCCACTATTCTATCCAATGAACCTGAAATCAACAATCCAAAGAGGCATATGAACCCCTATGTTTATTGCAGCATTATTCACTATAGCAAAGAAGTGGAAGCAACACAAGTGTCCCATGACAGATGAAGAGATAAAGAAAATGTGCTATACATATACAATGGAATACTACTCAGCCATAAAAAGACAAAATTCTCCCATTTGCAACAATATGGATGGACCTGGAGAGTATTATGTTAAGTGAAATAAGTCAGAGAGAGAAAGACAAACACTGCATAATTTCACTCATATGTGGAATATAAACTAACACATGGTCAGAGAGAATTGTTTGGTGGTTACCAGGAGCAAGGGGGAGGGAGGTTGGGCACAAGGGGTGAAGAGAAGCATTTATATGTGATTGACAAACAATAAAGTACAACTAAAACTTCACAGTGTTATAAGCTATTAAGACATCAGTCAAAAAAAGAATATTTCTTTAAAGACTAGAAATAATATCATCAATATTAGGATAGAAATAAACTTAAATGATCATCAGATATGCAATTCTCCTTTATAATCTCTCCAAGACATCATCCAGTCCTGTACCGAAATACCTTCATTGAAATACAACTTTTCTTTTTAGATAATTCTAAGTATTTGAAATATCTGTCTTATTAGAAGCCAAAATAAATATTTCTAGAGTTTCTACTTACTGTTTCTTAACCTGATCATTTGAACTAAAAGAAAAGATATATATCACCAATTGTGCTTTCATGTATCACTCGTTTAACAAATATTTATTGAATGACACTATGTACCACACTGAGTAGGAAGCAGGGACACAGATGTTAAAATTACCCTTCCTCAAGCTGTATATAGCACAGTGGAGAAGACAGGACAATAATTGATGATTACAATGTGGTTTGATAAATGTCCTCATAGAAGTCAAATCAGGCAGTTCTGTAATCACATGGTGTGTTACTTAATTCAGTCTAAGAAGAAAAGGAAACTAAATATTTACAGGTCTCTTTGTCCTTTGCTCCTACTTGGATCTGTGGTGTAGGTGTGCTATGTCCCTGTAAACTCCCATCATTTCCAGTAGCAGTGAGCTGCTCTCTGTGATGGCCAAGTCCTTTCTAGATATAATATCTTGCAACATGAGGAGGAACAAATCACTGAAACTGACAAACAGTTAGCCATTGATGATTAAGCAGCTAGTAACTAGGGGGGATCAGAATTGGCCACCTCAAAATATGTCTCTGCCTAAAAGACACTTTGACCCCCACCCCCACTAACTGACCAAAAGAGTTTGGGATGGGAGCCCTGCCCCCAGAATGGGCCATCACCATAGACATCTCTGGGTATCTGGGAGGGTCCTTGCTAAGCCATTCTTAGTTCTGGTTACCCTGTGTAAGTGACATTTACATTTGTAAAGGAAATCTCCATTTATAGAGGTATCTTCTTCCCTGTACCAGGAAGAAGGAGGGGGATGGCCTTACCTAGAAACTTATCAGAAGGGAAGATGTGGACTTAAATCTGCATGATAAACTTACTCATTGTTAATTGTGCTGTTCAGGCAATATGCTATCTGACTCCCACTAGATTCCTATAGATAACATCTCCCTGAAGCCTGGGTCACCATGGTAATGGGTGTTTGAGCTACTTTTTCAGGAATTGGAACCCCTTGCCCACTTTAGGCTGGTTGTGACCACCAACACATCAGCTGGGCCCATGCAGACATATGTCCAATAAGTGACATTTTGATGTCAAGAGGTTAAAACTCTACCCTCAGGACATGCTAACACAGCCATTCTGTGAACATGCATCCTACAAAGAGGCATGAAGCCTGACTACACTTGCGCAGATCATCAATCACCTCACCTGTCCTGACCTCCAATCATTTCAGACCACCTTGCCCCCTACTCCATAAATATCCCTGAGTCCCTGTTTTCAGGGAAGTGGATTTGAGATTCATTCTCCCGTTTCCTTGCTTGGCTGCCTTGCGATTATTAAACCCTCTCTCTCTGCTGCACTCTCATTGTCTTGGTGTTTGCCTTTCTGGGTGGTGAGCAAAAGAGGACCTGGTGTGGTAACATCACTATAGTGTTAAATACATCTGTTATTCCTTAACATTGAGACAGATTTTCTTTAATCTGATATTTTTGGATCCCCTTTGTTTCTTGGATGTTGCTACCTTTTCAGTAGAGTTATTTACGCTTTCTTTATATGTCTGGTTCAGGTTCGTCTTTAGTTAATTTTTCCCCATTAACTTAGCATTTTTTATTTCATGGTGACACTCCACTCTTCTGATTTTCTTCTTATCTTCCAGACAGACTCTTCTAAATCCTCTTTACTGGTTTCTCTTTAGCTATATCAAACTGCCTCAGAGCTATGTCCTGGGCCTTCTTCCTTTTTCTCTCCATAAATTACTTTTAGGTGATTCCATCTATTATTAGCAATTTAAAAAATCATTTGTGAGCTTGAAAGGTCCTAAAGTTTTACCTTCAGGCAAAGCTACTCTTCTGGATTTGCATATTTGTATTTGCAATTATGTATTTGACATTCCATGTGGCTGCCCCACAGGCCTCTGAAATCCATAACTCCCAAATCTGAAATCTGAATTTTTTTCTCCCTCCCTTCCACACCCAACCCCTGTGATTCTAAATTCAAAATATGACTTTATTCTATTCACGTATCTCCATCTTCACTGTCATCATCCTAGTTCAAGCAACCATTGTCTCAGGGCTGGATTGCAATAACTTCCTAAATCATCTCCTCACTTATCATCGTTTAAAGTATATACAATTTATTTTAATATGACTGGTTGCTTCCATTCTTAAAATCCTTCAATTGCTTTACATTATTTTTAACATAAAATAAAAATTGAATAATAGAGCTTGCAAGACCATGAAAGATCTCATCCCTACTTCTGTCGGGGAATAAAATGAAAATATGCTCAGTCTCATTAGCAATCTGGACATGCAAACTGAGCCAAAAACCAATTTGGCAAAAATTTTAAAATGGGTGATAACACAATAGGTTGATAAGGATACAGGGTAAGAGTAATTTTGTTTGGTGTTGGTGGAAATATAAATTGATATATCCACATTGGGAAGCCTCCAGTAAAGTTGAGAACATACATACTTTGTGACTCTTGGAATACATTCTACAGAACATATTGCTTATTTGAATGAGGAGAACTATTACAAGAATATTTACACAGTTATTGTTTGTAATTGGAAAAAAATATGTGAAAACCACCCAAATATCCACCAACAAGGTAATGTATTATCTGTCATATATTCATAGAGTAAAATACTGTGCCTTATTTTAGTGACTCTGGAGGCCTCTGGAGTCAGACTTGATAGATTTGAATCCCATGTCTACTAATAATTTTTCTATGGTTATTTCACTTCTCTGTATCTCAGTTTGCTCATATATAAAATATTGATACTGAGAATCTCTACCACTATGTTTCTTGTAGAATAAAAGAATTTGGATATGCAAAGTTCTTAAAACAGTTTCTGGAACACAGTAAGCACTATGTGAGCACCAGCTATTATCTTCTCATCATTTTTGTGCAATGATGAAAATGAATAAACATGCTTTGTGGGTGTTCACAGGAATGAAGATGATGAAGTTCTTCGACATAACATTGAATAATAAAATGTGTGCCAGAAAAATATATACAGTATGATACCATTCATATGAAGTTCCAAAACAATGATAATTCAAACAATATAGTGTTTGGGTATACTTAAATTTGTGCTAAAACTAAAAAGAAAGCAGAAAAGTAATTGCATATTTCATCAAAGCAAAAACCTCTGAGCAAGGCTGGAGGATAGGAAAGTGGCAGGAAGTATACAGGGGGCTTTAAAGAGAGCAGTCATCTCAAAGGTTTTAATTGGGTGGTGGGTATACCAGTGCCATTCATTATAAACTGATACCGGCTTAACACAAAGTTGACATAAGGGAAGCCATACTGTAGATAAGAAACCTACTGTAACTTTGAATGACCTCTGACTAACTAACCCAGCTGGATTTGCACCCTCCAGGAGATCTAACCGCTCTGTAGATTTGACGACCCCTGCTTGTGCATGTACCTCCCAGCTGCGATAAGATGATAACTTTGTTCCTTTGAGTTCCTTAGGAATGTGATGACCCTCGAACAGCCATCATCAAAGACAACTGAAAAATCTGGTGACTCCCAGTCTGTAGCACCCATGGGTCAACATTTCTAACCCACTCCCCCGTAACCCACCAGCCTATATAACTGCTATAAGATTCTGTGCCCCCTTAAGATGGTTCTTTTTGACGTGAGTCAGCCAGCTTCCCTTTTGCTGGAAAACTGTAATAAGCCCTTTCTTTTTTTCCCCCAGTTTGCTTCTTGATGATTAGCTTTTGTCTTGTGGGGAGCAAATCGTACCCTTTGTGCGGTAACAAAACTACTGATAAATTACATATTATTTTGTAATACAAATTATTTTTGAACAAAACTGAAAAATATGATTCATAGCCATCTATAGCACACTCACTTTCAGTGTGACTAGAAATAGAGTGACCCACCATCCTAGTTTGCCCTGGACTGAAGTGTTTCCCAGAACTTTCAGCACTAAAACTGGGACTGTCCCAGGCAAACTGAGAGGGTTAGTTACCCTAGAAATAAATGAGCAAATTTATGAGTAATTTTGAATGCCACGAAAAAAAAAGAATTCATCAAGCTGTCCATTAATTTCACATATACATTGACAAACATACATTAAGTTTTTAGAGATTCATGATTCATAAATCTCTTTTAGAGATTCACGAGTTTCTTATATACGTGTATCTGTATTTATCACTCTCAAGTTGTTTTTGGCCTGCGTCCTCTTCAGCAAACTATCTGACGCTCTTTGCTTCAAGAACTCTGTGGTGAAGGAGACTGAGTAAATTTGGCCTATTGCCCAAAGCCTTTTGAACAGAAGTATATACCTCTCCAAATTGCATGTGTTGTCATTTGTGATCAAGAGCTTAACTCTGTAATCCTGGTAATTAATATATGCCCTTTGGAATTTCAAGTATCACTTACTGTTAAATAATATTCTTATTTTCATAGTCAGAAGACGAAAGCCATATCCTTTTTGTTGGTGTGGGAGATCAGAGTAGGCCACCCCAAAATGTATCTCTTTGGCATGAGGATTATTTTGGGCTGGTTACTTTTAAGAAACTGCAGGCAGCAGACAAGTTCTGAAAACCAAGTAGAAGTTACCCTTTGTAAGAGACATTTACATTTGTAAGGGAAATCTCCATTTGTAAAGATTCTCCCTCTTTGTACCAGGAAGAGGGGGGATGACCTTATCTCTAGAAACTCTTATCACTGCAGAAGGCAAGGACTTAAATCTGCATAATAACCTCAATCTTGTTTACTGTGCTTTTCTGGCAATCTCCCACGGCTGACTCCCCCCACCCCAACATCTTCCTTTGTCTTTAGCTGAAGATGGTATTTAAGATGATAACCTCAGCTATTCTGGCAAATTGCTCAGTTTTCCTGGGTTTCTCCCAGCTATTCTGGCAAGTTCTCAGTTTTTCTGGATTTCTCCCATGTATACATTTTCTCCTGTTACTCTGTCTCATGTCAATTTAATTCTTAGGCCAGCCAGAAGGACCCAGAGTGGGTAGAGGAAGTGTCTTCCTCCCCTACATTGGTGATATTCTCTATAATCAATCAATCCGAAGCATAATATCCTGGAACTAGGAAGTAGTTAAGACATGAGCAGAACACAGTCTCAGGAGTCACATCTTCTCAGCAAAGATAGCTTATTGTTCCATTTACACAACTCTAAGTTGTCCTTTAATGTTAATCAAGTTTGTAGTCACATTTAGACCAGAGACTGCTCAAATGCAAATTGCAGTTATTTTTCTATAAACATCCAAATTCTTTACCAAATTTTATATGATCTACACCCTAGCTTTTCTTCGTCAGAAGAGAAGCTACGTGTTTACACGTGTTTACGTATCCTATGTGTTTACAAATCCTACTATTCATCTCATTCTGGTTACACCAGCCTCCTTGTTCCTAGAACTTGTGAAGCAGACTTTCACCTCTGAGTGTTACTTCTTTCACACTTGTGGCTGCTTCTGCCTGGAGTAGTTTACTGTAAGATACTCCTTGCTGGGTCTCTCCCTCCCTTGTTATTCAAATGTTACCTAATAAAAGAGACTTTTCCCTTATTAAATGGGGAAATCTTTATTCTATCTGATGGGGTTCAGGGCAGGCCACCCCAAGATGTGCCACTCTCGTATGTGGATTATTTCCAGCTGAAGACAATAAAGACTCAAAAGACTCCAAAAGAAACTGTGACTCCCCCCTCACTAACTGCCTAAAAGAATTTAAGACAGAATGCCTGTCCCCAGGACATCACAATAGATAACTCTGAGTATGGATAGACTGGGAGGGTTCTTGCTAAGCCCATTCTTATCAAAGCTCTGAAAACCAAATAAAAGTAGAAGTTATGCTTTGTAAGGAACATTCACATTTATAAGGGAAATCTCCATTTGTAAATGTGTGTCTCCCTCTGTACCAGGAAGAAAGGGTGATGACCTTTTCTCTAGAAACTCTTATCAGTGTGGAAGGCAAGGACTGATCTGCATAATAACCTTAGTCTTGTTTACTGTGCTTTTCTGGTAATCTCCCACGGCTGACTCTCCCCACCACCAATGTCCTCCTTTGTCTTTAGCTGAAGATAGCATTTAAGGTGACAACCTCTGCCATTTTGTTGTTACCCAGTCTTTCCTGGGTTTCTCCCACGTATACATGTTATAAAGCTTTGTTTGATTTTCTCATGTTACTCTCTCTCTCATGTCAATTTAACTCAGAGTGCAGGTGGGTAGAGGATAGGTCTTCCTCCCCCTATATATCCAACAAATGATTCCCTTTTGTCATTGAAACATTAAAAGAACAAATGGAAGTGTTTTTGCATACATCAGAGTTGTGATTCTTTCTTGTAATATTACCTGCTAATTTCTTCCAAAGTGGTTTTCTGTTTTAGATTTTCTTTTGTGATATGTTAGTTTAGATGATATAATATTTTGATGTCCCTGGTGACATGGTTTAATGGAAAGTATGCCTCATGGGCATAGATCAGAATGGGTTAAAGTCTTATCTTCTATCTCTACTTATGTAGATTTGTGTGAATGACTGAAGCAATCACTTGGCTCTTTTGTCCTCAGTTCCCTTGTGGTCTTTTGTTGAACCAAGGCTCACCATCTGACACCCTGGGGGGGCTCTACTTGACAAATGTTAATTTGACTAAGTCACAACAACTAACGATGTTGAGTTTCTTTTCATAGGCTTATTGTCATCAATATATCTTCTTTGGTGAAATGTCTATTGAAATCATACATTACTTTAGATTGTAAGAATTGTTTATATATTCTATACACAAGTCCTTTCTTGGTATAAGATAATATTTCATCCAGTCTGTGGTTTGCCTTTTTATTTTCTTAAGAGAGTCTTAGGAGTGAAATTTTTAAATCTTATGAAGTTAATTTAGTGACTTTTTTTCTATTTTGTGCTTTTTGTCTACTGTTTTAAAAATCCTTGATTAACATTTATGCTTCAAGAAAATTTTAGGTCTAACATTTAGGTCAATGATCCACTTTGATTTAACTTTTGTAAATAATGAGAGGATATGGTTATATTCTTTTATGTATGTATACATTTATGTGTTTATTTATTTACTCATTTATTCATTTGTGCATATGGCTATCCAATTGTTCCAGAATTATTTGTTGAAAAGATTATTCTGTCTCACTGATTTTCCTGGAATCTTTATTGAAAGTCAATTGACAACATATGTAAAGGCATATTTCCTGACACTCTACTCTGTCCCATTGATCTATATGTCTTTTTTTTACACCAATATCATACAGCTTTCATTACTATAGCTTTATAATATATTTTTATATCAAATAGTGTAAATCCTTCATGTTTATTCTTTTTCAAAATTGTTTTGTCTATCTTAGGTCCTTTCTATCTCTACATAAGCTGTAGAATAAACTCATCAATTTCTACAAAGTAGCCTGCTGAGAGTTGTATAAAAATTGTGTTGGATCTATAAAGCATTATGGAGAGAACTGACATTTTAAGAACATTGATTACTCTGATCCATGGACATATTATATCGTTCCATTTATTTAGATCTTTAATTTTTCTCAGGAATATATTGTAGTTTTCAACGTACTGGTGTTATCACACAAAACTGGGGTTCTCTGCCTGATGTGCATAAACAAACCAATTAATTATGGCATCAGCCTTTGGAGGAGAAATTAGCTTTTATGCTGCAAGATCAATCTGCAGGGAGACAGGGAGCATGTGCCCTCAGATCTACTTCCCCAATTCAGGATTTGGGGTGAAATTTAAGAGGTTAGAGAGAATAAGCTGGCACGTGGAAATGCTGGTGGGACAGGTCTTAATTAGTGGGCTTCAAGCATTTATAGTAAGGTTTTAAACATTTATGACAGGGTGGGGGAGGAATTTTAACACCAGATCTTCCTGAATGAGGGACCCCTCGCTTCTGATAAGAGTCTGACCTTCAAGTTCCTGTCACATCCTGTCCTTGGGTTTCGTGGGGAGGAGGATCTTTAGTTCTGAGGTCATTTCACGTCATGATTTCTTCTTTTGTGCATGCCCTGGCTATGTGACTTTCCAGATTTTCTGAAAGGCAATTCTTAATCACTCTATTGACAAGAGATGAGGTCAGTTGAACTGGTCCTGGAGGTCCCGCGATTACAGTAGACTTACATTTCTTTTATCAAATATATTCCTAATTTATTACAAGTTTTAAATACTAATGTAAATGATATTAATTAAAATATTATTTCCAATTGATCATTGCTAGTATTAATAAATAGAATCAATTGTTGTATGTTGACTTTGTACCCCATAAACATGCTAAATGCACTCATTAGTACTAGAATCTTTTTTCTGGTTCCTATAATTTTCTACATAGACAATCATGTTTCTGTGAATAAAGACACTGATACTTCTTTCTTTTGCCATCTGATTGCATTGTGGTTTTTTCCCCCTTTTATTGCACTGGTTAGGACAATCATATTTAAAAAAAAAACTAATGTGGTGAATTATATCAATTTTCAAATGTTACATCAACTTTGCATTCCTGAGGAGAAATATACCACATGGTCTTGATATTTTACCCTTTTCATATATCGTTAGATTTGACTTATTAAAATTTTGTTAAGAATTTTTGTCTATGTCCATGAGAGATACTGCTCTGCAGTTCTCCTGGAATGTTTTTTTTTTTCTGGTTTAGCATTAGGGAATTGTTGGCCTCACAGAATGAAATTCTGTGCAGAATTGATAGTATTTCCCCAGTAAATGTTTGAATAAGATAATCATGAAACCATCAGGAGTTGGAGTTTTCCGCAAAGAAAATGTTCAACTACCAATTCGGTTTCTTTAGTAGATAAAGGGCAACTCAGTTTATTTATTGTTTCTTGTGTGTGCTTTGATAATAAATTCATTGATTTCACCTATATTGTTGAATTTATTGTCATAAGCTTGCTAATAATATTTCCTAGTTAAACTTTTAATATCTGTCTAATGTAGAATGTTCATTGATGTCCTATTTGCCATTCTTGTTGCTTTTGTCTTCTCTCTTTCCTTCTTGGTCGTGTGGCTAGAGAACTATCATTATGATCATTCCAAGAACTAGCTTTTCTTCCATTTATTTTTTCTATTATTTTTGTGCTGTCTGTTAATAATTCCTGCTCTTGTCTTTACTAACTTTCTTCTCTTACTTTGGTTTTAATTTGCTTTTCTTTGTTTTCTAATTTCTTAAGTTATAAAGTTAAGTCATTGGTTTGAACACACATACATGGGAATTTTCCCACATGAACGCACTGATCAGCACTCTGCTGAAGACTTGAAGGAAACCCTCTGAGGTTCTTGGATCTCTGTGTGTGTGTGTGTGTGTGTGTGTGTGTGTGTGTGTGTATGCGTGCGTTCACAGCTCTCTCCTCTCCAGTACTCTGCCCTGCAAATTTTACCTGCCTTGGCCTCCCCAACTCTGAACTTTGTTCTTTCAAACTCACATATGCACACATAAAACTCTTTTTCTCAGTCGGTTTTGGTGAAGAATGCAATAAAAGAATAATATATTGAAATGTATGAACTACAAATGTTCTAATATCACTTATAATACTCAGATATATAGTTGTCTAAAAATGGAATTTAAATCAACAAAAAAATAAATGCTGCATCATAAAAATATTTGGGTCCAATTTAGTGATGAATAAGTAATCATTAAGTACATATTCTGTCTTGGAATCATTTGATATTTAAACAGCAATGATATGCAGTTTGAATTCAGAACATGTATTCGTTTATAATTCTCATGAGGCTGTAGAGACCTTCCACATTTTGTTTATGACTAGATATCAGTGGAGAAAAAATTTCCAACATAACAGAAGTGCTAAAGGAAGCATCCAACTTTCCTTCCTCTAATCATTTGGACCTGGCGATTTATAGATTAGAGATTACAGAGAAAACTGGACAAGAGTTCATCGGCAACAAGAAATTGAAATTCTCCTTAAATTCATGTATGCTGCCCAGAATTTTTGGAGCTTCCTAGAAATTGTACTAATTCCAGATAGCATAGCAATAATTTTTATTCACTGCAAATTCTGCTAACAAGTCTTGTCAGCAAGAGGAGGAAATAGATTTGATCTATTTATTCACTAAAATTGTCCTACCAGAACCAAAGTTTATTAGATTGATCAAATGTCCCCTTTTATAGAGACACTTTATAGAGTCTTTCATTCTATTTGGCGACAACCAGCCTTTTATTCATAGAGTATGCTATACAAAGGAATTGTTTTTCATAATATGCAGGAACCATTCAGAAACAATTTTTTTTAAAAAACTCATAGAACTTTAGATATGAAAATATCTAGTTCAATATCTCCAATTTTATAGATGATGAAATTGAGCTCAGGTCTCATTGAAGAGATTTCTTCAATTTGCCCTTTTCTCTTTTTTCTATTCCTGCAGCCTAATCACATTGTACATTGACGTGATTACATGTACTTCTGTTGGTTTAAGGAAGATATTCATGTAGTTCCACATTTTATCAGTTATGCTTTGAATTTCAGCACTATTGCTCATCATTCTCTCTAATTACATATTTGTATGTTTTTTTTTAAATAATTGGCATTGGATTCTTAGTGTGATACATTCTTCATCGCAAATAATGCAAACTTTTTTGAATTGTTAAATTTACTCTTTTTTATTTATTCATAATCCATATAAAGATATCATAGAGTATATATCATATTCTAGATTGGATAGAAATCTTAACTTTATCAAGATGCAAACAAGAAATTCTCCTATTTTATTTAAGATAAGTTGGTATTTTCTGGGTTTGGGCACACTTCAAACGGTGCTGTTCTGAGTTCCATTGTTTCTTTTAGAAAGTCAGTATCAATATAATTTTTATTCCATTGAAAGTAATTTAATTTTTCTCTGATACTATTGCAATCAACTTAAGGTTAGCTGATTTGTTAAATATTCTTAATCCAAAAGCAAGCTTCACAACTTTACATATATCTCTATGTTCCTATTTTACTAAGTAACTAGGTAAGCCTTTGGTGCATTTTTTAAAAAGTGCTATCCAGGCTTCCAGCTTCTGATCTAATACATAAAGAGCTTGGAAGTTGTTACTCCAAACTTTATAACAGGAAAATTTCTGAACAAGCTGAAAATCAACAACTCGTCTTGGATACATCAGCGAAATGAGGACACAGAGCAAACTGATGCCCTAAAAACTGGAGAGATGTGTGAACACACACAGCACAGCTTACCAGAAACAGAGGCCACTGGACCAGGAACTGGTATGAAATCTTAAACAACAATTGACAAACTGCTGGAAACTGAGTGTGGACTAGCTTGAGAGTTAAAAGTTTTGGACGCCCAGTCTGAGGGGGAACACACACTTGTGTGAGTTTTACCTGTAGGAGTCCCACCTGGGGTCTTCACTATGGTAAAAATCAGAGAAAATACTCTGTGCTTTCAGCAGGGGAGGGGAAAAGTAACCATTTGATATAAGCTCAGGGGAAAAGTAATCATTTTGAAAAACATCCAGAGCATTCTGTTCTTCCCCAAAAGGAAACTACTTTGCCAGATGCCAGAGCTGGACTCATGTGGGGGAAAAGGATATACCTAATTCCAGCATGTTCTAGCCTTCCTGTCTCTCCTGGCAGGGGCTGGGGAGGGGGCAGCTGAGAAGCACTTGTGAAGGGACACAGACCCAGTAAAACACTTAGACCTAATCATAGAATGATTCCTCTCCCTCATATACGTTACTATCACATCAACAGGGATCCTGTAAAATAGCAGAGGATTACAGATGAAAGAACTGCAAGGTTTAAACTCTGTTTAAGAAGAAGTTGCTACGGAAACTCAAAGAACACAGAGGAGACAAAAGTGAGGACACTAGAAAAAATTGAAGGATAGGTACATACAACTACAACAAACAATAAATACAACATAACTCCTGCCAGGTAAAGCTAAACCCTCACACTAAAGGCTTATTTATCTCAGTTTCTATTACCCAATACAATATGTCTGCTTTCAACATATAAGGTGTGTTAAACAGCAAGAAAGAACACAGTCTAAAAGATAAAACAAGCAACAGAACAAGACTTGCAAATGGCAAAGGTTTGGAGTTGTGATAGGGAAGTTAAAACAACTATGATTAATACGCTAAGGGGTCCAGTAGAAAACATGCAAGAACAGATGAGTAATGTAAGAAGAGATATGGAAACTAAGAAAGATGCAAAAGGAAATGCTAGAAATCAAAAGCTCTGTAACAGTAATAAAGGATGCCTTTGATGGGCAAATCAGTAGACCTGAGACAGCTGAGGAAGGAATCAGTGACCTTTGGCATATGCTAATAGAAAGCTCCCAAACTGAAATTCAAAGAGAAAAAAGAAAAAAACCAGAAGAGATATCCAAGAAGTGTGGGACAATTACAAAAGGTGTAGCATACAGAAGGAGAAAAAGTGAGATAGAAGCAGAGGAAATATTTGAAGTAATAATGGCTGAGAAGTCTCCAAAACTAATGCCAGATGTTGAACCACAGATCTAGAAATATCAGAGAACACCAAGCAGGATAAATACCCACCAAAATCTATAACTAGGCATACTTATTCAAACTGTAGAAAACCAAAGACAAGAAATTCTTGAAAGAAGCTGGGGTAGTAGGGCAGGGGTATGTGGTATGGAGTGCAGAGACCCCTTACCTACAGAGGAACAAGGAACAAGGATAAGAATCACATTAGGCTTCTCTTCACAAACCATTCAAGCTCACAGAAAATGGAGTGAAATGTTTAAAGTGTTAAAAGAAAAAACCCACCAACCTAGAATTCTGTACCCAGTGGAAATATTCCTCAAAAATGAAGGAGAAATAAAGGCCTTCTCAGACAAGAAAAACTGAGGGAAGTAGTCACCATCAGTCCTAACTTGCAAGAAAGGTTAAAGAAGTTCTTCAGAGGGAGGAAAAATGATCCAGATTAGAAACTCAGATCTATATAAAGAGAAGAGCATTAGAGAAGGAATAAATGAAGGTAAAATAAACACTTTTATTTTGCTTAATTGATCTAGTTGATAACTGTTCGTTCCAAATAATAATATCAACAATGTATTGTGTGATTATAGCCTTCAGGATAAATGAAATGAATGACGTAAATGCTTTAAGGAACAGGAGGCAGGAATGGGGAATACTCCTTTATAAAGTATCTGCACTACTCATGAAATGGTGTAGTGTAATTTGAAAGTGATCTTATACCGTTGTAAACGTATATTGCAAACTCTAAGACAATCACAATAAAAATTTTTTAAAATAAGTATAATTGATGTGCTAAGAGAGAAAAGAAAATGGAATCATATAAAGTATTCAAAACTGCAGAAGGCAGAAAAGAGTGGAAGGTGAAAAAAGAACAAGGGCAACCTATAGAAAATAATTATAAATATGGCTATTAATCAAACATATCAATAAATGTGACTGATTAATTGATACATTCACTAAATGTGATTTATTTAATACACCAATTAAAAGAGAGAGACTGTCAGAACGAATAAATCAAAAAGCAACAACTATATTTTGTCTACAAGAAATCCACATTCAATATAAATACATGTGTAGATTAAAAGTTAAGGGATAAAGATAGATCATGGTAATGCAAATCAAAAGAAAGCAGAGGTAGCTGTATCAATTTCAGACAAAACACATTCAGAACAAGGAAAAGTATCAGGGATAAAGAGAATTACACAATGATAAGGGGGTCAGCTCTCTGAGAAGACATAACAATCCTTAATGGGTATGTGCCTAAATACAGATTTTCAAAATACGTGAGGCAAAGCCTGATGGAAGTGCAAAGAGAAATTGGCAAGTTCATCATTAGCACTGGATACTCCAACACCCCTCTACATCAGTGACTGACAGATCCAGCAGGCGGAATTTCGGTAAGAATACCATTGAATCAACTGGATCTTATGTTCTATGTGAGATACTGTTAAGAGAATGAAAAGACAAGCCACAGACTAGAAGAAAGTATTTGCAAAACAGATATCTGATAAAAGACTTGTACCCAAAATATAAAAAGAACACTTAAAGCTCAACAATAAGAAAACAAACAATCCAATTAAAAAATAGGTAAAAGATCGGAACAGAAACATCACCACAGATGATAAGCAATGGCAAATTAATGGATTAAAAGGTGCTCAACATCGTATGACATTAGAGAATTGCAAATTAAAATAATAGTAACATACCACTATGATTAGAATGGCTAAAATTGAAAAAAAATGACAATATCAAATGGTGGTGAGGATGTAGAGCAACAGAAATTCTCCTTCATTGGTGGTGGGGATGCAAAAAGGTACCACAACTTTGGAAGATGATTTGGCAGTTTCTTACAAAGCTACTCATAGTCATATGTCGCAGAAATCAGACGCCTAGGTATTTACCCAAATGAGCTGAAAATTTATGGACACATAGAAATGTGCACAGGAATGTGTACAGAACCCTTATTCATACCAAGATATCCTTCAGTAGGTGAATGGATAAACAAACTAGGATACATCCATACGATGGAATATTATTCAGCGATAAAAAGCAATGAGCTATCATGTCATAAAAAGACATGAAGGAATCTTAAATGTATATTGCTTAGTGCAAGAAGCCAATCTAAAAGATGAAGCACTGATTAATTCCAACTGTAGACACTCTGAAAAATGCAAATTATAGAGACAGTAAAAAGATGAGTAGCTGCCAGGTTTTCAGAGAGAGGGTAAGGATGTAAAGGAGGAACATAGGATGTTTGGGTAATGAACCTCTTCTGCATGACACTGTCATGGTAGACACATGTCAGTATACATTTGTCAAAACCCATAGACTGCACAACACAGAGTGAATCCTAATGTAAAATATGGACTTTAGTTAATAATGATGTATCGATATTGATTTAGCAATTGTAACAAATGTACCACACTAATGCGAGTAATAATAGGGGAAACTCTGGGGTGAAGAGGGAGTGAACGTATAAAGGAACACTTTGTATTATCTGCTCAATTTTCTGTAAACCTAAACTGCTCTAGAATATTAAGTTCATTAATATTTTTTTAGTTTTGTCCATATTTGATTTAAAATTTTAATTATGTTCATTGTTGGTCAGGGCTGTTGGTCCACGAAACTGCCAGAAACAGTAGTGTGTTTGTGTGTGTGTGATATTACTATAACTAAGAAAAATATTTACAACTATGGTTGACCTGCCCCAACCCAGACTAAAAATGTTCGGTTAATAAAATGCACATGGCTAACTGTAGATTGTTTTACTGAAGAGAAAAAACATTCCATCACATGATTTTTCTACGAAATTGCCATTAGTGCATCCCCCAAAATAGTCTTAAAAGCTTAAATGCCTAGATTGTTTAAAATTCATATACATATTCTTACAAAAAGTAAAATCTCAGTTAAGACCCCTGACCCAATTAGTGTTTTTGTTTTGATCACAAACAATAAAATAAATTATCATTTTCACTACATAAAACAATTTAGAAGTTGCCTCCCTTTGTTATAAAAATCTTTGGTTTTACAGGTTCATTTCAGAGCCTTCCTTATCAATTATTATGAGAGATGTTCTTATGATGTAGTTCTAGAGGAATAAAACCCAAGAAATGAGCAGTGACCATTTCCAATCTGATGGTAGTTGAAAGAATTACTTAAACAGTCTGAAAAGAGGTGGCAGCTATATTTAAATGACCAGTCTTAAGTGGGTATTGCCAAGCTTCCTCCTTTATAGAATGGGGCCAGAGTAAGGGCTCGTCTCGTTTCTGTGTATCTTTCATTACCTACACTTAAATCCAGATGATTAGAAAGGGAAAAAATAAATTTCATTGTCGTGATTGACACAATCAATTTCAATTTTACTTAAATGTCTTCCAATGGACTTTGTAGAATACTTTTCTTCTCCCTTAAAAATACTTGGTAAAACATATTATTAGTGTTTCACATATTGTCATTCCCTTGCTCTTTTCCTCTATTGTAATAACAAACTGATAAGCTCATAGTTTTCCCTGTGACCATGAACTAGAGCTACAATCTATTGAGACAGTTAAAACCTTTGACATAAAACTCTTGTGTAGTTCAATGTTTATCATTAAATAATAATATTGTTTCAGAATCTTATGCCTGTAACATGGGAGGAAATAATATGAGGTTATCATTGTTTTCCTCAGTCCAGAAGGAATGTTTTATACTATGAAGTATAATTAACCTTTTCGGTTAATGAAATAAATATTTATACATTCTCAACATTCATTTTCGTTATATTTAAACACTCCTTTATAAACCAATTCTTCTCAGCAACTCTCAAGATATTTGAGTTTAGAAGACTGTCATAATGAAGGTGCTGGATGCAAAGCAATGTTGCACACTACATTCTGCTCCCCAATTATCTGTGCTGCTTTTTTTATAGTAGATACTTCTGTCAATTTTAATTTCATCTTGGCTGAAACACAAAATGGTGTGAAGGCTAAGCAGATGGTTGTCACAAATAGAGGAATACAAATAACACTTATGGGAAATTTTCCAGTCTGGTAGCAGAAAAGGGAATTAGTCACCAAACTCATTTTATTGTTCATGAGTATTATGTGCCAAACTCTTCATATAACATGTGGAAAATAATCCTATTTGTGAACCCAAACAATTTATAAAACCTTTAACTGAATTGTCAGTATGACTGTTTGTAAGTAGCTAGTAATTGTCAATGTGTTGCAATAATTTTCTTATTAATTGATAAAAAGAAAAAAAATTAATGAAAGAATGAATTAGGAAATGAACAGTTTATGCTTATCTTTTGTATTGTTAGACAATCTTTGCCTTGAACTGAATTGTGGTCCATTCCAATGAAATTTAAGAGGAAAAATGTATACTTTCGTGGTGTGGTGGTCGGGTGAGATAAGCGTTAGAGTGTTCCCTTCCCTGTTTTCTTAGTGTAACTTATTCCCAATGTAAATGGATTCGTCCCTTGAATTCAAACTCCGTAGCAAGAAGAGATGAGGGAGAACATCCTGTATTTTTCAACTCTGGAAAAAAAGGAGGAGAAGTCAATACTGGGTTTTATATTTTATGAGTTTTGAGAAATTTCACATTTTAGTATAGAAGGATGTGGCCAAATTGCATTGCTTCAGATATTTCTGATATTGTAAATTAGCCCAAAGAACTTCTGGAAGATACTAAGTTCTGAGATCACCTTTGTTATTCTCATTAAGCATGTTAATTTAGGTTTAACATGTAACAGATACAAACCTCCAATATTAAACACAACCACAGAATCTGGGCCACTTCCAACACAGCAGATCATTAGGCTCACCTGAATGTTCATAAGGACTTCAGACGCCTCTCTCTCTTCTTAAGATAAATCTAAATGAGCAAATGCTGAGAAATAGTTCTATCTCATTTACTCTAAGGAGAGTCATAGTGTGACATAGTGATTCTTGAGGGAGATGTAAGACTACACATTAAATTCACCTGAGAAGGAGGAAACAACACTTTCATAAATTGTATAAGTTAATCTTTTACTTAAATCTTTTTTAGGACACAGTACCAAATATAGTATTTATCTTTTTGATATTTCATTGTACTGATTAATTTTCACAGAATCTATGCAAAAAATGTACAGATCATACTTAATGCTTCCTATGAAAAGCAACATACACAGTCATGTGTTGCTTACCGATGGGGATCTGTTCTGAGAAATGCGTCATTAGGTGATTTCATCATTGTGTGAATGTCACAGGGTGTGCTTACACAAACCTCGGTGGTATAGCCTACTGCACACGTAGGCTATATGGTACTAATCTTACAAGACCACCATCAAATGTGTGCTCTGTCATTGACCAAAACATAGTAATGATTGTATATAAATATGAATAAAAATATGGAAAGCCAAATGTATGCATGTACATATATGGCTTTCCATATTTTTATTCATATGTGTATATTTATATACATGTATGAGAGAGAGGCACTGTCTTAAATTCATTTTAGAATATATCTTATTGCTTCAAATGTAAGGGAACATTAACTTCTACTTTTGAGTAGGATAGAGTAATTTAGAGTGCACAAGCACCTCCATCATGAATAATTTAAGTTGAGTGGACTGCATAAAAAGTTGTATTTTTAGAAATCACCTGTTTATAGGCCTCAGAGAGCTACTTAAGCAACCAGGATGAGAAAGACAAATATTACCAAGAAGGGGGGCGCCAAAGAGTTGAGCCAAAATTCTGCATTCAGTTTTCCTCTGGGAGGCACTGCAATTCTGGGTACAGAGCAAGAGGCTGAGAATCCAGACTTTCCCAGGTAGAGCTGCTTCTACAGGACAGGGAAACCATCAGAACTCCTGGCAGAATTACAGAGATGGAACTATAAAACTGGAGGCACTAGGAGACCAAGCCATATGTTCAGTCTTTCTCTTAAGGTAAAGTTTTCCCATATAGATAAGAGGTTATAGGACTCAGATGACATTTTAGTGGTCCCCTTTCACTCACCAAAACACTAGTCTTTTCTTAGAAGCTGTCCTCAGATGGACTCTTTTGAGTGTTCCATAACAAGGTGTTGGCAATTTGATGTCTGGTTCTGTATTAGTTTGCTAGAGCTTCCATACAAAGTACCACAAACTGGGTGCCTGATACAACAGAAATTTATTGTCTTACAGTTCTGGAGGCTGGAAGTCCAAGATCAAGGTGTTGGCAGGTTTGGTTTCTACCAAGGGAGAAACTGTTCCACACCTCTCTCATAGCTTCTAATGATTTGCTGGCAATCTTTGGCATTCCTTGCCCTGTAGATGCGTCATCCTGATCCCTACTTTCGTGTTCACCCGGCATTCTCCCTGCGTGTGTGTCTGTCTCTATGTCCAAATTTCCCCTTTTATAAGGACACATATTATACTGGATTACAGTCCTCCCAAATGATCTCATTTTCACTTGAGTACCTCTGTAAAGACCTTATTTCCAAATAAGGTCACATTCTAATGTTCCGGGAGTTAGAGGGTCAACATACCTTTTGGGGGGCACACAATTCAACCCATAA
Organism: Tapirus indicus; assembly: GCA_031878705.1. NCBI lineage: Eukaryota > Metazoa > Chordata > Mammalia > Perissodactyla > Tapiridae > Tapirus > Tapirus indicus. The sequence continues at coordinate 72,548,615 of CM062919.1, read as the reverse complement.
CAGGAAGTCTAGTTTTCAGGGATGTCATAAGTCCCTGTGAATTCTCTCTATCTGCACAATTGCTCACACCATCAATATCTTGCTGATGTAGATGATTTGGCACTACTCACTCCTATTTTGAAATTCATTATATCTTACCATTTAGCTTTGTTGCAGAAGATGTCTGTGGGTTTGATCTGTTTTTGTAGGAAATATCTTGAGATTCAATGACTACAAAATCACCATCCTGTTGTTAGCCTTCTAAGTTATGTTTTAATCATACTCAACACGGTGACATTTTTTAGTTTTGAAAAGCATGTTCTTTAGTTCCAGAAAATTTTCAGTCATTTTCTTCTTCATCATTTCCCCCCTTCATTCTCTCTATTATTTCCTTTGGAAAATCATTATCATCATTGGGTTGGAGGCACTTGGATTGTCTTCCCTGTCTGTAACTTCTTTTCTGTACTTTCCTTATCTTCATTTCTCCACTTTGCCTGCAGATAGATTTGATATTTTCTATCTCTTAAGTCAATGTCCTCTCTTCAGTTTGTCAAGACCATCATTTATTCCATCTTTCCAGTTACTACATTTTCATTATTGCCAGACAATCCTTTTTAAAGCTTACGTACTTGTTAATCCAAAACCTTTAATAGATGTTATTTCCACCTATAATTTGAGAATTTTAATCACAATTTAACATCTTTTTCAGTTATTATATTCTATTTTCTTGAATATGTTGTTTCTTGTTTTGGAGTCTTGGGTTTACATTTCATGGCTTAGGATTTCTTAATGAATCTTGTAGTCTTTGTTTGAGATACAAACTTGGGTGAAGAGTTTTTTATTCTCTGCTCAGTATTTTTTATCAGTTACTTCCTTCCATACTCTTCACTCCTAGAGTTCATATTTCCAAATTAAGTCTTATATTAATAGCTACAGGTCAAAGACTGGTCTGTTTTCAATCTTTAATGTCTGCCTGATTCTTTTTCTAGATATAAGGAACCATAAATTTTCTACTGAATCTTAGGAGAATGGGTGGAGACGTTTTCTCTCTGTTTATGATTTAGAAGCATAGCCCCACGCTTCACCTCAAACATGGAGCTCAGCAACGTTCCTCTGACATTGGCGTTAAGTATTTGACACCAGGACTCAGTTTAGTCACTAAAACTAGCCCTTGGAGCCTGTCTCTTACACCTGCCTTTGTAGGACCTTGTGACTTCAGTGCCAACTTAGAAGCTTGACTTTCCTTTTAATATATGTTTACGGAAATTTTAGCTTTGCTTTTACACTTCAACATTTATTTTCATAGTTTTTTAAAAAATTTTACCTTTCATAAATATGAAGTAGTTGTCAAGTTTCAAAGTGGGTTAATGTTACCTACCATCTTGTCTCAAAATTCCAGGAATATTTAGGGGATTATAAAGATACTCACTAGTTAGTAACCAAGCTTAGAGATCTTCCTTTTAAACATTGACCCAATTAACTGTAGCTCTGTTATTGATCCCATATATGACAGCCAACCAAGTCAGTTCATCTTCTTATATGTAATGCGTATCTTAACTTCCAGTCCTATGTCTGATTATTTCTCTGTCTCACCAAAGTTCAGAATGGCCCTGGTATTCTCTCAGTTAGGCTGAAAATGAGGTTGTCCATTTCTTCTGCCCAGGAAGATAGTCAGTTTGTGAAGGCAGAGAGAAAACACCTTACTTCCAAAGTAGACACTGTAGAAATGAGCAATTTTTTTCTTCTCTAGGTCACTTGCCAGATGGATCACCACATGCCTCCTAAATATTCTTCCTAGGATTAATGAGTCACTTGGCATAACCAAACATGCCTTAGTCATAGTTTCAGGAATGAAACCTCTAAGAGTCTGTTCTTATATTTGGGCATCAAAAAGATCACAGCTCCAAGATCTGGCTCCACATGAATTTTCACTAAAAATTTCATAAACTTGATAACATTACTAAGTTTATGAAAGTATTAATTTGTCTTAAGACACTGAATTATAATTCATAAAATAGTTTCATAATTTTAAATATTATGGTCTTGAAAAAATTAAGAAGCATACAGATATATATATATATACATATATATATATATATATATATGTATATATATATATACATAGCTCCCAGGTATGTCATTATGCAAATACATTCTTTCATATAATAATAATAATTTTTATTCTTGAAACTAAATTTTATATTAAAAACTGAAAAGTTTAAAGTCATTTAACCTAAAATGACATTTTGGTAAATCAGTGGCAGTATCTGCCAAGGTAATCAGAAATGTCAGGTTTAATTTTAACACACTTGAAGCATTTATTTAACCATCTGCCTACCTCCCTTAGCAATATTGAAAAAAATAAAAGAAATCATATGAATATCAGTGAAACACACAAGGTAAGAACTGACCTTCAACAAAATATTATTTTATTGCTGCAAAAATATACTCTAGGCTAACCTTACTCTAAATCATGGGAGTACAGAACTGTAGGATCTCATAAACCACAACCATACCAATATTGACTAAAAGCCCATAACACACATATCAGAATTGTTGGCTAGAAAAGAAACAAGTTCTTTAGTTTATATTTTAGCCTTACAAACTACTGTACCTAATAACATACTCCTAAAAAGTATCCTGAAAATTTACATCAGTCATAAAGCAAACCAAATTTCTCATTTACATAAAAGCAGTCATTGTAGCAAATCTGACTGTTATTATTCAGGGAACCAATGTTCCCCAAAATATGTTTGTTGGAAAAATGATTTTGCAGCATGTTAATAGACAGAAGTTCCCATTATCTGAGTAAAACTTGTAGGAGGAAAAGTCTAAGTGAATCCACTTAGAAAGGGAATTAAATTGCATACTAAGCAATTTTAATATTTTGATTTGTACCTGGAAATGGAAATCAGTTAAGAGCATTATCTATTTAATGAAATTTAGGCTAGTATTGTAACATACTAATTTTAGAAATGAATAATATTTTAATTTTTTGCATCATTTTTCTACTAATACCATCAAGTAGTATGATATCACATCCTGAACTCCACATTTGACTTTTACCAAAAAATGTGAAGAGGACCATTTTTGCAAAAATATCTGAAAGCTTTTGCTGAGGAAGACCAGCCCTGAGCTAATATCCGTTGCCAATCCTCCTCTTTTTTGCTGAGGAAGACTGGCCCTGGGCTAACATCCATGCCCATCTTCCTCTACTTTATATGGAACGCCGCCACGGCGTGGCTGACAAGTACTTCGTTGGCCTGTGCCCAGGATCCCAACCCGCAAACCCTGGGCTGCCAAAGTGCGACCTAGACTGCTACGCTACCCCCCACCCCTAATTCAGTTTTCTTAAGGGCTTCTTAATCTTTTGACATTCAATCAGTCATTGTGTCATTTTCAAAATTTTCATTTTGTTTGCAATGATTGCACTGTATTTGCTTACTTTAATCAGACAATACAATCAGCCCTAGACTGTGCCACAACTGTGTTAGCTATTCACTTGTCTCCAACCTCAAACTGCTGGGGCTGGGAGTCTCACACTCTATTTCACAGTCTGCCTTGCCTGGGGCTTCCTCTAGGAACTGCCTATAGGAAAGAAAAGAAACATGGCAGAAAGAAGAGAAACATTTGCATTCCGTCTCATCTCTGGAGATATGAGGTCTCCTTGTGGCAACAGAGGGGTAAGGTAAGTTTGCTTTCCTGCAGCCTGAGCAGAGGCGGCACACTTGTTGGCATGTGTAGACCCATCACTGCTGCACTTTGGGGAGTGGATCCAAAACCAAATGTAACTGAGTCTCCACAATACAGCAGCAGGTGCGGGCTTATGGGTTCCAGAACAGTAGTGGTTATCTTTCCTTCTTTTGTTCCTTCAACAATCCCTCATTTTGCCTTTGCTCCTGTAGTTCTCTCAGCAACTTTAGAACCATTCCTCTGGATTAAATTCTGCCTGTTTGAAATAAGCAGAGTGATTTCTGTTTTCTTGACTGTGCCACACCGACACAAGGATTGAAATGTTGATCATGATGGGCAGGGATAGATTCCCCTGTTGAGTATGGCACACCATTGGAATAGACACTAATTTTTAAGTGACCAGTTTATTAGAGCATATTTTAGTGTAAGGATTACTTTAGTTTCCCCAAAACAAAAGCTACTTTGGGAACTAATTTGATGAACTCTTGGACATTAGGGATGCCTTTTAACCTGAGTACAGGATACCATAGTCAAATCATTTTGGGAAAGGTGGGTGTTATGAACTGAATTATGTCCCCCTAAAATTTATATGTTGAAGCCCTAACTCCTACTATCTCAGAATGTGCCTGCATTTGGTGATAGGGCCTTTACAGAGGTAATTAGGGTAATTAGGTAATTATGGGTATGCTCTAATCCAATATGCCTGGCGTCTTTTATAAGAAGAGATTAGGATGTACAGAAAGAGACAGCAGGGAATGTGAGCACACAGAGGACAGGCCATGTGGGGACACAGCAAGAAGGCAGCCATCTGCAAGCCAAAGAGAGAGGCCTCAGGAGAAACCAACCCTGCCAACACCTTGATCTTGGACTTCCAGCTTCCACGAGTGTGAGAAAATAGATTTCTGTTGTGTAAGCCACCCAGTTTGTGATATTTTGTTATGTAGTCCAAGCAAACTAACACAAAGTGTGCAAGTAAGGTAAATAGGTTTCTTTACTATGCAAATCTTCATTGTGAAGTTTTTCAATGAGATTATGCCATATATTTTTCCTAATTGCTCAACTCACTTCTTTTTCTGCACAGAGCATCTCACAAATCTGGTGTTAGCAGAACACTCTTTCCAAATCTGCCCTACACTTTTTGCTCTTTGTCTCATTTCTTCCCTCTAGCCCCAATTTTTCAATTTCCTTAGTAAGACATCTAGGACTATGACTCTTGAATCCAAGCAGCATTGTCCTTTTCTTTTCTTTTTTCATTATTATAGCTATAGACATTGTATTGAAAGTGCTAATACATCATTCCCAGATAACTTCTTCATCAGTCGCTCCTCAAAGGTGAATTTTCATCTGCAAGCACAGCATCATGGCTCCCTTATCTCCCCCTCAATATACACCATAACAAAAATCAGGAATTAACTGGAAGTCTCAAGAGAAACAAAAGCATGTATTTAACATAATTTCAGTAGACTTGAATCTCAAAAAAATATCAACGTTTTCTCTAAGTTAGTCCAGAGTAGAAAAACCCTCACAGATTTGGAAGATTTATTTATTTCCTTGTTTGTAAAGAATAGTGCATTCATTTTCTACTTCTGTATAACAAATTACCCCCCAAATTTCAGTGTTTATCTAATATCTCACATTTATTACCTCACAGCCTTCATAAACTGGGAATTTGGAAGCAGCTTAGTTAGTAATTGGGGCTCAGAGTTTCTCATGAGGTTTTAGTCCAGATGTTGCCCAGAGCTGCAGTTACCTGAAGGCTTGATGAGGGCCAAAGGATCTGCTTCCTGACTCACTCACATGGCTATTAGCAGGAATGCCTTCGTCCCTCATTAGCTGTTCTCCAGAAACCTCAGTTCCTCATCTTGTGGACTTTTTACTGCATCACAACTAGCTTTCCCAGAGCTACTGATCCAAGAGAGAGGAAAAAGCCACAATGTCTTAATGATCTACCTAGGAAGTGACATGTTGTCACTTTTGGCATAATCTGTTAGTCATAGAGACCAGCCCCGATACAATGTGGGAGGGGACTTACTATACAAGAGTGTGAATACCAAAAGGTCAGGATCACTGGGGCCATCTTGGACACTGGCCACCACAGATAAAGAAATATAAAATAAATTGTTGAATTAAATTTTGACACCAATGACTGTCTTCCTTAGCTTTTTACTTTAAATATCTTGTTAATGTAATCTATTTCTCAAAATTTTTAACTGTGTGATTATTGATATTTTCAAGTTTTATGAGCTGTTCCAATTATTTTATATCAACCACAACACCATAAATATCAAGAAAGTTTTGCTCACACTTGTGGAAAAAGTAGAGTAACTGAGACATAGGTGTGAGGCAAGTATGAATTTGTCTTGCCTCACTCAGGTCTCACACACTTATTTTATATCAGACTTTTTCTTAAGTTTCAAAAGAAAGTAATTCATAAAAGACTGGAAAATGAACAACAAATTTATGCACTAGATAATGCATATTAGACTACCTGTGACAATCTAAATAATGAAAAGCTTACAAAAAAAGAATGTATTTTCCTGATGAGTATCCCTAGTACTTTTAATTGTCAGGTAACTTCAGTGCATCAACATCAATTATTATGGAACTTCAAAGCATTTTTCCCAATCTTGATGAATGCCTCATCATACATGTAATTTCTTGAGCCTGAAATCTGAGCCATTCTTGATTTCTGATTTCACTTCATCCTCCACATCCAATTCATCAGCAAATTCTCTTTATTCAACCTCCAAATTATATGACAAATCCATCCACTTTTATCAATCTCCATCTCATCAATCCAACTGCATGCCATCAACATTCCTTCCCTGGTCTATGCAAAAACCTCTTGTCTCCTTTCTTACTATTTTTTTTCAATCCAATTTATTCTTCATTCAGGAACCAGAGTCCTCATTTCAAATGGAAACACAAAGGTGAAAATTGTCAATGTCTTCCCATTGCATTTAGATTAATATCCAAAGTCCTTACATTGACCTTCAAGGGCCTACATTAAATTTGCATTCTGGACTCATTTCTCCCGAAGTTCTATGCACATTAGTCTTTCATTTCCTCAAAAGCCACACTTTTATCATGTTTTAAACTCTTCACACATGCACTGTTCTCTTTAAAAAAGTTTTAAAAGAGCTTGTCCCTACTCTTCCTATGACTGACTTTTCTCTCATTTCAAGTTTCAACTTAAATATTATCTCCTCACAGAGAGTTTTTCTGAACAACTCTGTCTTGCTAGAAAGAGGTGAATTCTCTTTCTGTTAACATCTTTTTCAACCAATAATTCCCTAACCTTGCTTTTTTCTATTATAGCAACACCCACCCCATTGCTTTCCTATTCATTTGTCCATTTTCCCACTGTCATCTAGAATGTGGAAATTCTCTCATTCACCCTGAAGCTGAAATGCCTACCACATGGCCTTGCATATTTTGAGTAAATATATGAATAAATATATAGCCAAAGATTCATTACAAATTATTACCCCAATCGGATAACTGGAACAGTTCCTCTTCAGCAGCTCTATGCTGATCCTGGCCGTTTGACCTGTTAGTCTGCACCCTTGTCTTTCTGCCCTCCACTGTGAATAGTTTTAGTAAGCAGAGGTTATCACAGTTCAACTAGATTTTTCCCAGTTCCCACCATCACACTAGACTCAGTTTTTCTATATGGAAAGTAGTTTTCGATACCCGAAAATTATTTCAAATAATCAAAATATTTTATTATAAGTCAAACATTTTATAAGTCAGAAAACCTAAATGCTAACTGTGCTGGCTAGTCAAAAACAAAATATAAGTTTAACTTATAAAAAACGTTAGAGATGGAACCGTTTCCCTGTGGTCTGGAAGTCAGTCAGTCCCCTTAAAAGGTTTTTAGCCACTGGAACTAATACTACATTTGAGTCACTAAAAACATTTGCAGATAACAGGGAATCCAGCAATGGGAACTAATTAAAGGTATTACCACAGTCCACCATTTATAATCCCTTTGAAAAGTCTTAGGGTCATTAATGCTTCCTAGCAGGCCAAAAAATCACACATGCATGCAACATCTCAGAAGCAGCAGACACAGCAGGATAAAGAAGTGTGTGCTTCATTGTACTTTCAGCCATGTTGTTGGCTGACCCTACTTAGACAAATGAGGCCATATTTAAACAAAGTGCTTAGGTCACCATTAACAAGTAAGAAATGACACAGGCCAAAAAATTCAAAACAGAGAAATCCCAAATGAGAAAACACTTAGCTCATTCAACTACTTAAGACAACTTTGTAAGTTTTAAACATCATAAAACTCACAAAAATGATGAATTTATATACCAATACAAAGCAATTTTCACTTTTTCTTGTCCCACGAATCACAATGATAAAATTTTACATTCACATTTATTTGACACCATAGTCAGATATATGATTTTGAATTTTTTGGAAATAGTGACTTCAAGTAAATGTTATATATCTCCCATCCCCCACAAATAGTTTTACTCCTAATGATGTCTAATAAGTCCTTCCCTAATGATTTCCATTTTTATTTAATGTGGGAGTGTGATTATTATACCTTGCCTTAGTTTATTCAGTTGAAAGATGGCCTGATTTTCTAACAATACCTAATATTAACTGTATGACTGCTATGTGGCTGGCACTTCGTTAAGCTCTGTGTGTAATGCAGTCAGGCTTACATTCCTTTCTCTGCCTCCTGGCGATGAAGCGGGCAGGGATAAATCGGAGTACCTCGAGGCCTCATATTCTTTGCTCTTCTGATCCTTGAAAAATCTCTAGTTTCCCTTAGAGGTAATACTGCCTTCTGGGTCTGCTTCAGAGATGTTGGATCAAAGACACAGACCCCATCTCCATTCTTTCTGAAAGGTCTTCAGGCCAGGAAGAGCACATTGGAGCTGCCAGAAGGACCCATGATAATCCCGCTGCATGCAACAGGCATTGTTTTAGCACGATTCACTTTTAGACCCTTTCCGTTGCCCAGGGCTGAGGGCTTCCACTCTATTTTCTGTCACAAGGAGAATTCAACCTGGATAGCAGAAAATTTGTAACTATAAAAGTGTGGTGTCAAATTGAGCTAGACTGAAAATTTGAATCAATCCTACTATAATGTTGGACTTTTTTGAACATATTCCTTGAAATTATGATTCACATAGTATTAACATACGAGTAGCCTGCTGTGAAGAACACTGACACCATATAACATATTGGTTTGAAAGATGCATTTCATGTTAGTTTATAGATAGTCCTCACCTTAACAGCTTGCGTCCACAGAAATAATTCCTCCACTAGGACACTTTTTCACCACCACTATTTCGACCATATTAGCTCTGAAGTTTTGTTAGATAATTTTTTTCCAGATTAAATATCAGAAAGAAGGTACTGCCTCCATCAATGTCTGAAATTCCCAGAAAGACTTGACCCGTTAAAAAAATCTCCAAGCTATCCAGGTTTAGCTATCATTTCTCTTAGAGGCTTATTAAAGATAACACCAGTAAGTGTTTGTTTACAACTGAATTGCTAGAAACATAATCAAATATACTCCCAAGAATGCAATCAGTCAGGAAACATCTTGCACAACAAATCTCTGTGGAATGATCTGACGCTGTTGTGGGCCCTCTTGATTTCTCTGATGCCTAGAAACAGAGCATAGTCTGTGTTTTGGAGGTATTTCCTAGTTTGTGAGGGAATGGTGATCTCACTTTCCTGGCTCAACGATGTGTTTATCCTTACTTTTCTACTGTTATTTTGTTATGCTCACTTGCTTCAAACCTATGAGCTATTAATTTACCTGAATAGTTGTTTGAAGTTATTCTCTTAGCAGAGTAAAGACTCTGACAATTAGTTCTTTAAAACCGACAATTGAATTAAAAGGAAAGTCCTTCTTAAATTTAAAAGGAACATTTGTAGAAACAGTATATTTTTATTGGCATAAATCTGAAAAATGGATTTTTTTTTCCTAAATGAATGTGGTAGACAGAACTCTAAAAATGGCCCCCCCAAGATTACCCACCCTAATACTTGGGACTGTAAATAGGATGATATTCATGGCTGTGAATATGTTATATACCATGGCAAAAAGGACTTTGAAGATATAATTAAGATTACTGATCAATTTACTTTATTTTTTAAATTAATTAACTTTTTATTGCAGTAACATTGGTTTGTAACATTACATAAATTTCAGATAAACATCATTATATGTAGATTTCTATATAGATTACATCATGTTCACCACACAAAGACTAATTACAATCCATCACCACACACATGTGCCTAATAACCCCTTTCACCCTCCTCCCTCCCCCCTTCCCCTCTGGTAACCACCGATCCAATCTCTGTCTCTATGTGATTGTTGTTGTTTTTATCTTCTACTTATAAGTGAGATCATATGGTATTTGATTTCTCTCTCTGACTTATTTTGCTTAGCAAAATACCCTTAATTCCATCCATGTTGTCAGAAATGGCTGGATTTCATTGTTTCTTATGGCGGAGTAGTATTCCATTGTGTATATACACCACATCTTCTCTATCCATTTGTCCCTTGATGGGCACCTAGGTTGCTTCCAAGCCTTGGCTATTGTGAGTAACGCTGCAATGAACATAGGGGTGCATGTATCTTTACACATTCATGTTTTCATGTTCTTTGGATAAATACCCAGCAGTGGTATAGTTGGATTGTATGGTAGTTCTATTCTTAATTTTTTGAAGAATCTCCATACTGTTTTCCATAGTGGCTGCACCAGTTTACACTCCCACCAGCAGTATATGAGAATTCCCTTCTCTCCACATCCCCTCCAGCACTTGTTTCCTGTCTTGTTAATTATAGCCGTTCTGGTGGGCTTGAGGTGATATCTCATTGTAGCTTTGATTTGCATTTCCCTGACAGTTAATGATGTTGAACATCTTTTCATGTGCCTGTTGGCCATCTGTATATCTTCTTTGGAGAAATGCCTGTTCAAATCTTTTGCCCATTTTTTAATTGGGTTGTTTGTTTTTTTGTTGTTGAGATGTATGAGTTCTTTATCTATTTTGGAGGTTAACCTCTTATCAGATATATGGTTTGCAAATATCTTTTCCCATTTGTTAGGTTGTCTTTTCATTTTGTTGTTGCTTTCCTTTGCTGTGCAGAAGATTTTTAGTTTGATTTAGTCTCATTTGTTTATTTTTTCTATTGTTTCCATTGCCCTCTCAGACATGGTACTTGAAAATATGTTGCTAAGACTGATGTCGAAGAGTATACTGCCTATGTTTTCTTCTAGAAGTTTCATGATTTCAGGTCTTACATTCAAGTCTTTATTCCATTTTGAGTTGATTTTTGTGTGTGGTGTAAGATAATGGTCTACTTTCATTTGTTTTTGCATGTGGCTGTCCAGTTTTCCCAACATCATTTATGGAAGAGACTTTCCTTTCTCCATTGTATGTTCTTGGTTCCCTCGTAGAAAATTAGCTGTCCACAGATGTGTGGGTTTATTTCTCAGCTCTCAATTCTGTTCCATTGATCTGTGTGTCTGTTTTTGTGCCAGCACCATGCTGTTTTTGTTACTAAAGCTCTGTAGTATATTTTGAAATCAGGGAGTGTGACACCTCCAGCTTTGTTCTTTTTTCTCAGGACTCCTTTGGCTATTCGGGATCTGTTGTTGTTCTATGTAAATTTTAGGATCCTTTGTTCTATTTCTGTGAAAAATGTCATTGGAACTTTGATAAGGATTGCAGTGAATCTGTAGATTGCTTTAGGAAGTATGGACATTTTAACTATGTTAAATTCTTTCAATCCAAGAGCACGGAATATCTTTCCATTTCTTTGTGTCCTCTTCAATTTCTTTCAACAATGTGTTGTAGTTTTCAGTATACAGATCTTTCACTTCTTTGTTGAAGTTTATTCCCAGGTGGTTTATTTTTTTGTTGTTGCCATTGTAAATGGGATTGTATTCTTAATTTCTCTCTCTGCTACTTCATTGTTAGTGTATAGAAACACAACTGATTTTTGTATGTTGATTTTGTATCCTGCAACTTTACTGTATTCATTTATTATTTCTAAAAGTTTTTTGGTATATTCTGTAGGGTTTTCTATATATAAAATCATCTCATCTGCAAAGAGTGAGAGTTTCACTTCTTCCTTTCCATTTGGATCCCTTTTATTTCTTTTTCTTGACTGATTGCTCTGGCTAGGACTTCCAATACTATGTTAAATAGGAGTGGTGAAAGTGGGCATCCTTGTCTGGTTCCTGTTTTTAGAAGGGTAGCTTTCAGTTTTTCACCATTGAGAATGATATCAGCTGTGGGTTTGCCATATATGGCCTTTATTATGTTGAGGTACTTCCCTTCTATACTCATTTTATTCAGAGTTTTTATCATAAATGGATACTGTATCTTGTCAAATGCTGTCTCTGCATCTATTGAGATGATCATGTGATTTTTATTCTTCATTTTTTAGTGGCGCATCACGGTGATTGATTTGCAGATGTTGAACCATCTATGCCTCCCTGGGATGAATCCCACTTGATCGTGGTGTATGATCTTTTTAATGTACTGTTGTTCAATTTACTTTTAAAAAAAGAGATTGCTTTGGATTATCAGGTGGGCCTAATCTAGTCACATGAGCCCTTTAAAAGCAGAGAGTTTTCTCCAGTTAGTAGGAAAAGGAGAAGTCAGATAAATTGGAAGCCTGAGATTGACATGATGTTGTTGGCTTGAAGGTGGAGGGCATCATGTGTAAGGAATGGAGAGTGGTCTCTAGTTGCTGAGAGTGGTCCCTGGCTGACAGTCATTAAGGAAAGAGGGATCCTCCAAGTCATGGAGCTGAATTCAGCCAACAACTTAAATGAGCCTGAAAGGAGTTTCTTCCCCAGAGCCTCCAGAGAAGAGCTCACCCTGCCAACACCCTGATTTCAGCATTGTGAGACCAGGAGCAGAGATCCCAGTTGAGTCTACCCTGACTTTTGTCTTACAGGACTTTGACATAATAAATGAGTGCTGTCTTAAGCCACTAAATTGTCAAACAGCAAAAGATAACTAACACAGAGATATTCTGAACTGACCTTTTGATTCCTTCTTAGAAATCATTATAATAAGATTTAATATATTTATCCAAAAATATCAGAATTTTCATTAGTTTCCTTTGGAATGAATTTAATGAAGATTTTCTCTATACTGTCAAATTAGACAGTATCCACCACTTAGGATATTTAGGATACTTCAGTTTGTAGACATTCAATAATTATATTAAGATGTGTTAGTCAAGCATAAAAGTAAGCAAGAATCCAATAAGAGTGATAGCTATAAAATATTAGGCTTAAACTTTAATGAAAATTTCAAATGAAACACTTTTATTTTAAAAGTTTGGACATTTGATTTTTGTCACTCCTGGCCTCTATCTTGTCTCTAAGCTCAGAGAAAATATGTAGAGTGGTCCTCATACAACCCATTTTAATTATGTCTGTCTTTTTACTTTTGGTGAAGAAGATTAGTCCTGAGCTAACATGCATTGCTAATCTTCCTCTTTTTGCTGAGGAAGATTGGCCCTGGGCTAACATCCTTGCCCATCTTCCTCTACTTTATAAGGGATGCTGCCATAGCATGGCTTGATAAGTGGTGTGTAGGTTCACGCCTGGGATCTGAACCTACAAACCCTGGTCAGCCGAAGCGGAACATGCAAACTTAACCACTACACCACCAGGCTGGCCCCTAGACCAATCATTTTTTAATTGTATTATAAAACAAGATTTCACATGAAAAAAACCCTCTACGGTGTATTGTAATATTTACTCTATTTTTTTCTGAAATAAATCAATTTCAGAGCCATGTACATCAGGCGGCACCATTTATTATGTATTAACTTCAATCCTAACATTATTTCTGGGCTCTCATTAAACTCTTCTGAAAATCAATTCAAATTATAAATTAAGTGCAGTGAAAAGAATTTGACTTTGAAAGAAATCATCTATTTCTTTCACAGGAGGGTTAATCTATTTCCTACCCCTTCATTTTCTTCCTCAAAGTTCCCTTATCCTTAGTTTCTCAGATTTAAGCCTCTTTGATAATGAGAGAATTAATGAAATAATGGCTCAGAAACCTTAGTGAGATACATATCACCTTTTTAATCATTATTATAGATTTCTGGGTCCATAAGACATCATTTGAGACTTTATATCCCATTGGATTAGTGTTGCTTAAAAGGGTTTGAATCATTAAATCAAACAATTAATTCAGTGCATCTGATAATTAGTATATTAATTGTTATCTCCTTTTCTGTACTGTCTTTCCAACCAGGGTAAGATTTATGGGTAAAGTAAGGAAGTGCCTACCTATGAGGCATAATTTGAAGGATGTTTTATATTCTCTAAATATTTCCACTCCCTCCACAATCTCCACACAACCCCTCTTTCTGAAGGAGTTTCTTTTTTGGGAGATATAAAATGTCATTCATTCATTCATCTATTCATCTATTTATTTATTCTCTCAATAAATTTTTATGGAGCATTTGTATAGACTACTGAGGTTAAATTAGTGAACAAGAAATATTTGTTGCATTTCTATTCCATTTTGAAGATAGAGAAAATGATTACAATAACATTATGATGTGTGCTAACTTAATAGATGAAAAGAGAATAATATGGGAACATGAATATTGTCTTAAAGTCCTAGGAGAGGCTTCCATAAGATGTGAAATCTCAGGAGAACCATGAATAATATGTTAGATAAGCGAGGGGAGCAGTAATTTGTTTCTTTGACCTTTCCTGGGTAATTGCAGAATGAATCGTATGTATGGAAGGTTGGATTGATAAGAGAAATTATGGTACTTTTGAGGAATAGCAAGCTTGGTGCCTTTGGGAACATATAAGATCATGTAGTGCACGTGGCTGGAGTGTAGAGTGTAAACCTGGATTTGAAGTTGAATGCTGAGGTTGGAATATGAGATTATCCATATTATAAGGTGCTTTGCCATGTTAAGAAGTTTGGAGTGCAGATTTTACCAATATAATTTAAGAATCTGTCTTGATATTCTGTCTCTTTTGATTCTTATTACAGTGCTAAAAATTATTGAAATGAATTTCTCATGATATAGAAAATCTTTGGAAGTTACAATAAATATATCCCTAAGCATACAAGTTATTTTTAATGCTTTCTTGAAATGTTTGTTTATACCTTTAACTAATTTATTGATTATTTCATGTGTGCCAGTAATGGCAGAGTAGTATGTATTGGAATAACCTTTCCATAGATAGCAAATATAATATTTGGACAATATATTAAAAAAAATATTTCAAGGCCCTGGAGGGTGAATAAACAGGCAGAACTGAAGGTGAACCAAATCTTAGAAGAGGATATTTGAACCAAGTGAGATTTGCATTTATGTGACTTTTTGCATGAGGGGCTCCTTAGTTCTCATGGCTCAGGATAGCTCAAACTCAAGAAAAAGTCAGAGAATTGATTTGGGGAGTCAGTGGATGGAGATTGGGATTGCCTTGGTAGCTAGAATGTGAAGGATAATATATCAGAAAGGATAGAGCTACTGAATAGGTGACCCCAAATATCCAGGTATAAATTCCATCCAAATACTTGCCTGATTTATAAACGAGGTATTCTGTATAAAGTTTTTCACTGGGGCCTGTTGTTAATGTTGGCTGTATGGCTGAAAAAAAATTGAGTGGAGATTCAGCTATTGCCCACCTTCTGGAGAAATAGAGTTTAGAATATAAGTCCAGAGAAGCCAACTGCCTCTTACCACGTACATCAATAATTTCCAGAGGAAGATAACAAAATCCACAGTCTCTGCAGTATCTTCCACAATGTCCAGTATACAATAAAAAATTATTAGTTATGTAAAGAAGCTACAAAATGGGACCCATAGCAGAGAGAATTTGCTGCAAATAGAAACAGATATTTATATTTATTGATTATCAAGGAGATGGGAACTTTAAATTGGATTGGGAGGCATGAATGCTAATTCAGCTAATATAAATATGTTCAAGGACTTACCCCAATAGATAACCCTACCTAATCTAATGTGTTGCCAAATGATATTCATCACCTATGTTCATATAAACTAAATAGTGTTTGTTGGTACAAATGCATTTTAATTATGCAAATGGAATTGATTATGTATCTCACTGCTTTTTGCTTCTTCCATTGAAGAGGATGTTTTCAAGATTCATATATGGAGCTATACGTCGATCTACCCAAGACTTCAAAATTCTTCATCCCCCACATTTTACTTCACCTCTCTCCCGGGGATGGCCACATCATTTCATCGTATTTCTACCACAATGATAAGGCATGTGCCCTTATGGCCTCATGTGATAATTTCTGGGAGTAGAATTCTTGTGTCATTAGGTGTATGAATACCTAATTTGTGTGAATAATGTTATATAGCTCTCCAAAATGATTGTACCAATCTACACTTTTGCTAGCGGCATATAAGACTTCCTATATCCCCCTATCTTCCCACAAACTTGGCATCATCCAGCTCTCTAATTGGTATACATCTAATACATATGAAGTAAAATCTTTTAGATTTAATTTGCCAATGAATTTGACCATCTCTTCAATATGCACATTAGCCTTCAGGATTTTCTTTTCTCTAAACTAGCTGTTCATAACTTTTGCCAATTTTTCTGACAGAGTTGTCTTTTTCTAGTTGATTTGGAGAAGCAATATATATATTCTACCTATTAATCCATTTTCAACTTTGAACATTGCCAATTCCATCCCCTAGTTGATCATTTGCTCAATAAATTTGTCCTTGGTATACTGTGTTGAATACAAAACCTTGATTTTGATGTAAACTTATGTTTATATTGCCTTATGATTTGTTTCTGAAATTTAGTTTTTGAAGTTCTTCTCCACCCTAGGTTACAAAGATATTCTTCTAAATTTTCTTCTATTAACTTTGTAGTTTTTCCTTTCACTTTAATGTCTTTAATCCATCAGAAATCCACTTTTGTGCCTATTTCTCTCTTAATTAAAACGAAGGAATACTGAAGACAATCGGTTCTCTCCTAAGTTTAATTACCAACTTATATTGCTAGTGATGAGGGTACACACTGTCATCCAAAATGCTGCATCAGTTACCCTTCCTTCTTAGAGCTTTCAGAGTGACTGCCTGATGTGAATCAACACTTGCCCACAACCTAGTCTTCTGTTGGATAAATGAAATTTACAAAAAGGTATTTCCATGTAGATAGAAAGTAGTGTGTTAGGTTTCTTTGATCACCTGCTGGTTTCAGACTGCAAGCGGGATATCTAATGGTGAATACTTCATGATAGGGCAGAGCCACACTAAAGCAAAACAAAAACAAAAACCTCATTCTAAGGACCATGGAACAATGATATATCTCACTTTACCTTTCCTTCCCTGTGTCTCCAACTCCTCTCCTGTACAAACATAATTTATTATACATGTACTCACCAACTAAGGGAGAACATTTATATATAACACTTTTAGAAGTTTCCAATTCAAAATGATTCAACCAGAGCCTGAATTTCATGATTTCTATACTGATTTTCTGTTATGTTCAAATTATGGTAGTTATAATATTTTGAATTTTCATTTTTAATCTGATATATTTTGTTCCATCATGATATGTCAAAAATACTTTCACTTTTTAAAGTATGGTTATAGATTCTATGACAAATATTACACTTAGAATTTTGCCTTAGATGAAGATTGAATAACTAAATGGGACAGTTTAAAACACAGAAAATATTCAGTGTGATGAAAAAGGCAAAGCTTTTCCCATTTAATTGTCTGTAAACTTTTCCTTAAAGATTTGTAGAAACAAAAGAATTATAATTATATATACATAATTATATATATATAGTTATAATATATATAATTATATAGTTTCACATGTACATTATCTGCACTTGCAATTGCCTTTAAATATCATTGCCATTTTCATTTTCCATATTAATGTAACTTTTCCTGAAAATTTTTTAGTATCACACCTTTTTCTGTTTCTTTTGACACTCACCCTTCTCTTCTCTCATTTTCTCTGAGGTTAAAGGGAATTTTAACAGATAAAGTTTAGAGAAAGAAATCTGGATGCATGTAAACATTATCAGGATAGTCCTCTGAACCATTTTGCAGGAAAATATTTTAAAATAAATGCTAAGTCTATATTGCAATTGAAATTTCAGTGGGAAGAACAACATAAAATTTTTATTTTACATAGTTTTATCATTCCTTGGTGAAAGCTTAAAATGGTAAAATAAAATTGTAACTCTGTTTCTTGAAAATGCAAATGCAGCATGATATAAGGGTCAATGGCTAAAGCACTAATACTAAAGATTCAATTTGTGATGACACACGATTTAGTAATAACACTAATTCATCAAGGCTTCTAAACTTTATGTAGAAAGAAAAATAAGAGCACAAAAGGCTGTAGGTATTTTGAGAATGTACAGGATTGATCCTAGATAGCCTTGAAATCTGCAGTGGTTTTCATTGTAAAACACACACACACTCACACACACCAAAGATTCATCAGAACATTATTTCTTCAAAACACATTTAAAATACATCAACAGAAGCAATGATAGAACTGCATCTATTAATGAAGCTTAAGACATTTTTTCCTGATGCCATTGAATTTCAGTGGTTCTTATTATCTGTGTAAGAAAATATTATAGCTGTTCAAATTATCCCTGTATCATCTTAAACTAATAATAATCATAATGACTATGAATGATTTAGACTGCATGACAGAAGAAGTGGTGGTGATAAAATCATGGAGTTAATGCATTGTGCAGATCAGTATTATTTTGAGTTATGTGTAGGAAGGTAGATTAATAAGAAATAAGGATAATGCATTTGGATTTAGACTTTCATAAATCTTTTCCCTGAACAGCAGTAGGAATTTGCGGAGGATACATCTAAACTGTAGACAGTGCTCCAAAGATAATCAGGGCTTAGAAATCTAATAATAGAGTAGTGTTCAAGTTTCTATGTTGAGTTGGATTCCTGGGATAGGATTTAACATAGTCAACTGGTTATGGCCATGTTAAAAAACAAAACAAAACAAAACTATTGTGTGCTATCCACTAAAGAAAGAAATTTTGCATCTCCTAACTGTCAAAACTGCCCTTCAATATGCATGATGTCTGTAAATTTTGTTGACCTTCAGTTTCAAATTCAGACTGATCGAGCATCGAAATCCTGCTCTTGATCTTTGACTCTGTAGAACTTTTATCAAAATCAGTCAGTTCTATATTTTGTTAAAGAAATGGAAAATAAATGCAAAATTTGTGCTTTTTCTGTGTGGTGGATAATACGATTAACTTGTTCAACATCCATTTCAATCTCCTTCAAGTTTGGGTTCTGAACTAGTTCTATCAATTCAGAGCCGAGGTGTGTGAGAAGAGAGGAGGGGTGCAGGATATTTATTTTACCAGATTTGACCACAGTAGTAATGGAATGGTTTTGATGCTAGAACTTTCCTGATTCTGCAGCTTACTACAGCGATGGCACCGTTTTTCTCTATCACAGCTCAGGTTGCAATGGTGATTGGAGTGGCGTCTTGCATAGGTAGTTCTTGAAGTGGCAGTGGTAGCTTCAACAAACGTGGCAGTGGCAGAGAGGAGTTGCTTGGGCTTTGATTCAGTGTGTTCAGCCTAGAGCTTGCTCCTTTATCCCCTCCAATGGTTTCGTATTTACCTGTCTGCATAACATGAACTATACAGAGGTATGAGAAGTGTTTGTAGCCACTCAACTTCAAAGAAAGAAGAATCTGGGATTGCCTCTCTGATCTGACTGGTTTTGACACTAGTGAAAGTTGACACTTCTCAACTTACCATTAGTAGATGGGACACAATTCTATGACATCATATCATCAACTAATGAAACAATTACTTACATTACCAACTGCTGTTACTTGCTATGAAATGCCTATTGAAGTCAAAGTTTTGATGGATCACGTGGCTGGCAAAATAGAACAAGGCTGGCATAAGGAATATACTCTCTGTGGCTGGCACATTCTTGCAACTCTGGTGGAGAGTTTAAACAAAGAAAATTATATTTTCATGTTTTGATCTTCAGATTAAGACAAGTTCAGAAAATTAGAGAGCTTCTATGACTACCCAAAAATGATTTCTTAATTTTACTGATCAAAACTTGTTTTAATATTCACAATAAACCTGACAACAGTGTTCCAATTTTGGCATACCAAGAACAAAGTTACAGAAATGGAATTTCAAATTCTTAAATTATCTCCTTAATATTGGTGGTAAGTATCTTATAGAAAAACTCTAATTTGGTCTAATGAGATTGGGAAATATATGATGAGCTTCTTAGTGTAATTTTTACTGAAGGTACACAATATTACCTAATACAAGTATGCTCATGAATAAGTCTTCTTTGGAAAACAATGATAGGACACTGTTCGGATAGACAAGCCTGCATATTTTTCTTGGTATCAGCAGATTTCCAAAGTTTGATTAGTTTTTCCCAATAAAGGTTATTAGAATTCCATAGCCTTTTCAACAAGTTATATACACAAATACAAAGCTCTTACAAATAGAGCTTTTTTACCAAATACCTACAGTAAGCATACATTTGGACAAATTTTTGCTTGTTTGTTTGTTTTATTTTGTTATTTATTTAATATAAAATTTGCAAAATTTACCATGTCTAAATGTACAATTCAGTGGCATTAATTACCTTTACAATGCAATCATCACCACTATGTATTTCCAAATTTTTTTTCACATCCCCTTATGAAAATACTATAACTATTAAACCAAAACTCACCATTATCCCCCTCCTCAAGCCCATGGTGGGATCTAATCCACTTTCTGTCTCTATGAATTTATCCATTCTAGATATTTTACGCAAGTAGAATCATACAATATATTTTTGTGTGTGTCTGGCTTATTTCACTTACAATGTTTTCAATGTACATCCCTGTTGTAGTATATATCAGAAGTTTATTCCTGAATAATATTCTATTGTATGTATATACCACATTTTATTATCCATTCACCAGGTGATGGACACTTGGGTTGCTTCCACTTTTTGACTATTGTGAATAATACTTCTATGAACATTCATTTATATATATACTTGTTTGAATACCTGTTTTCAATTATTTGGGAGTACATACATAGGAGTGGACTTGGGGGCTTATATAGTAATTTTATGTTTAACTTTTTGAGGAACCACCAAAGTGTTTCCCATGATGACTTTTTTTTTATATTTCCACCAGCAATTTATTAGGGTTCCAATTTCTCTTCATCCTCACCAACACTTGTCATTTTCTTTTTTTTTTAATAGCTATCCTAATTGGTGTGATGCATTATCTCATTATGGTTTTGATTTTCATTTCTCTAATGACTAATGTTATTGAGAATCTTTTTATGTGCTTTTTGGCCATTTGTGTATCTTTTTTCAGGAAATGTCTATTCAAGGCTAACCTTTGCTCATTGTTTCACTGGGTCATTTGTTTTTTTGTTGTTGTGTTCTAAGTATTTTTCATATATTTTGGATACCAGACCCTAATCAGATATATGATTTACAAATATTTTCTTCCATTCTGTAAGTTGTCTTTTCACTTTATTGATAATGTCCTTTGATCCACAAAGGTTTTTCATTTCTTTTTTTTTTTTTTGGTGAGGAAGATTGGACTTGAGCTAACACCTATTGCCAATCTTCCTATTTTGCTTGAGGAAGAGTGGCCCTGAGCTAACATCTGTGCCCATCTTCTTCTTTGGTATGTAGGATGCCGCCACACATGGCTTTATGTGTGGTGTAGGTCTGCTCCTGGGATCTAAACCTGTGAACCCCGGGCCACCAAAGTGTAGCACACCAAACTTAACCATTGCACCATGGGGCCAGCCCTAAAGGTTTTTAATTTTTATGAAGTCTAATTTATCTATTTTTTCTTTTGTTGCTTATTCATTTGGTGTCATATCTAAGAATGTATTGCCAAATCCAAGATCGGGAAGGTTTACTCCTATATATTCTTCTTAGAGTTTTATACTTTTAACTCTTATGTTTAGGTCATTGATCCGTTCTGAGTTAATTTTTGTGTATGGTATGAAGTAAGAGTCCAACCTCATTCTTTTGCATGTGGATGTTCAGCAATATTTGTTGAAGAGACTATTCTTTTCCCATTGAATGGCATCCTTGTCAAAAATCAATTGGCCAAGGATATATAGGGTTATTGTTGGATTCTCAATTCTATTCCATTGGTCTATATGTCTAGCCTCATTCCTGTACCACACGGTTTTGGTCATTGTAGTTTTGTAGTAAGTTTTGAAATCAGGAAATGTGAGTCTTCCACCATTGTTCCTTTTTAAGATTGTTTTAGCTATCTGAGATCCCCTGCAATTCCACATAAATTTGAGGATTAGCTTTTTCATTTTTGAAAAAAGCTGTGTTGGAATTTTGATAGAGATTGTATTGAACTTGTAGATTACTTTGTGTAGTCTTGACATGTTAACAATATTCAGTGTTCCAATCCATGAACAGGGGATTTCATCCCATTTATTTAGTTTTTGTAAAAATTTCTGTCAACAATGTTTTGTATTTTTCACAGTATAAGTCTTTCACCTCTTTTATTAAATTTATTCCTAGGAATTTTATTCTTTTAGATGCTATTGTAAAAGGGATTATTTTCTTAATTTCCTTTTTGAAGTGTTCATTTCTGGTGTATAGAAACAACTGATTTTTTGCGTGTTGTATTGTACCCTGAAACTTTTCAGAATTTGTTTATTAACTTTAGTAGCTTTTTTGGTGGATTCTTTGGAGTTCTCTACATAGAGGATCATGTCATCTGTGAATAGAGATAGTTTTACTTCTTCCTTACCAATTAGATGTCTTTTCTTTCTTTTTTTAGGTAGGAAATAAATGTATTTCATTATAAGCCCTTGTACAGTTAGTCATCTTAACTTACACAGTTAGTTTGGAAAACAGCAGGCCATCTGGTGAAACAGATCACTCAAAGTGGAGATGGTATCAAACTAGTGGTCAAGAACTAACTACCAAAAAAAAAAAAGTATTTTTTATCCAGGATTAATTCAATTAAAATATATGAGCTGGAGATTCACTCTTCTCAATTTAACTGGACAGTCAACTTCTGGTATACTGTCAGATAAAACATAAATCTTTATAACTTGGTGGTCCATGTTAAAAAAATATACATTGCCAGAAAGGAAAGAAATGATACTAAAACAGCTCAAGAAATACACTAATGAGCAAAAATATATAGGAAAAGAGGAACACATAGTTTTGACTTAACTGAAGAAATGGAGAGGAGACTGGTCTACACAAGAAAATGTGCGTACCGTGAAGTCAAGTGTGAAGATTTTAGTGTAGGAATTTATATGACTTGATCTCCCCTATTTCCTGAATAAAAATGACATCTTGCAGTGTTATACTTCTTGGCACAGACACTAACCTCACTCAGCTCTATTTCTTACTCACTGAAACTTTTACTTATATATGAGTCTGAAAAACTTGGGAATATATAACATATGAAAAATAACCACACACAATATTCCCCTTTCTGTGACTACTTTAGACCTGGGTTCATTACTAGAAAATTGCTAAAGAAAATTTAAGTATAAGTCTGTGGCTTTGCTGCATCAGGCCCCCCGATTAATATTTAGAAAACACCCACGGTTTGGGCTGATATCATTGTTAATGATCACCAAAAAAATGTCTGTATGTCTCAAAACCAGTGTTAAATCAATCTCAGGGTTGAAAGGGAAAAAAGGAGAATCTAAAATGACAAGAAGTGTAGAAATATCTAGGACCTTGTCCTTCTGGATCCATACATTCTTCAGGGTCTTTATCATTGTAAATATTCTCTGCCATTTTCCATACTTGCATACATTATCACCTTATATAGAACAAATCACCAAAAAGGAAAAAAGAATGAAAAAGAGTGAGGAAAGCTTAAGGGACTTATGAGATATCATCAGGAGTACAAATGTATACATTATGGGAGTCCAAGAAGGAGAAGAGAGAGAGAAAGTAAGAGAAGGCTTATTCAAAAAAGTAGTGGCTAAAAGCTTCTCAAATCTTGAGAAGGAAATAGGCATCCAGAACTAAAAAATCCCAAGGCCACTAAACAAGATGAATTAAAAAAATACATATGGACATACATTGTAATCAAATTGTCAAAAGTTAAACACAAAGAGAGAGTTTTGAAAGCAGCAAGAGAAAAGTGACTCACATGTACAAAGTCACATCCATGAGACTATCAGCAGGGTTGTCAGCAGAAACGTTGCAGGCCAGATGGGAGTGGGATGCTATATTCAAAGTGCAGAAAGAAAACAATGCCAACCAAGAACATTTTACCTGGTAAGCTGTCCTTTAATAATGAAGGACAGATAAAGAATTCTCAGACAAACAAAAGCTGAGGAAGTTCATCATCACTTGACCTGCCTTGCAAGAAATACTAAAGGCGGTTCTTCAAAGCAAAATGAAAGGACACTAAACAGCCACACAATAGCATAAGAAAGTATGAAATTTGTTGGTAAAGGTAAATATATACAGACAAATACAGAATACTATATTGTAATAGTGGTAGGTGAATAACTTTTAATTCCTGTAAGAAAGTTAAAAATACTAAAAAGAACTATAACAAAATATGTTAAAAGATAAACAAAATGAATAGAGGTAAATTTTGACAAGAATAACATAAAATGTGTGGGGAAGGAGAAGTTAAAGTACAGAGTTTTGCATGTGATTGAACTTAAGTCGAATCCTCAGCTTAAAATAGATTGTTATAACTATAAGATGTTTTATGTAAGCCCCAAGGTAACGAAACACACACACACACACAAATACCTGCAGAAGTTACTCAAAAGAAAAAGAGAAAGGAATCAAAGAATATCAATACAAAAAATAAAAATAAAAAACACAAAAGAAGAAAGCAAGAGAAGAAAAGACAGACAAAAGAACTACAAGTCTAACAGAAAACAACAAAATGGCAATAGTAAATCTTAACCTTTCAATAGTAACTTTAAATGTAAATAGATTGAACTCACCAATCAAAAGACATACATTAGCTGAATTGACAGAACTAAAGGGAAAAATAGATAGCATCACAATAATAGTAAGAGATTTCAATACGCCATTTTAAATAATGGCTAGAACATCCAGACAGAAGATCAGCAAGGAAAGGGAGGACTTGAACAATACTATAGACAAAATGGACCTAACAGACATACACAGAACATTCTACCCAATAGCAACAGAATACACATTCTTCTCATGTGCACATGGAACTTTCTCACATGATCACATAATAAGTCACCAACCAAGTCTTAACGAATTTAAGAAGATTGAAATCATACCAAATATCTTTTCTGACCACAGTGAAATGAAATTAGACACCAACAGCAGAAGGAAAACTGGAAAATTTACAAATACATGAAAATTAAACAACACACTCTTGAACACCAGAGAGTAAAAGAAGAAATAAAAAAACAAATTAGAAAATGCCTCAAGACAAATGAAAATGAAAACACCACATACCAATTCTTATGCAATACAAAAAAGTAGTACTAAGAGAGAAGTTTATTGTGATAAACCCCTCCATTAAAAAAGAAGAAAGATCTCAAATAAACAACTTAACTTTACACCTTAAGGAACTAGAAAAAGAAGATAAACTAAGCCCAAAGTTAGCAGAAGGAAGGAAATAACAAGATTAGAGCAGATTTAAACTACATAGAAATACAGTAGCATTTTCAATACAATAGCATCAGATGCTATTAAACATAATAGGAAAACAATAGCAAAAATCAATGAAACTAAAAGTTGCTTTCTTGGAAAGATAAAGTTGACAAGTCCTTGGCTAGACTAAGAAAAAAGAGAGAAGATTCAAAAAAAATAAACTTAGAAATGAAAGATGAGATATTAGAAATAACGCCAAAGCAATAAAAAGTATTATAAGAGACTACTATGAAAAATTTCGTGCAAACAAGCTGGATAACCTAGAGAAAATGGATAAATTACCAGAGGCATACAAGCCATTCAAGACTAAATCATGAAGAAATAGAAGGTCTCAACAGACCTATAAGTAGTACGGAGATGAAATCAGTAATCAAAAACCTACCAACAAAACAGAGCCCAGAACCAGATGATTTCACTGGTGAATTCTACCAAATATTTAAAGAATTAATGCCCATGCTTCTCAAACTCTTCCAAAAAATTAAATAAGAGGAAACACTTACTAACTCATTTTATGAGGCAAGTGCTACATAAATACCAAAGCTAAAGATACTACAAAGAAAAGAAAATTACAGGCCAATATCCCTCTTGAACATAGGTGCAAAATCCTCAACAAATTACTAGTAAACCAAATTCAACAGCACATTGAAAGAGTCATATACCACGATCAAGTGAAATTTATTCTGGGATGTAAGGATGGTTCAACATATGAAAATCAATTAATGTGATACACAACATTAACAAAGCATACAAAAATCACATGATCTCAATAGATGCAGAAAAAGCATTTCACAGTTTTATGATAAAAACTCAACAAACCAGGAATAGAAGAAAAGTGTCTCACTATAATAAAGGCCATATATGAAAAGTCCACAGCTATGAAAAGCCCACAGCTAACATTATACTTAATGGTGAAAAACTGAAAAAGTTTTATCCCTAAGATAGGGCACAAGGTAAGAATGCCCACTCTTGCCACTTCTACTCAACAAAGTGCTGGAAGTACCCTAGTGAGAGTACTAGGCAAGAAAATGAAACAAAAGGCATCCCAATCAGAAAGGAAGAAGTAAAATTGTCCCTGTTTGCAGATGACATGATTTATATGTAGAAAACCCTAAAGACTGCATAAAAGAAAATTGTTAGAACTAATAAATAAGTTCAATAAAGTTGCAGGATATAAAACTTATGTACAAAATTCAGTTGTGTTTCTACACACTAACAACAAACTATCTGAAAAGGAGATTAGGAAAATCCCCTTTACAACAACATCAACAAGAGTAAAATACTTAGGAATAAACTTAAGTAAGTAGGTGAAGGACTTGTATACGAAAACTATAAAATATCAGTGAAAGAATTTGGAGAACATAAAATAAATGAAAAGACATCCTATGGATATGGAGACTTAATAGTATTTAAATGTCCATACTACACAAGTGATCTACAGATTCGATGCAATCCTTATCAAAATTCTAATGACCTTTTTTTATAGAAATAGAAATACAATTCTACAATTTATATGAAACTACAAAAGACCACAAATAGCCCCTCAATCTTGAGAAAGAAGAATAAGCCTGGAATCATCACTGATTTCAAAATATATTACGAAGCTACCGTAATCAAAATACAATGGTACAGGCATAAGGACAGACATATAGACCAAAGGAACAAAATAGAGAGCCCAGAAAAAAAAAAAAAAAAAAAACCAGATATATGAGGTCAAATGATTTTGCCAAAGTTCTGAGATGTCATAATGGGGAAAGGATAGTCTCTTCAACAAATGGTGCTGGAAAAACTGGATATCTATATACACAAGAATGAAATTGGACCCTTATCTTACACCATGCCAAAAAAAAAAAAAATCAACTCAAAATGGATTAAAGACTGAAACGTAAACTTGAAACTGTAAAACTCCTAGAAGAAAACAGGGGAAATCTTCATGGTCTTGGCAATGAATTCTTGGACATGACACCAAAGAGCACAGGCAACCAAAACAAAAATAAACAAGTGGGACTACATCAAACTAAAATGCTTCTGCACAACAAAGTGAACAATCGACAGAGTGAATGTCAACCTATGGAATGGGAGAAAATATTTGCAAACCATATATCTGATAAGGGGTTAATTTCCAAAATATATAAAGAATTCCTAAAACTCAATAGGAAAAAAACAGACTAATTAAAAAATGGGCTAAGGACTTAAATAGTCATTTCTTCAAATAAGATAGACAAATGGTCATTAGGTGTGTGGAAAAATGCTCACTAATCATTGGAGAAATGCAAATCAAAACCACAATGAAATATCACCTCACACCTGTCAGGATATCTATTATCAAAAAAAACCCCATAAATAAAAGATATAAGTATTGGAGAAGATATGAAGGAATTGAAACCTTTGTACATTGTTAGTGGGAATGCAAAATGATGCAGCCTCTGTGGAAAACAGTATGGAGGTTCCTTAAAAAATTTTAAAAAGAACTATTATATGATTCAGCAATCTTCCTTCTGTGTATTTATCCAAAGAATTGAAGTGACTGACAATATATTTCCAATCTGTTAAGAATACAAGACAATATCCAAATGATCTGAGAAAATTCCTCCCAGGCTATAATTTGACGCACTACCAGTTGAAAAAAATAATTTTTCAGATCTGCCATACTTCTGTACATTTTCCAAATGCCCCCATGTATAGCTTAATGAAAATCTGTTTCCATTACAATTAACTGATGCTGATACTGTATAAATTGATTTCTTTCTATTTATATTAGGTAAATGAGGATAAAATATATTACAGTATTTCTTTAGCTCACCAATGATAAGTAGAAAATGGAGATAATAACACTTTCGTAGTTTTTCAATAAACCAAATCTGGTCTTTAAAAAATCTGAAACCATACTCTTCAAGCATAGGCAGTGGATACATGCAAAAAACTTGCAATTATTTCACAGGGTCTAATTTAGATATCTAGTAATATGATTAGACTTTTAACCATCACTATTTCAGACATTACATCAATTAATAAAATGAACCAGAAAGTCTCACGTGATTTATCCACGTGCATCCGAATTGTCTTAAAAATATTATGACAAAAGAGATTATATAACATGAAGGGTACAGACACCAGCAGTATCTAAAAGATGAAATGAGCTAAAGATTGATAATAAAGAGAATGAATGGTCAGTCACATATCCTTTGCAATGCCAGATTAGTCCTTAGAGACTAAGAGAGATAAAATAAGAGACTAGAGAGAGAAAATAAGACTGGTACTGATTGCAGGTTTGCTGAAATGAACAAAGCAACATTCAAACACTCTGAGGTTCACAAGTCAGAAAGACAAACTGAAAATGCAGACGTGTTAATGTAAAGAAGCATGGAGTTAGCACCAGCTCCTCCAAACCTCCCACAGTCACCAATAAGGGTTTCCTCCACTAAGTATTCAAAATTCACTTAATAGTTCATTTTATACTCAAGGTGCTCAGAAATGTACACTAAATAGATATGTCTCTTATGATAAGCCATGCAGTTAGAATAGAGTCTGTTCTATAGCTAAAAAATTCTAATAGAAACTTAACATAGACATTATATATAGAACTTGCAGAAAAAATCTGAAAAATTACCTTCTAAAGGATGAGAATGTCTTCTTTATTCTATCAAAGTCAAACTAATTGATACTTTGCAAAAGATATTAAAATTAATTAGTTTAAACATTAATATTCTTAACATGTTTGTTAAATATGTTGTGTAATAAATTAAAATCTTAGACTATTCAAAAGACGTACCTAATTAGTCCCCAATTATATAGAGATTAAGGCACTAGAGAAATTGTATGCATGTTTATATATATGTGTGTATATATAATTTGATTCTAGTTTTTCATAGTAGTTATATTCTATAAAGTTGCTGCAAACAGTGAATTTACAAATACTGAAGAATTTGAAGCATTGCTCCCAGGGGAATCAGGGTTAGGTTCATGCTGAGAGGAGCCTGTGGTTACATTTTCATCGACTGATTAGCGTGTTTCTGTTGAAAAACGTCTTATTTAACATATATTGTTGATTCATGAACATTGAGCTCACAGCCAAACAGCAGTATAACTCATGGCTGAAGAAAGCTTATACAACACGTGATTTTTCGGTAAGGCATACCATAGCCTTCTTGTGCTTATGGAATACTAGACAGCACTTCAGCATTATACCCGGGGGCCATTTAAACAGTGACAAAATCACCAAAGAAAAACACAAAAATGCAAAAAATGTGGCACGACAGAGACCACAAAAAGGACACTTGTGTACAGTATGAGAATAGAAACAAGAAAGCAGAGGATTGCCTTGTTTAACCCCACGTAGGGGTGTGCACAGTAGACAACTCAAATTTTTCACTGTTCTGTGCATATTCTTGAACGACCACTTAAGTGCCACAAGTATTGATTTTGAGGTTACAAATAAATTTTAGCAAGTCTATAAACACACCCTCACTTTCTCGATATATACCTGGGTGTATATACATGTATGTATATGTATATACATGTATATGCACATAAAGGTGTATGTATCTATAAATATATTATATATGTATACACATAAGCAGCATAAAATATACAAAATATAATATACAAAATAATGTTCTTCATAACATTTCATCAAATATATGTTAAAAACAGATGAAATTGCCAGAAGAAAAGAACTAATTTACTATCTATTATATCAATGGGAGATTTCAGATCACTTCACTTTATTGATGCTTGAAGAAGACAAAAAGAAAGATTAAAAATATGAAATATTCAATCAACACAATGACAATGTATATCTATTATTCCTGGATTTAAGACAATATTCATTTTCCTCAAATATACATGGAATTTTATGAACACTAACCACATATTAGTCTATAAAGTTAGATTAAATAGATTTCAGAGTCAGGTATAGCCCATGCTATCTGTCATGCAATTAAATTGGAAATCAATAGAAACAATTAAAAAACAGTAGATTTGAAACCTAAAAAGAAAAAAAATCATTAAAGAAATTTAAAAATAGTTAGAACCGATTAGCAACAAAAATGATATATCAAAACTTGTGGGAAGCAGCTGAAGTGGTTCTTAGAAAATTATTTATATGCTATTAAAAAAGAAAAAAGTCACAAAAAAGTAGAACCTAAAAGATCATTTTAATAATTACATGAAGAAAAACAACATAATCTCAGAGAAAGTAGAAGAAATAAAATAATAAATATAAGAAAATAAATAAATAGAAAAAATAAACGGAGAAGATAAAAATAGCAAATTCTTTGAAAAAACTAGTGACATTGGCAATTGTCTGTGAGATACTAAGAGAAAAAAGAAAGCCAAAATTAAAGTATTAGGGATATAAAACAGGTATTGCCAATATTGGGATATATAAAATTGGAAAAATAAAATGAAAAACTATGCCAAAGTAAACTGAGTACCAACAAAGGACAATTTGGTAGAAAGATATTAATTAAGAAATATTGCTCCAGAATAAATAGGAAAGAAAAATGCATCTGTAATAATAGAGAAATTTAGACAATAGTTAAAAATCTATCCACTAGAAACAAAACAGTCCTATAAGGGTTTTAGGAGATTGAAACCAAAAGGCAAAACATTACAGTCTTATAAACATTCTTTCTGAGAAAAGAAAAAGGGAAAGCACATCTTAAATGCATTTTATAACACTAACCTAGCCATGATCTCATAATTAGAAAGGGCACACACACACAAACTACAATCTCTCTCAGTCACAAAAATAGGTGCAAAAATCCTGAAGGAAATGTTACTGGAGCAAATCCAATGCATGATCATTGTACTAGTTGCAGAACAAGCATCCGAGAAAATGCAATACCATTCACGATACAAACTCTTAACAAACTAGGGATGGAAGGAAACTATCCAAATCTGATAAAGGATATCTATATAAAAAGCTGCAGAAAATATCATACTTAAGAGTGAAAAAGGCAAGGGTGCATACTAAAACTGTGCTTGTCCAGCATACTTCTGAGAATACTAGCTAGTGCTGTATGACATAACAAAATAAAGTATATATACACAAGGAATGAAAAGAAGGAATACAGCTGAATTATGTTATATAATTATTATAATATTATTAATATTTGGATTGCATAATTATCTAAATAGAAAACTGAGCAGAATCTACAGAAGAATTATTAGAAATAAAAAGTAAGTTTAGTAATTTTAATGATTTTGTAAATTTTTAAATTTCAATCATGACCGTTCACTTCAATAATAATCACTTATAATGTAACATAAAATGTAATATAAAAACACTTTATCATTCATCAGTAAAAATATATAGAATCTCAGAACAATTCCAATTAAAGGTGTGCATTACTTTTCAGGAGTAAACTTTAACATCTAATTCAAACATATGAAAGAAGTTTAAAATAAATGGAAATGGAAGAAATATTCAATCCCATAGTAATGTAATTCTACCAAAATTAATTTATATTTTCAATGCATCTTCTAATTAAACTTTCAACAAGTTTACAAAACTTGACAAGATGATTTCAAAATTTATAGAGACGAGCAGAAGACTGAAAATAACTAAGACAATTCTAAAGAAAAAGAACTAATTGTGGGGAAATTCTCCTACCAGACATCAACATCTGTAAAGACCTGTTGCATTTAAGGTGGTGAAGTATTGATACAGGAATTAATAAACAAATACTGAAGATATTATTGAGACCCGCAAGTACTCATATGTATGTGTAACTTAGTTTCTGATAAGAGATAGGAGTAATGTAGGAATTGCAGATCAGCAGAGAAAATACTGCACTCTAAAATAAATAGCGCTAGGACAATTTATTATACTTACATTAAGAAATTGATTCTTACTTTAGACTACAGCAAAAAACAAGCAAACAAACAAACTCAGTTGATGGGAAAATAGACCTACATTTGAAAAATAACACAAAATTTTCTATGTAACTTCAGGTAGAGATGTTTATGGCTCAATTTTTAGATGAAGTAGAGCAATTATCATTTCAGTATCTTTAAGTAAATAATGATGTATCAGTTAGCTATTGTTGCATAACATACTACTAAAATATTAGTGACAAAATAACAGCCATTTATTTTTTACTCAGGAGGTACAGATAGGCTGGGAATACTGCTAATCTTGGCAGGCTCGGTTGATTTAGGTGGCACTTGTTCAGCATCTGTTGTGAGCTGGTGGCTCTGCTAGGATCTTGCTGGTTTAAGATGGCCTTGGTGGAGATGACTGGGCTCTGCTCCATGTGGTCTCTTATCCTCCTACGCACTCAGTGAGCTTGTACTCATGGCAGAGGCAGGCTTGCAAAGTCTCTTGAGGCCTGTTATTGTAACTTGCACAACATTATTCCTCCACATTGTATTGGTTAAAGCAAGTCACAAAGACAGTTAAGATTCAAGGAGCAGGAAAATAGACTCTACCTCATGAGGTGTGGAGCACAAAAGTAACAATGTCCAAGAAGGTGGATACAGAGAAAGGTCAGATTTTTGCAATCAATCTACCACATAGTATTATTTCCATTTCTCTATTAAATTTATTTTAATTGAAAGTAACTAAAAATGACAGTAAAAATGTTTCTCAGAAGTTAGGCATCTTTTATCTTTTCAATATTAGGTATTAATGTCATTTCCTCCATCTGATATGCACTAATATATTTTTTAAAATCCTAGACAACCTTCTCATCTAGAAATTTTCACTATATTATCATCACATTTTCTTACTCAAACTTCCTCCTTGTTTTTGTAGAATTTTACGAGGACCACATTGTATGTCTGGTTACAAACTATCAAATTTTTGGTGTACAGTGTGAAATACAGATCAACCACAATCTATGCTTATAAGGAGTATTTTGGTAATATTATGGGCTTTAAAAAAATCATTTATAAATGTGAAATTCAGGAATATACATCCAAGCTTCTGTTTGGAAGCTGTATTTCAATAAGCATTTATTTGCTATCAACAGAAGACATTGAAAGAAAGTAAATTTAACTCTTAAGGACAAATGTTATGTGGTATAGCAACCTAACAAATTTAAAAATGCAATAAATAAATAAAAAATTTAAAAATCTAGTGAAAAGGCCATGTTTGCATTAGATATTCTTAGAAGTATTGTGTTTCGTTGAATTATACTATATTTTACTCTAAATGGCTTGACTTACGAGAAGTAAAAACATGGTTATTTTCTATCTGAAATAGTGACTTTTTTAGGGAACCAGGTGGGCTCACCTCCTGGTGAGTTAAAAAAGACTCTATACCAGTGGAAGTTGTCTCACAAAATAAAGTGTATTTGCAGCAAATATGAGGCCATGAGGAATCATTTCCAAAGTCATGGTGTCCCTGAACAAAGGGAAGCAGGAACTTTTATTTTGAATGGTAATGAATATTCAAAAGGGAGAGGCTGGTATTCGCTTGCACCGGCTCAGTTGGAAAACATGCTTCAACACACTGCAGGTTACAGTAATGAGGCCTCAGCTCCTGGAGGGATCTTAGCGTTAAAGCAGCTCTTGTGGTGAGGCTTGGTCAGTTTCAGGGTGGTTAGTGGTTGCATCTTCTTAACATTCAAAAGGAAAAAAACAACTTGGAAAAACAGTTAAATGCTTCCAAACCCACCCTGGAGTTTCTTGGGGCACCTAGTCAGTGACAACCTCTCATTTTTGCATTTTATTGTGTCCCTAAGTAACTTTAGTAGAATTAACTTAGGCAGGTAACAATAGTCTGTGGAATAGGAGAGGAAGAAAACAATTTTTATGGGATATTGTTCACAGCCAGAGCTGCTCAAAGGGTGAATCTTTCTAGTTTGTTACTTCAAAATAAACCAGCATTCAATTCTATTTTTGTTCTAATAAATTTTGTTACAAATCGATACCAAAAGTATGTAAAATTCAACCTCTCCTAATAATTCATGTTATTGTTACTGAAAATCCACATTAGAAAATTCCTTAAAGTGTTTTTAGACCAGCAGTATAATAATAGATTTTGAGAATAATTATCACATTAAAAGAAATACTAATTTTTGTCTAAAAAGAATTGAATATTTGTGGAATTTTTACAAATGTATGTGCTAAGAGCAGGATATAAAACTCTTGAAGTTATACTCCAAAAGTAGTTATGTGCTTGAAGAACATGAAAAGAAGTTTCAGGATACAAACAATTATAGATAGAGAAAAGTCTGAAATATGTGCCAAGCGTATCAGAAAGGTAAGTATCTGAACAGGCTGAAATCCACAAAATTTGATTACCTTGATAAAACATGGCAATGACGTAAAATGCTAAACAACTTTTAATAAGTTATAACTTACAAAGAGCTTATATTAACTTTATTGCACGTTTTTTTACAAAGCAAGAAATCAGCATTGGAAAGATGAGTAAACCAAAATGCAGAGATTTTTTTTGTCATTATTTGTTTATTCTTTTACTTTAATTTCTTAGTTGAGGTTAAATTTACATATGATAAAATGCACACCCTAAGTGTACAATTATTTGATTAGTTTAAATAAACGAATACACTCATGAAACCACTACATCAGTGAAGATATGGACTATTTCCATCACACCAGAAAGGTCCACGATGCCCTTTTCAGTCGATTCCCTCTTCTCTAAGGCACTCACTGTTCTGATTTTTAATATCGTTATTTTGACTTGTTCTTGAACTTCATATGAATAGAATCGTACTTTTTTAAACATGGGTTAAATTGAATTTATCTGCATGTGTTGATGTGATCTGGTAGTTTTTCTCCTTTAAACTATTACTGTGATAAGTTACATTGATTTTTCAAATTTACCAAAGACAAACAAAAACAAAACACCTGCATTTCCACTTGGTCATATGGATTATTATTTTTACATATTGCTGGATTTGATTTTCTGGTATTTTGTGAAGAAATTCTGTCTATGTTTCAGAGTGATATTGGTCGGTAATTTTCTTTTCTTGTAATGTCATTGTCAGGTTTTGGTATCAGGGTCATCTTCCTCATAAAAGTGAGGAAATGTTCTCTCTTCTATTTTCTGAAA
Organism: Tapirus indicus; assembly: GCA_031878705.1. Lineage (NCBI taxonomy): Eukaryota > Metazoa > Chordata > Mammalia > Perissodactyla > Tapiridae > Tapirus > Tapirus indicus. The sequence goes on along the minus strand of CM062919.1, from coordinate 72,513,243 downwards.
GTTTTATAAGATGTATTATTTCATCCTTTATATGTGATAAAATTCACCAGAGAAACCATCTGAGTGTAGAGGGCATTTTTGTAAAGATTTTTGATAACATTCAATTACTTTAATAGATAGGGTCTAATTAGATTTTCTATTTCTTCTTGTGCCAGTTTTGGTAAGGTGTGCCTTTCAAGAAATTTATCTATTTCATTTAAATTGATAAATTTGTTGTTAACATGTTGTTCTTAATATTTTGTTATGATCTGTAGGATTGTTACTGATATCACTCACTACATCACACGCACATACACACAGCAGTAACTGTTCAGTCTCACTCGGGAACTCAAGCCAGCGGTTAGAACATGCAACGAAGGCACCTGATAGCGAACATTCCTTGAGATTGAGCCATTCCAAACTCTGTTCATTTTTTTAAAGAAAAAATGCAGTAGATAGAAGAATATATCACCCAAACTTAGGACAATAAGCTTAGAGAATGTATGCAAAAACTGATAATGAAGAATGCTTACTATTTTTTAATATAAAGTTCCAATTTGAATCTTTAAATTTGTTCTTATGAAAACTACTTTTTAAAAGAAAATCTGAATTCTGTTTTTTAAAAGATTATACTTCAGTGGAAATCTATACCTCCCCCCTTAAAAAACTACGGGAGCTCTCATACTGTAAGATTAAAAGCAAGTTTCCTGAAATAACTTGTTGACAAATGAAAGAAACATATGACCTCTCTATTTAATTATTCATTGTTTGCAAAGATAACACAATGTCGCCTTTCTTCTTCCTTGTTTACCCTACCTCTTAGAAATACTTAAGCCTATAATGAAAGAGAAAAAAACCAAAAGGAAATTAATTGCAATAGTCAGCAGAGGAATATGATTTTCTTGTCTCATCAAGAAACTAGCTTGTATCTGATATTGTACAATTTAAAATACATAATATCTTCCTTTTTATTAAATGTCTAACATCCCCTGAAGAAGATGTTTGACTAGGAGTTAATGATCATGTGTTCTTTCATGGGAATAAATTTAACAAAATCTTTTCAGAATGTGAGTTTAGTTAGAACATCACATTTCTTCTTGAAAGAAAAAGGGGCCACTGGAGGGAACACAACTGAAAATAGAAGCACCAACTTCATTCTTAACCACACTACCTGTACCTTCTTATGTGGTGAAAGACGATCAAAATAGATTAGATTCATTTTTTCCAAAATATATTCTATAGAATAACGTATTTGACAACAATGAAATAATATTTAATTGTCAAATGGTCCATAAAAATTTACTGAGTGACATTTTTGAGTGGTGGACAAGCCAGATAGGCCACTCTTCTCAAGGAACTCACACTATACCCAGGAAAACAGACTTTAACCAGCCAAATCACAGTATAATGAGTGCCAAGGGGAAATACAGGGAATCATTACCATTATCTATATTTTGTTCTCTCCCGTCTCACGACTACCCCATATTTGATCACTGCATATGTACTGTTCTCCTTCCTACTCCCTTCACATAGCTACACAGTTTTCAGTTATCAGTTAATTATCATACTCTTAAGGAAACTTTCTCTGGTTTCTCTTCTTTTAAGGAAACTCCCAACTCTGGATTAGAAGCCCCTCTTGTTGGGCTTTATAGTAGTTGTATATCCCATTTCGGAGCAATTCACATAGTCTATTATTATGGCCTGTTTGCATGTTTGTAACTCCTGCTAGGCCATATTCTGTTGTTTTCACTTCAGCTGTAATCTATTCCTCACAAAAGCTCTATGTGATGATTGGTATAAACACTCCCATTATAGAGATGAGCAAATTGAGATCTAGAGGGGTTATATAATTTGACAAGAGCATACAATTTGGTAAGTAGTAGAGTCAGGATCAAACCTAAGTAAATGAATGTTCACCATCGTGAGGAACCACAAATATCACCGCAACACAATCACGGCTGGCTGCTTTGAAGAGACAGGCTTTTAGCAATAAAATATTCTGGGAGTAATAACTTGGAAACCATTATTCCTAATTGTGCTTTTCCTTCAAGATATCTAACTAACATTTTCCTGTTAATAAACTACAAAATTTCTTTTTGTATATTTTTATATGCCAGACTTAAGATAACATTTTTTTATTATTAGTTTAGAGTCAGAGGAGATAAGAAAGTGCTTTGTTAAATCAAAAACTCAGACTTTTCAAGAGTCTTGTAACATCCCCAATATATATCTCATAGAACTTATAGATTTCCCTTCTGGTTTATTCTAATCAAAAGAAATAGTTTTAGTACTCCGCAAGGAATCCCACACACATAATATTGCAATTTCAAGAGACAGAAGTTACCCTTATTATGTCTGTTATTTAATCACTGATTATACACTGATCTTAATGGTTGAAAGGAATTTGGCTTTAGAGGGTGAATGATGCAACATACAATATGTTGGTTTTATATTTGTAACAAGGGATATTTTCCAAGAATATTTCTGCACAAAATATTCAGTTATGCCATGAAGTGACTCATCCTTTATTACTCTTTCTTCCCTCTACTTTGTCCCTGTCAAGAGCATGAGTAGTGCCTTTAACACACCTCTCCAATTGCTGGCAAAACCAGATCTTAAATGTAAAACAACTGATTGCCCTTATCTACCTATCTATAACAGATAAAAACTGTAATATTAAATGTAATCTGTGTCCCATAGGCAGCCTCTACTTTTCTTTCAATCCAACTTTGAAGCAGGACTCGGCCCTTCATTGCATCTCTTTAAAATAACTCACCCTACAAAGCAATAGTGACTAATATAGATTGAACTAGAGATTTCAAAGGGGAAGAGTATGGGGCCTTACACTACTTCCTCCATGGTATACATTTTCCTTAATTCTCTCTTGACATGACTCCACCCCAAGTCTCTCTCCAACTGCCCACAACCATGGCATTCTCCAGCTGCCTTTCTATGTGCAGGGGCCAGTGTTGCTTTCTCACCCTTCCCTGCTCCTTATTTTCTCTGAGCCTTTTGCTGTGCCTCTCTTTCTTTTATAAGCAAACTAATTTTACTGTTCTATTTCTCCCAAATACACATATTCACGTTGTCCACTCATCAAATAAAGGACCCTCTGGATTTCTGGGACCCAACCATCATAAAAGGCAGCAGGGAATTATAAATCACACCTTTTTTTTTCTTCTTTATCAGTGCTCTGTCAATTCAAAGAGACTTTGACAATGAAATCACATGGCCTCCTGGTACTATGCAATAACATTATATTGATTTCAACTTTACCTGTTCTCAAAGACAGGACTGGCTGCTATATTTGGGGGAAAAATGTACTAACTGTCATTCTAAAACAATAAATACACATATGGGAAACTCAGTTAGCTCAGTGGCAGTGGCCATCAAGTTGGACAACTCTATAAAGGCAAGAGTATAAAAATAAACTTTAAACTCTCTAGTGGGTTGAAGGGCGGCCCAAAAGATATGTCTACTAGGAATCTGTGAATGTAACTTTATTTGAGAAAAGTATCTTTGAAATGTAATTGCATTAATGATCTCAAGATGAGACCATCCTAGATTAATCAGGTCCTTATATGAGCTGGAGGAAAAGACAACAGAAAGACACACGGAGTGGAAGGTGATGTGAAGATTGAGGCAGAGGTTACAGTGATGTGTTTACAAGTCAAGTAATGCCAAGGCTGGCTGGCAGTCACCAGAAGCTAGGAGAGAGGCATGGAATGGACTCTTCATCGGGGCTTCTGGAAGGACCAACCCTGCCAATGCCTTAATTTTGGCTTTCTGGCCTCTAGAACTGTGAGGAAGTCAATTTCTGTTATTTTAAAACATCCAATTTGTGAAAATTTGTTATGGCAGCCCTGGGAAGCTAATACACTCTTTGTCTCAAACTAACAACATTAAATAACAATAGATATTATTATTAATCGTCCTTTATTATGCTGGGATATGATGTAGGAAATCAAGGATTGACTTTGGAACCATACCAACAAGTATAAACTTGTACTCCATCTTTACCTTTTATGAGCTTTTGTGAATAAGTTATATGGTTAGTTGTTCATCAAATGCATGGAATAATAATATGTACTACATATGGTGAGAGTACATAATCTAATTTTCCTACAGTTTTAATTTTTAATTCTTTTCTTTATAAAACGATATGATTACACATGTAAAGAAAATGAACTAGTCTTCTAAGGTTTATTATAGAATGAAACAGTTCTCTTCTCTGTCCCCTCTGTATCCCTAGTCTTACTTCACAGAAGTTATTATTTTCTTCCTTCTTTGCTTTTTTAAAGCTGTTTCATGTGATAACTCTATAAGCACAGATAATATGGCTACATTGCTAAATTTTTATTTATCAGTTTTAGATACCTATTTGTTTCCTGTTATATTAGTTCAGGATTTAGCACAATTATTCTCCTCACCTTCCACTTTCTATCCCCCATTCAATGCAGTTTCATCACAATTTTGTTTGAATCAACAACATGAATATTTGTATTAGCCAGGGTTCTTCAGAGAAATGGAAACAAGAGGGGATATATAGAGATTTATTAAAGAAATTGGCTCAAGATATTATGGAGGCAGAGAAGTTGCATGATCTGCTATCTGCAAGTCAGAGAACCAGGAAAGCTAGTGGTATAAGTCAGTCTGAATCTGAAGACCTGAGAACCAGGGGAATTGATGGCATAAGTCCCAGTCCAAGTCTGAAGGCCCAAGAACCAGGAGTGCCAACATCTGAAGGCAGGAGAAGACAGAAGTCCTAGCTCAAGCAGAGAGCAAATTTTCCCTTCCTCCACCTTTTTGTTCTATTCAGGCCCTCAACAAATTGGATGATGCCCACTCACATTGGTGACAGCTATCTTTTTTGCTCAGGCTACCAACTCAAATGATAATCTCTTCTGGAAACACACTCAAACACAAACTCAGAAATAACGTTACCAGCTATCTGGGCATCTCTTAGCCCAGTCAAGTTGACACATAAAATTAACCATGATAGTATTCACATTGTTTTGACTGACCATTGTTGAGCCAAGTAATTTACTTTGATTATATTGTATCTCCTTTACAATTTTTCCACATTTTTAATCTTTAATTTTCAATGTGTATATCATGATTTTTCCCCCAAATCTTCAAAAGCTCTGTAATATTCTTACTACAAAATTTTATTTCCTTCTTTATGTTCTACCTTTATTCTCTAGGAAATTTATAAAAAGGCGTATCTGACATATAGCTTGAAAACCTAAATGTAAGAAAACATTCTTATTTTGCCTTTACAATTAATTTAAGTTTAGGATGGATGTAGAATTCTAGTTTAAAAAAATATTTTTTTCATAATTTTGGAGGCATTACAGTCTTCTTTATCTAGTGTCACTGTTGACTTCTGTTATTATTTTTCTTGTTTGTTTTGGGGTCCTACTTCCCTTGAGGTTTCTTCAATGCCTGGCAATTCTTGGCCGCACATGAATAATTAAGAGCAAGCACAGAAGAAATTGTCAAAGGTTCTGAAGACATGGGTAGGAATTATTAAGAGATAGCTACATTAACAGAGAAATAGGAAAATGGCCTTTTCTTTGGAAGATCTCCAAATGCCAGTCCATTAAGATCCCTTCTCTGCAACTGAGCAGTTTCTGTAAAAAATAGTTCTAAATCTCCTGGCTTTCAGATATAGCTCTGTGGCATGGGGGAGGTGGTTCCACCATCCTAATTTTCAGTCTGGAAACTCATGCCACCTTCTACTGTGCCCAATATTCTAAGCATAGGGACACTCTGATTAAATTTCTTCAGAAAATAAATCTCTGGTCTTCTGTAGTGATGGTGAGGGGGAAAGTAGGACTTTTAAATCAACCCCTTTGGTACCTATCATCTCCACATACTTTGCCTTTCTTTCCAGTACTCTGTGGGGGTAAATAAGCTCTTTATTTTTTAATTATTACCTACTTCTGTTGGTACACAGAGAATTCTTCATTTTCTTTGTCCTTATTTACAATTACTTGAATTATGTTAGTCTTCCAAAAACTTGTTGACATCTCTCATCCACTATTATTTCCTCTCCCATCTGCTTTGTCCCTCATCAATGGATATATTGCTACATAGCAAATTACTACAAATTTAGCATCTTAAAATAATAAAAAATTATTATCTTACAATTTCTGTGGGGCAGGAATCTGGACATGACTTAGCTGAGTGTTCTGTTTCAGGGTCTCATAGGCTAAAATCAAGATGTGGTTGAGCATAGTTGAGGAACATGGTCCATTTCTAGATCAGGGAATTCTCTGGGAGACATTATAACTAAATGCTTATAAGGAAGACAAGCAAATTAATGAATTTATAAAATACACTATAAGGATAACAAGGTAGATGGCAACTTAAAAGATTTGTAATAATATTATCTACAAGAGAACTTTTATATAATGCAGAGGGAAAGTGGAGCTATTTTACAATTATAGCTTAAATGCCCAGAATTTCCTTTCCCTCCAAGATGACAGAAACATGAAAAACATTGTCTCCAGTATTTACAGACAGAAAACTAATATGTCCATAGATCACAAACGACTGATTATAGAATGTAGTAAAAATTGTCATCATGGACTAAGGAAAACAATAGTATAAGGTTGGTTCTAATCAGGAGACTAGATTAGCGAGAACACAGCAACTGGAAGTCATTTTATCCACAGTTTCCATGAGATGAAAGAGAAGTTTTGTCAACACCCTGGCCATGCAGCTTCCAATAGAGTCCTTGTAGAAAAGAAAAATGAGTTAAATATATATTTCAAAGAGGTAGAAAAAGCTTGATAAGGTGCTGTACATAAAACCTCCATGCAGAAGTCAAGAAGATGCAGTGCATCAGCAACTTAATAGAATATCAGTCAAAACAACAGCAAAGATAGATGAGCAGCCAAAAAGTGTACTGCTCAATTTGTACCCTCAAAAGAAACCAAGCATTAGCAATCAGAGGGTTAATGAAACTTTCCTCAATAAAAAGTCACAATCCTTTGTAGTTTCTAGACCTTAGCCAGTTTAGAACACATTGACTGTTGGATAGGCTGGGTCTTGAGGAGGAAGGATCTGGCAACACCATGGTTAGTATACAAGGTGGTGATGTCGACTGAAGTAAAGAGTCTAGGTAAAGGTTAAATGAAGGACTTGATTCAATAATCAAAGTGAGGAACTCGGGTCTCAGGAAACAGTATTCTGAGAAACTGCTCTGAGGTCTACAGATCTAGGTGCAGTTTATATGCTTTTTTTTAAACAAAGCAGTGTATGTGCAGGAAATGGCTTACACGTCTAATATTCATGTACTTCAAAGATATCGTAAACAAGAACCTTTTAGTTATACGTCAGACAAGGTTTGTAATGTTGGTGTTATCTATGCGTGGAGGGAGGTAAGGACCAGGGTTGTTACTTTTTTCCTCAATCTCTAAGAAATGTGACTGGGAAATGTAAGAGTGAGGTACCCTTTATCTTTTCCTGTTGTGGATCTGTCCAGTGGGGGTCTTCAGTCATGAAGTGTGGAGCTGCAAGGTCATTCTAACACAGGCTTAGGATGGCATGCATGGCTCCTTCACAGTACAGCATGGATTTTTGTACTGACTGTAAGTCTAAGCAACTCGCTTGCGAGATTCACCTGTTGGACCAGGGAGAGGGGTCCCAAAAGTTTATTGGCAGTGACTATCCCAGTACTTCTCCAAAGAAACCTATGGTCATTTGCTTTGGGAACTGTATGTTGACGAAGGTATCGTGAGGATTGTTGGAAACAGAGTTCAAGTTGAAATTGACTCCCAGAAACTGAAAGCATTCTCATGGCTCCCTCTTTGATTGGGGCCATATGGGGGCCAGATAATCAAATGGATCTGGGTCTGTGGATCTACATGATGGTATTTCCCTGGTCCTTGAATGTACAGTTGGAATACATGTGGATGGTACTTAGTAAAAGCCCACATTAGGTTCTTTGCGTGTGGGTTAAGAATAATCATAATGAGAAAAACCAAGTGGAAGCCTCTGAAACTGGCCCCTCCCTCAGCCAAGATAGTAAAACAAAAAGAATATCACATGCTGACAAGTTTGGAAGTTGGTGCCACTTTTAAATATTTAAAGGATGCATGGATGCTGGTCCCCCATCATTTTCCCATTAAATTCACAGTCTGCCCCTGAACAAAAGTGGTAGATACTAGAAAATAACAATAGACTAACTCAAACTCAACTAATTCATAGCCTTAATTGCAGCCGCAATGCCAGCAGATTAACACAGCTTCTTGTACGTGATATGTTGCCACTGATTTGACAAATGCATTATTTTCCACTCCTTACAGAAAAGAGGACCAGAAACAGTACAAATTCACGTGGATCTCACTACAGATACATTTATAGCTTTTTTCCTAGGACTGTCTTAACTCCCCTACTCTGTAACATAATGTAGTATGAATAGATCTGACTTTCTCAATACCCTGCAGCATATCATGTATCATCATATCATGCTAATTAGTCCAGATGAGCAAGAACACTTTGCTCACACACAGATGGCTAGCACGTTGGAGGACTTGGTAACATATATGTGCTCCTAACACTGGGAGATAACGTCTATGAAGTTTATGGGGCTTGTCACATCTGTAAAATATTTAGGAGTCTAGATGGCGGCCTGTCAGGATACTCCATCTGTAGTAAAAAAAAAAAAAACCTTATTTTTTATCTTGAACTTTGCACCAGGAAGAAGGAAGAACAATACCAAGAAGGCCTCTTTGGTGTTTTGAGGCAGCATATTCTACAACTGGGAAAATTGCTCCAAACCATATGCTGCATGATGCAAAAGCCTTCCAGCACTGAGTGGGGCTTAGAATCAAAAAAGAGCACTGTGGCAGATACAGACTATCAATGGTGGTAAAAGATATTTTGTGAGATCTTGACAAGCTCCCATGGGGAGATGCACTGCCAAACCTGGTATTTTGAAGGAAAGTCATGCCCTCTTGGTGTACTTCTGGGCTAAGTGACCATGCTGCCACGCTTGTCCATTATGAAATGGACTCTCAAATCCACCAGTCATGAGGTTGGGTGGGTCCAGAAACAGTCCACCGTAAAACAGAAATTCTATACCCAGTATTGAACATGGACAAGCCAAAAACCCCAACTGCCCAGTCGTCACAACTGTTGCACCAATGCTTCTCTTAGCTACCACCTATGCTATGACCTATCAGGTGGCTTGGTGTTTGAGTTCAAACTGAAAATGGTGACAGATGCAGTCTAGCTCAATTCAGGGGTGGCCTTGAAAGACAGAGAAAAAGGAAAATCTTCCTAATGAGCAGAGCTTCATGCAGTGCATTTGGTCATTCATTTCACGTGGTAAGAGAAGTGGCCTGAGGTTGGAATATATAGAGACACATGCGCAATGGAAAAAACATTTTGCTGGTGGTCAGAGGCCTGGAAGGAGAAACTCTGAAAGATCAATGTCTGGAGTAGAAACATGTGGATATATATTTGGAAGTGGGTACAAAGTATAAAGATCTTCATATTACATGATAAAGACCAACAGATGGCATTCTCCATTAGTAGTGATATTCAGCAACCGAGTGTACACAATGACTTCACCAGTTGCCTTCAGCAGTCTTTGTCATCAGATACCCAAATGTTGACATGATGGGCACATGAACTAACTGCTCATTGTGACAGGAATGGAAGCTATGCATAGACAGCAATTGATGTATCTACTGCCAGCACTAAATGTTCAACCTGTTAATAACAGAGGCCATTGCTGCGTCTCCAATATGGCACCATTTCTCAAGGAAATGAACCAGTCACTTGGTGGCAAGTAAACAATATTGGCCCCTTCCACTTTGAAGGACCATTGATTCAGTCTAAGAGAATAGATATATATTCTGGGTATGGGCATTTTTCTTCCTTCAGGGCCTTGACGGGCACCAGTATCTGAGATCTTACTGAATGCTTGATCCACTAGCATGGAATCCCATTTCACATCTTGTCAGATCAGTTTACAGCAAAGGAGGTACTAGAGTAGGCACCACGATTATGGTCTAATATAGTAAAGGAATGCCCTGCTGAAGGCACATCTGTAGTGCCAGCTCAGAAGTAATACTTCCCAAGGATGTAGTGCCATTCCCATTATGCATTATTTACTTTAAATCCTTTGTATGGCATTATGCCCCCAGTATGGAGAATACATAAGTCTAGGAACCAAAGCATATAAGTATAAGAGGTCCACTTGCTATCACTCCTAGTGACTCACTTGGAGAATTTGCACTTCCTATTTCCACAATTCTGAACTCCATGGGGTTAGAGACCTGATTCCCTGAGTGGGGATAGTTCTGCCAGTGGTTATAGCAAGAGTGTGACTACATTATAAGGTCTGTCTGCTGTTTGCTCACTTTGGGATTCTTGTGTGAAAGGGCCAGCGGGCAAGAAGAGAAATCACTGTCTTAGTAAATGTTATTGATTCTGACCATCAGGAGAAGGTATGGCTGCTATTACACAATGGGGCTGGTGTGGAATATGTTTGTCAATCAAGTTTTACATGTGGGTACCTCATGGTAGTCACTCCCTCGACCAGTTTTGGTAGTAAGTGGACAAGCATAGTGACATCCAACAGAGAAATACAGGAAGAATAATAATGTATTTCCTGAATAACTACTACATGCCGGGGATAGTAGTAGGGACTTTACAAGGATTATTAGAGAAACTAGAGAGGTTAAGCAATTTGCCTAAGGTCACACTGTAAGTGGCAGAACCATTTTTTCCACCCAGGTGGATTTACTCCATATATTAAGCATGCTTTGCTGAACTATGTGTATACACCTGACAAGTGGCATTCATATTTTAATGCCAGAGCAGGCATATCAGCCAAACAAATTCTTGCACAGAGCTTCATGAATATTACCTGTCGTTATTGGAGTTCACCACACATCACATCATATAACCTGCATCTTCTAATCTGGAGTCCTTCTAGCCGGGAACAACTGTTTTCATTTAGTATCAATCACTTGACACTCACCTCAGAATTTTCTGTCTTCGGATGTTGCTAACGGTGCAATGGAAGAAAAATACAAAACATCAGAAAATAGATTTTAACCATATGTGGAAATTTATCTAGGTTGATTGCCTCATTTCCACAGTGTGGAGTGCTAAATTCTGAGTTTATTGAGGCTGCAATTTGTTGGTGAAAATGTTTCTTTACCTAAAATGTCTTAGCTTGTGTAAGTATCAATCAATAAATAAGACAACGCATCTGTCTTATTTCTCCTATTTGAATTATTGCACTCTTTCTGAGTGATTTCTAAAAATTCGCCCACAATTTGAAAGGGATGCTCCCTCTCCTTTCCTTACCTCATAGTGAAATGCAAGACCCAGGTTACTGCTAGAATGCTCATCACTGCTGATGAGACTCTAAGCCCAGTTTCAAAATGCAATGCCAGAATTGCCTTTTTGGTCTCATTTTGTTTGTAGTATAATATAAATTTGACACATATCATGGAACATTTCACAATTTTAGAATAAAAGATAATGCCCAGTAAATTTTGTGTTTTGTGATTATAGTCATTTTAAAATGACACACAGTGGCACATTAGGAGAGAAAATATTTACTATTACAGCACTATGTATAATGAAAACAACAAATGCTATATCAGAAGAATTATGCATACAAATGAGAAGCAAGAAGGAGAAAATGTAAGAGAGAGAAGGAAAAGCATGGAGCAATGCCTGAAATGAGAAAACAAGACTAAATTGTCATAATTTTCACAACAGTTCTTCAAGACTCTTTCTTAAAACCAGAGAAAAGTGGAAACCTCATGCTTCCAAATGATGATTTCAGGTTTAGGTTTTTCCTTTCCCTTGACTATTCATTGCAAAGAGAAATATTCTTTAAAGACTATGCTCTCATCCTCCACACATTGTGGCAGTCCTAGTAGTCATTTTTCTCTTTTAAACTTTGTTCCATATAATTGGATTAGTATCATTCCATAATGCATTTAAATATCAAATTAATCCACTTCACGCTACTGGGGTTGACTTCTTGGTTTTCTTTTTAATAAACTGTCAGATGTTACTGTATTAGCAGGGCAAAGAATGGTGTCACAGACATATGTTACATACAGTTTTTAAATATATGACTACAGTATCCTAGTTATGCCTGATTACAAAATGCTCTTCTCTTGCGTTTAAAGCTCTGAAAATCTTGAAGTTTCCAAGAACATACGTACAAGACAGACAGCAAAAACAATATGTCATGATAGTTATTTAGGCTCAGTCCTGTGGTCCTGAACAATGGAGAAACCACTGTTCAAGGAAATCAAGTGCTTTCTCTCCTGGAAATGATTTACAAAGGGCTGATAAAACTATTAGGAATAGGATGACCACAGTTTTATGAGTCATAGGACATCTCTTTGATCCATTGCTGGTGCAGAAGTGATGTAAATAGAGAAATAGTTTTAGATTAGTAGAATATGAGTTAGGAGACGTAATCATCATGGATTTCCAGGGTGACAGGAAAATTTGCCAGCTTACACTATAAAGGAATGTTAATCTTAGTCCATTTGGTGACTACAAATGATTCCTCTTGAGACATTGAATAATTCTAATACAGAATTCTCTTCACCAAATACATAGTTGCATTAAATAAGTAGCCAGTTCTTTGTATTAAACAAGCACATGAATTGTCATCCTACATTTAAATAGTAATAAAATATTTTTGAAAATATTATTTATTTAAATTCAGATTGTATAAAATCTCCATTCCCCCTCCCCCCACAAGAAAGGTGACTATTTTCTTTATCAGGATCTGTTTGAATTGTTAGGTAGGCTTCTACCAGTTGGGACTTAATAGTAAATAGGAAAATGCCATATAATCTAAGGTGATTTTAGAGATATTTCCTTTATCCTTAAGCTAAATGCTTCATCTCATAACTGTGCAATTTAGAATTAGTCCATTTAATTTTCTATTAATGTTTTTACTAGATGATTAAACTAGTATTCATTTAAAAGATGCCGAAATGTTCTTTTCTTTTATTTGTAAACGTGTTGACTGGTAGAGACCAGATATCTATTCATCAAACTCGATGATTGCTCCTGCTGGATACATAGCTAGTCTAAATTTCCTAGCCTTACTATTAAGTGTAGACATGGGACTGAGTTTTGGCCTTTGGAATGTGGGCAGAAGTGATAGGCACTGAGTTACTGCCTGGCCCACTAAAACTTTCCTAGAGCGTTGCTGTTCCCTACATTGTCCTTTTCTGGTGAACTTGGAAATGTCCTTTTGAAGAGGATGGAGCCATGGTGTACTGAATCATAGCTTGCTCGAATTGCCTGCCAATAGGAAACATCTGTTTTGTACTTTAAGTAAGCAAGAAATACACTTCTGGCGTGTGAACCCATTGAAACTTCAGGATTTATTGTCATAGCAGCTAATATTAACTATATTAGGTATACTTAAAATTCGAACGCTTCTGCGGTAGGTAGAATAATGCCTCTGCCCACAAAAAGCTGTCCACATCCTCATCCCAGAAACCTTTGAATATGTAATCTTACATAGCAAAAGCAATTTTGCAGATCTGAATAAGTTAAGGGTCTTAAAAATGGGAATTATTCTAAATTATATAAATGGGCCTCATGTAATCACAAAGGTCCTTACAGGAGGGAGACAGGAGTGCCAAAATCAGAGAAAGAGATGTGACAGTGGAAGCAAAGGTTGCAGTGGTGCAGGACCACAAGTCAAGAAATGTGGGCAGATTCTAGAAGCTGGAAATGACAAGGAAACAGAATATTCCCTAGATCTTCCAGAAATGTACTCTGCCAACCCACTTTAGACTTTCGACCTCCAGAACTGCAAGATATAGTAAGTTTGTGTTGTTTTAGACTACCGTCTGTGGTAGTTTGGTATAGCAGCAATACAAACTAATATGATCTCTAAATATTTAAATATATTAGAAAACATGAGCAGTATATATATAAAGCTATATTCATGGACAATGAATCCAAGCGTAGCTTATTAAACGTGTATATTAGAAGATACATATTGGGTGCTTCTGAAATACAGCTTTTGTATGGATTATGCCATAAACCTGTATTGCATATTTCAGGAGATGTAATTATTATCTCCATACTAGAGTCAGGGAATTTTCTTCCTAGAGCACACATATTTATTTCTATAGGGGTTGTATTATTAATCCCTTTTGTCTCCTGACTTTATATACCATATTTGGATATCTTAGACACAACTAGGACTCACGTATTTATTTCCAGTTGAGACTGTTTTCTGGACCTTGGACATATACTTCCAAATGCCTTTTGCAACCTATTTGTTTGGATGAACTGTAGACATTTCAAACTAAATATATCCAAAAATAATTTTCTTATATCATTTGTTTTTCATTCAATGAATTCTCCATTCAGTCAATGGCGTTACTGTGCATCCAGCCATTCAAATCAAGAACCTGGGATTTGCCTTTATATTCATTCCTCACATACAATCAAAATCCTATAGAATACAAACCCTGTAATCTAGTTGGTAAAATTGTTTGTCACAGGGCTACACATCAGCAATTGTGAAACTACTTTTTATGCAACTAAGTTTGAACATATAAGCAAATATATCATAGATAATGAGGGACAGTTTTCTCACTTTCAGAGAAAACATTACAAATAAAAGGAGAAGGCTAGAATGGGCTATTTGGTACTGAATTGGAGCCTGAGATATATGAATATATATAGACACACATATATACTACATACACATACATACTGATAGCCAGATAAACAGATATAAAAATATATATATGTATATATGTATGTGTGTATGTGTTAGCATGCAAACATACACTTCCCAGCCCTGTCCATCAAGAGATCCTTGAAGGGACATCATAGTAGCAACAAGCACACCAAGCACAGAGATCTTGGTTTCTAAATACCTTCTTGAAACAAAAGGAGCAGAGCTCCTTGGCCGATGCTAAAATAGGAGCAGGGAAAATAAAAAAATGAGCCTGGAATGTGTTTGCTGCCAAGAGTACGACAGTGCTAAAAAGTAAAAAGAAGTGGGGGCTTGTTGAGAGGACATAGTAGCCAACTTGAAATAGTTCCAAAAGCCAAAGCTAGAACAATTTGTGAAACAAATGAGTAACATAGTATATGATTATAACCTCAATAATAAAATAAATATGCCTGAGTCCTTTCTGGTTTCAATGATTAAATAATACCTAAATGGAGAAGAAGGGACAGCTCTTTCTTACAATATAATTCCATTTAATAAATGTAGAAGGAAGAAGGGAAATAGAAAATCACTTTTAGAACGTGACAGTAATAATTACTACAGGCAAGATTAATAGTAATTCTTTTTACTTATTTTTATTGAGGTAACACTGGCTTATAACATTATATAAATTTCAGGTGTGCATCATTATATTTTGGCTTCTGTATAGACTCCATCGTGTTCACCACCAAGTCTAGTTAGCATCCGTCACTGTACAAATGTGTCCTTTTACCCCTTTCTCCCTCCCCCTCCCCTCCTTCCCCTCTGGTGACAACCAAATTATTCTCTGTATCTATGTGTTTGTTTCTTATTGTCATCGTTTTTATCCTCCACATATGAGTGAAATCATATGGTATTTGGCTTTCTCCAACTGACTTATTTCACTTAGCATAATACCCTCAAGGTCCATCCATGTTGTCACAAATGGCAAGATCTCATCCTTTTTATGGCTGAGTAGTATTCCATTGTGTGTGTGTGTGTGTGTGTGTGTATATATATATGTATATATATATATACACACACACATATATATAACCACTTCTTTTTTATCCATGCATTCTATTGATGGGCATTTAGGTTGTTTCCAAGTCTTGGCTATTGTGAATAATGCTTCAATGAACATAGGGGTGCATATATCTTTTTCAATTAGTGTTTTCCTATTCTTTGGATAAATACCCAGAAGTGGAATAGCTGGATCATAGAGTAGTTCTATTTTTAATTTTTTTGAGGAATCTCCATACTGTTTTTCATAGTGGCTGCACCAGTTTACATTCTCACTGGCAGTGAATGAGGGTTCCACATCCTCTCCAACATTTGTTATTTCTTGTCTTTTTAATAATAGCCATTCTGATAGATGTCAGGTGATATCTCATTGTGGTTTTGATTTACATTTTCTAATAATTAGTGATGTTGAACATCTTTTCATGTTCCTGTTGGTCATCTGCATGTTTTCTTTGGAAAAACATCTGTTCAGATTCTCTGCCCATTTTTCAGTTGGGTTGCTTGTTTTTTGTTGTTGAGTTGTATGAGTTCTTTATATCTTTTGGATATTAACCCCTTATTGGATATATGATTTACAAATATCTTCTTCCAATTGGTAGGTTGTTTTTTGTTTTGTTGATGGTTTCTTTTGCCATGCAGAAGCTTCTTAGTTTGAAGCAGTCCCTTTTGTTTATTTTTCCTTTGTTTCTGTTGTCTGAGGAGGTACATTCAAAAAGATACTGCTGAGTGATGTCAAAGAGTTTATTGCCTATGTTTTCTTGTAGGAGTTTTTTGGTTTCAGTTTCACATTCAAGTTGTTAATCCATTTTCAGTTAATATTTGTGTGTGGTGTAAGATAGTTGTCTACTTTCATTCTTTTGCATGTGGCTGTCCCATTTTCGCTTACTGAAGAAACTTTCCTTTCTCTGTTGTTTTTTCTTGGCTCCTTTGTCAAAAATTAGATGCCTATAAATATGTGGGCTTATTTCTGGGCTCTCAGTTCTGTTCCATTGATCCATGTGTCTGTTTTTATGTCAGTTCCATGCTGTTTTGATTATTATAACTTTGTAGTATACTTTGAAATCAGGGACTGTATCTCCAGCTTTGTTCTTTTTTCTCAGGATTGGTTTGGATATTCAGGGTCTTTTGTTGTTCCATATAAATTTGAGGATTCTTTGTTTTGTTTCTATGAAAAATGTCATTGGGATCTTGATAGGGATTGTGTTGAATCTGTAGATAGCTTTAGGTAGTATGGGCATTTTAACTGTTAACTTTTCCAGTCTGTGAGCATGGAATATCTTTCCATTTCTTTGTGTCGTCTTTGATTTCTTTCAACAATGTTTTACAGTTTTCAGTGTACAGGTCTTTGACCTCCTTGGTTAAATTTATTCCTAGGTATTTTATTCTTTTTGTTGCAATTGTAAATGGTATTGTATTCTTGATTTCTCTTTTTTCTATTTCGTTATTAGTGTATAGCAATACAACTGATTTTTGTACGTTGATTTTTACCCTGCAACTTAACTGTATTTGTTTATTATTTATAAAAGATTTTTTGTGGATTCTTTCTGGTTTTTCTATATATAAAATCACACCCACAAATACTGACAGCTTACTTCTTCCTTTCTAATTTGGATCATTTTTATTTCTTTTTTTGCTTAATTGCTCTTGCTAGGACTTCTAATAGTACATTAAATAAGAGTGGCAAAAGTGGGCATCCTTGTCTTCTTTATGTTCTTAGAAGGATATCTTTCAGTTTTTCAGTGTTGACTATGATGTTGCCTGTGGGTTTTTCATATACGGCATTTATTATGTTGAGGGACTTTTCTTCTATACCCATTTTATTCAGAATTTTTATCACAAATGGATGCTGAATCTTCCATGTTGAATGCTTCTCTGCATCTATTTAGATGATCATGTGATTTTTACTCTTATTTTGTTAATGTGGTGTGTCATGTTGATTGATTTGTGATGTTGAACCATCCCTGCATTCCTGGCATAAATCCCACTTGATAATGGTGTATGATCCTTTTAATGTATTGTTGTACTTGATTTGCTAGTATTTTGTTGAGGATTGTTGTATCCATGTTCATCAGAGATATTGGCCTTTAATTTTCTATTTTTGTGTTGTCTTTGTCTTGTGTTGGTATCAGGGTAATGTTGGCCTCGTAAAATGAATTAAGATGTGTCCCCTCTTCTTCAATATTTTGGAAGAGTTTGAGAAGGATAGGTATTAATTCTTCTTTGAATCTTTGGTAGAATTCACTGGGAAAGCCATCTGGTCCTGGATTTTGGTTTTTTGGGAGGTTTTGATTACTGTTTCTATCTCATTCCTAGTGATCAGTCTATTTAGATTCTCTATTTCTTTCTGATTCAGTTTTGAAAGGTTGTATAATTCTAAGAATTTATCCATTTCTTCCAGGTTATCCAATTTGTTGATGTATAGCTTTTCATAATATTCTCATATAATCCTTTGTATTTGTATTGTAATTTCAATTGTAATTGTAATTGCAAATTGTAATTGAAATTGTAATTACAATTTCCATTGTAATTTCTCCTTTTGTTTCTGATTTTATTTATTTGAGTCTTCTCTCTTTTTTTCTTAGTGAGTCTAGCTAAAGGTTTGACAATTTTGTTTATCTTTGCAAAGAACCAGCTCTTAGCTTCATTAATCTTTTCTGTTGTCTTTTTAGTCTCTATTTCATTTATATCCACTCTGATTTTTATTATTTCCTCCCTTGTACTTATGTTGGGTTTCGTTTGTTCTTCTTATTCCTCTGGGTATAATGTTACTTTTTTTTTTTTTTTTTGAGATTTTTCTTGTTTGTTGAGGTAGGCCAGTATTGCTATAAACTTCTCTCCTAGATTTTGATATGTTGTGTTTTCATTTTCATTTGTCTCCAGGTTTTTTTTAAATTTCTCCTTTGATTTCTTCTTGACCCAATAGTTGTTCAGTATCATTTTGTTTAATCTCCACATATTTGTGACATTTCCAGTTTTCTTCTTGATGTTGTTTTCTAGTTTCATACTGTTGTGTTCAGAAAAGATGCCTGATATTATTTCAATCTTTTTAAAATTCTTGAGACCTGTTTTGTGGCGTAATATGTGATCTATCCTGGAGAGTGTTTCACGTGCATTCAAAAAGAATGTGTATTCTGAAGTTTGGGGATAGAATGTTCTGTATATATCTATTAAGTCCATCTGGTCTAATGTGTCAATTTAAGGCCAATGTTTTCTTATTGATCTTCTGTCTGGGTGATCTATCCATTGATGTAAGTGGAGTATTAAAGTACCCTACTATCATTGTGTTACTGTCAATTTCTCCTTTTATGTCTATTAATATTTGCTTTAGGTGCTCCTATGTTGGGTACATAGATATTTACAACTGTTATGTCCTCTTGTTGGATTGTTTCCTTTATCATCATGTAATGCATTTCTTTGTCTCTTGTTACATTTTTTATTTTAAAGTCTATTTTGTCTAAGTACTGCTGCCACAGTGTTCATTTTGTTTCCATTTTTGTGGATATCTTTTTCCATTCTTTCACTTTCAGTCTGTGAGTGTCTTTAGATCTGAAGTGTGTCTCTTGTAAACAGCATATATATGGGGCTTTTTTTTTTTTATCCATTCTGTCACCCTATATCTTTTAAATGGAGCATTTAGTCCATGTACATTTAAACTAACTATGGATAAGAATATACTTATTGCCATTTTGTTACTTTTTTTTCAGTATGTTTTTGTAGTTCTTCTCTGTTCCTTTCTTCTTCTCTTGCACTCTTCCCTTGTTGTTTGAAGACTTTTTTAGTGTTATGTTTGGGTTCCTTTCTATTTTTTGTGTATTCATTACAGGTTTTTGGTTTATGGTTAACATGAGGTTCATATAGCAATCTATGTTAAGTTGATTATCTCTTAACTTTGCCCTCATCCTAGAAGCCCTACATTTTTACCCCCCCATATTTTCTGTTTTTCACATCATATTTTACCTCTTTTAATTTTGTTATCCCATAACCTCTTTTTGTAAATACAAATTATTTTAATACTTTTGTCTTTTGACCTTTATACTAGCTTTTTAAGTAGTTGATCCCCTGCTTTTATTATATATTTCCTTTACCAGTGATATTTTTTCTTTGATAATTATATTTCTATTTGTGGCCTTTTCTTTTCCACTCAAAAACATCCTTTTAGGGCAAAAGGGATGAATAGGCACATGTGTGTGGTGATGGATTGTACTTAGTATTTGGGTGGTGAACATGATGTAATCTATACAGAAATAGATGTATAATGATGTACACCTGAAATTTATACAATGTTATAAACCAATGTTACTGCAATAAAAATAAATAAATAATAAAAATTAAAAAAAAAAACCCAAACATTTCTTGTAACGCCCATTTGGTGGTAATTAACTCCTTTAGTCTTTGCTTGTCTGGAGAACTTGATCTCTCCTTCTATTCTGAATGATAACCTTGTTGGTTAGAGTATTCTTGGTTGTACGTTTTTTTCTTCCAGCACTTTGTATATATCATGCCACTCCCTTCTAGCCTGTAATGCTTCTGCCAAAAAGTTAGCTGATAGCCTGATGGGGCTTCTTTTGTATGTAACTTGTAACTTTTCTCTTGCAGCTTTTAAGATTCTCTCTATATTTTTAATTCTTGACATTTTAATTATAATGTGTCTTATCGTGGGCCTCTTTGGGTTTATCTTGTTTGGTAATCTCTATGCTTCCTGTACCTGGATGTCTGTTTCCTTCCCCAGGTCAGGGAAGTTTTCAGCTATTATGTTTTCAAATAAATTCTCTGCCCCTTTGTATCTCTCTTCTTCTTGGACACCCACAATGTGAATATACAGACTGAAAGTGACTAAGGAGATATGACAACTAAATAGACTCGGTATCCTGGATTGGATCCTTGGGGGAAAAAAAAGGATATTGGTGGAAAAATTGAAAGAACGCAAACAAAGTTGATAGTTTGGTTAAGAATTTTATATCAATGTTAACTTCTGAATTTTTTGTAATCAATTATGTATGATGTTGGCCTTGGGAGGAAGTTGAGTGAAAGGTATTCATGTGCTATCTTTGCAACTCTGCTGGAAGTCGAAAATTATTTCAAAGTAAAAAGTTACAAATATCCCATAGAAAAATCTAATTAATAGACCTTGGAGATATCCTGTTCTCATTCCTACTTCTACTAGGTGTATTGAGGTCCTTATCAATTCTTATATAAATTATTAAAATTGACTCAAATGGCTTCCAAGTCTCTCACCTTGTCCTTTCCTACCCTCTCTTATATCTTCCCAATGCAAACAATCTTTGTCACATGCAAAGATAATCACAAAATATTTGCATAAGATTTTATAACAGTGTCCCATAGCTTGCATTACCTACCAATTTTTTAGCTTCCTTTCTCTCTGCTCTCATTCCTATGTCATATTTAATTGATAATCATCTTTCCAGTTACTTGCATCTGCCAATCTCTTTTACACCTCCATTCTCTCACACCTGAGATCCCTTCTGCCAAAAATATTTTCTTCTCAATTCTTTAAGTAGATAATCCTCCTCCCCCAGAAAAAAATTTAACTCAAAAATAACATTTCCTAGAAGACTTTCTTGACATCCCTGGTGTAAACTGTGTTTTTCTCTGGAACCCTGAACATAAACCTATTAGTGGTAGGGATCCTATCTTATCCATAACTCCCTCCCTCGAGCTTGGCAATAAATATGTGTTCAACCAAGTTTTATTTAGAATGATCATAAATATGAGAATAAATTCAAAGAGAAAGATAAAAGCAAATCTATAATGAGTAATAAGAATATGAGGGAAAAGAGTAAAACAAAAAAATTATATCATACGATTTCATAAAGAAAATGCCCATTTTAAAATTTCAAATGTTATCCAAGGTCTGGACTAGATGCCAGAAACCATTTAAGAATACTGTCTGCTAAAATGCACATAGTGGGAAAACATCATGTGAAGAAACTGACCCCAGACAGCATTGCGCTGTAGAGCTATAGGCACTGCTGTGACAGAGGAATCAGATGTATGTGTTTGTGTGTGCACATTAGAGATCTGAAGTTTGAGAATCAAGTGCCAAATGTCAGAGCATTACCTTCACTCTTTCCAAACAACGAGGACTCCACAATTCAAAGTGCATCTTTATTTTCAAGGATCAGAGTCCCAGAGGATCCATTCTGAAGGCTTTTAAGGCTGCTATTGACTCTATTGGGACAGCCTGGACAAGTCGTTCATCTTCAGTGACTCAGGGTCAGCAAAGAAATTCCAGGGGAATAGCATGAAAGACATTTTATCTGAGGAGCAGGAGGGACAGACCCAGCCTGTGTAAATCTCTTTAAAACTGACCATTTACTCATTCATTTCAGTCATTGTCAATAGGCAAGAGCTCATAATTTTTTAAGCTGACTTTAGAAAGAATTTTTTTGCCCCATTTACTATAAACTGACTGTCCTGCATTAACGTTTATAAAAGTCTTTATATGTAGAGTCAAAATTCTGCCTAGTATATGTATTTGGTTGGTTTACACAATGCGTTGAAGAAAGTAATGCTGAAAATGTCAATGGCCAAGGCCATGCCAAAGCCTGAATTTTTTGAATGCATTTTCTTCTTAGTTTTATACAGTAAGGTTGCCATGGAAACTGGTAAAGGAGCTAAATTACTTGTTGATTCTGTATGTGCCTTATCTTCTGTTCTACTATTCTGATGCTTAAGTGAGAAACTGAAGAGGTAGGATTTTACATCTTCATCTCTCTTTAAATGGAGACTATTTCCTTGTTGATTCTAAAGTTAGAAGTGCAGGGTTTTTTTAAATTTTAAAATGCATTTTATATTAGAACACATTCTTTTCAGTGATCCGAGTCTATGATTTCATTTTCATCACACAATTGTCAGATTTGGAGGAGCACAGAGTGCCTCATATTCCCCCAAATGTAGCAGCAGCTGAAGTAATACAATTGTAGTGTACCTGCATTCAAAACTAGATGCCCAGAGTGGGTAGATATGGGATTGCAGCCAGTAATGACGCCCACTGCCTGATCTTAAGCACAATAGACTAAAAAAAATGACTGATATTTTCAGACTGGGTCACTGTCGCTAACAAAGGCAAGAAAAATCAGTGCTTCTAATTATTTGCAGCAGCAAACTGCTGAAATGCAGCAATGAAATATCAGGAAGGGCGACGGACACAAAACAAAATGGTAACCAGTCTCTTAAGGAAAAACATAATATGATAAATCGAGTTGATTCAGTGGCATAAGGGTTATTCTGGCAGTCTTCTTGAATGTACTAGAAATGGACAATACTAGGGTGAAGGATGAGAGTCTATATTGATGTTTCAGTGTGCCATTATGAAAATTTTAAAACTGGATTAAATAATGGCTCCTAAGGACAGAGATCTTTGGTGGGAAAGGTGTATTGTGGATTGTGTGTGTTTCTCTCTTTTTCATGCATACATCCCCCAAGGGATATCTGTGTGGATGTGATTTCTCAGCTTGAGAAGTGATATCTCTAGAGTGAGAAAACTAACCATGCTAAGAAAGGCCATCCCAGGAGAGGAAATACTATAAGGAGATGAAAACCACAGCGAATTACAAAGTCCACAAGGCAGAAACACAGGAAATCCAATATTGGAAGAATAGATAAATAAAAGTATTATATAAAAATTATATATATATAAATATTTTGTATATAAATATATTTATATATATAAAAACATGTACATGTAGTTTTCTCTGCATCAGTTAAAATGATCCACTAGATTTACATATACTAACATTAATTGAGCTCAAAAACATCACATTGAATATAAAAGGAAGAAAAATGATAAGATTTGTAGCATAAAAACAGCAACATATATTTTTCAGGAATGCATATCTTTAAATAAGATCATGGAGATTGAATGAGGGAAGATAAGAATGGAATTAGAAATGGAATATAAAGTGGGAAAATAAATTATATCAGTGCATAGAAATGATATTTTGCCAGTATATGGTGACACACTTAGTTTTGTTCTTAAAAAATAAATGCATTGATTTAAAAGACGTTGAATATTAGAAGAAAAAAATAAAGATTTAACAAGGCAGAATGTTATGTGCCATTCTACTGTGGAGAATAAAAAGGGACCACAGGGAATAAGAATGCTCATGTGAATTGAAATGGGGGCAGGGTTGCTGTATATAATCTTGAGCACAAAATAACAAGGAGGGGAGTCTAACTCAAGGAAGCCCTCTGCCTTTTGAGGAGTCTCCAGGGAATTGAGGATCTTAGAAGTAATATCTCAGAATTTTTATGACATACCTTTCTTCCACCTCTTTTGTTTTTCTAATGTGTTCAAATTATCTTCTACTTTCCCTCAAAAAGTAAATCAGTCCTGCCATACTTATTTGAGGGAGAGGGCATGGACAGCTTTGCCTCGGGGAGAGCCCCACCACAGGTCTGAGCAGGTTCACTACACTAGTGCATCTGGCTGAGGAGGTCGGCGTGAGCAGAAATCCAACTGAGCTCTGCTCTTCATGCTCCTTCTCTGAGGTGAGGCCGCCTTGGTCCTGAAGTGGAGCTTTCTTCTAATATGTGCAAAGAGAGCTTGCCAAGCTGCCTACCTACAGAGCTGCATCCTTTCAGAGGGGACAGTGCTTTTTTTCTAGTTGGCACAAAAATGGTTGGTGGGTTATAAACAGTCCTGAATTTAACCTGACCAAAATAAAACAAAAATGTTATGCTGATGGTTCTTATAAAGGTAACTTAGCAAGATATTACTTCATATTATTATTAGAAAGTAAGAGGAAAATGAATTCCCTGAAATCAAAGTTCAAGTGAAATTGTTTGTCCTACAGAAGTGTTTGGTCTCTCCTATGTCTGAGTTATGTTTTTAGGTCTGTCGTGTTGGAACTAAAGAAAAAGTGGTTTTCGCTTTTTTGATAATTAGAATGTAGATTCTTTCACAATTTTTCCCACATGTGTTCCAGAGACTTTATGGTGCTGAGCAAAAAGGATTGGGAATAAAGTAAATTAGAAGTTCACTTTTGAATTCTAGATCAATTTTTGCCTTCCATCATCATAAAAGTACATTTCAAATGAATTAAGGAGAAAAAGTTAAAGATATCATAATTTAGTAGCAATTTTTAAGTAACCTTGGGATAGAAAGAGCCTTCCCAAGCAACATAGGAATCTTCAGAAATTATAAAGGAAAGATTTAAATCATACATTAAATCAACAAAACATTTAAAATTTATGTCTTTTATGCAACGAGAGGTACTATACAGTAAACTAGACAAGTATACACGGCAAAAATATTTAGCCCATTTATAACAGAAAGGAATTAATTACCAAAATACATGATGATATTTTGCAAGTTGTTAAAGAAAAACACTGCCTAAGAGGAAAATGGTGTCTTAACCCCGACTCCTCTAGAAAATGGCGCCTATGGCAGGCTTAGGTGCAAAGCTTTATTGTAAGATGCAATCTTAGAGCAGAAAAATTGAGGTAAATAAGTGAGGCAGGGAGAAAAGAAGAAAATCAAGGACAGGCAATTCAAAAGCCATGACTGTCTGACCAAGGAATGGAAAGAGAATGTATCTTCCTACCCAATCCTGTGTCTTCTCTCCCGTTTGTCAAGGGTGCTTCAGCGGGGAGTTAGCTCCTTGTCCTGCTAGGTTGCATGTATCGGCTTGTTTGGGAAGTCAGGCCCAATGTCTGTGCCATGGTGCCTCATCCAAGTCTAGAAATGATGGAAGGAACCAGAAACTCTGGGTGAGTGACAGGTGTGCTTTAGGCAGCTGAGCCAGGAAGAGCTGCATAGATTTGTTTGCTGCTGAGTTAGTTGAGCATGTTGGATGCAAGTGAAGCTGAGAGAACCTAATGAGAAATATATCACACGAATGGTCAAAGACAATGAACAGAAGAATCATCAAAGCATTGTAAAAATTGGCAACAATCATATGAAAAGATGTTCCTCTTCACTAAAATCAGGAAAATGCTATTTAGGTAACAAAACGTATGTACACATCAGATAGACAAAATTTAAGAGAGACATCCACTGTTAAAAAGTGTGTAGAAAAGAGTTTTGGAAGTAGTATATATTGGTGCAGCTTCTTTGGAAGGCAAAATGTATTATAAATCAAATATTAGCTACATAACCATGGTTAATGGAAGATTTTCACATTAAGGAAGCTAGGAAAAGAGTTATATAGCAGCTCTGTATTATCATTGCAACCCTTCTGTCAATCCAAAATTATTTCAAAATGAAAATTTAAAGTTAAAAACATGCAATACCACCAATTAATCAGTTAGCGCTTCATGCTATCTGTAAAATAATTGAACAAATATACAAATTCAAAGCTATGCAGCAATTCAGTAAAGACCTATCTGTAACAGCAAAACAAACAAACAAAAAAGAAACAACTAATATCCATCAATAGTGAAATGCTTAAATAAAGTAGATTATCCATTCTCTGGTCTACTATCTCATAGTTTAAAAAAAGAAGCGGCCTGTGTGTAGTGACATGGAATTGTCTCTAATATAGACTCGTAATTGGCAACAAAAGTTGGGGAAAACATATTTATTATGTTATTTATGTAAAAACTTATGTATAAAACCCACACAGAGATGTGGATGCACCTTAAATACATATTACAAAGTAAAAGAAACCACTCTGAAGTGACTGTATGCTGTATACTATATGACATATCGGGAAAGGCAAAATTATAAACAGACCAATGATTACCAGGAGTTTTAGGGGGAGAATTATTGAACAAAAATGGAAAATTTTAGGACAGTAGAGCTGTTGTGTATGATGCGATAATGGTGGATACATGAAACTATGCATTTCTCAAGACCCATAGAACTTCACAGCACTGAGCGAATTTTAATATATGCAAAATTTAAAGTCATTTAGAAGGTTGGGGAATCCCAGAATGGAATGCAAACTATAAAAAATAATCTAACTGCAATAGAAATTTATGCAACCTCACTGAAAGTGTTGTGGGAGAGGTGCTGGTTTGGGAGATGAATGGAGACTATAAGACTACAGGCAAAAGGACCTGTACATATGTACTACATTCTAATTCATAAAGTTATTTTTCATTATGATACAGATTAACAATTCTGAAACCACTATGCAGGTATACTGGAATTGATCAAGTAAATGGATGGCAGTTTCTCACTGTTGGAGTGGGAAGTTAAAGATAAGCAAGGGGAGAATGGTAGAATGATCCACGTGGTAATGGGTTAGAGGTGAAGACATCAGTATGAACTTATGTTTACCATAATATAGATAGCAATGGATACATATGGAAATATTTATAGATATGTATATATACAAGGTTTACTATACACATATATATATTTTTTTTTCCTTGCTCTATCAGCTGAGAGAGCCTAGAAGCAATGACACCCTGGGAGCAATGAGCATGCCTAGAGCCGAGATCTTAGTTTCTAATAGCGTTCTCCAATAAAAGGAACCAGGGTTCTTGGAGAGGTGATTTATCTTAGAAGTGAGGAAAGAAATATACAAGATGAGTGTAGAGCATATTGTAGTACCAGAAAGTAAAGAAATGCTAAAAACAGGACAGAAGAGTCCAACCACAGTGATAGGGGTGTCTCAAAGGGACACAAGAGCCAACTGA
The DNA here is from genome assembly GCA_031878705.1 of Tapirus indicus. Lineage (NCBI taxonomy): Eukaryota > Metazoa > Chordata > Mammalia > Perissodactyla > Tapiridae > Tapirus > Tapirus indicus. The sequence goes on along the minus strand of CM062919.1, from coordinate 72,485,906 downwards.
GAGAGACTAATGTCCAAAGCTGGACAATTTGAGCAACAAGATTAATAAAGTAGCATTGGATTATAACTCAATATATAAAATATCCATACTGACATAAATAAATGGTTAAGTAAATAAACAAAGGCAGTAGAGACATATCTCTTGTGCAGAAGAATTCGTAGTAATTTGTGAAGATAACTCCGCCCTGAAGGGAGTAGAGAATAACTACACATTTTCAGCTGGGCTGCATATACTAACTTCCAAAGAGTGCAGTGTGTGATGGGGGAAAAAGAGCAATTTTACAGTAGAGAAATCAGACAAACATTACCTACAAGTGATGCAGGTTAACAGCAACAGTGAAAAGTCATGTTGATAGTAACTACCCTTGATAAGATGTGATGAGAGTGGTACTTACCTCTGTGGTCTTCCTCACAAAAACTGATAACCCCAATCTAATCATGAGAGAAAATATCAGAAGAATCCTGATTGAGAGGGCATCTAAAAAACACCTGACCAATCCTCCTCACAACTGTCAAAGTCATCAAAAACAAGGAGAAGCTGAGAAACTGTCATGACCCAAAGAGACATAATGACTAAATATAATGTGGTATCCTGGATGGGATCCTGGAACAGAAAAAGGACATGAGGCAAAAACTAAGGAAATCTGATTAAGTCTGGACTTTATTTAAAAGTAATGTATCAATATTGCCCCATTAATTGTGACAACCATACCATATTAATGCAAAAAATTAATAATAAACAGTTTGTTAGGTATATGAGAACTCTCTGTAGCACCTTCCCAATTTTTTTAAATATAAAATTATCCTAAAATAAAAACTTTTATTTAAAAACTTCTATTAACATAAATTCTAGAGATTTGTATATTACCAAATGAGATGTGCTCCTATCTTACTCTATTATCAGGCCCTTAAAGAACTGCTCCACTATATTTTTCTTTGCTTTATATCTTTAGGGCTTTAAATATGTTCAATTAATTGTTACTCTGAATGAATTAATTTTATGAACACACACAAGTACTTAAATATCAACACACTTTGTTTTACCACATATAGATTTTTTTATTTTCACGAGATATGTTTACCATGATAAAGATTTATAATTTCAAAGTAAAGACAAGAAATTGAAATCAAGCTTTTATTTTGTTTGTTCTACTCACTCATTCAATTATTTTTAAAATGAGCAACATATGCCTTGAAAATTTAGTAACATATGCCAACATACACAAAATCATGTTTGATCAAGTAATTTTTCTTTCCATTATTCCATTTCTGAGTTGCACCGTTTTGATGGGAGATTGACATCCAGAAAGGAAAATAGCAAAATACATGCCTTCTCTAAGATCAAATACAATGTAATGGTCTGAAATGCTTGGTAGTTCTCCTATATAAAGTTCACTGAATAAATTAAAAGGTTAAATATAGATAACCATAAAAAATGATACAAATTAACTCAAATATTTTATATTAAACTAAAAACACATGTTTATTCATTTATTAATCTTTATATAGGCTCAAGGCCTTTTTTTGTAAGTGGGTCCACAGAGTAGAGTTCAGTTTTGGTTTTTTTGGTTTGTCTATTTTGTTTTTGTTGACAATACCCATAAAATATCAACTATGATTTACTTTCTTTTCTTTAAAGTGGTAGAGAAATGTCCAGAAACTTTCAAAGAAAATTGAGTTTAGAATCTTCTTTCAATTTTGTGAAGTTTCCTCTAATCTATTTTTTTATTGAGGTGTAATTGACATATAACATTATATTAGTTTCAAGCATGCAACATAATGATTCAATATTTATATATGCTGCAGAATGATCATAATAAGTCTAGTTACCAAAGTCACCATACAAAGTTCCAACTTTTTTCTTATGATGAGAACTTTTAAGATCTATTCTCTTAGTAATTTTCAAATATGCAATACAATATTATTGACTATACATGCTGTACATTACATCCCCATGACTTATTTATTTATAACTGGAAGTTTGTACCTCTTGATCCCCTTCACCCATTTCACTCACCCTCCAACCTCCCTCCCTTCTGGCAACCACCAACCTGTTCTCTGTATGAGTTTGGTTTGGTTATGTTTGTTCATTTCTTTTGTTTTTTAGATTCCACAAATAGGTGAAATCATAGGATATTTGTTTTTCTCTGTCTGACTTACTTCACTTAGAATAATACCCCCAAAGTCCATCCATGTTGTTGCAAATGGCAATGTTTCATCGTTTTTTGGCTGAGTAGTATTCCATATATTCCATTATATATGTAATATACATATATATACACCACATCTTCTTTATCCTTTCATCTATTGATGGACACAAGTTGCTTCCATATCTTGGCTATTGAAAATAATGCTGCAATGAACATAGGCATACATGTATCTTTTCGAATTAGTGTTTTTGTTTTCTTTGAATAAATACCCCGAAGTGGAATTGCTGGATCATATGGTAGTTCTATTTTTAATATTTTGGGGAACCTCCATACTATTTTCCATAATGGCTGCACCAATTTACATTCCCACCAACAGTGCACAAGCGTTCTCTTTCCTTCACATACTTGCCAACACTTACTTCTTGTCTTTTTGATAATAGCCAGTCTAACAGATATAAGGTTATATCTCATTGTGGGTTTGATTTGTATTTCCCTGATGGTTAGTGACGTTGAGCATTTTTTCATGTGCCTGTTGGCCATCTGTGTGTCTTCTTTGGAAAATGACTATTCAGATTCTCTGCCCATTACTTAATCAGATTGTTTTTTGCTGTTGAGTTCTATGAGTTTTCTTTATATTTTGGATATTAACCCCTTATTGAATACATGATTTGCAATTATTTTCTCCCATTTAGTAAGTTGCTTTTTCATTTTGTTGATGGTTTCCTTTATTACGTAGAAGCATTTTAGTTTGATGTAATCCCACTTGCTTATTTTGGCTTTTGTTGCCTTTGATTTTGGAGTCAGATCAAAAAAATTATCACTAAGACCAATGTCAAGTAGCTTTCTGCCCGTGTTTTCTTCTAGAAGTTTATGCTTTCAGGTCTTACATTCAAGTCTTTAATCCATTTTGAGTTAGTTTTGTATATGGTCTAGTTTCTTTCTCTTGTGTGTAGCTGTCCAGTTTTCCCAACACCATTTATTGAAGAGTTTGTCCTTTCCCTATTGTAGATTCTTGGCTCCTTTGTCATAAATTAAGTGACCATATTTGCATGGGTTTATTTCTGGACTCTCTATTCTGTTCCATTGATCTATGTGTCTGTTTTTATGCCAATACCATACTGTTTTGATTACTGTAGCTTTGTAATATAGTTTGAAATCAGAGATCATGATGCCTCCAGCTTTGTTCTTTTTTCTCAAGACTGTTTTGGCTATTCAGGGTCTTTTGTGATTCCATACAAATTTTAGGATTGTTTCTCCTATTTCTGTGTAAAACGCCATTGGAATTTTGATAGGGACTGCACTGAATCTCTGGATTGCTTTGGGTGATATGGATAGTTTAACAATATTCTTCCAATTCATGAGCATGGAATACCTTTAATTTATTTGTATCTTCTTCAGTTTCTTTCATCAGTATCTCATAGTTTTCAGTGTACAGGTCTTTCACCCCCTTGATTAAATTTATTCCTAGGTCTTTTATTCTTTTTGATTTAATTGTAAATGGGAGTGTTTTCTTAATTTCTCTTTCTGATAGTTCATTGTTAGTGTGTAGAAATGCAACTAATTTTTGTATATTGATTTTTGCACTCTGCAACTTTACAGAAATCATTTACTAAATTTAACAGGCTTTCTGTGGATTCTTTAGGGTTTTATATATATAAAATCATGTCAACTACAAATAGTGACAGTTTTACTTCTTCGTTTCCAATTTGGATGTCTTTTATTTCTTTTTCTTGCCTAATTGTTCTGGCTAGGCCTTCCAAAACTATGTTGGATAAAAGTGGTGAGAGTGTGCATCCTATTCTCACTCCTGATCTTAGAGGAAAAACTTTCAGCTTTTCATCATTGGGTATAATGTTAGCTGTGAGCTTGTTATATATGAGATTTATTACGTTGAGGTACATTCCCTCTATAGCCATTTTGTTGAGAGTTTTATCATAAATGAATGTGAAATTTTGTCAGATGATTTTCCTTCATCTATTGAGATGATCATATGATTTTTTCCTTCATTTTGTTGATGTTGTGTAGCACGTTGATTGATTTGCAGATATTGAATCAACCTTGTATCTCAGGAATAAATCCCACTTGATCATGGTGTATGATCCTTTCAATGTATTGTTTAATTTGCTTTGCTAATATTTTGAGGATTTTTGCATCTATCTTCATCAGGGATATTGGCCTGTAATTTTTATTTTTTGTGTTGCCCTTGTCTGGTTTTGGTATCAGTGTAATGCTGGCCTAGTAAAATGAGTTTGGAAGTGTTCCCTCCTCTTACGTTTTGGGAAGAGTTTGAGGAGGATAGGTATTAAATCTTCTTTGAAAGTTTGGTAGAATTCACCACAGAAGCTACCTGTTCTTGAACTTTTGTTTTGGGAGAGGTTTTGATTACTGATTCAATCTCCTTACTAGGAATCAGTCTATTCAGAGTTTCTATTTCTTCATGATTCATTTTGGAAAATTATATGTTTCAGGAATTTATCCATTTCTTCTAAGTTGTTCAATTTGTTGGCCTATAATTGTTTATAGTATTCTCATAATCGTTTGTATTTTTGTGGTATCAGTGGTAACTTGTCTTTAATTTCTGATTTTATTTATTTGAGCCCTCTCTGTTATTTTTCTTGGTGAGTCTAGCTAAAATATCTTAGCAATAAAGACTTTTTAATTAAAGTATGTGCACTGTTTTTTTAGACATAATGCTATTGCACACTTAGCAGACTACAGAATAGTGTAAACATAATTTTTACATGCACTGGTAAACCAATTTGTGTGAGTTGCTTTATTGTGATATTTGCTTTATTGCAGTGGTCTGAAACTGAACCCACAATATCTCCACGGTGTGCCTGTATGTACTTATTGAAATTTTAATTTTTTCTGGTGTTTTGTAGTTCCTCTCTGTTTCTTTCTTCTGCTCTTGCTCTCTCCCCTTGTGGTTCGATGACTTTCTTTAGTGTTATGCTTTGATTCCTTTCTCATTGTCTTTTGTGTATCTACTACAGGTTTTTTCTTCGTGGTTATCATGAAGCTAACATAGACACAGTCTAAGTTGATAGCAAGTTAAGTTTGAACACACTCTAAAACTCCACATTTTTACTCACCTCTACTTCTACATTTTATGTTTTGATATCATATTTTACATCTTTTTATTTTGTGTATTTCTTAATTAATTATTGTAGTTATAGTTATTTTTACTATTTTTGTATTTAAATCTTCATACTAGCTTTATAAGTGATTAATCCACTACCTTTACTATATATTTACCTATTATCAGTGAGATTTCTACTTTCATATGTTTTCTTGTTAGTAATTATTGCCCCCTCTTTTTGGCTTAAAGTCCCTTTAACATTTTTTGCAAGGCTGATTTAATGGTGATGAACCACTTTAGCTTTTGTTTATCTGGAAATCTCTTTATCTCTCCTTCAATTCTGAATAATTACTTTGCTGGTAGAGTATTCATGGCTGGGAGTTTTTTTTTTTTTTTTCCCCACACCTGAATAAGTCAGGCCATTCTCTTCTGGCCTGCAAAGTTTCTGCTGAACAATCCACTGATAGTCTTATGGGGATTCCCTTGTACATAACATGTTGTTTTTCTCTTGCTGCTTTTAAGATTCTCTCTTTATCTTTAACTTTTGACATTTTAATTATAAAGTGTCTTGGTGTGGATCTCTTGAAATTCATCTTATTTGGAACTCTCTGCGCTTCCTGAATTTGAATGTTTGTTTTCTTTCCCAAGTTAGGGAAATTTTCAGCCATTATTTTTTCAAATAATTTTTCTGCCCCTTTCTCTCTCTCTTCTCCTTCTGGGACCCCTATAATGCAAATCCCTCTAATCTTTTATATGATCTTGTCCATACCTAATTTGTTCACATTCTTTTAGTAATTACCTTTTGTTAAGTCTTTCCAAAGCATTCAGCTTAGATTTCAAGAAAACAAAGTCTTTATTTGCTTTCATTTTAATTTTTGACATAACATTTAATTAAACTGAGTGATTGCTGTGTAACCAACAAAAACTGGTTTTTGGACAGCTACAACTGACTTTCACTAAGATGCGATTAACTGGCAAAAGCACTAAGTGACCCAGCAGACAGGAGGGTAGTCTGTAAGCGCAAGTGTTCAGCATGTTGATGGTATGGGAAGGAACTCCCATGTATTGCTGGTAGGATGGTAAAATGGTAGAGCCACCTTGCAAAACAACTTGCAAAACTAATAAAACTAATTAAAGCTAAGCACCACGTCACTAGAAGACCCAACAATTCAGCTCCTAGGTATATACTCAAGAGAGAGAAATGAAAGCATATATTCATCCAAAAACTTGTACAAAAATGTTCATAGTAGTATTATTTGTAATAGCCAAAAAGTGAAATTAACTCAAATGTCCATAAACTGACACATAAATAAACAAATTTTTATAGCCACACAATCGAATATTATTCAAACTACAAAAAGGAATGAAGCACTGATACATGCTATATTGTGGACACGTCTTGAAAATGTTATACTAAGTAAAAGAAGCCAGACACAAAAGACTACATATTGTAGGATTCCATTTATATGAAATGTACAAAGTAGGCAAATTTGTAGAGTCAGAAAGTAGATTACTGGTTGCTAGGAGCTGGTGGGAGTGAGGAATGGGGAGTGATTGCTAATTAGTACAGAGTTTCTTTACTGGATAGTTAAAATATTCTGGAATTCAGTAGTCATGATAATTACACAACTTTGTGAATGTACTAAAAACCACTGAATTATATACTTTAAAATGGTGAATTTTCTTTGAGATTATATCTCAATAAAGATGTTATAAGCAAATCAGTAATTTGCCATATTAGCAGAATAGAGGAGGAAAACCATATGTTCATTACGATGGTTGCAGAAAAAGCATTTGACAAAATTTAATACTCATTTATAATAAAAACTCTCAGCACACTAGGATAGAAGGGAATTTCCTCATCCTGATGAAAGTAATCTTCAAAAACACTTCCAACTGATGCAATAGCTAATGGTGAAAGACTTTACCACTTTGCTGGGGGGCCAAATAGGAATGTCCATGCTCACTTGTATTCATAACTGTACTGAAAGTCCTTGAATGTGAAATAAGGCAAGAAAGAAGAAATAAGAGCGCATAGATTTGAAAGAAAGAAGTAAAATTCTTTTTTTCTGTCCACATGATTATCTCTATAGAAAATATTAAAGAATCCACAAAAAGCTACCAGTACTACTAGTGAATTTAGTAAAGTTGCATTATGTATGGTTACTATGTAAATTCAAGTACATTTCTATAAGTAGGCATTAACAACGACCAATTGAAATTTGAAAATACTACTAAGAATAGTGTCAAATCATAGAAATGACTAAGACACAAATTTAAGTACATGTGTGCAAGTTTGGTTCACCAAAAACTATAAAACATTTCTCAGAGAAACTAAAGAAGACCTAAACAAATGGAGAGAGATATCAATACTCAATATATTAGCATATCAATTGTCTCCTAATTGATTACTATAATGGAAATCAGGCAGCAATCTGAAGTAATCAACAGCATATGCAAATATAATATTATTGATCTTAAACATATCATACTAAACAAAATTTTTTAAAATTATCTTTAGCATACTACAATTTATATAAATTAAAAATAAACGTATATTCACACAAAATTATTTTTTTCAAACATATATGTAACCAAAAAGATTATATTAGTTATGTGATAGGCTGCATCAAGAGATATCAAACCACACCCATGAGCAAAATATGACTAGCCACTTTTTTAAAATAGTTTTATTGGAATACAGCTATGCTCATCCATTTATGTATTTTCTTTATTTCCTTTCACACTAAAAGGACAGATTTGGGGGCATAGATTATAGTCACAACAAAGACCATATGGCTTGCAAAGCTGAACATGTTGCTATCTGGCCTTTTACAGAAAACGTTTGCCAATCTCTTGGCTAGACTATTGTGATATTTTGAAAAGACTCCAAACATAGTGGCTCAAAACAACACAGTGTTTTTTATTTTACTGGATAATGGTAGATAGGCAGTGAAGGGTCAAAAAGCATTTCTGTTGCAGCCACCAAAATTTCTGTATCTTATGCTCTGCTACCATTTGGTGTAGACTAAGTTGCCTTTATCATCATGATTGAAGCTGGCTGAGCAGCAACCCATACATGTTTCAGCCCATGGGTGGGTGGAAAGAGAGGAAACAAAGGCTAAGCATGCTTCTTTTAAGTAAATGATGTGAAAGTTGCACACATTCTTTCACTCACATTTCATTGGCAAGAACTTATTCCTATGACCATGTCTACCTGCAAAAAAGGTTGGTAAGCACAGACCAGGCTAATCCTTCGGGAACATTGTTTTGTTAATTAGTTAATAGAAAAAAAAAGTGAGAAAATAGATATGGGGGAAAGTTACCCGTCACTACTAAAAACATATTCAGCACTTTTTCTGGTTGCTGAAACAGGGAAAAGGAAGTAAAGTAGAAACCAGGGTTGAAAAAGAAAAAATAATAGACCAAAAAGACGCCTGGGAAAACTGATAAGTTCTTAGCCCAGTTACGTAATCAAGACTCGGACATGTGTTGACACCTAAATTGTACCTGATTATCATGAGGCCAGGCGGCCAGTCTCCAATCTCTGGAAGAGTTTGGCATGCTGAGTTGAAGGTCAGGGAGCTAGGATGATGTGAAAACTTCCTTCAATGTGGCAAATGGAGCCTCTCTTTTAGGTTATTTCCTCCCTCACAAGCAGTTGTGTGCCTCTATGGGGGAACTTGGAAAAAACTGGTAAGCTAGTACCTCTATGTGTGAGCATGCTGGGTTGTCTCCTATTTAAGTAATTATCTTCCTACGTTTCCATTTCTTTCGCCATTAAAGAAACATTACTTCCTTAACTATATCTGTTTTACTGCCAAGCATAGTACCATCCTGTTGTGACAAGCAAACAAATACTAAATTAAAGAAAAACTCTCTCTTAGAAACAACTAACATAGTAGATCAATCCAGGAAAGTCTAATTAAAGAAAAAAGAGGAAGCAAAATCATACAGTTCTAGGACTGATCAAAGAGATATGTGGAAGAGATAAAAGGAATTAGAAAAAAATTACATAAAAAATATTTCCTGGATAATACAAAAATAATTAAGTGGACAAAGAGAAAGAACAGGTAATTCACAGGGGAGAAAAACCAAGAGGCTATTAACTTATATGGTGCTTGCCCTGATTGCTATTCAGGGAAATGCAAATTATAGCAACAATTAATGTGTCTTACAGATTAGAAAACACAAAGGAAAAACCTCCCCCAAACTAATACTATCCAATGCTAGTAAAGATAAGGTGAGAAAACACTTTTAACTGCTAGTAGGAGTGCAATAATATTCATTAAATTTTAAAATACACATACTTGTTTACTCTGAATTTCATTTTTGAGGAACTATCCAATTGAAACAAAACACTAGTACATGAGGATATTTGAATAAGAATATTGTTGCAGTATCATTTATAGAGACAAAAACTGGACATAACTGAATGTCTATCAGTTCAGAAAAGATTGATTAAATTATGATTCAGGAATATTAGTTATATCAATGCAACTGTTAAAAATAATGAATCAAATCTATATTCATTTCTCTATTACAGTATTTAGGACCAATTTTTGTCAGTACACACAAAAAACCTGAACCTTAGTTTTATATTTTTCTATTTAAGTTAACATGGGAAATGGTGTGAAATTATTGTTCCACCAATTTGACTAGCATATACTCCTTTTGTAATTTGAAACTCAAGGAAAAATGAATGACTGGTAATCATAATTGGAAGATAGACTTGAAGATGGACAGGCAGGAAGGAGTTCACAAAGTTGTTTGTTAGAAGTGCTCCTGCTGAAGTCACCTTAACCTCAGTGCTACATCCCACGGTCAGCTTACATTACCCATCATCCCTACCTGTAAGCGGAATTTGACACAGAGGGTCACTCTCTCTTTTATGATGGACTTTACTTGGCTTCAGATGTCACACAGTAGTCCCCCCCTTATCCTCGGTGTTGCTTTCCACAGTTTCAGTTACCTGCAGTCAATCGTAGTCCAAAGATGTTAAGTGAAAAATTCTGGAAATAAACAATTATTTGTAACCTTTAAATTGCATACTATTCTGAGTAGCACGATGAAATGTCGCATTGACCTGCTCCATCCTCACCAGGACATGACTCATCCCTCTGTCCAGCATATCCACGCGTATACAGCACCCGCCTATTAGTCATTTAGTAGCCATCTCGCTTATCAGATCGACTGTTGTGGTGTCACAGTGCTTGTGTTCAAGTAACCCTTATTTTACTTAGAATTGGTCCCAAAGCACGAGAGTAGTGATGCTGGCAATTTGGATATGCCAAAGAGAAGCTGTAAAGTGCTTCCTCTAAGTGAAAAGGTGAAAGTTCTCAATAAGGAAAGGAAAAAATTGTATGCTGAGATTGCCAAGATCTATGATAACTTTTATTACAGTATCTTGTTGTAGGTGTTCTATTTTATTATTAGTTATTGTTATTAATCTCTTACTGTGCCTAATTTATAAATTGAACTTTATCATAGGTATGTATGTATAGGAAAAAACGTAGTATATATAGGGTTCGGTACTATCCATGGTTTCAGGCATCCACTGGGTTCCTGGAACGTAACTCCCCAACCCCCAAAGATGAGGGGAGACTACTGTATTTTCTTAACTTTTCTCTTACTTCATTGGTTGTTCCTTTTCAATCTGCTTTGGTAGCTCCTTCTCTTGTCCTTAATATTCTAACGTGGAATATTAATTTCCCAGAGTTCAGTCCATGGCCTTATACTATTTTTATCTATACTCATCAACTTGATCTTATTTAGTCTTGTGTCTTTATGCACCATCTTATTTATTCATTCCTAAGTTTATATCCATAGCCCCGACCTCTCTTGTGATCTTCACACTCATGTATCCAGCTGCCTACTTGACATCTCCACTTAGATATTTAATGGAACCTCAATTTCAAAAGCAAACTACAACTTTACCTCTTCCACCTCCCTCCTCCAAATCTGTTTCTCCTGCAGCCTCCCTCATCTCATAAATTGTGACTCTATCCTTCCAGTTCCTCTTTTATGACCTTGGAATCATATTTCATCTATCAGGAACTGCCAAGAAATCCTATTGGTTTCATCACTGAAATGCATCCAGAATCTGACCAGTTCACACACCTTCTACTTCCATTACCTTACATTCATATGTACCTTCCATTACATAACCAATGTAATCTCATACTTTAAAAAAAAGAGTAATAGCCTTCTTATTTGTCTTTATATGTCTATCCTTGCCACTTACAATCTAGTCTTAATAGCGAAACAAAAGTAATCTGCTATTGAGTGAATGTTTTTGCACCCAGCCACCAATTCACATGTTGAAGCCCTAATCTCCAGTGTGATGGTATTTGGAGATGGGGCTTTTGGGAGGTAATTAGGTTTAGATGAGGTCATGAGGGTAGAGCACCCATGATGGAATTAGTGTCCTTATAAGAAGAGGAAGAGACCCCAGACCTTCTTCTTTCCGCCATGTGAGCATACAGAAAGAAGGTAGATATCTACATGCCAGGAAGCAGGCCCTCACCAGACACTGAAACTGCTAACTCCTTAATCTTGGATTTCCCACCCTCCAGAACTGTGAGGAATAAATGTCTGTTGTTTAAGCCACTCAAACTATCGTATTTTGTTCTAGAAGCCCAAATTGACCAAAAAAATTCTTTTAAAATGTAAGTTCACGTCACTCCTCTGCTAAAAACTACAATGGCTGACCATTTCCTCACACTAGAATCCAAAGTCCTTAAAATGTCCTCTAAGTCTTTAGGTGATGGGCTCACATTACTCCTTTGACTTTTTCTCCTACTTCTTTTTCCCTGGCTCTCAACACTGCAGCCACATTGTCCTCCAAGAACTTCCTGAAACACACCAAAGCAAACTTCCATCTTTAGGACTGTGCACCGGCTCTGCTCTGTGCCTAGAATGCTCTTGCCCCAAACAACTGTTTAGCCAACTCCCACATCTGCTTCAAGTCTGTGCTCAAACCTTATCTTCTCAGTGAAGATATATCTGCCACACTGTTTAATACTGCATTTGTTCTATCAACTCTATCACCAGAACCTGTAAATCTACTTGCCATACTTATATTTTGCTACTTATACTTTTTTCTATAGAATTTATCATCATAACATGTTTATCATCTTTTAACATATTTCATAATTTTCTTATTTATTACACTTATTTTTTATTGTCTATCTTGCATTAGCTAGAATGCAAGCTCCCTCAGGACAGAGATCTTTGTTTGGTTCTCTGATATACTCCAAGCACCTGGAACAGTGCTTGGTACATAGGAGATACTCAGTAAATGTTGGATGGGTGGATGGATGAGTGGATGGATGATGAGGGCAGGACAAATTTAGCAGGAAATTCTCAGTTGCAATTATAAATTCTGACTATCCCCACATATGTTTAGATTCAACCTGTTTATTAAATGTGAGCTTTGTGAAAATATAACATGAATTTAGACAAAATGTGTAAACTGCTTGTCTTCTTCTACTAGGAATTACAAAGAACAAAAAAGTATTTCTCAGGATAGGACTTGAGTATTGTTTGCAGCCAAGGCCAGAAAGAAGCACATCTGCAAAATTTTGTTTGGATCCAAAAATGTAAATGTACCACATATTTATACTGCATATTTACGTCTGCACTTCTAGACAACACTCCTCTCTCGTTATTTGAAAGAGCGCAAAATTATAAAAGATGGAGTAACATACATTTATAGAATCAAAACAGTATTCACCTTAAAGTGCATATCTCTCCATGTTTTTGGTAAGAAAAAGGAAACATAAATGGCATGCTGATCCTGTCTTTATAATAGGATAATAGAGCTTTAGCCATTTTTAAATTATTTTTATATTGGAAATTTTGGTGGATTTTTATATGAAGAGCAACCTTTGATTTCTCCTACACAAGGAATCACACAATGACAACTGGCAGGTTGTTTTCTTCGCATTTAATGAGCTATAAGTACAATATGATGAAAAATCTGGTTTATGTTTGATAAAACCTTGTATTTGGTTCTTGATTCATTTGTCCTCCTTAAAAAAAAAGTCAACCGTGACCTCGGGTAAGCTAAATCTGAAAAAGATATTTTAAATATGTCAGTTCCATCTGTCGGAGCCCAAATCAGAATTTAATATATTTAATTTAACTGCATATTACTTTCTCTTCATATTTTAACACTTTTCTTACTGATAAACCAGAGTGCAGAGGAAATAGTGGGAATCATGTGAGAAAACTCTTCCCAGCTGATGATACAGCTGACGATGCACATGGGGCACCCTGGGGACTCTGGAGCAGATGCAGCCTTGAGGACAATCTGCCCCTTTGCCGAGTAGTTATTGACCACACTTAATCTCATTTTAATTATCCTACTGTCAGGAAACGGGCTCATTCATACATCTTCAAAGGTTTTATTGCAGTACATATTCCGTAGAACCTGTGTGTGTGCGTGTGTTTTCAGCATGTGTGGTTTACAGTATTTGTGTGTGATTCTGAACATCTACACCATAAAGTTACTCACAAATGAAAATTACTCTAGACAAGTGCGATTGCTCCAGCAGTCGGTCGGTGAGAGTCCATCTAGTTATTCAGAATCTGCATTTCAATGTTGATTTGTTCCTTTTATTTAATATGTGATCTCTCTTCCTTCTTACAACAGCCTTTTGAGTTAGGTATGTTATCTCTGTTTTAATTAGGAAGTTGAAAACTATACTGTTAGATGCAAATTTGGGCATTTTCTGGATCTGAACATCTATTCCTCCAGAGTGTCTACAGTTTGCCATATTTATCATTGACTGATACCTTACCATCTTCTCTACAGAGTAAATTCTATGTGATTCTTACTCTCTTCAAACCTCCAAACATACTGAGCACCTCAATTTGGAATATGATTGAATAAGCTGATGAGAGGTAGAGAGGTAGGGAGCTAAGATGACCAACATATTCCTGGATTAGATCATTAGGATAGTGGCTTCACTTTCCTTGAAGGGAAAATATCACATACATGGGTAACTGGTTCATAGATTGTTGTGTTCCATGGATTAATCCTACCAGCCTAATGCCAGAACCTCAACGAAGCAATAAGAATCACGGATCTCTGAGTGGCAAGACTGAAGAATCACGTGGCTGAAGAAAAGCCAGCTAAGTGGAGAGTGGTCCAAGAGGGGTGAGCATAAGACAGGTGTAAGAGGAGATCAGGATGTGGAGGCTTCATGGAACATTATTTGTGTTTATTTCCTTCTAAGTACAATGAGAAGCCAAACAGTAAAATTAATTCAAGTTTTACTTGAATAAATTGGCAGAGATTACTGGAAAATTTAAGACAAATTGTGAGCAGAAACCTGGAATTAAATGCAGGGATTTTAGATTCCCTTCTCATGCTGCAGACATAAATTCATTTTCAATGGCCAATCCCAGGAATTATAATGTAGCAAATTTATTTGAAACGTTTTATAGTAACAAGTAATGATACATTATAACTAAGGATTGTACCCTTGCATTTAATTTTCTCTACAAATAGTCTATTTCAGGCTTGAAAATCCACAGTGAATTATAAATCTGGTTTTTATCTCAAAAGGTTTTTTGGCATTATACATTCATAGTATATAATTAATCACTGTGTACAAGGGAATGGGAAACATATGGAAGAACCAGGATTTTCTTCCATATTGATTTAAAAAAGGCAAAAAGCAAATACCCTAAGACACTGTGTATTAACTCCATTTCTTCTCTATTACGATTTTTCATCATGCTTTTTTTCTTGTTTTTGTTTTTCTGAAAATGTGTTTTGACTTCATCACTTTCTCTTATAATCTTTATTGATATATAATTCACATATCATAAAATTCATCCTTCTAAAGTGTATGATTCAATGGTTTTTTTTTAGTTTGTTTACAAAGTTATACAACCATAACCACTGTCTAGTTCCAGACCATTTTCATAACCCTCTCTCCATTAGCAATCACTCCCCATTCCCCAACTCCTCAGCCCCCGGTAGCCACTAATCTACTTTCCGTCACTATGGATTTGTGTATTCTGCACATTTTATATAAATGGAATCCTGCACTGTGTGCTTTCTTGTACCAGGCTTCTTTCA
This sequence comes from Tapirus indicus, assembly GCA_031878705.1. Classification (NCBI taxonomy): domain Eukaryota; kingdom Metazoa; phylum Chordata; class Mammalia; order Perissodactyla; family Tapiridae; genus Tapirus; species Tapirus indicus. The sequence continues at coordinate 72,470,585 of CM062919.1, read as the reverse complement.
CTCAGCATAATGTCTTCAAGGGTCATCCCTGATGCAGCATGTTCAGTACTTCATTCCTTTTTATGGGTGAATAGTATTCCATTGTATCGATATAGCACATTTGCTTATCCATTTGTTGTTTGACAGGCATTAGGGTCAGTCATTCTAATTATGAGTAATACTGCTATGAATATTAATGAACAAGTTTTTGGTGGACATATGTTTTCAATTTTCTTGGGTACATATCTAAGAGTGGAAATGCTGGGCCGTTTGGTAACTCTATTTAATTGTTGAAGGAACTGCCAAACCAAGGATTCCAATTTCTCCACATCCTCATCAACACTTGTTATTGTCTTTCTTTGATTAGAGCCGCCCCAGTGGGTGTAAAGCGGTATCTCACTGGGGTTTGGGTTCACATTTCCCTAATGACTAATGATGCTGAGCATATGTTCATGTGCTTACCAACCACTTTTTATACCTTCCTTGGAAAAAAAATCTGTTCAAATCCTTAGCCCATTTTTTAAAATTGGGTTGTCTTTTTATATTTGAGTCATTAGAGTTCTTTATATATTCTCCCATACTACAGGTTGTCTTCAATTCCTTATACTGTTCTTTGAAGCACAAAATTTTTAAGTTTTGATGAAGTCTAATTTATGTATTTTTTCTTTGGTTGATTGTACTTTCAGTTTCATACAAAAGAAAAAGTTGCCTATTCCAATGTGATGAAGATTTACGCCTACATTTTTCTAAGTGCTTGTAGTTTTAGCTCTTACATTTAGGTCATTGATCCATTTTGAGTTCATTTTTCATATGGTATGAAGTTTATGCTGTTACATTCTTTATGTTATCTACAGAGATCTTAATTTTCTTGTTCATTAATGGCATGGAAGATCTTAAGCCCTTGAACCAATGATAGAAACTGTTATTGACTTCATGTTTGTCTCCCTCACACCCCAAATTCATATGCTGAAGCCCTAACTCCAGTGTGGTTCCATTTGGAGATTGGGATTCTAAGGAAGTAATTAAGGTTAAATGGGGTCGTAAAGATGGGGTCCTGATCCAATAGGATTAGTGTCATCATAAGAGAGACACCAGAGAGCTCGCTCTCTCCCTGTGCATGTGCTGAGTGAAGGCCATGTGAGGACATAGTATGAAGGTGACCCTCTGTGAGCCAGGAAGAGAGCCTTCTCCAGAAACTAAATGGGCCTGAACCGTGATCGTGGACTTCTAGTATCCATGACTGTGAGAAAAATACATTTCTGTCACTATGCTATCCAGCCTGCGGTATTTTGTTATAGCAGGCTGAGCAGACAAATACAGAAACACCATCCTGTGTTACTGCTGGCAGTAACCTAATTCTGTGCCCTTGGCTGGTTCTCAGTCAAGTTCTGAGTCCTCTCCATGGGATCTTAAGCCTTTAGGGAAATGAAAAATAATTTTTTCCTCACAAAATGATAATTGACTCTGATTTTTTGAAACTACTGAATTAGTAGTTACTGCACCAAACCCCAAATCTGGAACTACTGGTGTTTCACAAGATTTTGAAGCTGAAAAAGTCTTTGGAAATTTTCTCAGTATATCTCATGACTTCACAAATGAGAGGTAAAATCCTGGGGACAAAAAGTGACCTAGGCAGTGAAAGTTTTACAGAATTTATATTTATAGAATCCCAGGCTTTTCTGTAATACACCATTTTGACTTTCAGGAATGAGGGTCCTCCACTTCTAGAAGCTGACTAGGACACAGTCTACATCATTTGTTCCTTGCAATGTTTACTGCAGTGATTCCCCATCCCCACCTTTTATTTTTATTTTTTCTCGTTGCTATCATCTTAGTGCCTATTGTCGTTAGTCCTTATTAGGATAACTGTCTGGCCTGCTCACTGATCTCTCTGCCTCTTCTATTATCCCTGCAATATGCCATTATGCACATAGGTACAAACTTTATGTTCTTGAAGCTTAATGTTCATCATATTAGTTAATTACTTAGACAACTTCAGAGTTTTCCAGTATTTATAAGACTTACAAACTCCTTAGCCTGATATTCTAGGTTCTTCATAACTTTATCTTTTTTTTTCTGGGGGGAGGAAGACCAGCCCTGAGCTAACATCCGTTGCTAATCCTCCTCTTTTTGCTGAGGAAGACTGGCCCTGGGCTAACATCCGTGCCCATTTTCCTCCTCTACTTTATATGGGACGCCACCACGGCGTGGCTGACAAGCAGTGCGTCGGTGGGCGCCCGGGATCCGAACCTGTGAACCCCTGGCTGCCAAGCACGGACTAAACCGCTGCGCCACCGGGCAGCCCCCATAACTTTATCTTAAACTTGGTGCATCAATATTAGTTTCCTTATCCTTTATCTCATTATGTAACTTTGTGCCCCCGTTACTCAGGGATTCTCAGCCAGGGCTGATTCTCCCTCCCCCCAGGGATATTGAGCAACATCTGGAGAAAATTTTGGTTGTCACTACAGGGAATGGAGTGTGCTATTGGCATCTAGTGGGTAGAGTACTGGAATATAGCTAAACATCCTATAATGCACAGGACAGTCACCCATAATAATTATCCACGCCAAAATGTTAATAGTGCCAAGGTTGAGAAACCCTTATAGCGTAAGTCTTAGCATGCTTTCTTCTTTGAATGCTCCTTTCTTGTTTGCTGCATATCTTATCTATTCTTCAAGGTTTAACACAAGTTCTTAATGAGGTTGCCTTTGAAAATATCAGCCCAGGGGCCGGCCCGGTGGCACAGCAGTTTAGTTCGCGCTTGGCAGCCAGGGGTTCGCGGGTTCGGATGCCGGGTGCCCGCCGACGCACTGCTTGTCAGCCACGCTGTGGCGGTGTCCCATATAAAGTAGAGGAAGATGGGCACAGATGTTAGCCCAGGGCCAGTCTTCCTCAGCAAAAAGAGGAGGATTAGCAATGAATGTTAGCTCAGGGCTGGTCTTCCTCACACAAAAAAACCAAAATATCAGCCCATTGAGATCATTCTATGTTCTATATCCTGTAATCACACATTTTTTGTTGGATCATTTGGCACTGATCACATACTATGTTGGTATGTAAAACTCAAATGTTTATATGTGATATGTATCTTTGAAATATATTCCATACACTTTTAGAAAAGTCACAGATTGAAAAGCAAAAGCCTTATTTTGATTACAGGTATTCTCTAATTTTGTCCTGCTAGAAGATAAAAGTGTGAAATTCTAACATACCTCTGGAAATCAGATTCATTTTTACACTACTATTAATGATTCTAACGATGGGAAATGAATTAATTTAAAATTGTAATTAAAGTTGACAATAAAAGTAAAAAGAGCATTTCAGTTACTATATGAAAATTGGCTCTTCTTTCATTTTTTGGTATAAAGCATATTATTTCTGTTTATTGCTTATGAGGAAAGTGTTTTCAGATTCTATCATGAAGTTTTACTTTGATTTGAATTAAACTTTCTTTATGGGTTGAGGATGCTCCAACCATTTTACACGTAATTCTTAGTTTGTAGAGAGGAGGAATATTTTTTCTCATTTTTTAATAAATACAAAAAGTCTATTTTCAAACTATACCTGCTTCCTCTATTCCTGCTATAAACCTTACTCTTGCAGCATTTAAAATTAGCTGCAGTGCTGCCTGGCAATTTTACCCTAAAGAATGTTCTGTCTTTTCTCCTTCTGTTAAGTGTGTGCTGCTGACAAACAAAGGCTTAGAAAGAGGAAAGTGTATAATCATGGCATTTTTCATTTGTATTTTAAAGGGAGGATGACTCTTCGTGCAAATCTATTCAATAAAAATTTACATGATGGAAAATGAGGAATAAACTACTGCTTTTCTGCATCATGAAATCCATGTCCTGTTTTATGCAGCAGTAAAATAGATGACTGCTTCATATAATGGATGCGGATGACAAGCAAATCTAAATAGTATCCTACTTCCTCCCAAGTGCTAGGTAGCCCACTTGAGTAGACACTGGAGGGGGAAACTAAACTAATCTCTTTGGGGATTTGTCCTGTAAAGACGTATCTGGCCTCTGTGCTCTAGAGGATCCTACCCTGGGAATGGAAATGTATCTGTAGAGAATCCCTGATAATTAAGAGGCATGCTGATTTTATTAAAACTATTTCTTCTTCCTCTTACTTAATTCAAAGAAAAACTCATTATTTCAAAGTCTGAGCAAAGCCTGTCAATCTTCACTAACTAGCTTAAGGAAAAAGGTCTATATCACTAAAATAGGAAAATAACTCAAATTACACTATTTGAAAATAGATACATGCAAATTTTTCTCCCAAAAAGTATAATCAGATGCATGTAAGTAGAGTTGGTTTGTTTGTTAAAACACATGGGGTTTCAAACCTGTGCAAAGATCATTTTGTATCTCATTGGCATTGGAAAGCTTTCAGATGCTATTTTCTTTACTTAATGTAAAGAGTGTCTGAGCACGAGGAGGTAAGCACCATTGCATGACCTAGAAAACCTAGATATCTTAGCCTTATAGTTTACATTATCAAGGTAAAAGCTAAATTACAATGTAATTTCACCTGCATATGTTGCTGATTCTCTAGAGCACAAACTGTGAAACCTTTTAGCACTCCATCTCTTTGACTCTCCCAGTGCCCTTCCTAAGCTCTATCACAGGTGATCAGATCAGGCCCACACAGACCTCATGAAGAAAAGGAAAATCCAATCCCGAATTTTAAAGCTGATCACTACTCAGTACTTTCGTGACTAATCTTAATTCCTATAACCCTTCTCATTGTTTTCCTAAGACTTTATATACATAATTATTTTACCTGATACAGATCAAGTTTTAATTAAAAAAACATGATAGCATACATATCAACATTGAACTATTACTATTTTATTTAAATACCATTGTAATATTGTTCTCCATTCAGGTATCTGTGTGTATTAGTGTTTATTTTTTGGATTTGTTTTAGAATTTCATTTGTTTCTGCCATCATAGCCTGGCCCAAGCACCTTATATTTTCTCACTTAAAACTATTACTATCTCCATTTTACAGAGAGTGAACTGACACAGGAAGAGGCTATGTTTCTGCCTAAGCTAATAGGTGATAGAGTCAGAATTTGGACCAGGCAATTTAGTTCAAGAGTTTGTGACAAACAAAATTATCTTTTTCAAATATATTGCATGTTAAAATATTGCATTGCTTCCGAATATGGCCATATGTGATATTATGTACTTCAAAAAATGTTTCCTTTGAAAAAGTTTATATGATATTTTTGAAGATATTATTATTAGGGCTTTTTGCTTAAAGTGCTACATGGAAATCAGCAAAGTGTTATAATGAATGAAAATAATGATAAAAATAACTTTATTGGTGACATACTTTGAATGGCTGGTACTAAACGAAAAAGACGGCATCATACTGCTAACTTTTAAGGTATTTTATTGTGAATAAGTAATCTTGTTTGGGTGCTATGGGAGTAATGGGAAAAGCATTGGTTTCCTAACAGAGAAACCATTACAGTTCAAAGATTTAACCTATGACTTATACAGACAAGCCTTTCATTTTGTTGGCATTTAGTAAATAGGTTAATGAAAAGTCTCACTGTTGAGGTCTAGTTTTTTTAAATAATATTTTTGAAAACAGAATCTGTTCACTATATTTCAAGCATATAAGCCATTTGTTCAACTTGGAACAACTTATACCCTCCTCAGTGTCAAAATTCAGTCCTTCTAATCTTTAAGTTATTGTTTTACATTCCCTTTCCTCTAATATATATCCCCAGATCAATACCACCAAGCTATAATCAAAATAAATACAAACTTTAGCACTCATCTGTATATAAAATGGAAAGACTCAGGATTTGATTGAAGTTGTCAATGTTATATAACATGTCTTGTGATCTATCTTTGTCAATAGACTCTAAGCTCCTTTACAACATGATTCCAGGGGCCAGCCCAGTGGCTTAGTGGTTAAGTTCGCACACTCTGCTTCGGTGGCCTGGGGTTCATGGGTCCGGATCCCGGGCATGGACTTACACACTGCTCATCAAGCCATGCTGTGGCAGGCATCCCGCATATAAAGTAGAGGAAGATGGGGCATGGATGTTAGCCCAGGGCCAGTCTTCTTCGGCTAAGAGGGGAAGATTGGCGACAGATGTTAGCTCAGGGCTGATCTTCCTCACAAAAACAAATAAACAAACAAAAGCCATGAATCCAGGCTCCTATTTCCTTTAACAATTAACCCAAGACTTGGTATAGCACTTTATATACAGCAATTATGCATAGAAGAAAAAAGGTAGCATCCAAAGGATGAGCTTAAAATTGGGGAAACACTCTTCATGTCCTTACATATATTCCATCTCCATTCTCTCATCCAGTACACGCACTAAAATTCATAAGTGAAATACAATATTTTTTCATACCTGGATATTGATCTTGCATCTTTTAAAATAGTACTAGAAACCTACATTATCAAAAGTGTCCCAATTAAACTGAGCTCAAGCCCAAAATATTACATGCACACAATATTTTAACAGTGTGTCCATTGAAATGCATCTAATTTAAGTTGATGTTAATTTTAAGACACATTCCAATTTTAGAGAAATTAAAATGTGAAAATAGCTTGCCTTAGAACTGAAGAAACGTATTAACTATGTTTCTGTGTATTAGTACACTGTATCTTGAATATCTGTTTTCTATATATGTATGCACATATATCTCAGTTGAATATGGACCTAACTGTACATCATCCATCAGGTTATGTATACTATCAATTTACATGGTAATCAATTTACATTTCATAATGCCTATGTCTTGTTTTTATTAATTCCAGTTTAAAAATAAATCCACATTCAGTATGTGTTATCCAACATATAAGAAAAAAAACAGTAAAAATACAAATTGTTTTATAAGAGATCTAAAAATAAATTTTTCTCCTCTCAGAAACCTACCTGTAAAAATTGTAACAGCTATTACTTTTTTTTAAGAAACAATAAAGTTTAGTCAATAAAAATATATATTTACAATGAGTTATAATGAGCTAATATTGTATTTTTTCCAGGTAATTATTCCAGGCTATGAAAGAAATACTTCAATAAATTATAAGTAAATACATCTTAGTTTCTGAAATCCCATGTGTTATTTCAAAATAAGACATGAAATTTTATTATCTACTTCATATAGTTGGATAAAATGGCTCAGTTTTATGAAAATATATTTTCTTGATTGAGAGAAGAAATTTTCTTTATCTGATAAAAGAACTGTCCTTAGTATATGGGAAATGTATATAGTTCTAGGGCTTCCTCCCTAAACTGATTGAAATTTTTGCTTGAATGCCATCTTTTTTTTTAAATTAATAGTCATTTTTTAAGCAGTTGTAGATTTATAGATAAACTAAGCAAAAGGTACAGAGAGTTCCCTTACACCCTTCATCCTCCTCCCAATTTCTCGTTATTAACATCTTGCATTTGTGTGGTACATTTGTTACAATTGATGAGTCAGTATTTATATATTATTAACTGGAATCCATGGTTTACATTGGAATTCACTCCTTGTGTTGTGCATTCTATGAATTTTGACAAATATATATCATGGCTCCATCATTACAGTATCGTACAGAATAGTTTCACTGCCCTAAAAATCCTCCACTTATTTATCTCTCTCTCCCCCTGAACCACTGATCTTTTTACTGTCTCCATAGTTTTGTGTTTTCCAGAATGTTCTATAGTTGGAATCATTGTGAAGCCTTTCAGATTGGCTATTTTTACTTAGCAATATGTTGCCTCCATAGTTTTTTGTGACTTGATAGCTCATTTCTTTTTATCACTGAATGATATTCCATTGTATGAAAAGACCATGGTTTTTTAATCTGTTCACCTATTGAAGGACATCTTGTTTGCTTCCAAGTTTTGGCTATTATGATTAAAGCTGCTATAAACATTCATATGCAGGTTTTGCTGTAGATGTAAGATTTCAACTTATTGGTGTCAACACCAAGGAGCATTTGGTAAGAGTATGTTTAGTTTTGCAAGAAACTGCCAATCTGTCTTCCCAAGTGGCTATACCTTTTTGCATTCCTGCCAGCGGGAAATAGGAGTTCCTATTGCTCCACATCCTCACCAATATGTGGTGTTGTCAGTGCTTTGGAATTTTGCCATTTTCATAGGTGTGCAGTGGTATGTCATTGTTTTAATTTGCAATTCTTTAATGACATGTGATGAGCATCTTTTCAAGTGCTTATCTGTCATCTGTATGTCTTTCTGGTGAGGTCTCTGTTCAGGTCCTTTGCCCATTTTTTATTGGGTCATTTGCTTTCTTTTGTTTGAGTTTTAAGAGTTATTTGTATATTTTGGATACAAGTCTTTTATTGGATAGGTGTTTTGCAAAGATTTTCTCCCGGTCTCTGGCTTGTTCTTGTTATTTTCTTGAGCAACAATTACTTTTAATAATAATCTTTTAATATTTCCTATAGCACTTGCAGAATTAGTTTTTAATATTGTCAATTTGTGTCACAACTAAGTTTAGAACCATTCATTTTATTCACTTGAGAACATTTACATTAGATTTTACCAAAATTGACAGTACCTTAAGATACCATGGGCTTTAGGTAAATGAGTTTTTAACATTAAAATCCTGGCAATTACAATAGTTGAAAATCTGGCCACCTGCAAAACTGAAAGTGAATAGTAGTCCAATAAGATTGTCATTGCAGGGTATTTATAGCCTTGATTTTTTTATGCTGGTTAGGGAATACACTTATTAACCAAAAATACTCCCCTGGCAGGGACATTCACCAGAAAGGAGATTTAACTTTGAAGCATGACAGCATTAATCATGTTTTTTTTTAAGAAGAAAGACCACGGTAACTTTGATCCTTTAGCTCTGCTTCAATCTTTGTACGCGCTCCTCACAGGCTTTCAGGTTGTAGCTTAAGTACAATAAGAAACAAATGAAGAAATTTATAAAACATTTTATAAAAACAGGAGTTGGTTCAACCAATACAGAGAAGGCACGACAGATTTGGGAGTAAGTTTCAACACCTTTACCTGCCAAGACTGTGACCCCAATTTAGAGGGACTCAACACCGTGCTTAGTAGTCATTAACTGTCAGCCCAGACTATAGATTCTCCAAGGGTATTTTGCACAAATGAATTGCTGAAATTGTATTGAATGTGTTGAAACAGTAAAAAAAAAAATCAAGAGATTTCACATTAAAATTAACTCTTCCAAAATCCTTCTTAAAATAGTCCCCCATGACTAAGGTCTGTGGCATGAGCAATAGCCACTCTCTTTAGACAGGCTCTCCTATAATTTGCCATTTGAATCTTCATTCCTACCCCATTCTTCACCCATCCTATCACTCATTTTCTTACCTCCAGGCACCTGTAGATATTTGGTTTTGCAACCCCCGTTCTTTATACAACATTTTACTAATAGCCTCTTGAATTCTAAAAATGATAGAAATTTTTTAAAATTTGAAATTTGGCCTTGAGGTATTATTTTTCTAGAAAGTAATTAATATGTATCAAAGTCAGCCTGACCATTTGATGGTTGAATGACAGTATCTACATATGGGAATCCATCACATTCAGATGCAAATGTCAGGTATATTTAATCTCATCAGCTGTGCATAAATCTATCAATTTTAGTGGGAAAAGATTTTTTAAAAGAAAACACCATCATAACAAAAATCATGTTCATTAAGTAGTCTATAGATAGTTTAGAATTTACAAAATGGAAACTGACAATTTATTTGTTTGATAATTATTTATTAAACAGTTACTATAGGTCAAGCACTGTGCAAGGTGCTGGAATAAAGAAATGTAAAGATGCTAAAAATTACCTTTTCTGGAAAGCTGTGGTGTACTTTGTAATTTTCTTAGGAACTCCAGTATCTGATTTTTTTAATGCAAAATATTAGTTGAGATTGTCATCCCAAACCTTAGGGGAATTCTCTTTATTGAAGCATTTTTTTCCCTCAAACTGCATTTTTCAGTGTATGTTTATTACCTAGCAACCAAACCATAAAAAACTAATGTTAGATCTCAGATTGATAGGGTTTTTTGCTAGCTGTAGTATAAAATATTTTTTATGATGAAACCCATAGAAATTTCCCCTGCAACAACAAAGGGTTTAAGAATTATTGTACCAGCTTGCTCACTTCAGGAAAGCACATTTCAGCTTTCGGTTCCTGATTGATATTCTCTGAAGTGCTGAAAATACCATGCTAGTAAATGATACCCTACAGACTAAAATCATCTTTTCATCTGCAGAACTATAGGCCAATGTAGTATAAACCTTCCTGTGACAGGCTGACTATGTCCTACTTGGCGTCAATGGCAGCATCATTTCAGATCATGGTGGAAGCCTCAACAAATGCAGCCAGTGAGAGACACTTGCCCTGGGCAATGCTTTCCATTTGGCTTTCCTTAGATATGTGTGTAATCTTGTGAAATCTTCTGAAACCCTTTTACTTCTAAGATTGAATACCACTCTAAAATCTGCTTTATGACCTCAAAACGTAGTTAACATCAACCTTGAGAGGCAGTGTGCTCAGTGGTCAAGACCTTGGGATCTGAAGTCAGTTTCGCTAAATTTACATCAAGACTCTTTATGTCCAACTGAGTGATTTTTGATGGGTTATTTAAACACTCTGTACCTCAGTATCCTCATTTATAGAATGGGATAATGATACCATCTATTCCGTAGGGTTGTTTTGAGATTAAAATGAAGTTACTCGGGTAAAACACTTAAGGCACAGAGTAAAATCAATAAATGGTAGTTATTATTATTAGATTTATTTATCTTGCTGGAGAGTCAAAAATCTGAGTGGGACCTTGACTATGCTTGGTGACATTTGCATTTAATGTATAAGGGCTTCCTGCACATTGCCAAGAATGTCCTTTGAAAAGCTTTCTGCCATCTTCAAATCTCCAACTCCACCTTCTACTTTCATTAGTTGACCTTTTGGCCTACTTTACTGAAACAATTGAGGCTCTCTAAACGGAAGTCTTTCAATGCCCTCCTTTCCATTTATAAATGCCTCTGGGCCATTGTATTCCTACTCTAATTTTGCTATTAACATTTAGGAAGAACATTCCTCCTTTCTTATCAAAACTAAATACTCTACTTGTGCTCTTGATTTTATTCTCTTTCCTTCTCTGAGTTCACCAAGTGTTTACTCTCCTCTTAGCAACTATATAGTCTGTAATTGTCCCCCAACTCACTCCTCTTATCCAGTGACTGTATTCCAGCATTCCAGGGACATACTATACTTTTATAGCTGTTATAGATCAAATAGCATAGTTATTATTTGGTATTTTCTTTCAATAGTGTCCTAATTTGGACGATGAGTTACAGGGTCATCCTATTATAGGCCACAAACACACCTATGCCTTCCTTTGGCCCCCAAACGATCAAATGTGAAGATGTGTTTTTGTTTTGTAACACTGGTATGTGATCTCCCTGTCATGATTCCTACTTCCATTCTTCTCAGTCTTTTAAATAACTCGTCTTCCTCCTCTAACCCCTAAATCAAGACATTATCAAGTTTGCCACTCATCCTTCTCTCCTTTTCTCTTCCTCTCCTCTCCTTTCTTTTTACTATCTTCAATATTTCAATCACTGTCTCTCTGCCTGGGAGTTTCCAATATATTTCTCTTTTTCCAAGCACCCTTCCGAATCATGGTCCTACATTCTTACCTCCTGCTATATATCTTTCTCTGTATATCATGCCTGCTCTTGAAACCCAAGTCAGGTTTTCAGATTTTTAAATGTAGCATAATCAAATAGCCTGCTACCCGGTCTCTAATGTCTTCTTTTGCTAATTCACTCTTACTTGACAGCCAGAATAATTTCTCTGAAGCTCAGATTGCATAGAAAACAAACATTTCAAAAAACTCAACCTGAAATTCAAGGCCCTTAATAATATGACCCAAACCAATTTTCAAATGTTTTGTTAAAGAACCACATCTGGTAAGATTGTTTTATTCTGTAGTATTTGAATATACAGATATTTTTAACATAAATGTATTTTGGGAAGGGGCTAAGTAGAGAAGAGTTTTACAGATGCTCTCAATAAAACACTTGTGAATTTTAAGAATTTTGGACCTAGGAGATGGAAGGAATCAGGGAATCTGAATAGTTAAATATCTTAGTAATACCCAGAGCTTTGAGAAAAGGGGCACTATGAGATTTTACAAGTTGTAATGGTGACAGAGTTCTTTGTAATATTAGACAATGCGAACGTGCAGAATTACACATGGATGGTTTCTGACTGGTGTGATAGGAGCAGTCTAACCAGAAAAGTTAATCATACTTGCGTGACTTGACACAGTGAGTACTCTCTCACTTCCTCAATTGGCTTTCAAGACACCATCCTCCTCATTTTTCTTAACTCATTGGCCTCATTGTTGGTTTTTCTTCCCATGGCTTTCAGTCCTTGATTCTCTTCTCTTTTCCCAATTGCCAGTCTAGATAATTGCATCAAGTCTCATGGTTTAAATGGAATACACACAGTAAGGACTCCAAAATTAATCATTACAGCCGTGACTTCTGTCCTGAGATCCAGAGTAACAGAACCGAATACCTTCCCCAAACTTCCACTTGGATGTCTAATAAGCTTTTCAAAATTAACAGATGTAAAAGACAAGTCTTAATTATGCTGCGCTTGCCAAATAAAAGAGGAAACAAAATACTTTCTTCATGTGGTCTTCCCATTCAGGAAACGTCACCTTTATCTGGTTTTTATAGACCCAAACTCCAGGATTTGTTCTATTCCTCTCTTTCCTATAGCTCCATATCCTATCCAGACAAAAAAATTCCTGAAAGAACTACATTCAAAATATAAACCAAATAACAAACACTGCTACCACCCTACGTGAAGCCATTATCTTCTCGTGTGGAGTCCTGAAGTCTCCTGCTTCCTCACTCGCACTCTTATTTTTCTACAGTCTATTCCTGACATACCAACTATGGTATTTGTAAATATACATGTAAGATTATATCATTTCCCTGTTCAAACCCTCCAAAGACCTCCCTACACAATTGGATTAAGATCCAAACTCCTTATCATGCTCCTTGAGGCCCTAGATAATCTTGCCCCATGTCCTCTAAATTTACTTATTTACTTCTTCAGGGCCTGTATTTTATCTCTTCCCTCTGCCTGGAAAGCCTTTCCTTCACATCTTCTCTTTGTTTTCACCATTGCTTCATTCAGATCTTTGCTCAGATATCTTCTTCCCTGAACAATTCTTTCACTCTATTCAATCCATCATTATCTTCCATCACTCTGTACTCTCTCTAAGCTTTATTTTTTTAATATAGAACTCATTATAACCTGACATTTTTATATTTGTTTATTTGTTCATTATTTGTCTTTCAATAACATATACTTTCTATGTGGAATTTTATCAATCTTAGTCCAAAATTATCAACAGTACTGATAATCAATGCATGGCACATAGTAGGTACCTAATAAGTACTTTTTGAACAAATGTTAAGTAAACTTTAGGTAGTAGATTTTCTTTAATATGTATCTTGGCATTTTCCCCAAATCTGTGTCCTCCAAAGGGATATGCCTTACTCAGTACAGAATCTCGTACAATGCTTGTTACAAATTTGAGTTAAGGCAATGTTTATAATAATTGTTGAATCTAGGATTTAGAGGAAGCCATAAATAATTAACAACTCATATGCTACTGGAATTCTTTTCTACAGCATCTTCTAAGCTTATATTTGAATAACTTCATTCTTGGGACGTACTATCTCCCAAGGCAAGTCTTAACTATTAGAAAATTATTTTGTATTTTCAGTTATTCACTAATTAAATACATATTGAATTACCTACAATCTGGATCCCAATGATTTCAACAATTTGCTCTTAGTTTATCTTTTAAATGCCTCTCTGTTGTAGGCAAAACGTTATATTTCTGTACTCTGGTTAAGAAAACATTTTCTTTAAAAAACAACTTTCCATATTTCCTGGAGGGCACAGAAAGGTTAGGGTTAACAGAGCATTTGACATTTTTACTCAGGAACATTTGACATGGCCCCAAAATAACCCGCACCATTGGAGTTCAAGCTGTTTTTTTTCTTATATTTCTTTCTTTTTAAACAAGTAATGTGCAGAGCAGACATCCTACACCATCCCTGAGCTTGACACTTTCCTCATCCTTACTCTTAAACTATACCTCCTCCGTTATCCCATCCCTAAGGCTCACGGCATTTCCAACTTTTCCAGGGATTAAAAGTCAGAATAGAGTAAAAGCCAGTGATGTCTGTATTTGCACATATTATTTGGTTGTGAAAGTTAATAGTTTTTAAATTTTGACGTGTAAAGACATCCTCTGTGTCAAACAGCTATAGTTAGCTTGGTTCTTCCAAACCATCCTCCTTTATCCCTGGCAATGAACAAAATATATGATTATTTTAACATAGCATGAAATGCCTTTCAGCATCTCACCCCAACCTTCCTTCTTTTTTTATCTCCTACCAACTCTCCCTCCCTGGCTACAAATACTGTTCCCTTTCATCCCCTAAACCTTTGCATGCACTCTTGACATCCATTTCCCTCCTGCTTTTGATTCATGTAGCAAGTTTCCACTCAAAGGGCAGTTTCTCTAGACAGGCTTCCTCAACTCCCAAGAAAGTTCATTATTCTCTTCTCTGCTCAACCATTACGTTTTGTATATATCTTCATTATGGCACTCTTCACATTGTGTTGTAATCTTTGATATGTATATCTGTCTTTCTTCTAGTATGTAGGGTATGCTAATGGCTATGTCCATGGTCAGCTAAAGATTTGACAGCGTTGAAAATATGCAGCTGTGAATTACATTGCAATGCACTGATTAGAAATTAGGATCCAAGATGGGTCTCCAGTTTTGGGGTGGCAGCAAATAGCAAAGGATAGGTAGATCTACATCCACAGTCTTTTATAAGAGTCAACCTTGGTAAGAATCACTGCAACAAACAACCACAGGAGCTTCTCCTAGCTGGTGGGGATCATATTTTGATTCTCTTGGCACATGTTGGTGTTCAATTGCTGGGTAATGAGTATGTAATTGTGTTGGAGTTCCTCTTGCTCCTTTATCTTTTAGGTAGAAGAGGTTAAGGAAAGAACAAGGTATAGTATCTTCTGGTGAGGAGATATATAATTAAGATTTATTTTTTCACTTCATTCTTTTCCCAATTATTTTATTCTCCCCTTAGAATAAGTGGGAGAATAGAGAACTAACTATAGGGTCATTCGGAGTTCTAGTGAACTAAGTGTCAGATATCAGAAAGGCTAGTTGTTCACTTTAGTCAAAAGAAAATCAATTTTTCATTCATTCTTTCTTTATACACTATTCATTCACCCACTGAGCACCTTTATTTGCTGAGTTGTGTAAGAAGAAAAACAAAATCACTGACCTCATGGAGACTTAAGTTAATTCACAGCTATAGAGATTTATAAGCCATAATCATCAATCAACTACTATAAGTAGTCACAGAAATGTTCCAGAATCCTAGAATCCTCATTACTTACGGCAAAGACTGGCTACCTTATTAGATAACTTGTTTTCCTCTTTTCCCCTGGGCATATATCTGCATAATATTTCCCAAACTCTCTTCCAGGTAGGCATGACCATAGACTAAGTTTTAGATGGTAGAATATGAGTGGATGTTATATGCATCACTTACAAACCTGATCCATGAAAAATTTTTATGTAGGATGCTCCATATTATTTCCCTTTCTGCCAGATTGATACAGGGAATCACAGTGACACTAGAAGCCAAAATGTCATAGATGATAGAGCCACTATGTGAAAAGAGCATAGGTCTCAGAATCAGCCCTTGGAAGAAAGGCATCTACTCTGAGGGGCTACTGTTTTCTTCTTTACATGAGCAAGAAATAAACCACCAGAATTTTGAAGTTTATCTATTAAAATGGTTAGTGTCATCCTCCTAGTAACTCATGCTTACTGCCTCCTCTTCCATGTGGAATACAATGAAAATCCCCAAACTTAAGATTATTAAATATTTATATCCAGGACACAAGAAAAGTGGCATTAGAGAAATAATGCATTTCATTTTGCAGCTAGATTGAACGGAATGGGCTAGATGGGTTGTGATAGCTAACTAGAGGGAGGGAAACAGATTAAGTCCCTGTGGCCTGCTATAAGGAAGAAAGGAAAACATAAAGATCCTGATTTGGGGCCTAGAAAGGGCATTTCTCAATAAAGGAAAGTATTGTGTGGATTTTCTTGCATTTCTGAAATAAAAGCTCTTGGGGAGAAGGGAATTTGAGAGTAGGCCTTCATTTATTGTATACATCCCAGGGCTTAAAATACTGCCTAACACAAAGTAGACACTCTATAAAAATCTAAGTGAATGAGGGAATTTCTAATACTTCAAGTCTCTCAGCCTGATCATGATAATGTCCTGATTAAACATAAATACATCCTGATATGACAATTGATTATGGAACTGTCATCACGATTGCCTAAGAGGTTCTCCCATTTCTAGCGAATACCCTTAAGCATTTACCATTCTGTTAATGTAACTAATTGTCAAGAATTCCTAAGCGTGACACCAAGACCAGAATCTCTTCCTCATCTCAACTGTTTAAGCAATCATTTTAGACTGTTTTATAAGGATGGAGGATGGAGAAGAAAATTGACCTGTGAGTTGACAGTGACAGAGGGAGGAGAGAGCGAGCTTAGGAAATGAATCAGAAAAAGACAGCAAAGAACATCCTTTACATATGTAAAGATATCCCAGCTGAAAACACCAGTCTACTGCTACGTCTCCAGTGCTTGCCACTCAACTGGGTTCCACGGAGCCCTAGAGTTCTGTGCGATGTCAGTAAGTGTTCTTCAAAAAGATAGTGATTAGAAAAAAATATATTGTTGTTTTGTTTGTTTTTTTAGCATCACATATTGTGTGATGCTAGCACTTGCAGTGATGACAGTGACTGAGAATCTGCATTAGCAATTTCTTTAGAGGTTTTTCAGTCCTCTAGGGTAGTGGGCACTGGAACCATGATCATTTGGTTGGGTTCATTCTCAGATTTTGATGTCATATAGAGGTAATTATAGATTTAATGTATAGGTGAGCACTGTATGCACAAAGGGGAGTGTGCAGGCTGCTAGTATCAACTTCTCTCTAATAAATTACCTTCCCAATGTCCTCTTATACAGACAAACAGTTTCTCTCAGTGTAAGAATCAGGGGGAGATGTTCCTTCTAAAGGTGGAAGTTTTACGTGCTGCTAATCGTCTGCCCTCTTCTACTTCATTGTTGTAAATGTCGCAATACTTAGATTGTGTAGGTCAGAAGTGAATGATTTTGTGAAGGTTTTATATTTTTGTGATATTTATTTTTTGTGATATATATTTATTATTTATTACACTATTTTGTTTTATATTTCATTAGTATTTACGTTTTAAAAATATGCTTAATGGTCCAATGAGGCAGTTTGTGAAAACATGTTGTGATACAGAAAAAAGAGGATTCTAGGTCTTGTCCTGGGGACGAATCTGATAAATTTAGTCATGAATGATGGCACAACTGTGCACATATATTAAAACGCACTGAATTGTACACTTTTAAAGGGTGAAATTTATGGCATGTGAATTATACCTCAATAAAGTTATTCTCTAAAAAATTAATGATGAAGAATTGTAATGTTCTGATTCATTTCTCTGCACTAGTGCTACACAGGACATGTACACACAAAGTGCCATGTTTACAATGAGAGCTGCTTAGGGATGGGTACTGCGTGGGCTAGGATACTAATCCAAATTGTCTTATTCCACAATATGCTGTATGTGGAAACAACTTACAAATACAGCAATGTTTCCAGAAAAATTAAAACAACACTTAACAAGTCACAGCATTTGACAGTTAAAACTGCTTATTTCTTATGGAGCTGTTAGAATATCAAAACAAGCACAGTAAAGCTCTTACTTAAAAAAAAAAAAATCAAATTCAGTGAGAAGGCACAGAACACAAGTTATTTACTAGCAGAATTAATTGCCCAGAAAAGAAAAAGCCAAGTACGTCACATACCGCATAAAGACATTTTGGTCAACAGCAGACTTCATATATGACAGTGGTCCCTTAAGATTAGTACCATAACGCCTAAGTGTGTAGTAGGCTGTACCATCTAGGTTTGTTTAAGTACACTCTATGATGCTCACACAACAACAAAATCGCCTAAGGATACGTTTCTCAGAATATATCCCCGTCATTAAGCAATGCATGACTATAGTTAGTGAGAAACTAATAATGACAGCATATAAAATCATAGTGAGTAAAATGCTAGAATGAGATATGTATGCAAAATTGAAGTTTTCTCTCAAACAGTCTGATTGGTCAACATATTAATGATATATTACATAATGCTGAAAAAATTTGGGTAATAAATTGAAAAATAACAGCATCTCTATCTGGGTTAAGTCAACATATTTCACCATGTCATATGTCACCCAACATATTGTTACTATTACTACTTTTAACAAAATTATCTTTTAAATCTATTAAGAATATGAAATGCCTAGGTGTAGAATTTAAATATTTTTCTACTTAGTGTTCTCTGAACTTCCTGAATCTGTAAGATAGTGTGTCATTAATTTTGGAAAATTCTCAGTTGTTAGTATTTCAAATATTTCTTCTGCTCCATTCCATTCTTTTTCCTCTTTCTGGTATCCCAATTACACACATGTTACCGTTTTTGAAAATTTCCCAAAGTTCTTGGGTGGTATTCTGTTTTTATTCATTCTATCTTTCCTCCTGCATTCAGTTTGGGAAGTTTCTCTTGATTTACCGTCAAGCTCATTGATTATCTACTCAACTATGTCCCGTCTACTGATGAACTCATCAGAGGCATTCTTCATTTCGGTAACAATGTTGTTGATTTATTCCCTATTTTTTACATTTTTTTCTTTTTCTTTTTTTTTAGTGAGGAAGATTAGCCCTGAGCTAACATCTGTTCCCATCTTCTTCTATTTTATATGTGGGACGCCTGCCAGAGCATGGCTTGATGAGCAATGTGTAGGTCCACACTGGGGATCCAAACCTGTGAACCCTGAGCCACCAAAGCAGAGCATGAAAACTTAACCACTATGCCACTGGGCCAGCCCCCTCTTTCCCCCAGTTTTATTGAGACAAAGTTAATATACATCACTGTATAAGTTTAAGGTGTACAGCATAATGGTTTGGCTTATGCATGTTGTGAAACAATCAAAACAAGTTTAGTTAGCATCCAGTTTGGTTAGCATCCATCATCTAATATATATATAATAAAAATAGAAAGCAAAAAAAAGAAAGAATTTTTTTTCCTTGTGATGCTCTCTTAGGATTTGCTCTCTTAACATCTTTCATATTATAAAGCAGTGTTAACTATAGTCATCATGCTGCACATTACATCCCTAGGACTTATTTATCTTGTAACTGGAAATTTGTACATTTTGACCACTTTCCTCCAAATTTTCCCTCCCCAAATGCCCCCACCCACACCTCTGGTAACCACAAGTCTGATCTCTTTTTCTATGAGGTTTCTTTTTTAGATTACACTTATAGGTGAGATCATACTTATTTGTCTTTGACTTATTTCACTGAGCAGAGTGCCTTCAAGGTCTATCCATGTTGTCACAAATGGCAGGATTTCCTCTTTTTTATGGCAGAATAATATTCCATTATATATATAGATCTATATACCACAGTTTTTTTATCCACTCATCCATTGATATGCACTTAGATTGGTTCCATGTCTTGGCTATTGTAAATAATGCTGTTATGATTGTGGAGGTGCAGATATCTTTCTGAGTTAGTGTTTTCATTTCTTTTGGATATATTTCCCAAAGTGGAATTGCTGGATCGTATGGTAGCTCTATTTTTAATTTTTTGATGATCCTCCACACTGATTTCCATAGTGGCTGTATCAGTTTGCAATCCCACCAACAGCACACAAGGGTTCCCTTTTCTGCACATCCTTGCCAGCATTTGTTATCATCTCTTATCTTTTTGTTGATAGCCATCCTAACAGGTGTGAGGTGATATGTTATTGTGGTTTTGATTTGCATTTCCCTAATGACTAGTAACATTGAGTATCTTCTCATGTACCTGTTGTCCTTTTGTATATCTTCTTTGGCAAAATGTCTAGTTAGGTCTTTTTGCCCATTTTTTTACTTGGATTATTTGTTCTTTTCCTATTGAGTTGTATGAGTTATTTATATATTTTGGATATTAACCCCTTATCAGATTTATGGTTTGCAAATATTTTTTCCCATTCTGCAGGTTATCTTTTCACTTTGTTGATAGTTTTATTTTACTGTGCAGAAGCTTTTTAGTTTGATGTAGTCCCACCTGTTTATTTTTGATTTGTTGCTTATGCTTTAGGTGTCATAACCAAAAAAATCATTGCCAAGACCCATATCATAGAGCTTTTTTCCTATGTTTTCTTCCAGGACTTTCAGTTTCAGGTCTTAAATTTAAGTCTTTAATCCATTTTGAGTTAATTTTTGTGGGTGGTGTAAGTTAGGGGGTCAAGTTTCATTCTTTTTACATGTGAACATCCAATTTTCTCAGCAACATTTATTGAAAAGATTGTCTTTTCTCCATTGAGTATTCTTGGCTCGCTTGTCAAACATTAGTTGACCATATAGGCTTGGGTTTAATTCTGGGCCCTCGATTCTGTTCCATTGATCTGTATTTGTTTTTATGCCAGTACTATACTGTTCTGATGCCTACAGTTTTATAGTATGGCTTGAAATCACGAAGTATGCTGCCTCCTGCTTTGTTCTTCTTTCTCAGGATTGCTTTGGCTATTTGGGGTGTTTTGTGTTTCCTTATATATTGTAGGATTTTTTTTTTTGTACTTCTGGAAAAACTGTCATTAGAATCTTGATAGGGATTGCATTGAATCTGTAGATGCCTTTTGGTAGTATGGACATTTTAACAACATTAATTCTCCAATCCATAAACATGGATACCTTTCTGTTTGTGTCTTTGATTTATTTCATCAGCGTCTTATAGTTTTCAGAGAAGAGATCTTTCACCTCCTTGGTTAAGTTTATTCCTAAGTATTTTATTGTTTTTGATGCTATTGTAAATGAATGGTTTTCTTCATTTCTTTTTCAGATAATTTGACCTTAGTGTATAGAAATGCTACTGATTTTTGCATGTTAATTTTTATCCTGCAACTCTACTGAATTTGTTGATTAGATCTAAAATTTTTTGGTGGAATCTTGAGGATTTTCTATATATAAAATCATGTCATCTGCAAATAGAGATAATTTTACTTATTCCTTTCCAATGATAATTCTTCCTCTTGCCTGATTGTTCTGGCAAGGACTTCCAGTACTATGTTGAATAGGAGTGGTGAGAGTGAGAACTCTTGTCTTGTTCCTGATCTTAGAGGAAAAGCTTTTGACCTTTCACCATTGAGTATGATATTAACTGTGGGCTTATTATATATGGCCTTTATTATGTTGAGGTACATTCCTTCTATACCTAATTTGTTAAGATTTTTTTAAATGATTGGATGTTTAGTTTTGTCAAATGCATTTTGTGTGTCTATTAAGATGATCGTATTTTTGTTGTCCTTTTATTCTATTAATGTAATGTATCACAGTGATTGATATGCATATGTAGAACCATCCTTGCATCCCAGGTATAAATCCCACTTGATCATGGTGAATGATTCTTTTAATGTGCTGCTGAACTCAACTCGCTAGTATTTCATTGAAAACTTTTGCATCTACATTTATCAGGGATAGTGGTCTGTAGTTTTCTTTTCTGGTAGTATCCTATTCTGGCTTTGGTATCCGGGTGATACTGGCCTCATAAAAGGAGTTTGGAGTATTCCCTCCTCTTCAATTTTTTGGAAGAGTTTGAGAAGGATTGGTGATAATTCTTCTTTAGATGTTTGGTAATGTTCACCAGTGAAACCATCTGGTCCTGGCTTTTCTTCATTGGGAGATTTTTGATTACAGATTCAATCTCCTTACAGTAATTGGTCTACTCAGACTTTCTATTTCTTTCTTTTTCAGTCTTGGTAGTTTGTATGTTTTTAAGAATTTTTCCATTTCATCTAGGTTGTCTAGTTTGTTGGTATATAGTTGTTCATAGTAGCCTCCTATGATTCTTCATATTTCTGTTGTATCAGCTGTAATGTCTCCTTTTTCATTTATAATTCTGTTGATTTGGGTCCTCTCTCTTTTTTCTTAGTTAGTCTAGCTAAAGGTTTGTCAATTTTTTCACTTGTCTCAATACTTTTTTCTCCTTTAATTTCTTCTTTGATCCATCGGTTGCTCAGGAGAATGTTATTTAATTTTCATGTATTTGTGAATTTTCCAGTTTTCCTCTGTTATTGATTTCTAGTTTCATTCCATTGTTGTCAGGGAAGATATTTGGTATGATTTTTTTTTTTTTTTTTGTGGGGAAGACCAGCCCTGAGCTAACATCTGTTGCTAATCCTCCCCTTTTTGCTGAGGAAGACGGGTCCTGGGCTAACATCTGTGCCCATCGTCCTCCACTTTATGTGGCACGCCGCCACGGCATGGCTGACAGGCAGTGCATTGGCAGGTGCCTGGGATCCGAACTCGCAAACCCCGGGCTGCCAAGCGCGGACTAAACCGCTGCGCCACCGGGCGGCCCCCTGTTATGATTTTAATTTTCTTGAATTTGTTAAGACTTGTCTTGTGGCCCAACATATGGTGTAGTCTAAGAAAATGTTACATGTGAGCTTGAGAAAAATGTGTATTCTGCTGTTGTCTGATAGAATGTTTTGTATATGTCTTTTAGGTCCATTTGGTTGATAGTGTTGTTCAAATCCACTATTTTCTGATTAATTATCTGAGATAATCTATCTCTTGTTGAGAATGGGGTATTAAAGTCCTCAACTCTTATTAAATTACTGTTTATTTCTCCTTTTAGTTCTGTTAGTTTTTGCTTTATGTATTTATGTGCTCAGATGTTGGGCACATAAAATTATTATTTCTTCTTGATGTATTGATCCTGTTTTCATATAGTGACCTTATTTGTCTCTTTTTACCATTTTCAGTTTGAAGTCTTATTTTGTCTGATGTAAGTATAGCTATTCATGCTTTTGTCTTGGTTACTACTTGCTTAAATTATCTTTTTTCATCCCTTTACTCTTAGTCTATGTGGGTCTTTAAGGCTAAAGTTAGTCTCTTGTAGGCAGCATATTGTTGGATCTTGTTTTTTCATCCATTTAGTCATTCTGTATCTTTGGGGAATTTTATCATCTATTTATGTTTAAAGAAATTATTGATAGGTAAGGACTTCCTATTGACCTTTTGTTAACTGTTTTCTGGTTACTTTGTAGTCCATTGCTCCTTGCTTTTTATTCTGCCGTATTGTGTTTGTGTTTTGATGTCTTTTAGTATCAGTATGCTTGGATTTCTTTATCATGTTCTTTTGTGTAATTACTACAGGATTTTCCCTTGTGGTTACCATGAGGCATACACAAAACTTATAAAAATTATAACACCTTAGTTTAAGCTGATCACAACTTCACTTCAATAGAATCCCTAAACTTGAAACTTTTACTTTTCCTCTCCTTCACATTTAGGTTATTGATGTCACAATTTACATATTTTTATATTGTGTAACTAATAAGATTATTGTAGTTATAGTTATTTTTACTATAATTGTTTTTTAAATTTTAAACTAGAATTGTGTGTGAATTACACGCCACTATGGCCCTATTGCAGAATCCAGCTTTGAGTATATATTTACCATTACCAGTGAGTTTTACACTGCCTTCTTATGTTTTTATGATGGTAATTAGGGTCCTTTTACTTCCACTCAAAGAATCCCCTTTATCATTTTTTGTAAGGTAGATCTAATCGTAGTGAATTCCCTCTGCTTTGTTTGCTCAGGAAAGTCTTTATCCCTCCTTCATTTGCAAAGGACAGCTTTGCTGGGTATAGTATTCTAGGTTGATAGTTTTTTTCTTTCAGTATTTTGAATATGTCATCCTATTCTCTTCTGGACTAAAAAGTTTCTGTTGAGAACTCTGCCAGTAGTCTTATGGGGGTTCCCTTGTATGTAACTTTTCTTCTTTTCTCTCACTGCTTTTAAAATTCTTTCTATGTCTTTGACTTTTCACAGTTTAATAATAATGTGTCTTGGTGTAACTCTATTCAGGTTCAACCTATTTGGTTGAATCTGGGCCTCTTGGATCTGAATGTTTATTTCTCTCCTCATGTTTGGGAGGTTTTCAACCATTATTGCTTTAATGCTGTTCCTTTCTCTTTCTCTTCTCCTTCAGAAATTCCCATGATGTGAATACTGTTTCTTTTGTGTCCCAAAATTTTCATAGACTTACTTCATTCTTTTTTCTTTTTGATCCTCTGACTCGATAATTTCAATTGTCCTATGTTTCAGATCACTGAGTCTTTCTTCTGCATGGTTGAGTCTGCTTTTGGAAGTCTCTATTGAATTCTTCAGTTCAATTATTGTATTTTTCAGCTCTAGGATTTCTGTTTATTTTCTTTTTCTTTTGAAGGTTTCTATTTATTTGTGAAACTTCTCATTTTGTTCATACTTCATTTTCCCAATTTTGTTTAGTTGTCTCTCTGTGTGCTCTTCTGTTTCACTAAATTTCTTTAAGAAGATTATTCTGAATTATTTTTATTGAATAAATTTGACATGTAACATTAAAGTATATAGCATGCTATTTTGACACATTTATATATTATAACATAATTGCCATTGTAGTGATATTTACCACATTACATAATTATAGTACAATATTATTGTCTATATTTATAATACTGTGCATTAGATCTCTATGGCTTTTTTTACTAGTTGTTACAAGTTTGTACCCTTAAATACTGACAATCTCCTGGTAACTACCATTTTATTCTGTGTTTCACAGGTTTGACTTTTTTAGATTCCACATGTGAGTGATACTGTACAGTACTTGTCTTATTCTGACTTATCTTGCTTAGCACAATATGTTCAAGGTCCATTCATGTAGTTGCAAATGGAAGAATATCCTCCTTTCTCATGGCTAAATAATATTCCATTATCTATGTGTACCACATCTTTTTATCCATTCATCTGTTGATGGGTATTTGCATTGTTTCCATATCTTGGCTATTGTGAATATGCAACAATAAATATGGAAGTGCATATATCACATCCAAATCCTGTTTTCATTTCCTTTGGGTATATGCCCAGAGGTGAAATTGGTTGATTGTAGGTTAGGTCTAGTTTTAATTTTTTGAGGAAATGCCATGTTGTTTTCTATAAAGGTTGGATCAATTTACATTTCCACCAACAATCTATAAGGGTTCCCTTTTCACCGCATGCTTGCTGGCACCTGTTGTCTCTTGACTTCTTGATGATAGCCATTCTAACAGGTGTGAGGTGGTATCTCAGTGTGGTTTTGATTTGCATTTCCCTGATGATTAGTGATTTGAGCATCTTTTCTTGTGCCTGTTGGCCATTTTGATGTCCTCTGGAAAAATGTCTATTAACTTCTACCAATTTTTAAGTCAGATTCTTTTTCTTTTTTTTTATTAAGTTGTATGAGTTCCTTATATATGTTGGATATTAACCTCTTATCCAAGATATGGTTTGCAAAATTTTTCTCCCATTTTGTAGGTTGTCTTTTTATTTTGTTAATTGTTTCTTTTGCTGTGCAGATGCTTTTGCGTTTGATGTAGTCTCATTTGTTGATTTTTGCTTTTGTTATTTGTGCTTTGGGCTTCATGTCCAAAAAATTTATTACCAAGACTAATATTGATGAGTTTCTTCTGCACGTTTTCTTCTAAGAGTTTTATGGTACCAGGTCTTATGTTTAGGTCTTAGATTCATTTCAAGTTAATTTTTGTGAGTGGTGTGAGATAGGAGTCCAATCTCGTTGTTCTGCATGTGTTTCTTCAGTTTTCCCAGCACCATTTGTTGAAGAGACTATCCTCATTGGGTACTCTTGGCTCCCTTGTCAAATATTAGTTGACTGTATATGCCAGGGTTTAATTCTGGGCTCTCTATTCTGTTCCACTCATTGGTGTGTCTATTTTTGTGCCTGTATCATATTGTTTTTATTATGATGGCTTTATAGTGTAGTGTGAAATTCAGAAACATGATACCTCTGGCTCTGTTCTTTTTTCTCAGGATTGCTTTGATTATTCTGGGTCTTTTATGGTTCCACACAAATTTTAGGGTTGTTTCTTCTATTTCTGTGAAGAATGCCTTGATAATTTGATGGAGATTGTGTTGAATCTGTAGATGGCTTTGGGTACTATGGCCATTTTAACAGTATTAATTCTTCTGATCCATGAACATGGGATAACTGTCCAATTGTTTGTGTCTTCTTCGATTTCTTCAGCAAAGTCTTATAGTTTTCATTGTACCAATCTTTCACTTCCTTGGTTACATTTATTCCTAAGTACTTTTTTTTGATGCTGTTGTGAATGGGATAGTTTTCTTTGTTTCTTTTTCAGATGCTTCATCATAGTGTAAAGGAATTCGACCAATTTCTGTATGTTGATTTTGTATCCTACCACTTTGCTGAAATCATTGATTAATTCCAACAGCTTTTTGACAAACTTTTTGGCATTTTCTATATATAAGATCATATCATCAGCAAATAACATTTTTACTTCTTCCTTTACTATTTGGATGCCTTTTATTTCTTTGTTTTGCCTAAGCTAGCTAGGACTTCCAGTACTATATTGAATAGGAGTTGTGAGAGTGGACATCCTTGTCTTGTTCCTGATCTTAGAGGAAATGCTTTCAATTTCTCTTCACCGAGTATAATGTTAGCTGTAGGTTTGTTGTATATGAGCTTTATTTTGTTGAGGTATTTTCCTTCTGAACCCAATCTGTTAAACTTTTTTGTCATGAAAGGATGTTGTATTTTTTCAAATGCTTTTTTTGTGTCTATTGAGATGATCATATGATTATTTTTCACTTTATTGATGTAATGTATTACATTTATTGATTTTTGTGTGTTGAAACATCCTTGCATCCCAAGGATAAATCTCACTTGGTCATAGTGTGTAAACTTTTAATGTGGTCTTGAATTTGGTTTGCTATTATTTTGTTGAGAATTTTTGCATCAATATTCAGTAGGGATATTGGTCTTTAGTTTCTTTTACTGTGATATCCTTATCTGGTTTTGGTATTAAAATAATGATAGCTTTGTAGAATAAATTTGGAAGTGTTTCCTCCTCCTCAATATTTTGGAAGAGTTTGAGGGGGATTGGTGTTAATTCTTCTTTAAATGTTTGGTAGAAATCTCCAGTGAAGCCATTGGGAGTTTTCTATGTTGGGAGTTTTTTGATTATTGATTCAATCTCTTTACTCATTATTGGTCTATTCATATTTTCTGTTTCTTTCTGATTCAGTTTTGGTAGGTTGTGTCTTTCTAGAAATGTATCTACTTCTAGCTTATGTAATTTGTTGATATATAATTGTTCATAGTAGTCTTTTATGATTCTATGTATTTCTGTAGTATCAGTTGTAATAGCTCCACTTTCATTTCTAATTTTATTTATTTGAGGCTTCTCTCTTTTTTCTTTGCCTAGGTAAAGGTTTGTCAATTTTGTTTCTTTTTGAAGAAACTGCTCTTAGTTTTGTTGATCCTTTCTATCATTTTTCTGGTCTTTATTTCATTTATTTCTGCTCTGATCTTTATTATTTCCTTCCTTCTGCTAACTACAGGCTTAATTTGTTCTTTCTCTAGTTCTTTGAGGTGCAAAGTTAGGTTGTTTATTTGAGATCTTTCTAATTTCTTAATATATGAATTTATTGCTATAAACTTTCCACTTAGAACAGCTTTTACTGCATCCCACAATATTTCATATGTTGTATTTTCATTTGTTTTGAGATAATTTTTTATTTCCCTTTTGATTTCTTCCTCGACCCTTTGGTTTAGAATTGCTTAGAAGTGTGTTGCTTAGTTCCACATATTTGTAGTACGTCTCACTTTCTTCTTCTTGATTTCTCGTTTCATACCATTGTAGTCAGAAAAGATAGTTGGTGTCATTTTAATCTTAAATTTGCTAAGATTTACTTTGTGTCCTATCATATGATCTATCCTGGAAAATGTTGCATGTGCACTTGAGAAGAATGGCACTCTTCTGCTGTTGGATGGAATGTTCTGTTTACGTCTGTTAAGCTCATTTGTTCTAACATGTGGTTCATTTCCAACATTTTATTGTTGATATTCTGTCTGAATAATCTTTCTATTGCTGATAATAGATATTAAAGTTACCTACTATTATTGTTATCTTTTTCTCACTAAGATCTATTAGTATTTGCTTAATATATTTGAGTGTGGTATTAGGACAATATGTATTTATGATTGTTATATCTCCTTGATGTAGCGACCCCTTGAATGTTATATAATAACCTTCTTTGTCTCTTATTACACTTTTTGGCTTGAAGTCTATTTTGTCTGATATTAGTATGGCTATGCCCACCATCTTTTGGTTTCTGTTTGCTTGCAATATCATCTTCCATCCTTTCACTTTGAGCCTATATGTGTCTTTAGAGCTGAAATGAGTCTTCTGTAGGCAGCATATAGTTGAGTCTCGCTGTTTTATCCATCTAACCACTCTGTGCTTTTTGATTGGTGATTCAATCCATTTACATTTAGGGAGATTATTGATATGTAAGGATTTGTTGCTACCATTTTATCTTTTGCCTTCTGGTTATTCTGTCTCTCCATTGTTTCTTTTTCCTTTTGTTTATGTCTACTTATGTAAGTGGGTGGTTTTTCATGGTGGTTCACTCAGTGTTCCCTTTTTTTATGTTTTGTGTCTCTGCTCTTGATTTTTGCTTTGTGATTATCATGAGATTTACATAGACTATCTCATGTATACAATAGTCCTTTTTCTGCTAATAACAATTTATTTTCATTCATGTTATAAAGGTGCCATCCTTTTACTCTTCCCCTTTTATATTTTATATTTTTATATTTATATTTTTTTGTCACAATTCTCTTTTTATGCGGGGATTTTATTACCAATTGTAGTAGATATAGTTATTTTTAATGACTAACTCCTTTCCTTTAACTTTTATGCTATAATTGAGTGTTTAATATACTATTCTAAAAAAGAGTTACAGTTCTCTAATTCTGACACTATATTTATCAGAGTTTTCTGTACTTTTGTCTTTTTGTTTCAGCTTGAAGAGCTACTTTCAACATTTCTTTCAAGGCAGGTCTAGTGGTAGTGAATTCCCTCAGCTATTGTTTGTCCAGGAAAACCTTTATTTATCCTTCATATTTGAAGGATATCTTTTCTAGATAGAATATTCTTGGGTCACAATTTTTATCTTTCAATACTTTGAATACATCATTCCACTCTCTCCAGGCCTATAGGTTTTCTGCTGAGAAATCTACTGATAGCCTAATGCAGATTCCTTTCTATACTGTCTTTTTTCCTCTGGTTGCCTTTAAAATTTTTTATCATTGACTTTTGACAGTTTTAATATAATGTGTCTTGGAAAAGGTGTTTTTTTGTTGAGATAATGAGGTGTTCTATTAGCTTCATGAATTTGTATATCCAGGTCCGTTAGCAGTTTGGGAAGTTCTCAGCTATTATTTCTTTAAATAAGCTCTCTGCTCCCTTCTCCCCCTCTTCTCTTGGTAGAGAAGGACTCCTTCTAACTTAGTCTGACAGTTCTCACAGAGTTTCCTCACTTTTCAGTTCTCACTCCTCTTCCACTTCAAACATTTCTATATTTCTATTCTTGAGTTTGCTTATTCTCTCTTCTATTTGCCCTATTTTAGTGCTTTCTAATGCCTTCTTTATCTCATTTATTGAGTTCTTCAGCTCCAGAATTTCTGTTGGGTTCTTTTTTAGAATTTCAATCTCTTTGATAAAGTACTCCTCTGTTCACTTTTATTCCTGAGATCATTTTATTGCCTTTCTGAGTTTTCTTGTAGCTTGTTGAATTTCTTCATAACAGCTATTTTGAATTCTTCATCTGTTAAATTGCAATATTTTGTGTCTTTGGGTTTGGCTGCTGGAAAATTATTTTCTTTTTTTTGATACTGTACTATTATGAGTTTTCATAGTGTTTCATTAAAAGTGCCTCTGCCATTGCATTTGAAGTAGCGAACACCTTTCTTATTTAGGTAAGGCTTTGTTTACTCTGATTCTAACAGTCTGACGGGTTGGTAATTAGACGCCTTCCTCTTGTTTTCCAGAAGGTGGCGCTATAGCACAAAGTTTTGGTTTCTCTTACCAGAGCTGACTTACCACTAAGTTTGGGAGCACACATTAAAAAATCTGGTGAAGAAAAAAAGGGGGGTGGCAGAGTGAGGGGAGGTGTGTGCTTAGCATTTGGGGCTTTGGGTGTGCCCACAGCTTGGTAGGGGGATCCTTGAGTGGGGGGGTGTGTCCCAGATGTCCATATGTGGTCCTCTTGCTGGAATCCTGGGACAGAGAGTAGGAAATGTGTCGCTTCAGTTCTCTTTGTCTGCCTTCTTCCCTTTCCTTTCTTTCCCCCTAGTTACTGTGATCTCTCTTCAGGAGAGAGGAATGTGTCCCTCTAGTTGCAGCACACACAGCTGGGTAGACCCTCACCCACCACCTTCATCTTCCACTTCCTCTGCCAGAAAGATTGTGCTGGCCCACTGCCACCTCTGCCATCACTGCCTCCACCTCCACTTCCTTGGCTCCACAGCCTTCTCCAGGTGCCAATCCACCCACTTTGGGGTGTACAGATGGATGGATCTCTCAGATGTCCTGGTGTGCTGTGTGGAGGCACTTTTTTGGTTATGGATATCTGATTAGTTGTAAATTGAAGGGGAGAGAAAAAAGGAATGACTCACGCTGCCATGATGCTGATGTTTATTTGTTCTAAATTCTTTGACAGTTCACAGATCTCCATTACTTTAGGATCAGTTGTTAGAGCTTTATTAGTTTCCTTTGGTGGTGTCAGATTTACCTGATTTTTTGTGGTCCTTGATTCTTTACGTTGGTATCTGCACATTTGAGTAAGTGGTCTCTTTTTCCAGACTTTGCAGAGACAAAGTTCTTCACCACAGTTCAGTTTGGGTTTCTGGACATACCTGCTGGCAACATCCTTAGGCAGGTGGGGCCTGATATTAGGGTCTATTTTTGGGTGAGACAACTGTTGAAGCTCTGAGGTCAGGGTTAGAGGAGTGTGCCACTGGCTGAGAACAGCTGGATAGGACTACTGGCTTGATTCCCTACACAAGTGAGGCTGTACAATGGACTTCATGGTTGCCCGGATTCTCTGACCAGGCTTACTAGATGGTTAGGACTGCATACTATACTCAGCAGTAGATGGGGCTATGAATTAGCTTCCCTGCTCTGTCAGGGCAGCAAGACAGTACCCGAAGTCTGCATGGCTCATTGTTTGGGGACTTGAATCAGGCAAGAGTGTGTACTAAATATCCCAGTCAGGTGAGACCACTGGTTTTGCTCTGCAGACAGGGGAAGCCATGGACTGTACTCTCTATTCAAGTGCCACTGTAAGCAGGGCCGTTGGATGGGCTATACAGCTTGCCGTATGCTCTGGTTGGGCAGGCTCAAGGCTGTATTCAGCAATAAATGTGGCTACAAATTAGTTTCCCTTCCTGGGTACAGCAGAAGAAGCAACTTCAAGGCCACTAATGCTCTTTGTTTGTGGTCTTGACTAAAGCTGACCTGTGCCCCAAGTTCCCTGGCTGAACAGGGCTACTGGCTTTGCTCTGGGGGTGATCAGCTCTGCCTGCCTACCTCTCAGCTTGTGAGTTGCTGGGTTATGTAGTTTCCAGGTGTTCTCGCCATCCCTTTCTGTCAGATAGGACTGAGGGCCAAGGTCTGCAGCAGGTGGGCCTAAGACTCCGATCCTGCCTGGGCGGGACTGGAAGGGCCCACTTCAGGCAACTCTCAAATTTTCCTGAACAGGCTTTCTGGTTGGAGGGGTTGGGAGACTTGATCCACAGTGAGTGGGGCTGTGGCTCAGCTCTTCTGTCTGGGCATGGGCAGATTAGGCTCCAGAGCCAGTGAAACTCCTCATTTGGGGACCCAAATTAGGCAGAACTGCACCCTGCTGAATTTCCAGGTCAGACTGTGCCACCAACCTGGCTCTGAGATGAGCAAAGCCACCTGTTAAAATTACTATTTCGGCTCTGCAGATAGGAGCGCAATCCACCAAGACCCAAGTGCTGGTTGTTGCAAGCCCCTCCCTCCTTCTCTGTCTCAGACTCCCAGTGGTGAGCCCTGCAGATTCCCCTGAGTTCCCTGTGAGGTGAATACAGAGTAGGGGCTGCCATAAAGTGACCCACAATGGTGGGGGAGCTGGATGTCACCCCTGGGCTCTCTCTTCCCACTGGAGAAACTGTAGACTCAGGGAAGACTTCTCGGTATGGTGCTGCACCAGCCTGGAGGAGGGACGATGCAGTCAGCATGTAGCCATTCCTGTCACCCTTCTAATGCAGTCTGTCTTGGCCTCTGTGGGGGTTCTTCAGCCTCACTCCCAAGCTCTAGGATTTTCTCAGTGGTTTCCTGTCCATGAATAGTTGTTAGTTCTTCTTCTTGTGAGGCGAAGTGAAGTCAGGAATGACCTATGTCACCATCTTGGTGACATCACTCCAATGTCTTTGATTTTAGCATTTCCCTTTGAGTTTTTTTTGGAGTTTCCATATCTCTGCTTACATTATCTAGCTATTCTTGAAGGTTGTCTACCTATCCCATTAGAGCCCTTGAGATATTAATCATAGTTACTTTAAATTGCCTGTGTGATAATTCCAAAACCTGTGTTATATGCGTCTCTTTCTGATGATTCTTTGTCTCTTCAGACAGTTTTTTTCTTGCCTTTTAGCATGTAATTTTTTTGTTGAAAGCCAAATATTATGGACTGAATGTTTGTGTTCTCCCCCAATTCATATGTTGAAATCTGAACCCCCAATGTGATGATATTAGGAAAAGGAGGGGTCTTAAGGAGGTGACTAGGTCATGTGGGTGAAGCCCTCATAAATGGGATTAGTGCCTTTATAAAAGAGACTCTGGAGAGCTCTCTCCCTCTTTTCTCCATGTTAGTATACAATGAGAAGTCAGCCATCTGCAAACAGGAAGAGGGTTCTCATCAGAACCTGAACATGCTGGTACATGATCTCAGACTTCCAGCCTCCAGAACTATGAGAGATAAATTTCTGTTGTTGATAAGCTACGTAGATTATGGTGTTTTGTTATAGTAGCCCAAACTAACTAAGACACCAAATGTGATGATTGGGTAATAAGAATTGAGATAGTGTGAGATTTTATGTTAATCTGGCTTAGACTGGCCTGTATTTATTGTATTCTGTAGCTACAGGTGCCAGAGGCTTCAAATTCCCCTAGTGTCCTTGTTTTTGTTCCGTTTGTTGACTTTGGCTTCTATAAGTACTTCTCTTTGGAGAGTCTACATCTTGCAGCAGTCTCAGCTGTAATTCACTGTTATACTGGAGCCCTGTTGGTGTAATGGGAAGTTGTGGGAGAGGGAAACCTTCTATCGTCTTATGACGAAAAATCGGTCCTTTTTCCCTGGGCTGTGACTTTCATGAGAATTTCTTCGCTCCTCCCTACCCTTTAAGTAAGACGGAAAAGCTTGAGGGGACTGGAGTGTGAGAAATGCTCTTCTCCTAGATGGTATAAATTTCCAGTAAAATCTCTTCCCTGGAGAATAAGCATTTGTTAGGGAGAATGCTCTGGGCAAATTTCACAATGATTCTTCTTCTCTCCAGCCAGAGCCAGGGGGAGATATTCTTGGATCTTTACCATAAGAACTTAGTAGATTTCCTGGAGGTAAAATGCATGAAAGTGTGAGGTCCTCCCAAGACTGTCATCCTATGAATTTCTCATACTCATGCTAGTCTACACTCAAACTCCAGCAGTTCATTAAAATTACCATTTAAGTGTTCCTACCAGTTTATCTGTCCAGTGGTGTCTGCTTTAGGTAAACTGATTTTGGCTGTAACTCTCTGGATTTCAGGGTCACTGTTTGCCTTGCAGCCTAGTTCTCTTGCCCTGGGTCCAAGAAAAGTCATTGATTTTCAGTTTGTTTAGCTTTTCCTTGTAAGGATTGGAATGATTATTTCCAAGATCTTTACAAGTTGGAAATGAAACAAATAGTCTGTCAATTATATTTTATTTAATAAAGTTTTCTTTAATTCTTAGTTAGCTATGTTTTCCATATCATAAATGTGGGTTAATCATTATCAAGGGCTTTTTTTAGACATCAGTTGAAATAATTGTCATTTATTTTCCTTTAATGTTTTTTATGATGGTTTACAT
The DNA here is from genome assembly GCA_031878705.1 of Tapirus indicus. Taxonomy (NCBI): domain Eukaryota; kingdom Metazoa; phylum Chordata; class Mammalia; order Perissodactyla; family Tapiridae; genus Tapirus; species Tapirus indicus. The sequence continues at coordinate 72,436,385 of CM062919.1, read as the reverse complement.
TGACTTTTCTGATGTTGAAAATGCATCTTTGTATTTTTGGTATGAACCCTACACGATTATGATATATTTTGTTTAATGTTGGTTGAGTTGCCTAATATCAGGAATTTTTTCTTCTACGTTCTTGGTAAAATGGGCCTATGTTTTTTTCCTTCTTTTTTGTAAATAAAATGCATCTATATTGTCCTTACCTAATTTGGAAATAGATTTTTAATAATCTTATAAACTGTGCTTGGTAGCTTTAATTTTTTTCAAATTTCTGGAATAATTATATAATTTAGGAGTTAACTGTTCCTTGAAAGTTTTGTAGAAATTTGCCCCCTTTTCATACTAAGCTGTAAGGTTTAATTGTAAGTGAAGTGGCCCAGGGACTATAGCCCTAACCCCTCACTCCTCTCACTCCTGTGAACCACAGTTTATGTAAATATCTTGGGAAATCACTTAATTAACTCCAGGAGCTGGTTTGAGAGTAACATGAAAAGCTTGCACTCTTCTTCCTAGTGGGCATTTTCCAAATATATAAAGAAACCCAGTGCCTGGTCAGGCTGCTTTGCGTGACTTGCCAAAGTCATGTGCTTTTCTGCCCAAGAACCCATGTACATTTTGTAGAACTGAAAGAGACAAAATGAATTAGAGGATTTTAATGATATATGTGAGCTATTGTGATAGGGTTTTTTCATATATATTATCTAATTTAACCTTTAAAATAACCTTTTGTAGTAGTAATTATTAGCTAGATTTTCACATGTGAGAAAATTTAAGATTTGCAAAACTCAATAATTTTGCCAAGTCTACCTGACCAGTAAGTTATGCAGCCAAGATTCAGTTACTTCTTTCTCATTCCAATGTCTGTGTTCAATGTCCATTTTTTCTATGCTATGCAGGTAAAATATCGCTAGGATAACATACAATGTTTTGCTATCTCAAACCTCTGTTTCAAATATAAGGTGACTGCTCAGATTATTTAGAAACCTTTCTTAATAACTCTGGAAGAAATAATTTTGCTCTATTCTATGTTCATACAGAACAGCACTGTCTGATAGAGCAGCTGTGTGGGCCTCTTACTGGCCGTGTGACTCAGGACAAATTCCTAATCCTTATTGTTCTTAAAGGTAAAATAGGAATAATAATGTGAATGTCTACCCATAGGCTTGTTTTGAAAATGAAATAAAATCCATGTAAAGCGTTTGGTATAGTGCCTGCATATGCAGAACATCACTCAGTAATTGGTAGGCATTATTAAATAAGAATCCATTTCAGTCCACTAAACAGAGTTCCTAGCCACTATTTTTGTGTAAATAAGTGAAACATATATCTGAACACCTTGAGTATAGGTAAATTATCATTTTGTCTTTACATCCTAACTGCAGAGCACACAATTTGGCAGAAGATAGGGAACCAACATATAGGTGGGTTGCATATGCATGTAATGTAATAAAGTTACCAGAATTGTTCTATTCAGGAATACTCAAATTGGCCTTAATTTTAAAAAAAGGAAAGTTCTTTAAAGTGTAGATAATTCTTCTGAATGACTACAACCCTATTAATTTTAAATCTTATATTCCATTGTTATTTTACCTGGCCCAAAGCACGGAGGAGTTCTTTCAACATCAGAACTTTCAGTGGAAAATTGAGACTCTATTATTACTAATCTAAGCTTTAAGGCTCTCACGCACACATTGAGAGAAAGCTTAATGCGGAGTAATTTATAAGCTGCTGCCTCATTAACGTATTATTGGAGAAATAGGATTGGAACACCCTGATTCTTTACATTACAATAATAAAAACAAAATAGCAAGGACTTTGGCTATTTGCATTTATTCCTGTCCTCTATATGATATACTTCTCAAATGTTAAGCATGTGGTGTTTTTCTGCCATCTCGGTTTGTCAGCTAAGTACAGCATCAATACTCTGTTACCAATACCAGTAAGAGGCAATGGTTTCTGTACATCATAATGCACTAGTAATGAAAGTCAATAAATTTTTGACATTTCAGCAAGCATTCCAATAAATTTTTTTTAATAGATAAAGAAGTGGTACAGCACAGGAAGCATTTTTTTGTATGTGTGAAACAAAACATGGTGAAAAAATAAATAGCTCTGTGAAAGCTTGAAACATTTGTTCTCAAACATGTGGTAAACTCAGCGTGTTTGGACATGACTGTATCTTCAGTGAGATAAACATCAGTAAAACGTGATATAGCAGCCTAAGAACCTGACACTAAAGACAAAATTTCCTTTAAAAATTTTTTTTAAGAATCCAAGGATTTCAAAGTTTTTGTGTAAATTCATCCATCAAAACAATGTTCGGATCATGGAATCATAAAAAAGTTCAGTGAAGAATCTGAAAATTACAGCAATTATAGAATTTCTAATGATAGTTGGCTGGGGATTTCTCTCAGAGGAAGTGTTGTTTTCATCATCATCATCAGTGCGCATGGGTTAATAGACTGGGACAAAGCCAAGAACCACAAGGAATTCCATCTAATTGGAAAGGCCAAGGATTGATTGATTACTTGATTGATGAAACACCTAAGTAGCTCCAATTCTGTGACAAGCACCACTTTCAGTGTTCTGTAGATATTAACTTATTTAATCCTCATGAAAACCATATGAAGTGAGTCCTATTATTATCCCATTCATCAGATAGAAAAACTGAGGTATAAATTGCCCCAAGCGTACACAGCAAGAAACTGTCAGGTCTGAGGTTTAAACTCAGACATTAAGCTACCTTCAACTACTCTATTCACAGAATACTTTCAGTCTCATTTGTCCAACACATGTTAGAACTAGAAGAGGTGGATATGATACTGGTTTAAGGGCACATTGTTTGACTAGATCTTAATTCTTCAATTTATTTCCTTGCTTTTAAGTACAAGGATATAAATCTCTTCTCTCTTGACCATTTTCCCAAGTGCCTTATATTTCATCAAATATCTTGGGGAAGTGTTTGATCACCTCCTTCAGTTGAGCAGTTCAAAAATATGAACATTGGAACCTATATTCCTAATTCCTTCCTAAGAAGTGTTTTTACAATCTTCTTTGAAAGATGAGTATAAGCATCTTTGGGACGAAACCAAATTGCATATTTCCAATGACTCCAATTTTATGTTTAATGCAATAGCTTGATTGCCTTGATTTATGTAATGGGCTTATCTGTCATGTGAATGAGTTGACATGAACGGCTGTATTGGTTCCTGGGCTTCATTGTGAAAGATTCCTCTGGAAACCCCTACATTCAGCCTTTGTTTCTGAAAGTAGTGATTGATGTAACTCTCATTGAATCATCAGATGTCGGTTTGTCTCAGTTGATCTACAAATATTCTGCATCAGCTTCTTGTGTTCTATTAATCCTTTGGATTGATTTTCTGACTTTATATTATGATTCAGGTAGATATTAAACTATTTCTTTAATTTCAACAACATGTCATGATATAATCTCACTAGCCAATGTCTATTCATAGGTGATTATAATTGCCAGGTCTTCACTTTAGTTTCCGAATACAAGGCAATCCTTTAAGATAGTTAAAAATCTTTAAATTCACAGTTTTTAACAATATGGAAATCTCTGCAGATCAGCCATATTTTGTCAATAAATATTCTCATGTTAGAACTTGAATACAAAACAATGATTATATGTACTGAGATGGTGCTACAATTTTATCAAGTTTATTTGTCTTAAGTGATATTGGGGTCTAGAAACTGTCAGTGCACACTTTTGAGCCATCTGTTCTGTTTGTGTGAGGATAAAACTCTTACCATCCTCTGACCTAATGAATCCAGCTTAGACTTTTTAAAATCAGCCATTTTGTTGAAACTTGGTTCAAGCTCAGATTTCTGGGGTGTGGTCATATTTCACTATGCACCTGAATTCAAGACTGGGCTTGTATGTATATTCCCCTTTCTGTCCAGCTCTCCTTTAATAGCAAATATATAATGCAGAGTCCAAACTGTAGTGTAAGAGATAAAAATTCCTTCAACATGATTTTCTAGTTAAAAGTTAACCTTTATTTAAATATTTCCTCTTTCATGTATAAGAACCCATGAAGGGAAAAACAAACAAAATTAACCCAAACCTTAGCAGTGGATCACAGCATGCAAAGGCATCTTCTAACATCATTTTGTTTTGTTTTTGTTTTTTTATTTTGGTCATATGATTACTAGTGTTTTATAAGTAATGCTCTTAAATGGAGCAATATGCTTTCCTATAGTGAAATTCTGAGTGGACACCTACAGTTGAGACTAAACCAAGCACTACACTGGGCTAAATTATTATCTCAAATTAACTTTCTGTATAAAGCTTGGTTCTACTTTTGATAGTCATCTTCTGAAATGTGACTTGATTGTTAAATCTTCCTTGAATCATGATATTCACTTATGGTACTTCTGTACATTTAATACTGTGATGCCTATTCTACTGGTTACATTTCTACAAATGTCAAAGCATTTGTTATATTAGAGAAATAAGAACTATAAAATGGAATGAGATGTGTAAGAGCCATTTAAAATAAGATTAAAAATGAAAATATTTGAAAGACTGTATAAATAATAAGCACTATCTACATCAATATTCCATTTTTAATATTTTAAATGGTTTTACAATTGAAATTTTAAAGAGAGATATCTGCATAATTCATCCACAAGAAAGTGCTGATTGATTATAATCATAACCAAAGGGTTTGTAAATGATTACCAGGAGAATCTAGAAGTAGAGTTTATGAGTTCTCATCAAGTCTTCAAAATAACCCCTAAAATTTAATACCTTCAGTAATTTAATAAAAATAAATCAATACAGTGCTTCTTGACATTCTTTAAGAAAATAGAGTTCGGAATCAAAGAGAAACTTTTCCTGTGGTCAGGAAAATGGATTGAGTCTTAAACCATAAGGCCATATTACATATAAATTATGAAATATATCATACTGGTTCATTTCAGCCTTTTGAAATCACATTATATAAAAGTATACAACTGAGGAACACCATTTACTCTGAAGTTTGAGGCTATAGAGAACACCCGACGTGTTTAAACAAAATGTTTGGGTAAGCTTTCAAGTCACTGCAATAGCATTTTAAATGTGTGTTCTTCCCTACTAGCTGGTGTGGATGTCAAATGCACTGTTTCAAATGTTGGGGTAGCCATACCGAGTCCTCCATCTTCCAGCCATTTTAGAAAACTCCAAGTGTGTGTGTGTGTGTGTGTGTGTGTGTGTGTGTGTGTGTGAGAGAGAGAGAGAGAGAGAGACAGAGAGAGACAGAGAGAGACAGACAGACAGACAGAGACAGACAGAGAAGAGAGAATTCAGAAGAATTTTGTATTTTTTGTGTTGTTACAGAACATGTAGAATCAATGAACAGGGTTTCACAAATTATAAAGTCAGAACATTGTAAGATATATTGTGACCAGTTGTGAAAAATGGAGATAAAGAGTATAGCCCAGAATGAAAATTCCACCTATGTATTGAAATGAAATGATAGCATCATATTCCCCTAATGGTTCCTTGGATTATTGCACTTTATTACTGTATATCAGAAATTAAGAAAAGCCCAGTGGCAAAGGAAGTGGAAATAGAAGTCATGTCAACTGGCTGATGTATTAAGTGGCTGGTGTGCCTCTTTGCAATCATCACAACTCTCAAGAACCTAGAAGTAAATCACACTGCTTTATGCCCAGTGTGAATACATGTGTGAACCAAGACAGGTTCAGAACAAATTAACGTCATAATGAAAGCAGTCAGGCAGCACACAACATATTTGTTGTTTTAAAATTTATTTTGCAGAGGAATTATGCATATTTTTCTAATAGCCATGCTTAAGTGTATCAATCTTTTCTCAGAATATTAGTCAAATGGTAAAATTGCCATTAAATAAAATCACTGTCCTTATTGGGAAATTAAGAGCCCCAAAGGAAATTCTACTATGGCATTTAATATTACTAAAATTGTTTCCAGAGTAATTTGCTATTTATTATCTTTCTCACTAAATTTTTAGTTTTAGAGAATAGAAAGTATTGTTACAAATGTTGATAATCTTAGACCCATATATATTAGAATACATCAAATAGTTTTTTCCCCCTAAAAATAGGTCTAGCTAAGTTGATATTTCAAATTCTCTTGCATTCCTGAAAATAAGACTTTGGAAGGGACTATTCAGAGTAGGATTATATCTTATTCAGATGTTATTTACGTATATATGATTAACTACAAAATATATTTTATTTAAAAATTTAGGACAAATTTGTATTTCCCATCTAATTTCAACTGCTTCTGAATATTTAAAAAACTTTAAATCAGCTGTAATTTTTGCCCCTTAGATAGAAATATCTAAACTAATTTTGTAAAGATTTTTTTTAAGGTATATAAGGCAACACAAACATATCAAATTCAATTCAATGATGTCTATGCCAATATCCTCAGAAAGTGAAGAAAAGAAAGAAGATAATCTGATAACTAGGTTATTTTTTCATCTGCTGTATGTTTTGCTTATGTTAGACACTTTATTGGCTTTCTACCTTAAAAAATATAACATGAATTATTTCTCAGTATTTTCCCCAAATGCTTTCAAGGAAAGGAAATTAGGATGTTAGATTTTCTAGGAGGTAACTTTGAAATACAATAGTGCTTTCCTCTCAGGACTCTATATTTATTGATCTAAACATCAATAATTGTTCTAAAAATGCTTTTGAATGAGTAATATTCTAGTTTGCTAAAGTAGATTGTTGCTCAGATTTTCTTCCCCAGTAATATGAATGGAATTTAAGAGTAAAGGAGATTGAGGCAGCACATATTGCTTGAGCCACTCTGCCTCTTTGGGGGAGAGCTTACTCTGGAGGTAAGCATAGTGTAAATGGAAAGATCAAGGATTGTGGAATCCAGTTTAGTTAAACATACATGTGGTGTGTCCTTGGTAAATTACCTAACCATTCTGATCTCATCTATGAAATGAGTAAAACAACAGCAAACTTACTAGGTTGTTGTAAGCTGAAAATGAATGCTATGGACTGGATGTTTGTGTCCCCCCAAATTCATATGTTGAAGCCCTCACCCCAATGTGATGGTATTTGGAGGTGGGGCCTTTGGGAAGTAATTAAGTTTAGATGAGGTCATGAGGTGGGGTCCTATGATGGGATTAGTGACCTTATAAGAAGAGGAACAAACCACAGCCTATTTACTTTCTGCTGTGTGAGAACACAGCAAGAAGGACACAGCTGTTGGCAAGCCAGGAACCTTGCCAGCACCTTGATCTTGGAAGACTTCCCAGCTTCCAGAACTGTGGGAAATAAATCTCTACTGCTTAAGCCACCCAGTCTATGGTATTGGATATAGTAAGCAACCTGAGCTTACTAAAGCACTGAAGTAATGTTTAGAAAGGATGATAAGATACAGAAAGCCCCATTTCTTGAATTTTGTGTTCAGGAAGAAAAATGTTTGTCAGATTAAACTGGTGAAGTTAATGAGGCTGTACTGAAAGTTCTTTAGAAAGAACCATGATATCCCACATTCCAGATCACTTACTCAAATGGAAGGAACCACTCTATTAATCAAGAATTTTTATTGTCACAATTTTTGTGGGAAATTCTTCAGGTCTAAAATAGGGTGGACTGCCTTCATTCTTTCTTTTCCATAGATAATACACCTGGAAAGTGATACCTTTGACTTTTGTTTTTGGGCTACACCACTTGGAACTACAATTAGCTTCCGAGTGAGATCAAATTTATTGTAAATAAATAGTTCATGGATATATTTGTGGTTCTGACTATCGGTGAAAGAACTTGGCACAGATTAAGATTTGAAAAACAAAAATTTGGCAATGATAATGTATGTTGTTAGAGAAGTGGGCTCCGTTGGTTGGTTGGTTGATGGCTGACTGTTTGCTTTTATACTACTGTGCAATTCAGCTTTTTATAAGAACCACATTGGTTTATATTTTCCATCATCCCTTCCATGTGTTCTGATATAGCTGAGAGTCACCATGACAAAGTTAGCACATGGGAAAGGAACAAGAAAAAAATGTTTGAATTCCAGGAGGAGTAAATTCCCAAAGAATATTAATGTGTGACTGAACTATTTCTTGTACAAAAAAAATTGGGGGCCAGCCCATGGCCTAGTGGTTAAGTTCGGTGTGCTCCATTTCAGCAGCCTAGGTTCAGTTCCCAGGTACAGACCTACACCACTTGTTGACAGCCATGTGGTGGTGGTGACCCACATACAAAATAGAGGAAGATTGGCACAGATGTAAGTTCAGGGTGAATCTTCTTCAGCAAAAATAAATAAATAAAATACATAAAAACACCTGATAATAATGCCTTAACAGAATCAAGTCCCAGAATGCAATCAAAATCCTAGTATAAATGAGTCAGTGCTGCATTTAAACAGATATATCATCACGGGAAAAGCCTATGGCCAGTGGGACTGTGATTCAATCATATGGAAGGCAATCAAAGACTGCACCTTTACAGTCATCCCCCTTTCTTTTTTCCACTTTGATCTACACGTGGTTCAACAGTATTGTAAGGGCTTTTTTGAAGCACTTCCTACTTCTAGAGATATTCAGGATGTAAAATTCTGAAAGTGATCAAAGTGGGACAAATAAGATTATACTCAGTATTCTGAGTTACCCAATGCACTGGGTTACTACCACTTCTTGATAATGAGAAAGATGATAATGAAGGTAGATAATGAATTTGGAGAAACAGTACTGGCCATTCAATAAACTGCTTCTACTGTTCCATCAACAACTACATTACTAAAAAAGTTCTTGGGAGGACTAGTGTAATGTGTTCCTTTATCTTGGGGATATGGTCCTTAAATATATGAGAATTTAAAAGAACAACTATTTTTGGGGAGGTATTATCTCTATTAAACACACAATGCAAAGAAAACAAAAAATATATGAAATTTCCTTTGAATTCAGTGAATTCCTTTGAATTCAATAACACTCGGAAAATAACAACGATGGGCTAGGATTAAATCTTGGGAAATATAAGATACAAAAAACACAGGCCATAAACCCAGATTAGTCGTGAAAATCTTTGTAAACATTTAAGTTAGGTAAGTATGGGCATGTCTGCAAATGTGTAATATTGCCTAGAGGCTTGCTATTTTATTTATATCTCCACGAATAAAGAACAAAAACAGCTTGAGTAACACGTGGCTCTAGGTTCTGACCCTGAGCATATCGACACTGGTACATCCACACTGTTAGCATCGTGGACACAGTTTCATTTGCACAAAGACTATGGTGCTCCAAAGAAGCAAAAATAGTTTGCGAGATAATTCATAACTTTGCTGTGACTCTGTTAGCAGATAAAATTATTTGAAAAGAATCTCAGAGTTCATAGAAATACAGTTGCATGTTCCAATAATTACAAAAATGGGAACAGTTTATTTCAGGTGGAAACAGCTTTTCCTCAAGGAATATCTCTTCTTAAGTGTCCTTTAAAACATATTCTAGATTCAGAAGAGACAATTTGCAGCAGAAATTTTACAGGGTTACTTAGGCTTAGCTACACATACACATGCACAGAAGAAAGAGGGAGGGAAAGAGAAGACGACGGCTTCCATCAGAAAAACAAGCACTTTTTCCCCCTGGTGTCATGTCTTTGGATATGTACCGCCTTGGAGAAATGTATAAATCATTTGTATACATGGAACTGTCTTAGAAAACTAGAGATTTTAGTACAAAGAAATCAATTTGCTGAAAGAATGCCCACATGCCATGGTTGTGAGTTACTATATATACACAAGAGGAACTGACAGAGGACCTCTGTTTACAGTTACTGATGTACATTAGCATAGTGGGCTTACAACTTCTCCAGGCCTGAGTTACACTTAGTATTACAAATAATATTATAACAATGCTGAAAATACGGATACAAAACAGCTTTAAGATGATATTTCTAAAAAATACCCCTCCTTTTAAAATTGAACTGTTTAAACCAGGTTTTCTTTTTGAATGTTTCAGCTTTAAAAAAGATTTTTCAAGAAAATACTAGTGTTTAAAACATCTCTTAAAATGTCTATTAAATGACAGATTTTCTTAAATAGATTATTTTTTTTACAAAGTGTAATTCAAAAGTCTATCTTCCAGGAAAACAAAACTATAAACTGCAAAGGTCCAAATCAAAAACATTATTTGTGATACATAGTTCTTCCATATCCTGGGAAAAAAATCCTTGATTATTTTATCATGCTGATTTATTTACAAACTTCAAATACTCTAGCAACACACACCAACTTTCACAACAAATGAAGCTGAATTCCACAATTAATCATAATTTTTCTGTCCTTTCTTAAATATTGCCCAGCCCAAAATGTGTATCTTCATGAATATTATAGCTTCTAGAGTATAGTGGGAATTTTAGATAGCAGTCTCATTAAGCCAAGCAATTTGCAGTGTATATTGTTCTCTTTTGGCAGAATTATAAACATACCAATAAGAAAATATTTGGCAAACATTTGTCTCGATGCACATATGTCTTCCTTTGGAAAACCAAAATTACAAGTACACCATGTTCACTAAACTCTTTACTCTTACCAATTCTAATCAAAGTTTGCAAATTGGTCGAAGTTTAATAGTTAAAGCTAGGGGTGGGGGAATCTAATGGCTTTTCCCCAAAGCATAGAGCTCAAATCCATTTTTGTATTAGGAGACGCCTTTTACACATAGCTTTAATTTAAGCAGGTTAGTTAGATGCCATGCTAAAACTGCGATCTCAATTTCCCTTTATTCTTTTCATTTGTACATGCTGATGGATTCCGTCTGTTAGAGAATGCAAGGGAAGCAGATCATGCAGTAGGTATGACAATTTCAATTTGCATGGACTATGCCTAATGTGGATACAGTTACTAGCTTCTTTCTTTGTATAAAAAACAGGAGGCCCTGATTCCTACTGGTTGTTTTAAAATTTATTTACTTATTTATTTCTACAGCTACAGACGGCTCCTTTATTAATTAAACATAAAGGAGTTATTTTATTTAGGTTTATTGATCTATCTTATGTGCACTTAAGTGTAGAACATATTAGGCCTTGTTTGTTAAAGAGAAATATTTGCAATCAAATGAGTTTTAAATATTCCTGTTAGAGATGTCTAAGATCAAATTGTAAGAGTTCACATACATTTTACTTTTTCTTCTAAATCTAGATGACTGAATAGTCAGAGTAGTGTATATTGGGCTACCAAAAAATTCACTTTCTGTTCCTCTATTCATCATGTAAGGTCATCAATATGGGTTGATGTATACAGAGCGAAAATTGAACACATTAAAAAAAGTGAAAAATTTAAAAATACAAGGAAAGTGAAGTAAAATAATTTTCTTAGAATGTTCCATCTCTCAAATTATAAAAAAAATATGCTGATATTGCCATGATAATGACTCAAAGAGCATAGAATGTCATGCTTTAGGCATCATTTGACAAAATGCAGCCAACTTTACCACCTCACTGTGTTATGTCATAGTACTTCAACATCAATAGCAAAAACTAAAAGCAAAATTTTTCAAAGATCAGAGCTGTCATTCTCTATTTGGCTAGCAATTACTCAGTCTGAAATCCTTTGTTAACTAGTGTGAACTAAACATTTAGAGGATAAAAGAAACAGCCTTTTCCCCCTTAATAGTATGGCAAGATAAGCTTGAATGTATGTAATAGAGAGACAAATGAATCTCTAGGTTACATGCAAGCAAGCTTCATTCTTCAAATAAATACACCACCAAATATAAGACTTTAAAATCCCTCTTTTCTTCTCCTTCTATTAACTATGTAATTTAAAATTCTTTACGACTTCTTCAGCTATTTATTCCTCACATCTATTTTCACAGTAACACCATTAAGTGAACAGAGCGCTATCTGATATTACCTTCTGAAACTTCAATGCGTATCAGTGACTGATCAAGATAAAAGATAAATAAATTATGGACTATATAAACCAGCAAGATGGTCCCATTTATTATACATCCATATAATAAAGTCTTCAAGGCTATTAAACCTAATTCAATTAACATGCTTGAACCTTCATTCTAACAAAAAAGTGCACAATTCTTTGTTTATAACTAAAAATAAAAGTAACATGAGTACGTGACAATTTAAATATGAGCTATGCACGAGAAACACTAACCATCTTTATCTTACCTAGAGACAGGAGTAGGGTGATTTAATTACCCATCCTGCTGGCCTAGAGTCTGCAGCTCAGTGGTGTGTAAATTGTGATGGAGAAAAACATTCTTCCTGCTGTACATGTGTAAAGAGATCGGCCCCCTCGGTGGCTGCCCGAACCTGCCTGTAAAGGTCGAATGCTGTCGGGCCACAGCAGCTTGGTCCTTTGGTTTCTCTGAGAACGCGGAGAGCCCTTCAGTCTTAGCTGTTGGCTTCAGAGAGTTCTGCCCTACAGTGGCGCGTAAGTTCTGGGTGACCTCTGACGTGAGGGTTTCGTAAGTTCCTCTTGAGTGTTTGATGACTTCCACTAGTTCCTTGTCCTTCAGGAAATTACTTAAACATAGACTTGATAGTTGGCAGGCCTTGCTTTTGTAGGGGCTTGTCTGGTCAGCTGCAGAGAACCTAAAACGGTCCTCGGTGGGAGTATGCATTGCTTTTCTGTCCCTTGTGCTGAGACTTTGGGTCACAATTCGATTTCGATATGTAGCCTATGGCAAGGACACAGAAAGAAAAGACGTCTTTTAAAAATACGTTCATAGCATACTTAGAAGACAGAGTGGTATTTTCACGTTTGTGTGCAAAATCCTAAATTTTCAATGAGGCTTAAAAAAACCAATAGAAGTCTCCAGGACTAAACTTCCCAGTGCAATACTACAACAAATAATGGTTAAATGGGTAATTTACTCTAAAAGGCATTTTTAGAAGATGTTTTTTAGAGCAGTTTTAGGTTTATAAAAACATTGAGAGGAAGGTACAGAGTTTTCTCATTTACCCTCTGCCCCAACACATGCATAACCTCCCCCATTATCAACCTCGCTCACCAGAAGCGTACATTTTTTACCAAGGATGAACCTACATTGATGCATAATCATCACTCAAAGTCCATAGTTTACCTTAGGCTTCACTCTTGGAGTTGTGCATTCTATGGGTTCGAACAAATTTATAATGGCATTTGTCCATTATTATAATATCATACAGAGCATTTTCAGTGCCCTAAAAATCCCTTTTGCTCTGCCTATTTATTTTTCCCCTCCACCTCCTATCCCTGGCAGCCACTGATCATTTTACTATCTCCATAGTATTGCCTTGTCCAGAATGTTGTATAGTCGGAATCATACAATATGTAGCCTTTTCCAATTGGCTTCTTTCACTTAGTAATATGCATTTAAGTTTCCTTCAAGTCTTTTCATGACTTAATAGCTTATTTCTTTTTAGTGTTGAACTAAAAGGCATTTTGAAATTTACATAATTTCCAAATTTTGAATTCTATAGTTTCATGAGAATACAGATTATTAATAAGTAATGAACATCCATATACGAGGCTATTCATTTTTTGTTGGGTTTAATATGCTGCGTTTACTTAAGTATATGCTCAGAGAGTTTTGGAATTATCAACATCATGATTTGTGTCAGCAAAGTGGTAACCTAGACATTTAAGGAACTAAGAACAAAGTCACTACAATGATCTAAGGAGAACAAAAGGGCACTTAGAAGAAATTTCAGCTCGTGTTTCATTTAGACTTTTGGATGCGCTTTATTAATCAAAATCAGGTTCATAAGTATATGCCATTTTCTTTCTCACAAGAAGTTATACTCTATTGATAGAAACAATACATAGCTCACTAAATCATGGTGTGGAGGAAGCAATGATGACAAGCTGGCACCAGAATTCCTCTTGAAGAGAGCACTGTTTTGGTTTAGAAAAATACATTGAGATAGTAGCTGGCTTATTGCTCTGGTTACAAAAAAGAAAAATGAAGGATTGATTGTTGCTCTAAAGAAGGAAGAGAAAAGGGAAGGGAAAGAGAGAAGGGAGAAGAGAGTAGAGCACATGGCGTAGGCTGATACACAATACGCTGAAGGAGCCAGTGACAATTTCTGTTGTACTCAACATCTAAATGGTATAAATTTTAAATACCCATGTTTTCATTATTCCCTAGAAAACCATTTCTCCAGATCTGATCTCTTCTTTAGCCCCAATTTGCTTATCTAGCCATCATCACTTTGATTAATATCACTAATTTGACATAAAACAAAACCAAAAAGCAAACAATTTTGACTCTGAAACCTATTCTTCCCCAAATATCCTCCTTCTCAATAAGTGGCACTGCTATCAGCCAACACCTGGAAATTATCTCTGCTTTCTCCCTTTTCCTCATACCCTTTAAATCAAGCCCTTGCTGATGTTCAGCAAGAATGCAACCTCAAGTTTTCCACTCAGACATCCGCTCTATCCTCCTGACCCAATTCTCTGGCACATATTAAGCATATAATAAATATTTGCTGAGTAAAGTTTATCTGCTTGAGATAATAATATATAATATTTATTGACTGTGTATCATATGCCAAGCATTCTTCTAATGCCTTTATATATTTAATCCTCACAAGAGTCTTTTGAAGTAGCTTTTACTATTCCCACCATACAGACTGGAAAACTAAAGCACAGTGAGTTTGTATCCTACAGATGGTGTAGGGTAGACAGTCTGCTTGATTAACCACCAGTTCATTCTGCCTCCCAGTATTCCCTTTGGAATATTTCTAAAATGTATTACATTTTTCTAAAGTAAATTACATGCAGAACAATACTATAATTTAAATTGATGCTTCAATTATCATTACTGAGATGAATCTCCCCAATTTTCTGTAAAACTAAGGCCTATTAGGTGATATCTTTAAGGTGTCCTTATACTCATTGATTTCAGATTGAGGCATTTTGCTAACTGTGCCTTTTCTTTCTTTTTTTTCAAATTGTCTTAATGTTTGCAGCAAACTGCCATTCTAGTTTTTACTATGTGCTTACTTATAGCAGACTCTCTCTCTGACTTCTAATTGGCGATTTTAACTCTTCCATAGATTTGGAGTAGAGATAGTTAGACTGCTTACCTGGTGTATAAAGGAAGCATTATATGACTTACCAGAAGATGTTTTAGGGACTTTCTTGGGTAATGGAATATATTATTTTGATTCAATTTTCATTGTTCAAGAACTTTTCTGGTTTATTTCTTCTTGGCTCTTTTCCAATACTCTAGGTATTTGGACGTACTTAGAAGTGTGAGCTTTTATTTTCTCTTCATCTTTGTGACTTCTGTAAGATGCCTACTTAACTGTTAAATGGGTTACTGATGGATCCTCAAATCAACACTTTGCTTAATATCTGCACCCAATGTTACACATCATGGGTGGTATTTGTGAAATATTGTGAGAAAAAAATGTGTCTTGGGGGGCCGGCCCTGTGGCCTAGTGGTTAAGTTAGGCACACTACACTTCGCTGGGCTAGGTTTGGTTCTGGGGCACTGATCTACACCACTCGTTGGTGGCCATGCTGTGGCAGCAACCCACATATAAAATAGAGGAAGACTGGCACAGATGTTAGCTCAGGGCTAATCTTCCTCAGCAAAAAAAAAATAAAATAAAAATGTGTTTCAGGACAAAAGAAATATTTGTAAATTGATCATGATAATTAACAATGGTAATGTTTCTTTTTCATTTCTATTTCTATACGTGCTGCCTAGGAAAGTAGAGGAGGTGGGTGGAGACTTCATTTCCATCAGTATATCATTACATTTAGGGAAATGTTCATCATTTTCTTTCTGTGATCATTTTAACCCTCCTGGAATATTACATTAAATTGAATATACAGTTTTAATAAAGACACATTGAAAGGGATCAAATAACTCAATCCCACAGGCAGCCTCAGTGTTCCTTCTCTGGTATAACAGCTGATACCTACAAGGTACATGTGGATCTACCATAAAAAGAAACAAAATGAAGGATGTCACTCTCAATTTTTAAAGAAAAATGCATATTTACATCATCCATTCCTATTTGTTCAGCATAGTCAGCTTTTGACATCTTAGACTTTTTACTTCTTTTTTTTCTTTTAGTTTTATGTGATTTTCACCATTAAGTCCGGGGCTTAGAGTGTACATGGGAGATTGCATAGCACAGGGGCTAATGGCATGGATTTGGGGTCAGACATACATGGATTCATTTATTCATTTAATAAATATTTATTGACCACTACTGAGGGCAAGGTGCTGCATTACATGATGAGAAACAGTGCTCTTCATAAAGAACTGGCTCCTGTCTTCAGGCAGCTTAAAGTCTAATAGGAGAACTAACCAGAATCAGACACTTTCTAGCTAAGTGACCATGGCAAGTTACTTACCCATCCTAAGTCTCCAACTTCCTCATCTCTGAAAGGAAGATTTGTATTCATACCTGTATCTACATACAGGATTACTAAGATTCAATGAACTACTGTGTGTAAAATATCCAATATTATACCTGGAACATAGTTATCTTAATGACAGGAACAATAATAATAATTACAGTAACAAAATAAAGTGACCAATAGACCTGGAAATTACTTTGATAGATGTTCATTTCATCCTTTAGCAATTAAATCACTTTGAACACTTCTATCTTGACTTAAAAAAGCAAAGTAACTTATTTCAGAATATTCTGGTAATTTCACATTTATTGTTGTTTGGTTCCCCAAAACAGACTCTAAGACAAATATTTGAGACAATAAACAAAAAGCTTATTGGAGAGTATTCTCAAGGCAACATCTGTGGAGAAATGAAAAAAGCAGAGTCTGGCAGAGGGAGAAGTTAAACTCGATGCAATAACACTGTCTCAGGTGATCACACACGGAGATCTGAAGCTGGGATGACTCTTCGCAGTTGTCCCCAGTTTGGCAAGTGGTTGGGAGTCTTATACTCTTGCATCAATGAGGTATTGGACATTGGCAGCTTCCAGGAAAAGGGCTGTAATCTTGAGTGAGTAGGCTTTTTTCTTTTTTTGGAGAGGAACTTACTTGAATGTTGTCAGCTGCCAACATTTTCCGAACTGGGGGAATGAAGGCTTTAGTCATGAAATGTGTGTGTGTGTGTGTTTGGGGTGGAGGGAGGGAGAACCAAGAAGCACACCACAGCATCCACTACATTCATTATCCTATTTATGCATTTAATATATTATGGGACAATTTGGCATGATGAAAAGAACATTGAACCTTGAGCCAAAGACTCTAATCTTGACTGTGCTGCTATCAAACTGTGTGATCTTGGATGAATAAATTAATTTTTCTGGGCTTCAGTTTCTGACCCTATTGAAAGAGATGACGAAAATAGAAGATAAAAATTAAATCTTTAAGAACTCTTAACATTCATTCAATTCCGTTCCAGTTCTAAAATTCTATATTTAGAATACATATTTTATTCTACATGTTTTGGAACATGTTAAGACAAACATAGGAAAGATCCCCTTGATTCAAAATATAAAAAGATATTTTGGCCATATGTATTTGGTTGCCCTGGCCCAGAGGGAAATAAATATTTTCCTCATCATGTTGCTAATTGATGTTAACTCCTTCTGAATCTCTTGGGATCACATCTCTAAAGGGAATTTTCAGTGCATATGCCTAGCCACATCTTTCTCAAAACTGGAATTAAATTTCCCCCAGTTCATATAATTATGTTAGTTTATAGACAATTTAGTTGTCAAACAGCTATTTTATTACCTATACTTAGAGTTCTTGAAAGAGAATGAATGGATGGCAAATTTAGTGATTAATCAGCCAAGTGTGAAGATTATAATAAAATCAGTTCTTTATTTCCCTGTAATTTTTTTTCTCTCATTTTTTTCACTGGAGCATATAGTCTGCATTTCACTGAATCCAAGATAACTGATTTTAAAACACATTATTATATACCACTAAGAAAATAAAAAACAAATGAAAAACACGATGCTAATTAAAAACAAACAAAGAAAAACCACATTCCATTGCCTTATTAGGATCTGGGTCACCCACTAATCAGTCACACCAGCCTCTCCCGACAATTTCTTCTGTCTTCAGTTCCCTTTCTTAGGTTTGATAGCCAGTCCTTTTGCATTTATCTCAATGATACAGCTTCATTTACATGTGGGTATATTCCCTCTTTAGATTTCATAAAGCATTTGGTTTTTAATTTAGAAGAGAGTATGGATTTGAAAGCAATCCAATTACAGATTTTTTTTTTTTTTTACTAATATCAAAGTTAGACCCTGTTTCTTTCTTTCCTTGGCTTTCTGTATAAAAAATAACTTTTGTTATAATACCAAATCATAGTGAAAGCTTTTGAAAATATTCTTACATGGTAACTCAACACTCGTACTACCAACATTGCATATAACTCAGTTGAAGAAAGGACAATATGAAGCTATGATAAAATCCACACATGTTTAGCAATGTAAACTCTGTTACAACCACAGCTTGGCTGAAAGCATTGATTGTAAGATTCATCCTGATTTTAGGGGTTTTATTACATTAAAAATTGTCTCATAATTGATACAAAATAGAAATACAGTCATCATGCCAATATGCGCAGCCCAATTTTCATTAAGGCAGGATGACATGATGATAGAATTAATGGGGGAGAGGGGCAATATTTCAATCACTGAGTAATGAGTTTTTTTCTGAAGTTTTCCTTTTTTGTGTGAACTATATTGATTGTTGCCAAAAACGTTCCCAGGCAACAACTTCATATGATCCTTTCTTGAGTAGATTAGAACTTAGTACATGATTGATTATTTGATTTTATTTTAAAATATATTTTTCCGCAATTGTTCTCCACTTAACAAAAAATCATATTGTTTTACAACTAGAATTGTTCCTAAAAGAACAGAAATACTTGAGACAATTCCTAATAGCTAGCTAGAAAAAAATGGTATTATATTAGCAAAATGGCTAATGTCAAATAGTATTGTCAGAAAAATCAAAAAGATTATTGAAAATATCAATGTTATAATTTAAATTCAAATAAAGTAAGAGATAATTAAAAAATTACATTGAAGTGAGCCAGTATTATCATTGGTAAGAGTTCTTGTAGCAGGAGAAGCTAAGTGGTAACTCTTGGACAATTCGCACTGAGAAACACGCCTCCTGAATAAGTTCATGGTTTCCTGCTAATGAGCCCCCTAGATCAAGTAGGTAAGATATGCAATGCACAGTTCTGTGTATTTTGTTTTGAGGAATAGACACTTTGACCCCTACCCATTCCCACACCCAAGCCAATTAAAATATAAATTTCATAAGGGCAGGGACTTTTCCTGCCTTGTGTGATGCTGAATCCACTGCTCTTAAGAGTGCCTGGCATTTAGTAACTCAATTATTTATACAGTCCAGAGAAGAATCTACTACCACAGTTCCTTTCCTTACTAACACAGCTTATCTAATACGGAATGTTATTTCCCTTGATATTTTCCTCTCATTGATGAGTTGACTATTTTGATCTATATATATAGATTGACATATTGCCTAGATCTTAAACTATCAAAAACTGCACATGTATATTTTGCTTCCCTTCTTGAGAGCAGTGGAGAATGACTTTTCCCAAGAGACATGTCAACTTTTCAGGGATGTTTCTGTAGCCTCAACTCCTCCTGAGTCGTACCTCCCCAATAAAGAAACAAGACATATCATGTAACTACAACATATACCCTGAGGAAATAACAAACCCTTCATAACCACCATGGCAATATGACATGTATCTATGGCATTAGATATCAAGGCAACTGAAAAAAAATCTCTTTAAGTATGTTTTGTCAAAACTGTAGAAAATGAATTGAAAGGGAGTTAGTGTAGAGCAGCAGCTCTGAATCTGTTCTTTCCCCATGTGTCAGCATGACATACAGAGAGACACTTCTTTGGCCCAAACCAGGGCTATGAAAATACTCCCATTAAAATATCTTTAATTCAACTCCTTTATCCTCCATATATCCAAACATTTTGGATTCAGAATACAAAGAGAAGGGTCAGAATCTTCTCTAATTTATAAAAAGAATAAATTTTGGCATTTTAGTAGTAGTAGCAACACATTACTTAAAATATAGACACAACAAATGACTGTGACCCATCTGACACTGGCCAAGTAACTTGAAGATTAATTGAGTGGGTAACTTTATTAGTGCAGAAAACAAATGATGAAGCATGAGTTGAGGGAGTAAAATAACTGAAAGACAGAACAAACTCTACAATACATATATTAATTTCTTACAAATACATCAATAAATAAATCTGAAGGCAGATAACAGAAACTTTCAATACTGTGATGTCAAGAAGCCATCTCTATGTACTGTTAAATATGATTACATATATGAAAAGTGCTTTGAATAAATTCATGTACAAATATTACTCACTAAAATATTAAAATCTACAAATGTCTTAAATGTATTTCCATTCTCTTTACTGTATGTTTAAGTGTCTATTAATAACTGCCTTAAATTGTTTTGTCATTTACTCCCAATATAACCCAGATGGAATCTATTTTTTTATTTTGCTTATAAATCCTTTTTTTACCCAAAGTGTGGGCATATATCCTTCTAAAATATAAAGCAGAGTACTTTTTCAACACCTTTAAATAATAGTGTATATTGAGTTTCCTTGTTGTGTTTTCAGTCTAACCTTGATCTTCACTGTTATTTTCTTTCTATCCAGTTAGCCCTGGAGACCATCACCAGGGTCGCTTTAATACTCTTTCAGTAATGATCTTTGTAAATTCTCTTAAAGAAAGGTTAAATTAGCATTGTGACACACTTTAGAGAAGAATTAAAGGAAGGCGTTCTGTACATAGTCTCCTTCCTGCTAAAGCACACACCTTAAAGGAACCTCTCTTGTCCTACTTTTAGAGGATGCGTTCTATAGTGTCCCACACAAATGCTGCACTATCTATGGAATCTATGACCGGAGCAGCCATAAAGATGTTTTCTTGTAAAACTCCATCACACTAGTTTCTAATCTAGTTTTAATGAAGTCCATAGTTAACTTAACCAAGAGCCTATCAGAGAATTTAGATTTGTATAATTTAAAATTATGCCAAGGAAAAGACAATGGTAGATTTATATCCTTGAAAAAGCTTTACTTGTCTTTATAAAATTTCAAGCAAGCCTTGAACCTTGGACGCAATTAAAAAAAAATTAAGGTACAACAACAACAAAAATGCAATAAGGTGTGATGAGTGCTTTCAAGGCCTAGTGTCTATGTGATACCTGATGGTGGAAAGATCTAGGGTGGGAAGGGATTCTTAAATATGCTAAACTCAGGAGAACACATGTTGTATAATTTTAGAATTTTAGAAAAATGACTAGAAGATAGACAAGTCCCTTTACCAGATTTTATTTATAATAATAACTAAGATTTAGTGAATATTTACAATGTGCCAAGAAATGTCCTATGTTTCATGTATTATCACTTTCAATTCCTGTTAGAGGATTTTACTATACTCCTTTTAGTGATGAGGAAACTGAACCCCACATGTAAGTACTCAGCAGGATTCCAGGGCTAGTGGGTAGCAGAATGTGAACTGGAGCTCACACATTTGAATTTCAGAACTCAAGCTCTTAGCCAGGGGTTTCTGAACCCCAGCACTGTTTCATGTGTGATTATACAATTTCCTGTTGTAGGGTGCTGCCCTGTGCGTTGCAAGATGCTTAGCAGCATCCCTTGCCTCTACTATAAATGCCAGTAGCGACTGTGCCCAGTTATAACAACCAAAAATGTCTCCAGAAGTTTCCAAATGTCTCCTGGAGGGCAAAGTTGCCTCCAGCTGAGAATTCCTGGCCTAAACTATGATGTTTTCCCAAATCAGACAGATAAAAGTGACCAATGCAATACCTCTCAAAAAAGAGAAGCCACATACATAAACTGCTATCCTTTCTTAAAAACCACATACACCCATTAGGAGAGCGAAATTAAGCTTTTATGAATTTTTGTAAACACATATAATGGTTACTATATGCCAGACACTCTTCTGGGCCCTTCCAATTATGAATTTTTAAAATATTAGCTCATTTACTGAACCAATGAAATGAACTAAAAAACATTAGAAGCATTTATAAACATAAATCTTGCTCAACAACAGCAATAAAAAACACATACAGTATGGTACGTAAAATCCAAAGGTTTCTTCATTCAGACTAACCAAGGAAGCATTAGGGTTCCAACATGTCTAACTGGGCAGCACTTCACTCAGTGCTCTAACAAACGTCTTAAAAAGTAACTTTTCCTCCACATGTAGGGAATGGAGGAATGTTAATGGAATGTCATGAACTACTTAAAAAGCAAATGCTCCTTTTGATTTTTTGCTACCTATTATATTGGTGTGAAGTGAATTGGCAGGCCTAAAATGTGCCTCCTTCTCGATGACAACCATTTGAAGTGTCAGTATAAACTCAAACCACATTTATTAAAAATAACAGACTGCCCTTTTCCTGTCATCACTGAGGAGTAGGATTTCTAAAGCAGCTGTAAATACCAGGACATTTCTCTGTGGAAGGTTTTGGCATGTTGCTGCATCAGTGTGCATCCTTAGATGTGGAATCTGCTTTCAGTGATAAAGAAGAGTTTGTTAAAGGTCCAAGAAACACTCTTCCATGGAGAGATTGTATACAGACGCCGTTAGTGCTTTGCAAGCAGGAAGCCTTGTATTAAGTTCAAGTAATAACCCAAAAGAAAACATTCAAAGGTTCTGGCAGGCAAGACCTATTTTTTCAGATTGCACAAATTACCAAGAGGAAATTGTCTGGAGTTAAATTACTTCTTCTGGCTCAACCTCACTCCTAAATTCCTTAGGGGATACTAAATCCTCCTGGTGGGCATTTAGAATTCAACCAGGGTTAGAGGAATGCACAACATCAGCAAGGTGAATGTTAATAAGGTCAGCTAAAGGCGAGTTCCCAGGAGAGAGAGGCGATGTCATCTCCCTCTCCTCACAAGAAAAGTGAAAGCACACAACAGTTTTCACATAATCCACTAGGCATGTGCTTGACTGCTCTGTTTATAACTAGAGTAAACAAACTGTGGACAGGACTAAATCCTGAGGAACAATGAGTTGTCTTTAAAATTAATACACATGTGTGAGTGTATGTGTTGTAACTCACTCACTGTGAGTAATTAGCCTTGGTTAAAAGTTGATTTAAATGAAAATTTCAGACAATTACTGCTTATAATAGCAATAAAGGTATATGATTAAGGACTCAATTCAGAAGAAACCTAAGAAGGTATAATTCTGCACAAGTGATATTCCAGAAAAGTGTGATTTCTAAATGAAAAGAATAAGTGAGGGTTTAAGTTAAATTTATATGCCTAAGGGAAATGAGTAGGAAATAATTTTTATATGTTTGCACAGGAATGTACCATAATGGGCAATTGTTGTTTACTACAGTGACAACATGAAAAATGTGTTTCTTGTCTAGACACCCAGATGCCCAATATCTAGCACATAGTAGATGGTGCAATGTTTCTTGAATGAAAGAAGTATTCAAAAAACGATCCTAAAAGTCCTTATATTTTCATAATGTCTTTTGTGTGAATAATTCAAAGGCTTTATAGCCAATTGCTGTAGCTTTATTAGATCAAAATATTTCTTGTATCCAATAAATGAGCATACATATTATGAGCCTACGTATTATATATGTATGTGTGTGTATATAATTGATTCAGAACCTAGCCTATTGTTTATTCCCCTTGCTTTCTAGTACTTATTAACATGATTAAATAATGTGGGCCCTAAATTCCTTGCTGAAATGATTCTACCTTATGAGTAATTTTACCATATAAGCTCTGCTGGAAGACTTCTAAAAGTAAGACATTATTTACCTATGAGATAACATGAAAAAGGAAGTGAAATAAAAACACAGCAATTTTATACTGCTCATTTGTTGTTTTACATCAGTATAATGTAAGGCAAGTCACTTTTAGGAATAAGTTTGACTCATTGAGTAAAGATAATACATAATTAAATACATGGTATAATTTGGGGGATACTACAAATAACATATATAATTATAGTATCTCATCTGTTGGATACTCTAAATGTTATATATTGCTTTTACATAAACTATCCTAATTTATCTTTGTAAATGTGCATTAAAATTGGTTCCAAAGGCTTCACTTCCATTTTACAGATGGAAAACTGAGGCTCTTAATAATAATTGGCTCATTCAAGATGACTCAGGTAGTAACATAAGTCTTTGAATTCCAAGTCCTATATACTATCCTGTCTCTTTATCTGTCAAAAAATTAAATACCCATCCCCAATTGTTTTGTTGATACTAAAATCTCACCTTTGTGTCAATTCCTTTAGGTTTATTAAATATTCTTGGTTTATTAATTCTGGATTTATTTTATTACACAAAATATACCCAGACTCCATGAAGAAATTGCTTCCAGATTATGTGAAGTATAACATTATAAGTTATTAGTCATTTAAACCTTCGTATGAATCAAGTTATCAAATCATTTCTGAAGGGTTTGAAAGGAATCATGGGAAGTGGAGGTATCCAGAAGGTATGGGTAATATGTAAATAGATAAGAATGATTGAAATGAAGGGAGGCTGGATATAGACAAATAGTACACCTCACTACCCCCACCTGACACCAGAATAACTGTCAAAGTGTCTAGCATGAAAGAACTGTTGGCCCAAGGCTACCAGATCACTTGAGTGTCTCCCTGGAATCACTGATCCACTTTTCACAGTATTCTTTCATTATCTGAATTTAAATATTTTGGCTTAGTTATACACAGATTTAAAAAGAAATGATTCAAGATGTACTTCAAATATACTTTTTAGGCTGCTAGCCATTTTGTATTAGCTTTGGCTATATTTTCCTTTAGTAACATGCACAATTTAAGGTAGACCAAATGTCATTTAAGAAAATTCAGGGGACATATACATAACAGTAATATGACAAATAACAAAACTTATATTTTATGCTTGATAGTTTGGTGACATGATACTATTTAAAAGTCCTTCACAGAATTTACATCAAAAGAATATTACAAACAAGTGTATGGAAAAACAAGGTATGCAGAATGGTTTGGGATTTGTGACAAAGTAATATTCATTTTTATCTACCATCTGATTTTCTGAAATGTTTTCATATGGTATAAATAGAGAATAAGACACAGCAGGGAATAAATTCTGGTATGGAAAGTTATGGCCAGGATATGATTACCCACAAATTAGAATCAATTTTTAGAAGAAGCACGGAATTTCAAATACACATTCTTTCTCCTGTAAAGAGTCATGTCTTGGAGATAAGAAGTTTATTTAATAATAGCAATTTTTCAAATGAACCATTGTTTTCCTACTTAGGATGAGTTTATGGGTATTTAAAAACACTTGCTATAGAGTGTAAAAAGAAATTCTAAGGCTATTTTTTTCTTTAGAAAAGCTGCTTTATCAAAGCAAATCATTTTCTTTATAAACTCAGAGTAGCCTCAAAAAGTCTGCTAACAAAGAGAAAACAGATGGGCCACCAGCTTCAAAGTTACTCATCCTTAAAAAGATATAAAATTGATTTTTAAATAGAAAAAATCAACAAAGCATAAAATATAATGTGAGTGAGATCAAATATACAAATTGCTAAGATCTAAAAAGAAACTTCAATTATTTTCATTTTATTAATGTTATTTTTGTCATTATATTAATGTCAAATATAACCTCTTGCCCATTGAAAATATGAATATTTTCATTTGATTTAATAATAAAGAATTCAAGATGCAGTAGAGACTGTAAAGTTAATGTGGTTTAACTTCTTGATTTTATAAGGAAACTGTGGCTAGAGTAGATAAGTGATTTACTTGCCCAAGATTATAAAGATTGTTAGTGGCAGTCAACAACCAATTCCAGATTCCCAAAGCATTGTTTAATGTTTCCATGCAGAACCATCAACTTTCATTTTAATGCATAGATACAAGACATGCATTTGATGTAAGACAAACAACATCAAAATTATTTGTATTGGAATATTTAATTATATAGTCCTGCCATTATGCTATATTTCAGCACCACTCATGAACTGTGGATATGTAGATAGAGTTATATCTGTTAAGTTTGTGGGATAAAAGGAATGGATAAATAGAAAAATTCTTACAGTAGAGCAGGAAGATATTTTGTGCTGAGTTATGAGAAATGACAGTCAAGGGGTAAGCATGTGATGATAGAGAGAGAGGTTTCCCTCTAACATCAGGATAGACTGGTAGACCCTGGTGGAGGTAGTAAATGAGTTCTCCAGGAAACCTATTGAATAGATTGTGTGTGCACTGTTGTAAATATTTTGGGCAATTCCCTACAATTCCACTGCAAGGAAGCCTCAGAAACGTTCAAATCTAAAACTGGTCCTATAAAAAGAAACAGTGCATCTCTCACACCAGCGTTGTTAATATTTCTCATTGGTTCTTCCTGCCTTCACTATTTATTGTTTCACTCATTCATCCATTCACTCTTATGGAGAATCCACACTTAACATAAATGCAGTCGGAAATTCAAAGAAATCAAATATGCAATCCTACACTTAGGAACTCTTTTGCTTAAGGAACTATACTGGTAATTAAAATAAAAAATAAGATTAAGTCACTAAAATGATAAAACAAAAGTGTCTCAAGTCAAGAAGAGATTTAGTGAAAAGTAAGTGTTAAAACAGCATAATTTCTAAGAGTAAAACAATTTTCCAAAGAATTGCTTACTTTGTTTTCTTTAACTTCGCACTTCCCCCTTATTTATCAACTCACTCCAATTTGGCTTGTGCTTCTCCTGAAGACCTCTAAGTTATTAAGTCAAAGAGATACTTACCTGTTCACATACATTTACTGTTAAGAAACATCAGATGAGTTAACCACACTTGTCTTGAATTCCATCATCTTTTGATATTTGTGACATCTCATGCTCCTGGCTGTTCTCCTGCTTCTTTGGTCACCACTACCAAATCTCCTTTGCTGGGCACTTTTCTAACTAAATGTTTGGGTCTCCATAGCCTGGTCCAGATTAATTTCACTCTCTCTAGGGGATCTCATCCATTCCCATCACTTTACATACCATCTTTATGTGAACAATCCTTAAACATATACTTCAATCTAAACTTCTTTTCAGAGTTTCATTCACGTATCTACCTCCATGACTATATTATAGTATCTCAGTCATATTTTTTCTTAACTAGAATTCCTTATAATCACATCATTCTGGTTTTCAATTATTCTTAAGAACTTCAGTAGTATTCGTTGAAAAAAATGAATTGAATGGAGACCATACAAAAAATTTGGAACTGCCCTTGATACGTTTCTCTTTCTCACTCCCTACTATTCAATCCATCACTATTTCACAGTGATTCTATCATCATTCTGCTCACTTCTCTCCACCTTCATCCTTTTAGTTTAAGACACCATTACCTCCTACCAGGGTTACTGCAGCCACTCTTCTGTACCTTCACACACATACCAGAAAAGAGTCATAGAAATGTTTTTTAAACAGAATTGAGAGCCCAGAAAAAAACACCCACATCTATGGACAGCTAATTTTTAACAAAGGAGTCAAGAACATACAATGGAAAAAGGAAAGTCTCTTTGATAAATGATGTTGGGAAAATTGAAAAGAGTGAAAGTGGACCACTATCTTACACCATACACAAAAATTAACTCAAAATGGATTAAAGAGTTGAATGTAAGACCTGAAACCATAAGACTCCTAGAAGAAAACATAGGCAGTATGCTCTTTGACTTCAGTCTTAGCAGTATCTTTTTGAACATGTCTCCTCAGGCAAGGGAAACAAAAGGAAAAAATAAACAAATGGGACTACATCAAACTAAAAAGCTTCTGCATGGCAAAAGAAACCATCGACAAAATGAAAAGACAACCTACCAACTGGGAGAAGATATTTGCAAATCATATATCTGATAAGGGGTTAATATCCAAAACATATAAAGAACTCATACAGCTAAACAACAAAAAAAACCAAACAACCCAATTCAAAAATAGGCAGAGGATCCGAACAGACATTTTTCCAAAGAAAACATACAGATGGTGAACCAGCACATGAAAAGATGCTCAACATCACTAATTATTAGGGAAATGCAAATCAAAACCACAATGAGGTATCGCCTCACACCCATCAGAATGGCTATTATTAAAAAGACAAGAAATAAATTTGGAGAGGATATGAGAAAAGGGAACCCTCATACACTGCTGGTGGGAATGCAAACTGGTATAGCCAACAGGGAAAACAGTATGGAGATTCCTCAAAACATTAACACTAGAATACCATAAAATCCAGCTATTCCACTTCTGGGTATTTACCCAAAGAACACAGAAACACTAATTCGAAAAGATATGTGCAATCCTATGCTCATTGCAGCATTAGCACAATAACCAAGACTTGGAAACAACCTAAGTGCCCATTAACAGATGAAAAAATAAAGAAGAAGTGGTATATATACACAATGGAATACTATTCAGCCATAACTTGCCATTTGTGACAACATGGATGGACCTTGAGGGTATTATGCTAAGCGAAATAAGTCAGATGAAGAAAGCCAAATTCCATGATTTCACTCATATGTGGAAGATAAAATAACAACAACAAATAAACATGTAGACACAGAGAACAGATTGGTGGTTACCAGAGCGGAAAGGGGATAGGGAGAAGGTGAAAGGGATAAAGAGGGACACATGTACAGAGACGGATGGCAACTAGACTTTTGGCGGTGAACACGATGTAGTCTATACAGAAGCCAAAATATAATGATGTACATCTGGAATTTATATAATGTATAAACCAATGTGACCTCCATAATAAAATAGATCTTTTTTAAAACACAAACCTAATCATGCCATTGACCTCCTTATTTTCCTTAAATATCTTCCTATTGAATTTCAAGAAGACACAAATTTTTGTAATGGTCTACATGAGCCTAAATTATCTAGCCCTACCTACCTTTCTAATATCTTCCTGGGACAATTTTTTTCCTCACTCACTGAGTTTTTAGCAACACTAGTGATCTTTGAGTTTCTTAAACGTGAAAAGCTCTCTCCTTCCTCAGGCAGGTCTTTTAGGTCCTTCATCTTTTATCCACTGTCTGGAATGTTCTTCCCTTCATTTTTGCCTGACAGCTGTAACTCAGTCCCTAGAACATGCTTAAGAACATTCCCACACCCCACAATTTAAATAAGTTACAATATTTTCATAATCTCAACACAAACACATCCTATAATTTTTCTTTATAGCAATTGCCCTAATGTGTGTGTGTGTGTGTGTGTGTGTGTGTGTGTGTGTGTAGGCATTTATTTGTTTAATGCCTATCATCCATTTAGACCGTAAGTGGGAGCAAGAATTGGTCAAATTGTTCACAGCTGTTTTCCCAGCACCTAGTCTAGTCTCTGATACAAAGTCAGTGTTTGATAAACATTTATTAATGATCTCTTGAAAGTTTATGAATTGGTAAATGACATGACAAATTAGTGCTTTAGGAAGGTTAATTGGATAATTAAAAATTAATCAGTCCAAGGTAAAAGTATCTGAAATTGGGAATTCAGAATGAGTATACTTGTTAGGAATTGAAGAAGGCATATGTCACAAACAATGGTTATATTTAAAGTTACACATTATCAGAAATTCAAATGTCTCACATAATACGGAAGAATAAAAATTTTTAAAGCTGAAAAAAATGCAAAACCTGGAACAAGACTTGTAACTCACTTGATTGGTGTTTACACACAAAGTTAAAGTACAGATAAAACATGAAGAAAAAATATATGGACATCAAACAAATTTTAATTCTACATGGTAAGAAATAGTTACACATGTTGAATTTATAACCTACATTTTTCATTTGCAGAATTTATGTAAAAAGATAACTTTTACTGGTTTTCTCCAGTAATATGAACAAATGATGAGAGAGTTTGAAGGTAATTTTCCATAGGATATTTTTATCTAGAAAAGTTTATTGACAGAAAAGTAATGTACTGCACAACATTAAGGTGTTTTTGACTGGATCATTTTGCTCAGGGCCTTGTCGACATGAAGTAAACTCCAAAAAACATTTATACTACCTTAGCAAGGGTGATTTTCCTGAAGCCATTTAAAATAGAAACCGCCATTCAAAGGGAGCAAAACCAGGGCCAGCCTGGTGGCGCAGTGGTTTAGTTCACGTTTTGGCAACCCGTTTGGATCCCGGACGCCCACCTGGTGACGCACCACTTGTCAGCTATGCAGTGGTGGCGTCCCATATAGAATAGAGGAAGATGGGGATGGATGTTAGCAAAGGGCCAGTCTTCCTCAACAAAAAGAGGAGGATTGGCAACGGATATTAGCTCAGGGCTGGTCTTCCTCACCAAAAAAAAAAAAAAGGGGGGGGTGAAATCATTTCTAGATAATACATAATTAGAATCAAGCATTTTCTGCACAGTGTATTAGAGGGAAATAAAGATTGTTTTGTATTAAAATTGATTTAAAGTTGTTATAAAAATAGGCACTTTAAATATATTCATGATGAAAAAAATGTAGGATAGGCTAAAAGGAGGCAATATATAAGATCAGACATGGAGTCACAAAAGGATCGAGCACACTAAAAAAAGATTTGAGTTTAACAAAAAAGATCTGCAGGACTCAAATATTGCAAAAAGAAAAGAAAGCCCAGTGTAAAAGCTTATTCTCTTAGCCATAATTGCCTCTAAATATTTACAAATTCCTCAATAAAATTAGAAATTTATTAGAGGTTCCAAATATATATTAGTCATGGCTTCTATATGTAGTTTAGGCTTAAGTTCGCTACACTATGATATATAGTAGGGAATTAGTCATTCTCAAGCATTCCTTTTGCTGTCTTTATGAAGCCCTAAGGCATGCATTCTCAGATTTTGTTGTGTATAAAAATTATGACCAATTAAAATAATTATTTCTGGGACACATGCACCATCGATGAAGTAGTTCTGATGCAGCAGTTCTGGGGTTGCTTCAGAACTCTTGAATAATAACATGCATTGGCATTTCATATGATCCTAAGACAAGTGATCTTTGTAGCGTAAGAGTGAAATGTTTCCCTAAGGTAAATAATCCCATTAGGTTTTATATATATGATGACCTCTAGCTATTACAGTTAAATCTCTAACTCCCAAATCAAAGAGTTAGCATTGTTTATTAAATGCTACCATAATCAAACTGTGTGCTACATATCAATCAAATAACACATCTTGAGTTTTATATCATATGTGTTAGTGCGACGGCAAATTCCAAATGCAGGCAGCTAGAGTGATATACGTATAGCTGTAGAAGACTCTACTTCAAGTGTGATTTCAATCAGGAAAAAAAAAATTTAGTTGTGTATAAATCCTATATTACAAGATCCTTTTCAGGAATCGCTCATATAGAGGCTTGGACACACAGAATGTCAACTAGCAATTCACTCAAGGTTTGAATGCCCAGAATGGTAGATCAGAGACATAGTGATCTTTCTCCTTTCTCTATAGAGAGTGGTCTCTGCACAAACATATTCTTGCTTACATGCACCAACATTTTCCAAAAAGAACAAGACCACCAATTAATGCCATGTAACACACAAATGAAACTAACACGTCTACTCAAAATATAACAAAGTAGAGAGGAATCCCAAATATTTTGAGACTTACTCCAAAATTAAATGCCATTTATAACAAAATTTACTCCTTCAGGTGCATGCACATAGCACTTTTATTTCTATCTATCCAAGAATCATACCAGGAAAGAAAGAATGTATGAACATATTATGAGTCAGGTAAAAAAATTTTGATTTCATAAGTCAGTGATTCTCAACTGGGACAATTTTGCCTCTCAGGGGACATATTTTATGTTTACCATAACGGGGGCCACTATTAATACATAGGGAGCAAAGGTCAGTCCCTCACAACAAAGAATTGTCTAGTCCAAAATGTCAATAATGCCAAAGTTGAGAAACCTTGTCGTAAATTAAAATTGCAATTCCCTCCAATATTTTCTTGAATTTACTCACAAACTCAAGAATGAAACATTTTCCTGACTCTGACAGTTTATATAACTACAGATCCAATTTACCAATTCAGGTTAAATCATCTCTTTGGTATACTCCATTTGTAACCATGTCAACTGCTTATCTCATAGTCCCTCAGTTTGGTGCTCATCAGCCTCCAGCATAGACAGTGATCCAAAACAGGATGTCATTTAGCTGCAGTAAGTAATTGCTCCTCATTTCACTCTGTTAAGAAGCACTCTTCCTTATTGATTTTGGGCTGCACCTGAAGCGTCACTACAATTTTTTTTCCAACAGCCTGAATCTGCTCCTATTGATCAACTAATGCTGCCCTTCTGGTGAAATATGCTACACCAAAGACACAGAGCACAGAAAGAGGGCATGTGAAGTAAAATGCTGCCATGAGGAAGCCCCGGACTGGTGCTTCCTTATCTAACACCACCAGAGATGAAACCGATTGAAAAGGAACACATTAGAAAGCCTTGACATTCTACATTTCCTTTTGTTCCCCACTTATTAATTAACTTTAATATAATTATGTGGCTAGATGTGTTTAAGTAGCAACTCTATTTGCTTTCACACAATTGTCCAGGAGGTCTGTTGGTGAAATCCTTAACTGTGGAAAGTTTCCTTTGGCTAACAAATAATTTTAGGTGGTAAGGAGTACTAGTTAAGAATCTGTGCTCTGACATAGATAGTTCTTAGACTGTATCATGTCTTCGTCACTTAAAGGATATATAATATTGGTAAATTCTTTAACATCTCTGAACTTTGTTTCCTCATCCGTAAAATGAGGATGTACGGCTGTCATAAAAGGATGATGATGTGCTTGCTGAAACCAAAAAATAAAGCATCTGTAATGACAAGGATGTGAAACTCACTTGTCAAGGAGACAGTTGTTCAGAGTGAGAAGAACAACAGTATAGCCTACCAGAGGTGTAGACTTCCCAGTCACTGTTTTGGCAATTCAGGCTATGTGTCTGTCTGTTCACCAAGTCCGAGTAATTGATGTAAGACACCTGAGACTATTCCTGAGTTTTTACAATAAGACTATCTAAATTACAGGTCAAATTTCCCAGCCATAACATCTCTCATCACACTCGGACATCAGGCTTTCCTTAGGCCCATCTCCACAAACATAAAGGGATATAACAAAATATCTTATTCTTAGAGAAGAATAAAGAATCAAATGACATACTATATGTAATGTGCTTAGCACGATGCTTGGCACATAGTAAATATTAGGATGATAGTTATTGTAAATAAAAATGTCAGCATACGAAACAGGAACATGATGTCTACAACAAAAATAAGGATATCTAATATTTCATCACAATAAAATTTTCAGGAATGTGTTAAATCCTATCACTAATAAAGTATAACTGTCAAACACATGAAAGATTAAATATGCAGCATTATAAAGGAAATCATTGAATTTTTCTTCACTTTGCTCTGCAGGAACTTACAGTAAATCACTGCTATCCTCAAGCTGATAACTGTCTTTCTGTAATAATAAGTTTTTTCCATTATTCCCAATGTGCAAATATATCCAGCAAATTTGGCCAGATTTATTACTTCTATCCCTCATCACTGTGTCAATATGAAGCTTGGAACTTATCTTTGAAGTTAAGGTAAAGTGCCATTTCTCTGTTGAAATGAAAAATTTTAAGAGTTTTGATTTTTTTTTCTTGCCGTTTATTATGGGTTAAAATTCAAGTTATATTGTGTTGTAATTTACAAGGAAAAGTAAAAACAGCTTTTGAAATTCAACTTTTCATGACTATGATATTCACTTGTCATGTAAGCCTATACACATTACATTCCTTCATCTGCGCTTGTGGTATTATCCATTGAAGAAAAGGTATTTCAATTGTTCTGTCATTTAGGAAGACTGTTTAGGGTTTAGCCAAGTGGAAATTATTTCACTTCTCTTGATGCATTTTTTAGCCTTATTGCACAGCATAGTTTGCTAATCCCTTCTTTCCAGAAGCCACTCTGATCTATTCTAACACATTCTTTGGGAAACCCTTTTCCATGGAAATATGTCTCCTTTTTCCAGTTAACATTTATTCATAATGTTGAAATTAAATTTTGCCTGTTGCTTATGTTTTCATCCTATAATTACCATTCTAAGGGAAAGGATTATACTTCTTTCTTTCTTTTTTTTTTTTTTGTGGGGAAGACCAGCCCTGAGCTAACATCTGTTGCCAATCTTCCCCTTTTTGCTGAGGAAGACTGGCCCTGAGCTAACATCCGTGCCCATCTTCCTCCACTTTATATGGGACGCCGCCACGGCATGGCTAACAGGCAGTGCGCGTCCATGGGCGCCTGGGATCCGAACTCGCGAACCCCGGGCTACCAAGCGCGGACTAAACCTCTGCGCCACCGGGCGGCCCCTATACTTCTTTCTTAATATGTATTCTAAACCACTAGTAGATGGCTATACATCCTCTATGTACTCAGAAGAAAAGAACAAAAAGGAAAAGAATGATGCAATGAAGAAAGTGTGTATTAAGGTGGGTAAACAGGGTGCAGGAAACATTTTAGACATATCTTTATAACTCAGCTTTTAACCATGAAGCGTTTAATGATTTGTCTAATGTATATTATTCAAATCATATAGATACAAATATAGATAGATGGATAGATAAGTACACAGATATAGACACACATATACACATATACTATCACCACCAGTGGGTATTTCTGTATACACAATTCATTAGCATAGCAAACACATAACAAAATAGACATACTAACTTATCTTTGTCTTATCTTCAGGTTTCTATTAACCTACCTAACTACTGTCAGCTGCAAAATAATCAGTTTTGTTAAGACAGTGGGAGAAAAAAGACATTCTGCAGAGAATACAAAGAAATAAGGAATATTCCAAAAAATAGTGGGAAATAATATTCCAGAACATATTAACTACATTTTAACCATCAGGATGCAGTGTTTCTCATAAAACTAAAGCTTTGTTATGACTCAGTGGACTGATGAAAAGAAAAATTTAGTTTATGTGACAACATAAACATAAACATAGCAGTCTAGCCATCTATATCCTGATATCAGTAGTTTTCAAACTCCAGTGGGGTCTAAGAATCCCCTAGGGTGCTAGTTAAAATGAGATGCTTTCACCTTCAAAAAATTTGAATCATTAACTCTGCTGTATTGGGACCTAGATTCTGCATTTTTAACACAGTTTCCAGCAATCTGATACATTTATTAAGTATGTAAATATTTTGAGTTTTGGATTTTTTTTCAAAAATCATATTGAAAATATCAATACGTGTCAAGAACTGTAAAGAGTTTGGATTTTACTCTGCTTACAAGCTGACAAGTTAGCTCACCAGAGTTTCATGAATGCTGGCAGAAGACATTTGAATCCAGGGTTGAGACCCAGTAAGTTTACTCATCATAGAGTGGCAGGCAGCACAATTTAATGTGCATATTATTTCCCCCTGCTCCAAGGTCCCCCAGTAGGTCATGCAAAGCAGCCCAGCTGGATGCTGCACACAGAGCAGACTTGCATTATAGCTGAGGAAGCCCACTTTTTTAAAGAGAGCTACTATCAAAACTGTCCAACTTGTGGATTTTACTATCAGTGCCATTTTAAACATTAATGCAGAATGTCCAATAGTTTTTTTTTTCATCAGAAAAACCATCCACAATTTCTAACATATAATTTCGCCTTAGACAAATGATTGTGTTTACCAAAAGGGCAAAATGAATGCCCGTGATATGAGATAAAATACTAATTATTGCCTAATTCATTTAGTTTTATTTTTATGGCACAGTGATTGAGAGCAATGTATTCCTAAAGTGAAAGGCAGCAGAATCTGCTGGTTCAATTGCTTAGGGGTTCTTTCAGCATTTTGAATGAAATGCGATATTCAAATATTCTCAAGTGTTTCTTAAAGAAGTGCTAGATCAGAATACATTGAGGATGTATTATGTAGGACCCTTAAAAGGTCCTTAAACATGGTACATATGGTATGCCTTTTTATTGTTTAATTAAATTTGATAATCTCATTGATCTAATACTATTCACTGGAATTAATTTTATTCCTCCTGAGGATAAAATACAATACGCTAGAATGAACTGTGAATTCTGAGGCATTTTTTTCCTCTGCTTTGTTGGAAAAGTTATTGAATCCACAAGAAGATCTCTTTGAAAAGTAATTTTAGTGTGATTTAGACTTCTTGGCAGTTTTCCTAGTACCTCTGGAAACAATGGTCTTCTCTCTTCTTCTGCTGGGTATTTTCAAATACCACATATCTTTCTCTGTGTCCCCCAGCGTCTAACTTGTAGCTTAGCATCAACACAATAACTAGAGCCTTGTCAGTGAGTTACCCATAAGCTGACTGAACCAGAGCTAACTCATACATCTGAAAATGCAACCGGGTAGTCTTGGCAGATAGTCACATTTTTAAAAAAAGTATGAAGGCCAGGTAAATATCAGATTTCTCTACGTCATTTAATTATGCTTTTCCAAGTCTCTCAAAATGTGTTAAAGAAGCTATCCAATAAAGGTATCGGAACGGTTTCAATCTAAGTAGCAAAAATTATGACCTTAATCACACCTATTTATAATGAGATAGACATTAACTTAAGTATTTCAGCAAGCTTATTTTTAAAACCTCATTCCTGTATTACAGCTTGCTCTACTCCTAAACTTCTTCATGTAGATTATCTCATAACCATGTTGATAACATTATTTCATTTCCCGAAAATTTATCTTGTCAAACTTTTCCTTTTTGAAATATCCAAATAAAAAATGTTATAATGCCATTTCTAGTGACAAGTATTTGCCATTTCAAAGTAATATTATTATTAGCTATCACTATATATATCTAAAAAATTCTCTGCATGGAACATCCTACCATGAAAATGGCTTCCAAAGATAACGTACACTCTCACTCAATTTCTTTGTGACCGTCTGCATATAGAGTCTACACAGTTCTAGGATTCATGGCTCTGGAACAGGGGTTCTTAGCTATAATTTACTCAGGAGCAAAAAAGTCACTGCCCTACTCCTGAATTCCTGGCTTTATCAACTGGATGGCAACATCATCTTCCCTGCTGCAAAAGTCACACTACTGAGAGTCACCATTAACTTCTTATCCTTTATCGAACACATCTGTTCAATTACACAGTCATCCTAAAACTTTCTATCTTGTTGGCCTCTTCCACTACTCAGACCAAGATCACTGATAACTACAAATGGAGACCAACTGTTCTTTCTGCCTTATCCTTGCCCGCCTAGATCCACTCCATTATCCACAGTGCAGCCTAAGTCATTTTTGGAAAATAATTTTAATCATGTCATTCTCTTCGAAGCTCCACTGTCTCCCATTGATCTAAAAGTTCAAACTTCTTAAACAGTTTTAATGCCCTTCAATATCTTTCTGGCCTCCTTTGTCACTTCTACTATTTTTGTATTCTACATTCCAGTCATGGTGATATCTTTTTAGTCCTTCCTCACTTGATTGACTTCTACTTACCCTTCAAGTTGCAGAATAAACATCAGTTCTTCCAAGAAGCCTCCCCTAAACCCACAAATCCAGGTTAAGTGTCCTGCCTAAGTGCTCTCCTGGCAGCCCATAAATAAATATAACCGTCATCTCACTATGTTGTAATTTTCTGCCTACTGTTCATATCAACCAGATCACAGAAACCAAGAGAAGAGTAACTGTGTTTATATTGTGCAGTTATATTCTCACTGCCTAGCACATGTCTGTTATGGAGCAGATCCATTGTCATCATTTAATGAATGAAATATGTTAGTGTACTATGCCAGGAATATTATGGTAAAGATATTATATAGACATAAGAAATTTAATATAATGTAGGAAATTTACCTGTCTCTCGTCATTTTGATAATGAAGTTATCTTTTAAAAAGCTGAATATAAAAAGAGTTGTAATAACATAAGGTGACTATTTTTATCCACTAAACTGGGCAAAACATACCAGGAATGAGGTCAACAGTGCAAGTCTTTATACATATCACTCCAATTGGCAGGTACTTGGGTCACTTTGACTATTTTGACCATAGAGGTCCCAGATGCTCAGTATTTGGGCACTTATTCAAAAAAGCAGTGTTTTACTTGCTTTATGGTGCTAGAATTATCTAGAATGACAAACATAGTCTAACCTCAGCTTTTTGAGGAAGACTATTTAAAGCATAAATTAAGTAATTTTTAAGTTACAATAGTCTACAACATTCTAAGGGCTGAAAGAATACAAAGATGACTAAAGCAAAGTCCCTGCTTTCATAGTATAGAAGTGAGGCAAGTAATTGTGTGACATAATATAGTATAAGGAAACTAACTGTAGCTATAATAATAATAAGAGGTGTCATGAAGATACAGGGGCGAGGAAAGATTTCTAGGGGGAGGTAGTAGCCTTGTTGTCAAAGGCTTGGGATAAAACAAGGGAGTGCAGGGCCTGCCTAGGGAACATTGAGTATCCATGCATGTACAGTATATATTGAATTGGAAAGACAGGGTGCGGTAAAGGAGTGTTGATGAGATTGAAAAGTAGAATATGAATGCTGTACTCATAAGGACTTTGGTCAGTAGGTAATAAGGATTCACCTAAGATTTTTAGCCAGTGGAGTCATTCTTAGAAATGAATGAAAGAAAAAAAAGAAACTGTTTAGGTTGACTCTATCTTGACATTTTCATTAAGCTCTATGAATTTTGTAGAAATTGTCAATCCCACATAATTGGATGCTGCCCCTCCTGAAATAAACAGGGAGATTAAAGTGATTTGAATATTACAATGAAAATATGCCACCATTGAAATGCTAATGTAGATGCAGCTTTTGCTAAAGTGAATTTTTGATTGTGGTATATGTTGATTTCAGGAACAGGAGATTTCACTATTTATTTGACAAATATATTCGAGGGCATAATTGTTACATCTTTAGTGAATCATTTCTGTTTATTTTTTCCCATTCTCCTTATGCCATCTTCACACAGAAGAATCAGCAATTGTTCTTTAACTACATGTATGAAGTGAGAAGAAAATATCTGTGATTCTTCAGTCTTTTCCTTTTCCTTGCCTACTAATCAGTTCATGATGTCAAGAAAGTTATGTAAAATATCTTTGTCATGTTAAGACTATCTTTGGAATCTGAGTAAGTTTACAGTAAAATAATAGTCAATCCATTTCTTAGATTGGGTAGTTTCCAGTTTTCTACTTCTGCAAAGCAGCTGAAGAGAAAATAAAGGACATAAAGGACACAGCATATAAACTGATTACATTGCAAAGTATAATTGAAAACATGTGCACTGCAGTATTTGAGTAAATGGCAGGCATATAATTGTCAGTTCTTCTTTCTTTAAAGTAGGCATATGGATAACAGGAAATAAGTTTGAAATAATCTTTATGTGGAAGCCAAATTACTTCCTCTTTAGTATTCGTTTCTTAGCAGAATACTTAACATGTTCTGTGTCTGAATATAAAGAATCTTTTGGAAGCACAGTAATGATTTGTGGATTGGATTAAACTCATAGCATGTTTTCATTCCTCAAACTGTATATACTACACAATAAAAGATATTATTTAATTGAAAATATGCTCTAGATCAGCACTTTTTATTTCATAATAACATAGCATCACTTTCAAGTCTATAAATTGGATTTTTAAAAAGACTCATGAACACAGTACAGATAGCTACTAAATGTCATAGACGTCGTGAAGCTCTTCCATTGTTAGTTCATTTCATGATTCATAATATTCTTCTGAAAATCCTTATTATACAGAATTTTAATTATATTTTACTTTAAGGGTCAGATCTTAAAGTTTTCTTTCAAAACAGGTTTTTGGGTTTTACATTCTTATATATTGTACTCCTGTTTATATACAGACTTTATTTTGTAAATGTATAATGTATCATATATACTACAAGGGTAATTAATTAATCAGGGCCATATTAAAAAAAAACTATGAAATACAACTCTGTTACTTTAAATAAGATCTTATCGTTTACTGAAATCTGTCATTCTAAAAAATATTGATGGATTTTGGGCTCCTACTAGGGGATAAGAAACTATGTAATTTATATATACTATCTCAAGTCAAATGCACTATCATTTGTTGACAGGCAATTTAGTGTAGTAGAAACAGCACACACTTGGCATTAGGCAGTCCTGGATTAAAAATCTGGATGTAGAGTACTTTCTACTATATAACTTTGGACAAGTTACTTAAAGTGTCCAAGATTCTATTTTCTTACCTATTAATTAGGGCTAATCTTTATCTCTCAAAGTGTTATAGAACCTAAATGACCTATATAAAGTGCATGGATCAGTGCCTATTATCAGGATGTTTACTATTGGTATTAGCTTTATACACAGGCAAAACTATGACCTTATTTCTATCAGCAAGAAATCTATATTCTGCTCAGGTGTTTGAAATTAATTGAACAGCAGAAAGAGAGCCCCACAAATGAAAAAGAAACACCTGCTTGCATCAATCACAAATTATATGTACATATACATATACACACACACACACATACATACACACAACCCAACCCCTATAATTGCAGGGAACTGTACATTTTTGTGTATGGTGGTGAGAAGCAGATGGAAGCATCAGAGCTGTGTATGTTCTGCCCCCATATTTAGTGTACCCAGATGGCTCTGAACCTTGGTCTCCCCAAGATCTCTAAATCAAACCTTTCTGCATGACTATCTATACGAAAAGCAGGGCAATTAATAGAGAGTTACAGTTACCATATTTATGCTTCTGGGCAAATAGTTAATATCCTATCCAAGTGGGATAAATTAGATGCAAGACTCATGCACCGTAAATATTAACTAGGTCTTGTCTAGCCCAGTTCAGGCATAGAATTCTAGAAATGAGGGGCTTCAGTAGGGCCTATCCTGCCTCCAGGTGCTTAGAGTTTAAATTTGGCACTCTTGTACAGGACAACAGCTGCTCTTTTTGTAAGAGGTGGAGCATGGAAAGAAGATAAACCCTTATGCTATATAGGGCACAAACAACAGATTGAAGTAGAATACTCAGAAAACAATGATACTTAATACAGACTACAGGAAAAAAAAAGTTATATAAGTTCTACTTTAAGAATTTTTAAGGGCAGCATTACAATAATCCAATTTTAAAGATGGAAAAGAGCTCCCAATTGTGAAAAACACTATATTTCAGAGACAAAGTCTCAGGAAAATAATGGTATCTTGACTTTTTAATATCTTAAAAATTTCTAAAACCAAGAGTTGAACCCAAGATTTTGAACTTCAGTGGCAGAGAGAAGAAAACAACTTTGATAAAATGTGGTTCAAGTAATATTAACCCTATTTTTGTAGATGTTTTCAAACATCATCAATACAGTACAGTTCTCAGTAAAATTACTAGTTCCCTTATATACACGAGATCTAGTTTAGCCAAATCCTGAATAAAGAGTGAAACTGCACTAATGAGGTCAGATAAAATGAGATGTAGAACTATATAATCAGACATAAATAAACACAGCCCTAAAAACAATTTTACTAAATATACGGTTGAATTACGCCCATGGCACATCCCATGGAAGAAAGCTCTGTAAGGATTATACTTTCATCAGAATGCTTCTTTTGCAAATTTTAGAAGCGGATATTTGCAGATATAAAGAAACTGAAATAAAAAATCTAAACA
This sequence comes from Tapirus indicus, assembly GCA_031878705.1. Taxonomy (NCBI): domain Eukaryota; kingdom Metazoa; phylum Chordata; class Mammalia; order Perissodactyla; family Tapiridae; genus Tapirus; species Tapirus indicus. The sequence continues at coordinate 72,394,780 of CM062919.1, read as the reverse complement.
GCAGAAATAATAAATTTTATCTTGTGGCCAGAATTTAAAACCCATTTCTTATTTGTTCATTTTTTTAGACAAAATATATTTATTGACCTCCTGGTAAATTTCAGGCACTATTCTAGTTATTGGTGATGCAACTGTGAACAAGACCGAACTTTTCCCCTCACGGAGCTTACGTTCTGTGTGGGGGAGACCGAGAATAACCCACCAATGACAACATTCCTGTATGCTAAAGGCTATGCAGATAATAAATGAAATGAGCTGGAGAATGACTAAATGAGGGAGTAAGTGCTAATTTAGTTGAGTAGTCAGAGAAATCCTCTCTAAGTAAACTTTAACTTGAAACTTAAATTATGATTAGAGGCAGTCATAGAAAGATCTAAGGAGTGAGAACTACAGAAAAAGCAAATAGTACTATAAGAGACTTCAGAGCCAGACATGAACACCAGTGTGTTTGTAGAGCAGGGAGTGAGGGACTATTGTAGACAACAGGTCAGAAAAGCAGTCAGAAGACATTAACATGGTCTCAGATAAGGATTGTTTTCCATTTTAATTATATTAAAGTATAGGATAATTTTAAGCAGAAGAGCGATGGGATAAGACACAACACTTTGAAAAAAATGATTTTGGCTTCTGTATAGAGAGTGAATCTACTATGGAGTGAGAAGAAAGAATTGGTAGCCTATTACTATAGGCTAGGAGAGAGATGACTTAGAATTTTGGAGGTCCCAAAATACGTTTATTTAAGTGTAAGTTTTTTGGTATATATATATAGTTTTATTTTCATGTTTGGAATAAGTAGTTAGTTTTCAGATATCAACTATTTGTATAGGTTCTTGAAAATTCATAAGTACTAGCACTCTGCCTATAATGTCTACTGGATAGAATAGCCTTGATATTTTTTTCTTTATTTCTAAAGATCAATATGTTGCTGCCTCCATAAGGTGTTATGGGAAGTAATCTGAACATAACAAATTAATGAATAAAAGGACTTGAGAAGCTTACAAGTGTGGCCAGTTCACAGGAAAAGTGGGCTAGATGTGAATAGCTGAATAATTTACTTTGGTTACTTTTTGGGACTAAACATTTGTTCATTCAATAAATATACACCGATGGCCACTCTTTTACTAGGCACTGTGTTGGGCATTAAACATACAGCAGGAAACATAAATGAACTGCTGCTTGACCTTATGAAGTTTTGGATCTAGCAGGCCAGATATAAATCAACAAGTGTTCCTTCTGTTGGGACTAGTTTGTATTTTCCTTTATCAATAGACTAATTCATTTATTCAACATTTAATTATTAATCACCTGCTATGTTTCAAATCCAATATCAATGCCAGATAATTAAGCTTTAAAAGGACAAATTGTCTATATTTTATGATATTGCTCAAAATGTTTGCCTCCAACAATAGTGTACAAAGAACTAAATAATGTTCTATCAGGAAAACTGAGGAAAAACTAGAAATTATGTGGTAGCAACGTCAACCCACCTTCTAGATTATGTAATTGATTTTTCTTTGTTACCAGTGATGAAAATGGGACTTTTTTTTTTAATGGAGCAACATTTTTTGTTAATTTGAGTGACTAGGGTATATGTATCTAGCATTTTGAACATCTATTTATTTATTTATCCCTCTAGCAATTCACCTATCCATCTGTCAATTGATTTGCTATAGATAGTAAAAACCTTTGTTGATGAGGGCAATATTGTCAAAATTTGATCTGTTATATTTCTTTTAGTGTTTTAAATTTTTAGTCTTTCCTTTTTTCTTTACTTTTGCTAATGATACCCACTGGCCAAAACATGGTGATAGAATGAGACATTTTAATTTAGGTCAATAACCATTAAAAATATTAACATATGATACTATTTAAAAATGTATAAATTATATTAAAAGTATAATATGCAGTTCCTATAATAATGGTTCATAAAATAACATGAATGAAAATGATTATATGACATTATGACTTTTTTTAGAATTGGTAAAAGTATATATGACTCAGCATTATTTTAATAATTTATTTGCAAATTTTCCCAAAGCAACTAGGATATTCCTCAGTAATAACTGGAATTTGATTTTCATATGTTCTTTGGAAAATATAAATTCACAAATAAAAAGGAATCCAGAAGTGTCATGTCTAGTCTCCTGGATTCAAACAAAAGGAACAGATGGATTAGTGAACCCCTTTTAGTAGCTGAAGTATCAAGCCCAGTGCTAGGAAGGTTAAAAATATTCCTGAGGGAAAAATGTTTCCTATGTCTTAAGAGGAACCTTGCAGAATATGCGGCCTTGTTCACCACACAGCCAAAAGGAACACAGAGAACAGCTGACAGTATGAAGCGACTATATAGGCTTTAATTTTCCTGGGGAACTCTGGAGGGTGCTCAAGATGAACCAGTATGGGAAAGGAAGAAAATATTAGAATTTCAAATTATTTTTATATTGTTTTAAGGAAATTAAGATTAGAAACTCACACTCTCACTTTATGTTTATGTAATACTCGCCATGCCACATGCTTTAAGTGTCTCCAACAAAGAATGAGAGGCACAGAAAGGTTGATAGGGACACATATGTCCAGATTCTGTTAGTTTAGTTAACGGGGATAAAATGACATATACTTAGCTGGATACATGTAAACTGCACACGTCACAGTATACTGAAAGCAGAAGAAGCAATGTGCAGCTGATATTTCTCCTGCTCCTATAATGAAGTATTTAATAGCCACATGATGAGGTAAACTTAATGACAATCTCAGAGCTGACAAGAAATCAGTCAAATAATTAGAAATTGCTATTTGAAATATTTACATCCACTATTGTTAATGGTGAGCCTGACTCAAAATATATATTATGCCTTGAGATGTTAGCAATGACAACATGAAACATTAAAACTAGCAAGACATTAAAAAAAAAACACACACATACACTGTTCCAGTAATGTTTAACTATAGTACCAACAAATTCTAAACTCATCTGGTGGTTCTCACTAATCATCAAAAGACAATTAGCTACCTACATGAGGAAGTACTTCCACTTCCTACTGCTTTTTATTTAATTTTTAATTTTATTATATTGTGGTAAGAACACAACATGAGATCAACCCTCTTAACAAATTTTAAGGGTACAATACATTATTGTTGACTAGAGGTACAATGTTATACAGCAGATCTCTAGAGCTTATCTATCTTGCTTAAGTGAAACTTTATGCCCATGGAGCCTATTGATTAGTAACTCCCTATTTCCCCCTCCCCTCAGCCCCTAGCAACCACCATTCTACACTTTCATTCTATGAGTTTGACTATTTTAGATACCTCATATAAGTGGACTCATGCAGTATTTGTCTATCTGTGACTGGCTTATTTCACTTAGCATAATGTCTTGTAGGTTCATTCATGTTCATTCATTCATATATGGCAGGATTTCCTTCATTTTTAAGGATGGATAGTATTCTATTGCATGTATATACTACATTTTCCTTATCCACTCATCTATTGATGGACACTTAGGTTGTTTCCACATCTTCGTTAGTGTGAATAGTGCTGCAATGAACATGGCTTGCTAATATCTCTTCAAGATTCTAGTTTCAATTCCTTTGGGTTACTACCTAGAAGTGAGATTGTTGGATCATATGGTGGTTCTATTTTTAACTTTTTTGAGGAACCTCACACTGCTTTCCATAGTGGCTGCACAATTTTGCATTTCCAACAACAGTGCACAAAAATTCAAATTTTTTCATGTCCTCATTAACACTTTTTGCCTTTTGGTTTTTTGATAATAGCCATCCTAACAGGTATGAGGTGATATTTCATTGTAGTTTCAATTTGCATTTCCCTGATGACTAGTGACATTGAGCATGTTTTCATATACCCGTTGGCCATTTATATGTCTTCTTTGGAGGAAAAAGTCTATTCAAATGCATAGGCCATATTTAAATTGGATTATTAGTTTCTTTGCTACTGAGTTGTAGGAATTCCATATATATTTTAGAGATTAACTTCTTATCAGATATATGGTTTGCAAATATTTTCTCCCATTCCATAGGTTGTCTTTTCACTGTTGATTGTTTCATTTGTTGTATAGGAGCTTTTCAGTTTGATGTACTCCCACTTGTTTATTTTTGTTTTGTTGCGGCCTGTGCATTTGATGTCATATTCAAGATCATTGAAGATCAATGTGATGAAGGTTTTCCCCTATTTTCTTCTAGGAGTTTTACAGTTTCAGGTCTTACGTTTAAGTCATTAATCCATTTTAAATTGATTTTGTGTATGGCATACACAGATCAGTCCTGCAGAGATTTTGGGGGCCTCTACAACTGTTTTCCTCTTCAGGAAGAAGCAAGAAGCTATGGTTTTTGTCCTCTCACTCTTCGGCATCTACCAACCAGCCCCAACTGCTGTCTCCATTATCCCTTACAGGGCTAGATTGTTCCCACCCAAAACTGGTAAGACAGATGCTAGTTCCCTCGGCAGCCATGGAGAAGTTGGGGTGCTGGAAGCAGGGATCAACTTTTATCCTCCCCAGGGGGTGGCTGAAAACTGTGATTTTTCATTTGCTTGTCTGTGCTTAGCTAGTGAGAGGATCTATGGCATCTACCAGCCCAAGCCACTGTCTTTATTCTCCCTTAGGTGGCTAGACTGTGCAGGTCCCATCAGTGCTCCAAGACTGGCAAGACTGAAGCAGGTCCTCTGCAGAAACCCCCTGGAAAAGTTGGGCAGCTGGACATACAAATCAACCCCTTTCTTACCCTGGAAGAATCTGGAACCTAGAAGGTTTCTTCCTGATCATATGCAGCTGCGCCGGGTGTAGGGATTCTGTCAAGAGGGTATCCTGAATCGCCCTACTGGCTTCGGTGAGTCTAGTTTCACATTTGCCTGGGGGGCAGGAGCCCTTCAATTAATTTCTGGATTTCTCACAAAGGAAATTTGTCTGTGAAATGTTGCTGAATTGATGTGTTTGTGGGGTGAAGGAGAGTCCAGGGCTTCTTATCCTGACATCTTGCTGATGTCACTTCCTTTTTACTGCTTTTAAAAATGGCTGGAATAATTTGTGAAAATAACATGGAAGCCAGCACTACCCTTTTGTTCAGGATCGATGTGGCTTGGGGAGATAATATATTTTTTGGATAAGATAACTTTTAAAACCAAGGACCAGAATACAGAATCAGACTTTTCAGAAATAATAACGTATATTTGATATTTTTCACTAAAATATAATTATGCATTTATTAAAATACTATTATATTGGGAGTAAAAATTGTACCATCATACATCAAATAAAATTTTTAAATATTTAAAGTATTATTAATTTCCTTTTTATTTTATCCTGTTAATTTCTATCTTTATGCATTTTATCATGACTCTAGTATATCAAATCAGGATTTCATGTAAATCATTTCATATAAATGTAATAATTTTATAATAATTTCATATGTAATAATGACATAAATGTAAATAATTTCATGGAAATAAATATATAAATACTTATATTTGCAAAATACATTTAATGACATTATGAAATCAAAATACTTTGAAGACTACTTCCTTTAAGAAAATAGTCTTACAAAAAGTGTCAATGAAAGGCTCCAATCTTCTTTAATCTTTATAAAACCTGTTCATTGTATTACTTACAACTCCCTGAACATGTTACTCATCTTCACGCCTTCAGGCTTCTGTAAAAACCATATTTTCATCATGAAATGCCCTTCTTTTACTACATCAGGAACTCATCCCTCCTTTAAGACATAGCTCAAATATTTCCTCATCAATAATTTCTCCAGTGTCGCCAAGCAGATTAATTCTATTCTTCATCTACACTCCAATATCAGTTTGTACTAATTGCTATCATAGAATTTATTACATTAATAAATACTATGGTTATTTCTTTACATAGCTCTCACCCTGATCGGACAATGAGTTTTTGGAAGTAGGGGCTGTGTCTAATTTACCTTAGCTTCCCAAGTTCAGCATGGGGCCTGATACATAAAAGATATTCAGTAAATTTTTGATGAATTTAAAAAATATATTTAAAAAAATACAAGAGGATGAATATAATGTTGCTAAGATCTGTTTTAGTAAGGACACCGGTGGACTGTCTCATAACTTTAAGTGAATAGGCACAAAGTGTTCAATCCAGGCAGCTATTGTATAAAATACTAAATCCGTGTGATTTGACAGAAGCAGCTAATGGCTTTGGGCCATTCTCAGGGAAACTGAGAGCAATGGAAGACAGCCCAGCACGCAGGGGCTCTGATGTACTCTTGAACAGTACTCTCCATGTAGCACCCTCTCTACATTCTGCAGTATACTCAGAGGCAAGAAGGAATTTCTGAGTGTAATTTCTTTTCTCTACATCATTCTAAAGATTTGAGGCAAGATATCATAGAAAAAAATATTTATTTTCTTGCCATTTAATATAGCCAGTAGGAATAGAGAATACTATTTATAAAAATGTTGAAAATATTTTTAAGAAGACTCACCATAACCAACCGATAAGATTCAGGAATAGCTCTCTAACAGACGGCTGTGACTTTGCTGTTTTGACATATTCATGAGAAAAGAACATTGTAATCACTTTATATAATCCTTACATCCAAAGAAAGCTTGAGTTTTCCTTAAAGTACCTTTTAATATAATGCATTTATACCAATTATCTGAATTATTTATGCCTATGGTCTGTACATTTTTCTTATTTAAAAATAAATGAAAGTTGATGCAATATTTAGAAAGTATTCTCAAATTAAAAGTAGGAATGCTAGTGCATTTCATAACTCCCTTAAGATCGTGAAGTCAGCAGAATTGCTTTTGATATAGCATATTTCATCAAGAAATTATTAATGTGTAATCTCTCTAGGTATTTTTGACACCCGCTTCTTTGGCTTTTAATGAAAAATTAGTCTAGTATAACTCTAATTGCACATGAATGCTTGGACCAGAATTTTCACTGTGCTCAGTAAGTTTACTGATAATCCACTTCCTTCTTAAAGAAGGGTAGACCATTAGTTTTGGATAGATCAGATTCTTTAATAGAAAGTTTACAGACAATTTGGAAAATACTCAATTTTAAGTAAAAGTAATTAAAATCTAAATGTTTAACTTTCAATGAGCTGTCCTAAATTTTATCAAAATCAGGATTAGCAGTCATTGGTTTTCATTTCTCCTCAAAATATTAAGCTAAAATGATTGCAAATACCATGCTTTCCTTGATGAATTATGTTTATTACATGCAGAAGCACATTTAATTATTTAAATCATTTACCTTTTTCTTTTACCAACATTGTTTTAGTTGAAGATATTGATGGGAAATCCCCCTACTCCCAAAATCATATTCATATTAGTTTAACCTCTATTTTTGCACCTACAATAAGTTAATTGAACATTTGGTCATTTCATTTCAATGTGACAGGGTAAAATTCTTTATACATCTCAGCTTCAAATTTCTTCACCTGTATAATATATTACACACCCCTAGGGATGCTGTAAGGATTAATGAGTTTGAAAAGTACATTGACCTTTCTGATGAATCATGCTTTATAAGTACAAAATGCTACTTTTCTGAGCTCCAAATAAGACACATTACAAAAAATAAAAACGAAAATAAAGGAAGAAATCAAAAACATGAAAGTGAAAATGCAACACACCAAAATCTATGGGATACAGCAAAAGCAGTACTAAGAGGGATGTTTATAGCAATACAGGCCTACTTCAAGTAACAAGAATTACAAGAGAATACTAAGAAAAGCTATCTGCCAACAAATTGGATAACCTGGAAGAAATGGATAAATTCTTAGAATTATACAACCTTCCAAAACTGCATCAGGAAGAAAAAGAGCATCTGAATAGGCTGATCACTAGTAAGGATATAGAAACAGAAATCAAAAACTTCCAAAAAAATCAAAAGTCCAGGACCAGATGGCTTCCCCAGTGAATTCTATCAAACAGCCAAAGAAGATTTAACACCCAGCCTTCTCAAACTCTTCCAAAAAATTGAAGAAAAGGAGACACTTCCAATTCACTTTAAGTGGCTAACATTACCCTGATATCAAATATAGACAAGGACAACACAAAAAAAGAAAATTAAAGGCCAATATCATTGATGAAGATATATGCAAAAATTCTCAACAAAATATTAGCAAATTGAATACAATATATTAAAAGGATCATATACCACAATCAAGTGGGCTTTATCTCAGGGATTCAAGGATGGTTCAACATCACAAATCAATCAGTGTGACACACTACCTTAACAAAATGAAGACTAAAAATCACATGATCATCTCATTATATGCAAAGAAAGCACTTGACAAGCTACATCCATTTATATTAAAAACTCTGAATAAAATTGGGATAGAAGGAAAGTACCTCAACATAATAAAGGCCATATATGACAAACCCAGAGATAACATCATATTCAGTGGTAAAAAACTGAAAGCTATCTGTCTAAGAACAGGAACAAGACAAGGGTGCCTACTCTTACCACTCTTATTCAACATAATATTGGAAGTCCTAGCCAGAGCAATCAGGCAAGAAAAAGAAATAAAAGGGATCCAATTGGAAAGAAAGAAGTAAAACTATCACTATGTGTGGATGATATGATTCTATATATAGAAAACCCTAAAGAATTCACCAAAAAATTATTAGAAAAAATAAATGGATACAGTATAGTTTCAGGATACAACATCAACATACAAAAGTCCATTGTGTTTCTATATACTAATGATGAAATAGCAGAAAGAGAAATCAAGAATACAATCCCATTTACAATCACAACAAAAATAATAAGATACCAAGGAATAAATTTAATGAAGGAAGTGAAAGACCTACACACTGAAAACTATAAAACATTGTTGAAAGAAACTGAAGAAGGCACAAAGAAATGAAAACATATTCCATGCTCATAGATTGGAAAAATTAACCTGGCTGAAGTGTCCATACTACCTAACACTATCTGCAGATTCAACGCAATCTCTATCAAAGTCCCAATGACATTTTTCATGGAAATAGAACAAAGAATTCTAAAATTTATATGGAATAACAAAATACCCCAAATAGCCAAAACAATCCTGAGAAAAAAGAACAAACCTGGAGATATCATACTCCCTGATTTCAAAGTACACTATGAGCTTATAATAATCAAAACAGCATGGATCTGGCATAAAAACAGACACACAGATCAATGGAACAGAAATGAGAGCTCAGAAATAAACCCAAACATTTATGGACAGCTAATTTTTGACAGGGGAACCAAGAACATATGATAGAGAAATGAAAGACTCTTCAATAAATTAAAACTGAACAGCCACATACAAAAGAATGAAAGTGGACAACTATCTTACACCATACACAAAAATTCACTCAAAATGAATTAAAAACTTGAATGTAAGACCTAAAACCATAAAACTCCTAGAAGAAAAAAGGGGCAGTATGCTCTTTGACATCGGTTTAGCAGCATCTTTTTGAATATGTCTCCTTGGGCAAGAGAAAGAAAAGAAAAAATAAACAAATGGAACTACATCAAACTAAAAAGCTTCTGCATGGCAAAAAAAAATCGACAGAACAAAAAAACAACCTAGCAATTGGGACAAGATATTTGCAAATCAGATATCTGGTAAGTGGTTAATATCCAAAATATATAAAGAGCTCATACAACTCAACAACAGAAAAACAAGCAACCCGATTAAAAAATGGGCAGAAAATCTGAACAGATGTTTTTCCAACAGGCACACAAAAAGAGGTTCAACACTACAGTTATTAGAGAAATGTAAATCAAAACCACAAGATATCACCTCACACCCATCATAATGGCTACCACTAAAAGGCAAGAAATAACAAGTATTGGAGATGAGGTGGAGAAAAGGGAACTCTCATACACAGCTGGTGTGGATAACAGTACGGAGATTCCTCAAAAAATTAAAAATAGAGCTACCCTATGATCCAGCTATTCCACTTCTGGGTATTTATCCAAAGAACACAAAAACACTAATTCAAAATGATATTTGCACCCCTATGTTCATTGCAGCATTATTCACAATAGCCAAGACTTGGAAACAACCTAAGTAGCCATCAACAGAAAGAATGGATAAAGAAAAAGTGGTATATATATACAATGGAATACTACTTGGTCACAAAAAAGATGAAATCTTGCCATTTGTGACAACACAGATGGACCTTGAGGGTATTAGGCTAAGTGACATAAGTCAGATGGAGAAAGCCAAATACCATAGGATTTCACTCATGTGGAAGATAAACAACAACAAAACAAACACATAGATATAGAGAATAGATGGGTGGTTACCAGAGGGGAACGAGGCGGGGAGGGCAAAAGGGGTAAAAGGGCACATTTGTGTGGTGACAGATGACAAGTAGACTTTTGGTGGTGAACACGATGTAGTTTATACAGAAGTCAAATATAACGATGTACTCCTGAAATTTATATAATGTTATAAACCAATGTTACCTCAATAAAAAATTAATCTGCAAAAAAAGAAAGAAAAACATTTGATAAACTCCAACACCTATTTATGATAAAAACTCTCAGCATACTGGCAATAGAGGGGGACATCCTAAACTTGATTTTAAAACATCCATAAAAAACTGCAGATAACATCATACTTAGAGTGAGAAACTCAAAACTTTCCCACTAAGATCAGGAACAAGATAAGGGTGTCCCCTTTCACCCCAGCTTTTCAACATCATACTGGAAGCCCTAGGTAATACAATAAGACATGAAAAAGGAAGAAAAGGGTATATAGTTTGGGAAGTAAGAAATAAAACTATCTTTGTTCACAGATGACATGAACATGTATATAAAAAATCCAAAAGAACTGACAAAAAAAAAAAAAAAAACCTCCTGGAAGTAATAAGTGATTATAATAAACTTGCAAGCTACAAGGCTAATGTACAAAAGTCAATTGCTTCTTATATACTAGCAATGAACAAGTGGAATTTGAAATTAAAAATGAATTTAATTTAATTTGAAATTAAAAAAATTTGAAATTAAAAATTATCATTTACATTAGCACCCCCAAAAATGAAATACTTAGGTACAAATCTAACAAAATATGCCCAAGATCTATAAGATGAAAACAACAAAATTTGATGAAAGGTATCGAAGAAAAACTAAACAAATGGAGAGATATTCCATGTCCATGAATGGGAAGACTCAATATTTTCAAGTTGTCAGTTCTTTCCAACTTGATCTATAGATTCAATGCAATTCCAGTCAAAATTCTAGCAGGTTATTTTACGGACACTGACAAACTGATTCTCAAGTTTATATGGAGAGGGAAAAGACCCAGAATAGCCAACTCACCACTGAAGGAGAAGAACACAGGCAGAGGACTGACACTACTCAAATTCAAGACTTACTATAAATCTACACGAATCAAGAAAGTGTGCTATTGGCAAAAAAAATAGACAACTAGGTTTAATGGAGCCCAGAAAGAGACCCACATAAATATGCAGTCATGTGCCACATACGGATGTTTCAGTCCATGACAAACCACATATACGATAGTGGTCCCCACATTTAGTCCCATATAGCCTAAGTGTACAGTAGGCTATATCATCTCGGTGTGTGTAAGTACACTCTATGATGTTTGCACAATGACAAAATCGCCAAATGCATTTCTCAGAAAGTATCCCTGTCATTAAGTGGTACGTGACTGTAGTCAACTAATCTTTGACAAAGGAGCAAAGAGAATACAATGGAGCAAAGATAATCTTCTCAACAAATGGTGTTGGAACAACTAGACATCCACATGCAATAAGGCCTTACACTCTTCACAAAAATTAACTCAAAATGGATCATAGATATAAATGTAAAATGCAAAACTATAAAACTCCTAGAAGATAACATAAGAGAATATCTAGATGACCTTGGGTATGGCAATGACTTTGTAGATTCAACACCAAAAGCATGATCCATGAAAGAAAAAATTCATAAGCTGGACTTCATTAAAATTAAAAACTTCTTATCTATAAAAGTCAATGCCAAGAGAATGAGAAGACAAGCCACAGACTGAGAATATATTTGCAAAAGATACATCTGATAAAGGACTATTATCCAAAATATACAAAGAACTCTTAAAAATCAACAGCAAGAAACAAATGACCCTATTAAAAAATGAGCCAAAGACATTAACAGACACCTTACCAGAGAAGACACACAGATGGCAAGTAAACATATGAAAAGATGTTCGACAGCATATGTCATTAGAGAATTGCAAATTAAAACAACAGTGAGATACTACTACATACCTACTGCAGTGGCAAAAATCCAAAACACTGACACTAGAAATGCTAGCAAGGAAGTGGATGAACAGAAACTCTCATTTGTTGCTGGTGGGAATGCAAAATTGTACAGCCACTTTGAAAAACATTTTTGCGGTTTCTTACAAAACTAAACATACTCTTACCATATGATCCAGCAACCACGCTCCTTGGTTTACCCAAATGAATTGAAAACTTATATCCATAAAAAAAAAAACCCTGCATATGGATGTTTATAACAACTTTTTTCATAATTGCCAAAATTTGGAAGCAACCAAGGTGCCCTTCAGTAGGTGAATGGATAAATAAATTGTGGTACAACCAGACAATGGAATATTATTCAGCACTGAAAAGAAATGAGCTATCAAGCCATGAAAAGACATGGAGGAAACTTAAATGCATGTTACTAAGTAAAAGAAAGCCAGCCCTGGTGGTCTGGTGGTTAAGGTTTGGCACTCTCATTACCATGACCTAGGTTTGTTTCTCAGTCAGGGAACCATACCACCCATCATACTGTGGTGTCTGTGTGTTGCTGTGATGCTGAAAGCTATGCCACCAGTATTTGAAATACCACCAGGGTCACCCATGGTGGACAGGTTTCAGCAGAACTTCCAGGCTAAGACAGACTAGGAAGAAGGACCTAGCCATCCACATCTGAAGAAAAACATGGCCATGAAAACCCAAGGCAGCAGAGCCTTGTCTGATATAGTGCGGAAAGGTGAGAGGATGGTACAAAAAGAGGAGGCAGGGTTCCACTCTGCTGCACACAGGGTCGCTAAGAGTTGGAATCAATTCAATGGCACTAACAACAAAAGTGAAAGAAGCCAATCTGAAAAGACTTTATACTGTTCCAACTGATACCAACAATATGGACATCCTGGAAAAGGCAAATCTATGGAGACAACAAAAGGATCAGTGGTGGCAAGGGGTTAAGGGAGAGGGAGGGATAAATAAAGTACAGAGGATTTTAAGGCAGTGAAACTATTCTATATGATATTACAATGGATACATGTTATTATGCATTCATCAAAACCCACAGAATGTACAACACCAAGAGTGAACCCTAATATAAATTAGTAATTCTGGGTGATAATGATGTGTCAATATATGTTCATTGATTGTAACAAATGTGCCACTGTGGTGCAGATGTTCATAGTGGGAGAAGTTGTATATGTGTGGGGACAGGGGTATATGGGAATTCTGGGTACTTCCCACACAGTTTTGCTATGAACCTAAAACTGCTCCCCCCAAAAAATGTTCATTAATTAGAAAATTGTAAAACAGAAAAACATCCAGAAATTTTTGAGTTCTTATTAAAATAAAGACTTAACTCTTCCTATGCTTCATCATATACAGATAAAAGAAAACATGAACCATTAGTAATTTTCTTATATTTAATCACATCAAAGTGAACAAAGTTTTTCACAACACTAATCTGTGAATAACTTTAAATGATTTTAATTAACAGCCTAAACAATTTAGTAAATTGTGCATGAACCTAATCTCTAATGATAGAATGAATAATTTGGTAAAGTAAGGGAAATGTAGTAAGTAGAGAGAAGGTAACACAGAGGTAGATAGATAGACAGACAGATAGACAGATAGATAATAGATAACAGAGAGATCAATGCTAAAGACTGACTCATAATTCAGTAAGTGTTAATCTGATAAAAAAGGGACCAGATCACAGACGCTATTATTCAATTCTGTCACAATTTTCTGATGAGTCTGATACATCGTTATAATCTTTCTCTAGTGGTGATCCAGGAGATCACTACCAATGCCCTGGATGACCAAGCTCAGGAAACATTTATTGAGCCCTATATGTGTGTGTGTGTGTGTGTCTGTGTGTATTGAACCTTATATAGGATGTTTGAGATAAATTTTATTGCCAATCCAATCACAGACCAGCACTTTAAAATTCTTTTTTAAGGTAAGAGAGTATATAAGAAAAAATAATAACCATAATATTGAAAAAATACTAATTTTGGAATATTTGGTAATTAAACAGGTAAAGGATACAAGTATAAGGTACTGAAGGAAAAACAATATCTACACGATAGAGAAAGATCAGTATTAAATATTTCAGAAACACCTTGGTTTGGTTAGCAAGCTAATCTGGAAACAAACCATTATGGAACACAAGTTAAAGAACTCACTTAATTTATAAGGAAAATCACAGCACCCAACCTCAGAATTCTGGCTGTCCTCCAAACAAATAAAAATATGAGCAAGATAAACGGTTTCTACTACAGATAAAGAGGTGAAAATATCAAAGAAAAAAATAACTGGAACAATTGGATTGCTCATTCTGGAAAGGGCAAAAGTGAAAAAATTCAATTCTATAAATATAAACTAAACTGAAAGTACCATTAGGCAGACAATGGTGATCAGCCATCTTTCAGCTGTGCTGACAGAACAAGAGAAAATGAGCTCCACTATGAAGAGTTTAGAAATAAGAAAGACTGCTTGACAGTAAAGGTTGTTCATGCATTAGAATAGACTACACTAAGAATTTGGAGACTACTTCTGGAGAGTTTGAAATAGGATAAATGCTTATCAGACTGCCTGGCTCTAGTTGCTACAGTTTAGAACCAGAATAGTACACTTTGTAACTTCTTAATTCATCTCCACAGCAGGGGAAATCAAGATGGAATCCACGATTCAGATGACACTGAGGTGTATGCACTTAAATAAAATGCGAGTTTGGGTAGGGAAATGTGTGCAGTGGGGGAAGGAGGACCAGGGGATGGAGGGATGTGCAGTCCCGATGTTTGCAGCAGGTGTACCCCTCCATGTCTGTGGTCTTGAACTTATGATAGCATCCATTGTTTCTCCTAACTCAGAATGACAGTAAGCCTTTCCCAACCTCTCCAAGCGCCGAAGGGCCTTATTATTATCGTTGCTATTAGTTTGTCTTTTACTTTTTCCTTGAAGAAAATATTTTATTTTTAACTGTTTCAGAACAAATTTTCATGACTAATGTTTGAAAATGTGAAAATCTGATGCACAAAATCTAATTAAGAAGCACTTTTTTAAAATCATCTGAAATGTTGACAACATGTGCTTTCTCTCTTTCAAAGATTCTAAGCCTAAAATTAAGATTCAAAATTATTTAGTTTGGGCCTTCTCTGAAGTTCATCTACTGTACTTCTTGCTTATTCCTCATACATACAAATGCCATTTACAAAGGTAGCATTTTTCTCATTAGAGTAAACAAAATAATTTAAACTTTTGCTTTAGACTACTATGCTTTCTATCTGATTAAATAGTGGCTGTTACCAATTAGTATAGCCAATGTAAACACTATTCAGCCTCTTTAAGAATAGCTATCTTAGGGGCCAACACAGTGGCATAATGATTTAGTTCACGCACTCCGCTTCAGCTGCCCCAGGTTCACCAGCTCAGTTCCTGGGTGTGGACCCATGCACTGCTCATCAAGCCATGCTGAGGTGGCATCCCACACAGAGCAACTAGAAGGATGTACGACGATGACATGCAACTATCTACTGGGGCTTTGGGGAGAAAAAAAGGAAAAAAGGAGGAAGATTGGCAACAAACGTTAGTTCAGGGCCAATCTTCCTCAAAAGAAAAAAATAAACAACAAAAAAAGAATAGCTATTTTAAATCCTGATCAGTGTTTATCTGAATATAATCAATTCAGCTGAACACAACAACATTGTGAATTAATCCTTATTCTCATGCCTACCTTCAGCAAGAAAAAGTAAAGACTAAAACCAGGGACACCTTGTTTTCATTATATGGGAAGGGATATCAACCCACCAAAATTTTGCCTGTGAATTTCTCAATTTGATAAGGTGACTACAAAGAAAAAAACTGGCACTTTATGCAGAAAATATATCCTCTCTACTCCCATATAGGTTTACTACTTATTGCTGTAAGACAAAGTTTTATGATTCATTTTTTCCTTTAAGTGATTATTTAGCAAAAAAGAAAAATTACCTGCCACACTTTATATGATAGCAGATCATCAAGTAGTTAAATAAAATTCTGACAAGTGTTATTTAGTTTTGCCATGGGCCCTAAATGTACAGTACTTTAAAGGTTTCTAAAAATATAGATAGAAGAATTTTTTTAAGTGTCAGGTACAATTCTGTAAGTTTTAAAAGTCTCATACCACTTATGTGTGTTACATTACTGCATGATACACTGCCTCACATTTTTAAAAAATTGTTCAAAGCATTACTCTTTTTTTAACTATTGCTACAATTCAACTCACATGAAAACTTTAACATTTAAATGACATCTGCAGTAGACAACTACATCGTGCTAAATACTTCTTTTTTTCTAATTAATTTTGTTCTGTCTGTTGCCATACTTTCCAGTAAAGTACATCAATACTACACAATACTGTATAGTGGTTAAAAGTGTGGAGTCATACTGCCGTAGTGTAAATCTCACTTACTGTACCACTTACCAGTTCTGTGACCTTGAGAAAGTCACTTGGCCTCTACAAGTCTCATTTTCTTCATCTTTAAATGGGGATAATTATAGTACCTACTACATAGGGCTGCTGTAAGCTGATATGCTTAAGACTTTAATTCAATTCCTGACAACTAATAAACACACAATGACCATTAACCATTCTTAGTGCTATACTTATTAACGTATACAGTACAGATGGAAGATAAATACATTAAAAAATTGAAAATATCACTAGGCATAGACACAATGGGGATTTAAAAATAAAATCCCACTAGCATGATGGATTCCAATGACTAAGAACCCTCTATCTATCTACACATTATACTTAAGATTCCGGGAGAAAACAGATGGAACACTCGAATTAGTATATTTTAGGAAGGATTTGTCAAAAGGAACTATATGGACATATATATTTAAAATATATGGACAAAACACAGAACTACAAGGGAAAGGTCAGAACTCCAGGCTTAGTTGCAATGGAGCCCCTTTAACATTCCTTTCTGAGAAGGGAGTGAGCAGTTACTGGAACCTGATGACAAAAAGGATTTTGTTGATAGGGCTGTATGACAGAAGCTGAGACCTTTGGTGTAAGGAAATAGCCAGCTTGCTGAGTCTCTGCAGATTGGGTGCCAGGGAAATAAATATTCCAAATCATTCTCTTTGCCCCCTCCAATCTCCTGCTCTTGTTCCTCTCAGAAAAAAATCAACTGGAAGCCAGAGGGCAAGGGAGCTCATTGATGAGTCAATATAGGTCAAAGTCTTAGAGCACAGACCAGAGGGGACAAAGGTAGAAATTGGATTTAGAGTTGCAAGCAGATGATATCCAACCTTCTATCTCTCTGCCTATCATCTATCTACTTTTTAATCTATCTAATGTTGAATGTTTGGCAGGTAAACACAATATAAATACAAGGTTAACTTCTAGAGATTATGAATGGATGTACTATCACATGTTAAAATAATTTCAAGTCAATAAATACTTCATAGGCTCAAAAGTTGCCAGAACGTTTGCTTAGTCAAATATTAAAGTTTGTTTTATGCATAAGTAGGCATAAATTTTTCATGGAAGTGTTTGTTCTTATAATTGTTGATTGTTTCAATCTGAAAACTTCACCATTCCCTGCTATTTGATGCCTTTAATTTCTCAAACGTTTTATGCTGAAAAATATGACCATCCTGAAAATTCATATGTTCCTGGGAAGATACATTTTACACTGGTCTGAGTTAATATGTCAGATTATGAATAAAGGAAGGAAGAGCAAGAGAGTTGGTTTGTAAAGGGACAAGGAGAAGAGAGAACAAAAGGGAAATGCCAAGGTCAAGGAGATGTCCAAGATGGCTCATCTCATGCTTTCAGCTTAATGTGATCTTGCTTACATTATAAGTAGCCTGCATGGCTTGCTTGACTCCATGTTTCATTTACACAGTCTTTTTTATTTATGTTTTGTCAAGTGAATATACATATGATTTAAAATTCAAACCTTATTACAAGGATTAGGGTGAGAAATCCTTGTCTCCTGGACCAACTTTCCCCTTGAATATTCACTCCCCAGGGGCCAAGCACTATCATATCTTTTCACTATTTCTTCTTATATTTATTTCCATACTTGTAGATATTCTTAAATTTCTATTTCTTGATTTTAAAACTGAGGAATGTATACGAATGAATAGAAATAGTTTCCTAAATCAGGAAGCAGTATTTACAACCAGGTGTTCCAAACTGCCAATAATACCATTGAGCAGAGTGCAGATTCTGCCCAGTGGAAAGAAGACTTTGTTATTCTTGTTGTTGTTTTTTATATTTCATTTTGTGAAATTTTATTCCATCCTCCTCACCTCCTCTTTCCCAGCGTCCACCACAACCCTAGTTCTTTCAGCACATCTGGCTCTGTGCCTGCCTGCTCACCAGTACCAATAATCTGTAGAAAAACCTTTAACATGGTCCTGAAAGTTAATTTTTTTGTTAAATTAGTGTAAGTTCAGCCAAATATTATATTTTATTAACATCATAAGTGGGTTAAATCAAAATTCAGAGCTTGCATTATTATTACAAATGAATAAATAAAATCCCTACTCAACCCACATAATATACAATAACTACATTTTTCTTGTTCAAGATATAAATTGCTTTAATTATAAGTTATCTGTTAAAATTTGTGAATTGTGAGAATTTAAATATTATCCAATACTGCTGTTAAAGTTCTCTAGTTGATGATATTTAAGAAATATTTACCCTTCATTTACATTTAAATATATGACATAAAAGAAAATCATCTGCAGTAATTTTATCATTATAAATAAAGATAATTTATAAAATAAAATAATTATAAAAGACTATATCTGAATAAAAGTGGTTTAAGAAAACAGGATTAATCCATATGAAC
Organism: Tapirus indicus; assembly: GCA_031878705.1. NCBI lineage: Eukaryota > Metazoa > Chordata > Mammalia > Perissodactyla > Tapiridae > Tapirus > Tapirus indicus. Next base: position 72,375,686 of record CM062919.1, on the reverse strand, counting down.
AAATGGGAATACAAAGATGTTCATTCATTTCTTTGTTTGGTCTTTCATTCCTAAATTCACTTGTTGATTGAGCAAATTTTTATTGAACTCCTACTATGCAATATATTTATTTAGCTTTAAGTACATTAAAATCTAGTTGTAAAGCTATATCATTCATATGTAAGAGATTAAAGTATTATAGCTAAAAAATAATGTAAGGCATAGTATATTGGCAAATAGTCTAATAATAACATTAATAACAGCAGCAAGAGCAGAAACACTTGTGGCAGCTTTACATTTTCCATGTATTAGGTAATCCTCCTAGAAACCCCATGTGATATTACAGCTATTATCTCCAATTATGATCAATAGATTTGGAGACAGAGATTTTCCATGAATTGCCTATGGACATAAAGCTAGTAAATGTCACAATGGGTTTTCACATCCATATAAGCTGACTTTAAACGACTGTGCAACAGAGACTGGTAGGAAGAGTCAAAGTAAAATTTAGATGGATCTTTAAAACTATCATAATTTACACAGGGTAGGACGAGAACAGAAGGAATTCTATTAGAGGAATCAATGTAAGTAAAATAACGGAGTCAGAAATGCCTGCAGCAGATTCAGGAGACCATGAGTACACCTATTTGGAAAAAGTATGAATACGGGAACAGGAGTGGCTAATGAAAATGCATTTCAAATTAAAATAGTTTTTGAAAAAGTGACTGGGTATAGATTGTGGTTGCCTTGGATGGATTAGCAGCTCACTAAATTTGATTTTAATCCTGAAGGTAATATACAGTCACCAGAGATTTTTGAGGAAGCCATTCTTTATATGGAACAGTCTCCAGGTGTAAATGATTCACATAATATCTATTTGTAATTATTTTTCCAGCTTGGTTTAGGCATATTCCTTGCAATAAGCAGAGAAATAAACTATATACCTTACTGAAAACCCTTCGAATATTCTAATGTTACAATAAAAACAACCATGGTATAATCGAAAACCACATGAGTGAATAATTTTTATTAACTCATCTTTTTTTAGTCACCTAAAAATTACTAATGGGGAAATGTAAGGATAATGGGCTTACAAAGAAGCACGTGATGGTTTCTTTGTCTTCTTTGATATACATGCAGAACTCAACTGCATTAAATCAAACAGAAGGGCCTTTCAAATTCAAGTGCCCAGCAATTTATTCTAAAGTGACTGCAATTTTTATATTTGATTATTTGACTTATCTTGGCTTATACCAATAATCACAGCCAGCCTTCAGCAAAATTGAGAGGAAGAGCTATTTGTCTTCTAAACCTATTCTCATTCTCTTTTCTTGCCCTTCTTTCATCCATATTTCAACTACCTAAATCAACCTCCCCACCTCATCCCTATCCTGATGGGAGAGGTAATAGAAGAAGTTCCAACATACCTCACAAGGTTGGATAAAATATACTTCAAAGCTTCTTCCAGAATGTCTGAGATTCTATAATCATATGAAAACTTATGGCTTATTTTATACTGCAGAGATTGAGACTCTAGTAACTGTCAAATGGGAAGGAATTTGCTTAACTCATCCATATTAAAGTATTCATATTTTAAACTTTCTGTCACTAAAATTAGGTGAAAAGTTGAAATAATTCTGAAAAAAATGATCTAAAGTAATTCCTATGCAAAAAAAAGAGAATTGAAGTGGAATTAATTATTCGGGGTTCTGGTATACATTGTTTAAATTTTATAAATAATAACTTACTGTCCCTGTATTTACCTGAATATATTTAAATGCATTAGTCTTTATGTCCCCAGTACCTAATGTATAGCATATAATAGGTAGATGATAATGTTTCTTGAGAGAATTAATGATGAAACTCAACACTGCAAAGATTAGCCTGAAAATGAAGGAATTAAAGATAATGATCAGATCTGAATTTCAACTTGGTAGTTCAAAAAGTGAATTTTAATATATATTTGTTTTTAATAGTCACCAAAGCTTTGATATTTTATCAATGGTATCTCTGTGAGATACCTCCACAATGGAGATGTAAATATAATTATATCAATCCTCTTGGAAAGAGTAACTTTTAATGGAAGAAATGCTAACAGTAAATACGTCCACTGATTACACAGATTTTTGATTTGCAAATTAATTTGTCTTTTTTTAAACTGTTCTTACTTATTCACAATAGTAACCATTCCAGTTAGCTTAAGTATATCTCATAATTACCTAATGATAGTACAGATGAGATAATCAATAATATTTGTTCTATACATAGTAGCTACTCACACTTTATTTATAGCTAGATGCATAATTCCAAACCATTAGAGAATCACAAAATTATCCCTTTAAGTGGGATCATTTTCAGTCCCTTTGCTTCTAGTTAGAAATGCACCTAAAATCCTATTATTAAAGATAGTCAGAAAACAATAGTTGAAGCCTTCATTTTGTAATTTATCATGCAGGTAAAAATCCAAAATTCTCTTCAAATGTGAAGTTCAGTGATATCTTCAGCTAATTCCCTGAGCTTTCAGTTAAACTTTATAGATAATTGAAAATTTTAAGTTATCTTGACTTTCTTAACTCTTTTAAGAACATTAATTATATCATAGTGAGAAGAAGCTCTGATTGGCTATTATATGTCATTGATATCAGACAGTTTAGAAACAAGTAATTTGTTAAATATTTACTCTAGCAAAATCTTTTACATCATGGATGCATGCTAGGGTGAGAGAAGTGATGGAAGGAGGAAGGTAAGCTACAAGGAGAAAACAGATGGTAATAAAAAGAATATTTAATGATTTAAAGAAACTCTAAGTGGAAATGGGGGGAAAAATGAAGTATTACTTCCTCTGGAGCCTTGATAAACCATCACAGCCAAACTTCTAAACTCCTACCTTCTATCTGTGTTATCCATTTGCAATAAATTGTGTTCTGCTTTGTAGCACCTTTCATGCTGTTGTGAACTTATTTGCCATTGGTGTTTTTAACTTATTTTTTCTGCTATGTTATAAACTCTATGAGAACACTTGCTTATTAGATGATTTTGATATGGAGTAACCATTTACTATCACACTTTTGACATCTGAAAGTTAGTTTAAATACTTTTCCCTTTCATTAACCACTTACTTTTCAAAGCTTTGGTAAGTTTTGCTATTGTATTTTGGCATTTTCTAACATTATTCTCTTTTCCTTAACCCCTTGAACTCTAAAAACAAACAAAAAAAGAACTCACCACATTGAAAACTACATGCAGGCTACTTCCAGGTGGCTAATAAGCACCCCAACTACTATATTCCTATAACATGCCTGGGATGTTTTAGGCATCAAGAAAATTAACACTTTTTATATGGTGCTTATTATCAGATAGATCTTCTGGATAGAGAGAGTAATTCTCCAACTATTAACTTTTAAACAAAGTATGTAAATAATTATTTTCTAAATCTTTTGGATTCCAGCAGAATGCCTTTGAATTTTCTATCTTCCCCTATTTGAATTAATTTGGTCAATGTCTTAGCCTAATTATTACCCTTATACATTAAGTAGGAACTATCTTAGTCATCTTTTTAACATTTGCACAGCCTCACAAGGTACCTGGTACATTTTCAGTAAATAGTTGTAAATCTTTAATTGAATGAATAAAGGATTTTGAACAAAAATACAAGTTCTTTACAACAGGCTGCATTTCTTTGGTTTTTTTCCTGGACAGGTACATAGTTGTACAAGCCAGTAATCTAGAAATGAGTAAAAAAAATGTAATGACTCAACATTTAACAATTAGCATGTCTAGGAAGTTAATAATGAACTTTTTATACAATTCTTAATTTTTTTTCAGTAATGCCATTTTTTTAGTATTGCAACTTGTCTGATATGAAAATACTACAGTCAAATTAAATACAAGAGAGGTAAAAGACTCTGGATGATCTCTAAGCTGATTTGATTTCATTTTTATTGAAGAATAAGTGAGGATTTAGTCAGCATGGAAATAGCCATTACTTTGAGTTTTACATTATTTTGAATATATTGATTAAAGTGATTTTTATAGCACTATCTTTTAGTAAAATTTAACTTTTCATGGCATTAGTGGAAAATCAGGAATTATCATTTCAAAGTATGAATAAATGGACAATCTACATATTTGTTAAAATAAAGTCCAATAAAATGTTATTATATCAGAATTGTGCAAAGTATGGAAAAATTGACCACATGTGACAAAAACCAAAAATACAATACCATCAAAGGAGCTCTTACAAGATTGACAATTGTTTTGTTTATCCATTGTCACCGTTTTGTTGCTTATGATAAAATAACAGATTGGGATTGAATTTTAATAAATTATTTGTAAAATCTTAAATTATGCCTAAATTATTAGGCTAAAACTAAGTTACTTCATTTTCCAATAACACATAAGTTATTTAATTAATCATAACATTCATACATTATATAAACGTAATCTAAATATTATAAGTTAAAACATATTAACTGTCTGATAGCCATGGGCTGACATACTCATTATTGTTTGTATATAATTGCATATATGCTTTTAATAAAGGAACATGCCCTTTATATGAGACTCAAGGCACTTTTATTGATCATTTTCCTTCTTCATGACCATTGTGAGATAAATTGATTCAGTGATTCATTTGGATTAACAATATTATTTAAGTATAATATCATTTCCATAGTTTTTTTTTTAAAAAGGCATTCGCTTTTTCAGATTCTTTTCATTTCTGACTAATCTGCAGTATTAAGCAGATATGGAAATAGTTCATAATGAGAAGAAGGACTCCTGGGACAGTAAATTGCTTCAGGCAAGAAATGTAATATGCATTCAGAGAGTAAATAAATTCCCTGGGTCAGCCCTCTCATGTGAATTCTAGTAAGTATCTACAACCTGTTCTGTCAATACTAATGATCAGAATATTTATCAGAGATGTGATAAAGGAGAGAACACGTGCAGACAAAAATCTATTAACTTTCTTTAGCTGGTCAGAAGAAATCAAAGAAAGACTTCCCAACTAGGGGAAGAGAATAGCTTAGATCTCTCTGGCAACTACACAATCTAATAAACTACTTAATAGCTTACCACAAAAGATAGTCTCAGCTACACGTAAAAAAAAAAAAAAAAGCAGCAACGTGATTTTTCTACACTTAACAGTGAACATGTTTTCTGATGGCTTCTACATGATTCCCAAGCTGTTACAACAAATATGGTAAAGATAGTATATGAAAAATGGATAATTCAAATATGTAAACGTAAACCAATTAAAATTCTTCTATCTAATTCAAACCACAAAAATGTAATTAAGAAAGCTACAACTGATTATGTAGAATCAACATTTAATTTGGAATTTCTCCTTGCCCTACATGCATCTTGCTAGAACCAATATTATCCCTAGAGCTACAGAGGTAGGGGAACACATCAAAATGTTTTTGTTTGTTTTTTTAAAGGGCACACATCAATAAATACCTTTTCTACAATTTTCTAGCTTTAAAAAATTTGAATCCACAGTAATTTCACTGCTATTTAAATAACCCATTTAGAATTTTCCTTCATTCACCTAAAACTAGTCTAACCCATGTGTATACCAAGAGAACTCAATGCCAAGAGAATAAGTCAAGAGAATCATTTGAACAAAATCAGTGGTATTAGTGAGGCTTTGAGAAATAAAATTGGTCATATTTTAATTATTAGCAATATTTTCATTTTAGAATTAAAATTTTTCTTTTCTCATTTGAATTGGCTCTCTTAGATCTATCAATCAAAGGCTTCAGTTCTAGTATGGTTTTCCTTTGTGGGTCCTAGAAGTCCTACAGATGTATATAGTGTTTTATACCCAGATATTTTCTCCACTCCAGGTAACTTTCTATGAATAATGTGCTTATTCACATTGTATTATTTTTTTACAGTCACTTTCCCAATCCTGAGCAGAGTAGAAAACAATGAAGAAAAACTATACATACACAGAAGGGGATGTTCAAGAAGTAAGGCAGGGGGAGCTATTACACAGGAAAGGACTGGCCTTTTACATCTAACATCCATTATTTCACTTCTTCATTCAACAAATAAATATATTTAACCTGATATGTGCTAATTATCGTGATGGATATACAGATGTAAGATATATATGTATATGCTATCTCTGTTATCAAGAGAACCACCTGAACATAGCATATGGTCCTGAGGAAATGGGAAATAAAGAACAAATATATATTTTATGGGGAAGTGGAGCTAAGAATAAGATCTATTAAGTGGGTATCACTGTGAAGGACAGTGGACAACCACTGGGAATTAGAAAAGGATTGCACATTAAAAGTCAGACTAAGAGGTTTCTAAAGATAAACCTTTTCTCCTTCACACTTTTTTGAAGGGCTATCCTGGCATTATGTTTTAATAAATCAAAGGTACTGAACAGAGTTGACAGTGGGGAGCATTCTGCACTTAAGGGCTCTTTTTCAATACAATGAATAAAGAATTTCCTTGAAAGAAGAAATGCAATTTAGAATAAAGCAGTGACTACATTCCAAAATGAATGTGGGCATATATATCCAGTCTTCCAAACTCTATTTCACACATATGGCATCCAGCATTTACACTGCTATAAGCAGATACAAAATGCTGAATTTGTGAAGTGTTCAGGTAGAAGACTAGTAACTACTATAAGCATATAAGGTTATCAACATATAGCTAATGAGCTTTTAACACACTAATAAACAGTGCATGATTTGAAAAGGTAAATGATTAGCAAACTTCTTTTCCAAAGAGAAATATATTAGGTAAAAATAGCAATGTTGATGTTGATGTAGATTTTCCACCATAATGTTTACTAAAGACAGTTTAAGGCTAATCTAATATAATTGCAACAGGCAACAAGTTAACAAGAGGACACTTTTCATTTCAATAACATTTAACAATATCATCACCAGCCTAGAAAAAAAATTACTGTAGAGATTATCTATTTTTAGAAAAAATATCAAAACTGCACTTGACACTTTGTACTCCATCACTTACTTAATTATTACTGGTTGATAATTTACATACTAAGGAGGCAACCACTGTAGGAAAATACATTATGAGAAAATATAACAAATATACTATACTCATATAGTAAACTGATTCTGTACTGTGGAAAAGGATCCCCCCGGACTGTACATGTCTAGATCAATAACTCTAGATGACCTCTCTCCTACGTTAGCTTCAGACATGAATTTCCATTTGCCTTTAGATACTTACATTTGCTAGTCCTTTATATACCTCATACTAAACACGCCAACATGATTTTAGTCATATCCCCACAAACATATTCCAGTTCTTTAATGTTCCATCTTAGGAGAAAGTATAACCCATTTCTTATATATACAGAAACATGTATCACTATTATACCTCTTTTCTCCATAATCCAAGCCACATCTTATTGACACTATTTGCAAAATATTCCTACTATTTTCTCCTTTCTCTTCCCACTGCCATATCATTGCTCAAGACACTTTCATTTCATCTCTTATTTGGTTGTCACAATGGCCTCTACTGGCTTCTTTTCCTTCAAATATTATATTATGCATTGGTACCAGAATTGTTTTGCCTAAATACAGATCTCGTCTTATTAATCATGCTTAACCACCTTTAGAGGCTTCTATTTTTAATTGAAAAAGTAAATGTTTTTTAGCTTAGCTTTCAAGACACTTCAGATTCTGAAACCAATCTGTATTTTCAACTTCATCTCAGAGCAAGTTCTCCTTGACACATGTATGCTCTACTTTCCTTACAATAGTTGATTCATTTTTCCTAAAATGCTATGTACTTCAAGACCTAGAAGACTTAATTTGAACAAGTCCATCTTCCTTAAATGCCATTTCTCTTTATACATCTGTCAATATCCTACTCATCCTATAAAGATCAGCTCACGCATTACTACTTGGTACTCCCAAGATTAATCCATTGCTTCCTTCTGCTATGCTTTTATTATATTTAACTCTGTTATGTACATTACTTCTTTTGCTGTTGTTGTTTTGTGAGGAAGACCAGCTCTGAGGTAACATCCGTTGCTAATCTTCCTTTTTTTGCTGAGGAAGACTGGCCCTGGGCTAACATCCATGCCCATCTTCCTCTACTTTATATGGGACGCCGCCACAGCATGGCTGACAAGTAGTGCGTCGGCGGGTGCCCGGGATCCGAACCGGCAAACTCCGGGCTGCCAAGCGTGAGCTAAACTGCTGCGCCACTGGGCCGGCCCCTTTTGTTGTTGTTTTTGAGGAAGATTTGCCCTGAGCTAACATCTGTGCCAATCTTCCTTTATTTTGTATGTGGGTCACCACCACAGCATGGCTGATGAGTGGTGTAGATCCATGCCCAGGATCCGAACCTGTGAACCTGGCCCGCGGAAGTGGAGCACGCCAAACTCAACCACTATGCCATGGGGCCAGGGCCAGACCCTGTACATTACTTCTTTTGAAGAGAGTAGGGTTGGAGGTGGCTAGTCTCAGTGCTGGCCTAGTAACTTTGTGTCAGAGCCTGGTTTTTCTGAAGTTGAAAAGAGAATAGAATGTCTCCTACTTAAGAGAGGCTATGATCTCCAGCGAAGGGTGATCAGTATCAAAGTCCAAAGGTTGAGGCTGCATATATACAAACAAGAAAACACTAGGGTAAGAGGTTAGATTATATTCTGAGTTAGAGTTATTTTCCAATGAAAATAATTCATGTATTCTGTCAGGAAACTCTTCATATTCCCTGATCAGCAGGATAAGAAGCTATGGAGACCCTCTGACTGTATGTGATAAGAACACAGCTCTTTCTTATCCTTGGTAGGAAGACAACATAACCACACACTTTAAGACCCTGCATCACCTTGTTATTTTTTCACACCTTTTAGTTAGTGATAGAACTCAAGTGGGATACTTGTTTCCTGTGATGTGATCACTCTTGGTTAATTGTTGTAGCAACCTACTTGTTTCCTCCTGGGATCTGTTCATTCAGAAGCTCTCAGAGCAGCTATTGTATGGTTCCGTTCTCTCATTCTCTCTTGAAATGTTCCTCCAATATCGAGCACAATTACTCGGTTATTACCAGCAAATTACCACCAACTAACATCAAATTGAGATAACTACCAGATTTTTACTCACTGAACATGGGAAAAAATCTTCAAGAATTTGACAGGTGTTCAGTAAATTCTTAGAGTTAGCTACACCCTCTTGTAACTGCATCTCATTTAAGCAGAACTGTATTTTTATCCTTCCAAACTAAGTAAATCTGTTTTCCTTTTTTTTTCTGAAGAACCAATATTTCCTCACTTAATTTTGCTTAGAATTAATTTAATACATTTATAACAAGATGAATATAGTAACTGAAAAAACTCCTCCAAAAAAAAACTATCATAACCACTGTCATTAATTATATCAGAAAATGAAGAAACCTCTCAGAAAAACTTAGAATTTCTAAAATGATGTCCTTCAATGTAGTGAAAACATTTCACAATTTAAGAGTCATCTGAACTTAAAGTGAAACTCAAGGTAATAAATTACTAATTAGATGACAGGGAAGGCTATATAACTTTCGATACTTTTAATACTTATCTACCACTGATACACATGTTCTGTTTCCTCTCAGGAATGTTCTTAATGATAAAGCAATGTTAAGGCATTTTATAAAATATAAAAAGTTTTCCAGTGTTAGATTTGCTTTTATTCAATATGGTCACTTACTTTAAATAGATGACTTTTGTCATTTTAACCTGTGGAACATTTCACATTTACAACTGACCTAGAGCACTATTTTCCAACTGTTATTTTACAGTTGTCAGAACTTCATAAGATGGTTATATAGGATTCTTATAGATAAAAGAGCAGTGAAAAAAAGAAGGATTCATTGAGAAATTTGAGATTAAAAAAACCTGTTTTTTAAAAAACTCAGTTTTTTTTAAACTAGCAAAAAACTACTTTTTTGCTAGTAGACCTGCCTGACAAGAAATACTACAAGGAGTCCTTCATGATATAACGAACACACATCAGACAATAACTTGAATCCACATGAAGAAATAAAAAGTGCCAATAAAGATAACTACATAGGTAAATACAAAACACAGTAAAAATGTATTTTGTTTTAAATCTTTTCTACTCATATCAAATTTAAAAGACAATTGCAAAAACAATTATTATAAAACCATGTTGATAGGTTCTGATATATAAAGATGTAATCTGTATGACAATGAGAGCACTAAGGAGGGAGGAGATGGAGCTATATTGAAACAAAGTTTTGTATACTCTTGAAATTAAGTTGGTATTAATCTGAACAAGATTGTTTTAAGTGAAGATATTATAATCACTAGAGCAATGACTAAGAATATATCTCAAAATATATATACAGTAAAAGAAACAAAGAAAATAAAATGGTACACTAGAAAATATCTATCACAAGGAAGGCAGTAATTGATTAACAGAAGAATAAAAAAGACATAAGACATATAGAAAAACATAGCATAAGGCAGATATAAATCCTACTTATCATTAAATGTAAATTGGTTAAACACTCCAATCAAGAGGCAGAGAATGACAAAATGGTTTAAAAACAAACCAACCAACCAGGATCCAACTTTATACTGTCTATAAGAGACTTGCTTTAGATTCAAAAACACAAATAGTTTAAAAACAAAAAGATGGAAAAAAATATACCTTGTATGATGGTTAATTTTACGTATCATCCTGACTGGGCCATGTGGTACCCAGATATTTGGTCAAACAGTATACTGGATGTTTCTGTGAGGGTATTTTGGATGATAGTAACATTTAAGTTGAAAGAGTGAATAAAGGAGATTGCTCTCCTTAATGTGGATAAGCTCCAATCAGCTGAAGGCCTGAATAAAACAAAATGCTGACTGTCCCCCCAAATAAGAGAATTTTTTCTGCCTGATGGCCTTTGAACTGGAACATTGGTTGTTTTCCTGCCTTCAGACTCAAACTAAAACATTGGCTCTTCCTGTATTTGAAGCAGCCAACCTTTGGACTGGAACTACACTATGAGCTGTCCTGGTTCTTAGGCTTTCAGATTCAAACTAGAACTAAACCATCGACTCTCCTGGGTCTCCAGCTTACCTAACAACTCATCCTGCAGATTTTGGGACTTGCCAGTCTCCATAATTTTGTGATCCAATTCCTTGTAATATGTAAATATACATAATGCATATATATATATATATATATATATCTCCTATTGGTTCTGTTTCACTGGAGAACCCTGACTAAAACCAAAAGAGAGCTGGAGTGTTCATACAGACATCAGACCAAATAGACTTTAAAACAAAAATTGTGATTAGAGACAAAGAAGGACATTTTTAAATTATAAAAGTGTAGATGCATCAACAAAACATAACAATTATAAATATATATGCATTTAACAACAGAGTCCCATTAAGCAAAAACTGACAGAAGTGAAGAGAAAAATAATAATTTAACAGTAATAATTGGTGACTTCACTTTCAATAATGGATAGAACAACTAAGGAGAAGGTGAATAAGGAAATGGAAGACTTGAACAACATTACGTATGGACTAGACTTAACAAGCAACTATAGAACACTTCACCCAACAACAGCAGAATATATATTCTTCTCAAGGGCACAAAGATTCTTCAGAATAGACAGTGGGTTAGGCCATAAAATAAGTCTCAATAAATTTAACATGACTGAAATCATACAAAATATATTCTTCAACCAGAATAGAACTAAAATAGAAATCAATAACAAGAGGAAATTTGGGCAATTACAAATATGTGGAAATTAAATAACACACTCCTAAATAACCAATGGATCAAGAAAGAAATCACATGGGAAATTAGAAAACAGTTTGAAATTAATGTAAATGAAAACACAACATATCAAGTCTTACAGGATATAGCTAAAACAGTGCTTACAGGGAAATCTGTAGCTGTAAATGCCTAAATTAAAAAAGAAAATAGATCTCAGAGCAGTGCATAACCATTCTCCTTAAGAAGCTAGAAAAAGAAGATAAAACTAAATTCAAAGCCAGCAGAAGGAAGAAAATAGCAAAGGTAAGAGTGGAAATAGATAAAATAGAAAAACAAAAATAAAAATTAACAAATATGAAAGTTGGTTCTTCAAAAAAGATCAACAAAATTGACTAAATTTTAGCTAGAGTGACCATAAAAAGAAAGAATTCTCAAATTACTAAAATCATAAATAAGAGGATGCATCACCACCAATCTTATGAAAATAAAAATGATTATAAGGGAATGCTATGAAAAATTGTACGCCCCAAATTAGACAATCTAGATGAAATGGACAAATTCCTCAAAAGACACAAACTACCAAAACTGACTGAAGAAGAAATAGAAAATCTGAATAGACTAAATAAGTAAAAACACTGAATTAGTTAAAAAAAAAAAAAAAAAAAAAAACCTTCCACCAAAACCCCAGACCAAGATGGTTTCACTGGTGAGTTCTATGAAGTATTCTAAGAAGAATTAATACTAATTTTTCACAAACTCTTCCATAAAATAGAGGACGATTGAATACTTCTGCAATGATTCTATAAGGCCAATTTACACTGATACAAAAACTAGACAAGACTTCACAAGAAAACTACACCCCATAGCCTTTATGAACACAGATGCAAAAATTCATCAGAGTACTAGCAAATCAAATCCAGCCATGTACAAAAACAATTATACATCATGACCAAGTGTGATTTATCCCAGGAATGTAAAAATATTCTAACATATAAAACTAAATTAAGGTAATACACCATACTAATAGAATAAAGGAGAAAATTCACATGATCACTTCAATAGACACAGAAAAAGTATCTAAGTTCTAACACCTTTTCATGATAGAATTAGTCAAGGCAATAGAAATAGAAGGGAACTTCCTCAACTTTCATAGATAAAGAGCAACTATGAAAAGCCCACAGCTAAGCAGCATGCTTACTGGTTAAAGATTGAATGCTTCCAGCTAAGCTCAGGAAGAAAACAAGGATATTTGTTCTGGCTACTTCTATTCAACACTTTACTGGAGTTTCTAGACAGGGAAATTGGGCAAGAAAGAGGAATAAGTCATCCAGATTGTAAATGAAAAAGTAAAACTATCTCTATTACAGATGACATGATCTTGTATATAGAAAATCCTAAGTAACTGACTAAACAACTATTAGGGCTAATAAATCTGTTCAGATATGTTGCAGGAAACAAGACCAATATACAAAAAGAAATTGTATATCTGTATATGGACAACAAATAATCAAAAAATGAAATTAAGAAAACAATTGATCTACAAATTCAATGTAATACCTATAAATATCCAAGTTGCTTTTTTCTTTGTTTACAGAAATTGATAAGTTGATACTAAAAATAATATTGAAAGGCAAAGGACTCAGGATAGCCAAAAAACCTTGGAAAAGTAGAGAATGGGGAGTGACTGCTAAGGAGATTAGCAGTGGGGTATTGAAAATGTTCTGAATTAGAGAGTGATGATGGTTGCTCAACTCTGTGAATATTCTGAAAACCATTGAATTGTACAAATTAAAAGGGTGAAGTTTATGGTATGTGAATTAGATCTCAATAAGGATATAAAAGATATTATGAAAAGGGACATTGATTCTATTTCAATTCCGCTAAAAGTCAGTAAGTATGATAACCATTTAATTTTTTATTTAAGAATAAAATAATTGAGAGGATTTAAGAAGATATCAAGTGAACAAGGAAAATAAATATTGAAAATTAGGTGGGTATGTTAATAATATTAATTTGGTTCATTACTCAGGACACCTGACTCCTTGTCACTATGATAATTTTGAGTGTTAAACAGTTTTAAAATATATTTATATCTACTCATGTTTTTTTTTTTACTTTACATGCATAATGGTCCATTGACTAAATGACGATTATAATAGGTAATAGACAGGAAAATAAGAAACACAGATATTGAAATAAAAATTCATAAGTAAAACAAAAAAATAGGTTTGCAATTTTTTCTCAAAGATTTTTTTCAGTGATTACAATAAGATAAAATTATTGTTCAGTATGATTTTAATAAAACCATATGGGGCTAAGTGATGGTATAATGAATTCCCTATAAAATTGTTCATCTAGAAATGCTTTTTGTTTTTTATGAGGTAAAGGCCAGCATTACAATTAAGACAAACATTACTAGTAGGTAACGTAAGACTATTCTTGTCTGGGATAAGACTCCTATTATGCTTTTATTTCATTCTGTCAATTGAGTAAACTTTAAATTTTTGGGCTGAAACATTCAATACGTAGAAAGAGACAAGATTAAGAAAAACATTTAGTAGCTGGTGCTTCCATATTTTAAAACATAATTAATAAAGATTCAGTTAGATACAACTCTCTTAACTCTCAGAAGTATACGTCTTGATTTCTAAAAATTAACTATGCATCATTTTAGCTGCAATGTTTAATAGTAATCTCCCCTGCTGAGTGGCATCTATCATACTTTAATATTTCTTAAAAACATGTTTATAGTCTTTCTGTGACATGTAGCCCTTCAGCTGTGATCCTCTGCATTTATAATCCAAAACCTAAATGTGATTTAATTTAATTCAGTTCAATAAATATATAAAAAGGACTTTTATATGCAGAGTGGACAGTAATATAAGAATTCTGTCTGAAATAAATCCAATACTCTCATTCAATGTAATGGTACTTCTCATTAAACTCTCATTATATCCTGCCAGTGACAAGGATTAAGGACACTTTTGAAAATAGTCAATATAATCATATATTTAGTCCTAAGGGGCTAGAGAAAAACTAATGAGGATTTTCACTGTAACAACTTTTATGTAACTTTTGAGTCATTTGGATAACAGCTCTTCTCAAGTTCTAGTCTAAATTTTATATTTTTCCCAAAGTTCTTTTCACATATTTAAAGATATAGAACCCTTAATTATATCTTAAGAGTAAACATAACGAAAGGCAGTGCTGTGCATATTTCTAACAATATATTCTATTATTTTTATCCGCTCTTAACTTGACAATATATTGGTTGTCTTTTAAACAGGGCATATTGTAGGTTCCTCTAGCAGTGTCTATTTATTGTTTTTCATTTTCAATCCTATAAATATTGAATTTAATACCCTTCCTAAAATGATTCTTCTAATCCTTTCTCTATATGTTTATTATGTTAATCCTGATGAAACCTGCACAGTAAATCCTGAGAGTGTTTTTTTATTGTCACAATTCATTGAAACATGAAAGAGATTATGGATCATTCACTGCATTCTATCATTTCAGTCATTTCAAAAAGGCATTTAGGTAATGCTAGATTTGAGATTAAATATCAATAATAATACTCATTTTCTTTTGTACCATTTACTTAAATTAAGTCTAAATGATTATTATGTAATAATTTCAAATACTAGACTAAATATCTTCTTAGTCACTGAAAAAAATACCACCAGGATCTTTGTCAAGTCCAAACCTTGTCTTGATTTGCAGACTTACAATTTACCTCAGAAAGAAAATCACTTAATTTTATTTCTGTTAAGGTCTAGATCTTCATTAAATATAAAATAACATAAGAGTCCACCTCAACACTTGGTGATTGATTTCCATGTTTGTTCTGAGAGCAAAATAATTTCTAGGGATAACTTTTCTTTTTTAAGGTACATAAAGTCTTCACTACAGGTTTCCATTTTTTCTGTTTCATCATCTTTTAATTATCACAATTTTTTAAATTGTGATTTACTTTAAAGTGAACTGAAAATATATAAAACCTATGACTTTTTTAAAACTGAGGTCATATTGGCTTACAACATGGTGTAAATTTCAAGTCTACATTATTATATATCAGTTTCTGTATAGACTGCAAGGTGTCCATCACCAATAGTCTAGTTTTTATATGTCCCCACACATATAGGCCCCTTTACCCCTTTCACCCTCCCCCCACCCCCTTCTCCTCTGGTAACCACTAATCTGTTCTCCTTATCTATGTGTTTCTTTATCCTCCACATATGAGTGAAATCATGCACTATTTGTCTTTCTCTGACTTATTTTGCTTAGCATAATACCCTCAAGGTCCATCCATGTTGTTGCAAATGGTACGATTTTGTCTTTTTCTACGGCTGAGTAGTATTCCATATATATATACACACCACGTCTTCTTTATCCATTCATCCAATGATCGGCACTTGGGTTGCTTCCATATCTTGGCTATCGTGAATAATGCTGAAATTAACATAGTGATGCATGTATCTTTGAATTGTTGATTTCATTTTCTTTGGATAAATACCCAGTAGTGGGATAGCTGGATCATATGGTATTTCTATTTTTAATTTTTTGAGAAATCTCCATACTGTTTTCCATAGTGGCTGCATCAGGTTGCATTCCTACCAGCAGTGTATGAGGGTTCTTTTTTCTCCACATCCTCTGCAACACTTGGTATTTCTCATCTTGTTAATTATAGCCATTCTGATGGGTGTGAGGTGATATCTCATTGTTGATTTGATTTGCATTTCCCCAATAATTAGTGATGATGAACATCTTCTCATGTGCCTGTGGCCATCTGTATATCTTTTTTGGAAAAATGTTCAGATCCTTTGCCAATTTTTTGCCCAGGTTGCTCATTTTTTTTATTGTTGAGTTGTATGAGTTCATCAGTTGCATTTCTGTACACTAATAACGAACTAGCAGATAGAGAATTCAAGAATACAATCCCATTTACAATCACAACAGAAAGAATAAAATCCCTAGGAATAAATTTAACCAAGGAGATAAATACCTATACTCTGAAAACCATAAGACATTATTGAAAGAAATTGAAGAAGACATAAAGAAATGTAAAGACATTCTGTGCTCATGGATTGGAAGAATAAATATAGTTAAAATATCCATATTACATAAAGCAATCTATAGATTCAATGCAATCCCAATCAGCATCCCAATTACATTCTTCATGGAAAAAGAACAAAGAATGCTAAAATTTATATGGAACAACAAAATGCCCTGAATAGCCAAACAATCCTGAGAAAAAAAGAACAAAGTTGGAGATATCATACTCCCTGAATTCAATTTATACTACAAAGCTATAGTAATCAAAACAGCATGGTACTGGCAGAAAAACAGACATACAGATCAATGGAACAGAACTGAAAGCCTAGAAATAAACCCACAATCTATGGACAGCTAATCTTTGACAAATGAATCAAGAACACACAATGGATAAAGGAAAGTCTCTTCAATAAGCGCTGTTGGGAAAACTGGACAGCCACATGCAAAAGAATGAAAGTAGACCATTATCTTACACCACACACAAAAATTAACTCAAAATCGATTAAAGCCTTGAATGTAAGACCTGAAACCATAAAACTCTTGGAAGAAAATATAGGCAGTACAGTCTTTGACATCGGTCTTTGAGTATCCTTTTGAATACCATGTCTACTCAGGCAAGGGAAACAAAAGAAAAAATAAACAAACAGGACTACATCAGATTAAAAAGCTTCTGCACAGCAAAGGAAACCATCAACAAAACAAAAAGGCAATCCACCAACTGGGAGAAAATATTTGCAAATCATATATCTGAAAAAGGCTAATTTCCAAAACACATAATTATCATAATTTTTACCTGTATGTTTGATATAATTTTAGCTACCACCTTAAATATTAGTCATATACTCTAATTTTGCATGTAATACACTTATTTAATCATTACTATTACAATATTGAAACAAATTCCTATATAAAAAATTACACTGTTCCCTCTCACCATTCTCTCACACAACCCACAGTCGCTTCACACACAGGATGCATGGTGGCGGTAGGGAGATTTGGTTAAGAGTAGGCTCTCTTAAGCTGGACAGCCTGGATCAATATCCTGGTTTAACTATTTAATGGCTGTGTGATTATTGAGTAGATTCACCTTTTTGGTTCTGGTTTCACTATCACTAAAAGGGAACTATTATTCGCAGGTATTTCTTAGGATTGTGGTGAGATTAAATGATTAATAACCTGGCATATGGGAAGCACTCAAAAATGTTTATTAATATTGTTATTTTTATTGATGTTATTAATAAATGCTTAGAAAAATGTTTTATGTAATTTCACTTAATTTTATTAGTACGCTTATGGCAAATTCTCAACACACAGCAACTCTACTTTCCCCTTATAACAGTAACTATTTTTAACAGCTTTATTGAGGTACAAATTGAATACCACAAAATTCACCCTTTGTAAGTGTACAATTCAATGATTTTAATAAATTTAGATATTTGTTGCACCATCACAACAACCAGTTGTAGAACTTCCCACCTCTCCAAAAAGTTTCCTTACATGTGTTTGCAGTCAATCCCTAGAACTACCCCAGGCCCAGGCAACCACTGATTTGCTTTCTGTCTATAAATTTGCCTTTCAAGGACATTTTCTGTAAATGGAATCATACAATAAGTAGTCTTCTGCAACTGCCTCCTTTCATTTAACCTAATGTCTTTGAGGTACATTCATGTTGTAGCATGTTTCAGTTGTTTTTTCCTTTTTAATGCTGAATAATATTTTACTATGTGACACCAGATTTTATTTATTTATTATCAGTTGAATGACATATGGATTGTTTCTATTTTTTGCTATTATGAATAATGTTGCCATGTACATCTGTGTTTCTGCAGACATATGTTTTCATTTCTGTACAGTAGATTGATAGGACTGGAACTGATGAGTTGTATGATCAGTTATATATATATATATTTTTTTTTTTTGTGGGGAAGACCAGCCCTGAGCTAACATCCGTCGCCAATCCTCCCCTTTTTGCTGAGGAAGACTGGCCCTGGGCTAACATCGTGCCCATCTTCCTCCACTTTATATGGGACGCCACCACAGCATGGCTGACAGGCAGTGCGTCGGCGGGCGCCCGGGATCCGAACTCGCGAACCCCGGGCTGCCAAACGCGGACTAAACTGCTGCGCCCTATTTAACTTTTTAAGAAACTATTGAAATGTTTTTCAAAACTGTTGAACTATTTTACCTTCCCACCAGCAAGGTATAAGTGTTCCAGTTTCTCCCCATTCTCAGCAACACTTGATATTGTCTGTTATCTGATTATAGCCATTCCAGTAGTATCTCTTTTGTGGTTTTAATTTGTGCTTCCCTAGTGACTAATGATGTTTAGCAACTTTGTACATGTTGATTAGCCATTCATATATCTACTTTTGTGAAATGTTTATTTATTTAAAGTTTTGTCCAGCTGTAACATTTTAAAGTTGCTTTCATAAATTGAATTAATCTACTTGTAACCTTTCTAGATCTAAGACCATTATAATAAGTTATTCAAAGAAAACGTCCTCGGAGCCGGCCTGGGGGTGCAGTGGTTTAGTTCACACTTTGGCAGCCTGGGGTTTGCGGGTTCGGATCCCAGGCACCAGCCGATGCACTGCTTGTCAGATGGGCACAGATGTTAGCCCAGGGCCAGTCTTCTCCAGCAAAAAAGGAGGAGGATTGGCAACAGATGTTAGCTCAGGGATGGTCTCCCTCACAAAAAAGAGAAAACGTTCTCATTAATTTTATCTTTATTAGATTCTAATGTTTTAATAAAATGTTTTGTACCCAGGAACCGTTGTATTCTGGCCTCCCAAGTGAAAGTTTAGATATTGCTCCTTTTAACCTTTGTTAACTCAGAAGAATTAATTTCCCAAAGGACAGATGGGAAGGCATATCCAGAGGCTAATGCTTTACCATGCTTCAAATATACTAAAATTAACAGTATTTTCTTAACTAATATTTCTCACATTTTAAATATACATATATTTTTCTGTCTATAGGATATATAGCATTGAGAAAATGCAAATTGCATACAGAGTTCTTACAAACAATGGTTTAAAGCCAAAATCTGTTTTGAAGTTCAATGGCATGTTGATTCAATATACAGGCATAGTTTGTTTTATTGTGCTTTGCTTTACTGTGCTTTGCAGATATTACTACTTGCTGAAGGCTCAGATGATGGTTAGCATTTTTTAGCAATAAGGTATCTTTTAATTAAGGTATGCACATTGTTTTTTAGACATAATGCTATTGCACGCTTAATAGACTAGAGTATGGTGTAAATATAACTTTTATATACACTGGGAAACCAAAAAATTCATGTGACTCGCTTTACTGCAATATTCACTTTACTGCAGTGGTCTGGAACTGAACCTGGAATATCTCCGAGGTATGCCTGTGATGCAAGATATGCATGGATACCTAATTGAAAATTCCATATCATAATTATGGCTCATTATGATTTTTTTTGTGTGTGTGTGGGGAAGACCAGCCCTGAGCCAACATCTGTTGCCACTCCTCCCCTTTTTGCTGAGGAAGACTGGCCCTGGGCTAACATTGTGCGCATCTTCCTCTACCTCATATGGGACGCCGCCACAGCATGGCTGACAGGCAGTGCATCGGCGGACGCCCGGGATCCGAACTCGCGAACCCCGGGCTGCCAAGCGCGGACTAAACCGCTGCGCCACCGGGCGGCCCCATCATTATGATTTTAAAAGCATGACCATCAATGACTATCTGTAATTCAAATACAAGTTAAGGCTATATTCAGTCAATTCATTGATTTCTCAAATATTTATTAAACTACAAGTAAGGTACTATCTTCAACATTTGGTATTCAGTGAAGAACAAGACCAGAGAGTTTTCCATACTCATTTTACTACATTTTAGTGGCAGAGGCCAACAAAAGAGAAAAAGAAATAATATGAAACAGAAAAGTTATTTAATGGTAATAGAATAGATTTACATTAGGTTTATGAAGGAAACAACCTATGGTCTCTTAATGAAGAATAATCGGAAAGTGAGAAACCTGCTTTAGGGAGAAGTCTTTTTGTGCTTCAGCTTCGTTATCTCTAAAAGGGGCTATTAA
Organism: Tapirus indicus; assembly: GCA_031878705.1. Taxonomy (NCBI): domain Eukaryota; kingdom Metazoa; phylum Chordata; class Mammalia; order Perissodactyla; family Tapiridae; genus Tapirus; species Tapirus indicus. The sequence goes on along the minus strand of CM062919.1, from coordinate 72,354,860 downwards.
TGGAAGCTACTTCATAGGATTGTAGTGAGACTAAATGACTTCGAACACCTGGCACACAGAAAATACTCAATAGATATTATTATTGTTGTCAATATTATTATCATTACATACCTAGAGAACGTTTGATTTAATTTCATTTAATTTTTTAAAATTTCAGGTAATTTAGTTTGAAATGGGCATGCTCTACAGTAAGTATTATATGGACAAAAAAAATGTTAAGTAAGAGGCTTAATTCTCTCCAGAAGAAATGAAGAAGGAATGGAAAGTTTGAGAACAGAAAATAAAAGAAATACAGAAATAAAGGTAAAAATGTTAATATTTTATACAAATATTGTATAAAAGGAGCCTAGGGAGGATTTTTTAAAATAAATAAATTGGAAGAAAATATGAGGAAAGATTGGTAGAGAATCTTCCAGAATTTAAGAAAGAAGAAAAATCCAATTTTAAAAGTCCATAAGTAAAAGCAGGGCAGTTAAGGAGATACACACATGCACATAATCATATACATGCTATAATAGAAGATAAAAGGTAACTGTAAAGCTGCTAGAGAGGAAAAGTAGATCACCTACAAAAACAAGTTATAAATTGATATCAGATTTCTTAACAGCAATACTGGCTGCAAGAAACAGTAATATATTTAAAAGTTTGAAGGAAGGCAATTTAAATCTAGAATTTTATATTTAGCAAAATTATCATTTATATTATAAAGTGAGATTTAAAAATATAGAGACATACATAAATTAGATATTAATATATCATTTAGTAAAGTTTGCTGTTGTCTAAAACAGAAAAGATTAAAAACATATAAAATTTAGAAAAATCAATACAATGGCAGAAACAGAAGTATGGGTACAAAAAGGAAAAGAGGGAAGGGAAAGTAAGTAAAAAAATATAATTTTCATTCAGGGAAACCTACACATATTGATAAGCATAAAAAATAAATAAAAAGATGAAAATAAATATCAGTCCTAATAGAGGTAATATACAAAAGATTATAAATTGATTAGCAACTCTTCAAATTAGCAGAAATAATGTGAAAAATTCAAAGGAAGACAAAAGATGAAAATAAACAGAAAATAAAATGGAAGAAAAAATCCTAATACATCAGTGACTAAAATAAATATAAATGGTTAAACCCAAAATAATGAGAGATCCTCAAACGAGTAAAACTATAAGAATGAGCAATACGTCATGAATACAAGAAACTGTTAAATCAGGAGGCGGAAATCTAAAAATAAAGGAATAAGACCAAGAACCAAAAGAAATCCAAGATGTCAACTTTAATATCGAACAATTTAGTATTTAATGAAAAAAAAAACAAACAAGCAAAAAGCTAACAAAGTGTCATAACAAATAAAGTGGTGTATTATATACTGGCAAAAGAGAAATGGATCACTACAATATATTCAAGCTGAGACACACCTAACAATATAGCTTCAACTTTATTCATATAAATAAAGCAACTAAACTATGAAATATTAAAAGCATTTAATATGTTCTTATCAGAAACTAAGAGCTCAAGCAGAAAAAATAAAACTATAGAAATGCAACGAACTTCACAATTATTCCAAACTAACAAATAATAATCATGAGAGTATTGAACACATACGTTAACAGGTACTGTGTAAATATCTAATGGAAATTAATTCATTTAGTCATCAGTCCAAATCTATGGCGTGTGTCCAATCATTATCTCAATTTTTTAGGTGGGAAAACTAAGCACAGAGTGTTTAAGTAATTTGCCTAGGGTGGCTCAGAAAGAAGTGGCAAAACAGGATTTCAAAATCAGTTTTTCTGAATTCCAGAGTCTATGCTATTAAACAGTACATTCTGCTGAACTTTACATGCCCTGTTCAAAGTAGTCAATATTTTACAGCATTAAAAAAGGCAGCAATCAATTTTAAAAGAACCTATTTGCTAGGTTCTTAGTCATAAGGAATGAAATTAGAAAAAAAATAGTTTAAAAAACTCTAAATTGATGAGAATAAGAAGACAAGCCACAGATTGGGAGAAAATATTTGCAAAAGGCGCATCTGATAAAGAACTGTTATCCAAAATATACAAAGAACTCTTAAAACTCAACTAAAAGAAGATGAGCAACCCAGTTAAAAAATGAGCAAAAGAACATCCCACTAAAAAAGATATACAGATGGCAAGTAAGCATATGAAAACAAGTTCAACAACATGTCATTAGGGAAATGGAAATGGAAACAATAATGAGATACCACTGCACATCTATTAGAGCGGCTAAAATTTGGAATAGTGACAGAACCAAATGCTGACAAGGATGTGGAACAACAGGAAATCTCATTCATTGCTGGTGGGAATGCAAAATTGTACAGCCACTTTGGAAGATATTTTGGCAGTTTCTTGCAAAACTAAACATTTTCTTACCATAGGATCCAGTGATCACACTCTTTGATACTTACCCAGATGAACTGAAAACTTACATCCATATAAAAACCTCCACATGGATGTCTATAGCATCTTTATTCATAATTGCCAAACCTTGGAAGCAACCACGATATCCTTCAGTAGGTGAATGGATAAATAAACTGTGATACATCCAGACAATGGAGTGTATTCAGCACTAAAAAGAAGTAAGCTATCAAGCCCTGAAAAGACACAGTGGAAACTTAAATGCATAGTACTAAGTGAAAGAATCCAATCTGTTAGGGCAATATACTGTATGATTTCAACTGTATGATACTTGGAAAAAGCAAAACCATGGAGACAATAAAATATCAGTGGTTGCCAGGGAGGAGGGAGGAATGAATAGGCAGAGCACAGTAGATTTTTAAGGCAGTGAAACTATTCTGTGTGTTACTAAAATGATGGATACATGTCATTATACATTTTTCAAAACCCATAGAATGTACATTAAGAGTGAACTCTAATGTAAGCTATGGACTTTGAGTGGTAATGATGTTATCAATGTAGGTTCATCGATTGTAATAAATGTACCAATTTGGTGAGGGACGTTGGCAATTGGGGAGGCTGCACATGTGTGCGAGGACAGGTAGTATACACGAAGTCTCTGTACTTTCCACTCAATTTTGCTGTGAACCTGAAACTGTTCTAAAAATAAAGGTTATTAATTTTAAAAAGCTCCATATATCTTGAGACTTAAAAAAAATAGTAGCTACACAATGCTCAGAATGAAACAAAAAATACTAATTTTCAAAATTTGTGGATACAAATGTCTACTCTTTTGATGAAAATTTAGAGCATTCAATTAAATTTAGTACAGTCAGGCGTTGCTGAATGACAGGGATGCATTCTGAGAAATGTGTCCTTAGGCGATTTTGTCATTGTGCAAACATCACAGAATGTACTTACACAAATCTCAATGGAATAGCTTACTGCACACCTAGGCTATATGGTGCTAATCTCACGGGACCACCATCGTATATGTGGCTTGTTGTTGACTGAAACACTGCTAAGCGGCACATGACTGTGTATATATGCATATACTTCTATATATATATACATTTAATTAGGTTAGATTAAAAGAGATTAAACATTTCCTTTGACCCAACCATTCCAGTCATGGTTTTAAGCCTTAGAGAAATTCCTGCACAAGTTCAGAAAGGTACATAAAGTAGGATGCTTTATCTTAGCATTGTTTGCAGTAAAAGAGAATTGGAGGTAATCTAAGTTGGAGGTAACATTAGCATAATAAATAAATAAATTGTAGTGGATATGTACAATGGAATTCTATGCAGTATTTAGAAGCACTGAAGTAGAATTCATAGATGTTTTAAAGATAAGATTGAGTGAAAAAAGAAATTAAGTTATAGCTATGTAAATTAAGCACACACAATGCAATATATTTTAAATGAAACACGGTCATCAAAATGCATATATCAAACTCATTAGAAAAATGCATAACAGGAAAAGCAGAGATTAGGAAAAAAAATATAAGAAAAAGGAGGACGTATGAGGACTGTGTGTAATGAACTGAGAAATATCATTAGATGACCCCTCTATACTTGACGTGCCCACAAAAGAGAAAGATAAAGAGAAAAATACGACTACAAAATTTACTTAGCTAAATAAATCTACTAATAATTAATAATCTTTTTTATCCCTCTAAAATAATGAAGTACATAATTATAGTGATCAATTATTATTATACTTACGTAAAATGGAGAAAGAGAAGTATAGAAAAACATACTTTTTCAAGGTCACCCAACCAGTAATAAAAGTATAAATAGAACAAAGACCATGGATAATTTCTGGAGTAATGTTCTATCACCTACAAGCCATTTTCCCCCATTAGAGTAAATATAAGGGGAAAAATGTTAGGAAATAAAAGTGTAGTTAACCTGGAGGGATAATATACAGTGTAAGTAATTCTTTCTTTTCTCTGCAGTGGCAAAAATCACCGAACTATTTTCCAGCAAAAGAAGCAACAAAGAGGTGAAATATCTAAATTTTCTTTTACTGATTTTCTTTAACTTTTATTTTAACTTTACCATGAAGTAGAAATGGATTTCTCATTTTGAAACCAACAAAGAATGTCACTTTGCTTTTCTCCCTCTGACCTTGGGTCGATTTTTCATTTGCATATTCCATCTCACTTCTGTATTTCTCAGTGTCGTGGACCGCATACGCAGCAGAGCTGTGCTTCCTAATGTATCATCTGTTGACAATGATTTTGTGTAACAGCTATACATTGCTTCAAGATGCACAGTTAATCGCAGTAATCCACACTATAAACTGTAATGCCGGACACTTAAATTACCTCTTTCACATATTAGGGTGGGGGGAGTTGTGAGGGAAAGACACTTCTAGAGGTTAAAGTAAAATTTATGTAGTTTTTCCACAACTAATATGTTGTAAAATATTAAACATAAGTTTATTTAGTCTGGTCCTTACATTAAAACTTTTTAAAGGTTAATGCAATAATGAATCATATATATCTTTTTTTTCTTTAAACAAAAGCAAACTGAGGAAAACCTATCCTAATTTCAATTTTAATGTACATATTCTTTATCTCTAGCTTTAAAAATCTCCTAAAGGTTAGTGTCGATTACTAAACATAGAACCTCTCTTTAAAAAATCATTCATTACAGTATCCTTCAAAACCTGTCACAAATGCATAGTTGGTTATCATTTCATAATCAAAAGAATCAAATGGAGCTCTTTGACAGGAAGTGCTAAACATTATAGAGGAAACAATCTATACTTATAAAACAGGAATTTTTGTTTTATTAAATTTCATTTGTCTATTTTCAATCTTTGGCAGTGATAGATATTTATTTCTCCTCCCTAAAAGGAAATTTGTGGACATCTTAGCTGTAACAGGATTTTTAAAAATATAAAACCAATAATATTAGGAGTGCAGCAAGGCTTATTATTATTAGCACATATAGACTTAACACCTTATTGAGGCACTGTTCTAAAAACTTTATTTCATTTGATTCTCAAAAGCACTCCATGAGGTAAGTATTCTTATTTTAACCATAACTCACAGAGGAACTGAAGGCCTCAAAGAAGTTAAGAAACTTGATAAGCCCAAATAATGAGTAAGTGAGAATCTGGGATTTGAAACCAACAGCTGTAACTTGAGAGCTTCTCTTTTAATTAGTACAATTTGCTATCCCTAAAACCATCTGTGGAGAGATCAAGTCTGATTTTAAATAAAGAAAGAACACCAGTAGAGGCCAGTCCTGGTGGCCTACTGGTTAAGTTTGGCACACTCCACTTCAGTGGCCCAGGTTCAGTTCCCAGGCATGGACCTACACCACTCATCAATGGCCATGCTGTTGCAGTGGCCCACATACAAAAAGAGGAAGATTGGCAACAGATGTTTACTCAGGGCAAATCTTCCTCACCAAAAAAAAAAAAAAAAGGAAAAAGAAAAAAAGAAAGAACAGCACTAAGGATGGTCAGGATGGAGAAGGATATAGGTAAGTCTATGCAACTTCCATTTCTCTACCTTCATAGCCAAAAGTATATACCTCAAATGAGCTTTTTATGTAATTTAGCTTGGAATATATGTTTGAATTGAATATATATATAAATTAATATGACAAATGTTTACATCAACTATAATCCCCATGTTCATATATTTGTTGTAGGGAGTGTTAACACAAGGCCAACATACATAGTAGATCACAGTGTAGAAAGAAAAAAATAATTTCAAGGAAAAATATAATTAAACCATAATTTTAGTACAAAACATAGAACGCATATTGGATATTTTGGTAACAATTACAATATAGCATTTTATGCCATAAGGTTCTTGAAGTACAAGATGTGTTTGTTTCACTTCCTGTATTCTAAGCTGCCAGACTGGCGATGCCAGCATGACACACCAAGCCCTCGCCCTCGGTGACCACGCAGAGTGCCACATTCCCACAGCTGTGGAGTGATTCTGTGTTTCCTTCATCTCATTTTCTCTCTCCCTCATTCCCAGGTCTGAGCCATGAAGACGAAGTCTCAAGCATTTCAATTAGGTTTGTTTCCAAACGAAAATAAAATTATCATCTGCTGCCAATCACACTTGGGGTTTCTCAGGAAATCTGCTATTTTTTTGTCTAATGGTGGGAGATTGGAGTGACTTGTGAACAACTCCCACATTATTTAAGTAGCATAAGGTACAACTTAATTCACTGTTTTGAAAATAAAACTCTTATACAAATTTACTTATTTACTATCAACTATGCTAAGCTGTTCCAGGATTTAAATTCTCCTGCTTTTATTCAAAACTTTATCATACACAAGCCTAGAATAGTTTGAATTTATTTTATCCAGTACTTATTGGAATAATATAAAGAAGAAAAAAACTTGTGAGCTTCATTTGAATTTACACTAATTTTTTTACCATTTTGTAAAAAAAGAAGAGACTAGGGATAAACCAATACTGATAAACTTAGTCTTTTACTTTAACATTTAAATTTTCACTCAGTGAACATAACCCTGACACTTAGTCACTTAGTGAGACAATATGTTTTGGGAGAAAATATTTCTAAATATTTCTGCTCATAACACAAAATAAGCTTGATAACTAAATGATAATTAAACGGAAGACTCACAAAATTAAAAAAAATAGACCAGAAAAAGACAGATTGAGGCAATTACTTCAGATGTTTGACTGACTCATCACATTGCTTTATATATCATAAGTTATAATATGATCAAATCTGTTATATTAACCAAGATATAACTGATTCAGTGGAATTCACAACCTTCACTAAAATAAATTAAATTTTAATCATCTCTTTATGATAATAATCTCTCTTGCAACTTACATACCATGGAAAGTTATGGAAGTCACTCATCAACTGCCAGTAAATGTAAACCCCTCCCTTCTCTCCTCAGTTCTTCTTTCTTTTTTAATGAATGACATAATATATTTTTCATCTTACTCTGACCTTTCCTTACCTGGCCCCAGGTAGTAATCCTTGAAATTGTCTCAAAATAGCTTTTTTAACTATAATTACTCTCATAGCACTGTCCAGCTTAATTTTTTTTTTTTTATAATTCTCTGTCAACTAAAGGATAAAGCCCAACTCAGTATTGTAACATATAAGATCTTTCATGGTCTAATCTTGCCCCTCCACAGCCATTTTCATTATATTGCATTCATACTTCCCTGAATGTATCACATAGTTGTTTCAAAATGTTGCTCAGGCCTTATCTCCACTGTGAAAATTTACAGAACAGATCACTACCTGGCACTCTATCTTCAAGATAGTTTAACTATTATATTTTGCCTATTAAAGTGAACACTTAAAAGTTTTGATTTTTATGTACTCTTACTATCTTTCTCAATATATTAATAGTATTTCTATGGAAGTAATGTTAATGATTTTTTTTCTTAAAAGTACAAATACCAAGAGAAGATTATGGGAAATTCTTTCAAATTGTTATGCCACTGACTTCAAATAGATCATAACTAAAGTTATAATTTAGACTATTTCCAATAGATAGATAGAAGATGGTGGTGTCAGTTCGAGCTGCTATAACAAAGCACCACACACTGGGTGGCTTATAACAATAGAAATTTAGTTCTCACAATTCCGGAGCCTGGAAGTCTGAGATCAAGGTGCCAACATGGTCAGGTTCTGGGAGAACACTTTTCTGGGTTGCAGATTGTCAACTTCTTGTTGTATCTTCACGTGGCCCAAAGACAGCTAGCTAGCTCTCTGGCCTCTTCTTCTAAGGGCACTAATCCCATTCATGAGGGCTCCACACTCATGACCTAGGTACCTCCTAAAGGCCCCACCTCTAGATACCCTCTAGATTAGGGTTTCAGTATATGAAGTTGGGGGCAGGGGTACAAGCATTCACTCCATTGCAGAAGAATAGATAGAAAGATAGACAGAAAGATAGATAGATGGTAGACAGACAGAATGGAACTTATGTAAAGAGCTGCTTTGGGAATTAAAAAATTAATTTCTTACCTAAAAAGTCCCTAAAACAACTTTTATTCTTAATGTTTTTATAATTCTTGTCATATTTTAGAGACGAATCATGAAATGTATCTAATCATGTTTTAAAAAAAATTACTAAATTTAAAACTTTCATAAATGCTTTAAATCTGCTTTTTTATAAACTTAGAAATTTATCCTCTAAGGATTTTGTCAGTTGAATTTTCTTCAAATAAAATATTTAAGAAAATAATGAAAAAATATTTTATCTCCAATTATTCAGCTGAAATGACTATCTTGAAATTAAAAAGGTTAATAAAATGTAGCATTTCTTATATTCTTTAATGTCTTGAAAGATTACAGTCTCCACTATAAATAAACACACACGCATAAATATAGTACTCAGTCAACATATGCATAATAATCAGATATATATAAATATATGTATATTTATAAAGATATAGTACTCTGACAGCAATAATTCATACAAATATCAACAATGTCTCTGGTTAAAACTAATCTGGCAGGTATCAGTGAGATGGGCGACTGGCAGAGAGCTGTCAAATGTCTGTCAGAAAAAAGATGGGAAGCTGGGCAGGATGTCTGTCTTTGGGCAGCTGTCCATTTAGAATCCAAGACATTTAGCAGTCTGGTCAGGATGTTGGCCACCAGTTGTGACTTTCAGACCTTCCAAAATCTAGATTGGGAATGAAATGCAACTTTCCTTTTTGTCTTCTCTTTTTCTGTTTCTTTTTATTTTTTTTCCTTTCTCTTCTTTTTTTTTTTTTTTGAGGGGGGTGGGTATTGGTCTGGATCCAAATAAACTTTTCCTTAGATATTTTATAGATACCATAAGCTGCATCTTAAATCCATTTGTAACACTGAATCAGGAATTTATTCTCTCAACAAGATGAAGAAAACATAATTGTTTACTTTGCAGTAGTGTGGGAAATAATACAGTTACCAAACATGGCATAGGGAGGAAGGTCACAGAGAACTCAGTTTAGAAAAAGGAAAATTGTATGACTGTGAAAAGACAGAAACAAGATATGCACCAGACTATAAGAACTTAGTGACAAAAATTTGCAGAGCACAATGAAAGAAAACAAATCTTTGCTGGTAGAGACGATAGTAAAGTTTTTTTTCTTTTTAGTTTAAATTTTGAGCAAGAAGTAAAAAATAATTCTTCATAGGTAATATGGTCCTGATAAAATAAAATAAGGTCAAAGCTCAAAGAAAGGATAAGAAAGGTATGGGGCACAAAACATGGTTATTAGAACCAGAAACATCAAAGCAGCAATATCTGGACAAAAACAGAGATAATTCTCTTAAAATGATGGTTTTCACCGGTTCCTAGTCTTACGTATGTGTATGTATCAACGATATATAGAAAAAATATGTAGTTTGCATTTCATATCTTTGTGGGGTTTTTTTTTTAATTTTCTTCTCCTCATTCAATGTCTAGACTACGTAAAATGAGAACTCAAGTATATAGCATTATTTCTTAAAATACCATTTCATACATTCAATGCTACTAGCAAACTAAATCACTTGTTATTTCCTGAACTCACCATGTACTTTCTCAAATCTATAAATTTCCCTCCTCTGGAATGATCCTATAAAATGATCCATCATAAAATGGCTGAGTTCAAAGATCACTACCTCTATGAAGATTGTCTTCTACACCCTCAATCAGAAAATTGTTCAGGAAAAGCCTAAGACCAGAGAGGAATTGCTCCTGAGGATTCTCATAGTGTAAGTCAATAAACATCTTCAACAACATTTTTACTGTAGGTTTAATAATGGGCTGCTCCTTATATAGTGTTCTTCAGTGCAGGTCATGCCATCATCTTAAAGCATAGATCTACATGGAGCCAATAATTTACAGTCGAAAAGCATTGCTCTTTGACAGGTAGGCTTCTCTGGGGATATACTGCAGAGAATTTGCTCCTCAGAGAGCTGAGGTTGTCCTAGAGAAGCCCTGGGAGTACCGAGGATTGCCAATTTACCCATGGCTCCCAGAGAAGTTATACATGTTTTGATTTTGTAATTTTAGTTCTTCATAAGATTTTATTTGAAGGAAGGGTTCAGCAGCTAATAATTAGTTTGAAAACCATTGATCCAAAAAAATGATGGACTGGCTTTCTACTAAGCTTTTCATAGATTTGGGGCAGCAGCATAGCTGAGATTATACTTCTAGCCAATAACATTGGTTTCCTATTCCTATAGACAGTGGGGTGGGGGTGGTGTTGACAAGTTCTTGTAAAAATCCATCCAGTATGATGCATTCCTAAAATAAAAGCCATCCTACTTCCCATAGGAGATAAACCAAGAGCCGGCCCACAGGGAGGACTGAAATTATGCTCATTAAATAATGGTACTCATCAGGAGTATATTAAAAATCTGGCCAAAGAACATTATTTACAAGCTTCAGAAATACCATTTTATATTTCCCAATAGAAGTTGCCATCATTAGACATATTACTACATTGCAAAAAAAGAACTATTAACAATGACATATTCTCCTCTACTACTTATCCATGGTCAGAGTCAGTTGAGTTTTTTGAACGAGTAAAACATTTGGATAACAAGCAGAATTGTAAATGATTATAATATCTCTTAGCATTCATCACTGTCATTGTAACCACTCCCCATCTGTTGATCTGTCTGATAGTCAGTCACATATGTAAAAGTCTTATTCTTTAACGATAAGGAAAATTATTCTTCAGTTCCAAATGGCCAAAGAAGACAACTCTTATAACTTTATTTGGATCTTTTTAAAGTTATAGTTACAAAGAAATATATGCATTTTAAAAAACACAAAGTGAATAATTTTTGTTTTTAAATGCTCACACATGTTTTTGGTATATTGATAATATGGCATAGTTTTACCTATGGTGTGATCAAACAATACCCTGAGTATATAGTCCTATAATTTAATAAAAATATATTAATTTCTATGAAAATATTCAATGTATATGGTAATATTAAGGTAATGATTATAGCTAACATCTGTTAAGTGCCTATGATATAGTAATATCTGTTTAGAGTGGCTTGTGTGCATTTTCTTATTTAATATTGAGGAAGGTATTATTATGACTCCTATTTTATAGATAAGTTCACTGAGTCAAAGTTCAGGTAATCTGCCCCAGTCCTCAGATTTAATAAGTGATGGAGATGGCACACGAACCTGGGTCTGTCTAACTCATACTTAAGCTTCATGTGGAAGACCTTAAAAGTTTGTCTGAGAAAGTTTCACTTTGCCTGCTTAGTGATGCGAATAAAATGATGTGTCCACTGCTATCTAGCTATATACACTGAAGCCAGTGACTTAACTTCTCTAAGTTACCATTTCTTCATCTGTAAAATGGATATAATACTAATTTTTTTGCCTCATAGGGTTAATGTGAAAAATTTTTAAATTAAATTAGGTAATAGATGCAACTCTATAAATGACAGCTATTAAAACTGTTGTTTTCATTAAGTTTTGCTCAGGGGACAACATAATCCAAGAAGCCCTTAATAAAGCTTAACTTTGTAGTAAAGGAGAAAGTGGAGGTTGGGGAGACACTGGAGTCAAGGGGCTCTAACTGTTCCAGAGACTATGGAAATGATGCACAGGCAAGATAGTAAGGGACTAGTGAGGGTAGGTGGCTCGAGGGAGGAAAGCAACACTATGAGAAACACAGAAAGAACTCTCATTCCTTTCCATATCACCCAGGATAAAATTGAAAATCCTTACGAGGGCCTGCAAGGCTTGGCATGAGCTGCCTCTCCAACTATCTACCATTCTGACTTCACCTTCCACCCCTTCTACCCCTTCTACCAGCTCTGCTTTGGTCACTTAATTCTAGTCACAGTCCCTCCTTTCTTTTCTTTTAGAAGGACTTTCATGTTCCTGCCCCAGGGTATTTGCAGCTGCTGTTTCTTCTGCCTTAAACATCGTTGCCCCTTGTGTCCAAATGGCTGGCTCAGTCACCTTTTCCAGGACTCTATGTGAATGCTACCATCTGAAAGAAATCTTCCCTGATTACAGAAGAGCACTTTCTTCCACTTCATGCCATTCTCTCTCCATTTATCCTTTTTTATGCTTAGAACTTTTCAGTTCTTAACAAATGTTATGCTTGTTTGTTTAGTTTTGCTATCTATCTACCCTCACTCTCACGAGAATGTTCTCATGACTGCAGGGACTTAATTTCACTGCTGTATCCCCAAGGCTTCAAACAGTGTCTGGGCACGTGGTAGTTACTTAGAATGTTTGTTGAATTAATAAGTTAATTTATATCATCATTTGGTAGTTGGATTTGCTGTGGAAGATTTATATTTTGGGATCTATGGATAATCGGAATTGATTTTTAAAAATTACATGAAACATAATTGCCATACATGATGAAAAGAATAGAGCTGGGAATATAAATAATTTTAGGTGACAATAGGCAAGTGTCCATTTAACTCTTACTTTTTGGATAATTGCTTATGAGAACAAATAAACTGAAAATATTGACCAAGTACCCTGCATTTTTTTGACTTCTGAACTATATTGTCAAAATCATGAGAGAGAAGCAGATATTAAGGTAGCAAATCTGAAAACATATTCATTATTTTCAAATGCTTTCTATAACAATACTTAAAAATATTGCAAGTAAACATTTGAAATCACTTTAAATTTTTATTAATTTCATATTTTGTTTTATAATATAATATATTTAACTTATTCTTAAAATATTTTTATTTGAAAACACACAAATAAGTTAGTTTTCTCTTTTTTGCTCTGCAGCTTGACACTTGACCATATCTGTTTCCATACACAGAATCTTTTTCACAACAAAACAGCAGTAAGAATTGTGCGAATTAGTTTCCCTTGGGTTCACAGCACACCTTATAAGTAGATTTGTGGAAATCCTCCCTGCTGCCTTTTGACTCATATTTCCCAAGGTTTGAGGTATTTTAAATATAAAGCACCAAAAAAGAAAGTAAATAGAAAGAAAAATCCTCAATTTCTAATATAATTGAAACTTTAATGTCATCTTAGTCTGCCACAAAGTAAACAAATCCTACTTATTCTATTACTATACCCAAGACATAAATATATTCCATATTTATGCTGCAAGAAAATCTGCTGTTTCTGTTTTTAAATTAATAAGGCTTCTGTATTAATTGCTTTTTTGCTATTAAAAATATGAATTACCTCTTTAAATATGTGCATATATTGTTTACATATGTATTCCTTACCAATCACTTTATATTTTAGTTATATGTACTTGAGCTGTTATTGGAAAGTGAATCAGATTTTTACACTGGCTAACATTATACAATTATGATCAATTCCTATGGGAAAAACATCTAACAGCTGAATGTGGAAAGATCTATAATGGCCATGAAATAGTGATCTCAACTTTAAAATTATTTTTTCTTTTGAGTTTTTTCCTGATTTGAGCAATTAAGAATAACTACATTCTGGTATTAACTGATATCTGAATAGGTAGTTCCTTGAAGGCCAAAAGTTTTGCTGCTCATTGTAATATTTTGAGAAAGTGTGTCTATTTTCCACAGAGACATTACTTCAAGTCACGTTAAATCTGTGCTCTTATTAGTAGGACTACCTGTCAACTATTTGCTCAGGAGAAGAATCAATTATGCCCTCTTTCTAGATTTATGCCCCATAATTTAGAAGTAATTTGTAAGAAATAAATTTTGATAAAATTAATATTGCAAACTATCAAAAAATTGTAAAATATATTTCTTCAGAGTAAACAAGTTTTCATCATACATTATTAATATTTTAATAAGTAATTTCTAGGACAATCCAGTGGAAAATGCAATTCTCAATAATTATCATTAAGTGGAGTAGGTAGGATATACATAAAGTGGTCTAAAAGAATGAGTTCATATTCTAAAATTTTTTTAAAACTTATTTTGCATTCCATTTCTGTCATCAAGTCGTTTTCCTACCATATCTGAAAGCTTAATTTCATTATTTTAAAAATATGATATATTTACCTGCATATATGTGTGTATATATATTCAAAATCTATATGTGTGTGTATATATATTCAAAATGAAGCCCGTATTAGTTATTATTTTTATATTTATATACAGTAGTCCTCAATTTTATTCCTAAATGATTTCAATCATAGCAGTTTTGATTTTTTACTTCACCATTTTCATTAGAAGATAAAGATATAGTCAAAATATATGAAGAAGTAAAAACAACCTTTTGTATTTAAGAGCAAGAATTTCTGCCTGAACAGGTAGGTTTCCTTCAACGTATCAGTAGCTATCTTCCTTAAGCATAGTATGTTACTGAGAAGAAATGTTTTGACAATCCAGGCAGCTTGCAAAGGTTAGGCAATAATTGCATTGCAGATTGCAGTTCTGTTTGTAGGGCAAGCAGAGTACAGGTGAGTTCACTACAGGTGGAGACAAAAGGCAAGAGCCTATCCAATCATTGGCTCCTGCCTCTTCAGTAATGCATGCTACTTTTTTCCCTTTTCAAAACAGACCCATATTGTTGTCATAGTGTAAAAACAATGAAGTTCCTTTCTTATAATTCTACTATCTTTCACCACAAAAGAATGGTGACATATATTAACTGAACTTCAAACATTTATTCACAGCATAAATCTGTCATGATTCTGGAACAAAATATTTTCCCCGACATTTGAGAGTCTTTTTGGAGCTTGCCAAATCATCCCTTTGTCCTCTACCAGAACTCTGTAATAACATATTGGTGAAAATGATATTTAAGAAATGACAGCAAGGTTGATAAATTGGTGCTGGGTTATTGTCATTTCCTATTCATTTTTTCCTGTCCCACATCAAAGAAATGTAATGGGAAATAGCTTTTCATCCATGTATTAGGAAATGAATCCAAGTCTACATTGACTTTTAGCTGAGAAATTAGGTATAGGACTCTTGGATCATTCTGAGATGCCAAGTCTGTGAATGGAATTATAAATCAGAGTGATACAAGATTGATTTTCCACAATTATATCAGTAGGCTCTATAATCATTGCAGAAGTCCAAGCATATTCAAATGGCAATGCTACTATTTTAATTCAAATAGCCATAAGTATTGAATTAAACTTTTGATTAGATAAACCAGTGATTCACAAGAGAGTCACCTGAAGGTTCTACTAAAATACAAATGACTGGACCCCATCTCCAGAGTTTCTGATTCAGTAGTTCTGTGGTGAAGTCCAAAATTTGCATTTCTAATCATTTTCTAGGCAATCCTAATGCTGTTGTTTTGGGGACCACACTTTGAGAATCACTGAGGTACATCATTAACAGAGGAATCCCTTGGAAGCTAATAATAACTTGTTTCCAAATAGAAGACAGTATGAACTCATAAATTTTGTATTTTATAGGAAAGTATCTAGCCAGATTTCGTCTATAATTTTTAGCCAATGTTTACTTAAAACATGAAAATGTATAGATAAGTACTAAATTAAGAATTTGTATTGTTACTTTCATTCTTCAAATATTCTGTAGAATCCAAGATTGATTCGTTGACTCATTAATTTTGTTTAGGAAAGGAATATTCAGTGACCCTAAGTATTGTCAGCCATTTTTCTATGCAGTAGTGACTGAGGCTGGGGGTGATCAGTCATTTTAGCAAGGTTAGTCGGGGATGGCCTCGAGGGGTTGACATTTGACCTGCAATATTTAAAGAAGTAAGTTATGAAAAGACCTAAGAAGAGGGTAAGCAGCGATTCAAGGTTCTGAAGTAAGAACAAGCTTCACCAAGCTGAATACAGTGTTTTCAGTTTGCCAAAAAAATACCATATAAAGTGCTGTTCAATTAAAGAGTAAGATTGGACCAGAAGTTTCAAAGAAAAATTAGTTAAGAACAGCAAGGGGAATTTATGAATTTGATGTAAGCTTTTTCACAGAATAGGAAGAAGACTCAACAGTATTTATTAAATGAGTATGCTGAAGTTAAAGTCACAAGAACAATGCAGAAGATTCCAAAGAGATGGGCTGACCGCCTGGGCAGGACTATCTGGGAGCTCATGGCAAATTGCTGGACAAACCAGAGTCAGTCTATTCATTGACAATTGGGGACTTTCTTTCCCTGGAACGGAATATTTATGTTTGCTCTCCTTGAAATTATCGTTGTTACAGTACATGAGAAGTTGAATCTCAGAATAAATTCCTCTTGACAAAAATGGAATCAAAGCAAAATAAAAGGAAACAATAACACTGCAATCCAGCTGCCTTCAGTGAAGCCCCATGAATCGTCGACCCACAGTAGAGAATGCACCTTTCTAGTAACTAGAGAGTCTGAGGACCTCTCCACCCTGACCTCAGCCCAGGACACTGCTGGAAGTTTTATCATTGAGTTCTTACCATTTGACTGCTTTTCTCTAGCTTCTGTAAAAATCATCAGCACCCTCTGCCAACACCTTCTTTTTTTATCAGATGAGGTATAACATGATTTGCTACACTATAGATTTACATTTGCTAATATAGTGACACACTCTTCTAGGACTCTACCTGGGTCACTATGATATGCTTTTGAGGAATCCTCAAATTCTTTAGCTTTTAACATATTTAGGGTTTGGAATGTGACTGCTTGTAGCAATAGTTAAACTCTCTCATTATAACTTTTATAAAATTTTATTTTTAGAAGATTGTCTAAATTTATTTTAGAAATAGTTTGTAATCCCCATGCTACGGGCTGAATTATGTACAGTTGCCCCCGCCCCTGCCAAATTCATATGTTGAAGCCCTACCCCCAATATCTCAAAATGGGACAGTATTTGAAGTCAGGGCCTCTAAAGAGGTGATTAAGTTAAAATGAGGCTGTTAGGGTGGGCCCTAATCTGACTAGTGTCCTTACAAGAAGAGAAAATTTGGACATAAAAAGAGACACCAGGGATACGCACACACAAAGGGAAGGCTGAATGAGGACACACATAGAAGATGGCTATTTGCAAGCTAAGAGAGGCTTCGGGAGAAACAAAACTGCCTAGGCCTTAATCTTGGACTTCTAGCCTCCAGAACTGTGAGAAAATAAACTTCTGTTGTTTAAGCCACCCAGTCTGTGGTATTTTGTTATGGCAGCCCTACCAAACTAAAACCATGATTTCTGACTATAAAAGCACTGAAACACCACATGTCACAAAGGTTGATATCATCTTTGGAACACTGGTAAAAGAGAGGAGGAGGAGAGGAAAGGGGCGGGTAGGAGAAGGGAGGGGAGGAACAGCCAATAAATGGATTTCTTTTTTGTGGTAAAACAGAAATGAAATCAGATATGATTGCTAAGCCTCTCTGTTTCTCTCTCTCTCTCTCTCTCTCTCTCTCACACACACACACACACCCTGACAGAAAAAATATCACCTGACAAAAATGTGCTCCCAGTAGAACAATGATCTACAGATTGAGTACCTGCTTCTGAATTCAGTAGTGATTGAGAAGACACTGGTAACATATTAACAGTTTCCTTAGAAGTAAGAATGTCAGATTCTATCATTTAGTAATAGAAATGGCATTTTAAAACAGTTGTGCTCTAGACTGTAGTTTCTAACATGTCAAAAACATCTCCTGAATTTACATGACATTTAAAAAGATAAGGAAATATTATTTCATTCTTCTGCTCCTCAGTAATCCCTTGGAACTGGGCAGGGATTTGTGAATTGCTCTTGCAAAACAAAGTACATAAACATGAAACATTTCTCTCATAGAGAAATGAACATAGAACAGAGAGAGCGACAAAAACAAAGGTTGGTGTCAATCTTAATGGAATTCTGGTTTGTTATGGTTGAGAAAGTAGTATTAGAAAACATCTAACGAAATGTTTTTATTTTGCAGATGTGAATTTTAACATTTAACAATATATCCTTCCATTGCAGTATTTTCATTTTATTTGAATTTTTGTGCATGGTGATAACTTATCCCTGTAATAACTAATGAAACTTTTTATTTGCAATTGTGCTACGACATTACAATTACCTGAATTTGCTTCTTCATTAAAAAAGAAGTCACAAGCATGTATTTCCAAAGTGTGTATGGGCTAATACTAATAAAACAGTAAATATAACAGATTATAAATTTTATAAAGTACAAATGAAAAATCCACAAAGCTAAGTATAGAGGAATTAATTAGAGCATGCCTTTTTATAACTTTCCTAAATTTTTTACTGAAAACAACTTTTCAAGCAGGTTCCCGGGGGTATATATAAAGTAAGTGTAGAACTATAAGTCTGTCATATATATATAGTCAAGTCAAAAATGTTTTTAAAAATTGCCCATAGTTACAACATTTCAAACTTTGATTGAAAAAAACTACAGCAGTTATGCTTTCTTGCATATATCATATTGCATATGCCTAATTAATTGTTTCTGATATCTGTTTTCGACATTATTAAAGTGAAGCTAGAATTTAAGATATTTGCATAGGAATTGGAAGGCAGAATCTTTTTAGATTTTTATATTTTTTTCTCCAAATCTTTTAGTGACTGATCTTTATTGAGATTGTCCAAAGAATTCAACTTAGTTTTTTTTTTATAAAAATAGTCTTTCTATTTACACTTTTAAAACATTTTTATATGATATTTCATTAAATGACACAGTTTTCTATAATAAGCACAGTTGGATTACAAGCACACTTATATTTAGGATTAATTAAAACTGACTCTTTTTCTTCCAATTTAATAAATATATAATTGACATATAATATTGTGTAAGTTTGAGGTATGTGTGTTGATTTGATGCACTATATATTGCAAAATGATTACCACCATAGCATTAGCTAACACTTCCATTACATCACATACTTACCATTCCATTTTTGTGTTGAGAACATTTAACATCTACTCTCTTAGCAACTTTCAAGTATATGAAACAGTATTATTAACTATTATCACTATGCTGTACATTAGATCCCCAGAACTTATTGACCTTGTAACTGGAAATGTGTACTCTTTGACCAACATCTCTCTACTTCCCTCACATCCCAGCCCCGGTAACCACCATTCTAGCCTTTGATTCAATGAGTTCAGCTTCTTTAGATTTCACAAATAAGTGATACATTCAGTATTGTCTTTCTCTGACTTATTTCACTTAGCATAATACTCTCAAGGTCCATCCAGGTTGTCACAAATGGCAGGATCTCCTTTATTCTTGTGGCTGAATAATATTCCATTGTACATATATACCACATCTTCTTTATCCATTCATTTGTTGATGGACACTTAGATTGTTTCCATATCTTGGCTGTTGTGAATAACGCTGCAATGAACATGGGAGTGCAGATAGTTCTTCAAGACCCTGATTTCATTTCCTTTAGATATATACTGAAAAGTGGGATTGCTAGATCACATGGTAGTTCTATTTCTAATTTTTTGAGGAACTTCCATACTGTTTTCCCTAATGGCTACACCAATGTACATTCCCACCAACAGTGCACAAGTGGTCCCTTTTCTTCATACTCTCGCCAACACTTATTATCTCTTGTCTTTTTGATGACAGCCATTCTAATAGGTGTGAGGTGATATCTCATTGCAGGTTTGATTTGCATTTCCCTGATGGTTAGTGATCTTGAGTACCTTTTCATTTGCCTATCGGCCATTTGTAGGTCTTCTTTGGAAAAATGTCTATTCAGTTTCTCTGCCCATTTTTTAATTGGGTTATTTGTTCTTTTGCTATTGTGTTGTATGAGTTTTTTATATATTTTGGATATTAACCCCTTATCAGATATACAACTTGCAAATTTTTTCTCCCATTCCATAGGTTGCCTTTTCATTTTATTGATGGTTTCCTTTGCCATGCAGAAGCTTTTTAGTTTTTGTAGTCCATATGTTTATTTTTGCTTTAGTTGCCTTTGCTTTGGGTGTCAAATCCAACAAAAAATCATTGCCAAGACTGATGTCAAGGAGTAAAACTGCCTCTTGATAAGCAAATGATTTCAGTGATGGAAACAGTGGAATTGCCCAATAGCTAAAATATATCTGAATAGCTCTGAGTTTACAGTCTGTAGGGAATAATCAGTCAGTATATTTTATAGGTAAAAATTTATGATAAAAATTATATTTTATAGAAGTTGTTGAAGTAGGTTAATCCAGCATGTTGGTTAAGTGGAGATTGATAAATGTATTAGTTCTAGGAAAAGCTTGGGGTATGTAAGGTTTTGAAAAACAGTTTTCAGGAAGCATTGAACAAGGACTTCTAGATTCCTTTTCATAATCATGACAGCTACAAACTTATAAGCCAATAAATGTTATTTGGATGTTTGCCACCTAATTAATTAAAATCATTGTTCTAATGGTCAAGAAAACTGGAATGTAGTTATAATTCTTCACTCTGTCACCTTGAATCCATCATTTCATTATCTGAGCTGTTGATTTTACTTCAATTTGTAAAATAAAGGATGAGGACACATTTAACTTTCTAGCAACAAAAATGTCTATATATTTGTCAACCTAAAAAAGTTGATACATAAATACTACCCAGGTAAGTGCTTTTATTAATGATGTTGATAATATGAAAATTTCATCCTTTTGTCTTCTGTGTGCCTAGCCAGCTATCTCAGGATGAAGGTATGGAATAAAACTAGGTAAAATTAGATAATGGATCCAAATATGGAATCCAAATATGGATGAAAACTAGGTAAATTAGTTAATAGATCCATACTATTCATAGACTCCATACTGAGTTTCATACTAATACTAAAAATAATAGCCATGACTTTCTGAGTACTGGCTATGTGCCAGGCATTGGGCTAGGCTCTACAAATACTCTTATTTAATGACAATAAGAAGTATATATCATGATCTCTATTTTATAAATATGGAAACCTAAAATCAAAAGGTCAAATAAATTATCCAAGATTAAAGAGCTACCGATTTGTAGGGCTGGGATTTTAATCTAGCTCTGTTTGACTCAAAAAACTGTTTCCACTTTAACATGTTTCTTCTAAAACAACACCATGACTAATACATCCCAGCCCAAATGAAGAACAAAGCCACAATCTCTGGATAATGAGACCAGTATTTGATTTCCGCACTTCCGTGATTTCTTCTGAAGAGGACTTAGAATACTGTGTGAGAAATGGGGTCCACTGTAAAGGCACTAAGCTTCATGGGAATTTTAAACCACCAGGTGCTTCTTTTGTTTCCTCTTTGTATGCCCTACTCAGAAGCTTCCATAATGAAAATTAGTTTCCCAAAGCATATGGCCTTTTTAAATTATCTTTTTCCACTAGTAAAAAGTGTTTATGATGAACAACAACTTTCCTCACATCCCATATGTTTGCTCATCTCAAGAAGCTCTGCAGAGCTGGTTGAAGCAAAGAATTATGTTTCCCCTAATACCACATAATACAGGCTTTGGCAGAACACAAGAATATAAAATATCGTGAAACATAGGAGAATTTGAGGTTGGTAGTAAGCACAACTTAACTAGTAGCTAGATCACAGATGTCATTGAAGGAAATAAGATTTCAGAAAAGGCAATCATCAGTAATTTACTTATTTACTCCTTTTATTGATAGTTCTCGCTAACTATTATTTGATATAAATTCTTATGATGATGGATAAAGAGGATAGAACAGTTTCCAGAGGAAATAATGTGCAGGTGAAGTACCTATTTATGAATTTTTTTTTAAGTTTCCTGCTCCAGTTAAGGCTTGTCATGGGGTATGACCCTTCTGTGATACTGCTAAGGAAACAAGTGGTCAATAAATTCTCCTAAGGTTCTGTCAGCTAGACCTGTCTTTGTCTCTATATTACTGCAGGGACCCAAAAAGCTACGGCAGGGCCAGTTGGGCAGATGGTGCTCATGAGAGTGTCTTGGTACTGGTAACAAACATAATGCTACCAAGATATCAATGGTTATGATAGCAAAAGATTTTCATTCAAACACAAAATCTGTCATTTTTTAATTATGAGAAACCATGTCTTTTGATAAAAAAACATTTCAGATTTTATTTTACAACCACAAATAGGGTTTGGAAATTTCACGTGGCACAAAAAGGCTTGTGTACGTCTAATCAATCCAAAAAAAATCAGGGAGGTACTATCAATAGATCTAGGTGGAAAAAATCTTTACCCAAATAACACTACAGGCTCAGATGAGAACATTTTAGATTCTTGAGTTCCCTTCGTGCATTTTAATACCAATGCCAGCCAAGACATTTTAGTGGCAGTTATAATTGTTTTACAACTGCCTTGGAAGCTTGTCATCTCACAGCACTTACAGAGATGCTATCATAATAGCCTGTCTCAAGAAAACCCCAGCGAAGCCCTAAAGTAAAAGCTCACCTGTTGGCAAAGTCACAAATTCATAAAGTACAAATGAACGGGAAATTCACTAGGTAAACAAAAGTTCCAAGTCTTTTAAACGCAATGAAAAATAGGTCACTGCTTCCACACGTGTGCCAATCACATCAGAATTCTTACATGCAACCTAGTCATTTCTTCCTAAAGACTTAGTTAAATAAAATATTTAGATGTTTTTAAGGCAACATGAAAAAAATAAATCGTTGTGCCAGATGCAAAAAAACAATAGTATGCTTACACACAAAGGCTTCATAACGCTGGAGGTACCTTCGAAAGCCTCCTAAATCAGTTCAAAGGGAAAAGAATATCACCGCCAAGTGCTGCCAGTTCTAGTGAGAGTTGTTTACTACATGCAGCAAAACAAGCAGACCGTGGCCCAGGGGAGCGTGTCATCACAGGTTTTTTAATGGCCTATCCATATTACCTCATGACAACTGTGAGCCCAGCACCTCTGGATCTATGCGGCAAGGCTGGGTCACTGTGAACCTGCATGATCTCATCTCCTAGGTGTGGGTCTGGCTGTTTCAGCCGTCTGTGCACAGAGTCCAACAACTCATTTGGGTAGATTACACTAGTGATAAAGATATCAAATAGGTTTTTCCACAATATAGTCTTTTCTGCTAATGGTGTTATCATCCTTCAAATTCAGTGAAGAGGCTACTGAGAGTTTTCTTGTGACACTTCACATCTTACGTTCATCCCTCACCCACTTGTCACCTTGTCACATGCCTACAAGGTGCTGCACTGGGCAATGTTTCCAATCTAAGGCAGGAGAAAAAGGGCTTCATTTTTCCTCATTTGAAAGATTTTAGCCCAGTTAGAAGCATGATTTAGCTCTTAAGCAAATATTGTTGAATTGGACAAAATACTAAAATAGAGTTTTCACCCATGGCAATATTTTATAAACATTTCCCCCAAATTTGAGCAATATTTATAAAAGTAGACTCTTTGCATCTACAGATTGAACAGCTGCACTTTCAACCTGAAATCCACGAGTTAACTTGTAATTTTCCTCAGACCCAAATTTGAATCAAATGCATTAGAATGTATAAGAGTGAGTTTCTTAGCTGGTGAATGAGTAAAATAAATAGACTGATATTCATATCTCAGGACTACTTATTCTTTATTTGTCTATGTATACATGTTTTTGTGGGGAAAGGGGGAATTATATGTTCTTATCTGAAAATGGAAACTCACAGAGGTCCTATTTCTTGCAAAATTCAAGGATCTACTGGCGGGTGGCAAATGTCAAGAACACATAGCAGATATATCTTAATAATCACTCTCTTTTGAGATTATATTCAACCTAATCTTCCTTCTTATGCAGCCCTCCAAGTAACCATTATCAATCTATCAGAATAGGCATGAGAGAGAAAATCTATTTGCCATCCCTGGTCTACTATGTATGAAGATCCACTGGTATGGTCTCTTTTAATTTGAAATTTTCTTTACCATTTTAGTCTTCTACAATCTAAATGTTGTTAATAAAATAAAAGAGGTTAATTGCATTAGAAGAGAACTGGATTATTTAGAAAAAGGGCAATAGAGTTATTCCCAACTATAAATAATTTAGGTACCTTCTATATTAGCATATTAGCTTTTAAAACCTTTTTTGGAAAGCTTTAATGTGAAATAAGGTGCTGAAAGGCTACAATCTATACAATACCTTATGGACACAAGTATCCACTACCTCGCTTCAAATTCAACATTCAACACATGTTCTTACCTGCTAAACTTTTTCCAGGATTGCACTCTCAGTAAAAAGCACCTGAAAGTCACTATTAACTCTCTTCCAAAGCATGCAAAATTAACCTTATTTCCTCTTTTAATGTAATTTGTAGATATTTACATTTGATAAATAGCATAGATTCAATGTAGATTGGTTATGGTTGAACCCAATCCATGTTAAGTGGCAGCATAGCTTCTTAAGCATTTACACACAGACAGTGTTGAGTATTTGATTTAGGTCAACTTGGGGAAGTTCTCTAGGCCTTGGCTGACAGTGGCACGGCTCACCTTGACCCTAACCTTTTTTAATGTTTTTTTTTCTTGGTGAGGAAGATTGGCCCCGAGCTAACATCTGTTGCCAATCTTCCTCTTTTTGCTTGAAGAAGATTGGCCCTGAACTAACATCTGTGCCCATCTTCCTCCATTTTGTATGTGGGATGTGCCACAGCATGGCTGGATGAGTGGTGTGTAAGTCTGCACCTGGGATCCAAACCCATGAAGCCAGGGCCGCCGAAGCAGAGCGCGCAAACTTAACCAGTACGCCACGGGGCTGGCACCTGACCTCTACCTTTTAAGCACACCTTTTAAGTTGATGTGAAGGAGAAGACAGAGAAAAATAATTGCCAATTTCAAGACAAGAAACAGAAATGAACACACACTGGTTGACAATTAAGTTTCTAAAAGACTACTTAAACGGAACCAGAGGTCTTCCTTAAAGGCGTTGTTAGGAAAAAATATTATATGCAGTCTACCTTTCCCTGGAGTCATAACATTTTTAAAAACCATGCTTTATTGAAGAGATTTTTTTAAAGTACTTCATGTCTTATTGTTACCTTATTTCATAGTAAGCCAGTGGGATTTCTCAGTTGAAATGTCAGGTTTATAATTAGGATTCCTATGATATAAAGTTTATCTTGCCTAAAGACATGGGTAGTTTTTCAAAGATTTAAATTCTGTGATACACCAATTAGATAAATCTTCATTGAACCTTTCACATTATAAATTAATTTCATAGTACTTCTTTTTCCTTTTCACCTTTCTAATAAATTAATAAACTATTTTGAAAAGTGAACTTTAACATTTGTAAAGAACAACTTATGAGATTAGCTAATTCATTTAGGTAAGAGATCGAATTTTGCCTAGTTCCCTTTAAAATTGAGGGAAATATTTACCCTAATAGCCTATGCATTATCACTGAGACAGGAGTCAATTCTCTACATTCTGAGATGTATTAATGCTTCAATACAACTTTTTACTTTTGTAGGATATTTCTAGTACCTAGCACATTGTTGAACCTCCCTCAAGTAAACTAATTTATTCCCTTCTCAGTTAGAGAATTACATCCATCATTTAAAATAATGAGTTTTAATAATTTTTATGATTAAAGTTAACTCTAAATAGAAACTTTTAAATATTATGAGAACATATATATAACCAAAATGGAAAAAAAAAATCATCCTCATTTCTTGGATTAGTAATAAAATTTACCATTGTGATTGCTTCTCTTTCATCAAATAAACTATTCCTATGGTCATAAACACTGTTTTATTACCTTCATATTTTCCTTTATTTTATAGAAATGGTTAGCAAAAATAAAACGTACAGTTTCAGAAAATGGTTTCAATATCTGATATATACAGAACATAATGATTTGTATTTGAATAAAATATTAGGAATAAAAAAGGATTTAAACTGTCTGATAAAGAGAAAACTAGGTCAGTTAAAAATTTTCTCTTTCAATTACAGGGTGAAAAATCTCATTTATTCAGGATTTTTATTACTTCAGGATTCATGACAATTAAGGCAATGACTAGATTAAAGTTTATGGTTATATTATCTCTGAAGAAAAAAATTTCACTCTTTAACACAGTCAACTTTCCCCTATATCTTTTGGGCCCTTTATGATGAGAATACTCCTGTTTTAGTAAGCATCAGTAGGACCCTGAAATTATAATTTATGATTAAGCAAATTAAATAGATGATGAAAAGCTTTTAATTTGTCCATAATTAATGTATTCTCACCAGTTACCTGCTTCTCCCTTGGTTTACTCCACAAATAGGCTGTGGTCCCTAGGAGGAAAGAGGCATAGACTCCTACTATTTATGAGCAATTTGCTACACATGTGTTCAGAATCTGTTCTTAATCATTTGTTCAAAAATAGTTATCAAGAGCTATTCTTTTGAACAGTACTGTGCTAGGCTTCAGGGGACCCAACAAAAAATAAGATAAAATCTCTGACTTAAAGGTACTTCTATTGTAATTGTAAATCAATCCAATCCAATCAATATGTTTACATTATCTAGTGATAAAACATCCATTGGGGTTAAAAAAAAAAAGCTCCAGAAAAATCCATAGAAGTGCAGCTAATCCAAATGGTGGGGGGTGGTCAGAAATCCCAATATAGTTGTGATAAGAGGACCTATCAGGAAGGAGTTATCAATGCAAAAATTGTTGTCCTACTACTGTACTTTTATTTCTTAATACAGCATATATTTAGTTCATACTCTAGGATCAGACTGTTTATATTCAAATCTTATTTGTACCACTTTCTACCTATATGAGCTTACATTCTTTACTATTTTGTGTCTCAGTTTTCTCATCTGTAAAATGGAATTCAAGGAGTGGTAAACTCACTGTGTTGTGGAGATTAATGAGATACTACAAATTTGAAGTAAAACATTGAAATAGTTTTTGACACATGGCAAATGCTTAATAAATGGTAGCTATTATCATCACCATTGTCATTGTGTGCTCTCAAGAAAATATTTTAGGATCTCTGCAGTGTACTAGCTTCTCTCAATGAATTGTGCTGAAAACTTGAGATTCTGGGC
Organism: Tapirus indicus; assembly: GCA_031878705.1. NCBI lineage: Eukaryota > Metazoa > Chordata > Mammalia > Perissodactyla > Tapiridae > Tapirus > Tapirus indicus. The sequence goes on along the minus strand of CM062919.1, from coordinate 72,327,634 downwards.
TATAAACAAGCCCTGAGAAGTGAGAATTTACAACTCTACAAATAGTGAGAGACTCCAGAGAGATTTACCTAACTCAGGAGGTATATCTTTACATTTCAAGAGAGACTGAGACCGAGGACCTTGGGGACATCTTTAGGCCATAAAAGCCAGAGAGAATAAGGCTTACCTGCCTATTGGAGAGACTTACATTCCAAAAGGTTAGAGTGTGATTCCTTCATCCTCCCCAACCCCAAGGAAGAGAACTTTTTCTCCCTTCTTTCTTGGTATATAAGGGGAAGGCAGCCACCCTTTTCTAGCGTACAGTAGTCCCCCCTTATCCCCCCTTTCACTTTCCATGGTTTCAGTTACCCGCGCTCAACAGAGGTCCAAAAATATTAAATGAAAAATTCCAGAAATAAATAATTTATGTTTTAAGTTGAGTGCCATTCTGAGTAGTGTGATGAAATCTCACGCCATCCCACTTCATCCCACCCTGGATGTGAATCATCCCTTTGTTGGATCCCCAACCATCGACATTGACAACATGGCCCGATGATCCTCCTTCTGACATATTGTCAGAAGGTCTTTAGAAGCCTAACATTACATCACAATGCTATGTCATTCACCTCACTTCATTTCATCATGTAGGTATTGTATCATCTCACATCATCCCAAGAAGAAGGGTGAGTACAGTACAGTAAGATATTTTGAGAGAGAGACCATATTCACATAACTTTTATTACAGTATAGTGTTATAATTCTTCTACTTTATTATCAGTTATTGTTGTTAATCTCTCACTGTGCCTAATTTATAGATTAAATGTTACCATAAGTATCTATTTGTGAAAAAACATAGTATGTATAGGGTTCGGTACTATCTACAGTTTTAGGCACCCACTGGGGGTCTTGGAACATATCCTGCTGCAGATAAGGGAGGACTATTGTATATGGGCAGATAAAATAAGCAGATAAAATCTGTTTTCTTTCATCTCCTCTCCTATGGAGTGTGAGGCCACTCACATAGGAGGCATTACCATCTGGCTTTCATTGTATGGTCCAGGAGTAAACACTGGGGTAAAGGGGGTCAACACAGCTATTAATGACTAATTTGTCTCTGATCCAGAACATCTTGGCTACACATTCAGGATAAAATAATAATGATTATTCCAAACCCAACAATCATCATCATCATTGTGGCAGAGAATAGCTAGAATCTAGCTGTCAGATATGCAAACACCTGTTTCTTTTCTTCCTGGGTACAGGGCTCGACTACATTTTCCAGCCTTTGTTGCAGCCATGTAACTATGTTTTGGCCAACAGAATGTGGGCAGAAGTGATCGCCACCTCCGGGCCCATAAAACCTACTCTTCAATTCTCTGCATATTTTCTCTTCCCTAATCTGCTGGGTGCATACAGAAAATCCAATGGAAAACTTCAAAATCTTAGATGGTAATGGAGCCACTAGATGGAAGGAGCCTGGGATCCAGTAAGGCTATATGAAGGAACCTTCTTCTAATGCATCCCTACTAATCTTCATTATTCTGAGATGTGAGTGAGAAATAAGTCTCTTTGTTGTGAAAAGCCTCTAAGAATTGTATGTGTGTGAGAGGGATGTTACAGAAGTTGGCCTACACTAATACATATATTGAATCTTCTTAATCATTATGAAAGACTCCCAGTTGTAGATACTTAGAAAAGGACCAATGGGGATTTTTATATCCTCTCCCTTCTAAAGGAATTCAGATAATCAGCCATGACTCTAGACCAAAAGCAAAGGACAGACAAGGAGTAGAGGTTTTTGTAGGTAATACATGTGTGAAGGAGAGAGAATAGAATAGAAAATGAGGAGGAAAATGGTGCAATTTACAAAATACAATTCCACAATTTCTATCACTCCTTATAGTTCCTCTGTTTCCCATCTGTTATATATGACTATTAACCATAATTTTTAAACCTTCTAATCCATGTTTTTTAGTGTCCAATCCAACTAAACATTAGTTCAAGTACATGCTGAATTTCCCACACTACTGAATTTTCCAGTTCGCTTTTCTTCAAAGTAAAAGGGCATTGATGGAATGTAATCTTATGAATCAGGCACTTTATATGTATGATTATCTTATTCAATCCTCACAACAAGCTTTTAAGGTATATACATTCTGAAGCATCACTTTTCTATCATTTTTTAATAATGAAGAAACATTTAAAAACCACCTAAAAGAAGCAAAAATTTAAACTTTGACTCTTTCTAAAATCACAAAATAATCTGATGAACAGACTACCTCATGCTCTCATCCAATTGCCAATCCCTCCCATAGGGTAGAGATCCAGGAAGAGGTAGACTTAGGAACAGAGAAGGAGTTAAGCATCATCTAGCAGACAAAGGACATACGAATAGTAAGAGCCTTGACTTCATAAATGAAGTGTATGTTCAGTCTAAGAATAAGAATTAATTTTATATTGAATGTTCTGCCTCTTAAATATTCTGATTTCTTCTTTAAACTTACAATGGCCATATCGTATTTCTTCAGATCAATTTAAAAAAACAATATGTATATATGGTACACTTTTTCATTTGCAAATCTAAAAGACAGATTTACTGATTATGCTCACACCTCTCCACAGAAGCTGACCCTGATGTCCACTGCTCAGTCAAATATTCTTGCAATGTGCTCTTGTATCACTTGATGCTTACCCTGTCCCTTAAGATTCTGCATAGAAGGGCTACACACCTTTCCTTCAAACTCCACTGCCAGTGGTGAGTCACTGTGGCATTTCTATCCCTCAGGTGCTTCTCTCAGTCAATAGCAATGTTAAGTAACAGCAGGGTGACAAGCTATTTAGCACCCCAGGGTGGTTGCCATGTTCAGGTGTAAAATAATCCAGTAAGCAAGTGGAATAAATGCAATGAAAAAGAAAGTTAAGAAGATTGATGTTGAGGAAAGGGCAGGACTTGACATGGAATATGATTTTAAGGCCATAGATACTAGAACAAGATTTACTCTCTGGCATAGAGATATTCAAAATTGTACATGGGTCATAAAGACAGAGTCACCTCTAAGGTAGCAGAAAGAAGACACATTCTTCTCCCCAAAACTTTTGATTATACATTGTTTTGGGGACCCAATAGCTAAGCAACTATGTTACTACAATCCCTAAATAGTCAGCTTTGTATTTCTTACCCCATCTCTCTACCTGAGACTAATGATTCCAAGAAATACATCAGAGATCCAAGTATATTACAGCTCCATGGTCCTCTGATCCTGTGTTGTTTCACAGTCCTCACGTATCTGAAATTACTTTGCTTTTTCCCCTTGTTAGGTGCCCTGATGTTGCCTCATGAGCCAGACAATTGTGTTTGTATCCATCCTACTCCCAGACACGCTCATTCACACAGAAACACACATTCTTATTAAACATATTCCTAATTTTTAAATAATAGTTGTGCTTCTGCAGCTCCTTGAGCCTCCAATTCACATAAGGCTCATCAACTAAATAATAATCATAACTTCAATTCTAACAGTTGTTCTCTCCCATGCTTTTCTTTCACTAAAGCATTTCTATAAAAAAAAAATACTTGCCAGCCGGTCTGGTGGCGTAGTGGTTAAGTTCACAGGCTCTGCTTTGGCAGCCTGGGGTTCAAAGGTTTGCATCCCAGACGCAGACCTATGTACCACTTATCAAGCCATGCTGTGGAGGCATCCCACATATAAAGTAGAGGAAGACGGGCATGGATGTTAGCTCAGGGCTAATCTTCCTCACCAAAAAAACAAATAAAAACTTGTAAATCAATATGACTTTATAATCAAATTGGTATAAATCATTTTGTTATATAAAATTTTTCAATTAATAAAATCTATTGTTTTTAACCTAGAGGAAGCATTATATATTGTGTTCCATAAAGAATTCTTGCCAAAATACGATGTTTCATTATTCCAATATTTTGTCCTTACATTTATTCAACAAATATTTATGATAATTTAATATAATTAATTGAATGTAGGGAGAAAGTGTCCCTTATTTCAAGAATGTCACTATCACTTCAAAAAAGGATCTCAAAAGTATAGCATCTTGAAAAATAGGTTACTATATAAAGTCATTATTGCATTAGGTACTTAAATCTTCATTGAAAGTGACATCAATTCGGGGCCGCCCGGTGGTGCAGCAGTTTAGTCCGTGCTTGGCAGCCCGGGGTTTGCAGGTTCGGATACCAGGCGCCTGCCGACGCACTGCTTGTCAGCCATGCTGTGGCGGCGTCCCATATAAAGTGGAGGAAGATGGGCACGGATGTTAGCCCAGGGCCAGTCTTCCTCAGCAAAAAGAGGAGGATTAGCAACGGATGTTAGCTCAGGGCTGGTCTTCCTCACAAAAAAAAAAAAGAAAGTGACATCAATTCATAGCCTATAATATATCATTTGCTTATGTTTAATATAGATTTTTATATCATATTTTAGTTTTACCTAATACACACCAAATAATTTATGAACTAATGTATTATAATTCTTTAATATAAATATAAAAGAAACTATATTTTTAGTTGAAGTAGTGTGGTAAAAAATAATCAATGATTAAAATTGACATATAAAAACTGCAACAGAAAATAATCCTCAAATCAAACAATTTTTTAAAGTAAATGTCTTCTGGATTGAAACAAAAGAAAAGTAGAAGCTGAAGATATTCTTGAACTAGGATAATAAATGTAGAAATAAATTCTACAATGATATAATACATATTTTCAGCCAAAATAAACTAAGGAATTAATTAAGTATACTTGCACAATTTAGTCTTGTAACTTCTTTACAGTAGGCTGGAGAAATAATCAATAGGAATATGTAATGAATATTTAGGTGTGACAGGATAGAGATGGGTGACATATAGTCATTCTTTGGGAAAAGGTGCATTTGTGAGACCTTAAAAATTGGATGAAAGTAAAAACATTAAAACTCATTGATCGTGTGCTCCTTTCAGTGCTATGCATATACTAGGTACTCAGCAAATACCTCCTGAATTAGATAATTAAATGATTCATCCTCTACTTCAATTTTAGTACAGGGATTATGATATAGATGTATGATAAGGAAGAATGACTTGGATCAAGAAAGGACTAAATTAATAAAATGGCATTTTTATAAAGATTAGTAGTAATGGAAAATTTTATTTATCCAAATAGGCAAATGGGATCACATTTATCAGATGCAATAAAAATGTCTGTGTTAGCATTTGAGTGGATTTGATTCCTGACCAAATTAAATATATTCCTGAAACAACAGAGGAAAATAATATTAGATCTACAGTTTATAAATATAGAAAGTATGACTAAATGGTGTCTTGTACCTGGTAACTTGAAAAATCATTAGACTTGGAATAAATAAAATGATAGAAATACTACTTGAAGTAGTGACATGATTTTTAAAATCCAGTTTTCAGAATGACAACTTCAAAACCTGAAAAATCTTCAAAAACAAAGAGAACTAAATTACAAATGTGGCTGTCAAGCTGAATAATAAAAACAGTTTAAAAATGCATAACAAGCTTGCAAGCAAGTACATTAAAAGATCCAGGTAGCAATATTATCCAACATTCTCCTTTGAAATTTCCCTTCTCTCTTCCACCCACCTGTCTTTTTCTCTCTTTTCCTTCACATTCATTGATTTAACCATGATTCAGACTCTCATTATCTTAGGTCAGAATTAGAGAAATAATTTTGTAGTTAAGAGTCTCTGACTCTTAACACTCCTTTACTGTTCAATCTTAAGTCTGTAGATCAAATTTTCCCCCTCTGCTTTAAGGGATCTCGATAATGTGATCCACTCATATTGTTACATGCCTTTCTCTTCATTCTTCCACTTACATGTATTTTTGCTCTGATCAAATTCATATTCACATCCTATTCTACAATTCGATCCAACTGGCTTCAAATATTTGTCCTGCAATTATATTCTAGACATAGCACTGGAAGTTGAAGCTGCAAAGAAAAGCCACAATCCTGCCTTCAGTCTGGTTGGGAAGAAAGTAAGTGAACCCAGCACAAGTATTATGGGAGCATGAGGGGACACAATTCAGTTTGTGGGAAGTCAGATCACATGGTAGGTGGTACATGAACTTCCTCTCACTTCCACTCACGGTGGTATTTTCACTTGATAAGTTTTCCCACACTCCTCCATGAAATGACATGAGTGGAGCCATATTAAAATAAATCCAGAACAACCTTTTCAGAGGAATTGCCTTACTTGTCTTGTTTTCTTTATCTTCCAAGCTGGACCAATCCGGCAGCATTTCAGGAAGTCAGTAAGGACAAGAATATCCTGTTTGTAAGGACAGATGAAACTGGACTTTGCTGATGACCAAATTGCTAACCAATCAATGAAGTACAAGTCTAGCCTTTTGCCTGATGACAGAATCTCAAGCCAATCCATGAAGTACAAACCTAGCCTTACCTCATCTAGCACCAATGAACTCTTTTTTAATACAACTCACCCCATCTTCCTCCATTTTTTTCATAAAAGCTCTGAGCCCCTCTCCTGTAGTTGAGACACCATTTGGGTTTCTACCTGAATCTGTGCTCTCTGAATTGCAATTCATTGATCCCAAATAAATGCTTTGCCTCTTAAACTGGTTTCTGTTTTCGTAATTTTGACATCTCCATTAATTTTTATCATGCTCAAATTTTTCTTTAGTAATCTAGACATTTTAACTTCTTTTTACTTACAGAACGAAATCTAGCACTTATATTTTACATTTAAAAATAAAATAGTTGGAAAAAATGGAAAACACTTGCAAATAGTCTCCTTCAAGTCAAGACTTCAACCAATAAACGTAACTCCAACTGAAACTGCCACTGGTGGTAGACAGGACAGTGGATAATTCAAAATCAAGATGCTGAAAGAAGAGGATTGACACAAGTGAATTTTCTATGTCTATCCTGGTTAAGATTTCATTAGTTTTCAGGAAATAGATTTTGGAAAAAAAACAACACCTGAATTTAATGTTGATAGACATACCTAAATATGTTTAAATTAACTCTTTAATAAACTGCATGGTCTCTATTTCATAATGCAAACTTAATCATTCACAATTAATGGCTTCATTTTAAAAAATAAAATAAAATCCTGAGGTAAGGAACTGCTTCAAACTGTGATAGGACGAATAATGACCTCCAGAGATATCCAGGTTCTAATTGCTGGAACCTGTGAACGCTCACTTATTAATTATTTTGTCAAGTTATTTTGCAGATGTGATTTAAGGTAAGGATTTTTGAGATTATTCTGTATTATCTGGTTGGGCTTTAAATGTAATCAAGCATGTCATAAGAGAAAGGCAGAGGGAAACCTGACTACAGACACAGAAGGCAATGTGACTACTGCAGAAAGATGAGATCTTGCTGGTTTTAAAAATGGAGGAAGAGACCACCACCCAAGGAATGCAAGGAATGCTGCTCCGGAAGCCAAAGAAGAAAAGGAACAGATTCTCCCCTCAGAGTCTCAGAGCAGCACAGCCCTGCCAACATCTTGATTTGGGCCCGCTTAAACTGGGTTTGGACTACTGACCTCCAGAACTGTAAGAGAATAAATGTGCTTTGTTTTGAGCCATCACATTTGTGGTATTTCATTACACAGCCATAGGAAAGGAATACAAACACTACTAAAAATAGTTCCCCATTCCTAATAATCCTGAAGTTCTGGAGCCTACAGATGTTGGATTAAGATACATCAGTACAGGATGTTGTTTTAACGGTGCTTATTCCTGTTTACATCTGTGAGAAACTGCAAATACATCTAGTTACAATACTAGACACAAAGTAGGTGTCTATTATTAGATTTTTTTCTTCTATTCATCCATTTGTGTACCCAGGAGTTATCAGTTTCATACATTACCTACCATAAAACTAAAATATACGGTATAGTGATAAAGCCACATATATTTTCTTCCATATAATTTCTTCTATTTTTTTCTAATCCTAGTATAGACTCACCTCACTATACTGGAAAATCAGTATAGAGTCAGTCAAGATATATAACACCTGCCAGATATGCTTGGGTTCTTTGGGAGATGGTACTGAGCAGCTAGGTAAAGGTGAAGTGGTGAATGCAATTTGTCTAAAACAGATGGAAAACTTAACACACATCACTGAATTTGTACGCTCCAAATGCTTAGGTTTAAAAGCCAGTAAGCCTGGCAAGAGAGAGATGGCAAAACATCTAAATGGATGTAAAATTTTCTTTAGGAGAAAAGATGTGCTTTGGAAAAAATGAACACTTGTAACAGAGAAATAAAAAAGGGGCCACTCAATTTCACCAGAAGCAGTCTCGAGAGATTTTATGTGGCCTGACATACTAATGACCTGAAGGAAAGTAGAACTCAAAATAAAATGGAACAGAAGAAATCACCTAGAAATGAACAAGATCACTTTCTCAAGTAGATAGTGTTATCAGGTTGATTAAGGACTTGTTTCTGACTCTCCTAATTTGCAGAACACTAATTTTACCAGGAAAAGGCATAAAACTCAAAATGCTAGGAAGTATAGATACACTTGTTTGCAGAATTTACAGAATTGCCATGAAGTATTATCAAACACAACTCTAAATGCTAAATGACCAAGTAGAAATCATAACCCATAGTGGGCTCAAATCCCTTAGTCTTAAACAAATTTTCTTTAGTTAAATAAATTATATATTATGAAACCCAGTGAAGTGACAGATAATAAAATGAGGTAACTTCATGTAAAGGAGAATAATCCAAAGATTGTTCAAATTCAAAGTGTAAAGGACATTTGATATGTGAAGTCTGGAGGATTATTTGAACAATTAAATCTTGACTGCATTCAGCAACAGTTATGTGAGGTTAGTGATCTTATTTTCCATAACTAAGGACAAGGTAAGGCAGAGCTTTCATCTGCAAGAAAATGAGCTAGAAAAAATCTTATTAGCAATGCTCTTCAGCTTGAACTGCATCCAAAGAGCTCAACAGTGCTTGTCAAGAAGAGAGTGAGGTCTCCAGTCTTTATTAGCTTTACAGGTCAAACATTGAACTTGCTGTGACTAAAAAATGAAGGAATTCATTCAGTTATTTTAAGAAGTTTGAATTTCACTCTCTAGGTTTGACTTCAGTAGTCCCTCAGCACGTTTTGGAAGACAACATGTGGCTATTTCTCTTTTTTTGTTATCATTAAGTCTGCATCATTTCTGGAAATATTTTCAAAAGAGAAACAAAGACATATATTTAAATATGCTTGACATATGTGCTTTGCCTGTGAACAGCTATATGAATATTTTTTTAGTATTTCTGGTACTCCACAGGTAATAAGTAGTGTGCCCAATATAAACTAGCCTTATTAAGACAAATTTACATGAAAGGCAATGCTTGCCTTGCTTTGCCTTTGTCTCTTATAGTCAACTGGGGTTCATGCAATTCAGGAAAGCTTGTAAAACACCCTCAAAAGGCTGGAGTCACAAGTTCAAATTATTTTAGAGGTTGGGTATTATAGAATTTATGGCAAGAGGAAGACATGCCCCATAGGAAGGCATTCAAATTCAATTTTATTTTAATTGTGCTGGTAAAAGAAAGGATATCTATGTGTCAGTTTTGCCCTGTGCCTATGGATCACCATTTTGGGACTTCTGCCATAGATGTTACTTTCCAGGATTTGTTGAGAACATCTAAGCATACGTTCCACAATGAGATCGAAATACTTACTCTACATACATCATAGCACATAGAGAGTCTTCTGATGCAAATCCTTATTAATAAAGTGGTGATAAAGCCTTAAGGAACTCATTTAAGAAAACGATATTGATCCAATCCAGAGGATCTCCTTTGGACCACATGGGGCCATCTCCACCCAGGCTAATCAGAAATGTCCACTTCTTGATAACACTAGTACTTATTACTAATACTTAATTCTAAACTGAGACTCTGCTTTTGCACTTAAAGTCGTTACTAGTGAAGTATTATCTTTAACTTCTGTAATCTTTCTTCTGCGGTATCTAACCTGCTATTAATCCTATCCAATGTATTTTTCATCTCAAACATTGTATTTTTCACCTCCAGAAGTTCAAATTGGATTTATTTTAAATGTTCCAAATCTCTGAACATACTTACGCTTTCCTCCACTTTCTTGATTATTTGAAGAATATAAGGGCTCTTTTAATGCCCTTGTCTACTTATTTCATTATCTGTCATTTCTGGAATGTTTATACTAATTGATTTTTCTCCTTATTATGGGTCCTGGTTTCCTGCTTCTTTGCATACCTGGTAAGTTTTTATCGAAATGTTGCTGGGTCTCAGATTTTTTTCTTTTTTGAAAGAGTAATCCTTTAAATTTTAATTTTTGAAATTTATTGTGTTTTGCAACTAAGTTACTTGGAAACAACGTGAGGGTACTTTTTTAATGTGTGTGTGAGGAAGATTAGCCCTGCGCTAACATCTGTTGCCAATCCTCCTCTTTGTGCTGAGGAAGACCGGCCCTGGGCTAACATCCGTGCCCATCTTCCTCTGCTGTATATGGGACGCGGCCACAGCGTGGCTGACAAGCGGTACCTCAGTCAGTGCCCGGTTCCGGGACTGCGAAGCCCAGGCCTCTGAAGCGGAGCATGCGCACTTAACCGCTACGCCAGGGGCCGGCCCCACGTGAGGGTACTTTTGAGATGTGCTTTTAAGTTTTCTTGGGCAAGACTATCGCAGCCTTTCATCTAGGTCTAATTGGCCCCACTGCTCAACAATATCCTTACAGCTGACTTTTGGCAATGTGAATTCTTCCTAGCCCCGTGTGAGCTCTGGGAATTGTTCCACCCATTCCTATACAATGGTCCTTTCCCCAGCTTTGCGAAGCTTCCTCACAGAAAATGCTCTGATCAGTACTGAGCTGAAGACTTGAGAGGAACCTTCTGCAGACCTCTGAGCCCTCTCCTGAAGTTCTCTCCCTAGGTGCACTGCCCTTTCTATTCTTGCCACCTTAACCTCCCCCACATACGCTGTCTCCTCAACGGAGGGAGAGCACTTTGTTCTGTTTGGATTCTTCCTCTGCACTTCGGCCTGGAGACCGTGGACGGTCAGCGAGGGCAAGTGTAAGGTCCACCCCATTTGTTTTTCCTCACTCAGAGATCACTATCCTGTGATCTGATAAAAGTTTTATCCTGATAAAACTTTATCAACAAAGTTTTCTGAGAAATCCATGTTATTCTATGAATGAGGAGGAAATATGGAATCTCTTTGGCGGGAAGAGTTCCTTTCTTCTAGGACTAGGAAGTAAGACAGTTGTCTTCTTGGACGGCACCGTGTGCATCCTGTACAAAAACATTCAACATCCTCCAGCTACTGAGATGCTGTGTTTTGGCAGATGATTTCCCCTGGACAGTACACAGTTCCAACACAGTTATGTGGAAACTGAATAAAGCATATCTCCAGATTAGGACTTGGCTGCTTAGTGTAAAAGTAAAATAAAATAAAAATAGTTAACCCATTCTTTCTAAATGTAACACTGCATTGTTGGAACTCTCTTCATTACAACTTTTCAAAATGAAGAAGATCTAAGGACATTAAAGTTATGTTCTTTTCAGTTTAATAATACCATTCCATCTCTTTCTAAAAAGGTAGTGTACTCCTTGTAACAGATCATAAAATTCCAAACATGTTAAAATGTTAATCACTTTTTCAGTCTCTAATATGCTAACAAATAGGTAAATAAATATTTAATTTTTATTTTACTGGAGATAGAGAAAGGTGACCACCAAAAAAGCGATATACTGTAGATTAAATGCCTGATGAGGCCTAATGACTTAGACCCATCTGGATTTCATATTTGAATTTTTTTTTTTTTTTTTTTTTAGTGAGGACAATTCACCCTGTGCTAACATCTGTTGCCAATCTTCCTCTTTTTATGCTGGAGGAAGATTAGCCCCGAGCTAAAATCCTCGCCAATCTCCCTCTATTTTGTGTGTGGGTTGTCACCCCAGCACGGCTGACGATTGGTGTAAGTCCGTGCCCAGGATCCAAACCTGCAAAACCGAAGCAGAGCGTGCCGAACTCAGCCACTATACCATGGGGGTGGCCCCTCATATTTGAAATTTTTAATTTCAAAATTAGATGTCAACATGGGATTCTCAATTGCTACCACTCTTCCCATTTTTCCTCAATGTAAACTTCATCATAGACCAATGCTCATTAGTGAACCAATGTTCTGAGAAATGCTACTCTATCTGTTCCAGGGCCATACAGGAGGGCGTTACACATTCTGTGCTGGGACCAACTTCACAGGAGGGTGACATTTAAAACATAAATCAAGATACTGATCATGTAGGTCTGATATTATGTAGAAACATATAATGCACTTCAGCCTTGGAACTAGTAAGACCTGGAAACGGAATCCCTGCTGAGTGCATTACTCTTTCTCTCAGTGTCACGAATAAGGTATATAAATCAAAGCACACTGTCTTCTCAGGGAGTTTCTATTTTTTCTTCTTTTCTTGGACTACTCCCTCCCCAGATATCCACATGGCCCATTCCCTCCCATCCTACAGTCTCTACCTATTTGCCACATTATTAGTGAGCCCTTCCCTAATTTCAAATAGTAAAGTGTCCCTACACCACCCACTCAGCGGTATTCAACCTATTTCTTTTTATTTTTTTTTTCATATTTCTTATTACTGTCTGCAGTTCTATATGCTCACTTTTAACTTCCTTGTTGTCTCCCTGTCTCCACTAGAATGCCAGCTTCATAAGGGCAGTAACCTCATCCAATTTCTCCCACTATTGTATTCTCAGTTGCTACAATGGTGCTTGGCACATGTTAGGCACCCCATAAACGTTTGTTGAAAGAATGAGTGAATGAATGAATAAAGCATTTAATATTGTGCCAGGTACATAGTAAGTGTTCAGTCAAATAACTGACAACTTTTTATCATCATCATCATTATAAACTTTATTATTGCTCTAAGAAATAAAATACTTCCAAGCACCTCAATTTTCTATATGGGTTTAAATGAAAATCATATGATAATAGAGAAAACTCTCTTGACACTCAAAATAAGAACTCTATCTAAGACCACACATTGAGTGAGTTAGGGTTAATTTAGAACAACACTTGTAGGTAAAATAAATCATCCCAAATATGTAATTGGTTATTTTGAGTTATTTTATTTAAGCCATTTGAGTTATTTTATTTAATTTCAGGAATTTGATGGTCTGTTGAACTCAGGAAATTTTATATTTTATTGAGTCATATTCCCTGAAGTTAGAGAATCAAACTTGATATATTTAGAAATGAATAGGAGAGTCTAGAGAGACCATAATATTTGAAAATTATGAAAGACAAAAAATAACGTAAGTTGCTAATACTAAAAAGAAAGTTATAGCATTCATAAGAAATGAGACAGATTAACTTGGACCAAAATGTGGAAAATGCTCCAATTTCAATTCATGCTTTTATCTTCATGTAAATCTTTGACTTATAAAGCAGCATCTCATCCCTTTAAAACTTTGCTGACTTACCTTACTCATATCTTATAAAAAAAGAATTTAATAAACTCATGAACATCTAAAATAAAGCTAATAAAATATAATAAGCACTCAATGAACATTTTTATGGACCTATTTTTATTAGGCAATGGGATTAAAAAATAATCAAGACACAGTCATGCTCAAAAGGCTCAAAATCTGGTGGATACACATGTAAACAAATAAGTGTAATTCACTAGAATAAGTGCTATATTACTGTAATTTCTAGACTTTAAATTTCATGGACCAGTACAACTTTAATTAAATAGAATTTAATAAAAAGCAGTGTTGTTAACTTGCCTTCTAACTTCATCATTGCAAAAAGTGGTATTATAACATCAATAATATTAAGAAAATACAGTCTTTAAGTAAAATATTTTAATGTTTAGTAGATAGAGCTCATGAAAAACTCATTTATCTGTTCTTATTTTTCAATAAGTTAAAATTTCGGCACAGATCTACACATCATTGTTTTCAGCAACATTGCTATAATACAAGTGCGGTGGGCACATGGAAGAGGAAGTGGTTTACCCTGTGCTGAGTGCAGCTTCAAGGGAGGGAGACATTTGAACCACCAATCAACATAATGAATTAATGAGAAACAGATGATTTGGGGGTAAGACAATAAGTGACAGAGCCAACAATGTGAAAGGTAACAGGGCAAGGAGCAAAAGACAAGGGGCACTAGTCACTGACAGAAGGAAAGGGGAGAGTCAGTTATAAAGAATAAAAGGAGAAAACACTATATTCTATGATACAAAGCAAACAACCTCTGCCACTGTAATGTTATATGTAGCCTTAAAAATCACTGGACTTCTCAACACTCTGTAATTCTCTGTAACGTCAAGAGATCTTCTAGCAGGCTTAAGACATGTGAACTCAGGACAATGAATGGCAGATAGGAAGAGGTGAGAGAGCCCCCGATGCCACATGTCAAACACTGGTTGAAAGCACACATCCCCTGCTAAAGGCACACCACCCAGTTTGGTCTAGCTCTCCTTGATTTGTGGGGGGGAGCCGTTTACTCCATGTAACAGTCCATCTCCATGCACAGTTTTAATTGAACTGAATCAAGAGGAAAGCAAACCTGAGTTCAAGAAGAAATTCTATATATTTCCAAAAATATGTCACAATAAATACCTGTTTCAGATGTAAAAACTCCAAATTTGAAATACCCCTAAATATCTAACAATAAGAAAATTTTTATACAACTATAGATCATAAATGTAAAATGATGTTGTCAAATACTTTTCAGAATGCAAAAAAATATTTAAAATATAATATCAAGTGGCAAGGATGCAAAACTATGCTATGCATTATATATTTATATAATACTACGTTATATATATTCATTGTTACACACAAGGACACACAAATACACACACACACTACACTAAGGATTATAAGGAAAATACCAGAATCTTATTAGCTGCTATATACTGTTGACTGGGGACTATAGGTTTTAAAAAACATCTTTTAAAAAATTTCTGTATTTTCTAAAGTTTCTATAATGAATATGCATAATTTTTACAATATGAAAACAATATAATATTTCTAAAACACTCTGACAATACATTAAAGCTTCTGACATGTAAATGGTTAATTCTCACTATCCAGAAAACTTGGTAGTTCAAAATGTTCACAGAGATAAGCTTTTGCTTAACTACAATCAATATGTCCTCAGCAACGGTCCTGCTTTTGGCCACTGCTTAATGTGACTTAGTCCACTAAAATCCTACCTTTATCATGGGACAAAAATAATTTGAGGAAAGGAGTCATTAAAATTATCTTTCCCTTCAAAAACAAAACAAACAAGTAAACAAAGAAAGCATGACCTTTGTACTGCTGTCAATAAGGATTAAAACAATACAAAAGCAATACAAAAGAACAATGAGGTCAACGTGAACTGTTTGTACTTATTAAAACTGTATATCAATTATGCACTTGTTTTTTCCTATTTGTGATATATGTTCTGCCTTCTTCAAAAAGAATGTAATAATAATTTCTTATTTATAATTATCAGTATTAAGAATCAATTCTATCCTAAGTCTTTTATTGGAATGCAGGATGGCAGATATAGAAGTTATGCATATCATGTAAAGAAAAGCAAAAAATACACTAGTTTTGAAGAGTCATGCAAAGACAGCAAAGTGTTCTGATACCACTAGGCTTTATTCTTCTCCAACTTAGGCTAATCTTTTGTTAACAGAAGGTGCCTTTGCAAATTTTAGGGTAGGATGTGTTAAATAAGAGGTAGATTGAAAGATGATAGATACATACATACATACATACATAAAATAGATGTAAATAGATGAGATGTGAAATGAGAGAGAGAGCGAGTATGAGTACACCAAGATTTGACCTTTACATTTTCATAAAATGCAAAATGTATCATCTCTACCCTCAACACTTCTCTAATTCTTCATGACTCCCACACCAGTCCAGTCTGTTTTTGAGAATGTGCCTTTGATATTGGATGGGAGAGAAAAAGAAAGGAATAACCACACTTGAGGACAAAAGGAGTTACTATACTCACCACATTAGACAATAATCTCACATTCCTTTTTTCTCCCAATATAAAAATACAAAATACAAGTAGAAACTCATAGCAATACTATTATATAATAAAAATATAAAAATAGATGAAATTTCTTAAAGTCTCAGTTCTATAAGAGAAATCTTGAAAGGTAGGGCATTGCAAGTAAAGGGCAAGGAAAGACTTAGTGTAATTATTCTGTGTTGAAGCAGAGGGAAGATTATCATCTAGAGTGATTTCAGGGGGCAGATAAGCCCTCTAAAATATGAAGCCTACCAGGAAGAAAATATTTTTAAAAGAATTTATATCATTTTCAGAGTAGACATATTTGTAACTTCTCTTGGTTTTTTACAACACACCTTCTTTCCTATAATACTGAGGTTGATGCCAAAGCACATCCTGAAGCACAAGACATTGAACTGAAAATGAAGGCTTCACCTCAGTGTGAGGAAGGCTGCTGATTTTTAGTAACTGGCCTCACAGTTGGATTAATTGAGAACTACTACTGATGAAAACAAGCAAGGGTAACAAATTATGAACAAATAATATTTTCTCCATCATTTGGCATTTTACTCCCGGTGGTCCATTAGCTCAAAAAACCAACAGAATCAGCACTTAAAAGATTTGTGCTGTTTGCTCATAAATATTGCATCACTTTGCTTTGCTGCTGTTTATGATTACATCATTAGATTTTACATATTCTAGAACACTTGTACAAAATATGCAGTGATAGGTTTATATTAAAGAATCGGTTCTATTGAACAATTAAATAATTTACTTATGCAACTTGTTTCAGGTGGCTACCAGTTTTACACATTGCTGCAGACTCAGATTCTCATATGTTCTTCAGTTTTCCTTTTTAATTCTAGTAACAGAACAGATGCCACTTTAAGACTGAGAGAAATATTTAAGTCCAAGTGATCACACTCCATCAATAAAGCTAACCCTTACATAATGTGCCTGCATTTTAAGTGTATGCATTAACTGCAAAAAAAAAAGTAATGAAAAATTGAATGAGGGAAAATATATCATATGCAGCTCTCATTTTTTTTTCTTTCCTGAGAAACCCATTCCAATGCAAGGGCACATAATTTCAGTAAAGAGGACTCCTCAGGTCAGTGAGGCTATTATTATTATTTTTATTGTGCTTACATTGGTTTATGACATTACATGAATTTCGATGTACATCACTATATTTCAATTTTTGTGTAGATTACATCATATTCACCACCCAAAGACTAATTATGATCCATCACCACACACATGTGCCTAATCACTCCTTTCACCCTCCTCCCTCCCCCTTTCCCCTCTGGTAGCCACCAACCCAATCTCTGTCTCTATGTGTTTTGTTGTTGTTGTTATCTGCTATTTATGAGTGAGATCATACCGTATTTGACTTTCTCCTTCTTACTTATTTCACTTAGCATAATTCCCTCAAGGTCCATTCACGTTGTCACATATAGCCAGATTTCATCCTATTTTATGGCTGAGTACTGTTCCATTGTGTATATATACCACATCTTTATCCATTCGTCCCTTGGTGGGCACCGAGGTTGCTTCCAAGTCTTGGCTATTGTGAATAATGCTGCAATGAACATAGGGGTGCATATGTCTTTACGCATTCATGTTTTCATGTTCTTTGGATAAATACCCAGCAGCGGAATAGCTAGATCGTATAGTAGTCTAGTCTTAATTTTTTGAGGAATCTCCATACTGTTTTCCATAGTGGCTGCACCAGTTTGCACTCCCACCAGCAGTTTATGAAAGTTCCCTTCTCTCCACATCCTCTCCAACACTTGTTATTTCCTGCCTTGTTAATTACAGCCATTCTGATGGGCATGAGGTGATATGTCATCGTAGTTTTGATTTGCATTTCCCTGATAATTAGTGATGTTGAACATCTTTTCATGTGCCTCTTGGAACATATCTTCTTTGGAGAAATGTCTGTTCAGACTTTTTGTCCATTTTTTAATTGGGTTGTTAGTTTTTTGATGTTGAGATGTATGAGTTCTTTATATAGTTTGGATATTAACCCCTTATCAGATATATGGTTTGCAAATATCGTCTCCCAATTGTTAGGTTGTCTTTTCATTTTGTTGATGGTTTCCTTTATTGTGCAGAAGCTTTTAGTTTGATGTAGTCCCATTTGTTTATTTTTTCTATTGTTTCCCTTGTCCAGTCAGACACGGTACTTGAAAATATGCTGCTAAGACTCAGGCCAAAGAGCATACTGCCTATGTTGTCTTCTAGAAGTTTCATGGTTTCAGGTTTTACATTCAAGTCTTTAATCCATTTTGAGTTAATTTTTGTGTATGGTGTAAGATAAGGGTCTACTTTCATTCTTTTGCATGTAGTTGTCCAGTTTTCCCAACACCATTTATTGAAGTGACTCTCCTTTCTCCATTGTATGTTCTTGGCTCCCTTGTCGAAATTTGGCTGTCCACAGATGTGTGGGTTTATTCCTGGGTCTCAATTCTGTTCCATTGATGTGTGTGACTGTTATTCTGCCAGTACCATGCTTTTTTGATTACTATAGCTTTGTGGTATATTTTGAACTCAGAGAGTGTGATACCTCCAGCTTTGTTCTTTTTTCTCACAATTCCTTTAGCTATTTGGGGTCTTTTGTTGTTCCATATAAATTTTAGGATTCTTTGTTCTATTTCTGTGAAAAATGTCATTGGAACTTGGATAGGGATTGCATTGAATCTGTAGATTGCTTTAGGAAGTATGGGCATTTTAACTATGTTAATTCTTCCAATCCAAGAACATGGAATATCTTTCCATTTCTTTGTGTCTTCTTCCATTTCCTTCAACAATATTTTATAGTTTTCAGTATGCAGGTCTTTCACCTGTTTGGTTAAGTTAATTCCTATGTATTTTATTCTTTTTGCTGTGACTGTAAATGGGATTGTATTCTTAATTTCTCTTCCTGTTACTTTGTTGTTAGTGTATAGAAACACAACTGATTTTGTATGTTGATTTTGCATCCTGAAAATTTATCTTATTCATTCATTCTTTTTTTTTTTTTTCAGGAAGACCAGCCCTAAGCTAACATCCGTTGCCAATCCTCCTCTTTTTGCTGAGGAAGACTGGCCCTGGGCTAACATCTGTGCCCATCTTCCCCTACTTTATATGGGATGCCGCCATGGCGTGGCTGCCAAGCAGTGCATCGGCGGGCACCCGGGATCTGAACTCGCGAACCCCGGGCTGCCAAGCATGGACTAAACCGCTGTGCCACCAGGCGACCCCATTCATTATTTCTTAAAGGTTTTTGGTGGATTCTTTGGGGTTTTCTATGTATAAAATCATGTTACCTGCAAATAGTGACAGTTTCACTTCTTCCTTTCCAATTTGGATCTCTTTTATTTCTTTTTCTAGCCTAATTGCTCTGGCTAGGACTTCCAATACTGTGTTAAATAGGAGGGATGAAAGTGGGCATCCTTTTCTGGTTCCTGTTCTTAGAGGAATAGCTTTCAGTTTTTCTCCATTGAGAATGATATTAGCTGTGAGTTTGTCATATATGGCCTGTATTATGTTGAGGTACTTTCTTTCAACACCATTTTATTCAGAGTTTTTGTCATAAATAGATGCTGTATCTTGTCAAATGCTTTCTCTGCATCTATTGAGATGATCATGTGAACTTTATTCTTCTTTTGTTAATGTGGTGTATCACACTGATTGATTTGCAGATGTTGAACTATCCCTCATCCTGGAATAAATCCCACTTGATCATGGTGTATGATCTTTTTAATGTATTGTATTCCATTTGATAGTATATTGTTGAGGATTTTTGAATTGATATTCATCAGTGATATTGGCCTGTAATTTTCTTTTTTTGTGTTGTCCTTGTCTGGTTTTGGTATCACAGTAATGTTGACTTCATAGAATGAGTTAGGTAGCTTCCTCTCCTCTTCAATTTTTTGGAAGAGTTTGAGAAGGATAGGTATTAAGTTTTCTTTGAATGTTTGGTAGAATTCACCAAGGAAGCCATCTGGTCCTGGACTTTTATTTTTTGGGAGGTTTTTGTTTACTGTTTCAATCTCCTTACTGGTGATTGGTCTATTCAAATTCTCGATTTCTTCTTGAGTCAGTTTTGGAAGGTTGTGTGATTCTAAGAATTTATCCATTTCTTCTAGATTATCCAATCTGTTGGCATATAGCTTTTCATAGTATTCTTTTATATTCTTTTGTATTTCTGAGGTGTCTGTGGTAATTTCTCCTATTTTATTTCTGATTTTACTTATTTGAGCCTTCTTTTTTCTTGGTGAGTCTAGCTAAAGGCTTATCAATTTTGTTTATCTTTTCAAAACCAGCCCTTAGTTTCATTGATTTTTTTTCATTTTTTTTGTCTCTATTTCATTTATTTCTGCTCTGATTTTTATGTTTCCTTCCTTCTACTGATTTTGGACTTTCTTTGTTCTCTTTTTATAGTTCCTTTAGGTGCACTGTTAGATTGTTTATTTGAGATTTCTCTTGTTTGTGGAGGTAGGCCTGTATTGTTATAAACTTCTCTCTTAGAACCACTTTTGCTGTATCCCATAAATTTTGGCATGTTATATTTTCATTTTCATTTGTCTCTAGGTATTTCTTCTCTGATTTCTTCATTGACCCAATTGCTGTTCAGTAGCACTTTGTTCAACCTCCACATATTTGTGGCTTTTCCAATTTTCTTCCTGTAGTTGATTTCTAGTTTCATACTACTCTGGTCAGAAAAGATGCTTGGTATTATTTCAATCTTTTGAAATTTATTGAGACTTGCTTTGTGGCCTAATATGTCATCTATCCTGGAGAATGTTCTGTGTGCATTTCAAAAGAATGTGTATTCTGTGGTTTGGGGATGGAATGTTCTGTATAAATCTACTAAGTTCAACTGGTCTAATGTGTCATTTAAGGCCAATGTTCCTTATTGATTTTCTGTTTGAATAATCTATCCATTGGTGTAAGTGGAGTGTTAAAGTCCCCTACTATTATTGTGTGTCTGTCTTTTTCTCCTTTTATGTCTGTTAGTAAGTGCTTTATATATTTAGGTGCTCCTACATTGGGTGCATAGATATTTACAACTGTTATATCCTCTTGTTGCATTGTTCCCTTGATCATTATGGAGTGCCCTTCTTTGTCTCTTGTTACAATTTTTGTTTTAAAGTCTATTTTGTCTGATATAAGTATTGCTACCCCAGCTTTCTTTTCCTTGCCATTTGCATGGAGTATCTTTTTCTATTCCTTCACTCTCAGTTTGTGAGTGTCTTTAGGTCTGAAGTGTGTCTCTTGTATGCAGCATATATATATGGGTCTTGTTTTTTTATCCAGTTGGCCACCCTATGCCTTTTATTGGAGTGTTTAGTCCATTGACATTTAAAGTAGCTATTGATAAGAATGTACTTGTTGCCATTTTGTTACCTTTTTTCTGGGTGTTTTAGTAGTTCTGTGTTCCTTTCTTCTTCTCTTGCTCTCTCCCCTTGTGGTTTGATGGCTTTCTTTAGTATTATGTTTGGGTTCCTTTTTCTTAATTTTTTGTGTATTTATTATAGGTTTCTGGTTAGTGATTAATATGAGGTTCATATATAATAACCTAAATATATAGCAATCTATATTAAGGTGATGGTCTCTTAAGTTTGATCTCTGGCTGAAAGCTCTACTCTTTTACTCCCCTCCTCCACATTTTATCTTTTTGATATCATATCTAACCTCTTTTTTTGTGCATGTTTATTTGTTACCCTCTTATCATGGAAATAGATAATTTTAGTACTTTTGTCTTTTGACCTTCATATTAGCTTCATAGGTGGTTGATCTGCTACCTTTATTGTATATTTGCCTTTACCAGTGATTTTATTGCTTTTTTTTTTTTTAGATAATTTTCTTATTCTTATTTGTGGTCTTCTCTTTTCCATGTAAAAAAGTCCCTTTAGCATTTCTTGTAAAGCTGGCTTCTTGATGATAAACTCCTTTAATTTTTCCTTGTCTGGGAAACTCTTTATCTCTCCTTCCATTCTGAAAGATAACTTTGATGGGTAAAGTATTCTTGGCTGGAGGTTTTTTTCCTTTCAGCACTTTAAATATATTGTGCCACTCTCTGTTAGCCTGCACAGTTTCTGCTGAGAAGTCAGCCTTATGAGGTTTCTTTTGTTTGTAACTTGTTACCCTTCTCTTTTGGCTTTTAGGATTCTCTCTTTATCTTTAATTCTGGACGTTTTAATTATGATGTGTCTTTGTGTGGGTCTTTTTGGGTTTATCTTGTTTGGTGCTCTCTGTGCTTCCTGTACCTGGATGTCTGTTTCCTTCCTTAGGTTAGGAATGTTTTAGATAGGTTCTCTGCCACTTTGTCTCTCTCTTCTCCTTCTGGGACACCTATAACACAGATGTTAGTGCACATGATGTTGTCCCAGAGGTCCCTTAGACTGTTCTTGTTCTTTTTAATTCTTTTGTATGTTCAGCTTAGGTGATTTCCTCTAGTCTTTCATCTGTTTGCTGATCCACTCTTCTGTATCATCTACTCTGCTATTGAGTCCCTCTAGTGATTTTTTTTTTTTATTTCCAGTATTGTATTCTTTATTTCTGATTAGTTCTTTTTTACATTTTCCAATGCTTTGTTGAAGTTCTCACTGAGTCCTTCCATTCTTCTGCCAAGATCAGTGAGCATCCTTATGACTCTTTGTTTGAACTCTTTGTCAGGTAAATTGTTTATTTCTGTTTCATTTAGTTCTTTTTTCTAGGGTTTTCTTCTGTTCCCTTACTTGGAACATATTCCTTTGTCTGCTCATTTTTCTTCTTTCTCTGTGCTTATATCTATGTATTAGGTAGGTCAGCTACATCTCCTGACCTTGGAGAGGTGGCCTTGTGTAAGAGACGCCTTATGAGGGCCAGCATTGTGTTTCCCTCTTGTCACCAGTTCCAAGTGTTCCAGGAGTGTCCCCTGTGTGGGCTATGTGTGTCCTTCTGTTATGGCAGGGTTGCTCTTGTTGCAGGTGCCCACTGAGGCTAGGCTGTCCCCCTGGCCAGCTGGTTGTAATGTTCAGCTGTGTGTGGCTGCTATGGTCCTTTCAGTCACTTTATTGGGTGTGGGGAGCCCCAGTACAGCTGGCTGCAAGGTCTAATAGCACATTCCTATTGCAGTTTTTCTGTTAAGTGAGTAAGCCCCCAGTGTGGCTAGTTGCTAGGCTTAGGGGCTTACAATTGCTGTAGGGCTCCAGTCTGCATGGCTGTTGTCAGCTTTCTCAGGGTTGCAGCTGAGTGGGGCCAACCACAGTCATGGGAACACCCAATTTTTTCAGGCTTTGGAAGGTGGGGCCAATCCCCTATGTGGCTGTTTGAGAAGCACAAGTCTGCTGCAGCTGACAGGCCCCACGGCCTACAGGGTTATACACCCCCTCAACACAGTCCTTCCCTGTGCCCACACCCTGACCCACTGAAGTGGACTCAGTTGCCCCACTGCAGAGGTCCTGCACACTCCACCAATGCAGGCCCACCCCTCATGCACACCCTTCCTTGCAGGGGTGGACCAACTCACTCAGTTGCAGAAGATCCAGGCATTCCCACCTATGTAGGCCCATCATTGCCCAAGGGCTTCCTGTTGGGTGGGGCCAGTCCCTAGGGTGGGCTGCCTGCCCTGGCTGAGCTGGATTAAATTGGTGCTCTAGTGGGTGGGGCATACCCCTGCCCTAACAGGCCAGGTGAAGAATTCCAATGGCGTCTGCCAGCATCTGTGTCAGCACAGCTGTACTAGGTCAAAATAATGGCTGCCACCAATGTCTCAGTCCCTGGAGAGGTCTCACCTCTCACCAAGATGCACCCAGAGTCTATCCGGTAAGTCTTTTTTCATCAAAGGACTGTGCACCTTTCTTCCTGGTGATTTTAGGTTGCTTTCCCAAATGGGTGAATTTATGCCTGGGCCCTTTAAGACCAGGGTTTTTTCCCCCTTATGTCTGATAGCTTTTCCATGGGTATTTCTTGTTGTAGTCAATAGCCAGTAAAGCCAAGAATTATGACACTTGTCTCGGTTATGCTGAGTCCAAAAGCTCTTTATTGCAATAACACTCCCCTGCTCTGATCCCCCACTCCTCCAGGGAATGCTTTGTAACTTAAGGCTGCTCCTGGCCAGCCATGAAGATTTGTAGCTAGAAGGTGGCTTTTTTCTCTCCAGAAAGGAATTTCTGCCTCTTCCACCTCAGTCAGCACTGACCCTCATGAGGGTTCTTTTTATCCATTTTTCAGTTCTCTCTTAGGGGTAATTGTTCCAAGAGTGGTTGTAAATTCACTGTGTCCATGAGAGGAGGTGAGTTCAGAGTCTGTCTACGCTGCCACCTTGACACTGTTCTGATTATTATTTTTATCATTACTAATTCTAGGAGCATTCCAGTCTATAAATCTTCAGATATTTGGATAAACAAATCATTCTTAACTGCAAAATGTTGATGTAATTGCATAGTTATCTAATCAAGGATTACTATAAAATCCACAATTCTTTGCTTAGAATTTTTATCTAAAATGAATTACATACCTCTATGCTTCTTAAAATTTTTGATTGCTAATATTAATTATTTTAAGCATCAATTCTGAAATGGTGATGCTCTAGGAGTCCATTATTAGAGATGTTTTGCCCTATAATTAAGCAGCTGCATATTACAGGATACCTCCCTCAATATTTTTCTTATTTTATCACATCAACTCTTCTCCATAGTATTTATTTTTACATGCTTTCAACCCACAACAGTTTAAATTCCTTCTTGGTCAAATAAACTGTGTTCATAACAGATATGCTTCTTCCAGGCTGTGAGATGCACTTAATCCCTACTCAATGGTCCATTATTCAGTTATCTTTAAAAATGGACCAAGAATACAAGTTTTATTCTGGGACCAGTTAATATAATCAGACATTTATTTCTCATCTCTTCCTTTTTCTACCAAAGTCTAAATTCTAATGTGAAAGCAAAGGTGAGAACGCTAAGTACAGCCTCTTCAGCGTCTTCAGTTCCTAACTCATAGTGTAAGAGTGAATGAACCTAATAACAAGAGCTTTGATGGTACATGTGTAGCCAACCTGATTCAGCAGGCAAATATGATAAAGCTTAGCAGGGCTTCATTCACATCCCATGTGCAAATGCCAGAAAGACAGCTCACATGTGAAAGGATCTCAATAATCCTCAGTAGGAAGTCATTAGGCACAAAAGATGTTTTCCATCTGGATTGAGCATAGTGGCTTTTTGTTATTTCCACATATACATTTTTGGAATTTCTTTTCTAGATGTTAGAGACATTCTACTTTTCCCAGGCATCCTACTCTGTCTCAGACTATGCCTCTTGGTGGCTTTGACTTGTTTTACTTGATTTGGGTTCACCTGTGGCCATCTGCCTATCTATTTCCCTAACTGAGCTCCATTCATGGTTTAACTATTGGAAAACAGCTGGTGTAGCAGGTATAGCAGAAATAGCCCTGAGCAGGATGTCAAAGCAGGATTGCAGTCTTCTTTGTCAGTAACTATATGATCTTGATAGATAATTTAACCTTTTTAGGTATCATTTTCTCTTTTTCCACTCCACAGAATTATTAACAGTGATATCACTATGTATTCACTAGATTTATGTAGCTGCCTAAATAGCATCTCCATTTATATGTCTTGTAGCAGTAGAACCTAAAAAAATCCAATCTGAAGTCATCATCAACTTTCCCACACTGTATACCACATCCTTTCTACTAACTCCAAAAAAGTTAACTCCCATTGACACTAAGAGTGATAAGAGAAGATTTCTGGAGAAGATGGGGCTTGACCTGGGTCTTTAAGTTATTCTTCTTCCTTCCTTCATAAGTTCTTAGAAAAAATATCTAAATGATAGTACATTTATTGAAAGTTTGCTATATGCCATGCACTATTGCAAATGCTTTAGAAATATTATCTCAATTAATTTAAGTCCTACCAAATTAGAATGATATTTTTAGGATTTGAAATAAATCCAGTGTGCCCAAAGCACAGAAACTAAGAAGGAGGATGACAAGAAATAAGACCAATGAGCTAGGTAGGGGTTCAGAACATGATGGATCTTGTAGGTAATGTTAAAGATTTTTATCTTTATCTTAAGAGAAACAGGAAGCCTTAATATCATTTAAGTGGAGTGGTATCATAATTATTCCACCCTCAGTGATGAAAATTGATTGAAGGGGCCAAGACTGGATGTGAAGAGACCAGAAAAAAAAAACCATTATTGCTCAAGTACAGCTAATCCATGAAACTTTCTTCTACTACTCTGGCATAAGTTTATCTCCTTCACTTATGAAGTTGTATTTCAATTGTAATAATATGAGCATAGTTTTTTTTTTTTTTTACAATGTAGTGGTTTGAGCCAAGTGAAAGGAAGACAAAATTATAGACTATAATGGAAACTATAACTCCAACTGAAAGTTGAGCCTCGTTACACAAATAAATAATTAGTTGAGATATTTCAAATAGGTTTTAAATAGTGTAAATACTTTATTTTTCTTCTTTGCATTTAACTAAAATTATTAGCATTAATATTTCTTAGTTGTTCATCATAAGTTTTTTTGAAAAGATATGTAAAGAACCATATATAACTCCATAGATTTTAATACTATCAATTCATTAAGAAGCATGCTATGGTACTGAAATCCTTTCCAATAATCTTCTAATTCTCAGAAGACAAAAAAATAAAAGAAGCAATTTACTTTTCAGTATTAAAAGAAAGTTTAACTTTGCATTTCCTAAACGTTTAGATAACTGTGCCACACAATTGAAATAGCAATAGGAGTGTTAGATGATTGTTTTCATACTAATAACAAAATACTCATCTTCTGCCACCAAACACCAGATATTGTCTCTGGGTAGGCCAGCAGGTAAACTAATTGATCATGGAACATAGACAAAAAAAACAAAAAAACTCTTCATTGTCACATTAGGAAGAAACTTTCTGTTTTGGAAAATGCTCTAAATAAATTTCAAGCTAAAAAAAAATGCAAACTCTCAGAAATGCCTGATGACATCATCATTGGACTATGCCTCTCACCAGGAGCCTGAGCCATGGAGAATCTTGGAGTGGATCTTGATCTAAGAGGACAGTTGTAAAGAAAGCCCTTGGGTCATTTGTATCACAGGAAAATTCTGTGGCAAGTTCAGATTCAGGTCAATACACTAAGTTTCCATTAAATCCTGTAAAATAACTGCTAGTGAGAACTCATATTTAAAACATGAATAAAATGGATTAAACAGAGAAATCTGCCATCAATCTCCATGCCAATTATGGAAAGTTACAGATCTTCTTGTTCATGATTATATTCAAGAGTGATTTTTTAAAGACATTTCTTCTTTGATAAGAGATTGAACTGGTAAGCTTAGAGTCCTTGATTTTTAAGATTCTCCAAAAGGCACACTCTATCTATCCTGTTTTTATCCCTGTCTTTTCAGTTATGCTCCAGCCACACTAATTGTTATGTTTCCTAAAAATCATCAAGTAATTTTATGGCATCTCTATAACTTTAAATATACTGTCTTTTAGCCCTGGATCTCTTCCACTGATTTTCTGCCTATTGAGATGCTATGCAATTTTTCAATATCTTGATCAGAAACCTGATCTATTCCACATCTTCCTCAAAATTCTCCATCAGAATTAAGTATTCCTGCCTCAACATTCTCCTACTACCTAAAATACCATCCATTCAAAGAACAAAAGCAAAAAACCTGTAGGTGTCCAAACACCATTACTGCTGTTTGCTTCCTTTTTTCTGCATGACTTTTACTCCTCTTGAATATTTTATGGAACTGGAGAACCACAATTCAAGATTTTGCACTCAGTTAATAACACTTCCTCCAGAAATCATCCTCTGACCAGACAGAATAAACAGCTTCTTTCTCGACAAGGCTCAATGCCTTGTTCCTATTGGGGTGACTGCTCAGAATCAATAGCTTTGATTACCTGTTTACATGTCTGTCCAGGTAGACTTTGAGTTTACAGTTTAGGCACTGTAATGAACATTCATTCATTATTCAGTAAACAGATGTTTAAGTGTCTACAGTTTTCCAGGCTCTCAGCTAGACTCTGGGGATAATATGGCCAACAAGACAGACATACTTTCTACATCTCATGAAGCTTAGATGGGGTCTGATGGAGACTGTGTACTAACCAAATATTCATTCATATAACTTAAAAAATTATGATAATTCGTAATTAATATAATAAATAATTTTAATTATTAAAGTAGTAAATAAATGTGGCTTATATATTTATAATACCTCTTTTTTTTTTCAGTCTAGTGTTTCTCAGTAATTAGCACATTGATTACCTTTTCTTGAAAAATTTGTGGGCAGGGACTTAGTTGTATTGATAATAGCAACTAGCATAGTACCCTGCACATAGTAGGGTAAGACCTTTCCAAAATCAAGAAATGAATAAAAGGAAATATAATTTCAATAATATAAAAATATGACCATAATCAACATTTTTAAAACTAGGGTAATATAATTTATCTTACCAAAAAAGGGCTAATTTCCTATATATGTAAATCTTCTAAAATCGATAATAAAATACCAAAACCCAGTAGGAAAAAAGAAAAGGACAGTTCACAAAAAAAGGAAAGTATAAGTTGTTTTTAAGATTATGAAATGAGCTAAATTTCACTTATTATTGGAGGAAGTGCAAATAAATCTATACAGAGACAACTTCTTTCACTTAGAATATTGTAAACATTCAAAACCTTGAAAACTTACTCTGTTGATAATGACATGGGAAATATGCATTCTCGTACATTGCTAGTAAAGAGTAAATTGGCACAAACCTTATAGAGGAAGGTTTGTCTATATCAATTGAAATTGAAAATCTATATACCTATTGAACATGAAATTCCCATTTATGGAAATTTTTTTCTATAGAAATATGCAAATACAAGTATAAAAATCATTAATTACAGTACGATTTGTACTATAATACTATTCATAAATGATACTATTCATAGCTAGTCACCATCGATAGATGTCTAGTTAAATTAGTGATGCATAGATACATGAAACAGTATACAGCAGTAAAACAAGAATAAAGAAGTTCTTCATGTATTCATTTAGAAAATCTAAAAGATAAGATGTATTTTTAATAAATATGACAAGGTACTAGATGATACATATAGAATGCTTTAACTTAAAAAGAGTAAAAAATGTTTCTGTGTATGTGTGTGTGTGCAAACAATCTCTATGGAAGGACACATAAAAAACTGAGAACACTGGTTTCTAAAAAGTAAGAAACTGGGTGGCCGGGAACAAATAGAGGAGAGAAAAATATTTCACTTTATACTTCTATATTTTCAAATTTGAGCTCTGTGGACGTATTAGCTAGGCAAAATTTCCAATTAAAACAAGGTTTATATGTACTGAAAACAGATCTTTGAAATGAGAGAATCAATACAAAGCTAGAAGATTTCTATTAATAAATTTGACACAACTACAGTTTTGGCATGTACACGCACAAAAATATATCCATAATGGTGTACACAAAGACCCACAGTTTGCAGTAGTTTGAGAAGCTAACTCTACATAGGAATAGTTGATATATAATAGGAATTTTCTAAAATAATATTCACCTTAGCTAAATGATATTTTTTCTATCTCGTGATGTGTCCGTTCTCCCACTTTCCTGAAAAATAATCATGTTTCAAAGGTGACTCAGTTGAGAGCTAAATAGCATATTTACTTTAAAATTCTTTCAGTGATTAACTGGCCCTATAATTATTCCCTTTAAATTATGTAATAGCAAAGGAAATTTCAACAATGTAAGAATAGCTTGTGTGTGTGTGTGTGTGTGTGTGTGTGCTTTCCAAGGCAAAATACTCAATAGTGTAACTGACTAGACAGAAAAGCATAGGATGTAGTCAATATACAGATTTTATGCAGTCTAAAAGCAAATTTAAAACATAATAATTGTCAAATAATGCACATACTCTAATCAATAACTGTTTTTACAATCTTCTAGGAGAAAAACAGCCACGATATTTCACACATGACCACACATTTAAAAGCAATGTCTGAAATATCATGATGTATTATTGTAAAAGCTTCTTTTCTCGTGCATTTAAATGCCCATTGGATACAATCTGCAAAAATACATTCTGTACATATGTATACCAAGTGTACCAACCAAGAAATTTTAAGAGGTGGAGAGTGATAATGTCTTTCTATTCCCAACTATTTTCAAATATAAAGTTAATATGTGAAACACATGAAATTTAAACAATGCAACTAAACTTTTTAAAATATATATATTGTACAGTGTTATTAATAAATTGATAGCCAAGTGAAAATGTAGATATGAAGTATAGGTTGTATACCTCAAATACGTTGATCTGGACTTTCTACTCTGGAATATTTTATCGTGATAAAATTTTCTAGTACAGAACATATCTATCTTGATTAATTTTTTTCAAAGCATATAAACCATTGTAAAGTTTGAAGACTTATTAACAAAAAACAATAGGAACCTGGCAATTAAGAATTCTGCTTTCACATTTTTCCAGCAACATATTTACGAAATTTTAACTTTTTCATTCTAAGTTTCCTAATCTACAATGTTGAAGTATATGTACCTATGTTTAGTACATTTAGGTGAATAGATAATAAAAATGGTAATAAGCATTTGGCATATAGTTTTTAACAAATGTTTATTTTGGTGTCAAATAACATTTTATTATGTACTTTTAAAACAATAAGGTTAATAACTAAAATGAAAAAATAAGGATAATACAAACTTATTACCATAGTATTCTCTTAAATGCTTTTTTAAAAAATCAAAATACAATTATCTCATCATAAAATCTATAATTTTGTAAGATATTCAAACACAGTTAAACTAAAAAGAGATATAGACATTGCAAACTACCAACCAAGAACACCTGAAATTATGTCTCTGAAAGACCACAATGCAATCTAAAACCTTTAAGAGGGAAAAGGTAGAATTAGAAAAATTAGAAAATTAGAATTAGAATTAGAAAAGGTAGAATTAGAAAATTAGAAAATTGGACATTTTATTCTGGGATAGTATAAAAAGTACAAAGTCCTACAATAATAGCGGAATCAGTATTACCAATAACTATTTTAAACCAAGATAAATTAATGTTCTTTTCATTCATGTCTTGAGGGGGAACATAAGTTTTCTTCAAAATTACTCTTCTGCTCTTCATCTTTTCATAATCTATAAGCATGAAGAAGACTTCGGAGAACCCCAGAAAAATTGGCTTATAGAAGTGGATATAAAGAGGAAGATGTTGATTACAACCTGGTTTGTATTTATAAAGATTTGGGAAAATAACTGATATACAATAGGGTGATTATTAATAAAGTAGTTTTTATAGGATATAATTCCAAACAGTAGAATGCAATAACGAATCAAAAGGAGAGAACTATACACTGTCAACGTGGAAAAAATCTAAAAAAGATAAGTGAAAAATGTAGAAAAGAAGCTGTACTCAAAAATATTAAAAAGCATATATCACTCATAGATATACCTAGAGCATAAAGGATGGATTGAGAATACACAATTTGAGGGTTTGATGAGAGATCTGAAAATGGAAGTTGAAGAAGAAAATCAAGTTGGGACTGCACCTGGACCATTCATGGTGATATATACAAACTGAGTAGTCTGATCGTCCTCTGGGGTCACAGTTTTATTTTAAACTCTATAATTCTAATCAGTAAATGCAACAGGCTGAATTTTTGTTCCCCCACTAAAATTCATATGTTGAAAACTAATCTCCAATGTGATGGTTTTTGGAGGTAGGGCCTTTGGGAAGTGCTTAGGTCACGAGGGTGGAGCCCTCATTAATGAGATTAGTGCCCTTATAAAAGAGACCTCAGAGAGCTCCCTCTACCCTTCCACCACTGAGGACACAGCAAAAAGACAGCTGTCTGTGAACCAGGAAGCAGGCCCTCACCAGACACTGAACCTGGCCACACTGTTGTTTTGGACTTCCCAGGCTTCAGAACCTGAGAAGGAAATTTCTGTTCTTAATAAGCCTCCCAGTCTATGGTCTTTTGTTCTAGCAACCCAAATGGACCAAGACAGTAAAGGACACCAATTTTAGGATGTTTCATGTTCCAATAGCAGAGCCTCTACATTAGCCACATTATAAAGACTCAAATTTGTTTACTAGTCTACTCCATTTCTGTAACTGTAAAATAAATGTTGTCCATAAAGACTCACAAAAGACTTGAGACCATTATGTTTAACCTTATTTCATTACAGAAATGGAAAATGTATAAAATTATCTTTTAGGTTCTCAAATTTCAATGCCAAACATAAAGCAATATTGCTCATGAAGAGCTGTAAAGAAAGAATACTGTAAGTGGACGGATGTGCATTTTTATGTGGCTCTAAAATGCTATAACCAAGACTATAAACCCTGTGGAAATCTACTTTATTAGTCTACTTTTATAGCAGGACAAACAAAATCTTATCAGGTGTCAAGTATCACCAAATCCAATTTCTTTAGAAAATAACGAAACAGAAATTCAAGTCACATTAAAAATGAGTGTAGAACTACCTCTCCACCTTTCCAAGATGTGAATCACCTGCAGGGCAGTTGGGACTCTAGGGGCATTAGTAGCTAAATTAAAATTATATCCCTGACTAAGCATGGTATTTATATTTATGCATAAATACATTCAATCAAGCAGATTGAAAACATAATAACAAAATCATTTAAATCTCACCAGATCATTTAAAATTCCATGTCAATTATTTAAATTAAGTCCCCCTAGTAATAAACTCCATGGCAAATAGTCAGTTTCAATAGGGTCAAGGAAATATATTTATAGTAAATAAAATATTAGTATCATTTTTACAAGAATAATAGTTAACTTTTATTGAGTACCCACTAGCTAATTAAGTTAATCCTCACAACATTTCTGTAAAGTAGGTTTTTTTCATTCTGACTGTACAGAGGTAAAAAGTGAAATTCAATAAATTTGTGACTTCTTCAGTCTTCTACACCAAAACAAAATTCAGAATCTGGCCCTCTGTGTGCAAAGTCTGAATTTTTTTCTACCATTCTATGATGGCTCCATTGTATAGCCCAAACTAATCTTCCAAAATCAGTTTAGAACTTATTCAGTCTAGTGAAAATAATACTGCATTTTGTGTGTGTGTCTATGTAAGGAAGATTAGCCCTGAGCTAACATCCTTTGCCAGTCCTCCTCTTTTTGCTGAGGAAGATTGGCTGTGGGCTAACATCCGTGCCCATCTTCCTCTATTTTGTATGTGGGATGCTGCCACAGCATGGCTTGACAAGCAGTGCATTGGTCCACACCAGGGATCCGAAACTGCTAACCCTGGGCTGCCAAAGCAGAGCACGTGAACTTAACTGCTATACCACCAAGCTGACCTCAATACTGCATCTTTTTTAAAGATGAAAATGTTTAAGATCTCATTACATCTAAAATTTTTTTAGAAGTATGAGGTAAAATAAGTTCCACCAAACATGAAAAGTGTCTGCTTTCTCTTAAGAAATTTCTCTTAAGGTATTTTAAATTTGCACAGTCTTTTCCAGTATTTCTAATTTCAAATATATTCATTAGTAACAATATCAATATCTTAAATATATAATCTATAAATTGGTTACATATACTTCATATACAAATAGAGTAGCTTTATATAAATAGCCATATTTTAAATCATACATATCTTTTTAAGTCAAATTAACTTGGATATAAGTCATTTAACTGATATGAATAATACTAAAAGCTGATTCTGATAAACAAGAGCTATGGTGTGAAAATTTAACCACAATCACACATGCATAAGAGTAACCTCAGAAAATGATTTATCAATTCCTGTGGTAATCTATTTTGTTTCTTGTATATGAAACATTTTCTTTCTCTATATAACCAAACCAATTCAAGGATAGTATTAATCACCTCTATTATACAAGAGATTATATTTACTTCTGTGGAAATAAGGTATATTTTACTCTTAATGAACTCAGATTTCATAATATCAGCCCATAAAAATAAAACATCATTATAACAGAAGCTAGCAGTTCTCGAGCAATTATTATTATTATTATTGTGTGCCAAACACGGTCCTAAGTACTTTGGATATAGAAACTCATGCAATACCATAATCCTATGAGATAGAAACTATTATTATGTTACTAATAAGAACACTGGGGCATAGAGTGCTTAAATAACTTCCCGAGTGCACACAGCTAGAAATGTTTGTAAAAGTGAAATTGCTAAGGTGGTTGTAAAACAGTGCGGAAGGTGTGGATAGTTTTGAGTGGGAAGTAACAAAATCTTTCCACAGGGCTGAGATGACTGTTGACCTAGATGTGGAAGGTTTGAGCTGGACGAGCGGAGTAAATTGTGGGAGGGCATTTCAGAAAGTAACACCGATTCTCCTTATCCCTTCAAGGCTTTTCTCAGGATCTGCTCATTCATGAAGCCCTCTCGGAGTGTTCTAGCCCAGCTTCGAACACATTCTATTCTCATTTACCTGTTCTTTGAACAGATATTTACTGAGCACCTAGATGGGGAATTCAAAGATGACAAACAGTTCTCATTCTTGATGAGCATGAGCACATAGTATAGACTGTATCAAAATATTTAGCCCCTATTAGTATAATGTCATGTAGTCTCTGCCATTATTTTGTTCCAGATGTTTCTTGTGTCTCTAGCTACATCGTGGCTTTCTGGCGACCAGACCACATCAGTATCTTTGTAGGTGGCCTCTCTCTGCCCTCAGTCCAACAGGAACAGTGCACAAAACAAGGACGTAGTGAACACTGTCTGGTTGATTTGGATACATTTTCTTTTGTTTTCTCAGAACATCTTTAGAAACAGATGGCAAGCAATTTTTTATAGGCTAGAATTTATATTTTTAAAATGCTGGTAAGATAAGTAAATAGGGAGAAACTATTCAGAAGAAAGTACAATTAACTGCTTTCAATTCTGGAGGCTATCTTCATTATTTGTAACATTACCTATATAATAAATTCCTTGACTTTATAAGATATACGTTAGAAATTAGCAGCAAGCCTATTCTTTGGATAAGGAGAGATACTCTGGGTCCCTTCCACCTATTTTTGCTAAACAAACCTGATTAGGTTCCTAATGATGCCTACATTCTTTCTCCATCATTGATAAGATGTACTTTGGTATATTTTTAGGAAAAATAATAAGATGCATCAGCATGTTTTTTCCAATGGAATAAAGAGCATATCCATTATTACTCCATTTAAAACTGTTACATTTTCTAATATAAAAGTACAAGTAGAATGTTATCCTAATTTTCTGTGAATTTTTAGTAGCCACAACCACAAACGTGTCTTACTTATTTGAAAACCTCATATCTTAAAAACTTGACATTGATATCACTTCCAAAAATCTTTAGTCTGTCCAACTGCCCCTCAGCCCTATGTAAATTATTTACCCATTGCTAACACCAGCTGCTCTGCTGTCACAGCCTTTGAACTAGACTGCTGTCCTAAAAAGGTTATGTATATTTTGATTTTATATGCTTGGCTTCTTTTTGGTGGTTACTGGATGTACTAAAGGTAATGGGCGGAATCCTTCTCTCTTAATTGATCTCTTTTACCTACAAAACCAAGCCCAGAATCTGTTTCAAAATACTCAATTTTTAAAAGCACTTAACAATTATCATTTGATTAATTTAAAATATTTTGAAAATTTTTAAAAAATCAATTAGTGAGTATTTCATAAGTACCACTATCCTCCTAAAGCTATGTTGCAAATCCACGTGGGAAACAAAATATATGCACACAAAATTACTATTCGACAGTAACAGTCTGATTACTAAGTATAACTTACAATGAGGCAATAAAGCAACAGAAAATACAGTAGTAGTGTGGTATAGCATTAGAGAAGTCAGAGCAAGAAATGATCAGTTCAAGCTGGAGTCATCAGAGAAGGTCCTGGGGTGTGGTATGACTAAGATCATCCTAGAAGGATAGTTATGGACATGTGAAGGAAAAGAAAGAAAGTCCAACGTCAAGCCAAGGTAGGAGCAAAGATATTCAACCACATAAGCATTCATTCATTGTAATGGTTTTCCATCGCTGCTCTAACAAATTACCACACACTTAGTTTAAGACAAGAATTCATTATGTCACAATTCTGAATGTCAGAAGTCCAATGTGGGTCTCCCCAACCTAAAGTCAATGCGTGGGCAGAGCTGCTTTTTTTACTGGAGGTTCTGGGGGAGAATTTACACCCAGGCACATGCAAAATTCAGTTCCACGCAAGTTGTGGGACTGGGGTCCCGTTTCCTTGCTGGGCTCTGCCAGGAGTAGTTCTTGACTTCCAGCCTGCCCACATTCCTTGGATTCTGGCCCCTTTATCTCCAAAGCCAGCAAAGAGGGGTCACGTCCTTTTCATGCCTCAGCTAACCTGCCTTCCCATCTGACTTCCTGCTCTCTGACTGACTGTTCTGTCTTCCTCATCTACTTTTAAGGACCCAAGAGAGTATATCGGGCCCATCTGGATAATCCACAATAATCTCCCTATTTTAAGGTCAGCTATTTAGCAAACTAATTCCATCTGCAAAATCTCTTTTGCTATGTAACAACATATTTGCTGGTATAATACCAAGGGGCAAAGATCATGGAGGTCAAAATCCTGTCTACTATACTCATTCAAAACTTTTTTATGGTGTGAGTAGCTCTAATTTTAGTAGTGGGAGGATACAAAAATCAATGAAAACTCTCATTTTCAAACTCAAAAGATTCACAATCTTATGGGAGAGAAATAATCACAAATAACTATGTGTTTGATACCAAAATAAATGCACATTCAAGATATATAAATTATACAATTGTGTACATAAGTTGTCACAGAAAATGGGAAAGGGGAAACTAAAAATACTCCCTAGTCAAGAGCAAAAAAATACATTAAGGAACTTAGTGATTAAAAAGCTCTGGATAAGTTTATCTGGAGGGTGGGAGCAGATTTCTGAAGGCTTTCAAAGTCCAGGAAGAACAGGTTAGATGTGTTAGTTACATAGAAGAAATAGGAAGACACTGAAGGTTCTTGAAAAGGAATTTCTTATCAAAAAATTCTAGGTGTGGAAATGGCTCAAGCAATCATTTAGCGCAGCCACACCCACTGGACTTAATTTCTAACAAGTAATTGGTATAAGAGCCAGGATTAAAAATGTGGAGGCCTCTGTTCTCTAGATGCAGCTATTGTTATTCCATATCAAAATATCATGACAAGACTATTTTTAAAAGTTTTAAAAAGCCCAGAAAGAGAATGATCAGTGAGATGATAATTTCAGAAATCTGTATCACCGTAAAATTCACAGAATTATGTAAAATTATATAACTATTACAAATCTTCAAACTGGGAACAGATAGTTAGCTCCACATAACTACAATCATTTCAGTTTAGGATCAAGAAACCTCATACACCAAGCAATACACTAGTTACCATATCATTACTAAGATCACCAAAACTTAACTTCTGAATGTATGCTATTTTCCAAATAAATTAAGTGCTATTGATTTTATTCAGTGATTAAACATTA
Source organism: Tapirus indicus (assembly GCA_031878705.1). Classification (NCBI taxonomy): domain Eukaryota; kingdom Metazoa; phylum Chordata; class Mammalia; order Perissodactyla; family Tapiridae; genus Tapirus; species Tapirus indicus. The sequence continues at coordinate 72,290,112 of CM062919.1, read as the reverse complement.
TCTTAAATAATGTTTGTTAGATATATGTCTATAAATGATTTAAAAAGCTGTATTAAAATAGATCTGGATAATTAATAAATTTATATTTTATTGCTCACAATCAAGGGGAAGAAACAAGATAAGCTACACGAAAGCAAGAATAAAGCTGTACATTCCTGTTGCCTTTGTTCTCTCTAATTCTTTCATTTATTTCATCTGCCAAAATAAAATGTTGTGCCGTAATAAAATAAGTTAGAAAATATTTAAGCTTTCTAAAGAAACCCTAGTTATTATCATTGGTATGGTTGGGTACTTGCTCTCTGAGGAACTTCTTTCGCAGAAATAGTTTCTTCAGCTTGCAAAAGACTCAAGCAACCAAAACATAAAAGCACATGTGCTCAGTATATTTTTCATGAATTCATTCAAGTGTTTTGAGGCAGGCAACATGAAAGTGGCTTCAAAATGTTTTTCATGTCAGATCAAACAATAGTGTGAGTAAATCTCATTCTCTACTCTCTTGTCAGCTCTTAATGCCCTTCAAGTTATCGTATCCATAGTGAAAGTCGTAGAAATTAATGTATTCAATGGGGAAAATTTTTATGTTTGAATATAATATAAAATGTAAAACTTAAAATGTCTTCCTCCTTCAAAATTTAATCCAATTAATCAGTAGGAGTAACAGTAAGATTTCTTACCAAGGGTTTGAATAGGTAAATTTTTGGAAATAGGAGACAGTGGTAAATTCCAAGTTTCAAAAAAAAATTGCAAAAACACAACAACAGATAAAAATGGTGATGCATTTGCTATATTTTCTCCTTCCCCCAATCATATTAATCTATTAATTCTAGTAAGGCTAAGGAAATTTTTCAGAGGAAAGGATTTTACTGGTAATGTGTTCATCATTTTACAGGCATCTAGAGAATATATAGAAAAAGACTTTCAGTTATATTTATATGAGTATTAAGAAAAATAAATGACTAAATCTTTTATTTTGAGAGTGATAGTCATTGATCATACCATACTTTGGGTTGTTATAAAATTTTGAAAGTACAAGTGGTATTAGATAGGAGTAACAAAATGCTGTATTTGTAAATGGAATAAAGGTTTTTGAAATGACTTTTAAAAGTCTTTCTAAATAGAACATATGGAGATGGGAAGGGAATTTTGTTGGCTTAAAAAGAAAATTTGAAAACGACAAAAAACATCTCAATCTGGAAAAAGAATATAAAAATAAGTCTCATTGGAAATGTCACTGTAAATTAAATCTCATTAATGACCTACTATGAATAGAGGGAAATAGAACAGCAAAAATTATGTAAATCAAGGTTAAAAGGTATTAAGATGAATAAATTGGACAACATAAGGGCATGTTAAATGGTAATTAAAATCATTCAAATAAATGTCTGCATCAAGGATGAACCATTTAATTGTTCCTAATGAAGAGTTCATTAGGATGACTGTTTAATCTGTACTGAGATTGGAAAAAAAAGGTTTACCTAGACTCCCTGTTGTAGATAATTTTTTTGTCTTAGCCAATGCATTTGAGTGTTTTTACACAAATCTAGAAAAGGCCAAATGAAAAGCATTTGTTTAAGTTTCAGGTGACTGCTTTGTCAGAATGCAGTATGATATACATGGATGAAAACAGTTCTCCCTTCAGTAAATAAGGTACCAGGAAAAGACACAGAATATACGAGCTGGGAACATTCATCTCTGATATGAGGGTGCCCATTATGACTACTTTTGTAGATAAAATATGGGAGAAGACCATGGTTGTTTACTTCTCTGAAAGTCGTCATGTCTGATCAGAATTCTTAAAGCCCTAACTTCAAAAAACATCAGGCAGATTATATAACTGCTACTTTAACTCCTGTATCATCATGCTATTCTAATATATAATATTTTCCTTTGTTTCTATCTGAATGTTACATAAGCTAGTCTTCATAAATACAAGGCACAAATTATAAAGGATCTAGAGACAAGCCATGAAAATTATTGAATGCCCCAGGAACAAAACCTACAGTGAGAGAAAATATTTAGATGACTATGATACCTATTTTAGATTGCAGACAAATAACATTTAAGAAGAAATTTAAAACAAAACAGAAGTTTTTGAGGTGCCAAGTCCAAGGATTCAGTACCAAAAAATAAATAAATAACAAGTGTTGGAGAGGATGTGAAGAAAAGGGAACCCTCATATACTGCTGGTGGGAGTGCAAACTGGTGCAGCCACTACAGAAAACAGCATGGAGATTCCTCAAAAAATTAAGAATAGAACTACCATATGATCCAGCTATTCCACTTCTGGGTATTTATCCATAGAACACGAAAACACTAATTTGAAAAGATATGTGCACCCCTATGTTCATTTCAGCATTATTTATAATAGTCAAGACATGGAAACAACCTAAGTGCCCACTGATGAATGAATGGATGAAGAAGATATACATACACAATGGATTACTACTCAGCCATAAAAAAAGATGTAATCTTGCCGTTTGCGACAACATGGATAAACCCTGAAGATATTATGCTAAGTGAAATAAATCAGAAAAAGAAAAATACCATATGATTTCACTCATATGTGGAAGATAAAGACAACAACAAACAAATAAACATATAGATACATAGAAAAGATTGGTGGTTACCAGGGGGAAGAGCAGGGGGGAGGACGAAATGGGTAAAGGGGGTCATTTGTATGGTAACAGATGGAAACTAGATTTTTGGTCATGAACATGATCCAATGTATACAGAAGTCACATTATAATGAGGTACCCGTGGAATCTATATGTTGTAAACCAATGTTACCTCAACAACAAAAAAAAATTGTAAAGATATTTTAAAAGGTGGAACACAACTCAGCACTGAATGCAATATGTTTGTCTAGAGACAAAAAAGTCATCACAAAATGATAAAATCTGGCTGATATAGTCAAGTGGTTTGTTACTGCATAGACAGTTTAATCTCCCCTCATAAGACTCAGTATTCGATACGTGAATGTTATACAATTTATAGTAATGTAAGTATGTTGAGTTGCACTGTTACATGAAAAGTGTTTTCATTTATATTTTACTAATTCCATAGATAGAAACATATTTGAAAATCTGTCTCCATAAAAGGTAAAAAGGTTTTACAAAATTTGTCAGAAGAATGAGGAGGAAGAACAGACTTACTCTTTGTTTGTTTCCCACTTGGTTTGGTGTTTTGTTGTAAAAGGTAACATCTAGTTTTAAACAGACGGCATTATTGATCAATTGTCTTTACCTTAATACAGATGAGGCTGTGGGTGACCTGCCCATTTACCTCTGTGCTAAAGAATTCTTATTTGTACTTTTGGCTTTTTTCTGGGCTGGAGCACAATCTGCCCCTGCGCTGGGGAAGTTGGAAGGGCTGGATCTTCAACAGTAGTAAACCAGTGAGAAACAGGGAGTTAGTAAATTACCCCCAGCTCTCCAGCCCCTGAGATGGGACCACTCTGAAGCCTGCTCTATATACTATCACCAAAGTTCCTCGGCAGGATTGAACTCCAAGTACTGACACTGGTAAGTGGCTTAAAAATTCACTCTTTACAGCTCTCTTTCTTCACCTCTTTCATTTCCCCACTCTCCTCCTGGCGTGTCCTGAGATCACCTCACAAATAAACTTCCTGAACTCGAATCTATCTCAGGGTCAGCTTCTGGGGGAACACAAACCAGGACATGTAGTTCCCTCATGTGTAAAATGGAGGTAATAACATCAATCTCAAAAAGGTATTGTGAGCATTAAATTAAACAATTAAAAAGACCTACTGCATGGAGCTTAATAAAGGAAGATATTTTGTTCCTAAGTCTTAGATGTTGAACTATTTGCAGATGGTAATTGGTGAATAGGTAAATCAATGGTATTTAGGTAAGATTATCCTAAAGAGTAAAAATTTCCTATCTCCATATGCAGAAGCCTTCTTATTGTAATTGACAGGTAGACTCAGTCTAGAGTTTGAAAAAAATAGAGTCAGTAAAAAAATGTGTGCCAACACATTTTGAAACAAAAAACATTGATTCTGTTGAAAATGTTAAGTTGCCAGTGTCTTGTTTGAGAATTTTTTTAAAAATGAAACTATATGAAGATACTCATAACATAATGCCTGATTGATTCAATATTACTTCTTTAGGTGTCTGTGTCTCCTTACTAAACTCTAAGTCTTTTAGGAACAGGAATTTTTTTTTTAATTTATTTCCTCTTTTTTTGTTTTTTCTTCTGGGATATCAAAAATTATGTATTTGAAGAAAATTGAATGGGTGGATGGATGGTTGGAAACACATTCTTGGGAAATCTTTAAATGTTTATACATGATACAGTATTTTGAAAAGGAAAGAGATACAGTCATCAATAAATCTAATTCATTTGAAGATAATATATTTTCTTACTGAAATCCAGAGTCTTAGCTGAAAACAGAGCAAATTTTTACTCACGGACTTTGACATAACATGTTTGTTAGAAAGCAGGAATGGCCTCTCTCATATTAAAATTACTTTACTTTTTTAGATTAAAAGAACATGATATCATTTTCTTATTAACAAAAATAAATTTTCCAGATGTGATAGCCAACTATTTGAAGTAGCTATAAAAATGAGTGGTTTCCTTTTTACAGGAACCAGAGATATTGAGGCCCTTGGCTTACTTCACAACGCACTGCTATTTTATTAGACTTGTGTCTTCATTCTGATCAGATTAGCCATTCATTCTTTTGTTGCCTACCTCTCTGTGTGTATGTGACAAGATGAGATACACAGTGGCAGCAAGTCCTTGAATATTTAGGGACTTATTTGTTAAGAGTGCATTTCAGTCTTGGATACAACACGCCTGTAAACACACGCCACCCTCCACAGATCGCATGTTAACAAATGGGGTTTTCGCTGATTGCATTTGCATGTAGCCTGTTTCTGAAGTCTTGCTTTCATGTCTCAATTTTTGAAACCCTTGGGAGCTTTAATGATTTGGCTATGGAGTTATTTAAAGCAATTTGTATACATATTTTATTCCTTCTGGTTATTTATTTTTCTTGTATGTCGCTTAGAAAAGGCCAAGCATGAAATTGGAGCTGCAAAGCAAGTACAAATTTATTGATATGAAACTGCTCTGAAAACTCTGTAGGTGTGCAGCAAAGCAAGAAGGGTAACGGGGCTGAATAATTCATTGAACCTTTAAGCATCAATAAACAACACTTACAGTGAGGAATGTCTGCTTTGCAACATTAGGTATGAAATGTGAGTATAAAATAAAAGATATCTTCAAAGTGCCATGTTGTGAGAATATTTGAATAAACAAAGGTGGTTTTTTTCATTAATAATTCTGTGGCTCTCATCACCATGAATAAAAAATTTCACGACTGGGAAATTCCTATTATTCTGTGCAGTGCCTCAAATTTTATCTACACAGGTCAAGTGAGTTAAAACACAGATAATATAATACAAGCAGAATATTTTATGTATACAGAATGATACACAATGATGAAGGTATCATTGTAACGATAAATTCAGTCATTTATTTATTTCACAAGCAGCTGATACTTTATTTTTCTAAATATTTGAGGATGTTACATAGATGATGATTATAAACATTATATATGGCATACCACTTAGAGTTATGCTTTCAGAACGGAAACACAAAGATACTACAAGTGGTGTTCCTGAGACTACCACAATTATAAATAATTTTAGCTACTGTTAATGAGTATGATCATTTGATCATATTTGACATGAAATATAAATGAATAGCTTGCTATTTTAAGAACAAATAATTACTCAAAATGATGTGGCCTAGATGATAAATGATCTACAATATACAGATATATTAGGTAGTCTAAAGGGCATAGCAAAGAAGAATGGATGAGAGGGCAATTCAGAGCATAAACTGCTTAAAAGTCTACTATGTAATTTCCTTTTACTTTTTAAAAGATACCTATGGAAGGAAATGTTATGCTTTGAATCTGAACTCTGCTTAACACTATTTAACTTCAGAACTTAATATTACTTACTTTTTAAAGATATATAGAAATTAATGAGATCAACAAAGTGATTTATGTAATGGGGAAAAAAGGTTTATGGAAAAGCTGAAAGATTTATTTAGTCTGAGAAAGAGAAGACAACAAGTAATCTCATATGTCAGAAATTCAGTTTTTAACAGTGAAGCAAAATGCATAGGCAATAAGTGATAGAAGTTTCATATTTGAGTCCTAGAGAAATGGAAGTTGTAGTCTTACTATGATGTAAGAAAAAGGCAGAGGCTTAAATCAGCATCTTGCTCAAGGCAGGAAATCAAATCATATCAATCAGACTCAGATAGAGAAAAGCAGGGAAATGTAGATTTCAGAACTACCTTTGCAAGTTCTACCTATACACTTTATAAAAATGGGAAAATAATGAAAATATGCTTTAGAACAGAAAAAGTTAGGAGTTAAGAGGAAAGGGAGAAGAATGACTTGCACTGAAAAAAAAGGCAGGACTATTATTTCAGTATGAGTATATATTTACTTCACATGTGGCAGCTTTGGACTTCCAGGCAAATGGGTGGTGTTAGTACATGTTTATATTTGCACTATGACGATAAGAGAAAAATATGGGTACACAGGAGAAGAGAATTTGAGAAAAAGCACAACAAATAAGAGATATCAAAAACTGTTGGATCTGGAGATTGATGAACAAGTGTTAACTGAGTAAGCAGGTCAGAGAGAGCTAAAACCTGAACCTGGGGGGCAGGAAGCTAACAAGAAGCCAAGGCTACATGAACCCTTCTGGAGAAGCTCAGGGGTTAGATGATCAAGAACCTCTCAGGAGAGAGGTGGGAAGAGAGGGGTGAAAACTAACGTGTCTTACAGGTGTAACTCAGGAACTTCTTAAAATTTCCTCTCACTCCCTGTAAATATTTTTCCTCCTTTTAGCATAACTTGGCACATGAAGCAGATAAAGCTACCTCTACTTCAACCTAGAGTTACGTACCCATCTCTGAACTACAGAGTTAGTACTTTAGCTATCTAGTAGTGAACAAGATGAGACTACGCTGTACTCTTAAATGTCCAACATTTTCTTAAAAAGGGAGTAAATTATCTCATTGGGCATTGTCACCCACTCTGTGAGCTAAAACTTCCTCTTTGAGGATTCTCTCCTATCTTTTCTTGAGAGCATCATGTTCTTCTCATTCACGGTCTAATTCTATCACTATTCCTTTTTCGTGTTCCTCTGTGCCCACTTCTTAAATTTAAGTGTTTTTTTTCCACATCTCATGATTTCTGTTGGCATTTGCTAACACTCCCAGCATTTTATCTATTACTAGTATAATTTGTACTTCTAAATCAATATCTAGAATTCAGAATTCTCTCCTAAGCTCTGGATTAGTGCTTCTCAAAGAGTGCTCCTCAAATCATTCCGATCAGCTATGAGCTAAGAAACTTGTGTCAAAATGTAAATGTCACTAAGCACCTAAGTGTAGTTGAGATCAGCTGACCATTTTTGTCTTGTAGTAAAATTTGCTTGATGAAGGATGCAGTGCTTGATTACTTTCTGGTACAAACTCCTTTCTTTGGGGACTAGAACTTTGGTTAGCATTGTTTTGTACCATATAATTGTCTACTAGATATATCTAAATAATTGTGCACAGTTACCTCAAGTTTAGTTGATTTTTTTAAAAGTAATTCTTTTCATTTCCCATACAACATGCTCATTAATGGATAGTAACACTTCAATAATGAATGTTACCTTGTAGCTTAGTGAATTAATTTTTTGATGAAAGATAATAACCATAAACCCAGAAACTTAGGGGTGGTATTTATTCCTCTCTGTCCACATCACCACACCCTCTCCCATATTTTTATCTTATCTATTCTATCTTTAATGATCTCTTAAAAAGGTCACCATCACCATTTCCCTTGGATACTTTTCATAGCTTTCATAGTAAAGTATTTAACTTTTAACTTTAAACAATTTTAAATTTAATAATTAAACTACATAAAGTTTAAGTAAACTGAATCTATCATAAAAACCTCTTAAATTGTCTTTTTTCATCTGATTTCCTTCCTTTCCAATCCTTCCTTCCCCTTCACACCATACTTATCTTTCTAAAATGCAATTATTATTTTACTTAATTACTTTAAGATTTTCCCGTGACTCTCAAATACTCAATAATAATGAAAATAAAAAGCATGACAGTAAAACAAGCTAGCTTATATTGAATGCTTACCATGGGTCCACATTGTGCTAAGCATTTATAGACATACATTTATCTGCAAAATAATCCTTATAATCATAATTTTATAGCTGAGGAAGCTGAGTCCTGAAAAGTTTAAATAAGTTACCCAACATTACACAGATAGTAAGTGGAAAAAAACTCAGACAATCCAATTCTGGAACTTTAAGCACATAGGATAAAGTTTGTATTTCTCTGCAAAACATAACAGGCACTTCACTTTCTAGGCCATATCTATATATACATATATATACCCATCCTGATCTCCCATACCTCCTTCTCCAACTATTTACAACCACACCAAAGTACTGAATTCAAGTATCATTTCATGTCATTGTTGTTGTTCCATGTCATCATACTTGCTTTTACTTTGCCACTGTCTTCCTCCTTTCTACCTTGAGAATTTCTAATTCTTTGTTGAAAGTCAGCTCAAGATTATTCCCCAATGAAGTCTTCTAGCCAATGCCCAGGAAGAATTGTACTACCTCATTCAAACAATATTTTCTCAGAACCTAGGAATTCAATAAATAACCCAGGCACAGTACCTGTCTCCAAGGAACTTACAATTTGATAGGAAATAGAGATGAGTACATAACTAATCTAGTGCTGCTGTGTAGCCCTGTAACGAAAGGAAAAGTGGAGAAGTTATGGAAACATATAGAATGGGTGGGTTACCCAGACAAAGGGAATAATGAGAGGAATAATCAGAGACATTGGCATCTAAGCTAGGCTATAAGATATGTGAGGAAAAAAAGAGGATGAAAAGTCCAGAAGAAAGGATGTTTTACACATATCTTCTTATGTATTCCACCTATTATGTAATTTATCCCTATACATAATTATATGTTTACACGTATCTTCCACCAACACCTCAAAAAATAAGCTCCTAAAACTATATTCTCTCTTTTCATCGTATAACTAGCTCAGAATTGATACACAGTAGTACCTAGTTTAGATTTTTTAAATGCAGAAAGAAATAATTTAATAAGGGCCTAACAATGAATCACTGACAATGGGATACAGAGAAGAGGGCAATTTCAAGAAATATTTAACAACTTGAAATGATAGGGCTGGTAGAGAGACTTGAGTATTGAGGACAAGCGAGGCAGAGGCAGATCAAGGATGCTCCTGCCTAGCTTGGTTGCCTGGCTAGGTGGAAATGCAGTTATGAAGGGGAACCACACTTGGGGTTTAGAGTTTAGGTGCCTATGAGGCTTTCAGGCTTCATTCAGGAATGTCAACGTTCCTTTCCAGTTCTGCTGTGTGTTGGGAAGGATGACCTCTCTTTCATCAGGCTTTAACTCGTCTCCATAACCACTCACCTACCACAGTTCCTGACTCACAATTGACTTAAAAATTTTTTGATATATGAACTATTGATCTAATGGTCAGATGTCAATGGAAAACCTCTTTAATATTTTCCTTTACCTTGGAACACTTGAAAAAACCTATTTTCTCAAGCAAAATATTAGAATCAGTAAATGACAGCTTTAAATTTTTATGTGAGTGTGTGTCCTGAGGGCATATAAAATATGGTTGGGTAAGTTAATTTATGACAACACAATACAACTGTCTGAATCATTATTGTTTAGAGATGAATAATACATTGCTAAGCCAAATGCTTTCCTAATTTGACCAGTTTACTAAGGTCATAGATACATTCTAGTACAAACTGTCAAAAAGAGAAAGTTGAACTAAACACAGATTTGCATTTAAAATGTTACTATCACAGAGATCTTATAAATATATGACTAATAGTTTACCAGGTGCCAGAATCTAAAGCTTAACATTTTAGTCGCTGCCATCAAGCTTAAAATTTCCCACCAAGATGATTTCAGAATTTAACCCACAGGGAAATACATATATTACCTTTTGCCTGAACAACATTTTCTTTATTTCGTAAATATATTTAAGAACAACATTTGCTCACATAATGGTTACCTTCACATAATAATTGCAAACTTATTTTGGAGTAAGAGAAAACAGGTCAATAATACCTGCATAAAGTTCACACAGCTCAGTTAGTTGCCGTAGGCAATGTGTTAAAAAGCAGCAGGTTCCATAAATAACTCATATTTATTTCAAGTGACAGGTCTCAGTCTCAATGGTTGAATTACTCTAGAAATTAATACACCGATATGGGGAGCATAAAGCAGCAGGGGCAGGCGTAACGGCAGGATGAGGAGCCAAGCAAACATTTATTCCTTGTATTTTATCCTGTGCCAAAATGACTGGCTACATTCCACAGCTGTTCATGACATTTGAAAAAGCTTAGGATCTGTGAAGCTGGAGTAAGTCAAGTTGAGTTTTACAAAAGTAAAAACTTGAGACAAAGTCTTGAATTCCATGAATCTAAGTTACTCACTTTGGAGAAGAGTAATCAACCAGTCAAGAAGAGAATTTCTCCCTCCTCTTCATTTACCCATAACTTGTCATCATTTAAAGCGTCCAGCATCTTTTCACGAATATAAAATGAATAATCTTCCTGTGACACACAAAACACCGTGTTTTCACTTTTTCCCCTGGAAGCCTGGATAAACTTGCTAATCTCAGAGACACAGGACAAATAGGTGGTCATCGTGTTGTATAAAATTCATCCTGTAGACTCCCCCAAACCCTTCAGTTGCTCTGATCAGGACCCCTCAGACCCACCTCAGTCCACAGATCCATCTTATTTCCATGACAGGGACTGCTGAGACAGCAGCTCTGCAGGCTCCATTGGGCACCATGTGAAAAGTAGTGAAACCAACGCTCTGTCTTCACCAGCAAGTAATGCTTCCTCTGCGTTTGTCCTCTCATAATGTTACACTCTTCTAATACAGTCAGATCCCCATTTGGGGATGAATAAAGCTGTGGTACAACATAGGCCCCCAGGACAATGTTTTACCTCTGTTTATATAGGTTCTGGGAAACATTTTGCTGGTGTAACTAATCAGCACAGTTAGAAGCTCAGTCTAACCGAGAGTGCCCGAGAGCAAACGGTCCTCCTGAAACTTCACTCATCAGACAAGTGCACAGAGAAAACCAGGCTGAATAATTTGACTGAAATGCATGGCCCATATCATTTTGAAAGTTTTCTCTGACAAAAAGGGGAAATACTGACTTAATCACAGATGAAGAATATCAGAGAAGAAATATTAGGGCCATTCTTTCATTTATTCTTTTATAACCTCTATTTTTTAATAACTATTGAGTTTTAAAATATTTTATCTCTTAATAGATACAACATGCTTAATGTATCACAGAGGATATGAAGAAAATATAGGTCACTTGTTAGAGTTTAATTTGCAAGAGGAAAAAGCAGAGGAATAGTAAACTATATTTCTCATTTTTTTATATTATAGATTTAAAGTAACATTGCAATAAGTCTAGATGCTTTTTAGCTGATGCATTAAAATGACTTTCCTGATTGAATACTTCAGCTACTCTTTTACACTTCATTAATTTTAGCTGCTATTTCATATTTTGCTTTTTGTCATGCAAAATAGATTTAAAACAAACATGCAACCCTCTTAAATATGTAAACTTCTTTGAAATAAAAAGAAATATAGTTTTCTATAAATGTGACCTAATTAATTATTTTAATGTCTGGTGCTACGAAGTATCACTCTATTACCACTTACCCCTACTTCCAAAATGACCTTTACACGTCCAATATTTACTTGCTGAACTAACTTATGGGTAACTGTCTCGGATGCTGGATCAATAGAAAAATACAAAGCTGCCAAACTGACCTACTTACCTTTAATTATTTGAAATAGATTATTATTATTGGCCATATTTAGGCACTTATTCTAATGATGGTATTAAGGTATTTAAAAATAATTACCTCTCAGTATATTCTGCCCCATTTACATTGCTGGCAGTATTTATAATATTTAATGATTTACAAAACTTCCAATTTCAACGCTTTGTTTTTTTCCTCTGAAAACCCGCATAACATTGTACGGCTAGCCTCTCAAAATCTAACCATGATATTAAGTGTTCCTGAATTACTGGAAACAATCAGGCCCAATGGTTCCCAAGGTTAGGATCACCTTATTCTGAGGGACTGTATGAACTTAGAATGGATGTATACTTTTTCTGAGATCATCACCATGAAGTACTTATCACAGATCATAAGAATTCCATTCAATTTGCCTTCAAAAATCTTTCAGATCTAAGCATCTTGCAAATGTATTGAAAGAAAAAGCAAAGGAAAAAACAATGACACACAATGTCAAGTTTCTAGTCAGTCTGCAAACCCTCATTTAGTTGACTCTCTTAGCACCAGCTGTAACCCAATTAAATTCAACAGTGCACAGGTGTTCACAGGAATGACTAACACAAAAGCATACTTCCCTTTAGGGCTCTTAAAAAATTAGAGTTCTTTAATTTCCATACACCTTTGAAACCAAAGCCAAACAATACAATATTGGGGAAAGAAAGAAATTAGATACAGCAGGGGAAAAACACAATCAGCATGAGCTATAACCCAATTAAGCTGAACAGCACTCAGGTGTTTGCAAGAGCACACTCACTCAAAATTTTACCAACACAAATAGCTTTCTCTAATACCTCTTAAGATAGAGGATGAAGATCCATTTGGTTTAAGGTTACTTTGAGATGAGAGTGTTCTGAATCTGGGTTCTTAAAATTGGGGATATAATGTACAACATGGCAACTACAGTTAAGAATACTCTATTGCATATTTGGAAGCTGCTAAGAGAGTAGATCTTAAAAGCCCTCATCACAAGAAAAGAAATTTTATAACTATATATGGTGATGGATGTTAACTAGACATTGTGGTGATCATTTTGAAATGTATACAAATATAGAATCATTATGTTGCACACCTGAAACTAATATAATGTTATATGTTGATTAAATCCCAATTTTTAAAAAGTGGATTTCATTGTAAAATATAATGTAGCGAAAATATAGATTTTTATCTAAAAATTTTATCATAGGCACTTAACATTTTAAAATACCTGTTTTAGCAGCAGAGGCACTCAATATAGGTTTTAATTTTTACTGACATTCTTTGAATTTCATGCATGATGAAGAAAATACTCCTTTTATTTATTAAAAGAATCCAACTATTAGGGGTATTTTCCCTAATTTTGACTAATTATTTTAAACTCGTTTTCGACATGCATGTGTGAAGATATATGCACTCCTGTATTCACTGCAGAATTATTCCCAATAGCCAGGACTTGGAAGCAACATAAGTGCCCATCAAGGGATGAATGGATAAAGAAGATGTGATATATATACACAATGGAGTACTAGTCAGCCACAAGAAACAATGAAATCCAGCCATTTGTGACAACATGGATGGACATTGAGGGTATTAGGCTAAGCGAAATAAGTCAGAGGGAAAAAGTCAAATACTGTATGATCTCACTCATAAGTAGGAGATAAAAACAACAACAAACAAACACATAGAGACAGAGATTGGATTGGTGGTTACCAGAGGGGAAGGGGGGAGGGAGGAGGACGACAGGGATGATTAGGCACATGTGTATGGTGATGGATCATAATTAGTCTTTAGGTGGTGAACATGACATAATCTATGCAGAAATAGAAGTACAATGATGTACACGTGAAATTTATATAGTTATAAACCAATGTGACTGCAACAATAAAAGAAAAAGAAAAGGATTATCAACTGTAATGGAGGATTAAGAATAAAAAAATTTTTTTGTGTTTAAATTGTTAAAAAAATAAATAAACTCAAGTTTTCAGATATTAGAAAGACCTAGTCGAATCGACGGGTTCCTATCATGTATTATTTAATGTATATTTAGAAGATCAATAATATCAATACCCAGTTATAGTAGCTAATTTCTTTTAATGTGAAAATGCAAGGCTGTCATCCCTCCCCATGATTCAAATTTTCTGGGGCAGAAATAATTTTGTGCTAAATTTAATAGAAAACTGTAAATTCTTTACTAAAGCCGCTGTTTTGCAAAGTGGGATCTCAAACCAGCAGCATCAGCAACACAGGAAAAATTTTTAGACAGGAACAATCTCACGCCCCATCTCAGACCTGCTGAATCAAAAATCTGGGGTTCTGGCCTAACAATCTCTCTGTTGCTTTAAACAAGCCCTCCAAGTTATAATGATGCACTCTTCAATTTGAGAACCAATGGTTTCTTCTATTTCTGCCTCTTAATATATCACAAAAATGTGGTAAACTTCCATTTATACCGTGGTGACCTATGGAATAAATCAGAACATATCAGTTTGTTACCATTTTCCACCTCCATACACATGACTAAATATAAACACATCATTTCTAAATTTCCAAATATTTAACTACTAGCAAAAAACGTGCTCGCTTCATATATAATTGTGTAATGAAGTAATTGGGCTAATATGACTAAATGAAAAACTCAGAGATATTTATATGATTATTATTTGAAACACCATTGCTACACACAGAAATATGAATTGGTTATGTTATTCGCAATAGTTTCATCTTGAACGAGATTGTTCAATTGATAGAAATCTTCATGAAATTAATTGTATGATTTAATTTAATTTGAAGTTATTCCTCCTGTCTAAATTCATATAGAAAAGAAATAAATACCACAAAAAAGAAAAGAGAAAATACATTTAATTTGTGTAGTGTGTGTGTGTGTTTAGTATTGCTAACTACTTTGGGTACTTTAGCCTATGATATTTATTTTCTCCTTATATTACTAACCTTTAAACTGATTATCATTATTAATAACTACAAATCATTACAGAATTTTTGCATTCCTTTACAAAACCCTACCATAACATAGATAATTAGTAAGGAAATGATTCTGTGAGTGGTCGAATGTAGATGTTGGCACTGAAGTAACGAACACACATTCTTTTCTGAGTAAGGAAATAGGAGTGAGAAAAAGATTATGTACCCAAAGATCTAAACAGAATTATACACATTAGAAAAGATATACATGTGTAAAAGAAAAATTAATTCTGATTCTTTTTCAGAGAGTCAATTATATCCCATTTCAGACTTTCTCTTCTCATTCATTCATGAGACAAATACAGACTTTCTTCCGCATGCTATTTTATCAAATAATACAAGAAATTTAGATAGGAAATATAGCAATGAAAAAAAGGTAAACTCTCTCCCATTCATTAACTTTAAAATGTTGTATAAACATATTCAAAATAATTTTTATTTATAATGTAATATAGGCAAGAAGTGTGAAATTTAAAAAGTATGCTTATTTGTCTATCATAACGCAGTTAATGACATATATCTTCAGGGAGTATATTCAGAATCTTTTTTATGATAAGCTACTGATAAATATGTTTTTATATCCAGGAAAACTTACTTATTCTAGAAATTAGCTCTTGAAAACAAGTTAAACAGCACTAGTCATTCTTTCTTCCCTGATCACTCTTTTTTGTTTTCAGCTTTCTATAGAAATTTCCCTCTTCCTAGAAAGTCTGAATAAACCATCAAAATATAAGTGATTAACAAATAGTTTAATTTAAGAAACTTTCCTCAACTTTTGGTGACTTATCATGTGCTGACAGCATAAAATCACTGGTCCATCTTAACTGGATGACAAGGTGGAAGGTATAGTTGTACCCTTGCAAGGAAAATAAAAAGATCACTATAAGCCCTGAATGGATCCAATGAAATGACTTTCCTCAATGTGTAAATATTGCTTTCACATAATCTACATGAAGTCATATATATAGTATATACATATACTAGCATAAGTGCAACCACGTGTATATATGCAACCATTTATATGTCATCTCCAATATCCCAAAAGAGAATGCACTTAACTGACACCATGCTTGATGCTGGGAATATTGGAATGAACCAGAAAAACATGGCTCCTGAGTTCACTAAGCTTAGAGTACAGTGAGCACCAGTCATATCCCAAGATCATTCATGGAGCAGATCACTCAAAACCAAATGATATACAATACAGTTTGAAAGGAAGTATATAGTAAATATGTGTAAATTATTTCTGCTTTGAATAAAGCAGAGTGAATAAACTAATGAATCCAATGAAGGAAACTGTGAGATATGCTTTGACAGCTAAAGATAATAGTTGTAACATGGGCAGGAATTTGTTTACTTTTCAACTCTCACATGAGACAGTGTTCTCAGAATTGTTAAATAAGTCTAAGTTGATTAGTAAGTTATGATAGAAAGCTTATATTAGCAAAAATTTGTAGATGGAATTTAAGAAATATATAGGATGATGCCAAAATATCTATATAAAATTTTAATTGATAAAATCATAATTTGAGCTGATAACATAAACATTAATTAATACTTTATTTTCCAAAATTTTAATTAGTAGGATAATTCTACCTTTATTTGCTGAAATGAAATTACTAGATATCTTTCATGTTTAATCAATGAGCAAATCAATTTTATATAAATAATTCATTCTTAGTAATGTAATTTTAAGTTAACGTTTATGTCATCAAAAATGAACATGCTGATATATTGTTCAATGGCAAGAAAAACTGTAGATATCTTAGCATCAATTTTTAGGTCCACCTTTAAATCACTGTGTTACCCTATAAATTAATTTCTTATGTTTTTGTTTTCTCAGTATGATGTCAGAGACACATAATAGGTATAAAATTATTAATATCTTAATATTAACAGTAGTAAGTTAACTTCTACAGTATAAGTGACTTGACCTAAATATCAACATTTTCATGAATATAAATACTCAAATTTTTAAAAAGAAGATAAACCCCGGGCTGGCCCAGTGGCATAGAGGTTGGGTTCGCATGCTCCACTTCAGTGGCCAAAGGTTCACGGGTTCAGATCCCAGGCATGGACCTACACACTGCTTGTCAAGCCATGCTGTGGCGGGCGTCCCACACAAAAGAGAGGGAGGTGGGTGCAGATGTTAGCTCTGGGACAATTTTCCTCAGCAAAAAGAGGAGGATTGGCAATGGACGTTAGCTCAGGGCTAATCTTCCTCACCAAAAAAATAATAAAAAGATAAACCCTAAAATGTCGAGAAAGGAGAGAGCAAAGTTGCAATTATTTAGGAAACATTATGCAAAGAATAATTTTTAAAATACGGAATCTCTGAAAAATTCTTCACAGCCTTTCTTTCAGTCTGTGATACAGAGAAACAGTTAAAAAGAGATCATGTGTTTTCTCACATTCATTTCTGACAGCTGCAGATATATGGTAGTGAGTTTATGTACCCTGCACTAAAAAAAGATGCAAACACTGATATTTGATTTGAAATGCTTTCTAAAGATCAAGATGATCACGTAGGGAAGAACTTAATGGAGTTGGAGAAGGTTAAGAAAATAATCATAAGATCAAATGTATTACATAAGAACAGAAAAAGTATGTTTAAAAAATGTAAACAGTATGAAATTATTAAATATGGGCTTGATCACTGTCTCTCTTCTAACTAGTAGAAGGCTACTTCTACCAGTTAAAGGCTTTTTAAAAAGTCAGGTTAATGCAAATGAAAAAAGTTATTTTATACTGTGGATAGTTCACTTATGTGTTTGGTAAATAAATTTATGTGTTATTTAAAATTTTTTTTCTCTTACCTAGATCAAAAGACATATGTTACTGATTGATTAATTATCAAAGATTTAAGGACATAAATCAAAGCACCTTAATTCCTCATCATGAAATAATCATACAGGAATTTATTTTACACCTATTTAAATATAAGTGCACAGCTTTAATATAACACATTTAAATTTATGTTATCTCTTCATGATTGATATAGAATATTGTGCTGTATATTCTAACTCACTATAGTAATGCTCTTGCTCTTATTGTCATATTCAGTACCACTAGAATTAGAAGAACCATGCGTCATATAAGTCTCAGTATGTATATTGGTAATGTTTACCATTGCTTAAAAGAAAAAGTCCACTGCTATCCCTATTTAATCATGTTCTTTATTTCACTTCCGCTAAACATCATCTGATCACTGCTGTATAGGTGTTTGGTAAAGTAAATTCTAGACACATAGATTCGGTCATCATCATTCTGAGGTGAGAAATTTTACTAATGTGTTTGAACAGCTTTTTTGAGAAAACAAAAATTTATGGAGGGACTACTACATTGTTTCAACAACCATCTTATGCACGCACACACTTGCAAAGAGGTTCTTGCATTATTTATAGAAGCATTTTGTTTGCACATACCCACATTTATTCACTTTTAAAGTTGTACGTATAGACAAACAAACATAGAGAAGGAGATTTTCTTAAGAGATATTTCTTTTTAGGCATTGGAGAAAAGGCACAATTTCTTAAAAATTGCACACTTTAAACTATTTACCAAAGCAATTTTGGATAGACAAAAATCTATTTTAACACTTATTTAAATACAATGTATTATTAATTAGGAATCTAATAACATACATAATCAAATTCCTAAGAAATGCTTGCCATTTGATTTCTGTTTGGAGAATTACTTTCAATAGCTTTTCCTTTAAACTATAATTTAGCATAAATATAAGTATAGTTCTACTATAAATGTATATTTATTGAACATCTACTATATAACGAGATCTACTTTCAGACCATTGATGAATAGAGGTTCAAATATATTCACTATATTCAATTTACAGCTATTTGGAGAAGTAAACTAAAAGAATTACTAAAAACATAATAAAAGTGCCGAGTGAATGCAACAGAAATATAGTGCTAGAGAGGAAGAATGACCACTAAGAACTGAGGTAATCCTTGAAATAAAGGTAGAAGGTTAACAATTAAGTGGAGATGGGAGAAGACTTCAGGCATTACAAAGAGTGGGAATGAAGTGGCAAGTGAGAAAGCAATAGACATGTGCAATGAGTAATGAGTAGGCTATTTTGAGGTGAAAAATTTGGTATTTAGGGTTAGTGGATGACGAGGAGTCTTTTGAATAGAGAATGAAACATGAAGTATTTTTGGAAGATTAATCTAACAGTGTTCTACTAACTGGATGTTCAATGGGGAGGGTTGGTAGTGGGTGAAGAGCAGAAGTTGGGGGAAGAAATTTCACAGGAGGCTGTTACAAGACTTCAGGAATAACGAAGGCCTGGACTAAGGTAAAAGCTGTGGGAAGGAATGAATGGATGAAGAGGTCTTCTGCAAGTAGAATCTAAGGAGTTCCACATGTGATTCAATTTGAGCGAAAGGAAACATTCAGGAATACACAGAGTCTAAAGAGTTAACCAAAGTAATACAGCTGCAGAGATGACACTAGGGTTCAATAAGTTCACATTAAATTGAGACAGTTTTAATGGATTTGGAATCCTTAAATAAAACCAGTCACAATGTATTCCAAATTCCTTTATCCTTTACATTTCAAAAAAGTATAAATGCCATCCATTTATTCAGATTATTCAATACTAATATTTACTTGGATTCTATTATGTGCCAGGCAAACACTAGGCTCTGAGAATACAAACATTATAAAACACAGCATTTGCTTTTATGGAGTTCATATTTCAGTGATAGAAACAGAGATATTAGCAACTACTTATATTACAATAAGTACTCTATTAGAAATATATGTAAAGTGCTATGAGAATCCAGAGAATAATGACTTGGAAAACAATGTGTATTATGTCGTATTTTTCTAAGCCCCATATTTCAGTTCTAGATCTTACAGAACTAAGGGACAATATATAAAATGTATATGAATAACTTAATTAATAACATATTTACATTTCAATTTATTAATCTACAGTCCGATAATACTGAAATATGAAAAGGCAAGATAAAGGATAATAATATACAGGAAGAGAAAAAAAATCAATAAAACTCTGTAAGCCTTCACATTTTTGAGGTATGCACAGAAAAAAGGTAGGGTATTCAATTTAATTTAAATACATTATTAAAAATTCTCCAGATTTTGAAAGAAAACATGAGTTAAGAGTTGATTTTTTGAAAAGATAAACAAAATTGACAAACACTTAGCTAGACTAAGAAAAAAAGAAAGAAGATTCAAATAAATAAAATTAAGAATGAAAGAGGAGTCATTACAACTGATACCACAAAAATACAAAGAATAAGAAGAAACTACTATGAACAATCATATGCCACCAAATTAGATAACTGACAAGAAATGAATAAATCATAGAAACACACAACCCACCAAAACTGAATTATGAAAAAATAGAAAATCTGAATAGAGCAGTAACAAGTAAGGAAATTGAATCAGTAATTGCAAACCTCCCAATGAAGAAAAGCCCAGGACCAGATGGCTTCACTAGTGAAGTCCACCAAACATTTAAGAACAATTAATGCCAATCCTTCTCAAATTCTTCCAAAAAACTGAAGAGCAGGAAAGTATTTCCAAACTCATTTTATGAGGCCAGCTTCACCCTGATACCAAAGTTAAACAAGGACACTACAAGAAAAGAAAATTACAGGCCATGATCTTTGATAAACATAAATGCAAAAATCTTCAACTAATTACTAGCAAAATAAATTTAAGGGCACATTAAAAGGATTAAACACCATGATCAAGTGGGATTTATTCCTGGTGATGATTCAACATCAGCAAATCAATAAATGTGCCACACCACAATAAAAGAATGAAGGAAAAATATCATACGATCACCTCAGTAGATGTGGAAAAAGCATTTGACAAATTCAGTATTCTTTCATGATAAAAATTCTCAACAAATTAAGCATAGAAGAAATGTATGCCAACATAATAAAGGCCATATATGACAAGCCCACAGCTAACATCATACTCAATGGTGAAAAGCTAAAACCCTTTCCTCCAACATCAGGAATAAGACAAGGATGTCTACTCTCACCACTTATATTCAACATAGTATTGGAAGTCCTAGCCCAAGCAATGATGCAAGAAAAAGAAATAAAAGGCATCCAAATCAGAAAGGAAGAGTTAAATAGTCTCTGTTCACAGATGACATGATCTTTAATATAGAAAACTCTAATGACTTCACCAAAAATCTGTTAGAACTAATAAATAAATTCAGTAAAGTTTCAGGATACAAAATCAAGGTACAAAAATTCAGTTGTGTTTTTGTATGCTAACCATGAACTATCTGAAAAAGAAATTAAGAAGAAAATCTCATTTACAATAGCATCAAAAAGAATAAAATACCTAGGAATAAATCTAACTGAGGAGGTGAAAGATCTTAGACAGAAAAAACAAAGCATTGATGAAAGAAATTGAAGAAGATGCAAATAAATAGATACCTAGTGTTCATGGATTTGAAGAATTAATATTGTTAAAATGTCCATATCACCCAAAGATAACATAGATTCAATGCAATCTGTATCAAAATTCCAATGGTATTTTTCACGGAAATAGTAAAAAAAATTCCTAAAATTCATATGGAAAGACAACAGACCATGAATAGCCAAAGCAGTTTTGAGCAAAAAGAACAAACCTAGAGGCATTACGCTTCCTGATTTGAAATTATACTACAAAGCTATAGTAATCAAAACTATGGTACCAGCAGACACATAGATCATGTAACAAAATAGAGAGCCCAGAGATTTTTAGGAAGCAATGGATATCTATGGTCTTGATGGCGGTGATGGTTTCACAGCTGTATACTTATCCTCAAATTCACTGAGTTGTATATATTAAACATATTTAGAATTTTACATGTCAATCATACCTCAATAAAATGATATAAATAAATACATACATATATAAAATTACTCTAAATGAAAAAAAAGAAAATATGAATTTATACCTTGAAAGTATAATGTTTTCCTCTAAAATCAGTTATATGCTTAAAAAATTAGAGGCTTTTCATATACATGGCTTCCTACATAAGCTAAAGTACAATATTTCATAAATTGTGATATATCATTTTAAATGTTCAACACATAAATGATGACCAAATCATTTTTTCTGAGTGTTCTGTTTTACAGTTAAATTGTCTCCTTATTTAGATTTCAGGGACTAAATGCTATGAATCTAATTTTTAAGATATTTCAGATGAAAATCATTTCAAGCTTTCAGAAAAGTTGCATAAATAGGAAAAGAAATCCATATAATTTGACTCAGATTCATCCATTGTTAATATTTTACATCATTTGCTTCATCTGTCTCTTTCTCTCTCTGTACATATCTATGTATGTATAAGTGTGTGTGTATATATTTTTTTTTCTGAACCATTTTAGAGTAAACTGCACACATCAAACCTTTTCATCCCTATTACCAAATTCTTCAATATGTATTTCCAAATGAGCATTTTCTTACATAATCACAGTTCAGTTTTCAACTTCAAGAAATTTAACATTAATACAATATTTTCATTTAATCTATCACCCATATTCACATTTTGTAACTACTCTTAATATTGTCCTTTATAACATTTTTTTCTTCCTTTACAGGATCCCATCCAGGATTACATATTGCATTTTGTCACCCTGTCTCTTAGCCTCCTTTAAATCTGGAATATTTCCTCAGTCTTTTTCTTTCATGATATTGACATTTTTTGAAGGACACAGGGTTTTGTTTCTTTTTCTTTGTTTCCGTAATAGAAAGTTCTACATTTTGAGTTTGTGTGATGTTTCCTCATGATTAAGTGTAGGTAACATATGCCTGGGTAGATTGCTATATAAGTGATGCTGTGAGCTTTGTAGGGTGTCACATGCAGGAGCAGACATAACCCACCTGCCCTCAGTAATGACCACCTGGTCAAGGTGTTGCCCAGCTTCCCTAGTCTAGAGTTACTATTTTTCCTTTTGCAAATATATTAGTAATCTGTAGGAAGACACTTTAAGATAATGCTTCTCCTCAAAAATTCCCCCTAAATTTAGAATCCATGGAAAATCCTCACCCTTGACCAATCTTTACTATGATGGTTGTAAAATGACCATTTTCCAACTCTCATTAATACCCTCTACAAATTTATCAATTAACCTTCTGTTGCAAGGAAAGACCTTCCTTTTTCCACATATATGTATTTATTAATTTATCCATCCATCTATTGGTAATCTCTCTATTACTGATATACACTCATTAAATCTATTGTTAAACAATTTGTTATTTATTACTGTCCTTAATTATTTGAAGATTAAATTATCTCAGATTTAACCAGTGGGAGCTCCTTCAAGATGTCTCCTGTGTTCTTTTGATAAACTTTCATCATTTTTTAACACTTCTTCATTTTTTGGCATAAAAAGATTCTCTGGGCTTATCTCGAGCTTTTGCAATCCCAGTCCTGTAATCAGCCATTCCCTGGAGGAGCCCTAGGTCCTTTCACTGGGGAACGGTATTTAAAAAACAAGATCAAGGCACTAAATGTGTTCACTGCTACTGGGTGTCAGAGTTGGCTGTCTGTTCCCTGAAGGAGCCTAGAAGCATGTATGTACATACGTATGCATACACTCATATATTTGTCTACACATAATCACAAACACATACCTATATATATCAGAAATCATGAGTTCACGCTGATATATTCCAATCTATCTCATGGGGTCTTTCCTTGCCTTTCCTCATCATCTGTTTATATCTCTCTTCTTCCAAAAAGACACATAAAATCATCTCAGATTTACTTAGCCAATACCACTAAAATAAGCAAATCCCCTAAAAAAGCTTTTCATCCACTACTCTCTCACTCCATAGGGACAAGAGGGCATAGAGTAACATCCAAGTCATAAGTTACTTGGATTAAGCTTTTCTATTTGTTAAATATTTTTCTTCAGTTTGCTTATGCCATTCATATGAATACACCTGTGTTCATTCATTTATGTTTGCTTTCAGATTTAAGTTTTTGTTTAGTTCCTCTCTTTTTTTAAATTCATTTTTTTAATATATAGAACATTAACCTCCCTCTAAAAATTAAAACTATATAGAAAAGGATACTCAGAGAAGTGTCACCCCTTCCCTTCCCTCCTACTCCCCATTCTGTCCACTTGGACTGGCTTAGCCTTCATGTGTTTCTTTCTAGTCAGATAAGCAGATATGTGTATATTCTTTTACTTTCTATTTTATTTACTTATTTATTTTACTTAAAAGCTAAGATAATATATGTGCTCTTTTGCACTTTGCTTTTTCACTTAACATTATCTCTTGGAAAATCACCCCATTTCAGCTCACAGATATCTTCTTCATTCTTTTTTACAATAAAACTCCATTGTATGTTTTTACCATAGTTTATTCAACTAATCTACCTTTGGATATTTTAGTAATTTCTAATATTTTACAACTATAAATAATGACTCAATGAATAACCTTGTGTATATGTATTTTGGTACTATTGGACAACTATCTTCAGGATAAATTCTTAGAATTGGGATTGCTGGGTTGAAAGATAAATGCCCATGTAGTTTTCTTACATATGGACAAATTAACTTCCATAGGGTTTTACCACTTTTCATTCCCATCTGCAACATATGAGAATACCTGTTTCCCCACAATTTTGCCAACAGAGTGTATTTTTAAATTTTTGAAATTTTACCAATATCACGGCAATCTCAGTTTAGTTTTACTTTTCATTTCTCTTATTTAGAGTAAAGTTGAATCTCTTTCCACACATTTAAGAAACATTTTAAAATCATTTTTTGGGAAACTGTCTATCTATATCTTTTATAAATATTTTCTTCCAATTTTTTTATTTGTGTTTTGACTTAGGGTGCATTATGTTATGAAAAAGTTTTTAATTCTATCTGATGAAATTTAGCCATCTTTAATTTTATTGCATCTGAATATTGTGTCAATTTAGAAAGCATTTCCCTATGCCCAGGTTATACAGGAATACACCCTTGTTTTCTTCTAGAACTTAGAGTTTCATTGTTTACATTTAGTTTTCGGATTCATTTTGAGTTTATTCTTGTACTTGGTGTGACAAATGTATCTAATTTTATCTTACTCCAAATGATGACCTGTTATCCTAACAGCATTCCAAAAAGGACTTTTGATTATTTTAGAAAGGCATTTGAAAAATTTAACTTGATATCATATTGCATTTTAATCTCATGATATAAATAATGGAAACACATTTATCAGTGCAGTTCTTTAAAGATTCTAACAGTTTCCTCACCTACTTTAACAGTTTTCCAAAATGTGAGATTACTTATCTGCAAAACATTTCCACAAGCCATGGCTTCACTCAGCCAAACTACAAATATTTTATACACCTAGGTGTTATGTTTTCCATCCTCCAGTAAAGATCCAATTTAACATCACATTTACAGTGACTCATCGGGATCCTCTCCCACAAAAGAAGACTAAATTAACCAGCAATATGTAGGGCAAACATCCATTATGTAGCGGTCGGAAATTTGAACAAAAAAATTTACCTTAGCTATAGCAACTAGATCAGGAGTAGATTACTCACTGTGAGCCAAAGCTGGTTCTTTAACAAAACTGCATGTTTCCTCACCTGCCCTCCACAATCTTCCTGCAGCAGTCTTGGGATTTTAAAATTGAGTCTAATACTGAGACCCAGTACAGACATTTGTACTCTTTGTGATTTATAAAAGCGAAAATCACTCCACTTGGTGCCTAATATATACCCCTCAATATGGCAACAATTTCCTATAATGTAACAAAAAGAAATATTCAGGCTTTACTCCTTTATCTTTTCTTCACGTATTTAAATCTTGTCCCCCATCTCCAAATAGGAAAATATAAAGAATAATGAGGATTAGCAAACTTTTTCTGTATAGAACAAGATATATGTATCTTAGACTTTGCAAGCCATATCGTTTCTGTCATACCTCCTCAACTCTGCAGTTGTAGCACAAAAGCAGCTATAATTTGTCCTAAGGTATAAAATTGGACTATTTGTCCTGAGCCCGGTTAAAGTTTCACTATTATTTACAACATAGAATAGCTCCAGTGAAATTTAATTTATTGAAATAGAATCATAAATTCAAAGAATCTGCTCCAATGTTGAGGTGTTTAAAAGGAGTAATGTCTGGGTAGGTACAAATAAACACCTTGTATTTGGTATCACATTGTTTGAATTTATTACCTTTAACCTTAAGATCTCCCTACAAAAAACTTGAGATAAGATAACATTAGGAGAAATGGTTAGAGAAGCTTGAAGAATTAACTAGTGGGATATCTCAGATTAAGAATGTCTTTAAAAAAGCTCAACATACAATTACCATCTTTGTGTGTGTGTGTGTGTGTGTGTGAGGAAGACCAGCCCTGAGCTAACATCCGTTGCCAATCCTCCTCTTTTTTGCTGAGGAAGACTGGCCCTGGGCTAACATCCGTGCCCATCTTCCTCTACTTTATATGGGACGCCGCCTCGGCATGGCTGACAAGCAGTGCGTCTGTCGGCGCCCGGGATCTGGGCCTGCGAACCCAGGAACGCCTAAGCAGAGCGCACAAACTTAACCACTACACCACTGGGCCTGCCCCACAATTACCATCTTATTGGCCTTTGCACTCATACGTAATAACTGAATATCCTCTATTATTTGCAACCAAAATGTTTGGGCATTGGGAGGGAGGTTTTCTTATAACTTTCTTTCCTCTTTGCCACCAACCCCCCCCCCCGCCATTTTTCCAATATAAATTTATATCAAGTTCCAAACAGCAAATAATAAAAGTATTAAAGCAAAAGTGCAAAAGGCTTCAATGTTTGTGCCTGCAGGCCAGCAAGGTAAACTGATACTTTCCCCCATTGTCTTTTCCAAGTGTTAACGTAATTCTTTTACTTTACCTGAGGATCCAAATCCTGACATAGGCTGCTCCTTAATATTGTAGAACTCCACGTTATAGGAAGATTTTTCTGGAAACAGATTCAGCAGTCCATGACTTCATGTTGTCAAACGGCCTCACTGTTTACTTCACAGTTATGCTTGTACTGATTTGTCTCTTATTCGGAGTGTATAGGTTCAAATTTAGATATTGCTGTTCATGAAAATCCATTACCCCCTATGCAGAGGACTACCCCTTTATCTTTTTTCATTATGTTTCATGGACCTATTATGGAAGATAATTAAGTGAATTTAAATATAGTTTTTCAGTTCCTATAAGTTTTCACATGATCACTTGATTCAGTTTATACCATAGTATATCTATTTTGAGAATCAATAAAATATTAATAATAAATTAATTCATTATTTTAAAATATTAATAAACTAAAAACAAGTTTTTTTTTTAAAAGAGCAATGGAATTGAGAAATAGGAAAGGAGATATGGTATCAGAAGAAAAACAATATATTTGCAACATATTATTAGAACTAACTCTATTTTTGTCTATAATGAGAGAAGATTATATGCCATGGGTAATTAGAAGAGAGCCAAATCAGGGTGTTCTGCTGATGTATTATGAGGTGAGGTTATCCCAGCTAAGGTTAAAATTGTATATGCTGTGCATTTTAGAAGATTTGAAGAATAAACGTCTAGTACATGGTGGTTATCTTCTTTTCAAGTTTGAATAGTGTGATAACAAGGGATGCTCAGACATGTTTTGTAGAAACACCAAGATCTTGACATATATATAGACATGGTGATACTTTTAATCAATGGCTGAATGGATAAAAAGCCGTATAAATACAGATACATATAGAAATACGTCAAAGGTAATTTTAAGTGAGTTTATCTCTTATTACAAACATTTTGGCTTATTGTAGACAACCTAGTGGATACAAATAAGCCTGCACTTCCTTGAGGGGAAAAGTACAACTAGCCCATATATACTGAAATTCTGAATGTCTCTAAAGCTTGCCCTGACCTTACGTCCCCTCTCTCCTCTTCTTTTTAAAAACTCTTGGGATCAGAAGGTATAGCCTTAGGCCTTAGGATAGAAAGTTTTATGGTGCTGGTCATAGGTGGGTTTCTTCTTTACTCTACAGAGGAGAGTGCATGACCTGAGATTGCCAGTGTGTTTTGATTTATGAAACTGTAAATTACTTGGAACTAGAGATTGTCAGAGTGAAAGTTACTATTTCTGTTTCACGAGTATAAGAAGTGACACATTTGGGTTTTGGTATGATTTTGAGCTTTCGTTCTTATATTTCTCAATTACATTTTCTGGTCTGCTTTAGAACGTAAATAAAGTAAAACGTGTTTATTTCATCCTGTTTCCTTGAATGGCAATTGTGTATTATATGTCTATCAAATGTTATTTAATGAAATATTCAATAACTAGAAAATATTATTTATCAACCATATTTTGTAAATGTGGACTTACTCTGTAGTAGAACTAACTTGGATAGTTAACATTTTCAATGCCAAATTAATTAGTCTTTTTAACTTATAGAGCACATGATCTACATGGTTATGGAATTAAACAACCTAATGTCAATTTTAAGAAACCACAATAATTATATTATTTTTTATAAGTAATTGTTCAGTAATCCAAAATTCAAGAACTACCTGTTAATTGAGACAATATGAGGTAGTTTTGGCTGGATAATGTCTCATTTAAAGGGCTTGTCTAACTCACGGGCAGTGTTCTATTTATTTATTAAATCATTAACTCTTAAAACATACATTAACAAACTACTTTGTTGAAGATATACAGGAAAGAAAAATTTCAAGAACTTCAAGGAAATTAAAACCTATAACTATTATTCTGGAGACAAAGATAACAAGGAAAGAACTGCTCAAAAAGTCATATGAATTGCAAGAATGAGGAATTAATATTATTCAGCTTTGCTGCAATAACGAATAATGCCAAAATCTCCATGGCTTACAATAGCAAATATTTTTCTCTCCCATTACATGTCTCTGATCGACATGTTGTCTTGTTCCATTGCCCAGGCTGAAGGAGCAGTCCTCTTTGGGATATGCTATTTTTCATGGCAGAGGAAAAAGAGCAAAAGAACCAGCAGGAGCTAGTGATGACCATTAACCCTTCTGTTGAGATATGACATAAATCATATCCACTCACATTCCATCAGCCAAAACAGGTTACAGAGCCAAAGCCAAAATCAAAGGGAGAAGGACAAAAACTCTGCCTACAGGACACGGAGAAGGTCACACAGTAATGAGTGGGAATTTAGAACCCTCTTAAAAAAAAATAGAGAGGAATGCTGGAAACAATAAAGCAATCTATCACAGAAGAATTCTGTTTTCTCAACGTGGCAGGATTTAGGAGTCATCTCCTTATCAAGAGCACCTCTTCATGCTTCCTTTCCATATTTAGAATTAGTTGATATCATATTTGTATTATACTCACAAGTTGGCAGGACCTCTGACAGAGTAAACTCTTTATTTCTAGAATAGGGACCAATTTTAAACTTTATGGAGGGAAAAATTTTGTGAACTTTATAGTCATTCTGTTTTGATCTCTCCAGTATAAGACTGATTAAAGTAAATGAAATCATTACCAAATGAAATAATTAATTATGAATACTTGATTAGTAAAAGCATATGGCAATTATGAAGCCTGGAGACACCAGGGGAGGTGAATTAAATTTCCCCCCAAAATGAAGCATGATGGAAGCTTGATCATATAGCTCATATCTTATGTGTTTTAAAAAGGGAAACAACTAAAATGTACGCTTTTAAGCAGTAGAAAAATGTATAAATCTGTCAAGAATTCCAGAAGCAATATTAAACTGGTAAAGGCAAACAGGAAAGAAAAAATATGTTACACATTTAACAAGTCTGTTGTTTTGAACATTTTGGTCTTCCTGCTGTTATATTTGCTAAAGGGCACAGAACTATTATTAAGTAGGAGCCAAAAATCACAGCACACACCAAATGGAGCATATTACTTTGAGTAAATATTTGAGAACATTGAATTTAATGTTAGCTGCTGCTGAACAAGAACAAACCCTGTAAGTTATGGATCTGACCACATGCTAGTCATAAGAGTTCTAGTTATCTCATCTGACATCTTACGGAGAAAAAGTAAAAGGGAATGACAACGATCAAACATTACATCATGCAAGCTAAGAACTTATTTCCTTAAAATTCACCTACCCATGGAAAAAATATTATCATTATTTTTTACCAAATATCCACACAA
This sequence comes from Tapirus indicus, assembly GCA_031878705.1. Lineage (NCBI taxonomy): Eukaryota > Metazoa > Chordata > Mammalia > Perissodactyla > Tapiridae > Tapirus > Tapirus indicus. Next base: position 72,260,044 of record CM062919.1, on the reverse strand, counting down.
GAAAATTGTACATACTGCATTTATTCCTGTATATTTTGTATAATAGAGGCTAAGAATAAGTGCCATCTAAACCAACTAAAAAAATAAGACATTTGTTATTCAAAACATTTTCTGAAATCACGCTAGACGTGCCAGTTCTTGCCTTAGAATGTCTGCCATACACAGAGTTCTTTATAAAATATTCACAAGAAATGCTTAAGGACTAGTTCCAGGTGATGTCCCACAGGATGAAAGATGGGCTAGATGGTGGGCATGTGATTCAAGGACATCCAACACATGAGGAAGCTAATAACCAAATGATGGCCAGGAAATATTGAGAGAGGGAGGCCATTGGTAGCGGAATGTAAAGATGAAAACCCATGATATAGTAACTTGTAAGAGTGGCTATGATGTTCTCCGCATAAAACAAAATTAAGGGGAGCAGAAAATATGACTAGGCAAAACAGCCGACTGGTAGAGAGAGAAGAGAGCAACTATGAAAAGAGAAGCAGAGATTTCAGAAAAAGGACTTACAGAAAAAGGGATAGAACCATCTCAAGAATTGCTTAGGTTCCAGTTCTATTGCCAGGGCGCTGTATCTTACCAAAAAAAAAGCTCCCTTTTACCATGAAACTTTTATGAGTCTCATCTTTACAACCTAAAGACTCCAATTAATATGTATGGTTTATATTTTTACTTTTTTCTTAATAATGATCACTGCAAATTTACCTGTTAAGTTAAAGCACGATTTTCGATTACAAAATATTCTTTGTGTGATAATAGTATCATGATCTTTTAAAGATTCTCACTCTTTTGGAGCTATACACTAAAATATTTATAGATAAGTGATATAATGTCAGGATTTGTTTCAAAAGACTTATTAGGTAGAATAGGTGGGAGTTTAGAAGAAATATTATTGGCAATGAAATGATAACTGTTGAAGCTAGGTGATGAATGCACGGGAATTTATTATACTAGTCTTTCTATCTTTATGCATATTAAAAATTTCTATATAAAATATTGCTAAAATCAATTGCCAGGAAATGACAAGAATGGAATATATTTAAAACTTTTCCAAAAATATTCAGTATCCTGTGGATGAGACAGCACCAAATGAACTGAAAACATCCACACTTACCCATGCTAATAAAGAAACAAACAATTCATATAAAAAATTCATATAAAAAAAGAAACAAGGATGGAAAATTATGGCCATATTTATCCCCATCTTTGCACAAACCAGTTATTCCAGTAGCACAGTCACTGGGAACTTGCCATGGGCGAGGCTGTGCTACACACTGGGTGATGTATTCACGTCTAAAACATAGATCTGCCTTCAGAACATTAATTCCCTATGTTGGTTGGATTCTTAGGTTCCTGGAGGTCCTCCTCCCCCTCCATCATAAAATGGCCTATGCAAAGTGACTGACACATAGTAGGCACTCTATACTTTTTGGATGAATTTACTAAGGAAAGAATTAATTAGTTGCTTAAAATAAATATCTTACCATTAAAATCTCGTTATGAATAACTAAATTTGAGATTTGTTTAACAAATGCATACATTGTAAATTCAGCTATAGTCTGATTCTATTCAACTGAACCAAAACACGTTAATGCATTTGTTTGTCAAGACATTCTCTAAAATTATTTTTTTAATTTAAAAAATCACCTAGTGTGTACTGCATGCTCTGTAAGATACAAGGTTTGATATATTGTTAAAACTAACATGTCAACAGCTAATTTTCGACAAAGGAGCCAAGAACATACAATGGAGAAAGGAAGGTCTCTTCAATAAATGGTGTTGGGAAAACCGGATAGCCACATGCAAAAGAATGAAAGTAGACCATTATCTTACACCACACACAAAAATTAACTCAAAATGGATTAACGACTTGAATATAAGACCTGAAACCATGAAACTTCCAGAAGACAACATAGGCAGTATGCTCTTCGACATCGGTCTTAGCAGCACATTTTCAAGTACCATGTCTGACCGGGCAAAGGAAAGGATAGAAAAAATAAACAAATGGGACTACATCAAACTAAAAAGCTTCTGCACAGCAAAGGAAACTATCATCAAAATGAAAAGACACCCTAACAATTGGGAGAAGATATTTGGAAACCATATATCTGATAAGGGGTTGATATCCAAGATATATAAAGAACTCATACATCTCAACAACAAAAAAACTAACAACCCAATTAAAAAATGGGCAAAAGATGAACAGACATTTCTCTAAAGAAGATATACAGATGGCCAATAGGCACATGAAAAGATGTTCAACATCATTAACTATCAGGGAAATGCAAATCAAAACTACAATGAGATATCACCTCACTCCTATCAGAATGGTTATAATCAACAAGACAAGAAACAAGTGCTGGAGAGGATGTGGAGAGAAGGGAATTCTCATATACTGCTGGTGGGAATGTAAACTGGTGCGGCCACTATGGAAAACAGTATGGATATTCCTCAAAAAATTAAAAATAGAACTACCATATGATCCAGCTATTCCACTGCTGGGTATTTATCCAAAGAACATGAAAACACGAATGCGTAAACATCCATGCATCCCTATGTTTATTGCAGCATTCTTCAAGATAGCCATGACTTAGAAGTAACGTAAGTGTCCATCAAGGGATGAATGGATAAAGATGTGGTATATGTACACACAATGGAATACTACTCAGCCATAAGAAATGATGAAATCCAGCCATTTGTGACAACATGGATGGACCTTGAGGGTATTATGCTAAGCCAAATAAGTCAGAGGGAGAAAATCAAATATGATCTCACTCATAAGTAGAAGATAAAAACAACAACAAACAATCACATAGAGACAGAGATTGGATTGATGGCTACCAGAGGGGAAGTGGGGTGGGAGGAGGGTGGAACGGGATTAGACACATGTTCGTGGTGATGGATTTTAATTAGTCTTTGGGTGGTGAACATGATGTAATCTACACAGAAATTGAAATATAATGATGTACACCTGAAATTTATATAATGTTATAAACCTATGTTACTGCAATTAAAAAAAGAAAACAATAATATGTCAAATTTGCATTCTAGATGAGAAATCAAAAATGTGCAAGACAGGGCCGGCCGGTGGCGAAGTGGTTAAGTTCGCACACTTCGTTTCTGTCAGCCCTGGCTTCAGGGGTTCAGATCCCGGGTGGGGACTGACACACCACTTGTCAAGCCATGCTGTGCTGGCGTCCCATATAAAGTAGAGTAAGATGGGCATGGATGTTAGCCCAGAACCAATCTTCTTCAGGAAAAGAGGAAGATTGACAATAGATGTTAGCTCAGGGCTAATCTTCCTCACACACACACACACACACACACAAAACAACAAAGCAGTTCATAATATACTTACAAGAAAGGTACATCCTGTTAAGAGATTATTGAGGATAAACAAAACAAAATGAATGCAATGAGTCAACAATGTCAAAGATCAGACCTTAGCTATCCATCCAATATCTATCTGATAGCCAGATTAGAGTACATCTTCTTCCCAAACCCTTCCTATCTGTTAACAATCAACAAATATTTATTGGGCACCCAATATGAGTTCTTATTGTATCAGTGAAGCAATAAGCAAAACATAATCCTTCCTCTCTTGGAATTTACCTACCAGTCTGCTGAGTCAGAAAGTGCACAAGTTTGTATGTATGTATGGATAGATGCATGCATGCGTGCATGGATACATATTTACTACTTACCTCAGGCTAGACTATTTATAACCTACAGTGATGTACCCCAAATCCCCAATAATGTGTAAAAACATTGAAAGCCTCTCTCAAATAACTAATATGCTAATATCCTTTAAAGTCTGTCTTTTAGAAATAGAAATGCAATGTTACCTAAGCTTGCCTCAAATCTAAAACTTTAAATCTAACGAACACTAAACTATGAATATAATTTGATGGAAGTAGACTATGCTACTTAATATCTGCTCTAAAGATATAATCTACCATTTGTTTCCTATATTGTGGATACCAGACTGATTTTACAGGAGTTGGAAGATTATTTTTGTGAGACTGAGAGTTACACTAATAGTATTCTCTACATCGTTAGACAGTCTTGATTCTTAAGGAAGACCAATGAAGACACATCAGATGAAAAACTGAGAGTTAATAGTGATAGTTGGGACCAGATTCACAACTTTATGATAAATATCTTTAAAATTTGGGAGAAATACAATGAATAGTAGAAAATAATTAATCCTTTGAGAAAAGACAGGCAATCATATATTAATAACCTGAACTATGGATCTTCTGTACTAGAAGAAGAAACACAATAGAATATTTAAATATATTAACTCAGCAATTCTTGTTAAAAATATTTCCAGACTAAATATGAGAATTAATTCTTCATATAACATCATACAATTGGGAACATGTTAAATGGAATCATCACTAATGCACTTCTTCTTTTGAGTAACCAATAACATTTATTAGGGGGAATTCCAATAGGCTGCCAATCCCAGAAACAAACCCTTTCAAATAAAGTGAACAATAACTAAGCAGTGGGAAAAATGCATTTAGTTATTAAATTATGATTTAATAAAGGCATAACAATATTTTACTTAAGGCATTAAAATTTAAAAATCTAGTGGGTATATCCAGTGAAAAAGTTTTATATATTTAATTTAAAATATTTATACAAGAATTTTTGTATTTCAGTAAAAATGCGGCCCACTTTGCATTTCAAACTGAAGAATATTTACTACTGAACTATGCTATTTAAAACATAGTTAAATACACAAACCAAAGTATAATTATTCAAAGACTTAATAGTAATAGCTGTTCTGTAGTCACTATCGTATTCAACATCTCTGCACAAAGATTATTCAGTTCTTATAAGTTCTTACAATAATATATACTTTCTGAAAAGGTCATGTGTATCCTGGAATCCAAGGAGTTAAATTCAAAATGCATTAATACTCTACCAAATGTGCTGAGCCATCAAGGAGACTGTAAGGTATAATCAATACAATAAACTAAAGACCCAAATCAATGGACTACAGTAAGAATCTCATTTGTGACATCCCTGTCTTCATCCAAAGTCATATGGTCCCCAAACTATAAAGTTATTTGTTCCTAAATTAAGAGGGGAAAAGGGATTGTTTCTGACCTGAAAAAAAAAGAAATACTCCTGCCACTTAAATTAAATATAGCAATAAGATTTTGATCAAAGAATACACATGTGCATATATCTAAATTAATCTATTTAATGGGTTCACCTTCTCCTTTAATCAAGGAAAATGATGCAAATATCTTTCAAATTTTCTTTTCCAAAAGTTAACTCTAAATGTAGATATTTTATTGAGCCCTAAGGGTCTGTCAGATACTGCAATGTGCTATATTTATATAGCTTTAATTAATTAGAGATAGATAGAAGGAAAAGGGGAAGAAAATAGAGGACACTGTAACAGAAGCAGCAGCCTTCTTGTGTTTGATTCATTCTTTGACAAGTCAGGTTAGTTACTGAATCAGCTGTTTCACCAGTTTTTTCCTTAGTTATTTTTGGCAGCTTCATATTTTACGTCTTCTCTTCCTCATATTTTTTGTCATTCTCTCACCTATATATATCATATGTTTCAGTCAATTCAGATTACTTCTATTTCTAACTCAATTCAACAAAATTTTATTGAGAGTAAGTCACTCTGTTAGAGGTAAACCATAGGTCCTGTCTTCAAGGATTTTATAGATTCTTAACTCTATGGCATAATGCTAGAAATATGTTTTGGGGTATAAAAGAGAGTTTTCTCTCCTGGCTTCTTGGAGGAAATGACCCCTGAATGAAAATGTGTTAGAAAAACAGAATAATATCTTGTAGAGAATTAAGAGACAGCAGATCAGGCAAATGAAGAACTCTTGGGAGCCTAAGGCAGCAATCCAGGACTGATGTGATGACGATGCCTGAATTTTTTTTTTAATGATAAGTATAATAGATTCTTTCAGGAGTTCACACCATAGTCAAGCACATAATTAAATGAAATGTAAGGCCTGAATTCTCTTACCTTCTACATCCTTATGGCTCACTCCCTCGAATTCTTCAGCTCTCTGCTTAGAGAGGCCTTCCCTAACCAGGATTATGAAATAACAACCCCAAATTCCCTGGCCACACTTCGTTTTCCCCTGTATAATTTTTCACCACCTGATACAGTATACATTTATTCATTTAATTGTTTGTTCCCTGCATCCCACCACTAGAATATAAGGTCCATGAGAGCAGGAAATTTGTGTACAGTAGTACTTGGCTCATAGTTAGGTGCTCAATAAATATTTTTTGAAATAATGCCAGAATAAATGCTAGTCTTCACAGCAAAAACACTTCAGGTCCTTCAAACCAAAACTGCATTAATTAGTGTCCTCATAGATATATCCCCACCTGCTAATATATTCCTCATTCTGTATTTGTTGCCTCTGTTAATAAACCCTCCAGCTCTTAAATATCCATGGAAACATACTCACCTCCGTCATACCCTACATTGTTTTAATTCTCCAGACTTGTTACTTCTTTTTTCACATTGTCTCCCAGATCTTTCTTACTTTCATCCATTCCCACTGTTACTACGCTAGTGAAGACTATAATTATCTCTCACCTCAGCAATAGCCTTCTTCTGTCAAAAATTTTTTTTATTAATTTAACTAAATTAAAAATTTCTGCCAATGTTACTTGCTCTGATATCTCATGCTTCCCATCCATTTTTCTTTCTGCACCAGGAAGTCTCTTCCTAGAGTAAAATTCACATCATGTCACCTTTTCTAATTATTTATAGTAGACCATAAATGATATCAAAGTTTCTTAAACTTTTGAAATTTAATGAATGTCTTAATATACATTTTAGTAAAGTTAATGATAAAAATGATATAAGTAATTTCCTCCTTTAGCTAATAAAATGTATATGTAAAATATTAGTTTCTGCCTAGTATCTGCTAGACTTTAGTAAAGGCCACTTCCCCCTTCTCCATGATAAGATTTGGTGTCAGCTGTCTGGATTTTTGCTCTTCAAGACCTTGCTTAACTACCAGTCACCTTGAGAAAAATTAAAGCATCTCATCAACTCCAAGCCTAGCTTTTCATCTTAAATTAATCCACAGAGTGATACCAAATCAGTCTTCTTGGTATATTCAAAATTCCCAGATCATATTTCACGAGCTCCATCCTGTTAGATAGTATTCTCAACTACAGGTAACAGAAAATCAGCTCACTCTAGCTTTCTACAGACAGGAATGTGTTGGCTCATATAAATGAGATGTCCAAAGGACAGTTAAAGCTGAACACAACATGTTCAATATGAACATTCTCTCTCTTCTTTCCCTCCCTCCTTTCCTCTCCCTCTGCCCCCCTTCCCCTCTCCATCTCCCCCTCTCTCCCTGTCTTTCTCTCTTCATCCAGGTTTATGTCATGATCCTTTTTCTAAATCAGTCACTACAACCACGGCCCTCTCATTGGCTGAGTCTGAGTTATGGTGTCTATCCCTGGAGCCCAAGGGTAGAGGGAATTCTATCCAAAACACAGGAATCTGAGTTTCACCCATTAGTGAAGAAATGGGTCCCTCGCCAGAAGGATGACTTGGTGGGTAAAAATTAAAGATGTTCACTACATTCGTTAAAACTGAAGAGTTGTCTGACACCCAATTTTTTTCTTGCACAGGTTATAGACCCCAATTTTACTTTTATTTATTTATTTTGCTGCTTGAATGTTGGTCTCTAAACCATTCCTCTTTTTTCCATCAGCACATAACGTAGTGAATAACACTTTAATAAGGGTTCTCAGTGTCTACTGAGTTTAAATAAATTTTTCATATTATTTTTATACACATTTACTCATTTGTTTATCAGAACAAATCTGGAAGAAAAATGGCATTGGTATGCTCATTTTGCAGACTCAAGGTACAAAAGTATCTTTCTCACACAGCAAATGAATAGCATAGTCAACTCTAAAACTTAGAATTCCTAAGTACTCCTTCAATTTTAAATCTCAAACTCCATGACGCCACTGTATGATTAATTATAATGAATGATACTTTCCCTTAAAGATAGCACAGATTGGGGAGTGAGATGCAACTGAGTTTGAGTCCCCACTCAGAAATTTTCTGATATTATGACCTTCATAGAGTCACTTAACTCTTCTAACTTCAGTATCCTCCTCTGTAAAACAGGAATAATATTGGCACACACCTGAAAGTTTGTTTGGGGAAATAAGAGATGATATAAGTTCACACTTTGCACTGTTCCTAGAACATAGATAGTATTCCTTCAAGGCTTTCTACTAGCACTAAAATTACTTCCACCATTTTGCCACCACCCCTGCTAGTACTATTATGACTACTATTCTTGTTGATGTTTACTACTGGACATGAGATTATGCACCAATAATCAGCATCATGTAATTTCCTCAAGTAAAATCAAAATTATTTTGGCTTTTGTTTCACTATGTCAAAGCAAGACTGCTCAGCCCTTTTTCAAGGGCTGACACCCACCTCTTAATCAAAATTATTAGATCTGTGATGCTGATTGCTTTAGATTTTGTTGTTGTCTATTATTAATAATAAGCAATGCCTCACAAACTACTTTGAATTTACCGTAATAAAAGAACCAACAGAAAACTATTCCAAAACAACACAATTTCACTAGGCAGCAGGCTTTGCCATCACACATGGATCAGTTACTGCTTCACATTAGATGCTGAGCACTGCCTTTGCATCTGCTCTTCCTTCTGTCTGGAATCCTGTTCCCCCAGACCTTCACATTAGCTCCCTCTCTCCCTTCATTCTTGTCTCCGTTGGAAGAATTCCTGACAACTGTATCTGATATAGCTTTCTCTCACCCTCTTTCCATACACTGCTCAATTTTTCCACATAGTACTTAATATTACCTGATTGTATATATTATGTTTGTTTATCGTCTACCCACCCATCCTCCCTGTAGAATCAGTTCCAGCAGTACAGGAACACCTTATGCCTTGTTCACTTCTGTGTCTCCAGTGGCCAGAAGAGTGCTCGGCACACAGTAGATTCTCAATAAATTTTGCTAACTTAGGTGAATTGTCTCTCAAGTGGTTAACTCCTCATTCTACATTATGTTTCTCATACTGTAACAATTACATCTATTGCTATTGATGTATAGCATCAATTATTTGGTCTAAGAAACCAGTACTGACCTTTGTATGGGAAATTATATGACCATTGTATGACTATTATGCTGTGTTTCTTCAGTAATCGGGCATATAAATGGTTCTATACCTCTTATCAGGTCATATAAATTGCATTAAATGTTCAGATATTTTTCCAGTACAATGAAAAGTTACATACTGGCATTTGTTTACAAAATTAAAAATACTGTTACCATATGATCCAACGACAGCACTCCTTGTGAGTTGCCCAAATGAGTTGAACACTTATGTCCACACAAAAATCTACAAGCAGATGGATGTATATAGCAGCTTTATTCATAATCACCAAAACTTGCAATCAACCAAGATGTTCCTCTATAGGTAAATGGATAAACTGTGGTACTTCAATACGATGGAATATTATTCAGTGATAAAAAGAAATGAGTTATCAAGTCACAATATGACATGCAGGAACCTAAAACATATACTGATAAGTGAAAGAAGCCAATCTGAAATGGCTACATATTCTATGATTCCAACTCTATGACATTCTGGAAAAGGCAAAAGTATAGAGACGGCAAAAAGATCAGTGGTTGCCAGGAGTTATGGTGGGAGAGGAATGAACAGATGGAGCATAGGAATGTTCACAGAAGTGAAGCTACGATGTCATAATGGTGGGCACATATCATTATACATTTGTCAAAGCACATAGACTGTACAAGATCAAGCACGAAGCCTAATGTAAAGTATGGAGTTGGGTTAACAACAATGTATCAACAATAGCTCATCAGTTGTAACAAATATACCACACTAATGCAGGATGTTAATAATCAGGGAACTATGGACATGGTAAGGGGATATATGGGAACTCTGCATTTTCCACTCAATTTTTTTGTAAATGTAAAACTGCTCAAAAAAAGTATCTATTGATTAAAAAACAAAAGTCTAGTTCATTACACTAGTCTATCTTGGTCAACAATTATTCATTGAAAATAATTTGTAGTTTAAGATAACCATATTGCCAATAAAGATTTTCAACAATCCCAGGGTACAATCAGGAAAGTAATAACTGCCAAGAACATAACGTTTATAACATCTTAACAGCTTCAGCTGATTTGTTTTCAATTCTCAGAGAAGCTATATTGTTAATTAATATCTTCTATTTAATTTGGCACATACTTATGGCTTATAAACATTTTAAAAGTCTGTCTAATTATATAAGACCTCTTCCTATTAAATAATCATATCAAATATTTTATTTATCTTTACAATTTAATTGGGATACACTAATTTCAACCTCCAATATTAACTTAATTATTTAAAAGATATATATATTATATAAAAGAATATATATATATATATATATATACACACACACACACACACACACACACACATATATATATATTCCTGTGATTACATTTACTTTTAAAGTAGTTTTCTTCAGGTAGCAGTTTTATTGTCATTCAAGAAAATCTAAATCTCATTCAGTATCTCTTAAAATGGAATCTCTTTTTTCCTCTTCTTCTTTCTTTTGTGTGCTCTTAAATTTGTGGTTAAAAAGAAAATTTTAAAAATTCTACAAGTGCCTAAAATATTTCTCTATTTTTTCCAGTAAATGCTTTTTGTATTCAATGTCATGGTGAATTTTTAAATATTCTACACCACTTATAAGCCACCTCTATTACTCTATATATGCTACTATATTGCTGTTACTTTTCCTTTCCTCATTAGTAATTGGAGGAAATCATTATTATTATGCTCTAAAATGTGGAGTGTAGATATTTCTATCTCATAATTATAATGCTGATTACTCTAAAGATATATAGCAAAGTTTCCCAAACTTCAATCTTTCACATATCACCTTCAAATACTATATCATTGTTTTACCTATTATTTACTTCTACATCTCTTTAAATAAACTGCATTTTAACTTATATGTATTTGAAGAGTAAATCTCATTTTACTACCATAAATGGAAACCAGAAGAGCTTGCCATAAATAGACTATAATCATAAAATATAAATGCCATTAAAACAGTATTATTAAATTTTGGATAGAAACTGTTGCCTGGCAAATGCCTTAGTCTAGTGCCTCCTCTCTGTTAAAGTAGGAGATTGAATGTGTTAAGGTGTTAAAGATCTATCTTCTCCAAACTAAGACTTTATCAGCAGAAATAACAGATCAGACGGAATGTTAGACATTGTTAAAGGAAATGATAGTCTCTCTCTGTAAATCAATGTTCCTTAAGTCTGGAGCAGCCACAACCATCTCTGCCTATAATCCGAGTGACTGATTCCACACTTGGGACATACTGGCATAGAGATTAGTACAAGAGAGACTTACTTTATCTTTGGAAAATGCATTTTATAAAATGGTAAATCATTGTTTAGTTGGTTTACTTTCCTGTTTTTGTTCAAAGGCTTTTCTGACACAAAAATCAATTTTTATTAATTTTCTGAGCAAAGGGAAGACATTTAACTAAAGCAGGAAAAGCTGTCACGTAGATAAAATGGAACTGTTTTTAGTTAATGAGGAAAGGTTCTTAAATCATAGAGCTAAATACAATTTAAGTTTTTAAAAAAGTGTTTATTGAGCACATACTCTGTTCTAAGCATTGTTCCAGGTGCTGAAATGGAGGACGAGGACATTTTCATGAGGAATTTGGCGAGAGAGAAAAAGCTCTCTATATTTGTGCCCTTTTTTCTACCAAGTAGGCAATAGTAAATATTTTACTATTAATTTGTAACATATATTTAAAATGTATTAACTCACATAGATGTTAAGTACTTCAAAAATTAGTACCCTCACTGAATTTGTTAGCTTCGAAAGCACTGGGATATCATTTACTTGCTTACATTTAAAAGTATAATAATGTTTTACTTTGCTCAGATAAAGAAGCAGTGAATTAACCAAGATGTTTGAATGACTTAACATAGATATGCCTAAGGAAAAGCTGGAATCACATAATTATTGTGCTTGGAAATCAAAAGAAATAAATAAAAAGAAAGATGCATTTACCAGTATGAAAAGTGTCAAGGGAAAGTCTATAAAACTATGCCTGGAAATAAGGCATTATAATCTACATGTAACTGATATATCTTAGAAGAAAATATGAAATCATTTTTAATGAGTTTTATATGTACAATTCTACCCTGAATCAAGAATTTCTTGTCATATAATGAGAATAATAGAACTGAATGATTAACATAAAATGAGACACTGAACAATCTATGTTCAAGTTCATTTTGTTTTTATGGAGACAAACAGAGGGAACATGATACATTGAACTGAAAGAAACAGAAATGAGTATCTAATTTATTATAAACATGGAATGACCTGAGGAACTTCAACATGTTTAACACTGTGGTAAAAACAGTGCTTCAATCCTTATACTTTGGTGACTTCTCAGAGTATTAGCATTTACTCTGTGGATATAGCAGTATAAGGTAATGGCTAATACATGCAGCTGTGCATCCGGCTGCCTGAGTTTACATTGTAGCTCTGCTACTCACTTAACTGGGGGAGACCGTTAACTTCATCAAGGTCTTCAGGCTTTAGTTTCTTCTAGAAATGAGTATGATAATATTAACTATCTTACAGAGTCGCTATGAATAGTAAAAATGTCAATACATGTGCAATGCTTAGAGTAGTACTTGACACAGAGTTAATCCTGAGAAGTTTCAGTTATTTCTCTTACATTTTTCTTTGTATCTTTATTTTTCTCTTACCACAGAAATAATAAACCTCTAAATATTAAGAATAAAAAATTGATATTTAATAGATATTTTACACTGAATTTCTCAGTTGTATTTTTGTATCAAATTTAAAATATTAGAATATTTCCCCACATTAGGCTAAGTTTTTGTTTAGTCTTTTTCCCTCTAACAATAGAATTATCTCTAAAATCATCTATTTTATTTATTTTTATTTTTATTTTATTGAGGTCATATTGGCTTATAACATTGTATACATTTCAGTTGTACATTATTATATTTCAGTTTCAGTTTGTGTATCTTCCACATGAGTGAAATCACAGGTGTTTAGTCTTTCTCTATCTGACTTATTTCACTTAGCGTAATATCCTCAAGGTCTATCCATGTTGTCGTAAATGGCATAATTTGTTTTTTTTATGGCTGCGTAGTATTTCATCATGTATACATATGTGTATGTATATATATATACATACACACATCTTTTTTATCCATTCATCCATTGATGGGCACTTGGGTTGCTTCTATGTCTTGGCTATTGTGAATAATGCCGTGATGAACATAGAGGTGCACAAATCTTTTTGAATTATTGATTTCATGTTCTTTGGATAAATACCCAGTAGTGGAATATCTGGATCATGCGGTATTTCTATTTTTAATTTTTTGAGAAATCTCCATACTGTTTTCCATAGTGGCCGCACCAGTTTGCATTCCCACCAGCTGTGTATGAGGGTTCCCTTTTCTCCACAGCTTCTCCAACACTTGTTATTTCTTGTCTTGTTAATTATAGCCATTCTGATGGGTGTGATGTGATATCTCATTGTAGTTTTGATTTGCATTTCCCTAATAATTAGTGATGTTGAACATCTGTTCATGCGCCTATTGGCCATCTGTATATCTTCTTTGGAAAAATATCTGTTCATACCCTCTGCCCATTTTTTAATCAGATTGTCCATTTTTTTGTTGTTGAGTTCTTTACATATTTTGGAAATTAACCTCTTGTCGGATATTTGATTGGCAAATATTTTCTCCCAGTTGGTGGGTTGTCTTTTCGTTTTGTTCATGGTTTCCTTTGCTGTGCAGGAGCTTTTTAGTCTGAGGTAGTCCCATTTGTTTATTTTTTTCTTTAGGTTACATTGCCTGAGTAGACATGGTATTCAAAAAGATACTGCTAAGAGTCGGAGAGTGAACTGCCTATATTTTCTCTTAACAGTTTTATGGTTTCGAGTCTTACATTCAAGTTTTTAATCCATTTTGAGTTAATTTTTGTGTATGGTATAAGATAATGTTCTACTTTTTTTCTTTTGCATGTGGCTGTCCAGTTTTCACAATATCATTTATTGAGGAGACTTTCCTTTCTTGGTTCCTTTGTCAAAGATCAGCTGCCCATAGATGTGTGGTTTTATTTGTGGGCTCTGAATTCTGTTCCATTGATCTGTGTGTCTGTTTTTCTGCTGGTACCATGCAGTTTTGATTACTATAGGTTTGTAATATATTTTTAATTCGGGGAATGTGATACCTCCAACTTTGTTCTTTTTTCTCAGGATTGTTTTGGCTATTTGGAATCTTTTGTTGTTCCATATAAATTTTAGGATTCTTTGTTCTATTTCTGTGAAGAATGTCATTGGGATTCTGACTGGGATTGCACTGAATCTGTAGACTGCATTAGGTAATATGGACATTTTAATTATGTTTATTCTCCCAATCCATGAGCACGGAATATCTTTCTATTTCTTTACGTCATCTTAGATTTCTTTCAATAATGTCTTATAGTTTTCAGTGTAAAAGTCTTTCACCTCTTTAGTTAAATTTATTCTTAGGTATTTTATTCCTTTTGTTGCAATTGTAAATGGGATTGTATTCTTGACTTCCCTTTCTGCTAGTTCATTATTAGTGTGTAGAAATGCAACTGATTTTTGTATGTTGACTTTATACTCTGCAACTTCACGGTATTCATTGATTATTTCTGATAGTTTTTTGGTGCATTCTTTAGGGTTTTCTACATATAGAATCATGTCATCTGCAAATAGTGACAGTTTGACTTCCTCCTTTCCAATTTGGATCCCTTTTTTTTTCTTGCATAATTGCTCTGGAGAAGACTTCTAGCACTATTTTGAATAAGAGTGGCAAAAGTGGGCATCCTTGTCTTGTTCCTGCACTCAGAGGAATAGCTTTCAGTTTTTCACCATTGAGTATGATGTTGGCTGTGGGTTTGTCATATATGGCCTTTATAATGTTGAAGTACTTTCTTTCTAGACCCATTTTATTGAGAGTCTTTACCATAAATGGATGTTGGATCTTGTCAGATGCTTTCTCTGCATCTACTGAGATGATCATGTGATTTTTATTCTTCATTTTGTTAATGTGGTGCATCACAATGATTGATTTGAGGATGTTGAACCATCTCCGCTGGTCCTGGAATGAAACCCACTTGATCGTGGTGTATGATCCTTTTAATGTATTGTTTTATGCAATTTGTTACTATTTTGTTGAGGATTTTTGCATCTAAGTTCATCAGAGATATTAGCCTGTAACTTTTCCTTTTTTGTGTTGTCCCTGGTTTTAGTATTACGGTAATGTTGGCCTCAGAAAATGAGTTAGGAAGCATCCCATCCTCTTCAGCTTTTTGAAATAGTTTCAGAAAGATAGGTATTAAATCTTTGAATGTTTGTTAGACCACATCAGAGAAGTCAGCAGGTCTTGCACTTTTCTTTTTTGGGAGGTTTTTCATTACTGTTTCAATCTCTTGTGATTGGTCTGTTTGGATTCTCTATTTCTTCTTGATTCAGTTTTGGGAAGCTGTATGATTCTAAGAATTTATCCATTTTTTCTAGGTTATCCAATTTGTTGGGGTATAGCTTCTCATAGTATTCTCTCAATCCTTTGTATTTCTGTGCTGTCCGTTGTAATTTCTCCTCTTTTGTTTTTTTCTCCCACATCTTCTGCTTCCAGGAGCAAGCTGGCTAGGCACTGCTGCCTCCACTCTACCAGCAGTTGCACAGGCTGCTGTGTGAGGATTCACACCCTGGTTCTCTGCTGCCAGGGGAGGGGTTGTGGGCTGCTCCCCTAGTCCCACTGCCTGCTGGGGGTCCAGTCCACCCTCCTTCAGATATACAGATGCATGGATCTCTTAGGTGTCCTGTTGTGCTGTGTAGGGAATTCTCTGTTGGTCAATGGATGTCCATTTGGTTGTAACTTAGAGGGGAAAGACAAGTGTAACAAACCACCTTCTGCCATGATTCTGTCGTCACTCTATCTGAAATCATCTATTTTTAATCACAATGTTTCTCCTTATGTCCACAATACTAAAAATATTAAGTTTATATTTTTAATTAATATTTCTCTTTCACAAAAGAAATTATGTAGGGATTTAGATTTTGAAGGCATTTGGGGATAATATGGGTCAATATAGATTTAAAAGCAGGCTTTAGATTCTATATCATAAATTTGAATTCTTATGTATCCTTCAGCAAACTACTTACTTGAATACTCAGTTTGTCATCTGTAAAATGGGACACTGTTATCTACCCTGCAAGGATATTGTGAACATTAAATAAGGCATTGTACTGAAATCACTGAGGATAGTACCTGTTTTATCTCAGGGGTACAATAAACACTGGATATATTTATTAATGAATAAAACAAAAGAGAATATATTAAAAATTTGTAAAGTTTATGAAGTTTTCTTTCTCCAGAAATTCATCCAATATATCTTCAGATAAATTTACCTAATGAAGTTTTTTAATCATTGGATTTTAAGTACACTCATTTTTTGCAGTGAAACAAGTGAATGTTGATAGGGAAATGCAGACCTAAAACTTTTACTTTCTGATTAGATTTAATTGTATCCTTGCCTCTTATCCTGTGCCCTTTCCTACTTTTATATATGACAGTGATTAATGTAGAGGCACAAAAATATTCAAAATAATTTTAAAAAGACATACAATGCAAAAAGCCCAAGTAAAAAGCTTTATAATTTCCAAGTAAAATAAATGTACTCAACTATCATTTTATTCTAAATGCACACCGTACATATTAAACTGTATTAAACTTTTAATTGTATTTGATTTTTTCTCTACCAGAAAACATTAAAACTACTTTCAAAATTAATTGAAGTTAGTTATATTCTGAACCTAATAATCAGATTTTTTTTTAAACCAAAGCTCTTTGTAGTTGCAAGCATACCACCCTATATTGTTTTACTCAATCCATAGTTCAGAAAAATAAAACCACAGAATTAATCAGCGCATTTTTGTTTTCCATTCTCTATGGTGCCCTTTTGTAGCTTTCAATTATAAAGAGAAAATTATGAAAATAGAATAAAACCCAAGTCACCCTAGAAAGCAATGATCTGAAAACAGAGTCAAAGGACTGAAATCATTTTGATAAACTTTATAAATGTTGAGAATAAAATAGTGGAAGACAGTAGAATGAAATCATAGTCTAACCCTCTGAGATCTGGGTAGCAAATTTATCATGCTACTCCACAAGTCATTTAATACTTTCATTAAAATGGAAAAACTTAACAGGAGTTTCAATTATGTCCATTATGCCCAGGAGACCAACTTTTGAAACTAGGCCAACAGATCCTGACTAACTGATAAAAGCTAAATGGTTTTTTATATTAATTGTACATTATTAAAACCAGACAGAAATACTTAAAGAAATTTAAACTGATTGGGTTCTATTTCACTGAGCTCGCACAAGTTCGTATTCTGGTACCCACTGTGAATTGATATAGAAATTCCTGTGCAGGAAGTAAAAGGATAACTTAAAATCAGAATCACAAGAAGTGAAAAACTAACAATGAAACAGATGCATACACTGCATACTCTTCATTAAATTAGAATACCAAAATAAATTATGATTCTTTATATTATCAAAGTATAGTAGAAGATAGTATGTATAACTTGATGATTTACCAAATTAAGAGGAATTTTTCTCTCATATGACACATAATTTCCTGACATTAATAAGAATTCAGCATTTAAATAATAATTATAATCTCCAAACTAATATAGTCATATATGTTCGTGAAGGCTACAGCAGATGACTATTGTTTTTACCAACTAGCGTGTAATCATCCTTCATGAAACCATATCCTGATTTCCCTCTGAGGGAAAACATTCTTCCTCACATTTAATTCACTACATTTGGTGGAATTTGCTTATACTTAGTTCAGGACTACCATTTTCTTAACCACAGTGATAGGTTCATTGGTGTATATTTGCCCGACCAGAACCAAAGTAGACCATGAGTTCTTTGCTGCAGATTCTGGGAAAGAAGAAAGTAGTATTTGCCTTTGGACTAAAATCTGAGAGAATTTAGGGTGTTGCCATGTTGTTACCATGCAAAGCCACAGACTAAAGTCAAACACAGCAAAAAGCAGAGCTAAGACAGGAAGAGAGGCCAAAAACTGAGAGCTCTGTTTATTTCTAAATCCATTTGCCCGAAGTCAGCCCTACTTCCAACATTCACTGTGATTAAGCAACTACGAGTTAGCTTTTCTTTCATTTACAAAACAATTAATTCAAAAACAAAGATTCATAAATGATCAAAAATAAAAAGAGGCTCTATACAGGAATCTTTTAAATTAATTAACTATTGTATTCATTAATTTAATGTAATATTTATTACATATTCGTTAAATGTCTGGCAATAGAGCAAGTGTTTAAAACTGATTTACAACACATTTCTAATGATTTTATCTTCCTTTCTTTTTTTTTTTCCTTTCTAGGACATTGAGCTTTCTTAAAGCAAAGCTGTACCTACCTGATGTAATTTGAAATCTCCTGTACCAAAACAATTTTAGCATTGAGATAGAATTCCATAGGTTAGGCTATTTACTGGAGACAAGTAGATAAATGTTATTGTTCACTAATCACATTTGATACGTTGACCTCACATAAAGTGTCACCTACCTAAAATGTCTCATTACATGGAAACATCAAAAAATTTACATGATAATCTTAATGATGAATTAATACAATCCTTTCAGAAATGACTGATCAATAAGATACAACCCCCAAAATGAAAAAAAATAATAATAGTATCTTATGGTACAATAAACAAATTGGTAGGTAAAGCATGGACTCTGGTATAGTACCTGGGTTTAATTTCTAGCTCAAACAGTTATAAGTTGTATGACTTTGTAAAGTTTCTTAACCTTTTAAGGTATAATTCTCTCATTTGTAAAGTGATGGAAATCATACAAAGCTCTAGTGTGTGGATTTTGTAGGGATATAAATTATAAGAATATAAAACATGTAGTACATGACCTGACACATAATAATCATTCAATAACTACTGGTTTTAAAATTTTTATCAAAATAAGCTAATATGAGAATAAAATAAATCAATTAGAATATTCAGGAGAAAAAAACAGATATTGAAATAAAAAAACAATAAGGTTTAATTTTTCTCATGATTTCAGTCATTTTTCAAAGATTTTGTACACGAGCACTTATATTTTTTCTTTAAGAATTTAGAAGAGTTAACAATTTACTATTCATAAAATGATTACTTAGAACTATCATAAAATTGTAAAAATGCAACTATACAGAAAAGAAATCGACTAACAGATTGTTTTCTTTAATTTTGCCTTTTCTTGATATGATCTTGCTAAGTACGGCACACAAGGGACTTATTATATTACCCAAGCTGTGAAGCACTGATAGAGTCCAGAATTCAAAAAAATAAAAAAGTTAGTTCTCAAACTCATTATGTGATATGACAGGGAAAGCAGAAGAAAAACTGAATGGTAAATGAACAGTAGTCTTCAAATAAATGCAGTATTTTTGGTCAAACTGCCTGTTTTTCAAAAGACTGCTAAGTGGCATTTAAAAAGTTTGTGCTTTCTTTAGGACAGATAAAAATATATATATTTAAAGGGAAAAATACATTAGCATGTGGACATCACAGGGAAATTTATGGATTCCAGTTTTCTGGTCTTTACTTTTGGGAATATGCTGTTAACATTTAACCTGAGAGACACTGAAAAACACATTAGTGGGTTCCACATCTGTGGGAAGTCTTTTAAATTACTCAATATACAAAATTTGTTCTAATTCTTACCTGCAAACCAGTCATTATGTGTACACTAAGATCTTAAATACATTTTAGTTCATTTGGCACAATTATATTTTGATATCTGTTTTCAAGGGATTTTAAGAAATTTAAAAATCTGTGCTTTCTTCTTAGATGTATCTATGAATTACAATATATTCAGGCCAACTTGTTTATGTAATCCATTTATCATGCTATTTTCATTGTCTTCACCCAATTTCTAAAAATATCATGTGATGACACTTGAACTTTGATTCTTCCAGAATTACAGAGTTGTTTCCTTAACTCCTAAAGTCATGCCCCGAGGGAGAATTCTCTGGACTCTCATGCTATGTCAAAGAATCTGAAATACAATGATTTTTCATTGCACATTGCTATCTCCTCCTCGTGAGGCTAGTGCACGCCTCTCAGAGAGGATTCACCCTATATTTTGCAAGGTTATCATCAATAAAATCTCCTGCATTCTCAATTTAGCTTTTGTAATAACTGTTACAATGTAATGACAGGCAGCAGGGTCCTGGCTAGAAGGCTGTTGGGGAAGTCTAGCTGGAGAGAAAGAAGGTGCAGAAACAATCTGGGGAGATTTACAGCGCTCATCTGGATAAGAAGATTATCCACCTACAGGAAGGAGCCAGTGTTCAAGTCCAAGGAGCTAAATAATCTTTCATCTCTTCAGGGCTCTTCTCAAGAGGTTTTATCAGAAGAGAAGGACAAAGGCATTAGGTATGGTTAGGTGCTTACAAGACTGGACCTAAAATACTGACAATAGTGTTTTCCCCTACCTCCACTGCCACGCACACCTCCCTCCTATGTAATTTAAAGTTAAAACAATGACAAATCTTAAAATAAACATAATACAATCTTTAAAAAGTCCTGATTCTCCCACCATGACTAATTTAATTTTTTTTTTTTAAATATCAAACCCTTGTACTTTGGTAACTTTGGTAACAAAAAGGCCTAATCCCCCGGAGAATGCTTAGGAAGTATCCCTAGTTCTTGAGAGTATCTGTGCTATGGCTACCATAATCGACGAGGAAAAGCCTTGTAGGAATAGGACAAGGGGGTTTTATCCCAGCTTATGGGGCTAGAGCTTAGAGTTCAAATTCAGGTCCAGAAATCACCCAGAGTAGGACTTAGGAACAGGGTGAGTTCAAAAGGTCTGGCAGGCAATCTGTCCCAGTAATTAGGGGTTAGATGAAGTTGCAGCCCAAAGTTCACAAGAAGGAAAAGGACTGGACACCAAAATGCAAAGAACCAGACTACTTTCAGACACACTTCTTAAAGGCCAGGCCATCTAATATACATCCAGTTTAGATGAAGGAGCTGGACAGGGCTGATCCCACCCTATATAGCCTGTAGTATCAGAAGGTATCAAGGCAAGACTTGACACAGTGAAGGAAAATATGCTTCTTTTGTATATTACTTGGCACCAGTGTCTGTGTGGTAAATTAGGAAATCCTACATGCTTTAAAAATAAGTATTATAATTCAAAAATTTATTCAGTTCAAATAAATTCCTTTAAAAACATTTCCCTAAATTTTTCAAGAAAGATAGACTAACTCCCCCCTCTTAAAGTCATTACAATAGCATCAGTAATCTAAACTTGACTTTCCCTGAAAATGGAGCAGACTTTAGTATAATTAGCACCTGTCGAAAAAACTAACAGCTATATCTTTGGGGAAGCTATCATCACCGTGGTCATCAATGTCATTGTGTAACAATTTCTATGAAAAAAGTATTAAAATGAACTCCTTCTAAGTTTAATGTATATGCATTTGTATTTATTTACGTTTTTACCAAGGGAATGCATTCATATATTTAATAAGGGAATGTATTCATATATATTGGTTAATAATTAAATCAACACAAAGTACTATATTACCCAGTCATTAATAGTAGTTTTCTCTGAGGGTAGAAATTTAGAGCTCAAGCAAGCTTAACATCATATTTCTGTAATTTTACAAGCAGATATTAATTTTAATAAGAATAATATAGAAATATTTTTATTAAAATATAAATTTAGAAGCCTTAATTCATCTTAAGTGAATTGGAGTAACCTCTAATTAGGAAAAATGGAAATAGTTATTACTCAACTACTATTTAAAATATATATGACAATATCACTTACTTACTTCATATAATTTTGTCTAAAGAGTTAGTCTTTTCCACATTTCATACAGTGAAAGTTCTGAATCTTCATTGTGTAAAAAAGGTATTTAATCAAAGATGTTCCTTGCATTCATTATGCCCCCATTATAGCAACGTATTAAAGGAAAAGCCATAGCATAGTAAATACCAGGCTTATACCTTCTTGTGCAATAGTAACTAAGTATTAAAGATAAATGACTTTATTGACCAGCTCTATAGGATTTATAGCTTTATAGAATACTTGCATCTTTATATAAGTACTTGCATCTCAAAAAATTCTGTCAATAGTTAAAGATGGATTCTAATTTTCAAACATATTCCTAATCAACGTAGGACAAATGTTATGTATGCAAGGCACATAGACACAACTTGCATATATAACTACACTGGGCTGTATGTACTGAAATGTAGCTTGATGAAATAGAGATTGTCTTATCAACAACAGTTAATGAGTGTGTATAGACACAAATACCATTATAATTGAATTTCAAATCTGCTTCCCTATTACTATGTACACACACCCTCCTTCATTCTCAGCTATGTTATATAAAAGTGCGGCTCTGCTGAATTTGCTGTTTTCAATTTGAAACCAAAGTTATGAATAAGAGGAAAAGGAAAAAAAATGAGAGCATAGCAAATGGGAAGTAAAGTATGGCCAGAAAATGATTTTGTATGTATGGCATATTGTGAAAATGTAAATGTATACATCACTCAAATAACTATTCGTCACCTGCAGTGATGGTCACACAAAGGCAATCTTGCTTCTCTCGTTTAAATCTGACCCAACTCCTAGTCAGCATGATTTAAGCACGTTTATGTCCTCATTTCTTTGTGATTCTGCTAAAGAAATGACCATCATTGTCCACAATCACACTCAGGCTGACGGCCCCAATGCTGTACTTTATCCACCTGAAATTTTCCCCTGACTGTTGCCATAGGCATAAAATCAGCCCCACTGAAAGAAGTCCTCATTTTCACTCTCTTCACTCATGTTGTGGATCGTTATTATAATACCTCTTCTATGCTTAGAAAAGGGAAAAGATTTCTACCCCACCCTCCTTGAGAGAAAGGTCCCTTTCTCCAACCCTGCTTTATTTCCCCGAAATAGAATAAGTGGAATGAATGATTGTCTTATATTCATACCACTGGGGAAACACTCAGTAAGATTCCCTGCCAGCCCTCCTCTTCTCCTTCAGAGCTACCTGCCTAATGCTTTTCACCTTGAACAGTAAGCTCCTAGGAAATGGGGGGTGGACCTGGGAATGGGGATGGCTGGCATAGGAGCCTTGCCATTCACCAGCTGCTTACTCTGTGACAGGGTGGGGAAATTCACATGGCAGGTGAGGTAGGGAAACAGAAAGAACATTTTGGCCTCAGATTCTCCCTCTGACTCCTCTCTAGCTTTACCTGATTTTTCCCTCCCTTACTCCAGGGACTAGTTTCCTGATGACTCAGCACACTTATAGCCTATATGGAACATGGAGGCTCCAGGCTCCACGCTTAAAAATCCCAACTCAGAAATGACTATTCTCATTCTTATAACACTACAAAGAACAGGTATTAATTTTCCTTGGAATAACAGCAGCCTTTTAATTAAAAAAAGATACATTTAGAAGCCTTATTTCATGTCAATAAGAAAACCGTCAGGGTAGATTCAAGACATACAAACACTGAACATTTTTTTATTTTACACTTTTACATCCCAGCTTATGCTAGTTTTTACCTACCTAGATATATATATCTTCCCCACTAAGTAAGCTTTACACGTATAGGGAGCATGCAACAGATATGATTTCAATGTAGAGAGACCAACACACATAGGCATACAATTGGACACAGAAACTGTCCACTCAACTACACATCACACACACATGAAAATACACTAGCATATGAACATTTACCTACTTAAAGGTAGAGACTAATGCACAAATACAGTACATTGCAAAGATGCACATGAATATATAAACTAAATGATGCATACATATTTAGGTTTCTCTCATCAGTAAAAAAGTGTTTTGTACCACCTTGTTTGGTAGATTCTTTCAGGGTGTGTGTATTCTTTTTTCTGCCTCTCTAGACTGATTTTGGATGGCAGTAGCTGCCTTCCTCATATCTCACCACCCACCAGTGCAAATTGTACAGTACATTGCACATGGTAGATATTTATTGAATATTTTAATTTATGTTTTAATGAATTAGGAAACACTTTAGGCATAATCCTATAGATATATATAGGCAAGATCCAGACACGTACACCCCAAGAAGCATGTGAAATTGAGAGAACTGTGTGATGCTAAATAAAAGACTGAGTTTGAGAAAGTATGAGCAAGTGCCATTTGGTTAGAAAGGGAATAAATAGGAGCATAAAACAGACTGGCTGCCTAACAAAGCAGGCCCAGGATTTGGGCAATAATCATACAGAATTAATGTTCTCAATAATCTCATAGAATGATTAAATACTCAATTTATTTTTTCAAATTATTCATTACTCAATATAAACATTTGAATGTTTAAAAATCACACTAAATGTTCTTTTAGTCTAACTGTTTTAAGTTTCTAAGTTGTTTGATTTAATTCAGCTAAAATTTTAAAATTTAGTGCAATGCTTAGGTCATGCTCATTTTCCACAACAGTAATTTCTCAGTAATTATTTTACTTACTGCAAGGAAAAACTATTTGAAACACAGAAATACTGCCATTTAATCAATCTGTTTTAAAAGCTAATATTAAATCTGTTTTAATGTAATCACTCAAACCCCAGTCAATCAGAAAATAGTTAGTTTTGCCTTCCTCTTTTGTTATTCATACGTCCTTTTTATCCATAATATCAGATGTCAGCTCCTAATAGCTACATTTTATCAGTTGTTTTAAACTATAAATTTCTCTGACAGAATTATACAAATGTAGATTGTATTTTTTAATTATGGAAATGATTACATTACTTATTGATTTACATGATCATACCATAATTAAATTGGGTATATATGACTGTATATCTGAACTCAAAAGAAGTGTTCTGCCTATTCCGCTTCCAGAACTGAAAGTCATGATCCAAGGAAGTAGGAGGGACAACATAATGTGGAGATAGGTTTAGAAATGAAAATCTGCATTGTGCTTTAGCCCATATAATGGGATCAGGGAAGGATAGCAAATGAACACAATGGCTAACATGATCCTTAGAGTAAAAAGGAAAGAGTAATCTACAGATAGCTAGAGTCCTTGCCAGAGTTTATAACGCTTCCCTCAGCAAGTAAACTGATTGCGATTGAGTAATTTTCAGGTGACATAACACTGGCAACTCTCTAAGACAACTCACATTTCCATTCTGAAGAATTCTATGATAAACAAGTCATTTTATCTGATATACAGTGACAGATGATTAAGACAGTGCATTATACTGTATTCAGAATTCTTTTATTCAGGACTATCAATCCAACCATAATGGTATGTTATAGAAGCATGCACACTTGGACAATTCCTCTCATAACAATAGCATTCCAAATGTTTCTGCAGATGTTTGGTGAAGATTGCCTTTGTGACAAGAATGGATGTTGAGATGATCATAAGCATAAAAATCTAACACAAGAGCAAGAAACATTCTCCTATGAGAGTTAGGTTTGCTCCTCTGAAGCAGTTTTGCAACTTAAGTTTCAATGCGGAACCTTGAGTTTAATAAGCTTTTATACATAATACGGAATAATATGAATGATATTGCCTTTTTTAATGGAGCAGAGTATCTCCCCCGAGAAATAAAGCTTTATTTAAGACTTCACCAGGAAAATATCAAGGCTTTATTATATAGAAAGTGGGTTCAGATTTCACTGGGTTGTTTATCAGCAGGACAGTAGACAATGTGACAATAAACTGAATTAGCAGTATGAAGGTCTCCTGATGTCCCACCCACCTGTAGTTGGCCTATTGGAGCTGCTATTGATACTGACAGACAATGCAACTCCTTATACTCTTACCTTCTATCTCTGACTTCCTTCTGTAGCGTTATAATAGAGCATCACAATTGAGGTAAAGTGTCCCTATTTTTTTTCATTATTGGAACATATGGAATGTATTATATGTAACTACTGAATAGTTCTTACAGAAAAAACAAAAATAACTAGGAACTCTGGTACCTAAAGAATTTCAGAGCTGTTAAATGGCAGTACTAATTTTCCATTACTCCAGTGTACTTAATCTTACATCCATCTTATTCCTAAATGACTTAATTTATTATTTATGTTTAAAATTTTTCTACTTTGATATATTTCCCTTTTAATTATACGTTCCTTGAGACCAGGGAGAATCTTCTTTATTCTAATTAAAAGTGTGCTTAGAATCTAGTATTACCATTTATAAATGTAGCACAGAGTTTATAAGCACTTAATAATGTAGTAATGACAGTGATAATATTATCAATGTAAGCAATGCTTTCCAGAGTAAAAAAAAAAAGAAAATTATATTTCGATTATCAAGGAAAATATGATTTTGCTTTAAGAATTTTTCAACTATATTATAAATAATTACATTATTTTTAAAATAATAACATTAATCAGAAAATAAGATTAATCATGAATTTAAATTGGTTTTTAATGACCTCTCTAACTGGTTTCAACACAAAGAAAACCATGTCAAATAAACCAATATAGCACATTGTCAGAAATTAGTAAGACTTCAATAAGTTAATGAGAATCTAATGCCCTACTATCATTCATTTTTATTGACTTCAGTTGGTTGACAATTTATTTAGGTGTTTACATATATGAGCCTAATTTTGATGGAGATGAAAACAACTTTATGTTAGAAATATATTGCAAAGAGTTTCTATTGATGATAAAGACTAATACACTTGAAAGACACTGCATTTCAAGTCTAGTCTGACCACACCTATTCGTGAACAAATACCCTGTGTCAGATGTCCTAAGTGCAGTGTGTTATAAAGACATGGGATGCCTGTGCTGACGGAGCTTACAGCCTAGTGGGTGGGGCACTCCATTTATCAAATAATCACATGTTTTAAAATATGAAAATAAACATCCAAATTAAAAACATAAAACCTAAGAAGATTCTATTTCCATTATTTTCAGCAAATTTATAAAGATTGGTTGACAGTCAGGAAATGAAGGAAGATTTTCCTAAGGAACTGCCAAAGGACTGGGCTCTGAAAAACAAATAGGAATTAACTAGGTAAGAGGAAGGAAAAGAGGGTGAGTGTCAGTGTCCTACAGCAGGAAGAGGCAGAGAAGAATCAGGAAGAAAAGGTCACTGTGGCAGAGCAGAGAGCAGGAGAAGCCGGAAACAAGATGAGTCTTGACGGAGAGGGAGGGCCGGATCTTGCAGGCCCTTGTCAAAACACTAAGTTTTTCTTAAGTGTGTAAGGGTGAATGTAGAATTCCAGTCAGATGAGATGTGCATTTCAAAGAACAACGACAAAAAACCAGACACAAAACAAAAAACAAACCTGAAGTGTCCACAGTGGAATCTAACAATGGAGGAAAACAGATCAGACAGGACTATTGAAGTAAAGCAATGAAAGATTTAATTAAGTCACTCAACTCCTCTGTATGGCATTTTCCTTAAATGTAAAATAAGGGGGCTGGACGAGATGACTTTGAAGAACCCTTCCATTTCTAACATTCTATGAATCAGGTAATTGGAAACTGAAACCTGTACTTAATAGACAGAATATTGGTTATAGAAAATAAAGTTCCTAAAAGCCGAGGCAGACACCTCTCCAGGGCAAATGGTCTCTTTGATCCTATTGCAACAGAGATACTTTAAATTGGAAAACTGAAAAGATAATGAAGAATTTTTATTTCTGTTTCCAGAAAATAAATTAGCCTTTTCAGCCAATTGCATGCGGTCTCCCTAAGGGGAAGACAATCTTTCTCTTAGTTCAGCCAAACAGTTATTTTAATACCTTTTAGGGGAGTAATAGAATTTTTTGTAAATTGAAAAAATAGACAGAGATGAATAGGAAATTTCACAAGAGTCTTTTAGAGTCATTTCTTGTCTCTTTCTTCGCTTCACACTCGCCATGGTGATCAGTACACCCATTCCAGGACTTCAGATATCAGCTCTATGAGAATTACTCTCAAATTTTTGTCTCTAATCTTAATCTATCCCTGTAATTTCAATCCCATATTTTTTACTACCTCCTACTCATCAATAACAACCACAACAAAAGATAAATAACATAAAAAAGTTTACTGTACTTCTAAATAAATAATAGTCCTGTAACTTGTAAAATTCCTAGCTCTGGATGATAAAAATACCGCTTTTCAAACTGGTAGACATACTAAAAGCAGTACTTAGAGGGAAATATATAGGCTTAAAGGGTTACATTTGAAAAAAGTAAAGGCTAAAAATTAATAAGTTAAAAAAGCCAAAATTAGAAGTTAAGAAAAAACAGAAGTGGGGCTGGCCCTTGGCCTAGTGGTTAAATTTGGCACTCTCCTCTTCAGCAGACTGAGTTCAGTTCCTGGGTGCAGACCTACACCACTCGTGGGAGGCCAAGCTGTGGCGACAACCCACACACAAAATAGAGGATGATTGGCACAGATGTTAGCTTAGGGCAAATCATCCTCATCAAAATAAATTAAAAAAAAAGAAAAGAAGAACAGAAGAATTACCCAAATTACACATCAGAGAGAAAATAATACTCGAAGGAGTAGAAATTAATGAAAGGAAAAACAAAGGGGGGCAATAAAGCAAAATGACTAATAAAATTAGCAAGCCTCTGGAAAAAAATTAAGAACAAAAGAGAGAAACCAAATATAGACAACTTTAGGAATTAAAAGAAGGACATGACTATAAATGTAGCAGGAAGTAAAAAATAAATAATATTATCAACAATTTTATGTCAAAAATATTTTAAACAAGTGAAATGGAAAATTTCTAGAAAATAAAAATTACTAAAACCAATTCAGGAAGAAAATAAAATTTTGGTTCTAAAATATGTTTCTTTTTAAATAGGTGTCGTTTTTAAAATGAATATAAAATCCTCCTAGAAAACCACCAGGATCCCACATTTTTACAGGTGAGTTCTTGTGAATATTGAATAATATCAATAATCATGCTCTTTCAGAAGTGAAAAGGAGGAACTTCACCTCTCCCCAACTCAATATCATCAATGGGCCTCAATATATCTTTGTTTTCAACCCAACAGAGAAAGGCAAAACAAGAAAGCAAATTTCCAGTCCAGTCCCACTCATAGAACACAGATATCAAAATCCTAAAGAAAATATTAGCAAACCAAATCCAGTTATATATAAGAAAAAATACCTAATATCTTGTGTTAATTCCAAGAATGACAGGTTGTTTCAAAACTAGAAAATCTATTAATATAACCTACTACATTAAAATATCAAAGACAAACAAAAAATCCAATACATTTACCTCACTAAATCTTACTAAAGATTTATCTTACTAAAACTAAGTAATACAGCAATTATCATACCCAATGGTGACATTTTAAAAGCATTCCAAGAATGAGAAAAATATGTCTGTGCTATTTCCATTGAACAGTGTATTATGAATTCTAGCTAGTACAATTATACAAGAAAAATAAAAATCATCAGAAGAGTAGAATAAAATTGTCATAATTTGCAGATAATATGATTTACTTTTGAAATGAATAACATTGCTTGGCAAGCTTGCTGGATACAAGATCAATATATTCAAAATATTTTCCCCTTATCTTTCAACTTATTAATTTTCATAAGTATTTTAATTAGTATTCTTTCTGAGGAAGATAAATTAGAGCTGTATGTGGTGTAAATCCAGTTATACCTTGTAAATTAGCAAAGAGGTAAGTACACTCTTTACTAATAACACAAAATTAAATTAAATATGGTTTATGCCTACATGCCCAGTGGTCAAAAATATTTTATTTTTTTATAGGATCCCTTCATCACATGTATATTTAACTAGTCTTTCCTTTTTAACTAATCTGTACAGACAAATAATTCAGATAAGTTTTACTAAAATCTAAAATCCAAATGGTTCAGAAAATATTTCTGTGGTTATAACAACAGAGTTCCTTTCTATTTTTCTTTTTATATGTTAATCTAATCAATCTAGACCCTTTTTACTGAGCAAGGTTATATTAAAATATTTCAAATATACATATTTATTATGTAGTCTAACTCCAGAAATTTTAGAATTCAAAACTCAGAAAAGTAAATTTAACATTGTTAAAATAAAATCAAAGCTACTCACTCAAAGGAAAATGTAGAAGTTTTGGAAACAGACATTCATTTCTAAATTGATTCACAAATTTTTAATCAATGAATAAACATTTTCATTTCTCAAACTAAAACTAATAAATCTTTTATTCTGTGAAAATACTATTATAGGCTATAAATATTTAATTACATTTTCCAAACTCTTTTTCCTTGCTGTGAAGACTGAGTAGACTGTTGCCATGTTTATTGTTACTGGAAGTGAAGTTGTATAAAAGTAAAGATGAGTGAATTGGTTCACACATTAGTCATATGGAAGGCAGCCAAGTCTGGGAAGCTTTGTGCAGTATTGGACACAGAAATGGATGAAAGAAGAGATTTTTATTTCAGCAGAGTGCTGAGTTTTGATCTTCCTGCTGAAAATCTGCAGCACTATTAACCTGAACCAAGGCTCACATTTATTTGGTCTTTTTCTTTCCTTATCTCATTGTTCCCTGTGACAGCCACTTCTAGCTGCCTATCTGACACCCAATCTCCCTTCCTGCTCATAGAGTTTTTTTTCCCACCAGGGTTACGATATACCAGCTAAACCTACTTGCTCCGTCTAGCTCTCTTGCATCTATAGGTGGCACAATTCTGGACAACAAGCTAATGGCAATAATCCCTGTCACATAAGTTCACTTTCCAAGTAAAGGTTCTCTGGGAAATAAACCTTGGAACCCTTCTTCTTTTTCCTGCCTAGAACCCAGAAGCAAAGGCTTGGATGCACAATAGCCGTATGTTACAACCACGATGACAAAAGCCACCGATTATGTTAGGAAACAAGAAGACAGAAAGAGAGGACTCTTGCTAACCCATTTGGCACCTTGGCAATTAGAAATAAGGTATTCCCTCTGGACAAACGGCAGCCCAAGCCATTCAGTACCCTTTTCCCACAGGTCAGAAGACCTTTTGCAGGACCTAAGCAGCTCAGTACTGCGTGGTAGCCCCAAGAAAAAGTCCCGGACCTTGCTGATTTCACAGAGGCACTGTATCAGCCCTAGATTGCTACTCCCAGATTTCCTGGGCTTGAAACAAGTAAATTCTATATTTATTTAAATGACTGTAGTACTGTTTTTGTTTGTTTGTTTGTTCATTACTCACAGCCAAATGCATCACTAACTGATATCCCTGCCCATGGGTTTTATAGTTATTTATCTGTTAGTGAATATATATTCAAAACATAAATTATTATATTTCTAAATAAGAGAATATCACTCTATGTAATATTTTTCTTTAAATTTTACAATTTTTAATTTCATTGGAAATTTAAATTTAAAAGATCAAACTTGTTTTCAAAATTCATCCCCAGCATTTTGCTCATGTGAACAAATATACGCACAAGATAACATTTGTGAATTCCCTTCTAAACCCTTTGCTGAGCACAATAAGCATGTAAGTCATTTTGACACTCTGGCAAACAGCACACTGGCATGAAATAGAGCCTACAAACTGACACTTTCCAAATTATGAAAATATCAAACTATTAAGTGATATAAGAATAAAATAATAGAATTTGGGAGCTAGAACAGATGCAAAATAAAACAAAGTCATCATACAGCAAAAAAGTCACCATATAGACACTGAGTTATCTCAGGCATATCTGTCTCAGTTGCTTCCACTGTAAAGTGAGAGGATTTGATTATATTATTTTAAGACTGTCTCCAGTTTTAACAAAAATCTTTAAGAATTTAAAATGATCATAAGTGAAATTTTGATGCTGCTGTATGTAAAAGTCCACTCATTTGTTCAGCATGTATCCACTGAGTGTCCACAGCATCGTGATGGGGATGTAGAAGACAAACTACATACTGCAGGCCGTCTCGCGCAGGTCAGACCTCTGGGACGCAGAAACAGCAGGAAAGTCCCCCAGCCTCTGAGGCAGAATTTTAGAGCACAGGGCAAGGAGTTCCAGTCTTAGGGAAAGTGAATTCTGTGCAAGGAATGCCCCATGTGGCTCTATAATCAGAGGCTCTTGCACCAACAAGGGCTCCCTTATTACGTTCAGCAGAAAATTTATGCCAAACTGATTAAGATGGGGGGCTGAAAGCTTCAAATTAGCCTTTTTAGATTGGAAGTTTAAATGAAGGAGAGTCTGTTTTTGTTTATAAGAGAATATGGTTCAAAGTTCAATTTCAGTTAAATATTCTAAATGTGTTTTTTAATATTCTTAATCCAGATGTACTCTGTTTATATTTTTATGTGTATATGTATATTAGGTAGTCATTCATTAGTAAAAGTTCAATTTACTTGAAAATAGATTAATGTTTCTTTGATCTTAAGTGTTTTTGAAAAAGTGCCCGGGACATCAGAATTTCCTTGGGTGCTAGCTAAAAATAGAGTCCACGGTATAACCTAAACCTACAGAATCAGAATCTCTAAGGATGAGGCCTGTGAACCTGCATTCTTAATAAGCATTCTGGGTGACACACCCTAGAGCTTTAAAACCACTGCTCTTCACTTATTCCTCACAGAGACCATCTGCCTATCTGTATTGAAAAGGCAACCTGGATGGTCACCAAACACCTGTCCCTGTGATTGCCAGGGACTTGCCCTCCCAGCCTGGCTGGATTTCTTCCTGTTGGTTACAGCTGGGTCTAGCCCTCCAGTGCCTATGCAAGTCTAATGGGTATTCATCTTTCACAGGTTTGGCTATTAACTATTGGTATTTAAACCCAGTTCTCCCACTAAATTCTAATCTTTGCTCTCTATATGGTTGTCTCTATATCTTAAAAAGAGAAAATCAAACCTTATTTTGCTGCCATTCTTTTGTTCTGATATCATGCTAAAAGGCTGTTTTAGATTCAACCTCTTAACTACTCCTATTTCTATCTATACTGTTCAGTGGATCAAGGAGCATTTGTTTCTTGTAAAATACAATGAGATTTGCAGTCTGAGCATATGACCTTGAGTGGGTTTTTTTAATAAATTCATTTGGCATGTTTACTAGGCCCCATATCTACTGAAGTTATCAGAAATGTTTTCGGACCCATTTATTAAATCAGGCAGAAACAATATACTGAAAATACACTCTGAATATAGCTAAACATATAATTTTCTGCAGTAACAGAAATATTCTTGTTTCCCTTTCATTTGATTAATATAATGTGTTTTTGATTCAGCCATTTAACAGATTTTTATTGAGCAACTAGTATGTGCTAGCCACTGTGTTAGATCACAGGAAAACAAAAATGAAAATAATAAGAAATGGCTACCTGCCCTGTAGGAGTTTAGAGTAAAATCTACATAGGAATTGTTTTTGGAAGTAGCCATTTTATTAATAAATTCTTCACAAAATTTTATATGTTCTTTTTCAGATCATATTAACTTGTAACAAATATTTGGACACCAACTTATGGAGGAGATAGGATAAGCCTGAAATCTACAAACAGACCCAGATATGTAAAAATTACTAAATTATTGAATTGGAGTGAATTTACAAGAAAAAATTAAATTGAGCCACTGAGGTCAACCCAAAGGCAAATAAGTAAGGTGAGAGATTCTTGAAGAATATCAGATTAATTATAAGAAAAATAAAAAGAAAAGGTACATTTTTCTTTGCTCATATCAATATAGTTCAGTCAACTTGTAACCCTGCTAAAGGCAAAACAATTTGGTGAAAGCATTGTTTTGTTATAAATGATTCTTTGTTCAGCAACATTTTGAATAATTCATTTATTAATCCAATATTCATTCAGTGCCTATTTTGAATTCTCCTTGATTTATCCCATACTGCTAAGAATAAAATAGTGAGTAAAAAAAAGTTCATGGCTCCTGTCCTTAGGGAATTCCATTTTTGAGAAGTAGATTGACATTACTCAAATAATAATAAAAAAACATTGTACTTGTAAAATGAAACATTTACTACGGAAATATATGATATGATAAGAGAGTAAAATAGGAATTGGACTGATCAGGGAGATCTTGGAAGGTTCCTCTGAGGAAATGATGAACAACTTGAGATCTGAAGACTGTAAGATGAGGGAGCTGGGACAGCATGCGTGCGCAAAGGTTCTGTCTACCCTGGGAGGGTAGGTAGATAGTACATTCGAAAAATTAAGTATGAGCATGATTTCATTCAAAAAATTATAAAAGAAAAAAGCCAAGTTGCAGCTGAAAGCTAAATGGATCTATTTCCCAATAAAAACATAGATTTAAGAAGAAAACTATTCATGAAATAAACAAAATAAGTTAAACTGATTGACTTCAAATAACACAACTACACATAATAAAGCAAAACTCTTGCTATTGAGTACACTTGCTTTTTAAGAAATTCCTGATTGCTTAGCTCAAGCTATAATCAGTACCTTTCTCGTAATTTCTACCTCCCACATGGAACGGGTATTGAGCCTCTAAAATGAGTTTCTTTTATCAAATTCAGGCCATAGAATAAAATTTGTCTACTCAACTATAAGTTCTCAAATGATTTCAAATTATAGACCTTCTCTCATTCATGATTAACATTAATAATCATGCTATTTATCAAAATAGAAATTGGAATAAAATTACTAAGAGAAAGTGTTAAGCTGTTTTTTATCATAGCCTTCCTATTTGGACCTACAGTGAAAAAGACTGTTTAGAGTGAAAACATTTATGGAACAGAAATCAAATGCACCCACTGCTACTAACTAGTTCAGTGTCCCAGATCAAATTAATTAACTTTTCAGGGACTGACCTATAAAATAACAAAGGAAGAGGTTAGGATTGAAACTAATTCTGAAATATAAGCCAAGGTGAAAAATCGCAATTCTAAAGCTTGCTTTAAATTTTCAGACTGAATTTATTTCTCTTTTGCCTTCAGTCTATCAAGTTTCTAAAAACCATGACTACACAACAATTCATCCTTTTACTTTCCTGAGTATTAATAGTGGAAAATTGACCTGGATTTTACTATAGACTGAGCTTGACTACTATCTTTCAAGAAACAAATTTACTAAGCAATAGAAATCAATTTTCCTGGAAAGGTGGGCTAGAGGTAGGGATGGAAAACTGTGCTCTCTTGGTTTTATTAAAACAGGTGATTCATTTGTAAATGTGAAAATTCCTCCATTTTTACAAGTCATTGCCTGTAGCTGGTGTACAAAAAGTGTTGTTTACAATTTGTTGAAACAAATACTGCACTCTAGAGAGCCAGAGACATGAGCAGGCTTCTGAGCAAGCTGTGAGACGCTACTCAGGGAACCCTTTTCATCTCTTTGCCTGGTAATAAAGCATTTCTTAGTTTTAGATAATTTAAACAAGTCTAGAAGATCTATAATAATTGTGCGTAGAAATATATCCTCCCAATTGTTTTCCAGAAGACAGAATCTATAACTCTAAAAAATACCAGGAGGGCCACAACTGATTGCATTTTACATTCAGAGGGCGTATGGTAGAAAATGGAACTGGAAGAAAATTGTTGATGCCAAGGAATCATCCTGTATCTGAAGCTCAGGAAAACGAGGACAGGGAGGACCCGAATGAAAATGCCTCTGGATGAGGATCCCAGAGAACGCAGGGAGAAGGACAAACATGTAGAGAACTTTCTGGGAAGAATCTCAGTCCTAGCGATTTAAAGGGCATCCTGGAGACTGGCTGTGGTTGGAAACATCAACCATATTTATTGACAGCAACTATGTGTCATACACTCTTCTAGGACTGAGGGTACAGCAGAGAACAAAACAGACAAAAGTCACCACCTGGATATTCTATTTTGGCAGAAAGAGACAAAAATGCAAGATAAAAAAGTAAAATATATAGTATTTTAGCTATTCTTTATCAAGATAGTATGTTGTATTTTAATAGTGATAAGTGGTAAGGGGAAAATAATTAAACAGAGAGGAGGATTGGCTTTATATATTATTCTAGTGATATCTCCCATTTTTATCTGTCCCTCAAACCCGTATCTCCAGGCTAGACCTCTATTCTGAACTCCAGACTTATATTTGAACTGAATGACTAATAACTCACATTACTAATTGATATCTCAATATTAACATACCCCAAATTAAACCTATCTCCCCTCCCAAACTGGCTCCATCTGTAACCGGTTAACAGCAGCTCTATCCTTCCAGTTGCTCAGGTCAACACCTTGAAGTTATTCTTGACTCCTGCATTTCTCTAATATCCAATCTGTCAGGAAATCCCTCGGTTCTACCTTGATTGCTTTTCCCTGGGGAGGAGCCACCACCAATTAGTAAAATATTCTTTTTGCCCTTGTCCTCCTACAGTCTATCGTCCACAGAATAGCCAGAATCCTTTTAAAATACAAGTAATATCACATCATTCCTCTGCTCAAAACCTTTCAGAGGTTTTCCATTTCCCTCAGTGTGAAAAATAAAGACTCTTTGTGGCCCAACGCCAGTCACCTCTCTGAAATCCTTTCCTACCACACCCACTCAACAAGGCTTTAGCCAGATTGGCATGTTTGCTCTTCCTCCATCCTACTCCTGCCTTTGGAGTTTCCCTCCAGACATCATCAGGACTAACCTTTTCACCTTTTTCAAGTCTTTGGAAGGTCACTTTGTCAATGAGGTAACTACCCTATTTAAAATTGCAAGCCACATCCTACCCATTCTTCTTTACCTCCCCCTTCTCTTTATCTATCACATCTATTGTTTATTTTCTACTCCTTTTTCCAAACAATATAAGTTTCAGGAGGGCGGGGATCTCTGTTCTGTTCAGGAAAGTTTCTCACGTTTGCTTAGAACATATCTTCTAGGCTCAATAAACATTTGTAAACAACGTATATAAATGTCAGTGTGTGTACATACAAAATCTGAGCTCTAACTAAAGCTCACAAGGAAAGCAAATCTTGTAATGGAAAGAAACTTATGAGAAAATGTTGGCCTTGGTACATTGCAACCCTTTGCAGGACCCCAACCATCCCTAGAACAGAGCAAGAGTAGTTCTTAGAAGCACTGTCATCAGAAAGCAGTAAATGTTTTCTGCAGAGCAGTGGCCTAAAAAGACCAGCAACTGCAATAGCATATTTTAATTACAGGCCTGGGAGGGAGACTTCAGACAAGTGAGATAACTGGAGACTTACTAAAAATGGAAGGGTAGAGTGAGAGGTCCTAACGAGACCTTGGGTGAGAGCATCCAGTGCACTGCTTTGCTCCATTCGGACCAGGGACAGGAGGTTTTGAACTTAAATGAGATGGTTCTCATTCCATAGGAGAATGGTTGGCAGTATTTTTAAAGAGGCAGAGTGTTTTTGTAGACAGAAAGTGAAACATACAGCTGTCCTACTGGTGCCTTCAAAGCTCTCCACTGCTGCTGAGTCACTGGTCATCATGTGTGTCCCACCCCCTGGGAGGTTTACAGTAGGGCCTTCTGTAGGAAGATCCTTGGATACTGACGTGAGAGGCACAGGCATAGCTGTAATACATTTAGGAAACAAAGAAAAAACTCCTGATACTTCAGTAGGGAATTGTTTTGCCCTCAAACTGGCTGAGGATTTTAGGGGTCACTGATATTTATATTTTATAATGTAATCTCAGGACAAAAGCAAATAATTTGTGTTAGTCTGTAGAGTTTCATTGTTTTCTAATGCTTTTTTTCCCATTAAAAATTATTCAGAACATTATCATGATAATTTTTCTTAATTTCCTACTGGGTCTGAATAGATAACAAGATATTGGGAAAAGCTTGAGTTTGGGGGCAATTCCTGGGTTTAAATTGCGACTCCCCCAGTCACGGAGAGAAAGATTCTTTTATTGACTCAATTAATAACCAAATAAGATTGTTGTGAGGATCAAATAAGAACTTACGCCATAGGAGCTCAGAATTAGTTTTCTTTTTTAGAATTGGGTACATCACTTTTTTAGAAGAGAAGCAGAATAAGCGAGAGTGAGGATCTTTGTTGTTCTCTACGGCATAATTTTTTGAGTGCTGTTTCTGTCCAACTGTCCAAACAGGTTAGTAGTATTCTTATAGCATTTACTAAGTTCTTGAGTCCTTACTATGTTTCAGGCTCTACTCTAGATTTGGAATACACCTCTGCCTTCTCAACCTTCAGATTGTGCATACTGTCCCTGAACTATTTTATTTTCATTTAAAAAAATTTCTCAGAGAAAGATGAGGTGCTGTCATGCATGGTGTTGGCCAGAGGGAATATGCCATGCAGGTAGCAGGTACTTTTCAGAAACTTCATGACTATCAGGAAGATGACTTTAGAATTCCTCCACTGTCACATTTTCAATCACCTCCTGAACTTGTTTTTGCTATAAAACATTACAACAGAAGATATTGGCTTCTGAATAAATTTTTCTAAAGTGAAAAAATAAAATCAGATGATGCATAAAGTTTACATGAAGAATGCTACAGAGAATAGAATACCACCTTGGAGGCAGAATAAGTTAAAAATAAAATGAAACCTGCTTTTATCATTATTCTCAAATTAGATTGGTTTGAGTACACTCTCAACTAAATGAGGTGCCTATCTTCTAGTAGTGGAATGGCATACTGACTTCTAGGATTTGAAGACCAATTTATGAAAGGAAACCTCTGTGTTCATCAAGAGTCCATCACCAATTCACATGTGCTATTGTTTCCAAACAAAAGACAACAATGTCCATTATTGGTAAAGGGCTAGCCAGGCCTATAGAGTCAAACAACGTTGACATTCTCTCATGGAACTCTTTTTTAGAGAAGGAATTAGCTAAATATATAAAATGTGTCAGTCCTCATGTGAAAGGAAGTAAACAAGAGATGTCATAAAGGAGCAATAGGAAACATTGATCTATAAACCCAATCCTTGATTCTCCCTCTCCCCCTTAGTTTTCTGGTCTTCGTCTGTGTTCCTCAGGTTTCTCGAACACTGATGGCAGGAGAACACTTGTTTACCCATCTGTCAGCTACTTCCTCTATTCTTTAACTTCCCAGTAGGCACGGCAGCATTGGAACACTGAGAGGTATATGGCCCAGGGCCACTGCTCTAATTAGGCGTGATTGTAAGTAATTATAGCAGACAAATATAGCACAAGGAAAGGTCTTTTTCCTAATATGAAGACTGCCTTTTGGTGTGTAGCTATTTATAAGAAAGCACATAGCAATTACTGTGTTTTTCTTATTATTTATGACTGCTTATGGTGTTGGCTTTCAAACTTGAGTATACATTCCTAAAAGGACATATCTATTTGATCTTACAGATAAACATAACGTATGCACTTTATAATCAGTTGTAGTCTAAGTAAAGTATGAAAACTGTCACAGGAATTTTACAGATAAAACATAAATTTCAAGCACAGCTCTTACTTGCAGTTGGATATACAGATCTATAGCCCTGGAGTCTTTGAAAAGGAGCTCATTCTCCTCTAAGAAATGCTGATAGTATAGCACTCACTGAGTGCTTACAATGTACCAGGTATTGTTCCATGTTCTTTGAATTTGTTAATTTATATGACCCTCAGAACCCTATGATTTAAAAACTATTGTTATGCTTCTTTCACAGAACAGAGATGTGAAACAACTTGACCAGGGTCACATGGTGGACAAGTGGTGAAACTAGCACTGAAAGGAGACAGTCCGGCATGGAGCCTACTCTCTTAACTACAAAAAAATAAATAAAAATAAAATTTAAAAGTTTTAAATAAAAATTTGAATTGTTTATTCTTGCACCACTTCAGTTCAATGTATTGATGCCTATAAAGAACATAGAATGGTGCCTGACATGTAGAAAATACTCCAAAAGTGCTAATTGTAAGCTACTATGATACCAGTGATTTTTCATCTTGTAATTTATTCATTCACAAGTGCGTATGTGGTCCCAATACATTGCCAGGCACTGACTGGGTTAGGTACTGGAAATACGATGACAAATATGGTATTACTTCTGCCCCAGAGAAGTTTATAACAGGGTGGAGAATTTTCTATTATTTGTGGGGCCACACCGTTTCAATGTATGGGGCTGGCTTTCCTCTGCATCCCTTTTCCTGAGGGCCATATCAGCAGTCATGGAAGATTACTCTGCGCCTGCCTTAGGCCAGCCAAAGGAATAATTATACACACGCACAGGCACACACACAGGCCAGAGGAATAATTACACAAACACGCACGCATGCGCGCGCGCGCGCACACACACACACACACACACACACACACACACACACACATACCGCCCCTCAACTCTTGCTATGTTGCACTGCCCTGGGGTTTAAAACCTCCTGGGTCCCACATAAAGGGGAAGTTTCTCTAATAGATACCATGGAACCCTTTGAACTTCTGTACTTTCTTGTGATAAATATTTCCGTTAAGGGTAAAATCTGGCACTGGAATTGTGGTATTTTGGACTATTTTTATGGTAGAAATTCAGATCTGAAAAACTGGGTGGTATGAGCCATGTCAAATAACTCTTGCTTACCTATTTATCTTCTTCCATTCCCTCTCTCTACTCCCCATCTTCAAAGAATGTATTGTTCTTGAGAAAGAATCACAACAGAGTGCAAAGTCAAGAGAACATAGGAAAGAAATATATATATATATATATTCTATACTACAGTATTAAAACATAATTTTTTTCATGTAATTAAATAAAAAGAAATCACTGCAGCAATCCTCAGTGCTCATCTCTAGGGCTTGTCATGAGATTGGGGAAAAAATTACCACAGAAAAGCCAGAAGTGTAATGATATGAAATCTTTAAAGATAGCCAGAATGTTTTCCAGGAATAGAAAATTTATCAATACTGTTTGATAGTCCACCAACAAAAGTTTGTGTTTTTTTAGGACTTAGGATCACTTATGCAATAAAATATTTTTCAAGTCTATTCAAACAAATTGCTTATGAAATACTCTAATTTGAGTCAATACTCAGATTATTCAATCATAAAAATATTTGATATATTCTTTTTCCATTTAACAATAATAACCAATTTGCTAGGTGCTGATCAATTCATTTTTAGTTTTACATAGTTTTCTCTTTCCTTAAATGCATCAAAAAATTATGATCATGTTTAATCTCATTAAATGCATTTCAAATAAAATTTTAATTTTTATATTTTACAATTATTTTTCTAAATTTATAATATATTATAATTAATTGTACAAAATACCAATTGAATTGATGTCAGCAAGAAAATATTTTTAAGCACTTAACACCTGTGAACACGGAAAAAAGATTTTAAAATTTGTATACATGCATATTTCTGGGTAAGTACGATAAGCATAAAAATGGGTGATACTTTGATAAAAATATTTAAATGTCATGGAATGAAAATATCAATTCAAACAGTAAAAGGAAAGAAATACATTTTTTCAAGTGTTAAAGAAGACCTGGTTTGTATTTTTTGAATGCTGGTAAAGGGTATCAAATAATTATGATTTATAGATTCCTTTAAATACACTTAAAAGAGTGATATAACATTTTTATTAGTCAAGATTTCCTACATGTTGGAAGCAACAGCCTTTGCAACTATATAAAATTTAAGATGAATAAAGTTAGGTGTCAAGTCAAACATGTGTGAAGAGGTACATAATATTTAAAACTTCTGTTAGGGGGTATGGAATGAAAGTTTGGAGTCCACTGGTCTGTATTATATGTTTTATGCTTTTTTTTTCTTCAGAGCATTATTTTAGTTTGTACTTATGAATTAATTTTTTAATATTTGAATAGCA
This sequence comes from Tapirus indicus, assembly GCA_031878705.1. Taxonomy (NCBI): domain Eukaryota; kingdom Metazoa; phylum Chordata; class Mammalia; order Perissodactyla; family Tapiridae; genus Tapirus; species Tapirus indicus. The sequence continues at coordinate 72,218,201 of CM062919.1, read as the reverse complement.
TTAATCTTCCTCACAAATTCGTATGTTTCAAGAAAGCAGGCATGAGGTTTAGCTTTGTTTACCAGTATATTCCCAATGAATTGTGCAGAGCCTAGACTCTCACAGATATTTAGTATGTCTGTAGTTTAAATTATTCACTTAGCTGACCTCCAGGCAAAATAATACATCTCTCATCTCTCCCAACACTGCATTAAAATCTCTGCCTCTTTCTCCATGATATGCTTCTATATATATATAAGTCTTGCTAGATAAATCAGTGCTGCCTATGGCAACTAGCATTATCCTATTTTATGACTATTGTAATATAGTCACCCTTCAACTATCACTAAATGATTAGCTTTTTATTACTATTCATTTTGAGAGATGACTTGTATACCTAGAAAATGTTCTACAATATACATTTGTATAACTTTTATAAGTTGAATTCTGTTACTTACGCCAAAATCGTTTGTTTTTGAAATCTTCATATGTTTGATGACTTTTAGTTTTTCTGTATTTTAAAAATCAGGATCATTTTCCCTCACTTTCATTCCTGCAGTTCTCTTACTCAAGGGATACTCATCAGAATTATAACAGTTGACAATGAGAAGAGAAAGTGAACACGCTGTTGAGTGACAACGCATGCTTTCATAAAATAAATGTGTTTTCTGCAATATTGTTAAAAAGCAAATTTATTGGAAGGATGTCCACCTGCTTTTCTGCATTTATTTTAATCAAACGGTAACCAGTGTTTCTTTTTATAAAGTGCCACTAAGACATACGCTAAATTCACTATATGAACATGTGGCACTGTCTTTAAGATCTGTGCACCAGGTAGTCTCGTTGGGTGTAAGCTCATGGTTTTATAGATTAAATTTTAGCAGTGTTTACCAGAAATATAGACAGCTACTTTGGGTGAAAGAAATAAACTCAAAGGTAAGTACGTCAAGATTATATTTGCTTCCACCACAGAGTTCTGATAATAATTGCATATATGTTATAAACATGTTTAATGAGAGAATGAAAGAAGAATGTTGTTGTTGCTGTTGTTGTGGCAAATATTGCCCTAACACTGTCTAATATTAGGGGGGAAAATCCATGCTAAAATGTCTTCATTTGGCAACAACAAAAAAATCTCTAGCACTTTTCTGGCAGGAGAAAAACATTGTAATTCTGATAGCCCTTTCCAATAACAGAATACAACTCCAGAGAACTTAAGGTTTGATGCCTAAGCTTTCAGACCACTTTGGTGAATGGAGTAGGCATTATGTATGGCTTTTTAGCAAATACTTAAAGGTCCTGGAAACTAGGGGCTGGAGACTGGAGAATTTCTAACCACAGCTGCCTATGGGCACATGTTGAAGAAAAGATTTTAACATGTGTCAGATTAAATCTAATCTTCTTCTGTAAATACCTCATGATCTTGAAGAATTATGTAATAGCTCTGTGAAAATAATAGTAATAATAAAGCAATAGTAATATTAAAGTAACAGTTGAATCATTCAGAAATTGTTGCACATAAACAAGTCTGTTTCAAAAGTCATCCCTTCTAAATGGTAATAGGTTAGCATTTTATTTCAGGGCAATACTATCACCTTGTGGCAGCTACCTGAGGAAAAAAGGGTCAATGGGTCCATTGAGTCAAAGATGCACACTTAGCTAATTGAACATCATTTTGGTCAAAAGCAAATAAGCAATGCTCTCTAATGCTGGAACCAGAGTTGGGGCTTGGAATTCAGGGGAAGATGAGATAAACCAAAGCTAAAATGAGAGAACTTTAGATAGCCATGTCCTTCAGGATGGCCATGTTCACCAAGGAGAAGACCCTGATGGAAGTGATGAGAGAAAGCACAGTAGGGCAGATTAAACCCCTAGTTGAGGCAATAATAATAAATGGCAGTAGATAAGGCCAATGTTGTAGTTAAAAGGACTCAGATCAGATCAGTGGGGTGCGAAACACAGGATGTAGAATAGTTTAGTTAAAAATAGATGAGCTTCAGCTCTTAGACTGTGTTGTATAATCAATTTGGTTGGTCTTTATCCCCAGTTCCTGTGAGAAGCCTCCAAACCCTTGGAATTTCCCAAATGATAGAAGTGTCTTTGTTGTTCAAGATGGGTGGGTCCCTTGGATCATACCCGACTATGTTAATGAAGTGATTTGGGGCAGGCCATGAGACAGTTTCAGGATTGGGCCTGGTCATACTGGAAAGACGAACCATGTGATTAGATGGCTAGGAATTTGAGATAAGAGATATCAGCCCAACCTCCTGGGAGAAGAAGGAGAGTTAGAGATTGAGTTTAGTTACATGGTCAGTGATTCCATGGATCATGCAAATGCAATGAAATCCCATTAGCATGGACTCAAAACTCAAGTGAGCTTCCTGGTTAGTGATACACATTGATATCTGGGAAGGTGGAATGTTCTCACTCCACAGGGAGGACACAGAAGCTCCACATTTAGGACTCTCCCAGACCACACACTACAGGTCTTTTCTTTTGGTTGGTCTTAATTTATATCCTTTATAATAAAACTGTAATTGTAAATATAACACTTTCCTGAATTTTGTGAATTGTGCTATCAAATTATTAAATCTGAAGGGTAGTAGGAACCCCCAATTTGTAGCCAGTTCATCAGAAGTGTGAGTGGCTTCAGAACCTCTGAGCATGAAGCTGGTGCTTGAAGTGAGGGTAGAGTTGTGGAGGACTGTGCCCTTAACCCATGAAATCTGACCTACCTCCAGGTAGTTGGTGTAAAATATTGCACTGCAAAGTAGAATACAAGAATGTTATGAAATTCCTCCCAAAAAAGAGACAAGAAAGAAGTAGAGCCTTATATTTAAGCTTGATGCAAATTATGAAATCCAGTAATCATGAAAGAACTCTATAAGGCACTAATTTATTCTGTCCCAGGTAGAAGGAGATCTCAAATTCAGGGTAAAATAAGCAGAAAGTTTGATTTGATAATGACAATATTAATATAATTAACATCAAGCTACTGAAGTATGACTTTTCTCAATTATAGACAGAACTAGTCTGGAGTCTAGGAAAGGACTGGGCTTATAGATATTGATAATGTGACAACAGATGGGAGTGAAAACAGGATACAAGACTTGGGAGGCTGACAGGTTATGAAAAACACCAAGATTGACCCTATAAAGTGCACTACACCTCTGTTTATCCTCACTCTTATTTTTAATTTTGATACTTTGGTTAACATAATACTTACTTCAAAATTAAAAGATGTCATTATAGACATTTAAAAAACATGGGCAAACAAAAATATGTAAATAAAAACACCATTTCCTTATTACCCAAACACTATAATTAGTTACACCTTATAGTATATCTTTCTAAATAATTTTCTGTGTATATAAATTTTAGATATTTTTTCGCCAAATGAGATTATATTGTACATTATTTTCTATAAGCTGATTTTTCTCCATCTTTCATAATCTTAACTCTTCCATATCAATAAGTTCATCTTATCTAATACCCAATTATATTCAAAATTTCCTTAATCATCACAGAGATGTTCTTTACAGCTGTCCAAATGGGATATAATCAAGGATCATGAAATTCATCTGATGGTTATATCCTTGTGTCTCTTCTAGTCTGGCATTGCACACTTCTTTTATGATGTGATTTTTCAATAGATTGGGCCACTTGTTCCATAGAATATCGCAACTCCTGCATTTTTTTGGTTGTTACCACAGAAAATTGGGCTTCACTTGCCCAATATTCATAAACAAGCCAATTAAATATGGCATCAGCCTTTGGGAGAGAAATCAGCTTTATTCTGTGAGATTGATCTGCAGGGAAGACAGGGGGCATGTGTCCTCAGATTTGTCTCCCTGATTCAGGATTTGGGGCAAAATTTAAGAGGTTAGGGAGAACACGCTGGCATGTGGAAATGCTAGTGGGACTGTTCTTGATTGGTGGGCTTCATGTGTTCATGGTAAGGTTTTAAACATACATGACAGGGTTCTAAACATGTGTGACAGGGTGGGGAAGGAATTTTAAGACTGGATCTTCCTGAATGAGGGACCCCTCGCTTCTGATAAGAGTCCGACTTTCACGTTCCAGTCGTGTTCCAGTCCTTGGTTCCATGGGAAGGAGGATCTTTGGTTCCACAGTCATTTCAAGATTTCTTCTTTTGCACATGCTCTGGCTACTTGACTTTGCAGATTTTCTGAAAGGCAATTCTTAATCACTCTGTTGATAAGAGATGAGGTCAGTTGAACTGGTTCTGGAGTGCCCACGGTTACAATTGTGTCCTCATGATGCAAATTAGTTTATTTCCCTACTCTCCATATTTCTTACAAACTAATAATTCTAAAGGTTTGATGACTGAAATTAAATTTTTTATAACTAAGTCTGAGGTGCTGTTGCATATTTTATATTGTATCATATGGGGAGACACATAATTTCTGGTTGACTGATGATTGGTGATAATAAGAATGACCTTTGGATTAGGATAAGGATCATTCCATTATACAGTTGCATTTTCTTCCTTATAACTACAAGGTAATCTGTTTTGCTTTGGGAATATGAAATATCTAATTCTTCATGAAATTTACACCTAATTCTCTTAACAAAGTTGATAATCTCTGCCTCAGTTAATAATTTCATTAGGTCTCCATATTTTCGTTCTACTTTGTACCCCCTAATGCAGAAATGTCTTCTTTGTATTGATATTTTCAAGATATATGCATCTTCCACTAGCTTATAAGCACTGAAAGGCAGAGACTAAGTCTTTAGTTTTGTACCCTCTCAGTGTCTAGCACAAATTGGACACACTTAAAAAAAAGACTCTATTAAATTATGTTTGAAAGAATAACTGATTAGAGAAAATAAGAGAAGGAAGATATTGAATGTCCAAGATAGGAGCTAAACACTAGGGTTACTAACTGCTATGGGTTGAACTGTGTCCCCCCCAGATTCATATGTTGAAATGCTAACCCCCAGTACCTTAGAATGTGGCCTTATTTGGAAATAAGGTCGATGCAGATGTAATCAGTTCAGTTAAAATGAGGTCATACTGGAGTAGGGTGGGTTAGGACCGCTAATCCAATATGACTGGCATCCCTATAAAAAGGGAACTTTGGAGAGAGACAAGCACATGGGGACAGCACCATGTGAGGCCACAAGCCAAGGGACTAAGAGAAGTTGGGCGAGAGGCTTGGACTACATCCTTCCCCAGAGCCTTTAGGGGGAACCTGGTCCTGCCCACACTTTCATCTAAAACTGTTAGCCCCCAGAATGGTGAGATATTAAATTTGTTGGTTAAACTACTCTGTTTTTGGTACTTTGTTTCAGCAGCCCTACGAAACTGATGCACTAACCTATTCCTGTTCCAAATCTAAATTCACACTGACAAGACACTTCAGAGCTCTAACCCACACACCTAAAATAAATACAAATAAAAGAAATCAAATTCCAATATAAATATTTTTAAGAAAGAAAGAAAGGGGTTGGCTTTTGTTTTACATTCCATCGCTAGCTATGAGCTGCTTTGTTCCTTGCAGGATACAAAGGGCTGCCAGCCTCTTGTGTAGGATCACTCTGTAACATGTAAAACCATATTTTAAGCAAACATTCATTTGTGGCAAGTCAATATCACAAATGAAATATTGTCTGAGGAGAAAGGAAAATCAATATCTACCTTTAGGGTCATTAAATTTTGATGAGGATTTTCTGCAAACATCAATATACTACCAACAGATGTGTACTGCATGGTTTTTTTTCCTTCTATTTAATGAAATCTGTCTAGGAATCCACTTGAACCTACACACACAGTTTCCTACAGAATCACCAGTAGCCTCCTTGAAAATTTTTGATGTTGTTTGTTTTGTTTTAAAAAGATGTATTAACAGATAACAGCCTTGAAGGAAGGAAAGGAAGTACCAGTGCATGGAGACTGCACGCCAATGTCTGCACAGGTAGTTGTAAAATTAGAATAGAGCAGTCAGCTAAAAAGAATAGAGGAGATTAAAAATTTTCACTTGCCATATTTGAGAAAGATGCTGCTATTTTAAAAAAAGGACGAAGAGAACATGCTGTCAATTAATATCTGCAAAGAACTCAGGATGAAAATGAGAACTACATAAAGTGTCCTAAAAAAGCTGGCCTGCTCGCCTTCCCACACAGTTTGAACCAGTAGCCAGAGAAATTACCATTTTTTGACTGGGTTCAAATGATCTAAATTGCTTTTCATGAATATTTTTTAAATTTTATCAAAAAGTAAACTTTAAATAATCCATCTCCAGACAGAAGAAAAAACATTTTGCTAAATTATGTTGTATACAGTTGTTTGATTATATATTTTAAAAAAACTTTAGACTTTCAAAATATTTTTCTTATATTTTTAATGCCATAAACTGAGCTATACATTACTGTTGGCTAATTATTTTTATTCCATTCCACTCAATGTTGGATTAACATTCCTCGTAAAATAGGCTAATGACAATTTGAATGCCCTAGGCCAGTAATTCTCCAACTCTTTGTTCATGCACGCTTTCAAATATGAGCATGTCATGCAACAGCAGGGATGCATTTTTTGGAACTTGGAATGACTGAACAAATAAGTATAGCCACTATGAAAATGTGTGACATACCAGACATAGTATGTCAGCAAATACTCTTCCACTTTCTGCTAATCCACTGAGGTCATGGTAGGCCTGGACAACACTGCTTGTAGATAGTTTCCATAAAAATGTTTGTAAATCTCTCCAATGAAGTGTTGTATTTTTGATGTCTTTTATGATAGCAAAGGACTTTCACTAACTCCTAATTATTTCTGGATCTTTACTTTCTATTTTCTGGAATATTTCCTTCAAAGTACTTCAAGGCAACCTAAAATTTTTAATATCTAGCATGATACTCTCTCCCTTAATGCCATTAGGACAGGGAATGCATTTGTGGAAATGGGAGTGCACTGAACTCAGATGAGGGCAGAGATGATCATTACTTAAGCCCAGGACTTTAGTAGTGGAGGGAGTTAACATCTACAGATGGAGAGTGCTCAACAGTCAGAAGCATCACATTTTATTTGCTAAAAGCATCTCACAGCTTTCAGACCACAAGGAAAATGTGAGAGTACAGTGTACTCTAAAGGCTGTTTAATAGACAGAGACCAGTATAACATGTCAGTGATGCTTGGGCCCCATTAAAAGAGGTATAAATGACCAATATTTTGGGTAATACTTTTGATGGATTTAAAAGGTTCAAAACAATATTAAACAAGTCAGCAATCATTATAACGCAAATGCTATTATACCAAAACACCTTTTCATGGTTTCCATTCAAGCATCCCCATTTTCTCTTAGTTGCCCTTCAGCAAGGAACTCTTCTATTCTCTAAAGGTTAAAGCCCTTCATGTTCCAGTAGACAAAATATGGCTCTTCCACTTTCCTCCTACTCATTGTAAGTTGTGCCATGCTTTCACCACATCATAGAACCCATTCAGTAAAATGTTTCATCTAAGAAAGGTCAAAGTAAGGGCATATGCATATCCAGTTGTAGCACTAACAAATTTAACAATTTGCTTACAAGTTAATAGCATGACATTGATGGGTTAAAAATACCCAGCTAAACTGTGGCATATGGTCAGAACACACTCTTTTAAGGATGGAACAAAAAAGGACATTATATGAAAGCTGTTTGAAGGGAAAGAAAGTAGCAAGAGGAAGTGAGACTAGACAGGGTTACAAAGACATAGCTATCTACTGGATCTGTTCAGATTCCCTCCTTATATTGTTTCCTAATTTTTCTTCATGAAAAGTCACCACACAGAGAGGTTATATGGGGATATACTCTAGGAAAACCAAGAAATATTTTTATTAAGAGTTGATATACACTTGAAATTTGCTAAGAGTGATTCTTAAGCAGTCTCCCCCCCCCCAAAAAAAGAAAGAAAAGTAACTATGTGAGATAATATATGTGTTAACTTTCTTGCATTTCAAAATGTATATGTATAACAAATCATCATACTGTATATCTTTTAAAAAATCACACTGTAAAACCTAAATATATATAATTGTATTTGTCAATCATACCTTAATAAAACTGAAATGAAATAAAAGAGTTGATACATGATGGATAAAACAGTATAATACTCTTTTGTAAGTCATTGAGTTTCTAATCTATTGATTTGAAAAATCATAGATTGTTGCTATGCTTCTTCAGGAATGGGATTTGGATAGAACATCATACCGAAAGAAAAAGCTTTAGTCCTAAAGTATTTCAACAAAGAATAATCATAATCTCTTTTAATTACTATTACAAATTGATTTGAATGTTCTCTAGGTAACACTGGCATCTCAGTCAATATCTACGTTTAATAAAGTGTGACATCTTCCTAACATTACAACAAAAAGAAAAAAAAAAACAAATTATTTACCTAAATGAAAGTTCTGTAAGAGTTGACTCAGCAACCAACCTAAATTAACAGTTCCAACAGTATTGTGTCTTTGCTACTTGCAAAATGGCAAATGCACACTTCGCCGTGAGAATAGTGGAATATCAAATCCTCTCTAAAACTTTGAAATGTAGTGAAATATTGGCAAAATTTAAGAATTGGACAAGTATTTCAGTTTAGTTTTTTTTTTTTTCCAAGTTTGAATGACCAAGTTGCAGGCTTCCTTAAACACTAATACTCATGAATAAAGAATGGATGTGTTTAGCTGTTTAGATGGGGGGCTCCCACTTTCAAATGGAAGCTTTTATTAATGGTATCTGCTAGTAATAGGGAAGCTGATAAATTTGAGGCTGAGAAGAACCACTGAAAAAATTTTGCTATTTAGTTTCCTTGTACTTTCAAAAACAAATTATATAAAATAAAAGCAAACACTCAAAAAGAAGCAGCACGCAATAACTCTCTCTCTTCCATTAAAAAAAATCTCTGTTTCAGAGAAAACCAAAACAAAACAAAAATGTAAAGTACTTTAACTCTTCAAGTATGATCCAAGCAGGTGAAAAAATATGAGGATTTTTGTTTTAATCCCCTTCATCTTTTCCTATCTACTCTGGAAATAACATGAACTCATAACTCTCAAATACTTCTCTTTCATAAAAAAAAAAAAAAGAAAAAGAATCATATATGAAAGGTTGAGTAATGCTCCTATGAAAACTTTCTATTAGGAATCTTTTTGTTGTTGTTGTTGTTTTTATAAATGTTATTTTATCCCCTCCCTAAAAAAACAAAAAATCAATTCAATTGGTCCACTTTCAAATAACTAATAAGCAGTAGACCAAACATAAACAAAATACATAAATAAACCATTACATTTTGGGAAGTATTTTACACAATGCCCTAAATACTGATTACATTTTTATAGTCTTTCCTATGTAATATTGTTCTCAAATCATTTAATTTGCAATTAATTCCAAGTTGAGACATGCAAAAATATATATTTTATTAAATAAATTTCTGCATCTTACCATTGCAAAAGGGGTCTTTTGAGCTTTTCCACAAAAATGTTGCATCTCAAATGGATTCCATTTACTATTATATTCATTTTATTTTAGTTACAGAAATGTTTAGGGGCTTTACTTGCAAGGCTTTTACTTTTTTTTTGCCTTTTATAAAATGAATGGAATGTTAAAATGTGATACTTTCGCTGTGCATGTAAAAACAAACTTTTGAATGATTCTACAAACAATCTAACAAATTAAAAAGAAGAAAGATCATAGGGAAACAAAACATTCATTGAGGTGATAATTACATGGACATTTTTAACTGAATCAAAACTATTTTTCTATTTCTTTTCTGAAATAAGAGTGAAAAGATCCAAATTATTCCTCTGTCTGTAAGGTTTCAGACTTTTATGTAGCATTAAGGATAAATCATGCCTGATGCTTCATTGAAACAAAGAAAAATAATCCAGTTTAGAAAGAAGAGAATGACAGAATTTTGCCTTGTTTTCTGCAGTTGAGAAATAAGTCCTAAGAAACACACACATTTTACCATGTAATTGTATTTTCTACTTTAGTATTAGTGTCAGAAGATATTTAATTTAAATAACATTATTTTTATATCCTCCTAATAACTTAGAAGGCAGATGTACTTTCAAAAATGAAAACAATAAATAATAAATAACTATGCTTCCAGTAACATTTTGGGCTCCTGTGTGATTTGTTCATAGTGTTAATGGTGTGTCTAGGCAAACATCTGAAACAATATATGTTACTAATTAAAAGACTGTATATCCTGTGGTGTGAACTGTGTGATCTAATTAAATTCTGGCTGCCCTCCATTAGGGAGAAGGAAAGTATGTGATGTGTGAAAATGTGCAAATTAAACTAGATTACTAAGTCCTTGAACCAATATTGGGTTGTTAAGGTAAGATGTTTTGATGATCTGGAGTATGTGAAATGATGAATCAAGGGAACAGCTCACAGAATGTAGACATGAGTATTATGCCAGATCTTGTAAATTACCCTGGCAAAGTTAAAGTTAGCCAATGTATCAAAAAAAAAAAAAAATTTCACTAGAAAGGAAAATTTAAGGCAATGCCTTGCATTCCTATTTAACAAAATGTTAATTCAACTGAACCTTGCTTTTTTTTTAATATAAGTAAACATAATAGTAAAATTACAGATTTTTTTTGTAGTTATTTTATCTTTTAAGCTAGTTGTTTTTTATCAACTAGTCTGAAATCTCAAGTCAAAAAAAAAAAGGAAAAGAAACATATTCTTTCAGGGAAATATCTCATTTTAGAAAATTCTTCCATATTAATTGAAACTATAAGAGAATACATTCTTGTTCTATTCTCACACAATTTGTGTTTAAATATTTTCATTGTATTTCACTTTTTCTTAACTGATATATTGGACAAATGTTAGAAAAAACAATTGAAGATAATTACAACATAATACGCTACCGCTGACTTGCCTAGTGCCAAAAGAAATTCTTATTTCACTGGCTTTGCTATAAAGATCTAGCTTTCAATGAAATTTTGAATTTTATTTTAATTCACAATTTCCAGATAGTAACTATGATGGTTAATTTTTTATGTCAACTTGACTGTGCCATGGGTTGCTCACATGTTTGGTTAAACATTATTCTGGGTGTGTCTGTGAGGATGTTTCCAGATGTGATTAACATTTGAATCAGTAAACTGAGTAAAGCAGATTGGACCCCCCCACCCCCCCACCCCCCCACCGCCCCACCCCCCACCACCACCGTGTGAGTGGGCCTAATCCAATCTGCTGGAGGCCTGAGTAGGACAAAAGGGAGAATTCCTTCTCTGTCTGACTGTCTTCAGACTTGGACTTTGACTAGAACTATACCATCAGTTCTCCCAGGTCTCCACCTTGCCAACTGCATGTCATGGGACTGAGCCTCCATAACCACATGAGCCAATTCCTTAGGATAAATTTCCATAGATACATATAGATATAGATAGATATGATAATATATATAATAGATATAAGAAAAAGATAGATACAACATATATACATATAGATACACACACACACACACACACACACACATACATATATGTTTTTTTCTGGAGAACCCAGACTAACATAGCTATCATCAGTAAAACAGTTTATTTTTTAAAACATTAAGCAATTTGGAACACACAATGTAATTGGCAAGATCATTAGCAAAATTTTGCTTCTGTAAAATAGCAAAAGATGGTTTAATATAAAATGGAGCTGACTAAGGAATAGTGCTGATACCAGCTCAAAACAAGGTTGACATAAGGGAAGCCATATTGTAACTTTGAATGACCTCTGATTAACTAGCCCAGACATGCTCTGCAGATTTTATGGCCCTTCCCAGCTGCTATAAGTTGATAACTTTGTTCTTTTGAGTTCCTTAGGAATGTGATGACCCCCAGGCAGAGAGTCTATGCTGATAGCCATCATCAAGGACAACTGAAAGATCAGGGTGTAGGGCATTGCTCCAGTCTCTGATGCATGTCCAGTAAAACCAAAGACTATCAGGAACTAAGACCAGATGTCTGCCCCCACCTGGAGGTCAGATGGATGGCCCCACCCAGAGACCAGATACCTCCCCCACCTGGAGACCAGCCCCCTATATAACTGGCCTATAATCTTTGTTCTGTAAAATGGTTCTTTTGGACATGAGTTGTCCATCTTCCTTCTTGCTGACAAGCTGTAATAAAAAGTCTTTTCTCTCCTACCACCTTGCCTCCTGACTATTGGCATGTCTTGCGGCGGGCAGACGAATCTGCTTTCTGGGTAGTAACAGTGCTACCACAATATTTATGAGGGGAAATTTTTTCTTTAATGCTATTCCCAAGTGTGAGAAAAATTGATTTTTTTTTATTAATAGACTTCATTTTTTAGAAGAGTTTAAGATTTTTTCAAAAATCCAGCAGATAGTATGGAGAGTTCCTATATACCCTCCCATCTGCCCTCGCCTCCCCCCACAGATTCCCCTATTATTGACATTTTTATGGCAAGGTCCAATTGTTACAAGTAATGAGTAAATATTGATACATTGTTATTAACTAAAGTCCATAATTTATTAGGTTTCCTTGGTGTTTACCTAATACTGTTTTTCTGTTCTGGTATCCCACATTACATTTAATAGTCATGTTTCCTTGGGCTCCTTTTGCCTGTGACATGGATCTTGTTCAATATTCTTTAACATAAGATTATTACAACATCCACCATCATGCAGCCCTGGGGCAGTAGCAAAGACTAAACTTATCCATTTAAATTCATAAGAGAGCTTTTGGGTATCTATTTTGAAAGTCCCTAACAAATGAATTCTAAATGTATCATGCATTCAGGTGACTGGGCATCATTCTTAACATGAACTATATTACTGGAATCGTCATATGTCCTCTCACACCTCCTGGTATAACTGTGAGTGCTTGCTTTAAACTTTTCATATCGATAAATTGTGAGACTAGAACACAATCTATGGTTATTTATTTAAGTGACAATTATTGAGTAATTACTATGTGCTAGACACTCCTGTGGCACTGAATATATGATGATGAATAAACCAGAAAATATCCTTGCTTTCTTTGAGTTATACCCCAGTTAGGACAATAAACAAGGAATTAAATAATTTGATAACATAATTTCAGATATTGATACTTGTTGTGAAAAATATAAAGTATATACATTGAGTTGATACTCAAATGACAAAAATTATCTGGGGAAAAGAACCCTGGGCAGACAGAAGAGCAAATGCAAACTTGTAAGACATAAGCAAGTTTAGAAATAAGGACAGTGTGACAGGAAAATGGTGGCAGAGAGAAGAGCAAGTATTTGGAAGTCAGAAAAGTAACAAAGGACAGACCAGAATAATAGAGCCCTTTAAACCATGGTAGGAAGCTTGGATTTATATTACAATAAATAAGTCATTGGAGAATTTCAAATAGAGTTTATGTAGAAGGCTTCTCTGCTCTGATTTATGTTTTTAAAATATTATCCCCGTGTCCTATAGTGATTAAATTTGGAGGGAGAAGGTGGAAAACAGACGATCAGCTAGGAAGTGACTGTAGAAATAAGAAATGATGTTGACTTGGATTAAGGTGGTTGTAGTAGAAATAACATAAACGGAAGGACTTAGAATGTCTTTTGAAGGTAGAGCTAACAGGATTCGCTGCTTATATGAATGCTAGGGTAAGAGAAAAAGATGAATCAAAAAGGTCGCCTAGACATTTTGGAGTAAAAATTTGTTGCTATTTACTGAGGCAAAACATGGGGGGGGAATATGTTCAAAGGTGAATATTGAATGTTTCATTTTGACCCCCATACATTTTAGTGATTACTTCTAGATCCAAATGAAGATATCAGTTTGGCAGTTAAATATATGCCCAGAGTTTGGGAAGAGGTCAGAACTGGTGATTCATATTAGGGTGTTACAGGGACATTGCTGTCCTTTGTGGGAACCCTGTTTTTAAGCAATACATTTCATGACACCATGTATGAAAGGAAAGAAAGGAAGAAAAGAGGGAGGGAAGGGGGGAGGAAGGAAGGAAAGGAAGGAAGGAAGGAAAGGGAAGGAAGGAAGGAAGGAAGGAAGGAAGGAAGGAAGGAAGGAAGGAAGGAAGGAAGGAAGGAAGGAAGGGAGGGAGGGAGGGAGGGAGGGAGGGAGGGAGGAAAGAAGGAAGGAAGGAAGGAAGGAAGGAAGGAAGGAAGGAAGGAAGGAAGGAAGGAAGGAAGGAAGGAAGGAAAAAAATTTGAGTCCAGCTCCGAGAAACAAGCAAAAGAAAAAAATCATGGGGAGGAAAGTGGTCCACTTTTGCCTCATTGATTTCCACTGCTCACAAAGCCCTGCTTGCGTCATCATTACTGGTCACTTCATTTACTTCCTATTCCTTTGTTGTTGTTGTGGGTGTGCTACAATCTTTGAACCCATCCTCAGCTATCAGTGAATGTGACACTTCTCTGAATGTACTGTACCAACCTGGAAGAGTGAGGACAACGGCCAATAATGGCCATAGGCTTGCACAGAGAAAAACACACTTCAGTTCTTATCCATGAGAGCACAAGTCCTTACTTAATAGGGCCTCCTATTTTGTAAAAATGCTTTTTAATATATAAGTATAGATAAATAATTCTATGTACACCCACCTATTTTATAAGAGAAAATAGAACTTTTTTCCTTTTATAAACTCAATATCAAAATACTTATTAGGTGAACACATTTTTACCCAGCTGGAATGTATAACAGTCATGTTATAGTAGATAAATCATGTATTAATTTCTTTTTTTAATATTTTAATTTTAAAAAAGAAACTGTGCCATAATTATGAATTCAAAAAGAAAGATATATATTATTTCAGTAGACAATGTGGTAATAAAAACACATATAGTACCTATACTAGAGGATCTACAAAGAACCTATGCATCTGTAAGATAATTAGATACTTATGACCTTTTTCCATATTCTGCATAACCTTCATTATCACTTCATTATCAAGTAATAGAATATTTATTAATATCCATCTATAAATTGTGTACTTTATTTATAGATTACAAATGCCGAGATCATATTACACCACCTTGCCCTACTATTGCTGAGAATATGTTATGAAAATATTTGCTCTCAGCTAAGACTAATCTTCCTTTTCTCTTATGGTGAAGAGAGTGGCAACTGTTTACTTTTTAAAACCCGTCTTAAAATCAAACCCTTAAAAAAATTACCTAGACAAGCAAAGATAAAAGTAAAATTCTGGAATATAACCTAAATACTGGCTGAGGCATGGTGTGAGTCAAAAAGCCTTAATGCTAACCTAGCTTACCAAATCTAATATGTATCACTCATGATCTACAACTTTGAAAACTCTCTTTGGTGATGAACATTTCTTATAATAATAACCTTTACTGCTTAACACATAACTTTTCTTTCTCTTCTTTTTCAGATGTCATTAGGACTTAGTGCTTGAAATCTTTCAGAAATACCTTGAAAATAGCACCAATTTCAGTGATAAATAAAGTCAAATGTTTTAAAAAATAGTACTCTAAATATGGGCTGGTGGAAATCATTATTATAAAAATATTTGAGTACTTTATTTTTTGTGTTTGAATAATAAATTATAGTCTAAGCAACACTATTAAATTAGTATCTACCTGGGGCACAGATGTCTCAGTCTCTGAAAACAATTAATGCTTCTATATATTATTTCCCTAACAGAACTAATGGTGGCTTCATTTTCACTGCCATGAACATACATTACTTTATATCTTTGGCACTAAAAAATGGTGCCTTCAAGTCTTATTCAGAGTTGTAATTTATCTAAAATAATGAGTAGACACCAAAATGAGAAATTTTAATACACCATTTTTATAAAATTTCCATTATCAGAAAGCTGTTCACATGGTAGAGAGAAAAATAAAATTGAAGTAGTTACAGTACAGATATGTGATCATATATTGTTTATCATAATTTTATAATAGGCCCCATTGATATCACTGAAATTGGTTAACTGAAAGACTATTAATTCTCACTTTCAAAAGGACTATTGACTTCCTGAGTCTTCAGTTTTATTCCAATGTCAAGACAACAAATGGCCCACTACTTCAAGAGAAGGTGAAATCAAGATTAAGGAAAAGCATTAGTTGGTACCAAGCTCCTAAATTGGCAATGACTTGTTTCATCTCCTTTGTGTTTTTCTTTTACTTCTATCTATCATTGTCTCTTCAACTGGAAATTAGGTACCACAATAGCAAGTGGTTCATTTAAAGGAAGTATCATTTAATGTAGCATGATTTTATTTATTTATTTATTTTGTGTGTGTGTGAGGAAGACCAGCCCTGAGCTAACATCCGTTGCTAATCCTCCTCTTTTTGCTGAGGAAGACTGGCCCTGGGCTAACATCCGTGCCCATCTTCCTCCACTTTATGTGGGACGCCGCCACGGCGTGGCTGACAGGCAGTGCGTCGGCGGGCGCCCGGGATCCGAACTGGCGAACCCGGGCTGCCAAGCGCGGACGAAACCGCTGCGCCACCGGCTGGCCCTAATGTAGCATGATTTTAGAGTCAGTTTTAACTCAGTGTTGGAGGAGGTCATTGAGAAGATGTGACTGCTGGTTGAACTGCAAGCTGGACCCAGGCAACTGGAGACTTCCACCCCCTCCCCTGTCCTTGGAATGTGCATTCCACTTGCCTTCCCCATTCCCAGTAGCTGCCCCAAGGATACAGGCTTGAGATAGTAATGTGGTGTTGAGACTATCTGGGTGGTATATGTGACTAAGCCCAGTTAAGGCCTCTATATAAACCCTTAAGATTTGGCAGATAGGTGTGGAGATCTACTTGCCTTGTGGCTACCCAAGACAAGCCTTGTAAATAAGCTCCCTTGCTTATTAAAACTGCCACCTGCCAATTGGGAGTGGTCTGCCTCATTCTTCTGTCTTTCCCTGCCCTTTACATATGGGGCCAGTTTCAGACTACATCCAGGAAGCTCCCAAGGAAGTTGCAAACCAACACATAATAACACTGTTCTTTAACATTATGAGGACTCATGTCTACAAATTTTTTAATTTTTAGGGAGAAAAGTCTGTGGAGCATCAGAACTGGCCACTCCAAAATGTGTCTCCTTGGCATGAGTATTATTTGGGGCTAATAAGGATTATTACTTTTAAAAACTGCAGACATGGGAGAATGTAGAATTTACTGAAAAGTAGAATTTACCCTTTGTAAGAGATATTTACATTTGTAAGGGAAATCTCCATTTGTAAAAGTGCCTCCCCCTCTGTACTAGGAAGAAGGGGGGATGACATTATCTCTAGAAACTCTTACCAATGCAGAAGGCAAGGACTTAAATCTGCATAATAACCTCACTCTTGTTCACCGTGCTTTTCTGGTAATCTCCCATAAGTGACACCCCACACCTCCAATATCCTCCTTTGTCTTTAGCTGAATATGATATTTAAGATGAGAACCTCCACCATTTTGGTGAGTTACTCAGTTTTTTCTGGGTCTCTCCCATGTATACATGTTATAAAGCTTTGTTTGATTTCTCCTGTTATTCTGTCTCATGTCATTTTAATTCACAGTCCAGCCAGAAGGACCCAGAGTGGGTAGAGGATGTGTCTTCCTCCCCTATAAGTCCATGCTAAAATGTTTTATTGTTATTTTTATAGGAAATTATGATTTTCTGATTTGGCAAAAGCATGTACCAAAGAGAAGAAAATCAAAATTGAAAAAAAATATATGCACAGAGCATGAAAATATCCTTATAGTACTGTTTTCTTACTTATATAGTATGGCTAGTGACAACTAGCAGACTCTGGAGTCAAACTAGTTACTATGAAATCTCAGCTCTGTCACATGCCTCCATTTCCTTGTCTGTAAAAAGATGCTAATACTGATAGCTATTGTGGGGAATCAGAATTGGCCACCTCAAAATATGTCTCCTTGCCTTGATTATTTGCAATAACAAAAGACTCTGAAAGAAACTTTGACCTCCCCCAAAGTAACTGCCTAAAAGAAATTTAAGAAAGAAAGCCTGTCCCGAGGACAGGCCATCACCATAGATAAGTCTGGGTATGGATAGACTGGGAGGGTACTTGCTAAGCCCATTCTTATCAAAGTTCTGTTTGCCAAACATTTGCTTTTCCATTTTCATGTGAATTGCCTTCCTGCCCTTGAAGTCCCAAACCACTACCCCCAACATCCTCCTTTGTCTTTTGCTGAAGATGGTATTTAAGATGAGAGCCTCTGCCATTTTGTTGAGTTACTCAGTTTTCCTGAGTCTCTCCCATGTATACATGCTATAAATCTTTGTTTGATTTTCTCCTGTTATTATGTCTCATCTAAATTTAATTTATACCCCAACCAGAAGGACCCAGAGGGTAGAGGATTTGTCTTCGTCCCCTATACTATCTTGCAGGTGGGTATTAAACTAGTATAAGTATGAATATAAACAGAAATATGCATTCTCTTTTATAAGCTTTATTGTGAAAAAAACTTACAATTTGTGAAAGAGAAAAGAGTCATTTCTATCATTCTTCCAATACCTCTATTGTTTCCTTTTAAAGGATCCCCAAGACATATGAGCTGACCCTCCATTTGACTGCAATCTCAGGCCATTTATGTTTCCATTTTGTAGCTGAACATGCAGGACAACGATTACTAATTTATTTATCTCCCATCCCCACTGGGCCAAGTGATTTATCAGGTGTAGTGACAAATATCTCATAACTGAACAATTGAGATAATGCCACTAAATCTGATCAATACAAATTCTACTTGCTGAAAAAATTAGTAATACAATAGGAAGGAAATAGCTACTTTTGTATCCCTATCAGATAAGGATTTTCAAAAATTTAGTTATTGTTAATTTTTCATTCTTTTACCTACTCATTAGCCTTTTGACTAGACTGATTTGTTTCTAATCAACCAAGGAAAGGAAACGTAGAAAAATCCTAAGAATTAATTACAAAAATGTCTTTGATTGGATGAATATTGTCTTCCAAATCTAAACCTAAGAATCACTATGCCATGTGGACAGAGAAGATGTAGGGGGCAAGAAAAGGTGGTAAGTAAAAGGTCAGGAATGTGAAGAAAGAGAGATGGACAGAAATGTGGAATGAAAATGAAAAGTGGAATCACTTATCTCTAGAGTGGTAAATATAAGGAAGAAGTTAGACTTTGACTCCCAGTTTTCTATACCTGATTTCTTCCTTCTGTATGCTCATTCCTCATTCCTACTCCTATCCCTCCTCTTCCAAAATCTACGTGGAATCTATTCTTCAGAATCTGTCACCTTTCCATCTTTGAAGATTGGTGAGAATTTGTGTAACTGCAAACCTGATTTCAAACAAAGGTTTTGAGGAACTACTTCAGTATCTCATTTTTAAAAGCCACATTGTCATGCAAATACTTTGAGGGTGTGTTGTACTTATAAATCAATATGTCTTCACTTAGTTACTATAAAGCCACTAGGTTAGTTTTTGTTTTAATTTGGATTTTTTTTTCTATAAAATATCCTAATATGAAACAGATTCAAACAGCTTTCAAATCAAGCTATTTATATCCTATTACTGTGGTGTATGTAAAAACAAAGTCTGACTGATCCTCACTCTGATATGTAACACAAGAGAACAGATGGGATAACTGTGACGCTCTATTACCTACGAGCCACTCTTCCCTAAAATAATGCAAAAAACCAACATCAATGAGAAAAAATAAACCTAGAGATTTCTCATTGTATGCAATAGTTATGAATATAAATATTTTAGAAGTATTAGAAAACTGTGTTTTCTAAAATAACTGTTGACCTTCATAGACTAACTGGTATTCTAATATTTCACTTCCCAGATTTCAGTAATTAAGTACCAGCATTTCTTTCCTTCAGAAGCAAACATCATATAATCTTTTAGATCACAGAATAACTTTTTCTCTCTCTAATACGTTTTAGTGCTCAAAATATTTATAGTATTTTTGGAGTTTATTTAATAATAGTTAATACTTCATATTTTACTTTAAAAAAATATTTCTTTAAAAGTTAATTTTCTCTATATTTTATCTATCTAACTTTCTGATACAGGAAATTTAAAAGTGCTATTTCAACCTTGTAATAAGGAACATCCACTGTATCTAACTGAGTCTTCTCATTCTGCTGGTTTCTAAATGCTAAGCAATACAGAAAATATACTTAACCAAAGGGGTAATATATTTCACTAGGCAGCTTAAATTACATTTTCCCTCTGTAATTACAGTGAGACAACATTGTTAGTTTGTTGTTTCTTTTTAAAGATTGGCCCTGAGCTAACATCTGTTGAAAATCTTCCTCTTTTTTTTTTCCTTTCTTCTCCCCAAAGCCCCAGTACATAGTTGTATATCCTAGTTGTATGATGTTCTGGTTCTTCTATGTGGGACGCCGCTTCAGCAGGGCTTGATGAGCAGTGTGTAGGTCCCTGCCCAAGATCTGAACCAGCAAACCCTGGGCTGCAGAAGCGGAGTGTGTGAACTTAACTGCTACACCACCGGGCCAGCCCCAACACTATTAGGTTTTTGGAAATTAAAGAGACAGCCGTATTTCACTAGTGTGTAATCACCTCCAAGGCAGGGACTGTGTTTAGTCATCTTGTTAAGAGTATCATTGTGGCCTAATATGGAACCTGGGCCATATTTATTATTATTGAGTTGGCATAGAACAATGAAAAGCATTTGTACTCCAAAGTCAGAAAAAACACAATTCGAATTCTGACTCTGCCATTGCACATTGTAGTAGGCTGAATAGTCATCCCCAAAATATATTGCTAAGTGGTAACCCCCAGTTCATTATGCGACCTTATTTGGAAATAGGGTCTTTACAGATCTAATTAAGTAAATGATCTTGAGATGGGATGACATTATCTTGGTTTTAGAGTGGGCCCTAAATCTAATGTCCTTATAAGAGACAGAAAAGAAAAAGACAGGGGCATACTAAGGGAAGGCTATGTGGAAATTGAGACAGACATTGGAGTAAAGAGTACACAAGGGGCCCGCCGGGTAGTAGTGGTTAAGTTCATGCACTCCACTTTGGAGGCCTGGGGTTTGCAGGTTCGGATCACAGGCGTGGACCAATGCACCGCTTGTCAAGCCATGCTGTGGCGGTGTCCCATATAAGTGGAGGAAGATGGGGAAGGATGTTAGCCCAGGGCCAGTCTTCCTCAGCAAAAAGAGGAGGATGAGGATTGGCAATGGATATTAGCTCAGGGCTAATCTTCCTCACAAAAAAACAAAACAAAACAGAGTCCACAAGCCAAGAAATACCAAGAATTGCCAGCAGCCACCAGAAACTAGGCGATAGGCATGGAATGATTCTCCTTTGAGCCTCCAGAAGGAACCAACCCTGCTGACATCTTGATTTCAGACTTCTGACCTCCAGAACTATGAAGAATAATTTTCTGTTGTTTTGAGCCACCACATTTGCGATAATTTGTTGTGGCAGCCCTAGGAAGCTAACACAGGAATATAGTCACTAAGAGAGTTAGATTTCTCATTTAAAAATGGGGCTAATGCCCATTTTTCAGATCTGTTAAGAAAATT
Source organism: Tapirus indicus (assembly GCA_031878705.1). NCBI lineage: Eukaryota > Metazoa > Chordata > Mammalia > Perissodactyla > Tapiridae > Tapirus > Tapirus indicus. The sequence continues at coordinate 72,196,751 of CM062919.1, read as the reverse complement.
AAATGAGGGAACTTAAATAAACCACTTAACCTGGTGTCTGAAATCCAGCAACACTCAGACACGTTGGTTTTCCACCTGACAAGCACTCAGGAGCAGTCCCTACTAGGATTTCCCAAAGGAACATATCTAAAATATGCTTGTCTTAGCACAGAGAAATATAATTTGTATGCATTTACATAAACTACAATTCATTAAAAGGCAATTTTCATGTATACTTCTTGTATTGCTGATGATTTGAAACCAGTACAATGAGAAAATTTAATTAAATGCAGTAAATATTAGTTACTAAGAAACTACACAAAACTTTTAAATCTCTTGTAATACAAGAAGGCAGAAAGCCAATTTTTATCTTCTGCCCTGAACATCTGCCTTCTTGACCCTTCCATCACAGCTACCCACACTGATGCCAACATGAAGCGTACACTGGAGGAATAAAAGACAGGGGAAAAGACTCTAAAATCTGAACTCGTGAAGGGCCAGAGGAAACTTTCATAGTTCATAATTTGAAGAATAATTATATTCTTACATTTTTAGAGATTGAAAAAAAATCATGTAATTTGAGTGTGTGTGTGTGTGCGCGCATGTGTGTGAGGAAGACCAGCCCTGAGCTAACATCCATTGCCAATCCTCCTCTTTTTGCTGAGGAAGACTGGCCCTGGGCTAACATCCGTGCCCATCTTCCTCTACTTTATATGGGACGCTGCCACGGCATGGCTGGCAAGCAGTGCATTGGTGGGCACCCAGGATCCGGGCCCACGAACCCTGGGCTGCCAAAGCGCAAACTAAACTGCTGCACCACCAGGCAGGCCCCCTAAAATCATGTAGTTTTTAAAAGGTTTTGTACTTGACAGCCTGACCCCACATTAGCTTTTATTATTTTTTTAAATATTTTGCCTATTCCTCTACATGACAGCAAAGAAATACACTCTCATTAATAGTAAATAAAAGTTTGGCCAAAAAAAAAAAAGCCTAACTACATATAACATTTTGTAACTTAATATCTTGCAGAAAAGGAAGTTTTAGAGACAGAGGCTACAGAGCTCAGACCTACTCCAAAACAAGCATTGAGTGGATTCTGACCCGCACATTTTTATAAAACAATCTCAATGTCCAATGCATATTTATTTATAAGTAATGATTTTTCCCTTTCCCATGTAAATTGAAACAAAAGCAGTGATTAACAAATAAATTAAAAATTTCAAATACTAATTGACATTTCATAGACAAAAATGATACTCTAGGCAAAGATTCTTGACTTAATACAAGGATTTACTTAAAATCTGTTGACTAGAGATTGATAATAAAAGTTTCTCGATCAAGTGGGTTCTATACATCTGTCATGTCTACCAATTTTCCAAATGCTATAAATCCCATAAAAATGGACATTAAGAAAATAAAACTTCCATTTATAGATGTTCATAACGTTGTTCTTAACGGGACTTAGGCATACAGCAAAGGTTGTGAGGAGGGGGTGGTGGTAAGGAGGCCACTAGGGAATGTTCCTGGTGGGGGTCTCCCAGGAAACTTTTCCTCAGTAAACTTTTAGTCTCCCAAAATTATACCTTTAGTCTTTCAGATCTGAAATAGATCAAGAATGAATTGATTTTTTTATGGATAGACTCATCTGAACAAGATTCATGTGAAAGTTGTGTAAAATTCAACATCAATTTATTGATTTCCAATTTGAATTGTTACTGCTAAGGGAACCAGATGCTTAAGGCCTTCAGACCCTAGGTATGAGTTCTCTCTGTGGATGTCACACGGGAAAGCAGATCACAGATCTTAAAGAAGAGGAACACGGAATAATAGAGACAAGAAAATGCTCAAGCATTGAGTGTTAACTACTGTGCCCATTTCCACAATAAATTATACCTACCACAAGGGTCAACAATTCAAATGTTTCCCAGATTGTGCATGGAGGGGTACTTGAATGCTTGATCTCTTGACTTTTCTTTTTTTGGTCTGTTTTAATGTCTACCAAACCCTCTGCTTATGATTGATGATGTCTACTTTCCTTAGATATTATAATACATTGAGGTTTAATACAGCCACATATTAAGGGTCTGCCAGTCATGTCAGATTTTTCCAATTTAAGGTTATTTGCATATATAGACCCAGATCTAATATGTATTAATTTTAGTTCTCAGAGGCCAATCATAGTTTCAAATGTTTATGTCTCTTGGAGGATGTTTCATTGTGTATTTATATAAGACTTTATTTTCGTTTTTAAGGGCTGGGCAATGTACCAGATCATCTGAACAATAAATGAGTCACATGTCTCCAAGTGAACAGGCTAAGAGATACATTTGACACATTAACTATTTTAGGCCAACATGGAGCCATTTGAGTGCAAATGTAGTGTTTATATGATAGGATTCTTAGTGGTATGAAGAATACCAAACACTCACCCAGAGATTATATGTGTGGCAACAAATCAACTCATTTTATTTAACTGATATTTTAAATTAGCAAAAACTGTGATATTTACTAATAACATTGTGATTACTTCAGTAATAATGAGACTTTTTTTCCTTCCTGAGGGTCCAAGTAATATATTTAGCACTCAAAGGAAGACTAAAATGGAGATTTCCTGACCTGTGGTAAAGAAGTTGAATTCCCTGGTCTATCTGTTCTTTAAGAAACAAAAATCATTTTTGATCTATATTCATATCCAATCATCTCTAATTCTTTGACATAAAGATTAGATCATAAGTAATACTTGCCTCATTTCACAAATTGAGAAATGGACTTAAGATAGTTTACTTTACAGCTTATCTGAGTGACCTAACACTGGTTATTTGAACATAATCTTGTACAAATAAAAAAGCAAAGCCCTAAATTTTAATAAAAAATCAGCATCTTTTGCCAAAAATAATACAAAATTCATTTAAAAGAAAAAACAAAACATAGCGATACTTATTGTTGTGACTTTAGTTTGACCTATAGCAGAGGAACTGTCCCCTTCCAACACTGCAAGGAAATGCTTCAATTGCACAAGTACCAGCCTTTCGTCCCTATGAGCTATGCACGGCTGCTAAAGAAGCAGTGTTCTGGCCCTGTCTTGCCTCTCCACAGGCTGCTCCATCATCCTGGCTTGTAATAGTTCACTTTCTTCGACTGATTAACTTCTATTCATCCTTCAAGAGTTATGGGGCATCGTCTCCCATTTTGACAGAAAGAGAAAAAATTCCCACAAAATTTAGGGGAAAAAAGACATGATTTTTTTTTTTTTTTTTTTTTTTTTTGTGGGGAAGACCAGCCCTGAGCTAACATCCGTTGCCAATCCTCCCCTTTTTGCTGAGGAAGACTGGCCCTGGGCTAACATCCGTGCCCATCTTCCTCTACTTTATATGGGACGCCGTCACAGCGTGGCTGACAGGCAGTGCGTCTGCGGGCGCCCGGGATCTGAACCGGCGAACCCCAGGCTGCCAAGCGCGGACTAAACCGCTGCGCCACTGGGCGGCCCTCATGATGTCTTGATAGAAATATTAAAGAAAAGAATCTTGGAAGAAGAGAGGAAAAATGGGTTAGAACTCTGACTGTATCACTCAGCCTTGGACTTTGGATAAATCATTCAATGTCAAGGATTTATTTGTGCATGGCTGGATTGGAATAGATAATCTCTAGGACCACTTATAAATCCATATTGTTAGCCTATGGCAATTTCTTAAATTCTCTCTCTACTTGGAAACTTTTAACCTATTTGTACCATCAATAAAAGTTATAACAGATTAAATTAAATTCACCTTCAAAATCCATGATATAAATGGGCCCCAGCTACTCAATCTAAATTATATTTACTAACATAATTCTTTAATATGTTGCCTTAATCTAGACTTTCATTTACATGTCATTAGTGATCTTATCACTTACCTGTAAACTTTAATAAAGGCAGGACCCAGCACCTTGTGAGTGCTTACAGATATTTATTAATATGCAGAAGGTAAAAGAATTATAAAATAACATAAAAGAACAAGTATAGGAAAAATTTGACTACTTTAATAATAAGATGCTAGTTTAATGATCAAAAACTTCCAAAGTTCCAAGAAAGTATTCTGATTACTCCTAATTCTTAGAGACAGTAATTTAATTCACTTACTTAGCTCACTAATTATTTAAAAGGAAAATATAAAAGTGAGATCATCTCTCTTTTATTCTATATTACTGTATTAGCCCATAGTATTTCTTGTCTACTGAATTTAGTACTTCAATTTCAATCTTTAAATGTTGTCATTCTGATTTAGAATAATTTCAGAATAGGCAAAAGTCCCTTGATTAATGAAAAATTTTAGTTGATGCATATCACAATGTAAAATTAGTATTTAGGTTAAAATAGTTCAAATATTTTAATACAATAGGAATATGCTAATTTTGTTAAGAGGGGACTGAAACAACATGACAATACATATTATAGTCATTAAAGTATAGAAATATGGAATAGTAAACAAATTACTGGGTCATTCAGATTTTAATACTATTGGTTCCTGCCTCTGCTCTGGACCGTATTGTGTGAAGAGTTTCTGTTTCACCGTTAACTTTTAATTCCCATTATAAAACTGTATTGACATATAAATGCATACATATACACACACAAAAAGAAATACTTGCAAAATAACTATTATAGGAGGAATAAAGTACAAAAATATTGTGAATATGATTGCTATAGACTAAATGTTTGTATTCCCTCAAAATTCATATGTTGAAACCTAATTCTTTTTTTTTTTTTTTTTTTGGTGAGGAAGATTAGCCCTGAGCTGAGGGCTAATCTGTTGCAAATCTTCCTCCTTTTGCTGAAGAAGATTGGCCCCAGGCTAACATCTGTGCCCATCTTCCTCTACTTTATATGTGGGATGCCGCCACAGCATGGCTTGATAAGCGGTGCGTAGGTCCATGCCCAGGATCCACCCCAGGCTGCTGAAGCAGAGCACGCGAACTTAACCACTATACCACTGGGCCAGTCCCCAAACCTAATTCTTAATGAGACAGTGTTTGGAAGCAAGGCCTTTGGGAGATGATTAGTTCTGAAAGGTAGAGCCCTCATGAATGGGATTAGTGCCCTTATAAAAGAGACTCCAGAGAGATCCTTCACCCCTGCTGCCATGTGAGGACACAGTGAGAAGCCAGGCATTCATGAACCAGGAAGTGGGCTGTCACCAGGCACTGAGTCTGCTGGCTCCTTTATCTCAGACTTCCCAGCCTCCAGAACAGTGAGAAATAAATGTGTGGTTTTAGCCACTCAGTCTATGATATTCTTGTTATAGCAACTGGAACAGATGAAGATAATGATCATTTTGGCAATACTTTGGTAGTAAATATAATTTAATCTAACTTTTCACAAATTAACTATTACATATCATAAATTATAGGTAAATATTTTTCTATATATGATTTTTTAAGGCAAAGTTTAATTTTAGTTTTATTCATTTCATTTCCAGTGCTCATTATTTCTTCCCCTAACATTTCTTGTAACACAGGTCTGCTGGAAATGATTTTTCTTAGTATTTGTGTTTCTGAAAAAATCTTTATTTCACTTTCATTTTTGGAAGATATATTCACTGACTATAAAATTCTGTGCTGCCAGTTTGTTTTTCCATTTCAAAACTTTAAAGACGTCACTTCGTTGTCTTCTAGCTTGCAGGCTTCTTGATGAGAAGTCCATGTAGCTCTCATCTTTGTTTCTCTGTATGTAATATGCCTTTTTCCCTCTGGCTACCTTAAGACTTTTTCTTTGTCTTTGATTTTCAGCAGTTGGAATATGATATGTCTGGGTGTGCTTTCTGTTGTTGTTACTCTTCTTTATCTGTTTGGTGTTAAGCTTCTTGAATCTATAATTTGGTGTTGCCATTAATTTTCGAAAATTTGTGGCCATTAGTTGTCAAATTTTTCTTCTGTTCTGTTCTCTTTTTTCCCACTGAAATTCCAACTGCAGTAATATTAAGGCAAGTAAAATAAGTTAGGCCACTTGATATTGTTCCACAGCTCTTGGATGTTTGGATTTTCTTTTTTTTCCTCCCTGCTAATCTTTTATTTTTATTTTTTTCCCTTTTGCGTTCCAGTTTGGGTAATTTATATTGATTTATCTTGAAGTTTGTTGAATCTTTCCTCGGCTGTGTGGAGTCTACAGATGAGACCGTCACCGGCATTCTTAATCTCTGTTATTGAACTTTTATTATCTAGTTGTTCTATTTGATTCATTTTTACAACTCCATCTCTCTGCTGAAACTGCACATCTGTTCTTGCATGTTGCTGAACTTTTTCATTGAAGTATTTAACATATTAATTATAGTTATTTTAATTCCCCTTTCTGATATTTCCAAAATTTACATAATATCTGAATCTGATTCTGTTGATTCTTTTGTCTCTTGGCAATGTGTTGGTTTTTTTTTTTTTTTTTTTCCTTGTGCCTCAGATTTTTTATGGAAAGCCAGACATCTTGTGTAGGACATTAGAGGCATAGGTATAGAAATTGGATGCCTGGAAATGGGCATGACGTTCCTTCTGCTAGGGCCTTACTATGGGAGTTTGGGTCAATCTAGGCCGAGTGAACTGGGTTTCTTATTGTTGATATGGTTACCCACAGGCTTCAATTTTCTCTAACTCTACTTTCTGTTTAGGGTAGGGCCCGGTTTGCGAGGATTTTTCTAAATGTGTGCTCCACCTTCAGCTTTAGTGTCTCCTTTGCACTGTGCCTCAGAGAGGGTTTCTCTCCACACTCCTGTAACATTCCTGGCCACATTCCACTATGGCTTATAGCTCAATGCTTGTTAACCTGTGATACAGAGAGGGAGGCATTCTCTGCTTCTCTGATTAAGACTGAATCTTAGGTAGGCACTGTGTCCCGGGTATCACCAATCTGGCCTTGTCAGTGCTTGGTCCTCTTCCCCAGCTGTAGTTCTGGGCCCATAATGTATTCCTGTCCCTGTCCCAGGAATAAAGGATCTTTTTCTGTCCCCTTCTCCCAGCTGCAATAGGTTTTCACCAGTGTGCTTTGCTTTTCCTCCTGTATTTCAGGCTTTTGCTCTGTGTGGATAATAGAAGAGAAGCATCTGGGTGGAGTTTTCCTAGAGTATCTGTACCTTTCCTAGAGTATCTGCAGTTCCCTTCTTTAGATCTTTAGCTCAAGAGACACTTTCTCAGGAATTTTGGTAATATATTTATCTGAGCATCCAGTGAGGTGTGAAGAGAAACCCTGTAAGTGGGTGCAGATTCTCATTACATTTATATTCTCTTTATAGCCCACATTCAACCCTTACCAATTTGTTGATCAGAATTCAATAGAATTCTTACTGTTATCTGACTGTGTCTGTTACATCTGATCTCTCCTTGCAAGGTACCTGTCTTTACTTCTATCTCAGGTTAATTGGTTGCCCTGTGACTTTAGCTCTCTGATGGTTCAAGAAAAGTTGTGAATTTACATTTTCTCCAGATTTTTTGTTGTTACTGTAAGGGTCAAAACAACGCTCTTTCCAGCTTTCTACATCCCAAGCTGAAACCAGAATTTCTACCTATGTTTTAACATATATTCATTACCTAAATAAATTCAACAGCCTAGAATGATAACCACAGATGCACAGAGGTGCATCAACGGAAATGCCTTTTATTTTTTTGTAACTGAGCATGGCTTTTACTTTTTAGTAGCTCAAAATTGTAAGCTCAATGTAAAACCATTACTTTGGTCTCAAAAGTAAGGCAATATTTAGAATTTTCCTTCCATAGGATTATAACAGATTACATTTTTCTTTTGTATCTTTTCTGCTTTCTAGCAATCTATTGTATTAGCTTGTCCTCTACTAGTGGTATATTGATGATTTCATCATGCCATTTAAAGCTTTTCCTTGCTATTCTCTGACTGAAACCTCTCTTCTGCAGAATGGAATTTCCTCAATCCCAGCTACATATGTGCATTTACCTGTGAACTTACAGACACAATGCACTTATCTTTGTTCCCTAAGAACGCAGAGCCAGATAAGCATTGCTTTACTCATGTAAGGTTTGAAGCAACCCCACCAGACATGTCTTCTGAAGGTGTTATTTCAAAGATAGTGATAGGAAGGTCCTGTGACTCGTCACTACTGAGGAAGCCTGTTCCTTTCTTGCTTCTAAGCATAGCAAAGAATGATGAAAACAAGTAAAATCAAAGTTACAGCTAAAATAGGATGATAAATAACGCCAAGATATCTTGTGGGATAATAGAGACAGAAAAGAACGGGAAATGACAACAAATAAACTGGCAAACCAAGAAGAAAAGGAAATCAATCAGAAGGCACAATGGAAACACTGGTTTGAAAAATCTGTTCTCACTAAGACACTGAGCATCTTAAAATCATTCCTTTTGACTCAGGTTAAAGTTATCATAAATAAATAGTTTGCTCTCCCGACTTTCTTCTTGAATTTGTTGTTTTTCATAACTTGCTGATGAAATCAATTTGGAATTTAAAAATTACTATTTAGCCCAAAAAGAAGGAAAAAAACTTGATTGAAAATTAGGGGAGGTAAGTTAAAGCAAATGAGAGGGAAACATATGTTGAAAAATTGATAGTATAAAATTTTTTTGATAAATTGATCAAAAATGATCACTATTTCACAGACGACATTTTTATTTTCAAGGATAGATTGAAGTACAATGTGCAAAATCCCATGGAAACATTTAATCTCCTAATCACATGTAGCAAAAATAATTTCCTTTTATTTTTAGGATATTTCTTCAACTATTTATTTACCAAACAATAAAAGATATGTATGTTTTTATGTTTATGTTCTCCCTTTTAAATATATAATTTCAGTTCTATTTGTGTTATAAAGGTAACTGCTATCTGATTCTGAACAGGAAGGCAGTATGATTATCATGTGTAGTCATTTTAGCTGGGTTGATATTCAACTTTCTGGAGAATGACTCAGCAAAATTAGTAACTACCTTTGAATAGACTGCTTATAAATATTTGATATTCCTTTCTTTCATAAATTGGGAAATAATGAAGCCACGTTATGAAATAGGAAAGGAAAGCACCTACACTTAATTATTTTAACCAAATCATTTTTGAACTGTTGCATGCATTTTGAAATTTGATGTTCACAATTTTTCTACAGGAAATATAGTTATGGGTCATTAAATTTTAGAATTAGTTTATTAAATTTTAGAATATTCTTTTGAAAAAGACAGTAAGACACGTCTGTTAGAAATACATGGTTCTATAACTTGGAATTCGTAAAGTAATTACTATAGTGGCAAAATGGAAAACAATAATCATTGTGAAATCAGTTCTTCTATTTTGAATTGTTGGGATAGCACTTCATGGGTCAAATGTTTGCAAAATTTTATTCAAATATTATACATCTCAATTCATACAAATTTATTCATACCACTGTATGATAGAACTTCACTCACTGAAATTGATTATAATTTTTAAAACATAAACCAGTAGAAAAATTAAAAGTCAATATCATTTGCATAGATGATGTATCCTTTTAGCATGTAAATAAAAATGTACTATTAGCATTCAAATACCTTTTCAAGACTCCCCCGTCCCCAAGCATTTTTCTGAAAGTGAAAATTATTAACCAAGACTACATTGTCTCCAATTTAACTTTGATCAGCTATTAGTAACAAATAAAGAGATATTTGAATGGGCCTGTTAATTAAAAGCCACATAGAGTTTCCTGAGATGGACATGTGAATCTTCTCATTGTAGATTCATAGCCTTTCTAATTACCTCCTCATCTAAGCGATCCCTCTTTGTTGCTAGATTCTGTTTCAGGCTGTCACCAAAGAAAACTGTTAAACTGGATATATTTTTGAAATAAAGCAACAGCCATAAAACAAGTCTTTAATACTGAATACAAAAATAAAAAAGAATAAAACTTCGGTTAATTGTAACTGCAAGAAAATATTAGTCATCGCTTCTGACATAATCAAAAATATAAAATACTAGCATCAGGAATCAACCGTAAGATATCTAGATAGTTATTAATTTTAGAGAATAGGGTAGGAATGAAGCAATTAATATCAATATTCCGACGTTCATGTGTAGAATAAAACATTCATTCTTTCAATATAATATCTTTGATAACACCACAATTACAAATCTTTAAGGAGTCTCTACTAATATGTAACTCAGAGATCCTAAGACTTGCACTTGACCAAAAGGAAATGTGATAATTAGTATTCCAAATTCATATCTTCTAAGCTTATTATTTCCAAGTCCACATGTTCAAGAGGGTAATATTCATTTTATGGTCTTATATATTGAGGCACAGGATACATTTCAATTTAAATCCTCAGCCTTAGAGAAACCATCCACCATTTTATTTTTCTAACTCTCATTTAACCAGAAACAATGATCTGAAATCTCAAATATCCAGTATTATGTTCAAATTTTGCACTTTGATTTTGTAAAAGTGAGAAATAAGTTTATTCCAAATTGAAGATTATACTTCCATATCCTTTATATTTCCACTCATGATTTCAGGACATGTATAATGAATTCACATTCCCCAAAGTTTCTAGTAAGAATATCTTCTCTGTCTCCATAACAACAGATATTCCTCCATCTTCAAAGCAATATAACTTGTATGTATAATAATGACTTTTTACTTTAAAAAAGAGGCAAATAAAAATATATTTTTTTATCTCATTGAAGTTCTTGCTATAGTTTTCAATTTTTATCAATTAATACTGCACCAATACCCACATAAAAGAAACCATATTTTCAGTATACTTTAGAAAGTTAGATGATAGAGAAATAGATAAAAAGAAATAAGAGCAAGGGATAATTTGAGACCTGTTGATGATTATTTAACTTTACGGGATCATTTAATTAATCTAAATCTCATCTCCTATTCACATTAGCAGTTCTCTCCGTCTCAACTTTATTCATAAGAATCCAAACTTTCAAAGTTCTTTCATGAAAAAGGAGATAGTAAAGTACATATTTTTGTTTGCTGTTTGGGCAGTTTTATAATGGTGCAAAGTATTGTATGTTTTTTTTTAATCGATTCAGAGATCCTTCTCAGTGAATGTCATCAAATCATATGTTTGTTCTGCCAATAGTGAAAAAAAGCATTATGCAAACAGGACTGTACCTTTCAATCACCTTTACCATCATATTAAGATGAATCTATTTGGTATTTTTTGCTAGGCACAACAATTAGAATCATGTGCTATATTGCTGTAGCAGTCTATAATGGAGATAAACAACCACGATTTTCTGATGGATGTTGGTATGAGAAAAGAGAAAAGACATGGATGAAAATGGGCAATGAAAATAGCTCTTTCTCAAAGTCTGATGGCACTTTGCAGATTCTACACATTAAATTTACATATACATCTCTTACTGACAAAAAGTTCACGTTAAAGCAGACAACTGTCACAAAAATTTCCTGAGCTGAAATGCAAGTATCTGACTCTCTGCCGAGGTACATATATTTATAATACAGCTGAGCAAGGTAGTAAAATCCTGGATTTCTACCTAAAAATTTATAGATTATTTTCTAAATATGATGACTTACAAATAAACCAAGGTGGTTAAAAAGTCAAGTTTGCTTTAAATTCACTAAAAGGAGGATTTATTTTTCAAGGAAAGAGGTCTCATTAGCCGTGGCAAAAACACAGCTGTGTATGATATAAGAGCTCTCTGAACAAGTATGTAAAAGAAGTTAGGATTTAAGAAAGTTTACTGATTCAGTTGACAGAGAAACTACTATCATTGTTGCTACATGAAAATAAACTCAAGTAAGAGCCTCTTCTACCTTTGCCCCAGACTTTGAGCCGTTATTGAAGCCTCAATGCACTGGGCCACATTGCAATGCAGTTTTCTTAAATGGGCTGGATAATGACAAACAGATAAGGAAGAGGCAAAGGGAACCATTTGCTACAAACACATTATAGGTAATATACAACATTGGGGATTGCATATTGACCTTAGGGCATTTGGTCTCAATCAGCATGCCATGCTACAGCACAGGAACACATAGTCATGTTTACAACACAGAGCTGAATTTAAGAGACTCACATAATTGCCTGCGAGAAGGTACAGGAGCACTTCCATAAGCTGTGCCCTGTAAATAAAACACATTTTTTTTTTTTTTGGAGTAACTGATCATTAGTAACAGTAGAAAATGGTGGAGAAATGAATAAAGAAAGTGAAAAAAAATAGAAAATAAATAAAGATGGTTTAAGAAGCTGTTTTTATTAAATAAGGCTTTTGAATTATTGTTTTGGGAGGATACATATATTAAAATAATATTTGTAGGAAATTAAAAATATATGTAATACATCAAAATAAGAAAGTAAACTAAAAATTACAGCAAAAGATGCAAACATTTAAATTTGACAGAAAGGAAGTTTTGTGAAAAGTAGAACACACATGATATTTATGAAGTGGCCTCCTTAAAAAGTAGGTTCCCTTGCACCAGTTCCTTAGCTGATGCAAACATTTTCTCAGTCTTAAACTAAGCCATGTACTAGTACTTGCTCTTTTCTTTTTCTACCTCAAACACAATACAAAACAAAAAGAATGACCTCAATAAAATGACCCTAATCTGTGCATCAATAAAAGTTAATCACTGAAAAACAGCATAATCAAATAGAGAGAAAAAGTTATTAAATTAAAAAAAAATTAATTGTGTATGATAAACACCAAAGTTAGAACAACTATATTCTGAATTCTTGCTCTGTCCCTCCAGGTGACAAAATTCTGTACAAACACACACTGTAATTCAAATTGAATATTTTTATTCCTGCCACTGACCTCTGTCATGAAATTACATTATAATATACTCAAGAAGTTTTAAAATATTAGGTAAATATAGATCTCTGTGAAAATCAATAGTTCATTATCGATATAACTTATGAATGGCAAGAGTATTTGAAAAAGATTAACTAATACATTAAGTAAACATTTAATCTGTGAAGCTCTTATGCTTAGCACATGAAAAGCACTATCTCATTTAATTCTCACAACAGTTCCTGGTGTAGTTGCAAGTTTTTACTTTTATTTGTTATTATTCCCATTTTTACTGATGAGAAAACTTTTTAAGATTAAGTAACTTTAGATTTAGTTTAGAACCAGTTAGAAACTATCCAAGTTTTTAAGGCTAATTAAGTAATTAAAATGGGGGAGCCACAAAATAATCCCTGTTGCTGGCATTTAACGAATTTTCCTTCTAATGAGAATAGCAAATCCTAGTATTTTATGGCCTTGGTTCCTGTAAAGGTATATCAAAGAAGGAATTTATCTTGTAAAGTATATGCATGCTTGCCCCGAGGAATGATAAATAGGACATGCAAATCCTCTGCTTAAGTTTTTTTTTTTTTTGTCTAAGAATATGTTCTTTTCTCTAACACTACCTAGGACTCTTCCTAGGTGATCCTAGCAGATCACATATCTATGGTCTATTGGGATTTGCCTGGGGTAGGTTTAAATAAATTTTGCCCTGGATAGAGATTTGTGAGTAAATTTGATAAAAGGATTGCAATCTCCACTTAGAAGAAAGCACACTACTGCAGAAACTTTCCATAGAGGCTCAAGCTTAGACTGTTACCACCAACCCCATCAGTTCACCCCTGTGGGGGATTAGAATTGGCTCCCCCAAAATGTGTCTTTTGGCTTGATTATTTTTAATGATTAAGAGACTCTGAAAGAAACTTTGACCTTCCTTCTAACTGCCTAAAAGAATTTAAGAAAGAAGGCCTGTCCCTAAGACAGGCCATCACCATATCTAACTCTGGCTGTTGGTAGACTGGGAGGGTCCTTGATAAACCTGTTTTTATCAAAGTTCTGTCTCTTGGGTCACATTGTCTATAGACGGCCCAGCAAACACTTGTTTATCAAACACTTGCATTCCCATCTCCATGTAAATTGCCCTCCTCCCCTTTGAAGTCCCAAACCACTACCCCCGACTTCCTCCTTTGTTTTTAGCTGAAGATGGTATTTACGGTGGTGGCTTTGGCCATTTTGGTGAGTTACTCAGTTTACCTGGGTTCCTCCCATGTATACATGTTATTAAATTTGTTTGATTTTCTCCTGTTATTCTGTCACATGTCAATTTAATTCTTAGACCAGCCAGAAGGACCTAGAGGATAGAGGAATTGTCTTTCTCCCCTACCCCTCCAAGTATTGAACAATGCAAGGTGGCATATTGAATATACTGTTGTTTTCCACCTTGAGGCCAAGGACAGAAATCAGGGCAGGCAACATCTAAGCACTGTTCCAGTTTTGCATTTGAGATGCAATAAAGTTATTTCTGTGCTTTTCAGATGGCAAGGAATCCAAGTAAGATTTAGATCCAAGAGAGATCTGCCAAAATCTGGCAGATCCTAAACTAGGATATGTACACATAGGTTTGATTCTAGTGCATAATATCATTATTCACTATGCAAGGTTGATAAAAATAATCGTCCTTATTTATATCAAAGATTCATCATGATTTGTGAGAAATTTATTGGGTTTTTTTCTTTATCTTTTAGAATTTTTAATGTTACCTCAAGTCCAAGTAACAAAATACCAAACAACAGCAAAATTAAAATTTTTTCTTTAAAGCTGTATTATTGAATCTCAGAAAAAAAACTAAAAAATAACATTAATTTTCCTGTTTATTAGAAAAATATTTCCAAGTGTTACCATATGTTAGGATTCATCTTTATTAGAGACATGATTACAAATAGATGTATATTCAAATTTCTATAATAAATCAGGAACAAACTTACCATTGGAACAAAATGTAAACTATGGGAAACTAATATACTTATAATACTCTGATTGGAGAAGCTAGTCTCTTAATTTCTAAAACTTCCAATTTTTGTGATAACTGGTGGGGAGGATCACATTTAGGCAAATCCAGAGTAGCTCAATAGAATTCTTAAAGACAAGAAAAGATAAGCCAAGAAAAAACAAGTTTGTATGTAACTGGCTTCATGAAACTTATTACATGATACTTCTTTCATTCTAGTGAAAAACTTGATATTGTGTGGTGTACATACATCCTCTAGTTGTCTCCCCAGATCACAGTTCTCCCCTCAAGTTACCTATTTCTGCATCAATTCTCTTTTGATCCCATTTTGCACAGGTAATTGCTGTGTATTTGTATTTTTCATTACATTTCTCAGAGTCTTTTAATTTAGTTATATGTTTATGCTCAATGGAATTGTTTTATAAAACTAGACTTTAATTTTTAGATCAGTTTTATGTTCACGGCAAAAATTGAGTGGAAGGCACTGGTTTCCCCTGTATTCCCTGCCCCCACACAAGCATAACCTTATCCATTATCAACAACCCTTACCAGAGTGGTGCATAATTGATAAACCTACATTGGCACATCATAATCACCCAGAGTCCTTAGTTTATGTTAGGGTTCACTCTTTGGTTTGGGTTTGTATATTCTATGGGTTTGAACAAATTTATGCTGACATGTATGTACCATTATCATATCAAAATAGTCTCCCTATCCTAAAAATCTTCTCTGCTCTGTCTATTCTTCCCTCCCTCTCCCCTAATGCTTGGCAACTACTGATCTCTTTACTGTCTCACAGTTTTGCCTTTTACAGAATGTCATATAGTTAGAATCATATGGTATGTTGCTTTTTCAGATGGGTTTCTTTTACTTTGTAATATGCATTTAAGTTTCCTCCACGTCTTCTCCTGGCTTCATTGCTCATTTCTTTTTAGCACTGAATAATATTCCATTGTGTGGATGTACCACAGTTTGTTTGTCCATTCACCTACTGAAGGACATCTTGGTTGCTTCCAAGTCTTAGAAATTATGAGTAAAGCTGCTATAAACATTTGTGTGTAGGTTTTTATGTAGATATAAGTTTTCAATTCATTTGGGTAAATAACAAAAAGGGTGATTGCTGTATAATTTAAGAGTATGTTTAATTTTGTAAGAAACTGCCAAACTGCCTTCCAAAGTGGCTGGACCTCAATACATTTACAATCATTTACAATCAAAAACGCATAAAGACCAAACATAGACAAATATTTCATTTTTAAGGAAATTCCAAATCCAGTGGCACATTTCCAAAGTCTTCATATGTTGGACCCAGGCTTTATAAATTAATATATGTGTATCAGTTAAGAACAAAGGAGAGCAAACATTACTAATTTTATTTTTTAAGTAAAATTGGTTGGAGTAACATTATCAGATATTACTATAAGAAGATTAAGCATTGTTTGAAAAAAGTACTGTGCTTAGGAAAACTGCTTCACATGAACAATTTAGAACCAGCTAAAAGAAAATATTTAGGGAGATATGATGGCTAAGCTTCGATTCTCCATTTTACCCACATCATTTTCTTTCTAATCCATTTTCTCTTTAAAAAGTTGATTAAATATTCCATCTATAATTTGAGACTATAAATTAAATCAACAATTAACAATAATTAAATGTAATAATATGTCCAAATCAAAGTATTGAACTTTCATCCAAGCCATGAGAAAGAACAAGCCAGTATTCAGTTTAATTGTGGGATCTTAGTAAATCCAGTAGAGAATTATTGTACCCCTGGACTTCCTTTTCACAGATAGTATAGTTCATGGATATCATTTTACTTATTTAACTAATATTTGTTACAGTGCTTTATAGCACACTATGTGCTTATTTCATATGTATTGCTATACTAGAAATGACAAAATTATCTGAAGCACATCACATAATCTCCATATGATATGATGTCGTTCCCATTCTCACAAATGGGAAAAAGGGAGGAGTAGTAAAATGAATTTCCATGGTTATAAAGCCAGGATGTGGCAGTGATAGGCCTAGAACAGAGTTCTTTTGGCTCCCACAATCCAGGTGCTTACTTACCCCCTGCTGAGCCTCTGTGACCAAGGTGAACATGAGGACAGAGCCACACTTAGGGGCTGTTCTGGGGACTATGTGGATACGGTGATTTTCATTATAAACCATCTTAGTTATAAATAAGACTTGAAATAAGCATGTGATTCTGGAATAGGGAAAAATATGAAAACTAGAAATGCAGAAAAGAAAGGCAAAAAATGCCTAAAAGCATACACAAAAAAGTGATGGACCTCCTTAATATCTTCCAACTCCTCTGGAAGCATTTAGTAAAAACAGATTGTATTGTTCAGAAGACAGAGATAGAAAAGCAGAATATACAATGTGGTTGGAGCAAGAGCCAATACCATTTTCACCTGAGAAAAATGTTAAAATAATATCTCAACTATAATTGAGTAAGAATTCAGAACTTATCACTAGCTGCAAGCACACACACCAAAAAGCAAAACCGTGCTAAACATGGAATGGTAATATGAACATAAAATTCTTAAATCATCCTTTATCCAAAAGCCTTGAGCCAAATGTTTTTCAGAATTCCGAATTATTTAGAATTTACAAAATAACACCCTTAGCAAAGTCTAGGGCTGGAGTAATCAAAGACATTAAAATTTCTGCAGCAAAAATATGATAATCCCACTGTGATTTTAAAAAATTATAAATAGCTTCTTGTCAATTTAGATCAGGTAAGATTTGGTTACCAAATAAGTCACAGAAAATCTTTGGTTTTTCAGGGGATTTTGTTTGTGTGTTTGTTTTTTGGATCTCAGAATGGCAGATAAGAGATTAAAGAGCTATACAATTACTAAAAATTACATAATTAGAAACCAAGCAGGTATGAAATTTTCAGAAAATTAGAATATTAATTGCCTTATCTTTTGTCCTTATAAGTTAAAAATTTCTTAATAATGAAATAGTTCAAGAAACAATTAGTTGTTCAAGAAAATATTTTGTTTAAGACTAACACTTACAGAAAAATGCTCAACTTCTAGAATGATCATGAATAAAAGGAAAATTTAACCTTGGTCTCATTACAGTATACACATGTGGAAATAGTAGGATTTAGTTAATATAATCATTTAAACTGTGGAATAATATGATAAGTGATGACAAGATATTTCTGATAAATATATCAATATTCTTACATTTCTTCATGCTTTTTTGGTAGAATTTCTATTTAAACCTATCAGAGTAATATTTCAAGTTTACATATACCACTCAGACATAACTTCAATGACTAACTAACAGGGATGGGTTAGTAGTTCAGGAAATACACAGATTGTAAAATGTTTGGCAATTCCTTGAAATTGGAAACAATTCAGGTGTGTGTATTTTAGGTACCTAAATTATACAAGAAATGACTTTACTAGTCTTGTGCTTACTTAGATTCTTGCTTTGATATTTATTTTAACCCTTCATTAAAGTACCCAAATTGAACATATTAAAATATTATCTCTTTTAAAATCCCTCTTGGATCATAGACCTCTCCAAGGCATGCCCTTGATCTACCACCTTGGATGACACACAGTGATAAAGTTACTTGCTCATTAATCAACCCAGGCAGTGTACAGAACTTGGGAGGCAAAAGAGCCTTTAAATAGCCTGTACTTTTTATACCCAGTTTATCGTCTTTACATGACCAAAAATAGTGAATGAATATCTACTGTTAGCATTTCAGATCTCACTTCAAGAATAATTCTTCTGCCATGTTTTAAATCTGAAGGTAATGCATTAAAACTGAGACAATAATGTTAGTAGGATTTGATGTTAGATCTCTTAACTACCAGAGAGGGAAAAATACATTTTTTTAACAAAT
Source organism: Tapirus indicus (assembly GCA_031878705.1). Classification (NCBI taxonomy): domain Eukaryota; kingdom Metazoa; phylum Chordata; class Mammalia; order Perissodactyla; family Tapiridae; genus Tapirus; species Tapirus indicus. The sequence goes on along the minus strand of CM062919.1, from coordinate 72,178,147 downwards.
AAAAGAAAAAATAACAGGGACTCATGAGATACTTTCCTTTATTTTCTCAACAACCTGGTAGAAACTCAGAAATGAAAACCAATAAGGTAATGACGAATCACATCCTTACATCCTCCAAATAATGCTAGTGGATCTAAACATCCTAAACATGGTCGAGGAAATAACCACAGTGAAAATGCACTGAGAAAATTAAATTTATGTGCTTCTCTTTTACTATCTCTAACACTCTCTATTTACCAGGGTTATATACATAGTAATTAATTTATCATACATATTTTAACAAACATTTGCAGCACAAATTTTGATATCATTAATTTTAAAACATTACCAGTTTTAGGAGAGACATTTAATTGAAGCTTATGAAAATGTATAATGTTTTCTTACATGAACTTAGCTTTAAGTTGTTTTTCTTTTCTTAAATTGAGCCTCTTGAAAGTTATTCTTCTGCAATTTTCAATAATACATCTCCTGCCAGTACTTCAGTAAGAAACAGAGGAGGTGAGTATGAACTCTGACTGCACACTGAGAATATGAAATGCAGTATCACCCATAAGGAAAACAAAAATTCCTCTGCATGCTTTATATCATTTTAATTTATAATAGTAATCACAACTTACTGGATTTCCTGGGGATATCCCAAGGCACAGCCAAAGGCAATCAGTTCCTCCCAGCTACTCATAAATGTCCTGTGTTTCTTTCATTGCTTAAATATTGCCCTAAGACCTCTTCTTTTATTATACACCTTTGAAGTGGAGTGAACCATTTCCCAAAGGATACGTATCAAGAAGAAGGTTGACATTTGCAACAATAAGAAGCAGCATGCACTGTGTGTTAATATGAGGGCCTGAAAGACTTGACATGCGTCTCTCTAATTATTTCAGAGTCCTTTCTCTGGCAGTGTGTTCATTTATCATCAATAGAAATTAAAATCTTTTAAATGTCAGTCCTCTTCACACTATAGATGTAGGGAAAATAAGTTAATACTAAGGACAGGCTATTAAAATTTATTTTTATAGAGGTAGAGATAAACTTTCTCTTTAAACTTATTTTTTCTCATTTGACACAGACGTATGAATTATGATAAACTATATGCTTTTTACGGAAAAAGACAGAAGACTAAAGGACCAAAAAAAGTAATGAAAAACAAAGTCTTCAGAGGTCAATTTAATCATTCTAAAACATACATCTGACATTTACAAATAGTTATTAAAAACCTTTAGTGCTTCCCCAGTGATGGCAGAATTCAGAAACCTCCGCTTGATTCTCAGGTTTGCTCCAAGCTTACATTCGCCACTCCTTTAAATCTGCCTATCATTTTCCCAAATAACATTCAGACTGGCTGTTAAATAAAATAAGAAATTGAAAAATATGTAGAATGTGTGATGCAGGGAGGAAGGAGATAATTCTGCAAAGTTTATGTGTTGATTGCCTAAATTTGAACTACATCTGAGAAAGTTTGTATATTGAAGATACAGTAATATTACAATTAGAGTGCAAAACATTCAGAGGCGTGAGAGAAATGCAGACCTGAAAGTAAAATGGTCCATAAGTAGTAAGGAAGATATTGTGTCATAGCACTATTTCATAGTCACAGAATACAGCCTTCCTCAGGCTACAACATATAACAAAATACATTAAATCACTGCCCTCTCATTTGCAAAATCAGGACCAGCTGATCACCTACTGGAGAAAGTCTATAAAACCAACAATCATAAAAAATGTATTTATATATGTTAAACATTTTGTTTTTACTTAAAACACGTGGAAGTCCGTTCATTCATCCATATTTTAATGCAGGCCCAAGGCCTCTCCTTTGGGTGAAGGTCTTCTGCATGTCAGTCTCCTTTCTCTTGCACAGTCACAGAGTAATGCATCTTCCCCAAATTCCAGTTTAGGTTAATTTAAAGTGGCTTTAGAGCTTCAAGTTCTTTGCAGTGCAATTTGAATGTTGATTCTTTCTATGGATTTACTCATTTCTCCCAATTTTTTTATTGTTTTCAAGACTTTCTTAAACATTCAACTTGGTTTTGTTCATTCTTTTCACTTGCCTATTTGATCTGTTTACCTAATATTTAACTAGTTCACCTAATAACAATAATATTTAAAATAACATTTACAACCAATATAAACAGGTTTAGGGGCAAACAACTCATGGAAAAGAAGTAAGCAGACCAGTGGGAGAGATGCCCATCAGCATCAGCATCACCACTGTCCAGAGGGAATGGGGCGTTTGAATTAATTCAGTGAGTGGGTTAAGTGGTGTCTTCCTTTGATCTCGAATGATCAAATGAATGTTGAATTATGTTCAATAACCACTTTTTAAGATAGGCAGAAAGTCTGTTAGGAGCATGTGCTACCAAAAAAAATTAATTTTCTGATACTTATCTGATAATCTTCAATTGTCTGGAAAATTCCCCTAACTCACAGGACCTCAGACCCTTGTGCTGGTAGATTAATGAGGTTTTTGTATATATCAATTCATAATAGTTAATGATTATATAAATTATAGTTTATTCAATAGTTTAATTTTCAATTCAATTGTTTGTATATTCAATAACATATTCACTAGACTGTGATTTATTTTTACTGAAAAGTTCTAAATTAATCACAATTCCAAAGAATGATTTTAAAGACTAATATTAGATTTTGGTATTTGGTAAGTGAAATTATTCTATCATTTCTCTCATAGGTGAAAAGGTGAAGTCAGTGGCTATTGAAAATTCTACTGAGATCTCTAAGAAAATGTCATTAAGTTACAACTGGCATTTCTTTCTTCTGGTTTAATAAAATTGAAATCACAAAATATCAGTTCACACACTATTAAAGCTAATTTTGTCTTATGTCATTATAGGCAAGCAACAGAAGGAAAAATAAATGTAGAAAAAGAATATTAGAAATACATAGATTAGCCATATTTACATCAGATAAATATTATATTCTCTCAGTAAAATTCTTTATGAATTGAGGATTCACCCTCCTATTCATGAGATTTTACTCAGTAGTCACTGATATGAACTGTGATTAAACTAGTTAAGAGATGTTTTCAGTGTTCTCCAAATTTAAAAACGGTAATATAAAATTTTAAGTCTATTATGCTTTACAATATATAGGTGTCACAATTGCAGTGTGAGAGTGTTACAATGGGAAAATATCAAGGATCATGCTTTTTAAAACAAAGAATAAACACAGTTTTAAGCATGAGAAAACAGTTGGATAATTCTTTTCAGTAAATGTCTTATTTATTAAAGGATAAGCTAGTTTAGAATGATTTTAGATAAACGATATGACAAAGCCACTTATTACTGAGAAAATGCCCCATATCTTTAAAATATTAGAAACTAGAAAGATTACAAACTACATATATAATGTTAACTACAACCACGATTTATTGCACAGCTTTTCTTTTCCCATTATGTATTAAAATGATAAAGCTGTGGGAAACATTTAAACTCTCAAAAAAACAAAGAGAGCAGCACTTTTTCCTTATAGTTCTTTGTTAATAAAAAGTAATTTATGCTCTCCCGAGGAAGACATTCCATAAACGCAGTATAAATGTGCTTTAGGAAAATTACCAGACACTCTCTTGCCCACCCATCATTAGTTTTTCATCCTGGTGGTTTGTTAAAAGTCAGCAGGAAGCATATTTATGGTTTTGGAACATGGTAGTATAATTATTTCTCTGTTTCCCTCATTTATCCACATCAAAAATTGGAAAAATATCGTCTATATTGCGAATAAGTAACATTCTTGTGAGGCGGATCGATTTGGAAAGAACTTCCCGTTGTCCTCTGATTTTGACAATCAGCACAGATTTTTAAAAAACATATCATCGTGTCTATATTTTATTCATATTAAGGTAAAGAAAAAAATAGCTTTCATACCTAGAAACCAGGAGTATTGTCCCAGTATTTACTTATTTTAAAAAGGTTTTCCAATTTTAATGATATTTCTATCCAACTTTGCTTTTCAGACTAAACTACCCCAGGTTTTCTACTTTCTTTTTATAGATATTAGTTTTCAAATCTTCTAATGCCTAATATTTAGCACCATTTTGACATATGTCAAATGGCATCTTGGCTTATAAAGTATAAAAGTAGAAGCAAAGTTAGACGGCTAAGGGACTCTATGCAGGAGGAAAATGGCTACGAAAATGTGGATCAGTTATTTTACAGAACTCAGAATCCTCGGAATATTTTGCAGTCTGTGTGCTCATTTTGTAACATAACTTTCAAGTGATATATATTTAGGAAAATCAATAATTTTAGATCTTACTGTAGGCAGATAGAACAAAATGAATAAACTCAAATTTTAGAATTTGACAGTAGACTGTAAAAATTGAAGTGGAGGATATCATAATCAAAATTAACCTCCTCTGACCTGTTACAAGTAGAAAATGCAAGCACGCTTTTTTCCCATACTAGGTATATTTCAAGCAAAATAAACATTCTAAAATAGTCACTGTCAGAATGCTCAGTCAAATTATTGAGGCAAATCTCTGCACTTTAGGCATACCTCCTTTGATTGTCTTTTGTCTAGGACATGCTTGAGCAAGCAGCATTTTCCAAGGATACTGAGACACAGACATTACATAATTTGCCTCAGAACCAGCAAACTCTAAGCTGAGACTTGAACTCAAATAGTTCAGCATCAGAGCCCAAGTTCTCACCTACTACACCCTATCTACCATTTTTTGATCACATAATATGAGCACTTTTTATACATCATTTATTTTGATTCCCTGAGGTCTCCGCAATAATCGTCCGAGGCAAATATTATCTTCATCTCATAATTCAGGAAACTGAAGTTTGTGAAACAGGTTAAACAACTTGCCTAAAATCATACACGTCTGTTCTACTCTCAAATCTACCAAGCAGAGCTGCATGGGGCACGTTAGCACTATATTACTTAGGGGCTGGTTAAGCATTTCTTTGGAGCACAAGCAAAATAAAGGTACAAAGAAACAGGCATATGCATTTAACAAATTGTATACTTGCTGTTTAATAATTTAAAAAATCAACATAGTTATCAATGGAGGTAAAAACTAGAACTTAATTGGATTCCTTTCTTTTTATTGTCTGGTTTGGTGTTGTTTTCATTTGAATTCTTTATGTGGGGAGTGAAGTGGACCCTGGTAAGACACCACGACTTTCAGTGCTCAGAGCTTCTAAGAGTCTTACTCCTACTCCGCATCTCATTATATCCATAAAAGTGATATGAAGTAGCATTATCTGTGGCAGAAGGGCAGCTGAGAAAATTTAATAACTTGTTCAAGTTCACAAGACTCATAAGTAGCAGATATGGGATGTAAACTAAAGGCATTATGACTCCAAAATCCAAGTACTTTCCTAGATATCATATTGACAACCAGTCTATTCAAAAGAAGGCTACTAGGATAAAAAGAAGACTTGAAATCATATCATAAGAGAAGCAGTTAAAAGAAATAAATGGGTTATCCTAGAGAAGAGAAAACTCAGGGGACTATAAAACTGGCTTCCAATGTATTGCCATATGTAAAACAGATATAAAAATTATATTATCCCAAAGAGGCGGACTAGCACCAAAGGATGGAAGGAAGAATGACAGATTTTGAATTAAACTAGAACTGTATTTATGGTCAAAGTTATCATCAGGGATGTTTGGGTAGAAACTGGACAACTATGTTGGTGTGATGGAAAGACGGTACAAGCACTAACGGCACAGGAGCACAGTTTCTAGAGCACTGGCTCTCAAGCATGACTGCATTTTGGAATCATTTGGAAAATTACAAAAAAATACTTATGCCTGGGTACTACTTCTAACAGTTGTGATTTAATTGGTATGAGGTGTGACTGAGGCATGGGTGCTTTTAAAAACTTCCCAGGTAATTGGTTTCAATGTTTAGCAAAATTTGACAAAGTGCCTATCACTCTTGAGAGTCTTTAGGACAATGCTATACAATGATTCAAACCATGAATCATGAAGTGGGACCAGGAACAACAGCAGTTTTGCAAATTGGTTTTTAACAAGGGACCCTCTTATAGCATAATAATTTGAGCACATATTTGGAATCACGCAGAGTAGTGTCTTGTCTCTGCCAACTAATCACTTCTAAGGGTCAGTTGCTTCATCTACACAGTGAGATTCTAGAGGTTCTCCCCTTATGGGATGCTTGAGGGGATTAATGTAAGATCTAGCACAAAATCTATACAAATATTAGTTACTACTTGTATGATTAATTCCAGTGAGGTAGAAAGTATTGTAGACAACTATATTTTTCTTTCCCCAAGCTCATGTATGGGAGCATATGTGTACACTTGGGGGAGTGATGGGTTGAGAGAATTGCATGTTAGAATGTTGGATAACTATTGACCTCTTTTTCTCCTTGGCTTTCTATAGCATATTTTTCACATCCTTCAAGCTCATTCCATGTACTATTATTTTTAAAGTGAAAGTGTAAGCTCACCAAGGTGATTAAAAGTAATAGTATATGGGATCTGATGTCATAGCACTCAGCTATATATCCACAGCAGCTCTAGAAGTTAATCCTGCTGTGAACTGAATTAATTTTGAAGTTTGTGCGCGTGTGAATCTAACAAATAATATACATGAATGCACAAACATATTTGAAGGCTCAACTAACCCTGCTCTTTGTTTTTAAATTTTTGCAACTGCTTCCCTTCCCAAATGCTTCTAAGTTGAACAAACTCTTTTGTAAGAATACCAAGGTCTTGACCGTGTCTGTACGAACTCAAACTCTTTCATGAATATCACAGCCTCTTTGAGGACCATAAGGAAAATGAATGTCAGAAAAATGGCTCACATAAATGCTTTGAAAACAAACATATCTCATTTCATTCCAATACAAAATATTTAATTAAAACAAAATCATGAAACTAATGTTTTTGTTTTCAAAGAAAGGAATGTGCCAATGAATTGGCCAAGTCCCTCGAATGTGTATCTTTACGATAACATTCATACAGCGCATTTCACTTCCATCATAATGCTTTCGAATCTTGCTTCCATCTAGACTATTTTTAATAATGCTGTTTTATTTTCTAATTATCCTCATGTTTTTATTTTTTTAAATTTCTTTAAGAAAGGTTTTTTTCTTTATTTTCCCAAACCTCTTTCTCACTTACAATGTACAATTGTTTTTGTACCAAGTTTAATTTAGATTTCATTTGCATCTTGTTTTCAGAATTTAAAACCATTTTCAGTAATTGCTTTCAGGTTCCTGTTTCATAGACATATTAAATGGAAGAAACATAGTACAGTATTGTAATTAAGGACCCATAAGTTCTTATCCTGGTTCCATCTCTTAATACACTGGTGACCCTAAAGAACTTACTTAACTCTCTCTGCCTCATTTTCTCACCTGTGAATTGATTAAATGAATTATATTTGTAAAGCACTTTTAATATTGTCTGGCATTTAATAAGGGCTATATAAATAAGCATGATGAATTTGTTTTTGCATTTTAGCATAGGGCCTGACACATAATAAGTAGTCAATGAATAAACTTGAGGTCAGTCACTTATATCCACAACTAATTATTTGTGTGATCTTGAATAATCACAATCTCCTTGAGCTTCAATAACCTCACCTTAAACACAGGATTACAATAACTACTTTCTGTCACAGATTGATGCAACAATCAATCAAAAGTTGTAATACAAAAAATTAGCTTAAAATGATGAAAGTGCTTTGCCAAGGCAAGTAATTATTAAATATTGATATTAACTTATCTGTAATGTATTTTCATGTGTCAGGCAGAAGGGAGTTTGCTTAACCCAGCAAAGACAGTATTGGGAGAAAGACGAGGTCCTCCCAGGAAAAGGATGCTCTGTCTCAAGGATACTGCCTAGAAATACTCTGACAAAAAATTGTTTTAAATTAAATTCTATCACATCTTCTTGCACACAAAATATTAGCTATTCAAAGTTTTTAAAAGGTTTATCTTAAGTAGTTTTTATGCATTACAATTTTATGTGTGATCTACTTTTGCCCCTCACAGTGTGACAAAATATACTCAGCAGAGTCCAAATGATCACAAATTCTGAATTATTGGCACCTAAAGTAGTAAAATTAATTAAACAACCATAGCATTTGTCCAGCATAGAGTGATAATTGACAGTTACATAGTTTAAAACAGTGGGTATCATATCTCACCCCCCTCGTCTGTTTCTTTCCTTTTTTTTTCTTTTGGAAAATTATGCCTTACCAAAGCAAAATCATTAATCGTGAACAGCCTCCAGTTAAATGCGAAAATATTAAAATAAATCTTTTCTTTCCAGAATTATTTCTCAGAGTAAGTGATAGCTCAATAAGGAAGACATATTTCCATCTTAAAGTCAGCACTAAATATTTTCCTTGTGGTCTCTTGGCACATTTGCAGCTCATAGAGAAGAAACGTTTGCATTTTCCACAGTGGGCTTTTAACACAGAGGTGAACCATTCTATTCAGAACAAGCTGAATGTTTTCTTCACAAATATCCAAACCTAAATTTAACTACACTGTGAGGTTACAGCACAAAGTTTATTTTATGTGCCCTTAGTCTTTTTTAATTTTTTTAAATTTTAATTAATTGTGGTAAAAACACAACATGAGATCTACTTCTTAAAAATTTTTTAATTGTAAAATACACTATTGTTGACTATAGGTACCATGTTTTATTGTAGCTCTCTAGAGAAAGAATCTTTTTTATTCTTTATAAGATATTTTTTGCAAAACTTTTTGTTTGTTTTATTTTCAGAGACCATTTAACCACTTTGGAATAAACATGCTTAGCTGCCTGCTTTATATTAGGCTATGGTTCTGGATTTGCAGAAATGTGTGTGTGTGTATGTGTGTGTGTGTGCATGCATGTGTGTATTCAAGCCTTATTGAATCCACATAATTCAAACAGAGCAGGCAAGTTGAACCGTGAATATTAAAATGCATCTTTCGTGTTGAGCTCAGCTTGATGTTAAAAGAATTTAGGATTAATTACTGCATGAGTTTTCTTTTTGAAAAAGGAAAAAAATATTTGGTTGTGTCTTCTGTTAACTCCATTGCATCAGTGGACTACTTTGGGACACGTCAAAACTTATGAGGATAAAATAAAAGCTAACAAGAAGTTAATTGTTTTTTCTAACATAATATTCCCAAGTATACACCAAAACTTCTTTTTCGTTGTGTGTTTTTAGTAATAATGCTATTTATCACTTTATCCATAGTAAATGGTGTTAGTATTTGGGGACTACTGTGATGTTTTTACCAGTGTAAGAACTCAGAGTGAAAGAATATTACTCTCTTAAAATGTATAAATAGACTGAAATATTGAAAAGTCTCCATAAAGTGACAGAAAATATTTCTAGGCCTTTAGGAGTATATCATGATGGACTATATTAACATACCTGATGAAAAAAAGATGTGTCACCCACAAGGGAGTTCGTTTGGCCCAGGAAGCATAGCGTGGGGGAAGATATGAGGTCCTCCCAGGGAGAAGATGTTCAGATCCAAGAATACCACCCAGCACGCTTATTTTTCAGCACAATGCCACTTATCAAAATCAAACAACTGATTCCTTCTTTCATTAACATGCTCACTAAACCATTTTGATTCTAATTTGTCTTCCTTTGTGCCACCCACATGGAGACATGGTTGAACAACTTATCTGATTCCCTAGTACAGTTAACATTCTTACCATTCATGGATAAATTAGAATCCTGAATTTACACATCAGTCTCATGAACTCATTTTTTTGTGAGTCTGCCTGTGAGTGATGGATCTGCTCTGGGAGTACTAAAAGGAGTTTATCATTCTGCGGGTTGATGATTAGACACTTGAACTTCTGAAAAATCACTATCAACTGTGACATTCCTTCAATAATGGTAATATAGAGAGCAGACACTTATTGAGGTCTATCATGTGAGACTCTGTTGTAAGTTCTTTACATATACTAACACAGTCTGTGGTCACAAAAGTCCTTTGAGTTAAGTATTTTTATTATATTCCTTTGTCATATGAAGAAACTGACTCAGAAAAGTAAATGGTAGAGGAAGGCATCAAACCCAGACATCTGGTTCCAGAAACTATGCCAGCGATTTCTATGTGCCGGAGTACTTATTAAAGGGATGACTAGGCACATATGAGTGGTGATGGATTCTAATCAGTATTTGGGTGGTGAACATGATGTAATCTATGCAGAAACAGAAGCATAATGATGTACACCTGAAATTTATACAATGTTATAAACCAATGTTTCCACAATAAAAAAGTAATTACACATTAAATAAAAATATGATCACTAATATTCTAGAAGGCTTATTAATATCAACATTGATATTACTGCCTATTTTATCTCTCTGCTTTGAGGTTTTTTAAAAAAATTCCATAAAACTAAACACAGTTTTATAACAGGTAAATAGGAATTAAAATATTATTTTTGTATTGCTTAGTAATGTATCTGGGTTCTAAAGATCCTATAATATGCTACTTCCAATCACATATTGAAATTATTAGAAAATAGAAATACATTTTAAAATATTTTTGGAATAATTGACCTATAACATTTTAAAGGCAATGCAGAAAATTAAAGAAAGTAACTATGGTATTTTTAAAGGAGTTTTTAAAATAAAATACTTGCCTACTCTTTCTTACACTTATACAGGATCACATAGAAAATTTGGACTTTAGGAAACTGAAATCACACATCTGTTTATTAATCACTGCCATTACATGAGAATAGCTATGTTAATTTGTCTTTTTCGTTGTATTTAAGATTAACGGACGTAATCTTAAAATAATTCTTACAAATATTTGCTTGTGATAAATTCATTTAGGGGACACATTAAGATTTTTACTGTGGGTCTGCTACATATAATGTACTATGAGAGGTACAGAATAAATTATGAAAATCTCCTTTTAACCTAGTATAAAAAATACTAACAAAAATAACACAATGGCAAAAATTATAATAATACAGCTAGGATATGTTAAGTACTATGAGAAAGTATAAGAGAGGAGATTATTTATTTCTGACTGGACATTTATTTACTGAACACATATTATCTGTACTACTCTATGCCAGGCACAGTGTGGGAGGATTGGGATTCAGCAGTGAACAGAAGAAAGTCTTTGTGCTCATGGATCTTTTTGTGGATTCCAGTGACAGGGAAAAGACAATAAAAATTATCAAATATGTAATGTGTAAGGAGGTGATAAGTGTTCTCCTATTAAGTAGGATAGTCAGGAAAGAGAAGAGAACTCTCTCAAATGAGGAAATGATTCCTGCAGGCATTGTTTAGAGAAAAGCTTATCTAGCTGGAGGATGAACAGCAGATTAAAAATGGTTAATTATAGTTCTTCAAAAGCAAAGTTCCATTTTTTGTGTTTTTATAAAATGTAATTTAAGCAAAATCTTGAAGGATGAGTAGGATTTGAGCAAGGAACGGTAAGGAAAGGAAATTACAAGGAGATGGTTTGGCATGAACAAAGGTAGGATGTTGAGGAGCAAGGGGAACGTTCAGGGAATGGGGTGTTATTTGGCTGAAGTGTAAGGTATGCATGGAAGAAAAAGGAAGGAGAAGCTGAGAAGAAAAGTTGAAATGAGTAGTATGTCTAAGGACCTGAAATTTAGGAGTGGTGGTAGGAAAGGAGAAATATATATAAAATTCAGGAGATAGAATAGATTCTGTGATTGGTTTGATTTGGTGGCAAAGAAAAAATGAGGTCAAAAATAATTTTGAAGTTTGGACCTTGTTGACTTTTGAAAAATTACAGTCACTGAAAGGAAAACAAATCAGAGCGAAGACCTGAATTAACAGCAACTGCTGAGTGACAATACCCATTATATTAAAAACTCTCATAAATTACAACTGAAATTAGACCATTATGTTTTGAGTATTATTTTGTATGTATGACCATATATTATTTATATATATATATAATATTCCACAATTTTAATCAAATTAAATGAATAAATATAACTTAGAAACTTTTATTTATAAACATGCTTGACTTAAACAATAGAACTTCAAATATTACTAAATATTTATGTAAGAAGCCACAAATTCATAGACACAGGACATACTGAATAGATTACTTAATGATATACCAAACAATGGGCCATATTTATCTTGAAATTACATAATGCTTAACAGGATTATCTTTATCCCTTGAAGAGGTTTAGCATGGTGTCCATGACCATGGGCTCTGAGTCAGATTTCCAGGGTTGAATTTTGCCTTCATTATTTTAACTGTGTTACTTTTGACAAATTCTCTTTGCTTCACTGCTCTGTCTGCTACTATGAGGATAAACGATGTGCCTACTTCACAGGTTTGTTGGGAAAATGTAAGGAGCAAATCCATCTAATGTGCTGAGCATTATGCCCAGAACACCACTAGTTCTATATGTATGTCACCATGGCTGTTATTACTAATGAGATATTACATATTTTTATTTAGATTTTTCCCAATTAAAAATGCAATTTTGGAGTGTTCTGCTGAGCTTCACTTGATACTTTTTTTTCTTTTAACTACAATGATCTAGAATTGCTAGAAATTTGGGAGAAGAAGCAATAGAAACAATTTCCAATACTGTTCATCCAATATAGGTTTGCACTGTTGTTTTTGTTTCTTCAAGCTCAGTTTTATCACTTTAGAATATTGAGGATTGAACAACAAAGACTGAGGATTGAACAAGAAGGAAAAGTATCGTTTACATATCTAGGATGTGAGTAATGTCTAGACTGCCATATGTTGGAAGTAACCTTTTACAAAGCCAGACTATACAATATCAAAAATTACTTTTAAAATTGCACGCATGTCTAAAATACACTTCTGAATTTTGGAGAATTCAAATGAATGAAATATTCTCACTTGCCTAATCATTTATCTACCTCACACACACATAATTATAATATTTGCAAAATTAAACAGGAACTATTAAGAAAATAATATTTTAACTACATTTTTATCTTATTTCAAAATTCTGTTTAAACTCTCCTGAATATATAGCAATAAACACCCATATACACACACACACGCGCACACACACAACGGCAGTGCTCCACACAATCAAACACAGTATCTGTTGTAAACTACCTTTAGGAAACAAAAATCCAACCTATTTAATAAGGAAAGAGAAGAATTTCCATTTTTTTCTCAAGTCATCTGAATAAATGATGGGAGGAATCTGAATTCCAGATCAATCCTCAGACATATGTGAAAGTTTTGGGCAACCATTTTATTTTTGTAACATATGAGGCAAATGCAGCTCAAAGGCCTTCAGGAGCAGACATGGGGCATTGTTGAGGACAAGGGGCTTAAGGAAAATCATAGCCTGGGAGAAAATTATGTGTCATGGAGTCATGAAAATGAGTAAATCCCTGAAAGAAGTTTCGGTTTTGAAAATCTTGCATTCTGAGAGACCTATTCTTCAGTCAGGACCACAGTTTTTTCTTTTTTTTTTTTTAGAGCACATACTGTATGCCAAGAACTCTGCCAAGTCCTGAGGGTTAAGATTAATAGGACACTTTCTCTGCCCTCAAGGAGCTGACAGTTCCAGCTGAGAAGCCATGAAGAGATGCCCAGAATATTGAGTATCTATACCCAGTAGAAGCTCAATAAATATTTGCTTACTTAATGAATGTTGATTATACAGAAACTACCAAGACAGCAGAAAAAAGTTATAGTCCAATCTCGGAACTCAGGAAAGACTTTCCAGCAAAGACGAAAACTGATTTGTGAGAAAAGGAAAAAATAGACTTCCAGACTGAAGGAACAACTTAAGTAAAATCCTGAAATACAAAATCTAGAATATTCTGACTGATCTGCTCAGTGTTACAACAGAGTTAAATATGAGGTAAAATAAAGCCATTACACCTTTAGAGACAGAAAGTGAGACAATATTAAAGGGCAGGTGGCCTAAAAAGGCCAACTTTCTAGAAATAGTCACAGAAAGTAAATCTTAGAGCTCTGAGGTTCCGCCAGCTTTTATACTTTCAGACTTTCTAAGATTAAACTGGGAACATATTTTCTTTTGTAGCCACATCTCCCACAACCCCCCTTAGTGAGGAAGACTTAAATTTTTGAGAAAGGGAAAGAAAGATGTTTTTCTTTTCCTTGGCTACAATAATAGTACTGTCATAGTCTTCCAAAACATGTGACACCTAAAATCATGGAAATAGCTTAAAATGTCAACCAACTCAAACATTTAAATTTTGGAAAAAAAATATAAAACTACAACCATGAATTTTTTAAATAGATGTTTTATTTTAGAATAGTTTCAGATTTACAGAAAAATTTCAAAGATAGTTTCTACTTAATTTATGGGATTTCAACTATAATTAAATTCAATCCAGCAAGGGCAAAGGAGTGACTTCAATCATAGGTAACTCTAACACAAAAAGCATCCTAACCTAGAGTATGTTAGGGAACACATGCAGAAATCTTTTAGTTTTCATTAAGCACTGTGATTTTATTTTTTTAGTAATATTTATTTTAGGATAGTTTTAGATTTACAAAAAAGCCGCAAAGATAGTACAGGATATACCTGTATACCCACATACACTGCACCAAATATACCCTATTATTAACAACTTACTTTAGTATATTTGGAACAATTAATAAACCAATATTTATACATTATTATTAACTAAAGTCCATACTTTATTCAGATTTCTCTACTTTTTACCTAATGTCCTTTTTCTATTCTAGGATCCCATCCAGGATCCCACATTACATTTAGTCATCACGTCTCTTTAGGCTCCTCTTTGGCTCTGATAGTTTCTCAGATATTCCTTGTTTTGAATGACTTTGACAGTTTTGAGGAATACTCCTCAGGTATTTTGTAGATTGTACCTTAACTGAGATTCTTGTGATGTTTTTCTCATGATTAGACTGAAGCTATGGGGTTTTTGGAGAAAAACCAGAGGTAAAGTGCCAGTCTCATTACATCATAGCCAAGGGTACCTGCTATAAGACACGACTTATCACTGTTGATGTTGACCTTGAGCACCTGGCTGAGGTACTGTTTTCCAGTATCTCCACTGTAAAGTTAGTCTTTTTTTCCTCCTTTCCAGACTGCACTCTTGAGAAGGGGATTTCTATCATAGCCCACACTTAAACTTAGGGTGTGGGAATCATGTTCCACCTCCTCATGGGAGGAACAACTACATAAATTATTTGGAATCTTTCTGCATGGAAATTCCCCCCTATTTGTTTATTTGTTTGTTGAAGTGTGCATTTATGGATATATACTTTATACTTTGGGTTATATTCCAATACCACTGTATTTTGTTGCTCAAATTGTTCCAGCATCAGTCTTTGGGAGCTCTTTCACCTGGCTCCTGTGCCCTTTTGACACACTCCCATCACTGTCTATTTTTGACTTTGTTTTGTTATTGTTGTCTGAGCATGTCGTTACTTCTGACACTATAATACAAGATGCTCCAGGCTCCTCTCGTGTAGTTCCAGCGTCAGCCATAGAATCAGCTGTTTCTCCCAGGAATCCTGGTTCCTTTTATTGAAGAATGGTGTTAGAAACCAAGATCTGTGCTCTAGAGGTGCTTGTTGGAGTATTGGTACTTCTAGGCCCTCTCAGCTGACAAAGCAAGCCCATCTAGCCAAACATGAATTCATACTGATGTCTCCAACTCTAATCCATTACTTCATGGATCATTCTAGAATCCTCCCTTGCTTATCTGTAACCTCCTATTCCAGTAGTGAGAATCCTGGCTTCCATCATTAACCATACATTTACTTAATTATTCAATTCCAATATACATATATGGTGGTTTTCAGAATTGTTAACCTCTACATCCTGGTCAGCAATTTGTATTATTGGCTTAAGTACGTCTTTGTTTAATTTGCTTTCCCCTAATGTCAAATGATGTTGAGTCTTTCCATATGCTTACTTGGCATCTGTATATTTTCTTTGATGAGGCGTTTTCAGATCTTTTGCCCATTTTTTCAACTAGGGTTTTTTTTATTATTATTAAGAGTTTTTTCTATATTTTGGATATAAATGCTTTATCAGATAAGTATTTTGCAAATATTTTCTCCCAGTTTGTGACTTCTATTTTTATTATCTTAACAGTATCTTTTGCAAATAAGTTTGTAATTTTGAGAAAGTCAAACTTATCAATTTTTTTCTTTCTTGAATCATGCTCTCAGTGTTGTGTCTAGAACTCATCACCAAACTTAAGGTCATGTAGATTGTCTTCTAGAATTTTTAAAGTTCTGCACATTACACTGCAATGTATGATCCATTTCAAGTTAATTTTTGTGAAAGGTGTAAAGTCTACATAGAAAACCATAACGGTGAATTTTACAAGTAAACCCAGGAGAAAGTATTCACTGGATAGAAGAAGACCAACTTGAAGTTATTTTAGTATTTGTTCTTCTGCAATACTGAAACGAAAATCTCTAAAACTTTAAATTCCATAACAGGTACACTGAGTTCTCTATGAATGGGACTTGCCTAACTCTCCAAATCAATTCTCTGACTTGCTCACCACTACCCTTCAATTACACTGGCCACCTTCTAAATGCCGAGGGTTTCTCACCTCAGAACCTTGACACATTCCACTTCTGTTTCAAGTATATTCCTCTGCTTTTCAAATGCCTGGTTCCAACTTAAATTTTACCTCTGCTTAGAGACCTACCCTAATCACCCACTATTTAGTCTAAACTCGTTTCCCTCTATTCATATCTTTCGTCAAATTGGTTCTTTTTCTTTATATTACTTACCAAGATGTATAATTGCATACACACACACACACACACACATATACACACTTTATGTATGTATGTGTATAAAATATACACCGGAACATATATATATATATATATACAGAGAGTTTTCTTCTAGGCTAAAATCTCCACAGTGCTACGGATAATGCATTTTTTAATTACAATATATCTACTGCCTAGCACAATACCTAACACATTCTGAGTTTCAATAAATTTTTGTGTAATACTTAAGTTAATTCCCATCTCATTTTAAAATGTAAAAGGAGAATTAATGTGTAAATAAAATTTACAAAGCAACATGTGGAGACATATTATGGAGATTAAATTAAAGCCAATGAGAAAACCTGTATAGTTAAGATAGTAATTACACCAAAAATACATAAAAGATATTTTATTGGTAGAGATTTAAGTATTCTACCATTCTAAAACAGGTGCATTGCATTAACTATTAGCCAAGAGAGAAAAAAAATGAATACTTCACAAATATTTTGTAATTCAGTGACAAGGCCACATTGCTTAACTATAATCAAATTGACATGTTATCATGAAGATAATATTATTAAAAAGTATTCTGTGTGTGTGTCCTGACTCTCTTTACAAATTGATTTTTTTTCTTATGCTCATTAATCTATAGTCAGTGAAATGCTTTAGCATAGAAAACCATGGGAGCAAGACAGATACTATCTCATAATGACAGAGTAGAAAGTTCTAAAATAGGGACTACAATGAATTGCATATGTATTAATATTAGATTTTACTTATGACAAAAATTCCCAATCTTGAAAATCTTGTGAGGTATCATCCCATCTGAATTTTTAATGATTTTCTTCCTTTTGGAAGAAAGAATTTCTTTCTATGTGGAATTTTAGATGATGATGGCCATTCAGAATTTAAGGTCTTGTTGTTTTTAATAATACTCATTTAAACATAAATTTTCAGAAGCATTAATTTTCACCCACAACTCTGAAACTTTGCTGAGAGCTGTCATTTTTGGTGTGGGTACAGTTTCTCAGAATTATTAATCAATGTGAGACTTATGAAATATTCTTTAAGTAGTGAGAGAATTCCTCACAGGGCAGCCTCTGCAACTTACCAGAGAATTTAGGACTCTTCTGACTTCACAGTCTCACGCATTCAAATGTGGTTAGGATTTGCTCAAGTAATATTTTCTAAAGGTGTGTCAGAGGCAATATGTCAATGGTTAAACTCACATACTCTAAAACTAGAGTGTGTGGATCTTCAAGCCCTAGTTTTGCCACTTACTAGCTGTGTGACCTTGGGCATATTACTTCTCTGTGCCTCAGTTACTTCACCCAGAGAGTGGAGGTTAATTATGACTGTGATGATTAGAGAGTCAATAGATGAAAATGCTTAAAACAGTATCTGATGTGTAGTAAGTATTGAGTAAATGCTACCTGTTGTTATTAATCATCTGGTCTGCCTAACCAGGGCACCAGACTTTGAAATGGCATGACTAGAGGGGCCCATTAATGGGTATTCAGTATTGGATGATTACTGGCCAACCAACTGGATTCTCTCATTTGGTGACTTTAAATTAAAATAGTAATAACAAATAACACAGAGAAACAGAAAGATGCTGAGAGAAGGCAGCAAGAGTCTATGTATTAGATTTCTATTTTTGTGTAAAAAATTACCACAATTTTAGCAGCTTAAAAAAATAAAAGGTTGTTATCTCACAGTTTCCAAGGGCCAGGAATCTGGGTATGGTACGTCTAGATTCTCTGCTCAGATGAAGGCTGATTCTCTGCTCTGACAAGGCTGAAATCTAGGTGTCAGTTGGGGGTATCTGAATCTGTAGACTTCAAAGCTTCCCCAGGTTTTTGGAAAAATTCATTTCCTTGCAGCCATATGACTTAGGTCCCCATTTTTTTACTACCTGTTACCTGAGGACTACTCTCACCAACTAGAGGCCACTCTCAGGTTCTTGCTATGTGGCCTCCTTCATAGACTTTCTCATGCTTTGAATCTCCTCTTCTAGGAAGGGCCTTGTCCCTTTTAAGAGTTTTTCTTATTGGGTCAGGCCTATCTTGAATAATCTCCCCTTGGATGACCTCCTGTCAAATGACTAGTAACCCAGTCATGGGAGTGATATCCCATCATATTCATAGGCCCCACCCACACTCAGCAGAAGGGGATGACATGGGGCTGGGGTCACTGGGGGTGATCTTTGAATTCTGCCTACCACACTTTGCAAGAGAAGGATTTTGTCCATTTTAATTGCCTCTCTACCCCCAGAGACTGTCTGGCACATAATACACATTCAAGAGATATTCTTGATGGTATGAAAATTAACTCAAATGTTAGTTGGTCTTTTTTTGAATGCTTTTAGTGTTCCCAAATAAATTTACTCATGCAAAAGCACTGACCAGCAAAGTAGAATTTACTAAATATTCCATGAGAGAGAAGAAAGAGACCATTCATATTGCATAGGTCACAGGAAACTACTTAAAATCCTTTCTACATTTTCCTTATTTCTCAGTCTCTCTCTCCCTAATCTCTCTCTCTCCCACTCCTTCTAACCCTTCTGCTTTCCCTCCTTTTTATCTGTCAATTTCTTTCATATAGATTAATGGCAGTTCCTTTTCCTAACCCTACAAACAGGCCTTGGCATGTCCTTATACAGTTCCCACTGAACTTCCAAATATCTTTATTAAACAAATCAGTTTGCTCTATCTTAGTGCCTACCTTCAAAAGCCCAGATAAGGATAACAAGGAAAGAGTTAAGTGAAATAAGAAAGAAAGTAGATATCAGTGGGATATACTACATACTTTTAGAAGGATGCAATAATTTTGATAGAGAAGTTAAAAACAAATCAGGCCTTTTCTGTCTAACGTAGGAAATATTTGTTGAGCAAATTTCATACTAGATGACAGGCCTTTCCTTTGAATGTTAACACTGATTCCTTTTAAGCTATCTCTTTTTCTGGGGTGGGGTAGCAGAGAAGTGGGGACAAAACCAATCTTATTTGTATGACAAGATATAGAAAGGTAAATTTTATCTTTGGTAATGCTTTCTCAAGTTTGTTGGTTTTCAGAAATCAATTGGAAATAAATCAGTAACATTTCCTTCACCAATTATAATAGACGTCTAGATATCTTTTCTTAAACCCTGAAAAAAAGAATTCTAATTTATATTGCAATATAAATAAACTGTTTTTTTGCACAAAAATTGACAGGTATAGAAATAATCAAGAAAGAACGGACACACCATATTCATTAATTTTGTTAAAGTAAATAAAATAGTTTTATGCTAAACATGATGGACTTGTAATACAAGGTAAAAACCTTGAATTTAAATTAGATTCAGTTATAACTTTACATGATTCAACAGTGTGTCTAAGTCCAAATAAAAATATTCAAGAGTAAAGTTAAAAATCCTTAACCCAGAATTCAAAGTTCTACCAAATTGACCCTAATGTGTCTGGTCTTGCTCAAGTCAGTGATACTGCAAAGGTACAGCTAATCATCTGGAGTACTCATTCCTCTATTCAAATAAAAACTAGATTTCACTCTAGCTTATATCCACTGCTTTCACAAAATCTTCCCAATTTCTGGCAAGTTGGAAGCCTTCTATTACTCTGTGAACTTCTATATCAACTATTATCTATCCTTCTGAATTAACAAGTACCATATATTGACTTTTAAAAATTTGTACGTGTTCTCTCCTTATATATCCCCTAGCTTATAAACTCCTAAAAACTAGGGAGTGTGTCCTAGAATTTTATATAAGTACTCACTAAATAGATGCATATTGAGGAGCCACGATTTGTTAGGTAGGAAATAAAATTTAAAATATACTATTTCATTTCCTTGGGCTCAAAGTCCAGCTCACTTATTCCCAAAGCATACAGTACAATGTCTGGCAAACACTCAAGAAATATTTTTAATACTTGATTTATTAAACATCCTGATAAATAAGCAACAGGTAAATAAATTATTTTGGATTAACTCCAGTGTTTTTAGATAGGATTGCAGTAAATACGCTTATTTCTATAAAACTCAAATAACTCGATCTAATATATAAAAACTTTTAGTTCCCTAAGTCATTTTACCATTGATTCATCTTTGTGAATTTCTTTGTCTTGAGTGAAAAGGATAATTGTTTCTATGGACAAGTTTACTAAAACTTGGATTTAAAAATACATTTAGTATTGCCCATGCTGAAATTTTCTTAGAAAATGGGCCAATGCAAAAGCTGTGATGTTGTGTCAGTTTAAAACTACATTTAGTTTTGACAATAGTTTGGCATTTTATGTATTTTTCCCTCTGGCTCCTTAACATGCCACATTTCAAAAATGATCAATTAAACATTATGAGATTTGGATTCAATCCCAGGTCTGATAACTATGTCACTACGGGCAAATCACCTATCTCCCTCTCCTTTAAGAGCCACTCTTTGAACTCAATGGTTTATAAGATTAAATCCCAAATTCTAAAGCTGATTTAGTGATATTAACACAGTTCCAGGCTGAGGACTAAATACCACTCTAGGTTCATAGCAGGAGAGAGGACATTTGATTGACTTGGGCTTTTTACTTGTCTAGAGACAAAAGTAATCACATAACTTGTTTAAACTTTGAGGTTCTGGCTTCATTTAAACCATTCTTATCTGTGAGTAAATGTCATTTTAAAAAAAATTCCACTAGCAAGACAGCCTTCAGCGGGATGTTGACAAATCTCAGACTTCAACTTGAAAAATCACATATTGTGGATGAGATTAATTATCTACAGAATTCCCTAGGGCAGCATTTCTTAGAATGTTGTCTCTGGTCCCCTCACCAGAACAATTAAATCTGGAGCAAGTTCCCCAGTAAATCCAATCTGAAGGTGGAGAAGCACGGCTCCTGGAGAAAGGGTTGCCTCTTAAACAGTGACAGAAAGAATGATGCACATTATTAATCTCATCAAAACCTAACCCAGGTAGAAGAAACATAATTTCATCAACTACATGACCATATCTGAAAAAAAGACAATAATTTTCTGACTGGAACCTAGAAAAAGGGAAACCACAGGAGAATCCTGTGATGTGGGAGGGCTCCGGGGTAGCTGACAAAGTGATTCTAGTTTATTTTGCAATTATATCCCTGAAGTGGAGACGGAGTCATGAGGTTTTCATAAAACAATATACTAGCCTCTAAGTTCACCCAGTTTTACCCAATTCCTTCTCCTTATTGTGACTCAGCTATCACCAAATATACTCTTAGATTTTTCTACAGAGATGAATGTGCTAACAGAGTGAGTGCTGTTTTTCCTAGCAATGATATTTCTCTAAGTCAGTAACTTATCAGTCTGGTTTAGAATTGCTGTAAGTTTTGTTATCATGAATTAATCACCAAAACAATTCTCTGATAATTCTTACAAATTGGAGGATTTGAACTGGGACAATGAGACTCCATTATGGCAATTTCCCCAAGTAAGAATTTGCTTTTCCCCCAGAGTTTTAATTTCTGACTAACTGCATCTGTTTTAATTTGATATATACCTTAATATTGAGATCTAGTCAACGTCTCCAAACACTATAGAAGAACTTCCCATATTCTGTCTCACCCTTTCCTACTAAGGATAAAAGCACAGTTATCAGCACTGTTCTTTTACCCTGCAAAAACCTGTGTGTTCCTTTCATACACACATAGGGCCAAAAGTGTGCACTGGTCAGTCACTAGTCTCTAAAGTTGGAAAGAAATACAAAGAACCTTTTGGACAAACTATATGTTACCAGGTTCACTTCTGTATCATAATCACAGGCTTTACAGTGATTGACTTTGGGAATTCTAGATTTTACTTTATTTCACTTTTAAACACTTGATTTTAGGTCCCTGTTTTGTTACGACATGCTAGTAATTGCCTTGCTTTTAACCCCAGATAAATACAGCCCCAGTACCTTCTTGACTGATGTCCTCTTATCTTCAGTTTGAGCCCTTTCCTAATTCTCATTCTCAGATGAAAGCATCTTCAGACTGAATCAATATGCCTCAACAAAGAATCCCATAAAGCACTATATCCCTTTATCTTTTGGCAAGAACTTGATTTCAGGCTGAATTACAAATATTTTAGATTCATTATTGGTTCACCATCAATGGTGATTCATGTCAGACTCTTAAAAGGCACATTTTCATATGGTTTATATTGCCCGACTATTAGGGGAAAGGTACATCATGTACCCGAAGAGACATCCAGGCTTTGTGCCAGGAAATCCACTAACAAACTCAATGAAAATGTTTGAAATTTCACTCAACTCATCAAGTAGAGTATGCTCTTCGAAGCTTCATTTTTCTATTGTGTATCAAGCCTATTATTAAGGGTGAAATACTTAAATAATACTAAGGATGAAAACTCACATCACCCCAAATCCTTAGATTAGAAATAGCTCAGCCCTTCAATGTGCAGACTAAGAGTCTATGAAATATATAGAGAAACTTCCAGGAGTACAATTACCTCTGTGCTTCAACTTTCTGACTCAACTGCTGAATATTTCTAGTCAATAAAGATCCAAGAGTTTAAAGAATTGGAGAGGTACTGCCATCGGGTCCAAAGGCCCTGCTCTACCGTAGTCAGTCACATTTCCCTAGTTGTCATTCTGTGTGACAGCCAGCTCTCAAGCCAGAGCTAACTCCAGAGCTGGGTTTTCTTAGATCACTTTTCTTTAGAGAGGTCCGGAGCTACCTGTATAACTATAAACTAGAGATCTTGTTTAAAATGAAGATCGCCAGATCCTCCCAAATTGGTAGAACCAGTCACTTAGGATAGGATCCATTGTGTCTGCACTGTAACCTGCTTTCAAAGTGATTTTATGCACACCACAATGTTTAAAATAAGTCTAGTCCTGAATGCCAGAGACTGACATTTCCATTTTAGATAATTATTTCACTTTAGCTTCCTCACTGAGAACAATCCATATGTTTATGCCATGGTCTACTTCAAGATTTTGACAAAGGAAAAGTTTGCCTTTTGAGCAGATTTTTATCTTCACATCTAAAATAAGTTTCCTGAGGTAGAACTGACTAAACGGGGAATGATAAAATAGGACAGGAAAAAAGATAACAGTAAAAAAGTGATAATGGCAAAAGACAGAAAGAAAGAGAAATTAAAGGGAGGGATATAGGCTAACATTTAACCACAAAGTAGGTGAAAGTCACTTTTTATATATAGTATGAGGCTGGGATTGATGGCAGTAAGCTTGGGCAAAGTGGAAATTAGGTGAAATTGGCTAATTCTTACATTTGTAAGAGATTGTATGTTGCTTTGGGAATATCTGCATCAATTTTTATCACTTTTACATATCATTTAGAGGAAACAGTCAGCCCATTTTAATAATTTTGATTCTTGGTTTAATATGTCATTCAAACTGGGTCTACCTCGATTAAAGAAGACAATTGTTGCCACGGCAACGAAGTAATCATCCTATTAATAATAATTGTGATTCATCCATTATAAAATACAACTGTAGTTTGATCCAGCAGCACCTGAAACAATCTCTTTTCCAATATTTCTGATTATCCTGTACTTAGGGAAAGCATAGTTATATTTATTTCCTATAGTTAAATATTATCAAATCACAAATGAGCAAATATTCATGCAGAATTCAAAAGAATGCCTTCTACTTGACCTGATTACTCTCAAATAACCTCAGTAGAGTTTCAACATCAGGTTAGTCTTCTATTAAAAAAAATGAGGCCGCCCTACTTTGGAGAAGTACAGGACATGAACTTTTATTTTAAACTATAAAAAGGTATGTTGATTTTTGTCCCAATTTAAATCTAATTTATCACAAGCCAGAACGGTGGTAGACAAAAAAGATCAAAGAAAATAAAACAGTCTGTTCCCTATTTTTCCTAAATTTCAAGAATGTGTAGTTATCAAACCTAGGCTGGAGCAAAAGTACCACAAAGACTCCAAGTGAACGTAGATCAGAAGTTTTTTATTGCTTCTGAGTATATCAAGAATTACACCCATTTTCAGTGTGTTTTCAAGAACTCTTGTATATATTTGAGGAAAAAGAGTCCTGACTTACCAGTGATTCATATAAAACTATGCCAAGAATTTTAGCTTTTTTATTACAAGTTTAACATGAGTCAATATGAATTTGAGTGTATACCTTTCTTCCAAAAGGAGGAAAACAACTATGATTATTTCAGCCTGGATTTTAGGGATAAAATATATAGGACAAAAGACAAAAACAAAAGCTTATATAGTGCCTATTATGTACTGGATACTGTTAAGTGCTTGATTTATGTCAACTCACTCCGTCTTCACATCACCCCATGAAGAAGGTAGTATGCTTCATCCATACTGTGGTTTAAGAAAACACAGCTAGAAAATGGTGGAGCCAAGATTCCAAGCCCATCAGTCTGACTCCAGAGTTTGAGTTCTTAGCCACTAGTGTATTCTGCCTCTCAAAGGGACAGACCAATTCCATGAAATCGTGGACTACTCATACCACAAACAATTGCTGAATTCCATGTGCCATAATTTAATAGGAATATTGATTACATGATAACATCTAAATATGCGTGGTGAAAAGTCTAGAAACTATGCCAACTGAGTATTGGAGGAACTGGGAACATCCAGTTTTTAAAAGGGAAGATACCAGGAGGAAAATATGTTTCCTTCACATATTTGAAGGGAAAAAATGGTAGAAGAGAGATTAGATTTACTCCAAAAATACCACTAAAATAAATATTTTAATTTTCATCCTATAAATCCACAAAATTCCATCTGGATTTATGAATGACAAAAAGTACAAATTATGCCTGAATAGCTGTGTAGTCTCACATTCTACAAATTATTTTATGGTGTTCAAACTTAGTTTATACTTTCTAATTAAATAATATCCAGCTTATATCCTGCAAAATATAACTATTTCTGGCTTTAAGGTCATTATACAATCTCTGCTCTGGGGTTAAGAGTGTTGGTTTTTGTTAGTTAACCTCTAATTGAGCTATCCACTCAGACCCCAGGATTTATTTTTAATTAAAACATCTATTAGAGCAATGGCAGAATAAGAAAAAAAAAGCAAATTGATGAGTATCTTCAACGAATTAAATTAGAATCAGAGTAAATGTTGAACGGTGAGATTGAATTGTAAAGGTTTACAATTCCTGTTTATCAAAGCTAATGGAAGAAGAAGGATGAGACTGGAGTGAACAAGAGATCTGACAGGAAACTAATATGGAGCTGAAACTCTTAAGTCATTTCTGACAGGTGGGTTTTACATAATTGAAAATTAAAGGTATTTCCCATTTTCCCTTGAATTTTCACTCTGCTATTGCTTTCTTATATAATGCCTCCAATGTTTGTAGTTTTTGTCAACCACTGAAAAATATTTTTTAGAAATATAAAATGAGAAAATATAATATACGTACATTTCTAGAAAAGTTCATTGAATGCCTGACAGAAGAAAATAATATGTAGGTAATTGACACAGTTTACTCTGAATGTATTAGCAATAGTTTCAGCAAGTTATAAATTGTTTTTGAAGATTATTTTTTAAATTCATTTGTAGGGTCAAATGCTGCATCTATAAAAGAAGTTTAAAAACAAACACCTTAACATGTACTTTAAATGATGCATGTTGGTCATTAAACTGAATTTATAGACTAAATAGACCATCTGTTAAGACCAGAAGATATAGTTACAGTTTTCTTTGGTTTAGTTTATAGTCTGGACTTTGATTTCAGTACTTGTGTAAAAACCTGGGGTTCAAATCATTGACATTTGTATAAGACAATATTGCTCAATGTTTCAAATTAGTAGAAGGTAAAGTTAGCAAAGACAAAAACCTTAATAGCAATTTAATGGTGTGTTCTGATAATGACCTAATCAGCATTTTGCACAAACTTATCCTTTAAATTAGGCATTAGGTTTTGTGCTTGAGACACTTGAGGAATGTATTCCATTGACAATGTAAATAGAATCTGTGCTCTGCGACTCTTCTTGCATTCCAACAAGATGTCCTTCCATGAGGGTACTTATCTGCAAATTACTATTTCATCAAGCCTTTCATTTCACCTTTCGAAGGTGTTATCTCTGAGACACATATTTAATAATATAAAATGATGTTGTTTTCTTTAACAGACTGTTGAGAGACATTGATCAATGAGTACAAATGAGTCACTTTCAAAAGTTTGGTCTCTTGGTGAAGGGTACTTTCTCATTGTTTTGGAGTAAGATCATTCACTGTCTCCCTCCCTCACCTCTTTCCTCTTTTCTTTCATAAAAGCAAGACATGCTTCATATTTTCAAAATTCAAACAGAACAGGATGTAAAGTAACCAATAAATGTTTTTCTCCAATCCCTTCAACCCCAAGAAGCTAAGCGTTCCACTCTCTGGAGACTGCCACTGTTAACACTTTCTTGAGGACTCTTGTAATTTTTATGCATATACATCTATGTGTATGTACACATTTTTACACAGGATAAAACTACACATACCCTTCTGTATCTTAAATTGTTTTGATATCAGGTAATAGAGATATACCTCAGTTTTCTAATAGATGCATTAAAGTTCACTGTAGAAAACAACCATTTCTTGAATATGTGGTGTATACATATACAATGGAATACTACTCAGTCATAAAAAAAGACAAGATCATCCCATTCACAACACCATGGATGGAACTTGAGGGTATTATGTTAAGTGAAATAAGTCAGACAGAGAAAGAAAAACACCACAGGATTTCACTCATAAGTGGAAGGTAAACAAATAGATGGACAAAGAGAAGAGATTAGTGGTTACCACAGGGGAAGAGGCAGGGCAGGTGGGCATAAGGAGTAAAAGGGCACATATATTTGGTGACTGACAAACAATGATGTACAACTGAAATTTCACAATGTTATAAACTATTCTGACCTCAATAAAAAAAGACGAAAATAGACAAACAAACAAAACCAACGCTTTCTTAAAAGGGTCATCTTTGAGAAACATTCAAATATTGGGCTATACGTACAGATACATTTTATTTTTAGCAACAAAGTGATGTATTTATAAAATTAAATCATCTTATTTAGGCTCTGAACAAGTTAATACATATTCATGATACAAAAATCAATAGTTATAAAAATGTATACCATGAAAAACAGGTTTCCTTCTTAATCCTATTTCCTAGCCACACGGGTCCCTTACTCAGAGCAACCAGTTATTACAAGCACATTTGTATTTTTAAATATTTGCTTTCTGTCAAAATGACAGTCTATTATACACACTATTCTGCATCTTTTCCCCTTATTATATCTCAACGATAGTTCAATATCAATACATATGACCCACCTGATTTGTTCCAAGAATGCAGGGCATTCTACTCTATGGATGTTAACACAACTTACTGAAACATTCCTCTGTCAATGGGCATTGAGATTGTTTCCAAACTTAATACTGCAGAGACACACCATACTGAAGATTCCTACATATATATTGTTTCACAGGCGTGAAGCTGTACCTGAAGTATAAATTCCTAGAAGTGGAATTGCTGCTAAAGAGTGGTACATTTTTAACTTTGAAAAATATTATTAAATTGTCCTCCACAGAAGTCATAACAATTTAAGCTTCGCTGGTATTTCCCATATTCTTCCCCAAACAGTAAATTATCAAATTTTTTAGTGTTCGATAATCTGAGCTAAAATGATATTTTTCTCTAGGTTTAATTGTCATTTTTTTTAAATTGTAAGTTGCGGTTGGGCAATTTGTGACATTCTTTAGATCCATTTGCAAACTCCCCAAAGCTTTTGCTCTAAATTCAAGAGTGTCTGATCCTGAAATAGGAAGTACTGGCTTTTTTTTTGGTTTGTATTTGCTTGGCACGAC
The DNA here is from genome assembly GCA_031878705.1 of Tapirus indicus. Taxonomy (NCBI): domain Eukaryota; kingdom Metazoa; phylum Chordata; class Mammalia; order Perissodactyla; family Tapiridae; genus Tapirus; species Tapirus indicus. The sequence goes on along the minus strand of CM062919.1, from coordinate 72,149,609 downwards.
TCTGACTATCCAGATATTATTATGATTTTAATATTTAAGTGTAGGTATACCTATACACATATAACTTTACATGAATTCATAAATTGAATTGTATCATGCAAGATATCTTTGAGAGGTAGTCTTTACATTTTTTTCCTTTTTGATTGCATCCCCTGTCATCTATCTTCCTCCCACAATAAATTCCATCTACAATACCTTCACCACCACCAACCAGGTTACCCAAGTGAACAATCTATAAGTATCCTGCGTTTCTTCCATATTTCTCAAGCATATTAATTCCTCACCCACCTCTTTCCCCCTCTTTCTCTCACTCAGATATATACATGAAATTTTTAAAAATCATACATATAATTTTTAAAACAATTTTTGGGCATTGCTTTACAGATGGAATCATCCTATACTCATAGTTTTCATCTTTTGTTTTCACACTCAATATCTTATGGAAAACCTTCATTTAATTGACATACCTATAAATTAATTTTTAAAATATTGTTGGAATAATATTCCAATTTGTAGATAAGCCATCTTTTATTCAACCATATCAATTTTAATGACCGTTCACCTTGTTTCCTTTTATTTTATGCTTGCCAATATGATTAATGCCACAATAAACACTCTTGTACACACATCCTTATGGAAGTATAGATTTAATTCTGTGGTAAAGATTTCCAGGAATAGGATTCCTAGGTCAAATTTTTTATTTTATTACATGTTGCCAGAATTTTTCCAGGAAAGTGTAAAGCAACTTACATTCTTAACAGAAATATGAGTGTATCACTTTCCTTGATACAGCAACAGATATTAGGATTCTATTATATTTTTGCCAATCTGGTAGATATAATGTGAAATTTCATTGTTTATTTTATTTGTTTTCTTTGAATACTAATGACTTTGAGCATGATTTTTGGTCATTGGTCATCTTTTTGTGTCTTGTAAATAGTTTATAATTATGTTTTAATTTGTGACCCAATAAGAATCATCTTCCTTTTATTAATGTTTTATTCATTTATATATTTGAAATTTGTTTGATCTTAAATCTGTAATAATATTTTATATTTTGATTGCTTTTAAAAATATTTTATCTTTCACCTTAGGGGCTATGCTTGCTTTGCTTTATTTCGTGTGGATTTTCTTTTTGTACCCTCAACAAGATAGATGGATGGATGGATGGATGGACGGACGGATGGACAGATAGATAGATGTCACACATCATGTATATAATATGATTAATTTTCTGTTCTTAAGAAGTTTTAATCCCTACAATGAGCAATTAGAATATTTGCAACTAGTATTAGTATATTTCTAATTATTCTACCCTGTTCTACCCAATCATCTATTTGGTTTTAGTTAAGCATATAATCAGTGTTTACCTTATATCTGTAATCATACTTATAACTCTTACATTTTATTTATCCAGGTATTTACTTTGCCTATAAAAAAAGAACTATCTCCCACTTTCTTTATCCCCCTTTCTCCAAATCCTTGTAAGCTGTATCATTTTTTTCACTAAAGTCTCCACATATTTATGAGTAATCTGTAATCACATATTTATTGTAATTTTTGCTCTACAGTTAAAGGATTCAATACTGTGCCATTTATTTGGTATAGTTTCTTTCTCCATAGCTTGGTTGGCTGAAGTTTATTCTCTAGAACTTCCTTATCAGCTCAAGGGAAATATCTCTGAATTTTTAAATGTTCAAATGTTTTGTCTGTTGCTTTAGTACTTGAATGGGTGTTTGGGTGTAAAATAACCAGACCAAACTTTCAGAAATTTGTAAGAATTGATCTCTAAATTCTAAAATTGAATGTTGTTAGGAAGAAGTTTGAGACTAACATGATTTTTGACCTCTCAAATGACTGGAGAATTTTTCCCAGATGCCCAAAAGAATTCTCTACAATTTTTTTTTTCAATTCTGGGACTTAATACGTATATCTAGAAATAATATATCTATATTTCATCATTTGTGTTCTCTTTTGCAGGTTTTTTTGTTTTGTTTCTTTGATAGGGGTGCTGAGGTGAGGGTCACGTTGTCCACCGGCAGTAATTCCTCCTATTTCATCTTGAAGTTTCATGTAACACAAGGTTTTGTGCGTGAATGGGTTCTTTGAGCCTTTACTTATCCTCAGCTGTCAGAGATAGGCAGGGACGTGCTGCTCACACTGCAGATGTCTTGAGTTTCCCACACCAGAGGTACCAAGGGATTCACTGTGATTCATCGGTAGCCTATTCTACTAAGCTTCTTGTTGCCATATCAGTTACAGAAATCTCCCAAAGCTAGCCTGTTCGGCTTTCTGATGTTCCAAACAAAGGACTGTTGTCTTTCCTGCTCAAGATCTGTAACAAACTTGCAGGAATTGTGCTCTGCTAGTTTTAGCTGAGATCAGCATCCCAGAGCCAGTTGCAAGCTATCCTCATAATCCCCTCTGACCTTCCAGGCATTTCTCAGCTCTTCTTCATTTGTCTTGATTCATTGATACAGATTAACTTTGTTTTCTACATATTTGTATATATTTTTTCTGGCTCTTTTTTGGCTACAAGGTGAAAGGGACGGATTCCATCTTTATTCCATTTACCATCAGAAATCAACAATGAAAAGGTTGTTATAGGCCATGCTGCTAGTTAATGAAATGTATTAGTAAAGATGAAACACTTTTTGTAATATACGTGTAAAAATGACCTTATTCTTTCAGCTATTTAATGGATCATATATTTGATTTATGCTGGGGATTAACTCCAATAGAAATATGTTTTAAAAAGAAGTCTACTTCTTTAAAAATCATTTAAGTTTATTGTTCAGATTGTTATGTTTAACTAATCAGCTTGTATTATGTTTATGTAAAATTATACTTTGTGTAAGAAGCTGAAAATATTTAAAGTTTTAGTAATATGTATGTGTGTGCGTGTGTGTTTCCTTTGTAAACAATCTTGAAAATACGTTTTTTTAACCAAAGAAACAGGTGTTTGCCTTTAAAAAATAGAAATATATTCCTTAAAAAAACAAACAAGTGTTTGTTTTAAACAATACAGGATAATTATTCTATTTAAAATTATACCTTACCTGAAGAAACCAAGTAGTAGGATTCTCCAACATAAGTTTATTCAAATTATGACAGTTCTTCAATCTTCTAAAAATATTATTTGTTCCTTTCCCTGTTCAATTTAGGGTTCCTTTAATGACTTGAGAAGGAGCAGAAAAGTTCCCTTGGCCCGTGAATGAGTCTGGTTGGGGACAGGCATGGTAAAAAGATTCACAGGACTGCCTGCCCAGAAGAAAATGCTGACAGGCTGAAATTTATATCCTAAACATAGAAACCAAGTAAGCGATGAATCTACATAATCTCTTTTTATTTTTTTCTCTTTGCTTACTTACAAGCCTGCCTTATTTATACTGATCCCATTATAAAATGCATACTCCTTCCTCATCTGAGAGTCAATTTGAGTTTTTCTCAAAATTGACTAAATATCTGGTACATTTTAAAGAAGTAAACAGAAAATTCAGAGTAGCATTTTGAGAATCTCTAATTTGACTACTTTATGAAATACCTTTCTGTTACAAAAAAGAAAATTATCTTCATACACATACACGACAGAGTATTATTAAAATCAAGACACAAACTTAAAAATAAATGCTCTCAACTTCTCTAAGTTAATAAGTAGACTCCAGTTAAGAGAAACCACAGTGTCAGTTTTTACTCTACTTTCTACTTGCTGATTCCTTTATTTGCTGGTTTTCTTTATTTCTTGTAACATATTGTTTGTTGTTTTAATTTGTAGCTATTTTCAACTCCTTTATGGTATAAAAATTGTGAACTATTATATAAGCCTAGTATTTATGCACTATATGTTTTAGATAACTAAAATAAATTGTAGAAAACAGCTCATTAGTAAGTTGAGGTTCCTTATGTAATGACATTCATATTTACAAAAATAAAAGAATGAGTAACTGTATAATTTATAATTCATAAATTTACAGAGTAACTTTTGAGTATGCAGGTATGTCAGGCACTTTGCTACGAGCTTTATGTGGATCACTTCATTTAATCCTCATATTCATGTGCTAACTATATCTATTATGATTATTATGGCCATTTTACAGATGATGCAAGTGAGGCTGAGATATCCTTGTTCAATGTCACATGGCTAGTAACTGTTGAAGTGATATTCAAACTGAGATAGTCTTGATCTAGAGCATATAACGCTCTAAACCATTGGACCACATGATTTGTTGTATTTAAACAGCAAGCTCCAATGTGCAACTCAAATGTACTTAGATTTATCTAACATCTTTACACCAAGAAAAATCTGAAGAAAAAAATATATTGAACTTTGTTCAAAGTCACATAGCCAGAAAGTGTTAAAGTCATATTTGCACATTCTTACTTCAAAGTGCATGCATGCCCTTAATAACTACACTACTGTGGTTGTGGAACTAGTAAATTGCTTACTGAACAGTAAACTACTTACCAAAAGAAAATTTCATATGCCAATTCCCTCTAACCCACTTCATTTATTTTCAATGTTTCTGAATTATTATTCTGTTTTGACACATAAGGCAACTCTTCTAAACCTCCATTGTATTCCTGCTCTTATCAAACAGTATTTTCTAAGGAATTGTTCTTGTTAATTATCTAATCATAAGAATCAATTTTTAAATGTTCCGTTAATGACGTGATCGCTCAGGCAAAATAAATCCTTGTCATATCTGTCAGGTCACTGCCACCTTCTCAGTGAGCAGACCAGCGTGCAAGGAACTAGCATACATTTCCAGAGGCAATTGTTACTAGAAAAACAAACAGAACAAAAACTTGCTTCTCAATTTATGACATTTGAAAAGACAATATCTAACAAATGATGTGATGATGACAAAAATATACTACCTGGATGCATTACTAATCTACCTGTCACTTTTTCACTTTGACCTACATTTTTAAAATCCCAGTGGATTTCCAACAGCTTCATTAAACCCTACACTCTTCCCAAAAGTGACACAGGAGTGAAGTAGTCACAAAGGCCTAACTGGATCTCCCACACTCACCTCAATTAGAACAATTCCAGGCTTGGCTGGAACAATAATTTATATTAATAAATTAAATTAATAATTTATATATAAACATTTGGATAAGTTTACATGTTAATAAAGGTTCTTTTGCTTAAAAATGAGTTAACAAAAACTAAAAAACATTGGTCAAGCAAAAGTATGGAAATTGCTCTACAGATGAATTTCTACCAATTTGAATTTCTTCCTATAAGACAGATATGAATGACAGATACTAATGCTGGAAAGCATAGGCTTGTGACTAAAATTAATGGATTTGAGTTGGTAAAAATGCATATTCTCCAGGATTTTTATAAATACATTGTACTATTTTAGATGTGGCAGTCCTGATAAAAATAACATGCTACCAACAGGAATCTCTTGCCCTAAGCTGATATAGTTAAGGGAAAGTTCTCATAGATCATTCCTATCTCTCCCTTCCATCAAAAGTTTAAATAAATAAATATTACTATTTAAAGCCAATGTGTAAACATTTACCATTTACTTTTCTTTTCTTTTTTTTTTTTTTTGGATGAAGCAGATTTGCCCTGAGCTAATATCCGTTGCCAATCGTCCTCTTTTTTGGCTTGAGGAAGATTAGCCCTGAGCTAACATCCATGCCAATCTTCCTCTATTTTGTACATGGGATGCCTCCACTGCACAGCTGGTGAGTGGAGTAGTTCCACACCCAGGATCTGAACCTGTGAACCCAGGCTGCCAAAGTGGCAAATGCAGAACTTTAACCACTTGGCCACAAGGCCAGCCCCTACCGTTTACTTTTAATTGCCCAAAGAAAATCAGCCACTGTAGAGATCATCTGGGAGGTGGGATATGTACTTGCTTTGATGACAATTATATTTGAAATGGATTTTGAGATGTGTTTTGGGCAATCAATGGAATAAATTTGAGAAACTTTATATTGTAGTACATCAACTCAAATTAGCTTAAGCTAATAAGATTGATTCATATAACTGAAAAGTCTAGGACTATTTAGGCTTAATTGGATCCATGAGTTGTAAGGAGGTCATTGGAACTCTTTCCACCTTCCACACTCCATGTCTTTGCCCTCTGTGTTTGCTGAATTCTTAATCCAGTCTTCTTCTTGTGGTGGCAAAATGGTCATAGTAGCTTTTGGTGTACAAAGTGTTTAGTGCTAATATTATGTCAGTCACTAAGAAAAGGATTCTAACTGCTACTGCTTAGTGTATCTGTTATTCCTGTTTCAGTCACAGTTCCCAGCAGTATTCAATGATCTGATGGGCCAGACTTGGTCATTTATGGTAATATAGGTGAGGCAACATAATTCCCATTCTTATCTGGAGGGCAAAATGTAGGCATCTCAAAGGAAGAGAAGGGTTTTCTCTTTAGAACAAAGGGGAAAGAATGCTAAATATACAAGAACAACAGATGTACCCAACAACTCAGTGAAATTTCTTCAAAGCATAACAGTGATATGCATCATTAAGTTCTCATATACTAAGATTTTATAAAAATCAGGTTTATCAATTTTAAGACATACCTCTTAAATCCTGGCTTGCTGTATTCTATTTTTTTTTTTTTTGCCCTCATAACAACATTGTATTCCAAACAATAACAAGGGGATGATAAAAGAGATGAAAATCAAGCATATTGAATTTGTGTATTTGCCCCTTTAATTCATTCATTCACTCATTGGTGAGACAGACAAAGAGTGAGCAAACTAACACATCAATATTTAATTACAATGTGTAAAAATTACTACGAAAAGGGGCTGGCCCAATGGCCTCGTGGTTAAAGTTCTGCATGCTCCACTTTGCTGGCCCAGGTTCACAGGTTCATATCCTGGGTGCAGACCTACAACACTTGTCAGCCATGCTGAGGAGGCAACCCACATGCAAAATAGAGGAAGACTGGCACAGATGTTAGCTCAGGGGGAATCTTCCTCAGCAAAAAAAAAAAATTACTATGAAAAAGCAACAGAGTAAAATAATATAGAAAGGAATTTTTCTGTGAGTAGGAAAGAATGCTAAGGGAAAACCTCACTGAAACAAAATGAATGACCATAGGGTGTCATGAAGTCAGCACAACACATATAGATTAGTGTTTCCCTACTTGATCACATCACGTTACTCAAAGAAAATATACAACACTGTGTGCACAATGGAATAAACTGACAGGAGAACCAAGAGCCAGAGGCAGGCCTGGAGGCTGCAGGCACGGAAGGTCCCTCTTGACTGGCTATAGGTCTGAAGAATTACACCAACTGAGAAGCATGGGTGTAGATATCTCATTCAAAATGTTTGAGCAGAAAATCAGGGAATGTGTTGAGGCATCAAGAGAAGGTTGTTAATCCAAAAAGCAAAATTCTTTAGAAAAAGACAGGGGATGGGATTCAGAACACAGACCACTTTTGTTATAAGAGAGAAAGAGGAACAGAGCAGACAAAGTCATATTTGAAGGTTTGATGGTGGAAAATTAAGAAGTTTTCAAGTCCTCAAGGAGTTCTACCAACTTAGAAATCCATAGGACAATAAAGACCACTATACATGTGTGTGGTGATGGATTGTCATGAGTCTTTGGGTGGTGAACATGATGTAATCCATGCAGAAATAGAAGTAGAATGATGCACACCTGAAATTTATACAATGTTCTAAACCAATGTTACCACAATAAAAAATAAATAAATAAAATATAAAAAATAAAAACCACTATTATTTTTGATTTGTCAGAAGATTTTAATAATTGCACAGATTTCCAGTGAGCTCTGCAGATTTAACATACTTAATAAATATATAATGCCTTCTTTAGAGTCACATTTTCTTTATCACCACCAATGGAATTTTTCAAGGGAAATTCAAATACAAACACTATTTATCAGCTGTTATCTAATTCAAAGTGGTCCTACTTTTTAGCTGTTGAATAACAATAATTTTAGAAAATCAGTAACTTTTAACAAGGCTCACCAAATATAAGGTACTAAGGTATATTGTGTCATAATAAATGGGATGTACTAATCAATTAAATATTCTAAATAAAGGACACCAAGTATCCTTCATATGTAAATGGGTTACTGATAATCAACGAAGAGAAATTTAAATAGTTCTCTTAACGTCTAAAACTTTATTAAATAGATTTTCATTTTCTGTAGACAAGAAAATATTCCAGGATTTTGTAATTTCTCAGTACTTTCATTGTGAATTAAATTACCATTATATTATATGTCTGAAGTTCCAGTTAACTGAGTCTTGGTTAATGAAATCTCAAATAAAGGAGGATTAAATTGAAACGAATATAAAGATTTATTTTAAGATTAATAAAATAATTCATTTGTGATGCAAATATTCTCTCTAATAAACCCTTCTTATAGCAAGTGGTAGGTGAAGAAATTTCTCATTTTCTTTTGTAAATAATCATTTTTAAAAGAGAGAATCTCACTTCATCTAAAGGAGACTGACTTTTTCATTCATTCAAATGAGTGAGTGTGCTGTCTTTTAGGCATGTTCTAGCCACAGTTGTCTCAGTGTGAACAAGGAAGACAAGTAGCTTCTATTCTAGTGAAAATCAGTAAAGGAAGATGAACAATAAATAAGTAGAGAAATAAGAGAGTTTCAGCAGGCATTGGGGGGTGTGAGGATATAAAATGAACTAATATGTTCGAGAGTAATAGAGCTGGGCAACAACCACTTTAATTGGCTAATTATCTCCTTATAGGGGAAGGCTACTGAAATCAACTGAATGCTCAGGGACAGGGTGCTGGGACAGGGTTTTATTTTTTTACTTAGTCTGAAATGACAATCAAAATACAAAAAGTACAAACAAAACACACAAAAATGTATTGTGACTTCCATTTAATATATAAATGGCCACTTTGGTCTGTGTGGACAAAGAGAATAAAAAGAAACTTCCATGTGATTTCTCACTGACTTCTTCCTCATTACATGCTTTACTTTGATACCTCTGGCATTATTTTGTTGACGGGTGAGGTATGTGATGTAAGAGTGAAATTTATGTTCTCTTTTCTAACCCTCAAACCCCCAGCAAACCCACATACAAGATCTAGCTCTCTAAGTACTGGAAAGGTCTTGTCTATGACTCAAACTGACAAACACTCTCTCGCATCTCCACGGAAATAGGAAGGCTGCTACGTGAGACAATGTAACAAGCACAGTGGTAAACAGTTAGGGCTTCTCCATGGAATAATCTGAAACAATGTGGTTGGTCCAGAGGGTGGAGAAAGGATGATATACCAACTTGACAGCACCAAAGAGAATTAGTACAAAGCCCAACATCAGGTTTAGAAACTTGAGATCCTGACATCATTAAAGGAGCATGTGCTCCCATTGCGGCAATGACTTTGGCGTCAAATAAATTGAGTTCTGTGAACCCAAGTTGTAAACCCAGCCTACAAACTTCACACCACGTTGACTATGCAGGTTGACTACTAGATCAAATTTATTCACAGAGCCCTTCTCCTTTTCTAAAAGCCTTGTGGATGTCTACAATCCTGCCTTGAATGCAGCATCCATTTTATAGGGAGAATCAGCATGCTTCATTTTATATTCACCATACCTGAAACTCACAACGGTTAAGTAATTTACAAAGGTTGTATAGGTAGCAAGAATCTCACCCAGTTTTAACATGGATGTATGTAACACTACCTCTGTCTAATGCATCATAATAAAACAACTTGGTACCTTTGAAGCTGGAAGACCTAATATGGTAAAACTATCTGCTGTAAAGTAGATTCTAGGCTCTATGAGAGTGAGAATATGTCTACATTATCCCCAGCACCCAAACCACTGCTTGGCACAAGGTAGGCATTCACAAATAGTGAATAAATAAACGTACAAACATCCATATAAAAAGTTGAAACATTGCAATTTTTAAAAAACAGTCAAAAATATTTCGAATCTCTTTGTGGGTTAATTACAAAGCTCATGTAATTTCCACTGTTTTTCTTTTTACAGTTACAGTTGGTACAAAATTAAATATCAGAAGTTAACGGACAGAACTGGAATGCTTCTTTCTATTTAATTCTACATTTTCCCACTTGCTTCAGCGAAATATACAATCCTGTTGGTCCCGAAGTCTCAGGCACAGGTGGCCTTCCTGCTGACATATCAGTAGTGAGAACAATGCATCAGTCATTAGAAAATTATATCAGACATACGCTAGAACCACTTAGCAGCTGAAACACTGATGGGACAGCATTAGCGAGAAAAGATAAAAAGAACTGGCAGAGAGAGAATGTGGATTCATCCCCACATTCCAAACCACCAAGGATCTCAAAAGCAGCTAGGCAAGAGCTTAATGAGGCACAGTTCAATTTTACAATTAAGAACAACTGTTTTCAACCGAGCCCTAGCATAATGATTAGGAATAGGAAATAAAGAATATAAAATTGGATTAGGAAAGAAGGCATTGAAAAAAGTGTGTTCTGTTCTAAGCAACAACATTCATCTGTCTGGAGTGAATATTATAACAAACGCTTGCATCTAAAATACCAGAAACACTGATATAAATTAAGACAATTTTCCTGGACCAATGTAGTATTAAAATTTTAAAATAATTTTTCATCCTTTGAATATAAGCAAACCATGGGAAATGTGCACAATCTAAGAGATTTGAAAACACGATTAACCATTGGCACAAATTTCAAAGATAATCCTTGATAGCAATTGCTTGGTTTCTTCCATTTTTCTTCCACACGTTTTTTTAAAACTAATAATTACTTCAAACTAAAAAGAGAATCTATTAGAAGTGTTTAGAGATATCACACAATGCTACTGCTGATCATAGTGAGTATAACAGTAATATTTAGCTCAATGCTAACCACTGTATATTATCAATTAATCCTTATACAATTCTGTGAAGTAGATACTATTACTTCTCATTTTACGTGTATGAGGATACTGAGTGTCTAATGTTTAAGCAACTTGTCTAAAATTATAATTGGTTAAGCTAGACCTAAAACCATGTGGCTCTAATACCATAGTACTTACTCCAATCACTATGCTACATTGCTTCCCACACTCTTGATAAAATAAACAGTAATATCTTTGTTGAGGCTTTGTAAACAACATTATTCTATAACTCATGACTAGTTTATTTCTCAATAACTTAAATTATTTTCAGAATATTTTTCCAGTATTATCGCACCTTTAAGAATGGGAGCAGTAGTATCAGAAGAGGAAAATGTACAGCTTAAAGGCAGCTGCAGCAATCAATGCCTTTGGGTCTAAGAACTTTTGTCTAACCTTGAAGTCATCCTATACTTTTTGTCTTTCCTATGTACTCCACATCCAGCAGGTGTTGTAGTTTATTGTTTCAAAATATTGTTTCAATGCTTCAAATCCAATCCATGCTCACCACCTCCTCCATTATATCCCTAGTTAGAGTTGCCACCGTCTTCCCCTGAATTATCACAACGGCATCTCAATTTGTCTCTCTTTTTTGACACTTGCCCATTCTCCATCCTCAACCCAAGCATCGTGTCCACACTGCAGCCATGATGTTTCTTTTCAAACATAAGGAAGATCATTTCACTCCCTGAAAAAAAACACCAATGGCTTCCCACACAATTTGCTATTTTTTATTCAATTTCTAATGAACTTAAACTTATATAAAATGTTCAATAAAATTATATATATATAAAATGTTCAACACTAATAATATTTTTCCTATACCATTTTAGAATAAATTGCCAACCTCATCACACCTAAATACTTTGTGTGCATTCTCCACACAAAAAAAGGGCATTCTCCTATGTAACCGTAATACTATCATCAATATCAGGAACTTAACTGACCTTGACATCCCTAGAATGTCACCAATTGTCCAAATAATGTACTTCATTGCAAATGGATTCAGCTCAGGAAAATGTATTGCATTTGTCATGTCTCTTTTCATCTTTTTTTACTGCACTTTTTTTTAGTGTAGTTTACTGTAGTTTCTCAGCTTTTTTGATTTTCATGTCCTTAACACTTTTGAAGATTTTGAAGTTATTTTGTAGAATATCCCTTTATTTGGGACTGAATGATATCTTCTTGTATTTAGATTATGCTTATTTGGGGGGAATATGATGAAAGAGACATTGTGTTGTCACTGCATCCTATCAGGTGACATATGATTTTGATTTGTTCCTTTACCAATGATGTCACTTTGATTATTTGATTAACTTCTTCAAGGAAATATACTGTTTCTCTTTTCAATTATTAAATATTTTATGGGTAGATACTTTGAAACTATTTAGATATGCTATCCCTCATCAAACTTTCAATTTATCCGTTTACCTATATCATGTGGATTCAGGGTTTCCTAATTATTCTATGGGTTGTAATGTATAAGTAGAATTTATTTGGGTACTTAATTTGCTCCATATTTGGCAAATGGAAGCCCCTTCAAGCAGGTTTCTGTGTCATTTTGATATGTCACCATCATTTTTTGAGTATTTCTTTGCTTTTGGGCACAATAAGTTATTCCAGACTCATACTTTTCCTGACCCAGCTCTAGAATCAACCATTTCTCCAATGAGTCCTGGTTTCTTTTAGAGAAGGGTATTTAGAAGCTAAGATCTAGGTGCTAGGTGTGCTCATTGCTATTGAGATATTGTTGCTCCCAGGCATTCTCAGTGGAAATAGAAAATTTATGTAAGTAGATATTTTTATGTACACACACAGTTACATATATATTACATATAATATATATATATTTCTCTATATATCTATATTTATTAAAAACCATGAATTCACACCTATATCTCTAATTCCAGTAGATAGAAATCTGATTATCATTATCCTTAATATATTTACTTATTTTATCAATCTTCCTCTTTGTAACAAATCTGCCTTCACTTCTGCTGCACCCTCCATACCACTTTAAGCTCTGACATCCCACACTGGACCATTGCTTCATATGGAAATCCCCCTCATCCCTTTGGGTTCCTCACTGCATAGTGATTCCCGAATACCACCCCTCCCCTGTCTGTGGAGACCTTTACTGGACTCTAATATCCCATGTATGTTCAGTACTCCTATGGGGACATTCTCTTGACCTTCCTACACCTGCACTGATCCACTATGGCCTACTCCCCCGGGTGTGTATGACTACCTTACTCTGCCCCATGTAATGGCTTTAGGACTGAAATGTCCAGGAAAGGAAGAAGAGGGAGGAGGAGAGCTTGGATAACAACTTGAATAAAAGACAACACTCTTACTTGGATCTGCAAAGTCCTCCATATACTGGATGATATCTAATTTCCAACATCACCTCTTCCTTTTTCCTCTCACTCTGGCCTCAAAGCATTTCTTGTTGTTCCTTGAACACACCAAGCACAATCTTGCCTCGGATCTTTGCAATTATATTCCTTCTACCTGGAACATACTTCCTCAAGATTCCTTTCAGCCCCACCCCCACCCCACCCAAACCCAATCACTCTCCACCAGCTTACCCTGATTTATTTGAATTGTTGCACATTTCACTTTCTTATATTATAGTACAGTATAGTATAACATATGATTTTGTTTGTTTATTGTCCAGTCATTGAACTGGAATGTAAGCTCTATAAGAAGAGAGGTTTTGTTTGCTTTATTCAATGCTGTATTCTCAGTGTCTAGAAAAGAATTGGAACAAAATGTGTAGTTCCTCAATATATTGTTTAAGTAAATAAGTAATAGATGGGACCTCAGCCCCTGGCTCTGCCTGTCAAAGTGTTTTCATCTTTGAACCCTTGCCTTGTGCCTACGGTTTATCCTTCTCGTTTTCTATTAATTTATAGCTGCTATTTCTTTGTTCTGATGTTCCATCTGTGTCTGCTCAGGCCTGCTTGGCTGACCTGAGTACTGGACTTCAGACTGCAGACTCTGGAAGTACGTGTACCGTCTATCCTTAGACAGCCTAATCTCATTTTCACCCCCATGGAGCTAAAGAGTTCATCTACTATAGTTGGCCTAGAACAGATATTGCCAAATCATTTCCATGAATGTTTCTTTCATTTTCTTTCTGACATTCCATTCATTTATTCAAATGTTTTGTTTAGAAAGTTTTCATTCCCTCATTTATTCACATCATTGAAGTATTTGTCAGAAAAAGAAAGATAAACATATGTTGAAAATCTCATAATCTACTTAGATTAAGTATGACTCCATTCTCCTCTCAGAAGGTCACTTTGGGCTCAAATTACTGCCAAAACAATCAGTTAGCATTTACTAACACCTCATTACAATTGTTATGAGGAAATGCTTCTTCCCCACTTGATGTCTCTCTCTTTGTACAGGAGCATCCATTAATGCAGCTCCTGGCCTCTTTTCACCCTTTGCTCTTTCTTCCCAAGAGAAAGTGACTGATTACCTGAGTGGTAAATTTGGGAAAAGTAAACCAGTTATGCTTGGCACAGGCCTATGCTTTTTCTTTTTGGGATCTGATGATCCCCCCCATGGAGGGAAAGTTTTCCCTGACTCAGGTTTGCCAGCTCTTAGGTGGGTAAGTTTGCCTAATTCTAAGGGTCAGTGTTAGGAAACCCATTCCCACTATTAATAAAGGTGATAATCTGGCCTTTTGCATTGCTCCTCTGTGTATCATATTTAGACCCAGAGCTGGGAAGTTGGCAATGACAATCTTTTGAAAACTTTTCTTGTTCTAGTAGTATTTTTCCCCATTCTGATTGTTAGTCAAAAAGGGCAAGTTAGGTGATAGACTCAGAAAATAAATTGGTTTAAGCTTAGAAAGACTCCTATTACACAAACAATTAAACTTAGTCCATTTCTTGGTATATTCATTTTGTTTGACTGTATGTCTCATGACTTTGCAACTATATTATTTTGGTAGGATAATGTATTGACATATTAGATTATGTTTTGATCTCCTTGTTACAAGAGATTTGAAAGAATGAGAAGTATTTTTTCCCTCCTCAATACCACAAAGTTGTTTAGGTCTTGGTTTGACGAATGTGGAAGCCCTTGCTTCAAAGGGCTATTAATGGCTTTTTTTGTCTTTCAGGATTAAATATAAAAGTTACTAGGTACTTGATGGTGAGGGGCAAGGAGCTGACACTGTAAGAGAAGAAGGCATAAGTGGCCAATCTTAGGAGGGAGAAAGTGAGTTTTGCCACTGCCAGGAAGAGGACAAATGTGTAGCAACTTCATCAAATGGCATATATCTTGCCCCCTCTCCACTCTAAAAATAGGACCAGGGAGGCATGGCTATAGGGTATCTTTGAAGGTTAATCACTATGACCACACCTGGCCGGGCATTGATGAGTCCACCCAGGCAACAGCACCCAAAAGGAGATGGAGGACCAGACTTCACAGCAATATAGTGACCATATGAAACATTATAAACCACAGGGCTGTTGCAGCCAGGACCCTCTCTCATTTTATGAGATCATGTAAATTCCTTGAATATTTGAAATAATCGTCAGGAATGGGAGGAGCCTCACAAAAGGAACTCAAATGGAATTTCTTGCTATACTGATTAAAAAAACCCTAAATTGAATTTGATTTCAAACAAAGTACACTAAGATTTCTTTCACCAAAACGTTGTAAAGCAAATTCATACCATTACTTTAAGTCATTTTGGTTTTTGTCTATACCTCTTTTTTTTTCCTTTGAGGTAAAATTTACACATAATGAAGTGCATAAGTGTCTGTAACCCATACTGCTATCACAGAACATTACATGATAGAATATTATTATCATCCCAGCAAGTTCCTGCATCTTCTTCCCTTGCTCCCACCCCCAGAGGCCACTACTGTTCCAATTTTTTTTGTCACAATAGATTAGTTCTACTTGTTCTAGAATTTAATATAAATGGAATAATACAATAATGCAATCTTTTGTCTTGGCTTCTTTCACTCAGAATAATGTTTTGCAATTTATCCATGTTGCTGCATGTATCAAGATTTCATTATTTTTTTATTGCTGATAGTATTTCTTATGAATATGCCCTAGTTTGTTTCCATTCTCCTATTGATGGACATGTAGTGGACTTCCAGTTTTTAGCTATTATAAATAATGCTACTACTGTAAACATTCTGGTACAAATTTATTTGGAAACATAAGCTTTTCTTTTTTAGGGGTAAATATCTACAATCAGGTTCGCTTAGTCATTAGAGAAATGTATGTTTTGTTTCATACAAAACTATTACAACATTTTTCCAAAGAGGCTGTGCCATTTTACCCCACCAACAATGTGTGAGAGTTCTGGTTCTGGTCAGTTCCCATCTCAATTTCAATATTGGTGATGTCAGTCCTTTTAATTTTAGTCATTGTGGTGAGCATTTTAAATACTTTTAAAATTTGAATTTAATATAAGCTAAATTAAAATAAAATTTATAATAAAAGCTAATATGTGAGGGAAAGGAATATTTCTCTTTTACTTACCATTAACACTAGCATTTAGGGAACTGCCTCACATAGTAAATGCACCATTAACATTTGTTGAGTAAAGCAATTATGTAAACATTATTTGAAATGTTTTTCTTTGCACTAAATTTGCTGACATAAATTGAGTAATAGTGTTTTTGTTTCTAGCCTCTAAATATTTATCAGATTCACTTTTTTATCAACAAATATTATTTTAGCTTAAATTCATATCATTCGTTTCCCAGAATATTATCAATTTTTGATTATCACTCTCCCTCCCAGATTTGTCCCCTTCAATCATGCTTGAAACTCTCAATAGCTCTTTCTCCCCTAATTAATAGAATCAACACAGACTCAACTCCTTCCATCCAACTACATATCTATTTCTATTCCTAATACTCATTATGTCTCTACAGTTTTACACATTGTTTCCTTTATGTAATATGTCCTTGCCCTGGTCCATCTTGTGTCTGTCACTCTGAGAATCCATGCACATATCTAATTCTCCTTTCTGGATAGATGTGAAGGAAGGAAATATCACACCTGCAAGTCTGGTTGTTTGGAACCTAAAGGTGAGTACTATAATGCCTAAGAGAAGGTGCAAACCACATCCAAACAGAAGATTCCAGAGACTCATGTACAAAAGGCACATCAAATCAAGAATGATTCAACAACCTCCCAAGGTATATGTAGAGCAAAATAGAAGCCCTTCCGACGTCCACTACAAACAGGACAGAGTCTAGGTATCTGCTACAGCCATCGCTACCATGTTTCTTGACTCCTTGGGTGTTCCAGTTGACTGCTAGTCCTCTACTCTCCGACCAGGTACACACATCTAGGTAGTCCTATCTCTTAAACAGGAGCTAAGCTCCTTTAGAGTGCTTCTCACTTAACCTGCCAAAGTCACCCTCTTAGTCTCTAGTCCTTCAGTCCTCTTATACTGTTTTTCCATTAGCATTTCAGTTCCAAGGGAGCAAGGCCTTGTCTGTATTGTTGTGGTTGTATTCAAGAAATATTTGTTGAAAAGAAACAAATATCTCTATACTGGTTAAGGTCCTAGGAGTGAGTTTTGACCTAAAAATGAAGTTTTCTTTTACTCTACAAGAATTCCATTTTTGAAGCATGCTTTCTTCTTCTTTTCAGCACCTTTTAGGCGTAGAAGGCTAATTGCATCTTTCAAACACAAAGACCAATGTACTCCTTAGAGGTAGGGATGCTTTGTTTTCGTTTTTTGTTTTCAATTGAAACACAATTGACATATAATATCCTATTAGTTTCAGGTGTACCGCATAGTGTTTGAACATTTATATACATTATGGGGTGTTTTAAAATATCCAATAATTATTACTGACCCCATTGGGCGGATGTGGTTATAAACTTATGAGTCTTTTCTTCTCTTGATAAAACAAGCACAAAAATATAAAATTGAACCTTCAAGGAACATTCTGTTACAAAGCCATAGCAAAATTCTTCAGTGTTTTCAATGAACAACGCTCTCTCTTTCTTCCAAGCTTCCATACATGTTGTTTCTTTCCCCCAGAACATCCTGATTCATCTATCTATTCCTTCAGAATTCAGTTTAAACGTTAACTCCTGCAAGGTGCTTTATTTGGATGCTTACATTATATTAAGCATCTTTGCTCTGTTTTCCCTTAGCTCTTTGTACTTCTTGTATCATAAGACGTTACCTTACTTTTATTCTTTATTTAAAGACTGTCTTTCTTGCTAGGGCTCGTGTTGATCTTGTTCTTGGCTCTATTCCCAGTACTTCTCTCATTGCTTGGTACAGAGCTGTTCTCAATAAATGTTTGTTGAATGAATGACTGAAATGTCAAATAATCCCTTAAAAAATATTTATTGTTATATCTGCAGAGACTAGCAATGACAAAATAGAGAAATAAAGAGAAATCTAAGAGGAATTGGTTGAAAGAGAGAAAGAGAGAGGAAGAAGGGAGGGAGAAAGAGAGAGAAAAGAAAGGAAGGAAAAGAGAAAGAGAGAGAAAGAAAGAAGGAGAAAAAGAGAAAGAAAGAAGAGAAAAAAAATCTAGGTATAGATTTTGGTATAAGAAAAGTGTCAGTGAAAATTTAGGAGTAAAACTGGATTGGCCTCTATTCCCACTATCAATTCACATGGAAATGATGAGGATGCTTGCCACTAGTTGTTTTCAACATCACTAACATAAAATGTACTTAATTTTTACTGACCCTAGGTTAAAGAGGCATGAAATGTCTGTAATTAAAGATAATGTTTTTAAGTGTTCCTAGCAATGCTTGAAATATATCAAATAAGGAAAGCAATATTAGTAATAATTGAGGTCATGTATTTCCTCCCGAAACAATGTGTGTGTACATTCTATAGACAGTAAGCAGTCTAAATGCTTTTTAATGAGCAAAACTGTCAGCTAAAGATTTTAGTTTTAATTTAATATTGAAGGGAAAATTTAATTACTAAATCATCTCAAGTGTATTCAGAATATCTCAATAACTCAAGAGTGCCTTCAACTTTCATTATTAGTAAATATTTGACTGCACATTCAATTTCAAAATAAATGGTCTTGTAGATCATAGGTAATTTTAAATATTTTTATATAAAATAATGAGTATTGTTTTTGAATTATCTGTATTAAAATTTTAATGGATTAAGAATGCTAGAATAAGGGGGCCAGCCTGGTGGCATAGTCGTTAAATTTGCATGCTCTGCTTCGGCTACCTGGGATTCGCGGATTTGGATCCTGGGTGTGGACGCACGCACCGTCAAGCCATGCTGTGGCAGGTGTCCCACATAAAACAGAGGAAGATGGGCACAGATGTTAACTCATGGACAATCTTCCTCAGCAAAAAGAGGAGGATTGGCAACAGTTGTTAGCTCGGGGCCAATCTTCTTCATAAAAAAAAAAGAATGCTAGATTAAGGAATATAAGAGAACATTATGTCCTAATATAAGAGTTTTTAAGTGTTGCCTTTCATTTTTATTTAAAGATCATAAAAATGTTTAATTTTATTTGCAAAAGTAAGTTATTTTCAGATAAATATTAATAACAGTGTGATTTGAATATTTTTCTTTAATTATATGATTTATGTCAAACATAACACTCCAAATTAACTTTTTGTATTAAAGAAAATATTTCTGGCATTAATAATGATGTATTCTCTGTGCGTGTGTGAGGAAGATTAGCCCTGAGCTAACATCCGTTGCCAGTCCTCCTCTTTCTGCTGAGGAAGATTGGCCCTGGGCTAACATCCATAGCCATCTTCCCCACTTTATATGGGACGCTGCCACAGCATGACAAGCGGTGCGTTGGTCCATGCCCGGGATCTGAACCTGTGAACCCCGGTCCACCAGAAGCAGAGCATGTAAACTGAACTGCTACACCACCGGGCTGACCCCAATGATGTACATTTTAGGAGAAGGCATATTGTTCACGATGTTCATGTGTTGAAAGAAAAGTACATTCTACAGCAAGCATAATGCCTTAAAGCAAAAGATTCATATCTTGCAAGAAGTTTTAAGGAATTGATTGAGAAGAAATTAGCTAGAGTAGACCTTTTACATACCAACTGAAATTTTTATATTCTTTTTCAACTATGGAGACAGTTAAAAGGACAGTAAGTGAAAAAATATATATATAATAGTATATTATATAAATATATAATAGTATAAATATAAATATATAATAGTATATTATATAAATATATAATAATATAAATATATAATATATGTATATATTTATACGTGTACAATATACAAATATAAATCCACAATAGTACATCTAAACATGAGAACTTCAGGGCTATTACAGCAAAGCAGGCTGAAGTTAAGGCTTTATAGCCTCCTATGGTTTACATCAATCTCATTCACCACTTACACAAGCTTGCTGATGAGTTCAGCTGTCAGTTCAAAGGTCTCTGATTGCTTCCCCCACTTAGTACTACATTCACTGTGCCTACGCTGTGCCCTGCGTGGGCTTTTATTATTATTGTGGCAATCCTTTAAGGCACTTTTTTGTAAGTCACCCCCTTGAGGACAGAGACCATTCTTAGGCTTTATATTTATAAAGGACAATGACTAAATTGTCTCATGTTATACAGTGTGGTAACAATAAACTTGCCTTGACAACCACATTATTTCCAGTTCAAATCTTTACTTATTTAACCACAGTTATAAAAAATATCCCAGGCAATAATTTGTAATCTAGAGGCACTAACCATATATTAAATTATTACAAAATTCTTATATAGACAGTAATCTTTTACCACTAATCATTATTAAACTCTGAGATCTAATGCACTTTAGATTCAACAGACAATAATCACTATGATCGTAAAGTTATAGACTTTATACAAATAACCAAGTACTGATTCTTCAGAATCTGATCAAATCTGCTATGTGATTCAGAGTGTTAATATTTTCATTTGGTCTCTTCTCAGATATCACTTTGTCACAGAGGTCTTTATTCTCCTACACAAGCACTTGGTTTTCCACTTATCCCATTTCTTTAACATAGCACTTAATATATGCACACGTTTCAAAGTAGCATACACGTACATATATATATATGCACATGCATATACAGATATATTTTTATCAATGTATATGGTTTATATACACATGGATGTATGTATGTGTATGGGTGTGTGTGCATGCTTATTGTCTATCTAACTCCATGAGGACATTTAATTTACTGCTATAACTCCAACACCTGGAACAGAATTGTACTAGGCAATCAATGTGCATTTTTTGAATGAATGAATATCAGTTATATTAAATTTAAAATTTTTTTCAAACAGGGCTTTGTCTCAGAAATACTTATAAAAAACTCTTCTTATTTGGTAAAATTATTACCTTATTGGATAAAAGTTAGTGGTCTGTGGTTATAGCAAAGTGTAGCAAATAGAAAGATAAGCATAAACATTTATACTGCTTAAGGTATAAGTCTTTGGTAGTTATTGCCAGAATCAAAAGCTGAAGCTAATTTATTTCAAAACTAATCAATGTGGTTGGTAGGTATTCACTAATATTGAAATGGTTAATCCTAAATAACTCTATTTTAAAGCTCAACTCTCAGATAATCACATGCTTTTCTTGACTAACTCACCCAATCCAACAGGACACTATTCTTAAAATATGACTTTCTAACAAATACATATTGAAATTTGGATTACATAGATTGCAGGTTTTTTCATGCTAAGAGCAAGTTCACATTATTGTATGATTTAGACAAGAATTTCCCCAAAATGGTACTATTGACATTTTGAGCTGGATAATTCTCTGTTGTCAGGGGATGTTGTGGGCATTGTAGTATGTTAAGCAGCATCCTTGGTTTCTCTACCCATTACATGCCTGTAGCATCCCTCCTTTAATTGTGGCAATCAAAAATGTCTCCAGATATGGCCGAATGTCCCTGGGAGAGCACAATTTCCCCAGGTTGAGAATCACTGATTACTGAAAATAATTTCTCATGCAATTTCTGAATCAAGGATCGTTAAGCCTCAACTAATTCAAGATTATACAGAAAGGTCTGTGAATTTTTCCCATATTCTTATGTCTTCTATAAAGTTATAATTGAAGATATTGCCTACTATTACTCTCAGTGTCCTAATACTAGGGATCAAACCATTATTCTTCATCAACATTTTTTTGCATGAAAATGTTTATCTTCACGGATAAAGGAAAACTACAGAGTATAACATATATATGTATATATATAAAACTAGCATTATCTCCCAGTTTTCTTTGATTCTTATTTCAGAGTTTTTCGTTTATGTCCTGTGGACAGCTGATGCTCTCAGGTACCTTACAGCTTACATAGGGAAGGGGGGAAGAACCAAGGAAATATATTTTAAACATAGTCTCAATTTCTTTTGATTCCTGGATCCATGGTCAGTGATTATATTTTTTGAATTTCAACATCAAAGTTCAAGGTCCATTGCCCTTTGTAGAAATTATGCTTTTGAAATCTTCTCTAACAAAAAGAAAAAAAAATCCTTAAATGCTTTCCTGCATCTGTAAACAATAGAGAAACGTCCTTGACATTGTGGCAAAGGCTAGTTGTCTCCCATTATGCATAGTCTCCCTCTCGCTCAAAGTCATGGAACCTACAATTTTCTACTGAGGCTTATAACCACACAGAGTAAAGACTACATTTCCTAGCTTCCATTGCAGCCAGGTGTGACCATAATTCCAAGCTATGGATAAAAAGAGGCAAGTGGAAGTGATGCATTAAACTCCCCTTTTGTGTGAGTGTGATATGGGGTCATCCTGAACCATGCAAAGAAGAGCAATCCCTAAGCCCGACAGAGCAAGACAAAACAAACATGGACCCGGTAGACTTCATCAGGCAGACTCTCCCTACCATTTTGGTCTTTTTTTTTGATAGCTATTTTGGATCCCTGTCACAATAGTCAAACTAATATATTAACTAACACAAGCAGGGCACCAATAGAAATCAACATCTACATTAGTGCTATGTATTGCATTTATGAGACAAAACAGTGCTAAAAATAAGATGAGATTAGTATATACTTAGAACTCTGCCCTGATGAACCAGAAGAGGTACAGCAGGCAGTCTGAAACCAGAGTTATGAAGAGCAACTTCAGCGACGTTAGCAGGGTATTATGCCTCGTTAAGAATTGTGAATTCATGATTTGATAAATTGAAACATCCTGTTGTTAATAATCATATCATACCTGATCTCTTATTATTTTTATATTTGAGTTGTTACAATATGATAACCATAGAGCAATCTCATTATCCTAAAGAAAGTATTTCATCTATTGAGGTCATTTTGGAAGGAAATATTAAAATCTTTGCATCATAGCACTATGACCACATTCAAGAATACCCTCCCACCTAAATACCGATGCCATCCACCAATACACTAAGCATATCAGAAATTCACAGGTAATCAAATCCGTAATTCCATGATATCACCTGTCTGGAGTTGATAACAATAGATAAACCAATAGGAAAAACCGATATATTTCATGCAGCTTAAAAAAAAATTCTAAGTATGTATGATACTGCAAGATTTGCTGCTTTAGTGCAATCTGAATTGAATTTAAATCTGAGTTTATGACCTGTATAAACCTTCACATTGATAATGACAGCTTGTATTGTCATGTGCAACAGGGATTTCATTTAATTCATCTATATCTGAAATAGTTGTAGTTTTTGAGACTGAGCCCTTGATCCTATATACTTCAGCATGGTAACAAGAATCATTCATTCATTTATTCACAGAAGCTGAGCTTATAGGTTATTTCCACATATAAAGTAGAAGATCCATTCTCAGTCTGCTTTGATCAAGGTGCAGGCTTGAGCCAAATGGCTCCAGTACTATCAAATATTGATTTGGTTAGCTCCCTGGAAATATAGATAAGTGTAATTCTTACAATGTGTGGAATGTCCAAATAGAAATAGTTATTTAGGAAGCACCATTATACACAAGGATGCTAGAAAGTAGCTACATAATCGGGCTGTTCCAAAGATTCGCTAAGACTGGTACACATAGAGTGTTTAACACAGTGTCAGGTGCATAGTAAACTTTCACTAAATGTTGCTTGTAAATTGTTCTTGTTAATACTTTTCTGCTCCGTTTAGCCAATCAGACACTTTTTAAAAATCTGAGGGCTTCTTTTTAAACCAGATTTTATAAAAATCACAATGGAAGTTGGTTAATAACTGACATAACTTTATGAAATATACAATGTACTGTTTATTAAACAATTAAACATAATCAAATATACTTTAATATAATAATAAAATTAATGCACATATGTAACTATAATATGAATCTGTTATTAAAGAGAATTTAATACATCCTACATAGACTACTTTTTCTTTGCCGTTTGATTTTGTGAAATGCTTATTTCCTACCTGTGTTTCAAACTGATACAAATCATCCACTCTACTTGTTTCATGTCATGCTGGTAAAATTGTTTATAACAGATTATAAACTGATTGCAAAACTTTTAAAAAATATCTTAACTTTTCTATAACTGGTCAATTTTTAGGCATTAAAGTACAAGGTTTTCAGCAATGATTTTTAAATATAACTGCAGCTTTCAATGTTTTCATTTGCTCAGTTACAAATTCATGCAAATGTTGAAGGGTCCTAAAGTATGGTCCTCCTTCAAATTTGTTCTCACTTATTCCTGCCACCTAGATTTGGGAGAACTTTAAAGATGGACATGACTTTGGATGGAAAGGGAAATGCTTCTGGATTGTGCTCTACTTGAAGGCATACCCAAATCACACATTTTCTTTTTTCCTTGTCCCATCCCTGCTACTGCACAGTACCTTTACTAAAAAGCATTATGCTATTTTCTTACTTTCCTAATCGTTTATAAATGACTCTCCCCAACTGCAATATCTATGGTTTTGCTGCCTAACTGATCCATTTTACTCCATATGGACATTTCTGAAGTATGTTTTATTAGCTTCACAAAAACGCATTGTCCAAATGATCTTTCAAAAAAAATCTTCTAGAAATACTTACTTAATTTAAAGAAAAATATATAACTATCTTAGTTAAATACAAAATAATTTAAAAATACATTTTCATTTGCAAACTTAAGATTAACAAAAAATACATAGAATATGAAGAATCACAGTAGAATAGAACAAAACAGCAAGGAGATTAACCAGACATATTGTCAAAACATTCTGAAAACATACCATTGAGGAGGAAAAATGTGTATGGACCCAATGAATGAAGTAATTCTGCCTTTAGGAGTACTGATATGCTGTTCACTGAAACATAAAATCCTCATTTACTACTATTGATTCAATTTAGAATTACAATGCAAAATAATTTTTTAAAGTTTCATCAGTTAATATTAAAAAGTAGAAGACAATTCATTGATTCAGAAATATTTTTTCATTACATCAGCAAATATATACCCTTTTGCTTAAACTCCAGTTAGATTTCTTTTAAACTAAAAGTTGTAAATGACACATCATTTTAAGTAGATTCATTTTAAATTTGGTCCTTGTTTCTGACGAGAACTTCCTGCACATATCTTTCTTTTTGTCTCACCTTTAAAAATTTTTTTTTTAAAAAAATGATGCTCATCTTAGTACTGTACTTGTCCCGTGACTTCTGACACTCCCACCTGCTTGTTTCATCCCTGTGGCTCATGCATTTTTATGTTTACATGATACATGTGATGGCATAGATTCTACTCCCTCTATTCCTACTCTCCTAAGGTTCTAAGAAATAGCCTCCTCCCCTATTTTCATTAAAGCATGAGAATTTTGAAATATTATTTTCCAAAGGGCTTCCTCATAAAAAAGACCTTCCTATTAGAGTTAATCATTTTCCTATTTATGTTTTGCAACACTGTAGAAATAATTGTTTTAATCTCTCATTTGTCCTAAAATTAACGCTACAAATTTCTCTCATATTGAAACAGCAAAATACTATTTTAAACTCGCTGAGACACTCTGTAGGTGGCATTGGGTTATGTCACATTGTTGCATCTATACAGAAATCTATTTTCAAAATTACAATCCTAATGTGGCATCTCTGATGAAAAATCCCAGGAAGGTCTTTTCTTTTCTCTGTCTCTTTTTAAAAAAGGAAACTAAGAGAAAGTAATATAATGTATAAAGGAAAGGTATCTTCAATTATCAGTCATTTAGAATTTAAGCAACTATGAAAATTAATGGTTAATCTCAACTTATCTAAAAGTAATGGCTGGTATTGATTAGAAAATAATAAAATCCTAACATAAGGTTTACCTTAAGCTTCGTGGGTTCCAAACTCTTTTTCTTAACATCCATTCTTAGAGTTATTCACTCTTTCATTTGGTATAATTTTATTGCCTATTTTTTGTGGGCATTGTGCTAGGGAGAATAATGATGACGAAAAAGATACAGCATTTCCACTCACTAATTGTACAAGCTAGGGGACAGACACATACAGTAGTAATTATTATAAAAAACTGAGTGAATGTCAAGACCAGGGAAATACGGGGTACTCTAGGGACACATACCTCAGTATAGGGGGTTAAAGCAGCACTGTCCAATGGAAATATAGTGCTAGGCACATGTGTAATTTTAAATTTTCTAGTGGCTACATTAAAAAAACTAAAATATAAATACATGCTAAAATTAAGTAGCCATAATTTATAAAATGTAACACCTAAAGTGGAACATAGTCTTCCCAAAACAATAAAATCATGTTTAACAAAAAAAATATTTTGCACTCCTTCAATTTTTAAATTTAAATTCAAATAAATTAAGAAATTCAGTTTCTTGGGCACATTAGCCACATTTCAAGTGCTCAACAGCCTCAAGTGGTTAGGGACCACTATAGAGGACAAGTTTAGGGGATTCTTTGAATTGATTCTCTCAACCCCCTTTCAGAATGCCTTCTTGTACAGCAGAGGCTGGAAAGCTTAAAATTGTTAATTCCAAGTCTCCCCTGAAGCTAGGATGGGTCCTGCTGATCAAATGTATTCACGTAAAGCTTGGATTCAGAAATGAATTATATGGGGAGAAAGCAAGGGCAGATGGCAGATGTTTCACTAACATGGATCATGGTAGGGGTTGTGAGATTCTGGGGCCAGGAGCTTTGGTGGCAGCTTCCTGATAATGAAGCTTCTTGATCTTGACAGAGGACGCAGCTCCTTCGGCAGTGCAGTTCTTTGGTGTGGTTTCAGGAGTTGCTCTTAAAAGATCAGCCTAGAGTCTGCTACTTTAGCCAATCCCACTTTTTCAAGAGTTTCACTACCCTAATAAATCCATTTATGTGTAAAATCGTTAGAGTAGATCTCTTCTCTGAAATAGGATCCTTGATCAATATAGGGGCTAAAGAAGACTTCCCAGAGAACTGACTTTTAAGCTTGTATCTGAAGAGTAACAGAGTTTAATCTGCAGAATAGTGAGAGGAAGTGGATTTTGGACAATAGGAAATATTTAGAAATACGGCTAAATAAAAGGAAATGCTAATAGAGGAGGCCAAAGGAAGTGATTATGATTGGAATAATAAGTGGAAGGGTGAGATTGACTTAAAATAGATGGCTGTAGCTCAAGCATTGAAAACCAGTTCACAAAATGGGCAACTGAAAGCAACAATTTAGCAAATGATTGATTCATCAGATTTATACATTTACCAATACCTTGTTTATTATAGTAACTTACAAAGCTTACAGCGATACCTACTAGATGGATTAGTAGAGTGTGGACAGGTGACTCATCATGACCTTCAGACTTTTCTCCTTTGCCTCTGTCTTCTCTCTCTGTGTCCCCCCAACTTCCCATTCTCAGCCACTCAGTCTCTCCTTATGCTGGCAGCAGCAGCCAAGCTTGTGCTGTTTCTTTAACATGGCAGAGGGTGCCCTCTCTCTCCCTAATTTCCTCTAATTAAAACAGCACCGATCTAAATGATTCTTTAAATACTAAGATGTGAGATCTATTCATTAGCAAAATATGTTTATGGCTATATTCAAGACTTTTAAAACAAATAATATATTCATAAAAAGAATATTTTTTTAAGAAACAAATCTAATCTCTGACCCTTAGCTTTTTATAGTTGAACTTTTTTTTCTATTCTTCTATGTTGATATATCATTGACTATAATCAGGAAGAATATTCTAAGTTTTGAGTAAATTGGCAAATTTAGAAAATTGGTAGATTCATCCTACAGTTGCATTGGCCTTGTTGGGCTGGAAACAAGGAAGAAGAAAAATGTCAAGTCTTTGAAGGTCCTTTTAAAGGACTGAGGCTCTGTCTTAAGGGCAGGAGAAGTCACGGCAGTTGTAAGAAGGGGAGTGGTAGGAATCACTGCAGAGTGGAAAATGGCTGCAGTGGGAAGAAAGCCATGAAGTCTGAAGACTCTGGGTGGCTGTGGCCCCCAGGAAACCACACATGCAGATCTGAGAGACAGATAGGAGAGAGAAACCATCTTTGAATATTTTTTCTTATAAAGCATATAAAGATTAAAATATTATTGTGTTTCTACTAATGAGAATAACTAAAATTGAAGCATTACAAAAATCTTGAGTAGCAGAGCACATTGGTAAGTCACAGTAGGTATAAGAATTGTAAGCATCTTTGGATTTCAGAACATAGCTTCTCATGAAATCAATTTCTCCCATCTGTTACCTGTGGGTTATATTAACATTGTCAAGTAGACTATGAGAAAGATTCTGTAATGTCACTTATAATACTGTCCTCAAAAATTTCCCATGAATTTGATGAAGGTTGGTTACTTCCCTAATCCTTGTAGATCTCTGAAATGGCACTGTGCCTTCTAAAATACCAGCACTTTATATATTTGACTTCTATGCAAGGTAGAGTTTGAGCTATAGACAAGGGAAAACCTCAAACATTTAAAAAATATTTTAATATTGGACATACTGGCTTTGACAGAGCACATCCAATGATAGTCACCTCCCCATACACATTAACTAAAAGTTTTTTTGATCTCTATATTCACTAACTGGCATTGCAGTGTCCTCAATTGCTGAAATATTTTCATCATGGTTGAGTGTTAACAGCTCTCTTAGCATAGATAACCTGTATTTATTAGTGAAAATAATTATATCTACTGACCATTTACCGAAGCTCAAAAACACTGACTTTAACACCTAACAATTTATTTAAAAATATTTCAAATTTTACAACTAGGAAAATGAAGAAATAAATATTGCAGCTTTAGTATCACTTTCTGCCTTTATTTAAAAATATTCAAGCGTAAGTTCTCAGACAATACAGTTATTTTTTGTAGACGGGGCATGTGAGCTATTTTTTTTAAGGCAACAAAAAAACTTACAGATATTCCTAGGGTAAAAACTCCAATGAATTTCACGAATACGAGTAAGCCATGGTCTTTACAGAGGGTGTGAATTGCACAGTTGTCCTTATTCTGACAAATATGACGAAATCTCATAATGAGATGCATCATAAATTACTCCAGTCCCACTTGCAGACAACAACTCTTATCCCTGTGTATATGTGTGTGAGTGTGAATGTGTGTGTGTGTATGTGTGTGTGTGTGTTCCACTACATAGATTTGTTATAATGAAATAATGGAAACTTGGAATGTTGATGAAAATTATTCCTTTTTCATATTTATGTGACATGATTCATTGTGCTAGGAATGCTTATACAATCAATAAATATTTCTCAATTTTCAAGACATCCCAAATGTCACCTCCTTCTTACAAAGACTTTTATAACTATTACTATTGCCTCAGATTTTATCTCCTTCTATTCTGAATCCTTATAGCATTTTATTTTTACTTCTTATAGGCATTTACCAAACGCTTCTTTGTTCTGCAATTATACTTTGGCTTGACCTATCCCTCATTCTTATGAGGATCTGTCATCTACAATACCTTACTAGGACCTTTCACATTGTTCATTTTAATATATATTGGATAAATTGATTTGGAATCAACATTTTTTAAAAATCAGAATAGGAATCATGCAGGTTGGCTTCTTATTGAGTCAGTCAGGAATGGCCTCAAACTAAAACACAATTGCAAAACCCCTATTACCAAAACCATAGTGACCATAAGGGGCATCAGGCCAGGAGCCTCTGAAAAAAATCAATAAAACAAGCAGGAAGATAATTCTAAAGTAGAAGTGAAAATATAAAAGCAGTGGGGCATATGTTTCCCATATGGGAGTCAGGATATCTTAGAAGTGACATTGACTCAAAATAGGGACTTCGATAGGAGCACATCAACAAGCTTGTATTAGTGGCAGCAGCAAACTGAATAATAACAACCACAATAAGTATAGTATTTTTTATGCATATAATATTTTTATATTTTTCATGGTGTTTTTAATTATAGTATCTTTTTGGACTTTTACAGTAATTCTGACACATTTTCCCCATTATTATTGTAAATAAATTTAGGCCTGGGGAGATTAAATGATTTATCTGAGGTTACAACTGAGTGTAGAGATAGAACTAGTCCAGGGTTCTTTCCACACTGGAGAGAGGAACTCTTTTTGTGATGGTTTTCCTTTATCAGGATTATAATAAGGAACTGGATTATTGTAGGAGATGTTTACCATGGATTAAAAGTTTTGCAAAGACAGGGCACACAGGAAAAAGAAGTATAAGCTTCTCTGGACAGAAATGTACTTATACTCAAACAACCAAACAAAACTGAGGTAAAAGTCTTTGTCTAGTTATTATAGAAAAGATAAGGATAAGATACAACATAGTTAAGAAAAAGATGTAAATGTTGATAATAAATTCCATGAGAATATGAGGGAATATGAATTTGACATGTATAATTTGGGAAAATCTTCCAGAAAAAGTGGGAAGTCAGATAAGCTTTTAAAGATGTATAAGGCCCTGAAAGGTTGATATGAGGGAAATGACATTTCAGTCAGAAAAAAACAGCTTGATCAAAAACTGTGGGCTAGAAAATCCATTTTTAGGAGTACAAATTTTACAAATATACCAGAGACACTGTCCATAGTAGACACGATTAGAAATATGAGAATAAATAATTTAGACATTATTTTGTAAAAACTAGATTTTTTGACTAGAAAAGAAACGTCATCACAGCTGTATTTTAGGAAGATAACGCTGCCAAAAATGTGGGAATGGATTCAAGGAAGACAGAAACAAAGACAACAGAAGGCAATTAAAATATAATGAGAGCCAAACCAAGGTTCTGCCAAGAGATGAGCAAAAAGGAAGTGATAGACAGATTTCAGGGATAGAAACAAGTTTTGCTGCTAATGAGAAGTAGGGGCAAAAAGGAAAGGAAAAGGGAGCATTCGACAACTCTCAGTACCTGAGAACATGCCATTAACTAAAATAGAGAATTTCCTAGGGGGAGTAGGCTTGGTGGGGAGGTCAAATTTGGGACATATAGGGTATACAGTTATCTAGCAAACACTTTGAAAGCTGGGCATGGTATTGGGCATGCCATCAAAAAAAAAAACAAAAGAAAACACATGGCTTGTGCTTTGAAGTTGGAAATCTCAAAGAGAAATTGAAGTTGTGGAAGTAGAAAAATTCTCCTAGAGAAATTTGTAGAAATATGGTGAGAAAACAGCCAAACCAGGGAATGCAATCACAATTAAAATGCAAGTCCATGGAAAGAAGACAGGCTATAATATCAGAGGCACGTGTCAGGGTAGGAAAAGAGTCAGGAGAGGAAGATAATGTGTCATAGGAAAGGATGGTCAATGTTGTCCTGTGGTGCCGTGAGTCTCAGCAGGATCAGGAATGAGACTTTTCTTTGGCTGTAGTTAGGTCACTTGGCCATAAGAGAGACCAACTTCACTGCAGAAGAAATCTGGTTGGCAGTGAGTTAAAGGCAGAACAGAAGAAGAGATGAAGCAGCAAAAATAGGCTACTCTTTTATTTCAGTTAGGGTTCTTGGTTCCATGCAGTAGAAACCAACTCTGGCTGAGTGAAGCAGAAAATGAATTTATTGAAAGGATATGGAGTAGTTATCAGAACTGAAAGAAGGGCTGAGGAATCAAATTCAGGGCCATGCACATCACAGTCAGGATCCAACGAGGACACACTGCCATCACGTCGCAGTACCAGATAGTCAAATTTGTACTTTCAAGACAGCAAGCTCTGGATAAATGATGGTACCATTAACGCCACTGTCACTACTGCCCTAGGCCCTCAGTCTCCCTGAAACTGTGGAAACTGCCTTGAAAGTGACGAGCTATGACTGTGATTTTGGAATATGAATATCAGGTTAATGGAGACCGGTCATGTGGCCCCCCCCCCCCAGTAGTGAAGGAAGCTAGGGAAGTGAGTATCTGGCACATTCAGCTTCTCTAGTGAGAATTGCTCTCTCACCAAGATTCATAAAGTAAGGAAATTCTACAACACTAGGAAGTAGGTTCAAAGGCTGGGCAGTCATAAGAATATACAAGTCCAATAGCCGTATGAGAAGCTTGGCACTAGACAGAAGAAAGCTGGAGCGGACATTAGCAATTTTTTTAGAGTAGAGGGGATTTAAACATAAGAAGAAAGAGTCAGTGGGAAGGAACTGAATATCCAACAGAAATAGATATTTAATGACAACATGCCTATTTAGGAGACAGGAAATCATGTTACTCAGAGCAGAGGTAAGGGAGTGGTTTTGAAAAAAGGAAAGCTGGAGAAAGGTAGTTAATTTCTGTAGAGAACTTTCTAAAAGCTAAATATGGTACTTGAGATTTACCTAAATTTTTACCTTTAGTTATCAAACGACAATTAAATACTACATACTAAACACCATCTTGATAGTAATGTTTTTAGCATATGTTGTAAAGCATCTATTACATTTCAGACATTATTCTAATTAATTCATTTAATTCTGATAACAACCAGGTAGACATTGTTATTGACATTTTACAGATGAGGAAACTGAGGTCTAAGTATCCATGAAGTTAGGATTCAAGCAGTAGTTTTATATGATTCCAAGAGTTCTTTTAAGGATAAAATAATAAGTAAAGTAATACACATTGAGAGGGGATAATATTTTGAGACCATGAAACAAATGTCCTTTTTACTTTCTGTAAATCATATTAGCTCACAGCTCCCCAGCCTTTAACTCAATGACATTCATTTCTGTAGGGAGTGTATACGAATACAGTCTCGACGAGAGACGTCATTGCTTAGCTCTGCATTTCTATTTAGATTCTTTTTTCTAGTCCTTAAAAGACATAGTCTTGAAAGTCAGGCTTTGTGTGGAAAAAAAGAGAAATTCTTAAGTTCAAAAAAGTTTCCTTTACATATTAAGAGAAAGGTTAGTGTTAGAAACACTAACAGTTTTGCTGTTAAGACACAGTATGGAAAGGATAGAGGACATAATGTATAAGAAGATAAGTTCTTGCCACATGGGAAGAAGAAAAGCCATTTCGGTGTTTGAAAGAGTTTGCTGAGATTTAGAAGGGATCAGAGTAGGGATAAGATGATGATAAAGTCTCTGAGGTTACTAAAACTCTCAAAAGAAACCTGAAAATTGAAGGTAAGACCCAACAACATGAATCTAAGTGTATACAACTAGAGAAGTTTCCCTGAGATTGTGCCTCGTGTTCACTCTAGTGATCTAAGATATCTTGGTGAAGGAAACAGATGCCCTACATGAACCACTGGGCGTGAAGAGGACTTGGCTTGGGTTAAGGAAACCATGGAGTGCAGGAACCTTAGTAAACGAAGGCTATGGCAGGGCCATAGATATAACAGTAGGTGCCGAGACATCCACAAAACCAGACAGAAACTGCAGCTCCCAGTAGATATCGGTATGGGCCACTCAGTGACATGCCCACAGGACAGAAGTGGACAATACCTGCACCAGACTCTTTGGCTGCTATAAAGAACACTCCCAGGGGCCGGCCCAGTGGCATAGTGGTTGAGTTCGCATGCTCTGCTTCAGCGGCCCGGGGTTCACAGGTTCAGATCCCAGGCACAGACCCATGCACTGCCTGTCAAGCCATGGTGTGACGGCATCCCATATAAAGTAAAGGAAGATGGGCACGAATGTTAGCCCAGGGCCAAGCTTCCTCAGCAAAAAAGAGGAGGATTGGCAACGGATGTTAGCTCAGGGCTAATCTTCCTCACCAAAAAGAAAAAAAAGAACACTCCCAGACAATATCCTAGGATAAGAAAAGGGAGTAAAGGAAAGGAGATTCAACGAGTTCAATCAATGGGTGAGTAATAATAGAAAAAGTGAGATGATGGGAGCAAAAATTGAGATAATTTATGTTGCATATCCTTAATTTTCATTTGGTAAAGTTAATAGTTGACATTAAAGATGACTGTGATTGACATGAGAGGCTGAGGAGACTAGAGATTTAAAGTAGCTACCAGGTGAATTAGTTGGTCATTTAATCCTGATTGAGGAAAAATAAATTGCTTCCAGAAGGTACCTAAAGCCTAGAAAAAGGTCCATCACTTAAATTTTAAGTAAATTCAATCCTGTAGTTAATTTGAACACAGAACAGATATTAAATAGCTAAAATTTTCTAATTGATATCTTCTTGTTCTCAGAAAGAAACCATCTGGAACACAAAATTTTTGCATTTATCACTTTAAACTGAATTTTTATATTTTATATCTAGAATATAACTGTATGTAAAGGCTAGATTATTCAGTTATCCCAGACCTGACATTTCTAAATGTTTAAAATACTTTAAATAATTAAAATAATTTAAACAAAAAATAAATAAAACCACTCATTTAAATTCAAAGATTAATAAATTGTTAATCAAAATTTAAAAATTCACATAAATGCTCAATTTATATTTTACATCATTTTTTAAAATCCATATATCTATAAATCATAAACTTGTATATATGTATATATAATCCTTTGTGAAGGAACAAATTAAAAATTAAAATTAAAGAAAAACAGAATTAACCAAACTGTATTTCTCTGTGGTCCTCAGATATCTCATTTGGAGTCACAGAAATATTGGGCCAAGGACACCAGGATAGTCAGACAATTTCCAGATAAATTTAAAGAGACTTGCTATATCAATGACTATAATTCAAATGAGGTCATACAGAACAACTTCTCAACTATTCTCAGATTCAGGTTAGACAATGACTCCAGGCCACTTGAGACCAGATGCTACAGGAGGAGAATTATTAACTTTATCACTAAATAAATTTTCAGCATCTCCTGTCCTAATTAAGAATGAATACAGTGGCATCAAAATAATTACATCTATGTGCTCTAAACCTGATTTTAAATCCAGGGCACAATACCTCTTGGAATACTTGGATTCTACCTATATCAAATGAAGAATAGAAAAGAGTTATAATCATAACTCATTTTTGTTGATAAAGACAAGATTATAATGACCTGACTATTAAGCTAAGGTTATGGCAAGTTTTAGGAGTTACCTTTTATCTACTAAATGCCACAATGTCTATTTGAAAACAAAATCAATTGATATTTAAGTTATTCTAGAGACCCCACGTATAGATTTTAAATGATCATTTACACAGTTTGGGGGGTTTGCAGATACCTTCTAGAAAAGTGAAATTCTAACATTATATTCCTAGATAGTCTATCTATAACTCTTTTATTCTATTACTCTAGTAATTCCTAAAGTTGTTTTTTGTCACAGTAAGAGTAACAGATCTCCCTTTCTGGAACACATATAGATAGGCATACTAGATTTAACCATCACAATGTTAACAACTACTTGCATATTATGACTGTTCTGATAGGCTCACACTCAGTTAATATTTTGTGGGTCTACATTTTCTTGGTACGAGTGTAATGCCTGAATCACAAACACATTAAACATATGAATAGTTAGATCACTCATTCATTCAAGTGATATTTATTGAATATTTACAGAATACCCAGTCAATGTCAGGTAACATCCTAGGATACACCAGTAACAGGACTAAGTCCCTGCTGCCATTCTACTCTCAGTCCAGGGTACACTAAAAGGCATTTAAAAAGATTTATCAGCAATCATAAAAAGCATCATAAGAGCAATTTACTAAATATTAGCTATTTCTGTAAATATGTAACACTTGGAAGAGGTCAACCTTATATTTTCCCTCAAGACCTCTAAACAAGATCTTTCTTCAGCTTTCAAAATATTTGGCAAAATAAAATAATCAAAGTAGTGGAAGGCTTTGGACAACTTAATTTAAAATACAGTTAGGATTCGATTGTCCAAGAAAACCAAAGCACCAGCTTCAACAATGAGAAATGATTACTTCTAATAAACCTGACAATGTATTGTTATGGACAATGTTTACGGAAAGCTGAGAAGAAAATAAACATTGGTAACTACCATAATTGTAGTATTAAAATAAGAACTTTCTCGAGATTTACAAAGCACTTCTATGGGAGCCAAGTAGTGAGAATTTGGTGTTTTGGGTTTTTTTGGTTTTTTGTTTTTTGCAGTCATACAGGTGTTAAGGGGGATATACTAATATCCGTTCTAAAATGGCTGTTTCCACAGACTTTTAAGGTGTGGAATTTTATTTTACAGGTTATGTTTTGATCTGAGGTTGATCTGATTCACATAATAAGTAAATATTTTAAAGTGAGTCAGTGCTGGTTGTTCCCTAAGCCCTCATGCTGGAGTAGAAAGAGCACTACAGTTCCAGTTGCGAAATACGTTGGTTGAGTGAATAACCCGCCCTTATGTCCAATTTACATTTTTCTTTCTGCAGTCTAAACCCATTTCCTCTTGTTTTGATATCAAAAGAGATAAAACAGTTGGTTGGTTAACAGTTTTATATTAGTCCTGTGTGATGTTTCTATAGTATTATATTTATTTTTTGTTTAGTTTTCAACAGTTGTTTTCCTCAAATTTTATAAGCAGGGTATAATCATATGTCCTTACCTTCTATACTGTACTTGTAAGTGTTGTTAATGGAAAGAAATATTAGAACCACAAAATTTTCCAGACTCCCTTCCTCCTCCCAAAAAAGAAAAAGAAAATTAAAGAAATAAAAAATAAACCCAGAATATTTTATTTATTCATACCCCTCCTTGTCTAAAACAAAGTGAAGGCAGCTTCCAAAGCAAAATATAGCATGAAAGAAATAAATTAAAATTGAGAAAATGAAGCAACGTGAAAAAAATGATAGGAAAACGAGATGGGACCAGGAATTAAATTAGCAAACAATATGTATCCCCGAAGTTCTTATGCCTGTCTTAAAGTAGGGTCACAGAGCATTCTAGAAGAGGGAAAAGGGATCAATTGCAGTGTCCCTGAGGTAAAACAAACCAATTGCCTAAGTCTCACTATTCCTGATGTTGATACCAGGGAGTTTTCCCTGCGGGTTCTCACAGAAAATTATTATTTAATAAACAACCCTCTAACACCATTCTTACAGTAAACATTGTGATGGATTTTATGGGGCTGTTTCTTATAATGCACCTCAATAAATGTTGATGGCTTCTTACCAGAACATAATGCGATAAAAGGAATTTCACAGAGCACCAGTAAGATGCAGTTCATCGCCTTAATCCAAGAGGATCTTAAGAGTGTCTAGGGTAGAAGCTTAGGCATCAGAAAAATCTGTGAACCTCCTGACAAGTGGTGCGTGTTTGGAAGGGGACTCTGTGCCCTGTATGTGTGTTTTTCTCTAGAGAGCCGATAGCACCAATAGCCTTCATCAGGTTCTCATAGGAGGTGAAGAAATGGAAGTGAGCATGTTCCCTAAGGCAAGTTTGGTAAAAGTTTTTGAGCAATGGTGAGTTCAGGGTTATGATTACTGAGAGGAGAGCTTCTGTTAGCCAGTTCACTGCAGAGCAAGCTGGATGGATTTCCTTATGAAAAACTATCCTTTACAAGCACTTCCACTAAGAGGTTCATTTGGCAGGGCAAAATCCTCTTCAGAAAGAAATTAGGTGTTCATTCTAACACAGAGACAAAATGGGCAATAATACAAATTACATATAATTTTTCTAAAATCACCTAAAAAGATATCATAAAGAAATGCTACATTTAAAAATGATAGAGTAAAATTTAAAGATATAAACATTTGATAACTCTTTCCCTAATCTTTGTTTTTGCTAAACTAACCTTGATTTTATTTCCAGACCTGTGTAGACTCTTACTTTTTTATGTACAATTTTGTTTTTTATTTATTTTTAATTTTTATTCAGTTTATTTAAACTAAAAGTTCACACAAGTGATGAGTTTTATCCAGAGCCAACACTAGTTGATAGCTACAGATGAAGAATTTTGATAGATGTTCTTCAAATTTATGCATTTTTTATTAGTATAATTTATAGTTGTTTCTTTCCTAAGCTTGGCTAAAAGATTTTTTTTTCCCCAGATCTTTTACTCTCTGGAACTATTGTAACTATATGAAGATAATTCTATTGAGAAATTATGAAAATAACCATTATAGAAACTTTAAACAAATTAGGGAAAAACCTGTTGTCATGATTAAAAACCATCTCTATTTTGTAAAATTTCCCTTCCCTTGCCTACTCTAGAGAATTTTAGTTTGATTTTATAGAAATAGGCAAATTTCTTAATGTCTATGTTCATAATTTATCTTATTTCTGAGAGTTTATCAACATTCTGGGAAAACCACTTAAGTTCTCTGGGACTTTGTTGTTATTTTGTTACTTTTTTATATTCAAAATGAGAAATATGATTTAGACCATAATTTTGAAAATTCCCTCCAGATTTAAAAGTCTATGATTAATAATACACAAGTGAAGATAATCTGACAGACATGTGTTAGATGAGGCCTCTTTCAGAGGAGGTGCTCAATATATGTTTGAAATGAGTGAAAAAAAATTTTTTTTTGAGGAAGATTGGCCCTGAGCTAACGTCTGTGCCAATCTTCCTCTATTTTGTATATGGGATGCTGCCACAGCACGGCTTGATGAGCAGGTAGGAGGTCCATGCCTGGGATCCAAACCAGCAAACGCCAGGCCGCTGAAGCAGAGTGAGCAAACTTAACCACTACACCACCAGGTAGGCCCCTGAAATCAGTGAATATTTAAAGAACCTTAACATAAATTAATTTGGATGCTCTGATTTTATCAATGATATGACAATATTTAAACATTAGATAGTGAAATGATAATTTTTAAACACTCATATTTAGTAGTTCAAATTATGAAAATAATAAAGTGTAGTAAAAATTGGTAAAATTTTTGTTTTATCAAAATCTCTCTTGTTTCTTGGGAATAGGTTATAATCATTTGCTTCCATGAAAACAAATGTAGATCATAAATCAAAAATACCATACTCAGGCATTAAAAATGTATACTAAATGAAGATAATGATGACAACATAAAATAAATGTCCTAAAATACAAAAAGCATAATTTTTAAACTATGTTTAAAAAACAAAAAGAAAGGGAAAGAGTATCACCTAAATTGGAATATATTATTTAAGGAGTTAGTTGATTTAACTCTTTAATTTAAACAGTTTTTCAAAGTGATGTAGCTTCAATGTTCAGAGTTCTCATTAGTACTTACCTCTTTCAAATTCTTAAACATCAAAAGCCTTTCAGTAAACTGAGGATATATTTGGCATTAGTGGTGATTTCTTCTTAGTTATTCTTACTTTCTAATTTATTTTCAATAAATATGTGTAATTAGGAAAATAAATTCTGCTCAAATATATAGATAAAAACTCTTCAATCTTAAGACTATTGAACAATTAACAAAATCAGATATACATTTAGCTTTGCTTTTTTTCTCTGATTTACTCCAATTCATTTAAGGTTTGTTGGCAAAATGACAATACAACATAAGTTTATTGAGTAAGTGTACATTAAATTATTTTCTTCCACTTGTCCTTTCTTTTCTTACCCTTTTTGAGTGAAGAAGCAATATAGGAAGTGAAAGTAGAAGAAATGACCTCCCTTGTACTCAGGAATAGAGGCATAAAGTAGCTTAGTGCCAGGCTTCCTGGAGAGAGCAGTGACATGTACACTAGAGTCTTTCCTGGAGTGTAGCAAGGACTCTGAATGCCTCTGCAAGTCTATTATCACTTTTATATATTTACTCATGAGATTTTCCTTGATTAATTTTTATTTCCTATGAGACTAGAGAGATCTGAGTAAATATTCACTCAGTTGCTTTAAAGTTACAAAGAAGAAATTTATCAAAATATTCATTTTAGTCTCATATCTACTTAGCATAGCTCTTTAAACATCACTAGACAATAAATATATGTTGATTCCATGAACATTTAATTTTGAAGATCAAAACAAAAAGTTAAATGAAGATCATATTTTTTTTTATTCTATCATTGTTTTTTGATAACCCAAATTTATTACTGGAATAGGCAAAATAAATTGATCCCATGTATAATAGCATCAAAAACAATAAAATACTTAGGAATAAATTTAACCTAGGAGGTGAAAGATCTTATGCTGAAATTGTCTACCAGATATTGATAAAAGAAATCAAAGACACAAATAAATGGAAAAGTATCCCATGTTCACAGATTGAAAGAATTAATATTGTTAAAATGTCAATACTACTGAAAGCTATCTACAGATTCAATGAAATCCCTATAAAAGATTTCAACGGCATTTTTTACAGAAGTAGAAAAAACATTCCTAAATTACATAGAACCACAAAAGATGCCAAATAGCCAAAGAATTCCTGAGAAAGAAAAACAAAGCAGGAGGTAACACACTTTCTGATTTCAAGCTATACTATAAAGGTATAGTCATCAAAACAGTATGGTACTTGCATAAAAACAGATAAATAGACCAATGGAACAGAATTGAGAGCCCAGAAATAAACCCAAGTATATGGTCAACTAATATTTGGCAAGGTAGCCAAGAATACTCAATGGAGAAAAGACAGTCTCTTCAGTAAATGCTGCTGGGATAATTGGATATTCCCATGTAAAAGAAGGAAACTGGATTCATATCCTACACCACTCACAAAAATTAACTCAAAATGGATTAAAGACTTAAATGTAAGACCCGAAACCATGAAACTCCTAGAAAAAACATAGGAACAAAGCTCCTTAACATGGGTCTTAGTAATGACTTTTTGGATATGAGGCCTAAAACACAAGCAACAAAATCAAAAATAAACAAGTGGACCTTCATCAAACGAAAAGCTTCTGCACAGCACAAGAAACTATCAACAAAGTGAAAAGACAACATACGGAATGTGAAAAAAAATATTTGCAAACTGTATATCTGATAAAGGGTTCATATCCCAAACAAAAGAACTCATACAACTCAACAGCAAAAAACCAAATAACCCAATTAAAAAATGACCAAATGACCTGAATAGACATTTCTCCAAAAAAGATACACAAAAGGCCGACTGGTACACGAAAAGATGTTCAACATCACTAGTCATTAGGGGAATGCAAATTAAAACCACAATGAGGTATCACCTCACATCTGTTAGAATACCCATCATCAAAAAGACAAAAAAGATAATAAATGCTGGTGTGGATGTGAAGAAAAAGGAACCCTTGTACACTGTTGGATTGTAAATTGGTATAGTCCATGGAAAACAGTATGGAGGATCCTCAAAAAATTACAAAAAGAGGGCCGGCCAGTGGCGCAGCGGTTTAGTTCATGCTTGGCAGCCCGGGGTTCTCGGGCTCGGATCCCGGGCACCCGCCGATGCACCCCACTTGTCAAGCCACGCGGCATCCCATATAAAGTAGAGGAAGATGGGCACGGATGTTAGCCCAGGGCCAGTCTTCCTCAGCAAAAAGAGGAGGATTAGCAACAGACGTTAGCTCAGGGCTGGTCTTCCTCACCAAAAAAAATAAATAAATAAATTACAAAAATTACTACCATATGGTCCAGCAATTCCACTTCTGGGAATATATCCACAACTAATAAAAACACTAACTTGAAAAGATATCTACACCTCCATAGTCATTGCAGCATTATTTATTTACAATAGCCAAGACATGGAAACAATCTAAGTGTCTATCAAAGGATGAATGGATAAAGAAGTTGTATACATATAGAATAGAATATTATTCAGCCATAAAAAATGAGGAAATCCTACCATTTGCAACAACATGGATGGACCTTGAAGGCACTATGCTAAGTTAAATAAGTCAGACACAGAGAAAGACAAGTAATATATGATCTTACTTACGTGTAGAATCCAAAAAAAATACAAACTCATAAAAAAGAGATCAGACTTGTGGTTGTCAGAGGTAGGGGGCAGAGAGAGGGGCAACTGGAGGAAGGTGGTCAAAAGGTACAAATTTCTAGTGATAAGCTAAATAAACAGTAGGGATGTAATGTACAACATAATGACTATAACTAACACTGCTGTATAACATATAGGAAAGCCAGGAGAGTAAATTCCAACAGTTCTTATCAAAAGAAATTGTTTTTCCTTTATTATTTTTTTTCTAATTGTATCTATATGATAAGATGGATGTTAGCTGAACCTATTGTGGTAATCATTTCACAATATATGTAAATCAAACCATCATGCTGTATGCTTTAAATTTATAAGTAATGTATGCCAATTATTTCTCAATAAAACTGGAAAAAAAACTGAAGAAAAAAGAAGAGGCAAATATATTAAGTAAAATATGCTACTAAAATACACAAAATGCATTCTGGAGCCAGAATTTAATAAATATCTTTATTTTTTTCCTTTAGTATTATTGATATCTATTTTTGGATATCAATATGTTTAATATGTTTTTATCCATTTAACATAGATTAGCAAAATTTGTTTTTAACAGTATGTATACCCCTAATATTCCAGATTATTGTGAGTCTTTAGGTCAATAAACAGTGAAATCAAAGAATAGAATCTAGAGTTCCTATTTCTAAACTCGAATCAATTAATTCTATGTGATATGACACTGTAAGGGTCATGGATTCTCTTATATTGTTACTATATTTCATATGACATTTAAAAAATATCAATTTATATCATTGGACCATTATAAAAGGTGAAAAATGTAACGTGCTTTGCCTTGTAAAATATATCAGAACCTAGGAATTTGTATGTTATTCAATATAAAGAAGTCAAGAATATCTTTAGGGGAAAAAACATATATCAAATAGCAAAGGTTAACCCTGAATTTTTCAAGAAGGAGAATATCATAAAAACTTAAATGGATTGAAATAATATAAAAATGAATTAAACCTGTGCTAGTCAAAATTATTATTTTTCATGGTGACAGTTTTATGATTCATAGGTTAACAAAATTATTATGTATATTAGATTATTTTATTACATCCAATTGTCAGGTGAATATCACTTTCAAATTTTGCCTAGATATTCCATTCTTTTATATGAGATGTATAATTTGGATAAAAAATAGTACAGAGAAGTGTCATATTCCTTGGAATGAAAAATTGAGCTGAGTAGAATCAAATTATTTGAGGCCTGGGGTGCTATAATAGTTTATACAAAACTCTGAAAACAGAAATTCCAGATACTCTGTATCTATGTAAATTGAGTAGGTTAAGTTAAGCTGACAATTTGTTAAAAGTCCACTTCAGAAATATTTCTGGGACTTTTAATATTTCTGTGACTTCTGACTACAATCAATGTTTATTTTGCTTACTTTGTGACTCAGCCAAGTTTCAGAATTAATTTATGAAGCTAGACTACTCAAGAGAAAGCTCTCCAAAATTAAGCAAACAGATGTCTGCGATATCCTCTGCTAAGTAATTATTTACATCAAACAATTAGTTGAACTTGTGTAAACAATAACTTAGACTTTTAGATCTCTAGGCATAATTTTGTAGCTTAAATATGCAGCTATATTTTTCTATTGGATGAAAGGGCAAATATTTAGAGATGCAATTTATTTAATACAACATACGTCCATATTCAGAATTTCTTTCTAGTTGTAATCTTAGGAGTCCTGTTTTCGGATGTGATAACAAGCTATTATACTGATTACTTTGCAAAGATGTTTCTATTCTGTCTCTTTTGGAAAGAAGTTTGTCCTAGATTTAGAGAGTTTTGAAACTCACTGTTGCAAAGACTACAGCATGTGCGTGTTTTGTACGACAGCACTCAAAAATCATTTTTGAATCAGGAGGGGCCATGTGGTGAGCAGCTCCTCATTCCTAACTCAGGCACGGCATCCACGTGTGCTGAGGCTGGGTTGTGGCTAGGAAGGTGGTTAAAAGTCATGTAACGTTATCATGCCTGATATACTTCTTGGCACTGGCAGTTGCCTTAGAAAACGGTCATTCATTTCCCTGACCAGACTGCGGTGGGTTGCTTGCAGGTT
The DNA here is from genome assembly GCA_031878705.1 of Tapirus indicus. Classification (NCBI taxonomy): domain Eukaryota; kingdom Metazoa; phylum Chordata; class Mammalia; order Perissodactyla; family Tapiridae; genus Tapirus; species Tapirus indicus. The sequence goes on along the minus strand of CM062919.1, from coordinate 72,105,595 downwards.
GGTAGGTTTCAGGCTTGTGTTGTAAAGCAAGGAACAGCTCAGTGCCATGAATTTCCCCCAACTCATCAATAAGGATCAGTTATGGGGAACAGTGTGGGTGTGTAAACTTTACAGAGATTATCTACTAAAAATTCGTTAAGAAAAAATGGTTTTGAGTTTCTTCTATTTGTAAGGAGAAAACATGAATAACTCCAAAATAACAATTTAGATAAACCATTAAAAGTGGTTTAAACCCAGAGCTTCCTTAAATCAGGTTCTATTACATTCAAGAAAATTTCACTACCAAAGTATAAGATGTTGAGTTATCTCCCTCTTTCTTCTTGGGGGTTACTCTTCATTCCTCTCATTTTAGTAACAAGTATCACAGTCATGTGTTTCCAGGCAGAGGTACAAGTTCTTTCACGTGTTTTTCTCTGTACTTTTTGATCAGTTGGTACATGCTTTTCTCACTTCTTTTTATTGGATTTGTATAAAAGGCATGATCCACCATGCACCTGTAAATATGCACAATATTTAAGCATTGAGTTTGTCTTGATATAACAAAGTATCCAAGTAACAGAGTATTACACATAATAGGAGTATGCTTTTCTCTAACATAACCTTAAGTCGGGAAGTAGACATTCAGATCTAAGGCAATGGCTTAAAATGTCAGGGCACAAGTCTTTTAGATCCTCTTAGCTTTTCCAAGTTTCAAGATGGGTCCTGTACCTTCAACCTTTATGTCCACATTTCATGCAGAACGCAGACGGACATGTGAAAGTCAAAAGGGGCACAAGCCAGTTGAATCTGTCTAATTTTTAAAGAGGTTTCAACTTGTATTTAGCCCACATTGATCATAACAGTGGGACATGCTCAACACTACTTGCAAGAGAGACTGAGATATGACATTTTTAACTGAACATATTGACTTTCTCAATAAAATTGTGAATTTAGGCAAATCATGTGTGTTTCCTAAGCCACAGTTTCCTCAGTTCTAGAAGCTACCTACAAACATTAAATGAACAATTGAATAATTGAAAATGCAATTACACTGTCCACAAATTGCACATGTAATCACAATTTAATTTAAATATTTACATAAAGTGAGTTTTATGCTACAGATTGCTTTGTGTATGATAAATACAAATGCAACATAACTGCCATATTTTCCAAATCAATTAAATGAATGGATGAAATACTGCGGTTATCAATTTTAAGCATTCTACTTAATTCCTGTCATATATTTAACTTTTATACTTATTCAAACCTGAGAAATAATAATCAGAATATCAGTAAATAACATGTAAGGCAAAATACATTCATATATGGAACAATTTATATTTTATAGACATTCATATTTGTACTTTAGGGGGTAAAAACTAGCTTAACATACCATACTGGCATTTTTAACACTGTTGATTTTATTGTCTGTCATTTTTTATATGCCCCACTTCATATATATAATTTTCTCTGCTTTAACATTTTATCTTGTCTTTGTAAATTAGTGGAAACTAGCAGGTGGAAAAATCATGTGTATTTTGGCATTTGTTATAAAGAAATGTTTCTCAAGTCTTTAAAAATTATTTATTCTTGGGGCCGGCCCAGTGGCATAGTGATTCAGTTCAGCATGCTCCACTTCGGAAGCCTGGGTTTGCAGGTTTGGGCCCCAGGCATGGACCTACACCACTCAACAAGCCATGCTGTGGCAGCAACCCACATACAAAGTGGAGGAGGACTGGCAACAGATGTTAGCTCAGGGCCAATCTTTCTCACACACGCAAAAAATTATTTCTTCTGGCTCAGCAGAGTGAAAAAATGAGACCAAAGAAAGCGATGAATTAGGGCAAAGAAATGAAAGCATTAATTTATGTTTCCATGTTAAATTTCCAATAAATCAAAGTTCTCTTTACATGAGGCCCTTTGTGTAAAAATAATTTTTAAATAAACCATATTTTCACTGAAAATATTTTCTCATCTAACTTTAAAATACTGCCAGTGACATGCCACAAAATGGAGAGAGAACAAAATGCTAAAAATAACTTAAGATGTCACTCTGGTGTACAAAGCTGACATAAATCAGAATAATTATTAAGTATATGTGGTACACTGTTTTATAAACTTCATCATAACATATTTTTTAAAAATTAGGTGTTCATAAGATGTCACAATTGATTATTTACTCATGGCCAATTGAAAGCTCATTAGACTTTCTATCTGGGACATAGTCCTTATTAGAGTAACTAACTTCAGTTTGAAATGAACATTGGGGTAATGTCAAAAAGCGTGTCTATTTTCATCACTTTTTTATCACCAGTATGTAGCACAGTTTGTGTCTGGTACATAAATGCTCAACAAATATTTGCTGAATTAATGAATTAATTAATAAATAACGTAATTTGTAGGATAAGATTTGGATTTTTAAATTTTTTTCTTAATTTTTACGTAAACCAGTATGCCCCTTGTCAAAACCATTTATCACTTAGATGCAACTAAATTTCATTATTATGTTTAATTACCAAAGACTGCCTCACTTCTTGATCTCCATAATAAAAATGCAGCTTTGAAAAAATCTTAAAATTTTAGAATTAATGATTGTCTCAAAAGCATGATTATATAATAAAAGTTTATAGTATTTAAAATCTTTTAGAATTAGATCCTTAAAATTTTTCTCTATTGCATTGAAAATTATATTTTTATCCAGACAAAACAGAAAATTTCTAATATATATATTGTCTTTAATTTTTAAAAATAATTCTCTGCTGCAGAGGCTCTAACAAACTACTAAAGAATGGGGGGAGTCTATTTGCTCCAAATTAGAAAAGAATATTAATGGAGGGAATCCTTCCACTTTGGAGGACATGATCACAAATAATGCTTCTCAGATGTGATCTAATAATTAGTAACTAATGTTTCAAGTTTCCAAATTTATTTAAAAAAATATGTGTACTACTAAGAAGCATAATATCATTTTGCTTTGATATTGGCATTTTTCAAATTTTGGAAGGTAATTCCTGTCAAAGTGTATAATGGCAAGAATACAGGCGAGCAACACAGGTGTCAGACTGGGACAGAGAATGAGTTAATATATTTCCCATTTCCCTGGGGTCAAATGCTTTCAGCATGGCACTGATTTAATACAAACATTAAAGAATGGTTGAGATTTTGACAGGCAGAGTTATAAGAGGGCACATTCTAATCAGAGGAAATGGTATTACCCAAAGTGGGAAAGTGCACACTGCTGAAGCCCAGGGAACCTATGAGAGGAACGACAAATTTAAAGCCAGTCAGAGGCATATTGGTAACATCTTGAGTGCCAAAATTCAGATAAGTCCTTAATTTAACAGGCAGTGGGAAATCATTGAGAGTCTTAAGAAGGGAAGATATGTGATCTGAGCTATACTGAGGAAGCTTAAATTGCATGAAGGCATAGACAAGAAGAGGAGGAGGCAATGACAGAAGTTCAAAGCCACTGTCCCGGCAAGAAGTTTAAAGGGAGAGAGATTTTGAGATAGTAAACCAACGTGTTTTTGTTCCCAGTAATTCCTAGATCCTAACTGTCTAGTGATCTCCCCTTGTTTCAATGGTATTTGTTACTTTGTGGGAAATCACAACATGGAGCCAGGAATGAGGGAGTCAGTATTCAACTCTGAGGTGCAAATTGGACTTACTAACACCCTAGCAAAACTAAAGTCTTGAAAAGCCATGTGTGTATATATGTATGTATCTGTGTGTGTGTGTGTGTGTGTATGTGTGTGTGTGACAGAGAAAGAGGGAGATTAATTTTCTAAATTCACAAATTTTCCCATGATATATCACAGGAAAATTTTGGTAAACTGTGCACAAAATTTTACTATGTGCCATATGGTAGAGATGATGTAGTATATAACATTATGATATTAGGGCAGAATTTCATCTATGATAAAGGGGAAAAAGAGTTTATGAAGTAGGGAGAAAGTGAATAAATTTGAAGACAATAGTTCTAGAGCAAAGTAGATTGTTGATTTTTCCGAGAGGGGACCCACCAATACCATCCTTCTCCCCTGAGCTGCAAAAGGATCCTGCCTTCAGGGTGCTCTGTGACAACAAGGATAACCCTCATAGAGCAAAAGTATGTTTAGGCAAGGGAGGGCATATGATGGCTTTCGGTGTATTTTAACCTTCAAATAGAATATTTAATATTAACTGATGGATATTCAAATGATTTGAAAGTGCAAAATACAGTTCCTTTTCTGCTTTGAGTGAGAAGCATTCAAAACCAGTGCCCCTGAATCTAACACTGAAATATCATATGATCTATTACAAATCTTTCCTCTTTTATTTCACAAAGACAGTAGGCTCAGCAGATGTAAATATCAGACTCAACGTTACATCTTACCAAATCCAGCTTTTTGAGAAGTGGAATATATCACTTTCAACCCCGTTCTGTAACTTAGTACAAATTCAAGTATAGGCGAAGAATAAGATCCTTCTATTGCCGGAAAAAAAAAATGCCTCAATCTAATAACTTTGGAGATCTCCTTTCCCTATTCTCTACTAAATATAAGAAGATTTTGAACAAGGAACATGGACAATCAAAAAGATGTTTGACTGCTTATTATGCTTCCTGTAAAGAAGAACACGCATATGCCAGGCAGATAGGGTTCCCAGATTGGGTGCTGTGTTTAGGCCATCAGGTTTGACATTTCATTTGCAATAAAAGTTACAAATGCTGGAAAGACAAGCTCTAGCCAAGTGGGAGTAGGTTCTCTAAGTGCTGATCCTGACATTACCATATAGATGGAGATATAAATATAAATGAAGCACGCTATCACCTATTGAATCAAATTGTATTTGATGTTCAGACAGTTTAAGATTTCTGTATATTGAATATCAAAGTACAAAAAGAAAGTATCTGTTATCATTATAGGCCAGGTAGCACATTTAAATCCTAAGAGAAAATCAAAGAAAATCGCTATGGAAAGACAATAACCTTAATAAATACAATACAATAATAGATAATTAGACAAAGAGAAATGCCTTATAATATAAAGCTGCTGGACTCGTGAAAAGAAGAAAACCAAAAAAGTATTTTATTATTTGTTAATTTCAGCTTATAATATTAAGCATTTTCTTTCTCAATATTTTCTTAAAATGACTATTAGTGCTTAAGTTCTGCAAAATAAGTCTTGCTTTGAACAACAGCAATAAAAGTTTCGGCTGCTCAAGGATATTAACAAGGATAGATAAATATAGGACCATTCTGTCTAAAGTTGTTTATTTTTCCGTAAGGCAAAGTTATACAAGAATTAGAGTGAGGCTGGAAATGAGCAAGGTCTGAGCTGGTGGTAGTTTAACTGGGTAACACTCTCCAGCAGAGACCGAAATCTTCATGTAAGGAAGGAGTGAACACATTAGAAGAGAAAGGTTCTAGACTGGGAGTCGACAAACTTTATCCGTAAAGAATCAGAAAGTAAATATTTTGGCCTTTGTGGGCCATGGTGCTTGCCACAACTACTCAGCTCTATCATTGTAGTGTGAAAGTAGTCACAGACAATTCCTAAAAATTGGGCCGGTCTGTGTTCCACTGTGGATGCCAAAATTTGAATTTTATATAACTGTGTGTGTTACAAAATATTTTTCTTCTCCTGTATATTTTTTTGACCATTTAAAAATAGAAAAAATATCGTACTTGCAGACCATACAAAAATAGGCAGCAAGCTGCATTTGGCCCACTGGCTGTAGTTTGCTGACTCCTGTTCCAGATCAAAGATGATTCCTGATTTCCTGATAAAGGACCTACCACTATCATCCTCTATAGTGGCTCTCTGAAGACCAGCATATCCCAATCCAGGGATACGAATAAAGGAATTTAACAGGAAATTTTTTAGTACATAAGCTCACAGGAAGTAAAAGGAAACAATATGAGAATGAGAAAGCTAAGTATTAAAAAAAATTTAGTCAAGAGATAAAGGCTGAAGAGTGAAGATAGACGGGAACTAATATATTGTATTAAAGTTAGGGGAATAAAGCACTGGAGACCTCAATAAAGTCAAAGGAAACATAAAAAAATTTAAGAAATTTAATTACCAAGAGTATATGCAATAATAAAGATGATGAAAATAATAGCAGCTATCATCCTTCTCCTCCTACTGTGAGAGGCAGTTTACATAACAGCTAAGAGCAGGTTTCAGAGTCAGACTACCTGGCCTCAACTTTGTCCTACCACTTTACTTTGGGCAAGTTACATAAACCATATGTCCCATTTCCCTAATCTATAAAACAGGGATTATGCCTACCTCAAAGGGTTGTGTGAGGAATAAATGAATTAATATAAGTAACACATATGGAAGAGTACCTAGCATAGCAAGCACTATATAGGTATTTGTCAGTGCTGACATAATTTTTATCTATGTAATTTTGTATCTACGTAATGATGACTTGGAGAAAATTGTATATGTAATGTTTTTAAGATTAGGAAATTAGACATATAGTGTATTTTTTACCCTTATATACAACTATAAATCGGTAAAAGTAATTTAAAATTTTTACAGTGAAATTTGTAAAATTAACCTAAAAATTTAGTGACAAAAACTACACTCAGATATTCTTTTAGGTAAATATATATGGGGTGCATCATTTCAACGCTAAGAATTTTAAGATTGGTTCACATTTCTTCTTGAAAACTCAACACTCTCTAGGTTAAAGAGATAATAGTTTTAAACCAAAGTTCTTTTCAAAGTATAGTATTATTTTATTTTCTTCTGGGGGTAACTTTATACAATTAGAAATACTGAATAAATGAGAAAGAAAACAACTTTTGATAATTAAAAACTTATTTGGTGGCTGTAAACAGTGAATGGCAATTATATACAAGCAGAGGGCCCCTGGGAAAGGAATTAAAGCAAAAAAAAAAAAAAAGGCTAATGCTACAAATTAACTTTTCGCTAATTTGAATTTTATTCTAAATAAAATGGGAAGTTAGTGAAGGGTTTCAAGCAGGTGAATGAAATATTTAATTTGCGTTTTTAAGAGATCTCTGCCTGCTCTTCCAAGCATGGTAGTCAGTAAGAGGCTGTTACAGCAACCAAAGTTAAAGATGATGGTAGTTCGAATCTAGGGAGTGGCAGTAAAAATGATAAGAAGTAGTTAGATATTCGCTGCATATAGGATACACACTCATATATATGACCAGGACTTGGTGATGGATTGGATATGAAGATGATGATGTAATTTACTGAGTTGGGAAAGACTAAAAAAGGACCAGGCTTGAAGGCAAAGGCCATGATTTCAGTGTCAACCACGTTAGTTTTGAGATAAACAAGAGTGACCAAATAGGTGTTCCAGAAAACAGATTTAGCCTGGAGATAAACATTTGCAAGTAGTTGGCATACAGATTTAGGGTTGCCTGGAGGAGACAAGAGGCATGGCAGGACAGGTAATATAGGTCCTGGCACCCTTCTTTGAAAGAGCCCACTATAGTAAAAGATTGAAACCAAAGACAGAGCAAAGTGACTAAAGGGTAATTGAAGATCAATATGTGGAAGAAAATATAGAGATGAGGAAGGACTTTTTTTTTAATTTATTTTATTTTTTTTGTGGGGAAGACCAGCCCTGAGCTAACATCTGTTCCAATCCTCCTCTTTTTGCTGAGGAAGACCAGCCCTGGGCTAACATCGTGCCCATCTTCCTCCACTTTATATGGGACGCCGCCACAGCATGGCTGACAGGCAGTGCGTCGGCGGGCGCCCGGTCCGAACCCGCAAACCCCGGGCTGTCAAGCGCGGACTAAACCGCTGTGCCACCGGGCGGCCCCCATTTTTTTTTAAATAATAGAGATACTTGTCCTGATGAGAAGAAATCAATAGAAGGAATAAGGTGAAGATGACTAAGAAAGGAGTGATACACCAAAAGACATCCCAGAGAAGGTGGCAGTAAATGAAATTTAAGAGCACAGTGAAGAAAGGGTCTTGACAAGAGGAAGAGCATGTTTTGCCTTTAATAGGGGGAAGAAATAAAATGTGCACAAACGCAGGTAGATTTATGGATTTGGCTTCAGAGAGAAGTTCCTATTTTATAGCTCTGACTTATGGTTAGTTTTCTCAGTTGGACCCTCACCATTGCTCAATATTTCAGAAGATTTTAAAGCCTTCTTAAATTAAAATGTATTCTTTTGATGTCTTTGAAAATGTCTTGTAAAAAAAGCAAATAAATACGTGAAATTATAGAGAGACAGCATGCATAACCAGAAAAAGTAAATTCATAAAAATCAGAACAGTTGTAAGACAGAAAAAGTAGGGAATTTTTCATTATTAGAGAAAGTAAAGGATAGAGTAATTGATGATGTAACAGAGATTTTGTAGAGCAGAAATAAGCATCTAAGGGGTGATCAGACTAGATAACATCTAAGGATAATATCATTCATTAATTGTTAAATGTTTTACTTGTATTATTATTTGCTTTTAACTCTTATAATGGAAAATTCCAAGTATACATAATAGTAGAATAGCAGAATATTATACTGAACTTCTATTTGGCCATCACCCAGCAATTACCAATTACCAAGTCATAAATGATATTGTTTACCTATATCTCCAGCTACCTACTCCCTATATTATTTTGAAGCAGTTCCAGATATTACATTAATTCATCCATAAATATTTCACCATTATTTCTAAAAGATAGGGATCTTAAAAAGAAACAGTTTCTGTGAATACCTTTAAATATTTATAATTTAATAATATTAAAAATATTAAAATATTCTTTAATATTAGTGTTCAATTTTTAAGGATGCTTTTAAGTACAAGTTTCTGGGATTCACACCAAAGACAGTCTTGTTCATGAACTTCCTTTATTGGAAAATCGTCACCATTTCAAACTCTATATGTTGATTTTTTTTTAATTTTGATAGTCTCTCTTTCCCCTTCAATGTCTTATACCACTTTCTAGCGTACCAATTTTTTTGATAGTTCCAGCAACAGACTAATGGAATAAAGGGAGATATAATGAACTATTTTCAAATATATGAACTTAGCAAGTAGGAGAGAGAATTTGTTCTCTATCAATCCATCAGACAAAACTAAGATCGTTAGATGAAAGTCACAGTAAAGCTGACCTCTCCATGTTCATGATTCCCAAGTTGTATCCTCATCTCTGATATCTCAACAGAACTACAGGCTCATATTTTCAAAGTTCTTGACATCTTCAAATTGATACCTGGTAGGCATCTCAAACTTAACATGACCAACTCAGAACGATGCGATATTGTTTTAAGCCTCTAGGTTTTAGGATTTATTCCCCCCCCCCTTTTTTTTTAATGCTACAAAGGCCTAATGGAAGCAGATACAGCTTAGATAATAAACATGAACTCTGGAACAAAACTTCTAGGGATTGAATCCTGGCTTTGCTATTAATAGCTGTGTGATTTTAGGCAAGTTATATACCTCTCTGTGTCCCAATGTCCTCATCTGTAAATTGAGGATTATGTTAACATACTACTTAGCACAGTTAAAAAGATTAAACGAGCACCTGGAATCATGCCTGACATAGAGCAATACTGAAGAAAAATCAGGTATCAATATGTTTACATCACCCAATTTCAATTCTCTATAACGCCCTTGTCATTATCTGGTATTTGTCTTATATATGTACTTTGTTTCCTTATTTATTTCTATCTTTTTAAATTTTATTTTTGATAACGTCTGACACTTAAGATGCTTTAGAGAAATACAGGTTAAAAGAAAGTGATTTTTAAAAAACACCTACTTCCACCAGAGTTAAGCTCCTCAAGGGCAGGCGCCCAGTCTGTGGGGCTCATTGATAGAATTCTAGATCCCAGAACTGTGTCTAGAATATCTCAAAAGCTCAATAAAGCTCTGCTCAATGAATAAATGAGTCTCAATTGAAGAGAGGACTTTAGATCAATTAAAGGTATATAAAAATGTAAGATTAGACTGCCTCAAAAGATAGAATGTTCCATCGCTGATGTAAGAATTATCTCTAAGGGTTACTATGGTAAAGACTTTTGAACTGTGCATAATGTACTATCATAAATTTACTTAAATTATGGAAGACATTATAGGAGCCTTTTCAACTGTATATTCTATATTACTTGTATTACCCTAAGAGTAAGGAATGAAATTAAAACAACCCTGAATTCTGGGTAGATAAACTTTTGTTTGCATCCTGAAATAAACTCTATCTCTACTAAAGAAAATATATGGAAGGTATTAGAAAACTTTATGTTTTAAGGAATAAAGTAATTGTATGTGAAAGTATCATGCCTAGGAATTTTCTGTGGCTGTTAAAGCTCAAAATATCCCTTCAATTAACATTTTTAGTATTTTACATGTAGCATTTTGTCTCTCTTGGCATTGTCAAGAGAGATGTCACATTTTGCCATGAATATACTTAACTATTTTATGATACATTTTCTGATTTCCATTTGTATTTTTTTGTGAAAGATTAAAATCAGACTTAATAAGATGGCGTTCTCGATAACAGGCTACATTAGAGCATCATATGGGAATGGAGTACAGTCATCAGAAGCAATCAACAGAAAAACATGGTCTGCAGTCCCTAACTTTATTGCTACAAATGGGGTCACTACAATTAAATAATTAATTTTTGCTTGGAGGAAGGTCAAGATTGTATGGAATGTTCAAAATCCCCTCCTTAATCAAACATGATAGATTAATACTTATTTGAATTCCAAAAGGTATAGATTTTATTTTATTTTTTTAGATTGACTCAAACATGAGGAATATAAATATATTCTAATGCCAAAAATAAAGGGTAATTTGCAAAGCATAGCTTCTAAAAATTATCATCCTAAATTGGAAAAATTACATAAAAGTTTAGAAAATAATTTTATCATTGGAGTTCTAAAAGATCATTATTAAATAAATCACTGTTAATTTTTTTTTTTTTTTTTAGTGAGGAAGATTGGCTCTGAGCTAACATTTGTTGACAATCCTCTTCTTTTTGCTGAGGAAGATTAGCCCTGAGCTAACATCCGTGCCCATCTTCCTCTATTTTGTATATGGGATGCTGCCACACATGGCTTGATGAGCAGTGTATAGGTCCATGCCCAGGATTCGAACCTGCAAACTCCAGGTCGCTGAAGCAGAGCACGTGAACTTAACCACTATGACACTGGGCCAGCCCCTAAGTTAATATTTTAAGTCAAATACATTTGATATTTTGAATATTGTTTATAAAGCTATAACAAACACTCCAGAATGAACAGTCTTTTAATTTCCTGCTTCTCTATTATCTTTTTCTTATTTTTATACTATATTTTCAAATATCAAATGGTGTGGTATAAGGAGTGTGATATTGTGATTTATAAGAAATATATATATGTAGTCATTCAGATGATGAAAATATATTTTTCATGTGTATTTGGTCTTCATTCACAGTTCCTGGCTCACAGCTCCCAAAGCCGTTGGAATTTCCTGAGGACAAGAGCAATGGTAGTATCTTTTGTTATAATATTTGGTCTCTTGTCCTCAGTTCCTAAAAACACTTCAAAGCCATAAAGGTGAAATGAGTGTCTTGCTATTCATAACAAGCCCTTTCCACCAAACTGGGTTTATGTTAATGAGGTGACTTTTGCGAAACACCTAAGGATGGGGACTAGTTGCCAGGGAAACCAACTAATAAATAGAAGCTTGGAATTTTCAGTCCAACCCCCTGATTTCTGGGGAAGGGAGAGGGGGTAGTGGTTGAGTCAATCACTGATAGTCAATGAGTTAATCAATCATGTCTATGTACTGAAGCCTCCATAATAACCCAAAAGGATGGGGTTCAAAGAGTTTCCATGATGTGGAACCAGAATATTTCCACATGTCAGCTTGGGATGAGTCCCAAGCTCCACAAGGACAGAAGCTCCTTTGCTTGGGACCTAATCCTATGTATCTCTTCATCTGGTTGTTGATTCATATCCTTTAATATTCTTTGTAATAAATTGGTAATCTAGTGGGCAAATGGGTTTTCTTGAGTTCTGTGAGCAGTTCTAGCAAATTACTCCAACCCAAGGAGGGAGTCACGGGAACCTCTGATTTATAGCAGTCAGTCAGAAGTACAGGTAACAACCTGGACTGTCGATTGGCATCCTGAGTTGGAGGGGGTTATTTTAGCCTCCAATTTGTAGCCAGTTGGTCAGAAGCACAGGTTACAAATTGGGCTTGCAACTGTCATCTGAAGTAGGGAGCGGTCTTGTGGGACTGAGCCCTTTACCTGCGGAATCAGTAGATAGTAAATATCTACACTATCTACTCCGGGTAGATAGTGTCAGAATTGAGTTGAACTCTCAGATATCTTGCTGGTATCTGAGAATTGCCTGGTGTTGTGTGGGAACCCATTCCCTCACATTGAAATTGGTTCTCAGAACACCAAAAGCAAGAGAAAAAAATTTGTCTAATATGCAAAAAGAGCCTGATATCCAAATAAAAAAAATAATTTCATATACACTATCTAACTAGTTATTAGGAATAAAGAACAATTTTTCATTATTTCTGTGCATCTCTGGAGAAGCTATTTAATAAGAGTAATTTCATTTTACAAATTTCAATAAGAAATATTTTACCTATTCCCAGAGCACATGTAATTTTTCCTCAGCTAACTTTTCTCATGCACAAGAACTTTCTCCTTTTTCAAAACAAGAAGCTGTAAAGCAAACTAGTCTCAATGGACCAGCTGAAAAACAGTAGCTGGCAAATTTATACAAAAGGATTTCAGGGAATCAATTGTATTGTCCTTAGTTTTAATCACTGTTCTTCTTGCCTACACAAATCTATATTAGACATTAGGTAAGTGTCTATCTTAACATCGTTTCCTAAATGTAATTTTCTAGGTTGTGCTTATCAGCTCTGCTCTTAAATGTTACCTCAAATGTGGGTGATATTTTCTATGTATTTTGCCAGAGTTGTTGAAAGATAGGTTTCATTAGTCAGATACTTTGGGACTCCAACATTCCACTCCTACTAAGATCCCTATGACAACGGATACACTTATATCCTTCTCTGGATTTTGCTACCGCTCCTCTTTTTTTTCTTTCTGTTCAATATATACTTAAAAAAATGTAAATCTCAGACAGAGAACTTAGAAATAAGACTTAACATCTCTCATTCTAATTTGCCTCTCCCACAAATTGAGGAAAATAACTCCTTCTCAAATGGTTGTTCTGAGGAAAGTATGTAGCACAATACTTAGCACAAAATAGACAGTTAATAAATAGAGCTTGGATCATTTTCCCTATGTGCTTGTATTTAATTCCAAAGTCTAGCCATTTTGTCTGCATTTCTGGCCTTTTTCCCTAAGGTCTTCTCCACATAATGGGCAGATTTGCAAGAGGCTTGTAAAGACATTTCCTTAACAGTACTTTTTACCTACCACTACTTCCCCCAACCACTTTCTTTTCTCAAACTATTGCTTAGAGAACATTGCTTTAAAATAAAAAAATTAAAAAAAAAAAAGAGTAGGATCACTTAGAATTTAACATACAGATTTTAGCATAAATAAATTTTTATACTTATATCCTAGAAAGTGCTTCAAACAATCTTACAACTAATCAGAATAAATTTACAATAAAATATATTTGAATAGATTTACAGTACAAGGTAAAAATACCTATCACCACACCATGACAATTTTCATTTGAATTTAACTTATTTAATAAGATAGTGAAACATTTTTTATAACAGATTCTTATAATTGGATAGGAAAAAGAAGATACGTAATCAGATATCTGCTACTGAATCTTGGATGTGGTGAGTTTGCCTGTATATCATCTCTATTAATTGGCAATTTAATGTGAAAAAGAACCTAATGAACAGATAGAATTCTAATGAGCTTGCCTCTGAAGTTTTGGAGGCCTCTTTGAAATCTAGTCTCATGAATACTACAGGGATCATCAAATATTTGGGACTTGTGAGTCCCAATATTATGCTTTCCTAATATTATTCATCTATAGTGAACTTATGACTGCTGTCCACAAGCAAAATAGACTATATTTTATAAGTTTATAGACATTGATGTAATAAATAACACCATTTTGTGAAAAGAAGAAACAGATTTTATTAGTTATATTCTCAAATTTTAGAAACTAAGATATGGAGTAAATAAATAACTTGTAGGAAATCATTCAGAGAACTAAAATTCTCATTTTTCTTGAACCCCAGGATAGTGATGATATAAGAATACACACAAATATATACAAATTCTCACACATGTTTAAGGAAGTAATTAGAAATCAGCAATGAAAAAAAGTTTTTTATTTTATTTGATGTTTTCAAATATATCTCTATTAGTTCTGTTCCTGAAAAAAGGATATAACATGGCATGATAAAGCTAAAATATTAAGAGTAAAATTTTAGCAACAAATAAGAGATGAGTACAAAAATAAAAGGAAGTAAGAAGGAAAGGAAAAGAAAATGGAGAAAAGAGGAAGAAGGAAGAGAGAAAGGAGAGAGAGAAGTAAAGGGGAAATAAAGTTTGGTTAAATTCCATTAATAATTTTTAAAAGTTAAAGAATCTCCTTGCCTATAATTAAATATTTGGAACACATTAGAACACTATGAATGTGGTAAGAAAGGTTTTACAAGCAAACATAGGAGATATTAATCTATATTTGGTTAGTAATGAGAGGAAATCAATATATTATAGTGAGTTATAGAAGAAAATATTATGTTTTAATGGACTTTAAACCCAAAGAAGTGTGGGTTGGAGAGTAGAAAAATAATCACCCATAAATCAACAGCAGATAAGATGATACAGAATAATGGATCAGTGATCCAGAAAACAAAATAGTGCAAATCACCCCATCAGAACAGTAAAAAGAGAAAAGAATTTTAAAAAATAAGGATAGTTTTAGGGACCTCTGGGACAACATCAAGCATACTAACATTTGCATTGTAGGGATCCCAGAAGGAGAAGAGAGAGAGAGGAGCAGAAAACTTATTTGAAGAAATAATGGCTGAAAACTTCCCTAACCTGGGGAATCCAGGTCCAGGAAGCAGAGAGAATCTCAAACAAGATGAACCTGAAGAGAGCCACATCAAGACATATTATAATCAAAATGGTGAAAGTTAAAGATAAAGAGAGAATCTTAAAGGCAGCAAGAGAAAAACAACTAGTCACATACAAGGGAGACTATCAGCTGAATTTTCAGCAGCAACTTTGCAGGCCATCAGGGAGTGGCAGGATATATTTAAAGTGCTGAAAGGAGAAAACATACAACCAAGAATACTTTACTTGGCAAGGTTATCATTCAGAATTGAAGGAGAGATAAAGAGTTTCCCAGACAAGCAAAAACTAAAGGAAATCATCACCACTAAATGGTCCTTATAAGAAATGTTGAAAGGTCTTCTTTAAGCAAAACAGAAAAGGCCATAACTAGAAATAAGAAAATATATGAAAGAAATAGTCTCACTGGTAAAGGTAAATATATAGTAAAGGCAGTGGATCAGCTACTTAAACAGCAAATATGAAGGTTAAAAGACAAAAGTAGTAAAATCAACTATAGCTACAATAAGTAGTTAAGGGATACACAAAATAAAAAGATGTAAAAAACATAAAATGTGGGCGGAGAGGTAAAAATGTAGGGCTTTTAGAATGGGTTCAGACCAAAGTGACTATCGGCTTAAAATAGACTGATATATACATATATATAGGTCAATATATATGAAACTCATGGTAACCACAAACTAAAAAACCTACAATAGATACACAAAAAATATCCACTAAAGAAAAATATCACACCACAAGGGAAAATATCAAAAGAAGAAGAAACAGAGAAGAGCTACAAAAACAACTAGAAAACAATGAACAAAATGGCAATATGTACATACATATCAATAATTACTTTAAATGTAAATGCATTAAATGCTCCAATCAAAAGACATAGAGTGGCTAAATAGATTTTAAAAAAGATCCATATATATGCTGCCTACAAGAGACTCACTTCAGATCTAAAGACACTCACAGATTGAAAGTGAGGGGATGGAAAAAGATATTCCATGCAGATGAAAATGAAACAAAGCAGGGGTAGCTATACTCATATCAGACAAAATAGACTTTAAAACAAAGATTGCAACAAAGACAAAGAAGGGCATTACATAATGATAAAGGGGTCAATTCAAGAAGAGGATATAACATTAGTAAATATTTATGCACCCAACACAGGAGCTCCTATATATATAAAGCAAATATTAACAGACATAAAAGGAGAAATTGACAGTTACATAATAAGTTAGGGACTTTAATACCCCACTTACATCAATAGATAGATCATCCAGACAGAAAATTAATTTGGAAAATTTGACCTTAAATGACACATTAAACCAGATGGACTTAATAGATATATACAGAACATTCCATCCCCAAACTGCAGAATACACATTCTTTTCAAGTGTACATGAATCATTCTCCAAGATAGATCACATGTTAGGACACAAAAGAAAAACATTCAATAAAATTGAAATCATAGCAAACATTTTTTCTGACCACAACAGCATGAAACTATAAATCAATTACAAGAAGAAATCTGGAAAAAACACAAACATGTGAAGACTAAACAACATGCTACTAAATAACCAATGGGTCAATGAAGAAATCAAACAGAAAAAAAAAATACCTTGAGACAAAAGAAAATGGAAACACAACTTTCCAAAATCTATGGGGCATAGCAAAAGCAGTTCTAAGAGGAAAGTTCATAGTGATAAGTCCAAGAAACAAGAAAAATCTCAAATAAACAATCTAACTTTACACCTAAAGGAACTAGAAAAAGAAGAATAAACAAAGTCCAAAGTAGTAGAAGGAAAGAGATAATAAAGATTGGAGTGGAAATGAATGAATTAGAAACTAAAAAACGACATAGAATGATCAATAAAACTGAAACCTGGGGCCAGTCTGGTGGTGTAGCAGTTAAGTTCGCACACTCCATTTCAGCGGCCCAGGGTTCACCAGTTCAGATTCTGGATGCGTACCTACTCACCACTTGTCGAGCCATGTTGAGGTGGTGGCCCACATAAAGCAACTAGAAGGATGTACAACTATGATATACAGCTGTCTACTGGGGCTTTGGGAGAAAAAAGAAAAAAAAAAGAGGAAGATTGGCAATAGATGTTAGCTCAGGGCCAATCTTCCTGAAAAAAAAAAAAAAAACCCTAAAACCTAGTTCTTTGAAAAGATAAACAAAATCGATAAACCTTTAGCCAGACTCATTGAGAAAAAAGAGACAGGACCCAAATAAATAATATCAGAAATGAAAGAAGAGAAGTTACAACTGACACCACAAAAATACAACGCATCATAAGAGACTACTACAAACAATTATAGGCCAAGAAATTGGAAAGCCTAGAAGAAATGAATAAACTCCTAGAAACACACAACCTTCCAAGACTAAATCATGAAGAAATAGAAAATCTGAATAGACCAATGACAAGTAATGAAATTGAATCAGTAATTTGAAAACTCCTAAATATCACAAGTCCAGGACCAGACAGCTTCACAGGTAAATTCTACCAAACAACCTATCCTCAAACTATTCCAAAAAACTGAAGAGGAAGGAACATTTCCAAACTCATTTTACAAGGGCAGTGTTACCCTAATACCAAAACTAGATAAAGATACCACAAAAAAAGAAAATTAC
This sequence comes from Tapirus indicus, assembly GCA_031878705.1. Lineage (NCBI taxonomy): Eukaryota > Metazoa > Chordata > Mammalia > Perissodactyla > Tapiridae > Tapirus > Tapirus indicus. The sequence goes on along the minus strand of CM062919.1, from coordinate 72,087,987 downwards.
AGGCCAATATCCCTGATGAATACAGATGCAAAAATCTTCAACAAAACATTAGCAAATCAAACTCAACAATATATTAAAAGGATCATACTCATGATCAAGTGGAATTTATTCCAGGGATGTTAGGATGGTTCAAATCCACAAGTCAATCAATGTGATATACCAGATTAACAAAATGAAGGACAAAAATCATATGATAATCTCAATAAATGCAGAAACAGCATTAGACAAAATTCAATATCCATTTATGATAAAAAGAAAATAAATTCTCAACAGAGTGAGTATAGAAGGAAATGCCTTAACATAATAAAGGCCATATATGATAAATCCACAGCTAACATCATACTCAACGGTAAAAAGCTGAAAACATTTTCTCTAAGATCAGGAATAAGACAAGGATGCCCATTCTTGCCACTTCTATTCAATACAGTATTGGAAGCCCTAGCTACAGCAATTAGCAATAAAAAGAAAGAAAAAATGCATCCAAATTGAAAAGGAAGAAGTAAAACTGCCACTACTTGCAGATGACATGATACCATACAGTCATGTGTCATTTAATGATGGGGATATGTTCTGAGACATGCATTGTTAGGTGATTTTGTCATTGTGTGAACATCATAGAGTGTACAGACATGAACCTGGATGGTATTGCCTACTACACACCTGGGGTATATGGTACAAATCTTATGGGACCACCATCACATATGTGGCCCATGGTTGACTAAAACATTGTTATGCAGTGCATGACTGTATATAGAAAACCCTAAAGACTCCACCAAAAACTATTAGGACTAATAAATGAATTTAGTAAAGTTGCAAGATACAAAATCAATACACAGGAATTTGTTGTGTTTCTATACACTAATAATGAGCTATTAGAAAAAGAAGTTAAGAAAACAATCCCATTTACAATTGCATTAAAAGAATAAAGTATCAAGCAATAAATTTAACAGAGGAGGTGAAAGACCTATACACCGAAAACTATAAGACATTATTGAACAAAATCAAAGAAGACATAAAGAAATGGAAGATATTCTGTGCTCATGGATTGGAAGAATTAACATAGTTAAAATGTCCATATTACCCCCAAACAATCTGTAGATTCAAGGCAATCCCTATCAAAACACTAGTGGCATTTTTCACAGAACTAGAACAAAAATTCTAAAATTTGTTTGGAACCACAAAAGATCCCAAATAGCCAAAGCAATCCTGAGAAAGAAGAACAAAGCTAGAGGTATTACACTCCCTGATTTTAAACTATACTACAAAGCTATAGTAATTGAAATAGGATGGTATTGGCACAAAAATAGACACAGAGATTGATGGAATAGAATAGAGAGTCCAGAAATAAGCTCATGTATATATAGTCAATTAATCTATGACAAAGGAAGCAATAATATACAATGGGGAAAAGACAATCTCTTCAGTAAATAGTGCTGGGAAAACTGGATAGCTACATGTGAAAGAACAAAACTGGCTTACACCATATACAAAAATAAATTCAAAATGGATTAAATACTTGAATGTAAGACCTGAAACCATAAAACTCCTAGAAGAAAACATAAGCAGTTTTTTGACATCAGTCTTAGTAATATTTGTTTGAAGCAATCTCCTCAGGCAAGAGCAACAAAAGCAAAAAGTAAACAATGAGATTACATCAAACTAAAACGCTTTTGCACAGTGAAGGAAACCATCAACAAAATTAAAAAATGACCTACTGAATGGGAGAAGACATTTGTAAATCATACATCCAATAAGAGATTAATATCCAAAATATATAAAGAACTTACACAACTCTATATCAAAAGAAAAAAACCCAATTTAAAAATGGGCAGAGGAACTGAATAGGCATTTTTCCAAAGAAGACATACAGATGTCCAATAGGTACATGGAAAGATGTTCAACATCACTAATCATTAGGGAAATGCAAATCAAAACCACAATGAGATTATCACCTCATACCTGTCAGAATGGCTATAATCAAAAGGACAAAAAATAAGTGTTAGTGAGGATGCGGAGAAAAGAGAACCCTTGTGCACTATTGGTGGGAATGCAAATCGGTGCAGCCACTGTGGAAAACAGTATGGAGGTTCCTCAAAAAAATTACTACCATATGATCCAGCAATTCCACTTCTGGATATTTATCTGAAGAAAATGACTAATTTGAAAAGATATATGCACCCCAATGTTCATTGCAGCATTATTTACAATAGCCAAGATATAGAAACAACCTAAGTATCCGTCAATAGATGAGTGGAAAAAGATGTGGTATATATACACAATGGAATATTACTCAGCCATAAAAAAGAATGAAATATTGCCATTTGTGACAACATAGATAAATCTAGAGGGTATTATGCTCAGTGATATAAGCCAGACAGAGAAAGATAAATACTGTATGATTTCATTTATAAGTGGAATCTAAAAAACAGAACAAATGAACAAACAAAATAAAACAGAAACAGACTCAGATACAGGAAACAAACTGGTGGTTATCAAAGCAGGGAGGGGTTGGAGGGTGGGTAAAATAGGTGAAGGAGATTAAGAGGTACAAACTTCCAGTTATAAAATTAAGAAGTCATGGAAGTATAATGTGCAACATAGGGGATATAGTTAATAATATTGTAATAACTTTTTATGGTGACAGATGGTAACTAGACTTATCATGGTGATCATTTCGTAATGTATATAAATATCGAATCACCGTGATATACGCCTGAAACTAATAGGACATTGTATGTCATTTACACTCCAATAAAAAAAATCTTCCATAATACAAACTAGGATAACATAAAAAACAATTCCCCAAATTGAAAATGTTGTGTGTAACTGCTACAAATCTTCAGCAGAATGCTCAGCAATCTTGCTTAGCAATGAAACACTTTTAATTCTCCAAGAACATAAATTGAAACCCTTTCTAAATGCATTCCAATGACAATTATAGTATGTTACATAAAATATCTAAAACAGGGGCTGCCCGGTGGCGCAGCGGTTTCGTCCGCTCTTGGCAGCCCGGGGTTCGCGAGTTCAGATCCCGGGCGCCTGCCGACGCACTGCCTGTCAGCCACGCTGTGGCGGCGTCCCATATAAAGTGGAGGAAGATGGGCACGGATGTTAGCCCAGGGCCAGTCTTCCTCAGCAAAAAGGGGAGGATTGGCGACGGATATTATTAGCTCAGGGCTGGTCTTCCCCACAAAAAAACAAAACAAAAAAAATATCTAAAACAAAGGTTAATCACCACGTCTTTGCAAGAAGGAAAATAAAATGACAGGCACAAATGAAGAATTTTTATCAACACTTGCATTATCACCATTCAAAGCAAAATTTTGGACGTTCTGTTAAGTTCAGGTTTTTAGGTTTGGAGAAAACTACCAAATTCCAATTTTTTAATTATAAAATCAAAGTCTTTCAAAACAATATGGATCATAGTCTGTAAAAATGGAAAAAGGATACCTCAGTTTTTACCACACTGTGTAATTTGATATATACAGTGACAAAAAAATAAGAACAAAAATTCACAAGTAACTTAGTAAAAACAAAACACAATACTTAAAAGGAGAAAATAGTTTTTGAATAAATAAAACCTATCTTTATTAATTATCTTTGGTATTTCATATGAGAGCATGTTTGAAAAATATACACTTTTAATTTTTTTCTAGATACAACCTTGTAATACTATCTCGTAGTTTAAATATAAAATATTCATTATGTTCAGAAAACACAGATGAAAGAAAATTCTTCTATGGCAAGGAGCTTACTATTTATATATACTTATAAATTAAATAATGTGCAGAAAGAAACATTTTTAGAGCATCTATTCTAGGTTAGGGTGGGAGATAGAGGAGATCAAGGTTGAATACAGAAATTAAGATAAAAGACTTTAAAGAAGCTCACAGGCTAGTGACAGCACAGCCAAGTCAACTCAACTAAAACAGAGACTGTAAGTGCTCTGACAGAAGCAAGAACGGAATATTAACAATAAGTGAGCCCGTAGGGGAAGGAAACAACTCAAACAAGAGGCGGAGTAAAGAAATGCCTCCGGGGGGAAGTGATACCTCAACTAAGCCTTGACAGTAAAGTAGGAATTAGCAGGCAAAGAAGGTAGGATGAGGACGAGTGGGGAGAGGACGAGGAAGTTGTAGATACAAGAAGCATTGACAAGTGTGTGAGGTGTGAGGGGTAATGTCTTAGTGAAATGCAAGATGTTCAGTGCAGCTGCAGCAAGAAGTTTATGTGGGACAGAGGTAGATAATGGGGCTGGAACGTTTAAGAACATCAGGTTTTGAGGAATCTTAGTAAAAGTTTGGATTTTATCTTCAAGGAAATAAGGATTAAGGAACTAAAAAAGATCAGTATGATCAATATAACCACAATATAGGAAACCAAACATGTTGGCAATAAAGGTGGAATTTTAATGTCCTGCTACATAATACATGTATATCATCACCTCAGCATTTAAGTTAATTCAGTTATTTAGACATTTAATTCAGGTTTATACCAATAGACTCATGATTTCCAAGACCATAAAATACAGATTAATTTAGTTGTTAGGAGTTATTTTTTTAAATAAACTTACAGAAAATTTTCAAAAATAATATAAATAACTCCCTTCATGCAGCACCCAGGGCCCCTACTTGTGAATATCTTACCACTTTTCCTTCTCTTTTTCCTCACTCCCTCTCTTTCTCCTGCCCTCCCCCTCTCTCTGTTTCTCTTTCTTTCTGTCTGTCTGCCTCTCTTTCCTGCGGGTATATGTGTGAGTAATATTTCTTACTGAATTATTTGAACGTAAGTTGCAGATAGGATACCTCATTACTCCTAAAAATTTCAGTGTGAATTTCCTGTTACAGGGATACTCTCTATATAACCCCAGTACAACCATCTAAATCAGCAAATTAACACTGAAAAAAATACCACTATCTAGACTGCCATTTAACACACAGATCTCATTCAAATTTTGACAATTGTCTCAATGATTCCTTCTTTAGATGTTTTTTCCTTCTGGTCTAGAATCCAATCCAAGAATACATGTTGCCTTTTTTGGTCATATCTCTTTAGTCTCCCACAATCTGGAACTATTCTTAAATATTACTTTTACTTTTGTGGTCTGAACATGTTTTAAGAGCACAGCCAGTTAGTTTATATAGAATGCCCCTCAATTTTAGTTTATTTGATATTTCTTTATGATTAGTTTCAGATTCTACACTTTTATTAGGTTTATTACAAAAATGACGTCAATTTGTCCCATTTCTAGTGATCATTTGGTTAAGATGATGGCTTCACCCATCACTGCAAAGTTACTATTTTTCCCTTTGTAATTAATAAGTGTTTTGGGGAGACTATTTTGAGACTGCAAATATTCTATTTTCAACAAACTTTCACTGTCTTTTTAGCATCCATTGACAATTCTTGTCTAAATCAGTTATGGTTATGAGGGATGCCAAATGGTGATTTTCTAATTCACCATTTCTTCTACACTTATTAGTTGGCATTCTACTGTAAGGAAGAGCTTTCTTTTCTCCCCATTTGTTTAACTAATATTTATTTCTTTATGTAAGTATGGACTCAAGGATTTCTATTTTATTCAATAGGTAATAATCTGTTATTGGTATTTATTTTGATGCTCAAATTGTCCTAGATTTGCTCAATGAAGTACCTTCAAGCTAACTCCTTTTTTTTTCTTTTTGACAACAACTCATCATCTTTTGAGCACTTTTATCTTTGTAAAACAGGATAGTGCAGGGGCCAGCCTGGTGGTGTAGTGGTTAAGTTCATGCACTCTGCTTCTGCAGTCCGGGGTTTCGAAGGTTCTGATCTCTGGCGCGGGCGGACGCACCACTTGTCAAGTCATGCTGTGGCAGCGTCCCATATAAAGTAGAGGAAGATGGGCATGGATGTTAGCCCAGGGCCAGTTTTCCTCAGCAAAAAAAAAAAAAAAAAAAAAAAGAGGAAGATTGGCAACGGATGTTAGCTCAGGGCTAGTCTTCCTCACACACAGAAAAAAACAACAAAAACAGGATAGTGCAGGCTCATGCTGCACTTTCACTGCCCTAATCCTGTAACCAGTCATCACTCCAAGAACTCTGGTGTCTTTGAGTAGAGAATGGTATTTAAGATTGTGTTTGGTGAAATCATAGCCTCTGCATGTCATTGCTTCTTGGCCCTCTTAAAAGACAAAACTAGGAAATATATGTGTGCATAAGTACACACACATACAGACATCTGTCTGTATCCATATTTCTTTCTATCTAATAAAAATCAAAAGTTCCCACCATTCCTCCAAGTCCAACCCAACACCACAGATGTCAATCTGCCTTCACTATTTCTATATTTGTAAATCTCTTCTCTAAAAGTGAGAAATTGATACCCATTATCGTTAATATATTTACTTGCTTGCTCATTTCCTGTGTAATCAATCTCTGACTCCATTAGCTGCTTCCTCACCCCAATGACTCTCAGGCCCATTGATGATCATGGCATCTCTTGAACCCTGAATCCTCTTTGTTCTTGGCTCATCAGAGCTTACTTCAAAAGAATGGAAGGGAAGGGAAAAGAAGGGAAGGAAAAGGAAAGGAGTGAGGAAAGGGGCCAGAAGGGAAGGGAAGAAGAAAAGAGAAAAGAACCAATTAATATTTTTTTAAAGAAAAGAGAAGAATAGAAGACAAGGAAAAGGAGGAACAAGAACAAAAGCTTTTACTTGGATGACAACATCCAGGACTCTTCAATCTTTTAAATACTATTTGAAAATTTGTACTTTAGTTTCAATATGTTAGTGAATTTGTTTTGAACAGAAATAAAGCCCAACCAAATCAGGCAGTACGGATTCTATCTCCAAGAAATACAAACCTAAAGTTAATTAGAAAGAAAAATTATTTCAGTATATGTTTTCTTAGTACTTATTGGCCTAGAACTCATAAAAACTAAGAGCAAAAGAGTCTTAAGTCTCTAACAGGTCATTTATTTTAAGTTCAGAAATAGTTCTATTTTTTTCCCTTTTACGTTGAAATCATCTGTTCTAAACTAAAAGTTGTATCTTGACCTACATGTTACTACTTTCACAAAACTGTCCTAATACTCCAAGAAATGCTTAGATGTTGCTTCCAAATGAGCAGCCAAATCTAGTAGTTACGTCACAGGAAGACGTAATTGTAACTGCCTCTGTAAGTCTGCTCCACTTGACTCCGAACTCCTTGGGGGCAAGGATGTTCATCCCATTTGTTTTCAAATTGGAACACTAACAGAGGGCTTAGAAGAAGAAAAGGTGCTCAGTAAATATCTACCCACAGAATGAATGAATCAATTCTTCACGTCTCATTCCAGTTTCAGGGAAATTATGAAATAAATCTGAAGTTAGAGGGCATTCTCTAGTGCTATAATATTAGCATTTACATATCCTAGCATGGGTTTCCTAATTGAGATTCCACACTGCATTGTTCACTTGTTTACATTAACACCCTCTATGACCTCTGTGCACCAAAAGAATCCTTATTCATCTATTTGTGTAGGTTTTTTAAATTGATTTCCCAAATTAATTAACTCTGCACTAGTCACCTTTGAACATCATTTTATTTACAGTCATCAAGTCATTTGAACTATGCAAAATTCATTTCTCTAATATAACAACAAGCCAATTTAAACTTCTGCCATTTTCCAAAATGATGAATGTATTTGTTACTCATTTTCCAGGTCTTTCTGTGAGATATGAGTGTACTGCGTTTCCAGTTTGGGAAGAATCTGAGGTTGTTTTGGTATTTTCTGTCTCACTACACTGTGTGAAAAGCTCTGGCATCTGCTATCTTTCTAATCTTTAAAACAACATATAAACTCAGTATTTTCATCTTTGTTTTAAAGTTGAGATAAATGAGCTCAGATATTTTCAATGATTTATCCAAAATCACACAGCCAGCAAGTGGCTGAAGGGCTACTCCACCTCGGCATCTCAGCTCCATATTGTGTGCCTTTCACTATCCCACCCCATTGCTTCCCCTGCTGTTTATTTTGAAGTGTTTCAAACCTCCTGAAAAGTTGAAAGACTAGGTCAATCATCATTGGTATACCCTTCACCCAGATTCATCACCACATACATTTTCTCTTGCTCTGTACCTGATCCTCTCTTTTTCTCAGGCGCTCTCTAGATATGTAGATAGATAGATATATATATCTACCCATATATCTGTACATATAGATATATATATATGTATATGCATGTAGATTGTTTTTCTTTTCCTGAACCATCTGAAAGTAGTTGCATACACCACGATACTTCACACATAAATAAGTCAGCATGTATTTCCTAAGAACAAGGACACTTTATGCTGTATCACATCACCTACGTAGCATTCTTGCCACAAATATTTAACCTGAATCAAACAATGATGAAACTATCAGACAAAGCCAGATTGAGAAGTGTTCTATACAATACAACAATAGAGCTGGAATCTACAAAAATATTAACATCAGGAGCTGGCCCAGTGGCATGGTGGCTAAGTTCATGCACTTGGCTTCAACAGCCTGAGGTTCTCAGGTTTGGATCCCAAGCGTGGACCTACACACTGCTCATCAAGCCATGCTGTGGCAGTGTCCCACATATAAAATAGAGGAAGATTGGCACAGATGTTAGCCCAGTAATGATCTTCCTCACAAAAAAATATCTACCTATCTATATATAAACATCAGAAGATACAAAAAAGGAGGGGAGGATTATTCTACATGAAGGGAGTTTAAGTATTATGAACATTAAATACAATACATGACTCTTAATTGGATCCTATATTGAAAAAATAAAACAAAAACAGCTAAGAAGGACATTTTGAAGACAGTTGGGAAAATGTGAATATGGGTGGAATATTGGATAATATTATTCCATCATTCACACCATTGTTTCTCAAAGTCAAAGTAATAAGTGCCTCTTGAAAACTATTTTTTCTAAAATATATTTAGAGAACATATTCATATTTTGTGTACATATTCAGATCCTCAAGAACTATGCATTTGTATGTTTTCTCTAATATACATGCATACATATACAGATTCTCAAGAATTACATGTTTTTATTCTTTTTGTAAATATAGTACATGAATGTTGATACCTCTTTTCATAGTACATCAAAGTTTTAGCAAGAGCTATGGAAAGGAAATTAGGAATATAAAATGTTTTAACATAATGCTATGTCTAACAAAAAATAACTGAGAGCAATTTAATTTCCCAAACTTTGCCTTATATTCAGATCTTTAACTAGTATTATTAACATTAGCAGTATATGTAAGACGATTGGTTATTTCCTTCCCAATAGTGAGACAATAGGTAATTGTTTCTTTTACAACATACAAAGCTTTTTTTGTCAGCTATTCAGTCACATACCAAGCAAGTCTTTCTAAGGATCAGAGAGCTATGGTTTAACTGAGACCATTAAAGATATCAAATCTATTTTTTGATAGCATTTCAGATACACATATTTCAATTATGTAAAACATTTTGCAATGTAAAGATAGAAGGCTAGTTAAGAGAGAGACAAATGGCTATGAGGATCAAGAAGGGGAGAAAGAAGATATCCCTGAAGATATCCCTAATTACCCACCTGAGAAAATTCATGATGTTTGGTATAGAATCCAAAGCATCTTAAATCATCACAGTCTGGCTCTAGTCTGTTTTCACATGGCCACTTTTCCTTAGCCTGCCATCCAGCGAACATTCAGAAATTTGGAGTTACAAGCACTTTCACTTCTCTGTGCCTTTTGTACTGTAACCTGAGTGAACACTGCTTGCCACTCCACTTTCCCCACTCCAAATTAACTTGAAATCTGACTCATTCTTCCATCCTCAATTTAAATGCTATCTCCAATACCAAACTTTATTTGACACTTAGGAGAAGAACCAAACATTTCCTGTTTATTTTTTTTTAATCTCCAAAACAAGGTGCTCATGTTTTACCTTAGTAATCACATCACGCTTGAGTCTAGTGACTGCCCCAGTTAGACCACTAGAGTATAAGTTCCTTTTGCTTAGTGGCAGGGACTTCAATTGAGCCTAAAGAAAATTCAGGAAGTGACTGATGAAGTATTGAAGTTTACATCTATTCATCTTTGTAAAATGTGCAAATTAATTTTTTTTAAATTGAAAGGGATAACAGAATTGAAATTAAGGAACTGCTAAGGATTATAAAAGGATGTAATGGATTTGGTTGGCTTTGTTTTTGTTTCTGTTGAGCCTGCAGAGAGAGGAGTTGGAGCGGCAGAAACTGAAGGAAATGATTTAGGAGGAAACGTGTGGGACTGGGTCAAAGCAGATTTAAGTGGAAGATGACATCGAGCAGCCTTCCGGCAGCAGAGCCCAGATGACAGACATCCAGAGGCCCATTTGTTGCGTGTGGGAGAGCAGCAACAGGACTAACAGGATTGTACTCATGTTGGAACGCTTGGGACTCTCTCGGGCCTGCCAGAAATATTGTATCGAGGCACTTTTCCAGAGGGCTAAGGAGTCTGGGAGTGTTGTAAGTGCAATAGGCATTTGAGCATTTATGCTACCGTGACCTGATATGTGCCCAGAAGCACTATCATTTTTGACATCTGAGGCCCATCTACATGCCACTGCATCCATAACAATACCTTACACCCAGTAGGCATGCAGTAACTATTTGCTTCATCGAACCAAATAAATTTGTCTAATTCTTTGATTCACCATGACCGGTCAGTACATCCTTGGTCATCATCCAGCAGGCGAACTACCCTGAGTTGGGAAATATTTTATTAACTTCAAAATAATTTTACAAAATAAATACAAATGTATAATTCTTAATAAAAGAACTGAGAGTTTTATTCTTTTTTCAGGAGCAAAAAGTATAAGAGGTAGTAAAAGAAATAGCAAGGACATTCAAAATCTCCAATTTGTACAATTTTAAAAAATTACCACACTGCAAATGCAAATTTGTGCCTGCAACATTTTGCTGTCAAGAGAAATTGATCTCTGTGTGAATGATAATACTTAAGCTCATGGCCTTTCGGAGGAAATGTACCTGCAGCAGAATGACAAACGAGGGGAGGCCGATTATTTGGCACAGGGTCAGTACGGTTACAGGAACCTGTTTTGAAATAGAAGGAGCACAGTCCCCCGAATAGTAAAACTGATTAAATTCATATTTTTCAGGATCTCCCAATTCTATCTCATATATTGGCTGGACTTATGTTATCCATATGATGCCCTTGATAATTTCAGAGAGGAATCATGGGGATTTGTAAATTATTTGCAGATTCGAATTTGAAAGCACCATAGCTTTCTGGCCCACCACATCCCTCTGACTGCACTTCCTATGAAGTGACACATGGTTTGGCTTGTTGCTCTCGAGGGATGATGGCAGAAGCAGGACTGAGTCAATCATAAAGAGCTCTTTCCAAACTGAGGATAAATGGTCTCTGCTGTAAGGTACTTTCTTAGCCTTCTTGTTTCTGTGACCCTATTTTCCTGCTGAGCGACAACAAAATTATATCCTGAAAAATCTTTCTTGTCCACTTCAATTTTTTGCATACAGGCGCTATATCAGCAATCTCAGATTTATGTTTTGCTTTATTATCATCCACGTTAGTGCTGAGTACTTTGCTGTGAAGTACATAGTGCTACACAGTTAGCAAAGAGGTAGCGGGTCTGATAATCCCAAACTTGTGACAAAACAGTTGGTCTTATCTCAATTGTTTCAGCCATTCTTCAATAAAATTCATATGAGAATATCCATTCTCATCTAGTCTATTCTATAACTGAATGTGAAACAACTTTAAAAGCACTGTATCATTCTAAATTATGACTCTCCTAATAAATAAAATGGAATATATTTCATTTTATTTTAGGGACATATAATTTCATGCTTGCAACCTTCCCCTATTTTTATTTTATAATTATTTAAGTTATTTTATGGCAATAAGGTACTAAAATATTTCTGCTAATTTAATGAGGGAACTGACAAATGTTTGGAAATTCTTGTCATTGTAAAGTATAAAAATACAAATATTATAAACCTATACTAAATACACATATAGGTAAATAGAGAAATAGAAAAATATGTAGAAGGAAAACACCTAAGATGGACAGTGGTTAAATCAGCCTTGTGTGTTGGGGTTATGATATGTTTCTCCTTTTAAATTTTCTTGTGTAAGTTAAAAAGGAAAATAGAAAGTAGCCTCCTACTTGTTGGAGGGTTAACATAGGTATCTTTGGATGTTGAACTTTACAGATATATTTATTTTATTCATTTTGTTTATACATATTTCCTAAACTTATGACAACAAACTTGTATTACCTTTACGATTAGAAAAAAGTTTTAAAACATTATATATGAAAAATTTATTTTTAGATAGAAAAATATGCATAGATCTTACCCTAATTTATATATAGCTTTTTTCTCATATGTATATTGGAATATACTTTCAGTCTATTCATTATCTAAAATTTCCATGGAAGAAAATTTTTTTAAAAAGGAGAAGATACATTTGATATATTCTAGGCTTAAACTCAGACTTTCATTAGTCCTCTTGTGATTTATTGGGTCTCCGAAACTGAAATAAGTTTTAAAAAGAGCTAATTCTCATGCCTAGGTTAAGTAGACTATTTTTTAATCTATGTAGGTAGTTTTATAAATTTTACAATTATATACAGAAGTTTTTATTTCTCTACATTAAAATTGAAAATATATACCCTTTTAAAATTCATATTTATTTATAAACCATAAAATATATTCATTCTGGATGAATCCCCTGGGGTATGTTTAACCATATATCTGCATGATATAACAGATGAATTTCTGAAATTTTTGTGTAAAACATTTTTCTTCATCCAAGTGTTTTGTAAGGGCACTAGGGAAGCTAGATGGGTGAGAAATAGATTCTAAAGCAAAAAATCCTCTTGTAAAGCAAATATTTCTTTGCTTTACAAACATGAATGTTCCTATACTATGTATTTTCAATGCAAAGTGTGTACGGATCTCTAATGCTGCATAAATTACACTATTTACTATAGGAATACTTGATATGTAATGTTTATAACACTAATAAGAAAATTGCTGAGATATGTTTTTTAGTAGGAATAATGTTAGATTTTACTGCAAAACAAGCTTCTATGTATAAATTAGTTTTAATGAGAATTTATTACATTATTACACATGATGTTTCATGAAAATAATACACAAATTAATATAGTATATAAGTATATTGTATTTAAGTATATGATATTACTATAAGTAGTAATTATTTCACAACTCCTGATGCAATATATTTTTTTTAATTGTACTAATTTAAATGTATAAGAAAGATTGTACATTAAAAGAATACTTAGTAATCCGATATATTGATTGAAACAGAAGCAGCAAGGTTTAATCCCATGTAATAGTTTTAAAGTACAGAAGAAATAAAATCATAAGTTTATTTTAGAGAGTATTTAGCTCAAATTTAATATTTCTATTTGCACTTCCAATCCACATAGGACTTACTTTCCATGAAGTTTTAAAAATGTATTAACCTTGCATTCCCTTAAAAACAAGTAGCATGTAGAGAAAGAAAGGTAGTTCAAAGGAGGATAACAGAATTAGGTTAAAGCATAAAAGAAGGCTGTTCTCTTGCTTAAAATAAGTCAGTGAGAAAGTTTAAAGTGGATCAAGCTTCGATATCATAAAATTTAAATCCATATAGGAAAAGACTTTGACTCTCAGTCCATGAGGTTTAACTTCATGCAACCCTGTTCAACTCTGGTTACTGAGACTTAGTAAATCAACCATGAAATTCTGTTGATTCATTTGTTCATCCTTTCACACACATTAAATGTCTACTTCTATGGTAGAGATTGTTTTAGGGGCTGGGACAGAAAAATGAGTAAGACAGGGTTCCTGTATTCACAGAGTTTATCAAGTTGTGAAAAGATAATGAACTAAATCAGGTATTTGTATACATTGTGGTATGTACCATGACTGAGACAAGAATATAAAAGAGTGGGAGTACCGATGAGCAGCAGCTAAATCCATCTGAATGGGACGAGTGAGATGGTGATGCTTGAGTCAAGTCCTAAAGTATTCCTCATAGTTAGCCAGATGGAAAATGTTGATGGGATGAAGAGGACAAATGGACTGCATTTTGGGCAGAGACAATAGTTGCAAGTGTAAAGGCATGTAGGTGTGAGAAATTATATATTCAGGTCAGCGGGATGAGTCTCATAGGAAAAATATGTATCATTAATTTTTTAAGCCAGACATAGTTTTTAAAATAAACAATGCAGGATTTCCTATGCTGTTATATTTATATTGTATTTTCAGTTGCATAATTGTATCTCCCTTCTGAAGAGGATTAATGACAATATCTGAAAAATTTTAAAGCAATATTCTACTGCAGTTTAACAATGTTTAGAAAGGAAAACTGCACTAACAATTAGTATACAATGTGGACATCAGGAAAAGATGTAATTTTACTTTAGAGTAATATAAATATTATATTTTAGTAAAATATTCCAGCAATGAAATCCATAAAAGTCATAGAAAAGACAGATTACATCATACAAAGCAATTCTATCATTGCAGTTAATCTGGGCCAGTGTGTTCTGCTCCCAGTAAATATGAACTCTTTATAATGGCATATAATTAGGTAAACAAAAAAATGGACAGCAGAAAATATTGAGGCAACGCCAGTACACTAGTTCTAGCTTTAATTAAATTAGGTTGACACTATGTCAATGCTAGGTCCAAAACACTGATTTTAAGTTCATAAATACATAAATCTGTCTCAGTAACATACAGCAAATCCTAAGGTATTCTCCTCTTGTAAATTGTTATAGTGACAAAATTAAACACCTGAATTTTAACTCCTTTCAACTAATACAAAAGCAACTGCAAGGGAATATAATCGGGGATATTATATAGTTATTCTGAAAGAAAGAGGCTCTATCACACAAATGCATTTGGTGATAAGAAAACCGAGTCACTGAGAGATTAAGCAACCTGCCCAGAATTTATAAAAATAAGAAATATTTACAGGGTGCATAGTCTATGCCAGACTTCATGTCAGACTCCAGGCTTCCTGACTCCATGCTAAAACATGGGACATTTAGATGTCTTAATCACTTAATTAAATACAAAGGCGTCTATCTCATTTTACATTATATAACTTCCTATATTTATTAGTAAAACGACTACACTCACATCAAAGTTCTGATTCCTACAAAAGCATTTAGATTACAACAAAGTATTAAAGTATTTTAGTAAATATTTTACTGATTTTTTTGCATTTTTTATCATGAGCCATTCTTTGAATGAAAAATGTTTTTAAGTTGCAGTGCTGTAATGAATCCAACTAATCAAACGGCAATGTGAGTAATGAGACAAAATGTGAAATATTTAATGAAAACTGTGCTATTTGAAAGAAAATCAATTTGTTCATAAAATTCATGGGTATGTTCATTGGCATAGATATAGTAAAATAGCTGAAATGAAATATACTTGCTTTTAATACAAAAAATACCATTGAACAAGCATGATTGCAGCATAATAAAGGCCCAACTATAATTTTATCCCACTGTTCCTCTAATATTTATTCAATGGAGTGGAAGTCTTCTGCCCTGTATGAGAATTTGTCCAGGTCTCATGAATTTTCCACTCACATTTAGATAAAGTCATTTAAAGTAATAAAATAGCCTTGATTCAGAAATTAAAATTGTTCATTCTAAGATGTTAATCAACACCACAGTCTTCTTTCAAGGTAAGATTTGTTTTCTCACATACCCAGATGAGGTCTGTGTTTGGTGGCTGTTGTCATCATTGTGGTCAGATCCTCATTTTTTAATATATGTTCTCTTTCCTAACATACCACGTCAGGGGCAGGCACACAGAAAAGTATCATTTGTCTTTGACCTTCTTGGTAATGAGTTAAATGTACTGTTATCTCTTTGGAATAAGAAAGCAAAAAACTTTCCCAAAGGAATATGATCCATATTTACAGTGATGAGTTGTGCTTATCACTTGCCTTAGATTATATTTGATAGGTTTTCTCCTTCTTCTAGTTTTGGTTGTTTGTGTCATTTTAAAAATAGGAATCTTCTGAGAATCATGTTTAGCTAAGAGAAAAAATACTTGATACTTGCATGTTGTTTTTCAAGTTGTACATTACTGAGGCACCAAAATATGTAGAAGACTCAGAAAAAAACTGTCAAGTTGCAGAAATATATTATATATTAGTAATGAATTATATACTTTCTAAGAAATGTTGACCATTACTTGACCATACTCAAGAAATGAGTATCAATAGTAAATTATCTTAAGTTTGGGCAATAATTACTTCTGTATCTACAAGTCTGCAAAGTTTATAGAGATCAGGTTAAGACTTAGTAATAGTATCAAGGGACCCATTAATATTTACTATTGACTTTTTTATCCAATTGTTAACCAGTCAGGGCTCATTTGTTATAATAAATTTTAAAGACATGCTTATATTCCTGAATCAGGATTAGTCCCTCAGAATCCAAATTCCATGGCAAGTACCAAAGTGGATTATGTTTTGTTTTTTGTTTTTTTTTTTGTGGGGAAAACCAGCCCTGAGCTAACATCTGTTGCCACTCTTCCCCTTTTTTGCTGAGGAAGACTGGCCCTGTGCTAACATCCGTGCCCATCTTCCTCTACTTTATATGGGATGCCGCCATGGCATGGCTGACAGGCAGTGCGTCGGCGGGCGCCCGGGATCCAAACTCGCGAACCCTGGGCTGCCAAGCACAGACTAAACCGCTGCGCCACCGGGTGGCCCCAAAGTGGATTATGTTTTTAAAATGCTACAAAATAACTTCAAAATTTTAAGCAATTTTAGGGGAGAAACAAACCACACAAGTGATTTTTTTCTTCATTCTCTCTGAAATGAGCGAGAATCTTCTGCCCCAAATCTTTTACATGTAAAATGGAATGGAGTGATAAGTATTATATACATAGAATCATGATAGAATTAGAAATTATTTGTGGACATCAAAATAAATCAAATAGAAATTATTTTAGGTGGAGTAGTCTTAACTATTTTCCACATAAGGCTTTCCAATAGTTTTGAGTAGAAAGAATAATCCATATTTAAATGAGTGACCAAAAAAGAAAATAGGAATACATCAGATTATAAAAAGCTAGGAATGAAAGTAAAGAGATTTTTCTTTTTATTATACCTTTAAATAAATATTAAGCAGAAATAATTATACATATATTTTAGTTTTAGCAAAGTAAGTTTGGGAACATTTCAAATTTCAAATATACCTGCTTCTAGCAGATAAACTATAAGTACAATGTACGTAATAAGTCTATGTTCTATCCTAAAAGAGTCTAAGGAAAAACAAAACACTTGTGGGTTGTATTACCTTCTGAAGTGCAAAATGGAAAAAAAAAGTAGTTCGGTTATTCATTAACTTTTTAAACTCCTCTAGATGCTTGGTTTGTGACCTAGAAATGAACTGCACATAGTTTCTTTTTTGAAAGAACTTACTTGTGCCCAGAAAGTTAAAATAAATTTTTAGAAATGTTTAACTCAATTGATTGTTTTGGGAAGAAGGTAGTTGATCTATTTATGAAAAAGTAAATAGATACTGTAATCAAAATTTTCTCAATGGGGGTAGGGGGTGGGCACAAGGGATGAAGGGATGCGTTCATATGGTGACTGACACATAATAATGTATGACTAAAACTTCACAATGTTATAAACTATTAAGACATCAATAAAAAAAATTAAAGGAAAAAACACATTTTCTCAATAATTGAAAGTAATTTTATTGCTAGCATAAATTAACTGTTTTTTTTTTTTTAAAGTACTTTCTGGGGTCAGCCCCATGGCCTAGTGGTTGGGTTCGCGTACTCAGCTTCAGCAGCCTGGGTTTGTGGGTTCAGATCCCAGGCGTGGACCTATACCATTCATCAGCCATGCTGTGGTAGCATCCCACATACAAAATGGAGGAAGACTGGCACAGATGTTAGCCCAGGGCAAATCTTCCTCAAGCAAAAAGAGGAGGACTGGCAACAGATGATAGCTCAGGGAGAACCTTCCTCAGCACAAAAAAAAAAAAAAAAGTATTTTCCTGTTTAAAGTAAAGGATTGCATTTTTAAAAAAATATTTTTTGGTGTAAATTCACTTAAAAGTTAAAAAAAGTTATATTTTTGCTCAAAATTCATATTTATGATTAGATATTTAAGTTAACAATGCATATTCTGAAAGCCTGGGAAAGAGATTTTCATTCAATTAATGGAGACATAGCACATAATCCAAGTGAAATACTTTCACTTTACTCATATGTTGTGTCATCTGTCTTTAAAATGATAAAAAACTAATAGCCATACTCTCCTACTATAAAAGGGAGAACATACGAAACGCTTTCCTCTTAGCTAGCAACTTCTTCAGCTGACAGAGCAGATAAATTCTTAACGGCAGACTGTTGGAAGTGTCAGAACTTTGACAAATCTTTCGATCTATATTGGTAGCACTATTAATACTCAGGAATGGAGACTGGGAATACAAACAAGTCATTTTTCATTATTATTTTGCCATCATGAAACCAGTCATCAGATTGATAAGAGTAGGAAAAGTGTTACAAGAAACAATTTTCATTACTGAGCTTCATGGTAATATAAATCTCCAATGGGAAGTGGGGGTGGGGAGGGATGTTTAAAGTCCCCACAGGAGGACAAAAGATGTTGGCAGACACTTTATATAATACAAATGCAGAATTTAGTTCAGAAAGCCCAAATATTCAAATTAAAACATCAAAATGTTTTTATTCAACATCCATTTCTATATGGCCCTTTTCCAAGTCAGAAGAGGAAGGGGGGAGAGAGAAAGAGAGAGGTTTATCTATTTAGAATACAAATAAGAGAACAGATGTTTTCGAGGTACTCATTCTTTACTCTTGAAATCCTTCCCACGATTGCTACATTATCCTGGTTTTATTTTGTTTGTTTCTGGTTGTTATTGTTCTGTCTCCATCTCAGGTTCCTCTTCCTGATCATCTTCGATGTGTAAATACAGTCAAGGCTCCATCCATAGTGATCTGGGTTTTTTTCTCTGCACCTGAAAGATTTCAATTTCCCTCCTGAATTCAACTATCCCATCTGAAGATGATTTCCCAGGATTGTCCCTAAAATTGTCTCCTGACAAATTTCTCTCATGAACTAAGCAGTGAGAATTTTCACAAGTATTTACTTTATCATAAAAAAAGAAGTTAAAAACTTAACTGCCATCCCACATTTTGGCTTTCCTCTGAGTCTTGTTATATTTATCACCTAGTTAGGCCTATCAGACTTAAAACCTTGCAATCGTCTTTGCTTCTTCCTCTCAAGCACCGCTGAATTAGCCTCTAAGATGAGTCAAATAATCCTTCATATTAACTCCACCCTGGCTGACTTTCAGTTTCCATCATCATCATGTTGATATAAGGAGTAGACAATTGCATCGTGGAATTCTCTGTCTCTCTCTGAAGTCTTTGTCTCATGCAATTACCTCCACAAACCACAGCCAAATTTTGCTCCAACCATACTTTGTTGTGGTCAAATATCACGTTCAAAAATGTATTTACCTCTAATAGAGTCCTTTGATCATAACAAGAAGTTAATAAATACTGAATTAATGAATGAGAACTAGTATAGCCATTGGTCCTTGAATATTAGGTGAAAATTATTATTATGCAAATTGTTATTAAACAATGTAAATACTTACCCTCCCATTTTGATATATCTTATAATTGGTAACCCTTATATTAAAACCAAGCTCGAACTATTTTAGTCATCATGTAAATTCAGTTGTACAAGTCAGTTTTATTATCTTTGAAATTATGAAGGTGAAATTAGATAATCTATAAAATGTCCCAAAGTTTGGAAATTCTCAACTTTTTTAAACTTGCCCAATCCTTGGTATATCCCCCTAATTTTTTTCATCATATACTAACTAGGAATTCTTTTTTAAAGACATGCTATACACACATATTTATAAACGTAAATTATACAATATACTGTATGTATAGACACATCTGTTCATCTACCTACCTACCATATGCCAATTAATTATTAATCTATATATTTCTATAAACTTTGAAGGCAGTCCCATTAATTTACTGTGTATTAGTAAATATTCACAAATTTGTTGATTTTTTTAAATTTATACACAGATAATCAGTATAAATGACTTATTAGTTACCTCCAGTTTGAAAAACTGACTTAAGCAACCATTTATTTTGATTCTAGAAAGTGTATTTTGAATCTGTTAATTAAGTATTATTTTATCTCTTTTTAATATCTCAAAAATATATTTAGAGGCTAAGCAAATTCTATAAATATGAGTGAAGATGAATATTATAAGGTGGTCTAGGAATGTTTTCAGGGACTTGATGCTGGCCATATATACTAAATACATATATACATATAATTTTCATTGTCTGAAAATACATTAAAAATGATAGTTAATTTTAGGCTTCATACTACAAATCAAAGAAAGTTTGTAAGTGGGAGAGGCTAAGAAAAGGTTGAAAGAACAACACTACACTCTAGATGCCTAATCTCTTCTCTCCTTTGTTCACCATGGAGTTCAATCAATGTTTTCCTGAAACCTTCTGCCAAGTCTTGGCAGTAAGCATATTCATCTCTGAATACAGGGTAAATGTATTATGGGAATGATTTAGCAGAAAAGAACATCTGCCCTCTATTCTATGTGAATATCAAAACTGCAGATTGCAACTTCAATAACTCACTTATTTCCATCTCTTTTAAAGGAGGAAATTTAAGTTATCTTTTAAACACTGACTGGCACATTCACTGAGAAGCTTAAAGGACATTTTCCTTACCTAGACTGCCTGTGGAGGAAATGAGGCCTTATTATCGAGGTTTCTAAATTTGAAATTTACCTAAATTTCACTACAGAAAACATTGTCTACAAAAAACTACTGGAAAGAGTTGATCATAATACTTATCTTCAAAATGACATAGTCTAACACCTATATCAATGAGGAAGCTGCAAGTTAGAGATTATGCAAAACAGACAGAGCACTGGAGTATAATTTTGAACGAAGCCTTTGTTCATATAAACAGAAGGCGTTCTGTGGGGATGTATAAAAAGGTGTTTATCCATAAAAGTTTATTTTCCATTCAGTGCTTTAGTTTCCTATGCAGTATCCAGTCTGAAAGAAACTTGAAGTCTCTCTAACTACAGTTGTTAGTTCTTCCATAAACATTACTACAAAGGAGAAGAAAAACAGAGATATTGTTAACTAGCATTTTAGTTTGAGAGTACCCATACATACAATTACATGCATCTTTCCTTAGCACAGTATTAATGATTAGAAGAAAATATTGAATCTTGGGTATATCAACAAGAAAATCAAATATGTATTGGACATACATAATGCTAATGTTTTGCTATCTAATACATAATAAAATTTAGAACCCTTTAAAACAGATTTGGGGCCTATATTTTGAAACATCAAAGATGGCAAGACTTAATCACTTAGGTAAAAAAGAAGGAGCCACTGAATTTTGCTAGAAAGTAAATAATGATGACATCAATTACAAATAGTAGTTTTCTGTTCTTACTACTGAACTAAAATAAAGAAACTGGTTTTGAAGAAAATAAGTAACTTTTGGCCATATAAGTGATGAGGAGCAAAGCCAGGATTTTTAAAGTGTGGTTAACATCACAAAACTGACGCTCTTAATCATTTTTCTTTTCTGCTGTATAGTGTTGGTTGATTGAGATTACTCCTCCTTACGACACAGGATTACATAAGTGCGGTACCTTTCAGAGCTTTGACTTTGTAACCCTTTATGAAACACCTGGTGAACCATTAATGTATCTTTAAAAAAGGTTTTGGTCTCATCTTATGAACTCCACTGAAATGAATATGCAATAAAGTCCTTTCATCTATTTACTTAATGAGCACTTATACACTCACTCTGTATCAGGTACTATTCTAAAAATCTTATAAATATAAGCTAGTTAATCCAATAACCCTGAGGTAGGTACTAGACCAGGAATCTGAGCCATGAAGAAGGTAACCATTTGCTTAAGGTAGTTCAACAGCTAATAAGAGGAGAAGCCAGGATTTGAACCCAGGATGACTGGGTTCAGGCATAACACCATGACACCTCTGGAAGCTCTCACAGTTCCTGATCATATTCACAGTCTCCAACTGTTTTCTAGTCCTGCTGAGCCTCAAAGCTCATTTACATGGAACCAAAATTTATATAAATAAATGGAGGTTGCAGAAATGAATGCTACCGTATTGTTTCATATTGTCAGCTTAGCACTAAAAATTGATTGTTTCCGTTTAGCTTTTCACCTTCAATTAGAACATTCTGCCATCAGGTGGAGCCTTTTTATGGCTCAGGACCCAAATGGAGAAGGTTTCTCTAGGTCTGATTCATTGACAGACTCACAGACAGACTTTGTACTCATCTTTTCTTTAAAGCAAACATATAAAAACTTGATTATATTAAAATAGCTAAATAAGTATAGGGAACTATTAAAAATCACTAATCTAACTCTCATTTGGTTAAGTAAAATCATTTTTTCCTCCTAGAATTATTTAAAAAAACACAAAAAACAAAACTTCCCAAACTTCCCACACGGTGAATCTAATTCTTCATGCAGATTGAAATTTAAAAAGACCCCTGTGTTTTGCTTATCACTTGAGGAGAAAACCAGGAAGTCTATTGGGCAGTTTGTTTCTAACTTTTCTGAGCTGCAATTTTCTTTAACAGCAACAACAACAGCAGCAATAGCAACAGCAAACACTTCGAAAGCATTTATGTTATATTTGTTCTAATGGCTTTGCATATTCAAGCTCACTTAATCTTCACAATAACCCTATGAGGTAGATATTGTTATTACCCCCCATTTTAAGGATGAGAAAACTGAGGTACAGTTTCTAATGCTTTGTCGTTGTTATTACTAGTATATAATTACTAGTAACACTATTACTGGCAAGTAATTACTAGGAAGTGACTTAATTGGGATTGGCTCCTGGGCATTCTGGCTCCATAGGCTGGCATTCTGGCTCCATTCTCTTGTCAGTAAGCTGCCCTGTCTCTCTTGTGCTACATTGGGGTGTACAGCCTATGCGCTACGGATTCCTGGAAGTTCCATGATATTTTCTTAGTGCAAAATGCCAGGGACGGGCAGGGGAGCAGGAGAAGGAAGTCACTGAGTGATCATCCCATCTCCCTCTAACTTGCTTGATTTATCCACTACTCATTTATTTATGCATTCATCATCCCAATAAATAATTTTTTGGGGATGTATCCTGTGCCAGACAAAAGTAGAAAGTAAAAGATGGAAGGAACATATACACAGAGCATTTCTCTAGACTTAATCAGTTTTAAAGAATATAAGTTGATGCTGTTTTCTGGTAAGAAAGGAGTGCAAACTGGGCACATTTTATTTGAGAAACATGTTGCTAATGACCTCACATACTTAAAACTCTCTTAAGTCAATGCAGATATTGACAAAGGTTTATGGGTGCTTTTGCTCATTTTCTAAAAATATACTCCTTTGTAGAAATAACATAAACACAATTTATTATTCACTTGGCCCTTCAACTTTGTCATTATGCCCATTCTTTATGCATTTTTAATATAGGGGGTTAAAATTATTTCTAATTTTTGGAATAAATTGAAAAGTATATCCTTTATATTGCTAACTTTCAAATCACATAATTTAATCTCACATAAAATTCAAACTCACCACACATAAAATATTAAAAGGTTCTGATGGCAGATGCTTGTAGATTTTAATGCCACCTCTACATCATACTATCTGTGTGACCTATTAATCATTCTAAGCATCTGTTTCCCAGGTAGCTTTGTGATAATAATATCTACTTCACAGAATTATTAAAAGGGGCCTGGCACTTAGAAGGTGCTCAGTAAAGGTTAGTTCTTGCATCAGAAATTGCCATTGGAAGTGTGCTAGTGACATCTGGTGGTAATTCTCACAAACCTCAGGAAGGCCACCCTTGAAACTCAGTCTCCCAACATGCATGCATTCATTCCATCAGCAATTTATTGAGTATCTCCCATCTTCTAGGCTCCTAAATCAAGTGCTGAGGATTGCAAAGATGTAAAAGACACAATACCTACCCTAGAGAAGCTCTGGCTTTAGCAGACCAGACACGTATTAGCCAATTACTATAAAAAATGGAATTACTTCTGCAATAGCAGTAAAAAAAAGTGCCAATATGCTACAGAAGAGGCAACTCACTCTGCCAAAGGAGATGCCATTTGTACTGGGTATTTAAGAATGAATAAAATTCCCACATTATAGGGAATTGAAGAAGAAATGGGGAAATTTGGAGATTTCTAAAACAGTAAGTTAAGGCCTACTTGCTAAAGTCTTGATTGATATGCTAAAGAGTGTAGCCCTCATCTTTGTGTGACAAGAAGATAGTAGCATTCTTTAGCGAGGAAGTCTCCTAGATTGGAGATGGGAGAGAATAGAAGCTGGAGAACCAGTTAAGAGGTTATTATATTTCCCTTGAGAGGTGATGAAGATCCAAATTTATTCAGTGGAAATGGGATAGACAGCAGGAAATATAACCGAGAGACACATCTGAAGTAAGTAGAGTGGGGACTGCGTAATGACCTTGAGGATGTGGAACACAGAGGAGGAAGAATAAATGAGGTTGATTCTGTTTTCTGGAATGGGTAACTGTTAAGAAGTAATGTCATTAAATGAAATAGAAAACAGTACAGAAGGAACTGGTTTATGGAGGAGGGAAGAACAAAGATAATGAAGATTATGAATTCATCATCTTTGTATACATCTTTAAAACTTAAAGAATATTTAAGTAGAAATGTGCAATAAGTGAATAGACACATAGGTCTGGAGAGAGATCTGGACTGGAGACAGAAGAGACTTCAGAACCATCAGCATATAGCCACCAGAGAGGATACCATTACCTGGAGAAAAATGTGTCAAAGGAGGAAGGGCTAAGAGATGGGTCAGGATCTTAGGAAACATCATGATTTAACAAGTAGGCCCCAAATAAGAACTGGACTCACCCTTAATTTGTTCAGAACAATCCCTTAGTAAGTTATAGACACAGCTTAAACCACAAAATGGCTTTGGAAATAGGTTGGTGATAGGAATATCTAGCTATGCCAGAACATAACTTTTGAAAATACATTTAAGCTGAACTTAAGGTTTAAAAGCAAAGCTATAAAGTTCTGTCCCCACAGTTTCATGAAATAAGTTGTATTTGAATTTTCCTCTCGTAACCAACAACTCTGGTTTATACTCTGAGTGTAGTCTTTCCTAGGTCAGACGGGAAATTTTATTTGACTGTATATAAAATGCACAGCTTTTCTACCTATCCCCTAAATTTGGTCATCTAGTTTTCTTTCCATTTTTTGTTTTATAGTCTTCTTTTTTCTCTTTCCTTTCTCCTGATACATGTATTTCTCACTTCAGTGGTTTTCTGGGAAGAGTGCCCAGTTGGTTTAATGTTTTTTTTATTACAAACTACCTCCCGAATTTAGGATATTAACTCTACACTTGCACCTCTGTCAGGTTGAAAGAGAAGAGTTACTCATGCTATTTTGTCAGTTAAGTACCTACAAATTTATGGCCTCCTAAAAAATATAATCTCTATTTTATGTTTAAAACTCAAATTCTTCCCTTATTTTTTCATCTTTTATCATGTTAGTAGAAATTATCAAAAAATATCTGTTCTGTCAATTAGTTTTATTGCCCCATGACTAGTATTTTCTATATGCTAATGCTCAGTCTCTTGGTCCTCATATTCATATATCACTTCATGTGTCATTTTAAAGAGCATCCCTGCTTAATTATCACAGACTAGTTTAAATATCATCTAACTATGTCATTTCAACCTATGTATTGAATTTACATGCATTGTTTAACTTTGTGCAATCAGTTAATCCTCTCTGCACCTGAATCAACCTTATTTGTTCAAAAGGGAATCACAGTACAGGGTGGTCATATTAGATGAACATGATGAATGCCTGAAGACTCTGCATAATTTAATCCTGACAAAGGATAATGGATAATTTAACCAGCTGAATTAGCCCCATTGTACAAGAGCAAAAACACACTTTCAAATTTGCTTGGATCACCAGTTTGGAAATTATGAAACTTGGAAAATTAAAAAAAAATTCAACTAAATTAAAAATTTTCCCACAATTGAGGCTTTTTAAATATTTATTTTTCTCACTATTTCAAATTTTTGTACCTCAAATTCACCTAAAATGTGATCAACCGTTATTAGCATCTCTCTCTTGAAGTAGGATATAATGGGAATAAGTGAAATTAATTGGATGCTTACTATAAATCAGGAACAATACAAGGTTTTATGGGTACAAGCTGAATAAGACCCTGTTCTCTAGGAACTCAGCCTACATGACAGACTGGTGAACAGAAAAACAAAAAGAGTCACAATACAATATGATAAACATAATAACATAATAGAACTCTGCATCAAGTACTATTTTTGCAAGTAGAAATCTGGGAAACTTTTCTTTGAATAGGCAACATTCAATCTTAGACATGGTGCTGAGTAAGTGGCTTTACATTCAGAGTAGAATATCTACTGTCTTCTATTAATTCAAGGTAATAGTGACAATAACACTACTAAAAATTTTCTTATTGGGTATTTTTATTGGCACTAGACATTGAGATCATTATTTTTCATATGCAATCCCCTCTTCTCTATTCATAACAATCTTATGAGGTAAGCTACAATTACAAATTTTAATTTTAAAATGAAGAAACTGAGGTACAGATAGATTATGCAACTTGCTCAGTATCACGTTGCTGAGCAAAGGGCAAAACTGGTATTGAAAGCTCTATAAAAAGCCTACTATCCTACACTGCCTCTTATTTATAGTCATTTCTCGTTTAGGAAAACTTTAATGAATTTTTGTGCTACAGATGTCTTTGTCTGCAAAACATATAAAAAATTCTTACAAATTATTTTATGATCCTATTGAAGCCACTGTCTCCATTAATACCTAAATCATTTGCAGTTTTCTTTGACCTCAAGTTGTCTGAATTTTACTCAAAAACATTTATGAATTATTCCATTCTTAAGAAATGAATACTAAAGTTATTATGTTCTCCAGGCAGCACTTCATTGTTCTTTTAAATTCCTTTCACTTGCCGGGTTCTTGAATATGCTTTTCACGTTCATTTTCTTGTTGCCAACTCTTGAACTATTTTCAACATGACTATCACCTCTTTTATTCCATCCAAAGTCATTTACTAAGATTAGTAACATCTTTTTCAAGGCAAAATTGTTAGATCATTTGCTTTTCCTGATGCTTCTGACCTCTGTACACTTTTGACATTTTTGTAGTAGGTACTACTTATTCTCAATATTCTTTGTGACCTTTACTTCCAGAAAGTAAATTAGAGTTAATGTGTTATTAAATGTAACTTGTTAGAAGAGAAAGCAACAACATCTTTGATAGGCTACAGTTGGAAGCAAGAAAGGGGCCAAGAACTATTTCTCCATTTTTGGTAAAAGGTGGCCAATAGGTTGTAAACACTATGCACAGAATGTTAAAATTGATTCCATGTGTTTCAACAAATATGTTTAATTTCTAAAACTCTAGACTTCTAGAATATTAAATAAATCTATATTTCAATTAATTTTTGCATAACCAAGTGTAGGACAGCACTCATGATTTGGTTTGACAAAGCCTCAGTTGTAAATGGGCAGATGAGTTAAAATTGCTAAATATTATTAATTTACTCATTTGTAATATAACATTTTTGAGCATTTATAAATAAAAATACAAATTCAAATAAGCCTCATATTTTCTCTCACTGTTTTAGAGAATATTCCTCTCGGTCCTATTTGTGACCGTCTACTTCTGATGCCACGCAGAAATGGATAAGCAAGGCTATTGTGAGTTTTCCCATGCAGGATATTGTCCGATCCCCTTCCCTTCAGCTTACAAAAGAGAAGTAGGGGTCATGCTAATGTTCAGGATTCACACACCAGCAATCATTTGATTTAAGACATACAGTGGATCAGATGTACATTGGATCAGTAATGTCTGTATAGAGAACTGTTTTAATTTACTATATTGCCAACATTTGTCTGCCTTATAGGGTGTGCTACTTTTAATCAGTGAAAGATAAGATCCCCCCACTCCAGATATAATTGACTTAGAGGAGAGGGACAATTGAGAAGCTAACTTTGCAATGATCATCGGGACCTAATTAAGATCACTAAGCCTCAATCAAGAGGAAAATTGCACAAACTGCTTGTTTCAGAAAAATTTTGCATTTTCCTAACTCAACCTCTATTTATGTAAAAATAACAAAAGAAAGTGAAAATAGTGGCCCAACCTTCATTCTAGAAGAGTCACTAACAGTATATCTTCCCTAACCACAACTGTCTTAAGGAGAGCATCTAGATCATGAGAATCTTCTACCACAGCATCAGTAGTAAACTAAAAAGATGAATTAAATGGTGCTTTTATCATTTGAGCATCATAAAGGGGGAAAAAAAGAAAAGAACAGAAAAAGAAAGACAAAAAATCCTTTTTCTTATCTTAGTTCCTGTTGCTAAAGTATATGTATTTGATTGGACCACGAGGATGAGCTAGGGGAAATTATACCACACTGTCTATAATTAGAAGTGATTGTCCAACTGTAGCGTAGATAACTGTGACCATCATTTGGGAGTAGTCATGGGGGACAAAGTATAAGTAAAAAAAAGTAAAGAAGCCAGCCAGTTTATACAGAAAGAAGAATGACATAGAATTAAAGAACAGAGAAATAGCAAAAAAGAACCAATTATTGCCCATTTTCCAAAAGATCAATAAATAAAATATTCCCTGTAAATGGATGGGCCTGACACTATTCAATTTAACGTAAGTTTTAGGCAGGTTTCTATTCTTTGTAATCAAATGATCCCTAACCAAAACAAAATAGTAGCTGTGGTCATGGTCCCAGATGAGATAATGCCTGTATGCAACAAATAGGAAGGCAAGAAAATGTATGGGGAGAGGGGAAGAGAGAATATGAATGTTTAGCAAGTGAAAATGAGAAAATTCTCCAGAGGGCCACTCAGAGTCAAAATACCCAGTTGTGGTAAATCTACTCATTTCTCTCCTTAGAAGTCATAATGTCATGTTGAAGTTTTACTCTGGAGTCATATTTCCCAGGTTTGAATCTTGGCTTTACCACTTACTAATTATAAGACTTTGGGCTAGTTATTTAAACTCTTTGATTTTTGCTTCTTCTTCTTTGAAATGAGAATGACAGTAGTGGCTATTTCAAAAGTTTGCTGGGAGGATTAAATGAGTAAATATGTGTAAAGTGATTACAACAATGATAAGCACTTACCAAGTGTTAACTCAAATTTTTATGGTGAAGAGATGAGACCCTATTTTTCTAGTGGTTAAGAGTGAAATGTATCCTACAACATATCTACAATTCCTTATCCAAAATTCTTAAGAACAAATGTATCTGGTAATTCAGAATTACCCTGATTTTAAAATAGTAATACAGAGCATATACCATATCTTTTGAACGTCCCCAGTTGGGTTGGAGTAGCAGCCTGTACAAACACATTGATATTTCTGTAGCAAAACATATAAATGTTCATACTAAGTGGGGAAAAGATAGACTATAAATAGGTTCATATTAGTTCAGGTCGGGTCTGGGCCACCAAATGATTTTGAGCCTCCATTTAGGGAGAAAAAAATTAGTTTTCAAAGCATTTGGGATATTGGAATTGCAGATAAGGAACTGTGTACATGTGTTATTTTATTCTTTCATTTACTGTTGATGGCTGGAATTTGAATGTAACTACATTTCAAGGTTACTTACTGAAGACAAAAGACACTCCTGAGTAAATAGGTGAAGGGCAAAGAGGAAGCTTCTCTTTTGAAGGAAAAGGATGGAGCAATTGTATTACTTTTAGAGTAAGCTATGGGCTAAGTTGTGTCCTTCCCCATATTTATATGTTGAAGTCTTAATCCCCAGTATCTCAGAAGTGACTGCATTTGGAGATGGGACCTTTAAACAGGTAATTAAGGTAAAATGAGGCCATTAGAGTAGGCCCAAAGCAATCTGACTGGTGTCCTCGTAAGAGGAAATTTGTACACACAAAGAGGCACTGGGGATATGAGCACCCAAAGGAAAGACCATGTGCAGACACAGCGACAAGGACATTTACAAGCCAAGGAGGGAAGCCTCAGAAGAAACCCAACCTGCCAACATTCTTGATCTTGGGCTTCTCACTCTGGAACTGTGAGAAAATAAATTTCTATTGTTAAAGCAATGCAGTATATGGTACTTTGTTATGGCAGCCTTAGCAAACCAATATAGTGTGTAATAGCGATTATACTTAAAGCTGTCATTTTGAACATAACTGTTATAGTGAGTCTCAAACGCTCTAATCTTTACATTTTAATCTAATTAAAACGATTGTTTACATAATATTTGACAGTACAACGTTTCTTCGAGGATGAAGAATCATAAATACACTACTTTTTTCTGTTATTAGGTAATCTTATTTAAAGATGTTAGGTTACATAGTAACAATGTGGAGTAACAATGTGGTGATTGCTGACAAGGGACTGAGGGGTACTGCGAGATAGCTAAAGGAGAGCAATGGACCAATCAGGAGTGCTCCTATTCCATTAGGCTGACTGACATCAATTTCCAGAGAACTGTCTCCAGGTAAGTTTGAGGACAGGAAGTGAACAGAAAGTAGATGTAATGTCAAACACTTGACCTCAGTTGGAGGGATGACCAAAGCATGGAAAGACATTTGGGGATCTATTTCCAAGCAGAGAGAAGGAAGGCAGTGGGTTTCCATTATAGGTTCACAGGATTTTAATATGTTAGTCAGCAAAGCCAATAATTGAACATTTACATGGAGATTATTTGTTCTACATGAAAATATAAATCCAAACAGAAAAGAAAGTCTCTTACTAAGTTATGAATAAGTATCAAAATAATAAAAATATTTACTTTCTTCTGTATATTTTAAGGGGGGCAACTGGCTTCTATTTGTGATTAAAAAAGGAATCATAAGAGATCTCCTCATTTATATATGAATAATTATTTCTCTGATGAAAGCAGCCTGAATCAATTCAACCACCTGGAGTAGTATTTTCATTCTATATTAATTGACATAGGCAAAGGGCAAGAAATAAATGCATATTCAATTACATACACGAATTAAAAGAACAATGCAAAAAAAAATCCTTTGAGTTGAAGACTATGCATTCAAATAAAAATATAAGGCAGTGAAATAAAAATCATGATTTGTTTTTGTCTTTTCAGCTGAAATCATCTCCAGGATTTAACTGATTCTAAAAAATATATATGTTCCTTATAAAAACAGATATCTAAATTTATATTGATTAGAAAATCAAAATCCCTCTACTGTAATCCTTCTTAGACCTCATCTCTTTGTAAAATCCACTTTAAAATTACAAATCCTTACTTACATCTAAATATGTTTGGGGAAAAAGACTCATAAAAGAGGAAAATACGTTGCATTTCAGAACCCTGAAGTCAGAATCTCTATTCATTTTATCTGTTGTGCACATCAATGCAAAGCTATAATGTCATAAACTCTGCCTAATCTCTAATTAATGCCTACATTACAAGACTTGCCTTCAAATCATTCTGTCAGGAACTTAACACTCTCTAAATATCCTCCCCTAATTTCCCCACTTAGAGACCTACCAAAACTTTGTCAATGTAGTGTTCTTTTTTTATTGCAGTACCTCTAACAAACTTAGCCTTGCTTGATCAAAAGGTTTTTCCTTTGTGGTCTTTTGTGAGGTCAATAGTCAAAAATTGTAGAGATACACCAGAGGTCCCATTGAGCCCCTGTGTAACCTGACTTCAGCTTCTTTACTTAAAACATGCTCCTCTGAGGCTGCTTAAGTCTCGCACTCAGGGATTTCTCTGACAGCAATAGTGAGGTAAGCCCTGCATTGGGTCTAAACTTTAAGCTCTTTTTGTCAACCTCCCAAATGCAGTGTTTCTGCCTCCTAGGAATAAGAACACTTTTTAGTAATCCTTTGATTATCTAAGCAAATTTGAAAACTTATCCTAGATGAAAACACCTGCTCTTTTTCTTACAGCACTGGTCTATTGGTCTGTTTTCATGGCTCTCCATTGTGAGTCAGTAAGAAGAGGTCTAACTCCAGAACTCATGAGTTCAGAAGGTTTTGTCCAGCTGATTTCCTTTAGACAAATTTTGTGTTGATTATCCTTTCAAAACCTTATAAGGACTTTCTTCCATCTTGTCTTTGTTGGTTCTACTTAGTTTCAATTTGCTTGGAGCTTGAGGGTTGGTCAGGACCCCCACCTGGTCTTAGCCCAGGTTCTTAAGTTAGAATGTTGTCCAAGCAAAACTTTCATGTGGTCTTCTCAATCTACTTGTCCTTCTAGGTCAAATTTCTGCTTACTTTATATTTTAATTCACGTGTATTTGTCTCTAACTAGTATAACTCTACCCAATAAATCTGATTTCACAGAGTCTATTAAGGGAAACTTTGTCATGAACATTATTGTTGGATTTTTGCTTGATGGAATTCACTAGGGTTCATATTATTGTTTAAACCTGTTGTTTTGTGTGGCTAGCTGTGCATTTGAGCGTGTATGTGTGTAATGGGTTTCCTATATCTGAGGTGTCTTTTATCCTTCCATTGTGATGATTTCGTGTCTCCCTGAAGCTGGCTCCCTTTCACTTCTCTCCTTTCCTCTCTCTTTTTTCCTGCTTCTCTTGGGAAATATTGTTCTGTCACTATGTACATACTCTAGGAATATCTAACCTAGATAGTCAAACATTTCCAAAAGAAAGAGAAAAAAATTAATAGTGTGCACTTTTTTTTTTCTCATTTGAGATACTACCAAGAATGTGTTATTTCTTACTGAAGTACATCTAAGCAGCTTAGTTTTGCTCAATCAACAGATTTCTTTTGGATAGTCTCTTGGAAAGTCAGTGGTCTATAAGCATAGAAGAGATCTTCAAAACCCAGTTTGAAGATCCCCTAGAAAGTATGGAGGATGTGAAAAATAGCTTATAAAACCTATGGGCCTCAGGCACTGCTCTCTGTAAACAATACAACAAAAAACAAATTTTTCTCTTATCTGTAATATGAAATATGGAATTAAGAAATTTTGAGATTCAGTGACAGATTCCAGATATATTTTGTTGTTCTATTTGGAATGCGTTATCTCAAAATCAATTTGGAATGTAAAATCCTTTAAAAACAGGCTAGGCCTTGGACATCATTGACTCCCACAGTGTAGGTTAGTCTACACAGACAGCAAAATCTTCCAATAGCATGACACTCAAAATGTCTCTGACAGAAGAAAAGATGAAGGGAAGAGCAGATGATATAAAAAATAATAACAGTAATTGTTGCCATTTATGGGGTGCTTCCTATATGGTAGGCACTGCTCAAAGAGCTTTACACATAATAACTCATTTTATCTTCTCTATAACCTTTTGAAACAGGAATAGTTATTATGGTCTTATAAAGTGTTAGTCTTTCAACTAAATATGGATTTAGAAGCACAAAGATCTTTTACTTCCTTTATTGTCTGTCAATTCCGAGACGGGGGAAAAATAGGGATATTTTATTTTTTACTGAGTCCTTAAAAGATCTCTTGACCTCCAAATCAAACTGGATATCAGAAACATCCTAGTGGCAAACTATAGGCACCGAACTATTGAATAATTCAGGTCATAAAAGAAGAGTTATCTTTGTCTCAGCTTTTATATCTCAAAGAAGAATATAATATTAGCCAATATATATGCTCCCCCCAAATTGTGTCATCACTGAGGTTATAAAATAATCTCTTATTCTACAAAACTCTACAGCAACCAAGAATGAGATAGCTAAATTTGAACAAAAGTAGAAACCTTCAGTCTATTCTGAATATTGAATAAAGAAAACATACAAAGGGAAGTAAGTTTTGCAGAGAAATTATTAAAGATAACTGGCAATTATGATTTGTTTCTTGGTCAAGATTTTTTATTTGATGCACAAAGCTATAAAAGAAGTATAGTTATCTTCCATAATTTCAAAATTATATAAAATATTAGATTTTAAGAGAACAATGGCACCTCAACACTTTTTGCTAACTCTTATTTCCAAGAACAATATACTGTCTTCAATTTTAGTTCTATTCTTAGAATGCATATATTTTTCTTCTTTTATTCATTTAAAAAACAATTTTCTCCAGTGGTTTGTTGGACCTGGAGAGAAGTAATAGTGAGTTTTCTTAGGCAATAACCTAGACCTAAAATAATGTGCTTAATAATTCTAATTAAACTCTAAATGGAAAGAGAAATCAATTGCGATTTTTATTTTGTTCCGCTTGAAATAATGTTTGTGCTAATATTCCAGGTAGGCAAATTATTTTGAATTACAGAATATAATTTATCTCATTCTTTGAATTTTCTCCTTTTGGGGCTCAAATTTAAAAATGACTTTCAACTTCTAGTAGAAATATATAATTTGTCAAGGGATAAACAACGCTAACTCTATCCAATTATATTAGCAAAGGCATAAAATCCACTATTTATCAGAATAAAACAATTACTTTCTTTAGGTATATTATACGCTCAAGTGACACTTTATATAAATAGAAATCTTGAATTATTACTTTAAATGATTAATGTGTTTAAACATAAAACAGGGTTGAGAAAATAGCATTTAACCAAATATTTGATTTTCAATCTACCTTTTTCAAATGTCTCTGATTAATTATGTTTTTTTTAAGTATTAGAAGTCCATAGCATCTGTAATTTCCTATTTGTGGTCTTTGGCAAAGAAAACAGAGGACTGGGAACACTGTAGTCAAATAGAGAAAGTTAGTGAAGCATTCCAGACTACAAAACAGGTCACAAAACATGCTCGTGATTTTCTTAAGAATGACACACTCATAAATCAGCCATTTTAGTAATTTGAAATGTCCACTTTTTCCTATGTGTCTATCAGAATCAATCTGTTTGTACTCGCAATTCCCCAAGTAAAAGTGGGATTTTTAATATTACTGGCATGGCCAAAGATAATCAACTGAAAAATATCCAAGCCACAACAGGGAATTTTTCTAGGAAAGGGATGAATGTGTCCATAATGATTTTTGGTTATATTTCTGAGGAACACCTCTAGAAATTATCGTTAAGTGTTAATCTTTTTTCAGATGTTTAAGAAGCATATTCATTATCTGTCTTATAAGAGTATGAAACTATTTATTTGAAATGTTTAAGTGTACCAATATGAATCTTGTCTTCAGAATTCCAGGTGAAGAATGTCAGCATGATCTCTGCTTATTTTGTTCATCACTTTGAGAGATCTGAGCCATGTAAATTATATACAAGTGATCCTTGATCATTCCACACTGGCATTGTATTTCCATCACCTCTTTGGTTCTGGAATCTCTGTAACTTCCAACAACACGGCCACAATCCAAAGGCTTCATTAGCCATGGTCTTCCACACAAGCTTATCATATTCAGTAGGATTTCTGAAATTAAATGTTTAACCCTGATTTAGATATCCAACCATAATAATTAGTTCTCTTCATCCATGATACAAAGTCTTTTACCACGTGTATTTAGACTTGTGATATAAGATATCCAGAATGTGGATGATTGAGTGTTTTTGAGGTAGGGTGAAAGTAGAGACAATAGGCCATTCAAAATTAGTGTGTAAACATACACACAGATGAATCTTTAACTTTAATGAATCTTTAACTAATAAATTAACAAAAACTGTTGTTTGGAAAATACTATTTAAAATAAAAAGGTATACAGTTTTTTTTGAAAAAAAACAATAGTAACTTGGTTTTTTTCTACATTTAACATAAAAGTACTGTAAGGGAAAAACGGAAATTCCTTGATAAAAGAAATATGATTTCTCTATGTGTCATACCCAATGAATTTTCACTGAGGTTTGTCTATGAGTTATAAGAGTCCACTGGAGGCAGGAAATTTGTTTACAGTCAGATAGAAATATTGGTTAAATAATCCCATTTTGTTAAGCATTCCCCCAACTCCCCTTTTAAACTAACTTGTTATTATGATCAGCCCCCCCCTGATTTATACACAGTATGCATGTATAAATATGCAAAAATATTCATGTAACTTGTTTTTTATATAACTAATATCTATATTCTAATATTTCACAATAATACAAGTGATTCAGGTTCTACCCATCATTATTTCCTTCAGAAAAGTAATTTATATTTTAATCACTTCTTCTTAACTTATATTTTTATATAGCATGTAGTGTTCAAATCTGGCCTTCTTGTCTAGGAATTAGCTTTTTAATAGTATTTACCACTTAGCTAAATAGCCTACTACTGCCTGCTTCAATTTTCTATGCATACTCTAACTGTTGTCATTATCTCCAATAAGTAAATAGAACATCTTAAATGACACTTCTTAAACCTTCTTATACATATTTGGCAATAGGCCCTTATCTGTCATTTGATCTAAGACAAATTAATTCATCATAAGAAGTAATCGTTGTCACTAAATCTTCATCAATCACAACAGCATTAGGATGAGAAATTCTAAGAGAATGTTTTGAGTAAGAGTTTTCTAAATCCACACACTTCAATGTAACATAATCAAAAGGATGGTACACATCTTCGTAATGCACACATATAATGGAACACAGCAAACAGGAATCAGAAAGGTACACGCCACATTTCCTAAGCAAGAACGATCAGGAGGCTGTAAACAGTAATTGCTTCTCTGTTCACAGATCACCTACTACTGAGACTTGACAGAAGAGTTTTCACAACATATTTCATCTGACTGTCTGATACTTCACCGACATCTCTGACCATAGAATGTTTTAGACTTTACAATCATGGGGAAAACAAAGGTGAGTGTTAGGTTGAATAGAAGTATGCCCAAGTAAACCAGTGTTGTCCAGAGAGTAAGGCAAGTGGTTGTTTTGAATTTTAATAGTCAACATTTACTCTTTATTGCTGAAAAGTGGGTATCAACTGGAGAAGATGTTACTGGGCTATCATTAATTTGATGATATTACCTTCTTCACAATTATTCCACTAACCTCAAGGAGAAAGCCCAAATCAAGGTTGTCCCTTCTATGCAGATGTGAATATTAAATTGTAGGTCATTAAAAATTTGACCTTCACACAAACCATAAAATAGTTTCAAGAAAAAAATATTTTTTTAAATTTAAAATACATTATTGACATGTTCTTTACCCATAAGTGCATTTCTAATAAAAATAAAATCAGAGGAAATTTTAAAATAAGCAATAAAATTTAACAGCAACTCTTTTCAATAAAAACCAGTCATTAGGGTTTTAAAAATAACATGAAAAACTATAAAATCTTAATCAAACTATTGAACAATTTTGTTACCATTTAGCAATGCCATTACACAGGTATATGGATTTAAGTTTTCCTCCTTGACACACAGTTGCTATTAGACTAGGATACAGCAGGGAGAACCGGGCTAACTCCAAACTGTATGTCCTTAAAGGCACTGAATCAGCAGAGATAAATTGTGGCAATACTGCTTGGGTGTGAACTTTCATTTAGG
Source organism: Tapirus indicus (assembly GCA_031878705.1). NCBI lineage: Eukaryota > Metazoa > Chordata > Mammalia > Perissodactyla > Tapiridae > Tapirus > Tapirus indicus. The sequence goes on along the minus strand of CM062919.1, from coordinate 72,050,436 downwards.
AGATGATGAGTTAAGTTCTTTCTCTAAGCAGATTCATTTTGGTCACATCTGAGTGAAAGTAGTTACCCTTACAAAACTGTAAATGACTCTGAGGTCTTCCTTACACAGCACACATTTTTTCCCCCACTCTGTCTTTACTGATGACTATGTCCTTAATACCTTGCTCTCCTACAGCATGAAAAATATGTAAAGATTTATCTATATCTCATCTTCTCCAGCACTTTTGCCAATATGAGCCAACTATTATGTGTCCCTCAAAAGCAATAGATTCTGCTGGATGGAAATAGCAAATAAAAGGGAAAGAGGCCCTAAATGACAAGTTTACTAGGAACCAAAATGCCAAATACTGAAAACACACAACTGGAAATTAAAATAGAAAGGAAAGAAGGGGCAAACACTATGTATTTAATACAGAAGAAATCTGTTTTTACAGGAATAGAAGCCACAGATGGAGAGGGGAGTAAGATTTACTTTCTCATTTTGTAAGACAAAATATCTTTTGCCCAAAAAGTGTTATACAAATATCACCAAAAAATACAATTATCTTTTGAGCAACAAGAAACACAAGAAAATACTGATTTACTGAATTAAATATTCTACCCTCCTCCCACTCCCAACAACCTAGATCACAGAGTAAAGCACAGCATTTACATATTTAGCATGGAAAGAATTGTAATCGAGGTTAAGTCTGTACATTCAGTTAGAATTAAAAAGTAATAATATACGTAATGTACATGATACGGTACTATGTTTGATACCATTAAAAGTTTCCCCTATTTACAAAGCATCTAGGATAAACAATAATTAAAGTTTTAAAATTGCTCTTCTTACCAGAGCAAGTTCACGCTATCTAATAATGCATACCAACCTAATAGCATATGCCAACGGCCTTGGATAGGAGAGTGAAGAATCCCAGATGTCAAAAAACGTTTGTTTTGTTAGAATTTTGCAAATTTTTCAGTAAATCATTTAAATATTGCATCGTAATGTTTGTTTAAAAAGACTTTTCTACCCCGTCTAGAGGGCCCTGCTGCTGTAAAAATCCATTTTAACAGAAACACCTCTTGCCTGACCAGAGAAAAAGTATTTTCTTCAGCTTCAGAGGAATAAGCACAAATAGTTTACATAAACATGGACAAATGTACTTTGGCCACAGTGGATGGGATATATGTACACAAAATTCCTCTAAACACACCCCCATTGCCATCACCATCATCATCCTTGTGTCATCATCATCATTGGTCACTATCACCAGTCACATCACTGCAACACCTTCGCCATTTTCTCTTTTACCCTATATCTTGCCCTTAGACGTTCTTACCTCTCTCCCTCCTTGTACTGCCTCCAGTCTTTTCAAGTTCAAACTCTGAAAGAAAAACCAAAATATACTATTGTTGGCAAAGAATTAGTAACTAATGATTAGTATTAGTGCAAAAACTTGGAAGTAAAAGAAAAGGATTCATTTAACAAAGAAGGTCTAAATATAGATAAATATCTCACACAAATGCCAATATCTATATCTGAGTAAGTCTTCAAACGTGGTACCAATGCATTTGTTGCTAAATCCTAAGACCACACTGCGCCTGGCACATCTTGGGATCCAAGCATAAGTAAGGTTGATAAAAGGCAACAGCATCCTTTGCAGCACTGGTGATCATCTAGGAAATAGTTAGGATTTGATCTCCTGACAAAGGACTTTCTCCCTCTTCTACTATCATAATTGCTTTCGACACTAAAAGGGAAAGAGATCCACTCTAAGTCTTCAATAAAAGGAAGAAGAGTTCATCTTTTTTTAGCAAGACTATTGCAAAACGTGCCTGTGACACAAAAGGAGAACCAAAGAGTCTGTCTGTCTATCTATCTGTCATCACTGGAAATGTTGCTATTAGAAAGCAAAATAATGGAAGATTTTTTTCCCCTCTAAACACAATGAAAGCTTCAATTTCTGTTATTTTCCTACTGGAGTAGCTTCCCATGTTGAGGGTCTGTATGAAAATTGCAATAAAATGTGATTTCACAGTATCTAATTCTTCCTTTTTACATTCCTTCCTTTTTCTTACCTTCTATTCTCTTTCTCTCCCTCTCTTGATGACTTTCTTTAATTATTTTACATTACATATTTATTATATCCTTACTATGGGCCAAGCATCATGCTAGATATTGAGCAGACCAAAATAAATAATAAATAGTCCTCAAAATTTAGGAGATCATTGACTAGACACGCAAAAGTGAAAACAAAACTTTAGGGGAATGATGCCAGCTATATAAAATTTTCTCTGAGCATAAGACAAGAGAGGCTCAGTCAGTCTGGGAATGGGCATTCACACAGAAGATCACAGAGGAGGATTGCACCAAACAGTCTTAGAGGCTGAGGGGGAATGCAGAAGGGGAACAGCATGCAGTACTCTAAAAACCTGGCTACTCAAAGTGTGGTGCCTGTGACATCATCATATCACCTGAGAACTCAGAAATGCAGACTCTCCGTGGGGATGTGATGTACAGCATGGTAACTATAGTTAATTATACTGTATTGCATATTTTGAAAGGTGCTAAGAGAGTAAATCGTAAAAGTCCTCATCACAAGAAAAATAATATTTTTTGTAACTATGTACGGTGTTGAATGCTAACCAGACTTATTGTGGTGATCATCTTACAATACATATAAATATCAAATCATTATGTTGTACATCTAAAATGAATATAATGTTATGTCAGTTACACCTCAATAAAAAATTTGCCTATTAAAAAAAAATTCAGACTCTCAGACATCACCCAAGACCTGCTGAGGAAGAATAAACATTTTAACACAATTTCTAGGTAATTCGGATGCATGTCACAGTTTGAGAAGCACTGCTCTAAGAGGTCTAGAAAAGGTGGGTGGTTTAGCTGGCATATATATCATGAGTTGGACAAAAAGGAGTGGTGGGAAAATAAGGCCGAAAAACTGACCAAATTGTGAAGTCTTTCAAGAGGACTTTGGACTTGTTCTTTAAGCAAATGCTTACTTTGATAGCAGTTTTTTTGTTGTTATTTTGCTGAGGAAGATTTGCCCTGAGCTGACATCTGTTGCCCACCTTCCTCTTTTTGCTTGGGGAAGAGTCACCCTGAGCTAACATCTGTGCCACTCTTCCTCTATTTTGTATGTGGGTCACTGCCACAGCATGGCCATTGACAAGCAGTGTAGATCCATGCCCAGGAACCAAACTTGGGCTGCCATAGCAGAGCATGCCAAACTTAACCACTAGGCCATGGGGCCAGCCCCTGATAGCAGTTTTTGAAAATTGACACTAAAATTTAAAACACCAAAGATAGACATAAAGGAGGATTCATAATCTCATAATTTAATCTATATCAACGTTTCCTTTTTTTCTTAGAAACACTATCAGGGGAAGATTGGAAAAACTGCAAATAAATACTGGGATTTATCTTTACTGTAAATATTTTTTCACATGCCTCTAAATTATTCGACACAGCTTTAGAAAACAAACAACATTTTTTCACAATATCATTAAGAATTTTAAGTCAAAGTATTTCTCAATTTCTAATGAAAATCTGAATAGCATATAACCTCAACTAGATATTCTGCAGTATCACCAATACATCTTGTAAAAAAAGTTGACCTGTAAGAAAGATATGCCAGACTTAAATATCGTATTTCTAGCTTATATTTTGGAATTTAAGGATTGTTACTGTTTTATTGTTGTGTTAAGCAGCACATTGGAACTGCAATAACTTACTTATTAAGTATTTCCAGTTATAAGAAAAATAATTTATATGATAAATATTTTCATATGGTGACAGCATTTATGTTTAAAATGTTTTCAAAATTTTATCTTTTAGTATATAAAATTCATTTCTTGAATTGTTTAGACAAACACACATGAACACAAATCTTAACTAAGGCCATTTTATTTTAAAAAATAGACTATTACACTGTTGATTCTAGAAACTAAGGCTGTAGAATCAACCTGGCAAACCAGTTAGTCTTGTCAATAAATGGAAACCTGATTTCTGAGTGTAGAAAATTATCTACATCTACAGAATACATTTTGAAGAGCCTAAATTTCATAAGAAAAAAGATATAACACAAAATATTTCTTAAACCTGGCAGCATAGGCTAAAAGTAAACTCTAAAGAGGCATTCATGCTCATGACTTTTAGAATACGGGAATCGGTATAATGTGTTTTTGAATTTTGACTGATATGAATTTAAATTTCTGTGTCCTCTGTAACAAACTACATAATATCTCTCAACTTCATTCTTTGTACTTGAAAAATAATAATAAATATAGTAACTATCTCACATGGTTGCTATGAAGATTAAATAATATGTGTATAGGACTTAGCAAAGGGCCAGACACAGCATATCCCAAAATAGTAATTATTATCTTTTTTTTCTTCTCTTTCTTCTTCCCCCTCTTCTGATTCTAATGTTTATTATCATTATTACACATATACTACATGTCTAAATATAAGATAAACTTGAAAAAAATACCCTTATTTTGTGCATTTTATTTGAAGGATGCAAATATCTAGAAAATATTTGTAAACCATAAACAATGAGAATATTCATATTGACTAAGCACAAGTAATGTTTTTTACATACATTTTCTCATTTTGTACTCAAGATAACCTTTGAGATAGCTATTGCTTTCATAAAATTTGGGGGGGAAATTGATCATTATTTCTTCAAACAATTTTTCTGTTCCCTCCTCTGCCACCTAATTCTGGGACTCAAATTAAATGGCTTGTTATTGTTCCACATGCCACTGACACTGTGTTTACTTTTTAAAATTCTTTCTCGTCTCTTGGTGCCTCATTAGTATATTTTTTATTGCTACATATTCAAGTTCATTGATTTTTTTTCTTCTGCAGTGTCTAATCTGCTATTAATTCCATTCAGTGAATTTTTTTATTTCAGAAATCTTAGTTTTCATCTCTAGAAGTTCAATTTGAATTTTTTTCCTCTCATTATATTCATACTTTTAACTCCTTGATATATTTATAATAGTGTTTTGAACTTCCTGTCTGTTAATTCTATCATCTGTCATTTCCAGGTCTGCCTCCATTGACTGAATTTTCTCATGGTTATGAGTCATATTTTCCTATTTCTTATGTCCAGTAATTTTTTTATTGGTTGCCAGATATTGTGGGTTTTATTTTGTTTAATGCTAGATTTTGTTTATTCCTGTAGAAGTTAGCATTGGTTCTGGCAGATGGCTAAGCTACTTGTGGGTCAGACTGATCCTCCTGAAGCTTGTTTTTAAAAAATGTTTAGGACAGGTCTGAAGTAGACTTGAGAGTTACTTATCCCTATGACTAAGGCTTGGTGCTTTTGTGTTCTCTCCTGAATACCTCATGTACTCAACGAGATGGAAATGATGGAATGAAATGGGAATGACTGAATGATGGAAATCTCAAAAAATACCTAGACCTGTGAGAGCTCTGAGAATTCTTCTACTAAAAGTTCTCTGGTAATTTTTTTTTGCCAGTAGTTGTTCTTTGCCTGGCCTTGCCGCAGTTTCACTCTACCTACATAAAGACTGCTATTCAACCCAAATTCTCAAGGGGATACCTATGAAGATTTCTAGAGCTCTTTCTCTGCTTAGTTCCCTCCTTTCTGGTAATCTACCTCCCAAACTGTAGCTGCCTTGTTCTCTGCAAACTCAGATCTTTGTCTCCTCAAGTATAAAATTTAAAGACCCTGAAGTTTTGTTTGGGCTGTCCCTCCATGCACCATAGTCCAAAAATTGCCCCCAGGCAGAAATCCAGGCATTGTAAGGTACTCTTTATTTGTTTCCCCTCTTTCAGGCGTTGTAGTGCTTCCTTGTCTCTTTTTAATGTGTGAGAATTGCTTAACAGTCATGTGTCACCTAACAGTGGGATATGTTCTGAGAAATGCATCTCTAGGTGATTCAGTCATTTTGTGAATGTCATAGAGTGTACTTACACAAATATAGTCGGTATAGCCATTGCTCCTAGGCTACATACCTGTACAGCATGTTACTGTAATGAATACTGCAGGCAATTGTAACACAATGGTATCTGCATATCTAAACATAGAAAAGGTACAGTAAAAGTACGGTGTAAATGATAAACAATGGTACACCTGTATACAGCACTTACCCTGAAAGGAACTTTCAGGACTGGAAGCTGCTCTGGGTGAGTGAGTGAGTGAGTGGGGAGTGAGTGTGAAGGCCTCAGACATCACTGGACACTATGGTAGACTTTATAAACCCTGTATACAGGCTACACTAAATTTATAAACATTTTCTTTCTTCAATAATAAATCTTAGTTTACTGTAACATTTTTACATTATAAGCTTTTATTTTTTAACTTTTTGACTCTTTTGTAATAATATTTAGCTTAAAAGACAAACACATTGTACAGCTGTACAAAAATATTTTTTCTTTATATCCTTATTGTATAAGTTTTTATTTAAATTTTTTTGTTAAAAACTAAGACACAAACACACTTATTAGCATAAGCCTACACAGGGTCAGGATCATCAATATCAGTCTTCCATCTCCACATCTTGTCCCACTGGAAGGTCTTCAGGGGTAATAACACACATGGAGCCATCATCTCCTATGATAACAAGGCCTTCTTCTGGAACACCTCCTGAAGGACCTGCCTAAGGTTCTTCTTGAAGAGATGTCACTCTTTTCAGAAATGTGTCCATGGTGGTTTGCTTGTTTTTTTTTTTTTCCATTACACATTTGTTTGTAAATAGATAATGCACTATGAGTATTTTTTATTAATGAAAACCTTTGGTGTTGGGGTCCATGTTTTCAAACTTTAAGGAGCTTATTGAGTTCTGCAAAAGCTTCTGATAAATATTTCATGTGGATTTTCTTGAGGGTTCTACCTTTTTTTCTTCTCCTCTAGTTTCCTTTTCTCGTGCCTCTTCTTCCGCTATGCGTTCCTGTTCCAGTTCCAACAACTCCTCGTTAGTCAATTCCTCAGGAACCACCTCTAGGAGCTCCTCAGTGTCATCCTCATCCACACGCGGGTTAAAGTTGTCTATCATTGCAACCACAGCCTTGTTGATTTTTGCAACCTCCTCATCCCTGGGAAATCCTTTGAAGTCAAGGATGAACGTCTTGAGTGTCTTGTTCCAGGCCATCCATATACTCCTTGGTGGCATCACCCCAAGTCCAAGCAAGGTTCTTGATGCAGTCATTGATGTTGTAATCCTTCCAGAATTGCATCAGTGTCTTCGTCAGTTGCAGCAATAGCCTGGGCAAAGGTCCCCTTCGGTGGAAGGCCTTAAAAGCTGCTCTTACTCCTTGATCCATTGGTTGGATCAAAGGGATAGTGTTTGGAGGGAGAAACATCGCTTTGATATTGGGATGAAGATCCCCAGTAAAAGGAGGATGTCTGGGAGCATTAATAATAAGCAAAATTTTGAAAGGTATGTTATTCTCTAAACAGTATTTCTCCATTTTGATGGCATAGTAATTCAGGAGGGTGTCTTAGAAGAGGAGCTGGGTCATCCATGACTTGTTATTGCCCCTGTAGTACACTGGCAGTGTGTGCTTATTGATATGCTTGAAGGCCCTGGGGTCCTTACTGTGCCAGATCACAAAGAGCTTCAATTTGTAGCCTGCAACACTGCCCCCAACCAAGACAGTTAATCTGTCCTTAAAAGCCTTGAAACCTGGCATTGACTTAGAATCCTTATGGATGAAAGTCCTTTCAGGCATCCTTTTTCAGAATAGAGAGGTTTCATCTATACTGAATATTTGCTTTGGCAAGTAATTTTCCTCCAAAATCAGCTTATCTAGAGTTTCCAAAAATTCTTCAACTGTCTTCAGATAAGCACTCACAGACTAACCACTCACTTTCACATTATGTAATGACTAATGATTCTTGAATTGTTTAAACCACCCAGAGCCAGTAGTCAATTCAATATCATAGTCAGGTGTAGCCTTTTCTTTCAACATTGCAAACAAATCGTTTGCTTTGGCTGTGATCCTCCTGGTGTTGAGAGGAATGCACTTCTGTGTCTGGTCTTCAATCCAGGTCACTATCAGTTTCTCCATGTCTGATATAGGCCCTTCTTGACTTTTTATTAGTCTCATTGCCTTCAATGAAGCAGATCCTTTAACAGCTTCTGTCACTTGGTTCTTGTTCTTCAAGATCATAGCTGTGGTGGAATGGGACATGCCTGACTGGTGAGCAATAACCATCACTGATTTTCCACCTTCGTGGTCCTTAATCACTTTTAATTTTGTTTCCAGGTCAATCACTCAACATAGCCTTTTACTGCCAACATTAGCAGTAGATTTTGTGCACTTAAGGGCTATGATGAACAAAACAACACGAGATTAAAACAAACACAAGAGAAAATGATGCCATCAAGAGACGCAGTAAACAAGAGATGTATGAGGCTGCTGCTGGCATTATATGGTATACTGTTTCACAGTAAACTTTTTTTCTGTAACTAGAAAGTGTACACTCTAAAATAATGATAAAACATATAGTAAATACATAAACTAGTAACATAGTGTTTATTATCATTACCAACTGTTATGCACTGTACATAATTGTACATGCTATACTTTTATATGACCGACAGTGCAGTAGGTTTGCTTATACCACCATCACTACAAACACGTGAGTAATCCATTGCGCTGTGACATTATGATGGTTATGACATCACTAGGTGATAGGAATTTTTCAGCTCTGTTATAATCTTATGGGACCACTGTTATATGTGTGGTTCATTCTTGACTGAAATGTCCCTATGCGGTGCATGACTGTATATGTTTTGTCCAGTTTTTAAAATACTACAGCCGGAGGGCAAGTTTTAGAGCCATTACTACTTCATTAACAGAAGCAGAATTCAAGGTAAGTATTTTAAGCTTATTTTTTCAAAGGAGCAAATTGAAGCTTACAAAATTTTAATCATGTGATCTGAGTACCAGAGCTAGTAAGTACAAAAGTAAAACTTAGACCAATATTTTAAGAGCCTACATATCAAGTTCAACTATACATCGTTAGTCAAGTTCTTTTAAATTCACACTAGTCAAAATACTTAATGTGTTATATACTTATGGACACATATTTATTTTAACATGGAACATACATGTGAATCATGGTGATTCTTCAAGGCAACACAGTGATTGAGAGGAGTTTGGCATCAGGGCTTAAAGATAAAGCACACCTGCTCAAATGGAATAGGGGCTGAAGAGTAAGCTTGCCAGGGTAGATATGATATACTGTGTAAACTATGTCAAAAGCTTGGTCATAATTTAGGCACTGAATTATTAAAAGACCAATCTTGAGGTTGAAGAACTGAGTAAAAAAAAAATCTGATGGCAAGAATTTGGGAGTCTTATGGGCAAGAATAATGATCTAAGAAGATGCTCCATACACTAACAGGGCCTTAGGCAAGAATGCATCTCAATGGAAAAGCTAAATGATCTATGGTATAGTGAGATTCACTAAGAATTCTTGAGGTATCACCTGGGAGATGTGAAGCCCTAAGTGACGGCAGAAATTGGTCTGAGTACTACAGCAAGACTGAACTATCCAGTTGAAAGGTCAGGTGGCTTGAGTGGGGAAAGCTACTAGAAGTACCAACTGTGGCTTTCTACTAGGAAAACTACAGCAGTCTTTATTTTTGCTGACTCCAACTGATAGTGACTTGGTCAATTTGCTTTGAAAGATTAGGCCATAATATCACTCAAATAACCAAGCAATAACTTTTAAGACAAGGAATATTTCCAAAAGAAATATTAATCTCAAGGAACCCAAACCCCTTATTTGTGTTCACTTAACATATATAGCACGCACTTTGTATATTTTAAATAATAAATACTTAGGGGCCGCCCGGTGGCGCAGCAGTTTAGTCCGCGCTCGGCAGCCTGGGGTTCGCTGGTTCGGATCCCGGGCGCCCGCCGACGCACTGCTTGTCAGCCATGCTGTGGCGGCGTACCATATAAAGTAGAGGAAGATGGGCACGATGTTAGCCCAGGGCCAGTCTTCCTCAGCAAAAAAGAGGAGGACTGGTGACGGATGTTAGCTCAGGGCTGGTCTTCCTCACACACACACACAAAAAAATAATAATAATAATAAATACTTGACATTTTTATATTTTGCATACTCTCCACCAAAACATTGAAATAATTCAGAAAGAAATGATTACATTTTAATTCTATTCACTGAAACAATCTCTCAAAAAGACTCGAAGTTGATGAGTACAATAAAATTACTTATGTATATATAAATATGTATGCATACTGATTGACTTAAAATTAATACAAATTTTACAAATTTTTAATTGATATAAAAATCCACTTCATTATTCTGAAACAGATATAATAGTTGTCCAGCAAGTCTTGAGAAAATCATATTTAAAAATACCCTGGGAGACATGGTTGAGGAAAATATATTTCCCTCACTATACATATTTTATCACAAGAGAGTATAAACTCTTTGTGTTGCTCAAAATTAAGTATATGAGACCAAACCAAAATGTTATGTTATAGGTAGAAAAAAATTACCCCATAGCAATAGTTTGCAGTGTGCTAAATAAAGATAGTTTAGTAAGGCATTAGGGGGGAAAAGCCATTAACTGAAAAAAACAGAATTTCCTCCCAAAATCTCTCTTGCATAACAGCATTCAGACATCTGTGTGAACACCCCCAGTAACTCTCCTAGGGTGTCAGGTCATCTCTGTCTAAAGTATATATGGGGGTAGATCTTCTCCTTCATAATGATTACAAACCTTTACAAAATGGCTGTCATGTCGTAAAGATTTCCCCTGCTTCCCTATAAACAAAAGTCAGAAATATAGTATCCAATGATTTATTTTCCCAATATGGAAAACTATAGAATGAAAAGACGGAATAAATATTTTATTTCCAGCACTGTGGAGATTTCATTGTCATAATTTTTCTTAAGTGTAGAAAGTAGTTACGATTTAACTGGATAAAACAAAAATTAATTTTGAAAAGACCTCAAATAACTGCCACTTTTTACGTTTAGCCTCAGCAATGGAGGCGTAAGAAAGAGCTAGAAGAAACTTAAAATATGTAGTTCAACCTCTTCTTCATTTGACAAATATGGAAGCTTGCAGCAGGGGGCTTTTTGTGGCAAATTTGGGGCTCAAATTCTAGCCAGTTGCTCCCAAATCTAGAACTATCTTTCTTTTACCAAATTGCTTTAGTAGTTCTGTTATAAATAATTGTCTTAAAAGCTATATAACTTCTGCATTCCTTAACCACTTTATGTCCAAGATTCCACAGCTTTAAAATTGAGATGATTTGTAGGAATAAATGAGAGAATCCATATAAAACACAGCTCAGTGCCCAGTACATAATTAACCCCAATATGTACTGATTTTTATTAGAAGCTTAAAATTGGCTGCTCTTGTTGGCATTATCCAAATGAAAGACTAATTATTATTACAGTTATAAAAACAACTAATATTTTTGGGGGTGTTGTTTATGTGTCAAGCACTACTCCAAGTGTTTTACCTGGATAAATTCAATTCTTACAATAACCTTTTTACATATTGCAACCAAATAGTTCTTCCTCCATTGAGCTGAAATGAAAATCATCTTTTAGTTATTGTGTTCTATCTGTTTTTGAACTGATTTCTTTAGGCAAAAGATGTGCCACCTTAGTTCTTGCTATTGTTAGTTTCATTCTGCAGTTATGGTATATGGCCTAAAAAAATGACAAGAGTATTTGTAAAAGCCCTTTGGCCTCCCTGCTTCTTACCACTACATTTCTTCTTAAACTGGGGCATTCTGGGGAGAAAAGTACACTCTTGGAGGATGAGGACAATGATCAACTATGGGTTTTGTTTTATCTACCAAGAAAATGATGTAGCGGTGGGAGGATATAGAGAGTTGTACTGGATGATCTCTGTAAAGCTTTAAAATCTAATATCTGTGTTATGTTTTAACTTTAATTTTAATTTATGTTTTAAATTTAAGATTGATTCTCTTACAGGTTCTTGCTATGCATCTTTTTATCTTATATGGTTTCTCAGTGAGACTGATGAAACTACTCAAGAAGTTAAGAAATTCCAACAAGTTTGAACACAGCTTGATAAACCTATTATCAACTTTATTCGGTTCCTAAATTCTGGTTTTCTTAATTTGATATCTATTTTTTCATCTATCAGCTTGCTGCACAGACTTTAAATTCAGCACCAAGTCTTAATTACACTGTTGATAAAAAAAACTTTAGTTGTATATTGGGATTTCTAACCATAGCCTTATTTAGGATTCATTTTGTAAGTGACAGTAGTGGGATGTGTGACCAGTCATAGGTTTACAGAGTAGAGTTAGAAATTCAGAAACGTTCCCAAGTCTGCTGAGTCTACTTAAAATCTGTAAGAATTCACTCTTACATATAATTTCCAGTCTTCCTTTAAAGTTAATGAACATGGTTTAAATATTCTTTGTGATTCTCTTTTCTCTCTTCTAGCCATTGTATTGGAAAAAACTTTTTTTTCTTTTACTACGTTGAAATTATAAGTCACAAAGAGATCTGTAGTGCGTTTGTCTGAAAATTTTACAGAGGTCATTAGGATTTGGGCTAAAATCCATCCAAAGCCAAAAAAAGGCCAAATGTCAAAATTTATCAAACTCATCTTTCCTTTTTTCTTTTCAAAATTAGTCATTCTAGTCATCTTTGAAACTCTATACCATGATATCTGTAATCCATTCATTGGAAGCTTTGAATTGCTCATTTACCTTTTCAAAAACCAAGATAAGTCATTATTTTCAGGGACTTCGCCATTTTTCATTGCTAAATTTCTCACGTTTTAGAAATGGAAAATCATCCCACATTTCCTAAGGAATATCGCAACTACACAGCAGGATATTTTTAAATGTACACATACACATATAACAAAAATACTATACGTTTGTTGAATTCTTACTAGATGACAGGCACTATGATAAGCACTTTACATGACTTATTTTTATTCCTCACAATTATACTATGTTGTAGGTGCCATTAGTAATTCCCATTTTTGTCAGAGGGTAATTGAGGCAAAGAGAGGTTAATTAACTTGCCTAAGGAGACACAGCTAGAAGGAGGTAGAGTTGAGTATTGAACCCAAAGTATCTGATTCCAGAGCTTCTTTTGCAACCACTACACATACTACCTCCAAAAGTAAATATTGTTTTATGTTTTATGTGTATTGAGATGAATATCTAATATGAATTAGATAAATGTGTTTAATAAATGAATGATTGAGTAACCCATGAGATGAGTGAGTCTGATTCCAGAATCATATTAAAGTTCACCTAAGCCACGTGATTTTTACATATTGAAGAAGTAAATGCAAGATAATAAATTCTTGGTTTTTAATTCATTTAAGATTTGAAAATAACTATGAAAAGAAAGTTAAAGTAAATGAGATTGGATTCCAGAGTCCCTGATTTCTTGGAAAGAAATGTGAAATTCAATTGAAATATTTCCTGGGGCAGACAAAGATTAAAAGGAAATTAATGTAACTATGAGGGCACAAATAACATTTCAGAGTTTGTTATTATCATTGCTCCAGGCTAACTAAAATATTAAACAAGTATAGTACTTCCATGACTCCAGTTTTCTAACCATTCTGATCTTGGTATACTGCATAAGTTAAATTCCTTTTGCTCCAGGGACTTGGTCCTCATATTTTATGAGCTTAGATACAATAAAGTTCACCCTAAAACTGGAGTCATTTCCAGTGTTTCTGATGTTCATAGCTGGGTGGTCATTTGTGATGAAGGGGTCTTTCCCTTTCAGATATGAGACTAATCAATAACACAGAACTTCTACAACAACTTTATGTCATATTATTTCTGACAACCTCTATTTGTTGATCTAATTCTTAAACAGGAGGTTAAATACACAGTTTCAGAAACAAATAACCTTACATACTGTCAACGAAAGGTGTATTGCTTTAGAGTTCTCTCATGGTGGTAAATATCAGCCCACTGTGAATTTAAACAGATATGGTCAGAGTTAGCATCTAATGTGTGGAATGTGGCATCATGAAATATTTAAAAAATTACTCCTTTGTTATGGTAAGCTAACTGAATCATTAATCTGTCTAGTAAGCTGTCTTTTAAATTCTTACCACGGAAAATTAAAAAAGAGAATGTACTAAAGTAGTACAAGAGAGAGGATTAACAGGTAGAATATGGTTATCTGTCTATCTATAACTTTTGACCCCATCTCTTTCTAAACCCCATTCCCATCACTCTATGACGGAATCTGGCTCTCTTGATAGTCGTTGGACACATCAGGCATTCTTCTACCATAGGCCTTTGGACTAGGAGCTCATCCAGCTCATGAGCTGGAACTTCCTTCACCTAGATATCTGTGTGACCAATGCCCACAGCTTCTCAAGTCTTTGCTTATATCTTACCTTCTCAGAGAGGTCTACTTTTATCACTCTCTTAGATATTATACTCTACTGCTTCCCTCACCTCCAGGGACACTTAAAATCTTTAAACATACTGTATAAATTTATTATTATTGTGTATTATTTATCTTTCCACATTAGCATTTAAGTGCCACAACGACAGGGATCTTTGTTGTTATATTTTCTAAATTATCCCAATTGTCCAAACAGTGCCTGGAACACAGTAATTGCTAAATAAGTATTTAAATGTTTGTTGAATGAATGGAATAATTACTTTTCTATTCATCCATGTATCTAAAGAGTTCTACCCAATCTGTACTATATAAACTTCTATTTGTAAATTGTACAAGTGGTGCTGGCTTTAGCGGTCTATCAGATAAATTCATTTTTTTCCTATCAATGTCACATCAACAAAAGTCTAAAATTTCATTTATAAACTTAAGAGTTTCAGCATTTTCTCATCACATTATATCTTTTGACAGAGCAAAGAATGTCTGCCATCACGTTTTTCTATTAAATGCCTAAGTAATAACCAGTGACAAAAACCTTATAAGAAAAATTGTTGATTTCACAATATCCCTTAGAGCACAGTTCTCAACTGGAAAATGTCCCCTTTTCAAACAAGATGACAACGATTATTTCAGGATGAAATCTAAACTAACATATGTAAGCTTAGAAATATAAACTGAATTCAATTAACTAGCATGGATTACAGAAATCTATCATAATACCTAGAGTAATTATTCAGTTTTCTCATAATTTAAAAAGGTTTACTTCAGAAAGAATGAATCTATATTACGAATTGAGAACACCAGTTAAATGTTAAAGTTATATATGATTATACACAATGAATTCTAAACAACATTCATTGAGTTTCTGATACTGAACCGACTCTGCCAATTCCTTCTTGTTAAATAGGATCTCTTGATGAAAATCCAAGAGACACTAGAAAATGCTTATATTTAACTTTTTCTTCCATGTGCTTGACTGGTCCATGGTCTGTTCATCTTCTTTCCTGTGTTGCAAACACACCTCTTCTTGTGGTAGTTTGTATTAAGATGTATTTTCATTTATCAAGGTCACTATTATTTGTAGAAATCTCAGTATCTACAATTCCCTGCTAAAGGGTCTCTGCAAAATGCCTACTGCTATTTACTTATTACCCAGAATGGGTGTCTCATTCTACTTGTTAGGGGCTCCTCTCCATGATGCCCCCTTTTTGCTGTGTCTGCAGGTTCTCTGGCCAACAGTCTCTGTATACAACCTCCGCGTTCCCTGCTTCATTGAAGTGGGAGGAGGAATTTATATGCTTCTTTCTTCTGGAAAAAGAAGTTTACTCTTTGGAAAGAGCAAAAAAGTTAAAAAGAAACCATCATTGTACAAAAACACATATTCTATTATATTTGATGCTTACCACCATTGAACATCAAGGTTCGCAACAGCTTGGGGACTTCAACTATTTATGCATTTCACAACGACCATGTGGGTTACATATGCACAAACATCAACCATATGCCAGACTCTCTTCCAGGCTCTGGGGAAACAGCCATGAATAAAACAGACAATAATTCTTATCCTCACGGAACTTATAATCTAGTGATTATGATTTCATTACTTTGTGTTAATATTTTTATATGTGAGCGTGTGCCCATACAAATAATCTGACTTTCTGTTATTTCACTAAAAAATACTGCATAGGATTCCTGCTTCCATTTATATGACCAGATAACATATTTAAAGAATTTTTCCTATAATATCAGATTTTGAGTGCAGAAAGCAATGACAGGTTCGACTGAATTCTACCAGAGCAAGATCTGTGTAGAGATATTTTTAACTGCTTCCTTTGATCTCCGTGTTACCAAAATTTTTACACAGGCATATTTTTAGGCACTTAAAAAAAAAGTCAAGCGAGCAATCAGGACTTAATTAGTAATATGATGTCTACATGCATTTTTTATTTGGCTTTCAAAAACAACAAATTTTGTGGAGTGTTTCTCTTGTTGATTACTTGCCTTTCAAATCTTTATATTAATTTGAGTACTGTGGTTTGCATACATTTTACATGAAATAGGCTGTGTCTTTGTTTTTTTAGCTAAGGAAACAAATGCTCTAAGACTTCTAATTCCGAGGTTTATAGGTACATGAACATTTGTGTGCATGTTTTGATTATATGGGGAAAATATTTTAGCTATTAAAAAAAAATTAAAAATTTCAAGCCAAAAAATCCATCATCCTTTTATTCTCCAGTAGTCATATAAGGCTATTTCATCACCACTGATATAAGTCATGGAAAAAAAAGCTTTCTCGAACTCAAAGAGCTTGAGATTTGGGGGACAATGATGTCTATATGCTATATATTCTGAGGTTGCCATCTTTTTAAATGAATGTTTTCTCTCATTCTTCTCTGCCTTTCACTCTCTTTAGCTATGTCATTTCTTATAAGCCTGTCATTTCTTGTAAGAAGGAAACTTCTAGAAGAATTAGCACATCCCCCCCCCCCCCCGCCAAATCTGGTAAATACTAACACACTTGGTCACCCATACTTGCACACACAGAGATTTGGGTAACTTCAGGCATTTTAACTGAAGTTGAAGGGATTCTTGAAAATACTGGATCTGGGGAATTGAAAGGACAATCATTCTTATAATGAGAACCATTAGTTCATATAGTTAAAAGAATCTGCCCAAAGATACATAATTAGTTTGAATACAGGTTTTCCACTTTAAGTGCCACCTTTCCACGAGAAGTGCCTAAAGCACATAACTGATACATTTTCAAAGACATCTCATTACCTTTCCCAAAGCTTTCTTTGACTCTATATTGCTAATAATGCCTTTCAGAAGACATTTAGAATTGCTATTTCTAACAACTAACAAAAATGCTCAAATGCTTTTGGGAGCTTCTCACTATTAATCTAAACTTTTCATCCAAAAATTCTTCAAACTCATGGAGACCTCCAGTCAGTGGAGCCTACCACTTTCTCCCTCAGTTTCCCTCTCAGTTCCCTCTTTTTCAGTTTAGAGTCCAAGGCCCATGGTTATCATTAGGGTGATGCAAAACCCTTTCAACTTTTTGGATCCTTCCTCCTCTGTTGTTCTTCCCCAGCAAAGCCTAAGCTCCGGACATCATCAACATATGGCGTTACTGCCTCTAATAACTATGTGTGAAAACAGAAAAACAGAGTGTTGTGTTTAAATTTATGGTCATAAATTTGAAATTTGCTCTCAATATTTTCTCGAAATCTGAATCTTTCCTACTTTAGAGATTTTGTACCAGCTGTTGCCTTCTTGTAATGATCTCCCCCCTACAATCTTCATAGGATTATAGGGTGACCTCCTTGCCATTCATATCCTAGTTTAAATTACTGTGTCAGAGGCCGCCTGTGAACACTGAATCTAAAATAGATATCAAGTTATTTACTGTAACATCATCCAATTTTAATTCCCTGCATGAGACTTACCACTAAAACACACTTTTATTTACTTATTATTTTGTTTATCAGCTATTTCCTCTCACCAGAATGTAAGGTCCATGACAGTAAAGAACATGTCTGTGTTGTAAAACTTTATATCCCCAGCACTTAGAACAGAGTCCCGCAGTTAGTAGGTGCTAAACAAATATTTATTGAGTAAACTGAATGAATAAGCCTGTACAATTCTTATAAAGCAGATATTTATTTACTCTTTTTATAAACAGTATTAACATAGTGACTAATATTTGCAATTCAATCTCATTCAGAAGAAAAATGAATTGAATAAATTGGTTCTTTTCTCTCACTGACCTTGGGCAAATCATCTAAACCCCTGAGATCACATTTTTCTTTCAGGGAAATTAGAAAATTGGACTAGATAGTCTTGAATGTCTCTTTTAGCTCTAAAATACTGAGATTTTCTTTTATATTAGAAAATTAATTTTTTAAACATATCAATTTTAATATTTGAGCTTTGCTATCTAATCAATTTCAACTCAGGAATTATATTAATAGTTGTGGCCTTTTGTCTATGTTAATTTAGTGTCTCAGTGGTTTTCCTTAAAAATCTCCCTCAACTATTCTAAGACCTCTCCAAAATATTAAACAAGTAACTAGTGCCAGTATGAGTGCATTAGTTAAACTTTGCTGTAGATACTTTATATTTTCAATAATTATTACCTTGTAAGCTGGCATAGATTTTGGCATATCCATTTAAAGTTTCCACTTCTAAATATAGTATTCAAAATGTACAACTCTATATTGTCTGAGTAACTCTATTGAAGACTCAGTATTAAACAAATAAATCAGTTGTGCCAAAATCCACTGCTGGAGATCTTACTTTATTAAAATGTGTTTATTTCTGTCATTATTAATTTCAAGGAACAGCAAAACAAAACAGAAAAATAATGTGTAGTCTCAGACTGCAAGTCAGAAAATGCACCATGGTTTAAATTTTCATCTGACAGATCAATGTTCCATAACGTAATTTAATGTCCTCTCAAACCCAAAGACCTACCTGAAAATAAAATGACAATTTCCATTTCCCTATAGTTTCCACTCTAATTTAACTGCATTTGCATCATGAATTTCTGGAAATTGGATCCCTCTTGAAAATCTATGAACATTAAGAAGCAAATGTTACAACTATTGGGGTATATTTTTATCCTCCCAATCTGGTAATGACATACATCTTTGAAAAGTCAGGTGATGCTTTAAATACATAACTTGCAATCATTGGATTTTGATTCAAATTAGTACAGTGATTTGTAATAGCAAGAAGGAGCTAAGTAAATAAATTCTAAATAAATGGCTACATTTGGCAAGGGTTAGCCAGAAGGTACCAGTTGAGCAGATATATTTTGAAATTAAATACTGTGTATTAACTCTAAGGATATTGTTCTCTGATTTATTCAACTTGAAAGTGTAGCCATGGAAACATTAGGCATTGTTCGTCATGAAACAAAATTCTGACCACAGCTTGAAGGTTTAGAGTTATTTGTATGGCAGAGAACTGGTCAGAAATAGTATTCTTTAGTCTTAAGGACTTCAAACCACTTTGTTGCTTTTCCAACCAGAGGCCTGCAAACCTGTGACAAACTTTGAAAATTCCCTAGGGACCCCCTTCTTACCCACCATCACCAAGGGTGCAGTTTACCTTAAAGAAGAAGGGAGGGACAAAGTTTTAATGCAGCGATGTTTATTTTAGCATTTGCTATCCTTCCACTGACAGTCATGTAAACAAGCCACCAACCCCTCACTTTTATTTTCTGGCTTATTCTTTCATTCAACAAATATTGTTTTGAAGGCCTTCCATGTGCTAGGACCTATTCTATGGAAGGGGCCAAGATAGACAAGGTATGTTTCTTATGGTGCTTATATTAAAATATTTTACTAATATGTAATTTTTCATAAAGATTTATAGAATGCTAGCATTAAAAAAACAGCTTAAGAAATTATTTGGTCCACCTTTTTAATTGTATTTGTGAAGTAACTGAGGCCTATAGACAGGGAATATTACTTCTCAAGATTACACAGGTAGGTAGTGAAGGTCCATAGTATACATGATGCCAGTATTTGTTCTACTTCTCCACATATCCATACAGATAATTACCTATTCACCTCTGCTTTTCAAAATGTTCCTTTCCTCTTTTTGTTCTTTCACTACGTTCTGGTTATTCTTTTACTGTGATGTGAATGACCTGGTTGAGAGAGTTGCACTTCTCAGTTTGCCCTTTTCTGAGTCACCTTCAATTTTAGGTTCTTTAATTGTTGTCTGACACCATAGGAATAATCTTGGCTGCAAAGGAGGACAGGTGAATCCCCAAGGTTTACGGCTCCTTGCTTCATTTCTCTTCTGTCGCTAACTGTGAGACCATTTGGCAACAGTTGATTCAGAGCCTTAAGATAATTAGTTCTTCCTCAGAATGGCATGGTTTTTAAGGAGGAAAGTGCAACATTTGCTTCAAAACCCAAATCTATCATTTGTAGAATATGACCCATTTTGGTGGCTCTTTGTCATTTTGGAAAATAGTTTACATCAATACTGTCCTCAATAAAGTGGTCTCCTTACATCTTACTTCTGAATTATTTCTAATATTTTTCTAAGCACATCTTATCCTAATTGAAGAGACACACACAAAAAAAACTTGACGGAAAAACAGAAAATACTACAAATTAGGTGTAAAATGAAAAGATCATTTTACTTAAGATGTAGAAAAATATTTAATACGCTAATTACACACTTTACGTAATTTCATTTTTATAGATATAAGTACACTTAGCACCTAGCATTTAGAATAAATTACTACATATTGAATTTCAGTATTTTCCCAACATTTTTAATTCAATATTAATACAGAAAGCCATATTCAAATATGGGTTCCACAAAGGTGAATATAAAATTTTCAGTATGACTGGGTGAAAAATTATTTATAATTTCTACACATATATGTGTATCAGATAATAATCTAAGTCCAATGAAGTTGAAATCTTTATCAATAAATGCAATAAAATTCCTCAAGGAATTTGTTTAAACATACCAGAACAATCAGATCAGCTCTTGTAAAATTTTCTTTATTGTTCTTTATTATATAGGTAATGAGACAAAAATCAAATCCATATGAAACAGTAAAAAATAAGTTGTGATATTGTGATTTATAATAAGAAACATATATTTTGGTTTTCATCCACAGTTCCTGGCACACAGTTTCTAAAACTCTTATAATTTCCTAACTGATAAATATGAACACAAGTGCTATCACATTATTTTCCAATATTATGAGAAATAATTTGCTGCTAAATAGCCAGTGAGATGGTTCTTTTTTTTTTTTTTTTTTGGCTGAGGAAGATTAGCCCTGAGCTAACATCTGTGCCAATCTTCCTCTACTTTATATGTGGGTTGCCACCATAGCATGGCTGACAAGTGGTATAGGTTCACGCCTGGGATCCTAACCCACAAACCCAGGCCCCTGAAGCAGAACATTCTGAACTTAACCATTACACATGGGGCTGGCCCCTGGTTCTCTTTTTTTGATAGAAAATGAATAAACCAATCTCTTTGATACAGAATTTAAAACCCTCGCAACTTTGGCTTGGTTCACACTTCTGACCTCATGGATAATTAATATTATGATAATTAAGATTAACAGTGTAATATGCATATAATTATCATTATATCAATTGTACAACAATGTATATTATTGTGTAACGTTGTATTAACCAAAGTACTCAATATTTCCAGCATCTTGTATATTCACAACTGTGTTTTGTTCCCTATAAGAAGAATGTCACTCTACTATCTTTGCCATAGAAATCTTTAAGGATGATAAAGCTCAAATGTTACTACCTCCTGGAGCTTTCTTAAATCTTCTTAAAGGATATTCATATTCCCTTTCCTTACACATCCTTAATCCTTTGAACACTTATTAAAGCATTTACCATGGTCTACTCTGTATGTTCAATATCCATGTGCCTCTTGGCCTTAGGTTTACAAAAGCACTATACTTTTTTTTAGAGTGTTCTGCATAGAACAGGGAAACAGATCTTAATAAATGTGTGATCCTGAGTTATATTTAACCATTGTACTGTCTTTACAATGAAGATGAAATTCTGAGGAAAACTTTGAAAACCCAGGCTTACACTATTAGGATTCTTCTACTGATAACAGAAGAATACTGCCATTATTTGGTGTTCTTTCTCACATTATAATTACATATTCTGATTCAAAATACTGCTGTGTTCCACTGTCCCCAACATTTTGGTACTGTAAAGTCTACAGGAGAGAGTTAACATAGCAGGTCTCCTATTGCTCTTTAGAAAAAGCTGCTTGCAGGGCTGGCCCTTGGTTGGTGCCTGGGAACTTGGCCTTTGAAGTTCCCTACACCGATAAGCCTGTTTTGCTTGCCTGGGGCACTGAATTCACTGTATCAGCCTGATTTATGGTGAAGATCTGCTTTCCTTCTCGGAATCTGAAATTCCTATGATTGTGACTGATCACACAGGCAGAGAGTGCCTGTATGACCAGTTCCCAACAAAGACCATATACTGGGTCTACAGCAGGTATTCCTGGGCAGAAACACAGCATATGTGTTCCTGCATTTAGCTGCTGGAGGAAGGAGCATGTTCTGTGTGGCACTCCCCTGAGAGGGAGGACTTTCCAAATCCTGTGCCTGGATTCCTCCAGACTCTGCCCAGTGTGTCTTTTCCCTTAGTGATCCTGTTGTGCACCCTTTCACTATAATAAACCACAGCCATGAGTGTACTGCCTCTGAGTTCTATGAGTTATTTCCAGAAAACTACCCAACATTCTGGAGACTCATGAAACAAGAAGGAATTACTTAGATACTGTCTTGTTACTTCTCTTGGCAAACATCTTTCAATCATTGGGAGATTCTCATTACAAAAGACAAATAACTGTTACACAGAAAAATTAACTGTCCTCTATATCTCCTAACACTTCATTCCTCTATTAGCAATTCATTTTGCTCACAGCAATGGCATAGTCGAAGCATGGCTTTGCCTAGCTGAAAGATGGGAGAGTGAAAGACAAGATAAGTAAAATGTATTTTTTAAAAGATTAAGTTGTGTTTTGAAAGATAATAGGGAGATAATGCAGCAGAAAGAAAACATCACTGGGTTTTATGATCAAGTCACCATCCTGCCATTTCCCAGACATAAGACCTTAGGGAAATTATTTAACCTCATTGGGAACCAATTCTGAATATGTAAAATGAGATAATAAAATTTCCTTGCCACTGTTGTAGAGATGCTGAAAAGATGAAATAAGTTGTGTGAAATACAGCTAAACTTTGTTATATGTAATTAGGATTTCTTTCCTTTCTAATTCTAGGTTTTAGGTTTAAACTTGGAAAAAGAATCAAGAAGATGCAGTTCCATTCAATTCTGATCTCTACATACAAGGTTAGAACTGTACAGGCCTGTACCTTCACTTTGAGAAAAACAAGGAAGAATACGAAAAGGAGAGAAGATAAATAGCTGCTGCTCAAGAGTAAAGAATATATTCCGAATAAGTTATTTTTTAAGGCACCAGCAAGGCTCCAGAATTGGCAGATGAAGCAATCGAGACTGAGACGTTGAGCTGTATCCACAAGGCTAGTAGTGAGAACCCAATAGAGGAGGTAGAGAGGCGTGTTGTAGCACAATCCCTCTTGAATAACACTAGAGCATTTTCCTATTCCTTTGCTTTGGTTTGGGACAGAAAACTTCATGATTTTCTATTTTATTTGAGTGTAACTATTCATGCCATAGCTAGCTACCAGTTTTTCATTTCAAAAATAACATATTTTTCATAATATAAATGTGAATGTTATCTTGTATCTCAGTATAGTCTAATAGAGTACTAAAGTAGCCCTAACAAAATCATTGGTTATCCCTGGGATTTTACTTTTCAAGATTCCCTTGTCATGTTTACATAAATCAGTGTGTATACAAAACAAAACCAAGTTCCAACCTAAACGGTACTTAATATTGTGGGAAATCCTACTAAAGATTATATTTGTAGATTTCCTTTTTCTCTTCTTCACTGAGAGAGATAACAAGAGAACCATCTTAAAGTTATTGAAGATAGAATGTCTCTAAATGATAAGTCCAGTTTGCTCTTGGATGAACAAACTTGGGAGAAAACAGCTATTCATGGATTCTTTATATTTTGAGGGAAAAAATGATAACAATATTCTGCTTCACATTTAGATATGGGTCAGCTCAAGAGAACGAGCAAAGTGCTTTGATGTAGTAGACTTATGAGTCAGTCCAAATCAGCACTCCAGGAACCACCTGGTGCCAGAGAGATGGCTGTGTAGGCATTGAAGTAGGTTAGCACCAAGAGTTGCAATATTAGAAGACAAAGTCTGAGAAACCTTTACCTGAGATGAGCCCAGAAGTTGAGTCTCAACCTGGAGGGATGAAGTGAGCCTGTACAATGAGCCAAATCAACAAGACAACATCATGGATCTGTTGGACTCTACGTACCTGGGCATCAACAATCACCACTGCATGACAGCAGAAATGAATGGCAGGGATTCAAGGAGGAATTCTAGCATTCCCTCCATCTGGGTGAGAAAACCAAATGTGATCCCTTTTTGGGGTATAAACTCTGGAGTAGCCTGGATAATTAATGGGAAAGCAAAGTTTAACCCACCGTTAATGAACTTCTAACTGCAGTTGATTTGAGAAAGAGATGAGACTATTTTTGCACCTGGTCTTGTTAATGAGTAAATATGGTCTCTTTATATCTGTTATATCAGTAAAGGACTGGAGAGAGAGAGGGAGTATAGAAATGTACTAAGATTCTCTGTGATAAGGATAAAAGCTTAAATATTTCTGGTAGTAAATTCTGCCCCCAGGAAGAGTTGATGCCCTCCAGTACCTACTCCACCTAAATAAAATACAGTCATATAGCGCATAATGACATTTTGGTCAATGAAGAACCACACATATGACGGTGGTCCATAAGATTATAATAGAGCTGAAAAATTCTTATCACTTAGTGACATCCGAGCCGTCCTGACATTGTTTTGCATGCATTACTCACATATTTGTGGCAACTCTGGTTTAAACAAACTTTGGGATCCTTCAGGAGGTATTCCAGAAGAAGGCCTTGTTATCACAAGAGATAATAGCTCCATGCATGTTATTGTCCCTGAATATCTTCCAGTGGGACAAGATGTGGAGTTGGAAGATAGTGATACTGATGGTTTTGACCCTGTGTAGGCCTAGGCTAATGTGCATGTTTGTGTCTTAGTTTTTAATAAAAAAGTTTCAAAAGTGAAAAAATAAATAAATTTTAAAATAGAAAAAACCTTACAGAATAAGGATACAAAGAAAGAAAATATTTTTGTTCAGCTATATAGTGTGTTTGTGTTTTAAGCTGTGTTATTAAAAAGAGTCAAAAAAGTTTTTAAAAATTAAAGTTTATAAAGTAAAAAAGTTGCAGTGAGCTCAGGTTAATCTATTATTGAGGAAAGAAAAGTATATATTCAAAAAATTTAGTGTAGCCTAAGTGTACAGTGTTCATAAAGTCTACAGTGTAATGTCCTGGGCCTTCACATTCACTCCCCACTCACTGACTCACCCACAACAATTTCCAGTCCCACAAGCTCCATTCACAGTAAGTGCCCTATACAAGTGTACCATTTTTTACCTTCTATACCATATTTTCACTATAGTTTTCCTATGTTTAGACAGGTTTATATAGACAAATACTTACCACTGTGTTACAATTACCCACAGTATTCAGTACAGTAACATGCTGTACAGGTTTGTGGCCTAGGAGCAAACGGCTATACCATATAGCTTAGGTATGTAGTAGGTTATACCACCTAGGTTTGTAAGTACACTCTATGATGTTCACGACTAAATCACCTAACGATGCATTTCTCAGAACATAAACCCTTCGTTATGTGTTGCATGGCCGTACTAACTACCATATAAAAGTAATTACAAGAGGGGCCGCCCGGTGGCGCAGCGGTTTAGTTCGCGCTTGGCAGCCCGGGGTTCGCGAGTTCGGATCCCGGGCACCCGCCGACGCACTGCCTGTCAGCCATGCCGTGGCGGCGTCCCATATAAAGTGGAGGAAGATGAGCACGGATGTTAGCCCAGGGCCAGTCTTCCTCAGCAAAAAGGGGAGGATTGGCAACGGATGTTAGCTCAGGGCTGGTCTTCTCCACAAAAAAAAAAGTAATTACAAGAACTTCCTTCACCTTTAATTAACTTAATAACCAAATATTTATTAAATATCTACTATGTTCAAGGGACTTGGCTATGCTGTGCTACAGTGAGAAACAAGAGACACAAACCCTACCCTGAGGAGTTTATGTTCTACCATAGGTGAGAGAAATTAAACTGTTAATTGCACACACTAATACAGATCTTCCTCAACTTATGATGGGGTTATGTCCCAATAAACCCATTGTAAGTTGAAAATATCATAAGTCAAAGATGCATTTAATACACCTAACCTACAGAACATCATAGCTAAGCCTAGCCTACCTTAAACATGCTCAGAACACTTACATTAGCCCACAGTGGGGCAAAATCATCTAACACACAGCCTATTTTCTAATAAAGTGTTGAATATCTCAGGTAATTTATTGAATACCGTACTGAAAGTGAGAAACAGTCAGGTTGTCTGGGTGCAGAATGGTTGTAAGTGTATCGGTTGTTCACCCTGATGGTCATGGCTGACTGGGAGCTGAAAGTGAAAAACAGCATTATTGTACAGGTACAGAAGGGTTGTAAGTGTATTGGTCTTTTACCCTTGTGGTCACATGGTGACTCACCACTGCAGCCCAGCATCACAAGGGAGGATCACACCGCATATCACTAGCCTGAGAAAAGGCCAAAATTCAAAAGTTGGTTTCTACTAAATGTGTATTACTTTCTCACCATCGTAAAGTTGAAAAATCATAAGTCGAACCATCTTAAGTTGGAGACACTCTATATCTGTTTATTTACTATTCTAATTATAATGATTGTTATCAAGAAAAAGTAGTAGAAGAAATTATCAATGAATGATACATCTCTGTCAACATAAATTAGTTCAGAAATGAGCATAAGATCAAATTTGGGCAATAGGAATGAAATGAAGCTTGTGATAGCTTCTGGGAAATTTGAATCTCATCTTAAGTTAGCCATAGAAAGAAAAGAAAGCCACAGATGTCTCTCTCCTTGCCGGACATTTCCTCAGAGAAATCTGAGACCAGTATCTCCTCCATCTATTTCATTCCCAGAGTAATGATGACACAAAAAAACATGGTGGAAAGGGCAAAATTAAATCCCAGGAAAATGGACCCAGAGGGTTAAGTAGGACTTGAAACTTGCCTTCTCTCTTACATGAATAATAAATTTATATATTATTTGAGTTCTGTTTTTGTTACTTGCAGTTGAAAGTATCTGTACTGAAACAGTCTTGCCAAGTCATTTAACCTCATAATATTTTTTTTCATTTACAATATGAACCCTAAGGATATTAGAAGCTTATTATGAATATCTAATAAGATGATGTTTGTCACTGTGTATTGCAATCTGTAAACCAAAGGACATTTTAAAGTCATTATTTAGGAGTATGAGCAAAAAAAAAAATAGTAATCAGATTTAAGTTCATTCTCACTAAGAAGCATGCCAATATAAATATGCCTGAGTATTGTTTTTCACATAGAAGAATTCAGAAAAGAACTATTTTTTATGGCAACTACCAACAATATAACTGGACATTTTATGAATATTTAGTATTTCAAAACATTTACACATTTACCTTACAAGAGTAAGACAAAGTCCCTGAGGAAGACATGTGAAAAATTATGATCAGTAAATAACAGTGAACATTTTCCTGTTAAAATGCACCGGCTATTAGCATATATAATATTTACACCATTACCAACCCCATGTAAATTGTTGAACTAGGAAACATGTTATCTGTTTGGATGAGGACACAGGGTCTAGCATGGAAGTTGGGAACAGAAAACCAGACTTGAGAAACGGAGCAACTAACCAGCCTGAAGAACTGCAAGCTTGGATGTAATATGAGAGCCAAGAATAAATGAAGTAGAACAACTTGGTAGTGGAAAAAGCTGGAGAGGTTAAGAACGTACTCAATGACATTTCAAAAGAACTGGCTTCAGAGAATTTCCCAGTGGATACATAAATTCTAATGTCAAGTTTGCATTTTATCTTCATAGCTTTGAAAATGAATTCTACTTTTAAGAAGCATTCTTATTTATATTACGGATTAAATTATCCCAATTTGGCCAGGGATAAAGAATAGAATTATGCTTTGAAAAAGGACTCGCCGATTGTTTTTTATTTATTATGGTTACAAATTCTCAATATTTCCTAATAAATATTTAGGGTTTGTCTTTCACTTATCTACACTTGATAATGCCCAATGCTCCTCAACCAGACTGCAGGAAAGAATAGTGTTTTTAACAGCAAAATAATAGCTGGTTGAATATTTTCTGTTACTATTACAATAGTTCATGATGAATTTTAAAGATATTGGATAAAAGGAGAAAAGACCAAATGCTAGTCAATCCTCCTGAATTGAATAGTGACCCCAGTCAGGGAAAAAAAGGAGTGTGTTAAAGGACCACAACTGAAAGACTGACTGAATGATTGTTCAGTAGCCTGAACTATGGCAAGAAAATTGATCCTAGAGAAAAAAGCAGTTATTATTTTGGTTGGCATTTCAGCAGTGATAGAGCGGTCTGTGTGAACCCATCACTACTCAGACGAATGAGGAGGGTTTTAGACATGTGTAATCCAGGCTTCCTTGAAAATCATGATTGTCCTAACGCACACAAACATGTTTCAATGTCCTACTGGCCATATCTTCTATAAACATCTCAAAGAAAAACTTGCCAAATATAAACTCATGCTAGGTGGAATCAGTTTTCTAAAAACTGAAAAGTAGTCACATGAAAGGAAACAATGACTGACGGGCCTGTAATGAAATGATGAATTCTTCTTTGCCTGGCTTTTTTTTAGTTATTTACTTCTAAGTTTATTTTTCTATCTTGCTAATAGAACTCCTGTTATGTTCCTTTCATTTTAAAAATAAAGAACATACATCTTATCAATATTTAGTACTCAAATGTTTTTATTCAAACTACTGAGAGTTATTATTAAATCATTACCATAATAGAAAGAGATTTAGTATTCAAAGTTAGGCTTGGTACTTTGGAGATATATACATATTTCCTTAATAAATGAGCACAAATCAAATCTTTCACTAAATACACATGCACATTCCACCTTAAATGACTTGGTTCCAAAATTAATGTTTTTTCATTATGTACAAGCAAATTCAAGAACTAGTGAGGTTTAGGGAATTGCTGTGAATAAGATAGAGAGAATATAAACCATATGAGGATGTGACACAAAATGAAAGTGTTCCCAAGGGTGGTTCTTTGGCAGTTTTAAAACACTACCAAAGTAATATAATATTCTTTCAAATTCCATGACATTTTTCTTTTGAAAACCACATATCACTTTCTATCACTAGTAAACATTTTTTATTTTTGCATGGGGAATAGATTTGGAATCCTGCACCTGGAGGGAAAATGACTGAAGGAATTAGTATAGAGCAGGATATAGATTATGATAAATCAACTTTCTAAATTCCTCATCCTGGAGAAGGCAATATTGCATGCTGGTTACATATAGAGCTAGTTCAACTCCCAGATCCTCCACTTAAGAGCTTTGTAACCTGAGCAAGTTACTTAAACTTCATAAGCTTCAATTTTCTCATCTACAAGATGGGAAAAGTCATATTTACTTAATAGTGTTCCATAAACTACTGTGTTAAGCTTAGGGCGTCTAAGGCCTGGAACAAAGGAAACTTCCTGAAAGGAAGAAAAATGTTCTTTCTACAGCTAGCAGGCCAGAAAAGAGAATAATACTAGGAAGATAAGACTTCTAGGGAAAAGAGTGATGAAGTAATATTTGAGTAAATAAGAATGAGAATACAAGATTGGAGGACTGGCCTAAAACAAGTATCATTAAGATGAAAAAAATTAAAAACTTGGAGGCCAGCCCTGTGGCCTAGTAGTTAAGTTCACTCCTAGTACTTAAGGCTCCACTCCAGCAGCCTGGGTTCAGTTCCCAGGTGTGGACCTACATCACTCGGCAGTGGCCATGCTGTGGCGGCGACCCAAATACAACAGAGAGGAAGACTGGCACAGATGTTAGCTCAGAGCGAATCTTCCTCAAGCAAAAAGAGGAAGATTGGCAATAGATCTTAGCTCAGGGCCAATCTTCTTTAGGAAAAGAAAAATTAAATTAAAAACTCATCTAGAAATGAGAAATACCTGTCTGAACACCAGACCATGATAACTCTATAACAGACAGTAGTCAAGATAAAACAGCCTGAGCTTGTGAGAAGAGACAATTTTAAGCTGGCATTTGACCTGAAACAGAAAGGGGATGGGGATGCTACAAGCGGACAGACTTGGCATCTATGCTACCTCGGCCATTTATTTAACAGGTAATGATGATGAACTTACGTAGGCTGTATGACACTCAGTTTACCTGCTAATTATCCATGTGGGTTTGTTTTGAAGAACCATACAAAAAGTAAAAATACATTAATTCAGACACAAAAGTTGTGATGATCTTGGAAAAACACTTTGCAAAAGATTATGGTTTCTTCAAGGGCATTTTTTTTTCTTTTTCATTTTAAATTTCTTCTCAAACTACTTTTAAAACTACTTTGTTAAGTAGTCATTTCTATTCCACTTGAGCTTGGGTTATTTTCCATTATTTTAATGATTTATATATGCTAAACAACCTTGCCAGAGGAGAACACCTACAGAGCTCAACCACCAATTTAATACACTTTAAATACTTTAAGCTTTAGATGTAAACAAGCTATTCCTATCTTAAGTTTCACAGATTTTAAAAATGATGCCCTATTATAGTAAAGATGTAATCTCAGGCATTTAAAGGATCTTTGAAGGCTTGACAATCAAAATTATATTTTCTAGTATTGTCTTGAATAAAGTAAATACATTAAATCGAGATGTTTTTACCATTATTCATTTGGACAGGAGAAAATATTAATAGCTGATCTTTGCAATATATTAGTTACCCATCTATCTCTATCCATATAGAGATAGATGAATAGACAGAGATAGATCTATATTTATGTGAAATGGCACAAAAGTTCCTTTCCTTTAATTGTTATCTTTAGAAGTCTCCTGCACCTTTTGCTACCAAAGTATCTAGGAAAAGGATTTGAGGTCCTCAAGTGCTCAAAAGCAGGAAATAATGTGTGCAGTGGAAGCTATCTTGTTTCAACTTCTAGGTCACACAGAGGTGATGAAATAAACTTTTACAGAAGTTACCATAGAAGAGTAAGTACAGATTACTTAGTAATAATCATGAGCCTAAGAACTTTTCCACGTTTATCCAATGAGAAAACCAGATCTGTACCTAAAATGTTGTTTTCTTTTTTTTTTCAGAAATAGCTAAAGAACTTACATATGTTAGTCATGTAGATATAATAATGACATTTAAAAATTTTAGATTTTAAAATAAAAATTAAATTAAATCTAAAGATTCTTAGCATCTTATTGTTCAGAGTTGAGCCTTGAATTACTCTTAGCAGAGAAGTGGGTTGTGTGACCCCCAACATCGTGGTTAGAATACATATCTCCCTTCCTAACACCTGCTTGTGTAATATCCTAGTCAACATAAAATACAAGTGTGCAAGGCTGTAACCAGTGATCTTAACTTTGATTCATTTGCTTTCCAGCTCATTTTAAAAGTCTGGTTGAGAGAAACTATATAAAGAAAAATAACCCAAAGAACATGCTTTCCATCTACTCCTTTAGCTATTATAATTTCTCTACTAGAATTGAGATCATTTAAGTATTACACATCTAGACATCAGTAGCTCATATCCTTGTAGAAATGTTTTTTATCAAGTTTAAGTTTAGTGCAGAGCTTTTATTTAAGTTGAGGGCTGATATAAGTAATTCCTACATAAAATAAAGTTCTGTTAGCAGAGGTTGAAGATTGTTAATGATTTTCAGAAACTGGTGCATTGTCAGGGGCATAATGAATGTGTGACTGCATTTATTCACTGCTTTTATCTTTATCATCCATATAATTAGATGATTTAGAATTAAATCACTTGAAAACATTTCTATCTTTTGAATAACTAGTATGTTTATTCTGGATACTTAGGACTAGTGTGTTTATTATGCTTGCTACTCTTTCTAGATTTCTATCTTACAAGCTTTAACATACAGACCTTCCTCGACTTCCCACAGGGTTACATTCCAATAAACTCATTGTTAGGTTGAAAATATCGTAATGCTACACCTAACCGAACCGAACCTCATGGTTTAGCCTAGCCTACCTTAAACATGCTCAGAACACTTATATTAGCCTACAGTGGGGCAAAATCATCTAACACAAAGCCTATTTTCTAATAAGGTGTTGAATATCTCATGTAATTTATTGAATTCTTACTGAAAGTGAAAAACAGCCTGGTTGTCTGGGTGCAGAATGGTTCTAAGTGTATTGGTTGTTCACCCTGATGGTCATGGCTGACTGGGAGCTGCTGCTGCCCAGCATCACACAAGAGGATTCTATTGCATATCGCCAGCCCCGGAAAAGATCAAAATTCAAAATTCATGGTACCGTTTCTACTGAACACGTATCACCTTCACACCATCATAAAGTCAAAAAATCTTAAGTCAACACATTATAAGTAGGGGACTATCTGTATATACTTACAAAATATATTATTGTAAGGTATTTTAAATGTTTTTTGGAAGTACAAAAGCATGTATTATAAATAAAATTCTAATATTTAATTCAAAGAGAATGCTTAATCAAAATTTTTAAGTACATAGCATTTTAAAATTTGCTTCAGGAGTATGAAAAAGCACGCTCCATAATACTTCCAACAAGTTTATACTTATATAAGGGTCAGAATTGTGTGTGAAATCTTAACAACAGCATTAAATATACATGGTAGCTTTGAGTATAAAAGTAAATTTTTAAAAATTTTTCTTTTTTTGGATTTTAGTTTATACCTCCTTTGTTTTAGCACTCTTTAGGTAATTTTATATTGTAAAACATATCTCTATATCACCAGAATGAAGGTTTTATTTATTTATTTTTTTTGCTGAGGAAGATTAGCCCTGAGCTAATATCTGTTGCCAATCCTCCTCTTTTTGCTGAGGAAGATTGGCCCTGGGCTAACATCCATGCCCATCTTCCTCTACTTTATATGTGGGATGCCTGCCACAGCATAGATTGATAAGCAGTGCGTAGGTCTGCGTGTAGGATCCAAACCCACGAACCCCAGGCCGCTGAAGCAGAGCATGCAAACTTAACCACTACACCACAGGCAGCCCCCAGACTGAAGGTTTTTCACTGGCAGATGTGAGTAACTTAAACTCTCCTTTTATCATATAGTAATTTCCCTTCAGTATACAATTTCTCTTTTGGAATCCCTGGTACCCAGCCTTTAAAGATAATCCAATAACTTGGGTGGAGAGTGGTAAAAAATATATTTATTATTTTAATCAATTCTGCCATGTTAATCTTTCTAGATGGTTATTTTATAACAATGATATTATATAAATTGTTAATATTAAGGATGATATTCCTGTTCTATTCAATATATGTATCTCAGAATTGCAATCATATAAAGAATATCTTATTTTTTCACAAAACCCTCCCAAACTAGTCTTATATAACAATTATATCAAGAAGTTATTTCAAGTAATTATCTTGTATTTGCTCATAGAAAATAGCTTTATAAAATTGATTTTATAGTTTCAGATGAAGCATGAAGAAAATAGAATTTCAAGTCTTTTCCTATGAACTGATGTCCTTACTGAGGTAGGTTTTTAAGTGTGATTATCCAACTGTAATATTAATTTAGAAGATAGCATCTCCAGTAAAATACTACTACTATGAACAAATCTTTGTGTCTTAAATTTGTAAAAACTGATATTTTAATATTTGCACAGAATGAAGCAACATGTATGACATAACACACAAATAAAAATATTCACTCAAAAGTCATGGCATGGAATAAATCAAGCAATATTACCTTGGAAATGTATACAGATCTCTTATTGAAAAAAATCTATTCTTCAAAAAATTAACTGCCTGTCTGCCTTCCTTCCTTCCCAGGATACATTATATCCCATGGTGTAAATGCACTACAATTTATCTAGCTTTTCTCATATTGATGGACCATCAGTTCATTTTGCCACTATCAACAATGCTCAAATAAATAATTGTACATATATCTTTAAGCACTAGTGGTTTTATGTCTGTGTGATGAATTTCGAGGAGCAGGTTGCTGGGTCAAATAATACATGTATTTTAATTTTAACAGATGTTGCCAGAATGTTTTTAAAATCTCACTGAAATGTTAAATGTTCTCACACACATACAAAAAGATAAATATGTGACGTGATGGATGTGTTAATTAATTAGGTGGGGGGAATCCTTTTATAACATATATGGTTCTCAAATCACCACAATGCACACTTTAAATACCTTAACAAGTTTATATGTCAACTCTACCTCAATAAATCTGAAAAAAGTGGGTGAGAAAATTCACATTTCCACCAGCAATACCTGTATTTTCTCCTGCATCCCAGCCAGCAACAGCTGTTACAGGTTTTTATATTTTTTTGCAAGTCTACAGGATATAAAGTGATAACTCATTGTAAATGTAAGTTGCATTCTGACAACTAGTAAGTTTGAATCTTTTCATATTTATTTTCCATTTGAATGAGTTTCCTTTTACTTGTTTTTTGATATAATTTGCATTGGGTGCTTTGTCTCCTTCTTGGCATCTGTTAAGAGTTCTTTGCATATTATGGATATTAACCTACTGTCTGTCTTCTCTGCTTCAAATATTTTTTCCCGGTACTTCTATTCTCAAAACAGATAGAAATGTGTGAAATAACACCTCTAAATCTTGATGTTATTCTGTTTATTTATAAATCTAGCATTTGACACATATCCTAAAAAGAAATACCCCTATCTGACACAAAATTCTGAAAAGTGGAGAGCTAGAATATCATCAATCAAGAAAAAGCTTATACTTTTTCTACCTGTTGGAAACATTATTATAAAAAAGGAATAAAATGGTAACAGTGCGAGGGGTATTTCAAATGTCTCATTTGTTTTCAAGGAGATAGCTGCTTCAAAAAGGAGATACAGAACCTTGAAAAAAGAGGCTAACAGTAAAATGTGCTATGAAACCAAGTGGAATTCAGAGGGAAACACAGAGACTCAGAAGATAAATTATTAAGCTATGTTGGTATCTGGTCCAGCCTCTGCTTCTCTATCGTGCACTCTAATTTCCACAGTAGTTCTTCAGGCTTCTTTCCAAAGAATATACTGCTCTACTAGTTTTAAAAAAGCAAAGCTAAATAGATTGGCAAAGTGACTTTGGTAAGCTTGTGTCTTTGTACCTTTGACATCTTAATTTGCATAAATGCAAAATTTATACCACTAGTCAATGGGTTGTGGCAGTGAAAGGCATTACACTTCAGTGTAAGACCTATTTTAAATTGAGTTAATTTACACAAAGAAACAGTAGCAGGTTATTAAATGATTTAGGATATGTATTTTTGTCAATTATATATATATGTATACATAAGCACACACATGTGTGTATAAAATATCCCACTTGATTGTGAAAACAGGTCCATGAAGTAGGTATGGCAGAAACTAAAAGCCTGATTTTACCATGGAGGACAGATATTTAAGTTCAGAGAGGTGACTATTATGAATAGTCAAACAGTGGAGGAGTAGCAGTCTAGGCCAATGCCTCAGAATTCTGATAACTGACTCTGTGTTCTGTCCATTAAAGATCATCAAGTTACAGTATAAATATGGAACCTGAAAACATTTCTTAGATTACAAATGAAGTAGTGCTTCTTTTTCCTGTATCTTTAAAAGAAACATTTCATAAAATTTCATTAAATTAATACTCATTATTCATCTACCCAGAATAGACACTTCTCATCCCAATGATTCAGGGCTGGTACTTTCGTTCTAAAGGTCATTAGTGTAGCGATGTGGTTAAATTTGCTTTGCCTAAACAGTAACACAATTTGGTTACTGTTCTTGCACCAGTTTATACTTCTGCCTCAGTCCTGAGATACCTTTATTTATTTTGTTTAATCTGGTCCCTTTCTCATTAAAAAATAACATAGATAAGAACGGAAAAATATCACAGAGAACATTATCATAACGTCTTTGAAAATGGAAAACCCTTTTTCTTTTTGTGTTTGTTATCCTCTTTCTCCACCAGCTCCAATTAAGTTCAGGCTCTGGAATTGATGGCCAGGACTAAATTCCTGATATCATCATTTGTTTCTTATGTGACATTGGATAAAATATTTAACCCCTCTAACTTTTTACTTCATCATTGGTAAAAATTCACAGGATACGCCATATAAAGGAATCAAATCTGTACACTGAATGGATCCAATTAGTTGTATTATTCCCAGATCCACTTATTATGACTACCTCTAAATATCATTATCATTGCTGGGATTCACAGTGCTTTCTTCTTGGTTAAAGTCTGGATACTGGTTAATGTCTTACGAAGAGCAAATATATGTTCATTCCTTATTGTGACCTTCTCTCTCATTTAAAAGTTTGTTGATTAAATGGATCAATATTAATGACAGTCATTCCTAGTTAATATTAAGAAAAGCTATTAAGATGTCTGTGTCTTTCCTCCTGTGTGGCCCTAAGGTCAACTGCTGGTCTTTAAAAATTATCCTTTAAGTGTGTTAAAAGCCTTAAATATCCCAGATTTTAGCTTATTATTTTTAGACTTTTATCATTAATAGTTTTCACTTAAGCCATTATTATGCCAGTAATGGATCATTAAGAATGGGATGAACTCAGAGAGAGATATGGGGAGTCCCATTATTTGATCTTACTACGACCATAGTGCAGTGTGTACTTGAAACTCATTTTAGTAATTTTTGGAATGCATAATTACTATGAAGAATCACTGCTCCACCAATATAAGCTCATTCCACAAATGATTCTATTTTGGACTGCCAATAAATTTTAGAAATACAGAAGGATTTCATCATGAGTAGGAATTCTGGAAGTCCTGTATCCATCACAAAAGTGAAGGATAGTGTATAATCATGTCCTTCAGAGGGGTATTAGATTATTATTATGTACAAGTGTACACACGAAATTCATTATAATCCCTCTCCCACAACCTATCCATGAGAATAGAGACTTTATCATCAAATAAAAGAAATTATATTTTAGTTGCAATATTATATTTGTCTTTTTTGAAACATCTTTATAAACAAAAACACATTATTTGATAGTTGAATACTATATATTTTCCCTAAATTAGAAGTTGATTTTTTTTGAAAGTTACAGCAAATTGAGGAACAAAAAGGAAAGAAGATAAATATATTTTTAAATGTCTGAGGAAAAGAAATGGAGAAGAAATTAGTTGTTGAGTTCATATATTTAAAAATCTTATAGGATGCTTATTTGATATTCATGATATAATTTAATCACTGCCATCTACCTCTCTGACTAAGTCATTCTGGCAGTTTCTTCAATTAATTAAAAGGAAATTAATATTCATGGAAATATAATAAAACCTTTATAATAGCTACACAGTAAACATTTGTCATTATACTATTAGTAAATTCTTATATAAGTGATTTTTCACTCAGGGGTCAATGAACAATAGAATTTCTTTATAACAAATTTTTTGAGATAGGAGCTTGTAAAATAATAAATTTATCCTCAAAGAGCAAAAATGAGGGCTTATTTTTTATTTATTAGTAGAAAATAACATATACATGTTGCTTGCTAAAAGTGTGATTTGGATAAATAGAAGAGAGAACATTTGATATGTATTACCATAATATACTTTAATATTCTGAGGATTTGAGTTTATTTTCTGAACAATATTCACATACGGCTTAAATAAATTTTGGCCACGTAAACCATAGATGCCTCAATACTTTGTTCATTGTACACCAGCACACGTTTAAAAATGGCCTCTGAGTGAGTAGAATTAGACAGCGATTTTCCCTCTAAAGCTGAATTCTCACCCATAACCTCAGTAGTGAACCAGATTCAAGTTCACAGGTGGAATCTCTTGTGTCAGCACCAATTATGGAGAAGAAGTAGTGGGGTCATATATGGAAATTAGAGCCAAAATTAGGAGCAGTCAGAGATGGGCTCCAATTGGTAGCAAGTCAGAAATGAGTGGGAGAGGGAATAGGCCTCTTGACACAAATTGTGCATGTAACTGGTTTTTGTGGGCAAGCTGAGTCAAGAAATGTGGCTTGCTTATTCTGGTTTAGAGAGCTATAACATTGTTTTTCAGGGTATCATATTTAATCTTTTTTCTTTTTACATATATATTTAAATAAACAGGTACTGAAAAGGGGAGCGAACGCTAAGCAGAAATAATTTTGAGGTTGCCTATATTTGTTTAATATCAAACTGGGACTTAAAAATAAAACTAAAAGCTAAAAATCAGCTCATTGCAACTTTCATTTTACTGCTCAATGGTTTCTGCTTTCCCATATTTCCCAACATCCCTTGCAGTTTGTTGGGGCCGTGTGACTGAGTTCTAGTCAATAAGATTAGGATGGAAGTAATACAATCTTTACCCTTAAAAAGCATAATGTCTCTCCCTCTTTTGATACTTCACAACTTTTAATGCTACATGTCCCAGTTTCATAGCTATAAAATGGAGGAGATGTGGCTTAAACATATGGGACTTAGTGTGAATGAGAAATAACATTATGTATGAGCTCAGGAACATGATTTTTAGATTTGAATCTTGCTGAGTAAAGAAACAATGAAAGAGACAGAAAATAAATAGTGCTTCAAAAAATACCCAAGAAAAGCAATTCTTATCACACGATTAAAGCTTAACATTTTTAAATTTAATTTCTAATAATTACTAAAAATAAAAGTTGTTAGTATGATTAAGTAGTAGAAAGTATAACAATTCTGTAAAAATAGAAAAACATACATACACAGAACATTTATTATATTTATTCTTATCTAACTGTATAATGGAAACAAATTTTTTAAAGGAAAGATATCAAAGAATCCCAGTATCATTTTGGATACCATATAGGATTCTAGAATAAAGATGCAACAAATACTGTCATTATAATGGAGTTTTGATCTGACCCTTTGTATGAATAAAAATGAAATAGATATAATGCTTTCAAGGGATCTTGAAAACTTTTGTATGTAATCTCTCTTTTTTAAAAGGAAGAACCCAATCTTTAAAGTGTATGAATTCTACAAAAGGGTATCAAATCTCTTCTAAACACTTGAGATTATATCAAACAGAAAGTAATTTTTATTTCATAAATTATGTAATATTTAATTGAGCATAATTTCACATATTAATAACCTCTCCTTTAGCAATTAAATTTTAAAATTTTATTAAAATTTTTTTTTAATTCAGGGATTTTACTGGACTGATTTAGAAGTTCAAAAAGGTTGGCTCAGTGACTTTGCAGAATTTATAAGTGGTAGAATAATTTCAAGATGATTGTGAGTGTCCTTCCTTGTAGGAATATTATTATCAACAATAGTGGGTTACCCTCTAACTATATGGCACAATTCTAGGTTTATATACATAAGATACAGCCCCCTGTCTCCTCTGCTCACAATCTAGGTATGTCCAAAAGAGAATAATATAAGGTAGCACATGCTACAAATCAAAGGGAGAGCTAATAAGTTCTTTTCTGAGCAAGAGACTGAAGACTGCAAAACAGGTATGTCACCTAAGCAAGTATATAAATGATAGAGTTTTTAACGAAGAAATGGAAAACAGCATTCCAAACATGGAGAATTTTTTGCAAGAAAAAAACACTTATTCATATGATGAACAAAGACTTTCTGATCTCTTATTATGTATGTCTGGTGCTTTGAAGAAGGAGAGGTGCAGGTGGATCTAACCTGGTAAAGGGAATTAGGGCAGCTTTATCTGAGAAATCTGAAAGAGATCAGGAGTAGGTTGGGAGGAGAGGGATGGTAAACCCAGGCAGATGGGAACGCTTGTGTAAAGGCCCTGAGGTGGACGAGAGCTTAGCGCATATAAAAAATTGATAGATCTACTTCAGTTGAAGTGTATTGGGATTATGGAGAGGGTTGTATAAAGTGAGGCTGGGATGAAGGGAAGGATAGAAAGTGCAGAATCATCTAGGCCAAGATAAATCATAGTTAAACCATTATTGATTTGTCTATAAATTAATTATAAAAGTTGGAAAAAATATGATTATGAAAATTTTGTTCACTCTAAAGCCAAAAATCTACTAGGATTATATTTACTGCTCTGTATTCTGTCTTGAGACAATCAAAGAATAATGTTCCTAAAGTAGAACTCAAATGATTTCTCCTATTTTCTTTATACATCTTCAAATTTTAACAATTCTGTCAGTTCTGTTTATTTCCTGGAACCCTCCTTTCCAGAGGACTCTGTTTGGCTGCATTATGGATTACATGTTCTCTAGGCCAACTGCTGAAATTTCTCCTTTGAGACAGAATTCCACCACTAAACAATTGGTTTCACTGTTTTCTAGACCACATAGCCTCCTATTTCTTGGTTCTATCCTTCCTTTTACTAGTGATGTCCTTAGTAAAAGTATGTTGGAGGTAAATGCCCTGGGCCACTGCATGTGTAAAAAGATCTTTATTTTACTCTCACTTTATCTGGGTATAGAATTCTAGGTTAATTATAATATTCCCTCAGAGCTTTACCTTGTCCATTGTCTTCTAGAGTCTAGCTTTCTGATGAGAAGTCAGATGCTAGCATTTACCTTGTGTTTTTTCAGGTGATTATGTTTTCCCTCATATGGAAGCTCTTTATGTTTTGTTTCTTGCAATTTTACAGTCATAGATTTATATGTGGACTGTGTACTGGTTGGATCTATCAATCTGAACATGGTATCATATGCGTAAGATATTGAAGCTGCTGGATTATCCTCTTTATCTTGTATTATCTCTCACTGATTCTTCATCTTTTGTTCTACTTTCTAGGAGGGCAATTTTTCTATTTTTCAGTCTCTAAAGAATAATTTGGGGCATTTTATTTTTGGTTTTTCAGATATTTTCCTTTTTATGATTGTTTCATCTTCATAACAACACATTTCTTTTTTTTAATGAATGCCTTATCTTCTAGGGTTGTCACTGGAAACCAAATAAAAGTTGGTTTTAAGTTATCTCCATCTTTTTCTAGTTATTTCTTTTGGACCTTTGTTTGCATTTTGCTTTCTGACCTTAAATGTTGTATGATACTTGGCTGTCCATACACAATAAATGATAAGACAACAAAAGCTGCTTGGGACCTCTGTAGAAGATGGTGGGAATGGTTGACTAGAAGGGAGAAGGTTTTGCTTTTTGGTGACTGGGTAAAAAACTAGATGCTTTTGTTTTTGAGGAATCCACAAATGTCAGAATACAGTGATCTTTGTTTTCAAAATACTTTGCTGGCTGCTCTAGATATTCTCAGAGATTTGTTTATTCTCCTTAGAAAAGTAATCCCTCCCTTTTTTTACCTCTACTGTGTTACATTCCTGGCTGCTGAAAATTCAGCCCTCATAGTGGGGCATCAACTATTCCAAAAATAGCCTTTCAATTAACATTCTTGTTGACAGTCTTCTATCTTACCACTTATCTCCTTCAAGCCCAGACTTTCTAAGTCACAAGTTTCTCTGGGGTCTACCGGAGAGGTTATTTCTTTCTCAAGCTGCATGCCCCTCTGCCCATATAACAAGCTGACAATGTTCCTCACTGATTCAACAGCTACCACTCTTCCTTCTCCTTTTCATCTTCTAGAAACATATTAAAATCTCACATCTGCAGAGGACAATTACTTTATTGTGGTTTTGGGATTATATCCTTTAAAATATCCTTTTACTGCATTTCAGTGGGGCCTTATCAGGGATAGCAAATTTCAAAAACTTGTATGATTAACTGAACATTTTCAGAATTCCAAGTTTCTTGTGAGAACAATTGATTGAATGGCACTAACACTTACTAATGTGGGAAAACAGGAAGAGGACCAGATTTTAGATGGAAGATTACCCACTGAATATTGGGAAAAGACCAAGGTGTTCTTTCTGTCCTCACTAGTGCATGCAGAGGGCAAGCTTTGAAAAACCAAATAAGGAGGCATCTAATTAATGTTATCTTTACAAATAAGTGCTTTTGCAAAAGCAAACAAAAAATACCATGAAAATTAAGGCAATGTCTTTTTTTCTTCCTGTTTAGATTTTATAACTGAATGAAAAAGGTCAAGTAACACATGAAAAGGAAGATCACTGTTGGTTTCAGAATCATATTTTCTAATAAACAAAGAACTAAGCAGTGGACCTTTGATGTGACCATTTCAATCAGTCAAACGATGCCTGCTCATCCTCAGGAGCTTGGCAAGAATCCACACTCATGCTCAAGTACCTGAGGCACATCTGAGTGATTTTTGAGATGGAAAAGTTTAGGAACATTACAATTCATGTGTACTGAAACAGGTTGTTTGGTCCTTAAAACAGCTGGAATTTACTTTGTTGAAATGTATGCCAGGCATTTTATGTTGGCATACATTCTGTTCTGCTTCATTTGTGAGGGTGCTTACATTTTTTTTTTCTCTTACTTTAAAGACAAGTAAGCCTGTAACACCTGGTAGCTGTCATATCAAACTTAAGTACTGCAAGTGACGGCATTGTCCATATCTGGGGATCTGTTACACAAAGTCATGGGGATTCTTTGCTTCTAATTATCTCCAAGTGATGCATATCTGTTTCAGAGTTAGCACTAAGTATCAAAAATGAACAAAATGTTTTTCAGAGTTTCTTTCTCCATGTAACCCACAAGCAACACTAGTCAAAAAAAAAAAAAAAAGTAACAGAGAGGAATATACAATAAGAATTTCTCACATAAATTTACCATCCCTAAGGCTGCTAAGTTGTCACTGACCAAAATGACTAATGTGTGAGAGAATAATATACACAAAGGATCAAGCAACTCTTTAAATGAAATTCAAATGATAAGCATGAAAACCTTCTAAAGTAGAGATGAGAGCCTCAGACCCATAGCATGCATTATTTTATGATGGAAAATAAAATTCCATAGCAAATTCCACTGCTTTCCTGATTTCTCTCCTCCAATCCATTTGCTACTCTGACGCCAGATGAAATTCCTCCAAATAAGATATTTTTAATGTCTCTTACCTCTCAAATGCCTGTAGGAGCTCCCCACTAGAAAGCACAACAGTAGCAGTGAAAGCCCTTGGGAGTCTGGATTGTTATGAATTCTCTGTTTCTCCCAAAATAGTAAATCAGTTTCTCCTGAATATATATTTTGTCTCCTGTTCAAACCATGGGGCTCTTTGCATTCTCCTCGACTAACCACTCATTTCTCTTCCTCTAAACATCCTACCAACCCAACCTGTATCACACTTCTTTTGTTTCTAACAATATTTATTAATCTCCCTGCCCCTCAGGATGTCTTTCTCTTCTTTAGATCCTACACTCTGCTAGCATTTTGGACATGATTTAGGATTATATCCTTCCCCACAATACAAACTCAATATAGAATGTGTGGTGTATGACATTAATGCTTTCTGGTGAGTCAAACCATCAGTTCTATTTCACTCTTTATTGAATATTATGGTTTGACTATTAGTGTACTATAAGACAAAGTTTTTTTGATTAAAGGATTAAAATAAATGAACAACCAATATATTTGGAACATGGGAAGTATTGATGCTATTTTTTATTATGTTTTTGTGCTAAGATATCCTCACACACAGTCTTCATATTTACTGTTGTCTTAGATATCTGCAGACCCATGACCATGAACAAGTAGTAATCAACTATTTAAGCCTTGATTTTCTCACTGTAATTTTGTATTCCTCTCTCATTCCTTTCTCCACAATAAATTCAACCTGCATCAAAGAATCAAACATGTAAGTTGAAACCATAAAATATTAGAACAAAATACAAGTTTTTTGTTTTGTTATGTTTTATTTAATCTCGGAGTGAAGCAGGCCTTTCTATGCATGACAACAGACACAGAAGACAAGTAATTAGACTATGTAAATAGTTTCCAAAATTTAAAGTATGCATACCCTTCAGCACAGTAATTCCACTTTTAACAAGTGTCCTGGTAGATGTACTTGCTCAAATGTGTGTGTAGACATACATTTTATATATATATATATATATATATATGCATATTATATATACACATTTATAATTCTGCGTTTAAGAATTTTCTTTGCACATACAATTACTCAAGTGTATATATACATATTACATATATATATGAATTTATATATATACATAGTATGTATATGTGTGTTTGTGCATATGTATGTATACACAGACACACATTTTATGTGTTTTTGCACCATCTAAAAAAATAGTAACCAAATGGAAACAGCTTAAATTCCCCAAAATAAAAGAACAGTGAAATATAATTTTACCATTTCCATACAATAGGCTATTACACAGCTATTAGAAAGAATGAGATAGACTTAATGTACTGATATTGGAGAGATGTCCAGAACAGATAACAAGGAAAAACAAATGTCATATACTAGTATAACTTTTGCACAGAACAAGATCCCA
Source organism: Tapirus indicus (assembly GCA_031878705.1). Classification (NCBI taxonomy): domain Eukaryota; kingdom Metazoa; phylum Chordata; class Mammalia; order Perissodactyla; family Tapiridae; genus Tapirus; species Tapirus indicus. Next base: position 72,005,929 of record CM062919.1, on the reverse strand, counting down.
TTTTGTGCTACAGTATGTGAAAATGACTCTGAGGTGGAACTAAGAAATTCTAATTTTTAAAGCTACAGGTATTCCTAAAATTAGCCTATTTAGGGTTCACTGATCAACCTACCATTTTAAGTTGCCTTTTGGCTAGCACTGGGTGTGGTCTCACTACATCATCTTCTTGACCATAGAAAGATAAGATATATAAACCCCATCTTTCCCTTCATTCTTTTAATGAAACATTATACTCCTACATCTTCTACATTTTCATTTCATACTGTTATTTTAACAAAGAGACATAAGATAGAATCTATACAATAAACAGAATAAAAAAGGGGAAAACACGCAAGGATGGATTTGTCTTATTTAATGTTTGCTAATCCAACAGCTTTTTAACCAAATCAAATGCTAATCCACAATTAAAAGAAATATTTAGGTTGGAAAATCAAGTCAAGGACACATGATCATCTTTATTCCATTATAATTAATTGTTGTTTATTATATTTTGTTCTTTAATCATCCCATTTAATGAGGATAACAAATTATTTCAACCATATGTGGAATCAAAGTATATTTTTTAAGAATTTTACTCTATTCACATGATATTTTTTTTTGCCTTTTACTTTTTTTTAACCTTATTTTAACTGCATATTTGTAGTCTTGGCTAAGGAATATTAACTACTGTTCTGATCCTCTCACTTAAAACATAGTCTCCTTTTATTATAAATTCTTTACAAGTACCTCAGGAAACAGTATGTCATCTTTCATTTAGAGAGGATTCAAATGAGCAATGTTTCATTTCTTCACTATATATTTCTTTACTGTAAATGAAATGTAATGAAAATTTATTACACCAGCAATAAACTTCAGACATTTAACAAGGACAATCTGTACTGCTCATGCACATAGAGGCAATGAATTCTCCTTGTGTCAATACTTGCAACTGACCCTCTTGGTCTGGCTGGAGAACTTTGTGGACAGAATACCCTTCAATTGACATTATCTCTATGATATAGTTGTCAGGTTCCAAAATAAGGAAATGAAGCATTGAAATATATTTATTTTCCTTTTTACAAAAGTAACCTATGTTCATTGTAAGTATGATATGTGTACAGATGTTTTAAGAAAAAAATAAAATTTTTTCATGTTTTAACTCTCCAGAGACATGGTTGTTGTATATGTGTACACATTTTACAAAACTGAATTCACTGTAAAATAACATTCTAGACTGGGTTCAAGATGTAAGAAGATCCTGAACTCACCTCTTCTCATGGACACACCCAGTCTACAGCTACATATGGAATTATTTTCTCTGAAAAAAAACCTAAAGGGTAGCTGAGCAACAACTACACATCAGGCAAACGAGAAGAAAACCACATCAAAGCAGGTAGGAGAGGCTGGGACACAATCTCCCCATAAAGCCCACCACTGCCCAGCGATACACAGTCAGAAGGGAACTTAAAACTGGGAGCTTCTCCCTCAGGAGTGAAGAGTTTGAACTCCACATTGGGCACATTAAAAGTTGGGGTCAACTTTTAAGAACTGCACCTGAGAGACAAGCCTCCAAAACATCTATCTTTGAGAGCCAATGGGCTCACATCCACGAGACCCACCAGACCTTAGCAACCTGAGAAACGGCTCTTAAAGGGCTTACACACTCGGACTCACCTGACCCAGGGCCCAGCTCAGAGGCAATGATCATAGTCAGGCTTTAAGTGAAAGAGGCTCATTCGTGTATATGAAAGCATTGGCCCGAGGGGCAAACATCTAATTTCACACACACATCTAAGAGCTGCTGGAACACTGTCTGGGAACAGGGACTGGTGGGAACCATCTTTTCACTCTCCCTCTGCCTAGCTCTAGCTGGTGAGTGCCATCTTCTTATTTTTCATACTGGCACTATCTTTACACTTCTTCTCTGCCTTGCTATAGGCAGCAGGCACCATCTTTGTGTCATCCTCTGCTGCACTCCAGAGCACCACTATGTCCCAGAAGGGAGCATTTACACGTGTCTGTGTGCTGATTTTTGCAGCTACTGCCCAGGGAACACGCCCATTGCCTGGCTTTGGAGGCCAGGGGAGCTTGCATTCCTGGGTCCCATGAAACTCTAACAATCGGAGAGATAATTCGTGACAAGCTACCACCCCCAGGACACAGTGCAGAGACAACAGACTGAAATACCCCCAGTCTCTCTGTGAAAGAGGCCTATTTGCTGGTCCTGGAGTTTTGGCCCAGGGGACAGGCTTCTGTTTGACACACATCTAGTAGCTAAGGAAATGCTCTCAGGAAACAGAGGCCAGTGGATGCCATCTTTGGCTCCCCCTCTATCTCGCTCCAGCTTGCTGGTCTCCCAGAAAAGATCTTATACCCTTCTCTGGCACCCCAATTCTTGCAGCTGCCACCAGTGGACACCTCTACCTGGCCTGGCTCTGGTGGCCAGCAGGGCTTACACTCATGGGTCTCACAGGACTGTAACCAATGGAAAAGGAGTTCTTAAACAGCTACCATCTGCAGGGCACAGCAAGAAGCAATAGACTCAAGACCTCAGTCTCTCTGTGAAAGAAGCCTATTAGCTAATCATTATAGCTATAGCCCGAGGAGCAGGCTTCTAATTAAACGCACGTCTAAGGGCTGCCTGTAATCCTTTCCACAGATCTCAGAGGGTGGGCACTATCTTCATATGCTTCTTCTGCTGTGTTCCAGACTGCCAGCATCTCCTGGAGGGGAGCTCTTACATGTGTCTCGTGCCCTGATTTTTATGTCTGGTAGCCCGGTTTTTGCAGCTGCTGACCAGAGGATGCCCCTTGACCACCTGGCTCTGGTGGCCAAGGGGGCTTGCATTCCTGGGTCCCACAGGACTGTAACAATTAGAGAGACAATTCTTGTCAAGCTACTACCCCCAGGGCACTGCATAGACAACAGACTGAACACACACTCCCAGTCTTTCTGTGAAAGGGACCCTTTTGCTTGTCCTATAGTTTTTGCCTGAGGAGTGGGCTTCAGGTTTGGAATACATCTAGGGGCCTATGGAGATACTCTCAGGGAACGTAGGCCAGTGGACACCATCTTTGCATTCTCCCTCTGCCTTACTACAGCTTGCTGGTATCTTCCAGAAAGAAGCTTATACACTTATCTTGAGCTCCAATTTTTGTGATTGCCACCCAGGGGACACCTCCTAATCAGCTGGCTCTGGTGGCCAGGTCCTGTTGTAGCCCTACAAGACTGTAGATATTTGCATACGTTAAAAGCCGCTGCCTGAGGTTCTGGCTTCCAATCAGCCTGAATCTAGGTGCCAACTGAGATCCTCCCCTTTCGGACATTGACGGGTCTTAGCACACCCTCAACTACTGGGAGCTATTAAAATTATAATAGGCAGCTCGGACAGTCACAAAAGTTTGAGAGACAACCAAGAGTTATGGTAGGGTTGAATGACAAGGTTCATCTCCTACATGAGGCCACTCTTTTGACACTGCGAGAGGTAGTTGTTATATCTAATGCATAGAAACTAACATAGAGGTTCAAGTAAAATGAAGAAACACAGGAATATTTTACAAATGAAAGACAAGATAAAAACCTCAGAAAAAAAATCTTAATGAAATGGGGATGAGTAATTTACCTGATAAAGAGTTCAAAGTAATGGTCATAAAGATGTGCACTGAACTCAAGAGAATGGAAAAACTCAATGAAAACTTCAATGAAGAGACCAAAAATATAAGAAAGTACCAAAGAGAAGTCAAACAACTGAAGAATACAATAACTTAAATGAAAAATACACTAGAGGGGTTCAACAACAGACTAGATGAAGCAGAAGAAAGGATCAGTGAATCTGAGGACAAGGCATTGGAATTCATTCAATCAGAGCAGCAAAAAGAAAAAAAAATGAAAAAAGAAATGATGACAGTTTAAGAGACTTATGGGACAATATCAAGCAGAATAACACAAGCCTTATAGGGTTTCCAGAAGGAGAAGAGAGAGAGAAAGGGCCAGAAAACTTATTTGAAGAAATAATAGCTAAAAACTTTCCTAACCTGGGCAATAAAACAGACATCCAGATCTAGGAAGCTCAGAGAGTTCCACGTAAGATAAACCAAAAGAGAACTACATCAAGACACATTAATATGCCATAATTTAAAGACAAGGAGAGAATCTTATGAGTAGCAAGAGAAAAAAAACTTGCTATGTACACGGGAACCCCCATAAGACTATCAGCTGATTTTTCAGCAGAAACATTGCAGGCCAGAAGGAGTGGTACAATATATTCAAAGTGCTTAAAGGTGAAAACTTTCAACCAAGAATACCCTACCCAGCAGAGTTATCATTCAGAAGTGGAGAGAGAAAGAGTTTTCCAGACAAGCAAAAGTTAAGGGAATTCATCATCACTAAACCAGTCTAACAAGAAATGTTAAAAGGACTTCTCTAAGCTGAAAAGAAAGGGTGCTAATTAGTAACAAAAAAGCATATGAAAGAATGAGTCTCACTGGAAAAGACAATATATAGTAACAGTATTGGATTAATCATTTATAAAGTTAGTATAAAGGTCAAAAACACAAAAGTAGTAGAAATAACTATAACTCCAATATTTAGTTAAGAAATACACAAGATAAAAGATATGAAATGTGACATCAAAAATATAAAATGTGGGGGGAGGGGGAGTAAACATGTACAGCTTTAGAATGCAATCAAACTTAAGTTGTTATTGATTTCAAATACACTCTTATGGATATAAGTAGTTCAAAGTAAACCTCAAGGTAACCACAAGCAAAATTGTACAGTAGATACACAAAAGATAAAAGCAATCTAATCATACTGCTAAAGGAAGTTATCAAACCACAAAGGAAGAGAGCAAGGAAAGAAGAAAGGAACAGAGAGGAACTACAAAACAGTCAGAAATAATTAACAAAATGGTAATAAGTACATACCTATCAATAGTTACTTTAAAGGTAAATTAACTAAATTCTCCAATCAAAAGGCATAGAGTATCTGCATGGATAAAAATCAAGACCCATCTATATGCTACCTACAAAATTGACAAATCTTTAGTTAGACTCAAGAAAAAGAGAAAAGACTCAAATAAATAAAATTGGAAATGAAAGAGGAGATGTTACAACTGAAACCACAGAAATACAAAAGATCATAGAGACTACTATGAACAATTACATACCAACAAATTTGACAACCTAGAAGAAATTGATAAATTCCTAGAAACATATAACCTACCAAAACTGAATCATAAAGAAATAGAAAATCTGAACAGACTGATTACTACTAAGGAGATGGATTCAGTAATCGAAAACCTCCCAACAAATGGCTTCATTCGTGAATTCTACACAAATTCAAAGAAAAATAAATACCAATCTTCCTCAAATTCTTTCAAAAAATAGAAGAGGAAACACTTCCAAAACCATTTTATGAGGCCAGCATAACCCTGATGCCAAAACCAGACAAAAATGCCACAAGAAAAAAAAAATTACAGGCCAATATCGCTGATGAACACAGATGCAAAAATTCTCAACAAAATATTAGCAAACTGAATTCAACAACACATTAAAAGAGTCATACACCACAATCAACTGGGATTTATTCCAGGGATGCAAGAATGGTTCAACATTATCAAATCAAACAATGTGATATACATTAACAAAATGAAGGGTAAAAATTATATGATCATCTCAATAGATGCAGAAAAAGCATTTGACAAAATTCAACCATTTATGATAAAAATTCTCAACAAAGAGGGTATAGAGGGAACATACCTCATAACAAAGGCCATATATAATGAGCCACAGCTAACATCATACTCAACTGTGACAAGCTGAAAGCTTTTCCTCTAAGATCAAGAATAAGACAAGGATTGGGGCCAGTCACATGGCCTAGTGGTTAAGTTCAGCGCACTCCGCTTCAGCAGCCTGGGGTTTGCGGGTTTGGATCCTGGGTGCGGACCTATACCACTTGTCAGCCAGGATGTGGCAGTGCCCCACATATGAAAAAATAGAAGAAGATTGGCACAGATGTTAGCTCAGGGCGAATCTTCCTCAAACAAAAAGAGGAAGATTGGCAACAGATGTTAGCTCAGGATGAATCTTCCTCAGCAAAAAAAAAAAAAAAGAAGAAAGAATAAGACAAGGATGCCCACCCTTACCACTTTTTCTCATTGTACTATTGGAAGTCCTACCAGAACAATTAGGCAAGAAAAATAAATAAAAGACACTTAAATCAGAAAGGAAGAAGTAAAACTGTCATTATTTTCAGATTACATAACATTATATATAGAAAACCCTAAAGACTCCACCAAAAAAGTTAGAATAAATGAATTCAGTAAAGTTGAAAGATACAAAAATCAACATACAAAAATCTATTGCATTTCTATAAACTAATAACAAACTATCAGAAAGAGACATCAAAAAACAATCCCATTTACAATTGCATCAAAAAGAAAAAAATATCTAGGATAAATTTCACCAACGAGGTGAAAGACCTAGACAATCAAAACTGTAAGACATTAATGAAAGAAATTAAAGAAAATGTAAATAATTGGAAAGATATTCCATACTCATGAATTAGAAGAATTAATATCGTTAAAACGTCCATACTACCCAATCTATAGATTCAATGCAATCTCCAGCAAAATTCCAATGGTCTTTTTCACAGAAATAGAACAAACAATCCTAAAATCTGTAGGAACTACAAAAAAAAACCTGAATAATCAAAGCAATCTTGAGAAAGAAGAACAAAGATGGAGGCATCATTCTCCCTAATTTCACACTATATTACAAAGGTATAGTAATCAAAACAGTATGGTAGTGGCATAATCACAGACACACAGACGAATGGAACAGAATAGAAAGCCCAGAAATAAAACCAGGCATATACAGCTAATTCATTTACAACAAAGAAGCCAAGTACACAAAAATTAACTCAAAATTGACTAAAGACTTTAATGTAAGACCTGAAACCATAAAATTTCTAGCAGAAACATAGATAGCAAATTCCTTGACATAGGTCTGGTGATGATTTTTTGAGTCTGACACCAAAAGCAAAGGAAAAAAAAAGCAAAAATAAACAAAGTGAGACTGCATCAAACCAAAAAGCTTCTGCACAGCAAAGGAAACTACCAACAAAATGAAAAGGCAACCTACTGAATGGGAGAAAATATTTGCAAATCATATATCTGATAAAAGGTTAATATTGAAAACATATAAAGAACTCATACAACTCAAAAGCAAAAAAATACACAATCCGATTAAAAGAATGGGCAGAAGATCTGAATTAACATTTTTGCAAAGAAGACATACAGATGGCCCGCAGGTACATGAAAAGATGCTTGACATCATTAATCATCAGGGAAATGTAAAGCAAAACCACCATGAGATATCACTCAAACCTGTTAGAATAGCTATAATTAAAGACAAGAAATAACAAGTGTTGGCAAGTATGTGCACTGTTGCCAGGAATGTAAATTGGTGCAGCCACTATGAAAAACAGTATGGAGGCTCCTCAAAAACTTAAAAGTAGAACTACCATATGATCCAGCAATTCTACTTCTGGTATTCATCCAAAGAAAATGAGAACACTAACTTGAAAAGATATATGCACCCCCACGTTCACTGCAGCATTATTTACATAGCAGATATGGAAATAACCTAAATGTTCATCGATGAATGAATGGATAAAGAAAACATGGTATGTACACACAATGGAATACTATTCAGCTTTAAAAAAGAATGAAATTGTGCCATTTGTGACAACATGGATGGATTTTGAGGGCATTATGGTAAGTGAAATAAGTCAGAAAGACAAATACTGTATGATCTCACTTATATGTGGAATCTAAAAAAACAAAAGAAAAACAAAAAACAATAAAAAAAAATGCAGGCTCTTAGATGCAGAAAACAGATTGGTAGTTGCCGGAGTGGGGGTGGTCATGAGAGAAATGGGTATAGGGGATCAAAAGGTAGAAAAGTCCACTAGTAAAATAAGTCATGGGGACTTACTGTATTTCATCTTTGAAAGTTGCTAAGAGAGTAGATCTTAAAAGTTCTCCTTAAGAAAAAAAAATTTTGGTAACTATGTAAGGTGATGAATGTTAACTAGACTTATTATGGTGGTCAATTTGCAGTATAACAAATATCCAATCATTATGTTGTACACCTGAAACTAATATAATATTATATACCAGAAAAAAGGTTCTCTTTAAATAGCTATGCAAGATATTGTGTACTTGAGGAAAAAATATAGTAAAAATTGTTGCAATACATTTTGGAGAACATTATATGTTTTCATTAAAAGATATTAGAGAAGACTTAAAAATAACATTCTAATATTTCCTTTTTTTCCCACTAAACATAGATATTTGGTAATTATTATTATTTTTTTTTATTTTTTTATTTTTTGGTGAGGAAGACCAGCCCTGAGCTAACATCCATTGCTAATCCTCCTCTTTTTGCTGAGGAAGACTGGCCCTGGGCTAACATCGTGCCCATCTTCCTCCACTTTATATGGGACGCCGCCACAGCGTGGCTGACATGCAGTGCGTCGGCGGGCGCCCGGGATCCGAACCAGTGAACCCCGGGCTGCCAAGCGCGGACGAAACCGCTACGCCACCGGGCGGCCCCCTTGGTAATTATTTTTTAAATGAAAATGATAAATTTTAACAAATACTGTATGATATCACTTATATGTGGAATCTAAAAAAATCGAACTTAGAAAAAGAGAGAGTGGTGGTCACCAGTAGCTGGCGGTGGGGAGAATGGGGAGATATTGGTCAAAGGTACAAACTTTCAGTTATAAGATTAATGAGTTCTGGGGATCTAATGTACAGCATGATGATTATAGTTCATAATATTCTATTATATACTTGAAAGCTGCTAAGAGAGTAGATCTTAAATCCACACCACAAAAATAAAATGGCGGCTATATGACAGGATATAGATGTTAGCTAATGTTACGGTGATCATTTTACAATATAAACATGTATCAAATCAGCACATTCTACACCTTAAATTTACACAATGTCATTTGTCAATTATATCTCATTAAAGCCGGAAAAAATGGTAATTTTCATTTCTATCAAACATGACTTTTTAAAACGAAAAGATTAAGGTATTTACAAATACACATATTTTGAAATATGCAAACAAATCTTGCTCCATGAGTCATCTTTCTTTTCATTTTCATAGGAAATATAGCAACTGTTAAAAGAATCACAGAAATGTTAAAATAGGATAAAAAAAAGATGGAAATTGGAAAGCAGACCAGAGGAAGACAGGGACAAGTGGAAATATAAAACAAGGTTATTGATTAAGAAAGGCTGATGTTAAAAAGGCTGTGAAATTGGAACACAATTGTAAATAAATAAAATAAAATCAGCAGACAGACGGCTTTTCCCTCTAGTCCCAAAGGTTTAGTTTGCTCCAGGTATATCTGAAGTTTATTAGAAGGGCAGGGCAGAGGAAAACCTTCTCTGAATACTCCTGCTCACCTGAGACAACCCTAAATCTGCAGATCATGGTCAGTAGCCTGGCTTTAAGCAAAGAAGCACGTCTGTATATGTGTGTGCGTGTGTAAGAGAGTGTGTGTGTAGGAGGAGAGGTGGGGAACAGGTTGAAAGGAGAATGCACAGACACCACCACTTGGCTGGCTATTCTAGTAGTTCAGCCAACTGTTTATATTCCAACTTTAGTTCATTATTTCTTTAAATTTGGGGCTCTGTTTTTCTAAGACATTTTTCATTTCTACTCTAAATTTTTTCTTCTCCTCAAAGGAAAAAACTCTCTATTTTAATATTTATAATTTTATATTTTATATTGTACACTCACTTCAGGTTTTTAACCTTTCATGATCATGGAAACAAAGAATCAAAATATATTTTGCAAGTGGAATGGACTAAAGAAGTGAAGGGATGTAAACAAAAATTTAGGCTCATAGTTTCTGTCTTGAACAAATGAATGGCTGATAGTTCCATTTATCAAAATGAAAAATATTCTGATTTGGGGAAGTGAAAATTTTGGTGGAGAGCGAAAACATGTAGCTCTATTTCAGGCACATTTGAGACATCTTTAAGACAACCAAGTGGAATATCAAGAAGGGAGGTATACATTGGAATCTATGGCTTTAGATTAAAATATAAATTTCAGGATAATCACCATTTTACATTATGTCATAAGAATGCTACAAAGTACTGTTTCATGTCAAATAAGTTTGTTAAAAACAATATTTCTCAATGAGGAAACTTTTGATGTTTTAAGCACTTTGATATCTTCATTTTGTGAAATTGCCATAGATACTGTAGCATTTCTATCATCCCTGGCGCTAGCTCACTAAATATCAATCATGTCCATCTAATCTTGTGACAACCAAACATGCCCCTCACACATATTTTCAGGTGCCCTGCCAACTTCCAGCTCTTGTGGGTTAAACAAAGCCCAAAATGATTCTTTAATATAAGACTTCAAAGGTTTAATATAGTCATGTGTATTATGAATTACCAAGAGGATGATATATAGGTTGCATTTCCAAAATGTATTTATTACTGAATACAGTAGTCTCCCCTTCTCTGTAGTTTTACTTTCTGAGGTTTCAGTTACCCACGGCAACTGCAGTTTGAAAATAACGATAGGTCACAATGCCTAAGTCATTCACTTCACTTCATATCATCATACAGGCACTGTGTCATCTCATATCATCACAAGAAGTGTGAGTACAGTACAATAAGATTTTTGAGAGAGGGAGAGACCACATTCACATAACTTATAATATATTGTTATAATTGTTCTATTTCATTATCAGTTATTGTTAATCTTTTACTGTACCTAATTTATGAACTAAACTTTATCATAGGTATGCATGTATAGGAAAAAACATAGTATATATAGGGTTTGGCACTATCCATGGTTTCAGGCATCCACTGGGGGTCTTGGAACCTATCCCCCGTGGATAAGGGGGGGCTACTGTACCTATTTTGTGGCATTCTCCTAGTGAGCTGCAATCAACAGTTTGGGAACCACTGATTTATGGCTGAGAATATGAAGCCCTCAATCAGACATTAAGTTGGTTGTGCAGAGAACCCAGAATTACTTACTACTTTATTTTTAGTTTTGATTTGTTGTAGAGTTCTAGAATCTTTTTAATTTAATATTAAAGCCATGTATTATACTGCAAAAAAACTTAAGTGTGAATTAAGTAAACAAAAAAGAAAATACCCGATAGCCTCCTCCATCCCAATAATGTCACACCACAGAGATAACACTGTTAACGGTTTGAAGTTCCTTTTTCCAGATATTTACATAATTCCTTCTTTACCAGTATGGAGATGAAACTTCCCACTTGAATTTAAGAGATATAACCACCTTTAATTCAGGCATCTGTCAGAACCTATCAATTGTAGCCCCTGCTTGACTGTGTGTTAAATCAAATGGCCCTAGATCAGAAAGAGTACTTGCCATCACCTTAACCACTTGACAGTAGTAATCAAAAGCTCAGTTTAGAGCAAGAAAATTTATGGTAGATTTTCTGAAAAATCTTTTTCTTGGGCATATTAAAGTGTCTCTGTTGATTGTCACCTGAGAAATCATATATCTCACTGACAATGACCCCCTGTGGGGTAGGCTTAGAGAGTTATGCTTTGGCTTGGTGTCCTCCACTTGGATGGAGGGAAATATCCAAATGCATTATACATTTACACTAAGAATGTCACTGTTCACCACATTAGGATTTACCATCTTCTTAAAGAGGCTAAAGGATACATTTTTTCTTTGGACTCAGTTGCAAAAATACTTGTACTTTTCTTAATTCATCTTTTTTTCCTCATGTTTGAGTCATAATATTTTGGGGGATCTACACCTAAAATAAAACTTTGTTTCAGGTTCTAGAACATTTAGAACTAATCACCTGGCCTGATTCCAGCAAGTGACGAGGCTTTTAGGGCATATTTGCAGTATACTAATTGGAATCCTGATTTTATCTCACCTTCCATTCCTGATTTTACTTTTGACCTCAGTGTCTCATCTCCTTTGTCTTACGATTCTGTTGGTTCAAATTGATATTTCTTATACATCTTTACAAAACATTCTAAAACCTTTTTGAAACAAGCTTCACATACATATGTACCTGCACATCCATGCATATGTGTTTTGCCCTGGCTTTGAAATTATAAAAAAATGTGGAGATATTTTTCCCTTCTCTCTTCCTCTTTATTCACTCAGGATAATTAAGGATTTTTAATTCCGGTATATTTCTCTGCGAACTTTCAATTTCATTCAATTAAATACAAACTTTCTGGTTTCCTACCATGTAAAAGACATAAAAAACAAGAAGTAATTGCACTAACATTTATAGTCTATTCTTCCATTGGCTAATTTTCATCATCATTTATTCATTTGAACCTCACCATAATACCTTGAGGCAGGTTAGACAGTCATCCTTTTTCAGATGAGACTGGATACTAAATTAAGTAGCTTATAGAAACTCATACAGCTAGTCAGATATTCCATGTTCAAGGCCTATACAAATATTTCTCTATAAATCACTGCAGTAGATGGTAAACATGTTTCAGGTTGTAGGCATAAAATATTTAGTTATTTTTAACTATAATATAAGGTCGGATAAAGGTGGCTTAAAAGCAACACATTGTGCTCTGGGTATTTAAGCTTCGTGGTGGAAGAATCAAGGAAGGATTCATGGAAAGACAAGTTTTTGAGATGAAACTTTACATATTTTTAACAGACACGGATAAGAAAAAGTGGTTTCAGCAAAATAAACTGCATAAGCAAAAATGCAGAGTGAGTTAAACAAGTGGAATTTTGGGTGAAAAACTTTGCCTTATGCTAGGATACACATAGAAAAGTCATAGGACTTAAAGCTAAGAAGACAAATGGTATCCTTCTACCATCTTGAATGTCGAGCATTATCTTATTGCTATTACCGAGCAATGAATTCTGCCTCTGCTCTTGCTTCAGAAATTCTGGAGAGACTACAAGAAAGGATTCTAAAATAATTGAGACAAGAAAAGAAATCTCTTGTTTGTGACTGAGAATTATAAAATAGTGCTGGTATTTAACACATTGAACTACATTCCAGTATTTAAATCAGTTCTAAAAGGTGCTTCCTCTTTGGTGATGGGACATCTATGCTCTTACTGCCTTCTTGGTATTTATACAACAGCCTCAGGGCCTTAGAAGTCAAGTCAAGAAAAAGAGCAATCGAGCAATTGTCCCTGTGCAGCTTGAATTGGACAATCATTTGTCTCCTTATATTCAGAGCAAACAACAGGCTTTTAACAGCATTTTTGAGTTATGAGTGCTTATGCTTAAGGTTCTGCTGCAGCAGCAGGATTTGAACTTTTGCCCAGTTGATAAAGAGGCTCCAAAAATGCTTCTGAGTCCCTAGTAAGTAAGCAATTAGATTGCTCATCTCATCTCCATGCTGCTCAATGCTCAGCCTGTTGCTCCCCAAATACAAAGGCATAAAACAGAACTGGGAGCAGGGCTTAAAATTAACACGAGGGAAGGTAGAACCAGGTCCCTCACTTATAATCTTCAGCCTTATGAGAACTTATCTGTGACTCAGACATTGATCACACTGGCTGCCACGCCCAGGTGCACCCTCACACACTGGCATAAAGTTGGTTTTAACCAAAAGGAGGCTTCAACAGGAGACTGGAGTATGAAGAGACAGATGCTGGGGCATTTCTTTCTACCTCCTTCTCTGCTTCAGTACTTCTCTGGCAGCAGCTGCGTCCCTCTAAGAAAACTCCACCTCCTTTCCAGGAGCCGGCCTCTGCTTCATGGCACCAGCTCTCCATGGACGCTGGTAACACTATTCCCACTTTCCCCTTGACACCTAGGGGTGGCACTGGCTTCCAGCTGCCCCAACTATGTCCATATTTCTATAACTATCTCTTCATTAAATACTTTACTTAACCCATCTGCATGAATTCTGTTTCCTACCAGGACTCTAACTGACACAGGTAAAATAGTGGCATAGTTTCCAGCATTTCTTTCTCCAGTTACTATCATTTACTTCTAAAGGTTGAGTCTTGTGTATTTGTATGTATTTTCTTCTAGGGTTTGTCTCTCTTACCATTTCAATATACACTACAAGTTAGCTGCTAATAAAAAAAAAAAAAAGCTCAACATTATTTGACTCCTTTACTAGGAGGTGGGAGGGAACTACTGACGGGAAACTTTTACTCTAGATTAGTGATTCACCAAAAGTAGTCCTAAGCCACTTGCATCAGCATCATCTGGAAACCAGTTAGAAAAGCAAATTCCCAGGCCCGTTTATGACTTACTAAATCAGACACACTGGGGCAAAGCCAAGTAATCTGTGTTTCAAATGCCTTCAGGTAATCCTGCTGTATGCTAATGTCTGAGAACTAGGCTCTGAATAACAATTAAGAAACATAATCCATGTTCCTGTAAATTAAAAATCTTCACTACCTCCCTATTTCCTGCAATAAAATCCAGGCTTTATTTAAAACATCTAGAAGTTAACTCTAACCTACCCTCTTGATCTATGTCCGTTTCTCATCTATCAAAATCCTATTTGTTACTCAAAGTCTGATATGAATGGCACTTTCCCTCAAAACCTTTCCTGCTGTCAAAAGCAAGATGAATCTCTCCTCTTTTCTGGTATTTTTGTGTGCTGCTTGTGCTGCCTTATAACACAGCAATGTGTTTAGTTTTCTTTTTCTCCTTTTCTTAGTCTTCACTTGGTTTTCTTAGTCTACCCTAGACTGTTGAGAGTAAAAATGATGCCTCAATTTTCCTTGAATTCTTTATTCTAGATTTATAGAATATAGATGGGTCATACATTGTTCCAGCTTTGTCTGACCTATCAAAAATATCAATAGTTGAAGACATGCATTAAAATATTCACTCCCAAGGCAAAGTTCTCTGAAGAAATTTATAACATGTAAACAATATAAGTATAGGCTAGAGAATTAATGAAATTATAGTATTAAAAAAGATAAGGAATTATACAAATGTAGCACACATTTTCTTTTTTTCCATTGTTAGACAATTACTTCATAACAAGTACTGTTCCAAAATATAATGTATAAATGTAGGAGTATGAAGTCAGAACTGATTGAGGTGACAAAATAACTTAGCATCTAAAATATTTATGGTTCAGAAAGAATCACTGTTACTTAGAATACAACATTTATCAAGGTTAAATAATATTAGGAAAAAAAGATCTATGTGACACAAGAATGAATTCATGGTAAGAGATAAAATTTTACAGCATAGATTTGTCTGTTTTAATGATTCATTTCATTTACTTGACACTATACATTACCAAAATGTATCTATGTTGTAATGTAATCATTTAAGAATAATGTTATTTTTAAGCATTAACAAGAGCAAAAATAAACAAGTGAGACTACATCAAAATAAAAAGCTTCTGCAGAGCAAAGGAAGCCATCAACAAAATGAAAAGGCAACCTACTGAATGGAAGAAAATATTTGCAAATCATTTATCTGATCAGGGGTTAATATCCAAAATATGTAAAGAACTCACACCACTCCATAGCAAAAAAACAAAACAATCCAATTAAAAAATGGACAGAAGATCTGAATAGACATTTTTCCAAAGAAGACACACAGATGGCCCACAGGTACATGAAAAAACGCTCCACATCACTAATCATCAGGGAAATGCAAATCAAAACCACAATGAGATATCAGCTCACACCTGTTAGAATGGCTATTGTCAAAAAGACGAGAAATAATAAGCATTGGCGAGGATGTGGAGAAAAGAGAACCCTTTTGCACTGTTGGTCGGACTGTAAATTGATGAAGCCACTATGGAAAACAGCATGCAGTTTCCTCAAAAATTAAAAATAGAGTCATATCATCCAGCAATTCTACTTCTTGTTATTTATTCAAAGAAAACACTAATTTGAAAAGATATTTGCACCCTCATGTTCACTGTAGCATTATTTTCAATAGCCAAGATATGGAAACAACTTAAGTGTCCATTGATGGATGAATGGACAAGGAAATTGTGGTATGTGTGTGTGTATATATATATATATATATGATAATATGATATATATATGTATATATGTATATATACATATATACATATATACATATATATATGTATATAATATATATATCATATTATCCAACCATAAAAAAGGATGAAATCTTGCTATTTGCAACAACATGGATGGACCTTGAGGGCACTGTGCTAAGTGAAATAAGTCAGACAGAGAAAGACAAATACCATATGATTTTGCTTATTTGTGGAATACATATATTATATATAATAAACATTTATATACGTATTTTAAAAAAACAAGCTCATGGATACAGAGAACAGATCAGTGGTTGCCAGAGGTGGGGAGTGGAGGATGGGAGAAATGGGTGAAATGTTTTTTGTTTTTCAGTTTAAACAAATTGAAAAAACAGTTTTTAATATTGTTATAAATAATCTGTGGTATTTTAAATCCTTACAGAATTTATGTAACTCCAAAGGAAGATTCAATTCTCAGAAAATGAAGTAATTCTAAGAAAAAAAAATAAGGCTGAAATGATCCAAAACAGAGAAGTGGTCAAAAAGACTTTGACAGCTTTAGATTTTTAAAAGCCTGGCAGAAAACTATAGTCAAACCCAACAACAAGAAACTTAGACATTTTTATATTGGAGGTTTGACATTTATTATGCATTTTGCAGGCATTATTTCTAAATTCCAGGGAGCTTTTATTGAATAAGTATTTGTAAATCTTTGTTATAAATCAGTAACTAGAAGGAATAAACACCTTGAAAATAAAATCCATCTATTAGCTAAATATATGTTGTCAAACATATGTCTTCCAGTACACCCAGTACAGAAACTACTGTTTAGGGGTAAAGCGCTCATCCATGTAGGACAAATAGAGTATTCTAGGGCACTGTGTCAGAGGAAGAATTTATTCCGAGATAACCTAATATACTTGTGCAACTTAGGGCTATAAAGAGTTATTTGAAAAATTAATTGCACATTTTACGACAAAGTCAAGCTCATCCAGGCAGTTACATCTGTAACGACTCAACTTATTTTGTATACTGTCTATCCGTGAAGATTACAATAATGAACCACTGTGAAAGAGATCTGCACTTTGACTTTTCTCAGCAGAATCATATACTTACACTTCTGATTTTCCCCATAAGCAAAGGCAAATATTTATAAGCTGGCTGCCTAGTCAACAGTCTGAAACTAACTGAACTTTCTGAGGACAGAAGGTGTGACCTTGGACATATTAGACAATCGATAGAAACAACTGTGCTAAACAGATACAATAAAAACAGAAATACGTCTAACAGAATAGTGTGGAATGGTGTCTCCTGATCCAGCTTTTCCATTTTACAAATGAAGAAAATATGCCTCAGAGAGGTTAATTAATTTGCTCCATACATTCCTATTCTTTTCAGAGAAGCTGGAAGTTGAGGTTTTTATGTCAACTTTCTACTTTTTAATACATCCAATATGGACCAAAGACTATTAGTTTGAGACCTCTGTAAATTCTTTCACTTTGGTTTTCAATTACCCAATCTTCTAATTCCTTTTCCTTCTTAGGTTCAGAAGGTCACTTCCTTCCCACAGTAATGAATGACCAAGGACTCCCCTCTCATGAGTCCCGCCTCCACGACTCTCTCAGCTTCCAGGGTGATATCGGCTCTCCCTTGAGGCCTGTCTAGAGCTGTGCTGTCCAACAGCCACATGCAGTTATTTAAATTTAAATTAGTTAAAATGCAATAAGATACAAAATGCAGTCCCTCAGCCACAACACCCACATTTCAAGTGCTCAGTAGCTATATATGGCTTGTGGCTCCTGTACTGGATAGAATGGGTACAGAACATTCCCATTATCGCCAAATGTTCAATTGGACAGTGTTGGTATCTCAACTCTTCAACTAATTTTGAAACTTATTTCTTTGGATTCCCTTAATATATTAATAATGGGGCTTTCTGGATTTTTTAAAATTCATAGACTTCAATTACCCATTCTGTCACTTCTGTGTGTTCTCCAACACATTGCTTAGCACACTTACTGGTTTATCTTTAGTGCTCAAAAAAACAGGTAGCAATAATAATAATTATTACACCACTTATGACTTGCATATTATTTTTAATGAATGAAGTTAATAGCCAAGAAATGCTAATGACTCTTGTGGCAGGAAATGAATGACTCTATATAAAACAATAATGTTTTAGTGGTACAAATGTTTGCGCATTGTTAGCAGTGTGAATTCAATGTCTAGTTTTTCTGTGGTGCAGTGAAACAAACATGGAGGTGGAGACCTATCCATTTAAATAGAATTTACTATGGACTATGACTGTTCTACGTGCTTTTTTCATTAATTGATTTACTCATCACAATACCCATTGTGATAGGTACAATTATTATTTTTATTTTCTAGTATAGTAAACCGAGGCAGAGATTAAGTAACTTACCTAAGGTTGTACAACTATTAAGTAGCAGGTTAGGATATTCTAAACCTGCCTTTTATGATTATTAGTTCTGTGCCTTTGGTCAAGTTATGTATTCCCTTTTAAGGCTACACCTGTTGTTAAAATGGGTACAACTTAGATGATTGCTGTAAGAGCCTTAGAACATACAACCAGCATGTGGTAAGTGCTCAATAAATAGAGATCCTTCTCCCCTTGCTTCTCAAAGGATCTGGGTGGCTTATCTCTAATATCTGGTATCTACTTATTTTAAAATAATTTTTATGAGTCTCTTGGAACATAGTTTTGCTTTTGGTATATGATTTCCTTAACAAGTATCTTCAGCACTTTATATACTTTAACACAAAAAAAACCTATATGACAAAATATTCTACTAAAATTAGTAAGATGGATCAAATAAAACTCTAAGCTAATAATTACTTTTTGAGAGCAAAAATATGAATCTAATCAGAAGAAATAAGAAAACTATGACTAGTGGATTCACGGTTATTTCATTTACTTTACACTGTGAAGAGTATCACTCTGTGTTCCTTTTCCCTGACCTTATTTTGAATGTATTTCTAGCGCATTTATATAAGATTTTATTCTAGTTTGTACACTAAAATTAATTCTAGAATTACCATATGACTGTCACTGTCTTTAGTGGAGCATCTAGTACTGAGTAACTTCATTCTTCTCTTGGATCTTTATTTTTTGTTTGCTGGAGCTTATAATTGTCTTGAACATAGTATTAATATGTATTAAAGCTTCTAAATAATGTTTCTGCTACACTGTGATGCGAATGCAAAAGCATTCCCTCTGGTTATAGCTGCATCTGTCTCAAACCAACAATCTAATTTTTTCAGATCCATGGGGAGCCACACTCATTATATTCACCAGGTTTAGGGCTTCAAGCATTAATTTTTTTCTGGACACATGAATGATCAGGAAACTCTTAACAAGCACCAAAGAAACAAGTAGATTACTTTTGTGTATTAGTGGAGGATGATGTGACCCAATAAGATTGTATCGCTAATATTAACGCTCTCTTTTGTTCAGATTGTTATTTATTGACATGCTTGGTAAGTATTACATATCACTGTATGCAGATAATAAAACTATTCTGTTTTTTGTTAGGATATAATGCCTGGTGAAATGGCATTAGGATGTGTCCTTTGAGCTGTTTTTGCACCAGTAGTAAAGTGTGCTAATCTAGCAATAATTTCCCTGTTAAACTCAATCATTTCAAATCAACACTTGTGTATACTTCTTACAATTCCATCTTATCAACTCATACTGTAACTAACTTAGGACTCCTAAGTATAAAGGCAGTATATTTTATTTCTGATTAACGGAGAAGAAAAGAATCCATGCTGATAAACACATCAAATATTTATTTAATTTCAAAAATGTAAGATTATTATTAAATTGTAGATATACAAACATAAAAGTTGAATGTTTTTAGTTAGTTATTACAAATACAACTATGTTCAATTACAGAGTTTAATAAATCAATAGTGTTCTACATCTGAATTTTTACATATAATAGTTTACTTTACTCACCCTTTTTTCCTTCTTTATGTTCTAACTAAAATGAATAGAATTACAGTGATCAGAATATATTAGCAGAATTATGTAGAAGATATTCAAGCTATACCTGACAATGCATTTGCTTCTGCTTCCTCACAATTTTGGCTTATATGTGGTTTTGACATATATGTTAATTACTCCTGCCAAGACCCAAAATAATCTAAGCTCTGTTCTCCCCACAAAATATGCTCTGGCTCACATTAACCCAATCCAAAATTCATAGGGCAATATGCTCCCACTGAAATTAGATGTGGACTCTGACCCACCAGCAGTGGCTAAAAGAATGGTATGTTTGAGGGGAGAAGAGGAAGAGCTATAAAAGTTGTAACATTACCACATAAGCTTATCCCACCTTCAAGGTAAAGAAGGCGGCTGTGAGCAGGACAGGCACCTCAAACTATCTATGTTACATCCATAACAGACATTTCATTTAATCAGGTTACCTTCAAATAAATCTTTCAAAGAGATATACTGTTTTCACCGATCTAGTAGTAACTAGAGCAAGAAGACATTTAAACATGCATTTTTTTCCCTGCATATGCACCTATTATGATATCTTGGAGATAATTTCTGTCTTATTGAAGAAAGTTAAAAATTAACTAAGCTAGTTAACTAGGTTCATTAGTCATCACTTTTGTGATTATTTTCCTTGGTTCCTGTTTTAGGGCTATGGGTTTAGCAATTAAAAATAGAGGACACCCAGTTAAATTTGAATTTCAGATAAATAATGATTTTTTAGTATAGAAGTGCTTCATGCATATTTGGGACATATATATTCTAAAAGTTATTTGTTGTTTATCTGAAATTCAAATTTAACATGGGCATCCTCTACTTTATCTGGCAGTCCCCTCCAATCTTAGCACGGTTTTATATGGGTGATTACTGCTAGCATTTATTTAAATATGACTCATCTAGAAATAACACTAAGAGAAAATAATCTTCTGTCAGTCATAGCTTTGTTTTAGAAATTAACAGAGTGATACATAATTTTAAATTTAATTTAAAACTATAACTTGCCCACAGGCTTCAGGCCAATCCTGGACTTTTCTTGGCAAAGTGAATGCCTCTAGTTTTCATCCTTATTGCCTAATAAGCCATAACTTTTATTAATACTGTTCAGCTAATGGTGTGCAAAAACATGGTTTCTTCCATTAAACAAGATTGTTCAAATCTGTTTAATAGCTTTTGTAAATTGAATAAAAGAACCTTCATTTAAAATGGAGTCAGGAAGCTAGAAGGGGGAGCTCTCACACCCTGCCACTCATCTCAGTTGCATTTTCCAAAAGGAAAAAACCTACTATACTACTCCAGCAGGAGGAAGGAAGATTTCTCTTTACCCAGAAACAACTCAGCCAATGAAAGACTGTCACAATTCAGCCAATGAGAAGCCACTACACTTTGAATTCCCAGTTTCCTCCAATGGACTCTGTTTATAACAGCTCCTCCCAACTCCCCCTTTTCCTCTGTAAAAGCAAGCCCCTCTCCTCTGTTCTCTGGACTTGCCTACGTTGCACCATAGCTTGCTTATCCTGAATTGCAATTCTCTGTCATTCCCAAATAAACTCATTTTGCTGGTAAAGCAACTGGCTATTTCATTTTTAAGGATAATGCCTTTTAAACTTTACACTAAGCTATCAACTCAGAAAGTACTTAAAGAATAAGTGCTACAATGGTACATAGTGAAGTTTAATTGAAGAATGATCAAATCAGTCCAATCTACTGTTCTCTGTGTGTACAACCAAGGATTTTATTTTCTTATCACAAAGAAAAAAAGTCCTCAGGGATCTGGAACATCTGATGATTTAAAATGCTTTTCTAATCACACATTTCAAAGTTAGTTTAGTACAATGGTGGACCACAAGACTATGAATATTACCAGGACTGTAAGAAAATAGTTTCATGAAACGTTGAAATTTAACTGGCACTTAGAAAAACAGTAAAGGTAATTTCAAAAATGACTTAAAATATGATATTCAACTTCAGTTCCTTTAAAGCTTTAATTCATTATGGCCAAATACTTCAGCTTACTTTATCCTTCTTCAGTAAGGAGAAACTAGAAGAAGACCTTAACAGTGGACATGGGTTGGGGGGATAAAAAAGACTACAAGGAAATAGAAGAAAGATGGAGCAATGGCAAAATGTATGATGATCTACTATTTTATATGCATGTATTGTGAAGTATAAAGCAAGCTTCAGGTGTTGTGTACATCCCATTTAGCAAATGATGCTCTAAGAAATGCTTGCTTATGGGACAATTCCACCTTCTGCCTAATCTGTACACACCCTAAGATGCAGAATGCATTTGGTCTTCCAGGGCCAGTTTACATGAGAGTGACAAGTAGACCACCAAAAGTCAAAGAACAAGCTTGGTGCATTGAAATTGCCCCAGCAAAGAATTCTGTCATGTTTGTTACTCAGATTGTTTCTCTCTCTTCCCCCAGCCCTATCCTCAATGAGCCCATGCTGGGTTCCCAGAAAGACAAAAGCTGTTAAAAATAAACAGGCAAACAATCAAAATGAAAACCAAACACACATACACAAACAGAGTAAACTTAAAATTTTTAAAACTTTAAAAAACTTAAAAAAAAAGGAGCTGATTTAAACAAGCAATAAGCTACCATAAGCAGAAAGCCTAGAGTTTGGGGTCTATTGCAGCTACTGTGTGAGGAATGTTAGGGAAAAGAATTGCCCCTTTTTAGCTCAGAGTCCTGGGTGTTTCTGGGTCTAGGTGTAATCATGACTGCAAAACACCCTGCTGTCTTTGGCACAGCATGCTAGTTCCTGCAGAGGAGAGAAGTTTCAGAGAGGCTCAGCTTTGCCACAGAATGACTTCAGCCAGTGTTGACAGAACATCCTACTGGCATCAGTCACAGTGGAACAGATATGCACCTTCACAGGAATTCCTGACTTTCCAGGTTTCCAAAGGCTCAGCACTTAACATCATCTCAGGTGCCACAGCAGAAACCAGAAAATGAATGAATGAAGTGAAAATGGAAGATGCTACATGTATTTCTAATCATATATGAGATTCTTCCTGAAGACTCTCAGAAATAAGAAAGTGACTTTAAAGAGCTGAAGGTTCCATAAGAGTTGCTGGGGAATACTGTTTCTTCAACTATTATTCTTTCTATTTTTTAAAGTCCCAGGCTGGATACCACAGAAAACACAGATTACACGAGACAAACATGTTCTGAAAAATATTTGTGTCTATTAGATCAAGGCTATGAGATCTTCAGAAGTTATATGTTCCTGTAAAGCCATCTTATAAAGTTGTAACAGATAGCAACATTTCATCTTAAAAATTTTTGTTCACCACTAAATACACGTTAAATATGACAAATTCCTTTGTAAAACACTGCACTGACAAAAATACAACTGTACTCATTTAACATGAGCTTTCTTATATGATTGTACGTTAATTCATATAAAAGAGAATTACTAATACATATTGTTTTCAAGTGTCTACAAGTTTGTATTATATCTATAAATATAAATAGAAATAACAGGTGCAAGTTACATAATTTGGATATATTAGCCTTATTTTGGATAACAGAATTGAAATAAATCAGGTACCCCATTTATTTTCTTTCTAGGTTGATTAAAGTTGATTATCTCAACCCACTGAACAATATTTAAGAACTGAAAAAACTCCTTTGTGGAAATTTTGACGGGGATTAACAAACAAAGGATTTTAGTATTCACAGATTTTATAAAGTTCGACTAATAAAAGGCAAAACTTCCTTTAATTTCTCATTAGCATTCTTATTTACAACTTAAATAAGTGCTTTTCAGACACTCTATGGTGAGGAATATTTTTTAAAAACTTTTCAATCTGTCACAGACCAATATTTTGGAAAACACAATATGAATCAATTCCAGAAATAAAATTAAAAACAAAAATATATAAAATGGAAGTCTCTCTTCTTTTACTATTAGATTCAACAGATACAAAATTACTCTATCAAATTTCTATAAAAGTTTGTAAACACCTTACTTTCAATTCCTATACTTATTTTGTGCCAGCAATAAACATTTTGTGAATCACATTTCAAGAAGCATTGTATTAAACGGCCCAATATATATTGATTTTGAGTACTCACAATTATAAGATACAGAAAATTTTAACATCGCAAATATACCTTACCTCTATATGTTGTATTTCTGTCCATAGCTATGTGTGTGTTCACATTTATTAACTGAAACCAAATGAATCATTCACATTAGATCTTTAAAGAGCCGGTCAACTCTGAAGTTTGCCTTATAGAATGTTGTCACTGCTCCCACAACTTGGGATGTCTCACGACATTGAATTTGTGGGTACTGGTTCAGAGGAGACTTATTAGACATCATTTGTTCTGTGTCTTTTACAGTTTCTGGGACACAGTAGATGGTCAACACATAAATGTTCAGTAACTGAATGATTCAGCCTAAACTTTATTAAGCTAAGAGGAAATGATAAAATGTTTCTACTGAAAAAGAGAACACAAAAATGTGTTTCTGAATAAAAAGGGAAGAGTAATAATGCTTTGACTCATCTTGTTTTTCACAAAAATATGTGCACTGAGCAACTGGATTGCAAATGTACACTTTGTCATTACAAACTAGTAATTATTTTTTATTAGAGTTATTGTCTAAAGATCAGTTTGAAATGTTTATGATTTATATAATCAGTCTAAGACTTTTCTTAAAGTCTATCATTTCTAATATTGTCTGCATAAAAATAATCTGCAGGAATAGTTTTTTCTTTTTATCACACGTACTGCCTCATGGAAAATAGCTTTTCAGGTTCTTGGCACAGTGTGTGCTATAATTTCCCTTTTCTTCTAACAGTGACTTAGAAGTCATTGAGGGAGAAAGGAAAGAAGGAAAAGAGAAAAAGAGGCAAAGCTAGAGATTTGTATAAAAATGTGATAAGAAATTTAAAAATTGCCTTATAAGTTTAAAAGCAAATCTTGCCAATTCTTCCTCTTGGTCATATAGGGATTTAATTTCAAAAATCAGTTGTTTCCTATTGGCATATCTCTTAATGGAAAGGTATTCCCTAAAGGAACATTTCTTTAAGACATTAACTTCAAACTATCTCAGTTTTTTTCAAAGACCCAAAGGAACACAGCAAGCAATTTGGGTTACTTATAATCAGAAGTGGTTTAAGTTTTCCATACAATATAGTATATAACAGAGCACATTTATATAAGGCTCAAGGTCCTTGAGTCTTAGTTTCCAAGTAGAGGAAAAAAAAGACAAAACAGAAAAAAAAACACAAGCATCTTAGATATTTTTTCTAATGACAAATTGGGAACTAGATAGGATCTAAAACTGTATATATATATATATATATATATATATATATATATACACACACACACACACAAACTCCAGATTATCTAGTACAGTAGTCCCCCCTTATCCATGCGAGATATGTTCCAAGACCCCCAGTGGATGCCTGAAACTTCAGAGAGTACTGAACCCTATAGATACTATGTTTTTCCCATATATACATATCTATGATAAAGTTTAATTTATAAATTAGGCACAGTAAGAGATTAACAACAATAACTAATAATAAAATAGAATTATAACAATATACTGTAATAAAAGTTATGGCAATGTGGTCTCTCTCTCAAAATATCTTATTGTACTGTACCCATCCTTCTTCTTCTTGTGATGATGTGAGATGGTACAATGCCTATATGATGAGATGAGTGAGGTGAATGACCTGGGCATTGTGATGTAGTGTTAAGCTACTGTTGACCTTGTGATGATATGTTAGGAGGACCATCTGCTTCCAGACCATGGTTGACTGCAGATAACTGAAACTGCAGATAAGGGGGGGGCTACTGAATTTTCTTGCTCTTGTAAAGTTGTCAGGGTGTGTGCTTTTAAAGAGTGACACAATGTTTATTAAAGTTACTTTTCAATAATTAGAGAATAGTTATGAAAAGCCTACCTATCATTCAAGAAATAAGTGCATACAACTTGGCAAGGGATGTGGGTCTATAGCAACATCCATGATATTGAGGTTATATTACTTCTGGTTACACATGAAAATTTAAATTTGAACTCCAAATACAGATAAAACTATTTCTTAAGTAAGCATTTATTTTCAAAGTGAATTTTTTGTAAGATGTTTTAATCTTGATTTTATTATTCCTTTTTTTCCCCCAAAGAGATTGTAAGTACATTATATTTTTCACTCTTCATAAATAATAGCTCTGGTGAACTTTTCTTCAATTAAAATTGGTGGCAATTTCTACTTTTCAAAGCTATCATCAGTTTGAAATTATCTATAATCTTTCTTCTTTGACGGCTATGAGGTGAATATACCATATTTGCTCAGAGTTGCCCATAATTGGAGAGCAAGCTTAAAGAAATAGCAGTGTGTGATGACAAAGATTTTCTTATATACTTATGGGCAAAACCATTATGCTGTCTAAAGCTAGTCTGGCATGTACTGTGCTCTAAGGGTCCCATTCATCAATGACTCCTGTGGCATTTCAGGGGGGATTTTCATGTAATTCACTTCTAAAGTCCATGTAATATGCTTCTTCTGAGTGAGTTAAATAACATTATTATTCATCATTATTGATTATCTCTCTGGTGGGGTAAGCAACAGATGCAAATCTGCTTATGAAAGAGAAGAAAGGCTTGTTGTGTGCATGATTAAACATAACTGGAGGCACAGGTTTGCCTTATTTGTCCTTTAAATCATCACACGGACCTTCAAAAACCAACACGATGCTAATAAAATTGCCTTTCTATGCTCTTGATATTAATCAAATTTCAAAGTTACTAAGGCAAACCCTAATGAGGAATTCTTTCATAAAGTAAGCTAAAATCATTTGTGTTTTCAGACTCAATAAGGCATGATTACGTCTTTTGTAATAGACAATTAAATAGTAACAATAATAAATTCTAAATAGTTTTACATGAAACCCAGGAATATTAAGACTGAAATTTGGAAGTAGGCAATGTGGAGCATTTTGAGTGAGACTCAGTTCAAAATACATATTTCATAAATCAAGCTATACATTTATGTATAACTATTTTATTATATTATATATTATAGTTATATATAACTATAAAATGATTTATAACTATTAATCATAAGCAAGTTATTATAATTATATTATAGATAACTATAAAAATGATTTATAACTATTAAACATAAGCAAAGACCTTGTCCTAAAAATGGGAATAAATATTGAAAGGGATAATCTTAAAATAGCACATTGAGAGATAAACTGAAATTCTGAATAGTGAAGATAAAAATATCCATTATCATATCATATTTGAACTCACAGCATTCTAGTCACTCATTTAACAACCATCTATTGAGAGGCTATGTCGGACATGGCACTAACTGAGGGTGATGAAGGAAGCAAACTTGATCTGTGCTGTCACACAGAGCAGTGTAGGAGGGAAAAGCAAATTAAAGAGTCCAATAATAAGGGATTAGCACAATAATATGGGACAAGCATAATCATAGAAGTATAGGATGCTATAAGAACAGAGAGTACAGCACCCAACAATGTCTGAAGGAAATAACATTTAAATTTACAACTGTAGGGTAAATAAGAATTGGCCCAGGCAAAGACAGGGATTAGGAAGCAATGTACCAGGCAGAGGTGGGGGCAGCATGAAAAAAGATTCAGAGGCCTAAGACACTGTGGTATTGAATTAAAAATACAAACCAAAAAACCAACAAACAAACAGTAGAGCAAGAGTTTAGCATCCTATAGAGGTATGGAAAGAAATGAGCCAAAGAGGCAGGCGATGCCGGATTATGGAGTACCTGATAACCATGTTAAGGAAAAAGATTCTGATCCTAAGGGTAATGGAAAGTCATTAAAGATTTTAAATTAGGGAATAATCTGACCAAATATACATTTTAATAAGATGACTATCTGTCAAAAAGAATGGAGAATGGTATCAAGATTGAAGATAAAGAGACAATTTAGGAGACCAGTAGTCTATATGAGAGATGAAAATGATCTGTGTATTTGGAGATAAATTCAATAGGACTTGATAACTGATTCAAAGCAGAGAATGAAGAAGGAGGACAATGGCTTTCTGGCTTCACTGATACCATTTATTAAAAGGAAATACTATAGAAAGTACAGTTTTGTTTTGGAGAAGATGAGCGTGGCTCACAATATGCTGAGCATAAGAAATGCAGTTCTGAAGCGCATGGTAAAGGGCTGAGCTGAAGAAAGAGATGCAAGAATAGTGAGAAATGTTCATTCTAACTAAAACCACGGTTGTGAATTAAATTGCTCAGGGAAAAAACCCACAGTTATTTGATAGCTCTATGTTTTATGTACTGAGGAATTTCTAAATGACACTAGTTATTTCATTTCCTTCCCATCTATATATAGAATAAAATCACCATAATAATTGTTCTTTAAAATGTTCCTATCAAATTGCTCAATTTCTTAGTGACCTAGAATCTTAAGAAATCATAGAACAAAACTTCCTCTTCATGGCTACATGAATATATCTAGTAAGTTGGGCTGGCCTTGGGACACAGCAAATGTCAGATTCTAGAATGTGTGGCAAACTTCACTTAGACAAATCCCTGGTTGATGTATAGTCGTGCATCACTTAACGATGGGAATACGTACCGAGAAACCCATTGTTAGGTGACTTCATCGTTTGTGGACGTCATACAGTGTACTTACACAAACCTAGTGACCTAGTCTACACATAGTATGCATGCTACTAATCTTATAGGACTACCATCATATATGCGGTCTGTCACTGATGGAGACAGTGTTATGTGGCTTATGACTGTAGTTTCACTGAAGCTCCCAGAATGTACTTTACTGACTTTCCTGGGCCTCCCTTATTAAATATCTTTTCCTCTTTTTATACAATGTGGAAATAAGAAACATCATGTAGCCCCCATAGGTAGTGCAATCTGAACTCTATAACTCTGACATGTGCAAATGGCAGGTAAAGATAAGCTTCCTGCTTAAATTCAGTCTACAATTAAAAGCAACTGAAAGCAATAGTAGTGCAAGATCAAGGTCTAATGTAAAATATCTTCAGCGATGTTTTCTAATCTTTCCACATCTCACCATTTTATTCTCTTTCCCCTCATTCTCCATTGCTGTTGTTACAAAATTTGTTCATTTTCCTCAGGCCTCTACTTCTCCCTCATTAGGAGATGGAGGGAAAGAGTTAAGAGGTCTCAAGAGTTGACCTTACCTCTGCTTTCACGAAGAAAACCAAGGCCCTTAGGTGTAAGCTCCCTCAATTTTCTGCCCTCCCTCCTGCTAACCAATCTCTGCCCCAATAATCTCATTGGTTTTCCATTTATTCTTATCACCCCCACCTGAAGTCTTATCAGGAGACAGGTACTTCCAGACTTAAACCAGTTCTTCTGCTCTAAGCTTTATTCCTTCCTGTCTCCTATAGTCTCTTTCCTTACACTTATTCCTCTCCTGTATTCAATCTCCCCCTCCTTACACCCACTTCACCTTATATATGAAAATGCTTGAACCACTTCACACATTAAAACAAACAGCAACAAAAACAAATCTTTCTAAAACCATACCCTCCCACTATATACTAGGCAGGGAGTTACCTAAGTTAGGGACACATCACTTCAATCTGCATGTACAGCATCTAGTATACTACATTTTATGTAACCAAGCAAAACTTTAATTTTTAAATAGCAAATATATCATATACTATATATTATTTATATATATAGGAAATATATATATATTTCCTTTTTCAGAATATCAACATGAGAGCTATTAGCAATAGTAGGTAATTGGAATAGGAAGAGATTAATTTTATTTGTTACATGGCCTAGAATGTTCAATAACTATCATGGTCATAATCATGATGGAGATGATACTAAAAATGATAATGATGATGCTGGTATTGACGATGATACTATCGATGATTATTTTAACTTTATGTCTAAAGTTTGCAGTATATTTAAAATATGCAAGGAATAATTTTTCTGTTGCTTACTCAAGTCAGAAGAAATAATCATATATAATTGTATTTATTCTGCTGATATATTAAGGATGAATTTCAGGAGCCTTTAAAGACATATAACAGTACGAAACTATTTACAAATCATTTCACTGAGATCAAATTTATTTTGTTAATTGCCTTTTGAAGAAAAATTAAAAGTACAAGTTTAAAACTATTCAACATCATCCAGTCACTTCGAATGAAAATGGAAAGACATTAAAACTATACTTATTTTTGTTATTTTTTATAAATATTTTCTACAGCTTAAAGTCAATAACTTGTGTAAGTTGCATGAACATAGACAGAGCACTCTTGATCCAAATAAGAAATTTGTTCAATAATAAGTATTCTTAGAGAAATGAACATAAGCTGTTTTTAATGAAATCTTAATAAATCAAGCACCAAGCGTATATATATATTTTTTCATGTTTACAAAAACGCTATTAAATTTAATCCTTAACATTTTATATTTGAATAGCTCCAAGGTTCCTACAAATGTGGAATTCAAAATATTTTAATAGCATAAAAGACAACAAATACATAAACTGAATAAGGACCTTTTCAGACACTGAAATTGAAGTTTATTCTCTAGTTATTACTGAATGGCCTTTAATATATTTGGTCTAAAATGAAAAGATTATTATATTTTTGCATGAGTAAAAGCAATCTTTTACATAGCAAATTAACTACTAATATGTGTATAGACTTATAATAGGCACATGTTAATAGAGATTCAAATATTGTATTCTCTCAAACATAAAAATTGATTTTGGGAATAATAAATCAACTATGCTAAAACAACACCAGGGAAAAATTAACCCCTACAACTTAAAAGCATCATTTATATTAAAGATTGATAAAACTTCTAAAATTTATGCCCCAAAACATCTGGTTTATGGATTATTCAGACCCTTTGTTAAAATTAATTATTTTCCTCTCTCCCTGGCTCCCTCCCTTCTTTCCTTCCATTTAAATAATTAGGACTCGTACATTAATTCCATGTGACAAAGAGCGATAGCAGCTAATCACAGAAGCAGATTAGTTAAAACAAGTTGTTGAAAAACAAATATTTGAAAAGTAATAGATCCAGTTAAAATTTTGAATAGGCACAATTTTTCTGATATAACCTACTTTTATTAATCTAACAGCACAGAGAGAACTTTGCTGGTATATAGTCCAATTGATTTGAAGGTAACAATAGATGTTTTTTGAAAATTATAAATTTATGAAATAAACTTCTAAAATAAATTTATAATAAAAATATAACTTTCCTGTAACATTATTATATTCAAAATTGTAAGATGAGTTACTAGATAATAAAACAGACGTATAGACTAGCATTACTATTTATTAAAAATATAGGATGGTGACAAGTACAGATAAAGTATTTTCCTCAGAAAATGCTTTATTTTGGGTCAGTGAGCTATTCAGTATGTTTGCATTTATATTGTACTTTTTCTTTAAAAACAACACAAAGCTTCAAAGAGAATTTATCTTCACATTTTCCACTGAGATAAGCTGTGGGTTTAATTCTCTCCAAACTTGAACTTTTCTCTGTCAAATATTGTCATCTTCTAGTCTGACATAGACAGACTTTAATTATCTTTGGTATGGCAATCTAGGTTTTGCAGTACAGGAAAAAAAATAACCCATCATATATCTTTCTAGTATTTATTATTTTTAGCATAAATCAAGTTAAATAGTTGAGTCTTAATCTCTCATTTAGAATTATGTATGAAGTAGACACCTATTAATATTTTTAAATCTATGTTTACATTTGTTTTGAATTTGTCAATAAATAAGAATTTGGCTTTGTTAAAAAACAGCAAGAATTCTGCATTACACAGTGAGTATAACTGCTTCAGGAAAGGGTATTATAAGAAGTTTAGTTGTTTAGTACTCAGAAGAATTCATTAGGTAACAAAATGCTTAAGGTTTAGAGAATATAACTTTTACAGAACATAACATTTAAAGAATACAGCAGCTTTTATAGCACAAGTGGTGGTGGTGAGGGAGCTGGTATGAAGAAGTAGAAGCAGTAAAAGTGACCAGAGGTAGTCTTAGGGTAGATAAAAATAGCAAGTCAGTTAAAGGGAGAAAGCTGATATCACTTAGGCTTTTATCAAATCTATCAGGATTGATCCTATAAGTTTTTCTTTTATTATTTTCATGTGGCAATATTTGGAAGCTTTAATTTACATTAAACATAGGTATAGATTTCCGAGGCTTGAAATAGATGAGGAATACTAAATAATGGGGACCAAAATCTATCCCCATGTCCAGCATGTATAAGAAGTAAGGAAAAGTCCCCAGAAAATTAAAAGTCTGCTGAAGAGTTTGTCTTAAAATCTCACTCTCCTAAGTAGTAAATGACATCCTGGTTTACATATTCATGAAAGCTATAACATTTAGACTGTTATGTGCTTGGTTTTTTAAACTGGCAGCATAGATTTCAGATTGGTGTCCTGACCTCTTACTCATGGAATTGTCAAAAGGGAGTTGGAAAAAGAAAGAAGGAAAATAAGGAATGCCACATGATGGATAAGAAGACTTGGTGAAAGAAAATACTTGGGAATAATAAAGATCACAGCAGAAATAAATGAAATAGAGACTAAAAAGCAATAGAAAAGATCAATGAAACTAAGAGCTGGTTCTTTGAAAAGACAAACAAAATTGACAAACTTTTAACTAGACTCACCAAGAAAAAGAGAAAGGACTCAAATAAATAAAGTCAGAAATGCAGGGGGATATGTTACAACTGATAGCACAGAAATACAAAGGATCATAAGAGACTACTATGAATAATTATATACCAACAAATTTGACAACCTAGAAGAAATGGATCAATTTCTAGAAACATAAAACCTATGAAGACTGAATCATGAAGAAATAGAAAATCTGAACATACTGATTATTACTAAGGAGATTGATTCAGTAATCAAGAACCTCTCCAAAAACAAAAGTCCAGGACCAAATGGCTTCACTGATGAATTCTACCAAATATCCAAAGAAGAATGAATACCAACCCTTCTCAAACTCTTCCAAAAAATAGAGGAAGAGGGAATGCTTCCACATGCATTTTATGAGGCCAGCATTACCCTGATACCAAAACCAGACAAAAATACCACAAGAAAAGAAAATTATAGGCCAATATCCCTGATGAACATAGATGCAAAAAACTTCAACAAAATATTAGCAAACCAAATTCAACAATACATTAAAAGGATTATACACCACAATCAAGCGGGATTTATTCAAGGGATGCAAGAATGGTTCAACATTTGCAAATCAATGTGA
Organism: Tapirus indicus; assembly: GCA_031878705.1. Classification (NCBI taxonomy): domain Eukaryota; kingdom Metazoa; phylum Chordata; class Mammalia; order Perissodactyla; family Tapiridae; genus Tapirus; species Tapirus indicus. The sequence continues at coordinate 71,972,634 of CM062919.1, read as the reverse complement.
TATACCGCATTAACAAAACAAAAGGTAAAAGTCACATGATCATCTCAATAGATGCAGGAAAAGCATCTGAGAAAATTCAACATCCATTTATGATAAAAATTCTCAACAAAGTGGGTATAGAGACAATGCACATCAACATAATAAAAGACATATATGACAAACCCAGAGCTAACATCACACTTAGTGAAGAGCTGAAAGTTTTCCTGTAAGATCAGGAGCAACACAAGGACGCCCAATCTCACCACTTTATCCAACATAGTACTGGAAGTCCCAGCCAGAGTAATTGGGCAAGAAAAAGAAATTAAAGGCATCCAAATTGGAAAGGAAGCAGTAAAACTGTCACTATTTGCAAATGACATGATATTATATATTTAAAACCCTAGACTCCACCCAAAAACTATTAGAATAACAAATTCAGTAAATTTGCAGGGTACAAAACCATTATACAAAAATCTGTTAACATTTCTATACACTAATAATGGACTATCAGAAAAATTAAAAAATAATCCCATCTACAATTGCATCCAAAAGAATAAAATACCTAAGAATACATTTAACCAAAGTGGTGAAAGACTTGTATATTGAAAACTATATAACATTAATGAAAGAAATTGAAGACACAAATAAATGGAAAGATATTTTGTGCTCATGGATTGGATAAATTAATATTGCTAAAATGTCCATACTACCCAAAGCAATCAACAGAATCAATGCAATCACTAGCAAAATTCCAACGGTGTTTTTCACAAAAGTAGAACAAACGATCCTAAAATTTGTACGGAACCACAAAAGACCCCAAATAGCCAAAGCAATCTTGGAAAAGAAGAACAAAGCTGGAGGCATCATGCTCCCTGATTTCAAACTATACAACAAAGGTATAGTAATTAAAATAGTGTGGTATTAGCACAAAAACAGACACATAGATCAATGGAACAGAAGACTAGACAGCCCAGAAATAAACGCACACATGTATGGTCAATTAATATACAACTCATTTTCCAAGAATATACAATGGGAAAAGGATGGTCTCTTCAATAAATGATGTTGGGAAAATTAAACAGCCACATGGAAAAGAATTAAATGGGATCACTATCTTATACCATATACAAAAATTAACTCAAAATGGATTAAAGACTTGAAAGACTAGAAACCATAAAACTCCTAGAAGAAAAATAAGCAGTAAGCTCCTTGATGTAGGTCTTGGCAATAACTTTTTGAATCTGACACCAAAAGCAAAACAACAAAAGCAAAAATAAATAAGTGGGACTACATCAAACTAAAGTTTCTTTACAGCAAAGGAAATCATCAACAAAATGAAAAGGCAACCTACTGAATGGGAGAAAATACTTACAAATCATATATCTGATAAGAGGTTAATATCCAAAACATATAGGGAACTCATACTATTCAGCAGCCAAAAACAATTTGATTAAAAAAATGGGCAGAAGATTTGAACAGTCATTTTTCCAAAGAAGACATGCAAATGGCCAACATGTACATGAAAAGATGCACAACATCACTAATCATCAGGGAAATGCAAATCAAAACCACAATGAGATATCACCTTACACCTGTTAGAATAACTGTTACCAAAAATATAAGAAATAACAAGAGTTGGCAAGGATGTGGAGAAAAAAGAACCCTTGTGTATTATTGGTAGGAATGTAAATTTGTGTAGCCACTATGGAAAACAGTACGGAGGCTCTCCCCAAAAATAAAAATAGAACTACCATACGATCCAGCAATTGCACTTCTGGGTATTTATCTGAAGAAAATGAAAACACTAGCTTGACAAGATGTATGCACCCTCGTGTTCATTTCAGCATTATTTACAATAGCCAGGATATGGAAACAATGTAAGTGTCCAGGGAGAATGAATAAAGAAGATGTGGTACACACACACACACACACACACACACACAGGAATATTATTCAGCCATAAAAAAAAGAAGGAAGAGCTGCCATTTGCAACAATATGGATGGACCTTGAGGGCATTATGCTAAGCAAAATAAGTCACACTGAGCAAGACAAATAACATATGATCTCACATGTGGAATCTAAGAAAAATTTTAAAAAGTAAGCTCACATATACAGAGAACAGATTGCTGGTTGATAGTGGCAGGGGGTAGGAGGTGGAAGAAATGGGTAAAGGCGGCCAAAAGGTACAAGCTTCCAGTTATAAAACAAATAAGTCATTGGGATGTGATGTACAGCATAGTGACTATAGTTGATAATACTGTATTGCATTTATGAAAGTTGCTGAGAGTAAATCTTAAAAGTTCTCATCACAAGAAAAAAATATATAACTCTGTGAGGGACAGATGTTAATGAGACTTACCGTGGTAATCATTTCACAATGTATACAAATATCGAATCATTATGTTATACACCTGAAACTAATATAATGTTTATGTCAATTATACCTCAATTAAAAAGAAGAAAAGAAAAAAGAAAAAAAAAAAAACTTGATCTGGAAAACCCTGTTGGAGACTTTAAGTGGTTCTGGAGTGGGGTAAAAGTTTGTAAATGTCAGACAAATGTTTTACACTTTCTGTTTTAAATTATCTTAACATGACTCCATTCTCTCCCCAGGCTGATGTGGCTTGTGTGACCTTGGGCAATTTAAACTCTTTGAGACAAACTCCACTTACCTCTCAATAAGGAGGAGTTCTGTAAGTATAATCACTTCTTTGTCTTGCAGTATTATCTTCCTTTAAAAAGACCTGGTCTGCAGGCAGTCCTGAGGAGTGCCTTTGGTGTTGAACAATCTGAAGGTTCATTCCCATCTAATAAAATTATAAAAATCAAATTTGATAATGTGTGTGTGTGTGTGTGTGTGTGTGTAAAATGCTTTGTAATATCTAAAACACAATAAAATGGGAAGTGGTCTTAACACGCTAAGTGGTAGAACCATAGTTTTCACTGAAGACTAAACAGCCACAACTTCACACTGTAACACTGTCAACATTTTATTCTTTTTCTAACAAAGGGTCTGTCCTTAGCAGTGTCAGGGCAATCGGTTGGTGGAAGGAAATCTTATGTTAACTCTATTGCCACAGGTTGAGGCAGAGTGACTTTCAGACTTATTCCAGGCTTATGTGAAATGTGGATAAAGGTAGACAAGAAAATTATTCCCTAGGGCAATTCCAGAGTATAAGCATACCAAGGCCAGATGTACAAGGTTCAGACTGGATATAAAAAGAGGTGTCCAGGTCAACATTCTCCCTGTTCAGTAACTGCTTGTCTCTCAAAGTCCTTCTTCTATGTGGTGAAGGACAGTATACGTGTGCTCCCATTCATTCCCCACCTGTGTTAACAGAACAAGAGGCCATGGTCTTGGAGGCCAAGACCTGAAAGAGTGTCTCTATGACCTTGTTTCATCAACCAGAATAAAGCTGTAAAGAACTTAGAAATCATACCTATTACTGGATAAATAAATTACTCAGAAATACATGAAATGTTTATGCCAAAGACAAAACCTTTTTATTCATGAGCAAATCAGGCATTAATCATTAAACCTGGGAATATTAGAGAAGCTTTCATAAGTAGAGGTTTCGAGTGTTTGAAAGCTCCTATTGAAATTTTTTTTCATTGACATTATATTTATCTATTTACCTGTAAGCCTGGCAGCTCAATGTTAAACAGGAAATAACTCACTCAGATTCCCTTTCTGGAAGATTCCTAAGTCTAATACAACATTATTTTTAACTTGCCAGGCATAGAGAACCAAAGAAAGTAATTATACTGACAAAAGAATTTTGTGCATACATCCTTGATTTCATTATGGAAAATTTGATGATTTCATTATTATTTACTAATTTTACCTTTTTACTAAAAAGACTATTTTTAAATAGTAGTTAAGTCAGAATTGTAACGCCATCATGTTAAAGCTGTAAAATGACATAGAATTTTGCAAAATGACAGAATTGCATCCATTAAAATATTATGTAAGCTTCATAAAAACCATAGATCAATGGACATAACTATTTCAGTAAGCATTAACTTATATAATTAGGTTATTTCTTAAAATATCATATTCAAACATTATTATTTCTCATACTAGCAGAAAAGATTCCTGCTATTGATGATTATCTTGAGAATCACATGTGCAAATACTCTCCAAACATGTTGTCCTTCTATCTTTATGGAGAGAAAGGGGGAATGATTGCCCAATAGATAGAGTTCATCATTTTCATTGGGGAGTTTAGGAAACTGAAAAGCTATATCCGTCATTAAGTCGAGATGTAAATTAAACGACCAAAAATTTAAAAAAGGAACAAGTCAGTATATATTAGATGTTTGCATCTTTATCACTATATCAAGGAAATAATCAATTATTATACTCCTGAATTTTTAGTAATAAAATATTACCAATATATATTTTAAATGGGCTTTCAAAATGCACCATCATCTATATACTTCTGATCTATTATTCTTAAAAAAACGGCTTTAAGAATGTTTCACCTGATAGTGACAACAGATCTATTCTACACTAAGTCACTTCTATACAAAACCATCATCATTATCATAACTGATGCTATTTTTGAGATAATTTTTCTGGGGTTAAGAGTATTGTCCTATAAAAATTATAACTAATTGATCAATAAATTATTGAACTCAGCATCTTGATCTTAGTACTACCAGTTTTCAAAAATTTGCAATGATTCAAGATACATTTATTACTCAATGAAATTTTCAGCAGGGCCCATAGTCTCTGTTTCCTATATCATCATGGCAATCACTAGCATTGGTTATCAGCCAATTCAGTAATGTCAAATGCAAACATTCCACAAGAATAATTTGCTTTAAATAAAATCAATAGGAAAGAAAAAAGAAGGTAGATTAAGAATTTTGATTACTGAGGATAATTTAAGGCCAAAAGCAAAAGGGCCAGTGCTTACTATTCTGGTTACATTACTTTTTTAGGATTGTTCCATCATGCCAGGGACCATTAAGCTGACTGCACACTGCATGTCTCTGAGGCAAACCCCCCTGGAGCTGTGCAGCACACAAATACCACCATATGCAATGATTGGGGGTAACTCTAAAGATATTATAATAGATTTCGCTGCTTTGTGAGTCCTTTCATAATTGTATCTGTAACCAATGCCAAGAGTAGTGTAGATGGTATTTGCTTTGCAAAGGCATAAGTAGATGAAGTCCGTGGAAAGAGATTGAAAGTTGAGAAAACAGTATTCCAGGAAAACATTATTCACTTATCCTTCTTTATTCATAGTTTGTATTGCCATAAGAAAACCAGAAAGAATAGTAACTCTTGCTGTATAAACATCTTCACGATCAATAATAATAATGAAGTCTTCCTTAAAGAACTGAAAAATCTGCCCCGCGTTACTACATGGCAACAATGAACCAATGAATAGTTAGCTCTCTCTTTATTTATATTTAGACTGGAAAAAAAATAAAGGAAGTCAAATATTTCAGGTCATTGTTCAATTCCACATCACCTCCTTTGTGAGGTTTGACTCCCTTAACAAAGCTTATGTGTCTGTTATGAGATTTATGACTCCGTGTTATAGCTATTTGGACAGGTGTCTCTGTCTCCGTGAATGGAATGCAAATTCTTTTAAGTAATAGATTGGCTTTTATTCATCTTGATATGCCTGCTAGCTACTATGATGTTTAAAGAAAATCTAGGAATAAAATAAATATTGGGAGAATGAATAAGAAAAGTAATGAATTATAGATGTGTTCTTGAAGGACTCATCTTAAGTTTCTTTTATTTTTCTATTAAATACCAATGATAGTAATCATAATCATTCTTACCAGACAGTGATAATTTTATTCATGAATGTATTCAACAAATATTTATTGCATATCCATTATGAGCCAGTCTCTGGGTCTAAGCTCTGAGATAGAAAGTAGAAGATATATTGGAAGTCTACTACCACAGAGCTTAAATCACAAATGCAAAAGAGATATTAAACATCTAAGTAAAATAAAATATTTTTTGTTCTATAATATTGGTAGTACAGGGTGCTATCATTAGAGCACATAGCAGAAAAACTATTCTTCAGTGGGAAGGTCTCCCTGAAAAATTTATTCTAAGGCTGAGATGCAGAAAGGAAGTGAGAATTTGTTTAAAAAAAAAGGAGAAGGAAAGGGAAAGAATATATTATGCAATACTAAATTATATCTGCAGATGCAAATTTATGACAAGATGACAAACTTCCAAAATATAATGTTCAAATAACAACATTGTTTATAAACACTTTGTTTATTTTCAGAGCACTTAGCAATGGATTTTTATGGATTATATACTAATTACTTGTGTCTTTGTAAATTATATTAATTGGTACGAAATAAAGCATGAATTCCTCTAGAAAGGTATATAACATTAAAAAGTAAATAAAATTTCAGTTGTTTGTAATGATTTAAAGCAAATATGGGCAATAATTTGGTGTAAAATGCTTTTGCTGAGAAAACTCCATGGAAAATAGAATAACTATTCATTTAAAAATTACCTTATGTTCTTGTCATTCAATGTGCAAGATTTTAATTCTGGAATAGATGAATAATTTGAATAAATGGAATTCTTGGTATCAAAAGAATACATTTCTTTTTAGTCCATCAGAAACAGTAAAAGTTAATGAGGGATCCAAATTCACAAATCTAGATTAAATTGAATTTGTCCTTTACCATCAGAAATAATGAAAAATAGAATAGGTGTCCCTTGTGAATGGAACTTGAGTTTTTCTCTTATGTGATCCTCTCCACAATTAAGCACTCATCAGATTTATATTTGTAGAATGTTTTAGAGTGATAATAGAGATCATATTCATACTTCAGGAAGACCTTTAGATGTCACAAGATTGACAGAATTAGAACAGAGCCAATTGGGTTAAACTGCAAAAGAAATTATCAGAATTTCCCTTATAGCACTGCAATGAATTATACAGGAACCCACTAAAACTCCTAATCTGTATCAAAGAAAACATTCTAAAACACAAATGTTTTAGTGTCAGGCTTCTACGTAACTTCAAGAAAAGAATGAAATCACCTAAATTAGAATCCATCATATAACTCTTTACTTCAATGGAGTTATTAAAAATTACAACTAGTTTATCTCATCTTCAATGTCATTCTTTTTAGGGGACGTGATTTATTTTAAATATTACTTCTAGAAATAGTTTTGTGAAATAATTTGGATCTTCAAAAAACACTTAAAAGTAATTAGGTATGTTTAGTCCAATACAACTTAAATCTTATAACATTTATCTTCAATACATATCAAGAAAAAGAGCAATTCCAGAAAAAGAAAAAAAGAAAAGTGAGCATTTAAATAGGTGATTAAAACAGGTTTTTATTCTTAATAAACAAATATTTAATTGGGGAAATTATAGTGAGCATATTCTAGTCTTTGCAGCTGAATACTAAGATCACATTAGCAGAAATGTCTTTCCAGAACTGTACTTTAATATTATGACCTCAGTTTTCATCAGGTATCATTGCAAGAAATAGCCAAATGAAAAATCATTTGTTTTCATTATAAAACCACAGGCGCAGCGGTTTAGTCCGCGCGTGGCAGCCCGGGGTTCGCGAGTTCGGATCCCGAGCGCCCGCCGACGCACTGCCTGTCAGCCATGCCGTGGCGGCGTCCCATATAAAGTGGAGGAAGATGAGCACAGATGTTAGCCCAGGGCCAGTCTTCCTCAGCAAAAAGGGGAGGATTGGCGACGGATGTTAGCCCAGGGCTGGTCTTCCCCACACACAAAAAAATAAAAAATAAAAAATAAAAAACTTGTCTTCATTTAAAAAAAAAACACAGCTTATTTTCTTTCAGTGTATCCTTCACAAAGTTTCCAGGGGAGGAATTTCCTTAGTTTAAGCAAGAGGGAGATCTTTGCTTCTCTTCAGGAACAGGAATACTTCCCTCATTTGGATAAGAAATATGCACCTTATATATACATTCCCACATGTATTTGTTAGTGTGTGAGTGTGCACATGTGTGTGTGAGATGAATTCCGGGAAGCTAAAAGTCACAAAAGATATATAATCATATTAACTAACCTCACAGTCTTCCAAAGTCTTTGTTGTCTTTTTCCATTTTATTCCCTTTATTGTATATATTATCTTTATTGCAAACCATTGGGATGTACTTGAAGTGAATACACAGGTATGGTATATCATCACAGAAAAAGAAATATTAAGACTTATGATGTTTTAACACATGCTGGTATTTTTCAGAGGCTCTCACAATACAATTCACTTGTTTTCTAAAATTAGCTACAAATAATTTCTTGACAAGGACGAAGAAAATTAAGAAAAACATATACGAAGCCCATAACTTTCAGTAAACTGATCAATTCTGGCAAACAATTACTAAAATTTCCCTTCATACTTCATAAGGAAATTTACCAAAGCGTCATGTTTTGGTTTAATATAGAGAAATTATATTTTAACTCTACTATGTGGCAAAAGAGTTACAGAAAAATCTAGCAGTCCTGGTACATGTAACAATGCCCAAGACTAAATTGACTAATATGTGGGATCCTATTTATTTGAATGCAGCAATTTATGAATATGACTTGTCAACTAGCCTGTAATTCCCTTAATAGTATTTCTGAAAAATTCAATAGCTCTAAAAATTAGCAAGAATAATTTACTAAATCAGAAGCCTTTTGGCTCATCCAAATAAATAACTTTTGGTCTGTGAGAGACCAGGTGAAGAGATAAAAAAGATAAGCTACAGACAGGAAGAAAAGATTTGCAAACCACAAAGCTGATTAAGGACTACTATATACAATATATAAAGAATATTCAAAACTCAACAGTAAAAACCCAAATAATCCAGTTAGACACGGGGAAAAGAAATAAACACACACTTCACTAAAGAAGATACACCAATGGCAAATAAACACACAATAAGATGGTTCAACATTAGCCACCAGGGAAATGTAAATTAAAACCACAATGAGATAGTCACTGCATATGGGCATACCTCAGAGATATTGCGGGTTACGTTCCAGACTACTGCAATAAAGCAAATATCACACTAAAGTGAGTCACATGAATTTTTTGGTTTCCCAGTGCATATAAAAGCTATGTTTACACTATATTGTAGCCTATTAAGTGTGTAATAGCATTATGTCTGAAGAAATAATATATGTACCTTAATTAAAAAATATTTCATTGCTAAAAATTATTAACCATCAGAATTTTTTTTAGCTGAGTGCTAGCCTTCAGTGAGTCATAATCTCTTTGCTGGTGGAGGATCTTGCCATGATATTGATAGCTGCTGACTGATCAGGGTGGTGGTTGCTGAAAGTTGCGTGGCTGTGGCAATTTCTTAAAATAAGACAACAATGAAGTTTGCTGCATCAATCAATGCTTCCCTTCACAATTTCTATTTGGCATGAAATGTGGTTGATAGTATTTTACCCACAGTAGAACTTCTTTCAAAATTGGAGTCAATCCTCTCAAATCCTGCTGTTGCTTTATCAACTAAATGTATGTAATATTTTAAATCCTTTGTTGTCATTTCAACATTCTTCACACCATCTTCATCAGGAATAGATTTCATCTCAGGAAACCACTTTCTTTGCTTATCTATAAGAAGCAACTCCTCATCTGCTAAAGTTTAATCATAAGATTGCAGCAATTCAGTCATATCTTTAGTCTCTACTTCTAATTCTCTTGCTATTTCCACCACACGTACAGTTACTTCCTCCACTGAAGTCTTGAACCCCTCAAAGTCATCCATGAGAGTTGGAAGCAACTTCTTCAAAACTCCTGTTAATGTTGATATTTTCAACTCTTCCTATGAATCATGAATGTTCGATCTAGAATGGTGAATTCTTTCCCAAAGGTTTTCAATTTACTTTGCCCAGATCCATCAGAGGAACCACTATCTATGGCAGCTGTAGCCTTACAAAATGTATTTCTTAAATAATAAGACTTGAAAGTCAAAATTACTCCTTGATCTATGGACTGCAGGATAGATGTTGTGTTAGCAGGCATGAAAACAACATTAATCTTGTTGTACATCTCCATCAGAGCTCTTGGGTGACCAGGTGCATTGTCAAACGAGCAATCATATTTTGAAAGGAATCTTTTTTTTTCTGAGCAGTAGGTCTCAACAGTGGGCTTAAAATATTCAGTAAACCTGTTGTAAACAGATGTGCTGTCAGCCAGGCTTTGTTGTTCTATTTATAGAGCACAGGCAGAGTATATTTAGCATAATTCTTAAGGGCTCTAGGATTTTTGGAATGGTAAACGAGCATTGGCTTCAACTTAAAGTCATCAGCTGCATTAGCTCCTAACAAGAGTCAGCCTGTCCTTTGAAGTTTGAAGCCAGACATTGACTTCTCCTCTCTAGCTATGAAAGTCCTAGATGACATCTTCTTCCAGTATAAGGCTGTTTCACCTACATTGAAAATCTGTTGTTTAGTGTAGCCACCTTCATTAATTATCTTGGCTAGATCTTCTGGATAACTTGCTGCAGCACTTGCTGCTCCACCTTGCACTTTTATGTTATGGAGGTGGCTTCTTTCCTTAAACTCCATTAAACAACCTCTGCTAGCTTCAAACTTTTCTTCTGCAGCCTCCTCACCTCTCTCAGCCTTCACAGAATTGAAGACTGTTAGAGCCTTGCTCTGGATTAGGCTTTGGCTTAACAGAATGTTGTGGCTGATTTGGTCTTCTATCCAGACCACTAAAACTTTCCCTATGTCAGCAATAAGGCTATTTCACTTTCTGATCATTCGTGTGTTCACTGCAATAGCACTTTTAATTTCCTTCAAGAACTTCTCCTGTGCATTCACAATTTGGTTAATTGTTTGGTGCAAGAGGCTTGGCTTTTGGCTCATCCCAGCTTTCAATATACCTTCCTCACGATGTTTAATCATTTCTAGCTTTTGATTTAAAGTGAGAGACATGTGACTCTTTCTTTTACTTGAATATGTAGAGGCCATTGTAGAGTTATTAATTGGCCTAATTTCAGTATTGTTGTTTCTCAGGAAATAGGGAAGCCTAAGAAGAGGAAGAGAGACAGGGGAATGGCTGGACAGTGCCGCAGTCAAAACACACACAACATTTATTGATTAAGTTTGCCATCTTATATGGGCACAGTTCATGGTGCCCTAAAACAATTACAGTTGTAACAAAAATCACTGATCACAGATCACCATAACAAATATAATAAGGAGAAAGTTTGAAATATTGTGAGAATTACCAAAATGTGACAGAGACATGAAGTGAGCAAATGCTGTTGGAAAAATGGCATCAATAAAGTTGCTCGATGCAAGATTGCCACAAACCTTCAATTTGTAAAAAACACAATATCTGTAAAGTGCAATAAAGCAAAGCACATAAAATGAGGTAAGCCTATACATATCAAAATGGGTAAAATAAAAAATAGTAGCAACACCCAAAGCTAGTGAAGATGCAGAGAAACTGAATCATTCATATATATTTGTCAAGGTAATGTAAAAGGGTAATGTCACTCTGGAAAAGTTTGGCAGTTTCTTATGAAACCAAACATGCACTTATTCTGCCACATACTATAGGCAGAATAATGCCAATCTGCCCTCCTCCTCACCAAAAAAAAAATATATATCTATGTCCTAATCCCCAGAACCTGAGAATATGTCACTTTACTTGGCAAAAGGGACATTGCTGAGGTGATTAAGTTAAAGATCTTGAGATGGAAAGATTCGCAGGTGGGCCCAATATGTTCATAAAGGTCCTTATAAGGGAAAGAGGGAAGCAGGACAGTCAGAACCAGAGAAGATGTAACAACAGAAGCAGAGGTGGGTGGTGAAGGAGAGAGAGAGATGTGAAGATGCTACGCTGCTGGTCTTTGAACATGGAGCAAAGGGCCACGATCAAGGAGAGTGGACAGACGGACTCTAGAATGTAGAAAAGCCGGGAAGTAGATTCTTTCCTAGAACCTCCAGAAGGAACATAGCTGTGCAGTCACCTTGATGTTAGGCCTATGAGATTTATAACCTCCACAACTATAAGATAACAAGTCTCATAGAGTTTAAGCCACTAAGTTTATGGTAATTTGTTATAGTAGTAAAAGGAAACTAATACTCAATACAACCCAGCTATTGTACTCTTGGGCACTTATTCCAGAGAAATGAAGGCAGTCCTCACAAAAAAACTTATGCATAAATTTCACAGAAGCTTGATTCATAATATTTAAAAACTAGAGACAGTCCAAATGTCCTTCAGTGATTGAATGGATAAACAAACTGTGATATATAACTACCATGGAGTGCCACTCCATAATAAAAAGGAACAAACTATTGGTACGTACAGTTTGGATTATTCTTCATGGGACTACACTAAGTAAAAAAAAAAAGGCCAATTTCAAAAGATTATATAATGTATGATTCCATTTAAATAACATTTTTGAAATGACAAATTTTTAGAATGGAGAACATATTAGTGTTTTCCAGTAGTTTGGAATGGTAGGGGAGGAGAGGAAGGTTGGTGTGAAATTTGGTGATGAGAACTTTGGTAAGTCAGCAAGATGATTTCTACTAGTAGAATTATTGAAATTTTAGGCTAACCAATGAAAGTCACATAATTCTCCCTTGGCTATTCAATTAGAATCCAAAATAGTCACACCTCCAGTTGTCTGATTCAATCTGTTTTTATTTTCTTCTTCAAGACAAGGTCCTCTGCTATGTGCAAATACGTGGAAAGCCTTCAGAAATAAATAAATTGAAGTATCACCTACTCACCTAACTATTAATGGAGCAGCTATCTCAGGACGTTAATATTTAAATTGTATAACCCAGCAAATTTGATAAGATATCCTGAAATGGTTGCAACCAATTCTTCATAGGAGCTCGTGGAATAGAAAGCTGAGGAGTCCCTGATTAAAAACACTATTCATTACAACGATTTATGTCTAATGCCTACCTTTCTAAGATACACATCTGCAAAACAGATTTGTCATATTACTAGGAAATCTTATGTTAGCACATATGCCTATCGATGATTTAAGTGACATGTGCAGATGAGAATAAAATCTTATTTAACCTTAAAGAAATTCCTTTTTGTATATTAATTTATTTTTCTTATTTATAGCACTGTTGTGACTTTCAATCACAATGATTTTGACCATGCATCCAAATTTAAATTGATTCAACAAAATCTCAAAATCTGAACAATTTAAAAATTATACGTAGAGGTGATACACTATGTATGTATGTTGTTGTTTAACCAATTTTATGTTTAAAAAAATTACAAACACAAAAGGGACCAGAAAAATGTATCATCTTGTTCAAAAGCCAGATATAAGAGGTTACAAATCAACTAAGAGTCTTTTATGAGTCTAAAAATCTACCACTTGTGAAATAGAGAACATATAGTTTTAATTTGTTATTTAAATGGCAACAGACTGAAATAATATAGTCTTTCTTAATTGTGTTATTATGCTATGCATTTTGGTTTGGGTTCATATTCATAAATAGTAATATAATGTTAAACAATTTTGTAATAATAACTCTGATTATGTTCTAAACGTTGGCTGTGAGTAGAAAGTAATCTTAGCTTAATTAGCTGCTTACTTCTATATGCTAGATTAGAGCTACATTAGAAAATAAAAACCTTTAAATTATATAGTGAAAAAATCTTCAAACATAATTACCAGAATCTCTACAGGAAGATATAATTACTATGTGCTAAATTCTTTCTTCAGCGTCATTTTTGCATCCCCCCCCCCAGAAGCCAATACATGCAAACTGCATACATATCTAAGGGCTGAATATCAATTTATTGTGAATTCTTCTGGGAAATATCCAAAAACTAATAGAGGATACACTGTGAAATCTTGAAATAAATATTTTCAGCTATGTATAGTGAAAACAACTTAAGATACCATCTATCCCTTTTAGAAGCAGGAATCTGGAATATTCAATGCTAACCCTGATTTTCTAATCAACTTACTCTCTGCCCTTGAAGACTTATTTAATTAGTCTATGTCTAACTTTATGCATCTGTAAAATGGAAATAATAAATATTCATTTACCTCATGGGATGTTTGGGAAATTCATGATTGTAAAATACAAAGGGATTGGTGGATGAAAGTTACGGATCAAAGTGTAGAATGGGGAGCATGTCAGACAGTACGATTCTGCTCTGTGTCTAGAACATTGTTGGTAAGCAGTATACGTTGCTTGATTATAACTGCATTTAGAATAACCATCAGAGTCAGAAAATGGAATATGTAAGGTTGTTGAGCAAAATGAAGAGACAACTATATTCTGGGGGAGATAGATGATTTGACTTCTAATCCTACCACAGCAGATTAATAAGTCACCAAAAAAAGAGGCTATTCCAAAAACAACATAGTCAAAGGCATAACAATTTGAGCAATAAACGCATATAGCTGGGCAGCATACATATAGCATATTGGTCAAAGCTATGAGCTTTGGAGTTAGGCAGACCTGGTTTCCATCTCAGCTCTACTTTACATGTGACCTTGGGTAAATTACTCTGCCACACTTACCTAATAAATAAAAGAAGAATAATAGAATTGTAAATAGACGCCTAAGATTTTTGTGAGTATTCATGAAATAATGTCTATGCGACACTTATCATAATGCTCACCCATAATAAGTGGTATTTATCATTTAATCATTCAATAAGTAAGTTATTGAATCCCTACTATATGCCAAACATTGCTACATATATTGCTAATAAAGTGGTGATCAAGCTTTTAAGGAGCTTACATTCTAAAGGAGAGACAGAAAAGTAATAAGGCAATAAAGGAGCATAATAATTTCAGATGGTAATACATGTTACAAAGCAGGCAAAGCAGAGTAATGCTATAGATCATTGGTTATCAATCAGAACTGCAAATTAGAATCACTTGGGAAGTTTCTTTAAAATATTGATGTTTGGGTTCCACTCCAGAATAATTAAATCACAGCCTCAGTTTTGTGATCCACATGCCCTCCATGTAGGATGTGTCATCATCTAAGACAGCAAAAAGAGGGAGAAGCAATTTGGAGAGAAAGGAACAGTGCTGATATTGGTTTCTACACAGAAATGTCTACATTCACATAAAAATATCTAAAGGGAATTGACTATATGGATTGAGATCTTACAAGAGACATTTCGACTGGGGTATAGATTTTGAAACCAACAGTAAATAGCTAGCAGTTGAAGTTGTATATGAAGGTGAGATTACCTAAGCAGAATATTCACAGTGGCAAAACTGAATGTGGGGGTACACAGAAGACCCCCACATAAGGTGGCTCCCAAGATGGCCACCTCCTGGTATTCATGCCTGTGCCAGCCCCACTCCTTGATTGTGAGATGGATCTGTGACTTCCTTCTAAACAACAGATGGAATGGACATGATTTTCTATATATGATTATGTGATTACATAAGATTGTAGCACTCTCTTGCTGGAGTCTCTCTCTCTAACTGACTTTGAGGAAGCAAGTATCACATTGGGTAATCTCATGTAATGAGGAATTACAAGTGACCTCTAGTTGCTGAGGGTGGCCCGCAGCTAACAGCCAACAAGGAACTGAGGACCTCAGCCATAAAACTGCAAGGAATTGTGCCAACAATCTTACTAAGTTTGTAAGTGGGGATCCTTCCCAAGTTGAGTCTCAGATGAGGCCACAGTTTTGATGATCACTTTGCTCACAGCCTTGTGAGTGTCTAAGCAGAAGTCACAGCTATTCCATACCTGGACTTCTGACCTACAAAAAGTGTGGGATAAATGTATATTGTTTTATGCCACTAAGATAGCTGTAATATCATTACTCAGCAAGAGATATTTAATTGAGTAATTATCATTGTCAGTCAACTTACAATAGAGTAAAAGGATCATTGAAGGAATAGTGTCCCTAGATATGGAAAGAAAACAAGGTGAGAGTTACATTATAATGGTATATAAATACTATTGTTTAGGCAGTGTGGTATGATGCACGAACATATGCAAAGTAATAGAATTCTGCCTTTTGGTGTATTTACTTTGTGTAAACCTCACATGCAAAGTGATGGTTGGAGCATTGAAATGACAAAGGATACTAAGTTCCCCCAGTTAATGGCACAGGTTTCAGGAACTGTTTCTGCACCAGTGTTTCTAAAGTTCAATTAAAATTACCTGCATGTGGCATAATTTTATCTAAGATTTGCTTTCATTATAACTTCTATCATGGCTATATTGATCTACCAAAGTGAAACTAAAAGTTGTATATAACCAGGCTACTTAACGTTCATTCAAATAGGAGGAGCTTCAAGAAGAGAATGCTCAAAGATATCAAATAAGACAAGAACTAACAAGTGCTCTTTAATTTATCGATTAAGAGTTCAATAATTACTCTAGCAAGCACAGTTTCAGTGGGCTAGTGGGGTCCAAAGCCAGTTTGCAGTAGGTGATAAAGAAGTGATAACAATGAGTGTAGACTGTTTGTTCCAGAATCTTAGCTGAGGATGAAAGGAGAGATATGGGAAAGTAGCTAGATTGTAACATACAGATTTGTTATGGGTTGAATTGTGTCCCCCAAAAGATATGCTGATGTCCTAACCCTTGGTAGCTGTGAATGTGACTTTACTTGGAAACAGGATCTCTGCAGATGTTATCAGGTTAGGATGAAGTCATACTACATTAGGGTGGGCCCTAGTTCAAAATGACCCATGTCCTTAGAAGAAAATGGAAACACAGAGAGGAGAATACCATGCGAAGACACAGAGACATACACACAGAAGGAACATGGCCATGTGAAGACGGAGGCAGAGATTAGAATTACGCTTCTGCAAACCAAGGGATGCCTGGGCAGCCAGAAGCTGCAAGAGGCAAGGAAGGATCCTTCTCTAGAGGCTTCAGATGGAGCATGGCCTGCTGATGCCTTCATTTCAGACTTCTAGGCTCCAGAACTGTGAGACAACAAATTTCTATTGTTTTAAGTCATCCAGTTTGCGGGTAATTTGTTAAGGCAGCTCCAGAAAACTAACACAAGTTTAAAAGGAAATAAACTTATGATGCAAGGGTCTGAGGAGAAGAATCCAAGGCAACAGAGAAGTTGAAGATTCAATGAGAAAGGGAAAACTTGAAAGGAGGAGTATCCTGGAAGGAACAAGAGGACAGGATCAAGGGGCATGTTCAATGCGTGGATTACTTCCTCACAAAACCACTTGAGGGCTTGTTAAAAAGGTAGATTCCCGGGTCCCCCAAACAATGTCTGCAAACTTAGTCCCTGAGTACGGAGCCTGGGCTTCTGCAATTTTTCTGATCTGATCTATTCACTTATATGTGGAATCTAAAAAAACCAGAACACCAAGCTCACAGATACAGAGGACAGATTGGTGGTTGCCAGAGGCGGAGGGTGGGGAGTGGGCAAAATGGGTGAAGGGGGTAAAAAGGTACAAACTTTAGTTATGAAATAAGTAAGTCATGGGGATGTAATGTACTACACGGCGACTACAGTTAATAAAACTATATTACATAATTGAAAGTTGCTAACAGAGTAGATCTTAAAAGTTGTCATTGTAAGGAAAAGAATCTGCAACTATGTATGGTGACAGATGTTAACTAGACTGATTGTAGTGATCATTTCACAATATATACAAATATTGAATCATTATGTTATACCCCTGAATCTAATATAATGTTATATGTCAATTATACCTCAATAAAAATTAAATTTTAAAAAACAGAAATATTGATCTAGAGTGTAGATAGTTAAATCATGAAAATTTAGAATTTAAAATTTTAAAATAACAGCTCTGGCATATGGGAATGGGGATGAATCCTAGATTTATATTAGAATTGCAAATCATTAGGAACCAAATGAAACTGTGTCCTGTGAATTATCGGAAATAATTACGTCTTTGATGGTGGCTTCCTGTAGCAGCACTAAACAGTTGCAGTGTAGTCACTGTCTTGAAATATTTCCCTGCTCTTAAATGCAGCTTTCTATCACTTCTTACTTTCCTTTCCTATATGGCATGATGCCTGCTTTTTATTTGTTTTCCAAAGTGGATTATTCTTCTGGCTCCAAGTAAAGTTTCTCAGTTTGTTATTTCTTTTATTCTTTCCTGCCCCAAACCTTCCACTACCTAGTCTCAGACTTAACTGTAGGTCTGTCTTTGATTAATCTTCTGGTTGTTCCCATTAATGACAAATTCACCTCAAATCACCATATTTATAAGTGGTAATCGCCCCTCCAACTTTCCCAGTGGAACATAAGACCTATTCTCAGAGTGTATTAGAAAGACCTACAGAGTGGACTGTACTTGTGTATACGTGGGCCCTACCCTCAGAGAGTCTGATACAGCATATCTGGGTCCAAGAATCCAGACCTGCAGGAAGCACTTCACCTGACTCTGAAGTAGGGAAGACATGCTTTCCAGAATCTCTCCCCAAGGAGTGAGGAGTATTCACTGCAAGCTCAAAATGATTGTAGAGTCTGACAAAGCAGCTAGAAATGCTAATGAAATCTTTGGCAACATTAAGAGCTATATAATATCCAGATCAAGACAGGTAAGTTTCTATTCCCTGCAATGGCCAAATCAAGCTTGAAATGTTGTGTTTGGTTATGCATATCATATTTTAAGAAGAACGTGTGTTACAGTGTGGGACATTTTGACCCAGTGAGTACAGTTCATATCATTGATGGCTATGGGGTACATAGTTCAGGTCCCTGTCAGCTGGTCTTCCTATATCTTGTAGCTGCAGCTTTTTCCAGAAACTTGGGAAATATTGCACTTTATTCTCTACCTGCAAGCATTCTTTGAACTATATTGTAGAGAATTGTTTAATTTTTAAAGAGGGATAATTAATGCATTCAATCTGCAATAGGGATAATATGATAACTAAGGATCCATCTCATAATGTCTCACAATCTTTCTTTCAGCTTTATTGAAGTAAAATTGACAAATAAAATTGTAAGATACTTAAAGTGTACATGTGATGATTTGCTATATGCACACACTGTGAAAGGATTCCCCCCTTTAAGTTAATTAACGCATCCATCACCTCACATATGTACCTTTTTTTTTTTGGTGAGAACACTTAAGTTCTATTCTCTTAGCAAATTTCAACTATACAGTCTGGTGTTATCAACTATAATTACCATGTTACACATTAGATCCTGAGATATTATTCACCTTTTAACTGAAAATTTGTACTCTTTTACGAACCTCTCTCTATTTTCCCTTACCCTTAGCCCCTGGCAACTGTATCATTGATGCCAACCACTTTTCTACCTTCTGTTTCTATGAGTTTGACTGTTTTTTTGACTCCACAGGTAAGTGATAACATGCAGCATTTGTCTTTCTCTGTCTGGCTTATTTCACTTAGCATAATGCCCTCCAGGTTTATCCACGTTGTCACAAATGTCAGGATTTCCTTCTTTTTAATCCTGAATAATATTCTATTGAATATATATACCACATTTTCTTGATCCATTCATCCAGTGATGGACACTTAGGTTGTTTCTATACCTTGAGTATTGTGAACAATGCTGTAATGAACCTAGGAGCACAGATATCTCTTTGATATAATGGTTTCATACATCCCATAATCTCTTAAAGCCTATTTATGTTTCAAGATCTCATCTGAGTCTAAAAATCTCAGGGACAAGACATCTTCTGGGTACCCTAGGCTACTAAAGTCCTGAGTAATCAATAACCAAGTGCTAGAACCATAAGATTTCTGATATTAATGCTTTATATATTTCCGGATCATCCCCCTCCTACCAATCTCTCTTTCTCTCTCCCTTTCTTTTCTTTCTGTATCAGCTCTATTCCTCTCTCCTGGCAAATCTAAGACCTATTTTTCCAGTTTAGTGGTTTTCAACATAGCTAGAGATTAGAATCCCTCAAGAAGGTTTTAACACGTCAAACCTCTGAGGCTCCAACGCAGAGACAGAAAACAATTGCCATAGATTTAAGATAGGGTAACATCTCCATTTTCAGTCTTAGGCATCTGAAATTGCTATTCATTCTTCCTGCTTCACCTCAAAAGGGACTTCACTCATCTTACTCTAAGACATTATTTCTCCATTAGTCACTCTTTTTTTTACCTTTAGACTAGAAATCCCCTCAATAATTCACCCATTCAAAATGAAACTACAATTGTCACAAACTTTTCCAGATGGTCAAGTTTCCCCATCTCTTCAGATGCTCTGGCAGAGATAGACGGAGTGTATTTTGATTGGGGGTAAACAGAACTTTTTATTTTCCTTCCAAACATTATACTGCAGATAAGTTTCATCATTTAGATGAAGGACACATAAATGATAAACAAAGATTCACAAATATCCATATTGATTACATTTCCAAGCAATTTAAGCTGTTCCATAATGAGAAGATTTAGGTTTACCTTTGCTGGAATATTCAAGAGGAGACTGTAAGACAACTGTTAAGAGAGAGTGTGCACGTGTACAGGTGCGTGTGCACACACACACATTACATACAGATTCCATGATCCTTCCCTGTTGTGAGGTATAAAAATCTCTCTTGAAACAATAGGAAAATCTTTGGTTATAGAGACAGTTCCATATTCTCAGAATTTCAGGATCTGCCTCAAAACAGTCAACCTAAAATGTTTATAAATCCTGGCAAATTGTATGGAACTTTTGAGTTCTGGCATCATGGATTGATAAATGGAAGTCTAGGTAAATTTATAAAATATATATTACATAGCTTATCACAGTGTTCAATATTTCATTTTCTAACTTAGAGATGCAGTGTCAGGCCACAGCTGGTGATTAGTTTGCTTTAATAAGAAAACAAAACAAAAAAGCAGGCCATTGACTTGTGCCAAATCTAACAGGAGAATCTCATTGTTATTTATTTATTGTAATGACTTCTAATTTCCCATGGTTTGTCAAAGCTTAAAATTTGTAAAGTACCAGCATCAAATGAAAATATGTGAGAGTTGCAACGATGGAAATGAAACAAATTAGCCATCAAATCTATCATATGATACTATAAATATTTATAGTTTATTTTTCTTAAAAACAAATACTAAGTATAAATATCACTGGTTCGCCTCCTATCACATAGTAACATAATTTTAGAAACATCACTTTGTCATTTTCTTTTATCAGATAAAAATATGGTGAGTAATACCAGTAACAGTTGGTTTATTTTAATGTAATCAAAATTCCCTGCTGGTGTTGCAAAAAGATATGACTCCTGAGCAAGTTAAACTGGCAGGACAAGGAAAAAAATGTCAATATCATGTCATATTAACTAATGAAAATGTCAAGGCAAGAATTTTTAAATTTGTTTTTCTTTATTCCAACCTACTAAAATGTGGATTTCAGTTTATGCCAGATACCCTTTTTCTAATAAAACATTGGCTAGACCTGTTATAAAACTATCAATATTTCAAACATAGAATATATAAAACCTTAAAAAATTTATATAGTAAATTAGACTCTATTTAATAATGATTTTGCTATGGCAATACTTATCAAACTTTTCCTCTGGAGGACAATTAACAGCAAAAGAGAATGAATTTGCAACCTCAGATATCCATGGGGCAAAGACGCTACTATGACCTAAGCAAACACATTTTAACAAACACATTTTTAAGTGTAGTGCTAAAGATGAAAAAATCATGATAATTTTATATGATAATAAATACATGTTAATGAAAAAATGATAAAATTAAATACTTTTTTCTCCCAAATTATCTAGCAACTTTAATAGTCTTGAATACTAGTACCCTGGTATAAGAATCATATATTTAAGAAAC
Source organism: Tapirus indicus (assembly GCA_031878705.1). Lineage (NCBI taxonomy): Eukaryota > Metazoa > Chordata > Mammalia > Perissodactyla > Tapiridae > Tapirus > Tapirus indicus. The sequence goes on along the minus strand of CM062919.1, from coordinate 71,950,932 downwards.
AATTAATATTTGAAAATCTCAAAGCATTGAGGGAAGTTACATTCCAGAAGGATTTACCTAGAAATTATACTATTGTGTATTTTTAACCAGATAAAATGAGTGCTTAGAGTTAAGATGGTGTAGGAAAAGGCAAGTCTAGAATAAGACAAAATCATCACTAGGCAAATGTGATAAAAAATACAATGGTTTACAAACATTTTTCCAAAAACAGCATACAAATAGCTAACAGGTGCATGAAAAGGTGTTCGCTGTCACTAATCATCAGGGAAATGCAAATCAAAACCACAATAAGATATCACCTCATACCTGTTAGAATGGCTATCATCAAAATGACAAAAGATAACAAGTGCTGGTGAGGATGTGGAGAAAAGGGAACCTTTGTGCACTGTTGGTGAGGATGTAAAATGGCACAGGCCCTATGAAAAACAGTATGGAGGTTCCTTAAAAAATTAAAAATAGAGCTACCTTATGATCCAGCAACCCCATTTCTGGCTATATATCCAAAGGAAACAAAAACAGGATCTTGAAGAGATATCTGTACTCCCATGTTCAGTGCAGCATTATTCAAAATAGCCAAGATATGGAAACAACCTGTCAGTTGATGGATGAGTGGACAAAGCAGATGTCGTATATATATATATATATATATATATATATATATATATATATATACAACGGAATACTATCCAGTCATGATAAAGAAGAAAATCTTGCCATTTGCAACATGAATGGACCTCAAGGGCATTAGGCTAAGTGAAATAAGTCGTACAGAGAAAGACAAATACTATATGATATCACCTATATGTGGAATCTAAAAGACCCAAACTCATAGAAACAGAGAGTAGAATGGTTGTTGCCAGGGGCTGAGGTGTGGGGGAAATGGGGAGATGTTGGTCAAAGGGTGCAAACTTCCAGTTATAAGTGAGTAAGTTCTGAGGATCTAATGTACAGCCTGGTGATTATAGTTAACAATACCGTATTATTAACTTGAAAGATGCTAAGAGAGTAGATCTTATATGTTCCCACCACAAAAAAGAAAGGGTAATTATGGAACATGATGGAGGTTTTAGCTAATGCTATGGTGGTAATCATTTTGCAATATATAGGTGTATTAAGTCAATACACTGTATACCTTAAACTTACACAATGCTATATGTCAATTATATCTCAATAAAACTGAGCAAAAAATGAATATAATGGTTTGGCTTGACTTTTAGGTAAACTGTAAAATATTTAAATCAAGAGAATGAGAGATCCAGTCTAAATGCTATGAAAGGGCAGTGGATGAAGAGTAAATTGAAAAGGGAAGGCACTATTCTGAGTACAAGAAATGAAAGACAAATCACAAAATTCTACTATGATATGCAACCCAGATAAACTGTACAACCATATCTTGCCAGACCAACTGCCTAAGTTTAAATTGTTTTAGCACCAGCTCATTCACATATATATTTTCCTGTATACAACCACAAACTGATTTAACAATTAACTTCATAGACAACATGGGTTCATGTGTTCCAAATATAATACGGACGGTTTCACCAAGCCTTGCCCAGACCTCATTTACTAGCATCTGTCCTGAAACTCCCCTATGACTAACTCCAGCCCCACAAACTCTATAGAACTTTTCCTTAACTCTCCCTCTGTAAAGATGGGTGCTATCCCTTACTCAGGAAGTTTAATAAATCCAGCCTCATATGATCCACAGGTTTCCCTGGTGGTCTTGGTATCAGGGCTGATACTAGCTCCAGACAAGGTTGACATAAGGGAGGTCATATTGTAGAAAAGAAACCCTATTGTAACTTTGAGTGATCTCTGATTAACTAGTCCAGACATGCTCTGTAGATTTTACAGTCCCTCCCAGCTACTATAAAGTGATAACTTTGTTCTTTTGAGTTCCTTAGGAATGTGATGACCTCCCAGCAGAGAGTCTATATTGATAGCCATCATCAAGGACAACTGAAAGATCAGGGTATAGGGCGTTGCTCCCGTCTCTGATGCATGTCCATTAAAACCAAAGACTATCAGGAACTAAGACCAGATGTCTGCCTTCACCTGAAGGTCAGATGGATGCCCCCAACCGGAGACCAGATGCCTCCCCCACCTGGAGACCAGCCCCCTATATAACTGGTCTGTAATCTTTGTTTTGAAAGGTGGTTCTTTTGGACACAAGTCAGCCATCTTCCCCCTTGCTAGCAAGCTGTAATACCACCTTCCCTCTTGACTACTGACATGTCTTGCAGTGGGCAAATGAACCCCATTTTGGGGCTGTAACAGGGCTTTGACGGACATTTTGCAATGATAGCAAAATTGTAATTAAAATTATACCAATGATTTGTGATTTTTCCTTTGCAATTTAAATTTAGCCACCTTTCTTGTATTAATTGGCTCAGGATGCTATAAAACAATACCACACATTTCGCGGTTTAAATAGCAGAAATTTATTCCCTCACAGATCTGGAGGTTGAAAGTCTGAGCTCCGGGTCCCAGCCTGGTGGGGTTTGGTGAGAGGCCTCTTCCTGGCCTGCAGTGTTTTCACACGGGGCAGGGAGCTCTGCAGATCTCTGAATGGCCTGGGGTCATTATTCCTTCTTTCTTGAAGGATGAGCCACATTCACAGCCAAATAGCCCTATTTTCTGGTCCTGCATAATCTAAGTCTGACAGCCTTCTTTCATTTTGTTCATGTCTTACCCCTTCAGTTCAAACTGGCAGTGTTTCTGCTCATATAATCCCATAATCTCTTTATCAAGTGATAGTCCAGCCACACCTTTTGTCACTGACTAACCCCCCTGAGTAACTCAAAGGAGGTTTTGGAAGTATTCAACTGTTTTTCCAAGTTGTTTTTTAGTTATGTTAAGAAATGTAATCACCAACTGCCCTGAACGGGTCCAAACTCCATGGCGAGAGTGATGCCTGTGCAGAAGGGCCAGAAGTGCCCAAGAATTACCTTTGCTTCATTTTAATGTTAAGATCTTCACCCCAGGAGGAGCTTAGGCCTTATTACCATAACATGTGATGTGTGTGCAAGCATATTTTCCAACTGCACCTGCGCAAGCTTATACCCACCTCTATGTGTGATGATGAAACTTCCCTTTTGAATATTCATTCCCCATCAGAAATAAAAGGCCTCTGCTTTCCTTGATTGGGGAGACATGGCTTTGGAAATAATTCCCCATGGGCTTCTTATTTGCTGCAAATAAATCTTACTTTGTGTGACAACCACCTCTGGTGAAGGCTTTGATTTCAACTTACCAAGAAGCGAACCCACTTTGGTTTGGTAACTCTTTGGTGTTCTCAAAACATGCTTTCTCATTTTTGCAATATGGAGAAGGTGAGAATTTTCCAAATCTTTAAGCTCTGGTTCCTTTTTTGTTTAATAATTCTTTCTTTAATGCATCTCTCTCCCCTCTCATTTTACTATAAGCAGTCAGGAGAACCCAGGCAACAACTTTAACATTTTGCTTGGAAATTTCTTCAACTAAATATCCAATTTCATCATTTTATCTTCCACAAAACACCAGAACACCACTGAGTCAAGTTCTTTGATACTTTATAACATGGATAAGCTTTTTTCCATTGTCCAATAGTATGTTCCTTATTTCTGAGACCTCACCAGAATGCCCTTTAAAGTCCATATTTCTACTAACATTTTGTTTGTGATTATTTAGGTATTCTCTAAAAAGACAAAGGCTTTCTCTCCAGCTCTTCTATTTTCTTTCTGAGCCTTCACCAGAATCACATTTAATATCCATATTTCTACTGTGGGGGATCAGAATTGACCACCCCAAAGTGTGTCTCTTCGGCACGAGGAATATTTTGGGTTGGTTACTTTTAAAAACTGCAGACTTGGAGAAGCTCTGAAAAGTAGAAGTTACCCTCTGTAAGAAACATTTACATTTGTGAGGGAAATCTCCATTTGTAAAGGTATCTCCCTCTTCATACCAGGAAGAAGGGGGGATGACTTTATCTCTAGAAACTCTTATCAGTGCTGAAGGCAAGGACTGAAATCTGCATAATAACCTTACTATTGTTTACTGTGCTTTTCTGGTAATCTCCCATAAATGACTCCCCCCACCCCCAACATCCTCCTTTGTCTTTAGCCGAAGAAGGTATTTAACCTGGCAGCTCCGCCATCTTGTAAAGTTGCTCAGTTTTTCTTGAGTTTCTCCCATTATATATGTGATTAAACTTTGTTTTATTTTCTCCTGCTAACCTGCCTTTTTAATTATTTGACCAGCCATAAGAACCTCAGGGGAAAGGGTGGGGGTGGGGGTGGATTCTCCCTCTTCCCCTCCACTACCAACAGTCCCTTCCTGATAATCTAGGCTTTTTCTAGTATGCACCTTGAAACTCTTCCAGCCTCTCTACTCATTACCCAGTTCCTAAGCCCCTTCCACATTTTTAGGTATTTGTTAATAGCAGCCTGCTGGAGCTAATATAACTGTCATTCCATAACACTTACCATGTCAGAGTGCTAGTCCCTCTATGCTCGGGTTTTTACCCAAGACCAACCCAAACTCGATGGTTGACTCAGTTTCTCAGATTTAGGATGTGTGTTAAGCCATGTGGTCTCTGACTTACTGGGCTCCACTCTTGGTCTGATGACCTTTGCCTCCTCCTCTATGCTTTCCTTGGCTCTGCAGGCTCCTTGATTTAGAGATTCTCTCTCCAACTGATCCAGGCACATGAAATATTTAAATACAAGTTCATATATACACTTTCTATTTTTTTAACATTTTTGTTCCAGAAATAATCAATGTTTTAAATTCCATTACAAAATTGAGGACATTCAGATTTTTAGACTACCTTGTTTGAAATTCCTCTTCTCAAATAGAAATATTCATAAATACTAGCTAAAAATATATTAAAAACATCAAGGTTAAAACTAGTCAGTCTATTCTTGGGATATGAAACGTCAGTGAAGCAATCTTCCTCCAGCAAAAAGTGAGAGAAAATGACAGAGAAAGCAGAACTCCAAAAAGTTACCAAACTTGGTTCAAAGTTTTCTTTGGAATTAGTGGAAAGTACTGGACAAAGGAAACACCTTCAGATTTAATAACTCTAACTTATATTAGGGAAAATGCCCCAAATACACACACTTCAAATTACAAATATTAAATTATATTTAATACGTATGACATTAAACTGATAAAAGTTTTATGAGTTTTTTTTGCATGTACTAATCAATTCATTTCAGGCACTCAGCTGAACTCTGGTGAATAGTTTTTCAATTGTGGAATATCAGAATGCAAAAATAATATTTACCCAGAACAGGCTGACTAATTTCCTTAATCTTAAACTACCACTGGACTCATCACAAAAATTATTGAATAAAAAATAAATCCTACACTGAATGCATTGGTTAATGTTCTAATGTTTTTGCTGTCATAAATATGACTCCTACCAATTTTCTGTCACTGTTGATTGGACAAGTAATTCTCTTTTTCTTTTCTTTTTTTCCCCTCAATTGGCACATTCCTAAAATATAAATAGGTGGGAATTAGCTTCTGGAAGAGAAATTAGGTAGTGAATGAAAATTTTATCAGTTAAATAGAAATGGATAGTGGGGTAGAGACATGTCATTCAGATAAAGTTGTATTACAAAAAGAAAATATATTTATTGCTAGCACTGACAGTCCCCAGGATACTCTTTCATTGGCAGGAGACTTTACAAGCACTTTTGAGATGGCAGATTACAGAGCTAAGGACAGTGAATAAATATTTAAGGAAAGTCATGCATTATATTGGTGCTGGAGACAGATTTGATTTTGACTTGCAGTTCTGCCAGTATTAGCCATGTAATCTTGTGAACGTGGCATAAACCCTTTGCATGCTTTGTTTTCTTATCTTTAAAACAGAGGTAATGGAAATAGCAATTTTCTTTAATTTTGCATCCCAGTGACCATTTCTACATTCTTAAATAAACATACCTTCATATTCTTGTCAATTTACTTCCCCCTCTTAGTCTATATGATTCCAAGTGATTTGACATCCTCATTCCAGGAGATCCTGATTAGGTTAAACCAGCAGCATATTCCATCCTACTGGTTACAGTGACTGGTGCAGGATGGGCACATTGCTTATCTGGAGAGACATTTGCTGACACTTCTTGGAATGAAGCCCTCCTGCATTTCCAATATTTTGAAGGTATAAGGTTGTTTTCTCTGTAACTGCAACCATGTTGCAACCAAAAGTGGGAGAATCTAAGCTACTGACAGCCACTACCAGGAACCTACCTAGAAGATGTAGAGCCAGGGGACATATCCTTGCCCACGTGGGCCCAGAATGAAGTTACGCCATAACCCCCTTGTTGTTTAAGCCAATTTGTGCCGAATTTCCTATCAGTTGCAAATAAAGGATTTATGACTAATTACTTATTTAGGGTTCTTGTGAGGATTAAGTGAGATGATATAAATAAAGCACTTAAAACTACGTGGCACCTAGCACTTTCTCAATAACACACATCTAAGGACGAATGGCACGCGAATAGCTCAGACAACAAAAATACTTTCGCTGATTCCTACAAACAGTAATTCTCCTCCAGCATGCATTTAATTTTAATTCAGCTCAGCAAGTCCTTACTCATTTTCATTAACACAACCAATACTAGGGAATTTATTATGAACAAGGCACTGTGCCCTGGACTGTTGGTTACACAGAGAAGTATAATAATGGTTACTTCAGTACTGTAGCTGATAAAAAAGAGAGAAGCCAGTACTTTAGCAAATTGATTTACTTATAATCTCCCAAGGAGACAAGCATTTAGAGAATTGAATAAACAGTGTGATCATGCACCAAACTGTGGGATACCTAGGCAAATGAGTACCATAGATGATCCACTAAAGGAAAAGAATAGTACATAATAAGATGAAGTATGCTCTAGAGAAAAATGCCTGGGTGCTAAATTTTATTAGCTAACATATTAAAGACTAAGTATGTGAGAAAAGAATGTCTAATAACCCAAATACATAATTTCTATTCCTTTCCCTTTAGGGCTTTTTTTGTTTTGTTTTGTGATGTTTGTAAATTATTTCTTTGCTTAAATTCTTTGGGATTGTTAGTCTTGCTTGAATACACCAAAGCCTTGCTAGACTAGGGTCCTTGGGGCCCTGTATTATCAGTAAACAGTATTAAGACAGGACTCTTCAGGTATTTCTTTTTATTTGGGGGGAAAGATGTGCCCTGAGCTAACATCTCTTGCCAGTATTGCTCTCTATTTTTTTTCCTCCCCAAAGTCCCGGTCCATGTTGTATATTCTAGTTGTAAGTGCATCTAGCTGTTCTATGTGAGCTGCTGCCACAGCATAGCTATTGACAGATGAGTGGTGTGGTTCCACGCCCGAGAACCGAACCCAGTCCGCCAAAGCAGAGCATGCTGGACTTTAACCACTAGGCCTTCAGAGCTGGCTCTCTTCAGGTATTTCTAATAATGAACACTTCTGGAGAGAGTTAAAGGAAGATATGAGCAGAAGGTCGGAGAATTTCAGTGATAGAAGAGACTTTGGAGGCCATATATCCAGTTCTCTACTCAAGTTATTTATGGTGAATTTCACAATTAACAGGTAGAGTTATTAAAAACAATTTCTTTAGTATATAAAGAAAAAATAAGGTTAGACTTTGGGAATTAGACTTATAGAAACATGTTTTTTAGACAAAGAATGATGTGTAAATAATCTTTAAAAAAAATGACATGAGATGTCCTCTATAAAAATCTGATACCTTAATAACTGATTACTTTTATCCAAGGGCAAAAACGGAATTCAAAAATATCTCAACTTCTCCTTGTTTTTATTTTAAAATACTTCCCACTGTTAAAAGGTTATGATAGTGATTCATGAAAGAATGTGCTTGGGTCCCTGTGCTGGGCGGGGCGGGGGTGGGGTAGATCTAGTGTGGATCTAGCGGGGTAGATCTAGATCTGAGTGTGGATCTAGAGGTCTGCTTCTAAGGACTCTGTCCATTTTTTGTTTCTTGTTTTGCTTTGTTTGTGCCCTAGGGTCTCAAGCCTCAGGAACCTATTATAGAAGTCTTATTAGAGAAGCTCTTTTCTCGCTCTTTTTAGCCTCTTAGGTTCAAAGCAGTAACCCTCTTTTCTCCTTTGTGGGATCACTTGTTAGTTGAATTTTACCTTCTCTCCTGATAGCAGTTTATTTCAGGTACTTTTATTTAAGTATGTTGTAATTTTTCATATTTTGCAGAACTTTTTATGTGTTACCATTTACTTGTTAAAATATGAAAGAGGAAAGGAGGGGCTTCGCCCTTCCACCACCCCAGTGGATCTAGTCTAGCCTTCTATAACATATTTCCCATTCTGGTCCCAGATTAAGCCTTGGCTAAACCCCTAATTACACCTGAGAAGTAATATTGAAACTATCCTGTAAATTTATGCTAATTGCTATAAACTGAATGTTTGTGTCCTCCCACAAACTCACATGTTGCAGTCCTAATCCCCACTGTAATGGTATTTGGAGGTAGGGCCTTTGGGAGGTAATTAGGTTTAGATAAGGTCATGAAGATGGAGACCTCATGGTGGAATTAGTGCTGTTAAAAGAGGAGGAAGAGACTAGAGCTCTTTCTTTCTCCATCATATGAGGATACAGTAAGAAGACCACTGCCTGGAAACCATGAAGAGGGCCCTTCCTGGCCTCCAAAACTGTGAGAAATTAATGTCTGTTGTTTAAGCCAGGCTGTTTATGATATTTTATTATAGCAGCCCAAGCTGACTAAGGCAACTCGTTAAAAAAAAACAGTCTCTGTTTTAAAAAACATGGACTCATATCCAGTCTTTCTAAAGCATAACTGCCTAACCTTGGCCAGTTCTCAGGAGGAGTTCAAGGTTATACTAAGCTGAATGAAGACAGACAAGTGTGAGCTCAAATCTAGTCTCTTTTATCTATCAGTTTGGGGACTGTGCGTAGATTGTTTTACTTCTCTGAGCCTTAGTTAATGCATCTCTAAAACACATTTATAACATCCACAAAATTGAGGGGAACTTATATGTGTTGTCTCACTGATTACTGTGATTCTTCAGTTGATCTCTCTGGCTTGCTTGAAAGTTCCTTTCTCCTTCATAGCTCAGGCAGATACCCTGTCGAGTCTGGGTTCCCTATCAAAAATAACACCCTGCCCAGACAGAGGTGCACTATTTTTAGTTTAAGTGTTCTTTACAATACTCAATGAATGCCTGTATGTGACAAGGACTCTTCTAGGTTTTTGGGATTCATCAGTAAATAAAACAGAAAAAAAAGAACCCTTGCCCTCGTCATGTTTCAGTCTTAATTTAAACAGTTACTTCCTCTTCCAGCAGCTCCCAACCACAAACCTTATATGGTTGCTCTGAGGATTAAATGTGATAATCTTTGCAATATTGTACCTATGAACCTCAGTAAATGTTGACTCACTCTCACTATGTAAAAACATAGGTTTCATTTTAGAAAATATTCAACTTTAATACATTTTTATCTATGTATGAACTATCTTAATTTGGGTTTCCCTGGAAGCAGATCCTGAGAAAACGATTTGAGTACAATAGTTTATCTGGGGAACTGGCACTAGGAAATACCATTAGGGAGTAGAGAGATCAGAGACAGAAAAAAGAGACATTTGCAGGGTGCATTAACAAACGTGTTACCAATCTGGACAACTGGACCTTAATCCCACCAGGAAACTCTAGGTACCAGTGTAGAACACACCTCAGAGTTATTCTGTCCAAGGGGTTAGGGAGCTGGTCATTTATCCACCAACCTCTGTAAGTAATTGTCTGAGGGCTTCCCCTTGATGGAACAAATTCCCTGGCACTTTGCATCTACCTATAGAGCTCTCAGGCAAAGGTCTCTATTGGATTGGTAGTTGGACCTACAAGCACAGAAATGGTAACTTATCAAGGGCATATGGGCAGGGTACCAACAGTGTGCACTCCAAGAATCTCAGATAATGCTCCTTGTAAGGAAAGAATAATTGTAATACAGTATTAGCCCCTTAATATAGATCAAGGTCAACTCTGCTCTATAATTCAGAATGAGATCTGACTTCTCATTCTATTTGTTCCAGGCATTCATCCTGACATTCTTTCCTTCCCGTGTATGTTTCCAGGCCTTCTCCCTTATCTATCCTTCCATCCCTTGCTCTTCCCTTCTTTTCCCCTGTGCCTGCCACATTCCCTTCATCTCATAACCCCAATGTCAGAGCAAACCTGTTAGTTCAATCTCCGAATCTTATTTTGACACTTTGCATTGCCTCTGTCACAACTACCCAGTACTGCAAGAGCATCCTAACTAGTCAGTACTGCAAAAGTGCCCTAACTAGTCAGTACTACAAGAATGTCCTACCTAGTCTTTCTGCTTCCACTCATTCCCCTCTAGTTTATTCTTCGCCAAGAAGTCAAAGTGATCTTTTAAAATCATACGTCAAATCATATCATTCCTGTGTTCAAAACTTCTTCTCTCCCTTATTATCAACGCCTACGAGGCCTAACTTGATCTGTGTACTCACACAATCTTTAAATGCTTACCTCCCGCAAGTCTCCCCCTTGCGCAGTCCAGTGCAGGCACTGTGATCTATGCTGACCACCTCCAGATTTCCTCACTGTTTCTCCAAATATTTGCAAAAGCCAGTGACTGCTGGGTTCAGGCCTGCATCCACACAGTTTGGTCTTAGAACCTGTGTGCTAGGCCTTTTGCAACACGGTTGCTGGTGCATTCCCTGGGGGCTCTTGCTCTCCTTTAAGCCAGGTCTCTGACCAAGTATCACCTCTGCAGAAATGACTTTCCTGGCCATTCTATCTAACATAGCATCCACTGCCATTCTTTATATCCTCACTGAACTTTATTTTTATAGCACTTTTCACTATCTGTCTTCATATTACATATCAACTTATCATTATTATTTTTAATTTTTGGTTTCATTGCTTAAACATAAGCTCCATGTAGGCAGGTACTTTATCTGCTTTATTCACTATTCTATCCTCAGCACCTAGAATGGTGCTATATCACTCATCATATGTTAAATTATGCCTCCCTAACAAAAACAACTCCAACATTTCATGGCTTAACCCAGTGAACATATCTTTGACCTCAGTCTAGAGGGCAACGTGAATCTGGAGGGAGCTCTGTTCCTCACTGTCACTCAGTCACACAGGCTAAATCGAGGCCTCATTCGCCATATCTTTCAGGATCACTTCAACTTTTAATCTACTCAGAAGTAACAGAAGTCACGAACCCCAGTCACATTTTATTGGCCAAAGCAAGTTACATGGCAGAGGGCAGAAAAGCATAATCTCAAGTGTTCTTGGGGATAGCCTTAACAACTACCACAAGTCCAGCTCATATTAGATAATCAATAGGTATTTGCAGAATGAATAAATAAGCAAGTTGAATAAGCAACACACTATATGAACAAACTTAGAGACATTTTTCTTAACATTTGTTTAGGGATATAGATAAATACATTACATTTAAAACATAAAATATTTTAGTAGATAGATAAGCTCCTTGAGAATAGGATCTATCTATTCTACTCTTCCCTAGCACCTAGAATGCTCAATTCATGAGAAGCCCTCAACAAATCTTTGATAATTAAATAAATTAATAAAAAATAGGGTAATTTGATGAATGTACAGGTATCTAATTGGCTGTGCTTTCAAAGACACAAATTTAAAATATTTAAGTATACACACACATACACTCAAACATTGTTTAAATACACACACACATGTAAATAAGAAAGCAGTTTATAATTAGTAATTTCACATTGGAAAGTATGACTTACTTTAGAATATGGAAAGAATGATGTTTATTTTAAGATGCTTAAAAGTAGTTGGTTGTCGTTTGTTTTTTCTCTTCCAGAATACACTTATGGTTCTTTTTACATTTAATGTAATTATGGAGACAATTACCTTGTTTTTGATATTCATAATATTTAAACACATATTTTGTGACAGTACAGGTTCCTTATAAAATCACTGGATTCAGAGAACTGTTTCTGAAGTGAAATCTTTTAAGAGCTGAAATTATCACACAAGCTTTCTAAAGACGATCACATAAACAATTCCCATAAATAGCTTCTTTACAAATCATGCATACAAAATATGTAAACTTCACATTTCCCCAGGGAACATCTTCTAACCTAACAGAGACAAAGAGATAGATTGAATTGCAGTCCATAGATCCTCATCACAAAGCTAATTTGGAGACCACAGTTTCAATCTTACTCTGACTCATTTTTGTTCAGTCTAAAGAATTACTTATTATTTTCATATTGAGAACCTATTTTAGGAAACGGCATATGTTAGCATTATACTATGAATCTAAATTAGATTATTGTAACATAAATATATTAATTAACTGCAGATTTAATGAAGCAATGAAAAAGAAATAATACACATTCTGGAAAGACAAACTCCTGAGAGGTATTTTTAAAGTTGCAGATTAGGATCTCATTGTGCACGTTGACTGCAAATCGTTATTTATAGATAGCATTTATTGAGAATTTCCTAACGGCCCAACCCTGTTCTTAGTGCTTAAATTCTTACCAAAAAAATATAAGGAAAATGTTTTGTTATCCTTTTATTACCAATGAGGAATCTAAGATATAAACGATTAAGTGACTTCCTTGAACTCACAGAGCTAGTAACCAGTGGGGTCAGGCCTACACGCACACAGTTTGTTTTCAGAACCTGTGCGCCAGGCCATTTGTAACACTGTTGCTGGTGCATTCCCTGAAAAGACATCCTATGTAAATATTTGAAAATATCCTCTCACACTTTGAATCTAGATTCCAGAACACTGAACATCAGGTCTAATGCTTCAGCTTTTAGAGGCAGGTTGCAGATATCAGAAACCCTACTATCTATGTATTGTATATGTTATCAGTTAATCAGTGACATCACGGAATGCCTATTTTGTACATAATAGCACATGGGGCACGGGAAATGAATTGAGAACACTCATTAAAGAGATACAATCAAAATGAAAATGATATCTAAGTGAATCATTAGAATTTTTTATCTATCTATTCATCTATCATCTAATATTAAAATGTGCATCAATGATGACTGAGAAAATATCTCTGCCCATCAGCTGATAATCAAAGGGAATGGGAAGGTACATATAATAAACAAATTATTACAATAAAGTCCATACATGTTATAATAGAGGCACAATTCAAGTTATAAGAAAGCAGAATGAGGATGCTTCCCAGAGGAAATAACTTTGAGCTAAATCTTGAATAAGTAAGAGTACACTAGACAGAGATACACTAAGATATCACCTTACACCCATTAGAATGGCTATAATCACAAAGACAAATAACAACGAATGCTGGAGAGGTTGTGGAGAAATGGGGACCCTCATTCACTGCTGGTGGGAATGCAAACTGGTGCAGCCTCTATGGAAAACAGTATGGAGAGTCCTCAAAAAATTAAACATAGAAATACCATATGATCCAGCAATCCCACTCTTGGACATCTACCCAATGGACATGAAATCAACCATCACAAGAGGCTTATGTACCCCTATGTTCATTGCAGCATTATTCACGATAGCCAAGAAGTGGAAGCAACCCAAGTGTCCCTCGACTGATGATTGGTTAAAGAAGATGTGGTATATACATACAATGGAATACTACTCAGCCATAAGAAAAGACACAATTGTCCTGTTTGCAACAACATGGATGGACCTAGAGGGTATTATGTTAAGTGAAATAAGCCAGAGAGAGAAGGCCAGACACTGCGTGAACTCACTCATATATGGAATATAAATGAACACACGGACAGAGAGAACTGATTGGTGGTTACCAAGGGGAAGGGGGGTGGGGGGTGGGCACAAGGGGTGAAGGGTTACATCCACATGGTGACGGACAAACAAAAATGTACAACTAAAACCCCACAGTGTTATAAACTACTAAGACATCAATAAAATACATTTTTGGAAAAAAAAAAAAGTACACTAGACAGAGATAGAATTAAACACACACATGTGCATACATATCTGTATATATATATATATATATATATAAATGGATGTACACTGAACAGAGAAATAACTACATACATATATACATACGTGCATATATGTATACATATGCACAGTCATGTGTAGCTTAACAACGGGGATACAGTCTGAGAAACGTGTTGTTAGGCGATTTCATCATTGAGCAAACATTATAGAGTATACTTACACAAACCTAGATGGTATAGCCTACTACACACCTAGGCTATATTGTATAGCCTATTGCTCCTAAACTACAAACCTGTACAGCATGTTAACTGTACTGAATACTGTGGGCAACTGTAACACAGTGGTAAGTATTTGTGTATATAAACATATCTAAACACAGAAAAGGTATAGTAAAAATATGATATAAAAGACAAAAAAATGGTACACCTGTACAGGGCACTTACCCTGAATGGAGCTTGCAGGACTGGAGGTTGCTCTGGGTCAGTGAAGGCCTAGAATATTATTGTACACTACTGCAGACTTTATAAATACTGTATACCTATGCTACACTAAATTTAGAAAAAAACTTTTTATCCAATAATAAATGAACTTTAGCTTATTGTAATTTTACTTTAACTTTTTAATGTTTTTAACTTTTTTACTCCTTTGTAATAACACTTAGCTTAAAACACAAACACATTGAACAGTAGTACAAAAATATTTTCTTTCTTTATATCCTTATTCTATAAGCTTTTTCCTATTTTTATAATTTTTATTATTTACTTTTTAAGCTTTTTTGTTGAAAACTAAGACACAAACATACTCACTAGCCTTGCCCTATACAGGGCCAGGATCATCAATATCAATATCTTCCATCTCTACATCTTGTCCCACTGGAAGGTCTTCTGGGGCAATAACATGCACGGAGCTGTCATTTCCTATGATAACAATGCCTTCTGGAATACCTCCTGAAGGACCTGCCTGAGGCTTTTCTTCAGGAGTCACTCTTTTCAGAAATATGTCCATAGTGGTTTGCTTCATTTTTTTCCTTTTTTCATCATAGATTTGCTTGTAAGCAGATAATGCACCATGAACATTTCTGTCTATTAATGAAAACTTTTTGATGTTAGGGTCCATGTTTTCTAAATTTTTTAAGGAACTTTTTGAGGTCTGCAGAAGCTTCTGCTAAACTCTTCACTTAATTTTCTTGGGGGTCCTTCTTCTCCCGTAGTTTTCTTTTCTCTTGCATCTTCTTCAACTACACATTCCAGTTCCAGTTCCAACAACTCCTAATTACTCAATTTCTTAGGAACCATCTCTAGGAGCTCCTCAATATCATCCTCATACACACCCAGGTGTGACGTTATGATGTCACTAGGCAATAGGAATTTTTCAGCTCCATTTTAATCTTATGGGACTACCATTGTGTATGTGGTCTGTCATTGACTCAAAAGTAGTTATGCGGTACGTGATTGTATGTATATATGTACATAGTTCTTTCTCTGTCCAGTGTACTTCTTTTCATTTGTATATGTATATAAATATATATATATATAATTGCAAATATATATTCAGTTTATATATATAATTTGCAATTACTTAAAAACTTACAATCCCATCAATTTAAATATATAAAATTAATATTTGTACTTATATATGTAATACATATATAAATGTGTCAGGGATTGCTTTTAGCTGCAAGTAGCAGAAAACATAATTAAGCAATGGCTTAAACAAATTAGAGATTTAATTTTTGTCCCTTAAGAAGTCTGGAGGCAGGTAGCTCAGGGCTAGAACACTCTCTAAAACGATATCAGAAATCCAGATGATTTCTTTCTGCTAAGTCTTCCTTCCCATAGGGTTTTAGCTTCACATTTGTGGTCTTGTGGTTGCAAGTTGGTTGTTTCACCTCCAGCATTGTATTTTTATTCCAGGCATGAAAAGGGGAAAGGCAGGGAACAAAAGGTGGTTGCCATAAAAGACTAACCCATTTTAAAGAAATTTGTTGGAAGCCTCACTCAATCTCTTCTGTTTATATTCCATTAAGCACAACTATCTCATGGCACCATTATCTTCAAGGGATGCTAAATTAATATTTTTAGCTGGGCATGTGCCTGTGTAAAAAACTCAGGCTTTTGTTAGTAAGGAAGAAATAGAAAATGGCTTTAGGTAGAAAATTGTGTATGTCACAATAAGGAACAGTCATAGAAAACCTGAAAATGTTTAAAAGCTTATGGAGAAAATAATCACTCACATTTTTATCACCTAAACCTGCTGATTACATAATACTATGGATTCTCTAGCAATATTTTCAGTGGTGCATTGCTTTATTTTTATTTAGTTAGAAAATGACCATAACACACTTTATTTAAATATTCATTTATTATTGCATTATTGTATTATTTCTAATTTTTACTATTAAAAATAATGTTACAATCATTATCTTAAAACTTAAAGTGTTTATACTATTTTGATTTATATTTTAAGATAGATTTTCAGAAATAGAATTATGGTGTTGAAGGCTGTGAATATTTTTTTAATCCGGATTCTCACTGCTCAATTGCTTAACAACAAATTATTGCTAATTAATCTTACAATAGCAGTAAATATGTCATATGATCTACAACTAAATTAGTATAATTTTAAACCCTTTCAAGTTTGTGTATGAAAAATGAAACCTTGTTTTATTTGTATTTTGGAGATTGAACATTTTTTCATTTTTTCTATATTCATCAGTTGAATTTAAATTTGTTTTTCTTAAATTATGCATTCATTCCCTTTCCAATTTATTAATTTGATTTTCAATGTCTTTCTTAATAATGTATGTTGCTTTTGAATATAAACTAAGATATTAACTCTACCTGCCAAAATTGATGGCAAATATTTTTCTCAGATTAATTGCCTTTTATGTACTTATTACTTTTGCAATATTAAAAATAGAAAATTTTAGGGGAAACTGAACCAATTCCAGAAATAAACCTCTGACTTTACAAAATGAAGTTACCAAAACAAGGGGAGTTAAATGAGAGGTCTAAGGTCACACAGTTAATAAATGGCAGAATTAGATCTTTCACAAAAGCAGGAGAAAGAGAAAAAATATTTGACAGTAACTCCTAACTTTCTGAAGCCCTAATGAATAAATATTTTTATTTAAATCCTTCAATAGATGGTAAAATACTGTATTAACTTGCTAGGCCTGTCACAACTAAATACCACAGACTCAGTGGCTTAAATGACACAAATTTATTTTCTCACTGTTTTGGTGGGTGGAAGTCCAAGATCAAGGTGTCAGTTGGTTTGGTTTCCCCTGGGGCATCTCTCCTTAGCTTGCAGATGGCCGTCTTCTTGCTGTGTCCTCACATGGCCTTTTTCTGTGCATGTGCACCCCTGGTGTCTCTCCCTCTTCTGATAAGGACACCAGTCATATTGGATTAGGGCTCACCCTCTTTTAATTTACTTCATTTAACCTTAATTACCTCTTTAAAGGCCCAACCTCCAAATACTGCCACATTCTAAGAAACTGGGAGTTAGGACTCTAACATATGAATTTTGGGGGGACACAATTCAATCCATAACAGATACTAAATAAATATATCTGTCTATGTCTATCTATCATAATGTCTATCTATCATAATTCATATCATGAATTTCCATAATTCAAAGACTCTGAAAATCCTAGTATGCAGGGAACCTAGTTCTGGAGCTCTGTTAGATCATAGATCATCTTGTATCATCTCAGAGATACAAGATGCTATTCAACAGATCTTCAAGTCAAATTCATTTTATAATTTTAAAGTCAATGTTAGTTTCCACAAAGCCTTCAAACAGACCAATATATGTAAACATATTGGTAAGAGCTTTTCAATGCAACTATAAATATCCAATAACAATTATTAAAAATTCATAGTTTAAATTAAAAATATCTGAACAATTAGCAACATACTAAAATCCAAGATGATTTATCACTTTACTAAAAAATAATAGCATTCAGATTTAAAAGATGATTTTTCTTTCTCTAAAATAGAATAATATACAGTTACCTGAATTCATATTTTAATTTGTTCCTTTCATGCTACTCTGGCTATATTATCATTAATGCTAATAAACTGCCTTCAGTGACTAGTGGAATTTTTCATTATCCAAAAGCAAATAAATGAATTTTAAAATAGCTCTATATTAAAAACATGGCTACAGTGAGTGTAGAAAAACAGTCCTGTTATGTCTGTAATACCACCCAGAAATTGAAAGGTAAGACAAGATATCTTTCTTTTGCCATTGCTTAATATTCTGCCATCTGTAATGTACATCACTCCACTATCCATTACTTGCTTAAATATGTTACATATTTCAAATGCCTATTACCAAGCCCTACATTTATCCCAGATGTAATGTGGTTATATTTAGTTAAAAATATTAGCTTTGTGGCCCACTGAGATACATTCTGAGAAGCAAGTTTAAGGGCATATGAATATTCAGAATTTCAAGTACTCCTTTTTTACTGTCAAATTGAATTTAGATTAAAGACATTCTTATTTAAAAATTAAGCCAATGCAGTCAAAATAATATTCTTTCATTCCTTTGTTTAAATAGTACATTAAATACAGAAGTAATAATAAGTTCTTATTCATGGCTTTGCCTGTGATTTGGCAAAAGCCATTATTTCAACTTTATAACAAAGGAGAAATCAATAATTTTGCCCTCTTCCATTTCTCATGTTCACTTATATCTTACTATTTTTTCTTTTATCAGGGGCAATAGTTTTTTTACATTGGTATCATAATTGGGAGGTTGAGGGAATATAAATGGTGCAGAATTCTCAGTGATTTAGCGAAACTTGGGGCTAATTTCCGGCTCCACTACTTACTACTAGCTGTGTTACCATGGACAAATTACTGAAGCACTCTAAGTACCAGCTCCTTTTCAAATGGGAACTAAGTCTTTCTCATAGGGTTGTGAGAAATGAATGAGAAGTGCTCAATGAACAAGGACTTGAACGTTTTTTCCCTGAAAAGAGATTATCTAATCATTGTGAGTATTGAACCTTCTCTGTTCTCATTTATTTATTTTTCCTGTTAGTGCCACCAGGCTTACAGAGAAAAGGATCAATCCAAACTAATTAATACCAGGAATAAACTCGGGGCCGCCCAGTGGCGTAGCGGTTTCGTCCGCGCTTGGCAGACTGGGGTTCGCCGGTTCGGATCCCGGGCACCCGCGGACGCACTGCTTGTCAGTCACACTGTGCCGGCGTCCCATATAAAGTGGAGGAAGATGGGCACGGATGTTAGCCCAGGGCCAGTCTTCCTCAGCAAAAGGAGGAGGATTAGCAACAAATGTTAGCTCAGGACTGGTCTTCCCCACAAAAAAAAAAAAAAAAAAAATATCAGGAATAAACTGTCAACTTTCAGACCACTCAAATGAACTATGATAATTCTACATTATATTGATACTAAAGCCTATTATGCATATTCTAGTCTTTTGTAATTATAACATTTTTCCACTATGCTGAGTAGTAATTCAGTGAATGTACATGTTTGATTTTTATATTTATGAATGTAAGCATTTTAACTTACAATTTAAATGGGAAATTTAATAAATGCTGTTTTGAAGTCAAATTTGTATAATCTGTCAATGATCTCTAATCCATCCTTAAGTTGTCAATACTTAAGATATAGAACCTTATATCAATATTCAAATATGCATTTGAAACAGATTTTTTGCTTTGGTTACATTGTTCCATTTTCTGTAAGTTTCATACATATACACTTATTAACCCATCTAATACAGGTATAGACATGTAACTATATCCCCTATTCATAACATTAAAAGCTGAAAGACGGATCAAATGACATAATGGTTGATCTTTTTTGGTCACTGAATTGGGCCAGAGTTGTGATCTCATGATATATATGTTTAAGGATGTATATATGAGAATGAGAAAGGGGCAAGTTGGAAGGTCTATACTGGAATTAGGCAGAATCATTTGACAGGTATGGGATAGGTAGAAGAAGATAAGGATGTGGCCACTAGAAAAGTGAACTCTAAACAGGGAGAAAATGGTGATGCGTAAGCAATTTGAACCTTGGAGGCCCAGGAATATCACAAAAAGAATGGGATAAAGTAGAACGTAGAGGCTGGTACTATTGGGAAATCTCCGAGTTTGTTGATGCACCATGGCCAATAGACCTGATGGCATGTAGGGCCGAAAGTCAACACTGGCTCCATTTCCCATGAGAGCACAGTAACTAGGGACAATGTTAGAGCTATAGGGGCTGGCAATGAAGGCACAGCTGTAATATAATAATAGATAATATATATATACTATATATACTATATAACATATAGTATATATAATATACAAGATATAATAATATACTAAGGCATAGCTGATAATATAATTTGAGAAGCAGATTGCATGGTGGTTAAGTACGTGGACTCTGAGCCAGACTGCATGGGTTATTACTTCACCTCTCTATCCCTTGGTTACTCCACCTATAAAATGGGGATAAAAATACTACCTCCCTTATAATATTTGTAAAGCACTTACAGCAGTGTCTAACTATATTAAGGAGCTAAATATGTATTTCACAACTTCATAGAAACCTCTAGACCCAGTCTAGTCTAATAGTTAAGAATAGGAACATAGTTCTGGCTCCTGTAGCAAGATGTCAAGAGTCAGGACTCCAAGTACGGTAGTTCCAATACTGGAAGAACTCTGGAGTGAAGGCAAGTGAATCCTGGACAGTGAATAAAAATGAAAGCTCGCTGGTCAGCAGTGAGGCATTAGTTCACAGAAAGATGCCAAAGGAAGAAGACAATACCAAATTGATCTAGACTGGGAGTAGGCTGAGAGGGGTACAGGTCAGACAAATCTGCTTTCCACTTCAGTCCAAATTGGCTGAGGAATTGAGTAGCAACTGAGGTTTCAGGTAGGGGTATCACTGAGCCTAATGAGGTAGACTGGGTGCAAGAGAAACAGGGGCAATAAATAAAGATGGAAAAGATTTATGTCTCTACCATGGGGAAAGGAGAGATGCAAAGCTTAGAAACAAGATATCTTACTATTCAGTTTCTCTAGTGAATATAATTTCCTAATGGGTGAATCCATTTCAGAGTAATGTCTAATCTTCATCTCTATTCTTGAACTGTGCTTCTCAGAGTTTTGCATATAAAAGCATTAAATGAAATCTTTTTTAAAAAGAATGAATGATTAATGAAAACAATGTGAATAGACATGCCCTGTGAAATATAATTTCAGGTATCTTTCCATTCTAATTCATAGCATTAAATGTCCAATTATGACAAAAGAAAGCCATTTCCTTATCTTCAAGGGATAGGATTTAGGCCATTTTTGCTGAGCTGTCACGCTGGAGCACAATTCAGAGACAAGCATAGGCAAATCTAATGCAGGAGCAAAAAGTATGATCAACAGTCTGAACTGGGTTATTAGTCTGAAGCAGTTACAGCAAAGTGGAAGTGAGGTCCCGAATACAAAGGGTCTGTTTCAAATGGTGAAGTTAGGGTGAAGAACTCAGAGGTCACAGGTCCTGTGATTTAAGGTCAAAATATGGACCCATTGAGGTAGCAAACAAGATAGACTGCTATCAGAGAATTAAAAAAAAAAACCCAGAAGCAGAACTTAATCAAGAATTTGAGGTCTATTCTTTTATCTGATATAGAGTGTACATTGAGATCCCATGTAATGGTGTCTAATTTATCTTTAGCACATTATTTAATCCTATTAAGCCCAGTTTTCTCATAAAAAAGGGGAGGTACTTACTATTGTCATTTTTAGAATTAAATGGTGTAAAACTTATAAATCATTTTGCACAGTGCCTGGCATAAGTAAGTTATAAATAAAAGAAAAAGAAAAGTCAGGTCTGCCACGTACTAATGATGTGAACTTTGGACAACTTACCCTTCCTGAGTCTCAGTTTGTTTATATACAAGAATTTACTTGGTGAGTTATTTTTAGCATCAGAGAAAATGGATCCTAACATCTGACCAAGTGACTGGAGTGGAGTAAGTGCTCAAGAACGAGAACAATCATTACTATGAACCTCTGTATATCCATCTAGAATCTTAAAAGATCCCTTTTGTGAAATGTTCACCCCAGGGGGTGCTTATCTTAGCTAAGATACACTAACTAGGAATTGGTATATTAGGAATATGCCTCATAAAATACATGTCTGTGACAGTTTAGATTTTTGTTAATCAAATATTCACTTTCCTCCTTCCACTGTGAGCAGAGTATACTTCCTGCTCCATGGCTACTGGGCTTTGCTCTGAAACTTGCTTTGGTTAAGGGGATATTATCAAACGTCATGCAAGAATTACGCAGTTTGACATGGTTCTGCCCTTTGGTGATCTAGTACAAGAAGAATACTGGGCCCTGGATGGCCCCAGTCCAAGGAAAATGAGGAAGCATGTGGAGCCTCACCCTAGAATCAAACCCAGTAAATTCCAATAGAACCCAGCACAGCCACAGCCGAACCACAGTCCTATGAGCAAAGAAATGAATGCTTGTAGCCACTGGGTTTGGGGAAAGGTTGTTATGCAACATTATTGTAGCAAGAAGATGAATAGAATGCCTAATAAAAAGACTGATAAAGTGTTCAAGAAAGGACAGATGTGGTGCAGTGTATTTCTCAGAATCTGAGAGCCCACTGTATATCCGGTTGAGGCCATCAAGGATGGCCATTTGGGTCTAAGGTATGTATTTGTTATTGTCAGGATTAGTGCCCAGGATAGTTAGGAGTAAAGAAGAACTAACTCAGGGAATACTACCAGGAAACAAGTAATCATAACAATAACAAAGAGAATTTCAAATGTTAAAGCTTAATTCCGAACAAGGGACTAAATATCTAACAGGTTATATTCTTCAGAACTAATGTTAGGGAGCTGTTTGAGGACATGGCTGCATAAATACAACATAGAAACAGGTATTGGAAACAGGTAAAGAGATCACTGGGTGTTCTTTCCGTGTGGTGCTGTGCTACAGCATGATGTGCTGACTTCGTATTGATGAGGCTATTTTAGAATTCTGTAGGAACAGACGTTACCATATAGAATTGACAGTAGAGATGCAAATAATTTCTGTCTGATGAACAGATAACTCCAATCTTATTCTAACATTCTTCATTGCCTATAAATATCTAGTTACTCAAATGCAATTTGCAACAATTTTAACATCTCACTGATAACCAAATTAATTACTGTGCTGAATAAAATCTTTGATAGACATGCATTTTATATTTGTATGAGAGTCATGTTTTTAACATTTTGAAAACTATACTTTAAAAATCTAAAAACAAGTTGGGACAGAAGAGAATGGAGACTTGCCTCTAAGGTTGCAAGTAGGTCACAGCCACCTGGCTGAACTGCAGTGCAGCATCCTCCCCACGACCACACACACACTGCCTCAAAGCGCCAGTGCAGAAAAAGAAAGGTTTACTATAAACTCAAGCAGAAACATGCCAGCTAATGTTTCTGGACAGGAGCCCTTACCCACAGGGTAGGTAGGGAGACCACAGTGGAATATAGCCAATAGCCGCAGCATTTAGAAGGATGAGATTTGAGACGTGTAACCCTGCTGTTTTTTTTTTTTTTTAACCCCTTGCAGAATTTAGAAAGAGACAAGGAAACAGCAGAGTGCTGATTACTTATAAATCTTATCACGACAAGCTGATATGGCACAGACTGACAGTTACTCTTATGTGCAGTTACTTTGCCCATGACCATTTGGATTGCAAGTGACCATAGCTTTCTGAAAAAAGGATCATTTCTAATCAGAGAAAATTCAAGGGTCTTAAACATTAAATAAAACTTGATGCACACCATATACACATTTTCAAAATATCCCTAAGACGATTCTACAAAAACATTCAATAGTGTTCTTAATTAGGGACTGGTGTTTGTGGGTCCCCTAGCTAATTTAGAAGCTCTCTCAAGGAACCTCAAGTGACTCTTCAAATTGTAAGACATTATTCTCTACTTTTCCCAATTGAGTGAATATGGCTTTTCAAGCTCCCTGCAGGTGGAAAGTTTAAATTAATTTATTCTTTTCAGGAGCCAAGCCAGAAGTCCTAGACCTTGACCATTTTGTATGTCAATAGGCTGGGTGTTACCTAAATATTTGAAGGACACAAACAAGGATTCTCCACCAGGGGACACTGTCAGTCTAAAAATCTAAACCTTACCTTTTCGGCCATATTTACCAGTAATTCCTGGAGTTGTTCCAAAATTTTTTGTCATACCCCATCTTCTCTCCTCTCTCTGTGCCTTTGCTATTTCATGTACCTGCAATTACTTCCCCCCTTTCATTCATCAGGCAAACTGCTATTCTCCCTTCCGATTCACCCTCAGTTAGAAACATCAGATGGAGTCCCGTCTGAATTCGTACTTCCCAGGAAATGCTTACATAAACCAATAACATAGCACTTCCCAAAATGTATGTTAGTTGCTTATTTACAGGCTTCTCTCCATATGAAACGTAATGAAGATTGGTACAAATGGGCTTCTCGATGGCATACGTGCAGCATATTCATAGGAAACAGAAGCTTCTCAACTTTTATTGAATGAATCCATGAATGGATAAGTGAGTAAAGAAAAGAAGGAAATATTTTAAAGGCTTGGTCTGAAAATTCTCTCCCCATCACTGGGGACTTGGTTCAAGAGGTTTCCTTACCTACTCATGCCACTCACATAGTATTTCCTATACAGTATTTAATTTTACTCTTAGAAAAAGCCTATGAATTTAATATTATCCTCCTTTTTTTACATGGGGACATGGAGGCTTTGGCAAATTAAGCAAGTTATCCCAGATCATAATTAGTGGGTCTTCCTTAAGCCAAAATCTGGCCTGAAACCACTTACATAATAATGCTTCTGCAGGTTTTTATTTTATTGGAATTATATAAGGAAATCATTTTTCAGCTGTAGACTAACTTCTAAAATACTCAACAATATCATTAAACACTTTTTGTTTATAAGAAATTAATTTGATTCACAAATTTTTATTTTATGAATTTTTAAGATTAATTTTATTTATAAATTTTAAACATAGATTTACTGAACACCTGTGATGGTCCAGGCACTGTTCCAGGTGCTGCACATCTTGCAGTGAACAAGAGAGAGGCTTCCTGCTCAGGCCAGGAGAATCAGAGATTAAACAAATACAGAAATACACACACAAGAAAAATATTATATGTTGATGAATATTATGCAGAACACTAAATTTGGTGATGTGAGAGAGATTAACTATGTGGCTTCTTTACACTGGATGATAAGAAATGGTGTTTCTGAGCAGGTCATATTCAAGTTGTGATCTGAATTACAAGAGTCAAAATGGCGATGAGGAGGAGCCTTTCAGAGGAAGGAAACATCTAATACAGTTGCCCAAAGACGGGACTTAGTTTGTTCCAGTAACAGAAGTGAAGCCATCGCATGAGGGCAAGAAGTATCAGGTCTACTTTTGAAGTTGGAAAGGCAATCAGGAACCAGATCACATAAGCCTGTAAACCAGGTTAAGGATTTTAGTACAAATGTGACGAGATACCTGTTACAATGGAATGTCTTGGGGCGGTATCTTCTGGCTACTAACAGCTTTGTCTGTTTGCTCCAATATGCTATTCAAATATTATCATTTTCTATGGGTGCCACAATACGAAAAGATTGAGAAGTGCTGTGAGGGAGTGTTGACTGTTGAGACTTTGATTTAGCGTGACTTGGAGTTGCATAATGTCTATCCTTGTTGGTTAAATTTCCTTCAGTCAATTTGCCTTATTCTGCGAGCTAATGCTTGCCTGCTGCAATCTCATAGGGATGATTTGCCAAATCTTGTACCAGGAATTAAAACCAACACAAGTGTGGCACTCTTGAAAAGGGACATTGGGCTTGTGCTTTGCAAGCCCCTGGCATTCATTCATAGGACACTTAACTGAGTGTCTGCTTGTGACCAGCTACTCTTCTGAGTGCAGGGGTACAGCAAGGAAAAAAACAGATTAAAATTCCTGCCTTCCTTGAGTCTATATTCAAATGGGGAGAGGAAATAAATACACAAAATAGTAACATGTTATATGGTGACAAGCGCTAAGGAGAAAAATTAAGCAAGAAAGGGAAATAGGAAACGTGAGCTGGATATTAACAATATTATTTAGGCCATGAAAGATGCTAAGAGGTGAGGTACTGAGCAGAAGAGTAGAAGAAGAGAATTCCAGGCAGAAGGATCAGAGGAGCAAATGCCTGAGGCTGGAGATATGGGCACAAAGGAGAAACAAAGCCAGTGTGGTAACAGCAAAGCAGGCACGCAGGGAGAGGGAAGTCCAAGAGGTTAGAGAAGTGAATGGGGTGGTGGTAGGTGGGTCTTTAAATTTCACCCATCGTGAAACTGGAAGTCATCGGAGGGTTCTGAGCAGCAGCCCTCTAGCTGATGTGTTGAGAATAGGTCAAAGGTGAGCTGGAGGTTGGGAGGAAGGAGCACCAGCTACATTATGATTGTTAAGGACACAACATATTTCACTTCGTATGTTATCAAACTTGTTCTTCACATATTACTTAAAAAATAAATTTCAGTCCATTATCATAAAACATATGTGTTCACTATGGAAAAAATTTAGTAGCCATAAATAAAAAGGACAGAGAAATCACATAGTCCCAACACAAAAAGATAAACACAGTAAAATATTGGTGTATATCTTTCCAGCCATTTTTCTCTCTCTCTCCCTATCTCCCGTGTGTGTGTGTGTGTTTTGATCTCTTCACTTTAGGTGCTCATACTAAATATGCCTCCAGAGAAGTGTATTCTGAACCATATTGCTATTTCACTCACTGGTCAACTCTGCAGAACAGTTTTGATGAAAATCAACCATTTTATCACTTAGTAATCATTCTTCTTTATTTTTAAATAAAGGGAATGCTTGCCATCTATACACAAAGCTATCATAATAGTAAAAATATTTTCACGTTTCACTAGGCAAAACTCACTTCACAGGGATTTATAAAGAAATATTCAAATAAAGATTGAGACTACCTATGCATTTTTGGTTTTTCATTCAATACATGTTTCCATTCAGTCCCACACTAAGTGGAAATTGAAAGCATTATTTGTTTGAACTACCTTGGAATAATATTAAACCAATGTTACAAATTTTTTGATATACTTGGGATGAGAACTATGTTAAGAATTCTTTCAACTTCTTGTGATATACTAATACAATCATCTTTCATAAGACAAACATCCAGTTAAATATTGAGTAAACTGTAAATGAAGGGTAAATTAAAAATTGAATAAGTTAAATTACAAGATTGGCTAATTTATTGTTGAAATTCAATAAAAATAAAAATGTTTACTAAAATGTCCTTATTATAATAAAACATTGTTCTGAGAGAAAGAACAAATATAGAAGCGTTATTATCAGTTCTCTAGAATCCTTTCATTTTGAAGCACACAAAATATATTTTATGCTGCAAATACAGGATAAAAATTTGTCTCATGTAGTCACGTTTAATACATAAAAAATAAGTAAAATATTATAGAAAGTATATGCTTTCAAATAGTATATAAAATGTGTTTCAAAAGAGAAATGTTACAAAAATCATGACTTAGTGGAAGTATTTATCAATAAAAATCAACAAACTTTTACCAAATTGGCTAACATTACAGAGGGTATACATTAATTTGCTGAGAAGCCACATGGAATGCAATTGAAGAAAAATTTAAGAACCTCTTCTGTTATGACAATTCTACAGACCTTTATCATTTTCTCATATTGCTAAAGAGATTACTGGAAAAGTGATGTGGACTTACAAGATGATAAGAGATTTTTTTCTTTTTTTTTTTTTTTTTTGTGAGGTAAATCAGCCCTGAGCTAACATCTGTTGCCAATCCTTCTCTTTTTGCTGAGGAAGATTGGCCCTGGGCTATCATCCATGCCCATCTTCCTCCATTTTTATAATGGGACGCTTCCACAGCATGGCTTGACAAGCAGTGCGTGGGTCCGTGCCTGGGATCAAACCTGTGAACTCTGGGCCGCCAAAGCAGAGAACATGAACTTTGCTGCACCATGTGGCCAGCCCCCAAGAGATTCTTTTTTTAAGTCTCTTGCTTTTTATTTGAAGGTTTATAGGTACAAATAACTCACTGAAACTTATACTATGGATTCTATTATTCAGTAAAGGACCAAAAAAAGTGAGTCAGTACAAGATTATTTACATAATATGTGCATTTACCTATAAAAATAGACATACTTAAATGTAAATACACACATATCCACAAAAACAAAAGAATATTTATTTGTAAAGGTATTAAACATATATATGTCTAAATGTATATATATATATATATGCATATCAAAAGGGATGCAGGTAAAATAAAGTCTACTCCTCTCCTTACCTTCATATTTATTTAACTTTCAATTATTATTTAAATACTAGTATATTCTGAAATATTTCTAGGTGGACAATTTATGCAATGCCTTGCCAATAGTAAATGATCAATGAATACTTATTGAATGATTATTGCTAGTAAACTTTTTTTTTTTTTTTTTGGTGAGGAAGATTTGCCCTGAGCTAACATCTGTGCCAGTCTCCCTCTATTTTGTATGTGGGATGCCTCCACAGCATGGCCCACGAGTAGGTCCACACCTGGGATCTGAACCCAGGAACCCAGGCTATCGAAGCAGGGCACACACAACTTTAGCCACTCGGCCACAAGGTTAGCCCCAATAGAATATTTTTATTTCTAAAAATCTCTATTTTTTTAAAATAAAAACACTATTTTAAGTGAGAATTGTTTTCCTAAAATTAAATTGGAAAAAATATTTTCCTTGATTTTCTAAGATGATCAACATGATTTCCAGTCTTTAATTTTCTGGTTTATATCAAGAGTTTGTCACTAATATACTAGAGTCATTTTTTTTGTTTTGTAACTATAACAACAAAACTTAGCTAGATGATGATAATATATGAATACAACACGTGGATGTCAATATGTAATTTCACTGAAGTTACATATGAAAATCTTTTGTATAGAAAAATAATATACAAAAGAATCTATTAGAAGACAGATATAAGAAGGTAAATATTAAAGCAGAAATGATTTAAATAATTTCTTCCTATGGTCCCTAAATTTAGAGTTTTGAAAAAAATATTTAAAACTCAGTATCATAATTAGATTTCTTTGTGTATGGGTCTCAAGGGTGTTTCCAGGATATAATATGTACATGATCTTCTGGAGTCTAATGGGGGTGGGTAGAGGCACACGTAAAAATAGTCTATAATTAAAATTTATTTCCCTAGATACCTTGATTCAAACATTGTCATGGGAAAGTGATGAGTTGAAAATAGAACTGCTCAGAGGTAACCTTGGAGAATATGATAGGCTACCTTGAACTAAAAGAGACTCAGTTCTGAGTCAGTTGTAAAAAGGGGACTAGAGAAATGAAGTATCTGGGAGTAGGACGTTACAGTGTTTCCCCAGGCAGAAAGTAAATATATGAGTGAGTAAACAAGTCTTTTGGTTATTTTCCTGAAAAGTGCTATAAAACATCTTAGTTACCAATAAAGATTTCAGCATTAACAGCTATGGTCTAGACCAAGGTTTCTCAGACTTGGCTCTATTGACATTTGGGCTGGACAAATTCTTTGCTGTGGGGAGCTGTCATGTGCATTGTGGGATATTAATAAGCAGCATCCCTGGACTCTACCCACTAGATGCCAGTAGCATCCCCCAATTGTGACAACAAAAATGTCTCCAGACATTGCCCAACGTTCCCTGGTGGGGTAGGTGGGTGGGAAATTGCTTCTGATTGAGTACCTCACTGCTCTAAAGAGGGTAATAAAAAATATTTAACAAGGGTTACCCAGAGATTTTTTTATGGCTCTCCTCTCTTACAGTTTGACTCAATATTTTCTTCTCATGCATTTGCTTTGGTACCTTTCAATAAATACTTTCATACTGAGTCAACAAAAAGGAAATGCCTTTAATCATCTCCGATTGATCTATGCTTCAATGAAAGGGTCCTTTATCAGTGAATTTTCCTGCAATGTGATTTAAGCCTTAGTTTTTCTTAATATTCCATGAAAAATGGACAGTAGGGTTTTATCCCTATTCATGATAAAGTGAGAAAAGAAAAGAAAGGTGTGTGTGTGTAAAACTAGCATTCAGAGAATCCCTAGAGAGTTATGCTATGACTGGAAAACTTAGCCTAAACATTAGAACTCATGTTTAATAATTACCTAACTGTCTCCTCCCTAGAAAATCTAACTTCTACTTGCAATAATAAAAAAAAAAAAAAAAAAAACAGAGTAAAGAATTTAGAAGCAGTCAGAATAAAAAAGACAATTATTCTTGCTTACAGAAAGTCTTCAAATGTGTCTATAGGAAGCCAGACATCGAATTCTATTTCTCTCTGCAGGACATGCCAAGAGTGCATAAAATGTAGCTTTTTATAACATCTCTTCATTAATATTTACAAAATATATTTATTTATTTTTAATCATATTGGACTTCTTACAAACCTTGTGAATCTTCTACAGAATATGTTGCCGGCAGATTTTATGAAAACTTACACAGAATTTAACACAGAAAATTTACCTACGCTTTCAGTACTCTTCTATCTCTAGAGACATTTAAAAAACGAAAAAAGATAACAAAAAAATTTCCCCGACTTTTAAAAAAATTCTCTGTTGAAAAGGCGGTGTGCCCTTCACAGCATTTTCTTCCCTTGTGGCCCAAAGATTTCTATTCTCAATTGAATTCCTTGACACACTATTCAGTTACTGAGTACTTTTTTTCAAATGTAAGCTTTATTACCTCTTCTTGGATAACAGAAGCTGTGTGTTAAAGGCACATTATCATTTTTTCCATACTTTGCTAAGTAAGTAAAGTAAACAAATACAGAACCATTGAGAGATGAGACATCAGTTCATCAACCTTTTGATGTAAGGTGGTGAGCCATTAGGATTCAAGATGTCACTGTTCCTGAGAAATCACATTCAGGGACTTATTGGTAAGATGAAATTTATAATTTATTCCATTAATCTCAACCAATCTTGAGTGAAATTTCTAGTCTTATACTACTTTTAATTCTGCTTACAAAAGTGCCTATCCCTGGTGCATAGAGATACCCAATAAATGATTACTGAATGAAAGTCAATGACAATGACAGATCTCACATTTGTTTGTGATTAACAATGCTAAATGTATTTGCGAAACTTGGAAATGCAACATATGGTTCCCTAAGCATACAGGGCAGAAGAGACCACCAGAGTAGCATGTCAGCTTTGTTTCAATTACATGTAGGATAAACAAATAGAGACTCCACAGTGCAATCTTACTGCTTTCAAAGAGTACCCTGGAGTCAGCTAAAAGTAGTTATCTCCATACCCAAGATAACCAGGCAATGCAGGCGGAAGCCTTGCTGCTTTTAATCACCATGCTTGCTTGTTAAAGGGCTATAAATATGCCTCCTGGCTCCACAGGTCTACAAAAGCCTGTACAGAAAACAGAGATGACTTCCACCCTACCTTTCTGAATCGATGGCTAGAGCTATGCTAATTAAACATTTTTTCTTTTCTTAAGAGTTTCTATATTTGATTAGTAGGTGATGATATTAGAATACAGCACCATAATTCAGTTTTGTTCTTTGTTTATTTGGGTCTTCACCAGCAGATGTAGTTGGTAATAAAAAATACATTTCAGTCTCCATCAAGTTTAGTTAGTATCAGAGAAAAAATAATTAAATTTGTAAGACCTCAGTGTGATAGCTCAGAAATGTAGAGGCCGTGTGATAAAATGAAATTCAAATTCATTCATTCTCTAAGGCATTAATCCACAATATAATGCAACAATCAAAATGTTTTCAAGATTGTCTCTTGCTTTTTGTCTTTTTCATTTTACTTTCTCTTTTTATGAAAATATAGTTTTAATTGGGATCCTAGCAAGTAGTCTGGGTCAGAGAGTTGGGGTTAACTAACTGTGGTTTTTTCTGCCCATTTCCATCCCCACCTGCCTCACAATGAAACAAAAGCATCTCTGCCTTTTTGCACCTTTCAGAGAGATGACCACTCCTCTTCCAACACTGTACCTGGTAGAGAGGTGTGTATGATAATGGGCTTGGTCTCTGCTATCAGACTAACATAGGAGACAATTAGTACTTATTGTGACATCAGGCCAGTTATTTATCCTCTCTAAACTTCCATGTTTTCATCTGCAGGGTAGGGATAATGACAGGGCCTGCTACTCTCAGTTGTTATGGGTACCGAATGAGACAAAAATGCCATAGAGAGGGAATTGTAGTTGTTTTGTTTACTGTGTACACCCAGCACCTACACGAGTGCCTGGCAGACAACAGACACTCAGTACATATTTTGTCGTATGGACGACATAGCGTTTATTTTACTGCATTGTAATGACTTGTTTTCCTGAATATATCACATGAGAACAAAACATTTCACTGCAGGTGGGCATTTAACTATCAGTTGGGTACTTATTGTGCTGCGCCTGATCTTTCCTGACATCCTGTAGTGACAATAAATGTGACCATACTCTACGTTTTTCTATTTACCACATTGTGTTCTGATTTTTTAGTAGTTGTCATGGTTTATCAGTCTGAGAACATGATATTCTTTCAAGTTAAATATTTAATTAATTATGTATTTTTGTGTCATCCAGTCATATTTTATGATTGCTTTATTCTTATTAAAGTTGAAGTCATTCTTAAATATTTGATGGAACTGAAAAGACTAAACTGGGTTCCTATGCAGCATGGTGTTCTTATAAACAGACATCAAATGTGTCCTTTTCATACAGAAATTAATAAAAGAAAATAGAAAAGTAAATAGAAGATGTTGAAAAGCACTAACTGTGCCTAGTCAGATATTCAGAGGTACTTAATAAGTTAGCATCTCTTCTCTTCTTCTATAAAAATCCATAAGAGAATCCTAAAAATCAATAAGCTGATAGATCTCAAATTATGCTAAAATACATTATGTTTCTGAGATTATCATACTTCATATCAGACATTTTTGTTATGGTAATTATAATAACATTAAAAGGCATCGTGATTATACCAATATATTCTGGTAGTCTCTACTCATCTGTGGTTGATTGGTAAGTGGTGTTACATTGTTTTATGTCCCAGGGCCCAACACATTGTATTCAGTAAACATTTCCTAAATAAATAAACAAAAATAATGTGAATCCATGCAAACCATGATTCCCTAAAGAAGTCTGGTTGACAAATCAAACTTATACTCAACCTCACATTCTGAATATTTCACCTACTTCTATTTTTTTCTGTTAAAATTAAATACCAAATGGAGACTGGCCTTGAGAATTTCCTGAGCAGACAAAATCATTGAAGCCACGGAAGCAAATTTAAATCTATCTTATTTCATGAACATAAGCAAAACTTAACTTAGGTTATTTCTTGTAAATGTCTCTGACAATCATTAAAAGAACTTAAGTCATCTCCTTATAAATGGGATGAGACAATTACTTTCAACCAATCCTCTGCCATCTGGAAACCCCCAATCGTTGTAAAGGGTTAACAGCTTCTTCATTTTCACTTGGAAGCCATCCTGTAACGTCACACCCCTGATTCATCAGTCTTTGAATTTGAAGACTCCCAGATTGCAAACTGTTCTTACATGCACAATTAATTCTTACTAAATACTATTGATTGATCCAGTGGTTTTAATTTTGCTATTTCCAGGTTTTTGACATTTCTAATGCATAAAAATTGCTTAAGAATGTAAGAATCTATATTTTAAAACTTAGGAAATTAATTATTGACAAACAGTGGGAATGAATATCTTTTTTATAATTTGTGTTTTTAAAAATTCTATGGATAAGATTTGAAATTGTGACAGTAAAACATAGGTGATAAAACCTATAGTATTCACAAATTTTCTTTTCATCCTGTATGATATATAGAAAAGTATAAATGTTAATAAAATATTGAGAACACAAAATATGCATTTCTAACATGATTAACGCTCTCTTCCAACTTACATAATTATTTTCTACATTCTAAAAATGAATTTAGATAAGATCATTCTAAAAAATGAGAATATATATTATATATATTTATATTTAGACTAAAGTTAAAGTAAAAGATAGCTTTGGTAATGCTAACTACCATACTGACATAATGAATGTTGACCTATTTATTTAACTTACAATGGCAATAGTTTGAATCAATTAATAGAGTAGGAATCAGCAAATTAAGAATAGATTGGAAGTTAACAATACCAAGGATTTCACTTAACATTCAACAGTGAAAAAAAGTCATGCAGAAAGATGTAGCTTGATTTGTTTACAAATTAAAATCTCAATAAACAATTTTCTTATTAAACAAAAATGTAAACTGTGTATTGTGGGAACTGAAGGTGATCATATTTTTATATCATAAAGGTTGAAAATATAACCCACGATTTAGGAGATAATATGGGAAGGCTTTAACAATAAATTAGAGGGGAAAAACTTACATGAAACCTATTTGCTTCAGTTGATGCAAATTATCTATTTCTGGATCAAGCATAGCATATTGTTTGAGAACAAGAAAGTCATTTTTGTTCACACATTTAAAATATTATACTTGTCACTTAAAATCTCTAGAGACACAGAGGAAAAATGTGCTTAATGATAAGGTTGTAAGGAGGTAAATGACTAAAAAATGTTGTTGGAGTAACATTGTCATCCTGAATTATTCTGACAAGTACAATAATGATACTTAGATAATATATTGTCAAGTACCCTTGAAAAAAACTCCATTATAGGTATGGGTATGATCATTTATTTCAAAATAGTTAAAACAAGCTGGAATAGGACTGTGGTAACATCAACAAATCCTAGGCAAGTCAGTAGACTGTTGATTATAAGCAGAAATATTTTTATAAAAATAGAAATATTTGAAAATCGAGTGTAGTGACTGAAACATATCCAGAGAATATGGTGTAAGTAATATGTTTATGTCATATATTAAAAATTGATATGTAGGGGCCGCCCGGTGGCGCAGCGGTTTAGTCCGCACTTGGCAGCCTGGGGTTCGCGAGTTCGGATCCCGGGCGCCCGCGAACGCACTGCTTGTCAGCCATGCCGTGGCGGCGTCCCATATAAAGTAGAGGAAGATGGGCACGATGTTAGCCCAGGCCAGTCTTCCTCAGCAAAAAGGGGAAGATTGGCCACAGATGTTAGCTCAGGGCTGGTCTTCCCCACAAAGAAAAAAAAAAAAAAATTGATATGTACACATGACATTTTAAGCAGATTTAAAAAATCTGAAATTAGGTTTTCCTGAAAAACTGTGACGGAATCAAAGGATTTTTATGTCAGCATTTTTACCAAATGATAATTTTCACATTTTAATTAACACCAGATTAATTCAGAGAGAAAAAAAGATACAACAGTAGGTTTGGTGCTGTTTGCCAGTTTTTCTTGGTTTTAGTAGGTTTGGTGCTGTTTGCCAGTTTTTCTTGATTTTCCCCCTTCTGGGCATGTGGTTGGTTGGGTCCTCCTCGCCTCCTTGGAGTTTGTTGGCTGTGACTACATGACTTACTTTGTTTTGACCAATGAAATGTGAGTAGAAGTGTTATGTGCCACTCCTGAGTGGAAATTTAAGACCCACTGTGCTATTTGTGACTTGCTTTCCCTCAAAGGCTGCAACATAACAGATGAAGATTGTTCCATCAACCTGAGTCTTACAGTGAGAGTGGAGAGTTGCCTGTTGGCCAGCAATAGATGTTTGGCATAAGCAACAACTAAATAATAGATGTTAAAGTCACTAAAACTTGGAAATTGTTGTTTCTGCAACATAACCATGGATTCAGTTTATTCTGTTCTATTTGGGAGACCACACAGTGTAGTGATTAAGTGTGTGAATTCTGGAATCAAGACTGCTTGGATTCATATCCCAGCTCTGTCACCACTCATTTGATATTGCCTTGGGAATTTTATGTTACCTTGCTGTGCCTTAATTTCCCCCTCTGTAAAATGAGAAAATTTGTCTTGTTTTTGTTTAAGGTTATAGGAGTCAACACACATACAGTACTGAGAATGTTGCTTGGCACATAGTAGCACCTAATAAATACAAGCCACTATTCTCTCCACCCAGAAGAACTGCTACAGAACCTTGCATTTGCTCATGTTTGTAATACTAGTATGATTACTCATTATTGTAAAAATCAAAAGCAACGAGTTACCTTCTTAGAATTTTAGTTTTATCATCTATTTTTTTTGAAAAGCAGCATACCCCAGAATGATCTATATGTGATACCTCCCTATTAAGTAGAATAATTGATTTATAATAATACTATCTATTTAAATTATGATAGACAAGAATAAGTGCAATGTGAGAGTAGTGACACCAATACTATTAACTATCACCATTTGGAAAGTATTTCTTTCACCCTGGTATTAATGTACCAGTATTTTCCCAGCAGGAGAAGCGCAAGTAGATTCAGATGAGTAATAGAAAGTACAGTGGACTGAGATTCCATGACCAGTGCTCCTGTGTTTTAGGAGACAGCTTTGTCCCCTTCAGCTTTTCAAACCTTGATATGGTTTTCTACCACATTTGCTACACTGAGAATCACTGTGTTAAGGCCTGTTGACGTCCAGCTCTCGGGAGTCTAGACACTTGTTCAACCTTAGAGAACATGAATCATGATTCCTTTTAGTACCCTGGCCCACAAGGGTTTATATTTAAATTCTGAATGTAGGCTGGCCTGTCATTGCTCCATAAACAGAAACAAAGACCAGTACTCTAGTCTAAGCTCTGATAAACTTTCTGTTGTGACTTTGGACAATTAAGTAAACTTCTTTGAATCCATTTTCAGATAAATCACTTAACTGAATCTGTAGAGTAAGGAGGTTGAGTTAAATTACCTCAAAGACACCCCCCGGCCCCAAATCTTTAAAGATGATTGAGAAATCATATACATTATGTTCCTCATGTCAAAGAGCTCATAGCTCAGTTGGGGTGAGAAGAGTAGCACACACAAAATAACACAGATGAATTCATGTATCTTTGATTCACCTGAGAGGCTACAGAGAGCTGTGTTTGAAGTGCAGCTCTGGGTCCAGAGGGCCCTGCTTAAACACGGCTCAGTGACCTTCTAGAAGTGTCATACGGGGCAAGTTCCTTAACTTCTCTATATTTCAGCTTTCTTGCTTGCAAAAAATATCATAGTAGCTACCTCGTAGGCTTTTGTGAGGCTTAAAATATTTAAAACATGTAAAGCCTTTAGAACAGCACTGGACACATAGTAAGAGTCAGAAGGATTTAGAGAAAATAGAGTTCAATTACGCCTGGAGAAGCCAGGGAAGATGTTAGAGGTGGGCTGGGGTATCCGGAACCTGGTTTCCTCTTCATATGAACAATTGAAGAGAGAAGAAATACCTCTGTAGGTTAGGGGACTAAGGTGAACAGCAGGAGAACAGATACATCAGGCTGCAAATATTGGATTCAGTTTTTCTTATATGTGTTTTCTCTTATGGGGATTTTTCTACTGTACTTTTGATACATACCAAGTGGAAGAAAATGAAATATAAAAGAATAGAGATTTTACATAAATCTACATCTGAAACATCTTAAAATAAGGCATTTTATATTCAATAAAATATATAATGAGATTTATAGTATAACTGAAAGAAGAAAATATAAAGAATATAGTCTATTCCAATTAGCCTAGCAGATTGTTTCAGTAATAGTTTCATATAAATAGCAAATGGAAACAAAGAATAAAACAAATATTTATAATTTTAAATATGATATATAAATTTAAGTAAGTGGTTCTTCTCTTATGTAGTATAGTATAGCATACTTTATTTTCAGAAATTTTACTTTCCCCCTCAACTGAATCACAAAATTCTTGACTTTCAAAAATTGCAATTCCTGAAAGCTTGCCTTTGGTGAAAAATAAAAGGAAAAAAAAAGATAATCCCCAAGAAAAGCAATCTCCTATCTCTGGCCTCAAACTGTGCTTTGAAACATTCAAAACACAGAAGAGAAACCAAAGATAACTGCAATCTTAGATAAACTTTTTCTTATAAAGCATTTTCTATACAATTAAAGAAAATGAAAAATCCAGAATGTTGGGTTTACCATCCATTCCAATAGAATATCATTCTCAGAGTGAATTGTGGAAATGGAGCATTAATGTAACTGACTTTTCTCCAGGGGAAGGAAAAGAAGGGAGATAACCTCGTCTAATCCCCTTGTCAATATGAAAACTAGATCTCCAGGAAAATAAACTATTAGT
Source organism: Tapirus indicus (assembly GCA_031878705.1). Taxonomy (NCBI): domain Eukaryota; kingdom Metazoa; phylum Chordata; class Mammalia; order Perissodactyla; family Tapiridae; genus Tapirus; species Tapirus indicus. The sequence goes on along the minus strand of CM062919.1, from coordinate 71,912,740 downwards.
ATTTGCTAGAAGGAGTCTTCTTATCTCTGGAAATTTTAATAGCATGTCCTTGGTTAAGGACTGACTTGAGTAAATAAACTTAGAATCTATAGATTTTTGAGCATGGCTCCCTGAAAAATGTCACTGGGACATGAAATGGGTATGCTTCATGGATGAAACATTCCTCCTGCTGTGTGAGGTAATCCCACAGAAACTCACTTGGAGTTCTGATCTATTACTCTGGATCAGAGAATGGATGTTCACTGCCGGATGAAAGAGCTTGGAGATGTTGCCCTCAACAACCCAGACCTGTTCCTCTTTCATCTGAGCTTGACTGCCAGAACCGTTGAAATGATTAAGAAAGCTTGTAATAGGGTAAGATCTATAATTTGTGTGAGTCTGATTTAACAATCTGATCTTTTGTTTTAGCTCACCAGATATTGACTACTTTTTTCCCATTAAAAACCAACAATAAATTTCCAACGTATGCATAACATTCTACTACAAGATGCTTTTTACTTTTAAATCAAAGTAATAAAAAAACCAGGTTTTTTGGCTTCTAAAACTTACATTCTGATAACAAAGCGTTAGAAAAACAATATATAGTATGTATTTATGCATATATAAATTTCTACTCATGTTGTACTGGCATTACTGAAATAGAAAAGGTAGTTTTCAAGAGACTAGTCATTAATATTCAGGATCCTATTCTTAAAATTCATGTGGCTATGAGCAAATGGCAGTCAGATGATCGAGATCTCCAAAAACAAAGTTAATACAAAGTTTGTAAAGTTTATACAACAAGGTAAATTATAAAATAAAGTTGTATAAAAATTGTGCTAGTAATACAAGTTAAACTCTAAATCTACATTTACACAGTAACTTCTTAAAACATAAACAAATCATGATGTAAAGAAAATTAAAATCTGTGTAGCCTAATGAAGTTACTTGGTCTTTCAGGTATACTCTGCTATTCTTAGTGAAAAAAGGTACATATAAGTCTCTTTCCAGGTCAGAAATCTTGCCAGCCTTATGAAGAAGAAAATTCTATGAAGAGCCTGAGTAGGAAGGCATGACATTTATTCACTCTCCCGGATCATTATGTTCAAAATTTATTAGTTCATAAGCCTTCCAGATTGTTCATCAAAGTTTAAGCTACTGGCTATTCTTCCTTACCAGGCAAGGGAACACTTCCTTCATGTCTTGACTTTTACATTTACAAAAACAAGTGGAAATTAAAACAAAACAAAACAAAACAAAAACTAAACTAAATCTTTGAGGAAAGTAAGGCAACACTCATTTTATCCTTGCTGCAATAAGTGTTTTTCTCCCTCAGAATCCATTTAGCGTTCATTTATCAGAAGCTCTTCCCCTTTCTTCTCTAGGAATGCTCATGCTACCTACAAATTTCCTCCTCCTGATCAAGTTCCTTTTTTAAAAAGATGACTTTAAAATGAGGTTTTCCTCATTTCATATACATGTGTATGTATATAGTCTGACCATGATGTTTATAAATAAAGGATGTAATGAATAGCTTTCAGATATTAGGAACAGTCACCAGAAAACATTTTATCATTTGAGCCTCTTGTTCATCAACCTCCTATGTGTGCATCAACATACAACATTTAAAGAGAAAAATAGAAAAGTGGAGTAAAACTTTTACAAAATAGAGGCAAGAGAATATCCAATAGATATACTCAGGATGTTTGGTTTGAAGTAAAAAATAAGAAAAATGCTTACATTTCTTTCTTTTTTTCCCCATTTTACAGCCTATCCTACTCTTCTTCATTATAATTAATGGTATAAGCATATTATGCAAATTCAGATATCCAACAGACATTACCTGGAAGGCACAGGACATTCTAACAGTTCTTAATGTTTATTAATATCAAGAAAAACAGTTCTTTTCAATGGAGAATATACGAGTCAATCTATCATTGACATGTGGACTTGTTTCAACCACATATATCAAATGAAACTGATGTATGTTTGAAAATATAACAGTTAGCATTACAGTTTTTTTTAAGGGTACCAGCACATATCATAACGGTGATTACTGTTACCAAAAAGAGCACCAAGACAGAGATTTTTTTTAGAAAGAGTGATTCCACATAAAAAGTTAAGATAGGATAGAACTATATGTAGAGAGTCCTATAAGGATAAATAGGCACCAAATACAGCAACATAAAAAGCATCCCTTTGTTAAAGTTGGACATCCCTGCCTCTGGCAACAAGTTAAATATGGAAGAGAAAGTATATTTTGTTTTCTAAATAAATAAATAAAAACAACATCAAATTTAGGTAATTACAAAAAATGACACAATTTTGAAAACTTTAGCAAGGAAGTTTTTATGCATGTTATAATAAAATTATATTGTATATAATAACATACTGACTTTAAAGTATTCATTAAAAATTTAAAATACAGCTATATATTATAAATCTGAGAATGATAAGTTGCCTATATTTAAAAATATGATAAATAAGAACATTTAACATGCATATGTTTTGGGGCACAACAAATTAAAATTTCAGAATGATTTAAAATACAGATAAAATATGTGTTAATTGTTAAAATATCTAGCAAAACCTTCCATAGTTTTCCTTCCAAGCACTTCTCCATATATGAATAAATAATTCTCACTAATATAAAATTATTTTCTTAGCTCACAAATCTTACATCTTAAGTGGGCATTCACATAGTAAGCTTTATCATCACAATTATCCCTGGTCCATAATGCAGATTTCAGAGAAATTCAATCTTTAATAATATATAGATAATATACAATTATCTATATATTTGCATATGTAGTCCATGTATAACTTTTATTGACTTTTGCAATCATGTAATCCACCAGCATTCTGAAATCAGAAAAACAAAACAAAACCCTAACTTTTGATCTGGAACACTTAAGCACAATCTATGGCTTTGACACTCCTTAGAAAAGTTACATAAACTTGAGAAAGTCACTCAACCTCTTCAAATTCCACTTTCCTTATTAGGAAAATGAATATAATTAAGCTTGTCCATCTCTTATTTTGAGTTAGTGACCGTCAAAATATTTCGGATAAACGTGCAGGCATAATGTTTCCTGACATCAATAAACGCTCGTGTTGCACTATTTACAACCGTCGGATATACTCTGATGCCTATTGTCTCTCCTGTAGGAACAATTATCAACCTTAGTTTTGTTACATCTTAAATATAGTACAGTAATTACAATGGTTCTTACACATTTTTCTAAACAACAATACTCCCTTTAATCCCTATTTTAATTCACGTTTAATGTAATCAAATAAATAGAAAACATTTGAAGAGTTAAATGTCAAATAATAAACATTGTAAGAAAGTCTGAATACATTTCCCCATGAAAGTGAAATTAACCTGTGAATATGTTCACTGATGTATATTTAGCCCAAGTTTCTCAATTAAAAAAAAAAATCAAGGAAGCAGCACTGAAATGTCTTACTGGTGTTAGCAATCATGAAATAATATCTTTTGAGGTGGGCGGGTTTTCTTGTCTGCATTGTTTCTGCTACATTGCTTTTGAGGAAAAACGTACCTTTCTTTATTGACTTAATCTAGTCGCTAATACAAGTTTTTGTGTTTTTTTTCCTTTGCATCCTAGTCAAATATCTTTAACTGAATTCTTTCTTCTTCTTTAAAATGATATCGACCATTCAAGTTGATAAAGATCATTACCAAGGGAGTGCTTTATTTTAGGTGTTGGGGTTTCTTACATTATCTACATTTAAACAAACATAAAACAATAAAAAAGATAGAGATAGAATAGGATAAAATAATAAACTCTAGAAAGCTGTTAAAGAAACAAAAAAGGTTTTGTATCTTGGATCATAAAAGAGTGCTTTAAGTGGAAAAGTCAACAAGGACATATACAATGTTTCCATGTAAATAAATATATTTATAGTTTAACACCATGTTTTAAACTCATTTGATCATTCACGTTATATGTTACAAAATGATTCAAATAATTTAAGAAATTTTACAACATATTTCTAAATATTACCACCATTAACCATGATTGTTTCATTGCCTATCTACAAAATGTAGAGAACTCAGCAAAACCTGCTTTCTTCTCCTTAGCTCTGTGGCTCTTGTAGTGCCCTGCACCCTTCCCACAACATTCAGCCGCTCTCTGAATTCTGTCATTTTTCCTCTCAATAAACTACAACATTCAAGAGTGTCTTCTTGCCACCTGGCCATTTGATAATTAAAGTGATATTACAGAAGGGTAGTAAACAGGGACACACAGACATCCGGAAGCAATGCAAAGTCCAGGAGACAGGCTTTCTTTTATGACACATTCAAGAAACTTCTCTCAATATGAGGTCAATATCAAATAAACTTTCTTCACTTGTTTAGAGATATAAATAGGTTTTTGCCTTTCTGCAACTAGAATAAGACTCTTCATTATTTATTTCATTTGAATACATACTGCTTTCATCTTTTGATCTCAACACAAGGGAAAAACAGAGATAATTTAGTTCTTCAGTAGGAAATGTCCCACTAAAATGGTAGAAACTAGACGCACTGTTTTCAAACTTACCTAATGTGCATAGACTATATAGTGAAATTAAATGAAGACTATAGCCAGAGACACAAATGATATGGATGAGAAGGGTCAACAAAAAACGCATACTGCCAAGTGGAATATTACATTTTAGAATAGCTGCATATAGAGATCATTTTTAAATAAAAGTCTACATTTGCTTTAAAACTATGATAAGCTAGGAATCTTCATCCATCAATATTTTATGCAACTGGGTACAAATACAAAAACTATGAAATATTTGGAATGGAAACATTTCTGTATCACATACTCTGAGAAATAGTTAACATACGGAACGATGGAAAATTGATTTTATTCAATATTTAACGTCATAGATTCGTGATACATATCTTACGGTCAAATAATGATTTAACCTAGGTTGAAATATGTACTGGTTTAAATAAAACTTCAGTGCATGTAGGATTCCACAGGGCCTTGAAAAGAAGAAAACAAAAAGAAATAAATGAATGACATTCAAGTAATAAAATGAAATGAAATTTTATTTAATATGAAGATTTAAAAAGTTAAACACAAATAAAAAACACAGACCAACATAAAACTGTTCCATTTATGATTTTCTAAGTCAAAATTGCTATTAAAAATATTTATATTAATAATGCTTACATGCCCCCACTTCCAATTAAATACACTTTACAACCAAACACAAGGTGAAAGAGGGAAGATCATTGGCAAAATTTTATTATTTCCTTGGTTTTGTAAGTCAAGTCAAAAAAATAAGTTTTACTCAACTCTTTCCTTTATGTATTCCTCAAGTAAAAAAATCTCAAGAAAATTAAATAGGTAATAAGTAAGTCTCACATGGCCTTCCTGATATTTTTGTAGACCATAGTCACTGTCCAAGATCCTAAACACAAAGCTCCAACAGAATTTTGTCAATCTGCAGCAATTATTATTATTTTTAAAACTCTAACTTTATTGCAAGTTTTAAGTGATAGGAGATTAAAACATTTCAAAATATTTCACCTATAAAAAAAGCAACTCCATTGTGCAGATAATATGTATAAAAAGAAAGATAGGATCCGAGAAGTATAGAATATGGCACCTGCCCCCAAGGAATGTAGAATTTAATTGGAGAGGTAAAAATGAATACAGAAAAAGATGAGCCATACTACAAGACGACAGGTTATAGGTCAATATATAGGAGGTCAACATATAGAACTGATAATAATGTATAGTACTGACAACTACAAAAGAGGAGGTTATATAGAACTAATAATACTTGAAGTAGTTTTATGGTAAGAGAGATCACTCTCAGTTTGGGTGGTCAAATCAAGGATATGGGACTGAAAAGAGAGATATATTAAAGGGGAGAGGTATTCCAGATAAAAGGGTTAAAAACACAACAAACTAACTAAAACACTCAACAATGGAGAGAAGAAATAGCAATTTTTTTTGGAGCAGTTTAAGTGGAATAAAAGGTTTATATTTGGGAACAGTAGGAACTAAAATTGCTTACATAGGGAAGAGTAAAATTTTAGCAGCTATGAATGCTGGTTTGAGGAATGTGGATTTTATCCTTTAAGCTTTAGTGAGCCATTGAGAGAGAGAGAGAGTTTTAAAGTAGAAATACAACGTAAGCTGTGTGTTTGTGTTTATTTTATTTTAATTTTTTTTGCAGATTTATCTGCGGTGCTATATAGATTGGAATGTGTAGAGTCTGTACGAAGGAAGAGAAGACCAAAACCAATGTGAGGAGGTCCTGAAGCAGCAAGCAGTATTGGAAGGTGACTGCTCTTTGTAATGTGATTTCCCCTGTCAAGATGCTCTTTTCAGTTTTGTGAACAGCTGACCCATCACTCAGGTTACAGCTCAAAAGTAACATCATCAGAAAGGTCTTCCCTGATGAGTTTTTTCTAGGCACAAGCCCTCCTCTTCACCTGATTCATCTCTTAATCTAATCTTTGCTTATTTTCATCATGGCCCTAACCACTGTGAAATTCTCTTGTTTATTTCTATCATTTCTAATTTATTGTCTGTCTTCAACCACTAGAATATGAGGATTATCAAGACAGGAAACTTATCTATCTCTGGTTCATTGCTACAATCTCAGTGCCTGGAATACTTCTTTTTATTTTTATTTTTTAACTGACTATACAAATAAAAAAGAGTGAAATACCTTGTGATGAAAATAACCACAGGGCTATAATTGTATGCTGTACACAGAGGCAGATAAGTATTTGCCAAACATGTTCTTTAAAAAAAAGTCTGCAGAATCATTAAGACTAACAAACATTTAACAGATGCCCAGCATTCAGTACTTGCCCCCCAAAGGGTAGTTAAATGAATGTGAAAAGACAGAGGGAATATATTATTATATTTTATTTTATGTAATTTAGAAATCTAGAATTCTGTTTTACAGTGCAATAAAGGAAATTCGTATATCAAGACCCACAAAATGAAGGCTGCCCCAGGGGCCCAGCCCACTTCACCAATCTAAACCTAAGTCGGTCCACACTTAAGAGAAACGCCTCACTGTCTAGAAAACCTAACACAAACCCAAACCAGTCACAATCCTCTGACTCAGCTTTAGTTAGCTCACTTTACCCTGGAAAATGGCCTCATCAGGAAATCCCCGACCTCCCAGCCAATCATGCCCTATTTTGAGTTGCTGCTTCTAATGTTGTATAAAACTCACTGTTGCCCAAAATCCCTTGGAAAAAGTGCTCCACTGCTTGTGAGGCACTGCAGTCCCCCAATCCATGCATTGTTTTCCCTTGAATAAAAGACATCAAACTGATTACTAAATTGCATTATTTTTGTCATTTGACAGATTAGCGACGAGGATGGTATCTGAAAACAGCTGCTGAAGATCCCAGGGACGGCTCCCAGATGCAACTGGGGGTACCCACAGAGCCCCTTTGGTTCACTGCCTCTTCAGCCATTCTCTGGGATCTCCAGTAAGCTTTTCACAGATTGAGCTCTGATTATTTCGTGTTCTGAGCTCTTCAAGTTTGGTTGTCCTAATCCTTTTGGGTAGAAAACTGGGGTGTAAAAGACTCCAGATTTTTCACAGGGTCGACACTGAAGTGTGAGAGACTCCAGATTTTCAGTGACACTTACAGGTCTCAGGAGGTGTGCACAGGCAGTCAGAAACAGTGAGCCTGGTTGAATTAGGAAGGATTATTTCAAGAAGGGAAATTAATGAGTACCTCTCAATCTGAAGATAGCAGGGACCCAGTTTCTGGGACTCTTGCCTTTTTTTATGATAAAGAAATAGGGTGAAAACTGCTGTTCCTTCCTAAAACACTGGCAAGAAATAACCAAAGATAATTTAGAATTATAGTGGCCATTTTGGGGCTCTCATTACCTACACAAGATTATATACTTATGAAGAGTCCCTGAGCATAGAGCCTTAAAAACTGAACAAAAAGAATGGGATACTTTCTTTAATTGGTATGCTGAGGTACCACAAAAAGCCTCAAGTCAAAAATCACGTCTCTTAAAGATTCATTACAAAAACAACAGAAATCTAAGGAATCAGAAAAGATGCCCCAAACAATGACTCCAACCCTGATTTCACCCCCCCCCCTTTTCTATTCCTCTCTTCCTAACTGCCCAGAGACTCTCAACTAGTTGTTGGAGCTCCCTTTCCATTCTGAAGATCTTATCATTCAATTCACTTTTAAAACTAGGCCAGTCGAAAATCATAATAAATAAAAGGACAGCCCTAAACTTATTCCCCAAACCACTTTTACACCATGATCCAAGGCCAAACGATGAGCCATATTAAGATTTCCCTAAACCACGGGAGGAGCCTCAAAAATTTACCAAGGAATTTAGAACCCTGATTAATGTTCATGACCCAGGACTCTGACCTGTACCAATCAATCCACATGTTGGTGGGTCCAGGAGAAGCCCGAAAATGGTTTAGAGAGGCAGACTGGATGAAACCTGAGATGGAATTTACATCAGAAGCCCCAGCTACTGCCAGAGATGCTAGACAAGCTCGTAAAATGCCTCAAGATTTCTTAAGATTTCTCAGAGTATTTCCACCAAGAACGATTGCACTCTTGTTCAGTCTTGTAAACAAACAAAAAAAAGGATGAATCTGAAGCAGGTTTTAAACTAGATTGGAAGCTTTATTTTAGAGACACTCAGGTTTAACCAAAATAACTCCCTCAAATCAACCTGCTCTCACGGACATCTTTATGAGCAGCCTCTCCCCTGATCTTCCCAGTATGATCCAGAATAATAGATGGGAATGGGAAGTCATGAAAATTGATGAAGTTTGTATTCTGGTTGAATATTTTGAACATACTTTAGAATTAGAGAAGCAAAGCCACCAAACTCATGGCCCTCCAGCCCCAAGAGTTACAAGGGCCTCGGCCAACCAACAAGCCACCTTATCATTTTAAACCTCAAGGGGCCCGACCCAAACAATCTGGGCACGCAGGCCCATATAACATCTGTAAACAGATGGGACGTTGGAAAGGAAATTGTCCCCAGAGCAAACAAACAAATGCTGAACCTCATCCTCCATATTTCCAAAAACCCCTAGTGATGGGCCTCTGAGGGAAATATACAAAAGCTCCTTCCTGTATCCCTCTAAATGAACATGGTGAAATTAAAATAGTAAATGGAGAAACATGTACAGCTTTAGTAGACACAGGAGCAACCTTATCTATGTTAAATCCCATCTTTTAAAGCAACCTATCCCTTGGGGTGAAAAACAATATAAAATAGTGGAGGTTTCAAATAAAATACAGCAAGAATATCTACCAAAACTGGTTCGGATGACCCTAGGACTAATCTCTGACAATCATACCTTCCTACTTTGTGATTCAACCCCTGTGAATTTAATCAGCTGAAATATTTTACCTAAATTACATGGGCACATAAAGTTCACTCCTGACAGAGAAATAATCCTTGAATTTTCTGACCAACCAGAATCGGAATTATGATGTGCCCTACAATTTGCTACAGATACTATTGAAGATGAGTCACACTATGAGACTCCAGAGTTATCTGAAGTTCTCCAGACTCTCTCGGCAACTTCATTAACAGACATTGGAAAAATCAAGGGTGCTGAACGCATAAAAATCCAGATAGACTTTAACAAACCTTTGCCTAAATTGCCTCAATATCCGTTAAAACTAGAGGCCATACAAAGACTCACTCCAACTGTTGACTCTTTAATTTTACAACGGTTCATTTTCCCTTGCATCGGCCCTTGTAACACTCCCATCCTCCTAATTAAAAGGCCAAATGGATGAGGATGGCAACTTGTCCAAGATCTAAAGGTAATAAATAAAATTGTGACTTTTTCAATGGTCTCCCACCCAAACACCTTATTATCACAGGTCCCATCAACTGCTAAATGGTTCACAGTGGTAGACTTACATTCAGCCTTCTTTAGCATCCTTGTGGATCCAAATAGCCAATATCTATTTGCCTTTACATGGAACAATTAGCAATATACTTGGGCCGTAATGCCTCAGGGATTTGCTGAAGCTCTCACCTCTTTTTCCCAAGCCCTGCATCAAGATCTAAGCACCCTACGATTCCCTCAGGGAACTTCATTTTTACAATATGTGGACAATCTGTTGCTATGTTCTTCGATGAAGGAAGCCTCTAAATTAGACTCCGTATATTTACTCTAACAGTTGGCAAACAAAGATACAAGGCCTCCAAGGAAAAACTTCAATTTTGCAAATAGGTTGTTCATTATTTAGAATATGACTTAAGCACTGAGAGGATTTCCCTTTCTCCAAAGAATATACAATTAATACAAAACTTTCCAAAGCCTACCACAAAAATCAAAACAACTTAGAGGGTTTTTAGGTCTGGCAGGACATTGCTGGGTTAGGGTTCCTATTTTTCCACGAAAGCTTCCCCTCTTTATTTTTATTTTTTGTTTTGGTGAGGAAGACCAGCCCTGAGCTAACAGCCATTGCCAATCCTCCTCTTTTTCGCTGAGGAAGACTGACCCTGGGCTAACATCCGTGCCCATCTTCCTTTACTTTATATGGGACGCTGCCACAGCATGACTTGACAAGGGGTGCATCTGTCTGCGCCCGGGATCTGAACCTGCGAACCCGGGCCGCCGAAGTGGAGCACGTGAACTTAACCGCTACGCCTCCAGGCCAGCCCTGGTTCCCCTCTTTATAAAAGCTCCACACTGGAGCTACAAACAAACCACCTTAATTATTAATTAAAAATAAATTTCCACACTGGAAATCCAACTGTGGGAAGACAAACATGAACAAGCATTTACGGACCTTAAGACAGCCCTCCCAAATCCCTCAGCATTGGGCCTACCCAACTATAACAAGGCTTTTACCTTATTCGTCCATGAAAGGAATAATCAGGATTTAGGAGTTTTAACTCAAGACCCAGGTGGAGAATGAGACCTATCGAGTATTGTAGCATGCAGTTGGACTCAGGAGCTGGAGTGTACCCAAACTGTCTTAAGGTGGTCACAGCTGCAGCTCAATTAGAAGAAGCCTCAGCAGATCTGACCTTAGGAAATAATGTTTATCTCCAAATACTTCATGCTGTTCAGTCTTCTAAACTCAGCTCTAACTCAGCATCTTTCCTCAAAAGACTCACTACTTATGAACTCCTACTTTTATCTCCATCTAACATACATCTTAAATGCTGCAACATTCTTAATCCTGCTGCTTTACTTCCTTTATCGAGTGAGGGAGAAGAGGATGACTGTGAGACAGTCACTTTCCAATTAGTTACCCCATGTCTAGATTAAAGGCTATATCCCTACATAACCCAGATTTAATTCTACATGTGTACGGGTCCTATACCAAAAATAAACAGGGAAAATATCAAGCTGGTTATGCAGTCAGTACTCAATATGAGTTAATTACCTCTCCCTAAACGTAAGACAGCACAACAGACAGAATTATTTGCCTTGCTCAGAGCATGCATAATTGCTCAAGAAAAATCAGTTAACACTTACGCTGATAGCCACTATGCCCCTGTTGTGGGGCATGATTTTGGAATATTATGGAAACAAAGAGGTTTTCTAACTTCAAGCGGCACTCCTATTAAAAATGGAGCACAAGTAGAAGAACTCGCTGCCTTTCTACTCTCCTCTAAACTCACTATAATTAAGATCAAGGCTCACACTAAAAGAATTGAGCCTGAATACCAGGGAAATGTATAGGCAGATTTTCATGCTGAAGCTGCTGCATCCACAGAGACTAATGAAATTCACTGCATGGGTCAAAGGTCTGTTAATGTTCTAACTCAACCTCTAACATCACAAGTCATCGTTTCACAACAAACTACTTCCCCTCCTGGGAACAATAATACTGGAAATCAAAGGGTTGTAAATTCAATAAGACCTCAAGCTCCGGGAGAGTCAGGATGGCCACCTGGTTCTCCCAGAGTCCCTCAAGGTGCCCCTTCCTCCATACCTTGCATTCCATGACACACCATGGAACTGGTAAAATGATCCAAATTATGGGACAGTATTGGTAGGGAAATTGCCATAAGGCTGCAAATACAGTATTGGATTGGTGCATGACCTGTCAAAACTCTTAATCCTGGTAAAACCACCCAAGTTTCGGGGGGAATAATCCTGCCCTTGACAGGACCATTTGAACATTTGTAACTGGATTTCATTCAACTGCCCCTGGCACAAGGATATCAATATGTACTAGTCATTATTAGCTTATTTTCTGGATGGATTGAGGCCTTCTCTTGTAGAAAGGCTGATGGCCCTTCCTGTTGCAAAAAACCCCTATAGAATATGTTATCCCAACTAGGAGCATACCTCGAGAAATTGCCACTGACCATGGGACCCATTTCACTGGACAAATTGTATAGGCCCTCAATAAGATTCTCCATACCACATGGCATTATCCTCATCCCTACCATCCTCTATCAGCAGGAAAAGTTGAAAGAACCAATGGTATACTCAAACTTGAGCTATCAAAGTTTTCAGAATCCACAGGACTCCCATGGCCCAAAGTTCTACCTTTAGCCCGACTTGCTATACAAAGTACACCATCTGGAACTCACAAATTGACTCCTTATGAAATTATCACCGGGAGACCCATGTCCCTTATGGTCAAACCTCATGTTGACGCTTCCCTCATTTATATACCAAGGCATATTTCCATCAGACTAAAGAAGCCTTTCCTGATACAAATTCCATAAACTTTCCTTCCCACAACCTGGAACCTGGAACTTGGGTATTCTGTAAGAGACATCAAAAAATACCCACCTTCAAGCCTCAGGGCAAGGGACCCTATCAAGTGCTCCTCATCACCAACACAGCAGTCAAGCTTCAGGGCATCGGACCCTGGATCCACATCTCTCAACTGAAGAGGGTACCACTGATTCCTGGACTTGCATTCTCACCACTGGCCTTCATCTCAAGCCTACTAGGAGGAGAGATCATTGACATCACAAAGTAGACTGCTTCCACCTAAGACACCAAATCAAGACCTCATACTTTAACCTCAAACATGATACCGTTCCTTTTTCTCTTTCTTTCCTTTACTCTGTTGTTCACCTGAAAGATAACGCTGTCATCCATATCTCCCAGGTCATTGCTGAGGGGGGTAACTTTCTAGACTACCGGATTTGTCATCAAAAACTCTGATCTGTCCATGATATTAAAGACATCCTGGTCTTCCCTGTGACCAATTTATCTTCCATTCCCAATGTCACCATAAACTACGATCAACCCCCCTTAGAAGTCACTTACAGAGTCCAAATTTTATGGCCAGAGCATCCAATGCCTTGCTTTAACATTTGCCCTGTCATAATTGTACAAGCTCAGACAGACAGGAATTCCCTTAAAAACATCAGTACATTCTCACCACTATGTTCTTATGATTATCTAAATACACACTGCCCTGGCCTAGAACTGCAAATTTTTCCACAAGCACCCACCTCCACAAAGAGTTTAGAACCTCCTTTTATTTTAGAATAGAAATTACCTTCCCAAATGCAATGAAAACCTAACTGATCCATGGCTTAATTGGTCAAATGAAAAAAAATCCTAGCAAATGAATCCATTAATACTACTGCTTTAATGGGAGTAATGTGTGCCCAAGCAGGGTTTATTTTTGTCGGGGCAGTTTTAAGGAAAATCATTTTTTGGGGGCCTATGAATGCCTAGATGGCTGGTGCTTAACCATATAGTGTCTGTTGGGTTATCTAACTGTACCCCTAACTGTCCACAACCAAAGAGACTTCTCTCTGGTCAACTTTCCTCAATTTGAATTATCAAACCAAACAGGAATTACCAAAAGGCATTCATAATACAAAATTTGCTTCCTTTGACAGATCTCTACTCCCCCAAGTAGGAGTGAGTGTAAATGAGGCTGTGATCAGGAACCTCTCCTTGACTCTTGAAGATACCACAAAATTTTCTGCTAAAGCAATAGTTGCCCAACAAAAAACCCTAGACTCTCTGGTCAAAGTTGTTCTTGATGATAAGATAGCCCTGATTATCTTTTAGCTGAGCAAGAAGGTGTCTGTGCTGTGACCACCACCACTTGCTGCACTTGGATGAACACTTCTGGGGAATTTGAGACTCAGCTACATAAGATCACTGAACAAGCCACTTGGCTAAAGAGAGTGATTCCTTCAAGAGGGTGTTTCTTTGATCTATTTGATCTGAGGTAGTTTGGATCATGGGGACTGTGGCTTTGGAGTGCCCTCCAAATGTTAGGTGGTATCCTGCTTACAGTGATTCTAATAGTCTCCCTGGTGTACTGTGCCCTCTCAAAGGCTTTAAATGCATGCACGAGCTGCTGGTGATATGACAAACGATCTCCCTTTGCCTGGAATGTCAAAAACAGGATGAAGAACATGGCCAACTCAGGGATCGACCGAGCCCTTGATAACCCAACCTATGAATTTCAGCTGGAGACACAACCTGACTCCACATCAATAAAAAGCAGTAGCTGAGAGATGCTAATACCTTAAATTTTGATCAATACTCTCAGTACGACTGTACAACTCAGCACAACTGAGAATACTGATCAAAAGGGGGGAATTGATCAAGGAAATTTGTATATAAGGACTCATGAAATGGAGAATGCCCCAGTGGCCCAGCCCATGTCACAAATCTAAACCTAAGTCAGCCCGTACTTATGGGAAATGCCTCACTGTCTAGAAAACCTAACATACACCAATCACAATCCTCCAACTCAGCTTTAGCTAGCTCACTTTTCCTTGGACAACGGCCTTACCAGGAAATCCCCAACCTCCTAGCCAATCATGCCCTGTTTCACATTGCTGCTTTTAATATTCTATAAAACTTGCTCTTGCCCCAAATCCCTTGGGAAGAGTTCTCCACTGCTTGTGAGGCACTGCACTCCCCCAATCCATGGACTGTTTCCCCTTGAAAAAAGGATATCAAACTCATTACTAAATTGTATTATTTTTGTCATTTGACAAGTGTATTTCAAGAATTCTGATGTTCATATATGTAATAAAACTCTAACCCAGATCTACCTTTTAATATTCTAAAAAATGTTGGTAAAATCAAGGGGAAAATATCATAATAGGTTGACTACATTCAGAGACACAAATGTCACTAAAATATATGGCACTAATATTTCTCCCACCACAAAAGTGTATAATATTTTAGCACTTGTCATGTAGTGAGGACAAAACCTCTAATACTTCTCTGTCATTTTTAGCTAGTAGAACACGGAGAACACTGCAAGAAATATAAAGCTCAACTAATGGGAATAAATGGTTCCCCGTGACTACTCTGTAGGGACAACAATAATAATACGATTATTTCCTATGATTAACCACTCCAGGGATATTATAAATTAAGAAAATCGGTTACAAAATAGATTAATCATCTTGGGCTTTAAAATATAATGCATTCAATATATTGTCAAATTAGAAAAAAAAATCCTCCAATACTTAATATTTATTTTTAATTATATTTTAGAAGAAAAATGGCTTAAATCCTTTGTTTCCTCAAAAATTTCCAGGTTACTTTATTTTGTATGGAAGTGTACTTAAAATTAAATACATTGTACAAACATAATTTTGTATTCACTGTAGCAGTGTTGGAGAGTTTGCTTTCTTAAATAATATATTTCTACACTGAAATTACAAATTTATTATTATAAAGGCACACATGTTCACTGCAAAATGTGAGAAAAAGAGATAAGCAGAAATAAAGTGCCCTATTCCTACCAAACCAGAGATGATCACTTCAATTTTATGTATTCATTTTCACATAATTTTTTTTTTTTACCAAAATGAGACCATTCAGTACATTCTATTTTTTAAGTTACTGTACTTGCTGCCTTTTTTTTTTTTTGCAGTTAATAACTTCCAACTTTCCAAGTCAATACATTTTCATCTTATCTAATGGGTATCCTTATTCAAATTTCCTCAAATACATGTTACTGCTAGACTGCCTAAGCCAAGATTTAGTCCTGAACCATGCATCACATCTGAATGCAATGGAATTTAAATCTTCCTATAATATAGACATATGTATATTATATATACTCATTACATTTGTCATTGTGTCTCTTTAATCATGACAATCCCCCAATTTTTAATGGCACTTTCTTTTTTACGAGTACCATGTGAGTTGTCTCAGAATACTGCACATTTGGAATTTGTCTGATTGTTGACTCGTGGTATTATTTTACATGTCTATCCACTTCCTGTATTTCCTATATACTGAAAGTTAGGCCTATATACTTGAATTGTTTCAGGTTAGATGTTTCTGACTATTGCTTTAGACTCTTTCAGTGGGCAGAGCTAGGAAATACTCTTTAACCAGTAAATTATGAGATCAAGTTGATAGTTTCTTTTTGAATATTACATTACAGAGTTTTTTTCCTTCAAATTTTATTTTTATTTTTGCAGAGGAAGTTTGCCCTATGCTAACATCTGTTGCCAATCTTCCTCCTTTTTTCTTCTTTCTCCCCGAAAAGCCCGGTACATAGTTATGTACAGTTGTAAGTTCTTCGGGTTCTTCTGTGTGAGCCACAGCCACAGCATAGCTAATGACAGATGAGTGGTGTGGTTCCCCACTAGGCAACCAAACCTGGCCCACCGAAGTGGAGTGTGACAAACTTTAACTACTCGGCCATCAGGGCTGGCTCAACTTTTTTATTTTCATAGCTATATTTCTTTTCTGTCATCCTGAAATACCTGGGTACTAATAAGATTTGATTTAATTATTAGTTGAATCTTACACTGTATATAAATAACTTCAAAATTACTATAATAGTACTAATATAATTTTACTACTGAGTCAAGTTTTAGATTTTTTGTAGTATTCTTGTCCTTAGACTGTAGCCAACTAAGAATGTACAACCAGAGAAATGGGTTCCAAATCACTTTTATAAAATATTTTTTCTCTGTAGTTATATCATGATGTACTGTTGTTTGTACTGTTAAGTTTACTTATGTTAAGTGGATTTTAATCTTTTAGTTTTCTTTTTTTCCCAGGAAAACTATATTGAAATATATACTTAAAAAATTCTCACTTTGTTGTCATCTCTTCCTCACTATTCTATACTTCTCTCTTGTATTTCTTTATAGGTAGACATTTTTATTATACTGTTTTTTTTTCTGTTATCTATCTATATATACAAAACATTGCAAAAATGAAATACCACATAACTTCTTCATGCCTTGATTGGTTCACTTACAAAACAGAGTCTAGAGATTACTCCATGTCAGAACAGTGATGTTTCCTCTTTTTTTTTGGCTTTATAACCCTCCATTTTGAGAATGAGCCATTATCAAACAGCCCCTATTGATGGACACTGGTGGTGTTTTTCATCTTTAGCTATTACAAATAATGCCCATAAAGGAATACCTCATGGAGATGATATTTGGTGTATATGAATGTGTATGTTCATGGTAGACTTCTAGAGCTAGCATTGCTGGATGGAGGATAAAACCATATACAGTTTTGGTAGAGTTTTCAAAATTCCCCTCTGTAGGGGATTGTGCCATATGACCATGCTGATCTTTAAAAGGAAAAACATTTAAAAAGAAATGTAAAAAATGTTTAAACTGTTCACATGATTGAAAGATAGTCATTTAACTTATGAAGTAAAAATATTTATTAATGTTACAGTAAAATAGTATCCATTATATGTGAAATGCCAAAAATATATGTAAATACATGTGTTTCTGTACATGTATTATATTTATAATTATTCAGTGTTTATATGTTTTAACACCCTAAAAAAATCAAGACGGAGGAAAAAGCTTTTAAAAGAGTAGAAAATACACTCACACCAAGTAATTTTCATATATTTTTATGATTTACATTAAGTTCCTTTTAGCTTCATATTTCTTAAGGACCATTAGTAAGTCATTACTAATGCTCTCTCAAAGAAGAAAAATTAATCCTTTCAGACTCAGTTAGGGTTTGTAGCAACTTTCCCATAAATTAAAAAAGACTTCTAAGTAGCACTTGTGGAACAATATTAAGTATTTCTTATAATCTGAAAAGTTGAAAAACACTATATTTCCAACTCTACGTTAGTCTTTTCTTAGGCTTAGAAAATAAACAATTTGCCAATTTTTAGGTTATACTTCTCCATTGTAAGAAAACGCTGGACCTGTTTAGAGTATTTTTCTTTCTGAAAATTACTCTGTATTATACTATAAACAAATTTTCCTTTAACTTGATGGATTACATCCAAATCTATAAATCCATTTATTAGCAGAAAACCCATAGAATAATGAAAAATCTGAAGTAATTCTGATATGTAAAGAACTTTGGCTCTTTGAGTACTCTAAATTGCAAATTACACTCTTTTTCATATAAATTTTCTCTATAGTAATTCAGCTTTATAAATTTAAAATTCTAATTACTATCTTAACAATGTGGCATGTTTGGGGATCAGAATTGGCCACCTCAAGTTGAGTCTCTTTACCTTATTTTCACTGAAGGAGGCTTTGACCTTCCCCACCACCACTAACTGTCTGAAGGGATTTTGGATGGAAGGCCTGTCCCCAGGACAGGCCATCACCATGGATAACTCTGGGTATCGATAGACTGGGAGGGTCCTTGTTGGGCCCCTTCTTAGCAAAGTTCTCTTTACCAGATATTTACATTTGTAAGGTAAATCTCCATTTGTAAAGGTATCTCCCTCTCTGTACTGGGAAGAGGGGCAGATGACCTCATCTCGACAAACTTGTCAATGTGGAAGGCGAGGCCTTAAATCTGCATTATAACGTCACTGTGCTTTTCTGGCAGTCTTCCACAACTGACTCAATCCCTAATATTCTTGTTTGTCTATTTAAGAGAAGAACCTCCACCATTTTGTTGAGAGATACTCCATTTCCCCGGGTCTCTCCTATGTATACATGTTATAAAGCTTTGTTTGATTTTCTCCTGCTATTCGGCCTCATGTTAATTTAATTTGTAGCCCAGCCAGAAAGGAACCAGAGTGGGGGGAGAATGCTCTTTCTCCCATCAGTTTGGCAACTTGGATGGGATCAAAATTCACTGGCTGGACGCTCCTCACTCCATGAACTGCCACGGCCAAGAGACCCCGGATTCCTGACAAGATCCAGCAGTAGGTAAGAGTTCTTACCACATCAGTCTCCCAGGTCTCTGCCTGTAGCGTCCAGTGGAAGTGAAAGTGGTGAGGTTTTTTCTCTTTTCTAAATTTAGACTAGCAGGAGATTTTGGTGAAGCTAGCTTTTTGGACTCAGTGACTCTATGATCTGGTTGAGTACTCATTGATTAAGTGATCCTTTCCTCCCAGAAATAGTCACTATTTCTCCTTGTCTCATAAGACAAAGGCATTCCATAAGCCTATTGTCTGGGGCTTTTGTCTTGTTCTATGTCTTCAGAGTTTGGCTTTGTGACCTTTCTGGTCTCCACCATCCAGAGGATGCATGTACTGATGTGCATTATGGTGGCCAGTTGAGATAGACTGGGGTTCTGGGACATAATCTTTGTCCGGCTGTGTCTGTCTCAGGGGTCTGTCATAAGGGGTCCCATTTGTTTTCATAAAGGGGCTTCGTTGTCTAACCTTTGTTCTTTCTTAGGTTATTTTGGGGAAGAATTTATTTGGATAGCTTTTGGGGATGCCTCTTGCATCCATAGTTAAAAGCTTTGGTGAGTCACTGTTAAGGTTAAGATCCTACTTGTCAATGTGTCCAGACAATGGAGTATTTAAATTGGGAAAACTTCTAAATTGGGGAAAAAAAATTTGTGAGAACTCTCGTTGTAATTTTTTTTTTTTTACTGGTAATTATAAAAAGGCCAGATTAAAAAAAAAAATTGACTAGCCTTGTACATACCCTACATAAGGGAATCCTAAACAGAAATTTCCTAGGCCAGAGGAGCCTTGGGGGAACTTTGGAGTGAATGGGGCAGGTTGCCCTTTTTTAATTTGGCTTTAAATTGGAAATAATTGTGTTTATAAAGTCTGAACAAATTGTTTGATAGAGAAATGAGAGACTGACTTAGATGATGGTTCAGAATTTATAGCAAAACAAAACTAAAAGAAAAGCAAGAAATCAAGCTTCTAAAAGCCCGACTAGTTCCTGACTGGGCAGCCCACCCCGCCCTGAACTACGGTTGGCTTTATGCTGAGACTTGCACAAGTCTTAACAAAAGGAGCTTAAGACTGAAAAAAAAAAATGAGTAAAAGTGTAAGTGTTGCTAAGATTATAAAGGTTGGAATGTTTGAGCTAATTTTATATAAAGAGGTTATATCAACTTTGCGTGAGTATGTTTTAAAATGTCTGACTGGGAACGCTTCCCTTGTCCAAAATTATAAAACAAGACCTATTGATAAAGTCCTAATGAAAACTATGATTGGAGGTATAAGAGGTGATGGAATTCAGATGGGTTTTATGTGAAGTGGTTGTATCTCTTTTTGCCTGATTGTACTGTATTGTGGGGATAGACATTGTGTCTCACTAAGAAAAGGGAACATTTTCCCTGCCTGATTGTAAAACAGCATATAAATCTGCCCTTAAGACAGTGGTAATTAAACTTACAAAAGGGAAGTCAATAAGGTTGCCTGAGCCCACACTACATGACAAAAACTAGAGGCTAATATCAGGATAATAAAGCCCCCCCCCCCAAGGTAAATTGGTTTAGGATTAAATTGTACACTTAAAGAGGTGCAAACTTTTAAAGGTGTGACACATTGTCCTGAAGTTTTAGAACATACAAATCTTTAATTCACCTCTTAAGTTAAAATTTTCTTTGATATAAAAAAAAGGCAATTAAAAAAATGTGGCTGGAAGGGTGGGTGAACTTCTTTGTCATTTAAACTGTAATCCAGTTCTTTGGGGAACTGGAAGCAATCATCTTTGTCTTACAAATCTCTGCAGGGCCAGAGGTAATGGTTTAAAGAAAAAAAAAATGAGTGGTTTCTCTGTGCCTTTATGAGGTACATTTTCTGCTCCCATCTTCTCTAGGACCTGAGAGGTATTCTCTGGAATCAAATGTTTCTCAGAAACTAGTGAGTTTTGTATTACATCTGATTCATAACAAAAATTTAAGATCTGTGCTTACCTGTGTGTTTATGTGTGTGTCCATATATATGTTATGTATGTGTGATATTTTACTTTCAGATGGTATGGTCAAAATTAAGAGCTCTGTTTAATTGACTTAAGGTAAGCACTTACAAAAATGATTTCTAAATGCAACTAACCCAAATGTCCTTCAAAATAACATGATATGCGATTACAAAACTGGTTACTAAAACTAAGAGTTTTGTCTATTTAAGAGGAGAACCTCCGCCATTTTGTCAAGAGAGATACTTAGTTTCCCCGAGTCTCTTCCATGTATACATGTTATAAAGCTTTGTTTGATTTTCTCCTGCTATTCAGCCTCATGTCAATTTAATTTGTAGCCCAACCAAAGAGGACCAGAGTGGGTAGAGAATGCTCTTTCTCCCCTTCAGTTGTCACATAAGAGTATAATTTCCTGGTATTCTTAATTTACAAAGCACAAGGTTAATGTTACATGTGGCTCTCTTTTAGGAAACTTTCTGTAATGCAATATTCTGAACGTTCCGTTTCCTTTGCCTGTTTGGTATGAAGCCACACATTTATGGAATTTTTTTCTTTAGCTCTCTAAAATGATTTATGTTATAAAAACACTTTACATATTTATTTTGAAATATTAATAGTCAAATATTTTAACGTTTTTTTTTCTCCCTACAATCTTTACCGATTCTTTAACTGGCAGAAGATACAAGCTAGTGAAGAGGAGCAGAGTTTGACACACCTAAATATGCTTCTTTGGCATAAGGATTATCTTCAGCTAGTTATTTTTAAGAAACTGCAGACAGAAGAGCAGCTCTGAAAACTGAGTATAAGTTACCCTTTTGTAAGAAATATTTACATTTATAAGAGCTATTTATATTTACATTTAAAAGGGAAATCTCCATTGGTAAGGGTTTCTCCCTCCCTGTACCAGAAGAAGGATGACTCTGCATCTCTGGAAACTCTTCCCAATGGAGAAGGCAGCAACTTAAACCTACACAAAAACTTTACCCTTTTCTGTGCTTTTGCTGGTAACCTCTCACACCTGGCCTCTCCCCACCCCCGATGTCATCTTTTGTCTTTAGCAGGATATGGTATTTAAGGTGGTAGCTTGGGTCATTTTGGGGAGTTAACTCAGTTTTTCTGAGTATCTGCCATGTATACAGGAGGTGTACATGTTACTAAATTTCTGTTTGCTTTTCTCTGGTTAATCTGTTTCTTATTTTAGGAAGGTCTCAACCAAGAACCTAGAAGGGTAGAGAGAAAGTTATTTTTCCTCCCCCACATAATTCAAGCTATATAAAATATCTGTCGTGTTTGTGTGTGTGCTCTTTTATTATTTTATTTTAATGAATATTTTTACAATTACAAGAGCTTTCATAGTCAACACCTGGCCTTGCTATTTTTCTCCATAAGGATTTTAACCACAAATTCTCTTGACAAAAGGTTTATCAGTTAACTAATACTAAATCTATGTAGTCAGAGCTGAATTAAATATCTGGAGGTTGGGGCTGGCCCAGTGGCGCAGCGGCTTAGTCCGCACTTGGCAGCCCGGGGTTCGCAGGTTCGGATCTCCGGCGCCCGCCGACGCACTGCATGTCAGCCATGCTGTGGCGGCATCCCATATAAAGTGGAGGAAGATGGGCACGGATGTTAGCCCAGGGCCAGTCTTCCTCAGCAAAAAAGAGGAGGATTGGCGACGGATGTTAGCTCAGGGCTGGTCTTCCCCACAAAAAAAAAAAAAAAAAAAAGAGATCTGGAGGCATTCTAGGAATGATTAGATAAAGACGCAGGATTTTAGAAAGCAGTCAGTGCAATACTGTAAAGATAACTGCACATTGGCACTTATGTTTTAAAATCATTGGTTGTCTATGCTAATCTACAGTTAACGCTTAGTTCTAAAAGGCACAAAGTAGTCATTTCAAAACATTTGTTAGATATAACAAAGTAATACAATATAATAACATAGGATGGCAATATGTGCTTCTGTGTGATTTTTGTGAATAAAGTAAAACAATGCATACCGATCTGTTATAGGTTTTTAGGATTACAAAAATAACATTAGAGTCTTTTAATTAATCTATTTATTTTTTCACCAAGTAGTTATTGAGTGCTTTCTATGTATGTTTACTTTTACTGGCACATCTCTGATAAATGGGATGCGCTGACATACAATGAAATCTAATTACACATTTAAAGTATATAAATTCAACACTGCCTGAACTGGAAGAAGAGTGGTACACAGAGAGAAGGGGGTGGAGAGAGTACATGCAAAAAAAGAAAGAGGAAACGTAACCTCAGGACCAGGAACAGAATCTGCCACCCCAAAATATGCCCCTTTGGCATAAGGGCTATTTTGAACTGATGATTATTAAAAAAAAAAAAAAAAAGCAGGACACAGGAAAAGCTCTGAAAATACAGTAGAAGTTATCCATTTGTAAGGAAAATTTACATTTATAAGAGAAATCTCCATTTGTAAGGGTACCTCCCTCTCTGTGCCAGGCAGGAGGGGATGACTAAATCTCTAGAAACTCTTATCAATAGAGAAGGCAATGACTTAAATCTACATAACAACTTTACCCTTGGTTATTGTGCTGACCTCAACTTAACAACAGAATGTTTAAAAGCTATTTTTCAGGGGCAGCAAGCCAGCCAGAAGCATACGCAGAAGACAAAGGTTTGATCTGGCAATCAAAACTCATCCTGACAGCGCTTCCAAATACCAGCCTGCCCTCCTGGATCCCCTAACCTTACCGTATACCCTGGATGGGGAGACAGAGCTGAGAACCTGTCCTTCTGTCTCCTTACTAATCGACTATGTACTAAACTGCTTCTTCTTGCAAAGACTGATGTGCCACGGTATTGTCTTCTGTGCGCATCGGGTGGCAAGCCTTTGCTCGGTAACAGAAAAGCAAAGGTAATTTACACAGTGTGGTTGATTCTACCCGGCTTTCTTCCCAGTGTTCATGCTAAGTGAATATGCTCTGAGAGGCCCGAGGTGGCTGTTCCCTCGCTGGTCTGTTTGCCAAGTATGAGTCTCTTGATGCACCGGGATTGATTCTAGTGTTTAAAGGTACAGAATCCATTTTTTCATACTGCATGGCCTCTAAATGAAGCCAACTATTCTTATCTAGGGCTGCAGCAAAGATAAAGCAATTTGTTCTTACTGACTAAGGGTCTTCGAGGGGTTTTCAAGGAGCATATCACACAAGGATTTCTGACTAAATGTAATTTTCACCTCACGTCCTTCAAGTCTCACATCTCACCCTCAGACCTGCCCACATCACTCTGTTTAAAATTTCTGATCATAGCCCTGACCCCACCCCTACATTCACAACTCTTTTCCCTGTGTCAGTTTTCTTTTCCACATTGCAGTTAGCACCTCCTAACGTACTATATAATTTACTTATGATGTTTATTGCTTACTTTAAGTATGCCTTCACAAAATGCAAGCTCTATGAGGGAGCACTTGTTTTATTCGAGGATATATTCCAAGTACTTAGATCAGGGCCTGGATTCCAGGGTGCACTTAGTAATATTTGTTGAATGAATGCATGTATGGATTTTCAAAAGTGATGCCTTTGTACTTCGCCATTGGACAAGCTGTGACTTCTCCATTTAATGTTAATAAGCACTTGTGGCAGATGAGCACATTTCCTGTAAGTGTTTTTAATCCATATTCTTGTCTGAAAGTTATCCTTAATGTAATATGGAAAATTGTAGTTAAAAAAAAAAAAAACTTAGAATATATCATCCAGTTTTTGTGTGTGTGTGTGTGTGTGTGAGGAAGACTGGCCCTGAGCTAACATCCATGCCCATCTTCCTCTACTTTATATGGGACGCTGCCACAGCATGGCTGACAAGCGGTGCATTGGTCTGCGCCCCGGATCCAAACGTGCGAAACCCTGGGCCGCCAAAGCGGAGCGTGTGAACTTAACCGCTTGCCACTGGGCTGGCCTCTATCATCCAGTTTTTAAACCTGTTTATTTTTTAACTTGTAAAAATAAACAGAAATAAGTAAGATAAGGAAATATAAATAAAGGAAGCGTGTGGGGAGAAGGCACTCGTCTACTAACTGCTGGGGCACATTGATGCATGATCAGAAGTATTGATTTTAAGAAAGATGATAGCAATGAAGGGATCCAAAGTAGAAAGTTTTAACAAACTATAGTTTCTTAGCTGCTGGTTGAGAATGCCTACATGATAGCTATTCAATTCTTTGAATTGGGCTTAATCCATAGGCTGATTTAGTATATTAGCATAACAGAAAATACTCTCCTGCTCTAATAATTAATAAAACAATTACAGTAAAAACTAATCATTCTTATTCCTTACATGATGAACTATTTTCATATTTGTTAGAACTCCCTGCACACTACTTACTGTATCAGGAGGACCTTCAAAATTAAATCTAAGAAAAGTAGCATAGATTGAGAATATATAGATAATTGCATTGAGAAGATTTTCAAAATGTATCTTCATAATGCAACCAGTATTATTATTTTCCTAGCATATAAGTAGAAAACTGCATTTATAAAGTAAATCTCACCATTTAAAAATGTGTTAAAATATTTGAAAAACGTTGAGCACACATTTCCAAACTGATTTATGCTTCACTCACATAACTGAGACAAAATATATGTGATGCCACATTTCAATTTTAAATAGTCTAAATATTAGTGGTTTTCATTTGGCTAACAATGATTAATAACAATTCATATTTGATGAAATATCTGATAACTTCAAAACTCTTAAAGAAAATGTGACCAAACATCACAAGTTCAAGACTAATAAACACTTCTTATTAAATATAAGTGTAAAACATACACGAATGGAAGTAAGAAGCCTCTTAAAACTTTAGTGGTTTTGCTTCTAAGAGCAACTTAGAGACCCTGTAACTGTTTTGAGTGAAGTTCAGGCACAAATTGAAAGGAAAATTTATACTTAAAGTCCGTCAGCCACATTTAAAAAGACAGTCTTCTGTAGAACACCAAAAGGAAGTTAAGAACAAAAAAAGCTATCCATGAATATGTCAAATCAATAAAAGTGATACCAGTCAACACAAGGTTGACATAAGGGAAGCCATATCGTAACTTTGAATGACCTCTGATTAACTAGCTCAGACATGCTCTGTGGGTTTTGTGGCCCCTCTCAGCTGCTATAAGTTGATAGCTTTGTTCTTGTGAGTTCCTTAGGAATATGATGACCCCCAGGCACAGAATCCATGCTGATAGCCATCATCAGTGACAACTGAAAGATCAGGGTGTAGGGCATTGCTCTGGTCTCTGATGCATATCAAGTAAAACAAAGACTTCCAGGAACTAAGACCAGATGGATGCCCAACCCTGAGACCAGATGCCTCCCCCACCAGGAGACCAGACTCCTGTATAACTGGCCTGTAGTCTTTGTTCTGTAAGATGGTTCTCTTGGACATGAGTCAGTCATCTTCCCTCTTGGCTAGCAAGCTGTAATAAATGCCCTTTCTTATCCACAATCTTGACTCTTGACCACTGACTTTTGTCTTGCAGCGAGCAGATTGTGCCTTTTGTGCGGCAACAAAAGTACCTGAATTTTCTCCATGTCAGAATACAGTGTCTTCACTACAGCATTTGGCTATTCAATATCAATTATTTTAACCAAAATGTTATTTGCAGTAGTTCAAACTATAAAATATTTACAGACAGCATATGTGCTATGTTGAAGCATCTACTTATATAGTTTATGTCACCAGAGGAATCCTCCCTACTTCTAAATGTAATCAGCAACATCGCTACTTGACTACATCTATTCATCTTCTATCTGGTTTTAATAACACAAGTGACACCTAAGAAATTATTCTTTGATCTTTCAATAAACTAAGCCTGTGCAGACAGAGGAAGGTGAAACAGGTTAAATTGGCATCGATTATTTAAGACACATTCATCATTTATTTAACAATGTCCCTCAGCACAGGAACTATTGTGTTTATAGGCTCTTGCTGAGACACTCTGAATTTATTTTTTAAATAATCTCTGCCATGTGCATTAGAAATCAGAGCACATTGTACATTAACGTTAGTTTCAAGTCTCCTGATAAATATGTTGTAGGATAGAAGTAGTCTATTGTGCAAACCTTTGAACTTAATCACTGCAGTGGTTTTTTGGAAACTTCTTCTAATAGTTTTCATTATAATTAATGTCTTCTGGGGATTCTATTTCTTATCTTAAGCAAACTGTGCAGCAACAGCTATCTTCCCAAGGAAATTATATTAATGGATACTTGTAGTCTCTTATATTCTGACATTCATATCATTGAAACATGATCTGTAATGATCCGTAAAGAACAATTTGTGGCTAATATTGACAACTTTAGAAAGAAAGCAAAAGAGCATAAGAATCAACCACAATGCACAAGATTTCTACAAGATTTTTCATTATTTTTTTTTCTGACAACTACTACTGCAAATTATAGATATAGTGTATATATGTGAGTATATATATCATTTGTGAATAACTAAAATAATGTCAGACCATATTTCCTGAGAAAAATGTGAGCAAATATTACAAACCAAAGGATAACAAATGATTCTTATTACATATGAAAATGTGGACATGTATAAACATATTGAAAAGTATAGAAAATATATCCCAGTCATGGAAAAAAATACACTATTGATGAATTATATATTCCAGTCACACAATTCATCACATTTAAAATGCTTTACTTATTTCTAATTTGTTGATTTAAAATATTTCCCTCCCCAGTTTTTTTCCATACAAAATGCCCTAAAGTTTATTACTATAGTTACATCTAGTTATTGGCATAAGGTTCTATACGCTTATCCTCAGTAATTAGTTTGCTGATTCTGATGATTATGTCCTAGACTATATCACTAGTGTGAAACATGAAATCTTCAGAACAGCTTATTACTGTATGTTAATGACTACCCAAATCATAACATACACTTTTACAAGGGGATCCTTTAAGGACTCACTACCAAGAAATTATTATTCTTTAACCTTAATTCAGTCCAGTAAAATACGTTAAGCTCTCACTGTCAGGTATGAAAAGAAGCTAGGAACAAGGAAGATTTAATAAGGATTAACTATGTGCATGGTTTTATTTTTAATTTTTATTTACATGTTTAGAGAACTAAATAGCTTTGATAAGAAACTTTGTAGAAACGAGAAAATTATAGGGCATAGAGAAGCCAATACATAAGAGGCTGCTTGTAGCTACAGCTTCATTGTCTCCCCAAGGCATCGTTCATTTCTTAGCAATCATTTTTCACAAGCAGTCACTAATAGTGTTATTGATCTCTTACATTCTATATTTACAGTCAGCCATTTAGAAATTTAGAATTCAGTCTCCCAAACATCATTTCCTTAAACTGAGTAAAATGGAATATTTGAATCCAAATGCATGTGTTTTCCCTTTTCCTTGTTTTAAGAATATATTACTTTTAATAATAAACTAGACTTCCACAAAGAATATGTGGCAGTGAACAAGTGACTTCACTTTTCCAGAACTCAGTTAATTTATTTGAAAAGTGAGGGTTTGGAGGTAGATGGATTCTAAGCTAACTCTCAACTCCTGTGTTACATGATTTTGTTGTGTTTGAAAAAGATTTAATGGGAACTATGGATTTATTACTTACTGGACAGTTCTATGGCTTGCAAATTTAAAAATACATAGGTTATTATTTGTAAAATACAAACTGAGTTTATATCCTAGGGACTGATACACAAATAATATGTACCGAAAAATTTTTAAACAGAACAAAGATTCCTCCAAAAGAGATAAATATTGAAATATTTGTAGTAAATCCTCTTTGAACTTAATAAAAATAATTTCTTTTTTAAAATATGAAGGATTAATATCATTCAAATAATATATAACACTGGTATTCAAGAAATATAGTCACAATGTTGATATCAGATATTTAGGTATCTAGAACAAACATATATTAAAATGAATGGAACAGAAAAATTCAAAAGAAAACCATAGCTTTTAACATTTTTTAAATTAAAAAAAATAGTGTATATAAACATCTGAAAACAATTTCTGCTGGAATTCAAAACTTTAGTTTATTTCCTAATAGAGACAAGTATAAAATATATTAGTATACTTTGCAAGGCAACACAAAAGTGACATTCATATTTATACAATGAATCTGTAGATAAACATACATTTTATCATTATACATCTTTGTAAAACAACTTAAACTTATCTCCATTCTATTCATACTTGTCAATAAAGTGATAAAATATAAATAAACGTTTCTAAATAGAAGAGGGTGTTCTCACAAATGTTAGATACAAGATAAAGAAGCTAATTCCTTTATTTTGTCATCAAAAGGAAATTTAAAGTCATGAACTTAGGCAAAAAGACAATTTCATAGCTGTGTTTAAGATAGGTATTTGAATCAAAGTTATCCAAAATCATCCAGTGTTACTAGAAGCACTCTTGTATGAAAACATGTTTTACAATTCTATTTTGACAATTCAACAAGTATTTTACACTAAGGAAAAAATGTTAACTTTCAGCTAAATTACTTTCTGCAGCCTGCACTGAAACCCAAGAGCTAAAACATTATTGTAAATTTTTCTACAAAGTTGCATTTTCTTTCATGTGCCACAATGTAAAAATGATGTGCTTGGCCTTTGGTGACTGCAAGCTTAATAACTTTATTAAACTATTAATAAATAAATTAGTACTTTCTTAAAAATAAATTGTCCTAGTATTCTAATATGTATCTTCCACATGTCTGCAAATTCACTAATTCAAAAGACTACATTAGAGATGTTGGTTTAAAAAAAAATTAATAAGACATTGGTATGCTAGTCGGTGCCTGTAATTATCTTTTTCAGTTCCAGAAGGTATTTGGGGATTATTTAAGAGCAAAAGATGAATGGTGCACCACTAAATCCTATTAAATCAATGCATGGACACAGCAGCAGCAGCGGCAAATAAGCTGTGGAGGTCTGAATACCAATAAAGAAGATAAAAATGCTTTTATATGGCTACTTACATCATAACCTAGAAGTTCAGTCTGTGTGGATTTATCTACTCTTGAAGCAAAAGCCCTCTGTAAATGCTGGACTTTCTCCTGTAGAAAACAAACAAACAAAAAAAAAAAAACGAAAAAAACACAACACTGTTGGTGAGTCATGTGCTTCTATACTAATATTCCCCACTTTTTAAGATTTGATTAGTGTACAATTCATGATTCCCTGTGTGTACGCTTTGCTCTGCTAGTGCTTTGCATATCAGCTTAAGTATTCAGAGCTTTAATTTTCAGGTCACAACTACTCCACCTTTGGCATCAGTTCTCTTAATACAGGAACCACCAAGTCAGAACCACAGTTGAACGCTAAAGAGACATGATTTTCTTGAATCTGAGACCAAACGCTTATACTATGTTTCTTGGTAACTATTTTTGGTAAACTAAATTGACAGGATTTTATTGATCTAGTTTCAGAGTATTTACATTTAAAATACAAAACATTTTCAATAAGTAATACCACCCAGTGGATTCTACTTATTTATTTATTTTCTTGCTCCTTAATCCTCTGCTCCAGGAATCTACACATTAAAGAATGTGTACTTTAAGGGATTTGACACTAACCTCATCCTGTTTTAACTAGGTAAGGGAAGTAATACACCAAGGAAGTTTCAGATTTCATATCTCCAATGCAAATGTACTAATTCTGATCTACTAATTTGACTGGCCTTCTGGCTGAGGCCTTCTCTTCTCATTCCTAAATGTGTCACTCAAAATAAAAGGGGATCTTGAGCTTAATTATTATGGAATGTGTCTACTCTGTGTCTGGAACAGCTGGGGGTGCTATACTCACATGATCACATCTCATTTGGGGATTTTTTACTACTATTGTCACCCAAATTTCAATGAGAACAATACAGTTTAGAAAATGTAAATACCTTGAGAAAGTTTCCCAAGAAGTTCATGTGACTCCACTAGACCTGTTTTTGCCTTAACATGCTTTAAAGGAGAATTTCTTTTTTTTTTTTCCTTTCCAATGCTTAATAAAATAATTGTATAACATCTTAGTGATAAAAACTGTGATCTATTTCATCTTTTGTTCAGGAAGAAACAGCAGTCATCATGAACCTCACTACCAAGAACTCCAATTACAGAAAACTCATTTCCTCCCTTTCCCCCTCTCCATTCCTCCACCGTCCTCACCCTTCCTCTTCCTTCCCCTCTCCACACCCTCTTCTCTTTCCCTCAATTCTGCATGAGATTTGCAAGTTAGCTGAGTTGTTTAACAAAGTACGTACATAATTTAGGTAAACCTAATTTATTTGACTTACTGAAATATAGAAAATAAATCCTTTATGGACTGTCAATGTCTCATACCTTCTAACCTCCCCACTACAAAACTTCTGGTGCTGCTATTCAGACAAACACGAAATGGAGAACAGATAATTCAGGAAGATGTAATGCAAGTGAGGTAAGATGTTAATTGTTTGAAAAGGATAAGTGAAAACTAAATTTAAAATGAGAAGTAACAAGTTGTGTTTATTTAGACATATTGGGGTGGGGCAAAAGAGCAGGGAGAATTAGGTAAAGGAAACAATAATGTTTGCTATCACTGAAGGGTTGTTTAGAAATATTTCTGAAATAGGTTGGAGTCATAAGTACCAGAAAATAAGTTTGGTTATAAATCTGTAAGTATATACCTGTTTCTATTTGAATTAGAGACTGTGCACTAATACACAGAACGAGGGAAAATAGATAGCAAATGCTTCTAACTTGCTTCACTCACATTCTATTTTCAAGGGTTTCCATCCTGAGAAAAGGAGTTGGAAAAGATTGATAAACTCTGGTTCATTGGTCTAAGTTATAAATTCAAATTAAGATAAAGAAAAAATTCAAACAGCTTCAATTAACCAATAGCCTCATTAAAGTGAAACAAAACTATTCTTGATTTAGGGTTTGTTTGTTATCTTTGGAAATTAAAGAAAAGCAGACATTTGTAACGAAATTCATTGCTACTCCCTTTTGCAGGCATTTTCATAACAACAAATCTAATGTATTTGAATTATGTATTATGTATGCACATGTATGCCATATTCAAATGTGGAGAGTAAATTATAAGTTTCCAATAGACTTAGGTGAAAATAATTAAGAATTCAATATTTTATTTAGTGTAATAGTAAGAAGAAAATACATGAAAATGAGAAATTTCTGTAACATACAATTAGAAGATTAAATAAAGACCATATAGCTGTTGGGAGATAATTCACCATGGGTCTCTCACATTTCTACAAGATAGATGGACATTGATGGATTGATAAATTTAATATATGATACAAAGAGTATTATAGATGCTCAAATACAAAATATACCACTAAAACAGCTATGACCAAATTGAGATTGCAGATTTTTATTTCTTAGTTAAGAAATGAATATATATTAGTTGTATAAATATATATATATATATATATATATATATTTTATACCAGAGGTATAGAAACAAAACATTGTATTTTCAGTTCCACACTGATTTGATATAATGATAAAAGTTTTGAATTAAAGTTATTGGTTTATTTCACAGTAGAGAAATAGACATTTCACCTTCACGATGCAAATCTATTTGCATTCTTTAATTCATCTATACTTTTTATTAAATGCATATTATGAGTATTGCCTAGGGTGCAGTGGACATGAAGAAGAAAGAAAAAGAGGGTATAGTCCTTCTATAAAGAAAGTTCCAGTGTGAAAGACAATCAGTATTCAATATATGCGGTAAAGGTACTCCAGAGACAGCTGGAGGCATTTGCGTGTGTGGGTCTGTTGGAGAGGAAACATCTAGAAGAGTTACAGAACTGGAATGCAGAAGCTACTGACATCCCAGCTAAGGTCAGAAAAATGAGTTATTATTAACCAACTTGGAGTGAAAGGGATGAGAGGCCTTTCTTAGGCAAAACACTTGTAAATATTTAGAAGTTAGAGAGACCATAACCACAATGTGTATAAACACCTATTAGTTCAAACTTGCCTGAGGTGAGGCAATGAAAGAGACAATAGTGAGGAATGACATTAGAGTGGTAAATC
Source organism: Tapirus indicus (assembly GCA_031878705.1). Lineage (NCBI taxonomy): Eukaryota > Metazoa > Chordata > Mammalia > Perissodactyla > Tapiridae > Tapirus > Tapirus indicus. The sequence continues at coordinate 71,879,674 of CM062919.1, read as the reverse complement.
AAATCTATATCAGAAAGCACGGAATTCGATACCAAAGGATTTTGTAGTTATCTTAATTTTTGAAGTATTATTCTCCAATTAAAGGCCATAAAAATATTTTAAGTAAATTACAACAGAATTTATTTAAATACTTCCTCTCACCTTATATAAAAAAGAATCAGAAGGAAGCAACATAGAGAAAAGAAACAGTTGAAGTAAATTGAACTTTATTTTTCTGGACCAATTAATTTACCACATGTGATTTAATGTGGCTCTTTTTCAGTCTTTCCCTAGGCAAGCAAACATTGTAATTCCTTTTTCTAACCTCTCTCAGAGGAATAGAGGAAAGTTGAAACAACTCAATTTCCAGTAGATACATTTTACAAATAAATCTATACCCCTGACAAAATATCTACTTGTCTTTAAGACTTTCCTTCCAAGCAATGAGAATAGCAATACTTAACAAAACACACCCTTGCTTTCTTCTAAGATTAATATAACGTAAGTGTGCTTAGTATAAACAAAAAAGAAAAAAAGACTAGCAGATTCTCTAGAAAAATGTAACCAAAATGAATAAAAAAGAGGAATTTCATTATTTACACTTGCTGTTTAATTGCTGCCTAATCTGAGTCCTGAATATGTGGAGGTTTTGAACATGACATAATATTGCTATATGAATAAAAATATATAATATAATGTATTATATTCTCTCTAAATTTCCAAATTATTTCATCTGACATTGAGTAATATAACATCTGTTTAATAAAAGTTAGCTACCATAAATAAATGCATATAAAGCAAAGAAAACAGAAAATTTACAAACTTAGTAGGAGTATCTACTTGTATTCACATTCCCTCTCCTTCTGTAATCTTTATTACTAACAATAATAGATGCCATTAATAGAATATAGGTATATGCAAGGCACTGTAACAAGTAATATATATGAATCCTTTCAAGAACATACAACGTTTGGGTTATTGTCCCTTTTTAAAAGAACAGGAAATTGACACTTAGTATGTTGAAATCAGTTGCTAAAGGTCACACAGCTAGTAAGTAGAACAGCAAAGATGAAAACCTTCATCTGTCTCCAAACTCTGGTGCTCTTTCTATAAAGATATTTTGACTCTGAGAAAGCTTACAAGTAGTACTGCTGCTCCCATTTCACAAGTGCAAGGAAACATACCAAGCGCATACTTTTTATAGTTACTCCACAGCAAGTAGGGTAATAAAACTGTTCTTGATGTTCACCTTCCTATATTCTCTTGCAGGCTCTACCAAGTCATTTTGCTTCACTGTGAAAACAATTTAAGATTGCTTAAGATTGACCAGTTTGTTTCCTCTAAAAGCTACAATTCCACAGAATACCCATTACTATAAATATGATCAGCAATGCATTTTGGAGCATGAGTTTGGAATAAAATGGTAAAGCTAATATAGAGTTGTAATACAAAATTGGAAGCAAGATGTGAAAAAGCAAACTGAAATAAAAATTCAATGTTGAGTTGGCATGAAATCCTTTTGACAGCAACAATATTGTCAGTTCAAGATGAGTAATTTAAAAATATATTCTGTTTAAGCAGTTAGAATCATTTTGTGTGTATGTGTGTGAGTGTGTGTTTTATGCATTGGATATTCATAGACTCTGCCTCCACAATATATGCTGTCCATAGAAAAAGGCTAGTTCCTAATTTCTTTTAGAATTTTTCAATTTAAATTTCATTAGTCAAAAATATATATCTATTAGGGCCAGCCTGGTGGCATAGCAGTTAAGTTTGCGCTCTCTGCTTTGGCAGCCCGGGGTTCGCAGGTTTGGATCTCTGGCACAGATTGACGTACCGACTGTCAAGCCATGCTGTGGCGGCATCCCACATAAAGTAGAGGAAGATGGGCATGGATGTTAGCCCAAGGCCAATCATCCTCAGCAAAAAAAAAAAAAGAGGATTGGCAACAGATGTTAGCTCAGGGCTAATCTTCCTCACAGCCACACAAACACACACACACACACACATACACAAACATATATTAAATGCCTGAGCATAAAAAACAATAATAGGTACCATCGATATATGTATATTTTTGCAGTTACATGTGTGCACACGCATGCACGTGTCATTGAGGAAGCACTGAAGAGGAGAAATGTGGTAAAATAAAAAATAAGACAAACCATGACAAAGGCAATGCAACTAGATTTTAAAATGAAGCCTCAAGTGACCAGGGAGGGAGGTACTAGCAGGTATTTATTCTTATTTTAGAACATATTTGTATTTTTTTACATTATTAGATACTCTCCTGATTAAGAAAACAGTTATGAACAATATTTAAATTTCTAGCAGCTTGCTAACTCACATGATTTATTTTTACTTTAGATATTAATATTTATTATCACCTACCAGTGCTGTTTAAAAAATGTATACATGTTAAACTAAGTGCAGTAAATTAAGCTGAAAAGAAAATATTCAATAATCTCAATATACAACTATTTTATCTTAAATTATTACTTTAATTATCTAAACAGAAGTTGGTGAAATTCGTCTACAAGATGAAAAGATGAACTTTTAAAATATAGAACACGAGGGCCTACTTGCAGTAGTTATCTTTAGAATCTATAATAAAAGGAAATGTACTCACTTAAAAAATTAACAAAGACTGATATAGGAAATATATATAATAGTGACTACAGTACTACTATATGATTACATTCCTTCAGGCTGAAGGGAAAAAAAAAAAGCATCTGTGTTGTTAAAAAAGAAAGTTTTGCAAAGAGTAGCTTTGAATTGGGAAGAAGGAATATCTTAAAAATGTAAAAGAATACAAAGACTACGTGAAATAGTATAATCCTAAATTTAGATAGTAAATCATGGATCTAAAGGTTCAAGTTTATGGAAAGAGAAATAGTACTGAAAGAGTCACACTCTAAAAGAGGAGAAACGTTAACTTTTAAAATTGAAAACTAATATAATTCAACCAAGAAAATTCACAAAGTGTTCTGAGTCAAGTTTAAACTAGAAATTTGCTGGGTCAAAAGGAATTTGAACATATTCTTGTAATGGACTTCAATGTCAAAAATAAAAGATTATTTAAACAAACAAAAGTAAAAACTAAAGGGAAAATCACTGGGATTGCTTAATGATACCAAGCCCAAGGACGAGCTCAGTAATGAAAAGGCAATATTACAGAGCTCACATTGATTATTTTCACCCACCTTTAATGAGGGCATCTCACTGGAGACATCAGTAGCATTATAAACAAGCAGAATAGTGACCAAGCAAATCAAACCTCCTCACATAGAACATAAAATTTCTTGGAACTATCAAGAAAACATTAAAATGTAATAATATTATTTTCTTACTTTTTGTTATGAAAAACTGCTGACATACAACAAAAAGTAGGGAGAATAACACAAAGAATCAGTGTGCACTCATCACTCAATTTCAACAACAGATATTGGAATGTAAGGAAGTATTAGTATTAGCTATATACTTATATAGCTCCACTGGTCAGTATTGCCCTTCAACTTAGCTAAGAGATGTTTGCATTAGAGGACCCTACTCTGGAGGAAATGTCAGTCAATCAATACAACAAACATCTGGATAACATATTTATTTCCATCTGAACCTATGGTACCTGAACTAAGAAACTGCCTGACATCCTCCACCATCCACCACTTTGAGACCACACTGGAGGTGACTTTTTCAAGAATTAAGAGGACCTGTCATTACACAGCATATTTTAAATTTGTAGAACTCATTAACTCATAAGAGACCATACAAACTGAAAAGATACCTAGATTTAAGAAGAGTTAATGTCACGTCACTTAAGAAAGAGACAGATGGACCAAAAATGTAAATTAGGAAACTTTATATCTTTGAAGATTGAAATCATTAGAGATACTTGTACCCTCAGAACTGCATGGAATAGTCTAGATGTAAAGCATGCAGACTCCCCCCGGCCAAAAGAACTTAATGATGTTTTCTATTTCAATTCTAACATTACTGTTCTAGTTCTTGATTTTTTTTCAAAGATCACATTGTACTATATATTAGTACCATTAAACAAATATATATATATGATTTCTTTAGTGCTTATGACAGGCTAATCCATTTCTCCTAGTTTAATACTCTTCTCAGTAAGGTGGGGCTAATTAAGAAAGGCCTCATAAGAGGGACAGGAGGGAGACGTCTTTAAGTTAGATCCTTTAGAACCCAGGTACATGCATTTCCTGGGTTAAATGCTGTAGGCATTTAGTGAGTGATCAGGAAAGGCATGAGAGAAGTGATTGAGAAATATCACCCAGATTGTTTGGGCTTGGTCCCTCCATGATTCAAGACATCTGTTAATTGCATCTCTCAAATTTATTTCACATTCTCCCTTTTATATCTACTGCCACTACCCTGATCCACCACTGAGGGGTGAGCAGGGGAATGGAGCATAGACGTATGCCAGGTGTGTACAAGCCACCACCATCTTATACTCTTACACTCCAACAGCCTCTGGACTGGGTTGAATAGCACCCCACATAATTCACATCTGCCTGGAATTTGTGAATGTGACCTTATTAGGAAATAGGGTCTTTGTAGATGTAATCAAATTAAGATGAGGTTATACTGGATTGGAATGAATCATAAATCCAATATAACTGACACCCTTATAATAGGAGGGATATTTGGACACAGTGACACAGATAAACAGGAGAGAAGGTCCTATGAAGACAGAGGCAGAGATTAAAGTGACGCGTCTATAAGCTAAGCAGTGACAAGGATGCCAACCACCACCAGAAGCTAGAAGAGGCAGTGAAGGATCCTTCCCTAGAGACTTCAGAGAGAACATGGTTGTGTGGACACCTCAATTTTAGACTTCTAGTCTCCAGAACTATGAGAGAATAAATTTCTATTGTTTTAAGTCAGACATTTTGTGGTACTTTGTTACAGCAGCCAGAGGAAATTAATACAGCCTCCTAACTGGTATTCCTGTCTTTACCCATACTTTCTGTACTCCATCTTATCTGTAAACAACAGCAAAGTAACCTGAAAATGTGACCTGGATCACATTATTCTCTTGCTTAAAACCTGTTAATATCCCATTCCAATATGGTAGCCACTAGCCACATGTGGCAAATGAGCACCTGAAATGCTGCTAGTCCAAATCGAGATGCATTTTAAGTGTAAAATACACACTGGATTTTGAAGACTTAAGTACAAAAAAAACCTCATGAATAAAATCTCATGACTAATTTTATATTTATTACATCTTAAATGATACTATTTTGGATATATCGTTAAAATGTACCTGAAATATTAAAGTACATAAATGATTACCATTTGTTGCTTGTTTTATATTTCCATCAAACAGTTCTGGTCGATATATAATAAAAGCAAACCTTTACCATGATGTACAGCCCCTGCCTCTCCCGGCCCTTATCCTAGTATGCTCACTTCATCTCACACCAATCTTCCCCTCGCAAAAGTGACTCATACTCATTTTTTTTCAGTTGGTTGAGTGGATCAAGATTTTTCCCATTTGGACATCTAACGTGCTATCTCCTCCATTTGGAACGTTCTTCATATTAAGTGTTACTGCCTGGGAGATATCCTCTTTAAAGCAGATTCCCATCTCCAGGTGATTCTCTCTTTTAATCTCCTTAACTAAATGTCTCTTACTTCAACTGACAATTATTTCTTTATTTGGCTGTTTGCCTATATTTGGTGTCTTCCACACTAGCATGTAAGCTCCTTACAGCAAGGGTATTTAGATCCATATTGACTCCACACTGCCTAATGTAGTTTTTGGCACATTCTAGGTGCTCGATACTTTTTTGAATAAATGAAGAAGTGGTGAGTGAGAGATGATGCATGATGTGTGAGAGTATTCATCAGAGACCAGCCGGTGAACTTGGCATACTGCAGAAGCATTCACTATAGGGAATTTAATATTGGTGACATGACAAGTCCAGTAAAATTTCTGGCATTTGTATGATATATGAATTTAAGTAAGGACAGATTGAAAATGATATATGAACTAGAGGTTTTTCTAGTAGTCCTAGGTTGTACAAGTGCTTTGAGAGAAAACAAGAGAAAGGGAGAAGAAAGAAAGTAGAGACACAAAAGTGAGGACATTAAAGAATACGTACAAATCAAACACGTGTCTAAGGATTTGATGCTGTAACATCAAGAGAGAGACATTTTCATGAACAGATTAGGCTTTTTTTTTTTTTTTCAAGAAAAGCTTATATACTCCATCCTCACTCTCGCCTGAATTTTATATTGTGAGTGAGAAATTAATGAGGTGATTTATCTAATGAAGGTAATTAGGGAAGAAAACAATGAATGTAGAAGTGTCTTCTATAGAAAACAGTGCCCAGGAGAATTTTTTGATACATCAAGTTCCAAACATTTCCTCATTAACAACATTCTGGTCTACAACACACACTTTCTATTTGTCAGGGGACCCTCCACTCCCCTGGTCCATATTTGCATGAGGGGCCTGCTGCTGGAAGTACACTTCTAGTTTCTTTCCCTACCTCCCACTCACTCCTCTTCATCTATAAACTGGTAGGTGACCTTGGGATAAATAAACATGCTCTGCTTTTTACTGGCATGGCTGGTCCACAGGATGAAATCTCAGCTTGTCCAGCCATAAGTGTACAGACTCTTGCCCTGTGGGAGAGTTCTGCAATTTTCCCTTTGTGTCAGCAACTCCACTGGGTCACTTCAGTTCAGATAAGAATGAATTGGAAGCTTATATGACTGCATTCCAACCCAGATTTGGATTGTATTATAATTCAGTCTCTCTGAATCTTCCATTTTGCAATTAGTTCTAAATTTAGGAGGGCAAAGAAGGATGTTTATTGCCTCTTCTAAACCTCAAACACACACACTGAATCAATTTGGAAAAATGGAGGTTTAATATAGTTATTGGGAAGTTCTAGGAGATTTACAATAGTGTTGACCAATACAACAACCATAAAACCTTAAATCAACCTTGAAAATTGTTCCTATATATATAAAAAAATCTGTATCACTAAAAACGGAAACCTGCCTGCAATGTTGAGATTGACATCTTGAAAGTATGACAAAGATTCCTCTAGCTTTTTCTTGCTTGATATTTTTATTCAGGAAGGTCAGGATATAGTACCCTGCCCACTTTATCATTATGGTTTATAAATGAGATTCTCATTTTGAAGAAAAGATTCACTTTAGGGGATTGTGAGCATTTTATTTTCTGGTATTGATTTAATTTTAATGTATATATTTTATAGACATTCTTGTAATAAACTGTGAAGTGACACAAAAATCTTCAAGGTAGTCATTCATTAACAGCAATATGCTGATGACAGCATTCTGGAAACACAAGCATAAGGGAGACAAGAATAAGATCACTGAAGACTTGCAGAGTCAGCATAGCATTACAGGTCGACAATCAGCTAGGAAACAACGAATGTCATGCATCAAACTTCACCAGACAAATTATACACACAGATCAAACTTTATGGCAAACTCAAGAAATTCTGAATGCCATCAAATGCATTATCCTTCAAATTTCCTTCAGCATACTCATAAGCAAAAGTAAAAAAACAAAATAAAATCTAGTCCCATATATGTATATCTGAAGAGCAAAATCTAAGAAGACAGAGAATCTGAAGGGATTATATGTGGCTAGAAGAATTATTTAGTTGCTTTGGATGTCTGCTTATTCATCTTTTAAACAGAAATGGTAGGCAAAGGCATTTAAACTGGGACTTAATCGACTCCAACAAATATTTAATGAGTATCTATAACTTATTAATTTATCCATCAGTAAATATAGTACATTTAACTACGCAAATTAAACTATGAGTTCATTCTTACTTTCTGTGAAATTAGAAATACAATAATGCTTTATTCTATGCCATCTGTGCTGTATTATTTTATATATTTTATACTTACAAATAAAACTATTTCTATAAAATTTTTGGCTAATTGTTCACTGTGAGCCATTTTAGAGCACAACTGTGCTGGCGGTGCAGCTGGCAGAAGGGGTGCAGGCCCCCTCAGGAAAGTGGAATGTATATAGTGCCAAACACAATGCTCTCCTTATATAGAGAGTGGTAAACAAAAAAAGAAAATTGCTGTTTCATTGCTTATAGTTCATATGGGAGAAGGCTTCCCATAAGGTAACATACCAATAGGTACAAAATTACAAATTTTGATAAGTGATATAAAGGGAAGCAATAAGTTGCTAGGAGAGAGAATAACATGAAGGACGTCCATTATTTATATGTGATGATAGAGTGGGCCTTACTGAGGAAATGGTCCTTAAGGTTAAACCTAAAGGACACAGACAGGCAGTAAGCAGGGGACTGTTTGAGAAAGAGAGATTGGAAAAAGCTCATTTGAGAAAGTGAGAAAAGTACAGTGTGACTAGAACTTAGTGAGCAAGAGGCATATTGGCATAAGATGATTATAGTCTCTGCTAAGCATAGGCTTTTATGTTAAGTTCAATGGGAAACGACAGAAATGTTTTAAGTATGATTCAGTTGTATTTAGCCAACATTATTCTGGTTGCTATATGGAGAAGAAAATAGAAGCAGGGAAGATATGGGAAGAAGGGAGTTTGGAAGATAATGCAGTAGTCTAGAAGAAATGCTTTGGGCAACAGCGATAGAATCCTATATATTTTCCAGACTCAAAATAAGAGTTCGATTTGAAAGCTAGTAATTTATTGTATAGGTAGTTTAAGGAAAAGGGGAAAGTCAAGAATGACTCTCAAGTTTCTGTTCTGAGCAAACTAGGAAGCTGGATGTTGGTGGCATTTCTGATACGGGGAACACTGCAGGAGGAGCAGGTTCAATTGTAAACAGGAGTGAATGTGAGATCAAGAAACAGGACGGATTGAGAATGAAGGTGAAAGGGACATATTGAGCACATTAAAAAGTGAGATAACTATAAGATATCCAAGCATATATATGGTGATATGAGTCGTAAGAGAGGGTTAGGTTGCTGAAAGCTATAAATAGTGCTAGTAACTGGGCTACCAACACAAAGATTCCTTACATGAATGCATTCATCTTTCACACGGTAGCAGACACTCTTCTTTTCTAACCAGCACTGCTCATTGCTCCCCTCACACATACATACTTTCCCGGGAACTTCACCATCCTCGCCTTTAGCACATGGCTACTGACAGAGCTGCCAGATAGTGCAATCTGATCACTCTGTCACAATTCATTGATTTGCAGGGAGTGGACCCTTCTTCCAAGCTGATCTAGAGAACTTTTCTGCCAATTTTGATACAAGAAGTAAGAAAAGTTAAACTTTCTTGTGGTGCTGAGATCAAAAGTAGTCAAGTTTGAGAGCTAGCAGTGGTCAAGTTTATGGTGGTACAGACACGAGAAATAGTAGAACTTGGTCTCTAAAACAAAAAAGGAGACGACAAAAGAAGAAAAATAACAGCAGAGATGAGTGGAGAGCATGAAAATTACCATCATCTGAATCATTAATGACAGTTGCTCCTGGGGCCTAGCCTCAGTCTTGTCTTTGGTTTCATGCGTCACTCCAGTCTTTTAATAAATTCCCATATTATTTTAAGGAAGACCACACTGTCTGCCTGATATTTATAATCAAAAGAGACCTAGTCAAGGAAAAGAGAAAGCCGGAACCAAAACTCAAGGAAGGAGAAAACCAATCCCAAAGAAATTAAATATTTCCCAAAACTCAATAAATAGTGGTAGGATCATAAGTCACAGTCTTCAAGTCCAGTTTTATTTACTTTTTTTACAGGTTATTTAAAATTTGTGCTTAAATTATTAGAAATTAAGAAATGAAAAATAAAATTTTAATAAAATAATTATATGTGTATATAATCACATTCTGTGTGTATCTACACGTATTACTTGCGTGTTGGCTACTTTGCATACCTATTCTATTTTCAGTCATAGTGTCCACATATTATTTGGTAGTCAGCTCTTTTTCCTATTATATTATGAACATTTCACTATCAAATAACATGAATAGCAACTATTTTTAAAGCTCGACAAGATTATTGATATAATGTTTTCAAATGTCCCCACATAAAGCATATAAAAGTACATAAAATTAAAACTGAAAATATTCTCGTCCTCTTGCCTGGATCCCACTTACAGATTTAAACACTCTTAACTATTTCTGTTTTTATTCATTCTTGAGGTTACAACAATAATTTAAAATATAATTTCCTCTATTTCTTGATTCATCACATTTAGACACCATTAATTCCTCAATAAAAATTAGAAGAATACACATACTTTCTTTATCCTCCACTTTCTCTTTAACCTTCCAATTTTTATTGGCTATATAATTATTAATAACATTGTTTTTAATTCTTTTAATAATCACTAATATTTTAAGTGACATCTTTTAATCTCTGTCTCTTGATGTGTCAGATTTAGATAGTATCTAGTAGGCCACTATTATGAGAAGTGGCATTAGTATGCTTCTCTTTCTTTTGCCTCTCATTTCATTTTCAGTTTTTATCATTAATATTTATATTGTTAGGTACAATTACATTTTTCTACAATTATACTAAGTTTTCCATTCTTTTCTACAAGTTTATTATAATATTGGAAAAAATAAATGTTTATGATTTTGATATGTAAATATTATTGAGTTTAAAACAAATAGTGTAATTAGTCCCATGAAAAAGGAAATGAAATCCAATTAATTAGTTTTATGAGTAAAAAAAAATCTTCTAAGATTCAATGTGTAATGAAACTTTAATTTCATCCTCCATTCCTTACATTGAAAATTTGTAGTGGGCATATACTATTGCATTTTGCTATTATATTATTTGTCAAATGTTAGAATATTTAGACTAATTTTAGAACCATATAGAACATTTTTTGTACAAATCACTTTTTTTATTTTAAATTATTCCTTAGGATAAATTGTGGGAATAGAATTAATCAAATACTATGGATATCAAATACTATGGATCATGCTACAAATTGCTAAATTGTGTTCCCAAAGATTGTAACAAGTAAAAATTACACTAAAAATGAATATATCATACCAGTTTTTCAGCAACACTCCCAGTATTGAATTTATATTAAAAAAAAATCGACTAGATTAGTGAAAATATTATTCAAGTTCATATTTGCTTATTAACAAGGGAAAATGAATGATAGATGTATGTATACTAACTTTCCCTTTTATGCTTTGTCTGTTATATTTAATTCCCTTCATACTTGTTAATAAAAAAAATATTCAATTTTGAGAATATCAAATAAATCCTAGTGATTCCAGAGGCTTAAGAACTAAAGTTGACTTGAATTAAAACTATTAATAAAATAAAAGCTACAACACAGCAAATCAAAACTATGAAAGATAACATCACATCTATGCTTTTCATTCATTTTATTAGTAAAATCTATGCAACTTCTTTGAACAATGTCTATCTCATATGTCAAACTGCCCATGAGGCATGCTCAATTGGATAGCCCTCACTCATCATAATCTCAGCATATTCCACACAAAACTTGTCATCTTCTAACATTTTTCTTTCTCTCTGGATTCCTCATTCTAGTAAAAGGTATCATGACCAAAGAGTCTCCCAGTGAAGACCCTAGGGGTCATCCTGGAGGCTTAGCTTCTCATGTTTATTCATCACAAGGCCAAGAAATTCTCTTGCTAAATAACTGCCAAATGTGTCCCTTCCTCTCTAATTTAATCACCAGTGTTTACTGCACACTCACATAATTTTCCCCAGAATCACAGCAATATACCTTTTAACAGTACTCTCTTCTCCAGTTTAGTTTTCACTTAATATGTGTTCCATATTGCAGCCAAAATGATCTTTCTAAAATAAAATCAGATCATGCTTCATTTGTTTCTTACAAATTCAAGATAAGTTAAAAACTCTTTAGCATTATTCATCTGGTTCTTCATGATCTGGTCTCTAGCTATTTGCCTGGTCTACCATTCCCCAGGACACTATAAACTTCAGAAAAAAATACATTACTTTTTGTTCAAGAAATCTGATAAGCTCTCTAAGGTGTCTTTGTTTTTTATTATACTTTGCCCAAAGCCTAAAGTATGTTTACTTCACCTTCTTCTTCACTTGGCTCAGGATTCTTGTGATTTTAAAATGTAAATGGTTTTACACATTTCACTTCTTTTTGGATCTATAAAGTGAAACTAATTTGATTCCTGCAATTATAATGCAAATGGTTTTACATATTTTTATTCTTTCTAAAAGAGCTAAGCAAAGCAAACCTTGCAACTTCTATTTATTCTTAGAGATCAACCTAGTTTGAGTTGTCTAATGTTACCAACCTCTTGTAAAATAATTTAATACAGAATTTAATAATCCCAAAGGATAATTTTCAGGCACCCCTAAATGTCATTGCTGTATATGATAACATCTACTGAGTTTCTTACGAGGTACCATATATTTATTGGTTGATTAGCTAATGCAAAGAAAAGAATGCAGGCAGAATACTTAAAAGTAACAAGTCATTAAAAAATTATGGGCAATTTAACTTAATTGTAGTGTTATTTCATTTTCAACTCCCATAAATACTTACACCTGCAGTATTGTATACTTGCTCCATTTTCAGTAAAACATCTAAATCAACATAGGAACAAAGTACACAGAGAGATTATATACTTTATTCAAAGTGTACACAATTTAAATCGACCTTTATTAATCTAAATTCATTAGTCTATTAATTTTAATCTAATTTCAAAGTTGTTGGAGCATAATTTTAATAGAATCACATACCAATTTCCATTCAATCTGTCTTAGTCTGTTTGGGCTGCTGTAACACAATACTGTAGACTGAGTGGCTTATAATTGTTTATAACAGTAGTAATTTATTTCTCACAGTCCTGGAAGCTAGAAGTCTCAGATCAAGGCACCAGCAGATTTAGTGTCTGATGAGGGCCTGCTTCCTCATAGATGGTGTCTTCTCGCTGTGTCCTCAGAGGGTGGAAGAGGAGAAAGCTCTTTCTGGGGTCTTTTTATAAAGGCACTAATCCCATTCATGAGGGCTCTGCCCTCCACCTAATCAGTTCCCAAAGTCACCACCTCCTAATGCTATCACCTTGGGGGTTAGGATTCAATATAGGAATTTGGGGAGAACACAAAACATTCAGACCATAGCAGAATCCCAAGCACTACCAAGTCTAATTATCCATATGGTAAAAAGCTGAGCACAGTATCCAGGACATGGAAAGCATTTAATGAATAATGGATATAACCATCATTGGTACTTGCAAGTATGAGAAATGGTACCACTACTACTTTATAAGGAAAGAAGAAGAGAAAGAAAACAAGGGGAAAGTGTGAGGAAGGGAGAGGAAATAAATGGTGAAGAAATGGCAAAAACAAATAAGAGAAGCACATTGAGAAAGAAAAAGAGGACAAAGGGGAGGTGGGTTGGAGAAAGAGGACAGGGAGAGATGGAGCCAATGGACAGTACAGCTAGCGTTTCCTGGAACAAAGCCAGTTGCTTTCTTGGAGGGAGGCAGTGCAGGGAATCAATAAAATGAACTAGAATTGAAGTAAGTAGTAGTTGTCTTATGGTATTTGCTGCCTTGGCATTTCCAACGTAAGGCCATGTACTCATATTGATACTTTCATGTAAGCAAGAATGTGCATAGAAACAAATATATATCAATTTTTCCTTTAATTGGTGTATTGCTTTCATTTGAAAAAGATAAGGTGGTTTAATCCATTAAAATAATGTATAGAGATTATTTAGGTTACAAAAGAGGCAATATTTAGCACTATTCAATTGTATTCACAAAAGAACAAAATTGTGGATGAGACTTCAGAAGTCTCTCCACGTTATCTATTCTGTTTTTATATTTGTAAATTATCAATGCATTTAAAAGTTGCATATAAACAAATTTTCACAAAAACGTATTAGCTGATGCTTGGCATTTTCACACTTCATTTACATGTCCTTTCAAAGGAATATTTATAAGGTCAGATTTCAGAATATTTATTTTTGTTGTAAATGGAGAATTTCTCATGTAAAAGAAACATTAATTTTCAACTCTACAACTATGCTGTCTAGCTACGAAATCTATACACATAAAATTAGAAAATAACAGAAAATAGATATGGGACCAATTTAAAAGAGGAAAGTGAGTTATAGGAAAAATTGTAAACCACTGAAGAGAAAGTCATTCCATAAATAATGCATATTGAATACAGATACAAATTCACCACCCCCACACAAATTCATGTGTTCAACAAGATGTCCAACTTGTACGGATTGCTCGTTACCGCTTCTAAAAATGATGCTGAGGACACAACAGGGAAAGACAGAATCCAAGATCTAACAACAACAACAACATTTTTTAAACTGCCTTGTGTGAGGAGTGGGTGGCCATAGATCAGGGCAGAGAAAAGCTAGAGGCAGCAATGGAAGGAAAATTTAAACTGTTTGTCAGGATTTCACCCCTAAATCTTTAGGGAATATAATATAGGGAGAAGGCAGTTTTACAAAGTTATAATCCTTAAACTCTGGGGGTTGGACTGGGAGAAGTAAAGGACTGAATGCCCAAATCATGTCAACCGCCACCTACTTTCACCTTATCCAGTAAGATTCTTGTCCACGTAGATACTCACAGCAGTGGTTTGAGGAAAGGGGATAGGCAATGATTGTCCGAAGGGAAGGAAATTGGAGGCTGGGTGAGGAGAGACAGAGATGTTTCTTCCTGGGTTGTTGCAAAATAAAGCAATAACTCTGGTTGGTGATGCCTAACTGCCCCATGTCTTGCTCCCCATGTACATACATCCTGAACTAGCCTGGACTGACAATGACTATGGTCTGGCCTATGGTCCTTCTCCAAGACCAAAGAGTCACTATTCCAAAGGTGACATGAGCTCACAGGCCAAATGAACTGGACTCCTGGGGAGTGCCCGTCCCTCAAGGATAAGTAATGAACTGGACAAAATAAATGCTTTTTGAAGCACAGTATTAATACAGATATTGAATAATTTTAAATAAATATACTATAATACATGAATGAATGAAGAAAGAAAGAAAGAGAGAAGAAAAGAGAAAGAGAAAGTTTATCAGAAAGAGAAAGTTTATCTATGTTACCAGGAGTAATATTCCAGGTATTAGCAATACAATGGGAGGTGGACAGAACAAAAGACATGAGGTGTACTAATGTATTTCTTTTGTTAAGATGAAAGATACAGTCATTGATACAATTAAGAAATAGTAGAAGTTATCCCATATGTGTTTCTTAAGTTAGGAAGAATAGTAATAAAATTAGTCTATATGACTCTTCTTTTTTTTTTTTTTTTTTTGCTGAGGAAGATTCACCCTGAGCTAACATCTGTGGCCAATCTTTCTCTGTTTTTTGTATATGAGCTGCTGCCACAGAGTGTAGGTCTGTGCCCAGGAACTGAACCCTGGCCGCCGAAGCAGAGCACACCAAACTTAACCACTAGGCCCCCAGGGCTGACCCAAAATTAGTCTATACAACTTCTAAACACCAGAAGAAAATTTCATAGAATTGCATTAAAAGAGCACATAAAGTATAAGAAATGAAAAACATTAAACAAGATGGCAGAATTAAATCCTAGATAGATGGAAAACAAAACAAATGAAGATGTATTGAACTAACCAAATAAAAAACAAAGGCCCACAAATTGAAGAAATGAAAACAGGATCCAACAATATGTTGTATGCAAAAACAAAACAAAAAAAGACACAGAAAGACTGAAATAAAAGGATTGAAAACATATAGCTGATGAATATAAATCAAGGGAAAATTGGAGTAGCAAACAATTTCTGATGAGTAAGCAAACAAACAAACAAACCCTCCTTTGGATGATTTGCAGCTTTATGTGACCTTACAAGTATCAAGTCAAAGTAAAAATAAAGATAAAAAATAATAATAATATGAGAAGAGGTGGCTAGTAAATTAATAAATAAGTAAAACAAGACGATAAATTTATAATTAAAATTCTACTGCCAGTGAAAATAGCAGGACCATCATCCTTCCTCAGCCTAATTTCAAAGGAAATTCTACCCTGTGTATCAATTCTCATCTTCAGATTATATGAGGCCAATAATAAAATATATTTTCAAATAATTTTATTTAAAATCTAAGACAGTGTGTTTAATAAAATAAAAGAAACACGTAAGTTTTTCATCTCTGTTTGCTAGGTGATGTGCATTAATAAAACAGTTTACGTGGAATCAAATGAAGGCAGAGAAGACCGCTGCCATCACCACAGGAATGAAGTCTGTGTGGCAGTGCAGGTGGTGATATTACATCTCTAGGTAGCATTGAAGTTCTTCAAGGATCTGTCAAATGAGATATGCCAGACTGTGAAGCTTGAGAGCAATATTTGAAATTATGGATCAGCAAAATAAGAGCGAACGTGCTGCTAACATTAAACTATTTTTTTCAGACAAATAAAAGCCTCACACTCAGGTTGAATTCAAAGGGAAATAATTGTGAAATAGAGCAAATCAATGCCAAGTTTAACCATAGTGCTGAGTTTTCTGATTTTACTTGCCAGTTGGGAGAAAAAGAAATATTTTGATATACTGACAAATATCAAAGAGTTCTTTTCCTCAGAAATATTTTAGTCTTCAAAAGAATTTACATCATTCAACTTATCTGATTAAAACCACAATTAGTCTTTATCAAAGGTAACTTCTTTTGTTGTTAACACATGTACTTCCACATGCCAGTATTTTCAAAGCTTTGTGAATAACTTGCACAGATTATCTATGTATATATTATGTATTATCAGTACTATAAAATATATATATATATATATATATTTTTTTTTGGTGAGAAAGATTAGCCCTAAGCTAACATCTGTTGCCAATCCTCCTCTTTTTGCTGAGGAAGATTGGCCCTGGGCTAACTTTGTGCCCATCTTCCTCTACTTTATATGTGAGACCCCTGCCACAGCATGGCTTGATAAGCGATGCGTAGGTCCATGCCCAGGATCCAAACCTGTGAACCCCAAGCCGCTGAAGTGGAGCACGCGATCTTAACCACTGAGCCACCGGTCAGCCCCTAAAGTAGTATTTTTTAAAGTATTATTTTGATTTTTAAAGTAAATGAAAACACAAAATAGAATCAATCTTTGAGTTTACTTGATATTGAAATCATATATATGTTTGATTAGTCATTTATTAATATATTTTTATCTGAAATAAGCCTTAATCTCAATATACTATGTAAATTCTATATTTTTAAGTGCACGTCTAAGATCACCCAATTCACTTGGTTTTTATTTATTCTAGTTTGATTCTTATGTTTTTTCTTTTTCTGTTTCACTCTCAAAACAGATTACATTTTTCAGTAAGCTTTTAAATTTATTTGAGAAATATCTGATTTATATGAATCTATGTTAGTGGTTTACAGATGGCAAGGGCACCCCCAAATCTCCATAATATCATTGATAATATCAATGGTATTATCATTAGTTTATTATATAAAGTAACTATATTATCTTAGAGGTCTTATTTATAATAACATTTATACTAACTGTTTCAGGCACAAATTGTGGTACAGTGGTTCTTGCAATACTTTTCTGAGATGATGTGCATTATCTAATGCCAGACATTAGACAGGCTTCACATAAACCAATGTCAAACCAAAACAAAACGAATCAGAATATTATTGCTTGTAATGTTGACATGTCAATTATATCTCAATGTAAAACATTATTATTGCTTGGGATATCCAGAAACAGACTCCAAGATGAGAATTCCTGTGAAACTGATTTGTTAGGAAATGCTTCCAGGAAAAATAATGGTAAGAGAGTGAGGAAGTTGGAAAGGGAAGGGAGAAGTGCATCCAAACGTGCTTCAGGATCTCAGAGGGCAGCTTTGGCTCCATCCCTCAAGACAAGCTCTGGAAAGAGGGGAAGTCTCATCTAAAAATTGTTTCTGTCTAAACTCAAGGGAATTAGTGACATGGAGCCTGGGTTTGGATCCCTCCACACAGGTCACTCACTGGTTAAGGGAGGTGTGCTCTGAAAGCCAAGTTGGCCTGAGGTTCCTGAAGCCCAGGACAGCTCCCTGACAAAGACAGTCAGTTGCTGGCTCCTGAGAGTGAACACGTGTTCACGTGCACACACACAAATGGTAAAGGAATCTAAGGGTACGTGTGCAGCGCACTGGCAGCACTTGCTACAGTTTATCGGGAAATGACTTTAGAGTCTACTTCCTGAAGTAAGATATGAGGCGTCTGAAGCTCAGGGAGGTAAAATACATTTCCCAGAGTCACAAGCCTAGTAAGTGGCAAATAAAAGACCAGAATCCAGGTCTCCACTCCCTCATGTCAGGTGACTTTCAGTGACAATGCTACATTAATACCTAACTTTATTTTTTTTTATAAGCACTGTTTTTGTGGATTTATTACTTAAGAGTATTTCTCCATAGAGTACATGGAAGAAATCTTGATTTTTCTTTAATTCTAAAAAGATTAGAAGTTTGCTATTGAACAAAAAGGAGAATATTATAATGGGTTTCTTCATATTGCAATATTTAGTCTCTTGAGCATCGGTAAATTTAAGTTTACATGTTCTTTTTTGAGCTAATGTACTTTCATATTTTATGGTATCTACACTCTGAGCTACTCATTTCAAATAAAAGCTAATTTTGAGGGACTGGGTTTTTAAAGAAAATTTTTAAAAATTATATTTGCATAAACATATATTCTAGTATATCTTACTAAAATGTATGACACTGCTATGTAATACTAATCATAATTTGATTTTTAGAAATATTTCCAATATTTCATGTACAAAAAAGTCAAGTGAAAATGAAAATATTTATAAATTTTGATAACTATTTACTAACCCTGAAAAGGAAGACTAAACAACTGCTCAATATGAAGCTATGGTTATTTACTAATGCTATAGTAATATCAAGAGACACTGTACTGGATAGAAAATTGAGAACTTCTGTCTGTCTGTCTGTCTGTCTCTTTAAGAGATCACATTTTTTTCACTTTGGATTCTCAAGCTCATTTTCAAAGAACTTAACTAGATTTTGAATGAAAATATATGCAGATACGTGAAAGAATCCCTTAAAGTCACAAGTGATTTTTTTCCAATTTAATTAGTTAAAATATAAACAAAGTTTTATTTTACTGATTTTAAAATAGTACCAGATGCTGATTCTTGTAGTAAACAACAGAGATCATCAAATGGTAAAATATAAAACAAAACTCTAAGCCAAGGCTAAGTCTCCATAATATTTTCAGAAAATAGAAACATAGGATCATTGCTCTGATTTTCTTTTTATTAACGTCTTCTTCATTACTCATTCTACTCTTGCCCTTTCAAAGTAAATCTAAATCAAGAAAGGGTGCTTAATATTAAAGTGTAAAGGGTAGAATAACTCAGTAATAAAATAACGTGGTGAATTAGGATGTAAAACTGTTTTCCTTTTTAACCTAATTTTTAATATTCCACATGTAAAGCATTCGTAGTTGTTTTTCATTGCCATTACAACCGAACTTTTTGAATTCAGCTGTAATACAAGTATTATTTATTACATAGCTGGATTAAATTCTTTTTAAGACATACAGAAAATTTTAATTTAGGTTGGTTGTATATTTACTATCATCAATATAATTATGTATTCTCCGGGGCCTGTAACTATACGACCTCAATTTACTCTTAACTTAATTTGTCTTCTCATTTGGTTTTTACATTGACTCTTTCCAATTTGTTCTCCACTGTCCACACTATATTTCTGTTTTTTTCATCACTATAAAATCCAAATGTCCCTTTAAGGGCTGTGTTAGTCTCTGTCGTTGATTCCTAATTGGTATGTCTTATTTATTTTTTCAAATTAGACTGGTACCTCTTCTGGATATTCTGAGAATCTGGAATGTTCTTAGGGGCTCCCGAATGTGTGAATTTATAATTTATTTCAGAAAAGAGAGAAATGGCGCAAGAAGGGACTTTAAGCTGGCCTGATCTCTGCAACAAAATGCTCAAGAAGTTAACCTTCAATTTACCCAGCTTCAGGAATGCACTGGAATCATTGCACAGGGCAAGGAACCAGGGTCTCCAGAACAGTCAGGCAGGGGTGATTCAGAAGAATATAATCCTTTTGAATGTCCACTCCCTCTCCCCTCTCCTTTCCCCACTCTCCTCATGCCCTTGTTAAGAATGACAAAGGTGAGTTTCTGTTCCTTGTAGAATCATTATTCCCCACTAGCAGTATCCTCAACCACTATAATTCTTGGTGGCCTTGCTCTGGGAAGTCCTGTCATCTGGAAGCATCTTCATTGTGTCCCGCACTGTGTAACCATTTCTGTAAGTTTTATATCCTTTATCATTAAGGGATATTTATATCTGTGGGGTTTTTTAACCATCTTATTTAAATGTTTTGATTTGGTAAGTCTATAGGTCTCATTTCTTCTAAGTAGTTTCAATCCAGGTGATACCTAAAAGCAAAAACAATAATTCAGCTGAAGAATGCTCAGAAATTTCTGACTCCATGAGTCCAACGAGTTCGGTACAGCCCTAATTTTCCCTTTTGCGCTCAGGAGACATGGTAGTTTTAAGGACCATTGTTAATAATGCTAGTTTCATTATAAATAAGTGTGAGAGTTCTGCAGCACTAACTTTTTTTTGTCAGCTGACTTTGGGCAAGTTCATAAATCTGTTTCTGCATCTCAACTTTTTGATCATTAAAATGAAGATAATCATATATTGCATCACAGAGTTCTGAGGATCAAATGAGAAGAAAATGTGGTAAATGATACATTTTCAGTGTTATTATTACCATTCTTACCAATAATTAGCGATTACTACCACTTTTAAAGATTATAATTTAGAGATAAAAATCTCCTTACAAATTAACATAAATAGGCAACTATTTGTATCATTTCAGAAATATCTAAAGGTTTGCCAAACAAAAATTTCTCTCCCACTGACTCACTGATGTTTAAATTTCTTCATTGAAACTGACAGGCACTTCTGGGGGGAGGTAGCTCACTTAGACTGGTCATTATTATATTTGAGAACATGAGATGAATTTATTCCATGACAAGTCAGACTGAGGCTAAATCAGAAAACTGATGCCTGATAGATGGAATTAAAGGAGACTGAAGGCAGGAGGAGTTCAGAGGACTAAAAGGAGCGCACATCTGCAAGTTGGGAGGTACCGTGAGTTATTTTTGCCTAGGTCATAATTCTCCCAAGGACAGCTCCAGTTTAGATTCTCAGAAGATGAAGGGAACATCTACCCTTAGAATTTGAATCCCAGTGCTGTAACAGCAGCCAGCACTTTTAAGACTGATCATCTGGCTAGGAAGACTGTCCAACTCACGTATGAGACCTTGGTTAATGCAGAGGGGCAGAGGTCACTGAGAATAGCAATGGAGAGCAGCTGCTGGGGGTCAGGAGGTGAGAGGGATTTCAAGGCAGCTTGCCCAAGATGGTGAACCGACACCAAGATACAGAGGTATCAGGGACAGGATTGAGAAAAAAAAAAATGGTAAAAGGATCAGAGAGAGAACAATAGGAATGAAATGAATAAGAAACAAGGGATTTGTGGTAATGGGATTAGTAGTAATGGCAGCTGAAGTCTCATTCATTTGGCAGATTTGCCCAACGCTTAATGTGATTTAGGAATTCAATAAACTTGGCATTTCATTAAGAGACTTTCTGTCACTCAGGGGATGGTTGTAACACCATCTTTTACCAGTGATCATAATTTCTCTCAAATACTATCTCCTATCATTGTCATCTTTTCCCCAACTCCATTATTGTCCTAATATACTGAACAGTGCCCTTATGGCTGAAAATGCTTCTCAGGAAAATATTCTGTATTCTTTAAGGACCAAATGGAAAAAAAAAATCTCCAAAATCAGGATGAATTCAGCAAACATAAAAAGTACTCCCAACTAAATTGCCCAAGATCCTAAAATAATTTCTGACTCATAGACTCACAACAGGTGTTGTTATACAGGGCAGAGGCCTGTATATTTTACCTGGAACAGCAATTCTTGATGTCTTTAAGAAATTCTATATTATAAATAATAGAGCCTCCATTACCATCCTGTGACATTTCCCTAACTTCAATTACATTATCTTTTCAACGGGCCTCAATATTCAAAACTACAAAATTATATGTTGGCTAACACATTTTCCTTCTCTTTTCTTTCAGCAGGTGCTCTCTTTCCAGTTCGTTTTGGTTAGTAGTGAGAATACTGCAACCATGTGATGATGCTTTAAAATATAAATGCACTGCAATTTGGGAAAAGTCTCATGGTCACTAATTTCCTCTGAGGAAAAAAGATTATGTGATTGCCTTACTATAATTTCTTGAATGATGTCATCTAAGAAGTAACATTATCCCCTTAGTTCTTTATTATAATGCAGAACTAGACAAAATGAGTTTATGCTTTTAGTACGTTAAGGCATATATTAAAAATATAGAAGTTCCAGCTCTATTGTAATGGAATTTGAAGGACAAACACCATACAGGATGATATGAATTTTCTCATTTTTGATTTCATACTATATGGTTGAGACATCCTCGATATTTCAAAAACTGTCCTCTATCTGCCCTTTCCTTCAGTCTATAAAATTTTGAAATCTCTCCTATCTTAAAAAAAAAAACTCTCTCCTGTCTTGAGTCTATTCTAACTCACTCTCATCTTTGTACCTTCAAGTACAGGTTTTACAAATTATAGTTCACACTTAACTGATTCTGTTCCACATTTTCCAGTTACTCTTTAATAAAAGTTATCAGGAAAAAATTCAAGCATACATAAATGTATTAAAAATAGCAACATACTTATGGACTCACTAAGCATTTGTCAAATTTTATCATGTTTTCCTGTTTCTTTAGTTTTTTTTAAAATAGAAATAGAGATACTGTTGAAGTCCTCTGTAGAGCTGTCCAATTGACCTCCCTCTCTATCTAGAGTTAATCACTAATGTAATTTGATGCTTACTTTCCCTGGATTCTTTTATAATTTTAATACATACACATATGACCACAGGCAAGATTGATCTATTTATATCATATTATACGTATCTCCCCACCCTGTGGGTGCTTCCTCTTGCCCCTAAATGGTGCTATTCTTCCATGTTCTTTTCTTGACTCGTTATACTTCGCTTTATTTAATTTTTCAATAAGTAACTTTGGAGAACTTCCTAAATGCCAGACACCATGCCATGCAAAATCCTTTTTAATGCTCTTTGCATGGTTTCAGTACCACTCGTGGGTTTACAACTCCCAAGTCCATTGTACTGAGCTCCAGTCACCTGTGTCTATCTGAATCTGATATTGCTACCTGGAGGACTCTTAGACATTTAAAAATGAACATGATGAACATGTCAGCCTCCTCCATTCCCTTACTGGCTCTGCCTCCTCATTTCTGAATATCCGAAATGGCTTCACATGTCAGCCAGTCACTATATAGAGGTCACCTCATGTTCTTTAATTAGTCACCGATCTCTGATGATTTCAACGCCTAAACAATTCCTAAATGCATCTCCTTCTCTTCAATTGTCTTTAAAGGCCCGTGTCAACTTTCTGTATTATTTCAATCTCTTTTTGTTTAATTGCACCCTGTTGCCTTCAGATATAACCCACCTGGAAGAGGAAATGGCTTCAAATAGTTTCCATAGCATGAAGGCACAGCACTTCACCATGACAGGGTGACAGAAGGCTCTCGGTTAACTGGCACCTGCCTCCTTCCCAGCTTCATCTCTGCCACTCTCCATCTTACACGCGTCTCCATTAACACTGAATTATTTTTAGTTCCCCATGTGTATCTGGCAATTTTAGAATGACGTACATGTGCTGTTCATTCTGCCTGAAAAACCCCTCAGACTTCCTTCACTTGTCTATCTTTTATTCACCCTTCAGGGATCCCTTGTTCTTAGGGTAGGCAGAGTTCCTTGTTTTCCCCATCTTATCACTATGCATCCCAAGTACACTATTCCTGGTGTATTGTTGGTGCCCTAATCAATATTAGTGGGAACTGAACCGAATTTAAATAGACAGCATCTTTAGTGAACATGTATATTTTGAAAGTAAAACAAAGTTTTGTGGGGGGGGGGGTTATACAGTTTATTGTTTGTCATTGATGATAACATAATCTTTATTGACATATGGAAACAATTTACAGTTGTCTCCACTGTTATCATGAATTATATTGATAGATTTACTGAAAGTTTAACTATCCTTGAATCTTACATGGTCAAAAAACAGGATGGTATGTTGCTAAGACCATGCTCAGGAGCCAGATCACAGGGTTTCAAATTCTACCTGTACTACTGACTACATTTGTGTGATGGGGAATTTAGTTTACCTTCCAAGGCCTCAATTTTCTCATCAGTTAAATTGGGATGATAAAAGAAACTATACTATAAAGTTGTTATTAACAAGAAGTGAGATCACATAAGCACTCGATACACGTTGCCTACTGTTTGTGTAATTCTTTTCAATTCATGGCTCTAGTTTATTTGTGAATACTTCACTAAGAAATTATGTATCCTATTCCTCGGTGAAATTGTTTTATAGATTTTGGGGGCAGCTGATTTTATTTTCAGTATCAAAGTTAGGCTAGAATTTTAGAATGAACTAGAAAAAGCCATTCAGTGCTTTCTATGATGTAGAATAAATGAGTAAAATAAGAATAATTTATTCCTTAATCATTAGATGCTGATTAGATGGAGCTCAGTTACAAAGCATTAGCTCTTTTAACTGTAATTCTTCAAAAATCCTTTCCAATTTCTTCTCAATTCTTAAAGCATTTTCACATATGTTATCTCATTTGATTCTCACAGCAGCCTTGTGACATAGAAATTTCAGGTATTATGTCACCATTATAAATGAAATTGTTTTTAAGTTCAGAAAAAAAGTCCAATATAAAATATTTATTAAACAGTTTAAATGTATCTAGAATCTCCACGTTTTGCTAAATATCAATTTTTATATTCATGATTTTATGCTCTGTCCACGGTTTCTGAATGGCTTTGTGTATGTGTGTGATCATGTGTGAGCAGATTTACACAGGCAGATCTGTCTACATCCTTCTGAAAACTTGTGTCAGTGACTTTAGCTCCTTATCATGACTAGGGCTTATACATGACATACTGTCATGCACATTTTGCTTGGTGATTACAGAGAAGATAAAGGACTGGGAAAGACATGATATATAATAATAGACAATCATTATACAATGTTGTCTAATCAACATGAGTTGCATTTTGAGGGTGGCGTAGACGGGAGAAGGGCAAGGAGACAGTGGGCTTCACCTATAAGTGTTTTTTTTTTCTCTTTAAATTGAGAATAATGATATGGACAAAAGGTATTGGTGTCATCTCAAAGTACACTGTTTGGGAGTTTTTTTTCTCCCAAATGAAAAATAAGTTACTTTCTTTTCAGTCCAGTTTTAAGTTTGTTCTCATTCTTTTTCTCTCTCTCTCCCCACGCCCCCTCACAGTATATGTGTGTGTGTGTGTGTGTGTGTGTTTATACTTTGAAAGTATTTTAAGATGATAAACACTGCATTAGAGATATAAGATTGAGGCTGATATTTAAATAAGTAAAATTTTATATTGAAACTATAAATCTCAAGTTTTTGAATTTAAACTGTAAGAAACATACTTTCTAATTTTCAAGAACTTTAAAGGGCTTTTCCTATTTAAGAAATTAAGAGATTAAGAAATCATACTTGAACATACTAAAATTACACTTTAATTGTATGTATACTGCATACTAATTTCAAACTGGATATGTGATGAAACTATAAATCTTAGAAGTGATGGAAGTAAAGAATCTGCTACTTGAAGGTATAGAAAGACCATTAAAAATGGCTTCTGGAGAGGGGCCGCCCTGTGGCGCAGCGGTTTAGTCCGCGCTTGGCAGCCCGGGGTTTGCGAGTTCGGATCCCGGGCGCCCGCCGACGCACTGCCTGTCAGCCATGCCGTGGCGGCGTCCCATATAAAGTGGAGGAAGATGGGCACGGATGTTAGCCCAGGGCCAGTCTTCCTCAGCAAAAAGGGGAGGATTGGCGACGGATATTAGCTCAGGGCTGGTCTTCCCCACAAAAAAAAAAAAAGGCTTCTGGAGAAAGAAAAATTACAGAAGACACTGATAAAAGTCCATATATATAATAGTAAGTATAATTAGGTAAATTCATAGTTTCTCAATATTTTGTAATTAATGATTTAATTAATTGTATGAACTTCTCACAGAAGTTTTACTTTTTCAATTGCAAAAATAATGTTAAAACAATTTATTCATTCTTGGAAGTAGAATTTGCTACTAAGTGATAAATATCAAAGATCAACAGCTTTGTTTGAGCCAACAGTTTTAATTTAAAAGTGAAAGTGAAATTTAGTAAATAGTAGTCCCTCACATATTTATAGCATTGCAAAAACAATATATAGAGTCACAATAAAGTATAAAATTAAAAAATGTCTAATTTTCGAATAAAAACAAAACCACTTTTAAGTATCTTCTGTGTCCTGTGGAAATATGCCAATGCTTCTTTTAAAATATGTTTATCCTATTTATTCTCAAAGTCCCTTTTGAATCCACACAAAATGGAATGAACTTGTTACCATCTTGCTGTAAAGAGTTCTAAGAAGCAAATCATGGCAGCTAATATCAAGGTATCTTACCAACGGCCCTTGCAGGAGTCCCCTTGGCTAATAGTTCATAGAGGCTTCAGCTTGTGTTATCAGTGTCTTTTGCTGCATATTTAAAACCAGATCTGACCTCAATGATGGGCAATATATTGGGATCTGAAAGTCCCCTGAACACTGCTAAAACTCTCTTAACATCACCTTTCCCAGACCTGAAATTTCCACACTAGTCATTTAGATAATGAAGAGTGCACTGAAACAAAAATATGAGAGAATATTTTTAAGTCTTTCAAACTGGGATGCTCACATACCTAGGAATTTGCAATGCCATGCCAGTGAAGGATTTTAGGCAGTGAAGTTACGTGACAGGGTACATGCTCAAACACACTGAGCACTCAGGAACAAACGTGTCAGAGAGAAAGGAAAACCTCTGGAGGTAACGCCATTGAGGATAATTGGAAGAATACTCTTTTGAAGGCATCATTTTTTGGTTATGTCTGGAAGGAAATGAAATGGCCACTTCAGTTCTAAGAAAATGCCAATACTAGTGGAAACCTATATCGTATCCTAAATGCTTCACAGTTACTAATTCACTTAATTCTTACAACAACGATTACATATTATTCTAATTCCACAATAGAAATCTGAGGTGCAGATGAGTTTACTGTCTTATTCAAGGTCACAGAACTGATAAGTGGCATAGGTGAGACTCAAACCTAGAACATCCATCTCCAGAGTCCATATGCCTCTCCACTGAGGAAAGAGTAGTAGCTTGAAAGAGTCTTTAAGGTGTGCAAGGGCATGACGCTAAGAGTGACCCCAAAATAACTATAATGTAAATGCGAAGTTAGGAAACACGACCACACTGGGGTTCGTCTATTATAAATGCCATATTCTTTTCAATTGATTATACTTTCCTCCAGGTAACAGGCAAGGTGAGGTGAGGCAGGTTACTACTGCTGCTGAAATCAACTCCAGAAACATTGGTTCACAGGAGAGGTGGGAAAAGACAAGAGATAAGGAGGTCAGGACATGTTTTCTGCTCCTAAAGGCAACGAAGGCTGCATTGAGCAACTTGAAACTTGTCCGATTATATCAGTAACTTTAAGCATAACAAGCTGTTCACTTATGTCATGAGGCAGCTCTGTATGACGAGCCAGAAATGGGTTTTTGATCCTGGAAACAATACTAATTTATTTAGTTAGAAAACACAAAGCTCTCTGAAACTCAGCTTTCTCCATTATTAAAAAAAAAAAAGTGTAGGATTAGATTGATGATGCAATTCACCTCAATGTACATTAATTAGGTACATAGAGGAATGGAGAGCTGAAGATAAAAGTAATGATACATGAAGCAAAGGAGTTTATACTCTGGTTGTTAAAATAACTCTAATATGAAACAAAAAGGAATTCCATAACTGAAATTCCATAATGATAAAGTTTTGTGGATACACCAATAAAGAAATTCATTTTGATTGAAAGAATTTAGGATAATTCTAGGAGGAGATAGTAATTGAGCTATGTTGAGAGGAAGAAGAGATTTAAAATACCGGCTAAAGAAAAACACACACACACACACAATGGCTGGATCAGAGTGTGTAACTGAGTACAGTTTAGGGATATATGGATGGGATTGGATTGGGCTCCAAATGTCATACTAAGGGAGTTATGCAGTAGCGGTAACAAAGATTTCTGAACTGAGAGATGATGATTAGACATATGTTGTGGAGAAAATTCTCTTAGAGATTGTTTAGTTCTCCTTCAGCTTTAAAATTCTACAGTGTTATGACTAATAAGGAAGTAACTCAGTTACATTTTTCATTATATCTTGAAATATCATAGTATTAACCTATTGCACTAATTTCTTACATGTCTGTTGTGTTGCTGACACATAATTTAGGAGACTTTCTTTCTTATCACAAGTGATGGATTTTAGCTTATGAATTGCTTTAACAATAATATTTAGGGCTAATTGCTATGGACCAGAAGAACACCCTTGGAGTTACAACAGCTTTAAAATTGGGTTTATGTTGTAACGAATGATAATCTTAATGGTATTATTATCAATCCTCTTAGCTAAAGACTTTTGGAGTGGAAGTAGAATGAGTGAAAAGACAGCTTTTCTGGTCTTTTAATTGAGAGGGGAAATAAAGCTTCCTGGGTAAAGGGTGAGCAGGAGGGCAATTATTTTTGTCTTTCTTTTCTGCTAACTGCCTTCCTTTCAGATTTAATGATGTTTTAAGTTTGAAAAGAGGTAGGCAGGGTTATCACAATGGAAGGAGTAAATAACACTCTCAAAAGCACTATATTCATGATTTTTTAGATGTGCTATTGTAAACACTGCCAGGAAATTAAGAATTTATAGTATTGCTTTCCATACGTGAAACACCGTTGCAATAGTCTATTTCATTTTCTTTTATTTTGTTTGGTTACATTCCATTAAACTATATTCTGCAGAATGCTTTTTAATATGCCCAAAGAAAATTTGCAAATGACTAGGCTTCATGTGCATTGACCTTTGCTCTTCTTTTGAATCTGCAGTATGGCTCATTTTAGTCAAGCTGTTGAAACATTTGTGGTGTAATGCATCAAATTAAAGCAACCAGCTGTGATGTTTAATGTAAGCAAAAAGTTTATGATCTACAACTACATAATACCTTAGGGAATAATTGATATTGTATGTAACTGCACTACAGTGACATGCAAGATGTGTTACAAAATGCCTATAAAATGTCACATATTTTATTGTATTAAGCCATTTGGACTTCAGGTTTAAACAAAAAGAGCACCATCATTTATCCAAAAATGTATATCAGAGGATAAATGAATAGACTTCAACATCATTCTCTAAATATAGATGAGATGTGAAGTAATTTATTCTCATGTATCAGAGAAGAGGTTCTTTGTTTTATCCTCCATTGTTTATAATGAAGTTCCTCCATTATTTACAGACATTCTAGAATCTGAAAATGTCATTAACCATGAGGCTCAACTCTGTTTATCAAATTTCTCATTGCATGAAAGTGAAGGCATTTAATAACCACCCAAACAAAAGGATATTCATTTATCATGTCTCTTTTTCTTTGTTCAACAAGACTCGTAACACAAATGTTCAAGTGGCCCAGCTGATACAGGCTGCTCCATGCCATAGATAGAGAATTCAAGATCTTGGAAAAAAACAATATATATACATACATACACACATACATATATATATCTTTTTTTTTTTTTTTATTTTAAGTTGGGCCTTGGATTTTCTAAGTGGCTAAACAAAGTGAGCAAAGAAAAAACAAAGAGATGATAAGGTATTTCCTTTAAAGAATATCAACTTGTAAATAGCAAAGTTAGCTATAAGCATTTGTTGAATTTATGTTTATGGCATTTTTAGATAAAAATAGAAACAGGTACTTGAGAAAGTTAAGTGACTTTCTCAAGGTCTGGGTGGGGGTAGGGGAAACAGCTGGTGATATCTGGATCATTTGATGACCTGGCCAAATGCCCCATCTACAAGACTAGTATTAAAATAGAAACCCCATGGTGAGATTCCTTAATAGAAAGAAAAAGTTCTTCTAGAGTTGAAAGACAAAATATTCTTACAAGAATAAGGGAAAAAAGGAACAGTTTAAATAAGTTTAGAGGTTTGCTACATAGCCACTAGCTTTATATGCTTATTTTAAAAACTTCAACTACAAACCCGTGAATGATTTGTTTTTGCAGATAAAGGATTTATGTAATCATATCATAAGAAAATACTTTTGTAACTTTTAAAATATTACCTAAAGCTGTGCCTAGAGATAACTAGAAGTGTCAGAGGAAAAAAAAAAAATGCTTCAACAGCAATTTTAGGTAGAAGGAAACATTATTCAATACCTCTGACTAGGAACATAGCTAACTTTTAAGTTGAAGATAGAAGAAAAGCCAAATGTGAAGGAATCATTCACTTTGCACTACACCAGCATTCTTTTACCTTGAAAACAGATTAAAGAAGGAAAGGTTAAAAACTAAATTATTAACACATACTTAGTAGCATAGTGCTATGTAATTATTTGCTTACATTTTTGAAAAGAGAATTTAAATAAAGTCAGTTATTAAATAATGCATCTTGATAAATCTGAATTATGGGAACAGCCCATTGAGACCCTGAATGCCACCTGTCACTACTAGGGGCAGAGAGAACAACAAAACCACTATAAGAAGATCAAGGCACTCCAATTTTTAGCTTAATATTTGCTGTCTCCAAATATTTGCTATAACAATTCCATTGCCATTTTTCTCTTCTCAAAAACATGTTTTTGTATGTATACATTTAGGTATGTATATATATCATTTCACTTAGACATTCCCAGCATTTAACATTATCTGTGCATATTCAACATGATTACTAGTCAAAAGGCATAATAAATCATGTGGGGGGGGTCTCATAATTTTTAAAAATAAGGATCTGAGCATAAGAACATTAATTGTTTACAATTAGAGATCTTCATGGCATATTAAAGGTAAACATCATTTTAAACGTTTTGGTTTGATATTAACAAGAACTAAACAGCAAAAGTGAAAATCAGAGACATGAATTGGACAAGAGTTTTTAAGGAAATTTGAGTCTGAGTTGGAGAATTTGGAAATCACAGCAAATATTTAACCATGGATACCTTATTTTAATATCTGTCAAAATTTTAAACATTACTAATTATATTGCATTGAAGAGCTACAGCAAGGGTCTGTAAGAGAAGTTTATAATCAAAAGCTGTTGTTTACAGTTTGAATTAATTAAGAAGAAATTATTAAACATCTACTATGTGCAGAGGATTTATATAAGCCACATGGGAAAGACAAAAGCATAAATATATAGTCTCTGTACTTCAGGTGTGTGCAATCTAAAGAGGTAGAAATAATAGGTGAAACAATAACTAGTGTAACTGTATGACCATAAAATTAGTTGCTAAATTACAGGAGAAAAAGATCAATGAAGGCTGCAAAAGCACTTAAGGTTTTACAAAGATAGAACCATACTGATCAAACTTTTCATCCATTTAAATAACATAAAACCATAGAAATTGATATCTAAAATAGTCATTTGATTCTTTTTCTTAATGAAAATAATTCTGACTATTCCATCTGAAAGTATACATATATCCTACATTGTTAGTATAAAATTTCAGCCATTTCTAAACGAAGTGACACGCTCAGTCAACCATCTTCACCCACAATCTCTCTAATATTGACATGGAAATCTCAATGTAAAAAGTTGCCAAGTCTAACTTTCTATTCTTTGCTATTAATTTATCATATGAAGTTTCATGTTTTTATTTGCACATTAAAATTCAAAATGCATATTTTACTTTCCGATAGAGACAAACAATTATTTTATTGCTGTTAGGTAGGCTGGTGTTAATCCAACAAAAAATGCTTCTTTGAGTTTAGGAAAGGCTGCAGAATACAATAATTTACATGTGCCTTGCAGCCTTTCATCTAGAAGACATTAAGAACCTATTTGTAGACAAATAGAGATCAGTGAAAATTTTTATAAATTAAAGGCTGTTTTTAAGGAAAATTATAGGGTTACTATGTTTAAATCACTTCTAAAGCAGATTAGTCTTAGTTTCCTCCTCTATAAAATGGTTATAGAAAGGTTATAAGAATTACATTTATACATAAATTAGAGAATTTTAGGATTATGGTTAGTACATGATACAAGCTCAAAAAATATTAGCTACTATAAATATTATTATGATTGTCATTGTCCAAAGTGACTGCTGGTGTCCTTAACAGGAAATAACAAAGTATATAGGGATATTCTTCTTCTTGTGAAGGATATTGTAAAAATGCAGAATATTATTTTACTCAGGCAGCTGGGAAAGCTTTTTTTTATATACCTGCAAAATAATTCACAAGATATATATATGCACATATACATATATATGTATATGTGTATTTCACACATACATACACACATAAAAACTTGTCAACATATAAATACCCTCATTATAATCTATATTCTAAAATTAAGACCAACTAGAATTGTGTTATCATAAACTTCCTATTTTAAACATCACAAACCTCAATTAACATTATACTTTCCACCTACTTCCCTCTTTTAACTGCACATGCATCAAAGGTACATATAAACTTTTTCAAAATATCTACCTAAATTACTGATGACAAAATTTTTAATTCTATTTTGAAGCATCATATAAATATATGATCATAAAAAACAGAAAACAAGTTCAGTTGGTTTTGATTTTTCAACACTATTTCAATAGTATTGTATTGGCTTTGTTATTACAACATTGACTGTTTCTAATTTTCATGTTCCTTCCCAGCCTAGGCAAATAAAATATTACTTCTATATATATATTTTTTATAAACTTACACAATAATAATCATCATTGATAATAACTGACATGCATTGAGGATTAACTACATGCACCAACTCAACCTTTGCAACACACTATGTGGTAGATATTACTACCATCATTTTTCAGGGAATTTAAATAATTTGCCAGAGTCACCGTGCTAGTAATGCCAAAGCCATTATTCAAACTCAGATGTATTTGCACAGATCTATTTAGAAGTCTATTTAGTAATAGACTTCTGGTCTATTACCCACTCTGGTAATCTTTGTTTTGCACCCCATTCAAAGTTTCCTAGAAAAGAGCAATTGAAAAATAGCATTTTGCTAAATAACCCAAATCTTGGGGCCGCCCGGTGGCGCAGCGGTTTAGTTCGCGCTTGGCAGCCCGGGGTTCGCGAGTTTGGATCCCAGACGCCCGCCGACGCACTGCCTGTCAGCCATGCTGTGGCGGCGTCCCATGTAAAGTAGAGGAGGAAGATGGGCACGGATGTTAGCCCAGGGCCAGTCTTCCTCAGCAAAAAGGGGAGGATTGGCAACAGATGTTAGCTCAGGGCTGGTCTTCCCCACAAAAAAAAAAAATAATAATAATAAAATAAAAACCCCAAATCTTAATAGACTTAAGAAAAATATCTAAAAAATAGCTATATTTAAAATTAAATGTAAAAATTAAAATTTGGGGACATGTAAGGAATTATTATATATGAATAAAATATGAAATAAGAATAAAAACCTGGAAATCTCTTTAGTTTTCAAAAATAAAGAAAATTTTGATTGGTCATTTGGAATACAAATTTTTTGCATTCCTATGGGCTGTAGTAAGACAATCCATAGTTAATAAATTTCTTTATTAATGTAAAAGTTAAATATTTCCAAGTGTTTCAAAGATGATTAGCTGTACACTCGATTCAGCTTCTTCGCTCCCTACGACGGAGTTGTTGTAAGAGCATAGAGTGCATGAGGGTGTGTGGCAGGAGATAACACTAGTATGGTATCCTGAGGTTTGGTTATGAATTGTCTGTTAAGTCTCTCACATACTGGTAATAGTAAGCCATGAAAAGTCTTCTGGATGGGTATAGCACCCTGAATAGGGTACAGTGGGAGGGGAATGGTGTGTGGATGGAAGGAAACCAGCTAATTAAATGGTCTAGGTGAGAAGAAATGGGGAAGTGAGCGTAGTGTTTATCCTATGTAAAGTCTGGTTGGATACACAGCATCTTAAGAAATTGAGCATCCATAGCTGTTCTATCCTTTGGGAAATTTCTTATGCTGTAGATTCAACTTGTATCCTAAAATTTAGGTCTAAATTTGATGAGTTATCTTAAATAAGAAAAATAAAAAACTTTGAAAAGGTGGGAATGGATCAATAATTAGATTCGAAATTGCGGGTGAGTGTTTTGGCTAATGCCTGTACAAACAATCTCACCGCTCTTTTATGTTAATTTTCTCTCATATGCAGACATCCTGTTCTGGGAAGGGACTATAAAGACCCTTTGCAAAATAAGATTAATGCTTCTTTGCCTTTGTAATTTGCTTCATTACTTCAACTACTAACTCATTTATAATATGCTCAAATATTTTCTCAAAGCAAATTAGTCACATCAGTAAATGACTTTTAATTATCTGTAATTTTATAAGGTAAAATAGCACTAGCCACTGGAAAGGAGAAAAGGGAATGGAGGGCTAAGAGAGAAGAATGGGAAAGTAGAACATAAGTGTGCATAAGGAGGGGAGATGAGGAAATAAAGGAAAATGAGATGATAAAGTTGTGTTGTTGTTTTTGAATTGTCCCCTAGAAGTTTAATTAAATATATGACTTACAGTGTCTTTCATACTGCAACGATTATGAGAGCTGTGCAGAGAGGCAAAAAAAGAGGTGGGTATGATGCTAGATAGAGAGATAAAACGAATCACTGTATTATTGATGGACCATATGTCCACTAGCTGCCTAGAGTAGTGTATGGGACACTAAATCTTAACAACAGTGTTTTCATAACCAACAGCAAACTGTTGGCAAAGGTATCTGATATATCAGAGTCTGAAGGTACACATTTTAAAATCCCCTCAGATATGTCAAGTTTGCTCACCTCTTGCAGTCACATGACTTCCTAACTTCTAATTAGTATGAATTAATGTTCAATCGAAAGTGAAATTATCTTTTCACTGCTCAAAAGGTCAGCTCTGACGAAACAAAAGTTGTCAAACTGAAATAAAACAACCTTAAAGAAAATTCTAAAGAGACTTTTTAATATTATCTTCCTCATTCTCTATCCTTAATCAAATAACTATAACAAAGGCTTTGGTTTTTGAGTGAGAATCAGAAAAATTCTAGCCTGTTCCTGTCAGTATATACTTCCATGTCCTTGAGAAACTGACTTATCTGTATTACAATTACTATGTTTATAAAATAACATCTATTTTCCATGATTTCAAAAAGAAAGGAACATATTAGATCCATCAAAAAAAGAAATTGTTGGATTGACCCGGTAGTGTAGTGGTTAAGTTTGTGTGCTCCACTTAGGTGGCCCGGGGTTCGCAGGTTCGGATCCTGGGCACAGACCTATGCACCACTCATGAAGCCATGCTGAGGCTGTGTCCTACATACTAAATGGAGGAAGGTGGGCACAGATGTTAGCTCAGGGCTAATCTTCCTCAGCAAAAAAGAGGATTGGCAATGGATGTTAGCTCAAGGCCGATCTTCCTCATCAAAAACACAAAACAAAAAAGAAATTTTTGCTTAGATTAAAACAAAAAAATAACAGAAACCTAAGGATCTTATAACTTCAAAATGTTTTGAGGCATATGGAAAAATATATCTCTTAATATTTAATATTAACAGCCAAAACCTTTTAAGAATACCTAGCCTAGGTCATAGAAATGTTGTTAATTACAAGTCTTTTGTAACATAGTCTATATGAAGATATTAGTGATATTTGTAGCCTACAAGAATGGTGGACATGTAATAGTTAAACAGGTATCTCATACGAACTGCTCTAGACAAGGCCCAAACATTTATTGGGCCAGATATTGTGCCTTGGTTCTAGAAACAGCAGGAAAGAAATACCACTGCTCTCACAGATTTTCAGGGAGTGTTACTGCATCTGTAGATCTGCTTTTCACTTGGAACACAAATCAAACTTTTTCTTTTTCTGACAAAAATTGCAGAATAAAATAATCTGTTTATCACAGACGCATACAGAAAGCAAGTACAGAGCACTCAGGCTAGGAAGAGGAAGGACAGCATTAAGCGAGCACACTGAAATCAAGGCTAAGGAGTAAATATGGTAAGCAACCAATCGTTTGTGGAAATATGGGAGGAAGCAAGCCTGTGAAAACATTAGTGCAGTGAACTAGAAGAAAGTTCATGAGGAAAAAATGGAGACTAAGACCCCTGATACAAGAGAGTAATGTCCCAGCACAGATCATTGTGGTAGAGAAAACTCAATACAAGGTGGTAAGCAGAAGTGGACAAAGCAGGAAGAAGTCTGGTCCAGAAGAGCAGAAGGTGACTCTTGGTAACCTAAGCACTAAAGGGCATTCATTGGTACTTGACTGACAAAGTATTGCTACACAGAACTACAGTTCTGCTCCTCAGAGTCAGCAAAATGTAGGTATCAACTGTTAGGGACTAAAGATTTAGCAAAGCATTTTTCTTTCCCCTTCCCCTTCCTCCCTTCCTTTCTTTCTTCTTTTTTGTTCATTCCTTTTTTTCTAATTGAGTTATGTTACAACCTTTAAACGTATAGCATTATTTGAGATAGTCACAAAATAAGGGGTAAGAAAAACAGGGATAAGGGGAGGAAAAAGGGCATATAATAGGAATCTATATGATCACATTTATTCTTATATTAGCAGTTAATGAGATGTGATGTGTAAAAGTATCTATAATCTGATTGAAAAGGAAAATAATTATTGAACTGGTGAGGCAGAAGAAAATAATGATTTCTGTGAATAATATATTCACTATTTGTCCCTCACAGGAATAAAATGTTAATGACATTATTTCTAAGGAAAATAAAGTAAGGGTGTTACATCTAGGAATTCCCTAAAAAGCAAAAATATTGCACACCAGTAATAATAAGGGTTGGGAAGTACTATGTTCTATCTTCTAAACCTACAGTTTAATAAAGCAAGGGAGAGAAGACATCTTGATGTGGCTAATAGCGGCCCAGCTATATAACACAGAATGGAGGCTCATCTCTATCCTGAAACTTTTGTCCTGAAACAACAGCTTTTGAGTCCTCATGTTACATTATCTGATTTCCACCCTGAGGGTAGGATGAGATGGGGGGAGGGACTCTATGGTTGGAGGAAAGTAAAAATGCCATCATATCATCTTGAGATGGTAAGGGATGTCTCATGCTTGGCAGAAATAGCTAACAGCACTGTATTGTGGCCTTCTATTGTCTTAAAAGGTAGAAGTAAATTTATAGTCACATAAGGCCCTAGAGGGTGGCATCAAAACCCGGGGCCACTGTTAGATCAATTGTCATTCCTAAAAAGCAACGATGAATTCTGATTTCTTTGGGAAACAGCCAAAACGCTTTACTGAAAAGCTTCATTAGAGAGTAATTGACTTTCACTTGAGAAGAGGGACCATATGGTATGTTTTTTCTAACTGACACAATTATTTACTAGTCTTGAGGACATAGCAGCAGCCCAGACATGTTTTAAGTACATGTGGTAAACATGATCTAATTGATAACATATATTTTTATGCTGAGAACCTCCTGAGTCTTTTAATAAACAGCTAAATCCTACTTCACAAAAATCTTATAAGGTAATGTGCTCAGAAATGTGTCCAATAACTGTTCAATAAACTATTTATATTTTTAATTTTTTACTTGTTAGATTCTGAACTACCTGCTCCTACTCTATTCTTTATCAAATCATTATTCTGGACTATTAGTCTCCCATCATCCCACGCTTCTCTCATCCCACCAACACCAGTGCTCCATCGACAGTATTCTAACAGAAAAGGAAACTAGATGGAGCGCCATTTTAGGAGATCTATGGTTTCCATTCCGGCTTTATGATAAATCATCCAACTATGCAATATTAATCTCACTTTTCCTGTTTCCTCATTGGTAAAAATTGAGGAATGATAGCTCTATGCCCTATCCCACAGATTTTGTGAGGGTCAAATGAGACATGGTATTTACAAGGTGTACTAGAAAGTTCAAAAAAACTATTCAAATTTAAAGTGATTATTATTGGAAATTCCAAGTTAATCAAATTATGATACCTCTAAAAAGGTTTTTTTAAATGCCTTCTCACTGACGCTTGCTTAAATTTTGAATGCTTAATTTTTTGTACCTTCTCTGACTTTAAACAAAACCTACTAATTCATTAAAAGTAAGTACTAAACAACCTAGTCTACTACAATGGTGTGTTTTTAAAATAAGAAAACTCCAAAGCTTCTTAAATGTTTATGTATAAGATTATTTTTTTATCCTAAAATGTAACCTCTCACGTACTTAAATGAGTAGAGTAAGTATAATTCTATAGCCGCATGTCTATAACACTGGAACATTAATCATTATACATGATAATGTTGTGTTATTGCCTTTGAAATCTATTCATTAGAATCATAAGCTACAAACCCTTCAGGGACTAATTTAAATACACATTACATCCCTCAGTGCTTAGCATTTGGATTTCTGATTTAGTTCAAATATTAACTTCTTATGTCTTTAGTAGACAACTCTGCATTCAATAATAAATCTGAAAGCTCTTTCTGCTTCTGATAAAATCTAACCTAATTTCTTTTTAAATTTTATCCCCCTGAATTATTTTCTATCTTTGTATCCTGTTTGTTTCCTGAATGGCACATATTCCAATTCAAAAATACTTATATATTATTATTTTATAACTTTTAAAATTAAGTTATAATTAATATACCATAAAATTTATCTTTTTGAAGTGTACAGGTCAGTAGTTTTTAGTATAATCATAGAGTTGTACAACCATCACCACTATGTAATTCCAGAACATTTTCTTCATCCTGGAGAAACACTCTATATCCATTAGCTGTCATTCTCCATTCCCCACTCCTGCATCCTCTGGCAACCACTAACCTACTTTCTGTCTGTATAGATTTGCCTATTCCAGATATTTCATATAAGTGGAATAATACAGTATATGGCTTTTTGTGTCTGCCTTCTTTCACTTAGCTGTTTTCAAGTTTCATCCATGTTCTAGCATGTATCAGTACTTCATTACTATTTATGGCTGAGTAACATTCCACTATATGGATATACCACATTTGTTTACCCACTCATCACTTGATGGACGCTTGGGTTTTTTCCACCTTTAGCTATTATGAATAATGTTGCTATGAATATCACGTACAGGTTTTTAGTGGACATATATTTTCAACTCTATTGAATATATACCTAGGAATAGATTACTGGCTCACATGTTAACACTATCCTTAGCTTTTTGAGGAACTGCCAAACCATTTCCAAATAGTTGCACCATTTTATTTCCCCACCAGCAATGTATGAGAGTTCTAATTTCTCCACATCTTCCTCAATATTTGTTATTGTCTGTCTTTATTATAGCCATTCTAGTGGGCATCAAATGGATCTCATTGTGGTTTTGGATTGCATTTCCCTAATGACTAATGATGTTAAGCATTGTTTTCATGTGCTTATTGGCTGCTTGTATATCTTCTATTGAGACATGTGCATTCAAATCCTTTGCCCATTTTAAAATTGGGTTATTTGTCTTTTATTATTGAATTGTAAGAGTTCTTTATATATTCTAGATGCAAGTCCCTTATCAGATGTATGACTTGCAAGTATTTTCTCCCATTCTGTGGGTTGTGTTTTCACTTTCTTGGTAATACTCTTTGAAGTACCAGATTTTTAATTTTGATGCAAAGTTTCACATTTTCTTGCCTCAAATCTACTGAAGAATTTATTATTCAAACTCAATACTGTTTGATTACAAATATATCACATTTTAAAATACAACTACCTTAGTGAATTCTTATCTATTTGAGGACTAAACTATATATATGAAATAAAATATACGTTAAAAATAAATACACATTCACTCATTTCAATAAGGACAAAGATCGAAAGTTACTTCAGTTTACTTTCTAATCTGATAACAAGTCTTAAGTCTGTATAGACACTAAAAGGCAACATACTAAAATAGAAGTTTAGGATTTGTACCCTAACTCAATCTATTGCCTCATTTTAGATTAAATAATATTTATACCACATAATATGGTAAAGGAAGACAAAGATTTGAGAACTGCTGCAAAGACTGAATAGTTACATAAACCATCACATGATGGAGAAATATAAAATTGAAGTGCAAATTTTATGAAAAATCATTCTTTTGAATAGCATGCAAAAAAGTGTCTCAAGGAAAACAATTAAATACAAAATCGGATTATTTAGATGAACCAGAAATCCATGAAGTTTTGTGAATGATAAACGTTCATTAGAGGAAAGAGCCCTTCACCTCACAAAGAAAGGGATAAAGAAATGCAGTCAATATACTTTTTAAAAATTGCACTTATATTGAGTGTACTATAACATTTTCTTCACAATGTGAAATATACAAAATTAGTTTTAAAATGACTAAAATTATATTTTCATACATTTTTCCAAGAGACTGAAATTATACATGAGAAGAATAAATAAAAGAGAAATTAAGTGAATTCTGTAGATTCAAAAAAATAGTTTGCCAGGATGGGACTAGATCTGGTCCAATATTCTTTGTGCTATGTTATATGAAATTTTCCTGGTTACTGGTCACTTCTGCCACTTCAAACATTGGACTAGTAAAATTAGACTCTCACTCTTCTTTCTTACCTTTCTCTTTTAATTTAAACTATAAATGTCAAGTGGGTGCCACAACTTTGTGAAAACCATGAACAAACCCTGAAATTTCTTTTGATCTTTCAGTTATTTCTCAAGAGCTATATGTAGTCACCTTTTATCCACAACCTGATAAAGCCATTCTTTCTCTCAGCTCTTTCTCCTTCCCTTCTTGCTTCCCTTTCCCCCTTTCTCCTTTCCTTCCTTCCACAGCAGGAAAAGATGATAAGCAAATTATACCAATTCTATAGAGCACTTGCATAGGTTGAATGATGCAATAAAATATTTATAAATTATAGTGATATCAGATTATACCTTCTTGCTGTGACTATAGATGTGCTCAAAGTAAGAAATGCAATTCTTTATGCAGTATTTTCCTTTATAGATAACATTTTGAAGTGGAAAAGTCACTTCAACATATGAATAACAATATTTATTCCATGAATTAATAACTGAAATGCTACAGATAATAATTTTCAAATATGAAGTATTTAGCTTCCTTAAAATAAATAATTTTACTTTGTGGAAAACAGAATTTGAAAATGCTCAACTTTATATATTACTGCTCAAGCTGAAGGGTCTATATGTGCAGATTCTTATTTGATCTAAATAGCCCTTAGAATCTATGTATCTGGGAAAATTGAGAAAGCCTAGTATGTTCTGCGACTGGAGGCATCCATTTTTACTTTAGCCATTGTGAAAGCACTTTAATGAGGTGAATATTTCTTTCAGCTTTGCTCAAATCATAATGTGGACAGGTATGTTCAAGGGGACAACAACCTTATGAAATATGCAGAGATACCATTATTTCCATTTTACAGATGGAAATTGAAGAAAAAGAGATAAAGTGAATTACCTAAAGTCACAAGTTAATAAACTAATATGAGTTAGAAATAGGGTTAGATCTTAACACTGGAGTCCTAGTCCAGAATTCTAAACCACACTGCATTTAGATCTGGGAAAATGGTTATTTCCATAATTATACTGTTATAAAACATGGCATGTTATCCCAGAGGAATCAACTTATCAAACACACATTATTCTCCATAAAACTCATCCTAATTGCCACACTCGTTTTTGAAACTTCAGAATTATTTTATGTGTTAAGTGAACCTATCAATAGATATAAGCTAAAGATTTTAAAATTTAAACATAATTTTAAAAATTAATTTTAAAATGAATGTTATGTTCCAGATATTAAATTATCTTGTAAAACAATCTTGCAAACTACTAACTGCAGCAATAACATTTCTAAGTAAACCAAATGCATTAGAAATTAGAAATGAACATTAGCTCATCCAAACAAAACATAACGAAGAAACTACAAAATGTGTTGAGGCCAATCAACGGGTAGCTGTATTTTAGAATTAGCACTGCAGAAAGGTAAAAAAGGGAGAAGGAGGAAATAATCAAATTTAGCTGAATGTGTACTGA
Organism: Tapirus indicus; assembly: GCA_031878705.1. Classification (NCBI taxonomy): domain Eukaryota; kingdom Metazoa; phylum Chordata; class Mammalia; order Perissodactyla; family Tapiridae; genus Tapirus; species Tapirus indicus. The sequence goes on along the minus strand of CM062919.1, from coordinate 71,837,503 downwards.
ATTAATATTTTGCATCAGTTATGTAATTTAATTTAAGCAGCAGCAATATGAGTGTCTTAAATGTAGTGATCACATTTTATCTTTTCTCTGCACTGGCTGTTACTTAACACATTCCTACTTGAATTAGTTGCTAATAAATACTAAATGAATGAGTGAATATGTCATTCTTTACATGTCATAGATGAAGACACTGAGGCAAGAAGTAAATACTTAAAATACCACAACTAAGAAATGTTGAAGTTTGCCTGACTCCAAAAACAATTCCTTTCTCTTTATATGAGATGCTCCCAAATAATTGTTTCTTATCTTTTCAAGATCTAGAGTTAGCAAATGGATATCTAAATGATAGTGAAGCCACAATGTAAAGTTACTAGTTAATAAATATCATATATCTCCAAGAAAACATTTTTTTCTATCATATTTTTAGGGATAAAAGCAGGCAGAAAAATAATTTTAAGAAAAAATCATTTAAGAACTCTACGAATAATAATTGCAATACATAAAATTGCAAAAAAAAAAATGTTGATAGTGGAAACCAGTCATAAGATTTAATACCCAAACTTGTTTTTCAGTCTTTCCTTTGGCCTTAATTCTTGCAGGAACAAGTGACATAAGAAGCAAAATATTTTTGTGTAATGTCTCTACATTCATCTCAGAGGCTTGACTTATCCCCCAAAATAAAAAAAAACATAAATTGATTGAGCAGGTAGTAGTGGGGTTCCCAAACTATCCTTCATCCTTTGTCTTCACCAAGGATAGAGGGAACAGTGGTGGTAAAAGGCAAAGTGGTGCTGCAAGATCTCGAGAGAATGAAAGCAAAAGGAGTAATCCTAAAGACAATAAGAAAAACACCATAATGAACACCAGTGATTTTTAAATTGAAAAAAAAAAAAAAGTTCTGAATGCTCCTTTTTGGCCATCAAGATAAGGGGTAAAGAGGCTGCATTCACCTGCACAATCGAGTGTGGAAGCAGCCCTAGGGTTTAGAGGGTTTAGAGGACAGGAGAGCAAGCTGAGTCCATGAGTCATACGTCAACCAAGAGAGCTCAGGGAGGAACTAGACTGGAGCATTGTGTTATGGACTTTTAAAAAATATTATTGTAGCTCTCTGGCAGTAGGTAGCACATGCTTTCCTAAAATAAAATAGCAATGTAAACCTTATGCAAAGAGGGAATAACTGCTTATAAGACATGATCTGAGTGCTAACAAAGCAACAACCACTTGAAATATTCCCTTTTAGAATTTGAGTGAAGCAACTACTTTGAATAAATCCAGTCTCCTAATTCCAGTATGGAAGATGCTCCTTTCTAGCTCACTATCTGTATCCAGGCTTTGCATTCCAGCCAAACTCATTTACTTCAGATTCCCTAAACGTCCCTTTTGAACTTTTATGCCAGTTTACACTATTAACCCAATATGAATCTTCTTCTAATCATGTAAAGACTATTCTTTCCCCAGGATCCAAATTAAATCCCAATATATCCACGAAGCATTTCACAACCATCACATCTGGAAATTAATGACTATTGCTCTGGAAATGTGGATCACATCTTACTCATTTTTGTATCTCCAGGTCCTTGAAGAATGACTGGAATATATCAAGAGTTCACGATGCCTTTATTAAACTGAAGTCAACAGTATTTCATATTCAATGAGGCCAGGAGCCACACTCTATGCTTTTCTGGGCTCTCCTTTTGACACACAGAGAGTAAGGGCTAACAAATACCTCACAGGCAAATGAGCTGACTGATTTGAATCAGTAGAAAAAATAGGCTGCATCCCTTCTTTCCAATGGTTTATTGCTATACCTTTCCTTGGGTTTCATGAGCAAATTCATTTTCCTTAAGACAATTTGAATTTGTTTTATTTCCTCAACAACCATGAAAGTCTTACTAATGTGGAGGTTGCTGTTTGTGAAATGTAAAGTAAAATACAAGAAATTAGAAACACTATGGATTATTCCTCAGAACTATCCAAAGTACACATAGGCTTGCTCTTTCTTTTAGTTTAAACCAATATGTTCACTTCCCAGCTGTTTTCACTTTAATACATAAAATCTTCAACGAAATATGATCTTTGTAGGTATTGGCTTATATAGCGAAAATGTGTTTTTCAGATATAAAGGTTAAAACAAAAGCATAGGGAAAACTCAAGGTGGCCCCACGAAATGGATCAATAACTTATTGATCAGAAATAATAATTCATTCTTAGCTTAAATGTTAAATTGGATTTTTAATTATAATTTTGTTTACACTTACGTCTTGTCTGATTTTCTTGGACTTATTAATTAGTAAAACAAATTACAGCAGCACTGCTTTGGTTCATTGAGTCCCCTTTTTCCCTAAGATTTTTGTTAATTTTAAATCCTTGAAAATGAAGGCTATATTAGAAAAATGTAATAATCTCTGAAAGGTATTGTGTCATAGAAATATCACCCATTCTATGCATAAATTTTCATTCTTTGCTCCATCCATCAAAAAAAAAATCAACCTTACAAAGAAGAAACCAGTAAAGTGGTAGGATATGAACAGAGGCAAGAGAGAAACCTTGGGTTTTGTATTTTTCTGTTGTTGTTGCTGTTGTTTTGATTCTGTACATGATAAAAACTTGGACTTTTTTATTTCATACTTTCTATTTGCACTATCTCTTGCTCCTGCCCAAAGCCATCCTGAATCACTGCACAACGGCAGGTGTTTGATCTTGCAAGCAGCTTAAGGTCTCTCTCAAATCACTAGCCTTGAGGCAAATAACTACATTTCCCAGAACCTAGAGAAAGCTTTCAACCATCATATCTATGGATTGCTCTACAATAAGATTAGTTTCTTTCTTGTACATAAAGTCTTGTAGATTATTCTGCAAATCACATTCGGTCAAATTAAAGCAAAGACACAATTATTTGTTCACGATAAGGATTTTGTGCCAGTTGTCAATTGTCATTCAGCTCCAAATTTACGCTTTATTGCCTATTGTACAAAAATGGGAGTTGGGGCGTTAAATGTTCTTCCTTTGTCAGCCAGCACAGAGTTAAGCTTTATCAGTAGAATACGGGAGAGAGAAATTGCAGGAAAAAGATATTTTCCTTCCTGGTTCCAATGTGCTCTTTCAACAGCCTTCTGTAATGTGAGCAGATTCTCCAGAGCTAGGCTCCTAGAGTTTAGGCAGCTTCTGAAGCAACTGGCCTCTGCAGCACCTCAGCTTCCCCGCTGCCCAGTTCATGCAGTGAGTGACAGCCAGGAGCACTCAGGCACCAGAATCTACCCCCAGCAACCTTTTTAGGTAGTCTTGTAGAAGAGTGCTTCCACCAAGATACTCCCCATAAACAGCATTCCCCAGCACTCTAAAGGGTGGATTCACAGCAAGTACCAGAGAGCAGACTTCCAGTAAATTCTGCCAGTGCAGCATGATAATGACTTCTCTGCCATTCAGTAAGCCGTAGGTTTGCTCTCTCCAACAAGGTCTAGATCTCAGCCTGGGGAGGATGGACTCTTCTGTGGTTGCTTTATCTCAGTCTTAGGAATAGTGGCTGCTCTTTACATCTGCTATTTCCATATCTTTTAGAGTTTTCTACTATATACTAGCTAATGCTGCATTATCTGAATCTACTAATATAGTTAGTAATTCGTTATATTAACTTCTGTCCAAATTACTGTGTGGTTTCTATCTCTGGACAGAACCATAACTGATACAGTCTTCCACAAAGGACTTGAGGAAGTTTACATGTATATTAAGGGACAAAATAAATTTCTGAATATCTTAGAGAAAGGAAGTGATAGTTAGACAAATCAAAAGGGGAGGAATAATAGCACACAGAAAGGCACACCATTTAGTTATATACAGTTACCAGATGGGCTGCACGTTGAAGCTAGTGATCAAAATTTAAAGACAAATATGTTCAACTTTAATATTCACAGGGCCCCAAAGTTAAAGAGCAATCTGGCTCAGTGGGTAAATGGCAGGATGGTAAATGTCAAATCAGAATAAAAAAGTTCCATAAGTAGTCAAAATAATGTAGTACAAGTGCATAGACTTTATGGGCTGAATAGGATCAAGGGTAAAATTCTGACCATTTAGAGGACTGGACAGACTTCCACGTAAGGCTTCATAAGTATAACTAATAGTGATTAGCAAAAAAAAAGTCAAGATGTTCATCCGTGGTAAGAACCTATAATTCTGATTCTGTGTTTCCAATTAGGGACAGAATCTTGAAGGTTCAAGTATGAGCCTATAGAGTTCCTTTGTATTCACCTCTGCTACTTACTCCAGAGCGTGATCCTCTGAGATGTGTTCTGAAAGTGTTTACCATAATGAGGAAAGGCCATGCATATGACCATAAAATAAAATGATCTACTAATTGACCATTATTAGGTCTTCTGCTGGGTGTTAATTCTGAGTAGCAAGAATGAGTTGTAAGTAAATCAAAATCACTTTAAGCTTGTGCATTTAAATGATGACAACTAGAAAAGGAGACTAGATTATTTTAGAAAATTTGAGACACTGTCAAGCTTGGAGAAAAGGGATTTCATTCACTGTGTCTTTATCCTGGGGGAAGAAGGAAATTTACTTATATTTATAATACCCTTTTACATTATTTAAAATATTTCCCCTACTGCTATCTACATCTTAGGTCCATTTTCTGCCCTTAGCTTCCAGCTATAATTTCTGTAAAACTGACTTAATATTTGAGTGCCATTTGTACATGGAATTGATGTATATTTGCCTCACTGCTGCTATGTACTCACCTTTTGAACCATCAGTTCCTACCACCTCACATAGTATTTATACTTACCAACATACAGTTATGAATTATTAATTCCTGTGACTGCATAAGACAAATTACAAATGCAGCAAGCATAAAGAACAATCCATGAAAATCTGCCTTAAAAAAATCCTCATAATCAAGATGGCAAATATTTATCATATCTAATTATAATATGACTACGTATACTAAGTCTGAAAAACAAATATACTCCTGGGATATGTATGCTTCCATATATTATTTATCAATGGAAATCTCTGAATGATAAGGAAAGAGAAAAGAAAAAATCGGAATAAAAATTGCATATCTCTGGCAGAAAACAAAAACAGCAAACAAATCAAAACATAAAATCTGAAAAAAAAATTTATGAAAAGACCATGAAAACATTGCATATCCACAGTGTCTATTTGATTTGAATTACAATGTAATTTTTATATTATTTTATGGAATTCTTGCTACTTTTCCCCCTTTTTTCCTTGTTTTTTAAAGTATACGTACATAAGTTTACATTTAAAATATGTCAAACCAGGAAAGCTAAAGGAAATACTGATAAAGATTGAGTCTAATGAAGCAAATGTTTATTATTCGATAGAAGATAGGGCTACAGAAAATTTCTAATATGAAAGAGAGGACATTCAACAAGAAAAAATTGAGAAATGAGAAATGGAAATAATAAAATTATAAAAATTTGATTCAATACAGGAAATCTCACTAGAATAAAAAAGCAATACAAGAAAATATTTTGAGACGACAAAGGAAAGAACCTATAATAAGGAGCAAGGGCAAGATCCAGAGAGAGACTTGTGAGATGCTAAGTGACAAAGGTCAAGGTTTTCCTATCAGAACCAAGGGGACACTGTCCCAGATAGTATTAGGGGATCCCCTGATGACATGTCCATACAGCCTGTGCATGCATCTGCCACAGCATTACTGCCACTGAATTGAAATAATTTATTTACTAACTTATATTTATATTTCCCATAAGACTATAATGGTTTAAGTATAAGAATATTTTACCCTTCTTTTGATTCCCAGGTCCTGACATAAAGTAAACATTTGACATATTGGTGAATGATTAAACAAATGAATAAATACAATCTCTGTTACAGCAGTTAAGAAAATATGGGTAATCAATTAAGCTCTCTGTTATAAACATGAGAATAAGTTTGGAAAGGAATAAAGACTATTATAGAAAATTAAACCAAAATAAAACTAATTCATAATAATCAAATTATGTCAGAATATCTGTTTATTATTTAAATGTAAAATATGAAATAAAATTGTGCCAAAAGAATCTTTGTCAAAACAACAAATTATCTAATATAATATTATTCATGGATAAGGGACTCCACTTCCACAACTGCCTGAGAAAAGAGAGTTAATAAAATCTCTTTTGCTGATATAATAGAAAATAATCAATTCCTTCATCTCAGGTCTGATTAAAATGAATCATTTCTGAAAATTTTACTTTGTATTTCATACATTAAACTTAAAACTTAACAGCTTTCAGCAGTTCTAAAGTGTATACATTTTGGTCAATTTTTCTGGATGTTCTCATGAAGGTAACCGACTGACCACGTGTCAGTCTGCATCTTAATATACCATAAATGCCAAAATCAGTACCTCTATTGGGCAAGTCCAAATAATAATGTTAGAACAAATTTCCATAAAGAAAATAATTCTATTCCAAAGACAGCAAACAGATTTTGTGAGGATGCCCGCTATACCTCAACTTTCCACACCTCCCATGGCTATCCTGATGCATTTCTTTAAGATGCAAAAATTTCACTTCCATTCTGAAGGGTTTCTACACACATGCACACATACCCCTATTCAAAATGAGCACATGATCACCTTAAAGTTCTTGGGCAACAAAGTCTTCTGAAGGTTATCAGAACAAAATGATCCAATGAATTTCAAAATACATTTCTATATGAGATGATGAACTAATTCTCCATTTCTGAGGGACTGAGTCATCTTTCAGTTTGTTGTCAAATAAACTCACAGTGCTCTATTGTGATTAGACAAAGACACTTTCCTTCATTTTCTCACTTTGAGCACTTACGATCAATAACACTCATAAATCACACCTTTAAATAGATTTATAGCACTCCGACACTAACTAGTCCACGTCTGTGTTGCTGCTTAGAAATGTGCTCCAGAGTGAGGAAATAACAGCTGCCAGTCCACTGCCACCATCTCAGGTTTATATATAACTCCATAAATAGGAAAATCTCTTCTTATCACAGCTGGAATAAAAACGAACATTACACACTACAGAAATCACAATCTCCTAAAATGTTGAAAAAACACTTTTGTTGTTTGGGAATTGAATTAAAAAAATAAAAACTAACCAATTTACTTAATACTAATCTCCAACTCAGGGTTTTGCTGCCCTCTGGCCCAGGACAGTCTTTTACTGCTCATTATGATTCTAATAACTCTCTGTACTCCAGTTACTCTGTCGTATATAACAGTACATTTTAGTTTTGATGGAATGAGGAACTCTTTTGTTTAAGATAAGTAGTAAGGCCAGAGCAGGTAATTTAATTAAGAAGAAATAACTATTAATTTTAGGGTGAAAGAAGAGGTGAACTTGTTAGGCAATTTATGCTCACTTTTTAAATTTGTTTAGTTTTAATAGATTTGTTTCATTCATTCAATAAATATTTATTAAGAGCTGACTATGTGCCAGACATTATCAGCAAACTATAGCCAAATCCAGCCTATAGTCTGTTTCAGTAAATATCATTTTATTGGAACCCAGCCACACCTGTCATTTACACGTCGTCTATAGCTGCTTTCAGGCCGCAATGGCACAGTTTTATCTGAGACAGATCACTGTACGGCCCACAGAGTCTGAAATATTTGTTATCTGGCCCTTTATAGGAAAGCTTGCTGACCCTTTGCCTAGAAACTAGGTACACATGGGTGAATGAAACAAATCTCTCTGCTTCCCGGCACCTACATTTTGGCTGGGGTGGGCAGATATTAACTACAAACATATAAATAAGAAAATAATACTGTACATTGGAAGGTAATAAATACTGTGGAAAAACGAAAGCAGGGTAATGGGGATACAGCATACGATGCAGGGGCCAGGTTGCAATTTTAAACAAGGCAGAGTGGGGGAAATTGAGAAAGTTAACATTTGAGCAAATTTTTGAAGGACAGGAGGTAGCGACCACATGAACTGAAGGAAGAATGTCCTCATGGGAGAAGGCAGCTAAGGCAAATAACCCAAAGGAAGGAGCATGCTTTGTGTGTTCAAGGAAGAATAAGGAGGCTGATGGGGAGGAAGAAGTGAAGAGAAAGTAGTTCTAGCAACGAGGATTGTCTTCAACGGTACCAACATTTGTTACTGCCAAATTGCTGTAAGATATGAATCAATGCCCTGGGCTTAGAAGTTGTTTTTTCATGCATGCTGAAGCAAATATAATTTAAGAACTCTGAAGTATAGTGTTAGTTTAGTAATATCTAGTTGCTACATATATCTCAATTTATATATATATATATACACACACACACACACATACATATATATATATATATTACTGGAAAGGAGATTGGAATAGTGACATGATTTATAACAATATCTTGGAGAATATCTAACACATAATAATATATGAGGTCATAGACTGCTTGAAAAATTCACAAAGTCTTGAAAGGTTTGGCTAGGGCTCAAGAGTACTGAATATATAAAAGAATACATTTTATATTATTACCTTGAAGCTTCAAGAGACTAAGCAATGTTATTAGACTCATCAGGTAGTTAAGTTTTCCTCATGGATTGCAGTAATAATTATAGAATGAAAAAGTTGGTAAAACACAGATTCTATGCATAGAGAGAGGAATATAATGTGCACTCCCCTTAAATACATTCATATTGTCAAGAAAATTTAAAAGTTTGTTTTAAAAAATATTTTGTACCAAGTGGCTTGGCCAGACACACAACAAGGGGCATATGGAAAAACCAGCAAAAGATGAAGGAAAGGATTAATAAGTATTGAAAAAATAATGATTTTACATTGGTATAGTAAAATATGAGTAAAGTTCCACATTACATCATTAAAGGTATAATCCTCTAGCAAATATTTTGATGTTGAGACAGAAAAGGATTATTCTTAAGAACGGATCAAATCCTAAAATTTTAAAAATCATATTCTAAAGTATTAAAAGCAAAATGATATTAAAAACTCAAAATATGAATACAGGTTAACAATACTTCCCATTTGAAGAGTGCTTTAGACAGTCTTAGGCAACATTGGTAAAAGGCCTGACTTTCAGTTCATTACTAATTCCTCCTGTAAATAAACTTTAATCCAGCAGATCAAAGAATACCTGGAAATCTGTAGGTAGCAGATTCCCCGGAACCAGAGGTGTACCGCTTTGGCAGCAAATAGCCAAACTGTTATAAGCACACTTTTTTTCATTGACTCATTTAATCCACACCATAGCTGTGTGAAGTAGATACTATTATTACCTCTATGCCACAGATGAGAAAACTGAGGAAATGAGAGGTTATGTGACTTGCCTAAGGTCATACAAACAATAAATGGTGGAGAACTGGGCCTTAAACTGTGCAGTGCAGCTCCAAAGGACCCACACTTATTGACCTGTGTTGACTTTCCAAGAGATGCCATCCCCTTGAACTTATCAAGTCTAGAAATAGTCTTCGGATGTTCACTCAACCTAAAATCTTATTCTTATTTCAGAATATCATAGTTATTTTTAAAGACACAAGCAATTTCATAGCCTATTAGGCAGAAGTCTCCTCACACACATCTCTTGGGTATTATACAAAGTGAGCACATAATTTAATATGAAAACTGTTACATTTTTGAACATGGAAAAGGGGACTATTAATAAAGATGGAATAATGACTTGGTGATCAGGCATTGTCTTAGGTAAACCAGAATGTAGTCACACTAGACATGGGTTCTTGGGAATGACCCATTCCCTCCGGGAACTAATTCCCTAAGAAGCCTTGCCCTTACCCTACGGTGGGCAGTGTCCTTCATGTCTCTCTCCTCTATTTTGCCTGAGGTTAAGCCCAATTCTTGCTATTTCCTACTTTATTTTCTGATGGTTCTCTTTGACAATCAGACACCTCAGACTAGTTCCCACAGTGTCTTCTCTGAACCTCCAAAGCCACACCCCATTCGGCACCCCAAAATTCCTCCTCTTTCTCTTTCAGAATCTAATGCTTTCCTAAAATAGACTGGTTTCCTGTACAATCCAGATGTTGGTTCATCCCTGAGGTAATCATTTCTGTACCTACTTTGCCTCCATGTTCCTGCTAGCTTTCCTATTTTTTTCCTCCTCTTCCTGAGAAGATCAGTTGAATCCCAACAAGCAAGGAGATGGCTCCACTCAGCCATAGAGCTAATCCAATCAAGGATTTAGAGTTTAAGCATACAAAAAAACCCAAAACCCAAAACCCCCCATTTCCTAACTTGTTACTGGCAGAGAAAAAAATACCAAGAGTTTTAAAAACATTACTAATTTAATTACTAATAATTTTTTTAAAGACAGGAGAAAAACACTTTCAAAATACAGTTTTTTAAGGGGCTGGCCCTGTGGCATAGTGGTTGAGTTTGGCAATGCTCTGCTTCAGCAGCGGGGTTCATATTCTGGGTGCGGACCTACACCACTCATCAGCCATGCTGCAGCAGCAATCCACATACAAAAATAGAGGAAGATTGGCACAGGTGTTAGCTCAGGGCTAATCTTCCTCAGCAAAAAGAAAAAAAAACAGTTTTCTAAAAGATGTTTTAAATAAGAAACTGGCAAGAAGAAATAAGCTATATTGACTAACAAACCAGTCTGATGAAGGCTGGTGGGGTAGAGTAATTAATGTTTACTGAGCACTCATTAATGCCAAATATTTTTTAAGGGGAAACATAGAGAAACCATTAAGTAGGCTAACATTCAGGAGAAAAGGAATGCAAAAAGGCCAGCGGTCATGTAGATTAAATACAAGAAGTTCCTATTTGTGACTCCTGCCCAAATTCTCATTCATTGGGCAAGTCACAGGAACTAACAGGCAAGAACAACCACATTCTTTCTACTTCAGAGTTTTGGTTCTTGTGAGGATGAACCAGAGTACCAGGGCAACCCTCAAAATAGGGATAATACAGTTTCTTCTTGATTTAGAATGTAATAAAATTCAATTCAGCTTTTAAAATTCTCCAGAGTAGCCAGAAACCTGGGCAAAGGAGAAAACTGAGATCATAAGTAGTTCTAATACAAAATGCATCCTGACCCAGACTATGTCAGGGAATGCATGCAGGAATATTTTCTTCTTCATTAAGCATTGATTTTTATGTTTGTTCCCACCCATGCCCTCAAATACATTCCTGATTTCTTGTCTTAGGAATGAGTTATCTAAGTCACAAACTAACATTTTGATCAAAAAGGTTATTTTTGAGAAGACGTGTCATTCTTGTTTCTATATTAGCTACGGAGGTTTTTAGACACTAATTTTACCTTCTAAAGGGGTAGAAAAGCATCATTTAGCGATAACTGACTCTAGCTGTTGACAGTATCTCTAGGATACAGGTGAAACTCTCAATAGGGATGTCAGACGCAGTTAGAGCTGTGAGAAATGGGGTAGTCTGCCTAACTTATGTAACGATTACACGGTAGCGTGGTACTCACTATTTGTCATTTTTAAAAGTTTAAGCAGTTGAAAAAAAATTCTGCTTTCTTATTAACCCAGATGCCATTTCACCAACTGAAAAATGAATTTACTCTCTCAGGAGAAATGCCACAACTGCCATGGAAATTCACGGTGACTTGCAGACAGGGCTAAAACTATTAAAAAAAAAATGTGAGAGGCTTTACGGCTTTCATGGATGAGGATGTTTCTTTCTGCAATATAATGTCCCTTTGTTGATCTGCTTTAAGTCTTATACAACTGTAGCCAATGAAGACATCAGATATAGGAACTATGAAACATTTTGAATATTGCCGTTTTTTCTTTTTTAGTACTCATAAAAACTTACTCCTGAGTTTGCTGAAATTCAGAGCTGTCTTCTTCAGTTCATCAGATATTTAGTGGGAGGATGTAATCACAAAGCTAGAAAAATACGACACACTCCAGTCTACGCATCTTAGGCTAATCATAATGTAGAAGAGTTCTTCAAGGATTTGAGCACACAGCACTTCATAAATAGTACCGCTAACAATTAATTTCTCTAAAACGAAGATTACAGATTTCCCATGGTGAAATTAATGTCATAGAGTCAACCTCTTTTGTAATAGAAAATGGTTATTTTGTCTCCTTTCTAATTCTGATTTAAGATACAACCTTTCTCCTCATTCTTCTCCACCCACACACATTTAATATTAGGTGTTGGTAGAACTGATTTAAATTTTTTTCTCTCTAGTAAAATGAAGAATTCTCTCCTCTACTAAACTAAATAAATGATGCTCAGTTTAATAGCAGATTTAATAAAATAATAAATCTCAAGATACTAAAGCAGCAGAGATCAAAAGGATGCTTTACAGAACATATGTCATATGCATTTTATATGTATTATGTAATATATATTGTATCATTATACTATTATATTTTTACAAATTATATTGCGTTATATCATTATATTATTATAATTCCAGGCATGCATCGCTTAAGGATGGGATACGTTCTGAGAAATGTGTCATTAGGCAGTTTTGTTGTTGTGTGAACATCACAGAGTGTACTTACACAAATTTACATGGTATAGCCTACTACACACCTAGGCTATATGGTACTAATCTTATGGGACCACCATCATATGTGTGGTTCATCACTGACCAGAACATTCCTATGCAGCACATGACTGTAATTTCAATCCAAGCCACTAACTCAAAGACCAGAGTGTTGGCTAATGACAATAAGATAAAGATACAATTCATGTATCAGTCTTATTTACACTTCCCTTTGGGGGAACCATTTTCTTTCTCTTATAGTATTCCTATTAAGTGCAGTTTTTTGGTGTGTTTTTTTTGTGAGGAAGATTAGCCCTTAGCTGACATCTGTTGCCAATCCTCTATTTTGCTGAGGAAGACTGACCCTGGGCTAACATCCGTGCCCATCTTCCTCTACTTTATAAGGGACGCCGCCACAGCATGGCTTGACAAGCAGTGCATATGTCCATGCCTGAGATCCGAACCTGTGAACCCTAGGCCACGAAAGTGGAGCATGCAAAATTAACCACTATGCCACAGGGCTGGCCCCTCAAGCATAGGTTTTAAAGTATGAACTTCCACTCTTTGAGAAGAATGGGAGAAGTAGTTCCAGTCTTTGTTCTATCTTTCTAACCTATGCTTCGACAACAGAAGAGAAATGAGAAATGTCTTATCTAATCCGGGAGATTGGGCAAGAGGATGAAATACAGGGAGCTCAGCCTTTCCAACAGTCTCTCTTCTGAGATAATCTGATCTATTGATGTGGGCTTTCTCCTCCTACTCCACCTTCCATGGAAACATACTTGCCTCTAGAAGAGAGTCATCTTTCTTTGTGGTCCCACTCTTAGGCCTCAGGTGGGATGCAGCAACAAGTTTGCAGCAAGTTTAGTAAGCATATGTTCTACAGATCAGTCATAGACTGAATGCTTGTGTCTCCTCATAATTCATATACTGAAATCTAATCCCCAACGTGATGATATAAGGAGGTGGCGCCTTTGGGAGGTAATTAAATCATGCGAGTAGAACCCTAAGGAATGGGATGAATGCCTTTATAAGAAGAGGCCAGAGAGCTAGCTTCCTCTCTTTCTGCATTGTGAGAATATGACTAGAAGTCATCAGTCTACAACCTGGAAGACAGCCCTCACTAGCACCCAGCCATGCTGGTACCCTGATCTCGAGAACCGTGAGAACTAAACGCTTGTTGTTTATAAGCCACCCAGTCTCTGGTCTTTTGTTACAGCAGGCCAAACAAGATCTAAGGCATATGGAGGGCACAGGTCCATGCTCTAACCCACATTTAGATTTCAGTTGTTTCAGATCTTGTAGTTGGAAGCTGTATGAAAAGTTCACTCACATATGTTTATTTAAACATGTTCTACTTACTTAAATCTATGCTCATACACATGTTTGATGAACATATATTTTTAGGTGTGTTACAAGCTTAACCAAGAAATTTATTATGTGATATTAACTGCTTATATATGTGTTTTTTCAGATTCCTCATATAGATTATAGACTCCTTCTTGAACAAAGATCAAAATATTTCTCAAAGCACTTAGCAATATGGAAGACACACAAAATGCTTGGTAGTTCAAAGGTTGAAAGCGATTGAGCACTTCATATAAATGAAATCCAAATATGTATTAAATGGTAAAAAATAGTAAATTTAATTTACCTATTTCAATAATTTATTTTAATTATTGTACAACTGAATTAAATTGGACAACTAAAATATTTTAAAGCAATTATAAGTTTATAGTGCCAGTTCTATTCTAATAATGAAAATATTCCATGAGACTTCATTTATCAGAAAAATTACTAATGTTCTTGAATTTTAAAAATATACTAACTGATATATTTTCCTATATAGACATGTATACCCTATACAACATTACAATGTTAGAGTTTAGAAATCTTTATTTAGATTTTGATAGACTAAAAGGATTAGATTGTCTGCTAGTATCTCAAGGAGTAGATTAGAGAGGGCCGAGTAGGAAAAAGGACCTACACAGCAGGGCTGTGAGCTGAGGCGGCTCAGCAGAATGTGTGTCTGCTCATCCATTTTAAGTTATAAACAAAAACTCTTCTGTAGTTTCTGACATTTGACTAGTGATCCTACATCAGGATGACAGACCTGAAGGTTAGCGTGACCTAAATTTCCGTTCTGTGTGCTTACTGATGATGTTCTTGTTCATCAATATCAGAAAGGTAAGAGAATGAGGGGCATCGATGAGGATGGATGAAATTCTATTTGTCAACTTTATATTTACCTAAAAATGTTCTACCCAAGAGTACCATGCAATTTGCACATACAAGAATATCAGAAATCTTATGCCAGGTCACAACAGAAGTCTAACTATCTCAGAATGCTGGGAAGGTGACCAAATGGGACTGTTTCCCCCGAATTCCCGAAATACTCAAGTTATACACGAGAGCACCAGTTTTAAAATGCAGAGTCCCTTTCACTGTATTCTAGGTTTAATTCAGTAAAGTGGAGTCACTAGAAAATTAGGAAACATGCACTGTTATGTCCCAGACGTTGTGTTGCTTGTAATAAGGCAAACATTTCACAATGGCATATGATTCTCTAGACTGCAGCAAAATTCTCCCAGATGTCTTGCAGACAATTAAAACAATCTGGTATAATCTATTTCAACTTGGCAAAATTAAAACTATATTCTAGTTGGATATGTCTCGCTGGGAAAATCCAGTTTTCCTAAGCTGCCATCTTTGACGAGAGTTCCAGGCGCTGCTGACAAAGCATTAGATGTTATCAATGATGTATGGAGAAAGAAAAGAAAATGCCTTGCAACCAGATTTAAATCAAATATGCTCAGGGGGCAAATCCCATGTATCAACATACAGTGATTCTAAGCATATCACTGAACTGGGATTACAGTCTTTGCAGGGTGGTCTCATGGCTCCAAGGTAATAAATACTTCATACCATAAAAGAGGCCTTAAATGTGACAAAGCCAACATATCTGATATCATTGTACTTAGAAGTTCAAATACAAAGCTGTAATCAGTTGCATTAGTTTGGAAAAAGGTAAAATTAAAATCCTAAGAAAAAATGTTGATAGGTGCAAATGAAACAGGTTCTTTAAATTATCAGAAGCAGTTGAAAAAATGACATCATGTTTAATATAGACACAGTTCTTAATTTGCATTAGTGATAAAACCTGAAAATTTCCACTAATACTCCTAGAATGGAATTAACTTTTTTCCTGCATTGTAATTAGCCAAGCAATCTTAACAGTAAAAGGAAGATTGTACTGAAACTATTAATCCAAGTAGCATCTAACATCAACACGGTATTTGGTATCAATAATTTTTTCAGCTTATTGAGGTACTAATATTCAATTTATCCTTTGAGAATCATGCATGAAATCCTAGTGACTTAAAGAAGTTGATTGCTAGCAAGAAATGAATTATTAACTTTAGAGTTTACCCTGATAATTAATAATCACCTGTGAATACTAGGAAGGGAATTAGGCATGTGACTTCCATAAGGGCAGATTGACAGGGATCTGACAGAGAACTTCCTTTAAACTGTGAAAATACATAAAAAGTCATTTAGAGTTGCATATATAACATATTGAAGGGTTTACTTGTTTATTTCAGTTGGGGAATTAGGAATATATTTTGCCTACTTTGAATAATACATTCATTTATTCATTAAATACATATTTGAGTGCTTATGGTCACACAGTTTCATGGACTGGTTCTTAATACTGAGGACTGAGTGGCAATGAACAAATGAAATGTCTTTACAGGGATACACAAATTCCTTTCACAAGTCTTTTCTTATTGCCAAGGAAAAAAGTCCCAAGGATTAATGAGAGGGTTATTAGTAGTCTCCATAACTTCAGAGACTACTTTACACTGTCCCTGTGTTAAAGAGGGGAACTAGCTCCTTAGGTTATTTGGAAAAGTGCTGAATAATGAAAGATGTGTTGTCTTGAAAGCTACAGTAAGTGCATAACATCTTCCTGTTTCCTCAAAGATGGAGTATGAATAGGATAAAATGTTTAACAGTAGGTTTGGATCTTCCCATTTATATACAGAAAATGTATTCTGTACAAAAAGTTTAATATTTTATCTATGGAAGAACACTATAAATAAGTTGCAATTTAATTGTTCCATAATATTTTGTTGAAGTACACACCATCTAATTCTGAAAGGACAAATCTATAAAGTGTTGGGGAAGACTGGCTTTGTCAGTGTCCTTTGGTGTGAATTTTCAGTAGTTAAATGCTGCTGAGTAAAATAAGAATATGAGAAATTTTTGCAGATTTTGGAACTGACAAAAGGAATAATGTTCACTTGGCTAATGACAGACATGGCATGTTTCCAGAAAGCAGTACTTCTTTTCTTTATGAATCTCTAAGCTAGTGCACTTTGGAAACCATGCTTCAGTACGCATAATAAGAGAAAAATCAACGGACAAAGAAAAAAGTCTACTCAAAGCAATTAACGTACTTGTTTAAGCTCTGTAGTTTTAAAGAACCAGACAATTTTTTTACACATAGTAAACATTGAAGCTTCATTATTTTTAATATAGTTTGCCCATTTGCTATGGCTCAGAAAAAAACTGTCATAGTTTTGGTTATATTACCAAATATATATCTATAGCGATAGCTTTAGCTGAATATATACAACTAAAATTAAGACTTTTCTATTTATTTGCAGACATTTCCAGTTGGGAGAGAAAATAGAGTCATTAAAATTTCATTTTGTTTCAAGAAAAGCATCCATTTAATATATGCTTATTTTAATACACATTTCACAAAAAGAATTACTAGTAACCATGTACTTATAACACTGAATTAGAAAAAAGGTAAATAGTTAAATAGTAATACCTAATGCTTGTGAAAAAGGATGTCTTACCCTTTACTCCAGTAATGTTACTTTTGAGAATTTATTTTTAAAAATAATAATTAAACATATAAAATTCATTTAATATATAATTAAGAAAAATCAGAGTACAAAATATATAGTTATTATCATTTCAACAATATAAAAAAGGGGTAAAACACCTGAATTTTTTCCAAAAGAATTATGTGGGGGTAGTGGAATAATGGGTAACATTTCTTTTTCTCTTCTGCCACTAGATAACTTCCATTAAAACCAGACTTCAAAAATATAGTCTAAAATAAATTTTACCTAAAATTTAGTGAAGATTATTTTATGTAAAAAAATACCCTCTATTACAATATGCAAATAATGAGACTTCTTTTAAGAAGCAGCATTGTTGTTGATATAATGACAGCTGTGTTCATCAAGTTTCAAAGATGAAATAAAGCGTTATTCGCCCAACCTGAAGTTTAATTACATTGACAGATGACATTAAACTTGCCAAGTGTCTGCTTTTTGCAACATTATTGGAGATAATTCAAACAAATCATTTAGCCAATCTTGAGCAGTGTAACAGGCACGGTGTCATCTTTTTGATAGCCTATTTTTGCTCAAAAAAAGGTGCCTATTGTGACAAAGTTCAGAGGAGGAAAAAAAATGTATAGATTTTCATCCATGGAAAATTACATAATGATACAGTTTTCTTAAATGATGGATTATAACAAGATAGGCTATACACTCCAAGATCTCAGTGTAAAAAATGATAGAGAACTATGAACAGTGCCTATTATTTTTAATTGAAAAGGTCAGAATTAGCTTGGAAGTGAAAACCAATAAGCAGATATTTTTTCAATTGATTATATCCTAATTCCTCTCCTCCAAAATGTGGCATCTCTTTGCATGCCCAGCATGAAGGCGTCAGTCTTAAGCAATGGCAGGGCAGCACCACCTACAGCATCCTTCAGTCTCACATCTGCTGCTCATTAGCTGATGGCAAAGTTAGTTACTTGTGCCGAAACTTAGTTTCCCTGATTGCAATGCAGTGAGACTGACAACAAAACCAACATAATTCAGAGTAGTTGGGAACAGTAAATGGAATACAGGATGAGTATGAATTAAAAACTAAAATAAACAAAGAACAATGGGAGGAGGAGCTTACATGGATTGAACATCTATCATGTTGACGTTAGATGTTTTACTTCTCCACATTTCTTATTATAATTCATATATATATTTTTTTTTTTGGTGAGGAAGATTAGCTCTGAGCTAACATCTGTTGCCAATCCTCCTCTTTTTGCTGAGGAAGATTGGCCCTGGGCTAACATCCTTCCCCATCCTCCTCTACTTTATATGGGACGCCACCAAAGCATGGCTTGACAAGCGGTGCATCTGTCTGCGCTCGGGATCTGAACCTGCGAACCCCAGGTCACTGAAGCAGAGTGTGTGAACTTAACCACTATACCATCAGGCCGGCCCCATCACTTTTTTAATAGTAATTTATTTAGTATTGCTACCAGACTAGATTGCTCACAGATGGAGGACAACTGACAAAAGTTATGCATTTGAAGGGAAAGAAAGGGTGGGTACAGCAGTCTCAAACCCTGGGAGCCTTTAAGTACTGAGTCGAGTTAATCTGGCTGGCTGTCAAATAAACCAAGAGCTGTGAAATGTACTAGGAATTGAGAATTTAATAAAAGGAATGTTGGCAATTGCATCTGGGAAATTATAAGAATTTTGAGGAGCTCTCATTCCAAAGCAACCAAGTTCCACAAACTTCAATAGCTCTGAAATCCCTATAACCACTGACTCGACATGGGCTCTATTTTCTTTGTTCCTCTCCGCTTGATACTCCATCAGTCTGCACATGTGACAAACAGTGAGAAATAATTTGATTTAAGGACCATTGCAGTGAAACACTTTTTGCCTCTCCATAACATAGTCAAATTTAATTTATACATGCATAGATTCTTTAAGTGACATCCTGTAGTTCTGTAACTTTGAGCCATCTAACATCTTTAATCCTCCACTCCTTCAATTATAAAGAAAAAAATTATGACTGAGGGTCGTGTGAGATACATAAGCAAATTGCCTAGCATCTTATTGACACAAATTACAGGCATGCATTTGCCTCACATACTTCTAAGTCTTTTGTACTTTCACAAACACAGGCTATGAACATGTCTGTCATTTTAAGTTAATTTTTACTCTTCTATGTGTACTTAGGTTTTACAGCAGCTGTTCTTTCTCCAGTAGCATTAACTTCCTACCCATAGCTCCTCTATTGCTAATAGAAGCAGATTACATAAGTGCTGCCTAAATTTCTGGAAACATTTTTCATTGTTTTGTTGAATGCTGCTTCCTTAGTTTTTCTTTGATTTGTAGAATATTTTAGAATAGAATCGATTTTGACTTTGCCCTTTCCTTTTTGCTTCTGTACATTCTTTTGATTCCTAGTCTTGAGATAATTGTATGGTTCTCTTTTTTTCTACCATATTATCATCATTGTTTACTGTGACACCCATTTTCTGTGTAACTTCCCTGTTTCACATCTCCGCCCTGCTTATTTGGTCTCTAGAACTTCCTCCATTAAATTACACACTAAAACCCACACTCCTTCTTCCTTCTTTTCTTCCAATCTTTAATCTTCCAAATTACATAATTTAATAACGTGCTATTATCTTGCTTGATTCTCTAAAGGTTTCTTTAACAAATGTAGGAGCAAGAGCTATGATATAAATTGTATTCATTTCTTCAAACATTTACTGAATGTCCACTTTGCTGGATGCTGAGCATATAAGGACGACAAGGCCCCATCCTTAAGCTGCTCATCAATGAGAGAGGAAAAGAAGTCAAGGGAAAGCCACATTTGAGTGTCAAGGGGAGCACAACAGGAGGGCACTTATGCCCAAGCTTCCTGGTGGGAATGACACCTGGTTAAAAAATTTTTTTTTAATGATGTCTTAGTAGTTTATAACACTGTGGGGTTTTAGTTGTACATTTTTGTTTGTCCGTCACCATGTGGATGTAACCCTTCACCCCTTGTGCCCATCCCCCAACCCCCTTCCCTTTGGTAACTACCAATCAGTTTTCTCTGTCCGTGTGTTCATTTATATTCTATATATGAGTGAGTTCATGCAGTGTCTGGCCTTCTCTCTCTGGCTTATTTCACTTAACATAATACCCTCTAGGTCCATCCATGTTGTTGCAAACGGGACAACTGACACCTGGTTAAATTTTGAATCCTCTTTTTTATTCCTTACAGAACTTAAAATAGTCCTACAAATAGCTCAGATAGTTGGGAAGTGAAATGGTACTAAATTTTTAAAATCCATCTCCAGCCCATTCATTCATGTTTTGTTCATCAACTGAGTAAAATAATTTTGCCAGCAGATGATATCAGATGATGTTTGTTTGCATTAGTGGGTTTGCTTACTTTTGATGATCCCCGCAGTCTATATTTGACTATGGTAGATTTATTGGTGATACAAATTACATATGTGTGAGTATGTAGATATTGCATTCACACACACATATAGACACTGAAGATCATTAAAACAACATTTGTTTTCTTAGCTTTTAGATAAGGTAGATTTTTCTCTCTTCATGTCTTCATCACTCATGATAATGCCAAGCCATGATTTTACAAGAACTTTTTAAAAATGGGTATTTAGCGTCCTTCCTCAGATGCAAGGAATGTCCATGAAAAAGGACATGGTAACAGAAATGACGTTCAATGTGTCTGTCATGTCCCATGCCCTTTCTGAGGAAGCCACCATGCTTACCTCCAGGCTGTGAGAAGTTGCCTAGGTGATTGCTTTGATATCAGTATTCCTGTTCTGTATCACACAACTCGGTGCCCTGACCATCCAAGTCTGACAGCTACTACCAGGCTAAGCAATCAATAAACAGGAGCTGTTGTTTTTGTTATGGTAGTGATATGAAGCACAGGAGAACTGTGGGGTCCTATGTATAGCACTAACCCCACTGCTTTGCAATTGATAAATCTGTTTAATGTAGTAGGGGGAAAAACATGTTCACGGAGTCAGACAGACTTTGCTTCAAATCCTAATTCTATCACTTATAATGCAGATCTGAATGAATCACTTAATTCCTCTGAATATCAGTTTTATTATAGATAAATTAGAAGTAAGTGTACACTTCTCAATTTTATTATAAAAATTAAAGGCAATAATAAACCTAAAGCATTCATCAGAGCACCTACCAGAGAGTGGGAGCTCAGTAAATAATGGTTATTGTTATTAGAATGATCTGCTTATGCCTGTCTCCCTCATTTGAATGTTGGCTCCTGGAGAGAGACCACTCCACTCCTCCATCTTAACCCTTGCTGCAGTCAAAGTCCCTAGCTCAAATTGACTTTCAAGTTTTTAAAGATAATCTAATGTGGAGTATAACATATATATGTTATATTATATAATGTTTTATATATATAATTTTTATATATTTATACACACATATCTACACACATACATATAACATATACACATGTGTGCACACAACATACATACATATATATATATATTATCCTTTTGCATATTATCTACTACCCCAGTAATTCAGAACATGATTTGTATATATATTTTTTTTTTCCTAATTCTAAGTCTTTGGCTATCTTTATGTCCAGTTGACTTCTTAAATAGTTTTATTTGGTAAATTACTCTAAGCACTGGAATCTTGATTGGTATAAGAAAAAAATGAAGGGAAAACTACTAAATTATATGACATACCTTATAGACTAAATGAAAAATATCCAACAACTCTATGTATAATTCCAGCTACATGCCTCATTTGGCCATCATATGGCTGCATGTTCCTTTTAAGACCTATGTATGTCTTAAAGGTAAACATCTTCATACTGGCATCTAAATCACCACAATTATTTCTCTATATCCATGTCATACTGCTATGTGACAACACTTCTGATAAAGACTTAAACAAATATGTAGGACTGCCAAGGCACGTGAGGTAGAATATTAATGATTGTATCTTTTTGCCAGCTCTACATCAGGGTACCAGAGTGTGTAGGAGCTGGAGGCTAATCCCCATTATGTATCATAGGATATTGTCACATCTACACTGTACATCTGTCTCACAGACCTGACGAGGAGAGTAATTACTGCTGAGATAAGCCTTTTCTGGAATACATGCAATTAATTTGCCTGAAAAAAGAAGGAAAGTAGCCTGACACTTTAATAATGTTTAAGTATACCTAATCTATTTCTTTTCTGTTCCTAATGTTTCCTAAATATGAGAAAGAAAGAGGATTTGAAAGCACTTACAGCTGTCTGTTCTTATGTAAATCACCCATGGGCCTGTAATATTCCATCTTAAAATGACTGGCATGAAATAATACCATAAATTATACTGGAATGTGGAGCAAGTGGGGACTTACTTTTAATGAATTCAGGATACGATCTTCATGCAAAAAGAATGTTTCCCTTATCAAGTAGGAATTATTCTGTTATTAAAGCTTCAAGGGCATACAATTTTCTTCAGTTTGAACTCTGGATATATTTTCAAACCAAATCAAAACTACTGTTCTCTCCAGATTCATGATAAAGTGCTATTTAGCCATATGTATTTTCTTGTCAGTCTTTTATTTTTAGCTCACCCTTTTTTATCATGCATAGTAACCTGATTACACATAATGCTACACTTTCAGTTCTTCAATTGCCTTCAATTTTTCAAAATTCATCAATTCTACACATGCCTTTATACAGCTCCATACCCTGCTATTCAAGTGTTAACAGATGAGCTGAGAGCTTGGCTTATATTTAAATAAAGTGGCATTTTGAAAGGCTCGGCAAAAATGACTGTTTATATGTTTACTTACACTCAAGTAAGAATATAATTTCCAATATTTGCTTTGAATGAGAACAAAGAAGGTTGAACAACACAAAAAGGGATATATATTTTAACTTCTTTCATGCGATCTGGCTTTCTTGAATTAGTCTTTACACTGCAGGAGGAAGACATGTTTAACTCAGTGATGTACCTATTATATTGGATATGTGGAGTGGATCATTTTTAAAACTTTCCTATTCTATAAGAAAAACTTACTTTAAATAATAATCATGACATAAAATGAATATTAGTAATGGCCAGAAAACTAGTTAAAACTTTGTTGTATTGAACTTTGTAAATAAGATTATGCCAAAAAATAATGCTTTAATAAATATATTTGTTTAATAACAGTCTGCAAAAGATACAACTTAGGCAACTACTAAATTGTGCCTGACGTAATGTTCTTTATTAATGCACTAGTTTTAAAACATACAATTAAAATGAAACATACAATCTAAAATGAAAAATAACATTCAGAATTGAAGATATTAAAATTCAGTAAAATATTTAATATATGAAATAAAATTTGCAAGTATTTCCTCCCCAAAATATATAACTCACAGTTCTCCCTCTATTTGTTTAAATCTTAAATACACACTCCAAGTGGTTGCATCAAATGACAGAATTGAAGTCACTCAAGGTCCATTCTTTCATCTTTACAATAACTATGCTCTCATTGCTTATTTTGAATTTATTGTTGAATATATTAATATGTAGTACCACAGGAGCTAGAAACAGAAACTGGGCTTAAAGCTTGCTGGAGGATTCTGAACTGTTAAATCTCTGTGTATGTTTCAACTCCAACTGGAAGTTCTCCCAATTAACTTTCATTTAAAAATACAATGTTTATTAAGAGATGAGTAATAAAATGTGATAACTGAAATTTTTAAAAGTGCATGGGTGTAAAATGTAAAACTCAGTCATAACCCAGAGTTACTAAATAAGAATTCAGACCCACAAGAAAATCTTTTCAGGAAGGAATCTTCTCACTGACATTTTTTAAAATGGTGGTTTATGGTAATAGTAAATACAAGTAACTTTTAGTCAGTTTTATCATTATTTTAAATGTTCCACAGTCAATGCACCCCTTTACTGATTATCCTAGAAACATGTGGTGGTTAAGATAACTGATAGCTCCCACGACCTTCTGACTAGTGTAAATGTCATGCTGGTAAACAGAGGAAGATTTAAGAAGGCAACATGGTAACTATTTTTGTTTTGCCTTGTTTTCTTTTTCTTTACTGTTTTAATGAGAGCTGTATTAAAGTATATATTTATTCTTAGACAGGGCTAATAAACTTTTCTGCCCAGTAAACTTATTTTGTCTTTGGGTGATCCATTTAAACTGGCCTTTCAAATAGAAATATACATGTTTTTAAAGAAATATACTGTAAAATGGTGTATCTGATGCTTTTTACTCAGATCAGCTAAAAAATGAATAAAAGTATCCAAATGGAAGAGTGTGAAATGGTAAAAATCATAAAAGTTTAGAATCATAAATTACTGACAATTCACTTTTCTAATGTGGTTATCCAAATTCATTTAATATTTTTGACAGAGTATAAGTAACAGGCATCCAAATTACCAGTAAAACAGTAAATTCACAGCATGGTGTACTGATCCTAATTAGGGCAACTTCATTCTTCACAGCCATAGGTCCAACTAAAGTTTTTATTCTTTTCATTTGTAAGTTACCTTCACTTATTTAAAAATATTTTCGATCAATCTATAAATAAATACCAAATACACTTTCTTCAATTTCTGATATCATGTGGGGCACACTTTTCACCCATAGTGTGAAATCATTTACAAGATTCCTGAAACCATTTACAAGATTAATAAGCATTTACAAGAAAATATCCGTTCCCCCACAACACAAGGTTACACTTCACCATCAATGTTTAGGATAAATCTCTCAGATTTATTTTAGGCACCAGAAGGTAATATTTACAATGTCCCTCAGTTTCATACTAGCAATAAAATTACACTGCATTCTTCAACGCGACCTTCACTAAATAGCTGAGAAAAGATCTAAAACTTTCTCAGAGGTGAGAAAAATATTTATCTGCCTTATATCATTAAATTTAATAAAGGTAAACCTAAGGCTAAAGATAATATGAAGTTATTTTAAATACCTTTTATCATTATAAATTTTGATAAAGTATTCTTACTTTAGCTGTTATGTTTACACTTCTGGTCTAAATCTACATCTATGCTTTAAATATCTTGGTAAAGTATGTTCAAGAAAACCCCAAATCTTTGTGCTATATGGGAGAGTTAGATTTTTAATATTGACAGAATTCAATATATTCTACAAAATAAACATTTAAAAATATATATCCAAATATTATTTAATTATCAAAAACGTATCATTCCTGACTCTGAATGCTAGTTCTTTTCCCATACCTTCAATTAATTAATATCTTGCTCAACCAACATGATGTTAAATAATTCTCAGCAAATTACATGTCACACCTTTTCATCTCATTTTCTACCCTGATCTAATAATTCACAGTAGTCCTTAGCAATCATCTTGTCCAGGTTTTTGTTTTGTTTGTGTGTTTGATTGATTTTATTCTGAGATATGACTTTTTGTCAACTAGAATCTTACAGAGAATTATGATACGCAAAAACAGTAAAATTATAACTGCTATGGTTAAGGGTTTGTGGTGAGGGCTGGAATTCCACAAGACCTCTCTGATACTCTTATTTCCCTGTTATCAACTAAATGTTTATGTCCCCCAAAATTCCTACGTTGAAGTCCTAACCCCCAATGTGATGGTATTTGGAGGCAGGGCCTGTGGGAGGTGATTAGGGTTAGATGAGGTCATGAAGATAGGGCCCTCACGATGAGATTAGCAACTTTATAAGAAGAGTCACAAGAGCTCTCTCTCTTTCTCCCTGTCCCTGGGTACATGCACCAAAGAAAGGCCATGTGAGGACACAAGGAGATAATAGCCGTCTACAAGCCAAAAAGAAGGCTCTCACCAGACAGAATCTGCCAGCATCTTGATCTTGGACTTCTAGCCACCAGATATGTAACAAATCGCTGGTATTTAAGTCAACCAGTTTATGGTATTTTGTTATAGCAGCCCGAGCAGACTAAGATTCCCCCAACACACACAGAACACAGGATGAAAACCACTAAATGCATCTAAATTCTTCATTTATCTTCCAAAGAGATATGTCTGATTTTTTTTCTGATTGTAAGAGAAATATATACTTGTTACTAAAAGTGAAACACTACCAAATTACACAGAATGGAAATTAAACATTCTCATGTTACCTAAAGATAAATATTAATTATACTAGACTTTCCATGGACATATATTGTTTATAGCATGCTATCATATTATTATTATTTTTTTTTGGTGAGGAAGACCAGCCCTGAGCTAACATCCGTTGCTAATCCTCCTCTTTTTGCTGAGGAAGACTGGCCCTGGGCTAACATCTGTGCCCATCTTCCTCCACTTTATATGGGACGCCGCCACGGCATGGCTGACAGGCAGTGCGTCGGTGGGCGCCCGGGATCCGAACCCGCAAACTCCGGGCTGCCAAGCGCGGACGAAACCGCTGCGCCACCGGGCCGGCCCCTAGCATGCTATCATATTATATGCAGTTCTAAAATCTACTTCTCCCCACTTAATTTTATAATTATACAGCTTTGTAAATATATTATATATAATATAATATATACTATACCTATATAAATATATTGTAATTTATTTATCAGACTCACTATTGATGAATATTTAATATTTTTCTGTATTTCTAATATATGGTAATATTTGGAAATTGAAGAAACTGAGGCCCAAAGAAAGAAAAATATCTAAATCTAGTCACATTGGCAATTAGGCTAGACATTTATATTCCGATTTTTTGTATCACTATATTGACTCACTCTCTTCTTTAAATAAAGAAAGGTAAGGCCATAGGAAGATGGAGAGCAGAAATGCCTCGTTCGTTCTATTTCTCATTTAATCTTCTAACCCAATGTAAAGTTAACCAAACCTGCTGTATGCCTTGGAGTTCACATAATGTGGTTGCCAGTAAATTCTTGCTAAGATGTAGATTGCCGAGGGGGAGACTGTATAATGCAATTGCCATTTGGGGTTTGCTCAACAGAGGGAACATGAAGAAAGAGTCTCAAAAGAAGATAGTATCCTGAATACAAAACCCTGACACCATCTTCTCTCGAGCTAATAACTTCTAAGCTGAAGCAGAGGCTGGGGCAGGAAGGTGAGGCTCGGAGGCATATGTTGGAGGGTTCAGGTTCTGATGGGAGCTGGGAGAAGAGAGCAGGCTCAAGACTTTGTTCTCCTCTGGGCTTAACTGGAGCTCTTGGACTAGCAGCCAATATGTCTGGGTTAAGGATGAGAAATCAAAGCTTTTGGAGAGAGCAGTACTGATGGAATACATCTACCCTTGCAAGGACAGGTGATACTTTCCTGATTTCTTCTCCCAGGATGATCTGCAGAGCATTTTTGGCTAAGTAAACGACAGTGCAGTCACTCAGACTGGCCAGCAGTGTTCAAACATCTGTAACTGAGAACTCAAGGTATCACAAAAGAAAACCAATGACTAATATCCTTCAAGTTTGTTAGCTGTCACCAGGCAACAAAAGCAGATTCTATTAGGCCTTTGACTACTTGCGGGTTAAATTTTCCAAAATTTTTACCTGAGTTCTGAGGATAAGTAGAGAAATGAACACGCAAAAGAAAAGAATAGTGTATTTTAAGAGGACCAAAGACCCTAGGAAGAAAGGACAAGAAAACATCAAGGACAGGCCACTTCAAATGCAAGAGAAATGCTATGGGGCACAAATAGATTATCAAAAAACTACTAAGAATATTTAATAGTATATAAGGCAAAATTATTTTCTAGATCTAAAAAACAATTTCTGAATTTGAATATCTACTAGACTATAAAAGTGTAGTCATTGTTCAGAATCAAATCAGTGGCTTAGAATATTAGCAGAAGAAATCTTAGCTAAAGACAAAACAGGTCAACACTAAGAGAAAAAAAATAAGGGACTTGAAGGATAGATCTATGAGATCAAATGTGGATATATATGGGTTTGAGGAGGAAAAAAAATTCTAATCTGGAGGAAGACTTGAATCTATTGAATACGATTACTGAATACCAGTCAGAATTAAGGCAGAAAAATAATGTCACACATCTATGCAAACCATGAAAAAATGTTATGTGCAGCACCTGAATCTAAAAAACCACAGAGTATTATCTATTAAGAAAAAAAGACCAAGAACTAAAAATACTATCCTTAGACATGGTATCTGTCTTAGCTCAGGCTGCCATAACAAAATACCATAGACTGGGCAGCTTAAAAAGCAGAAATTGTTTCAAAGTTCTGGAGGCTGGGAGTCCAAGATCAGGGTGCCAGCAGGGTTGGGTTCTAGTGAGGGCTCTCTTCCTGGCTTGTAGAAAGTTATTTTCTTGCTGTATGTTCATATGGCCTTTCTTTGGTGTCTATGCATAGAGAGAGAAAGATTTCTCTATCTTTTCCTCTTTTTACAAGGCCTTATCAAATTAGGACTCTATCCATATGACTTCATTTAACCCTAATTACCTCCTAAAAGCTCTATCTCCAAATACAGTCACATTGGGGATTAGGGCTTCAACATATGATTTTTTGGGGGACACAATTCAATCCATGGCAGTATCCTTCATCTTTCAAGGTAAAGAAATATTCAAAGATTTAGAGAATACATCATCAATATGCCATCTGAAGGAAACACTTGGGAAAGCATTCTAACTAAACCATAAGTGAATCAGAAGAGAACATACAACGAAGATAAAGAGGAGGAGAAAGAGTGATGTGTAATAAAGCTTATACTATACATAGTTTAAATCTAAATAGATAATAATACTGTGACTAGGGATTTGCAAATGTAAGTCACAAATAAGTATTCTTGAAAGAGAGGAAATATGTTTCAGAGGAAAGCCAACTAAAAGAACTGAAATCGCTAAAAGTCCTCAACAAGCTCAGCAAAATTCAAGTAAGTTTCTAGAGGAGGGAAGAGAGAGGAAAGTAAAAACATTTTAAAAGATCTCATTTGATGGGAGAGTGGTCTTAAACTTCAAGATAATTTCAAACGTTGTTTGGCTTTTTCTAAATTTTTGTGAACACACTTTATAAGACCAATACAAGCTATAATTTTTTGTCAACATAAAAATATTATTTACATAGCCCATGTCACATAGGTACAGCTAGTCAGTGCCCTTCACATTAATGCCCTTCGCATTGCCCCTCACAGAAATGTAGAGGAGATTTGCTCTATTATAAAGAAGTTGGGAGTGGATGACCCACTTGAGAACCAGTTCCTTCCTGTTTACCAGACCACAAAACTCTTATCTGAGCAGTTTATTCCTTGTTTTTTTCTAATTAGTTGCCCCACCACATATACAATCTCAGGACACTCTAATATTTTAATCCTTACTACCCCTTTGGACATCATAAAATACATGCAAATGATTATTTTTCTCTGTTAAAAAAAATCAGTAAATCTCACCAATGTAAGGGATGCATACAAATTACAGGGGTAATAATTTCGATGTCTTGAAATTCTTCCCATGAGTACAAAGCACTTGTTTTCTTCTTCTTCCTTCCTTTTTTTTTTTTTTGTGAGGAAGATTAGCCCTGCGCTAACAGCTGTTGCCAGTCCTCCTCTTTTTGCTGAGGAAGATTGGCTCTGGGCTAACATCCATGTCCATCTTCCTCTACTTTATATGTGGGACCCCTGCCACAGCATGGCTTGATAAGCAGTGCATAGGTCCATGCCTGGGATCTGAACCTGAGAACCCCAGGCTGCCGAAGCGGGGTGCATGAACTTAACCACTACACCACTGGGCTGGCCCTGTTTTCTTCTTTTTAAAGAGAACAGGAAGGGATAAATTGAAAGTGTGACTACAGAATACACGCACATTAGAAATGCAGTTAATAATGTGGATAATTTGCCCAAACATCAATATATAATCTAAAATCAAAATTATCTTGAGTTTCTTAGTATATTTATGCTTTGTAAAATCTACCAACCTGGCAAGAAAGAAAAGTTGAACCAAGGTAATAATTCTGAAATCATAGAGAAAGAATGATCACGTTTGAAAAGTGCATTTAGTGCTTGAAAAAGAAATATAATAGAACTCTCTGTCCACAATTTTACTTGCTAATATTAAGTAAGCATGAGTATAAACAGTTTGTGCTATGGACTAAACTGTGTCCCTTCCAAATTCATCCGTTGAAGCCCTAACCCCCAGTGTGATAGTATTTGGAGACAGGGTCTTTGGGAGTTGCTTGCATTTAGATGAGGTCAGGAGGGAGGGGCCCTCCTGAGGGATTAGTGCCCTGATAAGAATGGACACCAGAGAATTTACACCCCCTTTTTCCCTCTCCCCCTTTCCATGCACAAGCAATGAGCAAAGATCAAGTGAGCACATTGCTAGAAGCAGCCATTTGCAAGCCAGGAAGAGAGCTCTCACCAGAACCCAACCACGTTTGCACCTTTATCTTGGACTTCCAGCCTTCAGGACTGTAAAAAAAATAAATTTCTGTTGTTTAAGCCACCCAGTCTGTGGTATTTTGTTATGGCAGCCCTAGCAGCCTGAAACAGCACGAAAACTGCTATTTATGTAAAAAGTCAAAAGAAAGGTCCATCCCTCCTGCAGAACTTTTGTTTTTTACTGGGGATCAAGTAAATGTTTATCTTATAACATACAATTTCACTGCAGACTATAATTCAATATCCCTAAAGTAATGGTTCTTTGGGCATTCAAATGGACATTTGGCAATGCCTGGAGGGTACTACGGCATCTAGAGGGAGGAGGCCAGGATGCTGGTAACCATGCTACAATGCACAGAACAGCCACTTACAACAACAAATAATCTGGCCCAAAATGTCAACAGTGCTGTTGTTGAGAAACTTGGACCTAAAGATAAATAACTGAAAACTTACATTTAAAAACATCTCTTTTGCCTCCAAACCGCACTGCCCTTGACTAATTTTTTTAAAACTCCTGAAACTATCAAAATAAGGCTAAATAAGCAAACAAATAATCATAAAAAATAAAGCTTTCTTAATTATTAAGTTGGGTATAAATCTCTTCTTAGTATAATTACATCTAAATTTGTTTTACAATATATATGTGTAGGTAAAATTGCTTATGATAACAGCAGTGGTCAAGAAATGAGAAACCCAGGATAAACAATAAAAACTAAACTCATTCAAAATTATTACAGATTATGAGTCTGTATTAAAATAGGGTACAGCTAAACTGGTTTCAAAAATGTTGTGAAATTTTCAAATTTAGGTGGGTAAGGTATAACGGTCAAGTTTAACCTCCACCTTGTCAAAATGTCACTAGTTAGTGCCAGAGTATTAGGACCTAACTTTCAGTGGATTCAGGTGGTTTGTATTGCTTTTATGTGGTCGCCACCCCTCCTCCATGCTCCAAATCCAGTTTTAATGATGTCTTTTCCTTTTCAAAGATGTTTCTTCTTCCCTAAATTCTTAAATCATCACTTATACACTTTCCTTTTTAACTACAGTCCTCTTTAATAAAACAAAGTATGTTTTCAAAAGTTAACATTTTCTTTTGTTGAGATATTCACAATGATTATGCAAACTACATAGCACAAAAATTAAAATAGTACCTTGATTGTTACCTAGGAAATTTTAGAGCCTAAGTAGTCAATTTGGGTAATTCAAGTTTAAAGGAAAAAAAGAACAACAACTTGTGCTTCATTTTACTAAATCAGCCAACAGAAGACTTTTTTCTTTGGAGGGAGGAGTACTAAATTACTTTAATTATAGCTGTGTAATATTGGCTCTGAAAGTAATCATTTTCTTTCTCATTTCATTCAACAAATGAAGGTCTGATTTCTTGTATATGCTATGTTTTAAATCTGATCACAACCAATGTTGAGGGGAAAAAAAATAAATACTTACTTCTGAGTTAATTATCCAAAATAAGCATTCTGACAAAATGAATGATTCTCTACTATGTTAAAACTGATGAATCTATGCAGCCATTATGTAGCCATTATGCAGCCATATAGGTAGATAATATCTACATATGATTTGCATTGAACTCAAAGACATTTTTGTATGCTATATAAACAAAGCTTGATTACACAATCTATATAGGGTTGCATTAAATATACAAATGTTTTCCTCATGTAACATGTGAAATTTATATTATAAATCACTTACTTATATTTATAAAGGTTACTCCCAGTTACATAAGACATGTTCTTTTTGTCTGTTAATACTATCGTTATTTTAAATACTGGTTTATGGGTTTTCTTTTTTGTTTTTGTAGACTACATTGTGTTCACCACCCAAAGTCTAATTGCCATCTGTTTTATGGGTTTTCTAAAGCCACCATAACATGCTCATGGAACCAATAATCATCATCAACCCAATTACATAACACAGTCTAAATACAGATCAAATTTCATTAAAAATGTTATCAGCCATCAAAAAGCAAAATATACACCAAATCTGTCCGCTGTCTCACTACATGCTAAGAGTTCTCAGAAGCTCGATGGTGTATGAAATCTGTTTTATTATTTAATTGTATTTAATAATTACATAATACATCATTGTTAATGTAGTCATCTGTGAAATCATCATAAAGAACATTATTGACTAGGATTTGGTTTTTCACCTTGATAATAAGTCAGCGTCTCTTGTATAGCATTTCTTCATTTCATCAGTATTGTTAAGAACACTTGATGAATTAAAATTCCCTTCTCATTCTTTTATTTTTCATTCTTGTTTTAGAGAACTATCATTTTTTAAATTTACACCCAGAATCAATGTGTTTTATTGCAAAATATTGTTCATATACATACATAAATTGAAAACACATACTTAGAAAAAGTAATGCCCACTGCTATTCCTGTTAACTACCAAATGTGTTTTCAAGTATATGTATGATTTATTTCATTTTTAATGTCACATTAAAAAACACCCTAAAAACATGAACTATATACATTTCATAATTTTGTGTATTTTTTACATATTTGGGATTTATATAATATATCTGTATCACCAAAAAGTCTCATTAGGTTAACACACTTTTGGTAACTTTATGAAAATAAAAAGTAAAATCTGTTTTTGTTTGCAAGATTATTGAGTACTTTACTTCGTATTACATGATTTAACTCCATACTGCTACAGAGATACAATCAAGCACTTTACAAAATAAAATGTGGCCTTAGCCTTCATGATTTTTGATAGATACAACTGAAATGTCTAACCCTGGTTCAGTGATCTGTTTCTGGAATTATATAAAGTTCAATACACATTATAAAACATTCTCTATTTTTCAGCTTGTCAAAAATCTACAGTTCACTACTGTATGATTATAAAATTCATAATCAGACAATCATCAACAGTTTATAAATAATTAACAATATTAGTGTTAATAAATAAGTTGTTGTAGGGTTTACAGCAAATAACTTTGCAAGGAAAGTACACTTGTAGGCCAAATATTGTTATCACTTACCAGTTCTTCCTGAAGTTGGGAAATGAGTTCATCCCTCTCTTTCAGCTGGAGCTTCAGCATTGAACATTCATCTTTCATTATATCCTATAAAAACATCAAAGAGATGGAATAGGCTTAGTCCTTTCACTTTGCTCTTGATAAGGAAAGTCAGCTTCACACAGTGGG
The DNA here is from genome assembly GCA_031878705.1 of Tapirus indicus. Classification (NCBI taxonomy): domain Eukaryota; kingdom Metazoa; phylum Chordata; class Mammalia; order Perissodactyla; family Tapiridae; genus Tapirus; species Tapirus indicus. Next base: position 71,803,663 of record CM062919.1, on the reverse strand, counting down.
AGATAATTGCATCTGACTAATGAAACTGAAATTTCCTCTAGTGTGTGATATTTTAAATTAAAATAAATTTCCTCTAGTGTGACATTTTTAATAATATATTCTAAGTTGAAAAATAAACAAGCTAATGTATCCAAAGATGTTATCCTGCTATAAATGATGAGATATATAGAGATAGATATACACACAGGTTTTTCTCTTATCAGTCTTTTTCTTTTGATATGCATTTGTCCATTTTGTTGCCTAAAACAGAAACCAGGGAGTCATTCTAAATTCTTTCCTTCCATTCCTATGCACACATAATCAGTGGAATAAAAATAACTGTTCTCTAAAAGAGATACTTTACCTACCATTTGTTCCCCTACTATAATTAAATATTAATTCCCAAACAAATGGCTGTGGTAGAGTCTTTAATGGTGTCCCTATAATATTTGTCCCTTTCACTAAAGCTCTCTTTGGGCATTTAATCTTCTCTCTCTACACATACACTCAGCTCCAACCTCTTTGTACAAAAACATCCAATTTATGCTACTACTCTCTGCTGGTAACTCTCATACAACTACTTAATCTAGACCTATCTGTTTTCCAAGCCTCAACCCATACATGCAACTACTTACTGAACACATACTGAGCCTTGTTCTATAGACATTCCAACTCAACCTTCATCTCAACGTCCTTTACCCCTATCCCCAAACTTCACTTCTACTTATTTCTCCCATTATCTTCCTATTTCCTAAAATAATAACCAGGAAGCCATCCCATACTCTCAGCTCTTACTCTGAACCAAATCTGGTGACAAATTCTTTAATCTCTATTTCCTTGATATTTCTTGGATTCTCTATTCTTCATGACTTAGTCTAGGAACTTGTTGCTTCTTACCTGACTTTACCGCAATCGTGTCTAAACTCGTTTTCTCTATCACTTTCCCTTTCTGCCAAAGATATTTTCCTAAATGGGAATTAATTGCATCACTTTTTAATTTAACAGCTAATCACCCCTTCTTTCAGGAAAAAAAAATAATAATAAGGTCAAAACTCGTTAGCATAGCATATAGACCTTTCATTGTCTGCTACTTGCTTATTTCCGGAGCTTCAAAGTTTCTAATTTCCAACTTTCTTACAACCTTTGCTCACTCCTACAGAAATGAAATGCAAATTGTTTCATATCTCCTTGCTTTACACGCACATCTCTGGATTATATTGCCTTCTACCCACCGCATCCCTCTATCCCCGACCATTTCTCATTCTCTAAGACCCATTACAAGCATTAGTCATTCCACTAGGGAGCTTTCCCGTGTGGGCTGAGTTACGACATATCCCTTGAGGGTGAGGGCATGCTCCATAACATCTAAACATTGTTTCATACAGTACTGATACTTAAAGTGTTGTTTGCTTATTCCCTGGCCTCACTGAACTAGTGCCCCCCCCAACTTGAGTTGATAGACTATTTCATTAGCATATCATTAACACCAAACACTGTAATTGACACACATAAAATGCTCAAATCCATGTTTCCTTCCCATAAAGTGACCAAATAATCAGCATAAATATTAGGAGAATTCCCACTTTTTCTGTATCTGTTACCATTATCTGAGCTGACAAGGAAGAAAACAGCTAATGGATTAGAGAAAACAGAGTACTTGTTTATTCTGGTTCTCATGGTGTTAATTTCTACTTCCTCTATATGAAGCAATACAGAACATATGATTTAATTTACTAATATCTCCTTTCATTTGCTGGTGACCAGCTTGACTGGGAGATGCTAATTATCTCTGTCTATTCCTTCTCTTTTGTAGTAGTCTTATTTCTTTCCTAAATCATGGGTTTGCATGGATAGAGTTTATACTCATCATTTTCAATACCAATGCAGAAGAAAAATTAGCAGACTTAAGAGGTAGGTAAGACAGTAATGACGTTTCTTAGAATCAGAGATAACTAGGATCAAATCCTTGGTGCTTCAATTAACTAGACCTCTGGTTCTGTGCTAATTACTTAACTGCTTTGAGCCCCATGGACATTTCTGTGTAGGGTGATAACACCAGAATATAAACTACCTGATAACAAAAACTATTGTATTAGTACCTATATTCCCCAAGTCTCACATAATATCTCACTTAAGAAAAATTAACTCCCTTCATAAAAAAAATGCTATCACAGGTTGGAGTCTCCAGGAAACAAATAATGAGGTAGAGTTAAGGATGCCAAAGACTTATTGGAGAACAAATTAAAGAAAAGAATTAGAGTTGGCAAAAGGAGAGTTGGACCGAAATTCATACCTGATAAATCCTCTGCCAGCTAAACGAGGAGCTCCAGAGCCGAGACCGCCTGTTAGAGGAATCCCTTGAGATTGGGAAGTGGGTAGGCTCTTATACCACTACCTGTTCAGTGATTGGTTGGAGGCTGCCACAAGAACTAGATCTCAGCTGCTGTTACTTTACTCGTTGTCTCAGACCGCCTAGAGATGAGCTTGACTTCAGCTGGAGGCAGTGAGCTAACCATAGGACTTGCACCTGGGCAGTGAGTCCTTTATTGAAAGGGGATCTGAGCCTCAGTCTGAATCTACTGCAACTTTTTGTTGATTAATTATAAGAAACACTTTTGTATATTAATTAATAATTAATATTTTATTGATTAATTAGTTTAAAAACAGAAGATTTGCCCATATTGTTGCTAAGAGGAGTTGTAAAGAAACTTGGTTTTCCAAAAATATGCTCACTTTACACAGTTCTCTGATTTTATTCCTGGGGAACTTTTTCAAGAAGTTCATAATCTCACAGCTTTAAATCAGGTAGGTGCTAATGTATCATTTGCATTTATTTATGGAATAACACATTAAATATTTATCATGTCATCAGAAGCCAATTTATAAAAGCTTTCTCTATGAATGACTTTGCAAATTAATCTTAATTAGAGTTTTGTTTTTAGTTGTTGTTTGTTCACATGGTATTCACAGAAGTATCCATCTGATACACAAAATGAAAGTCTTTGAACAACACTTCCTCTCAGATGAAGGCTGATAGCAATATTCCCTCAATATTCTCACTATATTTGCAAAATTCTAGGATGGATTTGGAGGAATAATCTTTTGAGCTAGAAATCATATTGATATGTAGAATTAACTAGATTTTAATATTCTTGGTTTTTAAAATAAAGTCATTCCATTAACCTGTAGGCTAATGTAACCAATTTAACCTTATGCTTATTTAAATGTATTTTATTCCTAGATGGAAAATATATAATTTAATAATTATGACATCCTCTGTTTCTCATTCAAGTATAATTAATTTTTAGGACTAAAATTTAATTCTATTATTTCCTAACTCAATAGTTATTCATAAATATGGAACTCGTAGTGTGGTAGATTACAAATGACTACAAATCCTTTGTTACTATTCCTATTGAAAGATGGAGTCTAAAATCCTCTCCTTGGGTCTGAGCTGGTTTTATAGACGCGCTTGACCAATAGAACACAACGGATGTAACTGCATGACTTTCAGGTCTAGATAAGAAAAGGCCTCTCAGCCTCAGCGATCGCTCTTAGAATGCTCCCTCTCAGCTTACTTCTTTGCAGAAAGAACCCAGCAGCCATGCTAACAAGTACAAGCCACACTGAGCTTCTGTTGACAGCCCCATATGAGCTGCCAAAGGGCACCCAGCATCAATTCCCCGCCATGAGAGTGAGCCATCTTGCACATCTAGCCCAGCGAAGCCTTCAGGTGACCAAAGCCCCAGCCAATATCTCACCATAAGTGCCTGGTTTGAATTATTCCCAAATTCCTGACTTACAAAATTGTAAACAAAACAGAAGTAGAGTTTTAAGCCACTAAGTTTTGGGATGATTTGTTACAGAGATAACTAGAACATATGGACAAACTTCAAATTATTATAATTATAATTAATGTAAATTATGACTCATTGTAGTTGTACAAAATGTATACAGCTAACTTTTAAAACAAAATATTTTGTGATCTAATTTATGATTTTTGTGATTTAAGTTACATTATATATATAACTTTTAAATAATTCATTTCATGCATAAAAGGAATATTTATGTTCTCACTGTATAAGCTACTAGAGAATCAGAAATACAGATATAAAAATTCTTTACAAATTATCTTATTCTTGTACTTTTATTTTATAAATTTGAAAAGTTAGAGCCAGACACCCAGATTTGGGTAATTTGCCTCAAATTCAGTTAGCTGCCTCCAGACCCACATATTGTATAATTTATTTTTGTCTGGAATTAGAATCACCTCATTGTTTAAGACTATTGTATAAACAGAAATCAAGTGCCAAAAAATTAAAGGCAAATAGAATCTGTAAATCACCTTGAAAACAGAAATGCAGATTAAAAAATCAAATAATATTTTCTAATTCACAAACCTCCACATAATTCCTCAGATAAAATTATGAACACAATTCTTGGCTACTAGTTACAAAAACACATCAAAATTGGTATTGAGTCATCATGACTCTCTTTCTGTTTATAGACTTCTGGTCTCCTCTCTGGAGGGCTTTTCTTTATGACTTAACAAGCTGTTTCCTCATTCTTGTAAATGAAAAGGTCAAAAGATTAAAACATAAAGGAAACAGACAACTCCATCAGAGTAAACAAGGACAGAATGTTATGAACAAGTGAACAAAGAGAAGAAAGAAATAAGAATATGTCAGAGAGGACAGAAGGGCAGAGATTAGAAAAAACAAAAATGTATAACAATTGACAGTGTATTTTGCAGCTCTACCTAAATAACTGACCTCATATAATTCTGTTAACTTAGCTTTAAGGTAGCATGCTGTCTGCAGCACCTGGGTAGCTAGTGAAATTAAGCAGTGAAGACACATAATCATCTAAACAGGACTGTAAGAGGAACTGCTTTGCAAATACTGAAAATAAGGTCCATAAAAGCACTACTCTAATTCTTTATTATGTAATTTAAAATAACTGAAAACAAAATTTATAACTTATTTCAGTATCAATAATTGCTACATGATGTTATAAAATTTTCTTTTTACAAACATTCAATTTAAAAAGATTCTAGATTTGACTTTATACACTTACTTGAGATAAAATAACATCTATTGACTTACAATAACAATGTGCTTTTTTTCTAAACATTGTTTTCATAAAAATAAAAAAGGCATAATAGGTGTTCAAAGGCTGTTCAAAGTGAGTGTCTTAGAAATGTATTTTTCAGTATATAAATCAAATCAGGAAACAGCATTATGCCTTGACACAGTGACACATTTGGCTATGATTTTCAAGCAATTAAAGAAGAGACTGTTTGGATATCAGCATAATCTTTTCATTTACAAGTGTTACTCTTAGGAAATCTTAAGACTTCTTACTGTTCTCCATCACTCAAAAGATAATGAAAACAATATCTTATTTGTATGAGGGCTTTGTAATTTATAAAATACTTTTATGTATTGGATTTCCTTTTACTATCAGAATCTTTCTTGATCAGCTATTGAACAAAATGGTACATTTCTAGGATAAGTAGGGCTTTAGGCATAAAAATAAAGCAGAGAAGACAATTATAGCAAAGATCAAATAAAAGGAAACCATTAATAATAATGCCAAGACCCTTAAAGTCATGTTCACTAACTTCTCAACAAAGTTCATTATATTTCTATGTTTTTTGGAATAGTTAAAAAACATTAGTCTACACTGAGAAATTTGCTAAGATGTTAAAACAGTTCCTTGAGACTATGGGCTTGTTATTTCCAAGTTGTTAAAGTTGTCTTAGATTCACTTTCTTGCATTAATAAGAAAAAAATGGATTATGCAACTCTCCTAGTATAATGTACTCCATCTTAATTTTTTCTATGCAGTAAGTGAGCAGAATATGTTAACCTAAGTCATGATTCTTATAAAAAATATTTACTCAAAATTTTCACTATTCTGTTCTTTGTTTCATCCAGTTTTTTTGTGAACATTAAAATTTAAATAAACAAACATTGGTATTTCATTTTCTAAAGCCATCTTAAAAGGATATTTCTCAGGTAAAGGATAAAAAACAAATTTCTCAGTGTCATAGAATGAGATAGTAGGCATGACAAATTAGTTTCCTGATCTCCTAAACCCATGGGTTTCATCAAAATCAATCATGAACTATATGTGAGACACAAATATATTTATAAACTCATCAACAATGAGCTTCTCAACAGAGAAAGTCAACAAATGATAAAGTAATATTAATTTATATTGTCCCATTGGATTTGCTTGATATGAAATTCTTGGGGAAAGAAATGTCCTTAAGAGGTCTGGAGATTCTCTGATATCAGTATTTTTCTCCTTCACAGAAGACAGGCACAATTGTCATTACTCCTGTATTGCTTAAACAAGGTAAGCAATTGTTTAAATGACCCTTCCCACAACGTAGACTATACAGGAAAAAAATGAAATGGTTAAAAACATCCTGTTAAAAGTTCCTTTTTGTTATGAAGGCATGCTTACTTGCTTTTCATGTTTTAAGTAAGGAATAAAAGACATCTTGGGGCCGCCCGGTGGCGCAGCGGTTTAGTCCGCGCTTGGCAACCCGGGGTTCGCAAGTTCGGATCCCGGGCGCCCGCCGACGCACTGCCTGTCAGCCATGTCACGGCGGCGTCCCATATAAAGTAGAGGAAGATGGGCACGGATGTTAGCCCAGGGCCAGTCTTCCTCAGCAAAAAGGGGAAGATTGGCAATAGATGTTAGCTCAGGGCTGGTCTTCCCCACAAAAAAAAAAAAAGAAAAAAAAAAAAAAAGACATCTTATCCTTCAACATCCTGAATGAAGTAAGAGAATTACGTTTGAATATAACTATGAGTTTAGTTTCTGGGAAGGAAAAATAATCAAAGACATCAAACACATCCCACTCCCTACCTAGAAGAGTGTAATACAGTTGTTTTGTTCTGTTCAAAATGCTATCTTGACCCAGTTTTGAGGCCCTGGTTGCGAGCCCTTCTTGAACAGCTGATTAAGTCCACACTCCAAACACTTCCATTATTGGGCCCTCACACTCCAGGGTCATTATGCACCAGCCCCACCAGGCCAGGTACCAGGTAAGTAGGGGCAGCCTCTATGCCCCAGAGCTCTTGAAATGATTCAGATTAGCTAATCTCAGGCAGCCCTGGAAACCTAGCAAGTCTCATCCTGCTTGCCACACGTAAACTGCCCCCTACAGCTCCAGTTTGCTGTTACTCTGTCCCCAAGGGCAACCTGTGCACGGCCTTGCCTGGCAGCTTTCTCTCATTTGGAGGTGTAAGTAACAAAGAATTCTGCCTTTCATCTGAGTGTCAGTGTGTTATGTCCCACCACCAAGTGAATCTTTAAATCTCATGAAACATAGTGCTGGCAGGGGTAGGCTGCAGGTAGCGGGCACCCTTCTGCCATCCTCCTGGGACAAGGGACCTGAGCCAGCTCTTGGGCCCTGGACATTTATGCCACCTTCAGACAGAGGGGAAGGAGAGTGTGAATAATAATGGGCATTGCTTGGCAATACTTATGCATTTTTTTGCATAATAAAGGAAGAATAATGCCCTTCTAGTTTTATATGTTAATGAGAGGAAAAATCACAGAGGAGAGACATCCCTAATATTAGCAGATCCTAAAAAATATGTAGTATCCTATTTTAAGGGGTGCTGAATTGTGAAAATGATGAAAAATATAGATATAAGTAATGCTTTAGGGGTATTTTTCAAGGATTCTGGCATAACTGCAGAATTCTGGGGAGGAGACAAAGCAGAGAGCTCAACATTGTGCTGTATGGGAATCAAGGATAATGTGACTCAATTTAAGCGGTGGTTTCAGGCAGTCTGAGAGGTCAGAAAACTAAGCTGCGAAAAAAGCAATGAACATTAGTTGAGGCTACACATCACAGCTAGAAAACATAAACCAGTATTAGATACTAAGGAAAGGGGTAAAGGTCATGCTCTGATCTTTCTCAGAGCACTAATGGATAGCAGCAGCACACGCAGTAGTATCTTCAAATACTCATTATATGTACATTGTAAAGCAGGAGTCTTAAGATGGCATATACATGAATTCGGGGAAAGGAGCTTTTTCAACTTATGAAGTAGATACACTTTTGAATGGTTGCTTATGCGGGAGAGAAAGAATATTCCTCTACCCTCTAGGTTCTTCTGGCTGATCTAAGAATTAAATTGACACAAGACAGAGTAACAGGAGAAAATCAAACAAATTTAGTAACATGTATACATGGGAGAAACCCAGGAAAACTGAGTAACTTGCCAAAATGGCCAAAGTCACCACCTTAAATACCATCTTCAGCTAAAGACAAAGGAGGATGTTGGGGATAGTGGTCTCAGACCTCAAAGGAAAGGAAGGCAATTCACATGGAGACGAAAAAGTATGTCTCCAAATGTCTACAAATGTTTGCCATACTTTGCCAAAACAATGGTACATGGGGAGGACTTTGATGAAATGGGCCTTGCTAGGTTCCTCCCTGTCTACCACACCTAATTTATATTATACTGTAGTTGTCTTATGGTGATAGCTCCTTCCTGGAATAGGCCTTCTGTCTTAAATTCTTTTAGGCAGTCAGGGGGAAGGTCAAAGTTTCTTTCTGAGTCTTTTGTTCTTAAAAATAATCAAACCAAAGAGACACATTTTGGGGTGGCAAATTCTGATCCCCGACACTTATGTAGTGAATGCCTGCATACTGTGCCCGACTGTATAATTAACTTCCACCATAAAACAAAAATTTTGGCTTAAAGATCCTATAAATTAAATTTAAGAGTACTGAGAAGTTTTAGATTATCATTAAACAACATTAAACTATCCTAAAAACTATCATGTAATATGGAAGAAAATCTACAAATTTAGCAATGTTTTTCACGTCACCTCTTGCTGTTTCTCAATCTAGATGGAGCAGACTTGCATTTGAGTCTTTGTTGTGTCACAATTTAGCTGTGTGGCCTTGAATAAATCAATTACTCATAACAAAACTACCATGTATTGAAAGTCCAAAATTATCCCAAATGCTTTGCATACATCCTCAGTGGATACTCACAACATTTTTACCAGGAAAGTGTTATTAACCACATTTTTGTGTTTTAACAACTTTCCTATACTATAGAACTAAAAAACAATTATTACTGAAGTAAACCCAAGTCTGCATTATCACAAAACCATCGTACCTCAGTGGTGGTCTACACTACTCCTGAGAGCTTCAGTTTTCCTCATAAAAGGGGATCATGGGATATATATATTTTTCCACAGTGAGAATCGTTCAAGCACATATAAGGGAAACAACTACAATTAGGCTGTGGTAGGTAGAATATCTAAAACAGAACCCCAAAGTTGTCCTGCCCTTACCTCCAAAATCAATGAATATGACAAGATATCATTCTTGTGGTTGTATTATGTTCTACGGTAAAGTTGATCTTAAAAATAGGGAGACTGGGTGGGCTTAATCTAGTCACATGAGCCTTCCTGAGTTATAAGAGGTAGAAGGCAGAGATATTGGAAGCATGAGAAAGACTTGACTCACTATTGCTGTTTTGAGGATTGAGAGGCTTGTGTGAGAAGGGAGATCATAAGGAGATGACAGAAGCCTCCAGCTAATAGCTAGCAAGGGAATAGGACCTCAAACCTACAATGCCAAGGAAGTGAATTCTTCCAATAACAAGAATGGGCTTGGAAGAGAGCCCGAGCTCCAGATGAGAATGCAGCTGGTGGACACCTTAATTTCAGCCTTGTGAGACTCTGACAAAAAACTAAAAAGTGTTTTTTAAGTCACCAAGTCTATATTAATTTGCCACATAGTGATAGAAAACAAATACATAGACCAAGATAGCAGAGTCAGAGATAGCTTTCTTGATAAAGAAATATATAACCAGAATCGCCATGGTCATAAGGAATTAGCAAATGATCCAAGAAAGGCAAGTGGTTTCTAGGCAAATGTAGGACCATGATAATTCCTGGAGGCAGAGGAAACCATGGCAAGAATTCAGGGAACAACAAGTATTTTTGTATAATGGTGTGGAGAGATATACATTGGCAAGGAGAGACAATTGAGAGCCAAATCATAAAAGTCATTTATGCCATAATAATGAATTAAGTTTTATTCAGAAGGCTATGGTATCAATAAACAGTTTAAATCCATGGAAGGATATAATCAGATTTAAGTTTATGCAGCTTACTCTGGGTACAGAATGAAGAATGGGCTGGATGAGACCAAGACTAGAGACAGGAGGCTGTTTTAATAATCCAGGTAAGAAAACATTAGGATTTAAACTAAAATGGGGCTGTGGGAGTGGATTTGAAAGCTATTTAGAAGTTGGCTTTACTAAATCTAGGTGGAGTAGGGAGGGAAAAATGAGAGAGGAAAGAGTCAAGGATGCCATTAAGTTTCTGGCAGGTCTACTGGGTGAATGCAAGTACTGCTCACTCATGTTGAGAGCAAATACAATGAGAGGTGGAAGAATTTAAGATGAAGAAAAGACAATTAGTTTAATTTCAATGCCCTTGTAACATCCAGCTGAGGAAATAGAGTATGCATAGGCTATGTAGTCCTGGGCTCAGAAGAGAGAGATATCTGATCAGGAAATGCAGATTTGGGAATCACCAGTATATTGATGTCGTGGAAAAGCAACAGTTGAAAGATGAAAAGAAGTAACTGTGAAAATAACAGAAAATGAACAGGTTGAGAACAAGGAAAGCATGGTGTCATAATAGCCAAGGCAGGAAATAACTTTTAGAAGAGTGAGGTTGACAGTGTTAGATGCAACAGAGGTGAAGGAAGGTAAGGGCTAATCAAAAAGTAAGTCACTGTTGACTTTAACAAAGCAGTTTCAGGTGGCGTGTTAGAAGCAGAATCCAGATCACAGTGGGCTTAGAAGTAAACTGAAGATGAAGGAGAGATAAGGAGTTACCAACTATGTAATTACCAAAATGCAAGCTCCTTCCAAGAAACGAAGAATAGTAGCTAACAGGATTGAGATGGGGGTGTATGTGTGTGTATTTTAGATGGAAAAGCTTGAACAGTTTTAAAGACTAATGAGAATGATTCAGTAAGGAGAGAGAAGTTAAAAATACAGGGGAAAGAAGGAATAACTGAGGAAGGGAAATCCTTCAAGTGTTAAGGGATGAGATCCAGTACACAGGAGGAAATACTAGCTTTTAGTAGGTAGAGAAGTATCCATGAACAGAAGGAAATGAAATAATGTTTTGTTGGTGGTGCTTCAATGATGAAGGATACTCTTTCTAAACAACTCTATGTAATAGACTGTCAGGAATTGAATGTGTCCCCTCAAAATTCATATGTTGATGTACTAACCTCCAGCACCTCACAATGTGACCTAATTTACAAATAGAGTCATTGCAGATAATTGGTTAAGATGAGAAAATACTGGAATGGGTGGGGGGGGGCTAATCCAATATGACTGGTCTCTTTGGAAAAAGGAGAAATTTGGACACAGAGAAACACACATGGGGAGAGTGCCATGTGAAGACTGGAGTTATGCTGTCACAAACCAAGGAACTACCGGAAGCTAAGAGAGAGAGACCTAGAACAGATCCTTCCCTAGCACCTTAAGGGGAGCATGGTCCTGCTACACCTTGATCTCAGAATTCTAGGCTCCAGAACTATAAGACAATAAGTTTCTGTTGCTTAAGCTACTCAGTCTGTGGTACTCTGTTACAGAAGCCCTAGGAAACTAATACATAGACATAACCATAATTTTCAACTGCTACCCCTTCTTATAGATTATACAGTTGCCCCTCTATCTGCGGGGGTATTGGTTCCAGGACCCTCTCAGATACCAAAATCCCCAGATGCTCAAGTCCCTTAGTCAGCCCTCCACATTCACTGGTTCTGAATCCGGGGATTCAACCATCAACTTGAGGATGCGGAAGGCCGACTGTATACTGTAGGGGCACCAGCCCATGTGCCCTTTAAACCATGTGTCCTTGAGGCTCCTTGTCTGGGCTACGCACGCCAGCACTCATGATGATCGTCCTGGGCTTGTCTAAGCCAGCTGTTTCTCATAGTATAGTTAGCATAAAGACCATTGAGCTCTGAGGGAACATGGAGGCCCTCTGGGGGGAGCTCTGGTCCTTGGAATGCAGGTCATATAGGGACAGTCCCCCTTGGCAAGCAGGCAGCCTTTGTTCCTCTGCCTACTTAAGCAAGCTTCTCTCAGGGGGCAGTAATGGTGTGCAGATCTGTTCAGCCAGCCGCCACTGGACCTTTCCTGTAAGTATCTCCCCAGTAAACCCATATGCCTCGTTGGCTGTCTCTGGGTCTTTTCTTTGGTCTTTGGGCAACCTATCCTGCACTGCTTACCCAGGTGGGTGTGTGGCGCAACAATACATATAAGTAATTAAGTTGCCATATGATTTTTCAATAATTAATAAATGAGCAAATAGAAAGAAGGATGGAAAAAAAGAGAGTACATAAATCGTGGCCTTTTTCTGCTATGTCTCTAACTTTCAAAGCTCTCCAGTATTTCTTATTTCTAACATAGGATAATATGTATTAGAAATGAATGGGCTTATTAGCATATCTCCTATAACAGTAGTTCTTTATTCCTTTAAGTTATAAACATAATGCACCCTTAGTTTTGCATAGTCACTACTTAATTCTTGAGCAAGTGAAGAGGTGCAGGTGTTTACTTAAGCCTGTATCATAGCTGTATTTTTGACGTTAGGTCACATTCACCTGATCATTCTAATGAACCCCAGAGCTTATTGTCATGGACTTTTGTGCAGAAGCTACAGCAGCCACCACCACACAGGAAGCACCACCATATTTCACCAACTTGATGCTGATCAACATGTCCAGACAAGTCAACCTCATCAAAGTCAAATTCACTTTGACCTCTAATCAGTATGGTATGAAGTTCATGGATACATGGAATTGTTCAAATTATTTTTCACATATAATCAAAATGTGGTAAGAAAAATATCACCTCCAGGCATGGGAGAAAGTGTAAATAAATGCCAGGACACCCACACCCCATCCTCATCCAATCTCAGCCCTGAGGTTAAAAGAAAACATCCTTGAAGACTGAAAATTAGCAGCCATACCATAGATACCCAGCATTATAATGTCTAAATGTTGAAAGCAACCTACGTATACAACAATTAAAGAACTATTATTAAATGATGGTAAATCTATTCAATGAAATATTATGCAAATTTTAAAAATGGTTACAAAGACGATGTGGTAACATGAAAATACTTTTTTTGTGAATGGATTTCTAAAGGAAATATGTAGTTATCACAAATCTGAAAATATGCAAAATTATGACAATTATTTTGTTTGGGTTGTGGGTTTACGTGTAATTTAAAATTTTTTAATTTCTAAATTTTCAGTAATGTACTCACAATATTAAAGGTGCTATAGCCTAGAAAAAATACACATGAAAAACAAAATATTTATCCAAATTTATTTAGCAATCATGTAACCTACTGAATCCATGGAACGCATGATATAGTCTCAGAGAAATACTGTGTTCAAAAGAAATTCACAACTAGAGATCTTCATTTGTATATCTTGAACATCATTACAACAATAATTTTTACTATTACTCTTTTTTCCTCTGTCAGTTTTCCTGACTCACTTCAGTTGCTCTCCCAAGTATCCTGCAGCCCTTGCTTAGGAGACACATGTCTTTCGACCTGCCCAGCTTCCCTTCTGATTCTGCATCATAAAATTTGTGAGAATGTATCTGGTGGAGAACTCCCCCATCAGAGGGTAGGGAGGAGTAGAATTTAAGTAGTCAAGACCAGATTATTTTATTTTAGTAAATAGGGAAAAGGTAAAGTTAGGAAACATTTTTACATAAATAGTCCCCAGCCCCACAAAGTTGAAACTGCGTGAATATTTACTAGACACCAAAAACTTGGAGTAAAAAGGCTAAATTACAAGCACCTGCAGGGAATGAACGGCGTCTTTGAGTCCTTTTGATACTACGTAATCTTTACACACGGGAAAGCAGCAAGCATTTTGTTAATTCAGCTTAAGAACGTATACAAGAATTGTTATTTCAAAAAGATGTTATTGTAAATCTATTAAAATGTTAAGATTGTAAAGAAAACAAATGGCAACTTATGAAAGTGTACAACTTTAACATACAGTTTTAAACGGCATTGGACTGGGATTTATTTAAAGAGCAATATACTGTAAAAGTGAATGTTACCTTATTTCTGTCAACAATTGTCAAGTTACTTTGCTTGAGTACAGAAATTATAATTGTAATTCACGAGGTCTTTATTCTAAACTTGTCACATTGAGAGATTTGTACTTCAATGGTATTATACTATCTTGAGAGTAATAGACCTTTCTGCTCACTTTGACTATGAATTTACATGTAATTTGTGTTCTTCTATTGCTACTTTAATGTTGTCCAGCTGTGCAAGGTCTAACATCATAATAAGAGAGCCAGTCAAGTCACAGGATTATAACATAATAAAAAGAAAAGAGAAGAAAAGTATATATTGAAGGAAGCCAGCACATCTGTAACAAACCAGATAGGCAGTTTTCAAAAGGAGGTGAATGAAGACTTTAAATCATCTGGGAAGCCCTTCAAAGATTTACAGTCTCCTCCCCCCCAATTTTACCCCTCCAGGTTTATGAGATCCAATTGAAGGTGTGAGTTGGAACCCATCTTTTTTCATCTTTATAACCTCACTGTTGCTGAAAATCAGTTGAATAAAGGAATGGTTACTAGATATAAAACGAGCAAATGCATTTATGATAACTGGTATAATTTTGCTATTGTAATCACAGTGTGCCATAAATTGTCCTCATATAGCAAACACTTTGCATTATCCAGGATGATGGGGGAAAAGACAGGTTTTCCATTAATTATTCAGAGTTAGTTGTATATAAAATCATGAAAGGTTACGGAAAGGTTAAGCACGTGTTGACTAAAATTCAGAAGACTGGTATAAGAGGAAAGCTCTCTAAGTTGGAGTGACTTTTAGCTCAGTTCTTCTCTCCTAGTCCTCTCAGGCTTTAAACTGCATTAAGTTTCTACCTTTCCTAAAACAAACATAACAACAAACTACAACAAACATTTTGTGAGTTCTGACTACTCCTGATTCTTCTCCTTTTATTAACAAGATTCTTTAAAGAGAAACTACACTTATAGAATCCACACCCTCATTTGCAATTTAACCACCATGAGTAACTAACTAAACCTGATTTGCACTCTAGTCATTTATTAAAACTGCTCTCTTCAGTGCTAAGCAGAAACATTTTTCGGTCCTCAGCTTGATCTATGCTTTAAACTTGTCAATACAAAATCCCCTCTTTAAAATCTCTCTTCCTCCTGGACTTCTGCACTAGAATTTTCTCCTTTTACATAGTTTGGCTACTTTTCAAACTCTTTAACTACCATTTTTTTCCTTTTACTTTGTTCTTTAAAAGTTAATATTTCCCAGGTTTCTGTCTGAAGCTCCCTCCCATCTCCCCTTAAATGCTTCACCTTAACAACTTATTGTATTAGCAATGACCTATAAACTAACACTTCAATACTATTCATTATTCATCCCCCACACCATCTTCTGAAACTTTGTGCCAAATTTCTAACTTCCTCTTGGAGACTTGCACTTAGTATATTCCAGGTGTGTCGGACTCCAACCTTCAAAGGTAAAGTCTTCACCCCAGCGGGCAACCTGTTATTTCTCCTACACTTCCAATCTCAGTTAATAGCATCATCTCCCCTACAACTTAATCAAGAACCCTGATTCATCTTTGACCTATTTTTGTACTGTATTTCACTCCATTATTTTGCTGGCATTGTTTACAACAAGAAGTATGTTGTAATTCCTATTCTTTTTCCTCTATAGGTAAGTTATTTTCTTTCTCTGGATTTCTCTGAGATTTTCTCTTTTAGGTTTTCTGCAGTTTCACTACGATATATATAGGTGTAGATTTTTTTTGTTGTTATATCTAGCTTGGAATTCTCTGAGCTTCCTGGATAGATGGCTTGTTGTCTGTCAATTTTGAAAAAGTCTTGGCCATTATTACTTTAAATATTTCTTCTGCTCCATTCTCTCTTCTTGTACTCCAATTATGCCCAAGTTATATTCTCTAAAATTATCCCAGAGTTCTTGGATATTCCGGTGTTTTGGGTTTTTTTTTTTTCATTCTTTTTTCTCTTTGTGTTTCAGCTGACATATCTTCAAGCTCACTGATTCTTTCCCCACCAGTGTCTAATCTGCAAAGGGGCCCATCAAGGGCATTCTTCCTTTATGTTGCAGTGCTTTTGATCTCTAGCATTTCCTTTTGATTTTTTTCTTAAGAGATTGCAAATCTCTGCTTACATTCCCCATTTGTTCTTGTATGTTGTTTATTTTTTCCACTAGAGCCCTTAATGTATTAATTATAATTATTTTAAATTCACTGTCTGATAATTCCACAATCTGTGTCATATATAAATCTGGTTTTGCTGCTTGCTTTGTTTCTTCAGACTGTGTTTTTTCGTCTCTTTTAGCATGCCTTATAATTTTTTTTGAAACCTGGAGTTGACATATTGGATAATAATAACTGAGGTAAATAGAATGAGTTTTTATGTTAATTTTGCTAGAAGTTGGGCTGTGTTTAATATTTACTGTAGGTATAGGTGCCAAAGGCTTTGAATTCCTCTATTGTCCTTATTTTTGTCTCCTCTGCTGTCTCTGGGTTACCCTAAGAACACCTAAAGAGTCTGTGCCTTGCAGCTCTCTCATCTATAATCCACTGTTATACTGGGATGCTGTTGATGTCATAGGAAGGAGTTGGGAGGGAAGTGTTCTATAATCTTATAATTAAATGTCAGTCTTTTAGTGGGCCTGTGTCTCTGGGTTGGTTGTTACCTTCATATGTCTTTCTTAGCTTTATTTCCACCTCACCTCAAGTCAGACAGGAAGGGTAGAGAAGGTTGGAATTGGTTAAGTGCCCCTCCTGCTAGAAGAAAGAAGGCTCTGTATGGTGAAGTCTTTTCTCCAAGAAAGTAGGCCTTTGTTATGAAGAATGCTCTGGGCATATTTTAAATGATTACTTTTCCATCTCTCTGCCAAAGACACAGGATATTTTTTTTTCTAGTTCTTCACCATGAGAATCTGGTTGGATTCCTAGAGGTAAGACTCATGAAAGTATGGGTCCTCCCCAAGAATATGGCCCCCAGGAGTTTCCTACTGTCAAGCTAGTCCACACATAGCTTCCAGCAATTCATCAAAATTACCATTTAAGTGTTCCTACTACTTTATGGTTTCTGTGGCTTCTGCTCCAGGTAAACAGATTTCAGCTGTGATTCTCCATATTTACCTGGGATGGTGGTTTGCTCCATGGCCTTATTTCTCTGATAGGCCCAAGAAAAGTTACTGATTTTCAGTTTTGTTCAGTTTTCTTCCTGTTGTAAAAACAGAAGTGAAGACTTCCAAGTTCTTTATCCGTGGGAACGGAAAGGAGAAGTCCTTATCCTTGACTTCTCATCTTCTCTCACATTCCATAACCAACTGACAAACATCTTTCTGACTCCAAAATTCCTTGAATTCATTCTCTTTCTTCAATTCTCATTGCCACTGCCTTAATTTAGGCTTTTACATATGGTTAGAATTCATTAGTCTCAGAATTGCTCTTCTTGCCTTTGTTTTAATAGTAAAAAAGAGAACTCTAATAGTTATTTATGTATATTTCCTAATTTCTCTATTAAATGTAAGCTCTTTGAGGATAGGAACCATATTTTATCTTTATACATCACAAATCATCTAGTCCAGTAACTGTCACAGAGGAGCAGCTCAGCAAATATCAATTGAATGAATGAATGAGTGAGTCATCTACCATCCTATGTGCCTTTACAGCTTTAGTAGAAAAATTAGGCCAGCATTTGAAGTTAAAATTGATTTTGATTTCCTTAGATTAGTCCAGAAATTCCTTAAGGGAAAATGTTTTGCCCACAAATATATATTCCATTAATGATGCCAGTAGCTACTTCCTGGTGGCATTCTAATTAACACATCAGTGATAGCAGGCCAGGGGATGTGCTATATAATCAAGACCCTGGAGATATCTATCTATCTATCTATTTTATATATATATGTGTGTTTTATATATATATATTTTTAATCCTGGACAATTCATCCCTGAATACTCAAGAAAGTATTTATCAGGAAATAATTTTACTGTCCTTCACAGTAATAAAACTCATTTATAAGAACATTTTATAATAGAAATGTTCTATGTTTTATTTTTGTTGACATATCTGGCATTTAACACACTGCTTTAGTTTTCACCATTCTTTTCAATATGATTTTATCTTTTTTGTAAAGTACATCACAGTCAGTATTCCTGTCTTTCATAAGTAAATTGAAATAGAAAAGATAAGTGACTTGCTCAAGGCAAACACAGAAGTTATCAAAAGAGCTAAACTAAAAGACTGTCAATATTTCAATAACAAATAAAAACCACGATTTCATACTTATAGACAATAGCTATAGAAAATTGAGAAAAATGCACAACTTTTTATTTTCTCTATCTAAAGCCAAGACTGCACATTACAATAAAGATATTTTTTAAATAACACAGAAAAAAAGTGTAAAAAATACTATTTTTTTGCCTCACAAAGAAAGAAAACAATTTAATTAATTTTTCTATTCCATATCTTATCAGAAAAAAATCTTCCAAAGTTAACTTTTAGAGAAATAAGGGAAGATTATTTATGGGCTTTATATCCATCATTTCATTAGATTTGATTTTATAGAAACCCTATGAGTTAAGTGGTATTACTGAGATTTTACAGGGAAACAGGTGCTCAGAGAAGCCCCACTAGCTAAGATTCCACAGTTATTCTTACATTACAAAGGAGGTTTAAACATGGCATGTTTGATGAGTGACTAATTTCTGAGTTGAGCTCAGTGTCTGGTTCTATAGAGAATAAAAGTGTTATCAGAAATACTCTTTCTATTTTAAATATAAGAGTTCATAGTCTCTTGAAGATCACACATGTATAGAAATGTTGATACTTCAGTGAATTTAGGTTACCTTTACAAAGTATGTTAATAAAGTAAAAAGGGAGTATTCCTAGGCAAGGAGCCTTCCTGACCACCCGTCTTGCTTACAGGGCCTCCATAGTTCATCATTATTCTAAGAGAATCACTTGAATGGATGTCAATGATATATAAAAGCGTACTGTCTGTTGCCTGCCCCTTTTCCTGTCAGCTATAGTTAACTGGATAGAAAAAGTCCTTCCTCCATTGCCTCCCATCTTCAACTTTTGAATACACAAAGTCATGGTGGGTAATCCGGGCCTCCTTAACACCTGGTGTCCATTTGACATTAGTCAGGGAAAATTTTCAGACTTCCCTAGGGCATGCAGCCTGAAAGTACAATAAAAATAAATGACTGTATTTATACTTCTACTATCTCAGAATTTTGCTTGAATTATTTTAAAGATCATTAATGAAACTGAAATATTCTGAGATCAACTAGAATGAAAGCAGAAAAGGACACCGACATTTGGGCTTACCTTTTTGGGATTCCAGCCCATCTCCCTTTTGGAAAAGGAGAACACAGAGATTAGAGAAGAAACTTGTCCTCGCTGAGAAGTAGACAACCTAGCCTTCCTTAGTCCAACAGATGATAGTGCCCAACTGCCTGAAGGCATCTGTATCAATTAGGGTGCTTTTGACCATAAGTAAAAAGATACCCATCTAAAGTGTCTTAAACAGAAAAGATATTTGTTATCTCATATAACAAGATGACCAGAAGAAGGTGGTTCCAGGCTCAGTTAATTCAGCAGCATAACATCCGCAAAGACCCAGATATTTTCTATTTTATTCTCACTCATCCTCAAAGACTTGGCATTAGTTCTCAGGTGTGACCCTTCATAGTTGTAGGAAGGCAAACACAGATCCAAAAAGCATGTTCTCAATCAACTGGATTTAATAGTGGGAAAGATAATTTCTCCTCACAAATATTTTTCATCCAGTGCAGACTTTTTCCTCTGATCCATTAGCCAGGATTGGGTCATACAACCTGCCCTAGCTTCAAGGGAGTATCAGGCTATTTTCAGCTGGCAGGCTCTATATCAAGGAAGAATGTCTACGTAGGGAGGGGATCAATGAGATAGAATCTGAGATTGTAAGGATGTATGCATAAGCTTTAGGGAAAGTCTCATACGAGCTTGCATCTTATAACCCTTATTACTTTAAACATCTTTCATTCAGTAGAGTATTTAGAAATAAGTGAATGTTAAATGCTTAGCCATTGGACAAGGGTCTGAGAATACAAGAGCAAAAAAGACGGAAAAAAAGATGCTTATACTTTTCAGTACAAGGGATGGATTTTAAGTATGATGCTGTTATGGAAGAGATTTATTAGGTCTAGAGAAACCCAGTCTAGTCTTTTTTTGTGTGAGGAAGATTCACCCTGAGCTAACATCCACTGGCAAGCTTCCTCTTTTTTTTTTTTTTTTTTTTTGCTTGAGGAATACTAGCCCTGAGCTAACATCCATGCCAATCTTCCTCTACTTTGTATGTGGGATGCCTCCATGGCATACCTGATGAATGGAGTATGTCTGCACCTGGGATCTGAACCCAGGTGCTGCCCAACCAGGGTGAACCAGGGCTGCCGAAGCAGAGCACGCAGAACCTTAATTGCTCGGCCACAGGGCCGGCCCTGGTCTAGTGTTTTTTGATGAAGTAATGTTCAAGCAGAAATTTGAAGGATGAGTATGATTTTGCTGTGGGAAAAGAAAATCAAAACACACTTCAACTAAGGTAAAAGGGAACACAGAAAGTTCAACAAAATAAAAGCTATCTAATATAGATGAAGTATAAAACAAAGGGACAGAATGACACAAAATAGCACTTGCCAATGCTATAAAATAAGCCATTTCATTTGTGCTTCTTAGACTTTAAGAATAAGAGTTTTTAGTATGGATATGACATAATATTTGCATAAAGCTGGAAGAATGATTGGGAAATACGGGGAGGGGATAATGTTGTAAGAGAGGAAGTGAGGATACCAATTAGGATACCAATAGCTATTAAAATATTAGAGAAAGGTGATAATAGTATTTTTAACCAAGCTGATCGTAGTGGCACTAAATTAATGATTTTGCCCCAAGTCCTCTATGAAAATGCTCAACTACTGTCTGAAATAATTTTTACCAAGGTATTAATGCACCCAGTTTTAAAATACATAATTGCAAATTAATTCAATGTGCTTTAATAAAGAATTTTCAAAAGTCAATCAAGAACTTCTAACCCTACCTCTAAGGGATCAGGAATCTTGAGGAATGTAGGGTTCCCTTTAGCTTACACGTGGTATCCCACATGAAGTTCACTAGCTTCATTGCAGAAGACTGTTCCCTCCCAAAACGTGAGACAAAATATAGGAAAAATATGTAATCTCTGGGGTGTTGGCTTGGGGAATGATAGATTTGGCTATTCAATTTGTTTGTGTGTTGGCTTGGTTTAGTTTTCTACAAGAATGCATTTCCAATAATATACTGGCATTTGATACAGAACTCGATTACCATAAATTTTGCTTCTTAGATACTTGACAGCAAGGCTTACTTGCAATCATTCAACATGAGATACATCTATCCAAGCACTCATGCACATCCTACTTTCAAATTAATCTTCTTCAGTGTATTTTTCAAATGCTTGAATTTTGTTTCATTCTATTCAGGGACTTATGACTACAGAGATACAGTATAAATCGTCTCCCTATCTTAGTCTTCCAATTGCCAGTGGTCTGTAAAATACAGATTCAACAAATTAACTTTTGTTAGACCTGACTTTTCTACTTCCTACAGTAGTAACTTTAAGCAGCATAGTGTTCAAGATAATACAATTTGAGTTATACTGCTATCAGGAAGAAATAGTGTTTGTATTTTAAAGAGAAAATAGTCTAATAAATGTATTCAGTCATGAGGCAGTGAATTGTCTTCTTTTTCCTCCCAAGATATTAAACCGAAAGAATAAGAGAATATTTAAAGGAAAGGAGAACTATTACTGAAAGAAGCATCTAACTTTTTGTTATTGTTTTAATTGTATACCAGGCAGTCTGGATAAATTATCTCATTTAACCCTTACAATAACCCTGAGTTAGGAAGTTGTATTCTGTGATTAGGCATTGAGAAACTAACACTTCAAATGTGTAAAAAAAATACTCTACCTCCCAAAACCACCCTGAAATAGTATTAGGTCTGTTTGGCTCCAATGTCTAGATATTTCAATATGATGCTATATTGCATCTTACATAAAACATCTACAGTATGCCACGCATTCTTAGCTGTCTTAAACACATTTAACTTAGTACAATAATCCTTCTGGGTAGATATAATATTTATAGTACAGATAAGAAAACTGAAACTCAGAGAGGTTTAAATACATCTTCCAATGTCACGCAGTTAAGTAGTGGATGGAGATAAGTAATGGAGTTTTCATTTGAAGCTATTATACATGCTGACATCAAAGCACACTGTTCTGGTTCCAACTTATCCAAGATTAATAACAGAAATGGTGACAAATTATCAGGAGAAAATTAAGTGAGGGAGGGGGAATAGGAAGTGCTGGGTGTGAGGTTTTAGAATGGAACAGGTTATTTTTAGAGGCATTTTTTTTCAAGTTGTCTTTTATAGCATTTATTGATTAATTCATTCATATATTTATTCAACAAATACTTTTTGAGTGCCTACCATGTGCCAGATACTGGGAATATAATGTTGAAAGAAACAAGCTTCCAGTTGAGAGCTGAGAGGACTAAGATACCTAAGGCTTACTGGTGGTGGCAGGATGGAGAACAGCAAGAAACAGAAATGTACGGGGTGTATGGATACTTACAGAATTAAAAATCTTTATATTTTACTAGCTAGCTGTCTGGCTTTTCTCAAATTCCTTAATATCCTGGCACTATCAGTTTCCTCATATGAAAAATAAGGAAAATATTGGTGTTTAATTTATGTTTGTTGTAAACACTAAAATGAGTGATGAAGACTAATATGCGTTAATACATGTAAACCCATTTAGAAGGAGTGCCCGACTTCCAAGCGCTCAATAAATACTAGTTACTAAGCCTTACATAAATGTTGGATGTTGGGGTGATGAGTCATGTTAGCTATTAACATTAAAGTATATTACCAAAGTTTATTCAATGTATAGCTAGCTCTTAGTGGATACCATTAATTAGATCTACTGATTGGAGTAAGTCTTTTTCAAACAAAGATTTTTATTCAAAACCAGGTCAGTCGGAGCTCGGAAAATTTTCCTAAAGCTCCTCTTTAATTTTCTATTATCTTTGAGATACCTTTCAAGAAGTTTACTTCTCTTAATGAGACTTGGATGCAACATTTTTCCGTTCAGCAGCATGTTTCTCTTGTCTCTTAGAAACTCACCAACTTTGTCAAAAAAATGTGGTAGAGAAATATTAAGGACTTGCAGCACAAAACATATCTGCTTGATTTCAGGAGAATTGAACTGGAATCAAAAGGGAAATGTTTTACTTCATACAATACTTTTTACTGTTGTATTAAAAAATTACTTAAAACACATCAGTGGCACTTTCAACACTTTGGGATGCACTGCTCTGGCCTAATCCCCACGTTTTACACATTTCGATACTGAATCAGATGCTGGGTAAATTACTTTCTCGAGACCATACAGCTTGATAATGGAGGAACCTGTCCCAAAAGCCTGTCCCCTAATAGTTGTTCACAGCATGGAACCAACTCATCATCACATACAACAGCAACTGGCCACCACAGTCACAGCTGATCCCAGACTGAGAGACATTTTACTCAGTAACAGGTTTACTAAGCCTCTAACTACTGAAGCTGTCAGACTTAAACATCTGTTTTACAAAAGGAAATATTCTGCACAGAATATCCAGCCTCTTCCCCTTTAAAGAACTATGAAACATTAGCTAAAAATTCATGAAGGTAAATAACAATTTTGAATGTTAATTCCGCAAGTTAAAATGTGCCTGTCTTATTTTCAGTTAACCCATTACAATCATTCTGTATTAATTTTGAAATCTATATATTTATAACCTTCTTCAGGGAGAAATCTATATGTGTATCATAGTTAATAATGAGCTTCAGGAGGGAAACTGCTATATTTTTAAAACATCAAATTATAATGAAGACAGAATAAACCTCCATTCTCCCCCCAAAATATATTTTCTTACTATTAACATGTAGTTCAAAAATTGACTCTCCATGTGCTACATTTAGCAACCTTATCTCTTTCACTGTAAAATTATCTCCAGAACAACAGGTCTACATTGCCAAACTATTTGTAACTGAATGGAAAATAATTCTTACGTTGTTTCATCAGGCACTACACAAATTGAGAGAAGCAGTAACGACAAAATAATTATTATGTTTTGACATTTTGAGCAGATATTCTAGCCTTCTCTGGAGAGGAAACAGTCTGTGTTTTTATCACTTGATCTCAAGTACTCAATTCATCATTCTCATATGATCTCTAGGAGGAAATGTGGAGTGAGCTCATTCAATTTTAGTCTTCAAGGTGCTGAAGAGTTATTATTATACAATGAATCATTTTTTCCTTTGTTAAATCAATTCTAAGAGAACTCGAATAGAAAAGGATACTGTCAATACGTAATCTGGGCAGAGTTTAGAAGCCACACATTTCATTTAAAGCATTGATCAGCAATTCATGATTTTTTAACTTAAATCCACAATGTCTTCTTTGATTCTGTGATAGTTGTCCATTTTTAAAGCTGAGAATTTTACTCTTAAATACAGGTCCTATCAATGGACTTTTTGGAATAAGAGTGGGTGAGATTAATGAGCTTATTATCATTCATTAGAAAGTGGTATGTGGATGACTGCCTACTTTAATTAGTTTTATTACTGTAGGAAATTGTTTCATATGCCAGACTCATCACCAAGCATGCCTGGAAAACATTAGAGCAGTAATCAGACTTGATATGAGGTACCTTTCATTAGGCAGTATGGCTAATGGCACTTACAATGAACAAGGAGGGCATTAAAAAGATGGACATGACAGCATCTAGCAAGAAGGAATTTATCAGATCAACTATTTTTGTGAAGCAGAGTACAAAGTATAGTACTTCAAAATACTGTTGTCGCATACAGGGTGCTAGACTCATAATTATGGCAAAAGGTTTAAGTATCTCAGATTTATACAATAAATCTCAATGCAAATTTTCTATGACTCATATGTTATCATGAAAATGTTAGTAACCAGATTTGCTAACAAAATAATCCTTCAAATAGTATTTCTTAACCATCACCACCCCCCAAAAATAATACATCCATAACCTTGATCAAATAGAAAAATCAAGTCATAATCTGAATGAAGCAAATCCAAATATAAAGCATATTGCAGATCAGAAGTAAGTGAAAAATTATAAACCTATTCTATAGGAATTAACTCGGCTCTTTCAATAAGTTTTGACTAATACAAAATATTATTTTTTAAATGTTTTTAATGCTTTTTTTCTTTTTACCTGAGTCAAAATTAACCTTACAATCATTTCATGATTAAGATTTTGGCCTCATACAAATTTTAGAAGTTAAACCTCATGGACTAACTAGAAAATAAAGAAAAACTTATGGAGCCCTACACTACCTCACTGCTAAGGCACTCACACCGTTCATAACTTACCAACTTTTATTTTACCGTATCTCATTAAGTAGTATTTAGGAAGCACAATCCTCATTTCACTGATCAAGAAATGAACATTCAATTTTTACATATATTGACAGCATGTTGATGTTTCTGACTCCCCAGTCTAGCCTTTACTTTTGTGAGTACATTCTCTCAACACTGAGAATTATTCCTCCAAATTTGTGAGCTATGCACCCAAGACACTCTCATTTTCCTCTGCTGTTATAGAAATAATGCTATGGTAATTTCAGGTGGAGAACTGCACACTTCTGGCCTCTCTTCTAATGTATTTTGTTTTTACTGGAAATATTCTAATTATAAAGCATTACAGTTCAAAAAGCTAGCATTAAGCAACAAATGTGTAAAATATCAGCAAATGTTTTTCCATTCAATATAGATGCCACCTAGATTGGATAAAGTCTAACTTTAAAAATACTGAGAATAAGGTTGAAAGGCATTTAACTGTATCCTTGTATTTCTGAGTAGTCTTATTAAAACACCACCACCACCACCACCACCAAACAAACCTAACCATTGTCACTGACAATAACAGCCACAACAAAGCACCCAGGTCCAAACCCCAACAAGTATTTTGAATGTCCTACAGAAAGTTGCTTGCCTACGGTTTACCAGTAGCTTTCAAAATTACATTGTAAACATTCTGATTTCCTGTCCTATGACATAGGGATTCAGCATACAAGTCTGCCATCGATTGCTTTTATTAAAGGCAGAAAGCATCATAAAATTAAGCAATGCATATGCTGCAAATTAAGGTAAGGGCAATCAGTAGTTTTGTATTCATTAAAAAAATTTATTTATTTTTGGATTATATTTTGTTTTGTTTGCAATACAGATTATTGATTAGTGGGTATATGAGGATATAAAAGCTTGGTAGGGAAAAGAACATTTTTCCTTTGGGGTCATAAAAGGAAAGGATCATCACAAGAAAAGACACTTAATAGATAAAATCATTTTTTAACACAATAAGGAAAGCCTACTTTTCTTTAAAAGGAAATCCATTTTAACAGACAAGTCACAGTAATTCTGTCAGGATGTTCTTGAGATTAGAGAATGATTTGAGGCTTCATTTTATCTACTATACCACAACTCAAATGTTTGAAAACTATAATAACTTCCCCTAAGCATGGAAACATTTTCAAGTATGAAAGCAATCTGGTGATTGATTGATTGATCTGCCATAAAAAAGTTATAATTCCTGTCAATTTTTCAAATGACAATGAAATATTTGCATTTTATTCCAGTAGTGAATCTAAGTTATATCTGACATTTTCTGTGAGAAATTTTGTTTATTGACATATATAAAACAGCGATCAAAAAATAATAAGCATATATTTGGTGTTATCACCTATCAAAAACTAGTCTTAATTTTGATAATGAATAGTAATTGATAGGAAGTTTGCTACATGTTTTCTCTCACATTTTTATTTAACCACTGGAAATTTCATTAAATAATACATTGATTCAAAAACAACTCTAATGATAATCCTCACTGTCCCCATAAAACATATCTTTGAATGACAATGGTAGGAAAATTTCTAAAAAATATTGGAATGTGTTTAGAATTTGATATTTTATGTTTTACACTTTCTGAAGAATCATTTCCTTTTTTTTAAATTACAAAAACATTAGCAGCTTTTCTGCTTTGAGAACAAATGTCCTCAGAGTGAAAAGTTACTGTAGAACTAAAGCATATGGGTAGGATTGCAGGATTTCTTGTCTCAGTCTGACAGCACCTGGGATTTAGACAAAGACTAAAACTTGGGGGGTCCATAAACACAAAATTTATACTGATTATATGTTTTACTTTCTACCAACTGCCAGTGGTAATAACACCTAACAATCACTCCATGACACCAATTTAAGTCACAACAATGTAGAAATAGTAATAGGAAACCAGAGAATACATCACACAAAGCTGTTTGTAAAAAGAAAAACAAATTATTTGCTGGGGTTCCAAGTGAAACCCAAATCCCCATGCCAACATCAGGATTTATGAAATCGGCAGAAAATTGAAAACCTCCAAATTAACTAAACCACCTCATGCATTATGGCCCAACACCACACATTTGGAAGTTGTTTACATTCAAAATAGTACTTCAGTCTTTATGGAAATGTCAATTTCGTTCCACTTCTTTGATTCTCAGTGCCTGACATTTTCTAAATACAATCACTTTATTTGGTAAAAGGGTTTTAGCGCTATATCTTTTGAGTTGGAAGAAAAGAAAAGGCAGGATGTACAAATAAGAGACTTTGATTTCTACCAATTCAAGTATAAAATTGTAAGATGATATAAATAAGTCAATGAAAATACATTTTTATTAAGAATATCCATTTCTTCATAAAAAAATTTGGACACAATAATATGTAAAGAAAGATGAATATCAAATCACTAGTAAGAAAAATAACATTTATGTGTAACAAATAATGAAAAATATATGTTATTTCTTTAAACATTTGGTTGATAAATTTAATAAATCAAACTAATAGCCATAGAATAATATATTTTATAAATAAATGAAAATATCATTAGAAATGAAAAATATTTCATATTTTATTTCTAATGAAGACATTTTTATCTTAAAGATAAAAAAGTTATGTACTGAATGGTGGTGTCCCCCTCAAACTCATATGGTGAAGCTCTAACACCAGTATGAAGGTATTTGGAGGCGGGCCTTTGAGAGGTAACTGGAGTTGGATGAGGTCATGAGGATGGGGCTCTCATAGTGGGATTAGTTTCCTTCTAAGAAGAGGCAGAGAGACCAGAACACTCTCTCTTTTCCCCTCTCTGCCATGTGAGGACACAGAGAGAAAGAGGCTGTCTGCAAGCCAGGAAAGGGATCTCACAAGGAACCAAATTTGCTGGCACCTTGATCTGGCACTTCTCAGCCTCCAAAACTGTGAGAATCTGTTGTTTAAGCCATCTAGTCTACGGTATTTAGTTACAGCAGCCTGAGCTAAGACAGAAACCAACAGGGGTGAATTAGGATAATTTATGTAAATATTAGGAGCATGTAAGCACTTTAAAATCATAGTTGTTTAAAAGGTTGAATAACCAATAATGCTTTAAAAATGCCATAGCTATATTTATGATAGCAAAAGCAGTCCCACAAAAAATGATAGCCTATACTTGAAGGGTAATCATAAGGTTCTGAAAGGATTTAAAAACAATGAACTCTTGCCTCTAGTATTCTTTTTTTCTTTTGAAACAAATGAAAAACATCAAAACTGCTATTTCTCTAACTTAAGTGCTAGATTTCACTTGCATTATTGTTCAAATGACTTGTTCAATTCAGACTTTTAGTAAACTATTGAGCAAGAAATTTTATCTGACTCCTAGAGTTTTGACTATGTCAACAAGTCAATTTCTTTGTCATTTGCATGTGGTTGTGCTTTTGTGAGTGTGTACATGTGTGAAAGAGTAAAAGACAGCTTGTGAGAGAGAAAGAAAGAGTGAAGACACTGAGTGAGAGAGAGAGAGAGTGCCAGTGAAAGAGATCTGGAGGACAGGGGCAGTAGAGCAGGAGAGAATGAGAAAAAGAAAAAGGAAGACACGTGGTGGGAATAGTGGTTGGTAACCACTGAATACACTAAAGGATAACAAATAAACAACAGTTAATATATGTAGTGTAACACGCTTTGGGCTTTTTCCCTAACAGTTGACGATAATATTAAGATATTGAAAATATTATTTAATAACTCATTCTTTGATACATATATATATTCTTGTTGAAACATTGATCTAAATGACCCATGACCCAGTCTAAAAATGGTAATCCTTATATAGCTTAATTTTAATAGCTAAATTTTAATTTTTATAGCTTTTTTTAATTGCAGTTTTTTAACCTTCCACTCACAAATTTAGTAGTAAACATTCATAGAGTGTTGTTATAATTATCTGTAGCTGTGTAATGAATTAAATGGAACAAATATTTATCATCTCACACAATTTCTGGGAGTCAGGAATCTGGGTGTGGCTTAGGTGGGTGTTGTGGCTTAAGATCTCTTGAGGTTGTAATCAAGATGTAAGGCAGGGCTGTGCTCTTCTCAACTATAGTTCCACTGGAGCTGAAGGATCCTTTTCCAAGTGCACTCATGTGGGTGTCTCCACAGGGCTACCTCATGACATGGAAGCCTTCCCCAGGGCAAGTGATCCAAGAGAGAGTGAGATAGAGTGTCCAAGGAAGGTAGCCTAGACATGAATGATCTAATACATCATATAGCTTTGTAAGAATTACATTTTTCTCAGTAATCTAGTTTATGACACCCATAAAGACATTCACAAAGAAGTAGCCTTTTGAGTTCACAAAGTTAAGACAATCATTTGGTTTAGTTTAGCACCAGCAAACTGGAATTCAACTGATCTCTAGGAAGAAAAGAGGTCATAGACAATTTTGAGAGCAGAAGAACTGTTTAAACCTTCAGCATTACTTAGATTATCAAAAAAATGGCAAATCCAAAGTTCAAATAAAATCAAGTTATGATTCCTTCCACTAAAAAAAAAAGTTCCATATTTGCATTTTGTCTCTTTCAGAACTATGAATAGTTGCACTATTGCTAAATTCTTTTCAGATTAGTTTCTAGTACGTTAAAAAAAAACTGAAGGAACACAAAAAATCAGAACAATGAATCTGCTGCATCATGCATTTCTTTAAATGTCCCCCTATGGATTCAGTCCAGAAGGCTCTGTTGGGCAAATACTGTAATATTAAGGTAATGACTATCATATGTATTTTCCCAAATTTGAATGATGCACAGAGCATCTGTGAGGTAGCTGGGCACCATTCTCTAGTCAGATAAATGGCATTCAACTTGCTCAGTAGTACAATCACATTCGACAGGTAATTCATCTTAAGTTGAACTGAGTGCTAAGGTAGTGATAAATTGCTTTGGCTCTCCTAAACTACAGGGAATAGATCACATCTCATATGAGCTCTAGTGCACGAAACTTAAGCGTTCCTAGACCTCATAAATGTTTTATATCTTTACACTGTCCCTACTTCTGCATCAATGGAGAGAAAATAAATATCAGTTACTGTCAGGATTTGTGAACACAGAGAAGGAATTCAGAAAAAAATTTTAAAACTGCATAAATATGTGTATGTGTGCGTATAAAATTAAATTTTAATACTAGGTGGCATTTATTACTTAACGACAAGGTCATTTTGGTTATGATTTGGTTCATATTCTTTGTATACAATTTATAACATATAGATAATATATTCAAATAAAATAGATTATTTTCTGTTTGAGCATTCAGATATTTTACTTCCCTCTACATAGCTGTACCTGGTGTTAAGGATCCTGAAAATCTGAGTTGTAAATAAAAATTTTGCATAAATATAATTTTACATGAACTGGGGATATTATGAGAACAAAACTTTCAGCAAGTTATTGTCATAAATAGAGTATCTACCTGCATTAGAAGGACTCATCTGCTATGTTCAAATACAGGTAAGCTGTTTAATTGAGATTGACGGGTTTCTTGTTTAGATTTTTGGCATACTACAAGTTCCCACATTTCTAACAATTTATGCTCTAAAGGTTTCTGTCCAGGTTAGTTTATTAAAGTTTAATACATGTATTTCCTTTTCTTCCTCCAATGCCTTCAATGATCCTGTCGTCAATGATCCTTTGGCTTCAACTACCACTCTCATAAGAACCCATACTGCTAATAGTCATGAACTACTTGTATGGCCTCAGACAAGTCACACTCACCTCCATGTTTCTACCATCTTTCTTTCTGCTCAGAAGGGCCTTTCCCTAATCTAGCACAACCTGACGCATTCTTAAAAATTGAGCTCAAATATTACCTTCTCTGGGAAATCTGGAATCTCTTGATCTAAATTAGATGCCCCATTTTTGTATTTACTTAAAAATCAATTTTAACCCTTCACAATCTTGCCTACAATTGTAGTTTGTTTTCCTACCCCACTCCTCACTAGACTGCAATTTCCTGGAGGAAAGAAACCATGGCTTAATTGACTTTCCAACCCTGGCTATAGTGGAGTGACTGGCAAAGAGTAAATATTTTAAAAAGGAAAAGAGAAGTTGTATTAGTGGGGAAAAAAATGGGAAGAGGGTGTGATCTGCTTCAAATCTCTGAATCCCAGATCCTAACAAAGAAGAGAACAGACCAATAATAAACAGGTCTTCACGTGTATTTCCTAATTGCCAAAGTTCTGGAGTGATCCTTGAGTAAAATATCTGTATATCAGGTGTTCATAGGTCAAGAAATGTTTAAAGAAAAGCAATATTAGAATGCCCCTTAGGGAGGCAGGAAAGAAATTTCTCTCTCACTGTTCAAAATCTGCATATGTATGCATTGCTAATAAGTGCATCAGGATTTTATGCAGTGATTCCAAATCCTTTAAGGAGACCAAAGCCTATTTAAGAAGACATTTTTGTTAAAAACAGACTTCCAAAGGCCTTGTACAGGTTGTTAAATACTAAGCCAATTCAGGTTTAATATACAGACGCCTCTAAGAACATAGGAGAGAGTTAATTAAGTGGGTTAGTGACCTGTTTGCTAAAAATTATGTTCCTGATTGGGAGGAAACTTGGACAGAGGCGTTTTAGAGAGACTGTTGTAGACACACTGGATTGCCATGATTTTTTTCTCCACTTTTCCTTTGGGAAAAGAAGGGCTCATAGACCATCAAAGGAGAATGAGAACAGTGAGATACTTCATAGAATAACGAAAAATTATTTTGTATTTACAAAACAATTGGTCTGTTTATTAGGGAATGAGGAATACATATTGGTTAACGATACAACGTCATCATTAAAGTATTTGCAAGTGGCACAGGCCAGCAGACAAGAGAGCATGGATTGCTACTAATATCCAAGTTATAACTGACTTTTCAGGAAATCACAGGTTAGGGATTTTCAACTAATTCTCTAGGTGAGAAAAATAAAGTTTCCAAAACTTGGCATAAATTACATGAGATCTTCTTCTTCTGTTTTTAAAATGGTTTAATAATAGGTTAAGTTGTAAAAGTTAATATTAGAATGAATATTTTTTAAATTTCACAATTTTATTCAATACTTCAATTCTTACAGAGGAAACATTACAGCCTTGATACTCTGCTTTGCTTTCTGTTTAAAGAAGGCTTGCCATTATGCTCCATCCATCCCACACCTTAGGCACCACCATCACTAGGTTACAACTGATGTTTCTTGTAAGCATAAGATACCTAAGAAAAATTAATCAGTATTTTTACTGTGTTCCATAAATGCAGCTTTATTAATGATGTTGATGTTTATACTTAAAGACCAGGTACTGGTTCTTCTCCGTAGCAGATGAACTTCCTGGATTATAGTTCTACTTGTATTCTATTGGTCAAAGTTAATTCTGTTAAAACAAACAAAAAAAGAAATACACCTTGTTTGGAGACATTATCTCTTGAAATGCTTTTCATTTGTCTATTAAATAAATGTATATTAAGTTCAAGCCTGCCCTCATTGATTATTACAATCTACCTGGAAGGTCAGACTTCATACATGTCCTAGAAGAATGGAGGGTGCTCCAAAAAAGAAGAATCAGGTGGAAGGGGGAGTATATTACAGAGAATGTGATCTGGTGAGCCAGGATAACTTCGTGAAATATAGAAATGCCTGTTTTCTTCTCATATATTTTCCCTCTTACTCTCATTTTAAGCAAGAAACTTAGGCTTAATTTAAAGGAGAGTCAATGTGAAACCAAGGCTCTTTATAAAATCCCATGACAATAAAATTCTAAACATCTTGAAAGGACAATGCTGAGGATACTGGAAAGTAATGGGAAAGTGAGAAAACATTTGAGAAAGACCTGAGAAGTGACGGGAGATTCTTAGAGTCAATAGAAGAAGAGCTAGATTGGCCCCAGGAACAGGGTAGGCCAAGTTCTCGTTTCTGGCATCACCTGGGGAGGCGGCAAAGATTTAGCAGGGAAGGGCTATCTCGTTCACTCTTGACCTAAAAGGCCACATCCCAAGCAGAGGAGTCTGCCAAGGTACCTGGGCCTCTAACACGACATGAAATGGGTAAAACCATGGGACCTAAATGGTGGACTGGGACAATGCATGTCTTATATGATGCTGTGAGAAATGATTACCAATAACTAAATGGGCCTTCCAATGGCCACATAATTGGTAAAATCTTAGGACATCTGCAAAAGATTTCCATTCATAGATGTAATAATCTATGAATAACTAATGTTATGCCTCCTAACATCACTAAAGGATGAGTACTTGGAGTTAAAATTAATTCAATCTAAATAACATTAAAATAATTGTAATATTGTTCTTGAGTGCATCTGTTTGCCTCACTGGCACCTATAAAGCATGGAAACTGCACAAAGCATGAGGAACAAATGGCTCTGCTCCAGGTATTCAGCTGTGTAGGTTTGATTTCCACTGCTTCGTCTCTCACTACCCAGGAGACTGCCATAATTCAAGGTACCCAATAGCTGTACTTAAGCCCCAGTGAAAGTAACAATGCAATTTAGGACACCCACTGCCAGAGAAAGGAATTACAAGGGAAACAACCATTACCTGTAGAGTTCTGTCAAAATAAAACTGCTGGAGGAGCAGATGATCATTTGAACAACAGCAACAAAATTTAAGAGGCTGAGGCTCAACTACAGTCTTTCTAGAACTAAATAAGCATATTATAACCAAAAAACTTATGTAAGGCAATGAAAAAAGAAAATATTCTCCTCTGAGACCTGATTTAGTGACTGAAATATCAAGTAAAGGAAATAAATGAAAGCAAAGAGAGAAAAAGACAATAAATAAAGAGATGGAAATCACAAGAAAAGAAGATAGATTTGGAAAATAAATCCAGGAGACATAACTTGCAAATAATGGAATTTCTAGACTGAGGAAAAGGAAGAGATAGAAGACAGATAGTAATCATGTAATAACTTAAAAAAAACAAAACTAAAAAACCCTGAGCTGAAGAACGACTCATGTCTGCAGACTGAAAGAGCTTGCTGAGTTCTAAGCACAGTTGATACAAGAGGATGCACATCTAAGGAGTCACACCTCTAAAGGGTTTATGCATAAAGAGGTGCTTGAAACATTAATCACTAAATGGGTCAATATATATATGGTTATCTTAGAATGGAAATATTTTAGACTATTTTGAATACTGATACTAGATACTATTTATTATTCTTTTGTTTGTATTTATTTGTTTTACAAAAATATATATATTTCCTATGGTTACTGTAACAAATTATCACAAACTTGAAGGATTAAAACAGAAATTTATTCCTTCACAATTCTGGAGGACAGAAGTCCAAAATCAGTATCACTAGGCTGAAATCAAAGTGAAGGCAGGGCCACATTTTCTTTGGAGGCTCCAAAGGAGAACCCATTCCTTGCTTTTTTCAGGTTCTGGTGGTTGCTGACATTCCCTGCTTCTAGCTGCATCACTCCAATCCCTTCCTCTGCTGTCACACTGCCTTCTCTTCTCCTGTTTGTGTCAAATCTCTGCCTCTCTCATAATGAATTTGTGATTGCATTTAGATCCACCCAGATAAACTGGCATAATCTCCTCATGTCAAGTTCATTAATTTAATCACATTTGCAAAGAATCCTTTTTTCCAATAAGGTAATATTTACAGGTTGAAATTAGGACATGATACCTTTGAGGAGTCATTTTTCAGCCTATTTCAATATGTATTTATTTATTTATTTATTTTTTATTTTTTATATCATAAAAAAATGATGATCGTTTTTAGTATGGAATAACAAAAAGGATTGGGGGCTTTTACATAAGCACTATTACTGGAAGACATAAAAATTTTTTACAGAAGAGGCACGATCAAATTTTTATTTTTAAATAACTATGGCTACACTGTAGAGAATGGCTTTGGTTGGGAATAGGCGTACAAGAGACGATACCAGGCAGTCAGGTCAGAGGCCGCTGCAGTCCTGGACGAGCAAAGAGAGTGCTTCAGACTAGGGAGAAGCCACGAGTGAATTTTTCATGTAACTAAAGTTAACCCCTTAAAATGTTAAACATGTGTAGGTAGTTTTTGAAATGACACTCTATGTGTTTTTATATCCCCTAGCCTTCTAGAACAATTATTTGACCATTTCTTGATTATTCTGTCATGTTGGCCAGCCTCCTGATGAAAGGATTGATGCTTTGGTGTCTTCTCGTGAGGTGAGCCATTTCTTCTCACTTTGGCTGATTACAACAGTCTAAAATTCACTTCACCTCTAATCTGCTATTCTTACAAAGAAGTGGAAGGAAAAATCAGCGTATCAGTGAGCTCACCCTTTAATTTCAGTTATTTAATGATGCCCAAAGTCAAGGCACTGCTTTTTTTTTTTTTTTTTTTTTGTGAGGGAGACTGGCCCTGGGCTAACATCCGTGCCCATCTTCCTCCACTTTATATGGGACGCCGCCACGGCATGGCTGACAGGCAGTGCGTCAGCGGGCGCCCGGGATCCGAACCAGTGAACCCCGGGCTGCCAAGCGCGGACTAAACCGCTGCGCCACCGGGCGGCCCCTTAAGTTATCTTTTTATGAAGACATTGGCTCCTGGATAGTTGAATAATTTTTTAGAAATTATACATATTTATCCAATAACTAGGGGGCCAGAGGACTGGAAGTAGTGGGCATAATTACATTTATTCACTGAATGATACTATATCTAGTCATAAAACTTGACTTCCCCATTGATGGCTAAAAGCTGCATTTTTCCCCACTCATTTATGTACTTAAAGAGTCAAAGCACAATTAGATAATTGCAATCACAGGTGAAACCATAAGATACGATACAAGTGTGTCGGTAGAGAATCCAACTACAGTCAGCACAACAGCAGCAGCCACCACTTATTCAGCACCTACCATATGACAGGGAACTGCATTAGGGGCTTTACAGGTGTCATTTTAACTTAATTTTCAGAGGCTTATAAATTATGTGTTATTATTTGTCAGTTCATGTATTTGGATTCATCCACCTTGTTTTAATTTTCCTTCAAATGTCAGGTTAAATACCATTTTTTTCAGGCCTTTCTGATTCTGAAAATAGATTAATCCTTTCCTGCTCTTTACTCTTGTAGTTCTCTGTACTTCTCCACTACCACCCTGTAAGTATTTGCTTACTGCCTGTATTCACCAAAAACCAGAAAGTTTCATGAGGACAGAGACGTTGTCTGCCTTATTTATTTTTACAACCTCAGGCACAGAACTCATTCATGACTGAGTGAGCGCATAAACTGATCTACAGGCCCAGAACTGGAAACAGAGCAAGGATTCAACTTAGATCTATTTATAAAACTTGTATTTCTAATCACTAGAATATTCCATTCCTTAATGGGATAGAACATTACTATTTGTTTAAACTGAATATTTTTCATAAATGGAAAGTCTGCCAGTTTTTTACTAGATGGTGATTATCAATAACTTTTAACAACAAATCAGACGAAATATTTCAATGTTTTAAATGAATTAGAAATAGTATTATCAAATTTACTTTTTATCATTTTTCAAGTATTAATAGATAACTTTAATTTTATAACTGTGATAGTAAATGCTATAAAAGACTCAAAATGACAAGATAAAAATTCAAATTACTGAAGAAGAGTGCACATTTTATACAATAGGAAAATAGAAATGAGCCCATATTTGCCCATACTAGATGTTAATGGTAAGATCTTATTAATAGTAGCATTAATTCAAACATTAAAGAAGAATAAAATTATGTCCAGTCAGCATTCACATTGTAAGTGAACATAGTATCTTAAGTTGAGTGTATTCTAAAAATAATTTATTGGTTGCAATTATAGTCACTTTTCACCCCCAAATTACATATATTAGTTCATTTACTAATTTATTCATTATACATCCTGCATGTCGTAGCCAATAATTATTGCTTAAAAGACTCATAATTTGGTACATTTTCCTCATAGTAAAACTAAAGAAATCTATATAAAGTTTTCTAGTGAAATATTTATACTTTATTTATAACCTTTTACAATATGAAAATATAATTTCAAAGAAAATTCATATGATGACATTTAAGTAATTTTATACAGCTATTTTAACCATATAAGTCTGCCTTTCTTTAAGTCAAACTTCTTATATTCTGTAAATTTTGTGAAATTAATAAATGTGCTCTCGATTTATTCATCATCATTTTTTTACTAACACACACTTGTAGTGTATGTGTGGTGGTGGTGGGGAGATTGTTGAAAATATTTAAATCTGTCTTGTGTATACAGATATAGATTTTCCATTTCTGAATAGATATATACATACCTATGTACACATTTAATTCATTTCTATGTACATATACATTTAACACATTTATATCTATATATGCACATTTATATAAGATATATACACATTTAAAAATGCTTAGTATTTAATAGGTTTAAAAAAATATATATCTCACAGCTGCACTTTTCCAAGATGTTTCAGACATCTATGAATTCAGGTTTTCTGCTTGAGTTAAATTTAAAAATAATATCTGGACATTTTAGGAAAAAGCAATCACAACTTATGACCAAGAGATCAACTTTACAGAAAAATTCTAATTATTCTGTGCAATCAGATTATATTGTGGGCGATCAAAATTTGCCACTTCAAAATATGTCTCTTTACCTTCATTATTTTCTCTGAAAGAAACTGACCTTCCACCCCCCTCACCCCTGACTAACTGCCTATTGATAGACTGGGAGGGTCCTTGCTAAGCCTATTCCTATCAAAGTTCTGTTTACCAAACATTTACATTTGTAAGAGAAATCTCCCTCTCTGTACCAGGAAGAAGGGGGGATGACTTCATCTCTAGCAACTTAGCAATGCAGAAGGTGAAGCTGCATAATAACCTTACTGTGCTTTTCTGGTAACCTCCCATAACTGACCCACCCCCAACATCCTCCTTTGTCTTTCTATTTAAGAGGAGAACCTCTGCCATTGTCAAGAAACTCAGTTTCCCTGGTCTCTCCCATGTATACATGTTGTAAAGCTTGGTTTGATTTTCTCCTGCTACTCGGTCTCATGTCAATTTAATTTGTAGCCCAGCCAGAAAGGACCAGAGTGGGTAGAGGATAGTCTTCCTCCCCTTCAATATCAACAGTATTTTGTGCATATGAAAACACTAGCATCATAGTTATAAATTGTGATATATGCTCTTCTCTGTACTTGAGAAATATACAGTGTACCCATTGGCCCTCTCTCATAGTAAGGCTGTACATGCAAAGTAAAACATCAGAGAACTGCCATTCCTATAGCTGTTTCTGAGAAGTTTCTTACTTATAGGTTTTGTTTTATCATATGAGGTGATTCTCTGAGCAGTGGGTGAGTGAGAGTAGTTTGGCCCCAAAGCTGACCTTGGCAGAAGCAAGAGAGACCATTAGTGAGGGCACTAACTTTGGCATTTTATACTAGATAGTAACTTGCCAAATCAACAAAAATTTCACTCAAAAAGTTTGAATATCAACTGTCCCAATGTATGTGGAAGAGTTACAGTAGATATTAGGTAGCAGAGAAGCATACCAACTTTGGTGAACAGAAGACTTGACATGATAGGAATGATGTGACAACAGAAGCCAATCCTAAGCAGAGATTACCAGCTAGAAACAAAGGAAAATTGAGAGAAGCTATGCAACAGCAGAGGAAAAAAGGCAGATAAAGAAAAGCAGTGCAGAAAAGGAGTCAGGAGCATGGCAGACTAATGTGGTGGCTGCTGAGTATCAGACCACATGCACCACAGTGATACATTAAAGAGAGGGAAGGATTTTCTAGTTCATCACAAGTTCTCTCCTGGGGTTGCCTTGTGCCAGTTTGCAAGAGCTGACTGTGTTCATCTTTTCCTAACTCCAAGTTCAGTCACTTGGCTCGGTAGCTTGAAATTGGCCACGGTGGAGCAAGGACACCACAGAAATTGGCAAATGCTACGTATCAGTTTTTTTGTTTCTTTTAAAGAGCTGACCATTAAACATTTAACCAGCACACCACTGCTTCCAGCTATTTTGCTCCTGAGACTATTTCTTTTCCTCCTTAATTCCCTGTTTTATTTATAAAATAAACTCACTTTTACTGAGGTAGCTTGAGTTTCTTTCTACTCCCAACATCCTGAAAAAAGCGGATGCATTTTTCTAGTCATCTTTCCTCTTCCAGTGAGATTTATTGAAAGTCTATTATTGACTATGCACTGGAGACAATGCATTATGCACAACTGATTCTGAGATAAATAAGACATCATGCTTACCTTCACATCAATTAGAGTCTAATGGAGAAGCAGATAGAAATGATTCCAATGCACTGTCATAGGTACTATAATTGAGCTTGTTTTGAGGGGTAGAGAGGATAAAAACAAAAGAAAGGTATCATTCACTACTTGGGAGGAGGTGTTGGTGTCTGGAAACATTGCTAAGAGAATATGATAATGGATGTTTGACTTTAAGGATGACTAAGTTTTGGTCATACAGATGACTTAGTAGAGGGCACAAGCTGTTCCAATAAAGAAGACAGAAAAGGATTTAAGATAAAAGGAATTGGAGGGAGGATGTGGAATAGTACTAAGAGATCATGACAAAATGGGGAAAAGTCAGAAACAATAGTTTGAAATATCATTAAGTTTTCTCTCCCTCCAAACAGTTTATCCTCCTTAACCATCACCATAAGACATATGAACTTCTCTCAATTCACTATCTCAGTCATCCTATTATAGTATTTTTGTTATTTTCTTATTCCACACACTGTTTTAATCTCTTGGAGAACAAGATCCTCATCTTCTTCATTTTAGCATCCTTTATAGGATTGGGCATAACAAACTCTACTTAGAAAGGCCAAGTACATACCTGTTGATTTGAACATAATGATGTGAAATCATTGAGCACATGTTGGAAAACACAATTAAAAATCACATTTAGTTTGGCAGCGATAGGGTTCAGGACATGCTACCCCAAAATACGGCACCTTGACACATCAAATATTTCAAGTTGAAGGAAGTTGAGAAATGGCAGGTACCAAAAGGACTTATAATCTTCTCCCGAAGCGGGTCATAAAACCCTTTTGCAAAAGGTGCTCTCCCTTTACCCAGAGTAAAGGAGCATCCTTATCTCCAAAGATGAAGGGACACAGAGAGGAATATGAAGGAAGAGGTTCTGCTAAGTTTCCCTCGGGTTTACTCCTTTAGCTCATACTCTTCCTCCTATCATATCTTCCCATAACTTTCCACTCGTCTTCAAACCTAGCATAAAAACACTCAGACCCAAAAACATTTCTTTGGGTCTTAATTTCCTTATGAAGGCTCCTGTGTCATGTAAAATTTATATTACATAAATCTGTATGCTTTTCTCTTACTAATCTGTCCATGACAGGGATTGCAGTAGAAAACTCAGAAGGGTGGAGGAAAATGATATTTGCCATCTTCTACAGTATCATAATAAAGCTAAAATTGTTTATTCTAGAAATAGTAAAATTAAGTATGAGGTACATAGATTTCATAACTGCTATCTAATTGAATGTAAAGAATTCAATCTATTTGAATTTTTTTTAGAAATTATCACATCACTTAAAATTGTCTTTGAATATTTGTTTATTGGATAGTAAACATTTTATTTTTCCCCCTAACATAAAAGTCTTGTTTTTTATTCTGTAATTAGTATGTTTTAAATTATTAAACAATTTCTCCATTAGCATACCAAAGATAAAACGCACTATAATTTTTTTTGTTTCACATCTTTATTATTTTGACTACAAAAATACAATTCAGTTCTTTTTCTCTTGACAGGAGCAAAAGAGGCTGGTTCAAGAAACAGGGGCTATCATACAGTTCGGTTACGCTCTTTCCCACTTTCAGCTTTGCCTACTTTATGTTTTAAACCACATTTAAATGTAGAAAGTATCAAACTGTCAAAGGAATGATTCCATAGCCCCTTTAATGCTCTCCCTGGCTCAGCTCCTCACTGTTAAAACTGAATGAGGAGAGCAGTTGTTGGTCTCTGCCCCTGTACCTGCAGTCCCCGAGGACTAGTTTCCTAATTAGCAACTTGATGTGGATTCTTTGCCCACTTGCGGTCTGGCACTTTTCTGCCCCCTTGGTTCCATGGATCCAGTGACCAAGACTCTGGAGCACTATCCAGAACCAGAGCTTTACTACCTCTTACCCAATCCCACTTTAAAAGTGGGACAAAATAATAACAAACCAGGATAAATTTTTTTATAAAGGGAAATTATTTTTTTTTATGTCTTATAAGAGGGGAAAAAAGGTTACCGTCAAATTACTTAAAGTTTTGATCTGGGTTAAAATCTAAGTCTTCATAAATGTATTTTTAGTTTAAACAATATATTCATATCAGTGGAAAAAGCACATATATGTATCCTCTGTGCTCCTTATTTCATCATTTTAACCTAATGTTTTCCTATACTTTCAAGAAGTCCTTAGTGAATTTTAAGCAATACTTCTATTCAATAAGTACTTAATGAAAATGTAAAATATTCACGACATTTTGCTAGGTGGGTATTTCAGAGTATATAAAAAAACGTATGGATGTGGTTCTTGTCCTCTAGCAGTTCAACATTTGACATGAGAACTAGGACCATAATTTTCATATCTTTCAATTATTGTAAGAAAGTTAATGTGTGTGCATATCATAAGTACCTCAAAATTTAAATTAGAGGCTATTTGACACACGACATAAAGCTGTCAGTAATAATTGGACATACTGTCATAGAGCAAGTCTACAGATTGTTCAGAAACTTAGACACTGAAAAGATCACACTAGCTAACTTCCATTTAAAAACTTAAATTGATTATTTTGATGCATGATATTCTTCAAGAATTATCCTGAAAAATGTTGAAAAGTTGCTTGTATTTCCGTGTATAGGAATTAAATATAGAGACAAATGTTATGTTAATGAAATTATTACAAAGTAATATAAACCATAGAGATAGTATTTGGCATTTGGCAAGAAAGTAAACAATTTCATATTAAATATTTTCTTCTGTATTTTAAAAGCTTGTTTTTTTAGGCAAAATGAAAACATATTCTGAGTAAAATGGGAAATATATTTTAGAAATGCA
The DNA here is from genome assembly GCA_031878705.1 of Tapirus indicus. Lineage (NCBI taxonomy): Eukaryota > Metazoa > Chordata > Mammalia > Perissodactyla > Tapiridae > Tapirus > Tapirus indicus. The sequence continues at coordinate 71,761,017 of CM062919.1, read as the reverse complement.
AGTTCCACACTGTATATAATTTAGCCAAAGGAGCAAGTATTGTTATATTTTTTCCCCTGTGTTTAACTTCATTAAGGTAACTGATAGCTCTTTTATTTACAAATTACTTTAGGAGGTTCAAGTTTTTGTTTACTTTGTTTAATAAAAATCACAGTTGACAGTGTTTGCATTGCTAATAGTTCTCTTTCAAAGTCTGTTGATACCTCAGTTGGGTTTTCTTTCAAATTTAAGTAGGTAATTTGGCCATTTATGTGAGAATACAGTACTAAACACAATGTGTTCATTTTTCTTGTTTTTAAAATATCTGTAGAAGTGCTGACAACAAAAGAGACAAGGCTTCTCCAGCTTTTTAGCATCTGCCAGAATAGGAGGCTAATGAAGTCAAGCTAGTAGGTTTGAGTCATTTGAATCCAAACTTAACAAGTATTTACTGACTGTTGTGTAAAACACACTGCTAGATGGGATGGCAAATACAGAGAGAGCAAAATAACATGACATATAGGGGTGGAGTGTATAAGGAAGATATGGAAAAATAAACATATGCCAACAATTATAATAACAGAGAAAATATTCTATAAGAAAGTGAGATGTATTTGAAATAGACCATTATTTGTCCACCAATATCTATTCCCTTTTTTTCCTAGTAACACAAACCTGATGTTATTTGGGGCAGCAATGTTTCTAATTAACAGATTGCATTTTCCCAGCCTTCTTTGCAGTGAAGTTTGGCCAAGGACACCAAGCAGAAGTGTTCTGTGGGGTTTCCAGAGTGGCTCTTAATATGAGGCTGACTCAGCTGGCAAGTATGTCTCTTTCCTCCTTCCCCATTTCCTCCCTACTACTACCTGGAACACTGCTGTGAAGACAAGAACTCCACTAGACCATGATGAGGTGACCTTTAATACAGAAGCTGGAGGTGAGGAAAGCAGAACAGAATGATAATAGGACTCAGGGTCCCAGACAATTTGCAGGAGCAGCCCTACTTACCCACTATGGGCTACTACCTCCAGACCTATTTTATGTGTAAAAATAAGTATACTAGTGATGAATAAATAAAAAGCAATAGGATTACTGGAGTATATGAGGAAGCCATTTGGTTTAAAACTAATTTGGCCTGAACTTATTTTTCTAGAAAGTCATGATGTGGCCTGTTGAACACGCATTGTATATCTGCTTTAAACATTTACAATGTCCCAAAGCCAAGAATGATGTCCTTAAAGATAGGGATGTTGCCTCCCTCATATAGGCATTTCTTTAAGGATATGCATTTCTTCCCAGAACCTAAAGATTGTTGACTTGCTGTGCTCATCTTGTGACAACTGATCTGCTGTGCTAGCAAAGCATCTTGTGACAGTAGTAGAAGAGATAGTCCTGTCATATGTGATGGGTGCTTTTTGTTCCAAGATGATATATAACCACTCTGTATACCCCACTTCTTTGGAGAGCTTCCTTCCTTGGTGGAAAAGTTCTCCCAGGCTATAGTCCTCAAAATGGCTCATAATAAACTCATCCCACTTTTGATTTATAGATTGATTATGGATTATTTGCATTGACAATAGGGTTTAAGTCACTTTTTTTTCTTTTCTTTTGTCTTTGTAGCTAAACACAATTTCTAACTAAAACAAGGTACTGAAAATGTTACCCAGGTTTTCAAGTCAGAAATGGCTTAGATGCAGTTAAGAGAAAGATAGGGTATACAAGGGAGAGTGCTAAATAACCTCACCATAACAGGTTACATCAAATTAAAACCCTCAATTCTTTATTCTGGACTACAGGTTGTACCCTGAACTACATACGATTATCTGGCTAATTCTATGTCACTTGTGTTAATTGGATGATGACAGGACTAGATCAGAGTAGATTTATGACCACTCAAAAAAGTGTTTTGACTAGATAATTCAGTATCATAGAAGTGCATATCATCATGATTTCTATTAACATAAACAATGATAATAAATCCTTGCCCCTCTGCATATCATATATATATATACATATATATATACACACACATATACACTTAGGTATATAAGCATGTTAAATACATGTAAACATGTGTGTTAAAATATAAGATGAAATAACATCGTATTTTTCATTTAACTAATGCTTATTAAATAGGTATTCTGTGCTAGTCATTGTTGCATGAAATGGGGAAACAATGAAAAAGGGTGAATAAGTTCCTGCCTGTGCTGAGCTTCTATTTTACTGTGCAAAACTGATTTTAAATATATACATACAGTGTCATGTCAGGTGACAAGGGTTTTGTCCTAAGAAAAATAATAAATGCCATGAAGAAAAATAAAGTAGGAAAAGGAGCTGGAATATGACAGCTATTTTAGTCAGGGTAGTTGGGGAAGACTCTTCTGATGTGCTGACATAGATACAGATTCTCAAATGCAGTGGCAGAATGAGCCATATGGGAATTTGGAGAATGAAAGATGGGAACAAAAGAAAAAGTCAGTCCAATTGTCTGAGGAAGGAGAGAATTTGGTATGTTTGAGGAACAACATGGCCAAAGCTAGAAAAGACATGCAAGAGAAATCAGAGACGAGATCGGAAAAGCTACCACAGGCTACAACATATAAGGCATGCAGCCCTTGGCAAGTAGTTTCACTTGAACCTTGCGTTTGATGGGATGACCCTGGAGTGTTTCAAGCAGGGGAATGACGCAATCCAACTTACCTTTTATAAAGAAAACACTGGCTCCTATGTGGAAAATGGATTATAGGGGAGACAAGAATAGAAACAGGGATACGAGTAAGAAACCATTGCAATATTCTAGGTGAGAGATGACGATGATGGCAGTGTAAGTGGAAGAAATAGACAGATTTGGAATATGCTGATATATTTTCAAGGCAAAGCTGCCTTGCTGATGAATGGAATGTGTGTGGGAAGGAATGAGAAGAATCAAGGATGAAATTCTCTTATTTTTCTTTTCTTTCTTTCTTTTCTTTTTTTGGTCTGAGCAATGAAGAAGTCAATGAAACCAGCTACTGAAATTGTGAAGGAGGTTTTGAGACTCAGAGAGTACTAGATTTAGGAAAGTTAGGTGGGTATAATGGGATAAAAATCAAAAGTTTTGAATGGTTTTGTCAATATGGGGATTCCTGGTAGATATCCAAGAGGAGACATTGAGTAGGCATTTGTGTATATGAGTCTGAAATTCAGAGAAGTCTGGGATGGAGACAAAATAATGGGGAGGCATCACATCATGGATGGTATGAAATCAATCAGGGAGTGAGTGTATCTAGAGAAGAGAAAAGACTCCAGGGAGGAGGACTGAGACCTAGGGCAATACAGTATTGACATATTTACATATTGCTTAATACCAATATCACTTGAGGTCAACCTCCAGAACTTTCACTTCCCAGAATGAAAACTGCCTCTAATATTTGAAAAACGACTCACTAGAAACTAGAGTACACCTGAGATTAAAAAAAAAAAAAAAAAGAAAGAAATTAGAGTATCATATTTTTTTAAAAATTGTATATCTTACCTATGCTGATCCAAATGCAGATTAAGACATTACTTTAGCCCACATTTTATCGAAACCCCTAAAAGCGATCTGGATAAGGTTAGAGAGGAGAGTCTCCTCTCCTGGAAATTCAGAAGACAGTATGTTTCTTAAATCCCAAACTAAAATGTGTGATGAATGATTCCACAGAAAGAGAAGACTTACCTGCAATTGAAAAAGAATTATATGCTATAAGATTTATTTGAAAGTATTTATCATCATTTACGTTAATAGAAATCATGATAATATGCTCTTCTAGGATATTGAATAATATGGTCAAAATATCATTTGAGTGGTCATAAGATACTCTGATCTAGTTCTTGTCTTCATTCAGTTGATACAGGTGACAGAATTAGCCAGACAATTGTGTGCAGTTGAAGGTACAATCCGCAGTATAGCATAGTAGTTTAAAGCACGGGTTTTGAAATCAGTCTAGCTCTGCCATTTATTAGAGATATACTGGAAATACTAAAGACTCTGGTCTCAGTTTCTTTTTACAGAAAATGGAGTTAAAAATTCCTAGCCTAACTTACAGAGTTTTTCCTGAAAAAGATATATGTACAACACCTTAAAACTTGTCTAGCCCATTGGAAGTGCTCAAGAAATTAAAACCTGCATTATAACTACCTTTTAGTTAAACTATGGGTTTAAAGAGGCATTGTGGTTTAGCAGGAGCAACATTCTAAACAGATAACTTCTGAGCAAACATTTGGGACATGGCCCATTTTAAAATCACACTTAAATATCCTAGAATTTTGAATGAGTTTATAACTTTGAATGCTATCTTAAAACAAATTTTATGTCTCACACTTTTTAATTTAAAAAATATTGGATTATCTGCCTCTTGTATGTTGAAGTCTAAAATATAAACACAGACGTAACATAATGCTTTGTTATTCAGAAAGAGTTAACACATAGCTTAAAATGAATTCTATGATAATAATAAAAGACCATAAACCTCGATTTAGAAAACAGATTACTCAGAATGAACACATTTCATAAAGATGCCAACACCTAGCAAACAATTGAAAATAAAATCTCATAACTCAACAATCCAATAAACCCAACAAATTCAAATACTTTAACAACTATTTAATATCCTATTAACTGCCACTCATCTTTGCACATATTTTTCATTGGTTCCTTAAATCACTATTTATATTGATGTTTTGGTATATATTTTTTTCCCTCGAGGAACTCTTGAGAAGAATGTAAACACCATATGTTACATACTGTTAGGACAAAATTATAATTACTTACTCAAGTCAACAGGTAATTTAAATCTGGATAAATGTAAAGCTATTTTAGAGGCAGCTGCTAACAGTTAAACTGTTTTTACCACATTAAAATGTATTAAATTATGTAGCTAATAACCTAATTATACAATATGAATACACTGAAAAACAGAATTTTGTGTACATTAATAAATCTCATTCTGTATCTTTAACTAAAGCTTTAAAACTAACTTATAAGATTGCAAAGTAATGATATTAAACCATGCAGCATTTTTATACGTGTGCTTTATACTCATCCCTTAGAGACAATTTTGAACACGTGAATCTTTCTATACACATATCTGAGTTTATGCACCAATTTTTGCAGAACTTCACTGAAGCTTTCAGCAAATCTTTGCATGAATTAAGTAGAATTAAATTAAGTAGAATTAAAATAAGTTAGTTTCAGTATATTTACCATAATATAGAAGTGATTATTCAGGAAGTTCTGAAGCTTTCCTAATAGACAATACTTTATTAAGACATATTTCGGAGAAGAGACAATTCCAAATTCTTTGACACTTAAACACTTAATGCATATAGTCTGTGTGACAAGGAAAGAGAAAAGTTAAAACAAAATTCATAATGCTAACTGCCATTTAGTCCTGTCAAACTAAGTAGATATCAGCTCTTATCCTTTACCAATATTCACATAAAATTTAATATTTACTGTTTGTTACATTTTATAACCATGTGTAGAGTATTCAGCTTGGTTTTAACACAGAATTATTCTTCAAATTTCTTTAAAAAATGAATACAAAGACTCTCTACATACATTATATAAATATATGTAAATATATATATTTATATAACTACATAAATTTGTATATTTATTTTTTTAAACAGAAAATAGAAAAAAAGGTACATTTTAAAATAAGAAGTCCATTGTAAAATCTAAACACTTTGAGAGTAGACAGCAGTTGGAAGAGGAAACTGGAAAGCAGATAGATACAAGAAATCTGAACCTGAGCCAGCAGTGCACTTCCTCATCCCTAAATAAGTTATACTGTGGGACCACAGAAAAGCTGTGTACCTACAAAAATGCGAGTAAAGACAGAGCTGACAACTAGAGGATTGGTTGAAAGTATGCCATGCGGCCAGGCAAATTCATCCCTAGCAGAAACTAGAAGTTTATTCTCTTCAGAAAAAAATTAGATGAATTAAAGAAATATCAGGCAAAAGTGGGGAAGGGAGTATCTTACTGAAAATAGGTAAATTAAATTAAAATGAATAGATATTTTTCCAAAGATGATATACAGATCAAAAACAGATACATGAAAAGATGCTCAATAGCATTAATCATCAGGGAAATGCAAATCAAAAGCACAATGAGATATTACCTCACACCTATCAGATGGCTATTATCAAAAAGACAAGAAATAAGTGTTGGAGGGATGTGGAGAAAAGGGAACCCCGGTGCACTGCTGGTGGGAATGTAAATTTGTGCAGCCACTATGAAAACCAGTATGAAGGTTCTTAAAAAAAGTAAAAATAGAACTACCATATGATCCAAGTATTCCACTTCTGGGTACATGTTTGAAGAAAAGGAAAACACTAGCTCAAAGAGATATATTCACCCTCATGTTCACTGCAGCACTATTTACAATAGGCAAGCTATGGAAACAACCTAACTGTCCATTGATGAACAAATGGATGAAGAAATTGTGGGATATATATACATATATATGTGTGTGTGTGTGTGTGTGTATACATATATATACATATGCAATATTATTTAGCCATAACAAAGAATGAAATCCTGCCATTTGTAACAACATGGATGGACCTCAAGGGCATTCTGCTAAGTGAAATAAGTCAAACAGAGAAAGACAAATACCATATGATCTCTCTTATATGTGCAATCTATAAAAAAAAAGAAAACAACTTCATAGATAACAGAGATCAGATTGGTGGTTTCCACAGGCAGGAAGTGAGGGGTGGGAGAAATGGGTGAAGGGGGTCAAAAGGTAAAAAAATTAAATTAAAAAAATGTATTCAATGTCAGAACTTAGAAAAAAGTTTGGGATGACTAGATAGACATTGTCGTCATCATCTTGTCTCACCCTTCTTAGACAATCTTCTTCCTCCTAACCATTAATACCCCAAACCAACCAACCACCACTAATTCTCAAATACTCATTCTCTCTGTCTCAAAAAAACCCCCTATATATTAAACCCTGAAAACCCCAAATTTCCATCCCCTTTCCCTTTCTTGCCGTCAATCTGGCAGCATAGCCTATCCCTTCCAAGCAGAAAAGTTTCCTGACATTTTGTCTGTATATATCAAAGCACGGTTTGCTGACCTTCCAAGAAATTCCGTAAGTTATCAAATACTCTATAACAAAATCCCTTCTGTTTAAACTAGCTAAAGCAAATTATATTCTCTGAATCTATGAAAACACCAATATTCTAGGTGGTTTTCATTCCATGATTGCAAAGATGGCTCAAAATTATTAGGTCTGTTAATACAGGAAATACGTAAACTTAGTAGGATTATGATCTCAATAAATGCCAAACCTAAAGAATGGAGGGATGCTTTCTTGTATCTTTTCTCTTTTCTCTGTCTTTACTTCTCTTTTTTTCTCTCCTTTTCTCTCCTCTTCCATTTCTACCTTTATTTCTATTTTTATCCCCCTTCAGTTATATAAAACCAATGAACAGTCAGAATCATGCTTAAAATAAAAACACTGTAGACTTTCCGTAGTACAGCAGTTAAAGCTTCGGTCTTTAGAATTTTAAAAACCTGAGTTGGAATTCCCGCTGAGACATTTTTCTAGCATTGTGACCTCTGGTCAGGTTCTTAACTGCTTTAAGCTTCAATTTCCTTACCTGTAAAATGAGACAATAATTGTGTGTTTTGAGGATTAATAATCTAAAGAAGTAGATAGCTTTCAGGATTTCCAATTTGGAGAAATAAGTCTGTATTTAAAACTTCTAGCATTTGGCTGTGAATCCAAATAGGCAGTTGGCAGGAATGCAGTTGTCTCTTAGACACTGGTTATCAGATAAATACAAGTTAAAGCAGAAGCCAACTTTTCAGAACACAAGATGAGATCCTGACAAAGAACAAGGGCAATTGAATACTGAATTCTGGGCACTGAGTTAGTCTTATAATGGATAATTTACACTTAGGATTGGTCCAGCTTTGCTTAGAATTGTAGGAATAAAAAGAGGATAAGCTACAGAAAATGTGGTAGGCTGATACTATTTTATAGCTTGATAGGCTTTGTTATATTATTTCAACTTATCAATGGCTAATTTAATAAAATGACTATTTTGATTTTAATAGGATAAAATACTTGAGAAGAAGTTAGATCTTCAGTGAAAGTTTTTTCACCATTCATTCATTCAATAATTCACTCATTCATTTATTACTAGTGTTATATACTAGTTATATACTAGGCACAGAAATAGGGAATATAAAGAATATAAAATGTGATATCTGCATTTATGAACATCTACATCTAATGGGAAAGATTGTAAATAAACATATTTATAATATAATTTTATAGCTCCATATTAGAAATTGAATTAAAGTATCGTGGGGAGGAATTGTAGGGAAAATTGGGAAGGAAAATGCACAGAGGAGTGGCATTTAATTGGGCGTTAAGTGGGGCTTAGAAGTTTGCCAGAGAGAGAAGATGGGGAAGTATACTAAAGATAAAGGAAATAGCTTTTGTAATTCAGCACAATGGAAATTCTTTTCTCTGTGTTAATACAATAACCAATTAACAATTAAGGGGAGAAAAGAGTAACGTACATTCTAATTATTTAAAGTATCAGCTCAACATTTATGAACAGAAAGATTCCTCTGCCAGGAATAAGACCCAGATCTTACATATGTGATGTTACTAACTGTGATAGGGAGATTCCCCCCCCCCCCCGCCCCGCAATGATGTCCGTGGCAAAGGAGGATTAAGGCTGCAGACGAAATTAAGGTAACTAATCACTTGACTTTAAAATAGAAAGATTTTCCTGGATCATCCGGTGGACCCAGTGAAATCATAAGGTCCTTAAATGTCAAAGAGGGAGGCAGAAGAATCAGAATCAGACTGATGTAGCAGAAGAAGGACTTGACAGGCCATTGCTAGTGTTGACGATGGAAGGAAGCAACAAGCCAAAGAATGCAGGCAACCTGTAGAAGCTCAAAAAAGCAAGTAAATGGATTATCCCTTAGAGCCTCCGGAAAGAACTCAGCTCTGCCAACACTTTGATTTCAGTCCAGGGGACCCAATTCTGACTCTGACTTCCAGAACTATAAGATATAAATGTGAATCGTTTTAAGCCATCAAGTTTGTGGTAATTTGTTATAGCAGCAATATGAAACTAATACACTAAGTACAACTTCTTAAGATAGAACAATTAGATAAATTTAGATGTATGGATCTTTTAGCATATATTTATGATAGCCTAGATTACCTGTAAACTTTATTATTTTAATATGAATATAGGCAATTTTCATCCTATTTGGGGCATGTACAGATGCAGGCAATTAATAATAGTGGATAATATGAAAATTCTTCATATTTCTTATAAATTGTATTTGGTTAGTACCATTTGCTAGTCCAGGAATTCAGAAATTTCAAATGAAGTTCAGAATCCTTTCTGTGGAAATCAAGCCCAAAAAGAATTATAAAATTTTCTTCATTTTGCATCTTACTATTTGCTCAACTTGTTATGGTCTGAATATTTATGTCCCCACAGACTTCATATGTTGAAATCCTAACATGCCAAGATGATAGTATTAGGAGGTGGGGCCTTTGGGAGGTGATTAGGTCATGAGGCTAGAGCCCTCATGAATGGGATTAGTGCTCTCATAAAGGAGGCCTCAGAGGGCTCCCTTGCCCCTTCTACCATGTGAGGTAGAAGTGGGCCCTCACAAGACATCGAATCTGCCGGTGCTTTGATCTTGGAGTTCCTAGCCTACAGAACTGTGAAAAATAAATTTCCATTGTTTATAAGCTTCCTAGTTTATGGTATTTTGTTATAGCCTGAACAGACTAAGGTACAACCCTCGCTTGCTTTCTGTACCTCACTGCCTGTAGAGGGTAGTCTAAGTTCTTTATAAAGTGTATAATGTCCTTTCACACCAAATAACTTCTTCCTTACCACATGGGCAACACATGACTGAATATTTACAATTTCTAGACCCTCATGGCCTAAAGCTTGAGACCTTGACTCTTACTTCTCCCTTGGCTCAGATCTCATGACACTTCCCTTTCCCCAACCCCATCTTTGCACTTTTGAAATACTTTGAACTACTTTGCACTTTTCCCAGCCATGTTCAAATACAAACAGCACTATAATTTTCTGTAGCTTTCTACAGTCAGAATAAAATATTTCTGCCCCAGGGCCTTTACATAAGGTCTTACACACAGTAGGACTTCAATAAATGTTTGTTAATTGTTCCGAATGACTCACCATACTAAAAAAAAGTAAAAGAAATAGTGAGAAATGACAATAGTAGAACTAATATCACAAAGTGACTAAGGACCCTAGGAAAGAGAAAGAAAGAGAAAGAGGGAAACAGCTAATGTTAACAAGAGGATAGACCACTGTCGGCTTTATTCCTGTGGGCATTATTACCAGAAATTATGACTAATCTTTCTTTAACGTGGTGCAGCCACTGGCGTGGCTCCATTTTTCTACTTGGCTCTGTTGCCAAAGGTTCTATTGCCTGGCAAAGACACTTAAGGGAGAAAAGAGAGCTTAATTCCTCTACACTTAATTATGCTTTGACAATTCTTTTCAGCTTTTTAAAAACTTTCAGGCTCAAATACTGCTGCCAAAGTCTTTCTTGTTAAGCAAGGCCTAACTACTCTAAATGAACCTTTATTCTTAATAAGAAATATATGCAATAAAATTCTAATATAACAGGTTTAGCCAACCTCATCAGTGTTTGTCACATCTCCTGACATCAGATTTACTAGATTAAAAGAGATTACCTGAGAAAAGGACATGTCCAGGTACAGACATAAGTGACTGCTGATAATATAATGTAAGAACTTAAAAGAAAACAGAGAATTTCCTTAGCTGAGAATCTGATATCAATAGTTACTCAGAATATTCAAATTATATCTATCTTCACAATTATTGCTATTAGGCTGTTTATTAGAGTCAAATACATCCATCTGGCAATTGTTTATCTTCCAATTTTCTGTGCTATAGATCAGCCACTATCCAAGAGGATAAAAGTATGTTTCTGTGAAAGCATATTGCGCCTTTCCTTGTCTCTTTTGAAATGCACTTTAAAGAGATGTTCATAAATTTCCCCACACTATTAAGAATATCTTTACAATGGGCAAGAGTAAATAGAATTTTCTGATTTTTCATAATTCTTAGCCAACTTTTAATTTGTGCCATCAATATGTCAATTTTGCACAGCAGAATTACTATAAATAATATAATGTCTGCCAAATTATTTATCTGTGGCTTCAAAACTGAAGTGGAGAAATGCTAAACTTATGATGCAAAAACTTCAGAACAGAATATTTGCTTATTTTACTCATTTTATTGCATCTGTCAGCATGGCCATTTAATACCTCCATATAGTACAATTAAAACAATGAATCCTCAATGTCTTAATAAAACATTTTAGGTCTAATATTCTTTAACTTTATGTAGTTACCAAGGAAAATACAACTATTTCTAAATTATTTGATGTATAGTTGAATTAATTGTACTTAATTCTATGCACATTTTATTTTATAATTGCAAGTGCATATTGATATGATTCAACTTCTAAAATTAATTTGTTATTTAAGTAGATGATTTTAAGATAGAACAGAGGGCTGGCACAGTGGCATATTGGTTAAGTTCACGTGCTCTGCTTCGGCTGCCCAGGGATCACAGGTTCCCATCCCAGGCATGGACCTAGAGCACTCATCAGGCCATGCTGTGGTGGTTTCCCACATACAAAATAGAGGAAGATTGGCACAGCTGTTAGCTCAGGGCCAATCTTCCTCACCAAAAGAAAAAAAAAGAACAGACATCATTGCAAGATAAACTAAACTCATGCTGAGTCCACTTTTGATAGTTTCTCATATTCATGGTCCATCCAAATGAGTATATTAATAATGAATCATAGTCTTTGAATTTTACTTTGTTAATTTCTTAAAGAAAAATATGTTACAGTATACTTTACACTTTATAGGTAAACTTTGAAGTAATGCCAGAGATTATATTAAAAAACAACAAAGAAGGGCCAGCCCAGTGGTGTAGTGGTTAAGTTCGCACACTCCACTTCAGTGGCCCAGGGTTTGCGGGTTCAGATCCTAGGTGTGGACCTATGCACCGCTCATCAAGCCATGTTGTGGCAGTATCTCATATACAAAATAGAGGAAGAAGGGCACAGATGTTAGCTCAGGGCTAATCTTCCTCAGCAAAAAGAGGAAGATTAGCAACAGATGTTAGCTCAGGGCCAATCTTTCTCACAAAAACAAACAAAAGACTGAATGCATATTATGCAGAGTGTCAATGAAATGGTAATACTGAGATAAGAAATAAACACTGGACATGATATACATGAAATCAGTTACTTAAATTGTCATTGATAATGTTATTATCTTAAATACACTGTTAATCCCAAGCCAGTTCCAATATCTGATGTCTGCATTAGATGTTAAAATAGATCTTATTAATATTGGTGTGCACAGCAATGGTTGCCACTTCTGCTATTATCTCTTATCAAGGTTTTCTAGACACTTGGGACTAACAGATGTTGAGGAACAGAACACTAGCCAACTGTACATATGTTGACTTCAACTGTTTCCAAATAAAATTGTCCTGGCATCTTGTTGGCTGACAGAACAAATGTTTCAGTGATGCCAATTCACTCTGAAGTGGGTCCCCAAACCAAGGTTGAAGTCATAATGACTCAGCTTTTTAAAATTCATTTTCTTTCAAGGAACACATAAAGTTGTTTTTATTTCATATATTTTCACAGCTTTTACTGACTTTAGGATTTTGCTAGCAGTAGTTCAAAACCCTGTCTGTTATGTACAGATGAATCCAGAAATATCTTCCCATGTTCTGTACCTGAATTCTATCCTCCCATGTTCTGTACCTATATTCTAAATTCAAGCTTTTCCTACAAAATCCTCACTTTTGCCAATTATGAAATACAGTCCAAACACATGTATCACATAGTTTCTTGGTGCTGTGTTTAACTCAATATAAAAAATGGATCCTTGAATTCAATTTCCAAAGATTATCTTTAACAGATGCTCAGTAAATCTTATCCACTACATATGTCAAAGAAACTCTTTGCTCAGAGTAAGTAGAGTATGGCCTGATGCTCTGAAAGCATGCTAAAATAAGCCTTTTTTACACAGAAAGTTTTATATCAGTACCATGTGAGGAACTCAAAAAAGTTAGGAGAAATAGAAGGCACCAACCTACGCAAAGATAAAGAAACTCATTGATATTTAAATTTAAGGGAGAAAATGAATGTGTGAGCTGGGGATGGAGAAGAAGGGGTAGGCCATTATTTTTAGCATGTATTAATGTTGACAAGTTCTATATCTTGTACATGACTTCCTGAAATCATTTGGACGGTGCATGAGAAGGATTTGGACAGCAATATGAAGCTAGTAGCCAACATGAAAGTATTTGCTTATGTTTTCCATTAAAATGTTTTTCCCTGAGGTCCGCTATGTCTGAGAGACATTTCATATCTTTTAACACAAATTAAACAAAATCCATTATGGCTTTAATTTATGTAAAAATAACTTTGTTTTATCAGGATATAAAAGTATCATTTTTCTTACTCTATGAGCATTTTTCATGCATCAGTAATGCTGTCTGCAAAAGTCAAACAGGTATTATGTTTATTCAAAATTTACCTTGACAGAACCAGAAGGAAAAAAAGTTAACATAAAATAATACTATACAAATATAACATAGAAATATTGTTTGGTAGTTGTTATTTCAATTTAAATTTTACTCTCAGTGTTTATAGTCAAGAATTTAGTAAAACATTTTTTAAAGCCATAATTCTTTGATACTCTCAACCATAAGATTTTAAGGACTGTAAATAAATTCAAATATGGTGACATTTAAGTGAAGCTTCCAAATTTAATGGAAATTAAAACAGCATTGGAAAGTATCCTCAGATGAGTACACTCATGCATATATATATATATATATATATAAACATTTAAGGAAATATTGTATTTTCTTCTATCTTCACTCAAACCCAAACTCCTCACACTTGACTGAGAATTTAATAGCACTGAAAACTGGATTAATAAAAGAATATCACCTATCTATACAGTAGATTAAAGATTGCTATAAATCTTTGTCATTCCCCATCAAGAGATGTAGTTTATTTTCCTTTCCCTTGAGTCAAGATTGGCTGTGTGTGCAGAAAAGAGCTAACATAGCAGTCTTGTGTCTGTCTATCTGTTATTGGCTAAATTGTATTCCCCAAAATTCATATGTTGCAGTTCCAATTCCCAATACCACAGAATGTAAACATATTTGGAGATAAGGTCTTTAAGGAGGTGATTAAGTTAAAGTGAGGCAATTTGGGTGGCCCCTAATAAAATATAACTGGTGTCCTTGCAAGAAAAGGAAAAGATACCAGGGATGTGCATGCACAGTATTTTGTCATGGCAGCCCTAGGAAACTAATACACTACCCTTAAAAAGTCCACTTGCAAGGTTGACCACTGACTGGCTTCTGAGAACCTGACTGGTAAACAGTGTCCTACACTATACTGAACTTCCCATAAATGACAAGAGTGGTTAACTGTTCTTAAACCATTTGTACAAACAATATTGTTTATGCTGAAGACCTGATTTCTTTCTAGAAGTTTGGAATTTCTGTATGCACAAGGCACAGGGTTCCTATGTGACCAGGCCCCAATAAAATCTTTGGGTGCTGAATTTCTAATGGGCTTCTCTGGGTAGAAACACTACATACATTGCTGGGAGAAGAGAGTGTGTGTGCTCTGTATGACTGCATGCGGAGTACTGTGTGTCCTTCTAACAAATCTCTGAATGTAGAGGTAGTCTCAGGGACCATTGACACACCTTGTAACTGCTCAACCAACAGAAGGATGTGGAGGTGAAGCTGTATATTTTTGTGTCTAGTCAGTAATTAGCATGGCAGCTTCTACTTCCTCTCCTCTTGGAACATTCACTCGGGGGAAGCCAGCTGCCAAGGAACAAATCTCAGTACCCTAAAACCACCACGCTGTGAGAAAACTCGAGCTAGTCCACAAGGAGTCATCTTGGATGTCTGCTCCACTTGAGTCTTCAGATAACTCCATTCTCAGCCTACGTCCTACTGTATCCACTTGTAAAACCTCAAATAAGAACTGTCCAGTTAAGCTTAGTCAACCTACAGAATCATAAACAATAACATGAAATTATTGTTTTAGACTGTCAAGTTTTGAAATGGTTTATTACACAGAAATAGATAACTGAAACAATCATTTTATTTTTGTCATCAAAAATAATTGCTTAAAATATACATATTATAGATAATAGACCCCTATTAAAATTTATTCCCATTAAGGAAACACATTGATGCCATTTTGTATTTAAAATTATCATATCATAAATTGATTCCTTAAATATATAATTATAGTGTGAATCTATACTCAAAATTCATCAGCTATCCCTTGGAGAATTATTCTTCCTGCTTATTTCTTTCACTAAGCACTAAGGAGTCATGTTTCTGTCCCATAATTATTGATCTATAAGAATCCACATCAAATTATAAGTTAAACCTAGCTTTGCCTGTGTGGTTTTCAGCTATCTGGGAGAGAAAATAGATTGCCAGAAATTAGTATTCCTTGTAGAACTGAATATTAGCCCTAGTAAAACTGACATTATCTGCTATCTCACATTTAGTGGAAGAGGAAGACAAGCCCTGAGCTAACATCCATTGCTAATCCTCCTCTTTTTGCTGAGGAAGAGTGGCCCTGTGCTAACATCTGTGCCCATCTTCCTCTACTTTATATGGGACGCTGCCACAGCATGGCTGACGAGCAGTGCGTCGGCAGGCGCCCGGGATCCAAACCCACGAACCCCGGGCTGCCATGTGCAAACTAAACAGCTGCACCACTGGGCCAGCCCCGACATTGCTCTTTTTTGATATCCCACATATAATCCATCAACAAATGCTGCTGACTCACATTTAAAGTGTGTCCAAAATCCCACTGATGCTTACACTCTCAACTTTTACCACCCTGGTTTAAGCTACCATATGTCTCACCTACAGGAGACTTGACTTCCTTCTACCATGCCCCCTCATCGCCTATGTCTACACTGAAGTCAGAGTAATGGTTTTAGAATAAAGTCTGATCATGCCATTCTTTTTCCCAAAACACTCCACTGGTTTCCTGTCTCATGTAAAGGAAGACCTCAAGTCTTTACTATGACTACAACGCCCTTGATGGTCTGCTTTCTCTCTGACCTCATCTCTTATTACTTGCCCCCTCATTCATTCTGCTCCAGCCACAACGATTCTTTAGCAGATCCTAAAAATGCTAAGGTGTTCTCTTGCCTCATAGGTTTTGCATTTGTTGTTCCCAAGACTCTTCCCACAGATAGATGAGTGGCTTTCTCCCTTTCTTCATTGTGGTCTCTGCTAAAATGTCCCCTAGTCAGAGTGGCCTTCTTTGATCATCCTTTTTGAAACAGCAACACACTACAGAGTCACTTTTTGTTCTCCAAATCCTGCTTTTTTTTATCATAACATTTATCATCCCTATCTGACATGTTATATATTTATTTGTTGCTTGTCTATTTCTCTGCATTAGAACCTAAATACCATGAAAGTAGGAATTTATTCTTCATTGTTTACACTGAAGCACCGGTACCTAGAATATTCTCAAGTACATGGTAGGTACTCAATAAACTGATTCATCAACAAATGACTGAATGCATGGATGGCCTAATCAAAAAATGACCAGAAATGCAAAATATACCGTTTGGAGCTCTGTCTGGGACATTGAAAAAGTGATTCTTAATATTAAGAGAGATCATTAAATTAACTGAATGAAAACCAACAACAAAAACACTCACACACACAAAAATCTAAATTTATGCAGGATATAAAACAGGATGCTGTGGAGGTTGTGCCACTATCTGACTCCTCTCTCTTGGAGTCTGCAAATGTGCTCTTTTCCATTATGTTGTTGTCAGACAAAATAAACCGCCACTGCTTAGTGTACTGATGTTATAACATATTAAGAGTAATACACTAACAATGCTTTGTTCACAATGTGGTTTTTCTCAGTATCTAATGTGACTGAACAATGGCCCTTGAGTGGAGCTTGCATTTAGGAGGTTACTTGGGAAATTAAAGAAAAATATACTATGGTGTATTCCTGAT
Source organism: Tapirus indicus (assembly GCA_031878705.1). NCBI lineage: Eukaryota > Metazoa > Chordata > Mammalia > Perissodactyla > Tapiridae > Tapirus > Tapirus indicus. The sequence goes on along the minus strand of CM062919.1, from coordinate 71,743,887 downwards.
AAAAAGATACCATATGTCCTTATGGTTGCAAAAACTATTATGGATTTCTTTTTTCCAAGCAATGTTTTATTTTAAAAAATTACCAGTTTTCCCTTAAGACAAATTCATTTTATTTACTCTTCTCCCTCAGAATTAATGAACATTTCCATTAATTATTTTTCATAAGAGGAATCTAATACATGAACTCATCTGAATACTCAAGGGCATAAAACAAATAGCATGACTCCTAGGAATGAATATTAAACACTATTTTTCATCAAACTAAATCAGAATAAAGGATTTATGTTTAAAATACATTTCTACTCTCACATCTGGAAATAAAGTACGAGGTGTTAAGTGGAAATAATTCTGCTTCGTGTTATTTATAACATATAGGACTGTCTTTCCTTAAACTTGGAGATATCTCTTCTATAAAAAATAAGAACACATATCCTGTTTACTATGTGCTATTTTAAGCACTTTCTATTTATTAACTTGTTAATAAACCTTATAGGAATGCAGTGAAGGAGTGGTTGCTATTGTTTTCAATTTATAGATGGAGAAATTGGCACACAAAGTAACTGGCTCAAGGACACACAAATAGAAAGTTCCAGAACTGTGATTTGATCCCAGCCAGTCTTTTCAATAGGCTACATTGCCTCTAATGTTCCCAACTCTATTTTCTGCTTTCTTAAAAATGAATATTGTTCTTAAAATAGAAATAAGTGGTCATTATAGAAACTATAGAAAAAATCTTTTAAAAAGTGATCCATCCAAATAGTTGATAGTTGCATATTTTCTGGATTTTTGTTCTCCACTCTATTCATTTTATATAACTGAGAGCAAACTATGTGTACTACTACATGCCACTAAGTCCTGAGGGTAGGCTTTATCGTCAAGTGGAGTTAAGCATCATTTCTCCCCCTAACAGCCCAGCACCGCGTGGCAGGATAAATTTTTTCAGACCTTAATTTTTTTTTCTCTATTTCCTTCTATCCAGCCCTTGCTTAAACAAGGTGGCTCTTTCTTTCTTAAGGTGAGGTTTGTGTCAGAGCAGAATAATCTTCAGGTACTTCAGACAATCCCTTTCCTCAATTCTGTTTCTAATATGTACACTGAGGAGATTTTTCCAGTGCCCTGGCTGGTTAAAGGAGAAAGGGATAATCTCTGAGAAAAATCTGAAGAGAGAGAGCTTCTGTAGTCTAGACCAGACCGTGCTTTCTGCGGATGAGGAAAAGGAGTCAAAGAACCTGGGATTTCACAAGAAGAGGAGACCCAGGAGAGAGCCCAGCACCACTCTCTGTCGGCTCCTGGGGAAGATCGCTGGACCTCAGGAAGGGTGGCTCCACTGCGTATTCTAGGCACTGGATATTCAACCTCATTAGACACTCCAGGAGCCCAAATATCACAGAGAAGGAGCAGTCAATGAGCCAAGAAAGGCAATGAGTTATTTTTGTTCATTGTTAGACTTTAAAAATTGGTGAATGCAGGGTATTCTTCAGTGTGTTTTTCCACATTTGAAGCAGAGTCTAAATTAAAATAGAATTGAATTTGTTTCTTGCCTGTTGACTTTATCACAAGGTAAGAATAAAAGGGTAGGTAGGATAATACCTTTTTATAATATATCAAATCAAAGAAAAGATGATTTTTGGAGGAAAAGGGACTAAAAGCAAGCCATCATGGTTCATTGAGGCACAAATAAATTTAAAAATATGTGATAAATGTGGTTGGCAAAAAGAACATGGCCCAAGATCAAGTGTACTTTTATGGAGGGGTCAGGAACAATCAGCCAGCTTTAGCTTCAAGAGTGTTAGTTCCAGGAATGGATTGAGGCTGTTAATAACTACATATAAAAATATATTAAAAGAGTCATCCTACTAAAGAATAGTAATATTTGGTGGCCCAAGGCATCTTTGGTGTGGAATATCTGACCGAACCTAACAAAGGGAGAGAGGAGTCACATTAGATTGGAAGTGATTAGACGGCTGAGAGAAATCAGGGCGGATGGCAGAACAGGGTAGAAAGGGCACATCAAAATTAATAAAGTCAACTTGGTTCAGTGTTATTCTACAGAAAAACATAAAATTTTAATCAACTGTTAAGCAGTCTACTTCCCTTTTTCTCAGACCAAAGTCTCACTTAGATGAATGATCTTGAACTTCTATGATTCTATCACAGTTAGTTGATAAACTATTGTTCCCATCCACGTGAAATTAGTTATCCATTGATCCCTCCACAATGAGGTAGAGACATGTGTCAGACCACATGTGTACACAGTTTATGTAATGCAGAATATTATTTAAAAAATGGAGGTTATATATTTATCTTCCCCTCCCCAAATATATGTCCATAACAATGGTCTGCACAATTACATGAACCTGGAATTCTAGAAACTTCTCAGCTCCAAAAGCCTGACTGGGAAATCTGTGGGTTTATTACTTGTAGTATTTGTGGAGGATTATGAATTATACATCATTTCCTATGAAGGGATACACTCAAATGTTTTCACGGCCAGGCATGAACACAGCACAATAGGGAATGGTGATGACTGTGGTGAACTAACTGGCACTCATGTGCCCTGTCCAGATGGAGAAACTCTACTTATCTCTAGTCAATCAGTTCTATCTGAAAGAAAGGTACCGAGTCCCCAGACTATTCAATTGTTTAAGAGAAGACAGGATGGATTTTTGTGGGAAATGTCCTCATTTTTGAAAGATTAGCTAAGCGAAAGAAAACACTACAGCAATGGGTTTAAATGCCAAGGGCAAGAAGTTCAGCAAGAGGTGAGCTGTTCTGTGGGGGGAAATAGAGAAGTGAGTAAGTATACGGGACTTGGACTATGTTTCAGTGCAGATCCGTTTTTGTTTAAAAATTGAATTGAAGAATGGGCTTCAATACTAATAGCATTGAAAAACACTCCCTTACTGTGGCGAGGAAGCATCTGGTAACACACAAGATTTTATTGTCATCTTTAATTCACATATCTCTAAAGTTTAACCTACTTCTCTTGACTCTGGGAAATTCTCCAGAATGCTACCCAGTTTTCTTCCACATTTAATTTAATAGATCCTACTGTGGCACATTCCTATTGATGCCAATTTCTCATCTAACATTCAAGTCAAGAATAAAGGTAGATGTATTAGTGGGAAAGTAATTATTAGGGCTTTTAAAAAATATATAACATACTATTTGTCATTATTTGAAATAGTATGGTTAAAATCAATTTAATCTGAATGTCATTTTAAACATAATTTTTAAAGGAAAGCATTCATCTTGATAAACACTTGAGCCAAAACAGGATATCTTCCTCCAACTGCTATATGAGTGTTTCCAAAACAGACCAAGAAAAAGAATGAAATGCTTTTCTTTTAGTAACCTAATTAATTCCCAGGAGAAAAGGTAAAATCAAGTCCCTCAACCAGCCACCAAAGCTTATCTTTCAGTGGCCTTGCTCTTCTAAGATTAAGGCAGATGGTTATGCAGTTGGGTGCTGGAATCGCTGTCTTAGAAAAGAAAGCTATTAGATTAAAGAAAATTAATCTTATTTTAAGATGAAAGACCATGCCCCATTCATGGGGAATGAGAAAAAAAAGATAATCATTTTTTCTTCTAGTTACCATGTTGGTCAAATATCATAATTTTAAACAAAGTGTTAGACACAAATGAATTACTGAATCCTGAATATCAGGTTTTTCGGGATATGGTTATCAGAAAACTTAAATGTCGTCTTTGTGTTAAATACATTTTTGCAATTATAATGTACTATACTGCTAAAGTGTATCTCGAAATAGTTTCTAGATATTTGGTGTTTATATAAGGATAAACAAATATTCTATTACTCATGTACATGATAAAAATTTATAAACTAAAAAGAAGCAAATGCAGGAGTTTTATCTCAAAATTTCAAACTTTAATTTTAGATACTTTTAAATACTAGTGAGGTATTTTTATATCCGATAAAAATTTTTTGAAAAAATATAAATAATATTTCTTTCACAAAAGAAGTATATTAAGAGGTGCTATAACTACATTGGCTACCAAAAGTCAATATTTATATATTATAAGCCCTTGGAAGTTTTGATTGCTCATAAAACCACTTACACACGTTAACACCAGGAACAATATTGATCTTTCAGAACAAGTCAGAGCAACTAACTAAAATAATTATATTTATATTAGCTTTATGTCAGCAGATTTTGGAATGTATCTGACCTTTTCTTTTATCTCTGTTAAAAAATACATTAATTTTCAAGGACTGTAGTCATTATCAAAATATTAAAAAGAGAAAATAGTTTCTAGTGATGCTTTGAGAATTCAATTAAAATCTTGATAAAGATATGATTCTTCTGTAAATTTCATCTTATACACTGTTAAGATGGAAATATCAAATAATTAAAAACTTTGAAACATTGGTATCATTTTCTCCTTTTATTATAGAATAATAATGAAATATTTCTCAATAAATAATGTAATCAAAATACTATTCAGTATTTAATAATTCTCTGTTATAAAATGAGCTTTTAACAATTATTTTGTCTATCCATCGTTAGTAAACTAAAGACTGACAATGGAATTCATAGCTATTATTTTTATTTTAACAATACAGCAAATATTGAGTATATGGAAATCCGTACCAGCCACTGTTCTAGGTATGAGCAGTATGAAATTGAAAAAGATATAGTCTTCCTACAAAAAAGAAAACACCTACAACAATTACAACTTTATGATAAAATATATAAATCATGAAAATCTTAATGAACCCCATAATGTGCGTCTACATGTCTTTACACCAAACTAAACTGAAACCATCCCAGATAAGTGCATCATCCCAACTTTCCAAGTTTTTTTCCCATGATCTTAAGGATTGCTATTATTTATGATAATGAAATCCAAACACCCCCAGTACAAATATAAAATGGCTGATCTACAAGCTTTCACTTAATAAGGAGAAACATCTAATCTTAAATAGCAAAACAAGAAAAGGACTTCACATTTCTAATGTATATAGCCTCCCAAACTGAAAAACTCTACTAATCTACTGAAATACCTATTTGCATATTTACTTAAATATTTTAAAAATACAATGTGTTTGGAGGAATGATTCCATATTTCAATTCTTGATTTTGACTATTATTTTGTAAAGATTACATAACCTTATGACCTAGAGTCATCAATGAAAATTTAACCACTCGATAAGGGCTGAACATTTCATTCCAAACTTATTGCTGAAATTAACTTAAACAAAATATCTGAAACTTCTAATTCATGTGACATCAAACTACTAAAATGAAATCACTGTCTTTTACATGCAAGGCAAACGATGTGCTCCCTATAGTATTAATTTCTATTCCAAACTTTTACCTTTATATACTAACTGGAATGACAACAGAACAACGACAACAAAAATTTTGACATCTGAAATACGATCCTTACAGATTAAAGCAGGTTACCTCATCATCTATGCATGAACTATCTATCTTTCCATAGTAAAATAAATATTTATTAACTATCCTAAAAATAAACAATTATTTCTTGTTTGTTTATTTTTTACCTTGAATGGCAATGGCTCTTCAGTAAGAGGACTAACAGGAAGTGAGGCGGTGCTACCTGCTGGGCTCATATCTGCACTCTGCAAGGAAAACAAAATGGAATTAAAGAGATTTTTTTGTAGCTATTTTTATTACTCCTAATTTAGAACCTAATCCTTCTTGTTAAAATAAAAAGTAAATAAATAAGTGAAATATAGGTGTAGAAAAATTCAAATTATTATTATACAATGAATCATTCTTTATCTAGAAATAAATAGTTATTTGAGAAATTAGTCTAATTATCATTTCTCAGTGTACATTCCAAGTGCATTTTATTAAATATAATAATCTTTTGTGTTAAGATGGTATTTAGTATATTTGCTTAATTTCTATTTTTATGTTTTCTTTGAAAATTAAACTATATCTGTAATAATTCACTGTTGCAATTTTTATGTCTTTCAGATTGATTTTCAAACGTGCATTATTCATTTCTTTCTATTATAGAGATTTAAATCATTATACCCAGTTTTTATTCATGATGAAAAGCATATCTGCAATTAATATACAACTGCAAAATGAAGAAATATTAAATTTTATAAAATTCCCATATTCATAACCCTTGACAAGTTTACAACATTTCTTATTATATTCTGGTAAACAAAAATTTTAAGGAGAAAAGATTTACACAAATATGAGAATTATTGGAATGTTGCTAATGTTGTTCTTCTATTCTTTTAAAAATATAATCAACTAGAGCTTCTTAAATAAGAGATCAGCCTAAATAAAGAGATATGAGTTAGAAGCTTGTCATTATTTTTTCTAAAGGCAAGAAATAGGCACTGATAATAAGAAGCAACAGAAGTTATTTTACTACATTCTTAACTCATTCTCTCAAAGGAATTTTTCCATTTAAGTAAATAAACAAATAAAGCATTGAAAAGAATGTACACCCTTTTTCAGTTTGAGCTCCAGATGTACATGCACACAAATAGAGAAAATTTTGCAGTAAAGATTAAAGCAAAAGGCATGAATCAACCTTGACTGAGGTAAGGGAACAAGTGTACAAGTTTGGCTGACCTAAGTTCCAACAAAAGAACACATTCAAAGAATAGATGTTGCAACTGCTACCAATTCTTCGAGTCTCCTATTTAAAGGTTATTTTCGGTTCATTTGATTCAAGTGTACGATAAGCTGGACACATTTTAAATATTCATTAAAGTGCAATTACTTCTGCACGTCTAGTCCAGAAACAATGGATAAGAACTATAAACACAAGAAACAAGATACTCAGTATAATTTTTATGTAACATGTACCTACTTTAGAAATTGATGGAAGCCTGCACATTGAGTTAAAATGTCTAAAGGAGGAAATTAGGTAAAAATTGAACAATAATCTACTAAAACAGGGAAATACATGCACTAGATAATTGAGGTGAGTTAGTTACTGACTTTAATTTCTAAATTTACTCAGAGCTTCTTGGCCATTTATTTGATCAAAATCAGGAAATATTCTGAATTGCTAACTTTCGCTATCTGATTATATGATGTAATGGAGAAACAGAAGTTTTCTTAGGAATGAATTTACCGCAGGATTCTAACATAAGGAATGAGTGAAACTTTTTTGCAGAAATAGAAAAACAAGACCCTTGAGCTGTTGCTCTCATTAGATTTCTCATGAGAAATTAAGCAAATGATAGAATACAGTTCACATGTAGTTGAATTATCTGATATCTTCCTGAAGTACTGATATTCTCCATAGCATATTAAAGTATCACGCCCTTAAAAATCATATATTCAGGAACACAGATAACATTCAGTTTTAAAAATTTTAAAGCCTGGATCATATTTTTGCAGACAAAAGTTTTTGAACTTCCATAAGAAGATGAGCTCAAAATCAAGCTTCATGCTGAACTTTTAGGGTTGAGGTCTCCTACAACTTCTCAGAAATAAATCTGCCATTCCAAGCACTATAGAAAGCAGACTCTAAAGTTTGCATCATGTTTATCTTCCACATATGAGTGAAGTCATGCAGTGCTTGTCTTTGTCTGGCTTATTTAGCTTAACATAATATCCTGAAGATGCATCCATGTTGTTGCAAATGGGACGATTTGAACATATTAGTCATTACTAGAGGGGAAGGTGGTCGGGGGATGGGCAAAAGGGGTAAAGGGGCACATATGTACGGTGAAAGATAAAAATTAGACTATTGGTGGTGAGCACGATGCAGTCTAAACAGAAACTGATGTATAATAATGTACACCTGAAATTACATGATGTTATAAACCAATACGACCTCAATATAATAATTGAAAAATAAAATAAAATTTGCATCATGTAACCTTGATTCTTTGAATGTCATTCTTAGAGAAAACTTTGTTCTAGCTTTCACTTCTAAATCCATGTTACAGTGTGACACTTTAATTCTGTTGCTGTTAGAAAATCTTGAGAAAAATGTTTTAAAAAAACAAATCAATCTTATATGACAACATCTGATAAAGTGCACTTAATTATCAAGTTGAGAAATACATAGCAAATAATAAAATAAAAATATCTTCATTTTTAACTTAATGTTTTCGCATTTGTGTTTCAGTGATCTGTAATTTAGGTGTCGTTCCAATCTGCCTATCCTTTTAGATAAAATACTATAGTAAACCCTTCAGATATGACTTGTCTATACTTCATATTTTAATTCATTTACCCTTTCATTCAATGATAGCAATACCAACGCAACTGTATATCTAAATACAAATTAACGAAGTACTTCATAAACTACATTTGACATTTTTAAAAGATAACAGTACGTGTCTTCCACAATTTTCTTCATAAAATATTTTGTTAGAATACGGCTTCGTCTGCTTTCAATATATTTCAGAGACTTTGAAAATGGTTGGTTAACATAATGTGAAAGTCAATCCTGTGAGAATATAGAAGACTTATTCTATAAAATAAAGAAGAAAATCATCCCCACAGAAGGAATCTCCTTAATTCTCATGTAACACACTTGGGTTTTTAACCCATTGGAGACTGCACTAGATGTTCCTGACGGGTTATAAGAAGCCTACCCTAATTCTGACAAGTGTCCTAAAACTTGGTTTTCTGCTTCCAAGTCCAATAGACACCTGCTTCTTTCCAACATTATAGTGATTAAGTGATATGAACCTAACATTTCTCCTACACTTAATATGTTACTTCACCAAATTGGCAGACTTTCTCCCTTTCTATTTCTATCTCATGTATGCTAAGTTTTTATTTTTCTCCAAACTGACCAAAACATCAAGTATGATCTTTAAGTTCAATAATAAAATCTAAACAACTATTTGCTTTTGAGCATATCGGAGATATTCTGGTGAGTATCGCCCTCTTCTCACGCATATTGTTCTTTCCACTCACCTAGTTTTGAAGAAACTACTCACTTTATCATTGCTGTTTTTAGGACATAAGTTCCCTACATTTACAAAAGATCTCATCCCTCAGCTCAATCCATCTTTTTTTAAAATCAACTCTGTTGAAGTATAACATACCTATACTAAAATGCAATTTTTTAAAGTGTATGGTTAGATGAGTTTCGATAAATGTACCTACATGTGTAACTACCATCAAAATCAAGATATAGAACATTTCCATCACCTCAGAATGTTCCCCCACGTTCTTTTGCATCCAAGTGCCTCCCATCCCTGGTCCCAGGCAACATGTTATGCTATATCACTATAGGTTAATGTTGCCTTCCCTAGAATTTCATATACACATAAATGTACACTATGAAGTATTTTGGGTCCAGCTTCTTTCATTCAGCAAAATGATTTTGAAATTCATCATATCATGTTGTTGCATACTTCAGTAGTCCATCCTTTTAAATGTTGTGTAGTATTTAATGGAGACCACAATTTGTTTATCCAATCACCTGTTGGTACAATTTGTGCTGTTTCCAGTGTGGAGCTATTATGAATAAAGCTATGCTGAATGTTTTTGTATATATCTTTTTGTGGACATATGTTATCATTTCTCTTGAGTAAATACCTAACAATGAAATTATTTGGTTCCTGCGGTAAATTTATTTCCAGTATTATGTTAGCTTTATAAGAAACTAACAAATGTTTTCCAAAGGTGGTATAATATTTTGCATTCCCATTTACATTGTTTCTCACAAACACTGTTATTCAGTCTTTTTTTTTTTTTTTATTTTAGCCATTCCATAGGTGTGTAGTAGTAGCTCATTGTGGTTTTAACTTTCATTTTCACGGATAACTAATGATGTTGAGCATCTTTTCATGTGCCTATTGACCATTAGTATATCTTGTTTTGTGATCACTAGTATATCTTTGAAAATGCTTTTGCAATTTCCTGGTATATAACAAACATTCGGTAACCTTAATTTTTGTACCATACACCTTCTAGTACAAGGTTTTCACAAAGATTAGTTTGTATTTTAGCATGTAATCTCAGACAGTTTAGCCAATCTCACTCATGAGTTGGCAATCTAATAGTTACTAGTGGCTTAACCATACTTTAATTACAATAATCAAAAATATGGAGATATCATCTGCTGTGGGTGTGTTGAGGGAGGGGAGGAAGTCTTTGCTAAAGTATTAAAAATTTTAAATTAATACACAATACTCTCATCAGAGTGGGTGATTATCCATCTCTGGACAGATCGATGGCAGAAGGAGAGAAATAAAGCTTTAGGTGAGAAGGAGAACAATGATGCCAAGAATAATAATGTGTCTGTCATCTCAGAGGCTGGGTCTCTTACAGTTGGCTCATTTTTCACTCTGAGGAAAAGGGCACAAGCAGAAATAGAAGGAGCTTAAATAAAATTCTAGGAGAAAAGACGAGGAATATTATCCTCTTGTTCAAAATTCTCAGTGGAATAAAAAATGATTTAAGTACATACAGAAGTTCTGCAAACACCATGCCACTTTGGCATATGAAGGGCTGACACACAGTGTTGGTGAAGAGCAAGTACCAACAGGTTTAAATGAAAATGATGCCATACTAGAGGAAAACAATGGCAGGAGGCTGAATAGAACTTTTCTTGGCTCCTATGAGACGGCTCCTAAAAATGTATATGACTAGTCAGGGACAACTTATCAAGAGGCTGGAATTAGCAGATAAATGACCTCATTGAAATCCTTAGACTCGAGTGTCCTGGTACCCACTCTGATCACCAACCTAGTGCCTACTCTATCCACACTGATGTCAAAATTACCAGAAGTTATTGGTGATGAGAAAAAATAAGTATACAAAGTTAAGCTTAGTAAAAAAAAAAAATCCAGAGAGTGAACAGTAAAGGCTTGCAAATCATAATAAGTGGCCTTCCCCAAATAAATAATGAGCATGGAAGACACTATTTTTGGATATAATAATAACTATTTTTTCTCAGGTTAAATTTGAGACCACAATTTGGGGGAATGGTATATTATCTGTTACTATAAACGATGCCTAAAAAGTTTGGTTAGAAAATGTAATCATACTCAACTGACACTGCTCATCTGTGAATGGCCAAAGTCTATAGTTGAGGGCTTTGAGACTCAATATACTGTCACTAAAGAAATAGGAAAATTAAAGAGTAAGGGACGCTATTAATACTTACCTACAAAACCAGAAAAGAATGTTGATACTTTGAATGTCACATCTTCTCTCAGCTTCTATGATGTTTATTATTGATAAATACAGATGTGCCCTCCTTGCAATAGCCTTGAGAAACATAGTATTGTGTTCTTTCTTTTGACATGAAGAAACTCTCAATTGATTCACAAATGATCTATCACTTAATACCATAGACGTTCTGTGTATAAAATTTCCAAGTCAGCCATTTGTATAATAATATAAAATTTGAAACTTGTAATTAGTGTTTGGGTGATGAATATGACGTAATCTGTGCAGAATCAGAAGCATAATGATGTACACCTGAAATTTATACAATATTATAAACCAATGTTACTGCAATAAAAAAAAGAATGTAATAAAAAAATCAAAATAAAAAACAAAATTGAAATTCAGTTTTGAAATATTCATCAGGTCATAAATTGGCAGTTACTTTTTATCCATGAAAATGAGAAAAATTTTTATAAGTATTAAAAATATTTTTATTTTATAAGCCATATTTTATTTTCCTTCTGATTCTGGGGAAAAATGTGTTAATTTTATTAAATAAAATACTCTTCATTAACACTCAGTGCCTGGATCTTGGTTTCTTCTAAAAAAGGAACCAGGGGATCCTTGGAGAAATGCTTGATTCCAGGGTTGGGGCAATGAATGTACAAGATGATCCTAAAGCATCTTTTTTTTTGCCTTTTTTTTGGTGAGGGAGATTGGTCCTGAGCTAATATCTGTTGCCAATCCTCCTCTTTTTCCTGAGGAAGATTGGCCCTGAGCTAACACCTGTGCCATCTTCCTCTATTTTTTTATATGCAGGACGCCGCCACTGCATGGCTTCATAAGTGGTGTGTAGGTCTGCACCCAGGATCTGAACCTGTGAAGCAGAGCACATGAACTTAACCACTACGCCACCGGGCTGGCCCCTGAAGCATCTTGTTGTACCAGAAAGTAAGGAAGTGCTCAAAAGATGAAAGGATGGGGTATGCCAAAGAGACAAGGGAGCCAATATAAAAAGCTCCCAATGGCCAAAGCTGGAACAATTTGAGCAACAAAATAAATAACACAGCATTGAGTACACCTCAAAGGATAAATCAAAGTTCATAAATTCACATAGAAATAAGTCATTGAATAGATAAATAATTGGGGAGAAGACACAAATCTCTCCCAGAAGAATTCCAAATAATTTATGTAGATACTCCCCCCTCTTCAAGAGGTGGAACTTAACACCCACCCCTACCCCCGGGCTGTGTTTAGTGACTTATTTCCAAAGAGTAGAGTATGAAAAGGGGGAAAAGGTAACTTTACAGAGGAGAAACTTGACAAACGCTACCTAAACTAAGGGATCAAGGTTAACATCAAGTAGATAGCATGATGTAATGTGATGAGAGGGATAACGCACCTCTGTGGTCTTTCTCCCCAAAACCAACGACCTCAGTCTAACCGTGAGAAAAACACTGGACAAACCCAAACTAAGGGACATTCAGCAAAAATCTGACCAAAGTCAAGATCATCAAGCACAAGGAAAGTCTGAGAACTGTTACAGATCATGTCACTAGGGAGACATGATGACTTAATATAATGTGGCATCTTGGATAAAATCTTGGAATAGTAAAAAGGACACTAGGGAAAACTGGTGACATTTAAATAAATTGCCGAGTTTAGTTAATAGTAATGTACCAATATCAGTTCTTAGTTGTGACAAATATATTCTGCTGAGGTAGGATGACAATAATAGGGGAAAAGTGATGAAGACTATATGAGAGTTCTTGGTACTATCTCTGCAACCTCTATAATCTGAAACTATTTCAAAATAAAAAGTTTATTTGAAAATATTCTGCATTAGCAATATAACCAGGCTTTTCGGGATTATAACACATGACGTAAAAGCCATGATGAAAAAGCTTTAATCAAGGCTTTTATAACTTTTATAAAACAAACAAACAAAATATATATATATATTGTGTATGTGAGGAAGACTAGCCCTGAGCTAACATCCGTTGCCAATCCTCCTCTTTTGTTTTTTCTGAGGAAGACTGGCCCTGGGCTAACATCTGCACCCATCTTCCTCTGCTTTATATGGGATGCCGCCACAGCATGGCTTGACAAGCGGTGCGTCTGTCTGTGCCCGGGATCCGAACCTGAGAAACCCTGGGCCGCCTAAGCGGAGAGCGCAAACTTAACCGCTAGGCCACTGGGGCCGGCCCCAAAATAAATTTTGACAGACCATTTTATTGAGATGCATAACCTCTCTACCGACGAATCTTTAATCTTCTATGAAGCTTTCACTGAAAAGCTGGTGTTAAATTGTTTGCATGCTTTCATGTTCCATACAGGAAAGTTAGAAAAGCTTCAGCCATACAAAATGATCTATCTGTTTGGGTACTCTTAAGATGCTTGGTAGAGTGAGTTTGCATTATTAATATTTACTGAATGCCATAATTCTATAGTACAGATCCATTAATTATACCTCCCTTGAAAGCATAATTAATGGATCTGTCCTATGGGATTAAAGTTTCTTTGTAAGGATTTCTTGAAGTGAAACATGATCTATTGGGCTCAGATTTGTTGACTACATAAAGAGATTCGAGTGTAAGTGATATATTTTAATTTTTTAAGTCTTTACGGTAAATTTTATAAAGTATTTCTCTAGGTCTAATAAAATTAAATGGTCATCTAATTGTGTTAACTAATTTCAGCATGTATTCTCATGGTTCTAAAATTATATAAAAAATATGCACCACATATTATAGTACTTTGCTGTTTTAATAATCAGTGATATTACTGATAAAGTACGTAGAATAATTTAGATTTCTGTAATATAAAAGGGCTTCTTTTCTTGAAAATGTTGTCCTTTTTTAGACGTGCCAATTTTATGTGAAAATTCAGTCATTTGTTCATTCAGCCATTCAGTAAGAATTGAGTACACATTAGGTTTCCCTGCCCTAAGATTTTAAGTTTTGTCATGATTCGTCCCACTGGCAAGACATGGCTGTCCCAAGGACATGGCAAGAAAGGGAAAGCAGAGCATCTAATTGCAGCACAGAAAGACATTCTTTACATATCAGTGAGTAGACTCGAGTGCTAGTGTGTGTCCTCCACCTGGTATAGCCTACAAATGGCAATGAGCCAACAGCCCTGGACTCCTCCAATCCAGGGTGCTGACCACTAAATTTCAGGCACACTTCAGTGAGGAACCAGGTTAGCCAGGGGGAAGCTGATTCTACTCACTTTTTTCCTTAGGTGGTGTGTATCCCATGCTTACGTGTTTATTGTTTTGGCAGTAAACCAAAATGAGAGCAACAGTAAATTGAGTTCAATGTCTAAATCAGGATGAGCTCTTTGCACTTTGGCCTAGCTCAACAACCTTACCAATTTGAGTCACATCTTTTATTAGTCCTGTTTTCTCCAAAAGCAAATGCAAAGTTTTTTCTTTATAACATCTTCTTGTGGTTGATAACTCATGTTTTTGCCTTCCCAGCATCCAATCCATTTTACTATGCTAACAACATTTACATTTTCCTTTGGGGAAGGATTTCTCCTAAATGCTCAATCCATTTGTTTTAAGTAGTGCTGATCCAATATTCTTGAAATAGATGTGAGTATATAACTAAGGCCTAGTCAACCTTTCTTGTTAGACACAAAATGCACAAGAACCAAATCATTTAAAAGAAGCTCAAATCTGGGAATTGCGTTGCAATTTGGAGAAAGAGATGCCTTCAATCAGCCAATGCTAAGGTTGTAGAATGTGTTTTTATCTGAATTGCCAGAAGCCATGAAGTACATGGAACATCCCTAGGAACAAATCCAACACAGAGCCAATCCAAGAAATGGAGAGAAAGAAACTGAGTCCTAAGGACATATGTGACATACTAATAATCCAGCTCTATGTAAGCAATAATTTTCACAAAGCAGTGTGCCTAAGATTTAAGCACCCTTTCTAATATAGGAATAAGCATTATGGTTGACAAGTTGCAAGTTATAGAATATAAAATTTGAAATTGGTTGACACAAGTTGAGTAGAGAGCCAGGATGCTATTCTATTTTGGGTTGAGAAGCTAGCAATATTTATGTGATAGCAAAATAATTTATTAAATTATTTTCTAAATTTTGGGGGACACAGATTATACACTTTCGAATCTGGAGTTTTATGAGATTTGGTCAAAAAATGCCTGGATAGAAGAATGCATTTAATCATTCTTTTTTTATTCAGTATATATTTTTTATTTACTTTTGACTAGGTAACACATTCACATAGTCCAAAATTCAAAAGGTGCAACATCTTTTTCCTGGAAAAGCTTTCTCTTTTACTCCTACTCCTCAGCCATCCAGACGCTACTAATCTTACCAATTTATTGTATAACTTTCTATAGATGTTATATATATATTTATGTATAAGAGAAACACATGCTCAAACGCACACACACAGTTATTCATTTGTTTTTCTTTTATACATATAGTATAACATGTTATACATATTGTTACTCAACTTGCCTTTTTCAAATTACCATGTATTTGTATATAATGAGGTCCCTCATTCTTTTATATGGCTGTATAGTATTTCATTTTATAGCTATATCATAATACAGTTAACCAGTGCTACATTCCCACCCTTTTGCTATTACAAACAGAGCTGAAATGAATAATCTTATATCATATGCATACTTATAAGATAAATATTTGGATTTAGAATTACTCAGCTAAAAGATATCTTCAATTGTAATTTTGAATGATGTTGCCAAATTGTCCTGCACAGAGATTCTATTCAGTTTGTACACCCACATGAGGCTTAAGAGTAACTATTTTCCTACTGACTCACCATATATTCTCTACTTCAAAAGGCGTTTAGTACAGATCCACAAGCTAAACAAAAGCTCTGGTTGAAGTTCACCTTCTTAAAATCATAGCAATTTTTTTGAGGTAACATTGGTTTATAACATTATATAAATTTCAGGTGTACATCATTATATTTTGATTTCTGTGTAGACTACATCATGTTCACCATCCAAAATCTAATTGCCATTCATCACCATACACATGTGCCCTTTTACCCCTTTTGCCCTCCCCTCTCCCCCTTCCCTTATGGTAACTGCCAACCTATTCTGTGTCTATGTGTTTGTTGTTGTTTTTATCTTCCACATATGAGTGAAATCATAACAGTATTTGGCTTTCTCTGTCTGACTTATTTCGTTTAGCATAATGCCCTGAAGATCCATCCATGTTGTTGCAAATGGCAAGATTTCATCTTTTTTATGGCTGAGTAGTATTCCATTGTGTGTGTGTGTGTGTGTGTGTGTGTGTATGTGGTGTATATATATGTGTGTGATATATATATATATACCACATCTTTATCTATTTATCCCTCTATGGGCACTTAGGTTGTTTCCAAGTCTTGGCTATTGTGAATAATTCTGCCCTGAACATAGAGGTGCATATATCTTTTTGAATTAGTGTTTTTATGTTCTTTGGATAAATACCCAGAATAGCTGGATCATATGGTAGCTCTATTCTTAATTTTTTGAGGAATTGCCATACTGTTTTCCATAATGGCCGTACCAGTTTACATTCCCACCAGCAGTATATGAGTGTTCCCTTTTCTCCACATCCTCTCCAGCACTTGTTATTTCTTGTCTTTTTAATAATAGCCATTCTGACCAATGTAAGGTGGTATCTCATTGTAGTTTTGATTTGCATTTCCCTAATAATTAGTGATGTTGAACATCTTTTCATGTGCCTGTTGGCCACCTGTATATCTTCTTTAGAAAAACATCTGTTCAGATCTTCTGCTCATTTTTTAATTGGGTTGTTTGTATTTTTGTTGTTGAGTTTAAATATTTTGGACAGTAACCTTTATTGGATATATGATTTGCAAATATCTTCTCCCAATTGTTAAGTTGTATTTGTTTTGTTGATGGTTTCCTTTGCTGTGCAGAAGTTTTTTAGTTTGATGTAGTCCCATTTGTTTATTCTTTCTTTTGTTTCCCTTGCCTGAGGAGACAAGATATTCAAAAAGATATTGCTAAGACCAATGTCAAAGAGCATACAACCTATGTTTTCTTCTAGGAGTTTTATGGTTATAGGTCTTATATTCAAGTCTTTAATCCATTTTGAGTTTTAATTTTTGTATATGATACAAGATAATGGTCTACTTCCCTTTTTTTGCATGTGGCCATACAGTTTTCCCAGCACCATTTATTGAAGAGACTTGCCTTTCTCTATGGTACCTTCTTGGCTCCCTTGTCAAAAATTCGCTGTCCATTACTAATCTCATTACTTCATTGTTTTGTCGCTAAATCAAAGTTATGACCAAACCCCAAAATAATTCAAATTACTGGGCTATAGTAAAGAAATAAACTAGCTCATTGCTTCAGAGTGAATCCCACAGGAGAAATTGGGAATTGGTTCCTAGTCTGGAAGTTTCAGAAACTAAATTATATCAACTCACGTAGGGATGAGCAAGTTTTGTGGGAATGATTCATAATAACTAAATGAATAGAGACTGTACTTTATCAGATATTACCAACATATTAACTAATAATGAAAATGAAACTTGGCATAAAAACTCAGGGAGGCGACTTATTTGAGTTCTTCCCTTTTGGTGAAGACAACCATACAGAAGCCACATTACAGAGCAGAAGATTCTTTGCTCAGTATAAAGTTAGAAAACAGTAATTAGATGCTCTCAAAGGATGCTTATATTGAGCTACAATGTAAATGTAACACAGAAATCCAAATTTCCTTATACGTTTATACAAATGCATAAAGAAATACAAATCATTTAGAACTGAAGCACTTTCTCCTTTGAACAGTGCTAGAGCTTCACCACAGTGATAAAATTCATATTATCTCATTCATTTAGAAAAAATTTAAAAAGCAGCTACCAAAAGCACAATGACTTCATGCCAGACACACTGCAACATAATTGAGGAGAGAAGTAGCTAATCTTATTAGCAATATATTTTTTAAACCAGCTTGTTTCTGTTGATGGTGGTATTGGTTACATCAACAATGACTAAGCTTATTAATTTTATTTTGCTATCAGTTTGCTTCAATTTTAGGAAACTGCAGTTTCTACTCTTATATCCCAGTTCTGAGAGTGCATGATACTTGAATCCTAAAGTCCCTACATCATTCCCCCAAGTTACTATGCAGATATGGTCAGGCTGAGTTCCTACTTTAACCCACTATTTCTCCCAGAGAGAGAAGTTCTCTCCTTGATCCCTAATCTATGAGGCTGGATTCAAAACAGTTGCTGCTGGACCTCTTTATTCCTCGGTGTGTGACTTCATCTCCAATATCCTTCTGTCCGTTTATTTTCTTCAACATTCTTGGTATGCTCTGCTGCTGCCAACAAGTTCAAATTATGGTCTCATTTTATTAACATTTAACAAACAGTATTGAGAACCTACCACAAACCAGATTCCGTGATGTACGTCTAATAAAAACAGTCCCTGCCTCCAATTATCCTAAGTTCATTAAGGGAGACAAGCAAATGTGAAAAGTACAAACTAGAAAAAGGAATAGGTAGATAGATAGATAGATAGATAGATAGATAGATAGATAGATAGACAGATAGATAGACAGACATAAACAAACAAAAATCCAACTACCCAAAGATAATCACTGATAAAATATCTATGTATTTTGCCAGTCTTTTTCTGTGCAATGTAATTGATTGGAATTAATGTATATTATCTATTCTAAATTTTGCCCCAAACAACATTCTCAGGATTTTTCTCACATCAAATATTTTCCTTCAATGTACTTTATGATGAATGCATAAAATTCCATCATAGTCTAACTTTATTCATCTTGCCAAATCCCTAATTTTAGACATTTTTGTATTGCTATTTTCTCTTCACAATTAATGCTGTGATGACATTATGAAAACAGATCTGTGATTAATTATTTTAATACATTTATAGAATTATAAAATCTCAAAGAATATACAAATAATTGGCTAATTTCACATATATTATAAAATTTTCCTCCAAACTAATGTACTGATTTTCACTCCCACTTGAGAAATTTGAGAGTTCTAAATTTATTGTACTTTCAATGGGTAAAGAGAAATATATCATATTATTTAATAGGCTGTGATTTACCAATTGGTTATTTATTAGGGGGCAATATATTCTTAAATTTTATTAAAATAAACTCTAAATGGATGAAAGTGCTAAATATAAAAACAACACAAAATAAGCACTTGAAGAAAATATAGGTAAACAGTATCTATCAATTATCATAGAATTGGGAGGGCTTTTCTAACCATAAATAAATCATATAAAGTCAAAGATGGATATATGCGACCATGTTGAATTTTCCGCATATTAAAGAAAACATAAAATTATAATGCAAATAAAATATGTGAAAAATTTTGAAGTTTGATGGAAACACTTATTCCTCGTTTCTGGTGTTTCCTTTCCCGTAGAAGCTCTACTAACGTTACACTCTCAGCTCCTCTGCCAAGCAAAGAAAGGATCACTTTTCTTGCTGATACAGTTGGGATGGATGAACTCGATGTGCTTGGCGCAGCTCATTCTTCTTTCCTTCTCTAGCAGGACCACACGCACAGAACATGTGTTCTGTTCAACAGCGATGCAGTAGGCTTTTCACTGCTAAGGTCTGAGTAAGAGCTTTAAGCTTCAGAGCACAGAAGTTTAGCCTAGAGGGTTGTCTGCAGCTTATGGAGACTCTTCTGACAGGCAAGGAGCTGTTTTTACATCCCTGTGAGTCTTAAGTGATGGTTCATGAGGTGAATGGGCCTCAGCAAAGCATCCAGGACCCAACAACCTCAGAAAGACAAAGGCCATGTGTCATCTCAGCTGAAACACAGATGCCAGGCCCTCTGGAGTTGCAAGCTGCTGCAGGTTGACCTTGAACTATACAGAACAGCTTTCTATTAGTAGATTTGGCTGGTGTAGGATTGAACTGGAAGGAAAGGGTGTCTTTCCATTCTTGGACTTTTTAAGTGTTGGTAGATAGGATAATGTTGGCAGCTTTTAAACTGGAAGACAGTTGAATTCTGTGTCTGCTACAGAGGGCTAGTAAGCTTCTAGCTTTAAATTCTGAGTGCCAGGCCTAGTACTTAGAATTGGATATGCTACCTGAGGTAGGCAGCTTCCAGAATGGCCCCCAAAGATCCCTGACTTCCTGTATTTGCACTCTTGTGTAATCCCCTCCCCTTGAGTGTGGGCTGGATTTGGTAACATATAAGGAAAAAATGCAGCAAGTGCTATGTTAAAAAAAGACTGCAGAAGGGCAAGCGTGGAAGCTGAAAGACCACTTAGAAGGTGATTGTAACAGGTTGAGAGATGATGGTGGTTTGGACAAGGTTTTTATCAGTGCAGGTGGTGAAACATATTTTGAACATAAAAATAACAGGATTTCTTGATGGTCTGGGTATAGGCTAGGAGAGAAATTGGGAAGTCAGGGGTGATTTCCAAAGTTTTGACTGAGTAAACAGAAGGATTAGGCAGGAATTTACTGAGATAGGAAACACTGCAGAAGGAACATATTTGAAGTGAAAAAAAATCTGTAATTCAGTTTGTTCGAGTTAAGTTTGAAATTCCAATTGGACATCGTAGTAGAGATGTCAGGTAAGTACTTGCATACATGGGCTGAGATAGGATAGAAGACAAGATCATGGAAAAAACAGGAGTTCAAGAAGCTGAGACGCCAAGGTAAGGCAATGGTTTGTAAAATTATAACTATTTCAGGGAGCAATACTGGAAATAATGAAAATGAGTAAGGATCTATAATCTTCAAAGAATAGCTAGAGTGTGATAGGGATCTAATAAAGACTGCACTGAAGAGAGGTAACAAGCTCTACAGTCTAATGGCATGCTTCAAGCCAAGAGTTATTATGGGGCAGGAAGGACAGTAGTCAGGAAAATGTGAGCAGGAGCAAAAAGGACACCTGCTTCTTCCCTGGGCCCCACAACACGAGGGGTGTGGTCGTGAAAACAGCCACCAGTTAGCTTATGCTACCTGGAAACTAAAGTGACTTCACCTAAATTATTTTTTCACAACCCTTCGCAAAGAGGACAAGAAGTTTAGCGTCTTCCCGTAGCAAATATAGCTATGACCAGCTTAACCAATTTACAGCAAACAAAAACCAAACAACGAAATGAGTAGAATAAATAGAAAGCATGTACTTCAACTTTACACCCATTGTCTAAATTTTGTTTGTCTAATCTTTATGAGGGTAACACATAGTTTACTTTCCACACTCCATCCTTGTCCAAACTCCCTAAAGTTACCAAGAAACCTTGTAGTTCACCAAAATCTGTCCAGTCCTAATAGCTGAGTCCTGATTACCAAAGACACTTTCTCCTCTACTATACACAAAACACAGCTGTTAAGGGCAATTTTAGGTTTTGGTCTTTTTGTTTGTTTTTAAAGGATTTAATTCTCCACATGAAAAAAGTAATTTTGAAGTGGGGTACACATAATGGTGTGTAGAAGCCACCTTGCTAGGGCTCCCAGTTGATTGTGTTCATCTCTTCCAGAAGGGATTAATAGCTCACCAAAGTGTTGTAAAATTTATTTTAAACTGAAAACTTCTGAACAATCAGTACTTACAGGAAGAAAAATTATCTAAACTTAAGCAGAGTCTCCCAAAATACAGCCACCATTGATCCCTTAGCCTCAGAAGTGCAAATCCAGCTGTCCATTAGCATCAAAAAGACCAATAGGTCCTTCTGTACTTTCCCACTGAAGCCTTAAACCGGCCCCCCCTTTTCTGTTAAGTTGGTATAGAAACCTTTACCTCCGTCTATTCAGTGAGTTACTCACTACTGAGTAGCTCCACATGCATAATAAACTTTTCTCCTGTTAATGTCTATTGTCAGTTAATTTGAGGGGCCCAGGCCAAACAGTCCTAAATGGGTAGAAAAGTTTTCCTCCCCAAACTTGCCAAATTCATGTTCAGTTATATCACATTAGTAGTTGGAAATCAGCCAGGAAAGGATAATTTACACCACAAAAACTGGCAAATGCTACAAATCAGGGCTTTTTTATTTGGAGAGCTGATTGTTAACCATTTATCTGCACACCACTGGACACATTCGACAGACAGACACACACTACATACAATTAATTATACAAGACCTTGAAAGGGAGCAGATGAAGCTTTAATTGCATGTATTTATTTCTTTACTTTGTAGAAAGAAAATCACAAAACACATGGGGAAGGTCTATTTCTAAATAGGATATGTTTTGTGAACTCTATCATTTTCTCAGTTTCTATCTCTTTATTGGACTAAGGACCTGATTCAAAACATCGTAATCCTTGTCTGTACTGTTGTATCTTAAGACGTCCCCCTAACTCATTCTCTCCCCTTTCCAAACTTTCACACACCCAAACAGCAGATTGATCTTTCTGAAACGTGGCTCTTTATGCCTCTCCTTCGTTAAAAGATTTCAATATTTCTTAGTGCCACAAATGAATTCCACACTCTTTAGGCTGGCATTCAGGCCCCTCAGCTGAGAAGAATCTTCTTTCTTAATGCCATCACCTTTGCTTACCGAAGTGAGTCCAACTCTCAAGACAGATTATCAGCTGTTTTCGAACAATCCTTTTAACCATAATTCCCCTCACCCTGCTTAACTTGCTTTCACTCACTTCTCCAGAACATCTGGAAATGCTCTTCCCAGTAACTGTAACATCAAAATCTCATCCCTCATCCACAGCCAAGCTCAAACACCCACTCGTCCATGAAAACTTCAACAGGAAGCAAGATTGCAATTCTCTGAATTCCTGTAGCACGTTATCTGCACCTTTTGGGGGCTCTTACAATGTTTTAACTTATTACATTTTTTTGTACATATCTTATTTCCTTTCTAGATTTCAAGCGCCCTGTGGGTAGTATATTTATCTTACACATGTATTCCTCAGAGTACAGGGTAAAAAGGCTTTCACATCACAGACATTTCACATCGCCTGTAAATCAATTGTTTTCCTTTTGTACTACTTTTATAAAAAGTTCCTCAGATCATCCTTATGTGCCACCAGGATTGAGAATCATTAGGTTAAATGAATGAATGAATTTGGTCATATGTTTTGAAAGACCTCTTGAAGAGGTAAAGATCTGTGCAAGTAACAAATAAAAGGACTAGAATGATTGGGGGCAGGGGTGGAAAAGTAGTATCTCAATAAAAGCATAGGTAAGAATTGTTATTTTATATGTTTGCTTTAGAGTATAAATTAAGTAAGAATATGAAATAAAGAATTCTGCTTCACTCTTGTCTGTTGAACTGCTTATTTTTCTCCTGTGTTTTTAATCTATGTTAACATTTAGTATGTGTTTTGAAATACTGTTTATTATTTAGTAAAATAATTTAATCTGAAAGAGGATGATTTAAAAGGCCTCCTACGATGGTCCTTATCTACCTCGCTGGCCTCGTCACCTGACACTTCTCATCTTGAGCTTTGTAGTACAAGATCCTGAAAATTATGATGCAGGGCAGTTAACCACCTGATATGCTCTATTAAAATGCTCATTTGGTCCCACTGCAGAGATTCTGACTCAGTAGGTCTATGACACAATCTAGGAATCAGTATATTGAACATGTATCCAAGGGCTTCTGGCGTCAGATGGTCTTGAGAAACTTAGCTGTGGTAACAAAAACCTGCTACAGCTCCCACCAACATCCACAGGTCTCATAGCTCATTGCCCTCACTAAATATCTTCTCTTAGCCCAGAAAACTCTAACTGTTGTCGTCCTCCCCACGACAATTTCCCCTTCTATCACTGTGCAGCCCTTAACTAGCACATTCTTATGCTCATTGCTCAGGCTGTAATTCAGCACCATCTCTGCCACAACTGTATCCCATGTATACCTCTTTTTTTCAAGTGAGATTCAGGTTACTTGGTTTCAACCTCAGCTCAGCAAGTTACTAATTCTGTGACCATAGGCAAGTTAACATATGCTCTCTGGGTTGCATTTTCTCTTCTGTAAAATAGAGATGGTAATAGAATCCACTCTTAAGGGTTGTTGGGAGGAGTAAATGAGGCAAAACTAATAAAAATAGAACAGGCACATATAAAGTGACAAGTGCTAGGTTTTAGCTATTATCATGATATACTGAAATTATTTGTTTACGTGTCTGTCTACTAAAAATATGAGCCACCTTCGGGACAGGTTCATGTCTTTTTCATCTTTATATCACAGAAACTACTATCAATTAGGGTTTATTATATAGTTTATTACACAGTTTATTATTATGAATTTAGATAATTGGTTAAAAACAAAACCAAGCATTTAAATTACTTCTCAAAGCTCTTGTTTTGGTAAGTTCTGCTTAATAGGACTTAGGATCTTTCTGTTCATAGCTTGCAAAAAATTAGCAGTTTCTCAATTAATTTTAACTATAGTAAAATGCCAAGTATGTTAGAATAGCTATCATGCCCTCTAAACTGATAAATAGATAACCAATACAATGAGGCATTTTATGAGTACTTTTTGAATGTGGAACTACTTGGCAGGAGCTAATGAGTTAATAGGGATGTAAATAAATTCAGCCACAAAACACAGGTGCACATACCTCTGGACATTATCACTCCAACTGGTAGCACACTTCATTATCAATTAAAATGAAATTTTTAAAAAAGCAGCTTGTAGTTAATCCAACTCTAATGTTCACTGTCTATAAATTAAAATTGATAGTTGGATAATAAGATTTATATTTGGGGAAAGTAACCAGTGAGTTTTAAATAAGAATAATTATTACAAGAAAGTGCAGTATTAAATTATTAATTTAAAAATTCATAGTTGAAATAAATTTAAGTGGTATTGAGGAATTAATTTACTGTCTTAGATTACCTGTATTTTTATCTGATAACTGTTTCTAAATAATCAATCTTAATATGACTACATTCATGTAATACCAACAGTGTATCCACTCAATAAAGTATAACAAAAATTTTACACAATAATGTAAAGAAAATCCTTGAAAAATATAAATATCACTAACAGGGTCTTAAAATATAAGTATTTGGTTTAATAATATCAATAAATGAAGTAAAAGAAAATGCAGTAAAATAAAGAGAAACTTTGTTTTTTCTTCTCAAATTCATAAGCTGTTGAGATTCATCTAAATGAATTATTGAGTGTCATGTGACCACAGACATACCTCACCCGAACCTGGACAATCTCCACTGCTTTGTCTTTACACTTTCCTCTGGAGTAAATAAGAAGTTTAGTTCCATTCCTATTCTTTTCTAGTTCTAACATTCTATGACACTTAAAGGATCTACCCAAGAGTAAACTAATAAAGAGAATTTTTAAGATCCATTTTAGAGTTTAGAGTTTAGAGTTCTAGGACTCTCACATAGTATCTTACAAATTGAAAATGTGCAATAAAAGTGAGAGGTTATTATCTAGTTTCTATAGGTCAATGATTTGGTTTGTAAATTAATTCCCTATAATATTTCATTGTATTAGATGCATTTTAAAACTTCTTCAGTCTCACAAGTCTCAAAATTCCTCCTTTATGCTAGATCTTTTATTTATAACTGATGTACTTATCAAGTTCACATTATCTGAGATTTTTATTCAAAGCACTGTGTCCTTGAATTTAACATTTTAATTTATTTTTCAATTATAACATCTTTTAGTTTTCTAATGGTTGCCAAAGCATATAGACATCAGAAATTCTGGATTACCAAAATAAAAGGGCAAAAAAACCATTTTTTCCAATACTGGCCTTCTCCCTACATGCTGTCTGAAAACAAAAGAAGGCAACATTAATAAAAAATGCATGTGATTGGTAAATTGTAGCTCATTGGCATTGAGATTTGGTAATATAGTAAATGATTTCTAAACATCTTTTCTTCTCTAAAAAATTCTCTGTTAAAGCCAGCTTTTTAAGAATGCAGTGTTTAAATTGCTTTCATAAATTAAAACACAAACATGCACACACACACACACACACACATTATGCGGGGAGGAAATGCACAATATACTGGCTTAATGGAGCTTTTCATACTGAAGGGAGCATTTGACAGAGGTTGCCACATTTAATAAGCACTCTGATTCTTTGTAAGACTGAAAAAAGATTTTGAGAGTTACCCCCAGCTCTGGAAAGTTTTTGAGGAAACAAAAACCAAACAAACCTGAAGCTATTTTCCACTCCCCCAAATAGAACATTTTGAACCATTAGGTTTGTCTATGGCACAAAACATTCCACTGACACTGAAAGCTGGTAAGATTAACACAAAAGAACTCTACTGAAACTTTCTTTCCTACTTTCTATTGACCTTTTCTCTCAGTTAAGCAGGGAAGGTTACCATCATACTGCAGACCAAGTAAATTAGCTGCCTAGCCAACATTAAATGACTACTCACTCAACTTCTATAGCTTTCTGAACACAAGGATTCATGAAAAAGCTCATAACATAAACAGAATTTTTCTACTGGGAAAAGAAATAAGTTGTGGTTTTAATCAATAAAATTTGAAGGCTCCATTTTGATATATTAGAATTGAGGATTATTAACATATGCAAAGTAGTTAGCAAAGTACCTAATTCATGATAGATGCTAATAATTATTGCTATTTCCACTCAAAAAGGATGATATTGCAAAATTGGGATTTGTTTGAAATTTTCTGACTGCTAGTCCAGTGTTCTTTATATACCACAATAGCCGTTACTCTCCTTCAGGTTATTGGTCCTGGTTAGGACTATTAGAGCAAACATAAATTTCTAAATTGTCATGGCACTTTCCTTGCCACGAAAGAATTTTTCAGAGTTTTTAACATGAATGTGCCTTTGTTCTCACAACTAAATTTTAAAGTGAAGGACAGGAATTTTCCCTCCTTCTTCCCTTCCTCCCTCTCAGTCTTTCCTCCCTTTCTTCCTACTGAAGAAAGTACTAACTGCCCATAGTAGCTAGTATTGTGCAAGACATACCTTAGACACGGAATTGATTGGCTTTGGTGTATCTTTAGTAGCATAACTTCAGAGTATCACAAAAATTAGAGAATTTAGAAACAATTTAGACCCAAACCTTATTTTATAAAAAATTTAAGCCTGGAGAGTTTCCAGTGGTTCCACAATAATTAGTTGCAAAATTTGGCAAGAACAGTGAACTATCAATAGGGCATCTTTCCAAAGACATCAAGCATATCCTACTTTTTATCATTTGTTCACAATCTTCTCCTGCCTATCACCTCAATGAAATTTTCTCTTGACTGATCCCATCCCGATAACAAATTTCCTTTCCTGAATGATATAAAAAGTGGGTTTTACAATTACTTTCCTTTCTTCATAATCTAGGAAATCCAGCTCTAACTTGTAGCTGGGAAAGAGTAAATGGGAACATAAGAATATGGGGTAAGAATTATTTTAAACCATTATCATAAACCATTTTCACATCTCTAAAATGGAAATGATAATTTTAACATATTTCTTATAGTTTTTATGTCATGAGATTTTTGTGAAGATTAAATATGTTTATACATATAGAGCTCTTGTCTTAGATCAGTAACTCCACTTAGGAAGCACTCAGTAAATATTTGTTGTCTTTCAAGAGAGAATTTAAAGACTCTGGCCACTGTGAAGCAGGATAAGATTTAATGAGCTCAACCTCATGCCTAGAAGTCCCACTCTCCTGAGCTTTAACCCTGACTCTGATATTATGAAACTACACCTCTTTTTCTGGGATAGCATTAATTTCTTTCCACAAATAAGAAAATGAGCAAAATAATGAATGAGAAATGAGCAAAATAAAATACATCTTTTAATGTCAAGCTTAGTTTGATACTGCTTTATTTGATACTATTGTATGTTGTTTAGTGCTAAAGGACTGAAATAAAATAAAATAATATTTTAGTTTATTAATGACAGTGTTAAAGTTTGGACATACCTGTTGAAGAACCTATTTTAGCTAATTTAATGTGTCCAAGGCATTGTACTATTCTAATTATATTAGCTAATTGAAATGGTTAATAAATAATGGTCATTCATAAAGTAGAATTCATATTTCAAAATTAACAAGTTATTTAACCAACATGATTATGGAATAAGGCATTTTACATTTTTCAAGATAACTAACGTTCCCATTTCAATGTCAAAATTTCTTTTAAACATTGCATGTTAGATAGAAATTATTCTAATATCCATTACATATACCCCTGCCTTATTAATTTTGAGTATACTGAACCACAACTCATTCTAATTTATGATTTAGGAATATCATTATGAACATCAATTACTCTCCTGTTCTTTGTTATACTGGGACTACAGCTTGAATTACTGCCACTCTGTCAAGTGTCCCTTCTTGTTACTCCCGTCCTTATGCCTCTAGCAAAAGCCCCTCCTAATTTATTTCTTCTGATCCAGGGTTTTCCAAACTTATTTGACCATGTAACATTTTTCATATTATAACGCATCCATGGAACACAATCAGGAAGTCACGAGATAAAATGTGCTCTAGGATTAAAGTAGATGACAGACATTTATTTAAAGTTAGAAATGATCAGCATTTAATTATCACACTTAATAAAAATATTTAGTAACATAACAAAGACATATAAAATTATAAGTTAAGGCACATAATATAGATCAGCTATTGGACAAGTAGTTAGCAAAACTGTCTATGAATCAAAGAAAAAAGTTAAACATAATTGTTTAATATTTCATGTAATTTAGCTTTCAACTTTCATGGGATTTGCAAATGAAAAATACCTTCTTAAATCAGATTTTTCATGACCACAAGAGCTCCATAAATGTATTTGGTATTTTTCATATATATCTTGGAAATAAATTGTAAAAGGATAATCAATTGCTAAATTTTAAAAAACTTTCATCCAGTTATTTTGTGGTGTATTCTCCCAGAACACCAATTAACATCTTACTTAATATCAAAGATCTTTGGAACATGGCTTGAGAAATACTAGTCTAATCTGCAATGGGCTTAAGAATAAGATAACCAAGGCTATTTAAATTGTAGGAGATAGACATATCTATAACAGACTGAGAGGCATATCTTTGAGTAAAACTTAGGAGTTTTATGTATGTTTATATAAACCATATGATAAAGATTTAATAGTAAATTAATTGAGAAGTGTTTCTACTTCACTAATAGTCCTGAAGTAATTCTTCTATATTATTTTTTTATTGTTATTACTAATAGTTGCTATCATCTACTAAGAATCTACCGGATTTCAGGAATTGCATTGAACATATATTCAGTACTCACAGCAACCATATGAGATATGGATGACTATTATCTCTATTTTCTAGACGGAGAAATTGAGACTTAGAGAGGTAAAGTATATTGATAAAAGTCACACACCAAGTAAGTGGCAGAACCAGGACTATGTCTGACTTCAGAGTGAGTCAGACTCGAAATAGAAAACAGAAAGCTCCAGGTGAAAGCATGTAACTCTGTATTCTGGGATCACGATCTACATGGTATCATTTTATCAGGAAATTGGAATTTCAATCCTAAATGATGATTCCAGAGAATTAAACTGCCTATTTTAGCCTGAAGAGAGTCAGAAAAAACTAAGGAGGCAATAAGGTGTTTTCTGGCTGCAGAAGGAAGATAGACTGGTGAAGGGAGTAAAACCCACGTACAAGGAAAGAATATAGTTTCAGGGACAGGGTAGGAAAAATATAATTCAGAAAAAAGAAGAGGAAATAAGGCAAGGAAAAGCAGAAGATCAAACTGAACTTACAGAACTCTAGGGACATTTGACATACAGAACAATGGGTTTCTCCAAGAGGGAATTTTTAATAGGTTTTAAAGGACAATAATTAGTTTATTCAGTGGGACAATTTGGGATTTGAGAAGAAAACACAAGAAACTGGCTAAAAGAAACTTTCTTCTAAGGGGTAGGTGAAATATTAATTTTCCCATAAATAAGCATTGATAATCAAATCAGACCCACACTTTCTTCTTTTTTTTTTTGTTGAGGAAGACCAGCCCTGAGCTAACATCCGTTGCTAATCCTCCTCTTTTTGCTGAGGAAGACTGGCCCTGGGCTAACATCCATGCCCATCTTCCTCTACTTTATATGGGACCCCGCCACAGCATGGCTGACAAGCAGTGTGTCCGCAGGCACCGGGGATCCAAACCCATGAACCCTGGGCTGCCAAGTGTGAACTAAACTGCTGCGCCACAGGGCCGGCCCCTCTTTTTTTTTTTCCTTGAGGAAGATTGGCCCTGAGCTAATATCTGTTGCCAATCTTCCTCCTGTTTTGCTTTTTATTTTTCTCCCCAGAGCCCCAGTGGATAGTTGCATACCATAGTTGTGCATCATTCTAGTTGCTCCACATGGGACGCCACCTCAGCATGGCTTGATGAGTAGTGAGTAGGTCCGCACCCAGAATCTGAACTGGTGAACCCCGGGCCGCCAAAGCAGAGCGTGCAAACTTAACCACCACGCCACCGGGCCGGCCCCCAGACCCACACTTTTAATACTTAGTTCATAGTGGCAGGCAGATTAGCGTTTAGTTTTCTCTTCGTCTTTCTACTCAAGCATCCCTTGATCCCCATCCTACCACCTAGAGAGTTATCCAGCTCCATGTCTGAGTTATTACTGTGCTTTGAATATCAATATATTATTGCATTTCTCACATGCCTATTTTAAGGCTTAGCACATTTTCCAGAACATGAACATCTGGTAGTAATCACTGCTGGTGCCCCACACATATTGCTTTCCACCCCTTTGGCCAGTTCTGTGCACGCGTACCAAGTTCACATGTGCTTTGCTTCTAAAAGCTTACATCTACATCCTCCAGAGGATGGCCCTGGGCACAGGAGTCTCCTCACCTGTAGGAGTTGCTGGATGGACCTGAGAGTTTTCAGCACCACCACACTCCCACACCCCCACTACCTCCTGTCCTGGCCATAGGAGTATAAAAGCCCTACTCCTTTGCCTAGAGGCAGGGCAAACTCTGAGGAGTAATTTAACCTCCAGAGTTTCCCACAGGATCAGGGTGCATCTGGACCTTTGACTGAAATTTCTCTATTGCCTGGCTTTTTTGTCTTCTAGTTCCTCCCTAACTGCTTTCTCCCGGGAGCACTTCCTTAACATTAATCACTTATACCTAAACCTTAAGCTCAGGGTCTACTTACTGGAGCATCCAGTCTATGGCAGTCCTTGAATCTGGGTAGCATGACATTATTTTTGAAGTCCCAGCACCAAAGCCTTTCTCTGGCATAGAGCCAAGTATGAATAAGTGATAAGTGGATAATATTTAAATTAAATGTTAAAAATCTTAGTTCAGTTTTACCTATATTAAAGAATTATTTAAAATTAAATCTTCTATTTTTAACCACCAAATAATGCATCATAACCAGATATGTTGGATAGTATAAAAGATTGATTTTTACACATACAGAGCTTTCAAGAGTTTGATCTATCATTGTTTACTTTGAAGACTTAAATTTTGGCCTACTGAACACTCATGAGCATCCAGAATTCTGAGAATTTGCTCAGTCATTTCCATTGGGCCTAGATCTTGCTTCCCCTTCTCCAGATCTAATTCACTGTTTCCTGCACTAATTTGAATACTAAAAGACTGAGAGAGAAATGTCTTCAAGTTTGCAGTCACATATCTTCACGATTGCCAAAAATTAAAATATCACAAGACCTTGAAAATAGAAAAAGTACACATTGAGAAAAGTTGCCATGTCTAAATGGTTAGGTAAATGTGTGGTCTTACCAGAGTACATGTGGCATGTGTAAGACTGTCTTACCTCAAACGTTACTACTCAGGTTTTCTTTATCCATCTTAGCTCAGATATATGTACACTAGCTATCTTCTAAAGCAATTTTAGTTCTCTAGCAGGACAATATGAAAATATTTTCAGATATATATTTGAGTAAAAATATAATAATACATATTTATACTGAGTCTTGAGGTGCTTTAGAATCTGAAAGCACAACTGATTTATCAAATGGTAATTTTATAAATATTTGCCTGCCCAAAGTAGATATTTCATTTAAAGTGTTTAAAAGTTCCATACACGCAACAGTTAAATGGGTTTTTCATACATTTTCTTTGTCTCAGGATATGAGTAAAGTAATTTGAATGTTGTGAGAACAGGCTCATGGGAGACATACATATCCCACTATCAAACATTATTCTTCATGGAGATTAACAAGGTTATTTACCTGAAGATTTTAGTAGGTCTTCTTTACTCTTCTGAGAAGCTAAAATTTATTCCTATTTTTAAAATTCAGTATATGTTTATTAGAGTACTCTTTTTTTGTGGGGGGGGGGGTGAGGAAGATTGGCCCTGAGCCAACATCTGTGCCAACCTTCCTCTATTTTGTATGTGGGTCACTGTCATAGCATGGCTTAATGAGTGGTGTAGGTCCACACCCGGGATCCAAACTCGTGAACCCCAGGCTGCTGAAGAGAAGCATGCTGAACTTAACCACTATGCCACCAGGCTGGCCCAGGGTACTCATTTTTGATGAGATGGCAAGTGTATAATACTGTGACCATCATCTAAGGAGTAGCCTAGGTAGAAAACCTTTTAAAAGGATGCCTGTAACATTAGGTAGTATATTTTATTAAACTATTTCACACAAGTTTTGTGTACAGTGTTTTTGCTGTTTTGTGGATTTGCAGAGAGAGACAATACACACATGCATGTGCACACACACACATACACACACTTTAAGAATGAGAAATTATTTAGCAAAGGATACACAACATAGAGAGCTATGAAAAGGCTATTGGAAGTAGGAGCAGATGCAGCACGTCTCGGGTGACTGTCTCTGGCCCCTGGTTCCCTAATGAGGTGCACAGATGTCCTTAACACATGGCCTGCAGGTAACCTCCAGACAGAGTGGAGAGAATAGCCTAATGTTTGCTATAGCTCTGCTCTTTTATATTTGGGTTTGTATTAACATCTCAGAAAAACATACACTAACAATCTACACTCTTCCACAAAGAAATGTTTATGTCTATCAAGCTTTCTGAACAAAACTCAGCATCCACAAGGACACCTTAACAAAGGTGAGTGAGCTTGGGGATGGTCTAAGGAGTTGGATCAGAGTCAGAACTCAGGTGTCTCTGAAAAATATTTCTGTCCTCTGCTTTCCAGAATCCCAAAAAGGTATTTCCTTACAGTATGAAGCAATTTCTTCTCACTGATGGTGACCCGCTGATGATGAAGAATATGTTCTAAAAAATTTTACATTAGACATTAAGAGAAGAATTTTCAAGTGTTTCTATGAAAAATGTACTCACATCAAGGAGACCTGAGAAGAAATTATGCCTTCCTCTTCTAGTCATTGTCGCTATCTTGTCTGAAAGGGCTGAACCTGTTTTGCTATCAGTCCCAGAGAAAGGTATGGGCCAAGAAAATTACAGAAGAGCCAAACCCTGATGTATGACACACAGGGATCTCGCTACATCCAGTTGCGTGGCATCATTTCCTTTATTTAATTGATGTTTTCAGTCGCTCGCTGACAGAAGCATCCTGATACCAAATATGTCACCAGAAATGAGTTGTCACAAGTAACAAACTAAAATGTTGAATTTGTGGAAGAAAGGAGATAAAGCAAGGGAAAGAATGATGCAGTGCACTCTTCAAACCTTTGTGGTTAATGACCCTTCTTGTGTGGTTCTGAAGTATTTGGCTAAATGGTTGCTTATTTGGGGAATGATAGGAAATTTTCAGAATCCTAGTGTTTTGGCTACTTCTTGCAGCTCTCTGTTAGTCCTTCAAGAAAGAGTTATGCTTGGGCTAAAGTTAATGGATTGAAAAGCAGAAAAGGAATAAAATACAGTTTTGCTTAAAGAGGTTCTTCATGTCTGTGGGCTATAATGTAAATTAACTTATAGTCCAATAATGTGGAACTTTTTGGGGTTTAAAAAGCCAAACTTTCTACTCAAAGCTATAGGTAATGCAAACAGAGAGAGTGAGAATGGAGACTGAGGAGGAAATTCTATAACCCCAGACTTCTAGCAAACACCTCAGGTTAAACATTATTCACCTAACGAAGGGGACAATCTTATCTTTAAAATGTAAATGAAAAGGAACAATTATGTATGTGCCTTCCCACATCAGGCTATTCACTTGATTTTCCTCATGGCAGAGGCCATTAAATGATGATTACTGGGGAGTTGAGGGAGGGGATGGACGAGATTCTGAGGCCTGTAGCTAGGACTTGACTTCCGAGGAAAAATGACTTGCTGAGCCAGCTCTCTGGCTAGGTTACAGAACTGAATGTAAATGAGTTGGAAGCCAACTAAATTTTTAGGTAACTGCATTACCGAAGTGACTCGAAGCCTCACTAAGAGTGTACTGCTGTAATTAGACCAATCTTCAGCTCACCCAACCCACTCAACAGGAAGGGAACCATTAAAGCTCTGCAGTCCCAAGGCAGGGCATTCCTCCACATGCCCACCCCCAAAATGCCCACAGTAGATATAGACAAGACACCCGACTCCCCACTCCTGAACATGGAGCTGTCAGATTTGCAGAAAAAAAGGAATTTAGTCAACCAGCAGAACTGGGAGAATTCATTATTATTTTCCTTCAGAATATGACACATGCTATGAATCAGTACCACTGTGTTTTGTTTTCTCCTTTTTTGGAAGGAGAATGTTTATGGTAGTAGTCTTTCCCATTCTTCACTATCAGAAATTATCTACCTTGGACAGAGTGAAAAACTTGTTTCACAGGACTATGAACAGTTACATTCTAACTTGATGGAAGACTACACTTGACATGGAGATCTTGAACTTGAGCTCGCTTTAGTAACCATATGAGTCTTAGAGGTATAAACATATTTTGAAAGGCATGGCCAGTTTGGGGGATGCCTATGTATGAGAAGAATGTGTGTTTGTATGCTGGGTAGCTAAAAATGTGGCCTGTAGTGGTGTCATTGATTGACATTCTAATATCTATTACATTCCTAAATGAGTGATGATATTATTCTGCTTTCCACTATTTTTTGTAGGAATGAGTTAATTATGATAAATCTACTGGGATCTCTGGGGAAAGTTTCCTTAATCTCAAGAATGAAACACAAAAAATGACTGATTCTCTTCTTCTGTGGATGTGGCTGTGTCTGGAGGTGTAGCCTGGAGATGCCACTGCCATTTTGTTACTAGCCTGAAGCTGATGTTATCACCAGTGATGACAAGGTGAAATGTTGCAAAGCACCTGGGCACTGAATAAGATGACCAACCACTGATGGTTCTACGCCTGGAACTCATCCTGTCTCAGGACCACCAGTTGTGGATGTGGTTTAAGCAGACTTGAGTTGAAGTTTTCTGTGACTTGCAGATCAAAATATTCTACACTATGTGGTAGATTATCAGTGGGTGGCACTGTGTCCAAACTTGAAATACAACCACAACTATTACTTATTACTTTCTATAAAAGGAAGAATATTGATTAATAACTCTAGCCCAGCCCATGTTATTGTTTTCTATTTTTCCCTGACTCTAAGATTCTAAACCAGGAAACACACTTACCAAAAGTAATAGATAAAGAAAGATTAATTTAAAACATAAAATGTAAAGAAACCACAGGCCTTTAAAAATTCCTGCTAGCTCTAAGAATGTATAAACTTCAACAAACACAAGGTTCAAACGGTAAGGACAAAAATAACAGATAGGATGTTATTTTTTTTTAAGTGGGTTTAGCATGGCAGGCACTATGCTGGTTATATCATTTGATCCTCTAAAGAGATAGAAATTTATAATCTTATTTTGAAAACAAGGAAATCAAAGCTCAGTGAAGTTAAAGGAAACATATTTCAAACCTTCTTTCCCAGATACAACACATTTTCTTGAGGGAAATGATTACATTCCAAAGTAAAGAAAGTGAAACAACACAGATAAAGTCCCTTTTTAAACAAACTGTAACTCTGATTACTACTTTTCCAATTTTGACAATGTTATGAGACTTTATTTTAAAATTTAGAAGATGATGTGAAGTTGTTAATTCAAAACATAATCACTAAATCAATCAAACTTAGAGCATTCTCTAGAGTACAAACAAAACAAAACATGACAGTTTTGATGCTTTGGGAAAGCATCTTTTGTATAATTGCTATTAACTACTGAAGGCTCAGAAATGTGTTAGAGGAAAAGACTGAAAGAAGATAGCAATTATTTTGTTCCATTTGCTCTTTCAGTCAAAGAAACATGCTGCATAAGACAATTTCAGACTATTATCAAACATAGAATCCCTCATTAATTTATTACTTGAGACATTATTTTTTTTATTAATTTTAGCAAAACTCCAAATTCTCCATTTTAGGGATAGGCTTCTTTTCTCTTGATTCAAATGGGTATTTTTTTTCTGTTTACTAGTTTAAAAATAAAAGTATAATTAATCATTAGAGTAGAAAATATTTTTAAATACATATACTTGGTGAATAAAGAAATGTTGGTTCCAAAACAACTTTATTAGAACTTGTCTATTTTAAAACCATTGCCATTGCACAAATTGTTAATTTCCCTTGCAAGTTTTTTCATAATAAGATTATTTAGCAACTGGTCATATTTTTAAAATTAGAATTTAAAACGACTCAGAGAGGCTGGCCCAGTGGCATAATGGTTAAGTTCACAGGCTCTGCTTAGGTGGCCCAGGGTTAAAAGGTTTGGATCCTGGGCGTGCACCTATGCACCACTTATCAAGCCATGCTGTGTCAGGCATCCCGCATATAAAGCAGAGGAAGGTGGGCACAGATGTTAGCTCAGGGCCAATCTTCCTCAGCAAAAAGAGAAGGACTGGCAATGGATGGTAGCTCAGGGCTAATCTTCCTAACCTAGAAAAAATTAATTAATTAATTAAAGAAATAAATAAAATGACTCAGAGATTAGTGAAAGCCAATCCACGTTTTTGCTATGTATTAACTAAATTATGATGTGTAAGGAGGTGTGGAAAATAC
Organism: Tapirus indicus; assembly: GCA_031878705.1. Lineage (NCBI taxonomy): Eukaryota > Metazoa > Chordata > Mammalia > Perissodactyla > Tapiridae > Tapirus > Tapirus indicus. The sequence continues at coordinate 71,706,907 of CM062919.1, read as the reverse complement.
AGATCAAGTAAAAGTAATATGATTGCCATTAGGCAATATAGTCATATTACAACTGGATGTTCAAAAATAACCTGAGACAGATTATAATTTACAGTGAAAGCATTAAAATATACTTTCAAAATTTAATAATTAAAAGTAATTCCAAATTTAGAGCTATTTAGTAATTAATAAAAGAGGATATGTATAGTAACACCCACATATTCATCAAGTTCTCAGAATTTACATAAACTGTTACAAATATATTCAAGGCAAAATGAGCTCTTGGATATCAGTAGACATTACTAGTGCTCACCAATAATCACTGCTGTTTCTACCCATTCCTCTTGGCTAGGTGGGGTTTGGGGACGAGTTAGTTCTTTCCAGACGGCTGTGAACTGAAATAAAGTTTGCATCTACTGGGAGAAAGCCCAGAAGAATAGGCATAAGCCCACCATGTGTTCCCTTTTGCTACTGTGGTGACCAAAAAGATGCAGCTACAGACAACATGGTGCCTTCAATAGTCTGGGACCCCAAATGACTTTATGGAAAAGAGCCCTGGCTGCATAACTGACATGTAGCAAAAGCAAGATGTAAACTTTTGTTATGTTAAACCACTGAGATTTTGTAATAATTTATTATTGACATAAAACCTAGCCTGTCTTGGCTAATACAGACCTCTTGAAGAAACAATTCTTTATAACGTTAAGATACAGGAAAAGAAGAAGGCATCACCAATCCATTATATAGTATATCTGGTAAAAAGCACCTGTTGTCATTCTACACACAAAAACATATATTTTTTAAGAATGACAAATTTTAAGTCTAATGACTGTTATTTTTACCATAGGCACAATTTATGACGAAATCAATATAAATTAGAATTTAAAGTGTAAAGTAGGTTTGTTTCTAAACCTATTCTGAGAAGCATCACAAATTATAATATATATAATGATTATACATATGCAAATACACACACATATATGCAATTTCCTGCAGGCTAACTGACACCTACATTGGGACATCAAAGAGGTGGGGAAAAGCTTTCTTCACACTTCTCAGCAGCTTTTAGCACTGGTAGTTCAGTAAAATATAAAAATATAAGAAATAAATTATTTAAAGCCAGCAGTAGTGGTCAAGTAGAAGACTGCTTTTACTTTCTTAAAGTAATACTTGAAAATTGTAAACATTTTACATTTCTTCCCTTTCCTTTATATCCCCACACTGTGATACCAAAAGAAAAATTTTTTTAATTTACTATTTTCCTGAGTTCTGTGAGGTACGTGCAATTCTTACTTCTTAATTCAATCCACAAATAAACATGTGCTCCCATATGGGACAGAATATAAACATACAGATTATAATGAATCAAATTTTGTGTATTAACACAAAAGTCTTTAAATACATCAATAAAATAAAAATATACGTCAGCAAAGGCAAAAAGAATGGCCTAACTAGAAGATATACGCTAATGTTCAAAATCATAAAATTGAGTTCAATATAATTAAACTAAAAAATATATACCAATATGATTTGAACTAATATTTTGTGAATCTACAAAATAAACTCTGCTACAATTAGCTATACAACAAACATTTACTGAATACATGATAATATACAACATATTTTTTCTTGAATCCTTAGAGAGCACACTCTCAACATGTGATAAAAAACATGCATTTTAGTTAAAAATTCTTCTAAGAAATATTATCCCTGTCTTTTTTTTCTTCCTTAAATAAAGCACAGATTGTCTCCAGGTTGAAGTAAGACTTGTACTACAGTCATGCATTGCTTAACAACGGAGAGGCATTCTGAGAAATGTGTCGTCAGGCGATTTTGTCATGGTGTGAACACCGTAGAGTGTACTTACACAAACCCAGATGATATGGCCTACTACACACCTAGGCTATATGGTACTAATCTTATGGGACCACTGTCATATATGTAGTCCGTCGTTGGCCAAAACAATGTTATGTGGCTCACGATTGTATAATTAATAGTTTATAAATAATAGTCTATATTTATTGATTTGTTTTGACAACCTCTCTCTCTATCTCTCTCTGAAAACTCATTTAATTCTCATCACAATCCTAAGAGGTAAACACCGCTAATAATCACCATTTTAAAATGGGGAAACTGTGATGTGAGAGTTGAAATAACTTGTTCAAGATCACACAGACAATACATGGCCAAATTGGGATTTGAACCCAGGAAGTCTGGTTTCAGAGACTGTGCATCTCTATTTGTTAAGCATATGCTACACTTACTAAACCACCCACTGAAAAAGCCATGATAATATAAGACAGAAACCGTTTGTTTATAATCACAATTAAGCAATTGCTGTTTGATTGCATCCTGGGTCAGGGGTCCCTGATGTTTCCTGGAGGGTGACTTATCCACAAACACAATTATTTGTACACTTTCTTATAGGCTGTGAGGAAAGAAGGAGAGAAACCTGAAGGAGACACAATGAAGGGCATCATTTAAGATATGGGGAATGTGACCCCAAAGCACCCTCGAGACTGTCTATAGATTGAAAGTGTTAAACAATTTAGTGATCATAAAGTTATATTCTTAAAGATCAATTATAATTTTTGTGTGGTAATAAAATGATGCCCTCAGGGGTTCCCAAGGTGGCAGGACTGTTTCCTCCCACTAGAGAGGCCTCCTGACTGCTTCCCTCTTCCTACTCTGTCCTCTCCTCCTTTCTTCCTGTTTATACTTCTTCAGCTGCTTTTTATAGGTATTCTCTCTTTACTCCCTCCCACACTTCAGAGTTGTCCCTCATCATGCTGTAGTCAGCATGTCTGCCTCTAACAAGAAGCCTGGATCCCAGATAATGTACAATCTGCTGTGGAATTTGAAGCTAAGTAACCACGTGAGGAGTAAGAGTCAATGATTCCGCTGGGGCTTAAGGAGCTCCAACATGAGTAGAGTAAGGACAAATAAAAATTAAAAATAAGAGGCTTAATTCTCACTGTTGAAAATAATAGCAGAGCTTTTCCTCCCCTCCATTTTCTTATTTACTTTAGAAAACTTGTAAGTACTTTTCCTTCTCTTTGAAATGCATACACATCCTTTTGAAAGCTAGACAGGACTTCCTTCTCAGGGACCTGGGAGCCACCTCTTTGAAATGTAAACATTAAGAGACAGAGAGGGCCCCCCTCTCCCAGTTTCTGTGGAAGAGCAGTTGCCCAACTTTCTGGGCATCTTGCTCCAAGCTGCGAAACTACCTCCTGTCATAAAGATAGAAGTTTGTTTCTCCCCCGGATAAAGCCATCTAGTTAACACAGATGGTCACCCCAATTACCAGGTAAATTTAGGATGAACTATGTGTGACAAATGGTGCTGTCTGGTTCTCCTTACATGAGGAATAGTTATTGTTTATTTTGAAAACATGTATGTAATGAGTTGTATCTCCTTGGCTATATAAAAGCGTGAGATTTCTGTCTTTGCAGTCTCTTAGTGGATTGCCTGTGATGCGCATCACATTCTGGTTTAACGCTTAGTCAGTAATAAAAGTGTTTTCTTTCTCTGCTAATCCTTTCTCTTTGTGGAGAGGATTTCTGGATTGGGAAAAATTTTGTTTTTTAATTACACTTTCCCAACAGTAGGGTGCATGTACCTCAGCCAGCACGGCATTTTGTGCCCTTTATTGTGACTCTCAGGAGTTCATTTATTGTTTCTAAATACTAGTGATCTACATCATGTTTTAATTATTTTAAGTCTGGAGATAACTGGCAACTGGATAAATGAGATGTTACTATACATGTCATGTCATAGGCACTGTGGGTGGGAACACATAGTTTATACAACATTCCATAGAAGTAAGATACTCCATATGGTTGAACTTTTCAGAGAAGTGAAGCTTAAAATTTTAAGTTTAAAAAATCAAATACTTTTTTCTTTTTGCCGAGTACACTTTAAAAATACATGAATAGCAGGTAGCAATAGTTGAGCCCTTCTCTGCCTTTCTATAATAGTTGTGTATGGAATATTACTTTAGCACAGAACCCATTATACATAAATATTAATATACTTGACTGCTGTTCCCATCTTACTGGATAAAGAAGGAGGTTATTATTTTTTAACTTATAATCATTCATTGTTCATTTTCAGTAGTTAATAGGTACTTGATGACTGTTTAACGATTGAACATTATGTGTGTGTAATTAAATATGGCTATAGCCTTGATTGTTCAATAATTTACTTTTGGTGCCCTATCCATACCCACTTTCTTAGCTTCAGCTGCTATGAGTGTTGGCTGCTAAAAGTTCATAGTTGCTTCCTCCTTTGGAGAATTTCCCTTTGCCTATGGGAAGCTGCCTCGCCAAGGAGACTCCCAGCCTCCTTCCCCAAAGTCAGGAACTGATAACATGCAGGTACAAAAGGCCAGCCCCTTTGTCTCAAGGTGGGACCAGCTGTGTGGTAAAAGTCCTGCTACAGAGCCTCCTTCTATCCCCACGGGAGCAGGCTGAATCTAGACTCCAACAGACATTACATTCTGCCTTAGTGACTTTCCCTGCCCTCTCTCACTTCCTTCACATCCTTCTCTTGTGAAACTCCATCAACAAAATAGTAGAGGGAAATGCCTAAAAGTATGTCCATTATACTTTTAGGCATTTTCCTCCAATATTTTCTATTTGTATACATGTATTTATAAAAATATGCCCTATTAGACGTTAATATTATTCTGTACACTATTTTTCTATTTAGTATTTCCACTGTCTATCTAAAATATAGAAAGAAAGTTTGGTTGTCAAATTTCTGGTAATCTCTCCCTGCTTACACTCTATTCTGCTTTGCATTACCCTATGGTCCTTATTATACTGTACCTTGCACAATAATTACGTGTGTACATGATCATCCTTTAGTTGTGTTAGTACCCTGAGGCAGGAACTAAATTGAATAATTTTTACGTCCCATAAAATGGTTAATAAAGTACCTTGTACATATCAATTTTTAAAAAAATAACCAGCAGTCCAATCAAAATATGCTAAACTGATAGTATTAATTTTATAGTTAAGAATAGAAAAACTTGATCTAAAAAAATTACCAAGATCACAATTACAAAACAATTTCTTAATATCTGAAATCAATATACTTTGAAAAGTTTTTAATCTATTGAAGTTAACTATTTTAATCAAGATGTATTTGAAAACACATTTCCTCTCACATCCCCTGTAAATGACTTTTTTATATCTTTGTGAAATCATTCTTTTTTTTAATCAGATTCAGCATCCGACACTCTGATGCATTTAGAATATTTCCTTTGTAAAATAATAAATTAGAATGAATTCTATGACATATTCAACTCACATAGAATAAAAATGAACATTTAAGAGGTTTCAAATTGTCAATTTTATAGTTTGAATTAATCCTAAAAGGCAATAGGCTAGCGTTTTAGGAGATGACTTCTTATCTTAAAAATGTTTTACTCTGCTGCAAATTGAGTTGTACAAGGGCAATTCCCCGTGGAAGGGTGCTTGGAGGAGAGAGCCAGAAGAGATGGACAGTTTTCCAATAACAGAAGTCACAGTATATTTCTTGCACCTCTCTATAGGTGACAGTAGAGATTTATTATGACTACTATACCTAGACAATCATTGAATCCCTTTGTTTTTAGTGACAAATACATTTCTCAAGAGTACTATTTCTAAAAAGATCATGACTCTTTTTATTAAAGAAAAAATAATCCATCAGGCAAGTTTACTTTACTCAGATTGACATCTTTAGATCTACTAAATTCACTTAAACTGTAACCTATTTTCCCAACAACTATGTTGACATAGCTCCACCAGAACACACAAGCAATAATACATACCTCTCTGAGGTTAATATTGTTTCTTAGGCAGCACAACTGAACCAAAATGATATACACAAAATTATTAAGTTTACCATTGATCTCCAGTCTGAAAAACTGTTTGTCTTGCAGGTTCTGTAGTATTTATATCTTATGTAAGTAGGTAAAAAATTGTAGAACTGATAAATAATAACAGCTAACAGTTATGAATGCTTATCCACTCATTTAATCTTCACAATGAAACTGTCACCACTGCCATCACTTCCCCTTTGCAGCTGAAGAGTCTGAGGCATAGAGAGGTTAAGTAACGTGTTCACGGTTACAAGGCCACCTGGAACTCATGCACCTGGTGCCAGTTTGTGTTCCTAGCAATTATGATGTACTCACTCTCCTAAGACATAACAGATCAGGAGGGCAACAAATGGATGACTTGGATCATGCATCCTCTAGACCTCACAGTCCCTAAAGTCAGCTCGGTACCAACTCTACCATCCACCACTGAAGACCATGTAGTTCTCAGACACTAGACTTCCACTGCAGATCACCTGATAACTACTGAAAGAAATATGTCCACTTCCAAGGGACTATTAGATTTCTTATGTTCTTGGGAAATCCTTAGCCAATTCAGTTTACTCTGACTTCACCCCTACATTCTGTCCTCTCTCTCTGATGCTCCCAGCCCCATGATGCAATTTGTGTTTTCTCTCTTTATCCATCCCACCAATTGCTCTTCTCTCTCCCAAATTTTCTACTTTATCCACAGAAAGCCTGTTCCACTTTAAGTAAACTCCTCAGCATCATGAACAGTTTGTGAGAACATTCAGTCCAATGTCTGACCTATCTGAAACCGGGTGCTTTTCCAAGCACTTGGATTCCCCTGAGTTCTCTCAGTGGGAGGTACCTCTTTCTTCAGCACTTGATAGAGCACTCCAGTACAGCTTCCCGATAATCACCCCTTCAGAGTCTGCAATATTCCTCTAATTTGTGAGGCTCGTGAGACTCGTGTCACCCTCTACCTATCCTTGTGTCTAGTACCTGCCAACTCCACGTCACTGCCCTTCATTTACTGGAGACTTTGCATTTGACTTTAGCTTTTCTCTCTACCACAACCCTGCCATCATCTGGCTAACTTCAATGTCCAAACACATGATCCAAACAACTTGGCCACTAAGTTCCTTGACCTTAGGCAGAATTTTGGCCCCATGATCTATGCCCATGGTATAAGCCTGTGAATATGTTACATCACATAGTAAAAGGGACTCTGACAATGTTGACTATAAGATAGATTATCCTGAATCTATGGGTAGGCCCAATATAATCACATGGGCTCTAAAGAGCAGAACGTTTTCCCAGATGAAGACAGAAAAGGAGATTCAGAGGGGATGTGGCAGAAAAAGTCAGAGAGATACAATGGGTGAGAAAGACTCCACACACTCTTGGAGGGAGCACCACGACAAGAATGCAGGGCACCTGCAGTTGCTCAGAGAGGCTCCTCACTGACAGCAAGCAAGGAAATGGGAACCTCAGCCCTACAACTGTAGGAAATGAATTCTGCCACCAACCTGAACTAGCTTGGAAATGGATTCCCTCCTCCCATCCTTCTCACCCTCAGAACCTCCAGATAAGAGCCCAGCCTGCTGACACCTTGATTTTTGCCTTGTGAGACCTAGACCAGAGAAATGAGATGAACTACCGTGTTGGACTTCTGACCTACAAAACTAATGAGATAATAAATTTGTGTTATTTTAAGCTGCTGAGTTTGTGGCAATCTGTTACAGCCACAACGGGAAACTAATACACCACTGCTTTCCACACACCCTGCCTCAGTGCCTTCAGAACGGTATTTCCCTCAGTCAGAAATACTCTTCTCACCCCTCAAGTCTCAGAGTGTTTCAGTTTTCAGAACTCCTTCCTCCACCCGGATTATTTCTATATGTTCCAAAGCCCCGAAAATACACGGGATACCTGACACTTACAAGTAGCTGTTTAATGTTTTTGTCTCTGCTACACTGTTAGACCAGGGACCCTGATTATAGGCATATGATATCCCATCACCTACCAGAGTGCTTGAACTTAATAGGCACTCAATAAAATTGTATTGGATAATAATTTAATAAAAAGACAAAAGAAATGTAAAAATAAGTTTGCTGAATACAGACATGAATTTATCAAGACTTCTGTGTGTGTGTGTGAGGAAGACCAGCCCTGAGCTAACATCTGGTGCCAATCCTCCTCTTTTTGCTGTGGAAGATTGGCCCTGGGCTAACATCTGTGCCCATCTTCCTCTACTTTATATGGGACACCGCCACGGCATGGCTGACAAGCGGTGCGTCAACCGCACCCAGGATCTGAATCTGCGAATTCCAAGCCAGCGAAGCTGAGCGCGCGAACTTAACCACTACAAGATTCTTTTTAATATAACATTCTTGACAAAGATCTACTTTGCTACAACATAATATAATAATCTTGACAAAGTACTAAAATTCAGTAAAAGCATATTACTTTATGCCAAAATCAATGTTTCAGTTTCTTAAGAAGCTTTGTAAGTAGATACACATCAATCACCCAAGTGTATAAATTCATGGAATTATTTTATTGTTACTATAATTATTAATATAAACCACATAGTCATACATATAGGTACAAAAAATATGGTGCTAATAAATTCTATTGACTTAACAAAATTGCTTTAATGCTTTGGCAAAAAAAAAAATCCCATTTCCATTTGTATACAGTATGAATTTATGCTGTTTATGCTGTGTGAACACATTCCCAAATTAAAATATAATTTACAATTGAAAGTTTAAAGGAGACACATTAATCACAAAATTATACCATTACATTAAGTCCCATTTTGAATTGTTTGCCATCTAACTGGAAATTTGTAATGAAATGAGAAATCATGTTATTTCATTAGTAAATAATGAAGTACATAGACAATATTGTATTCATTTCATAGTATTTCTACTATATTTAGAGCATATCTATTTTTAAGTTAATATTTTGATTCTTAAACAGTCATCTCAGAAATGAACGTCCCAAAGTAGTTATGTGCGTAGAATCCCTTGTAAACTAAGTAGAGTTGTTGTTTTTTTAAGTTTTCCCTGAAGTGGAAAACCAATTCCTATCTTTAAACCAGTAGTAGTACACAGGCAACTCATATTCTTAGGCATTAATTTTGCTTTCAAAACAATTAGAAAATAACATTAAAAATTTTGTGTATGGAATTAGAAATACTCATGCTTGGCATTTAGACATGTAAGTAATAATAACACATTATTATTTTGTCTTGATCATATGGATATAACTAGTAGCTAAATATCTGTCCATTAACAATATATTGCTATGGGGAATAACATACCTGTCAATCTTACATTTTAGATTTGACTTATATATCTTCAAAATATTTTTAAATGAATATTTCAACAAATTTGAAGAATAGTATAATTTAGTAGAATCACTGTTTCAGAACATTAAAATAATTGATATTTTAAAGTTTCCCCAGGTGATTCTTATGTGTGTACAGCAGAAAAATGTGTACAACAAGCTACTGCCAATTAGGGATCTCAATTTCTGAAATAAACATTCTACCCTTTAAGGTACTAGAATATAACTTTGGTGACTGAGTATTTCTGAGCAATAGTAATAATAATAATAATAATAAAACTGCCAAGGAAAGAAAATATGATTTAAGAGGCATCCTCGGATCCTGAGATAGTAGATCCCGAGTCAGATACAGTGATATCACTTTAATGCATGACTTGCAGCTTCAAGAGTTTCCATGGCAGTAAACAAAAGAAAGTAATAGATTTAGTAAGACCACTGGCTTTCATTAAAACTCTCTTTCCGAAAAATAGATCTTAATTTTTATAATTTATTTTCTTTCCTAAATTACATATGCTAGCTACAGGGAAATGCAACTCAAGTTTAGTTCAAATATTGTGCACTTTGCAAGATTTTTCCAACTGAACAAATGACCCCATTAGAATGCATGTCAAACACTTTGAGAGGTGCATTTAATGTGTTTGATAAAGTAGACTAAAAACATGCATTTTTCTTTTTTTCCATTTAATAACAGAATGTCACAATTAGAAAATCTTAGAGATGAACTAGTATAACGAGTAAAAGGAGATGCAGAAAATAAAAATGATTTATCCAAGATATCACAGTCAATAAGTAAGTAGCAGAGTCCCTATTGGAACACTAATGCTCTAACATCCAGTTGAGCTATTTTTCTCCCTAATTTAGGAGAAACAAGTGAGTTATTATAGCTTATCAACTGTCACTTTAAAAAGACCTAAAAGAAATCTTTTTTTTTTAAGTGGGATTGAAGCAAAGTTTATTCAACAAGGCAATACATTTTCTGATACTTCCCACTTCGTATTCAGTTAACATTTTTTAAAATTCTATATTACCTAACTCAGATTTTACAAAGAACAAAAACCACATGCATAAAATCTTTGCATTTTCATGATTTTCAGTAAGACCAACTACAGACAATCCCAAGTAGGACATTTTAGGAAATTTTGGAGTTACCCCACAACCTCTCTCTAACCTGTTCCACAGTCCAGTAACCATCAGTCAGCACTGGGAGGTCCTCCTTTATAGCTAACATACATCATCCCAAGCTATAGTTAAATCCATTTCATTGCATATTGTGCTTCAACCTTCTTTTCTTCAGGCTGAATGATCTCTATTAGTTTAGTACTTCCTCATAGGAATCATTTCCATTGTGTCTTCTATTCTATCCTTCGACTGCCTTTCTAGTAACATAACTACTAATACATTTGCCAATTCTCCCCTGGCAATTTTAGAAAAGCTTGAGATTCTTGTGATTAAGAGAATAAAGGTATAGTTGACTACCTTCATGATTGCCAACTATTCTAAATGTTAAAGCAGCTTTAAAAATCACACAAAAATTTAAAGGAACAAAAAGAAAGATAAACAAAACTCATTATAAGAAATCCTGTAGATAAGTTATAATTTGTTTGGAGTTGGGGCAAGGTAGTAATGCAAGAATGAAAGTGTCTATCGCTATTTAAATAATATGAATGATTTTAAGGGATACAATATATCAGAATTTTATTGCTTTCATTATTTTAATCACCATGAGAAGCATTGTAGTTATTTATTCTAGGAAAGCAGCAACAATAAAACCCACTACCTTTCTTGAGTACCAAGTGTCAAGTGTTATATATAAATTTATATTATTTACTCCTCATCTTAAAACTGCCAGGCAATTATTAATATATTATTTTGCATATGAAAGATTGGAGGAATGCTGAAATTGCAAAATCCAGTAAAAGTCTACAACATGCAAGAGGTGGAACTGGATGGCAGTCCATTTGTACAGTGCAACCAATTGCATCCATCATTTCTATTTTGGCTAAAAACTCTGTGACCGTGCTTTAAAATTTACCTAAATTCTATTTTAGAAAAAGGTTAGAAATAACAAATATTAATTTCTTTTGTCATAAATCCTTTTGTCATAAATTTAAATAAAAACATTAGTTAATGTTGACCTTATTTTCCTATTTTAATAGGACCAACAAAATTGACACATGTGATTTTATGCCTTGCATAGTTTGTATGACTTATATGACTATATGGTTATTAGATAAGACATAATTTGAAGAATATCATTTATCAGTTTGGTATATGCTCATTGCACATTTTCCTTAATATCCTCAGAAGTTTCAATATTTCTCCTTAAGGCTGAAATTTGGATCTTTTGAAACAGCCATTTCATTATGTATAACTAAAAACCATTTGGATCCAAACATGTTCAACCCTTTTGCCCCCCAACATTTTATTATGAAAAATGTAAAAACATAAGTAAAAGTTGAAAGAATTATATGGTGAAAACATATATATTCATCCCTAATTCTAAAATTAAAATTCTGATATGTTTGCTGCACAATGCATATGTATATGCATATGTATATCTATCTATACACCTATATATATATATATATGTATCTGCATACATCTATATATAAATATATATCTATTCACCTATCTCTGTATCCATACACCAATCCATCTTTTTTTCTGATTCATTTCAAAGTAAATTCCAGATATCAGAATATGCTATTCTTAAACACTTTAGAATGCATATCATTAACTAGAGTTCAATATTTGTTCACAGGATTTTTTAAGATAAAATTTACATACAGTGAAAAGTGTGTATCATAACTGTACCAACCAAATACTTTTTTACTTTTCACTAAAAATCAGAACAGCTGGAGTAAATATTTAAACTTCTATCTTCAGCTTACAAATACATTTAGAAAGGCAATTTTTTAAAAGTTCAAATATCATATTAAAGTGATTATGGAAATATAATTACTATAGAAAGAAGATTAGTGGAGTAATAAAATTCATTATACAAAAGTGGTTTAAAAATCTAGCTAGTTCTATGAATCATACTCATAGTTAAAATTAAAAAGTTATAATAATAATAACTTTTTGAACCCACAATAAATAGTTTGGAAGTACTGTGGTGCTGGTGGTGTTGGTGGTGGTGATGGTGATGGTGATAAAAAAACACTGTAACAACTTATTTTGAGTGACTCATATGTTCTTTACATGTATTATCTCATTTAATCCTCTTAATTTTATGAAGTAGGTACAATTCTTATCCCCAAAGAGAAAGAAAAGTTACTTGCTTTGGGTACCCACTTTTTAAGTGGTAGAACTGAGATTCATATTCAGAAAGTGCCATCCAGAATTGCAATTTTAACTCAGCACTGGTGTGAGTATAAAATTACCTTTGTCATTTGTCTATTTATTTGCTGTATTCTCCAGTGGGTTGTGCCCACCGTAGCAGCATCAAGAGAATGATTTTCCAGAAATTCTTTATACTGAGATCAATTTAGAAAATTGTTATGACTCAACCAGTCCCACTGTAACATTAATTCAGCAGTAGGTCTTCATTGTCACCTACAGTTCTGAAAAAAGCCCATCATGTTTGATTATTTTGAGAGTCAAATTCACAATAGAAGGATTGTACATATCACCTTTTGCTTTATTCCCAATTACACAGAAAGGTGAGAACATAGGAAAGCAAATATCGTGTATGTGTGTATATAATACATACACCAAAAACTCTTCAGTATGGGTATTTGGTCTCAAATTACTTAAGACTGTGTAACTACAGATGGCACTACATATTCTAAGATTTCTAATGTGTGAAGTGCTGGGAAGGATCAAACTCAGTGGTCCCATACTAAATTATATGCCTCATAAAGAAAATATCAATTCTCAGTATATTTAAATGTTTACTGACTCTTTAAATGTACAGCTTTAATCTGATAATCGTATCTATTTTTCAGCTATTCCTAGAGGGGAGCTACAGAGAATTATTTGCATAAATATGGTTAACAGTAGGAATAATCTACTGCTAATTCAAGAACATTACTCTGAATTTCAGAAAGAGGAACTCTAACGGCTTGACAGTAATCTATGCACTAGTTAACAACAATAGAGTGGAAATTGGGTAATGAATACAGAAACTATCACTAAACTTTTTGTTACATATGATGCTATTCTCTGAATAGGAACAAAACAAATGGATAGATTATAAATAATTTTAGTTCTTTTTTTGTCTGGTTGTAGTGGATTAGAGCAAAAGCTGGCAAATTTTTTTCTGAAAATGGCCAGACAGTAAACACGTTAGGCTTTGCAAGTCATACAGTCTCTGTCACAACTATCCAGCTCTGCCCCAAGTCTGCACTTGCATCCAGAAAGCAGCTATAGACAATATGTAACCAAAAGTTGTAGCTATGTTTCAATAAAATTTTATTTATAAAAACAGGTGGCAAGATATATTTGGCACACAAGCCATAGTTCTCTAACTCCTGGATTAGACCAATGCTTCTACCAAGAAAAACTTGAAAAGTCTGACCAAAAAAAAACATCTATTTGGAGAACTCAAAAACCTGAAAACTCAAGGTTCCAGAAAAAAACAGAAGCCCAGAGACGTAAATGTGACGTTTGGTGCCACTTTTATCCTTGGAGTCTGTGACATAAGTTAATATACGTATTTGGTCTCTGCCCCAGTTTCCTAGCACACAGCTCCTAAAACCCTTGGAATCTCCCAAGCGATAACTGTCTTTTTGTAAGCTAATGAGATGACTGGTGGCTGGGGGCTCCTTAGGATGGGGACTAGTTGCCAGGGGCACCAACCATGTGATTAGAGATTGAAACTTTCAGCCCTATACCCCAACCTCCAAGAAGGGGAGAGGGGCTGGAGATGGACTTAATCACCAATGGCCAACAATTTTCTCAATCATTCTTATGTAATGAAGCCTCTACAAAAATCCTAGCCAAAGAGATTCAGAGAGTTTCCGGGTTGGTGAACACATGGCGGTGCTGGGACAGTGGCATACCTGGAGAGGACACGGAAGTTCCACACCCCTTCCCATACCTTGCCCTATGCCTCTCTTTTGTCTGGCTGTTCCTGAGTTGTATCCTCTTACAATAAACCAGTAACATAGTAAGTAAACTGCTTTCCTGAGTTCTGCGAGCTTTTCTAGCAAATTAGCAAACCCAAACAGGAGGTGTAGGACCTCCAATTTATAGCCAGTCAGAAGCCAGAAGCACAGGTTTGAGATTGGAGTCTGAAATGGGAGTAGTCTTGTGGGACTGAGTCCTTAATTTGTGCGATATGATGCTAACTCCAGGTAGATTGTGTCTGAATTGAATTCAATTGTAAGATGCCCAGTTGGTGAGTTAAGTGGAGTGGTAGTAGACAATAGAGGAAGAAACAGTGTTTGTCCTTTCAGAGTCATTTGCCAGTTTGAAAGGCAAATACCAATTTGAAAGCAAAACCTGAGAAGTTGAGCAGAAAGCAGTGGCTGAAAATTAGATATCATAAGCAGAGCTGTCAACTGTGAGACTGAGTTAAGAGGACAATACTGTGATTCAGGTCTCCCAGGGAGAAGAGGTCCTGGGGAAACTTCTGGCTTTCCTTCCACTGGTAACCCCACTGGGTTCCCAATGACTGACATTCATCTTGGGATCACTCCAATCCCTGATTGAAATGAGATGAAATGCCTAGATCTTAACTACCTACAAAAGTAAATCCTTTATGCAGTAAGTTAATAAAATGCAGAGCCTCAAATTACCCCTGCCACTTAATTAAACAGAAACAGGTATAGCAGGAGAGAGAAACAAATAAATAAATAGCAAAGAAAAAGCCAGATAATATAAACACACATGAAGGAGATCCAGATATAGGATTGTAACACACGGACTTTAACATAATTGTAACTAATATGCTCAAGAAATTACATGTCAAAATGGAAAATATCAGCAGAGAATTAAAAATTATGATACAAAATCAAATGGAGTGGAAGATACAGTAATTGAAATTTAATATTACGTGGGTTAACAGTGGACTCAATATAGCTGAAGAGAGGATTAGTGAAGTGAAATCTAGGTCACATGAAAATATTCAGAATGAAGCATGGAGAGGATAAACAACTGAATTGTAAATACAGATAAAAAGGATGAGATATATAGTATATCATGAAACATCAACATATATGAATTAGAATCCTAGAAGTAAAGAAGAGAGGAGATAGGAAGAAGCAATGTTTATACTGGATCAGATTGTTTCAAATCTAGCCACAGATTTGAGCCACAAGAAGAACATAAAAAAAAAAAAAAAAGAAATCCACACAAAGGTACATCAAACTACAAAAGGCCAAAGGCAAAAAAGGTTAAAAGTAGCCAGAGAAAAGACACATTAGCTTCCAAAAAGCAATAATAAAAATCTCACCAGAATGGAAGCCAGAAAATAAAAGTGATAAAAATAAAAATAACTGCAAACACAGAATTCTACATCCATTAAAAATATGCTTAAAAATAAAATTGAAATAGGTATTTGAGAGGAAAAAAGAATGAGAGAGAGATAGAGACAGAAAGAATTCATCACCAGCATAACCATACTAAAACAAATATTACGAAAACTTTTCAGGCATTAGGACAATGATCTCAGATAGAAACACAGAGACGTAGGAATGTATAAAGTTCAAAGACAATAGTAAATATTTGAGTAAATCTTAATGAATATTGAAGGTATGATAATGTATTATGGGTATATATCTGAAGAATTAAAATATATGACTAAAGATATGATTTAGAGATAAATGGAATTAAAGCATAAGTATTTTAAGATCCTAATATTACACAAGTATTCATTTAAATTAGGTTTTCCTGAGGTCAAAGATATATTTTAATCTCTAGCAATAACTATTAAAGGAATAGTTTTACAATATTGTATAACTAACAAACTAATAAAAGAGGAAATGGAATAATTTAAAAATAATTAATACAAAGAGATACAAAAAAGAGGACAGAACAAGTGGGACAAATAGAAAACAAATATTAAGATCATACATTTCATTTAAAATATTTCAGTAGTTACATTAAAGGCAAACAAGCTCCAATTAAAAGATAAGAATTTTTAAATTTGGAGTTTATGGGAAAAAAACCTAACTATATTCTGTTTACTACAGACACATGTAAAATGTAAATACACAGAAATATTTTTTTAAAAAAGGAACAGAAAATACATACCAGGCAAATGCTAACCAACAGAAACTATTAACAGCAATACTAATAACAGACTAAGTCGACAACACAAAAAGGTTTAACACAGATAAAAATAGATAAAATCATTAAGAGGTTAATCCATCCAATAATATGATTTCAAAACATATAAAACAAAAATTGACAGAACAAAAAGAAGAAATACAAAAATTCATAATCATAGTTGAAGGTTTTAACATACCTCCCTCAGAAACTTACAAAGAAAAACAAATCGCCAGGGGCATAGAGAATTTATATTGGGTGCATTTAGACATTTCATGGGGTTTTTAAAAATCCATTTTGTTAAATAACAACAATTTTTTTAAAAAGCCTTAAAAATAAAGATTTTGTATGTCAAACTACCGAATATCTTTTTATCTAGGGAGACAGATGAAGTAAAGAGGTGGTCAAAGCAATTCAAGGGTGATGGAGAATGAAAGAAATTAAAGCAACTTATTCTAGACTTGAAGAGGCAGGATGTTAGTAAAAGAAAAAGGCTAAGAATATTATAACTACATTATGCTTTAATCTCTTAGAATATCTTGTCACTTGTATTCTGAGGATGTTTACTCTTCTATTTCTTTGATTTTCAGATTTAAGGTATATCATTAATTTTTTTTTTACACTGTAAGATAATATAAAATTAATAATGCCTCTATTTGGACCCAAGTGTTTAATCCTATCTTTCTACTTATTTAAATTCTGAATAAATGCTCACATACATGTTATTCAAGCTATATTTTGGCAACTCTCACAGTTTTAAAGATATTCTTAATATTGCCCAAAGGAGGACTTAGGAAAATTCTAAACTGAAAACTACAGAGAAACAGTTTCTATCAACAGGACCAATTTGAGAACACAGTGGATTTTGCCAGAAAGATCTACGTTAGACCAGATCAGATCTGAATTTTCTAAATCTGATCATACTCATCCTCAGAGTTTCACAAATGTACTCCAAATATTAGGGAAGACAAATGTTTTGTCTTTATAGGATGGACAAGGAAAACAAAGGTTAAAAAATAGAATATTTTTGTTTAATGTGAAAGAAAAGACAATAAAAAGTTTCAAAAGTTCTCTTTATCATCCAACAAGTAGCTGTCAAAAGCCATGAAAACACTGGATTGTTATTATCATGCCATAAAGCACACCACAAAATGTGCTACAGAAATTTGTTCATAAAATGCATCTTTCACTTCATCAAACCAGGACTCTTTAAAAAGCAGCTGATATGAGGATGCTATTATAAAACTTTATTATGATTAATTATCCATAACTCAGATAAACAGAGAATCATTGTATTCCTTATTGAACCTGCTAGACCTGACATGAGAAACACAAAACTAAAATTCATGTAGTTACCTTGTCAAAAATCACCAGGCAAGAGATCAAGCGTACTTTTTTCCATAGTGATATTAATGTCATCTATAGGCACAGAACAAAATGTGTGAAATCTTTTATTTTAAAATATAAACAATTGTCAGAATAATCCAAATTTAAATATCCAAAATTATCACTCAATAGTATTTCATTATAAATGACTGTACTGCTTCTTTATATCTACCGAAATTAATTGAAACTTCTGAAGACAAGAACCAAGCTCAATTTTATTTATCTTCTTCCTCTTCACCCCGACCCATCCAGTGAAACTCTATGATCTGGCCAGCTCAGCATCTCTTCCAAATCTCTTTTTTGGCAAGAGCACCATACTCAATCTTATAATTCCTAGTTTTGTGTGGCAATAGAGTCCCAAAGAAGTTTAAGTTGGATGTGACTCCTTCACTCACAGACAGAGATGTGACTAACATATCTCAAGGAACTGAGACAGGGTCAAGCACGTACCAAGCCCTAAAGAAACAGCTTTTGAATGAATGAATAAACAAAGGGGAAAGTTTTGTCTAGGAAGCTAGTTTCTATTAAAGAAAAGATAGGGAAGTAGATTTTTAAAAACTCACAATGCTATGTAAATGCACAGCAATGCATTTTTTAAAATGCAGCAATGCATATTTAGAAACAAACAATGCATATTTAGAATGGAAAATACAAATACATTAATTAAAATATATGCCTAATTTTTAAATATTCAAAATACGTTTAATATATAAAAAAACCTAAAAACACTGCAAACATAAGAATTAGAATATAGCATACAAAATGAGACATAAAATATAAAAATAAAAATATAAAAATTCAAATTTTTCAAGTAAATGCAAGTAACAAGGATTCCTTTTTTATACCATAGTTTATGGAAAATTATAAAACATATGTTGTTTCATTAGACAAACTACTCTCAATAGTAGCCCTGGAAAATAATTAAATATTGTTAAACAACACATCCCAATGAATTAATATTATCTGATTTCAATTTTATACCACAACATAACATACCATACCACATCGTGTATACCATATACCCAACACAAACAAAATCTGAGATCCCGCATCTTCCATGATTCAAATTGACTGTCTTTTTGAAGAACATATATTTTCAAATAAGTATAAAACTACACCACTCTATACATTTTAAAATAAGAAAAAAAAATTATTTGTGGAAAGTAGAGCATTAAGATGCCTCAAATTATATTAAATACAAAATAGGTACTGTGGTGGCTGAATTTACTGGGAACTCATAAAAATTATGTAAAAATATAAAGTATTTCAAAATTTCATTCACATTTATGAATCGATATACATTGTGCTGAAATACAAATATAAATAATTGACTCTGACATGGGTGCCTATCTCAATTTTAATTTAATTTAATTCATTTCTTGTTTCTTCAATACTTATGTTTGTTTCATTAAAAATACTTTATTGGTTTGCCTTTCTAGGTTAAAAACAATAAATTCACATTGCAAGAGAAAATAATATCAGCATAAAGATGTACAAAGGAAAAGTAAACTATTTTCCTCTACTCCCCTATTTCTTCTCAGGTGACCCATAATACCAGTTTGATGTGCATACTTCCTCATATGCCCATGCTTTTACAAACATATAAAACATAAAAAATACATACAAACATATAAAGATATGCAAACATATAAAGATACACTTTTTATAAAAATATTTATTCTATATTCATCACTATGCAACTTGCTTTTAAGAGTAAATAATCTATCATTAAAAATAAAAGCAAGTGCCCAAAAAACCTGCAGAGTTCTGATGATTGGAAATTCAAAGTAAGATTAATTTTTTTAGAAATGTGAACTTGTATTCCCAAAGAAATCTATTTTATAAAGGCAACTAAGCTGTCTGGTAAGAATATGTGGCAGTTGAAACACTTATAATGTATGTAAACAGATCACTAACTCTCAACCTCAAAAGTAACAGCCCATATTTTCAGCAGAAAAGTATTGATGAATTTGAGAGAGGTACTCTTTCAGTACTACTTCCACAATCATATGAAAACATTCTTCTAAAGGATACCACAAAACTAGGAAGTCTTGATTCTAGTGTTAACACAGGGCTGCATTATTTTACTGCATGCTTAGTCATCTTGAAATATGAACATTATATTTCTAAATATTTTGAATTTATTAATTTTATTTACTTAAGTATATTTACTTACAAATTTATATATTTTAACTCATTTATAAATTATTTCTAAAGGAAGAAAATTTTGCACATGAACTTTGAAAAGAACTGTGAAAGATTTGAGATTTTACTCAATAAATATAAATAAATTAGCATGCCACAGTTTCATGGATACTAGCAGAAGGCTTGAGACTCCTGGGTCAGAGACACAGAGACTTTATTACTCAGGATACAGCAGGAAGCATGAGCTTAATGTTCTCATACTGATGTCCCCTTGTCCACTCTTCCCCAAGTCCCATTGGGGGCTATGGGGAGCAACCCAGGTGGATGTGACATATACACTGTGTCACAACTTAAGAACCCCGAATTTAGGAAACTACCATCGTTTAAAGGTGCTGCTAGCAAACTGCCCAAACTTTGTCCTAGAGGGAAATATGTCTTTGCTACTCTGATCAAAAAGTGAATTTGCCCTCTGCCCTAGAGGGAGACACTATCTCTATCTTCCAAGTTGACCCAATGTGGGTTTGTCACCGAATATAACACCTTTAGGTCAACTAGCATAATGGTTTCTATAGTGAGTGTTGGTTTTGCTGCTGCTTTAATAATGTTTAAAATAATTGTACAAAATTAAATATTTTAATATTTAGTCTATGTACATTTATGCCAATGTATCTTTTTCATTATGCTTATTAAGGTTTTAGGGCTTTCATTTTTCCTTCTTTTTTTTATTAAGAGAGTGCTAAAACAAATCTTAAAGAAATAAACTTCAGAAATGAATGAATCTGGTATCCTTGATCTTGTAAAATCCAGAAATCAGGAATCAATTTTATAAGAATCAACAAGTACTCAATAACCAGCTGTGCCATCACCTCAGTTCAAATTTTAAAAATAAATTTAAGACATTTATTTAGGCAATAAAATTGTCTTCCTTCTCTCTGCATATCCATATACTCTCTTCATACACTGAATAATATTTAGTCAGCCCCCCCCTACCCATGGTTGTGCTAGGTGCTCTGGGAAATACAAAGGAAACAAAGATGTGGCCTCTAGCTGGGAACACATGCACTGATCTTAATAACAGCTAAATTATACAGCAGGGGTGTGAATGATTAAATGCATGTAAGAGGCAACAAGAATACCAAGGAAGGCTTATTAAAGAGGTGAAATTTAAGGTTAAGAATTTGCACAAGCGAAGTAGGGTGAGAAGAGCATGCCAAGCCTTAGGGAATAAAATGTCCGAGAGTTTGCAGTAAGAAATCAGCATGGCACATTAGAGGATAATGAAAAGGGCACATCACCAGAGCACAGCAGAGACATTAACTGGGAGATAAGGCTGGATAACCAGATTAGAAGAGCTCTGAATAAAGAATGAGGAGTTACCCTTTATCTTCTATGAACTAGGGAGTTGTTGGGATTTTTTGAAGAAAAATAACTTGATAAAACAGATAAGACTGGATTAGAAAAGAGAAAGGAGAAAGATAATAGTTGTCATCTTTTTCTCTGTCTCTTTTTTTTTACTATGCAGTAATTATCAGCCTTCTGAGATATTATTATTTAATTCTTCATTCTACAAATGAGGAAACAAATTTGGAGACATATGACTTTCCTAAAGGCAACTAGTGTGCAAATGTCAGAGACGGGATTCTACTTCTACAGAAAATTTAACTATGACAACCCTTTCCATTTTTGTATAAGAATATTCTCCCTTCTTCTCCACTCTTTTGACCCTTTATTTTCACCAAATCTCTACTTTTTTTAAAGAGGCAGCATAACATAGGGGTTCACAGTGTGAGCTCTGAGGCTCCAAGCGCCTTGGCCATTTAAAATCCTCCTTCAGAATCCCCAACCACTGCATGTCAACTTCCCTACCTGTGAAATAGGGTCTGATGATAAGAACACTATTATCAGAGCTCTGTGACAAAGATTAAGTGGGATAATATTTGTAAATGACTTACAACAATGCCTTGCACACTGTCAGCACTATATAAATGTTAGTTATTTTTTTTTTATAACTCTGCTTCTTTGCAGATCTTACCTTTGTTTTCTTCAGACCCACTTGTTTCTACTCTGCTTTTTTACTTTCCCTAAGCTTGCCCACTTTACAAATCACAGAGTGATAATGAATCACATCAACATTTAAGCATATTTAAGCAAATAAATTCACAAATGTGTAACTTTAGGCAAGCCTTTATCCTAGCCTGTTCTTTCCTGATGACTTATTCATAAGTCATATGAATGAGCTACTTAGATAAGCCACCACTATCTCAAATCCAACATAAATCAAAACAAGCTCATGATTTGTCTCCAGAACTAGAATTCTGAACTTCCTCCTTCATGTTGGGCCGGTGTCATTCTTTTCACAACCCAGGTTTATAATATCAGAATGATCTTCGATGTGTTTTCTCTTCAATCCCTATACAAAATGAGTCATTAATCTCTTCATTTCAATTTTCATTCAATTTTCAGTTCCCTCTCTTTTCCTAGATACCTATTGACACTGCTCCATTCTCTTATTACCTCAAACCTGAATCAGTCTAAGTTGATCTTCATTCCCCTCAACAATCTTTACTCCAGTAAATCCTGCATATTGAGGTTAATTTCTGGACAGGACTGCTATTTTCACAGTATGCTTCTGTACAAAAAATTAGCATAAAGTCAACTTAACCTCTTGGACATTTTAACAGTGAAACCATTCTGGGAGCATTGCCCCTTTCTTGCTACCAGTACAAAGCTGTCAAGCCTTCTTGTCACATGCACAGATGAATGTGTAAGAACAAGCAGCTAGTCTCTACTTTTTGATCAATACTGTAAGACTATGTCCCTCTCTTCCTGGTCCTCTATGTAACAGAACAACAGACAAAGTCCTCAGTTTCCCTGTATAAAATCTGCTTTTGGTTTGGTTCCTTCTGTTTGGGATGTTGGCTGGTACATTAGTTTTCTAGAGCTGCCATAACAAAATACCACAGACTGGGGGATTTAAATAACAGAAATGTATTTTCTCACAGTTCTAGAGGCCAGAAGTCCAACACTAAGGTGCTGGGAAGTTTGGTTTCTCCTGAAGCCTCTCTCCTTGGTTTGCATGTGACCATCTGCTCTCTGTGCCTTCACATGGGTCTTCCCTCTATGCCTGTCAGTGTCCAAATTTCCTCCGTATGGGTGCATACCTGGTGTCTCTCTCTTAGTATAAGAACATCAGTCATATTGGATTGGGGCCCCATCCTTATGACTTCATTTAACCTTAATTACTCCTTTAAAGACCCTATCTTCAAATACAGTCACATTAGGGGTTAGTCTTTCAATATAGAAATTTGGGTGGAATCTATTTTTTATACTATGCCCTACATCCACAGAAACTTCAGGATTTAAGCTTGACTTTATTTTTTGAATACAAGAAACTTAAGACTTAAGGTCCCATAAGAATAACAGCAGATTTTTCAGCACAAACTCTGCAGGCCAGGAGAGAGTGACACAATATATTCAAAGTGCCAAAAGAGAAAAACTTGCAACCAAGAATACTCTACCTGGCAAAGTTGTCATTCAGAATTGAAGGCGAGATAAAGAGTTTTCCAGAGAAGCAGAGGCTAAAGGAGGTCATCACCACTAAACCGACCTTACAAGGAATGTTAAAGGGGCTTCTTTAAATGGAAAATAAAGAGTGCTAATTAGTAACAAGAACACATATGAGAGAATAACTGTCACTGGAAAAGTAATTATATAGTAAACACAGTGTATTAATCACTTATAAAGCTAGTATGAAGGTTAAAAGAGAGAAGTAGTAAAAATAACTATGATTACAATAATTAGTTAAGGGATACACAAGATAAAAAAGATGTAAAATGTGACACCAAAAACAAAACAGAGGGGGGGAGTAAAAATGTTGAGCTTCAGAATGGGATTAAACTTAAGTTGTTTTATGAACTTAAAATAGACTGTTATAGATATAAGTTATATATAAGCCTCATGGTAACCAGGAAGCAATAACCTATAGTAAATACATAACAGATAAAGAGAAAGGAGTATAAGCATACCACCAAAAGTCATCCCATGACAACATAAGAGAGCAAGAGAAGAAGAAAGGAACAGAGAAGAATTACAAAAACAACTAACGAAATGGCAAAAAACACATACCTATCAATAATTGCTTTAAATGTAAATGGATTAAATTCTCCAATCAAAAGATATACAGTGACTGAATGGATAAAAAAACAAGACCCATTTATATGCTGTCTACAGGAGACACACTTTAGATGCGGGGCCACACAGACTGATAGTGATGAGATGCAAAAATATACTCCATGCAAGTGGAAACCAAAAGAAAGCTGGAGTATCTATTCTTATATCTGACAAAATAGACTTTAAAACAACTTCTGTAATAAGAGACAAAGAAGAGTGCTACACAATGATAAATGGGTTAATTCAACAAGAAGATATAACATTTGTAAATAATTATGCAACCAAAATAGAAGCACCTAAATATATAAAGCAAATATTAACAGACCTAACAGGAGAAATAGATAGGAATACAATAACAGTAGGGGACTTTAATATCCCACTTACATCAATGGATAGATCATCCAGACAGAAAATCAATTAGGAAACATTGGCCTTAAATGACATGCTAGGCCAGATGGACTTAACAGATGTTTACAGAACATTCCATCCAAAAGCAACAAGACACACATTCTTCTCAAGTGCAAATGGAACATTTTCCAAGATAAATCATATGTTAGGACACAAACCAAATTTTAATAAATTTAAGAGGATTAAAATCATATCAAGCATTTTTTCTGACCATAATATATTAAACAAGAAATCAATTACATGAAGAAAACTAGAAAATTTACAAATATGTGTAAATTAAACAACACACTACTGAATAACCAATGGGTCAAAGAAGAAACAAAAGAGAAATTGACAAACTACCTTGAGACAAACTAAAATAGAAGTGTAACATACCAAAATGTATGGGATGCAGCAAAAATAGTTCTAAGAGGGAAGTCCACAGTGATAAATGCCTAACTAAAGAAACAAGAAAAGTTGCAAATAAACTAAATTTATACTGCAAGGAACTACAAAAATAAGAATAAATGAAGCCCAACTTAGTAGAAAGAAGAAAGTAACAAACCTTAGAGCAGAAATAAATGAAATAGAGACTAAAAAGACAATAGAAAAGATCAATGAAATTAAGATCTGTTTTTTTGAAAAGATAAACAAAATTGACAGACTTCTAGCTGGACTCATCTAGAAAAAAAGGGAGAGGACTGAAATAAATCAGAAATGAAAGAGGAGAAATTACAATGGACACCACAGAAATACAAAGGATCATAAGAGACTACTATGAACAATTATACACCAATAAATTGGACAACCTAGAAGAGATGAATAAATTCCTAGAAACGTGCAACCTACCAAGAATGAATCATGATAAAATAGAAAATCTGAACAGATCGATTACTAGCAAGATTAAATCAGTAATCAAAAACCTCCCAACAAATAAAAGTCCAGGACCAGTTGGCTTCATTGGTGAATTCTACCAAACATTCAAAGAAAATTAATACCAAATTTTTTCAAACTCTTCCAAAAAACAGAAGAGAGGGAAACTTTTCCAAACACATTTATGAGGCCAGCATTACTCTGATACCAAAACCAGACAAGGATGCCACAAAGAAAGAAAATTACAGGCTAACATGCCAGATGAACATATATGTAAAAATCCTCAACAAAATATTAGCAAACCAAATCAACAATACATTAGAAGGATCATATGCCATGGTCAAGTGAGATTTATTCCAGGGATGCAAAGATAGCTGACATCCACAAATCAGTCAATGTGATACACTATATTAAAGAAATAGGGGATAAAAATTATATGATCATCTCAATAGATGCAGAAAAAGCATTTGACAAAATTCAGCATCCACTTGTGACAAAAACTCTCAACAAAGTGGCTAGAGGAAATGTACCTCAATATAATAAAAGCCATATATGACAAACCCACAGTTAACGTCATGCTCAGCTGTGAAAAGTTGAAAGTTTTTTCTCTAAGATGAAGGACAAGACAAGGATGCTCATTCTCATCACTTTATTCAACATAGTATTGGAAGTCCAAGCCAGAGCAATTAGGCAAGAAAAATAAATAAAAAGCATCCAAATTGGAAAGGAAGAAGTAAAGCTGTCACTATTTGCAGATGACATGATATTATATACAGAAAAACCTAAAGACTCCATCAAAAAACTGTTAGAATTAATAAATTCAGTAAAATTACAGGATACAAAATCAATATACAAAAATGTGTTGTATTTCTTTACACTAACAATGAACTATCAAAAAAAGAAATTAACAAAAAAATCTCATTTAGAATTTCATCAAAAAGAATAAAATACCTAGAAATAAATTTAACCAAGGAGATGAAAGTGCTGTATTTTGAAAACTATGAGACATTAATGAAAGAAATTGAAGAAGACACAAATAAATTAAAAGATATGCCATGCTCATAGATTAGAAGAATTAATAGTCAAAATGTCCATACTACTCAAAGCAATCTTCAGATTCAGTGCAATTCCTATAAAAATTCCAATATTTTTCACAGAAATAAAACAAACAATCCTAAAATTTGTATGAAATCACAAAAGACCCCAAATAGACAAAGCAATCTTGATAAAGAAGAACAAAACTGGATGCATCACACTCCCTAATTTCAATCTATATTACAAAGATGTAGTAATTAAAACAGTATGGTATTGGCATAAAAACAGATACATAGATCAATGGAACAGAATAGAAAGCCCAGAAATAAACCCACACATATACAGTCAATTAATTTACGACAAAAATGCCAAAATATACAAAGGGGAAAGGACAGTCTCTTCAACAAACAGTATTTGCAAAATCGGACAGCTACGTTCAAAAGAGTGAAACTGGACCACTGTCATATACTAGACACAAAAATTAACTCAAAATGGATTAAAGACTTGAATATAAGACCTGTAACCATAAAACTCCTAGAGGAAAATATAGGTGATAAACTCTTTGTCATTGGTCTTGGCAATGATTTTTTGAATTTGACACCAAAAGCGAAAGCAACAAAAGCAAAAATAAACAAGTGGAACTACATCAAACTAAAAAACTTCTTCACAGCAAAGGAAACCATCAACAAAATGAAAAGGCAACCTACTGAATGGGAGAAAATAATTGCAAATCATATATCTAATTAGGGGCTAATTTCCAAAATATAAAAAGAACTCAAACAACTCAATAGCAAAAAAAACAATCTAATTAAAAAATAGGGAGAAGATCTGCATAGACATTTTTCCAAAGAAGACATACACATGGTCAACAGGTATATTTAAAGAGGCTCAACATCATTAATCATCAGGGAAATGCAAACCAAAACCACAATGAATAATCACCTCATACCTGTTATCAAAAAGACAAGCAATAAGTATTGAAGAGGATGTGGAGAAAAGGGAACCCTTATGCACTGTTGGTAGGAATGTACATTTGTGCAACCATTATGGAAAACACTATTGTGGTTCCTCAAAAAAAAAAAAAAATAGAACTACCATATGATCCAGCAATTCCACTTCTGGGTATTTATCTGAAGAAAATGAAAACACTAATTTGAAAAGACACATACAGCCCCATGATCATTGAAGCAGTATTTACAATAGCTAAGATATGGAAAGAATGTAAGTGTCCACTGGTGGATGAATGGATAAAGAAATTGTGAATAGAGTATTATTCAGCCACAAAGAAGAATGAAATCCTACCATTTGCGAAAACATAGATGGACCTTAAGGGCATTATGCGAAGTGAAATAAGTCACACAGAGAAAGGCAAATACCATATGATCTCTCTTACATATGGAATCTAAAAAAAAAACAAGCTCATAGATACAGAAAACAAATCGGTGATTGCAAGAGGTAGGGGGTCGGGGGTGGTAGAAATGAGTAAACTGTTTTTTTTTTTTTTTTCAGTTTAAATAAATTGAATAAAAATTTAAGAAAAGAAAAAGAAACTTGTATATCTCTTTCTTGAGGGCAAGATCCAAACTCTCAATATCTTTGAGGTATGCCTGTACACTCAACAACCCCCAACACACATAGGCACTTGTGCACATGAACACACATCCATGGACACACACACATACACACACACAAATATACACTTGGCATCCTGTTATCTCTTCCATTCTCAAATATTGCAATATTCTCAAATCCACACTCAAATTACTACACTGTATGACTATCTTTCAACAATAAACTCCTATATTTGCTGTATGCACAGAGATGTAGATATTATCTGCAGAATTTTTGCTCCCCAAATCAATGCCAGCAGTTTCTTGGTCTGTGGGTCCACACAGTTATAATGTATCCATAGCAACATTAAGTGCTTTCTTGCCCACTATTCTTTACCAAAAAAATTGTTCCCTTTTCTGAGGGAAAAAATATAGCTTTGATAGGTACTAAACAATTTGCCACTAAGATGGATAGTCTTGGATGTCAACTAAGTAAAGAGAGATGTCCAGAATCTCTCCAGTGGCAGTTGAATTTGACATAGCTCCAGCCAAGGAAATTTCGAACATCCTTAAATAAAAACATTTTTTTCAAGAATATGTAGTAAATGAGGAAGGCTTATAATATTAGAAAATTGGCCTTAAGTTTCAAAACAACCTTAGGTTTCAAAAGCAATAGAGGCACATTGGGACACAGAACTTTCAGTAAATACTGAATTACACCACATCTTATCTATAACCGTGAGTCCAAACCGTGATAGACATTCCAAGAGTTAAATGGAACAAAGTGACATGCTGACTGTGAGTTTTTCACAAAGCCCTAAATAAGAACTAAATACCATAATATAATTAAGATAACAGTGAATTATAATTAAATTTCATCTTAGATTACATCATTAAAATAATGTTTTAAGTCATAAGTGGTAAAAGTAGACAAAGTGCCACCTTGAGGGAAAGGAGAATTGTTTGGGAGAAGATGGAGATGAAATAAAATTGGTTGTATGTTGGCTTCAATGGAAGCTAAGAAAATAATTTCTGTAACACAGAATTCCTTGCAAGAAAATCATTTTAAAACAGACTGTTATTTTAGAAAACATTTATGAATATTTCTTAAAAACAAAATTTTGGAAAGATTTTAAAATCTAAAGATAAGTACTGTTTTTGGATATACTATTTATTCACTGATATCTATCCAAAATTTACTATAAAACCATGCAATTTGATCAGGGACTTAGAAAGGTGGACATGCGGAATTCAAGAATTCTGTGAGCCAGCAAAATAATTGCTGCACCAGCCTGCGGCTCAAGGGTCAGACTTGAGCTCTGGAGAATATAAGACATAGGAATACTAAAATCAAGGGCCAGTGCTAGAGGAAATAAGAATCACGGGTGTGCTATCAAGCTGGGAATCAAATCCCCATCTGGGTAATAAGTTTAGAATTAGTGTTAGAATAAGTTTTTTAAAAAGGGGGAGAAGAGAGAGAAGGGAACTAACATTTATTTAGAACTTTCCATTGCCAGACACAATTTAAATCTAATCTCCACAATAAAATGTATAAGAATTTTTATCCTCTTGTTATATGTGAGGAAACCTAATGCTCATCAAAGAAATTGAATTAAATAATATTGCTAAATTGTTGTAGATCTAAGATTTGAATCTAAGGTTTGGTTAATGGCGAATCCATGGTATTCATCTCATTAGTGGTTCTCCGATTTCGTGATAATAATAAAATAATGACTAACACACACTGAGCATTTGTTATGAGTCCAACACTGCTCCATGCAATTTAAACATATTAACACATTTAATGTTCTCAACAAAGCTAAATGATATGTTAATATTATTATCTACAGAGTGTGACTTACCTAGGGTCATTGAGCTAGTAAGTAAATGGGATTTAGACTGTAAAGTCTGGCCCCTAAAATTAATGCTCTTAACTACACAACAACTCCTCATGATACTTTAATCACCTCTTTCTGAGATAGGATGCGATGACAGGCCCAGGACAAAAATCAAACCTGGCCTGCTGCCTGTTTTTGTAAATGAAGTTTTATGGGACTCCAGCTATGCTCATTCATTCATGTCCTATAGCTGCTTCCTCAATACAACTCAGTGGAGTTGTCACAATACAGACTTTCTGGCCAGGACTTTATAGAAAAGCTTTGCTGACCGACCTCTCATGAAGACCATGGACAATAAAATGATATTTGTATATTTTTGAGGTAAATGATTAAAATCTTTCATGATAATTCATTATTCTTTTTTAAACTCCTCTTCTCCGCTTACTCTGCCCAGAAGCATGTCTAATCAAAGAGAGTAAGACATACCTATTTGTTTTCACACATATTTCTTGTAAATATAATTTGAATCATTTGATTTTATTAATAGCTAGTCCTCATATAAAAAGCAGTAACAGGAAATAATCTATTTAAAACTATATTTGAAGTAATAAACATCTGTATTTCTCAGATAATTACACTAAAACAAAGTCAATAGTTAATTTTCTCAAGTTTTCATTTTCATCAAGGTTAAAATGAAATAGTTAAGAATTAACCACCCCCCATCAAAATTAGTCTAGATGCTAAAACACTTCTGCTTATCTGTTAACATGTGAATACTTTAAGGTTTATATTACTCCTAGGCAATTGCATAAACTTATCAAATTTGTAACACCATCTTTTACATACTCAGTGATTAAAAATAGACATTTTCACTGTTAAATATGCCTTCGATTCTGATTTTCAAACAAAAACAAAACACAGTTCCAGTAAAAATGTGTTTCAGAGGAACACAATTGCAGGCTTTCCACAGTACCATTTGCTTAAGTCGCTCCCTGCCCTCTCCCTCCCTCCCCCACCACAAATGCTGACTGCTCTGAGTATCCCCTGGGGATCCTTGAGGGTGTCATCTGCTGTATATCTGCAATGCTGCAGACAGAAATTCTTGATGTCAGATCTAGCCCATCGAATTACACAATAATATGTGAGTTGTATTACAACGGAGACATTAACACCGGATTCATGAAGAAAATTGAAAGTTACACATGCATAGCAAAACCATATTAGTGATTATTTGATTAATTATTGAATACAATTATAGTATTAATAACCACAGCATTCAGGTACAACGAGGGTGACATTTGTCATTAATACTATGGGTGGCAGTTTGGTTTTTATAAGCAATGAAATAACATACACAACTAGCAGATGATAATGTAAGTACACATACCAGGAAAGAATTCTCTGGCTGATAGACATACACTTTCTCTCTGTGATCCTATTCCATCTTTATTTCAATATCAAATAGACATCAGAAAATACATTGATGGCAAAGAAATAGCCAAAATATTTCTGCAACTTTCACAGTCAGAGAGATACAGAGGAAAATAGAGTTGCGGGGGACGGAGTTGGTGGACAGGGACCTACTCAGAGTATGAACAATGTGGAAAGACGGAGTTTTTTAATGCATTTCACACATATAAGAAAATAATACGTATTCATAAAGATTTTGAAAGAAACATATAAGAAAGTATAATGTGAATATAAAATAAATACCTACAAAGTCCTCTGGTGGCTGCTCCCTAATTGCACATATCTACTCCCTCTTGCCCACTAATTCTACACAGGAATATTCTATTCTGAATATTCCGTTTAACATCCTTTTACTTTTTTCTATGGCTTTACTATAAACTATAAACTATATATATATACTTATATATAAATATATAGTAAATTATATTATATACACACATAGACATATATAACACATATATTGTAACATATATATTGTAAATATATATGTTATATATAGTAAATTTATATTCTTTATTAATATATTATTTAGCTTTGCATGAGCATATTAAATATACTTATATTCTATATATAGTAAATAGATAATAAATATATATTATTTAGCTTTGCATATTTTTGAACTCTATATTTTGTATGAATTTATCTGTGACTTGATTTTTGTGCTCAAAATATTCTTCATGGGACATGATGGTACATGAACATAAAGCATTCTAGTCCATGAATATACTATACTCTGCTGGGAGACTAATTTGGTAAAAGTACTTTGGAAAAATCTTGATATTATCTAGTAGTTTTGAACATGCACTTACCTAGTAATTCCACTTCTGGAAGAGACCAGATTTTCATGGAGAGTTTAAGCACCTTGCCCAAAGTCACACATGCCTAGTAAGAGCTGAAATTTAAATTTGGGCAGTCTCTTCTAGTACAATAATATAACAACTGAGAACCAGCTGGAAACAGTTACTATTTCTAGTCTAGGCTTTGGCTTTATAAATTAACACTCTGACTAGGTTATTTTACATATTGAAATTCCTAAAGCCTAGGTAATATGCTTTAGGAATTAATCAATGGGTTGCCAAATTGATAGACTGATCATCTTTTCTTATAATACTTATGTCTCACCACCATTCCTCAAGTTGGCTTTCTTGAAGCAATGTTTTCTCTTGGCTTCTTGACACTACACTCAGTCTTCTTCCCATCTTACTGGACACTCTTTTCCTTGATTTTCTGATCATTAAACCTTGGAGGATCCCACCCTGGTTTTAAATTCAAGTTCTCTCTTTCATAACTTTAACAGACTCTATGTAATCATAAATACTCGATCTATATCTTTCTGGGCTTGCAGACACATTAATTCAAATTTCTGCTTGATACATACCATCTCAACCTTAACATGGCCAAAACAGAATTCTGCTTTCCTTCCTGCCTCACACAGATTACTCTTCTCCTAGTCTTCCCAGTCTCAGAAAATGGCAATAATATCTGCCTGTTATTCAAACTATAATTCTTAGTTATCCTCGCCTTTTCTCTTTCTGTCACCAACCAATTCCAATTCACCAGCAAGTACTGTTGACATTACCTCCGAAACAAGTCACACATCTTCTTCTCTTTTCTCTAACTACTACCACCATGGTCTGTCACTATGATTTCTCACTTGGAAATATCTTTCTTATATATTGACTGCAAACAGAAAATTCAATAGATATGTGGTAGCTCTTTTGCCGAGATATGCCAGGTCAAATGTGCTGCCACAACTGAAAGCCCAGAAAAGCATAAATGGCAACAATACTTCTACTTTTAGTTTCAGCTAGTAGGGCCTTTATTAACAATTATTATTGTTGAATTGTTATTCAATAAATACAACACGTTGTACTGTTAAAGTACATTTAGTGGTATATTTCCAAATGTTTAGGAAATCTCAAGTATTTTCTGCCTGGCTTAACACAGTCAGTAATACTCACACAAACAAGATCATTACAGTAGCTCATGTTCAAGGGTGCCTACCCCACACTCCCACTGTGATAATCTGTTATATGCATTTTATTGTTTAATTGTCTAAATAATCCTATAAGGTAGTTAGTAATATTGCATATGATGAAACAGAGACTCAAATACCTTAATCAACTTGTTGCAGCTATGAAGTGGCAGAAGTGAGATTGACACCTAGATCTCGATGATTCCAAACACCTGTGATTTTTACCACTGTCATATACTTCCTCTAGTGGGACTCTGTGAGTGAAACGGGATTTAGGGAAGAATTTTTCTCTAACTTCCCTAATCTCTCCCAGAGGACGATTGAAAGTTAAGGTTGCTTACATAGCAAAAGAATCACGGAATTACACTTTCCTCCACTTCTTACCTACTTTCCAGATCAAGTTTTACAGCCTCATAAAGAGCCATGCCTTATGTAGGCAGAATATTCTTATTCAGCAACCAATCCCTTCTCAGTGAATCTAAGATATGTCATTATTTAAATCACGGGTTTCTTCAGGGAGTATACAGTGTGATCCACTGCTGTGTATGAAGACAATGTTACATTGCTGATTTTTTTTTTTCACTTATGTTACTCTAAAAATGAGAAGAAAATTAAGCTGTAATAACAATTTGTAAGAATTGACAACAGTACCCTTAGTCTGTATAACAAATGGTCAGCTCTTCTATAGGTCTCCCAAGGGAAGAACAGACATTCCACAAAAGAACTGACATTGTCAGTTAAATTAGTTATGTGATGACATTCCATATATTGTCTAATTAAGTGTATAATTTGATGAGCTTTGATAAAAATGTAAATCTATGAAACTGCACCAATCCAGATGTAAACATTTTTTATGACCTTAGGAATTTATTTAGTATATGTAGAGCTATTCTGAAAGATGAAAAGTAGTGCTGCAGAGTACCTAGTTCAGACAAAAGATGCCTTTAGTTGAAGGTTTTAGGGTATGTCCCACAAATCCTCTCAACCAAAAGCTTAAAGGGGTTGTCCATTAGCTATTTCAAGTTAAAGAAGGGCTTATCTTGAAGAGATTTGTGGGTGTGGCTTTTGTCTAATGGAATAAAGCCCTAATGAGGTTCACAAGAGATTCAAAAAAATTTAAGAGAGTTATATTCACAAAAACACTTTGCAGTTTGGACTTAGAGGAACAGAGATAGTACAAAATAAAAACAAAACAAAAAAAAACAACTTTGGATACCAATGTCTACAAGCACAAATAAGAATGAGAAAACTATTCAGCTGCAAACATGTGCTAACTTTATGATGACTTGGAGAATATAACTAAGAGTACAGGGGAAGGAACTAAAAGTCACGGAGAATTATTCCCAGGCTGTAAGTCCTAATCAAGAAACTGCTAAACCATGCATTAGTTCACAGGTCTTCAAACGGAGTACTTGAGTTGCTGCACTTAAGCATCATCTACAACTGCACATGCTTTACATGATGAGATTCTGTACTCTGAGCTGATGCTGTAATGGAATGATACTTTGGGTGGCCTTGGGAGTGTACTTTGCATTGGGAGGGATGGGATGTATCACTAGGGGTAAGAGGGTAGAATGTGGTAGCCAGCCTCCCAGCAGGGTCACAATCTTCCCCACCTGCTGGGATTCAGGTCTTTGCATAGTGCCCTCCCATGCTGTTCTTTGTGACCAATAAATTTCACAAAAGTGATGGCATGTTACTTCTGAGACTAAGTTATAAAAGACATCATGCATTTTGTCTTGTTCTCTCTCTCTTGGATTGCATACTCTGCGGGAAGCCAGAGAAGCATATGCTGTTCCTCTACTTCCTAATTTTTTTAAAATAATATTGGTTTTAAGTTTTTCTTAAATATTTGATAGAATTCACCAGTGAAACCTCCTGGGCTTAGATTTTTCTTTATGGGAAAGCTTTTTCTGTTTTTAATAATAAAATCTATTTCTTCAATAGAAATTGGACTACTCAGATTGTTAATTTCTTCTTGTGTCATTTTGGAAAGTTGTATTTTTCAAGGAATTTGTGCTTTTCATCTATATTGTCATATTTATTGCCATACTGTTGTTTATAATATTTCCTTATTATCCTTTTAGTATCTTTAGGATTTGTAGTGATTATTCCTCCCCTGATTCATCGCTGATATTAGTCATTCATGTCTCTTATTTTTTCTTTAATTTTTTTCTTCTACAGTCATTTTTTTTAAACTTCCCAAAAAACCAATTTGGGCTTTGTAATTTTTCTATTATTGGTCTGTTTTCAATTTCATTAATTTTGTTCTTTATATTTCTTTCTATCACTTCCTTTGGGTTCAATTTGCCCTTCTTTTTCTAGCTTCTTAAGGAAGAAACTTAGATAGCCAATTATAGCACTTTCTTTCTTTAAATAGAAACTTTTAAAGCTATAAATTTTCCTCTAAATATGGTTTCAACTATATCCCACAAATTTTGATTTATTGTATTATATAAATTAAAAAGGCATGAGCTTTGAGGAAGGGCGATTACAAAAAACATTGGATAAATATTCTTATTACCTGTTATCTTACTAGAAACTACACTATTCATTGTACCTGAAATGTCTTCCTAGTAGTTTTCTTGGTCAGTTACCATACAGTACAAACAAATTTTATAATAAGAGAGTGACAAAAAGAGAACAGAGCAAACTAAAAGGAAACATTAGAACAGAAACTATCTCTGTAGATATTAAGCATTCTCTCTTTTACAGATAATGGAATTACGTGAAAAAAAATTAACAAAAGATGAAGAAAAAAATTTACATAGCTCTCCTCTCTTGCTACAGTCACTTCCTTTATTACTAGTACTAAAGAATAAAGTTATAATAGAATGTTTAAGGGCCTAAAGTCAGTTTTTTTTTTCTTTTTTTTAATAAAGGTGTTGGTGTTTGGGGTTGTTTTCTGGTCTCTTTTTTTGTTTGTTGTTTTTTGAAGATTGGCCCTGAGCTAACATCTGTTGCCAATCTTCCTCTTTTTTCTTTTTTCTCCCCGAAGCCCCAGTACATAGCTGTGTATCCTAGTTGTAAGTCCTTCTAGTTCTTCTGTGTGGAACTCTTTCTCAACATGGTTTGATGAGCGGTGAGTAGGTCTGTGCCCAGGATATGAACCAGCTAACCTGGGCCGCCAAAGTGGAAAGCACGAACTTTAACCATTGAGCCACCAGGCTGGCCCCCTGCATGTGCATTTTGATAATAGCAACTGATCTTCCAAGAAGGCAGACGAAATTAAGAGTGCACAATTCCATTCAGATTAGTCACACTTGACCCACTTCAAAATGAAAATCTAAGATGCACCATTAGGAAAAATCTCAAGAACATTTTCTAGTGTGATATATTAAACTCATTAATTACTTTTTATCTTAAAAATCAAATAATTGGGATCTTCTGTAGTTAAAAAATAATCTATGTGCAAAAGCTGGACTACTCTGCATCATAAAAAATAAGTTCATAAAATAGGAATAAACACTATTTTTTACTATATCAAAAAGGTGTTGTTAATCTAAGATGGATAGTTGGTATTAAACTCAAATTTAGTAATGAAATGTGAATTGCTGTTTGAATATTCCAGGCTTAGAGAACATTTCAAATAAACCATTTTCTTTAAAGGTATCTATTATGAATATCTTACCACTAGAACAGTTGTCTATGATAATCATATAATAATATTGCTTTTCTTGTTGACTATAAAGAATAAGACCTCCTGCTCTTTCAGGCCAGCCCTGGTGGCCTAGTGGTTAAGTTCAGCATGCTTTGGTTTGGTTTGGTTCCGGGGCAGGGACCTACACCACTCTGTTAGAGGCCAGGGCCCATCTACTAAAAAAATAGAGGAAGGTTGGCAAGGATGTTAGCTCAGGGTGAATCTTCCTCAGTGGAAAAAAAAAAAAGAACCCCTGCTCTCTGAATGGGCTTAACAAACAGATGTAATTATTGCTCATTGTACATCAGCGTTAAAAATCAATTCTCTTCAGTTTCTTCAAATATTCTTTAATGAAGAAAAATAGATGAAAGTATAAAAACAATCTCAATATATTCTGAACACTGATTCTATAGTGAATATCACTGAATACTTTTAAATTATAAAATTAAGTACCCTAAGAAAGCCTCTTGACACTTCCTGTCAGTTCTACTTCCCTTTACTTGTATTAATTTTTTTATTAAAATCCAGATCAAACAGAGAAGTAGAAAGCTGAATAGTTGAGTCTTATAGACTTTGAGATTAATATCTTTTAATATAACAGCTGTTAAGTTTGCCTTGTTCAAAGAGGTTCACACTGCATGTTAAGCCAAAGGTCAGAGAGATTCCACAAGTGCAGGAAAATGCTTATGTCGGTATAGAAAACATACAGTGACACAGTGGTGTGCTGGTAAATATTTGACAACAAGCTTACCAGAAATTAAAAGCTCTAATTTATAATGTTTGAAAATTTCTGTGGCATAATAAACCCATGTGGCTGATTTCAAGCTGCCAAAATGACATAAATGAATCTACAATTGGGAAATATGCAAGTATTTATTATATAGTATTTCCACATATAGATCCAGTAGATATAAATAAGCTCATGAGTGTAGTTTATAGTAAAATGTAGTAAAGTAAATAAGAAATGATGAGTTTTGAGTACTGATTATGCATTTAAAAATACAATTTGTTTCATTATAAGTGTATATAGCTTAATTTTTTATGCCTGTGCTTAACTGCAAGCTCATAAAATTCCTGAAATTCTAACAGTCATCAAGTATAAGCACACCACTCCTGCACACCACTGCACAGATTCTAGACACAAAGACCACACAAGTGATATAAACTGGTATGGTATACAGAGATCTCTTCTCGTTTGTACTTTAACAGTTGATATGAACACAAGACTGGATGCCCCCAATAGTCTATGGCAATCATTTCTCTTAAATTCCCTTCTCTCTTCCTGATTCCATTCCAGCCTCGAGTGGTAGCTGCCAGCACTGTTATTATTATCAAAGTGTCAGAAAAGCAAATATCAGTGACCACCATTGTAAGGGAGCCATAATACTATCCATTCTAAATAGTTTTACTTTTCTGTTCTCACACGATTTATTAATATCTACTATCGATTGAATGATAATGAGATATAATAAAAAGTCCCTGAATTTAGAGTCAGAAATCTCAGGCTGTTGTCTGGAACTCACACCTGATAGAGGGAAGTCATTTAAAATTTCTGACCTCTCCTCACTTTACATCTTTGAAATGACATTAATGTGTACATTTTTCATAAAAATCCTCCAAAGGAAATAACTGTTGTAACCATAAAAATAAAACCATAACACACTTGAATCCCAAAGAAGGGCTGAGTCCTGGACACAAAGGTGAGAGAATCCATCACGCATTTTCCTGACTAGCTCTCCTCTAACCGAGCATAGGTTGTGGGAGGGCAGCTGTGTTCAATGGGCAAAATCAGTCAAACTTTCAAAATAAATTTTACTACCCTGATTTTTACTGGGACAAAAATGACTAAATAAACTACTTTTATGGTATTATATAAACTAAGCTTCATGTATCATTAAAGTAAAGTCTATTTAATAGGTCTCTCAATGGCTTTATAATAACATATAAACAAAACTTCATAGTGGATGTCCATTTCGCTTTATCTGACTTTTCCCAGGCTTGGTGTCAATTTATTCTTTTTCAATTCCTTCACAGAATTCTTAGAATTTTAGGGCTGAAGAGTGCCTAATAAACCAGAACTCCAAACCCTTCATTTGACATACGAGAAAAGCTGAGCTCCAAGATGATACCTGATCCCTGTCTAGTGTCATGCAGTTAATTATCGACAGAAGCAGGGACTAGCTGGGTCTACAGACCTCACTGTTTGCCTGCACTGAAAGACATTAATGTTAGAGTAAACCATTACCTCTTGAAGAACTCTCTTCATCTTTAATAATAACGTCTTGACTGCTGTGCAGTCCTGTAACATCAGTCTGAATGGCAGAGAATCTATGCCTCCATTTTCTTCCACACCTTGCAGGGGCCAATCTGCAGATGGACTGCTGGGCATTCGGCTGATGTGGGAACACCTGGCTTCCTGATCAATGTCTTTTGTTAACTTCAGGGAAAGGTTCCTAACAAGAAAAAAAAACAGAACAAAAATTACGATGTAGCATATTCAGAGCAGCATTTTCCAAGTTGTTGATCAATGTCAGTAGTGAGCTAGAAAAAATTTCCTTGTGACCCTCATCATTTCCTCATATTGGTCTTTGAAAATTCTGAAACTTTTTGTCAAAATTATGAAATGGGTTAACTGTATATTTAGTAGTAAGATTCAATGACAATCAAATTTCATTTATACATAACTGTGTTTATACTTATTTAACTCTTTTAAAAATGATGAAAGTCAACAGAAATCACTGAAAGAGAAATTTCATATAAAGATTTTCTGAAAGTATGCTTAAAATTAACTGGAAAGGAAAGATTAAGAAATCAAAAATTAGGATAAAATAATTTTGGCAATTATTATTTTAAGTTACTAAAGCAACCAATGACCATTTCAGGAATTAAGGAAGACTAGCATTCATAGAATTTTATGTGAAATTAGTGAAATAAATGGAAAATGCATAACTCTATATGTAATTAGCATGCTTATCAAATAGTCATTAAAGTTTTAGCATAGTAATGTGTGGGGGGAAACACATGCATATTTATTTTGTTCTACTTGATAATCAACAATTATTTGAAAATAATGCATTTTGAAAATCATTTAACATGGCTAGCACTGGAAGTATATGTAAAAGAAAAGATATTAAGATTGACAATTTTCCAAATGTGTAGATCAGGCAGATCTAAAAATAGTACAAAAAGAGGAGCCTATGAAAATATTCTTTTCTAATGAGTTTGTCTAAGTTTGTTTCCATTCATTAAAACCAAGGGGCCTATACAATAATGACAATTAATATCATAATATAGCTCAGAATATTGATTAAAAAATAGTTTAAGGGGGCCGCCCGGTGGCGCAGCGGTTTAGTCCGAGTTTAAGGGGGCCGCCCGGTGGCGCAGCGGTTTAGTCCGTGCTTGGCAGCCCGGGGTTTGCGAGTTCGGATCCCGGGCGCCCGCCGACGCACTGCCTGTCAGCCATGCCGTGGTGGCGTCCCATATAAAGTGGAGGAAGATGGGCACAGATGTTAGCCCAGGGCCAGTCTTCCTCAGCAAAAAGGGGAGGATTGGCAATAGATGTTAGCTCAGGGCTGGTCTTCCCCACAAAAAAAAAATAAATTAATTAATTAAAAAAAAATAGTTTAAGACTTGTCCTCAATTTCAATAGCTTTTATGTATTATTTCCCAAATTATATGACAAGGTAGTCACTTAGCAACCTAAATTGAGAAAAAACACAGAGTTGCCTTGGAACTTGCCACAAAGATTAGGCAAAGGTGCAAATAAGAAAATATATACTCAGTTAATTTTATTCAAATCTGATTATTCACAAATAGTATAATTTAATTTATAAAGTATTAGAAAATTAGTAAAGAAAACACATTTTTGGATCACATCAATTGTTTACTTGTCTTCACGGGTGTACACAGGTATATTCATCAATCACAACTGTCCTTTCAATTGTAAGAGAGTTCTTATTATCCCCATTTTACATCTACAATGAAATACTAAATAAATGTCATGGCTAACATCTTTTGAGGGCTGACTATGGGCCAAGTACTGTGTTAACCATTTCATGTGTGCTAATGCATTCAAATCTTGAACAAATCCAAGAGGTAGATGTAATGACTATCTTCATTTTACATATGAGAAAACTGAGGCCCAGATAAGTAACTTTTCTCAGAGTTAAATAGCTAGTAGAAGTAGACCTGGGATGAACCAATCTAAGCAGTCTTGCAAGATAAGATTTTTTTCTTCCTACTAACCACATAAGGTGCCCACATTATAATACTTAATGTATATCAGGTAGTCTTGTAAGGACTTTACATATGTTAAACCACTTACTCACATTACCTCTTTGAGGTAGGTACTGCTGTAATCCCCATTTCGCAAGTTAAGAGATACAAGTCTCAGAGAGTTGAACTTGCTGATGGTCACACAGCAAACAAGAGACAGAGCTGAGATTATTTCACTTGAGCTCCATATCACTACACAATTCTGCAGCTCACCTTGTGTGAAAAACAAGCAAGCAAATGAACAGAAACAAACTTGAAAAAACAAAAAACTGCCTACAATTATACAAAGACTCATTTATATTTTCACTTTTTAAAATATATTTTATCGGGGGGCCAGACCCACAGCCTAGTGGTTAAGTTGGATGCATTACGCCTTGGCAGCCTGGGTTCGCGGGTTCCGATCCCAGGCATGGACCTATACCACTTGTCAGCCATGCTGTGGCAGTGACCCACGTACAAAATAGAGGAAGATTGGCACAGATGTTAGCTCAGGGCTAATCTTCCTCAAGTGAAAAAAAGAGGAAGATTGGCAACAGATGTTAGCTCAGGGAGAATCTTTCTCAGGAAAAATAATGAAAAAAATATATATTTTATCTGATATGACTGACTCATTTTAATTACAGACAACATAATGAACTATACAATCATTCTTAAAGATTTCTATTTTATTTTAGTGTCTTCTAGGCTATTTTCTCTAAGACCAAAAAGAATAAAATGCAATATAAAAACTAGAAATCACAGTAGTGTAATAGTATTTTAATTATAATAGAATTTTCAAAGATTTATCAAGTTTAAATTGTGAGCTAGCCTGGTGTCTGGCACATATTAGGCTGACTCAGTAAATAATTGTATAATTGAAGTTGAATAAATGACTACAATAATGAGAGAGTGAATAAAACATAATTCTCTGTAATAATCTAGGCATACACTCTCACTGGTACACGGACATTTTTCTAGAAGTGAATTGATACATATTGCAGGGCTGCCACCCACGGTTTGAGATTTCCCAGCACTCTTCCACTAAAATAATTAACTTTTCTATAATTTCTTTGACTAGATTGCTGTTTCGTTGAATTTATTTGTTCAGTCGTGAATCTAAACATCAGATTGACAAAGCTTTTGGAAACCATACCACTGTGAAGCTCTACAACTAATTTCAGGAATGTACTGTGATTCTGTGGATTGTAGTTTTAACATTTACAAATCTCAGGATCTCTGCCATTTTCAGATAGTTAAGAATGGGCTATATACAGAAATGCATTTAGAAGATAAAATTAGCCATTTGTCTCATACCTCAAAAGTTTGGATTTAGTCTTAATTCCAAAAAGAGAGAATGATGGCATTTTTTCACAATTATGGAAAACATCCACATTGTGTCCAACAGAGCAACAGTGGCTGAAGTTACAGAGATTAATAGGATTCTGTCACTGACCTCAAGAGGCTCACTGCAATTATTAACTTCTTAGTAGGCAATACCATAAAATAATATTCTTTCACATATGAAAAACAAATCTATTTATCTTGAAACATGTTACTTGCACATGAAAAATAGGAACCTACAAGACCACAGTAATCAAAACCATTCTTACTTCGGTTGCAGCAGTTAGTGAAATGGGCTGTTAAATAGCCCTGCTACTCAGCTGCTAGGCCAGCACAACCAACCTGTTCTACGATTATGGCCATTGTATTTCTGACTGATTGATGCCGGGGGTTTATAATTGTTTAATATTTCGAATATCAATGTTTTTAACAATAGACTTTTATTGGGCCCAAAATACCCAAATGTGTCCGGGTAAGTTCACCTAAAAAAATCTATCCCTGTCATTGACAAGAAAAGAAAAATCTCTAATATGGAGCCAGAATTTTCTCTAGCATAGACAACCCATATAAAGCCAGGAAGGTAGAGTCAGTTTCAGGTGCTCTCCTGTTCCTG
Source organism: Tapirus indicus (assembly GCA_031878705.1). Taxonomy (NCBI): domain Eukaryota; kingdom Metazoa; phylum Chordata; class Mammalia; order Perissodactyla; family Tapiridae; genus Tapirus; species Tapirus indicus. Next base: position 71,663,852 of record CM062919.1, on the reverse strand, counting down.
CATTAGCAGGGCTCAGCAGATAATACAATTTGTGCACTTTGGGATAAATAGCTTTCTGCCTGCCAACTCTGAATTATTATAGTTTCAAGAAACTGAACAAATGTGCTTTATATCAAAAAAAGATAGTCCCTTAACTTGCCCAAAAGACAAAGGGTAAGATACTGAGGGCTGATACAGTGGTTCATTAATCACCATAACTACTGCAAACAAAAACCAAAGACAATGTAATCTCCACTAAGCACATTTATATAAAGTCACCCTCTCTGTGTCAACTCCATGAATCTTGGGTAGAATTGCTCAGTAATATTTACACTTGCCTCATTGGTTATGAATACTAACCAAGTCTTTATAATTTAAAATTTAGTAACATTTAAATAAAGTCGAATTGAGACTTACGGGCCTTTCTCAGCCCACAAGCACCAAAATAACAAAAGTTTTTAGTAGGGTTAACAGCAAAACTCATAAACTTTACATTAACTGTATTCTCAAAAGTTTCAATTTGAGACACTTAGTTTCAATTGGTACCTAAAACATTTAACGTGAACCACTATGGTGAATTGGCTCTGTACTTTTGTCACTGGGATACTTTGTGTGAAAGGAATTTTCTACCAACCTAGTTCAAAAGTTCTCCTGCAATTCTATTTTCATTATGACAGACAAGTTTAATGGAAAAATATATATCTTGACACAAACCATAGAGTGATTAAAGGATTTCTCCTTAATAGGAAGATAAAAGAGTACTTTCATGATTTTTTTTTCTCTTTTAGTTATAACCAACACTATCATTTTGATAGTGGGAAATTTTCTTCCCACCTACATGCACTCTTCAAATCATTTGAAAACTTCCCAATATAATGGCCAAAATGACTAACAAAATACAAGATCACATCAGTTGCAAAGAATTGATGCTCTTACCTGTCGTAGGAGCTAGTCCTTATTTATTTAGTGCAGACACCTTTCATTATAGTGAATGTCTATGGTCATAAGGGATCTCAGTGATTTACTCTTTATAATGTGACTACGATCTGAACCAGATTTCCAAAGAGTAGAAAAGTAAATATAATCTCTATTTGTCCAGCATAATAAATAAGCATATGTACAAAACTGCCTTCCAAAGCTTCATTAAGTAGAGTTGCAGAATATAATAGTTTTTAAAAACCTTACTTTGGGAAACTCACTGTTATTTAAACCTCATTTTTAAAAGATCGAGGTTATTTATGGTAAATGAAATCTTAGCTTGAATAATTCTAAGATAGGCACAAGGGTATAAATTTATATTAATGAATTGGCATCTCAGAACTTAACAAAAACTGTCTGTTTAAGGAACTAACTACAAAAAGTCTATTGTTGATAATTAAACTACCTATTTTTCTCATATTTTCTTCCAAAATATATTGTTTATCTGAAAGTGTCATTTTAGGAAAGACTTTGTATCTCAAATTGTTTTATAATTGGATATAGCCATATTGTTGGAAGAGATGGAACTAGCATCTTTCCCTCCACAGAACTGCAGTGGCTATAAGAACTCCTCGACACTTTACAGTTAAATAGGAATACACATGTGAGAAGGAGTTCACTACTACCTGTGATATGGGAAAAGGCAAGATAAAATCCAAATATCTTAACATAGCCATAAAGGTCCGCCATAATCTAGCAACTGTCTGCCTCACCATATGTCATCTTATAACAGCTGCTTCCTCGCTTTTTGAGTTCCAATCACACTGGCCTTCATTTAGGCCCTGCAATGTGCCAAGCTCCATCCTGCTTCAGGACCTTTGTATATGTTGTTCTATCTGCATGCAAAAGGATTGCTTACCCACCTTCAGATGTCTCCTTAAAATACATCACTTCCTCAGAGAAACCTCCTTTACATCTGGTACTCCACTCTTTAAACACACACAGGTTCCTATTTTCTCTGCTAAGCCTTCCTTTGTAGCACCTATCGCAGATGTGGTTAAAAAACGAACCTGAGGAGACCTCTGGGAACACATTAGACTCCACTTCACCTCCTGTTCCAAATACACAGAAATACTGGATAAATTATAACCATGTTTATTTTTAAACATATTACAGTGCAGGAGGCAAAGACAGGAAAATTTCTAGGTGCCAAAAGAGCAAAAATAAACCTGCAATAATTATACGAGTTGCCACTGTGGTGGTTTCAGGGTACTGAACTTGGAGGCAGTCTGTAAAAACAGACGTTGCAGGTTCTGTGCCTGTGCAGATACAGGAAAGCATCCACCAGTGACAAAGAAGTCTCACAGTGCTGGGAGACACAGGAGGCCTAAACTTTACAAAAGCCTCAAAAAAATCAATCTGATCTTGTAAATTAACTGCCTGCTTGAACAACACTCTTCTTTTTCTAAAGAAAGACAATCCAATACAGACTCTCAAAAATATGTCATCCACAATGTCTGGCAAATACTCAAATGAACAGATATGCAAAGAAGCAAAAAAACAACTCATAGAGGCTATCAGATGACCCATATTCTGGAATTAGCTGACAAGGATTTTAAGCAGCTATTATAAATATATTCAAAGTTTTATAAGAAAAAATGGACATAATGAATAAATAGATGGTTAGTCTCATCAGAGAAATAAAAACTATATACACATTTGAAAAAAGGGAACTGCAGAACCAATTGATACAATTTCTGTAAGGAAAAAATTACTATGGCAGACATCATTGGCTGCCTGCCCACTATTCATTCACAACTTCCTTTTGCCTCTTTAAAACAAAAACAAAACTCCCTAATTTGTTCAAATGCTGGCTCTCCTATGGCTCCAAGATATGACAGGAGGTCTGCTGGGGGTTTTCAAGGAAACGTTTCCTCTCTGGTAAGAAGAGAGTCAGGAAAGAGACAGCCGTCTTTCCTTGGGATGTTGTTTTGACTTGAAATACTGCTCGGAAGTGTTGGTGTACTCTGCAGATAGGAAGAGACTCAGCTGTGGGAAAACTGAGGAGCAAAGAAATCGAGTAGACCTACCTCCTTGACGATGTCATAGTTTCTCTGAATTAACCGACACTTGAGACTTGCTACCTCAAGATTTCTTATTAGACAAGCAACACAGTTTTTGACTGTTCAATGAACTTTGAGTTAGATTTTAATCTTACTTGGAGCTGAAAGCATTCTAACTAGTATAACTACTAAAGAATATACTCCAGTAAGGACATTAAACCTAGAAATAACAGTGGGATCATAATAAATCATGTAAGAATTTGTTTAATGGCTATATTTGAGCCTGGCATGTTCCACGGAGATAGGGCCAGTACTTGTCTTTCTTGTTGATTAATGTATCCACCAAACCTAATGGCATAAGTGTATGCAATACTCATATCAATAGAATGATCAAATTTAGTGCTAGAAAAAGCATTATAGTCCATCTAATTTAACATTCCCATTTAATAGATAAGAAAGCTCAAGCCTAAATTAATTTTCTAAGTGTCCACAGCTAGATGGTACAGAATTCTGGTCTCCTGACTTCTAGTGCAGTGCTCTTTTGTCCATATTGCATCATCTTTTAATAGGGTTAAAATGTAAAATACACTAGTATGTATCTATTCTATTTTGACTGAAGCTAGAAAATAATAAAATATTAAGTTACAGTCTTAGGAAATGAGATTAAATAGTAAGGACTCTTATTCCCTAGAAAAGTTATAATTCCCTTCTCCGAAATTTTAGAGAAAGTAGATATTCTATGAATGCAAACCTGCTAATACAAACCTTAAAAGGACTTCTTTAGCCTTCAAAAGAAAAGGCTGATTTGATTGTCTATGTTCAGTACCTTTTCTCCATCCATTTAATGTCAGGCACATTTCTCCCTCCCATGCTCTACTTTTGTGATTTAAGATCAGTTTAAAGATCATTTCACTAAGGAAAAGAATTAGAATTAATGAATATAGAGACAAAAGTATAAAAAGGTTCAGCAAAGAATGACTCAGATTACAGTTTAAAAAATCCCATGTGCATGAATACATATAAAGATATACACCAAATCTGTTTCTGCACATGGATGTATTTTTCACTTTGCAATTACTCTTTTAATTGTAGGTAGTATATGTTTTAATTATGCTATGATTGAATTAATAGTATAATTGCTTTTCTTTCCCAGAGCACTAAAACTGACAAAGGGCACAAAATCATCAAAAACATTTTATACAAATGGAAATCAATCAAATTCTTATTTATTGCACCCTGATATTACAGAAGTGATTTTTAATTTAGAAAATCTCACAGACTGGCTGGTCTTCCTGTATCTAATAGATATCAATCAAATGTTTTTAAAAAAACTAAAATTCTTTCCCTCTAGTCTTCCAGGCAATTCATCATATAAACAATATCAATTCTCTGATGAGTTTGCAGACTTTTATATTCAACATTTTCAATATTGCACATCTCTCTTTTGTGGGGATCTGGAAAATTTTCCCACCCTCTCATCCACCACCCTATGGAAGTGATTTTATTTGGAAAATTTTAAACTATACAAGAAAAGCAAATTAAAGTTGAATAAAATTTAATCTCTGAGGAAAGATACTGAAGTTCATTTGCTAAAAGTTCAATTTCACTGTAGTAAATTGTTGCTAAATTTACTTCCAAATGCATTTATAAAGATGAAAACAATCTAAAAATGGGAAGGGGTTTTGCTATATTACTTTTTTCGAGTTAATGTCTTCGTTGGTGACAGTATTCTATAAATCTATTTTAGACACTGGACATTTTTATAGTTACCTATGATGCATATTTTATAGCTACCTATTAGGTATATTTGTTATTTTAATATATAATAATTAATATGAAGTATTTTTAGTGAAATAAATACATAGTATTTGTTATTTATTTTTGCTTTTTAAAAAACAATATATTTTTTAAAAAGTCTCAAGCTCTAATATGACTTGCCTATTGTAAACTTTTTATTTTTCTTTTTTTAAAATGAATTTTCTTTTCAACAATGAGTTTCATATTGGTAGTATAATAGAATATGATCATCATTTCTAGAAATGAAAATTATATTTTTGAAAATAATTTTATTTCCAATGTTACTTGTTGCCTGCCCACTTCCCTTCAAAATCAAGATCATATGTCACAAAAATACCAATATCTTGCTTCAGATCTATATCATGTAGGGAATTTGATTAATCTGAAACTACCACCATAAAACCCATTCTATTTCATTATCATATAAAATATTTAGAACCCTAGGTGATTGTTTTAAGAACCCGTATGTAAAATTCTCCTTTTACGACCATTTAAGGAGAGCACATAATGGGTTTTTAGATATAATTTACAAGAAAGTTTATAAAAAATGCATTACTATATATTTGCTTCTGATAATTTGCATTGCACCAGAACTTCCTACAAAACAAAACAAAACTTGGAATGTCTCCAATTTGCCTCTAGGTATCTAAGTAACCTTTATAAAATGCAATATTTTACAAATATAAGCAACTAGGGTCAATTATAACAAAAATTCTGAAATAATATATACCACTGATGATATGCTAAAAGTTATACAACCTAAGAGCAACTACATAGTTTTAAAAAATTGTTCTATGCCCTTCACCTTTTAAAAATATTCAGGATCTGGCAATCTAAGTGTGGTAAGTGTTAGCCATTAAAGTATAATCTAGGAAGTAGTGTTTGCAAACAGAAAATCAATTCTTGCTCTAACTTGGCACAAAGGCAATACCTAAAATTATTGGCATAATACATAGTGGCAAGGAAACTGTAAAACTTCCAATACTTTTCAAAGCTAAAAGAGTTGGAGATTATGACTTTGAGTAAATCTTTAGAGCCACAGAGAACGTTATCAATTTGAGAAAGGTTAATAAAAGCTACGTCAATCTTATCAATCAAATTTTCCAGTTTCCATTCTTGAGGTGAATAACAAAAGGCACTGTGATGGTCTCCATTCAATTTCAACTAGCAAAATAAGATTTTCCATATCACACAAAATCAACGATTTGCAAATATCTTGACAGACTCACTCACACATACACAAAAATCATCTGGGTTACTTTTAAATATATAAACCCCAGCGCTCTATCTCCAGCCCACTGTGTCATATCTTGTCTTGCTGTGTCATGCATTTACCCATAGCAAGACAAACAAAACACGTGGTGCAAGAGCAGAATAGGTTAGACATATCTTCTCATGCTCACTGGCCATAATTTTCCCCAGAATATACGTGACTTTTGATGTAATGTGGTTAATTTATATTGATCCTTTAAATCTGGATTAATACACCCCCTCTCCCACTAAGTCCTCTCCAATCCTTCCTTCTACTTCGGCTGCACTAGTTGCTTCTTCTTTTTAGTCCAGTAACCCCAAAGAAGGTGGGGACTCTCTTTTGGTGATCTTTGTATTTCCAAATGCCTAGGACTCAGCTGTCTTTCAGTAAGTATTTGTCGAATTTATAAGTATTTGTTGAATGAATTAATTAATCTATAGCAATTTCACATACACTAAACACATGTGCTTAGAATTCTATCTTATTAATCCTAAGTAACAGGTTTACATATCACAATTTCCCATGGAATACTCTTCGATTTATCTTTGCAGCCTTACCAAGAACAAAACTATTCAAGGTAGTAAAAATATCCTGGGTCCGTGCATCAGGGGTAGATAGAGAAAGAAGAAATTAACATCAAGTAGAATGAAAACAATAATGGAAATAATAATGAAAACTAGGATGGAGCATGAGTATAGATACGAAGAAGTTGCATAAGGGGAAACTGCAGGTGGGAATTTTCATAGTTTCTGGGTTTAAATCTAGCTCATCCTGAGCTCTTGTTCTCAGGAAGAACTATTTTGTGTAAAATAAAGTTGTAGTGCAGGCACAATTGTTTGAGTGAGGATAATCTCATTTTTAATAATATAGAAAACAATGTGCAGTTTTCCACTTATTTTGAAGATCGTCCCTACTAAATGAGAAGTACATCATTAGCTCTAGCCAATAAGCTGTCCCAAAGCACTAATTCTAGAAATTAAGTGGCTTTTGGAATGAGTACTGAATGAGTTATTGAACTCATGAGTACTGAACTTTGTGCCTGAAGCAAGATTAAGAAAAATTAGAAAGCACCTGAAAACTAATGAACTCATAATCAATCAATCAATAAATAGTGTTTTCTTTAATTACCAGTCCTAATTATATCCTAAATTATAGCACTTTTTAAGATATTTTAATAGTCAATTATGATATTAGTAATATACTGTGAACTACAGTTCAGTCAATCAAACCTAGAGATAGCTTTCAGTTTAGATTACGAGGCCATAGTCCAGGCGTTGATGGTTAGTTCAAATTGCAGCTGCAGGACATAGTAAATAGAACATAGCTCCCCCGACCCTATAATAGATTGTTCCCGTGTGATATAAAACACAGATGTGGATTTGGGGGCTAAAAAATATAATTCCTTTTTATCTTTAATTAAAATATGAATGATCAAATATGTTTAAATATTTAGGAGCTCATGGTGTAGTATTAACATAATAATAATTGAAAAGTTCCGGTAAAGAACCCTTCTAACTATGTTTAACCCTGTATTTCCTAAACTCATTTGAACCTTCATTCATTCAGTAAATGTTTACTGAGCACTCAATACGTATTAATGTCCTAAGAAACTAGATTTTTGAAATATTATAGTAAATAATTTCCTAGGAAGATGTTTGGATGGCTAATTACAAAAATGCCTCAAAAAAGTTTTAAATTTATTTCAAATCTCAATGCTGAATATTTTAATAAACTTTGTGATAGTGAAAGCACACTGAAAACATGTAGAACCCCAAATGGTGTTGATTCTAAAAATGAAGTTGTTTTGTAAGCAATAATAAACTCAACCATAAATGGACAAGAAAGACAGAGAGCATCTATCTTTTTTCTCTCAGAAATAGAATATTTACCTTCTCTCTGAAAGCAGAGAAATCACTCGGCTTCATATAAGTAACAGGCGAGATTATTTGTGTAAATGAAAAGCATATAACTTGGTTTATACACAATTATACAACATAGAACTGGGCAATGTATAAATATCTGTTGCAAGGTACAAACAAAAAATCCTTGAGTCTGGTAAGAGAATCTGAGGCTAGACCTTGAAAGCAGTGACATAAAGACAGAGTGTCATAGCTGAACTGATTTAAATGATTCAGTATAAAGTAGCTGAATTACCCCTCCATTATTCATCAGGATAGGCCAACATAGACAAATACTACAATTGTACACATAAACATGATATGTGGCTATAAATCACAAGGTTAGATAAGTCAGAAGCTGCAAAATGTCTTAGGTTTCTGTTGACAAATCTTTTCCTAATCCCTGTCTTGAAGATACAGACTCTGATTGTTGGACTCTATCTTTGGCTCCAATATATTCCTCTCTGAATGTTATCTCAGTTTCCTTCTTTCTATGTTGAAGTGCACTGACATTTAAAACCGGATAATAGTGGTCGCTGGTGGCACTGGATGGTTTCTCTTTTACGTAAAAGAGAAACACAGATTGGTATCAACGTGCAATTGTCTTTGAAACAGAGATGAGGATGAAAAAGAAAATACCCAGCCCTTTTCTTTACACAACCAAAGAAGAACTGATAAAAGAAAACCTCCATTTTGCTCTTTCCTCTCCAGAGACAACTACCCATTTAGGAAGGGTAACAGGAAAAAAAAAATTCCTCAGAAAGAAATCAAGTTCCATTCCTAAAATAAGTCTTCTCCAAAATGATACTATTAGATTGTTTACATCTATTTTTTAATGCCTGAAAAGAAAAAAAAATGTTTTCTTTATCAGTTTTAATTATATCTTAAATTATGTCACATTTTAACATATGTTAGTAGTCAATTATGATACTAATAATTGACAGAGGAGGACTAAGGCACAGAGATTGAACAGGATGAAAAGTTTAGCTTTAAATCCAAAGATTCTGGCTCCAGAGTCCTTGTTCTAACCTCTCCGCTCCCTCTAGGGACAGCTGCTTGGCAAAAATTCAATGTGCTCACTAAGCCAGACTCTAAATGTCATAAATACACACTGATTGAAAAATGTAAACTAATCTTACCTCAGTAATTTCTATGATCTTTTTATTTCTTTTTCCCTCTGAAACATGTTTATATCTTATTCTTCAATAGTTTCATAGAAGAGTAGGAAATTATAATAATTTATATTGGGAAATTGAACTGAAAACAATTTTGTTAAAAAAAAGTCTCCTAGAATCATTGAAGTCAACCATTTGGGGATATTTAAAACTGAGTGTCTATGACCCACAGGAGGTGTTACTAGGAGCGCTGTTATAAATAAACTATTACATGTTCTTAGAGGCAACTTCTTAGAAGCTGGTCATAGTAGTGTTAGAATGGATTCTTATTTTTTCTTCTTATGAGAACATATGTTGATTTTTCCTGCATATGAAGAAATTCTCCCCTTTCCTTGCTGATAATGCCTTTATTTTCCTTTGAGAAAGTCCCTCCTCTCCTCCATGATTGGATGCAGTCTTGGTGGGACTGCTAAACAAGGTCCCCCCATCTCTTGCTCCTTGTGGTCATATGACTTGGGCTTGGCCTACAAACTCTGGTTCTCAAAAACACAAATCTTGAGCAAAACAGTCCAGGGAGAGAAAACCATAACAGCTGACTTTTTCTAATGGTGGAGCCTTGAAGAGTTTATCCATTCATTCCTGCAGGCTGGAGCCAAATTTCACAGGCTTGCATCCTGTGCAGTCACACAGGCCTGGCTCTTAGAAGGACCCCACATTTCATTTAATGTTCTGCTATCACCATCTTGAAATTCTCAATAATTTTTTAACAAGGAGCCTTGCATTTTTATTTTTCACTGGGCCCACAAATTATGTGGCTGGTCCTGCTATCTCAGGTCCCTGAGATTACCATGTTTCTGTTCTTCTTGAGGTCTGTCTGGCTTTTTCTTTATTTCTGTGAGCTACTGCATATTCTTACAATAAATATCTTTTTTTTTTCTTTTTAATGAAGTGAGCAAAAGTAGGTTTCTGGGGCTTGCATCAAAGAACCCTATGTTTTACATTTGACAGACCCAAGACTAAAGCATAAAATGTAATACAGTTTTTTCCAATGCCCTCATAACCCTTTGGTGTATTCCTGTCATGTCCCTCTCAGTGATCTTCTCCAGCTTTGCTTTAGAGAATTACTGCTCTCTGGATATTCAGAATTCATTACTGGGATGCTGTATTTCATTTTGCACTTCTAAGTCAGAGGCCATTCACTTTTTGTAACTACTCTGTCAAAACACACTGATGCTGTGCCCTGGCCCTCACCACCCTGACCCCTCTTAGGTAATTAATCCAGCTAATGTGCTGGTAGCTGATAAGGGACTAGTACAACATTTTTATTTTAACAGATTACTTCTTATCCAGAAGGAATGACTTCATACACAAAAATTTAGGACATGTTGTCTGCCAAAAACAGACATTTTATGGTTTTAGGTTTCTCAAATCATACTAAAATAGGGAGCATATATTCTGTCGATCAATTTCTCCTCCATTTAGAAGGAAAACTACATAAGTGGTTCTAAAACTAGTGTTTTCTGACCTCTTTCCACCAGGGAAAATAAAGTGGCTGAAGGTCAGCACTAGAAAATTATATGAGCTTTGTTTTAATGTGGAATTACCCTGCTTTAAAATAGAGTTGCATGCATTATAAATCTTGTAAGTTTTTTGTTATGTGGCCTAAGTTTCTTTTCATTGGTAACTCCAATAAATTGACTTTAACCCATCTTCTCTTTTTGTTCATTAGAAAGGTAAACATTGAAGGTTGCTTTCTGTGATTACCTTGTCTTTTAAATGATAGACTGCCTCCTATTCTCCAAGTATATTGCCCTACTAAATTGTCAGTGGGAACTTTAGGATACGCTTTCCACCATTCTTTTTTTAAACGGTCTAATTGGTGTTGTACTTTTTTTCCCTATATTTTCTCTAAAAAATTCTCTATAAACTAAAATTTTACCTTGAGATAAACAAAAATTCCATGTGAGTCAAAATATCTTATTTTCTGTTTTAATGTCTTCTTAGGATTTAAAGCATTTTATTTGTAAATGACCTTAGTAATTTTAAATTGTACTTTTATTGAGCCAGCCATAGAAATATTTGCCACTGGCTTATCTGGAACTGTCCTTTAAAAGAAAAGAAAGCACAGGAATATATACACACATACACATATACACATATACATGTATATATACATATACATAAAGAAATAATAGTTTTCTTCACATGAAATGGTATAAAAGTATCCCGATGAGGCTTTTTTAGTAATGAACATGCACACGAACAAATGAAATATCCCAATCATATAAGAACTGAACTTACATTTTAGAAAAGGCCTATTTTTGGTTTTTAAACACCAGGCAGACTAAGCATTGGTGAATGAATATCTTCTACTCCTGAGATTATTTTGTTCTCTCTGTGCAACCAACTGAGATTTGAATAAATCCCACTGATCTTTTAGGGATGTTAAGGTATCAAATGGATAAAGCACTGTGTCTTGTTCATGTACTAAAACAAAATCTCCTGAATTTACATCTTAGCTCTCTCATATCACAAGAAGGAGACCAGGAAATGTTAGTCATCAAAATAGTCCAATCATTAATGTAAAGTGAAATATCTTCAATTGTTTTTCTATAATTTTGTCATTATTGACTGCCTTTTTGTGTTTATTAAAAATATTTACTGATGACACTGTTTTGAGATTCGATTTTTCCTTATCTTATAAGTGCACTGTAATATGATTTAGTCTGCCATCTGTACTATACATCCTAGCTTTATTTGTTTAATTCATATTAATAAATTTGATATTATTTGCCTCTATATTATAAGTGGTCATCTTTTTTTTTTTTTAACCAACAACTATCATGTTCACAATAATACTGACAGATGAAGTTTATTGTTGCATTGTTTAGAGTAATTATTGGTTTGACTTCCAGGTATTCTCACATTTTTAGAAGGAAATTATTCAAGTGGTACAATAAGTAGCATAAAACTTCTCTGTTCTAGCAAGTGAATTAGATCAATAACTTCACTGTCAAGATGTCAGTCCTAGAGAAAAAAATTTAAAATATTTATATCATATTAAATTCAATAATATATCTATACATGTATGATATGCATAAGTAATGGCTATAAAGTAGTTCTTTATATGTTCTTCTCAAATGTTTAAGATGAGAAGATTGGGCATGACATCAGAAGAGCAGCAGAATTTTTACTCAGACAGAGGGCAGGTTCCTTGGGATCTTTCATGATTACCATTTCTTTAAATCACGTATTTAAATTGATATTCTACATGAGTAAATATAAATTTTTCTTCTGTAAATTATAGATCTTCCAACCGAAATCACACTAATCAATATGAATCCTAAATGAGTCAAGTAAGGAATAAAATAATTTAAAACCTGAGTTGAATATTTTAAGACCAATGACTCTAATGTGCCAGTGGTTACTGAAGCACACATCATATTGGATTGCATTTATCTAGTCTTGCTTACTTTTATTTATAAACGTTTTCTGAGTGTTCACCTATACAAAGCATCTCTAAGGTAGCCAGCTAACTAGCTAGTTAGGTAAACACAGATAGAGATATGTGATACCTAATAAGTATCCTACTTGGACAATATATGAACATTGTGATATCAATATAATGCTCTGTAGTTTTCCTTGCAAGATAGTTGTGTCAAGTGTCCCCACTGAAACTTGAGGTTTGGAATAATGTCTTTAAAATAGAATATATTATTTCTTCTTCCAGAACATGTTCTCATCTTTCCATCACTAAGGAAAACTACAAAGACTGCTTTTCATTTCTTTCCTTTTTTTTTTGACACAGCAGTGCTGGTATAGTCATCATTTGACAGATTAGAAAATTTCACATTAGTATTTAAATATAAATGGCACATGATTCTTTTTAACAACATGTCATAATCATCTGAATGCACTTATAAAACAAATATATAGACCAATCAATATCAACTATAGTAAGGAGAAAAGTGAAACAATTTAACCCTTATTAATGCCTCGAGAAAGATACATGATCCCATTATGGCCTGATTTCTATTCTTTATTTATTTATTTATTTTTTTTGGTGAGGAAGACCAGCCCTGAGCTAACATCCGTTGCTAATCCTCCCCTTTTTGCTGAGGAAGACTGGCCCTGTGCTAACATCCGTGCCCATCTTCCTCCACTTTATATGGGACGCCGCCACGGCATGGCTCACAGGCAGTGCGTCGGCGGGCGCCCGGGATCCGAACCCGCGAACCCCGGGCTGCCAAGCGCGGACGAAACCGCTGCGCCACCGGGCCGGCCCCTGATTTCTATTCTTAATGCTCTCATTTCCTAGCAAAGGATGCAGTCATAACACATATCTATGTATAAATGTATGGCAGAATAAAGAAAACTGATCACACTTCTATTATGGCCAAGTGCAGTACACATCCAAGATGGCGTTATCACAGATAACCACAGAAATCGAGGATTCTCTCTTGGAAGCAGCAGCATTTGAGGCAGGTATTGGATGTTAATAGAATGCTATCAAACAAATGGAGCGAGGTGGGGAAAGAATCCCACACAGAGAGAACAACGCGAACAAAATCACGGGGTGAGAGTCTATGCATAGAGAGAGAATGCTAGAAAGTCAAGACTGGAGTGAAATCATGGCAGGCCATATATGCCCAGACAAACTTCTTTGGTTTTAGAGCTAATGACACACTTATGAAGTTTTTGAAGAGAGGACTCAGATGGTTTCATCTTTCAGGAAGATAACTCTGGAGGTGAGATGAAGGAAGGCCTAGAGTGATGATGGTTGTGAAAGACACTTTTTCAAACATAACTGATGCAAAAGCACTTTGAAATATATGGAGTGCTTTCCAAATGTAAAGTATTAAGAATCAATAGGGAAATATATAACCTGATTTATGTCAAGGATAGCACCATTTCAAATATTAAGGACGTTCCCATTATTGCATCTACACCTGATAAACCTATAGATGAGTGCTTCTAAACCTACTTGACGATAAGAATCGCCTGAAGCATTAGTTAAAAATATAAATATCAAAACCCACTGAACAAGAATCTCCTGGGTAGAGGCTTGGTAAATTGAATTCTTAACAATCTCTTCTAATGAATTTTTGTGCGTGTGAGGAAGATTAGCCCTGAGCTAACATCTGTTGCCAATTCTCTTTTTGCTGAGGAAGACTGGGTCTGGGCTAACATCCATGATCATCTTCCTCCACTTTATATGGGACGCCGCCACAGCATGGCTTGACGAGCGGTACATCGGTCCATGCCTGGGATCCGAACCTGCAAACCCCGGGCCACTAAATCAGAGCACGTGATTTAGTGCTAAATCACGCTACTGGGCCGGCCCCTCTTTTAAGGATTTTTAACTGAAAGGAATAAGAGAAGCACTGCTTTCAGGATCAGTGCTTCTCAATCTCGTTAAATGGAGATTCTGATGCATTAGGCTGTGTAGTGGACATTCTGGGTTTCCAACAAACTCTCAGGTGATGTCAATGCTGCTGATCTACAGACCACACTCTGGGTAGCAAGGGACTAAACTGTTATTTCTCTTTGCAAAAGGAGCTTAAATGGATTAGTATCATACATATATTTTCTAGGTCTGTCCAATGACAGAACGTGGGAGCAATGACAAACAAATAGCAATACACACATCTAGCACCCAGGTCTTGGTTTCTAAAACCATTTTTATATTAAAGGAATTGGCTCCTTGGAGAAGTGATTGATTCCAGGCTGGGGCAGGAAACTACAAGATGAGCCTGCAGCATCTTCTGACAGCAGAAAGTTAAAAAATGCTCAAAAAGGGATGGTGGTATGTCAAAGGGCATATAAGCCAACCTAAAAAAGCTCCCAATGGCCAAAGCTGGAACTATTTGAGCAAGAAAACAAATGACAACAGTACTCCAGCACAGCTATAAAGTAAAACAAATATCCATGAGGCCATACTAACATAAATAATTGAGTATATATATTCTTAAAAAGGGGAAAAGCGACAGGGCTCCCTTAAAAAATGAGTGCAATTTCTCCAATTCTCAATGAGAGAAATAGAAAATCACCAACAGAACACCACGATAATAATTGTTGGACACAAGATCAGCCCATGGATGCTAAAATTAGTGGGTGAAAATTTGAGGAAAAATAGGATATTTGCATAGTCTTAAAAATATCTCCCCTAGGGGGGGCCGCCCGGTGGCGCAGTGGTTTAGTCCGCGCTTGGCAGCCCGGGGTTTGCGAGTTCGGATCCCGGGCGCCCGCCGACGCACTGTCTTCAGCCATGCCGTGGTGGCGTCCCATATAAAGTGGAGGAAGATGGGCATGGATGTTAGCTCAGGGCCAGTCTTCCTCGGCAAAAAGGGGAGGATTGGCAACAGATGTTAGCTCAGGGCTGGTCTTCCCCACCAAAAAAAAAAAAAAAATCTCCCCTAGGACATATAATGTATAAAAAGAGCACAGCAGTAACTTTATAGTGGAGAAAGCTGACAGGCAACATCTTAGCTAAGTGATCAAGGTGAACATCACCAGTAACAGACAGATCAACATCATGGTTGATATTAGTCTACTTTACTGTTGTGGTGTCTTGCCAAAAATTAGCCTCAATCTAATGAGAGAAAAACATATCAGACAACTCCAAATTAAGGGCTGATCTACAAAATACCTGCCCAGTCCTCCTCAAAAGCATGAAGACAAGGAAAGACTGAGGAATTGGCACAGAATGGAGAAGACCAAGGAGAATAACACAGCTATGTGTGATGTGGGATTCTGGCTGGGATCCGGTAACAGAAAAAGGACATTAGTGAAAAAGCAGATGGGGGAAATCCAAATAAAGTCTGCAGGATAATTAATCTATTATATCAATATCGATGTATTAATTTTGGTCATTTAATTATGGTATAATAGATGTTAATGTTAAAGGAATCTGGGTGACGGGTATATGGGAACACAAGTAGAAATTTTTCCATAAGTCTAAATATTTCAAAATAAAAGTTATAAAAAGGTTAAAATAATCATTGATGTTATTAAAAAGTATTACAATACAATTAAAAAGTATTACTTTTTAATTCCTCAAATGTCTTACTTTTATAAAATTCCTAAGAAATTGACAGGCAAACAGTATGTTCAGTTTCTTTTATTCCCTCCACCCTTACAAGCGATAGTCATGAAAACTGTAAAAGTCTCTAAAGATGCTTAGAAGTACTACCTCTGAGTACTATCTCTGAACCTCATACTATTGAAATTTGATCTGTTGAATTCTGTCTTTAATTAATTAATAAAGTAGTAGATTATTAGTGACAGAAAAAATAATAGATTTTCTTATTTGTTTGATAGGCATTGAGAATTATTTTATAGGCTATAATTCTTTTTCTTTTTGGGGGGAAATTTGTAAAGGTAAACATGACTTTTTAAACATCATGAGAAAGTAAACTGCTTTATTATAAAATAGACTGAAGTTTGTAAACAATAGACTGTATAGAAGGTCCATGTTAAAAACCCTTCTACAGAAGCAGAAAAATCAGGGATCAAGTGAAATAAAATGAAGAGAAAAGGAACTTGGAAAGGCTATGCAATGAAAATATATTATTTTCTAGATCATAATATTAGAACGTTTAATGGAAATACAACATCTGTGTAGTTTAAAATTATATAACTATCTCATTTTTGTTGATATTGTCTATTAGTGATGTATATTTTAATGATAATGCATTTATTTGTTATCATATTAGGTTGAACTCTAAGACGGCCTCTAATATTCCACCCCCAGGTGTTCATGCTCTGTATGTTCCCCTCCCTTTGTGTGGGCGGAACCTGTGAATATGATGGGACGTCATGTGACTAGTTTGATAATCAGTTGTCTTTCAGTTAATAATAAAAAAAAGTTTCTCCTTACGGGCCTGACTCAATCAGAGGAGCCTTTAAAAGAAGATAAAGCATCAGAGGTGTGTTCCCGCTGGCCCTGAAGTCAAAGCCACTATGAATTTTATAGATCCAAGGAAATCAATTCTGCTAGAGAACACCTGAACCTGGAAGGGGAGCCTTAGATGCCCCCGAGCTGGCCAACATCGTGACCGTAGCCTTGAGAGTCCCTGAACAGAGGACCCAGCTAATCCCTGTGCAAGCTCCTTCCCACAGAAACTGTGATCCTTGATCTAAATACCATGGACAAAAATGCTATATTTTAAACATACTTATGTTATTGCCATTCTAGTGATTTGAATTTTCTTAATAGCACCTTACATTTTAAAAATGAAAAAGCATTCTTCTTTTCAAAATTATTAATGGAGCTATTCTAATCATTTTATTTCTATTACAGTAATTTCTGTTTCCTCATTTTCATACATCTGTAGCAAAAATATAATGCTAAATTGATAATGCTAAATTTATATGAGGGAATACATCTAGAGTCCTAAAACAAGTTATAAATGTACATATTTTTGTAGATAGAAGTTTCCTGTAGACAATTATAAATATTACTATTTCCACAGACAGATACTTTCTATACACAGATACTTGACAGCCAACTAAATCTGTGTATATTATAAACATTCTGGCTTAATCCATACAGACTAAATTTTAAAAACATAATTTTAAATGATTAGATAAGATTTCCATAATTTCTGAGATGCCAAGAAAATTTTAAGAATGATGAAACTGTGTCAAGAACTGTGAAGGGTCTGAGATTTTACTCTACTTGTTAGTAACAGATGAACCAGTCATTTTCATAAATGCTGGCAGAAGACACAGGATTTCTGGATCAGAGACAAAGGACTTTATTACTCACAGGGATAGCAGTAGCTTGAGAATCGGTATTTTCTTGAGGCAGTTCCCTAAGCCCCAGTTCCCACAGTGTGATTCAAACATGCGTTCGACATCTGCAAACATAGTAGGTTATGTTGCAGGAGAGGCCTGAACTTAGGAAAACTGAGTCTTTTATAAAGAGCAGTAGGCATGCCTGTCCTTTGCTGCAGAGAAAGGAACTATCTTAAGTTTTCAAGGCTGTTAAGTCATAAAAAAAAAAAAAAAACAAACACTGCATCTTTCAAGGTTGATTGCTATAAAAACAAACATCCTTGAAAAGATATTTTTAAAAAAAGGCAGTCACTATATCTGCTGGCAAAACCTGCAGAAATGTGTTAGAACCATGGGAAACTGTCTTGCAGCAAACTTATAGGAGGTGCAGTACTTGTCACATCATCACATGTTCACTGTGTAACGAAAGAAAAGAGGATGCATCCTTTTTTCCATTGTTTATGAAATCAGCATTCCCAGGGTTAAGTTGTTAGTCTTAACAATTAGTTTCCAATATTGATCGTATCCTCTAAGTTTAGTCTGTTATTTTTTAAATGCATCGGCAGGGCCTCACTTCAGCGGCGCTGCTGCAGTTCACTTTGTGATGTCTCTTTCAACATTTATTTGCCAGAGCTTCACAGTGATTAATCCCAGCAAAGACAGCTGTGGACACTGCAGTGGCCCAGGAGCTTTGCAGCTGGTAGATTTTTCCAAGTTAGAAAATTGCAGGGCTCTCTTACCTATGTTTGGAAATAAAATTTCTGCCATACAAATATGATTCTTCAGGTGAGTAATAGTAAATAATGAAGTTTTTCTATTGTCCACATAAAATGAAAGGAAATTTTTTTTCCAGAGTGTATATGTGTCTTTTGGCCAATAAATTCAAAAAGCCATCTCACACCCGTGAGAAAAGGTCCATAATGAGTTTAATGAGAAGATATCCGTATTTGTGTAACATACCATAATGCTATAGTAGCACCTGCCTGGATCGAAAATTGAGGTTTCGTTACATGTTCTTTATCGTCTTAGAAAACATGTTAATATAGTCAACAAAACATTTTCAATGTTTTCTCTACCTGTGACTATTCACTCATTTACCAATTACTGTATTTGTTGAGTGCCTGCGTCTGGTTTGTAGTAATGGTCCTAGACTTTACTCTTAAATGTGTGAAAATCATCACAACAGACAAATATGGCTCTCAGAATAAATATCCAGTCTATATATAGTCTATATAGTGAGACAATTATATATTAAAAATACATTATTTTGTTTCATAAAACTTGACATAAAAAATTACAATTTGGCTCTAGTTATGGTCTAATGTTTTAAAATATATCTGATCCCAAATTCAAAGTTCAACAATCATGATATGACTACTGTTTTTTCTAGTACTGTAAACATTCTTAAAAATGTGTTTTTGTAAATAAGTACATGACATAAGATAATACAGTGACAGCGCATTTAATCCAATGATTACAATACTGGTGGAAAGACAGAGAAAAAAAGATAAATACTTTAGATCTGTGCTGTCCAATAACATAGCCTCTAAACACATGTGGCTAAATTTAAACTCATGAATATTGAATAAAACTAAAACTTCAGTTCCTCAGCCACACTTGCCACATGTGGCTATTTGGACATCACAGAGAACATTTCCAATAGCACAGAAAGTTCTATTGAACAGCACTGCTCCAGATACTAAGTGTAAACTGTTCTTCAAGAGTTTCTAAAACAATATTACATCAGGATGCAAGTTAAGTAAATGCCCGATTATTCTGAGGATATATTTTACAGTGTATTCATGTATTTAATTTCATAAATTACATTGAGGTCATTACTGAAGTTTAATTGCATATCAGGGAGCTACGAACACATTTATTTCTAACATTTTAACTTTTTCAGGCTATGGCTCGTTTGGTAGCCTACTAAAAGGAGCCCAAAGGACATATTTACTCCTTTCCCAACAAAATCTTTGGTCTATAACAAACTATATTGTCTTTAGATGAAATTCATTTTTTCTCTAAATTTTTTAATTGAAAATGATCTAATTGAAATAGAAAACTGCCAATAGACAACTGAAGTT
The DNA here is from genome assembly GCA_031878705.1 of Tapirus indicus. Taxonomy (NCBI): domain Eukaryota; kingdom Metazoa; phylum Chordata; class Mammalia; order Perissodactyla; family Tapiridae; genus Tapirus; species Tapirus indicus. The sequence goes on along the minus strand of CM062919.1, from coordinate 71,643,968 downwards.
AAAGGATGAATGAGAAAATAAAAGGTCTGAAATCAGGAATAGTGTCCATATACAAGAAAAATGTTCTAAAAACCTTTTAAAGTCAATCTCAATTTCATATATATAGTCTACACACATATAGACTATACATATATATTTGTATATAAATTACATATGCAAATATACAGTCTATTTTTGAGGTATCATATACTTTTGGAAAATAACATATCAATATTACTCATTAAAATGTCAAAAACTTTCCTAAAGTAAAAAAAAAAAAGGCAAATTTTCAATGTTTGCAAAACATTTATAAATAAAATAATACAGTAACAACTAACAGTTCTTTAATTCCTACTATGTGCCAGACCCTGTACTATCTACTTTATAATAAATATCTCATTTAATGATCTATTTGTACTTCTACATACCTATGGGAGATCTTAACACCCCTGGAAATCCTATATTTACAAAAAATAGCTATTTCACAGAAAAAAATGAGTAATAAAAACTGAAAGCTTTTACCTGGAACAGTTCACTAAGTAATAATGGCCTCAATATTCAAAACACATAAGACCCAAGAGAGCAATTCAGAGCATAACTACATACACAAATCTCAGTTTTGTTTGACTAAACTGTCTCATTCATATTTATTTACTTTTTTAAAATGCAGAAAAATAAAGCTGTAAGATACTTTTTACAAAATATTTTCTCCATTTCCTTAATGGCACAATTATGGAATCTACAGTAAAAGCATAATTTCAATCTCCATATTTTCAGTTTATGAAATGAATATAAAACACCTAAACACTTGCTTTTTCTTTGACATGAATGTCTATTTTCTTCTTGACATTTGACATGAAATGTCTTTTCTTCTTGAAGGGGAATACCAGGAGAAATTCTTTATATTTTTTCATGTCATATGTATTAGTTAAATGTATTATGTATCAGAAGGAAAAGTCAGGACGAGCAGAGCAACATTTTAAGTTTCCATTGTAAGGAATATGATGCCATCACAAACGATCAAAACTAGAAGAAATAGGTAACAAAAAATGATGGAATTACACTGAAACATGCAGAATTAGAGTGCTTTAACAACAACAAAAGTGCAAATCTTTAGATTTGGTCAAGAGTTTATGACTTTAAATTTAGAGATCAAGTGAATAATATATTTACAATTAAAAGATAGATATTCATGTGGTATCTTAATAAGTCTATGTTTGGATATGCAATCAAGTTGAATCCAATCATATTCATCATTCTGAACTTATTACCAACAAAGAAAGGAGAATTTAGGACATGTTCCACTTCATACTTCAGCCCTTTGAAGGGTGAGGGAGAAAGAAAAAGTGGCATTTACTAAGCAATTAAAAATAAAATATTTTAGGCTTACTTCATTTACATTGATAATCTTCAAATTTGCAGGGGGGATGTTTGGGTCATTAAAAACAGTCAGGAGCAAGTGTCATTGACAATTTTGTCAGAGAATGTCATAGAGTGAGATTAAATACTAAATACCGGGATATTTTCATAGCTTTTCACTGAATTTATCAATTAAGTTTTCAAAGCTAGATTAAATATTAAATAAATGGCTATTCATACTGGCAAGAAATTCCACTGGTAAATAAGAATGTGTTTTGTTTATCACAAACATTTTCAAATCAGACAAACATATTTGGTTTGGTTGGTGTGTGTGTATGTGTGTGCACATGTGTATGTATGTACAACCCACCTATTGTTTTGAATGTCCATCACATCTTGTTTTTAACTCTGAGTTTAGTACTTGTTACCATTGATGTCTAGGGATGGTGCTCATGCTTTGCCAATGGAGACCCTCACATTACTTCTCAAGCAGAGAAGTGGTAAGGTATAAGCACGGGTTATGTCTAGCAATCATCATCATTATCACACTTCTCATCTTTATCATTTCTAACATTAATGGAGTGCTTTCTATATGACAGACGCTTCCCCAGGAGTTTTACATGGACCATCTTATTTAATCTTTACAACAAACCTATGAGCTAGGTTCAATTATTACTTCCATTTTATATAAGGTAAAATTGAGATTACTTATTTATTATGTTCATTGTTTATAGCTTTCCTCCCTCCCCTAAATGTCAGCTCCAAGATGGGAGGGCCATGTTTCTGTTCTTTTCACTGATCTATCACAACCGCCTAGAACAATACTTGATATTTAATATTCATTAAAAAAAAGTTGAAAAATGAATGAAGAATGTCCATTTGTTCATGCCCTATGATGTTCAATAAAACAAATCAAACAACCTAATTGTGGTTAATTTTCTGTTTATTTCTCAAATAATTATCACCACTCGATGCACATGAAATTCTCCTGCCCCTGCTTAGGGCCTTTCTTTGCATTTATCTAATCTTGTCCTTATTTCTTTTTGTTTTCCAAAATCCCTGAAAATGTTAATTTTCACAAAGCAAAGTTGAAAATAAACATCTTTGAATGCTTTAAAAGTGCTTAAGAAAGATGCAGTGTCAACTTTATTAAAAATACCGTTGAGATGAGCACCGAATATTGACTGCACCTTGACTTCAGCGTGCTTAAGTGTTCTTTTCTGCCTTGAAATTTGCAGGTCTTAAGTGCAGTCTTTCCTTCAAATTCTGTCATGTTTGAACTGAAATTTAGTTGAGAGCGAGGGAGAGGGCAAGTCGAATTTCAAGATCCATGTTTACGAAGGGAATTACAGAGCCAGCCCTGATGGCTTAGTAGTTCAAGTTCAGTCTGCTCCACTTGGGCAGCCCGGGTTCAGTTCCCAGGTGCGGAACCACACCACTCGTCTGTTAGTAGTCATGCTGTGGCGGTGGCTCACATACAAGTTCTTCACTAGAAGGTCTTTTAGTTAGAAGGACCTACAACTAGAATACACAACTATGTACTGGGACTATGCAGAGGGAAACAAAAAGAGAGGGAGGAAGATTGGCAATGGATGTTAGCTCAGGCCGAATCTTTCCCAGCAAAAAAAAAAAGGAAGGAATTACCTGTATTTAATACTCTCTGTTATGGGTTGAATTATGTCTCCCCAAAATTTATATGTTGAAATACTAATCCCCAGTACCTCAGAATGTGATCTTATTTGGGAATTGGGCTGTTGCAGATGTTAAGATGAAGTCATAATGGATTAGGGTGGGCCCCTACTCCAATATAATTAGTGGTATTATAATAAGGGGAAATATGGACAAAGATGAAGGCAGAGATCACGGTCATGCTTCTACAAGCCAAGAAAGGCCAAAGATTGCCCGCAAAGCATCAAAAGGTAAGGGAAAGTCATGAAAGAGAATCTTCCTCACAAGGAATCCCAGAAAGAACCAGCCCTGTCAACACCTGAATCTCAGACTTCTAGCCTCCAGAATTCTTAGATAATAAATTTCTGTTATTTAAGCCACTCACTTTGTGGAACTTTAAGCATTCCTCACCAACTAATATGCCCTCCTCCCTTAGAATTTGTTATATTTGTCATGTTTAAGATTGACCAAATCTTATCACTCAGATAAGATTTATTCTCTTAAATATTGAGGTGCACATCAAAATATACATGAATGTCCAAAACAGCCAACTGTTTTCACTGCTTTTTAGATAGAATCAATGAGTAATGTTTGATATTCTAACCTTTTGGTTAAAATGTAGTACATTTCACAACATCAGAGGCACCCATAACTAAATGCATAAGTAAAATCATCTGTAAAATCTTCCCTCCCTACAAGGTGGGAATTAATCTTACCGTGTTCCCCTCCATTAGCAATGATTATTGTGATTTATTGGACTCCTTCATTTCACCAACAACATATAAACAGAAAAGTCATGAAAACATCTTTGGGCCAAGATTTATCTAACAATATATTTTTGAAAGATAACTATTTGGTGTGTAAACGCAAAAGCTCAGCCTGAGTCTGAATGCCACCACTGATATTTATACATTATGATCTGGTTTATCTGTCTAAGTGTCACATTAACCCTCACAGCTTGAGATGCCCCAGTGTTATTTCAGAACAGAATAGTACATACACCAGTGAATATTATTGTCTCTGAGAGACATAATAATTTCAGGAAATGAACCATTAAATTAGGATTTTTTATCCACTTTTTGCTGCATATCCATCCATTGACTTTCTACGAAATGATGCAGAGTACTTTAAGGATAAAAGTAATAAAAATTATTTATAGACATATTAGAAAAAGAGTTTGTTCATAATCATACAATGAAAAAGTGAGATACAAACTCCTTTCAGTGAGAGTATAATAACAATGGGAAGAACATTACCTCTGGTAAAGAAGAGACAAAGGCATAACATTGATAATAGATTCCAAGTGTATACATTTATCTCTTCTACATTTAAAATTTTAAAAAAGCATTCTTTATTCACCCCCAAATTATACTTTCTTTCAAAGACAAATTTCTGAGCAAAAAAAATGACCACCAAATAGGTGTCTATATATTATAAGATAAAAAATATAGTACCCCTTTATAAGACTCCTCAGAATCAAGAAAATCATCAAAAGATAAAGGTATCAATGTAATTTAACCATTAAATTTACCATAATATGTTAATTATAGTTGTATTCAAATGAGTTTGTGCTATGAAACTAGAAATATATATTGCTAAGATATATAGTAGTAACCAAATTAAATATTTTTACTGTCTCAGTATTTTGAAAAAAATACACAAAACTTACACCAAAATTTTTGGCCAGTTTAAACACATTGGCACTAATAATCTAGAAAATTTTAAAAGTGCATTTGCACTTTCAGCAAGCAGTCAAAGAATATACATTTTATTCTAATATGAATGCCACTAGCACATCACCAAGATTTTCAAGCTGTTCCTGATTTCCTAGCTCATCTGCATTAGAGCAAAACAGAAACAGACATAGTAAAGGAGTAACCAGCAAATTTTCCTTATGAAGAAAAAATATTAGTAAATTAATTATATTTTTAGACTGGATTTGTAGTCTTGTATGCACATTTTATTATCGTCTACATTTTTTATTTTCAAATATTTTTCCCTTTTTCTTCTCAGCTTGCTTTGATTTGTGAAGAGAGAGATATATCAGACAACACATGACTTGAAGAGTTAGAAATACCAACTTTAGTAGTCCGTATTTACACCATCGTACACATGATTTACAGCAGCAAGCACACTCTTGCATCTAGTTTTACAGTGTTCACCACGTGCTGGTCCTGAGCTCTACATTCTTAGCCTTCTTGCCCCAGGGTCACAGGTACACACATTAATCCCGTAGCCACGTAGCATGGTGTGTATATTACCTCTAATTCTCACAACCACCTTGACAGGTATGTATTATTATATCTGTTTCACAAATGTTGAAACTAAAGTTTAGGGAGTTTAATTGAATTCCTCAAAAATCGTAAGATAGTAAATGGTGGAGATGGGACTCAAACTTCAATTTAAATTAAAATATTTGCACCTCCAGAGTCTGAGTTCTTTCCAATATACATGGGCAGCCTTGAAGAGAATAAAAGAGTCATAAAAGAATAATGGGAGGCTCAAGGATGTTTATCAGGAAGGAAGATGTCTGAGGCAAACAGAAAAAAGAAGACAGGTTTGTAATCTTTCACAGTTGTTTTGAATCTTATCCCTACCATTTATTAAATGCATGATCTTCAACAACGAACCTCACAGCTAAGCCTCAATAGCTCATCAGGGAGGATGGTGAGAATAATATAACTGTTCATAGAATTATAATGAAAATTAGATTGTTAAATTCTTGTGAAAGCTGTTTGGCATAATGCCTATCAGAGAAGACTTCAATCCTTTACTTCTTTCCTTCTCAGTAGTTAAGGGAGTGATGTTAGATATTAGGTCTTATAATAAAGTATCAAAGGGCCACCACTCTTTCTTCTTCCCTCTCATTGCCTCACAGAGTCACCACCCAAAGGCACTGAGTCAGTGTCCAGGAAGGAGACACCTGGGTACTAACTTCTGCTCCTAAATTATCTACAAGCAGGCTTTGCCTTCCTCCATTCCCCTGTGGTTACTCCCTGGAAAGCAACTGCTTTTGGAGAGTAATTTGGTACCATCTATCAAAACGTGAGCTAAGCACACACTGTGAGCCATTCCATTTCTAGGAATCAATCCAACAGAAATCCTTTCAGATGTACCAAAAGGGAGATGTACAAAGTTATTTACTGAAGTATTGTATGGAAGAGAAAAACTATTAGAATTTACATTAATAAAGGCTTTGATGGATCGTTTACTGTCAATTCAGCATCACTCTCCTTCATCTACACTCTCTTTTATAATACAGAGGAAGAGTCTAGGAGCTATCCTTCCCAAATTCCCAGTGCCAGCCTACTGTGCCAATGAAAATCACTTGAATGAGATTCAGAATGTGAAAGAGTAAGATAAGCCGTTACTATCTGGCACTGCTGAGGACAGGCACAAGGACATTGGCAGGCTAAAGCAGGCTGAAGACTTGGAGTTTTGCCAATAGCTTTCAGGCATCCTCCTGAGACTTAAACACCTTTATACCACAGGCAGCACAGATCTGCAGCATCAGCTCACCTGCTCTGCCTGCACTTACAGATACCCTGATAGCAAGCACAGGGCCTCCCTAACATTTGCTGCCCTGCCCTTACAATCATTGCATAAGCCTCTAATCCCCTGTATTAAATCCTTTCTTACTCAAAATACTTATAGTGGCTTCTATTTTCTTGACAGAACTGTGACCGGTACATACATATATTGAGAGAGAATTTCCCGTGAGTCTGCCATTTCTGCATAACCTCTGAACAAAGGGCATCAACAGCTTCCTGCAAGAATGTTTGCAAAGCTGCTCCAGGGCAAAGAACAGACTTGCTTACACCCCAGGGTAATAAAACTAGAGTCTCTTCTCCTCCCCAGAGGCACTCCAGAGTGACAAAGAGACCATCTCCCTCCAGGAGAAAGGGTAGATTTGAGTCCTGACCAGGGTAATAAAGACGATATTTCCCTGCGGGACAAAGGTTGGGCAGATTTGTTAGCAGTTCCCTTATAAGATTAGAAGTGTTCCTCCTCTGTCACAAGAGCCCTATGTGCACAGTATTCACCTGGACTCTTTCTATATTGCCTCCGTGGGACTTGGGGGATCCAGAGGAACTGGTATGGACAAGAATGTCATGTTTGAGAATGGCATGCTGTTCCTTGTGCCATGAGTGATAAACTGTCTAAAATCCACTGGGGCTCATTATTTTCTTATCGACCAAATCCATAATATACGGCAAGCTGGCCTACCAGTTGCTTGCTGCTTTGAAACTGCTTGGTCACTTGGCAATATAAAGGAATACCAAGCATGCATTAAAATTAATAAGATTGATAGGCTAAGTTGGAAATTGGGAGACTGAGATAGCCCAATTAAAAGGCAGATACTGTTAATTGGATCAAGCTGCAAGATCTAACTAAATAGTGCCTACAAAAAACCAACTTCAAATATAAAGGCATAAATCGATTAAAAGTAAAATGATGGAAAAATATAGACCATGTAAACACTAATCAGAAGAGAGCAGGAGAGGCTATATTAACACTAGTCAAAGTAGATTTCAGGGCAAAAAAGATTTCCATGTATAAGGAAGGTCACTTCACATTGATAAAGGGGTCATTAGTTCAAGAAGAAAGAAAAATCGTAAATATTTTTGTACCTAATAACAGACCTTCAAAATACATGAAGCAAAAACTGACAGAATGATAATTCATAATTATAGCCAGAGATTTCAATACCCCTTTCTTAACACTGATAGAAAAAGTAGACATAAATTCAGTAAGAATGTAGAAGACCAGAACAACACAATCAACCAACTTGACCCATGTGAAATTTATATTTTATCCAATAACAGCACAATACACATTCTTCTCAAGTTCACATGGAATGTTTACCATGAGGACTATAACATAAATCTTAAAATTTAAAGGAATTCAAGTCATACAAAGTATATCTTCTGTCCAAAATGGAATTAAAATAGAAATTGGTAACAGAAAAATCCTGAAATGTTGGGAAAATAAATAACATACTTTAAAATAACCCATGTGTCGGGCCAGCCCCAGTGCCCTAGTGGTTCAGTTCGGCACACTTCACTTTGGCAGCCCGGGTTTGGTCCTCTGGTGTGGACCTACACCACTCATCAGCGTCCATGCTGTGGCAGCAGCTCACATACAAAATATACGAAGACTGGCAACAGATGTTAGCTCATGGCAAATCTTCCTCAGCAAAAAACACAATAATAAAAAAATAAATCACAAATCAAATAAGAAATCAAAAGAGAAATTAGAAAGTATTTTTAACTGAACAAAAACAAAAATACTACATATAACAATTTATTGGATGTTGCAAAAGCAATGCTTAGGAGGAAATTTAGAGGACTAAATGACTATATTTGAGAAAATAAAGTCCCAAATAAACACATCCAGCTTCTATCTTATACTATTAGAAAAAGAAGAGCAAATGAAACCCAACGTAAGTAAAAGAAAATAAACAATGTAGATGAGAATAAAAGTAAATGCAATAGATAGTGAACTAGTAGAGAAAGTACATGCAACCAAAAATTGGTTCTTTTAGAGGATTAATAAAATTGATAAATCTTTAGCCAGAGGTGAGGGAAAACAGAGAGAGAGAGAGACAGAGACAGAGAGAGACAGGCAGAAAATGCATTTGTCATATTCTAACACCCATTTCTGACAAAACTCTTAGCAAACCAGAAACATAAAGGAATTTCACAACTTGATAAAGGGTATGTATGGAACGTATACAGCTAACGTCAAACTTAATGGTGAAAGATTGAATACTTTTCTCCAAAGATTAAGAACAAAACAGTGATGTCTGCTCTTACCATTGTTATTTATTGTACTGAAGTTTCTAACCTATGCAATAATGCAAGGATAAAACATAAATGGCATCAAGATTGGAAAAGAAGAAGTAAAATGGTCCTTTATTTACATATGACATAATTGTATGTTAGAAAATCTGAAATTATTAGAACTAATAAGTGAGTTATCAAGGTTGCAGGATATAAGATCAATATACAAAAATCAGTTGTGTTCTATATACTGCTAACAATCAAGGCTTGAAATAAAATAATGCCATTTACAATAGCATCAAAAATATGAAACACTTAAGGATAAATCTAACAAAATTGTGAAAGACCTGCACAACGTAAACCACAAAATATTGCTTAATAAAGAAGACGTAAATAGATACTATGTTCTTGGCTAGAAAGACTTGATACTGCAGAACTAACGATCCTTACCAAATTCATCTATAATTAAATGTAATCTCAACCAAAATCTCAGCTCGCTTTTTTTTGCTGAAGATTAGCCCTAAGCTAACATCTGTGCCAATCTTCATCTAGCTTATATGTAGGTTGCTGTCACAGCGTGGCTGACAAGTGGTGCAGGTCTGTGCCTGGGATCCGAACCCGTGAAATTGGGCTGCTGAAACAGAATGCACCGAACTTAATCACTATACCATGGGGCTGGCCCCTCAGCTGGCTTTTTGATGGAAATTGGCCAACTGATTCTAAAATTCAAAAGGAATTTAAGGAATATCATTTAGCCAAAATAACTGTGAAAAACAATCACACATTTGAAGGACAATGATACTTGATTTCACGATTTAATATTAAGCTACTATTATCAGGACAGTGTGTTATTGGCATAAAGATAGGCAACAGAATTCAGAGTCAAAAAACAGACACACAAATATAAAATACATGAACAACTGATTTTTGACAAAGGTGCAAAGGCAATTCATTGAAGAAAAGATAGTCTTTCAACAGATGGCTGTGGAACAATTAGATATCCATACGTAGGGTCTCACATGCTCAGCAATAAACTGTGAGCCCTTTAAGAGCCATATGTCTTTCTGGCCCCCTTCTGGGCAGGACACCAACCATCTGGGATTCCTAACAATCCAGGGCCTGGCTAACCTGGATCTTAACTTATCTCACTCAAAGAACACAAGTCTTGAAGGAACACAGAGCCCTTCCAGGTGAGCTACTATTTCTGGGAATGCTGGTTGTTACCAAGGACAGTCCCTCTTGGGAAGCAAGTAGTGTCTGTCCCCTGCTTATATAAGTAATCCCCTCTCTGCCTGTGGTAGCAAGTACACAACTCCATCCAGCCAGCTTCTCCTGGACACTCCCCACACATAAGTCACAATAAACCTATATATCTTGTACACCATCTCTGGGTCTTTTTCTCGGTCTCTCTGCACCCTATCCAACACTGCTTGCTCAATTGGGTGTGCAGCCAGATACCATATAGCAAAAAATAAAGAATTCATACTATACCTCACACTCTACAAAGAAAATCTTTGCAAAGCATACATCTGATAAATGATATGGATCCAGAATACATAAAGAACTCTAACATCTCAATAAAAATATATTTTAAAAATGGGCAAAATATTGGGGCCAGCCCAGTGGCGTAGTGGTTAAGTTTGTGTGCTACACTTCGGCTGCCCAGGATTTGCAAGTTTGGATCCCAGGCGTAGACCTACACACTGCTTATCAAGCCATGCTGTGGTGGTGTCCCACATACAAAATAGAGGAAGATTGACACAGATGTTAGCTCAGCAACAATCTTCCTCAAGCAAAAAGAGGAAGATTGGCAACAGATGTTAGCTCAGGGCCAATCTTCCTCACCAAAAAAAAAGGGGGGGGGGCAAAATATTTAAACAGATACTCCACCAAAAAAGATATACAGATGGCAAATAAGCTCAGAAAAAGATGTCAAAAGTAGGAAAATGCAAATTAAAACCACAAAGAAATACGTAACACACAGATAAGAGGCTAAAATTAAAAAGACTGTATCAAATTTGGCTAGGTAATCTCATATACTGCTAGTGGGAATGTAAAATGGTACAACTACTTTGAAAAACAGTTTAACAGTTTCTTAAATATTTAAACCTGCCCCTACCATATGATTCCAGTCCCAGGTATTTATCCAAACAATGGAATACTACTCAACAATTAAAATGAGTTGGCTATTACAGCACTGCAGCATGGATAAACGTCAAAATAACTATGTTGAGTGAAAGAAGTTAGACAAAAAAAGTACATCCGGTTATGTTTTCATTTATATAAAATTCAAGGAAATGCAAAGTAATGTATAGTGACAGAAAGCATATCACTTGTTGTCTAGGGCCATGGGAAAAGGGACTGGAAAGAGGTATTACAAAGAGACACAAGAAAATTCTGGGAGGTGATGGTTGTGTTCATTATCTTGATCTCAGTGATGGTTTCATGGGTGTATACCTGTGTCAAGACTTAAACTATACTTTAAATATATGCAATTTATTGTATGCAGTTATATCTTAATAAGTTTGCATAAATAAAAGTAACATGTAGCCTCCAGTAAGACAAAATACACGGTGAATGTAATTACAGAATAACACAAGTTCATCTGGGAAGTCATGATACCATACACTTAAGTTTAGAATGATTAAAGAGGCATGAATCAAGAAGAATAGATCAGCATTTGATTCTTTCAGTTCATCTTTGATTTTCCTCTTGCAGGTTACGTTATATTTACAGCTTATTCAGAGTGCTATGAATCTTGATTTCAACTTTACAAAGTCCATGGGTTATTTGTTAAGCAAACCAATCAGAACATAGAATTTACACTTTTATAGAAATAGACATTACATTTTATAAAACTCCTGTGTTTGAAATTGATAACTTAAGAGATTGAACTAGTCATGTGAATGAGAATGATTAAAAATAAGTCATAAAAACACTGAAAACCTTTTATCTGTTAGTTTCTAAATGCCTTATAGTAAATTATTTATTCTTTCCATTATCTTTCTTTGATAATATCTGAGGTCCATTATTCAACATTTCAGCCTGTTATTTATCATAAATTCTCTCACCTCAATATACTTGATATTTCTTAAAATCATGGTCTTTTCTAAAATTTTTACTTTTTTTGGAATAATCATATGACATTTTAATCATTTAATATGGCATGTAAATTATTACTTATGCTTTAAAGTCTGTCTTTTTTTTTTTTGGTAAAGAAAAATAGCAACTATTTTTTATGGGGATATATTCTTGCACTTATAAGTAACAGAAGCATTGAATCCCTTCTCTCATTTCTTCATATTGATCATACCTGATTGTCGCTAGGAGCTTGTAAAGCAGTAAACTCTGTACCTAAGCCAGTTTATTGAACTGACACTTTAAATTGTCCTAGGAAAAAAATCAAGTGGACTCATGATCAGAATATGTTTTATAGATATATATTGTCAATATAGAAATAAGCTTAAACACTAAGTTTTAAAAAATTATATCACTGTTGGTGCTTGTCCTATACTTTAAATCATTATACATAACATCTATATCCTTTATATTTAGTTCACCACTAGAAAATTAGATATGAATAAACTTTCAAAAACATTTAATAACTTTCTCAATTGAGTAAAGAAAAAAATTCCCTCCTATACCTAATTAATATAAATAATTATACATATATTTTAATTTGTTTTTAACTTTTAATTCCTAAATTTGCTTTTTTTTATGTGTATATTTTAATTTGCTTTCTTTAAATTCTTGTAATTTGATTTTGAAAGTGGGAAATAGCTTTTGTTTCTCAATTGGGGTCTACATCCGTGCTGTTTAAAGGGTGCTCCGCAAACATTAGCATCAGTATCACCTGAGAGTATATTAGAGATGCAAATGCTCAAAACCCACATACTGAATCAGAACCCCTGGCAGTGTGGTCCAAGAATCAATCAGTGTTTTACCAAACTCTCCAGGCGATTTGCACGGACACTAAAGTTTGTGAAGCACTGGCCTATATATACGACTATTTTAAATATGACTGTTTTCCTTTCTTTCCATATAAAGTCTGCAATATGGCCCCATGGAAAATATGCTCTGGTGAATATAGTCTAATAATATTGGATTCCTTATTATTCCTTAATTTTTGTGAAATAAATGTTTCATTTCAAAGAGAAAGCACCTAGGTCTGGTAAAGGAGCACAAAGAAAATGTACAATATTAATACTAAAAACAGAAGTATATTGGTCTCTCACTTTATAACATTTTAAACTACTAATTAAGATCAGAATCAAGAAAGGACTTGATTTCACAACCATGTGCACATTGCTAAAGCCAACATGTTTATACTTATTTTATTTCTTGGTAAAATTAATTATTTCAATTATGTCTGAGAAGCCCAAACGAGGAATACAAACTTTCTAAGATCAATTAATTTCAAAGATTTAAAATATATCATAAAGTTAACTTAGAATTCCTTCCAGTATTTAGAATGAGAATTTTATAAATATATTCAATCTTGTCTTAGCTGATTTAACTATTAGTGTACAAATATTTCAAGTGTCTACCACCTTTTCAAATACTAAGTGTTCCTTACTTCTAGTTTACTTTCAGTATAAAAAACTCAGCTGTTAAAATAACTGCTTGAAGTGACAATATTTTCTCTACCTATCTTTAAAAATCATTATAGGTTTTAATTTCACCTGACACTTGATAAATTCCAACCAAGATATTCTATACTCCTGAAACTTCATTATGAACTAAATTCTTTCTATCATATTAAAAATTACATGATCAGAACTAGTGGATGGGTCAGATTTATTGTGAGAATTTATAAAAGTAGAATAACATTATGGATAATGTGTTTAATACATGTATCTTGTGATGAACGCTCCGAGAAATGGAAGGTGGAAGGTGATCAGAGTGTCTAATAACACGACCCTATCCACACCTTCAGCGCAGGGGTAGGCACGAGAATCAAACAGCTAATTAAATCTTCCCCTAGGTATTTATATACGGACCATGGGAGAGATGGCCACGCTTCTAACTGGATTATTCGTGGTAAGAAGCAAAGTTTGGCCCCAAGAAAAGCCATAGTTTTGTCTCAGTGGCGAGAGCCTACGTGAGAACCTGAGACAACACAGGGAGCAGAGCAGTCAGAGCCACGATCACAACATTTAAGCCATGTCACATCTTTACTTGCCAGGTAAAAGAGGCAAGAAAACACCTTTTTTCTTAAGCTAGTTTGACGTGTTTTTTTTCCCTTTTCTTCAAAAAAAAAAAAAAAAAAAGGGAATCCTAGCAAATTTGCCTAGTGAGTGCCAACAGACATGTCCCCAAAGAATATGTTCAAAAGATTTTATTTAAATTTGGATTGTAAAGATTTTTCTTTCTCTAAAATAAACCATTTAAAAACAAGCCCACAATTATATTTAATTAGGTTATAAATCTGCATTTATGTATTCGATAAATATTTACTGAGTCCTTATTATGCGCTAAACACAATAATCTATAATCTTGTATAGAACTATGTCAATTACCGAACAACATGAATAAACTATAATATACAATATAATAGGCAATACCTATGTTGTTATGGGACCATGGAAGAGAAGCATCTAAGCAGAGTTTAGGAGTAAAGAAAGCTGATATGAATATAACACCCAAGGAGAAAATACAATAATATACAAAATACAAAAGAGTTAGTGATTTTGGTGGAATCAAAAGAGCCTCTATGATTCAATTGATGGCATTAGAATCACAGGATTTTGTTTCTTTGTTTTTATATTTGTTCTTAAGTTGGAACAATTAAATGAGATGGAACCTATTTAGTTTTCCAGTGGTCTGATATAACACAATAAATCCAGAATAAGTTTTATTGAGATAGCAACACTTTGTAAGCATTAATAATCTCTCTCTATATATTTTAAGCTATTATACTCTTCATCTAATATGAAAATTTTATCTAATAATGAATTCTACAATATACATTAAAGATGTCTGGAATTTATAAAATTATTTTGTGTAAATATTCCCATTTGACCTTGAAAGACTACTATTGACCTGACCTCACCAGCCTAATATTATAGAAGAGATAACTGGAGCTCAACAAGACTGAAATTTTTCCCAAATGCACCAAGTTAACATGTAGAACCAGAACTGGAATCCAAACTTGCTGAACTTCAAACCACGTGCTTTGCCAGCTGTATTATACAGCCCAGTATGTGCACAGAGTTGTATCAGGAACTTCAAAGGATACAGAGAACTATAAGATATCGTCTGTGAGCTTTAGGTTTTCACACTCTAATTCAATAGATGAAAAAAAAAGTGGAATGTTAAATAAAAATACAAAGTAATAGGAAGCCTGTGGAAGAAAGTTTTAGATGATCAAGCGTCCTCAGTTATCAGTCACAGAGAAGGAAGTGTTGTGTTTATAAGAGCTGGACAGCAAATTGTTGCCCAAGCCCTAAATATTAAAGTTAAAGTAACAAGTAAGTTTATAAATCCTCAGGATACACATTTCATTCATAACAAGGGAGGTGAGGTCACCAAATTAAACATAATTGCTGTGGGGTGTTTCATATGCTCACCCCTACCACACACATGCGCCTGTCACTGTTTTTCTGTGTATCCCTATAAACATTTTTTAACCTGTTAAATGAGCACAGAAACACAGCAAAAATAAATGAATAAATACTAATGATCCAAAGTCTAACACTACCTTTAAGGTCTATAATATAATCAAACTTTCAAACCTGCAAATAAAGAGAGACAATGTGTGAGCTCAAATTCAATGTTTTCCTCCTAAAATATGGGACTACAATATAAGTTTCAATAGGTAACACAATACAATCTGGCTAATTCATAATGGAGCCATCCTAGTAACGTGAGGTATTTCAACATAAGGAAAATATGAACAAATCTAAAACACAGCAAGATCTTCTCTCTCAACCATACTTCACATATTTTTATAGGAATTTTCTAGTTTAAATGGCATGTGACAGAATTTTTTAGAATGGTCTGAAATGGGCTACACAACACTTTTTTAAAAATAAGGAACTTTGAGTAATTACACCTCCTAACAGCTTGTCGTTATTGATATTTGTTGAAAAATGGGAGGAACATGCCTGGGCTTTATTTGATGAACTCATGGAATAGCAACATTTTAATTAATGTTAGAATACATCAATATTTTAATCATCATAATGTGATATGTTTGAACATTTTTGGAATTTAAAAAATATGTCCAATTTCTGCTATATTGGTTTTGATTTTCTCCTTAGATTTTTATAAACTATTAAAATCCAAGCCTTCAAATAAAATATATTATAGTTTAAATAATGCCTCACTATCACTACCACGCCCTTAGTATATGAAATTATTTTTAAATCTAATAAATTTACAGATTAAAAAAAGAAAAAAATACAAAAACACAACTTTTGATGACAGCAACGCATATATTGTCTTTAAACTTTCAACATGTGATAGTAAACAGGCTCTTACCCAAATGCAGGAATCCTAAAGACATGTAGTTAGGACTTAAACCAAATCCTTGAATTAATATCTACTGAGTACCTATAATATGTAAGGTGCTATTTTAATAATGTGAATATATACAAATATCGTAATCTTTGCCCTTTAGATATTACAACGAAAGGAGATACGCTAAAAATGCTGGTGGCAGTTTGGGCTAAGTAATTACAGTGATTCCAAGCAATTGCTTTTAGGAGTTGAGAAGAGGGCAATCATATTTGTTTTTGTCTGTAGCTAGCAAAAGAGAATTAAATAAGAGCATTGCACTTTATTCTAACCTTTGAGACTCGAAATATCCAGTTGATTTTATCTATTCAGAACTATTACTAGAAATTTACTATAAACAGCAGAATTAGAGTTCCCTTTTTATTTACTATATTACTCATCCATTTCACAAACATTTATTTAATATCTCCTATGTATCAGCTAGTGAACTAGGAATAAAGGATGCATCTTTTTTTTTAAATAAACTTAGATTCTATGGGAATAAAAAGAAAAAAATCAATGTGATGTCGTGGTACAAATTTGCTCTTAATGAATCCAGTTCAATCTGGCAAACTCATGACCTTCAGTTAAGCTTCATGAATTTCTTGTCTTGAGTTTTGTAGAATTTGTTCACAAGTCTTAAGCAGTAATGAATTTCAAAATCCCAATATTTGTAATTTCTCTTTTTTATAAAAATTTCTAATGATGTTTTACCAATCATACCATTTTATTACTATTTAATTATTATTAACAAATATACTCTAAAACAATTTAAATCTTAAAGTCTTATATGGTGAAAAGAAGAGACAGGTTATTTTTTCTTAATTACTCACTAGTTTGAAAATCTGATATTTTAGAACATCTACTACATTTCGGTATAAAATTCTAGAGCACAGTTTTATTGTAAGGCGACAATGAAAACATGTATAACTTTTTCATTTTCTTTAAAATCTTTGCCATGTTGTGCTACATCATAGGGTGCCAAATTGAAAAACAAAAATTCTTTTCAAAGTAGAAAATTAGTGGGAGAATATGTCTTTAGCACCTAAGGCACTTAAGTTCTCAGCTTTGGAATTCTATTTCAAAGTCTGAAAAAAATAAAAATAGAGTTTTCTGCTGGAATAATTAAAATATGTTTATGGAAATAGGGAAAATAGATGCATTATGGGATAGTAATAATGTCAATCTCAACATCATTAGGTTTTTCTTTGCAGTACTGCAGAGAAAACCTGTGATTACAAAAGCTTCCAAATATGAATCCGTTTTTCCATTTTATAAAAAATAAATAATTAACAATAATACTGAATACAAACCATTTGCTTATTAAAATGAATGCTTGAGAGGCTGGCCTGGTGACATAGCAGTTAAGTTCACAGGCTCCATTTCGGTGGCTAGAGGTTTGCAGGTTCGGATCCTGCTGGCGGACCTATACACCACTTATCGAACCATGCTGTGGCAGGAGTCCCACACATAAACAGAGGAAGATGGGCACAGATGTTAGCCCAGGGCCAATCTTCCTCAGCAAAAAGAGGAGGATTTGCAACAGATGTTAGCTCAGGGCTAATCTTCCTTACCAAAAAAACAAAAAAAACACGAATGCTTGAGAATCTATGGTTTCCTATGTATTTTTATATGTTATTCTCTAGGAAAAAACAGTCTCAGGAAATAATTTAAAGGATATTATGGTGACTGCGTAAGAAACAGAGGAACTTAGTGGGTAAAAGCATGGATTGTGGAGACAGGTACAAAAGGCTTGACCCAGGACCCACCCCTTACTGTCATGAATAAGCTACATTTATTTAACCATTCAATAATTTATCCATTCAACAGACACTTATTGAGCATGTACTCTATGATGGGCATCTATTTGTATTAGTTTTCTGTGGCTGCTGTTAACAAATTACCACATACTTAGTGGCTTAAAATGATACAAACATATTATTTTACAGTTCCATAGGTTAGAAGTCTGACATGGGTCTTACTGGGCTAAAATCAAGGTATTGACAAGGCTGTGTTCCTTTCTGGTGGCTCTAGGGGAGCATCCCTTTCCTTTCCTTTTCCAGCTTCTGGAAGCTGCCTGCATACCTTGGCTCTTGGCCCCCTTCCATTTTCAAAGCCAGCAGTGGAGCGTTCAGTCCTCCTCACGTTGCTTCATCCCGGCACTGACTCTTCTTCTGCCTCCACAATCCACTTTTAAGAATCCTTGTGATTGCACTGGGTCCAACCAGATGATTCAGGATAAGCTCTCCATCTCAAGATCCTTAACTTAGTCCTTTTCACCATTTATAATAACATATTCATAGGTTATCGGGATTAGGGTATGGACATCTTTGGGGGGCCATTATTCTGACTACCACAGCATTGTACTAAAATGTTGATAAGGTTTGTAGAAAGGTTTCTGATTCCATGAAATTTACACATAAACAACTTGTGAAATTAATTAATTTTTGGAAAATTGTTAGCAATGGAAACGACTCTGGTCTAAAAGCAATGTAAATTATTCCTGTCCATAATAATCTAAATGAATGTTGTCCATTATAGATGGGATTGATTTCTGTCTGATAGAGGGAATAACCCCAGACATTATAGTTTATTGTCCTGTAGGATATTAAATAATTTTACATCTATTAGGAAGTTTATTTCAGTATTTCCTGATTGACTATACAAATCTCAGTTCTTCAAATTCCTCTTTAAGCCAGTTTTACCATCTTCTAATTCTCTCATTAATTAATTAGTTGAATAAAACTATTGACTTTGTTCATTGCATATTTATGTATCAAGTTTTCAACTTTTTGAAAATTACATTTTAGCAAAGTTGAATAGAACTATGTTAAAAATTATTCTTCACCAATGCTTACCTTCTAGATAGTTAAGTTTCAGATGCATTGGAACATCTAAACGGACATCGCTCTTAAAAGAGTTTTATTTATCCTTTTTTTATTTTCCTCCCTCCCTCCCTAAGAGAAAATAATAAATCTCATGACATTTTTGTGAGATTTAAATAAGATAATATATTTAGCATAGTGTCTGAAACATAGGAGACCCTAAATACATGATAGTTATTATCTTTAATACTAATAATCAGAATTTTATTTGGAATTAATATGCTACTGGGATATATGTAGATATAGAAATAGGGCTAATAAATCATTGCTTTGCCATTAACATTATTAGTCAAACACCCTAATGTTACTTTAATTTTTAAAACATAATAAAACTATGTTTTATTAGTCAGCACTAGATGGAAAACAAGTCATTCAATATAGTAACAAAATTCAATACTGATAATATATTGAAATATACTTTTTAAAATTCAAGTAATTGAATAACAAATGATAACCCAATATAACATTAATTAATTAGGTTTACAAAAATAAGAAAGCATTTTAGAATATGTTGAAACACTTGTTTTCATGTAAGTAATTAAAGAAACAAACACATTTTAAAAGCATTTCTTGTCATTTTTATTGTTTTGTTTTTCACATCAAGATAGTTCCACTCTGAACTTTATAAAAGTAATTTATAGATTAATCAAGGTTCAATTATAATATTGAATGAATTATTGGGGGTTTTACTGTACATAGAAGATTCTTAGTTTGAAGAATCCACTTATAATCTGTTTTACAGTTTGTATAAATATCAGCTTAAAATATAGTTAAGTACATACCTTATAGTTTGATATAATGTTTTGGGCATAATTCCAATTAACTGGATCATTTAAAATTTTTATTTTAAAAATCTGTTATTAAATACTATGTTACATGGCACATTTCCTTGGATAAATTTACAGTAAGCATATTAGCTTTCTGTCGCCACAAAACAAGTCACCACAAATTTAGCACCTGAACACAACACCCATTTTTTTACCTAACAGTTCCATTGGTCAGAATCTGTCATATAGTAGGTGAGTTCTGTTCAGAGTATTACAAAGCTGAAATCAAAGTGTCAGCTGCCTGGGTTCTCTTCCGGAGTTTCTGGGGAAAAAATTCCCTCTCAAGCATCAACAAGCTCATTCTGTTGGGAGAGTTAAGTTCCCTACAGACGAAATAACTGAAGTCCTCAATTCCTTGCTGGCTCTCAACTGGAAATAGGCAACTAGAGGCTACACTCATTCTCTGCCACTTCTTCAAGCCAACAAATGCAGGTCAATCCCTCTCATGCTTGGAATCTCTGAGTTCATCCTTCTCCAACCTCTAGACACAAACTTAAACGTCTCTCACGATTGGGTCAAGCAAACCTGGGTAACTGCAGTATTTAAAGGTTAATAATTCAGAATATTAATTACATATGCATAATTCCTTTTGCTTTATGACTTAACCTAATCATGGGAGTGAAAGCTATTACATTCACAGTCCTAGGTGATTATATAAGTAATGCACACAAGGAGGTGGGAATCTTGGAGATGATCTTAGAATTCCTCATACCACAGTGATATCTGGCTTAATTGGCATAATTATAATCTTGATAAAAATGTTTTCTCTTAAATTGTATGTGTTATATTATTGAGCACTAATGATGAAAAAATATATTCCAATTAAAAGTAAATTGCTATATATTCCAAAGAGAACATAAATTATATTTTGTTCCTAAAATATTTTATTTAACATTTACAGTACTCTCCTTTGATATCTGGAAAGAGAAATCCGATTTTTTCTTTGAGTATCCATGGTTAATTTTTAACCTCTTGTATTTAGCTGAAACTAAAAACAGATGTGATAGAAAACCATAAAAAAAAGGTGTTCTCATTAGAGAATTGTGACCTTTGAGATAGAGATATGCTTGACTGAAAATCAATACTCAGGATATTTCTTTGCAAAAAAATTATTTAAAGGCTCAGTCATCAATAAGACAGGGGTTAACATTTTAGCACATTTGACAGAAAATATATTTTCCTCTTCTTAATATCTATAAAAGAGAATTTTTGAGCATATACAGAATTCACAGAAGTACACACCAGTCCAAAAAACATATTTGCAAATCTAAAAAATGTGAAAGAATGTAATATAATGAACTGAAGTATAATAAAGAAAAATAAGAACTACTAACTACTACTACTAACTACTAAGATTTATCTGAAAAGTAAATTCAGTGCAGATAAAACCATGTATTTGAGAAATGAAAAATGCTATTAATGAGGATTCTTCAGAAGATTACTGATTAGTGTATCAGTCTAAGAAATTTCTCTTAGAGAAACAGAGTTAAACGTAGTGAGTTTGTAATATTAGTCAATTTTTCATAGACTATGCAAAAGGTTGCAATTTTTCTCAAGCATAAATTAACCAGATAATTTGATCAATTTTCCACATCACCCTTAAAGTGTGGAACATGTCTTAAAGCGTGAACATTATCATCAACACAATAATACCAGAAAGAGCTTCTTTAAATATGCATGTCTCCTACAGACTATTACCAAATTTGAATTACAGTTATTTTATCAGGTGGTCCACAGCTAAGAGAACAAAATGAGAGAAAATTCTGTCAATCAATGAGTTCACCTTACACATCTATAGAAAGGTTCCTCTTGAGAACCTGTGTTCAATTATACATTGGTGTCAACCAAGTGATAAATAATGGTTATTTTAACATTACTTAGCATTTGATGGTTTATAAAGTATTTTTACAGTCATTATCTAATTTGATTTGATTATATAATCATGTGGAGTAGTAGTTTTATTCCCGTGTAACACATATTTTACCAACTCTTGTTCCACCAACTAATACAGAAATCCAGATTTAGCAAATTCCTCCTCCTCCAAATTTTTAGGAGACTCTCTGGGATTCCCATATATGAAAAAACAAAACTACTCAGCTCATGAAATCATCAACCATTCCTCGTATGATAGTGTCCACCCTGTCAGATACTGCCAAACACCACTGTGCCTGTGAAGAATCGAGGCCACCTCTACTAAAACTTCACCAAGATCCACTGATTTCCCCGCAAACACCAAGGCTGTGCAGTAATGTGAAGCGTTTTTCCTAACTCCGTCTTCATCTACAAGGTGTTCTCAGAGGATCCATGAGTCCCCATGCAAACGTACTTTCGGCAGGCCCACCGTGCCCATTTATCAGGCAAAGCAAACGTGCCCAAGCATTTCTAAATCCCAGGACTGAACACAGTTTAGATGCAAACCAGGGCATGTCTTCCTCTACTTAAACTAAGCTTCCTTAGCTAAACTCAACTCAAATTACAGATGAGGAAATTGAGGTGTAAAATACTTTGGAAAAAAAGGAGGTAAATACTTTGACCCAGGTCACACAGAGAGCAGGAGGCAGACATGGGACTCCTGTTTTCTGTTATCAAAACCTTAGTTATTTCCACTAAAGGAACTTCCCCCAAAATAATTCTTGACAATTCTTGAGGTGCTAATTACATATAACCACACAATATATGTTTTTCACACACACACACACATTATACGTCTTTTTCCTTCTTAAATATCTTTCCATGATGAGACTTGCTTCAAGCAGAACCTAACCAGAGTCCTGAACCAGGTCTCCTTCCCTTTCTGTCTCATAATGACTCCCTCATCATTCCACTTTCCTAGCGAATGTCCCTAACAAAAATGAAGCGTTGAATTGACCTTCTAAAAGTCCTTTTCCCTCAAATTACAATTTATCTTTTTCATGTGCTCATAACTAAATTGTTTAAAGAGTTTTGTTTAACCACTCTTTGTGTAGATTAGTGCTGATTGATCCATATGTTTTAACAACAGTTAATGGGAGTAACTTTGAGGTACTACAAATATGTAATATAGTATTACAGATTAAATTATTTATGCTACTATATATTTATTAACCATTTTTGTTTCATATTTTGTAGCTGTTTCAGTTAATGTCTTTGGGTGGGAAATATTCAATTTATCGTATAAGATGTTAAAGCAGATTAGAAAATAATTCTAAAATTTCAGAATTATTTTCAGTGAAAAAGTTTAAATGAAAAGGTTTTTCTAGTTAACCCTTTGTAAATAAAGTACATAATTAATCAGCACTCACTTTTCCCCAAGGATTCCGTTAAGCAAGGTATCCTGTTTTAAAATCTTAGTTTCATTTTTTTAAATTAAATGTATTTTCAAAGAAATACAATTGGATGGTTTGCACCAATAGAGGCTAAAATGTGTTATAGGTAGTAGCAGGAATTTAAATAGTTTTCAGCAAATATCTATGCCTTTGCTCTTGACTAGTATAATTTGCAACATAAAGAATTGAGAAGTGTTTATTCAGGAGCCTTGTAAAGGAAAAGTGTTAACTCAACCAGGTCTGTGTTGTTCAAACCCTGCACAGTCCCAAAAAAGGCATGTCTTCAGGACTGGCCCTGGCACCGGCCTGGAGATCGGTTGTGAGCCCTTAGAATATTCTGCCTGATGAGAGTGTTTTTGCATGCCTGAGGCCTTGGGCTGCACAGTATCAGTTTGATCAGATATTTAAGCTAATGACATGATTTATAGTGACTGCTTGTTTTTTGCTTTTGGGAGTTGGAGTCCACGTAGCTATTGTCAGTCACACAGGTGCTGCATACTTAAGTATCCGACCTGAAATGAAAACTCTGGACACTAAGGCTCAGGTGAGTTTCTCTGGTTGACAACACTTCACATTTTACACATGAGGAAACCAAGGTACAGAAAGGTTAAATAATTTCCCTGAGGTCACATAGCAAGCAGAAGAACCTGGAACCGACCTGAGGTAATTCAGCTTCAGAAATAATCCATTAACTACACAGGTGATATCATTTACAATATTCAGTGGCACAATTATGTTTGTGTCTGTATGTGTATTTATATATATTTATATATTTTGGAAAATAGTATAACTCAGCCTCCCCTGCATTCCAATAAACAGGAAATCTAAATGAAGCACAAACATTATTTTATATGCTTACATAAAATGATTATTTTTTAAAAACTGCTGGGACCTTTCTTCACTTTCATTTTTCCTTAATGATAAGTATGCATTTTTGCTGTAGACTGACAAGAGGGAAGAAGAGAAAAGATCTGCATAATAATTCAATTTACAGAACTATATAAGACTATACTCAACTTTTGTTGAAAATCTTCCTTTGCTATGAATGAAATTACCCCCTCAGTCCGCACAAAAAGACTTGATTTGCCAAACTGAACAAAAACTCCAAGTATGGGATGAACTGAATTGGAAAATGAATTACCCTAATACTATCCCTCAATATCTGAGTTTTAGAGATTTACAAAAAGATTTCCCTGTAATTTTTCATTTCTGAAAGCCAGTAATTTCCCCTGAGTGCTGTATATTAGTATTTTATACCATCTAGTAATTATATGTTGCTTTTGAAAATAGCTATGGGACATCAATGTAAGATAGTATGGATAGTCTTTCTGAAAAATTATATATGAGCAGATGGATACCACATGAAGTAGATTAATATGTTAATTGTCTACATGGAAAAGCTTGTCATGGAATTTCAAGCTATTAATGAGATCAAGAATCCCAACTCTGAAATAAAGAAGCGATTTTATGCAGTTGGTAACTAGATTTTTTGCCCTTGCCACTTTGTCATTTTGTACAATAATTGCTCCCATAGGAAAAAAAATTGTTAGATCAGAAGACACTTAGTAGAGCTGTTACCTCTGCATTGCTCAAAATGACTCTGTTCATTGCAAGAATATCAGCAGACCTGCCAGGCCTGCATTAAACACAAGCAAACAAAGCCCTTGAAAATATTATTTTAGCATCTCAGTTTCATTACTAAAATGAGATAATTGGAACAATGGTAAATTTGTAACTCTGCATGTATAAAATTTAATCTTCTCTGTGACCAAACATTGAAAATAAGCATTATCATTTTTTCTTTATTTCTATTTCTATTTATTTTTATTTTTTCGGTGAGGAAGATTAGCCCTGAACTAACATCTGTTGCCAATCCTCCTCTTTTTGCTGAGGGAGATTTGCCTTGGGCTAATATCCACACCCATCTTCCTCTACTTTATATGCGGGATGCTGCCACAGCATGGCTTGATAAGCAGTGCATAGGTCTGCACCCGGGATCTGAACCTGCAAACACCGGGCCACTGAAGCAGAGCATGCAAATTTAATCACTATGCCACCGGGCAGGCCTTTTTCATTTTGTATTTTAAAAATATAAATCATTTTAAGTAGTGAAGATGTTATTTATTTTCTTGATTAAAAAATTTTAAAAAACTTCAGTCAATTAGCTTTCCATTTAGTAAATAAACAGTCACAGACAACATAATATTTATAACTTTTATAAGCACTCAAAGTATATAGGGAAGATATGGTTTGCATTCTCACATCACCAGTACCAATGTTTTAAACAAGATGAAGTATTTGTAAAGCTAGAGTAATAACTGCCTTGCCTACCTACAGGGTTCCTGTGAATTAAACAATTAATGGAAATCTAGAAAATATATGTGAAATTAAAATGTAATGAATAATAAATTTCATTTGTTGATAGTCTATGTCAGAAATTGTCCTAGATACTTGTGGTAGGTAGAACAATGGCTCCCCAAAGATGTCCATATACTAATATATACCTGGAACTTGTGAATATATTATGCTACATGGCAAAAGGGAATTAAGGTTGCAGATGCAATTAAAGTTGGTAATCAACTGACCTTGGGATAGGAGATTATCCTGGATTATCCAACTGGATTCAATGTAATCACATGGGTTCTTAAATGCAGGAGAAGAGGCAAGACATAGGGCCAGAGTTATGTAATATGACAATGACTCAAACTGCCTTTGCTGGCTTTGAAGAAGGAGGAAGGGGACCATAAGCCAAAAAAATGTAGGGGGCCTCTAGATGCTAGAAAAGGCAGGGAATGGATTCTTCCCTAAAGCCCCCAGAAAAGAAAGCAGTCCTGCTGACATAATGATTTAGCCAAGTGAGACCCATGTTGGAATTCTGACATAAAATAAATTTAGATTATTTTAAACTACTTAGTTTGTGGTAATTTATTATATGGAAGCAATAGAAAACAAACACAATAATCTACATGTATTAACTTAATTCTTACAAGTCTTCAAAGTTATTTTTTTATTTTATTCACAAGTTGTAAGAGAGGGTATTTAGTCTCAGATATTATGTTATTTGTAAAAAGTAACATGTCTAACCCATGTTTGACAAACTCTAACTCAGTTCTCTTTCTACTGTACCACAGTACTTCCTAGTTGGCTAAATATTTTTTAAAAAAGTGTTCTGAGGGGCTAGCCCCATGGCTGTGGTTAAGCTCGGCGGGCTCCGCTCTGGCAGCCCGAGTTCAGTTCTCAGGCATGGACCTACACCTCTCACTGATGGCCAGGCTGTGGCAGCTACCCACATACAAAATAGAGGAAGATTGGCACAGAGGTTAGCTCAGGGAAAATCTTCCTCAGCAAAAAAATAAATAAATAGATAAAAGGAAAAAAAGTGTTTTGAAAATACATAGCTTTACCCAAAGGTAATGAATATTAACATAACGAATATTAACATTGCTATTGCTATTGATAGTAGAAATATTATTAAATCTCCACAGTGATAACTTATTATCTACCATGAAAGTGTAGCCATGAAATCTCAGATGTACATCATGAAATGAAAGGACAATTATTATTTACATTAAATAGTTATATTTCTTATAATAATATCAAAAAAAATCTCCATCAAATTGTCCCCGATCAAGTAGTATATTTTCACAAAGACACTCTTGGATTTTTGTATCAAGTAGTCCCGGCAGATAAGACATTTCCCTTTTTTCATTTTGTGAAAATGGATAAGTAACAACCTCTCAGAGTTTCAGTTTTGTTATCTTCTAAATGAAAATAGTGTTATTTCAAGTTACACTGGGAGAATTAAATGAAATAAGGTATAAAGAGTTTTATCAAAGTAAAAGGTTTAGATTAGGATGTCAATAAATATAGGATATTATCATTGTCTCAACAATTTACTCAAATCCATCCTATTTTGGGTAGCATAAAAAGGATTTACTACAATAAAACATAATTTTTAAAAACTAGGCTCTTTCTATGCAACAAAAGCAAAAACAAACAAGTAGGACTACATGAATCTACAAAGATTCTACACAGCAAAGGAAATCATCAACAAAATGAAAAGGCAACCTACTGAACAGGAGAAAATGTTTGCAAATCATATATCTGATAAGGGGCTAATATCCAAAGTATATAAAGAACTCATACAACTCAACAGCAAAAAAAACAAGCTATCTGATTAAAAAATGAGCAGAAGATCTGAATAGCTATTTTTTCAAAGAAGACATATAGATGGCCAACAGGGGCGTGAAAAGATGCTCAACATCACTAATCATCAAGGCAAGGCAAATCAAAACCACAATGAGATATCAGCTCACACCTGTTAGAATGGTTATTATCAAAAAGGCTAGAAATAAGTGTTGGCAAGGATATGGAGAAAAGGGAAGCCTTGCGCACTGTTGGTGGGAATGTAGATTAGTGCAGCCACTATAGAAAACAGTATGGAGCTTCCTCAAAAAAAATAAAAATAGAACTACCATATGATCCAGTAATTCTACTTCTGGCTATTTATCCAAAGAACATGAAAACACTAAGATATATGCACCCTCATGTTCACTTCAGCATTATTTACAATAGCCAATTTATGAATCCATCAATGGATGAATGGATAAAGAAATTGTGCTATATATACACAATGAAATATTATTCAGCAATAAAAAGAATGAAATATTGCCATTTGCGATAACATGGATGGACCTTGAGGGCATTATTCTAACTGAAATAAGTCAGACAGAGAAAGATAAATACTGTATGATCTCTCTTAGATGTGGAATCTAAATATATATATATATATATATATATGTTAAAAAAAAAACAAGCTCATCGATACAGAAAATAGATTGGTGGTTGCCAGAGATAGGGGGTAGGGAGCGGGAGAAATGGGTGAACTGTTTTGTTTTGTTTAAATAAACTGAATAAAATGAAAAAAAGTACTGAAAAACTGAAGAAATAGGAAGGTCCAGCATAGATAGAATCTGCTTGAGCAGAAAGAGAAGGGATGAAAACAAAAAAAAAGAGAACTAGGCACTGTCTATTAAACATAGTAAATTGACTAAATGCATTTATCTCCTGTCTCTCCCCAAACCCCACTAAAATGATTGCAAACAGTAATTGAAAAGCTGTTAGCCTACAAGGATAAAAAGAAAGAGAGGAAACTATATACAATGAAGAATGAAAAATAAAAAGCAGATACAGGAGTGGGAACTGACAGCATGGTGAAGGAAGTTATAAACCCAAAGTCCTATAGAACAGGGTTACCAGCAAGAAGAGAGCCAAATGATCCTGCCCACTTCCAGCGAGGAGACTGGCCTATTCTTCTCTCTAGAAACATAATAACTACATATCCTGCTAAACTATTCATTAAATGAGAAAGTAGAATGAAAACATTTGTAAACACACAAGGATTAAGAATGAGAAGGGAAATAGAGAGTAGAGACTTAGAGGAGAAAGAACATTTATATTATTCTCCAAGGTAAAAGAGAGGAAAATCATTAGATAAAAAAAGTCTTGTGTGGCATTGAGGGTACATGTGAAGTTCAGATCAGATATTTATTACAATGATGTTATTCTACATGTTAACAGAATAGCGGGAATATCACTGACTACTGGTGGCTAAATTGAATCACAGATGGAATTTAATAAGGGAGCGAGTCATGAGTGAAAGGAATAAGCAAAACTGATGAACCACGGAGCAGTGGAGACAGAAAATGTTAAAGGCAGGAGACAGCAGTTTGGGAGAAAACGGTGCAATCAAGGATCTGAAATCCTAGATATAAAAATATCTCAAAAGATTGTATTGAATACTTTCAGCTCCTCTCTGTATATTCTTGCATGAGTAGGAAGGAAAACAGTCATTAAACATTATGATTTTATAATATTAGGAGAGAAAAATTACCGTATCATATTTTTATTTATGTAGCTGTAGTTTGGGCAAAAAATTTGGTTAATATTATATCCTTGAAAACACTAAAATTATTAGTATAGCATCCTATTTTATTAAAGTTGCTTTACTATCACATCATCTATTAATTATATTTAAATGTTTATAATTCAAAGATATTTACTGAGGATCTTTTATGCATCAGGGATGGTGCTGAGTTCTAGTGCACAGTAGGAAACAAAACAGATATTATTCCTGTCCTCATAATGCTTATGACCCCTTACGAATTTAGTAAAAAAAAAAAAAAATCAACACATTTCTCTGGTTTACATGGCATTATATTAAACAATATTTATGGTTCATGATTTAAAAGTAGATTCAATTATTTTCTGGCTATAATTTTGCATATTTATTATAATATTATTTAAATTCATAGAGATAATGCTCATAAACTTTGTCTCTAATACTAAACGTAAAAAGAGGCCATCATAAACAAACTAAATCACTGCAGTGTTCATTTTAGACAAATGATAAATATTAATTTATCAAAAAAGCTACCCAAGTTGATTTAGAATATATCAGTATTGATGCACAGAGAGAAACCATCAGGTTCTATGAAACTTTGCTCAGGTAACATTTCACTTTTGCTTTGATAAAACAAAA
This sequence comes from Tapirus indicus, assembly GCA_031878705.1. Lineage (NCBI taxonomy): Eukaryota > Metazoa > Chordata > Mammalia > Perissodactyla > Tapiridae > Tapirus > Tapirus indicus. The sequence goes on along the minus strand of CM062919.1, from coordinate 71,614,124 downwards.
AAACATTCTTCACTCACTCTATAGTCTTAAATGGTGTCAGCAAAAAGAAGATGCTTCTAAAGAATCTTTATGATGAGGTAATTTCCAAGAGTCCCATGAAGACAAGCCAAGATGGAATAGAATTTGGTATGTTTATGAATTATGAATTCATAAAGTCTTAAATGTATTTTGGTGCTTAAAGATATAAAAGCAGGTGTTATTTGTCACTTGTTTTTTATGGGTAAATTAATAATTTTTAACCAATATAAGTAATAGCAAAATAAGTGTTAATAGAATATCTTTGAACACGGCAAAATGCCAAAACTGGTCAACAATTTTTATAAATGGCAAATCTTCAGGGAAACTTAAAAGGGTATGAAATTCAACAACATTTGTTTTTATAGTGTTAAATCAAATACAATTGTAGTTTAAATAGTATCAGAACTTCTCTTAGTCTTGCATTTGGAGTAAATTTATCAATATCCCTTCCAACTTTAAAAATTATCTTTATGTCCTGTTTTCTTTAAAAAATAAATATTTGTCGGGCCGCCCGGTGGCGCAGCGGTTTAGTACGCGCTTGGCAGCCCGGGGTTCGCGGGTTCGGATCCCGGGCGCTCGCGATGCACTGCTTGTCAGCCATGCCGTGGCGGCGTCCCATATAAAGTAGAGGAAGATGGGCACAGATGTTAGCCCAGGGCCAGTCTTCCTCAGCAAAAAGAGGAGGATTGGCGACGGATGTTAGCACAGGGTCGGTCTTCCTCACAAAAAAATAAATAAATAAATAAATAAATATTTGTCTTATTTTAACTTTTCTCATTTTCTTTTGCAAGAAGGGAAGGCATATAGTGAATTTTTTAAATGGAACTTACAACATTAAAATATGTTTTACAGTGTGTTTTCCCTTTAATTTTTGATTCTGCTTAATATATAGAATATTCAGAATATTCAGACTTTTGGAGGGGGTGGATATTAAACCAATCAGGAGTGATAAACAAATATGGAATGTGTCAGAGTCGTTAGTAATGCCAAACAGTAGCTTCAGCAGAAACCAGTGGAGAGTACACTACATGTGAAACATAGTGTGATTTTAAATTCATCTTCACAGTCAATTCCCTCCCCATGTATGGTGATCATTATCGTTAATATAATTTTCCAATCTTGAAATAATAAAGTAAAAACAAAGTACTATAACAAGTTGGATAAATAGGAAAATATTATTTGTAAAGACAGACAGGTGCTTACAACTGCCCTCCTGCTATTTGTGGTCACGGAAACTTACTTGATGAACTTAACTTTAACGGCTACACTGCTGCAAATGGCTGGGTAACCCAGAGGAAGTCTAGGCAATCTTTGTAAGACTAAAACTTGGCGGCAAATAAGCCCTAGGGGAGAAACTCAATTGCTCTTTCACATTGTATAACCTGGAAATATAAATTCAAAAATAAATTACTGGCTATAAATTATGATAGATATCTATTGGAATAACATGCTTTAATCCCAACTTTATATGTTCAGCCAAGAGGGAGCTATTTGAGTCTATGAGATTTTACACATCTTTCTGCTAAATTAAAGATACAAACATTCAAGTTAACACTTGGGATATCATAAAGAATTGTGGTACTCTCTAGGGCACCATGGATCCATAAACCAACTAAAGGATCCATAAATGAGCTATTTCTTTCTCAGACTGAGTCTTGGTGAGTATCTTTTAAATTAATAATTTCAGGGGGCCACTAAGAGTTGTGTGGAATAGAAATTACTTGGCAGAGGTGAGGTAGGCGATAGAATGGATCAGAAAATAATGAGAGGTATCTTCTGTTTCTGGACAGATTTATGAAAGGTGAGTCATAACACATTCATTGTATATTATCTTGGGAAAGTCCATTGCCCTGGGTCTCTGAAATAGACTTTCTGTTATTTTTATAGGACTATGATAAAATTGTAAATGAGAACAAATATCCAGTGAGAACAGATTAACATTAACTTAATTAACATATTATGATTAAATGAGCAACTGACCAATTCCTGGTTACGTATAAGGTCACCTGCCAGATGATTTGTGATAAGTCTCATTTCATTTTTCTTAAAGCTTTTTCAACAACCATAAATAACTTTAAACAGCCAGAGACTAATCAGATTAACAATATTTTCAGTCATTAAATAAGCGATAGTAATAAAGAATCACCCTATAAAAAGAATATCAATATTTTGATAAAGTAGGTAGAAATTTAGAATAGTATTAATATTATTGTTCAAGATAAAGGTGTTAAATAACTTAAAATTATGTAAGAAAGGCATTTCAGATACTAAGGGGAATGAATAATAGATGAATAATTTCCAATAAATCATACATTTAATTAAGAGTTTAAAATCTCTACAAAGTGCCATTTGGGGCCCATGAAGATGACATTGATGCAGATCAAGAACATCATCTTTATAATGAGCACTGTAACATGGATAGCAATCCCTGTAAAACAAAATGAAAATGTCAATAAATTATGCAGCTCACCCATCACGTTTCATCCCTCTCTGAACTGAGCAATTTGGAGCCACTGGTAAAGTTGTACAGTTCAGACTGAGTATTGATAAGGTAATTCTGAGTCATGTGTCTGGATGGCACTTCCAATACAGTGTCTACAATTCCAGAAATCTGATTGTTCATTATCCATTTCCTCAATCTGATCTAGAGAATTCCAGAGTATTCATTTGGAGCTAGGATTCAGGGACACATCTTTGATTTCCTGGCTTCCTGAGAGAGGGTGGCCTATTCCCTCCCCTTTGGGCTTTCCCCTCCCCTTTCCCACAGAAGATTCAAAATACAGCCAGTCTGTTTGAGAATGGAGGTCAAGTAAATCATCAATTATATTATATCCAAAATCTTGTTATGCTAGTGTGTATTTTATAGGCTTTTACTATAAAACAGTGAGAGTGCTGCCGGCAGAAAACCTTCAGCTGTCAGCCCTTTTCAGAATGAGCTGAAGAGAGATCCCCAGGGCAGCCAGATCCAATCACTGGTCAGTGCAAGAATATAAAGGCCTGAGCTCCTCACTCCAGCTTGAGTCATGCCAGCTTCAGAGATCCCCACGGGTCGGCTGAGGCCTTTGTTGAAACTGCATTGCAGCTTAACTTCTCTCTCTGCCTAATCCTGCCTTTTCCCCTCCCAGTCAGTAGATGGTGATCCTCAAATCACTCTCTAATAAATAGCCTATATGCTATTTACTCTTTTGGGAATTATAACCTGTGGAACTATTGTTAAGGTAGGAGTGACTAATAAAAGGGAGGCAGCTAACTTCGGACAGCATTGAGTTTAATTTCATAACCTTATCTAGAAATATTCAGTGGCCTATAAGTAGGAATATAGAAATCAGACAGTGGTGTTTACACAGGCTTGGAGCTCAGAAGACCGTGTAGATTAGCGGACTGGAGAGCAGTGGACCCAGGCTGACCTGGGCTGGAATCTCGCTTTGCCATTTAGCAGCAAGTTGGTAGGAAGGAGCCTATAAAATCTCTTAGAGCAGAGCTTGCAAACTGGCAGCACTTGGGCTAAATTTGGTTTTGTTTTACCAAAATGCAGTTAAAAATGTGACTCAATTGCCAACATTAAATTTAGGTATATTTCACATAAAAATCCACATATCCAGATTCTCTTTAAAAACTTAAAACTGGGTAATGCTTAGCTCCCGTGACTACACAATAACAATCATTGTAGCTAAGTAGCAGTTGTCCCCTTTTCACTAAAGAAGGGTGTCCTCCCACACTGATGCCATTTCTCATTGTTTCACAGCTATTTCCATCATTTATTCTACTTGACCAATTCTTCTGCAATTGGAGTTATATGAGGGTAATGTTACTGACCTTTTAGACAAAAACACTGGAAACTCCCAGCACAGTAGATACTCGCTATGGACTGAATTGAGGCCCCCCAAATTTCTATGTTGAAGCCCTAACCCCCAATGTAATGGTACTTGGAGATGGAGCCTTTGGGAGGTAATTAGGTTTAGATGAGGGTATGATGGTGATGCCCGTATAAGAAGAGACACCACAGAGCTTAGGCTGAGTTATCTAAATTATCTAGGTTAGTTGGGAAACAGGTGAGTTTAAAAGTGAGGTGATGTCCTGGAATTTATGAGGAATTAAAGGATGAAGTTTGTATTTCAAAGAGGAAACATTTTTTCAATGATTTCTATAAATTATATGTTAATTTTATTTAATTTATACTAAAGGTGTCCATTACAGATTCAAGTTTAAATAACAATAACTAATGCTTTTATAGAGAACATTTCAGAATGTCTGATTCTTTTGATTGCAACCCAACCACGCTAGAGAAAGGGACACGCTGCTACCATCTGGTAGGAACTACTCTGAATTGCTGGCAAACTTCTTCCTGATAATCATTAGTCTCTAGAAGATGTTCTTTGTCAGTTCAAGCTTATCTCAGTGGCAGGAAAAAATAGAAGTTACAAACTTCTTAGATGCATCCTTTATTTATTACCTAATAGAAAATGAACTCTATATTCTTTTTTGAACTCCATTGTTTTAAATAGCACAATTGGAATCATGCTTGAAATGAAACATTTACAAAAATAAAAACATCTCAAAAGCAAATTTTTAAAAACTAAATATTCCTAAATTAAAATGCAACTTTTTCACACTTCATAACAAAATAATCACATATTAAGAATATGGAACTAAATATTTTTAAAGTGTCCACACTTGAGAATATGAGAAACACTGCCAAGTGATACCATGTTAACACTTTGCCACCTTTGTGGAGCTTCTTGCTGAGAAACATCTTCAGAGTTTGCTAGATTATCCTTCCAAGAAAGGAAATAATGGCAGAGCAAAATGCTGATGTGCTACACAATGTTACTTTCCCACTCATTCTGCTCTTCTTTATTGCTATAGAATCCCTGATTTTGTGTGAATTTGTACTTAGTGTCCAGAGGCTGCATGAGGAAGGATGATCACTCTAATCCCGTTATGACGATCCTGTGCTCTGATTTTTCTAGCCTCAGTTATAGGTAGGATGGTCATAGGATCCTGTTCTTGCCAATAAAACCTAAGTATACATCTGCTTTTTTGCATCCTGATAAAAAGTCTTTACCATCCTGATAAAGAGGAGAAATGCAGCAGATACAGCCTTTTTGCTTTTCCTCATCCTCTTGCTTTTATTTTGGATATGATATTTGTTGCTGAGGCAGTCTGCTGCTAATAAAACAAAATTACACCACTTTTGTTTTAAAATAATAGCTAACTCTTATAAGGAGCTTAGGGTATGTCAGACAGCATGCTGTATGATTTATCTGCGTTTTTTCTCACGTAGTCTCAACAGCCCAAAGAGTAGATGTAAACACTGCCTATGTTTGTACATGCGGACACTGAAGCTCAGCAAAAAAAAAACAACTTGCCTATGATCACAGAGCTAGTCAGTAGAAAAGCTGGGACTGGAACCCAAGATTGACACCTACAACATGATTTCATGTATCATACTGTAATGCTTCCCTGTATTTACACAGAAAATACCCACTGCTCAGAAAGTGGATAGTCACCAAACCATCAATAAGTTGGTAGACTGCATTTCTGCTGACACCTTTCTTCTATTGTAATTTTTCATTAATGACTAGCATCTCCATTAAGAGTTATTAGTAAATCTGAACAATTTTATTCTAGTCTGAGAAATCTCTGATGCTCATCATTTGCAGCCAATTCCCAGAATCCAGGCCTTATAAGCAGCCTTTTCTTGGGTACCAGGAGGGTTTTTTTTTAAGTGTGGTTTTGGAAAAATTGCAAGACTCCACATGACCTTAGCTATCCCCCTCAGGGGCTGCCCCATTGAAATGCTTTGGTAATATGACCTGAAATTCCCTCCTTACTTAAGGCAACAAAGACAGGGAACATTTATCAGGAGGACTGAAAAAACAGAATGTTGAAGAAGTACAGAAGTGGCCTTGGCTACTGTACCAGCTATTTTCCATTTTCCCCTCCAGATCTATCGCCACATTCCACAGCCTATTCCCTGCCCTAGCAGACCCACCTATAGAGGCGACACGAGCAAGTTCCTTTGCCCTGGCTTCCTGTTAGGTTTAGCCAGTGGGGACGTCCAACGGAGATCAGAAGGAAGGAGGGCAAGGTTTTTATTCTCCTGGCTCCTTCCCACGTATGGCCTAGGCTGGATACATCTAGCTTACTAAGATCAAAATTTGCCTCAAGTTCACTTTCTGTACACGACTTCCTTCTTCCTAATGAAGGTAATTTCTGCCTCCACTTGTCTTTTCAGACCTAATTAAGGTAACAGCATGTTGTATATTGGTTTGATATGATTTCAAATCCACTTGTTTATGACTTAAGTGAAGTTGTTTTGATCTAAGAGTGAAGCTATTTACATTGAAGAAGCTGCATCAGGATGCTGTCATCGACAAGCATTCAGTAGCTTTGCTGGTGACAGGCACTGCTGGGAGTGACAGGCACTGCATGTGGAGAAGCAGCTATGGCTAGGGGACATTTAGCCTGTAAATACCAAGAGTTTGTGAGGACTTACCCGAGAGCATTCAGTCTGGGCAAGGTGACTCTGCTGATTTAAATAGCTCTTCAAAGACCTTGGGGCATCAGTTCCTGCTATGGTAAGGCGACTCTATGGGCAGTGGTGAAGAAGACGATCATCTTGTCCACCAACACCAGCGCTGTTGTTTGCTAGCAAGGTGCTCTGGCAACTAGGGACTTGCACTTTGCACTAGCAGCTTTGCACGTCAGCTCCTGGTTGGCTAAGTCGTCTCTCCCAAGAACCAACTCGTAGAAAGGTAGACTTCAGCTAAATTTGGATTTTATTTCTTTCAGCTCCCCTTAGCCTGGAACAATAGTGTGATTAAGCTATCATTGCTTTGGAGTATTTTCTTTATAGGCTTATTAAGAGACATTATCCTGTATGCTATTGGCTTGTGAAATATTATTATTATAAACTAAAATTCCTCCAGTGAACCTGTGTTAAATAAAAGATTGACAGACCGTCTCAATCCCTGAGCATGCTTTGCCCCCCAAATAACACACAGCCCTAATATGGCCATAAACCTTGTGATTTCCCTATATTTCACCCACATTTTTGGCAGTCTCTATTAAACCCTTCTTGACTTATCAAATCTGTGTGCCTCCAGAGACTCTGACTGATATGGCTATAGATACTATATTTATAGTTGAAAAAACAGAAAAAAATCATCAAAGGATGCTGAAGAATAATGAGTAGCAAGAATACATGTCAATGTGTAAATGTGTCACTTGTCATTTTTTTAATCTAATTGTATCCAGCAGAAAAGGGTTAGACTGGTTCACACATTTTGAATTACCTCAGTATTGGGAAAACATTGGAAGAAAATGTCAGTAAAGACACTACAAAGAAATACAATAGGATTTCTCTGTTGCACTTGATTTTGCATGAATTACTTACTTAAGGACAAATTTCAATATAAACATTTTATATTAAGTGAAATTCTGTTGCTGAAATGAGGTACAATGTCTTAAGAAAATGTCTATAAAATTAATAGTACTGTTTACTATAAAGTAGGTGTCTCTGACCCCACCTTCAACTACAATATTTACTAAAGTAGACAAAATGCTTACGAACTTTTTTGGGAGGGGTTAATGAGAACTAGTGAGGACAAAGTGCACCCATTAGTCTAACGTTCTTAACTTATAAAAGTAAAGGTAAATGGGAGCCATTTGTTCTACTAATAATATGATTGGTAATAGGACCATAATCATCTGTTAATATGACATATTTAGAAACACAAAATTTCTTAACTCTCTGTTCTCTGAAGCCTCCTGATAACTACAAACATCTTTGCTATATCTCAATTATTCTGATAATTGAGATAATGATTAATAAGCAATTATGGGCAATGAATGATACACCAAATCCAAAATAAGCATTATTCACCAAGTAATTTTAGCTTACTTTCAAAAATCATAGACACTGACTCTAGAATAATCTCATAAGCCTTTTGGTATACCTCTTTGAAATCCTGAAATTTGTAAATCCCAATTATTGTGGAGGAGGGGGATGCCACAATTACAGCAGGAGAAAAAGAAAAACACAAACAGAGCATATATAATACACACTTTTAAATTAGTTCATATGTATCATATGTCTAAAAAACAAGTTGCTATTGAATGTTGGTATACATTTTTATTTACATTTGCTAACAAATGGGGGGGTGAATGTGATTAGTCATATAATAAAAGTTTAAGCGAAAGTATTTAAGCTTTCATATGTCTTAAAAAAAAATCTTTCAATTTAAATTCCTTGCTATTATAATTCAAACTCCAGGAATAATATCATAATAAACAAAAATTCAGTAAAATGGAATATATTTAATTAGCAGACTGAAAATGTTAAATATAATTGATATTCTACTTGATGCCTCCAGTAGACTCTTCCTAGAGTTGCTAGGTATAAAATAAGAATTTCACAGTTAAGGAGATAAGAAAGTGTATTCACGCATTCCCATGTTTAAAAAAATGCAGTTTTTACACATGTAATTTTCTAATTAAAACTGTATTCCAGATTCATTCTGGAATAAAACTTGGTTCTAACCATTGTTACACTGTGTGCTGTGATAGTTATTTATGTATTTTTCTCTGACATAGTTCCTTATGTTCTATTTATGTTTATACCTCTAGCACAATCTAATACTTAACATGTAGTAGGTGTTATACAAATCTCTCTCATGACTACAAGTTTGTTTTTCTCACCCTCAGTGCAGTCTTCTGTTTTCTCTTATGACTAGTTCATTGACATTTTTAAATGTGTATACATTTATATATGCATATATATATATACAGATATATAATTTTTCCACTTGATAAACCTGTTTTTTTAACAAATATCTTCTGTTTATAAGATCTGATTTCTACAATCCATATTTACATTGTTCTTGTTCTTCTATGTATGTATTTAGTAAATACTTTATTGTTCATATAAGGGCCAAGAAAGTTGTGTGGAAGTATACACTCTCATCTGCTTTCTATTTTTCTTAAAAAGTTAAAAGCTATCACTTAATCAGCTTATTTTTGTCTACCTTCATAAGAGTAGTTTAAAATGTAGCAAAATGCCTTTTTTTTTCCCTCCCTAAGCGTGGTTTAACATCCTGGCATATTAAACGCTGCTTTTTATTGTGTTTCTCCTGTTTATATTTAATTGCAGTGTACCATTAAGAAGAACTTGACCCCTGGCTACAGTGCATGTTATGAATGCCAAGTGGTAAAATATTAATAAATAAACTTGGATGTGTAATTTTTATTACAATGTAAAATAATTTGCTGTCTGAGAAATCTAAGATGTATAATATTCATGACCTTGAAAATAAATAACTTCCTTTGTATTCCTCTGTATTGAAATATTTGTAAAATAATATCTTGCTTAAGCCAGTGATTATTATTATCAATTGAAGTGTAAATAGGTCACTAATTAGTGAATTTGATGACTACTAATTTCTCTAGGCAACAATTAGTATTCAGTATTTAGCAATAACAAAGGCACATCATTTACACGTATTTTTCGAAGTATGTCCCTTATATTCAAATCATACTGACATTTACAAAGAAGAAATTAAAATGAAAGAGTTATTTGAAACTCGGAAGAGTATAATCTAATATCAACCACATTCTCATGGGAAGTTAATCGCAAAGAGCAAAAATTGCTGGTGAAAATAAGGAGCTTTAAATACTCACTTGCAGACAATGAGGAAAGTGGATCCTTGCTTATTATATTTCAACATTCCAGAAATATTAAATACAAATAAAAGTAACTGAATATTTTTATTGGAGGATAAACAGAAGCCACCGGCTGCAAAAACATGTGTCTGAATAATTTTAAATGAATATGTAACATGCCTACATATTTTTGATGGTTCTACTATTGTGTTATCTTAGACGAAAACCGTCAGGATAAGTCTTCTCTCGGCAAGTCTCCGGGTTCTATATCTGTATTATACCAAAAACCTTTCCTATATAAATGCTACTATGTGAAGTTTTAAAAAATACTTTATACATTATTTCACTTTTGTGAAAATGAAGAACTCAAAAGAGGAAAAAAAGTGAATTTTTTCATTAGCATATTTTTCAGAAAAAATATACTTCAGCAAACTTCCTACTGGGAAAACAGTAATTACTTAAGTTGGCAGTACACATCTGGCATAATAAGGAAGGGAGTATAAAAGTCCTTGATGTAACCAAAGTGTTTATCAGTTTTTAGAACACTCCTGTTATTGCCAGATTCAAAGAAATATTTAATTAGGAATTGGCTCTCTTCTCATCTTTACCAACTCGAAGATGCTGTCCTCTTTACCCTCCTGGGTGCTAAAGAGATCAGTAGCAAAAACAGCATCATATTCTACTTCCCAAATATCTCCATTAGTAACCAGATATGAGGATAAGTCAAATCCTCTAGCTTTGGGCTAAGAAAAGTAAAATCTGCATTCAATTACAGAAATATAAGTTCTCTCTAACACTGGCATTCTTTCAAGAACTTCTGTTTGGAAATTCTCCATTATACTTTGGCTCCTGTCCTTTTGGGAACACTTTTAGCTGGCTGGTACATGGCAATACAATAGCAATATAATCTCATATGTGAGCTGTCCCCCATGCACAAAGGAACAATGCAGGTCTCCAGATGTGCCCATATGTAATGGATATTTCCCAAAATATGATAGTATTTTTAAATTCATTGAATATTTTTTATTATTTAAAGGTGAACTGAATCTTTATTGCAAAGGTAATCCATTTTTATTATTTCAAAAATTCAAATAGTGCATACACGGAAAAAATGGAAACTCCTCCTGGAATACTCCTCCCCCCCTCTCAAGGAAGGGATAACAGTTAACAGTTTGACATCTATGCTTACAAGCTTACAAGTTTACTTTTAATTTCACAATATGTCATGGGCATCCTTCTACGGTAGTACATATAAATCCTCCTTATTTGTTTTAATAAAAGCACGTTATCACACATATTGTGTGTACCATAATTTATTTGAACATTTATTGATTGCTAATATTTTTTCTCTCCAATTTTCTGCTTTTACCTATAATGCTGTACTGAACATTATGATATGTAGAGGATAAAAAATTATAATAAAAATTCTGTAATAATACATAGTGCACATAGAGCACAATGGTTTTAAAATGTTTTTGTATGTTAATGTAATAAATTACATTATTTTGATGAGTTGGTGTGTGGACATCTCTTTGAGACAGTAGTTTTCTTAACAATTTACAGATGAGAAAATGCACTTCAGAGAGTTCAAATAAATTAAGTAGTAGTTAAATTCCTGTCTGGGAATCCAACTCTTTGCATTATACAATAACTTTCTCTTGATCAGATATTCTATTAACAGATGTGCAAAGAGTAAAGATAAGCATCAAGTAAAGATATTGAAATTATGCAGTGAAATAGGATAGTTTTTAATCTCTTCAAATAAATGAGTTAACAAGTTGCCAAATTTATAATTAACTTGGTCTCCCTTCTTTAATAAATGTGATTGAGCACTTGTGGGCACTGATTGGCAGGACACAGGCTCTGCCACCTCGTGGTACTTTGTTAAGAGTTCTAATGCAGTCTAGCCATAATGTATATTTAATAATTAAAAATGAGAACCAGAAAACATATACAATTGGAAATGATAAGTAATTCAATCAATTTTGCCTGTATTTACCCTTTTCTTCTTAAACTTAATATTTATTAGTTTCTTTTCATTTTATAAGAATGTTTGAAACTTACAAATATTTTGTGATTAGGAACACAATTCAGTTAACATTTTATAAAGGGAACTTCAGCACACAAACAATACAATATTTGATTAAAACCATATTTGAAAAAAAAAGTGTTAATTTAAGGACCACTCATGTATCATTGAGAGTTAACACTATCCTTCAGAGATCACACTTTAAGTTAAATGTAAGGAGAGCTCAGGTCAACTATCTCAATGTTAAGAATGAAGGAACGATCTCACAGTCTACTTTGATATCATCAATAACTAACAGGTGTTAAATAATTTCTCCATAGCTGGCACGCAAAGAGCTATAATAGGCTAATCACATAGCAGAGTATAAAGCACACTCTTTGCTGAAGATATGCTTAAAAATTGTTACTCAAATTTACATCCTATTTTTACATATAATATTTCTATATTCTCAATCTTTATGAAATGTTTGTGTTGAAGGATAGGCTTACTATTTGCCATATGAGTCACCTATAATAAGGTAATAGATCAATTAATTCATTTAACATTCAACAATTAACATGTACCTGCACTGTGCGTAGAAGCTGAGGCTGTAAGAATGAATAAGATAGACACAGTTTCTATCTTTATAATGCTGAGTCCAATGATGGCAAGATATAGGAAATAGGCAATTTACATATTAGAAAGTGGGCTATAAAAAGGAAGTACAAGATACCTTGGGTAGAGAGGTGAAGGGTACCTAATACATTGTGGGGATATTCATAAGGCTCTTCAGAGGAAGTAAAACCTAAAGGACGCATGAATGGTTTTTATGCTGAAACATAAAAATTGCTTGGGTTCCAAGCAAAAGCTGGGAAGAGAGAGGCTGGGTAGAAAAGAAAGAACTGCGGCTAAAAGAAAAAGTGAGTTCTCAGGCCTGGAAGAAAGAGCAAAGTCATTTTCAGGGAACAAACAGAAGTTCAGTAAAGCTAGATTACAAAATATGAATAGAAGGTGAAAAATGATGCTTGAATGGAAAGCAGGGACCAGATCTTCCTGGCTCTTGCAAGACATGTTAACAGATTTGGACTTTGCAATAAGAGTAATGGGGAGACACTGATAAATATCAAGCATTCTATCATCACACGTCTTTGCCAAAAACTTTATTTCCAGAATTAGAAAAGAATGGCACGCAGTTAAGATTCTAGGCTATTAAATGTATAATATATATTTATGTATTAAATATATATTTTGATTATAGTATATAATTTCACTTAATTAGTAATTAAAGCAATGCAAAATATGCTGGAACATCACATACACTTCCTAGAAGAGCAATTCTAGGTAGAATATAGGGAAGAGAGATGGTCTGATGTATGATGATGATCAGGAAAACAATGTGTATTGATAAAATAGACTCAAGAATCAAAATATGCAGAGTAATGATAATAGCATGAATTTCATATCTAGAACCTCGTCTAAACATTAGGCAATAATTTGAATAGCATTATTAAAATATCGATATATGAAACCAGCAAATCCTTCTACCCAAAGAGATTTTTAATTACACATATTCTCTCTTCTTTTTAGTCCATGCTTTTCATTATGTCATTTTTGCTGAGTGTGATGGTTAATTTTATGTATCAACTTGGCTAGGCTATGGTGCCCAGCTGTTTGGTCAAACAGTAGTCCAGATGTTACTGTGAAGCTATTTTATAGATGTGATTAATACTGACAATCAGCTGACTTTATGTAAAGGAGATGACTCTCAGTAATGGGAGTGGGACTCATCCTTAAGAGCAAAAGACTGTTTCCCAGAGAAGAAGGAATCCTGCCTCAAGACTGTAACATAGAAATTCTGCTTGAGTTTTTGGCCTGTCAACCTGCCCTATGGATTTTGGACTAGCCAGGCCCCAATATTGTGTGAGCCACATTCTTAAAATAAATCTTAAATATATATATATATATATACATAATATATATTACTTATAATAACATGTTATATATAATTATATATATTTTATATATATATATTTCCTATTGGTTCTGTTTCTCTGAAGAACACTGACCGATACAGATATACTGTTATGAGTTGATTTGTTTTCCCCCCAAAAGATATGTTGATGTCCTAATCCCTAGAATCTCAAAATGTGACCTTACTGAGAAACAACAGTTGTTGCAGATGTACATAGTCAAGATGACATCATATTGGAGTAGAATGGGCCCCTAATCCATTTGACTGGTGTCCTTATAAGAAGATGGCCATGTGAAGGCAGAGTTACAAGGAAAATGCCATGTGAAGATAGAGACAGAGACTGGAGTGATGCATCTAGAAGCCAAGAAATGCCAAGGATTGCCAGCTGTCACCAGAAGCTAAGAGAGGCAAGGAACAGAGTCTCCCTCAGAGCCCTCAGAAGGAGGGCTGACAATTCTGCTGACACCTTGCTTTTGGACTTCTAGTCTCCAGAACTGTGCAAGAATAAATTTCTATTGTTTTGTCACCCACTTTGAGGTGCTTTGGCATGGCAGTGTATTAGGAAACTAATACACTGAGGAATCATGTCACACACACATTACCAACTGTCTTAAAAAAAAAAAAGAAAGAAAACCTCTGCAGTAGTAAATATCAGCTTACTCTCGGTTACCTTTTTGTAAGTTCTCAAGAGTAAATGTATTCCAAGGATGCTTATCATAGTACCATAGTGAACTAATCCTTTCCCCAAATTAAAGTTCAGGCACAAAGCATATTAAAGAATATTAATTTTAACAAATCAGTTCATCCTATGTGTTTTATCTAAGAATATTCAAATAATATTTCTAAGTAGAAAGATGTTAACAATCACTTATGAAGTGACTTTCAACTACTACAACCACCACCAACACCCCATCCCCCAAACCCTTAATCTGAGATACTGAATGAATCTATTTCTTTTCAAGCGTTTGAATGCTAGTTCTCTCTCTCTCCCTTCTTTTTCAATTTTGATGGTTATATTGAAGAATAACTGCTTTTTTATGCCAACTGACATTCTTCATCCTTTTCAATTTCAATTTGTCTCACAAAACATTTTTTGTCTGAATAATATAGTTTTCTAGACTAATTTGTGGTAGCTTAAAGGAATTGGAAGATGTAATTTTGAAAAAAAAAAGTAAATGAATGAAAAGTTCATTTGCCAAAAAGTTACTTGGTAATATTTGGATAAATGAGACAATATTATAAAATTTCAAATAAAGCAGGAAATAATGGGATTAGTAAATTAATCAGTAAATTAAAAAAATAAATTTTATAAAGGATCAAGTACCTTTCCAAATTATCATTCCCCTTTTAGGGAATTTCATCTTCAGTAAGTATAAAATATCAGTAAATAACATACTTTAAAGGGTAAAGATTAATTAACTTTGAATATGCTGTATAGTTTTCCCTAAATATACATATATATATTTTTAGCAAACGTTAACCTATAGAAAGACAAATCAAGTATCTCTTCCTTATAAATGCCCCTCCCTCTCAACTCCCCACTGGATACTCCTCCCCTGGTATCCAACCCACATTTTCCAAATTCCCAAATGGGAGGATGATTAAGCACTGAAAAAAAGCTCAATCTAAATACTTACAACGGAATCTAATAGATGGTTTTCATAATGATGCAGTAACTCTTGTTTTTGTTAGTGTCACCACTACTCTTAGTCACCTAGCTTGGAAATTCTGGGAGTGGCTTTTAGTTTTCCCTCTCCCCCATGTCCAGTAGTTACCAAGACTTATTGAATCTACCTGTGTAAATCTCCTTCATATTATTTTTCCTTTATTTTTTATTTAAATTCAGGTACTTTTTATCTCCCACCTAGTCTCAGTCGTTTTACTAAACACCAATCTCCTTTTCAATCCATTGCACATTTACCTGGCACATCATCCTAAAATATTGCCCCCTCCCTATCCTTATCTATACAATGAGGATTACACTTCTTACTTAGTATTCAAAAGAGTTTTTTCAGCTGTGGTCTCTTACCTGGTCTCTTATTTATCTTTTCAATCATGTTGCTATTCACTTGTTCTATGCAGCATCCAAAGTTGTTCTTTATACAGACCCAATACAGAGTTCTATGCACATACTCTACACTTTCCCATCACCTGCCAATGCTTTCTCCCCTAGCCCAGGTGTATCAAATTCTGTGTTTCATGGCCTAACTCAAATTCCAACAGTGCCATGAATGCTTTCCTGAAACACACTATTTTCACATCTACCCCAAGCTGAAAGCAATCTCCTTCTGGGAAAATTCTTTTATCTTGACTTCTTTTATGGAAGTTATTTCTACATTTTGCTATGATTATTCCTGTATGTGACAATTCTCCTAACAGCCAAAGTTTGTGGAATGAGAAGTTTCATTGTACATCCCTCTGTGTTACAGACATATAGTAAACATTTAGAGAATGAAGTGTTATCATACTAACATGCAGGTCATTGGTGAATAGACACCATGTCTCGCTAAATCATTGGTCAACTACATTTATTGAATGAAGCATTACAGGAAAGAATGCAGTGAAGGCAACACCAGTGTGTGATTTGTGAACAATGCTTATATTTTTGTGGGTGTGCAATGCATATTATACATTATACAAAAGATGTTAATAGGGGTCATGCTTCATAAAGTGTTCTGCAAAGGCTGCTGGAATTAGATGTAGCATGGGTGTTTATTTGGCAAACAAATTCTTGCTTCCTAGACCAGACCAATTCGATCTTGATTCAGAATCCAAGAACGAGGCTCTGAAATCTGCATATTAAAATTATTGCTCACTTCCCTCCCCCAATGATTCTTTTGCATACTGAAGTTTGAAAACACCACAGAGTGAGCACTTATTAAGGAAGAAAATACCAGTATATACCGTTAAATAATGTTAAAAATTGTTTATGGAATGTTACTATAACTGTAAGACTTTTCTAAATCTATTCTGTTTATCATTACACGAATACTAATTGGAGTTTCCCAGTTCCCAATATTCACTAGAGGATAAGTTGCATTAGGTTGTTACCCTAAACTCTAAGGACCTACAGTCTCAGATCTTCTGGGAACCCTTCACAAGGTTCAGCATTCCTGCTTGCTAGCCACTCCCAGAGTCATCAGGTTCAGGCCCTCTGACCAGCTGCCAAGCTCCCCTTTTATCCCGTCCTTTGAAATTGTTAGTGAAAATAACAGCTCTGTGTGTTTGTTCCAGGTGGGAGACCTGTGTGTCTGCACTGCTGTTTTATAGGCTCACATGTTACAGGCAGGTAGGTCCTAAAAGGTTAAATTTGGGGCTGGAGAAGGAGTGGTGCACAGATAAGGGGCACTTCAAAGGGTTGATTGGGACAGACTGCTGACCCTGAGCTTGAAGTGGAGCACGTGCCTGCTAACAGCGCAAACCCCCCTACCTTTTCTTTAGCTGCATGAGAGTCATGTGCACTGACAGAGTTTTGATCTATAAGAAATCAAGACTTAGGCTTCTTAAGAGTCCTCTTTACGACCATTATGAGATGTCTTCTAGCCTGTAATGCAAATTGCATCTGAGAGTGATTGCCCTTGTCTTTTCCTTATTTTCAGAGATGTGGGAATGTACACTAAATGCCAACTTGAACCTTGTTCTTTAGCTCATTTGAGCTCAGTTGTAGCTGAAACATAAATTATAAGTTTTTTAGGAAATGGCCTTATTTATTTGAAGGTTTACTTAAGAAAGAACAACTTAGCACTAGTAAGGCATATTTTGCCACTGCTATATAAATTAAACAGCATAGAATGGACCTTTTGCAAATCATTTTCTCTGAATTAAAGTCAATGTGTAAAGCCACATAAAATTTATAACCAAATTGTCTTATGTCTAGCAAATCATCTTTAATTTAGGATCATTCTCTAAATTAAGATTGTGAAAGTATATCTGATAATGTTTAGCAGACATGTATCTTAGAGAAAGAACTGGGATATTTTTCTTGGAATGTCCTTATTTTCTAAATGTTTTCTATAATTCAGAATTCTAAGCTCTAAAGTTTTTGAAAGTATAAGACACAAAATATTTGTTCATTTTTTTTCTATTTCTCAGAAACGATACGTATTTGAGTTTAATTAGCCCATAAGATATTTCAGGTAGAAGAAATTGGACTATGAGACTAAAAAAAAAATGTCAATATAAAAATAAAAGTGAAAAGGTATGAACATATTCATACGACATATTTCTCTTTGGCAATGGCAAATAATGCTGTTTTCCTGCACACAAATTGTGAACAAATCGGCATTTTATTCTAAAATATAAAATTAAACATTCCTAATAGGAACACTTTCAAAAGAGTACATAAACAATTAAATAAACTTTATTAAATACACAACTATCCTTCATCTTTTGCTAGTAAAATAGTGTCACACTGTAGACCTCTATTAGCATTGCTTAACAATAGGCATAGAGAAAATGTCTCCCAAATAAGCCATAAATACCATGAAATTAATTTCTCTAAACTTACCTCATATGAATTTATCTGTAAACATATGTTTTATCTTTCTGATCTTTCAAGTATGAAATGTAGATCAAATGTTTTAATAATTCTTCCTGAAAATCCATTAAAGCTCCTGCTCAATCAAATTTTGACAGGCTTAAGTAGGCAATATACATATATGAAGCACTGGATTTATAAGTTAGGCTTTGGAAAGCCTTTTGAAAATTAAATCCAGTGTGTTCTAGTCGATAAAGAGTAAAGAGCTTCAAAAGTGAATGAAAAACAAAGGAAACCTGAACAAGAATGACTGTAAGTTGAAAAAATGTAGTATATTTATAAATACTACACTCTGTAAGTCTTCTCAGGAATTTCAACTTCCTCGAGTAGATGATTTTCATAGTTGTGGGCTGCCAGGCTCTCAAAGAAAGGACAAAATATTGAAAAGTATTGTTTCCACTAAAAAAATCTATATCCTTTATAGGAAATATATATATATATGTATTTTAAAAGTCATTTGTTTTCTAACCAGAAGTATATAACAAATTTTGTAGAAAATCAGGAATTGACATGATTTTCCAATAAATTCTCTTGCTTCTACAATACTCGTTTTATACATATAACATTAGTATTCTAAGGCATATCTAGAAAAGAAACAATTGATCCAGCCATTATTCAGGGCAGAAAAATCCCAATCTCAGAGTTATATAGAATCTCTATCTAGGAAATATCAATGAAATGAGAACACTGATGTCTCCACCACCTCTTCCCTGCTCTAATTATTGCGTTTTATGTAAGAATTATGGAGGCACTGTATTACATTGAATTTGGCATCCTGTTGAGTGAGAGAGCAAAGCCACAGCCTGACGATGGCCTTATTTTTCCTTAATAGACCCAGTCATACCAGTATACATCCATAGAGAAGAAAAAGAACTTAGAAGGAAAGTGTTAGGTAAGCAGGAGAGGAAATAACCTCTTTCTGTGAGCTTCACTTGTTAGGTCTAGATCTTAAGGAGGCAAACTAGTTCAGCCAATGCTTCTGGGCATTAAGGCTAAGATAGAGCTCTTTCACATGAAAGGCAGCCCTTGAAACTCAGATCCGATGCCACAGGGGGCAAACCATATCTTATAAGAAAACATGTTAGTTGCATGCTGTACTCCGTATTTATTTATCCATTGTTATTCTCCTGTCTAGATTTTGCTGCAGGATTTTGTTACAGCCTTTCATGCATAATGTTATTTTGAATTTTCCCAGAGGAAAATACTGTTTACAGCACTTTCCAAATGTATTTGACAGTGAAATTCTTTTTTTAAGGAAGTCATGTTTTAGTGAAAATAGTTAGGAAAAGCTGCCACAGCTTTTAGAAAAATCTTTTTAAATGTTTCAACTTTTACTATGGGATATCAAGGAAAGGTATTCATGCTTGAACCCAATATATAAAAAGGAGCAACAGACGTTTTTCCCTTTTGGATCAGTGGGGATACTTAAAGGAAAATGAATTTGGTGGAGCAAGAGTAATGGCTAAACATACAAGGGTATTAACAGGAATGTGGGGTAGTGGAGGCAAAGAGTAGCTGTCCTCTCCTTTCCAACCACTGGGTGGTAGGGGCAGAGTTTCCAACCATTGGGTGGTGACGGCAGAGAGGAGACTGTCACTGTCAAAATGGGATAACATTTTAAAGAACACAAGAAATTAGCTCCTTAAATTCTAAATCATGGGTAGGTTTTGTTAATTCTATATCTATTGAGGAATCACTTTGTTTTTAGGAGAAAAAAATAGAAACAAATTTCAATAATGTCATCTCATGAAGAGACCTACTGCTATCACCTCCAGGTAATCTGTGGTTTCTCTTCCCACTGAAAGCCTCCCAAAGTTTGCTCAAGCTATATATCTATGCCTAAGGGATGTCAGAGGCCCTCCCAATGTGGAAAGACTTTCTCTATTACCAACCATAGTGGTTAAAGAAGTAGGTTGATCATTTTCTGCAGATCTAATGAATATAACATGGAAAGAAGGGGTCCAGTCCACCTGAATGGCAAGAAATTGGAGAATGGGAATCTGAAAAGATGAGTTTTATCAAATGCAAAGCACAACCTCGTGATTGGCAGACCATCCTCCTTGAATCTCACATCTAGGCATTAATAGCCAATTTGCTCCAGCACTAGTTTGTCAGAAATTTGTATATGCAGACAGCTCTGAAAAGATGAAGATAAAGATAACTTGCTCCCCTCCTGAGTGGGATTTGCTTCCTCTCCAAGGTATGTAGTAAGGAATTTGACCTCGCCTAAATTTTACTTTGCCCTTGACTTCTGCGAAGTAATCTTTAAACAGTCGGAATGTCATGCCTGACAGAAGTGTTTTTGTTTGTCTGGAGGCCTCAGGCCACACTGGAGAGTCTAACAATAGGAATTTGTAAGGGAGCTGGCCACAATAGAGGTAATTTGGGTTGGGAGACATTGGGTCACAGAGTATTAGCTTGCCCTCTGGATGGGCTGGAGACAGACTGGCCATGTGGGCAGTCAATTATGCTTAAGTAACAGAACCTCAATAAAAACTCTGGACACCAAGGCTTAGGTGTGCCTCCCTGGTTTGGCAATCCTTTGCCCATATTGTCAAAAAAGGTGCTGGAAAAACAGAGCTATCCATGACTCCACTGGGAGAGAACTGAAAGCTCCGCTCTTGGAACTTTCCTGGACTCTGCAGCATGTATGCTTTCACTTGAATGATATTAATCTACATTCTTTCATCATAATACAACATGACCTCAAGTATCCAGCTTTTGGTGGATTCTGTGAGTCCACACAGGAAATTATCAAAACTGAAGGTGGTTTTGGCAATGCGCGGACTCATAATTGATGTTGGAAGTGAGAATGGTCTTGTGGATTATTTCCTAACTTTGCACTGTTTTCCCCAGACAGAGAATAGGCAGTGTGGGGATCAGAATTGGCCACCTCAAGATGTGTCTCTCCACCTTATTTTCACTGAAGGAGGCTTTGACCTGCCCCATCCCCACTAACTGTCTAAAGGGATTTGGGATGGAAGGCCTGTTCCCAGGACAGGCCCATCACCGTGGATAACTCTGGGTGTTGAAAGACTGGGAGGCTCTTTCTGGGCCCATTCTTGTCAAAGTTCTGTTTACCAAACATTTACATTTGTAAGGGAAATCTCCACTTGTAAAGGTATCTCCTCTTACTGGGAAGAGGGGTGGATGACCCTTTAGAAACAGGATGACATCTCTAGAAACTTGTCAGTGTGGAAGGCAAGGCCTTAAATTTGCATAACCTTACTGTGCTTTTTTGGCAGTCTCCCATAAGTGACCCATCCTCAACATCCTCCATTGTCTTTCTATTTCAGAGAAGAACCTCCGCCATTTTGTTGAGAGATTCTCAGTTTCCCCGGGTCTCTCTCATGTATACATGTTATAAAGCTTTGTTTGATTTTCTCCTGCTATTTGGCCTCATGTCAATTTAAATTGTAGCCCAGCCAGAAAGGACCAGAGTGGGTAGAGGATACTCTTCCTCCCCTTTAGCAGGTTTGGCAAAAGCTTCTATAAGAGACAGAATCTCCTAATCTCAGGGTTCTTCCTCTGAAATATACCCTCACCACACTTACAGGTATCACCTGGCCCTCATCACGTAACGTTACTCTGGGTGCTGCTTTTACTGTAAATTATAAATTCTTTTGTCTCTGAACCAGATGCCTCATATCTTTCTGCCAACATCTATGAAATTTTAACAGGCTAACTCATTAGCTTGAGTTCAGGGTGAAATCTCAGACCCTTTCACAATTTCTGACTTGAAGGTTTAACACTAACCATGCCTAACCAATTATTCATCACTTACCTTTGGAAAGATTTATTAACTAAAAACCTCATTCTAAGAGTGAGCTAGTGGCCAGTTTGGAAATGGTTTCGGTTACATGCGATATTATCTTTAAAATGCAGTGGAGAGTCCTACAGGTGGAGTTAAAGAAGCATATATCAGACATTCTTGTGAGACACAGAAACATTTCACTCCATGCCTGATAAGCAAACTCATTTTGTGGTGTGATGGTCTATAGCACCACTGCCATGCACTCTTGTCCTGGGGTGACTGTAATTTAAGGTGACAGCACCTATTTACTATGTGACATCCTGTGCACTCTCTTCAGACTTAATAAAAAACAAAAAACAATCACCCACAAGATTTTGACATGCTTATTTCCAATTCCCATCTAGAAACATTTATGACTACAATGTAGCACAAAGTGACTGCTTACAAATTCAGGCTTTAGTGCCTATCTACACATTCACAATCTCTTTCTTTACAGGAAAGACCCATTCGCAAATTGCACCTAGCAGCAAAGAGGGAAAACTGAAGATACACATGGCTAGGACTTTTATAGTAACTCAGTGTATTTTAGGTTGGTATCTATTCTTTCAGCTCCATGGAAGGCTGCTCTATACATAATTGTTATAATTTTTACTCAACAACCACTGAGGGAAATGTGAACAAGTGACACAATAATATGAAACACAGGCAATTGCATTTGAACTCCTACTATGAAATTTATTCAGTCTCTAATTCTTTAGGCTGACTGACATGTATTACCAGCAAATGTTAACCAGGTAAACATAAAGGTCCCAAATGCCAATGTTTCCATGAATCAAATGTTTAAAAATAAGAATTTTGAAATAAATGTGAATGTGTAAAGTGTAAGCATACATTTTTTTAAATAGCAAACAATTTTAGTAAAATCCTTTTTTCCTCTTCAGACAAACCCTAATGC
Source organism: Tapirus indicus (assembly GCA_031878705.1). Taxonomy (NCBI): domain Eukaryota; kingdom Metazoa; phylum Chordata; class Mammalia; order Perissodactyla; family Tapiridae; genus Tapirus; species Tapirus indicus. The sequence goes on along the minus strand of CM062919.1, from coordinate 71,591,217 downwards.
CAAACACAAAGGGGAAAAAAAGCTATTTTCAGGGATTTGTTTACACATGCTAGAAAAATATACTATCCCAAATATGATAACATAGGCTCACCTGCCTCATAATACTTTTTTTTTTTTTTACAAAATGTCTATTAAGACTTCTGCGATATTGAAACTGACTTTTTAAAAGTATTGGTAACAGCATTCATATTTTTTACAGTAAATATTTTAACAGTCTTTATAGTTATGCAAATAACCATTGAGCCTACTAAAAGATAAAAGCTTTCCCCCTCTTTTATCTAGCATATACACTTGCAACTCAATTCTGATATGATTTATAGAGTTTGTTAGCACAGTTTGTCACTACTGAGAACTCTAAGTGGCTGAGACCTATTTGCATCAAAACAACTTTATTATGGTGCACGCAGCTTAACTTGATGGCTTTCTTATTACTGATACAATTGTTAGCCCATAGCAACAACAGGATAAGAAGAACATCTCTGAGCCTGACTAGAATAAGCGCACTTCTCACTTTCCTCCTGCTGAGTGAAAACTCCGTTTTCATCTAAACTACAGAATATATTGGTGAATCTAATGGGATCTGACAGTCCATCTTAAAAAGTGTCATTAGGTAACAAAGAGAAATCTGAAGCTATATAACCCTTGGTTATTTTGATGACTATTTCTATTTCTTTCAATTTGAACAGATAACTAGAACTCCCCATCAAAATGCTTTCTGAAATTTTGTGCTTTTTAATCTGGGTTTGTCTCTGGATAGTTCTTTCACCATAAATCAATGTTTTAAGCAAATGGTTGCAAAGTATGGTTACGGAGATACTGAGTCACAGGAGAATATTACTAATGAAGCACTGTTTCCGTATTATTATTTTAGATTTGCAACCTCACAAAATCATACAAAACCAAAGGTAAATTGAGAAATGTCTGGTTCCCAAATTTCCTTTGATTAAATGGTATGAAAGTATCTTAAGACAAAAAACTTAAGTAACAAGTTTCAGAATATGCATATTAGATAAAAAAACATTGTCTTTGAATATATAATGGACCATTTCCAGGAAAAGGATGTATGGTAGTAGGGTAACAGAAAAACATCTATGTGTACCTAACAAAGAAAAAGGCAGTGCCAGCTTTGAAAATAATTTGTATTTGTATAGCATCATAGTATTCATAAACCAATATATATAATCCCTTTGAGTTAGGTACTACAAACAGTCACCATTTTATAGAGTGATACATTCATGTTTGCAGTTGTCAAGTAATTTGCTCCAGACTAGATAATTTATAGGATTTAAGATAAGATTTCAAACCAGGCAATCTGAACCCTGAGCTCATGCTCTTTCCAGTCTTTCAGTATCCTGTGAGAAAGGCAGAGAAAAGCTGGATTTAAGGACAAGAAAATTGATTTAACGAAAATTATAAAAGTAGTAGAGAGAGGGCTCTCTTCACTTTTACTCTCACTTTCCTTCTCAAACTATCTTCCATTGCTTTTTTTTTACTCATATTGTTCTCTGGCTTCCTGCTTTGCCACTCAGCAATTTTAAAGTCCTTTTCTTCAAATCAATTTCTCTTCAACCTCTTTATTTCTCTCTTCACTTCCCTAACCACAGTTTTATCCGGAATGAAAGAAGTGAATGGCCAATATCTATAACTCCCATGGTTACAGTGGCAAAGAGATTTTTCTAACCCAATGACTCAACAAATGGTAGAATTTCAAGTAGTGGGCTTGTTGAAAAACTGAAGTGCAGGGTTTTAGAAAATCGGGGGAAGAGTATTTCATAGTTTCAATCTCTATCATGTGTGATCATGATATCTTAATTGTGAAACAACAAATATTTATTGATTGACAACTAAAATTTCAGCCACTGTGTTATGCATTCATTATGTCAAGTAATTTTTACAGCAATCTCATTAGTGTTGTTTCTATATTATATTATGGAAACTAAAGCTCCTAACAGTTATGCAACTTACCTGAAGTTCAAGGGTTGGGAAGCAGCAGAGGAGGTGTTGGGATCCAGGTCTGTGTGAAAAGCCATAAGCTCTGATATCTCCTAAACTTTTTGCTATACTGTAGTGTAATCTCATCTACATATAGCTAGATGTAGTAATTCATACAAATACAACAATTAAAAAAACTTTTTTTTTCCAGAGGAGGAATAAAGAAGATTATAACCAAATAGTAATGTTTGGAATGAGAAAATACTGGTGCTAATATTTGCACTTATTTACTCATCACTTTTCAAAGGATTTTAAGGGATATTTGAATGCTCTTGATTTCTTTAGTTTTGAGGGTCTGCAATATGTTAAGTGCATTCCAATAAGGAGAGTGAATGAAAAATAATAGCATAACTAAAGCCTGTGGAAATGGTTTTCTTTGGTCTTTTCACCATGGGAACCTTCTGCCACGTCATCAAGACTTTAACTACATAAAAATGAAATAATTTGCAAGCATGGGCTTTGCTGTCGTGTATTATGGCTTTTGAAATAACGCTATTGAACAGACATGTTGACCTTTCTTTGGAGATAAGCTGAGGATTAATCTCATTATCTACTTGGTATGATAATGCAGACCTTTCCTCTTAGAGGTAAAAATATATATATAGGCCTTATCTATTTTTCTTATCTATCTTCCCTATATCCTTACAAAACTTATTTAAGGTATTTTTGGTAAATATAAAATATGGTTGTTAAATTTAAGAAATCTTATGAATCTGTAAAATATGTTTTATATTTATCAAGAAAATACATTTCACAATAGTATTTTTCTATGTTAAGCTGGATCTTCCCAAGGCTTAGCTTCAAATATTTCATTTTGCAAAAACTTCCACTGGAGTCACACTGCCTACCAAATTAACTAAACCCAAGACCTTATCTTAGCATCTAGATTTATTTTGAACCTAGCCAAAATCTACCTGCACAGAGAATTCACTCCAACCTTATACAGAACCTACGGTCAATGTCTGAAATTGCCCTCCTCTTGTCATTTTCATGCTCCTGCTGTTCTTATTCACCTTTTTCAGAATACAAGTGTCTGTAACTATAAATGCCTTGGAAATCCTTTTTCTTCAAAATTCAGGTAAATCACCACTACATGCATAAACCACACATTGACCTCTATACATATACTTTTGATTCCCATAACAATGTATTTATACCTTCTTGTGGGTTTTATTTGTTTATTTGGCTGGCTGTTGGAATGACTGCTTGTTAGGGTTATTGCCTATTTATTTTACAGCTCTCATAGTCTCTATAAAACTTTGGGACAGGAAGTAGGTCATATTTACTTTGTGTCTCAATACAGTATATAGTTCATTCAACAAACATTTATTGCCAGGCTCTGTGTGGGATGCAGGAAATGCATGTAATGGAGAGATGGTCCCTATATACTCAGCGTATGTATTCCAGTGAGGATGACAATTGAATTACAGTAAAAAGAAATGTAAACTAGAAATTGCAATGAGAGCCAAAGAGCAGAACTGGTCCAGAGAGCTTATGACAGGGTATTTTACCGTGTCTAGAAGTCACAGAAGATGAAGTCTATGGAAGGCTGAGCTGAAATGCCATTCCTTCATTTAGGACACATGTATTGAGAGCCCACTACATTCTAGAGAATGTTTTAGGCACTTAGGCTAAATCAGTGAACCTTGGCTTTCCTTAGAGTTATATTCTAGGGAAGGTGTCCTTAAACACTTTTGTACTCGCTACCCTTTTGTTAGTTTTTGCAAAGCGCATGGACCTCTTTTTAGAATTATGTTTTTAAATGATTAAATAAAACACCTAAGATTATAAAAGAACGCCATTATGTTGCAAAACAGCATTTAAAATACTAAAAACAAATTTATGATATAGTAATATATGTTTCTTTATTAACAAATTAAATAACAAGATTTAGTAGCAGATCTAATAGCAACCATAATTTAATGTAATGATGAGCTTAAATGACAGTTTGAAATATCTTCCACAAGTCTAATGTGATATAAAAATATATGTTATGAGTATTTGTGAAAAAGAAGCATTGTAGATACTGTTACAGTTTGTGGTCTAAATTTATACTTGAAGGAAAATGATGAGTTTCAGTTAGAGGTCAACAAAAATGTGCATTATTTTTTTTTTCTCCAACTGAGTTCACAGAGGACATGATTTGATCCATGAGTCCACAAGTACAGAACTCCTGGCACCCAGAGGAGGCAGACAGTAGACAATAAACACGTGAGAGATTTGAGTGAAGAGGAGTTAAGAACCTCCATCCCCCCACATACAAAGCGTGGGGAAGGAAGGGGGCAGGGACTTGTAGACAACAAAAACCCAGTGTGGAAGGGCCTTGTGGGCAGAAGGAGCGTGACACATTTGCGGAAATGAAAGAAAACTGATGTGACTGCTGCACATATTATGAGAGTGAGAATACTACAAAACCTGGCTAGAGTGGAAGGTAGAGGGAAGACCACATGGGGCCTGGCAAGTCAGGATAAAGCTTCTGATGTCTACACAGTGAACAATTAGAGGATACCGATGTGTCTTAAATGACAGGGGGTGAATTGGGGATAAGAAAGCAATGGTATGACCATATTACATACTGCATGTTACGATCACTCTGGCTGTAGTGTGGAGGACAGACTGACAGTAGGCAAGAGTGGATGCTGCTATCCAAGGAGCGAGCCTCTTAAAGAGGAGAGGTGATGGGACTAGGACGGTGAAAGTGAAAACGGGAGGAAGTGGATTCTAGGATGGAAGAACGTATTTGACATTTTAAATCAACTGATGTAGTCAACACCTTGTGTGTTTTATTGAGATCATATATTCCAAGGACGATTCACACTAAACTAAAATTAAATAATGGCAACTGGAAGTACACTAATTAAAACACCGTTCCAGAATCTAACTATAATTTAACATCCCTGAGTCTTTGATTCAAATAAAATCTCAAATGCTAGTGCATAATCGACATTAATTGTTTTAGCTATTCATCTTTCTCTGAAAAAAAAATCACATTATTTTTCTTCCAATTAGTTAATCTCACATTCCTGTAAATATTATGTAAGATTATCCTTTAACTCATTCTTCAACTTTCTCTTTCATAATATTCCACTTGTGTAACCTCAAAGTATTTATAAAATATCTGAGAATTCAAATTTCATCTAGTTAAACTGTCTATGTAGTTAGCAATACATGCATTACTTAGCAAGTGTGGCTTACTAATTATTTACATTATTTAACTTTAAAGAATTTCTAAAAATTTTCCAATTATCACTATCCCACTAGAATAACGAAAGTTGATGCTTTTCTGAAATTATTTAGATATATGAAATTTATTGGGAAAAAAGCTATTAGAGAAATTATGCTGCATTTTGTGTTCTTTCATGGATTTGGTCATTGGTAGAAATATCCATACAAATAAAGTAAAACATTTAGCAACTTTTTGCAAGGAAAATTTTGTTCTGTTTCTTAACATTTACAAACATATAAGAAGTCAAATAATTGACATAATGCAAAAATGAAATGTTAAAAAATTAAAAATATTTTATATTTGAATGATTCATTCCACAAGGTCCTCACCATTATATTTCACATTATAATTATTACATCATTTCATTATTTCTGACGAGAAATGAACTACTCTATAGAGATACTCTAGAGACTTTATAAGATAAATATTTCAAATATTTCAATAAAATAACAAGTGAATAATTCATCAATGGATTAATTTTATTTCATAAGCAGGCCAAAATATGATTTAAAATGAGCCATGGTTAGGCTGTTACAAAATACAGTATATCACGCTGCAAAACAATGCACAAGGCTCTCGAGCTAGTTTATGAAACAAAATCCGAGCAAAGGTAAATCAAAGCTGTCAAGCAGTAAATATGACTCTAGTTTTTCAAGTAAAAACTTTGTAAAAGACTTTCGGGGTAGCTGAGGACAATGGTGACAATATAGCTACTTATCTCCCAGAATATCCCCCACAAATAAGGAAAAAAAGACAAGGAAAATTAAATTCTACACACACACACACAAAAAAAACAGTAGGAAAATTAGGTTCCATGGAAATTCTTCAAGCATGACTTGAAGATAGATAAAGGCAAACTGCAAAATCCTCTCTCATGCTGTAGCCCATCCAGACCCAGAAACTCGTACACAGACATGGAAGCTGAGAAACACTGTGGGGAAGACAAAAGAAGTGATTTGCAACAATCACTTGGAAGATAAAATCCACTGTACACTTGAAAATAATGGAAGAATGTCTGCAGCTCAGAGTGGGGACTACAGGGAAGGGACATCTAAGGAAGCACAGTTTAAAAGGTCACATGCCTTTTAATGGGACAGGCATAATTTAAAAGACAGATGTGCCTTAAAGAGAGAGATGCAATTTAAAGGTGAACTTTTTGAAAAGCATAACTTATGGGAAAGAAAAAAGATAAAAACAACCCTTTGGCAATTCTATGATGAAGGAGTAAAAAAAAAGAAGAACATTTAGAATCCTCCAAGACAAAAAGTGAACCATAAAATTGGAGGATTCACAACCCTCCCCATCAGGAAAACAACACAATATAATAAAGTACCAGGATTGGCTATCCCACAAGAAGAGGAAGGTACTCATCTAAGGACGTTGTATAAAATCCCCACAGCACAAAGGTGAAGAACAGGAAAGAGAAGTCCTGACAGAGCTACTGCAGAAAACTAGAAAACAAAATTCCACACATATCAACTGCAAAGAATTCCCTTGCACAAAGCAACTAGAAGGTAGAAAACTGTTCACACACAGGCAGAATTAAATACACTCAAACAACAATCTGATAATATTAAAAAACATCTTTAATCAGGAATTCAAAATCTAAAAACAAAGTGGAAAACAAATGGATAGATGGAAAAAAAGTTGATTGATCTCAGGAAAGAAACAGAAGAAAAACAGAAAGTTATCTCTGAAATGGGGAATACATTACGAGATGTCCAAAGCAGAAAAAGCTCAGCGAAAATTGACTAAGATTCATTGAAGAAAGGCAAGAAAATAACCAAAAGCAAGAAAATGACATAAAAAAAGTAAAAGGGTCAGAAAGAAGATAGTGAAAAATGGAAGACAGGAAAAACAATAGTTAATATTTGAACTACCATGTATTAATTTGATAGAAGAAAAACAAAACAATGGAACGAAGCTAATAATTAAAATTTTAAACCAAGAAACTTTCCAGAGAAAGAAAAAGCCCTGAATCTACACATTAAAAGGGCTCACTTGGGAAAACTGACCCAGAATAATTTCAAAGATAAAGACAAAATCCTCAAGGTCTCCAAGGCAAAAGTGGCAAATAATTTACAAAGGCAAAATAATTAGATTAATATCAGATGTTTTGAAACTACTATACAAAGCAAGGCCACAAACAAACAAGAAAACTCAATGAATACCAAGGATAGAGAAAAAGAGTTTTCAGCATATAGGAACTTGGGGGAACTCTCATCAGTCCTCTTTAAAGAATATACTACAAAAAATATGACACAAATTTGAAGATAGTAATAGCCATATAAGGTAGCTAGAGTTTTCCCCATTCTATAAAAAGGGAAACAATGGTGAGAGAGATTAAATGAGAAGACTAAATTCAAAGCAGCATCAGTAATAGAACTGGAAATTAACCCAATCCTTCAATTATCAGGGTAATTAAACCAGATCTTCAATTAGCAGGTCAGTGTACTTTCAATTAAGTCACAGCTTTCTCCTCATTCTAGATTAATCAAGGTCAAGCTAGAGACTCTAGACACACATTAAAGTCAACAACTGCCACGCATTCAAATACCTGGTTGCCTTCGGAGTATAGTATGCAGAGGGAAGATGATGGTAATGAAGGCTAATCCATGTGACATGGCATGAGCCATGAGTATGCTTTTCTCAGTTACCGGATATATACTTAATCCTGCCAGCTATGTTGCAAATAGGCACAGATATTCCTAATTATCAAACCCTCAGTATTATAATGGGGGAATCTAAAGCACTTCTAAAAAATGGAATGTTAGTGTCAACATATGATAGTTAATATGTTATATTATATTATATTATACTATGGAATATTATAGTCAAGGCATTTAACCGGAGGCTTCATCTCCTCATCTGTGAAAATGTGATTAATTCTACTTAATAGGACTCTTATGAAGTATAAATTAAATTCTCAAGTGAAAGCAAAGTATTAATATTAAACATGTAAGTTACTCAAAGTATTTTTCCCATTGATTTATTTTTGACATGTGTGCTCCCTTCCTGTATCATCCTATAATGTTATCTGTGACTCTTCAGCAACATAATTGCTCTCAGCCTTTGATATAGAAAATGGAAATTGGGTTATTCTGAAGGGTAAATGGGATAATCTTTGTCAAAGCACCTGACATGGTATCTGAAACATTCTATGTTTCCTGAATCACAAACATTTAGTCAATGTTTACATAGTAGACACTGAATAAATGAAAGTCATTTTTGAATGAATAAAAGAACCAATCAATGACTAAACTGATAAATGAAAATACCCTCAATTACTAGAATCTAGAATCCTAGGACGTTTACATTCACCAATTTGAAGAATTAATACATCAAATGACTTCTATGAAAGGATTATTGGAAAACAAAGAAATGGAACAGTTCTTGAATCTTCCCAAATCCTACCATAAAAACAATATAGCAAAACTAAAACTCCCTGGACATCTACTACAAATTCCAGTTATAAACTTTACTATGAACTCCAAAATACCAGTTAGTAAAACCACCAATTACTACAAAATCCTCCTGGTACCAGCACTTGTGCAAGAGGAAACAGGAGTAAGGCATCCAGTCTTCTCATGGTCCTGAGAGTCCAACTCATTGATGGAGAACTTGGGTAAGCACAGTGAGCCAATCAGAGAACAGCTGAAACAGGGAGAAACACTGCAGACTCAAATTTGTGGGAATGCCAGGGGACCATGGTAAAGTCAGAAATGTAGTGGAGTAGTCTAGATCACGTGAAACCTCAAAATTAAAAAACCTAAGCTCCTTTCCAGGACAAAGTTCCACACTGGAAAGGAACTCCTGGGAGTATAATCTAAATTATAATGACAAAGAACAGAAACAAGATAGGAAAAGGTAAAGATAGACACTTTGGGGGAGTACAGAGGAGGCAGATGATTAAAAGTACAGATCAATCATTTTGATCATTTTGTGAAAATAAAAGAATTGGAAGGTCTAGAGTTATGAAGCTAGAAAAGCCATGCTAGACAAATGTTCCCTCCATAAAATTAATTTCCTTTAACTCTGAGAAGTAGGAAAGAATTATGGTGGAAGCTCATTCAAAATTATTTTAAGAAAAAGAAAATAAGCAGAATAACATATCTAGAAACACAGCCTCGCTCATGCATGTGTTGTGTACGGCTGCTTTCATGCTACAGCGGCAAAGCTGAATAGTTGTCACAGAGAACATATGTCCCGCAAAGCCTAGAGTAATTACTATTTGGCTTTTTACAGAAAAATTTTGCCTTCCCTGGCCTAGACTGCAACCGTAAGAAGCTCCAATCTTTAACGACTGAGTAGAAGTGGCTAGCAGAGTAGAAACTGAGTACAAAAGGAGACTGAGAAAAAGTGGTCAGAGAGAGAGCAGAAGAAAGAGGAAAATATGGGATCAGGGAAGCCAAAGAGGAGGTGTTTAAAATGGTAGATGTGATGAATTGTTTCAAAATAGGCCACGTCTCTATAAAAGGAAGACTGAAACGTGCCTGCTGGATTTAGAGATATGAAATCAAATAGTTGGAAAATACATTGTGTGAGAAAATGGAAAGTGTGAACTCTCTCAAGAAGATTAGTTTTGACGGATTTGAGAGCAGTGGGGCAATAGCTACAAGAGGTTAAAAGGTCCCATAAGATAAATCAGCAGACTTTTGATTTATAAAGTTATAAATTTGATTTATAAAGTTCTCTCATCGGCACTATTACTTACTTTTAATTATAAGGTTTGCCAAAAGAGGTCTCATAGGAATATGTTTTATTCATTCTTACAAGAAAAATATATATGTTTTACTTTAAAATCAGATTCTGAGAAGTTAGTTTTATACTGCCTCATTGTAAAGACCCTTTTGATTTAACAGTAACTTTAATATAATGCTTTCTGATTCATATGATGCAAATGGTTGAAAGCATGTATTCATACCGGGCATACTGACAGAGTTCTTATTTAGTTTCACTTGAGTAAAATTTAATAAGAAAACTAGGAGCTGACTTGTGACAGACTCAACTGGAAAAACATATTTATGTATGTGTGCGGCCAGAGTACAGACTGGTTCTCCTTAGAATTTTCAGTGATGCGATGTAACAATGTCATACATTTGGATACAACGTAGCTCTCTATTTTTAAGCAACTTATTCTCATTTCCAAATCAGCAAGTGTATCCAGACTATTCTGACTCTAACTATGATTCAAAGATCTAATTATCCTTTAAATAATTGACATTCCAAGGTGCAATGAAAGCATTTCCCCTCTTCTTACTGGTTTAAAAAGCTTAATAGTTTATTGAATAGACTTGTAAAATAAATATTCAGGCTCAAAACCACACAAACTAATAAAAGATACCTGGTGAGTAACAGCTTGTAATTTTGAAAGCAGAAAAGTGAAAAAAAAAAAAAAAGAATGCAAGCTGCAGCATAGGAAACCCACTGAGGATTTTATTAAAGTCAATGAAAAAATCTCCAAGGAGGTAAATACCCATTGTTGAGATTTTTAAGGTATTTATAAGGCAAAGCAATTTAACAAAATAACAATGAATGTATTTATGCCAGGAGAAAAAAGTATCTAGAAAATGCCATTTCCTTTACAGATCTATGTTTTCCATTTTCTACTACAGCTCTTGAAATAAAGAAAAACAAAATGAAACAAACAAACAAACAAAAAGAAAGACTACATTTTTTTCTGAAAAGATTTCACTCACATAAAACTAATTCACAAATGTTACATGGCTAATAAACAAACATGAACTAAACTGGGACTAATTTTCAGCCAATTACTAATTAAGGTGAACTATACACATCTGTTTTCAAGGAAAATCATTTGTCTGGTTTAGGTAAAATATTTGCTTTTGACAGTATTTTAATTTTCTTCTGAATAGGAACACATATTTGGGCACAGTTTCATCAACGCTAACAGTCTATGAAAACTAACAAGTTGGCTAATCTTTTTAGTAGAAGTACAGAAAAGACTATGATTAGATGATGATTAAATTGTGTTCTGTATTTCCCCATTGTTGTTATATAATTACATATAGGAGATTCTAGCTTTAGAACTGTACAGAACAGTTTTAAAGTATATATACGTATATACATATATATACATATGTATATATATGTATATATATATACACTTCTGAGAGCTCCTTGCCAATATAAACTCTTGATTGGCATGAGGGAAAATACCTTTTCCCATTTTTCTTTTTTTGTGTGTGAGGAAGATTAGCCCTTAGCTAACACCTGTTGCCAATCCTCCTCTTTTTGCTGAGGAAGATTGGCCCTGAACTAACATCTGTGCCCATCTTCCTCTACCTTATGTGGGATGCCTGCCACAGCATGGCTTGGTAAGTAGTGAGTAGGTCCCCGCCTGGGATCCGAACCTGCAAACCCCGGGCTGCTGCAGTGGAGTGCACAACGTTTACTATGCCACTGGGCTGGCCCCCTTTTCCCTTTTCTTCACAGAGCAATATTCTTTAAATGAAAAGTGAATCATCATGGTAGTTTGTAATGTTCTGCCTACATCTAAAGAACTATGTGGTTTATTTATTTTTATTGAGTTTTAGAAAAGTTCGATAAAATAAAGTACACCTATCATGAATATTATCGAACCAGAACTCTTAATAGAAGAGCTGAAAAGTGATTGAGATTTATGTTATTATTTTCAGAAAATTGGACGTATTTTAACAACATCCATATTTTGCTAAATGTTGATAACTGGATAACAACAAAAATGAACAGTATTATTTTTTTGTCTGTAAAAACAGCTGGTTTCTGTATACTGTTCTTAAATCATTAAATTGTTAGACAAATAACAAGGGAGTATTAATCATTTTTAGAAAACATCAAAAGGAGTCACTAGTACATTAAAACACAGTGATTACAAAGTGAAATTTCCCCAGAAACAAAGTGTAGATATATGTACTATGACCTAAGATCAGTATTAGACTGTAAAATATTTAAAAGAGGATTGTATGTATTATTTGTTTTCTCATCATGCCTAAGAGTGACTTATACAAGATGCTTACTAAATATTAATTTAATCAAAAAGAATAATTTATCACAAGTTTTAGAATCAAACAGCAGACATCTGTCTACAATGTTTAGCTGTCCAATATACAAATCATTATGTTGAGAACAAAAGTGAAACACAGAAAGACTTTAAAAATCCTTTTTCAAACATTAGCCAATATGGGATTAGGCCTGCTAAAAACACCAGTGTCCATTATTGATTGTAAAGTAAGTAAAACCTCACCTAAATATTGAAAAATATAAGAACTGTAAGTCTGACATTTTAAAAATATTGTAAAAGTATATAGAAAAGGAGAGGTAGTTCAAATGCATTCAAAAATTTGGATGCTGGGCAAATGTAAAATGGGAAGTATATAGGTAGTAAACTCCGAGAATAACTAGATGTAATTGTTTACATTTCAAAAAAGGGATACAATTAACTTTCAAAAACAGCTTTAAACTCACCATATCTCTTATTTCCTGAAGTAATTCCTCAAGGGATATGTGAAAGTCCCATTTCACCAGTCATTTAACAAAGCAATAGAAAATATAACAAAAAAACCAACTGTGTATTAGCAAAAGCAGACAAGGTGACCTAATACGCCTTTAAAATTTCCCTACAGTCCATTTAGAATGAAAGAGTTCCATTTCACAACATCTAGATGCATGGATGAAGTTTCAAGCAAATTTACTTTCTCAGATGACTGAAAAAAGAAATCACTGAGCAACAGAACACACCTATGTTTGACAGACAAATTTACTTTTACAGTGACATCATAGAGTGGAACTAAACAGCATCTCTTCAGGTAAACTTATTGAACATAAATGAAGTGATATTATGAGCTCTTTTAAGTCTGTCTGGAGTAAATTAATTCTAACCCAGAAATATCCATGAGCAACTGGATAAAATCAAATTTCTAAAACTGCACTGCTAATGACAAAGTTTTAAATCAAACTGACGCCAGCAAGTCATGGTAACAAAAAGTCAAGAATTCTCTTTATTAGTTGGGTATCTGGATTAGATTTGTTTGTGTTTTATTTAGATTTTTGGTAGTGTAGATTTTATTTTATTTTTTTTTGGTAGGACATAGAGTAGCAAAGAGAAACTGGTTAGTGTCAATTATTGAATATAAAATATGATTACTAGGGGCCGGCCCAGTGGCGCAGCGGTGTAGTTCATGCTTGGCAGCCCAGGGTTCGCAGGTTCGGATCCCGGTCGCCTGCCGACGCACTGCTTGTCATGCTGTGGCGGCGTCCCATATAAAGTAGAGGAAGATGGGCACGATGTTAGCCCAGGGCCAGTCTTCCTCAGCAAAATAGAGAAAGATTGGCAATGGATGTTAGCTCAGGGCTGGTCTTCCTCACAAAAAAAAAAAAAAAAAAGATAATAAGTCAATAGCAAAAATCACGGACTACCTTTTAAGTAAGTGAGGGTAGAAGGGAAAAAAAACTGCAAATCATACCACATAACTATTTCCTCTTCTGCATTTCTTTAGTCATTGTACATCCATACATTCTCAAAGCCAGCTTAAAGGGGACCCAATGGACTATGGAAGTCTGTCCTACTGCCTAGAATAAATATATATAAATCAAATACTGAGCAACTGCCACTTTCAAGTTAAATTTTGTTATAAATAACTGTTGTATGTTATCATCGTTTTCCACCTCTGTCAAATACTGATAAAGATTCACTCTTTAAATCATGATAATTTCCCCTATGCTGTCAACAAAGAGATTTAATATGGTGATAAAAATACAAATAGAGAATAGTATGTGTTCCTTCTAACACCTCTGTATTTTATGTAGAGCTTTAAGAACTATTATATATTTTCTTTATTTGCACTTAAAAAATATTATCAATTTATTAAACTACAATAGCCAAACAAAATTTAAAATTCAGTAATTTATGCAAGATACGTAGAATTCAGGATATATCAGATACAAAAAATGTATACAAATAAGAGCCAATTTTATTAAATAAATCTTTTATGTTAGTAATTTAAATTGTATACTTTTTGGGAATTGTTGGTATTCATCAGTCTAGCTTCGATTTAATTTTAGCTAATATAAATTCCATTAGCAAAGTCTAATGAGCCCTGATTTCTGTGAGGGAAAAAACCATGCTGGTAAGATTGCCCTAACTTGTGATAAAATTGGCAAATATTAGTGTAATTAATAACACTGTCTAATATTTAATAAGAATTATTATAAACAAGCTGCACTGGTATAATATTTCTGTATTAACTGTCCAATTTCACTCCCACAAAGAGCCTTATGATGCTACCTACACATTACAGTCGCGAAAGCTGAGGCTTACAACAGTTAAAAAATTGCTTTAGGCCTTTTTAAGTGAGAGAGCTGTGATCCAAACCCAGCTGACTTCAGAACCTGTGTGGGGTTGTGTTTGTTTCTTTCTTTGCTTTAACAATACACCGAGATGGGTTAAGGCAGCTATTTCGCTTGGCAAACCAAATCCAGTGCAATAGGATCAGAGTGTAGTTAGAAGGAAAGAGAGCGTCTGGGAAGAGGTCAAAGCAGCATTCTCCCCTCCTAGAGTTAACGGAAAATTATATTATATATATCTTCTCAGTGTGTAAAGGAAGATTATGTTTCTATTAAAGGCAGCTATCAGATAACTTTAAAGTGAGAAAACTATAGCTATTACCTGAAAAACTGTCAAAAGAATGTTTTAAAAAATAATAAGCAGGAATCTAAACTAAAACACTGAAAGATTGTAAACTGCATCTAACTATATCTTGCTATGTAATAATATAGGTGCTATGAACATGAAAAGTAAATATCATTCAATCATGATTTAATCATTAAGAGACAGACGGAACAAACAGTCTTGAAACTGTAGGCATGTAAAATTTGAAATGAAGACAAAATGAAGTTATTGCATGAAAAAAGTACAATACACTCACTTTAGTTAAGGGCAGAAATACTTTGGAAGCATTTTTTTTCCTTTTGGTTTAAGTTATGATGAACCAAGACAATATTAATGTGGTACACAGAGTGCCTAAAATCAACTGTTTTCTTCTAGGAGCTTTGGAATCTTTAAAAAATCTAAATTTACAAAGACCAATTTTTTTTAAAAGACAGGATTTGCATATGAAAATATTCTTCAAGGCATTTAACTATCTTTTATATTCAATAAAAACATTTTCAGAAACTGATCACTATTTCATTAGGAAACATAATAGGAAATCAATATTTTGAACCATTAGAAAACAGCAAACATCATATAAATTACAGATTTTATATAAATTATGGATTTTAAACACTGTTTTTATTTGACTATGAAACTAGTTTGGAGGGGTTTTTTTGCCTGTGATGCAATCTGCTTAATTTTTAATAAAAATGATTTCTTCCTACCTTGCATGAGCTTTATATAAGAAAAGCTCACATATATTTGTTAAATGAAATTGAATATTTATTTCATCTTTGGTTTTTGAAGTAAAATAAAACACGTACACAGACAGACAATTATTTGGCTTTTCCTCCTCCTGAAGAAAATTTAAATTAATAGATTTAGTGAGTTTAATGGTAAGCTTTATTTCTGGAAAAAGATTAGTTTTGACCTTGAAAATTCATGTTAATATTTTGATCTTATCTGGGTATAAAACATCTGAGGATTAAAAAATATAGTGTCCATGAACTAGAAAGTATCTAAATCTTAAAAAGAGTATTTTAATATTAACTGCCAGCACTTCTAATAGGAATGCTCTTATTGTAGCATCTTCAGTCATTTGCATGACAGCATACAGTGAGATTAAGTTTCAGATATCTTTTCTTGACTTTAACTCTTCTCTCTGTCACTACAACTAGATACTATAAAATGGCAAGTTATAATTTGGTTGGTTAGAAAAAAGAAAAAGAGCAACAAAATTAGAGAATTAAAAGATTTCTAGGAACAACAAAGGAAGCTGAATTTCATTTGTCTGATTTTTGTGGTAGTGAAAAATTTAATCTTCACACCGAAGATTGCAAGAATTAGACGCAAGCGGCTCGTGTTTTGGAAGCTACATCCCGTTTTTCTGTTGGCTCTGCTCCAGCTGTTTTCCCCGGGTAAACCATTAGACATGAATGTGGCAGCCTGCTGTGGTGTTATTGAAGCCCTATCTCCCTGGAAAACAGGCCTGAAGTTTTTCTTATCGGTATAAAGATATGTTGTTTCCCTCTATGAAGCTTAATTCTAATCAAGTTTCTAAGGTATCTTTACTTTATAAAGAAATAGCCCCATCTTTAAGGAATTCAGGCAAAAGGATGAAAACTGGTTTACTCATTCCCAGAATTTCTTCCTAGTTTTGGCTCAGCCTGAAATGCTCTTCTCTTTCTCTCCTAAATAAATGCTTCTTTTTTCACCTGGTCCTGTTGAGCTCTTATTTCTTACAACATTATATATAATATTTCAAATTGTGAGGTGTATCTCAAAAATTTATCTCGTCTCTCTATCTAGGCTTTCAACTTCATAAACACAAGCCATGCTACTTAGATATTGGCACCTTTAGCTTAATACTGTATACAGCATGAATTTATGATTATATGCCTATAATGATTACTGTTGGCATTTTATAGTGATTTTTTAGATATTCCTTTCTTCCTGATTCTTCTACAAACTTTTGGAAAGTCTCAAACTTTCCATATCCATTATAATTTATGATTTGGAGAATCATGAAAATCATCTTTCCAGATGATGAAACTGACTTGCCCAAGGTTAAACTGCTAGTAGCAGTAGAGCCAAATCTGGAACTTACAGTTCCCAAATCACAGAACTTGGATAGTCTTTCTATTCTACCTCTAAACACTACCAAGAATGATAAAAGCAATAAATACATTCTCAAATCCTATGCTATTAATATTAAATTAATATAGTTGTGTAATGAATCACTGTACATATGTGGCTATATTTATTGCATGTAAGAGAAGATGTGGAAATACCATCCTTTATTTGCCAACTAATCAATTTTAAGAGGATGACCGAAAATAGAATAAAAGCTGGTTACTAGGAAAGGAAGCAAGAGCCCAGTTAATTCAACTAGACACAGAGTCACAATAGGACCAGAAACAATTTTAAATTGATGCTGCTGTTGGTGGGAATGTAAATTGATGCAGCCACTATTGAAAACAGTTTGCAGCTTCCTCAAAAAATTAAAAATAGACCTACTGTATGATCCAGCAATCCCACTTCTGGGAATATATCTAAAGTAAACAGAAACACTAACTCGAAAAGATACATGCATCCGCACGTTTATAGCAGCATTATTTACAATAGCCAAGACATGGAAACAACCTAAGTGTCCACTGATGGACGACTGGATAAAGAAGTTGTGCTGTATATATATGTGTGTGTGTATATATGTACATATACATACATATATATATATATATATATATACACACAATGGAATATTATTCAGCCATAAAAAATGAGAAAATCCTACTATTTGCAATAACATCGATGGACCCTGAAGGCCTTATCTAAGTGAAATAAGTCAGACAGAGAAAGACAAAATGAAGACTGTATGTTCTCACTTATATGTGAAATCTAAAAAACAAAACAAAAACATCCCCACCAAACTCATAGAAAAAGAGATCAGATTTGTGGTTACCAGAGGCAGGGGATTGGGGGAGGGGGAACTGGAGGAAGATGGTCAAAAGGTACAAACGTCCAGTTAAAAGATAAATAAGTACTAGAGATATAATGTACAACACAATGATTATAGTTAACGCTGCTGTATGATACACAGAAAAGTTGTTAAGAGAATAGATCCTAAGAGTTATCATAAGGAGAATTTTTTTTTCTTTTCTTTTTATTGTATCTATATGAGATGATGAATGTTAACTAAATCTATTGTGGTGATCATTTCACAATATATGTAAGTCAAACCATCATGCTGTACATCTTAAACAGCGATATATGTCAATTATTTCTCAATAAAACCAGAAAAAGATAAGTTGATCTGAATTGTCTACAGTATTGGAACCTTTGCTAACAGACTGATATGAGTCTGATTCCCAGGTATATAAAGTTGAACAATTTACTCAATTTCTCATTTTCTTAATTAGTAAAATGAGCATATTGGTTATTTCAAAGGACTATGGTAAGAATTGTTGGGAAGGGTTTAAAATATTATAAAGTACCTGGCTTATAATAGCAATAAATAATAATTAGATTCAGATATTCTCAACCCCAAACCAATATATTGTTGACCTAGAGATTCTTATAATGTTCCTAATCTAATGACAGGTTGGCTACAGAGTTTGGAGCAGGAATAAAGCTAACGGTGAGGGCTAAATGATGATAGGATTTAAAATTAGAATATGTTAAAACAGGTAGTCAATAATATCACAGAGATTGTAAACCACTCCAACTAAGAGATTTAATTTAAGGCAGTAATAGAACATAATCAATCAATTCATATTTAAATGATGCCTACTTTGAAACAGGCATTACATTATGTATAGGAAATATAAAACACAATTCCTATCATCAGAAAAACTATTTTCTTGTAAGGGAACATTTATAAACACAAATTATGTGTTATGTTCTGTAACAGAGAATAAAAGACAAAAGGGGTAGGAGGAAAGTCTTCACAGAAGAGGTGATATTTGTGCCAGGTTTTGGAGAATGTGTAGGAGTTTACCAGGTGCTTAAGAAGGAAATGTATTTCATACAGAAGGGAAAGCATGAGCAAAGACTCTGAGATGGCAGCCTCAGAAAATGGGGAGAAATTCCTATACAGGAGCATAGGATATGGCATCCCTGGCAGGGAAGGGTCATAAATAGGTCAGAGAGAAAGTTCGGGTCTAGACTTAGAAGTGAGAGGGGGTTTGGACTTGAGACTATGGTTAGTAGAGTTATGTGGAGATAGTTTAGCAGAAGAATAATAGAGCCAAACGGGGTTTCAGTAGATAACTGATGTCAGACTCATCATCTGTACTGGTTGAGGAAAGTGACAGAAAGCTCAGTTAGGGGCTGGTTCAATAATATGGGAGGAAAATGACAAACGTGTGACCTCAAGCTGTGGCACATAACAGCTCCGATTAGAGGAGAAATTCTATACTAGAACCTACAGGATTTGGTGGTTTATAGGCTTAGGTGTGGGAGTAAGAAAGAGACCTGTATTACACTGAGATGTTTTAGCTGGGGAGACTGGTTAGGTGATGACATATTATCCACAACTGGGAATACAGGAGCAAGAGGAACTGTATGGAAGTGAGAAGATATCAGTTCAGGTTTGTGTATGTAGAAAACAGAAAATAAGGTTCTGAAGCTCAATGATAGAAAATGGAAACAGATTTTGGAATTTTCACCAGAAAGTATTTACACCCAAATCATTGATGATTAGGTAATGCAAGAAGAGTGCTTAGAGAGTAAACAAAGAAGAGGTCCGTTACAGACCGTTAACATTTAAGGAATGAAATGGGAAAAGGGGTCAATGAAGAAGAATGAAAAGGAGTGACCCATCACCTCAGCCTGACAGTCTGAATAAGAGAAAATTTCAAGAAATAGGGAGAGATTTCCATTTCAAATGCTATCTTGGCCAACATTCTTGTAGGCATGACAGCCATTTCAGAAAGGACCAAAACTCATACGTGAAAAGAAAAATAATACTTGCAAAACAGAACATAAAGAAAATAAGTCAATCGTTTTTTTTCACTATATTCAAAGAAAGAAAAGACTGCTTGGTATAAAAAATGAATCCTGCAGTGCTTCTATTTCTAACCTGCAGAGAGGAATGAGTTTCCATCTACTTGTTTTTCATGACTACAATTTAGTTTTATAGTTATCATTTCATTCTCCTTGCTGCAATAAGCCATCCCGACATTGTGCTCTCCAGTAGACAGTTATGTTTCAGAGGGCTTATCCTGTTCTTGAGGGTAAAAAGCTTGTGGGTGGTGAACAACAAGGGTGAAAATTCAGGCAAATGTGTATTCTTCCATCACATGAATTGCACCAGTTTTCCTTTTTCACTATGCTTGTTTTGTAAACTCTTAATACTCAATGCTTTACCCTGCTCTTACTAGCAAACACAAGCATTATCATAACCATATTCTTCACAACTGGACTTTTTGTCAGTCTTTCCTTTTTCATTACTAGTTTATTAGGTCACAAATTTTTTGCTTAGGGATGTTTTTTAAGTCTGTTATTGTGTAGGTAAACATTTGATATATGTTAGATATTGATAGCAATAGATCGGAACCTTTAGGGGAACAAAAAAGAAAAGCAGAGAGACAGAGAGGAAATTGAACTTTCATTTTTCACTTGAGTTAAGTCTATTAAATGAAAATAATCAATTTCTAGAGCACTTTTCAGATTTTTAAAATGATGCCAATGATTATAAGTAATTATGCTAAAACTAGCTTTAATGTTTCATATTCCTCCTCCCACCGCCAGGCAAAAACTTAATCATACATTTTTACTCACTTATCTTTTAGTAAACATTGCCTTTAGACCATTTGTTTCTCCTTTCCTTTATGCCCAAGTGTTCTTTTAAGGTAGAGTATACCAATATCCTTCATAAAAGAAGACGACACATTTGATCCACCATTAAAAAGAAAAGCTTTTTTGTGTGCTGTTAAAATAAATTTAATGAATTTCTTATTATTCATTCATATGTAAGAGGAAATACACTAAATGTTAGGAATTCCACTGTAAACAAGACAACGTCCTGAAGGACCTTGGGGTTGGAAGGAAGCCAGCAAGAAGCTGGAACTATAATGCTTAATCACAATGTCAGTAAAACCAACCAAGAACCAATTGACTAAGGTTCTGATGACATCAATATTCACAAGCCCTTTTAGGTGACAGAAAATCCCACGCTACCTATGTTATATAATCTATAAACTAATTTATTTATGTAAATTCCATATGAAAACAGATACCTATATTCTTAGCATTTTTCAACTAATTGATTGTTATAATTATATATTATGATTTAATAAAACAAATACAAAAAATAATAGCTAGCACTTATTAAAGGTTTATTTTGTGTCCAGCACTGTTATCTCAGTAACACAGGTTATCTCATATAATATCCCCTTAACCTATGACATAAGCAGTATTCATCTCATCTGATATAAGAGGAAAATGGAGCTTTGACATGCTTAACCCACTAATAAGTGCTGGTACACAAATTCTTATCCAAGAGGGTATCGTTTCAAAGTTCATGCCATAACCACTGAACCACACATTTTTAAACAAATTAATGTAAAGTTTTCACTTCAAAGAAAATCTAGTTTTTAAATAAGATAAGAGTTAAGATGATTTTAATTTTTCCTGAATCCATCTGTCATTGGTAGAACAGAGATGTTCTGAGATAATTAAACATTAATGAAATGTAAATTATCTTTTGGTCCCAAAGCATTAGTCCAGGAGTTATAACTCCTCAACATCTGCTATGGTTTGATAATAGCATCTCAATATCAAAATCAATATTTTAAGTCTGATTCTGGTAATGCCAAAAATAACATTAAGCATAATAATTACCATTTAGTGGAATTAGATTATTTTTCTCAACATTATTTGGTAAAATCAACCTTATTTACAAATAAAGAATTTATAGTAGACTTCATACTATAATGTATTAACACCACTTTGAAAATATTTCATTAATTATAGTATTAATAACACTTTGGAAACATCTCATTGTTTTTATCCTTTCTTCTGTAATACTTGTTTTGGGGATTATACATTACAAACATCAAGTTTCAAATTGGGACAACATGATCAAATTCTAAGAAGTTGTAAAATTATTAGAGTGTTTAATATAACTTGTTATTAATAAACTATACTGTCTTAGGGTTTTTTTCCTGAATAACAGTTTTATAATAATAGCTTTAGAACAATAATAGCAGTATTAAAATGTATTTATTTATTTCTGTCATTTTCCATCCTTGGTTTGCTGCAAGCTTCATGAAGGTGAAGACTTCATCTGATTTTTTAAAAGGTATATTATCAAGAGCGGCTGGCACATAGAAGGTAGAACGAATGAATAGATTGTAGAATTCATCTCCAAACTGTAACTTCAATCAAAAAAAAACTACTGTAAACTTAAAAATGAACGGATAAAAATGTTTTCACCACAATTTAAAATATAAATTGTATCCATGCCTCTAAGTAAATATTTCAAAAAATAATTCTATTGATCATCCTCCCTTAGTACAAAGATGTAGTATCCAATGGAAACAAATTTCCTCTTTTGCAGCTCAGATGTTGTCTGCTATGTAAATGTGTTTGACCTAAGATCATAAAATGTGCAAACAAATAAAAATTCATCCTACTTATACATCCTAATATAAATTGTTAGCCTTTATAAGTTTACAATGGAAATATGATATTAAAAATGTATAAATGATTTTCACATGGCAAAATGTAATATCTAGGAACGCTACAAACTAGAAAAGTTTAAGATTAAGATGAATTTATCTATCCTAACACCTTAAATCAGGACAAAGTCCCATGTTCATTAACATTTTCTACTCAGGACTTATTACAGTCACTGTGTTATTACAAATTGAAGGGTACTTCCCCCTCTCAAGTGTATACGGACGCCTCAGTGGAAGCACTTACTGATCATTATGGACACTTATTTGAGTTCATGACAGTTATCATTGTGGTTAATGGACTGATTATAAAACTGCAATCACTGCCAGAGAGGTTTAAAGCTCTATTGTTAATATCCTAATAGAAAATAATGGATTTCATATTTTTATGTGATGAGGTTTAGATGTCAAGACTTGTTTTCAACTGTGCATTTCAAACATCTACTCTCTAGTTTCTATTAATAAATTACATGCTTAGTTATTAGCAATGAGTTGTTGAAAATAAGTACCAAAACTCTTCATAAATGTACCTCGGGGATTAAATTAATTTTCCACCCATTAAGTAGTAAAACCAAATTTTTGGCAACTCTATGGCAAAATCTACTTTTAAATGTTTTAGTTGCATGAGTTAACCCCATTTAAAAAATGGAAAACCATATCATCAGAGAAAACAATGTTAGTTAATTATAATGTAATTTGCATATCATAGATGTGATATATAAATTAAGAGTTGCTTAAAACTATTTCCCTCATTCATAATTTTTCCTTGTCTTTTTTTTTGTCTATCACTATTCTAGGAAGATGTTGACTTCCCTTTAACCAGCAGTTATCATTTATGATAGACAGCTGTGGAAAAAGCATTAGTTTTGGAGTGAGGCAAAAATCAAAGCTAACTTATAGCCAAATTGATTAACCTGATTCTCAGATCCTCACTCATAATATTATAATACGTATTATAATCATCTAAGTGGGATAACACATAAAAGTGCTAGCTTTGTGCTAGCATATGGATTCCTTTGCTGGCTCCCTCTCTAACATGCCTCCTCTGAATATCCAAGTTTTATAGGGCTTATTTCTATCTCCCTCTGGCCCCTCAATACACTCTTCCTTTAAATGCTATCATCATTACATAGCTTTAAGTCTACTTGCAGAGGACTCCCAAACGTATGCCTCTTGACTAGACTGGTTTACACTTGTATATTCAACTTGCTGATACTTCTACTTAAATATTTTATGTCTAAAACTCCAATTCTTGGTCAATATCTCTATCCCATTCTGTTGATAATATAATTTTTCCTATGGCAGTTTGTGGCACCAGCATCTACTCAGTTATACAAGTCAGAGACACGATACACAAGAGTCACTGTGACACTTTATGTCAACCTAGTCATCCAAACTATTATCAAGTCCTGTGAATTATACCTTCAAAAAAAGATCTGCAACCACACTAATTGGAGCCACTTTATGGATTGCCAAATAACTTTGTTTCTCCCACTCCCATTTCTGTTCTTGCCCCTTCAAAGCCCCCATCAAACCCCCTCCACATTCTCTCATCCATAGTCCACCAATACAGCACTTCAGCAGCCAGAATAATTTTTTTTTTCCGAATACAAATCTGATCACATCTGTGATATTGTGACATATTAAGAAATATATATTTGGTCTCCATCCCCATTTCTGGCACAGAGCTCCTAAAACCCTTGGAATTTCCTGAGTGATGAGAACCACAAAGGTGTCTTTTGTAATGTTAATGAGGCAACTTTTGGATCTCACCTAAGGATGGGGGCTGGTTGCCAGAGGAGCCAACTTTAAGATTAGATAGTTGAAACTTTCAGTCCCATCGCCTAACCTCCTGGGAGGGGAGAGGGGCCAGAGATCGAGTTCAATCACAATGACCATTGATTTCATCAATCACGCCTATGTGATGAAGGCTCCATAAAAACCCAAAAGGACTGGATTTAGAGAGCTTCTGGGTTGGTGAGCACATGGAGATTTGGGGAGAGTGATGTGTTCAGAGGGGGCATGGAAGCTCCAAGCCCTTTCCCTAAGCATCTTTTCCATCTGGATGTTGCTGAGCTACATCCTTTTATAATAAATTGGTCATCTAGTAAGTAAAATGTTTCTCTGAGTTCTGTGAGCTGCTCTAGGCACTTAGGAGAACCCAAGGAGGGGGTCGTTGGAACCTCCCATCTAAGGCTGGTTGGTCAGAAGCACGGGCAACAACCTGGACCTGTTGACAGGCATCTGAAGTGGTAAGGGGGCAGTCTTGCAGGACTGAGCCCTTAACCTGTCGGATCTACTGTTATCTCCAGGAGGATAATGTTAGAATTGAGTTGAACTGTAGGACATCCAGCTGGTGTCAGAAACTTGCTGGCTGTATGGGGAAATCCCATCCCCCATCCCACACCCTGTCCCGCATTGGAAATTGGTCTCAGAACCTTTAACAACAATCTGCTCCCCATTTCAAAGGCTCCCCATTTTGCCTGAAATAAAAAGACAAATTCTATAACATGATCTAAATCCATGGCATGATCGTTTAGCTGCCAAAAAATCTAATGGATATCCAAACTGTCTCTCCACCTTTTTCACTACACTCTCTGCCCCAGAAGGCTGAACTGAATGGACTCTCATGCCCTTTCCTTTGATAGTGTGAAGGCAATGGAGAGACAGTCCCACTAGCAGATTGGAGGGCAGGAGGTAAAATGTGATCAGAGATTTATTTTTCTGGCTCCCTCCCTTTGGGTTTGTTCTAGCTGGCTGTGTCCCTTGACTGAAGGTCACTGCTCTCATAAGGAGCTCAGCCCTACGTGATTCTCTCCTTCTCAGTTCCAACAACCTCACTTTCTCCTTTTGGTCTTGGGGTAGTAACAGTTCCACCACTGCTCACTCCAAGTTCTTGCATCATTCCTTAAATGATCCTTAAGTCCAGCCTACACCTTTGCAATTAGTCTCTTTGTAAATAAACCCCCATTGAAATATCCTAAGTTTTAGTGTGACATCTGTTTCCTGTTTAGACCCAAGTGATACACAAAATAAGAGTTCTTACTCTCTTTCTCAGTTCCAGGAATCCTGCCTTTCTCATATACGATTGCCTCTGCCTGGAACTCTTCCTTCACTGATCACCTGGCTGGCTTCTCATCATAATCAAGTCTCTGCTTAAATATCATTTCATCAGAAAGGGCCTGTCCATGCAGTCCAAAAGAGTTCCTATACTTTATAGTATCTTATAATACTTGTTTGTTTTGTTCTCGGTACTCACAGTTTTGCAATTGTATATGCAAGCTATGTTTGTATATTTATCACTCGACTCTAGGCTCCACGAAGGGAGGAGCCGTTTCAGTTCTATTAACTGGAAAACAGTGCTTGGCACTGTAGGCACTTGTTAAATATTTAACTGAGAGAAAAGATCAATAAGCGTTCTTTCTGTTAAACTGTTGAGTGCAAACTATTTGTCAGCTATAGACCTTATAGAAGCAGCAGAGTGTAGTGACTAATGGTTTCTGGAGCCTGACCATCTGGGTTTGAATTCTAACCCTGCCATATGATAATTTTTATCTTAACCAAGTTACTCATTCTCTCTCTACCTCAGTTTTTCCCTCATTTGTTTGAAGGGGATAATAATAGAACCTATCACATAGACTTGTTGTGAGACTTGAATAAGTTAACTTCTATAAAGTGCTTAGATTTATGGGCCTGGAATTGATGAATGCTATACATGTATTATTGTAATTATTATTATTTGATTGTATAAACAGTACAGAGGACAAAGGAGACACAATGAAAATTCTAAGTCTAAGAAGAGTTGAATGAGAGAAGAAAGGTATGTGTAAAAATAATTTCAACATCACTAGACCACCACTAAACTAGTGGCGGTGTGATATTCCAGAAAAACAAAGGAATATAGAGCCCACAAAAATGTTCAAATTTAGTAAGAAAATCTTAGTGATTCATTATATGGGACATGTAAAAATTGTGGGCACCACAAGCCAGGCAAGATAATCTTCATGCAGTAGAAAAATCTAACTATGGTCTCACCAAATACTATAATTGATAAGGATTTTAAATAACATTGCATAAAACTGATTTTTTAAAATAATATATACTTTTTATTTGCCTCTTTTCTTGTATGGATATATTTATGACTATAGAAATTAACTATGAATTATACATTCATATAATATACAGTCATATATTTATACATTATGTAGGATTACAAAGGTTTGAAATGTTTTCTGAACTATATCCCCATATCATCCTATAGCTATAATCTATTAAAAATGTTATCTGAACTATATCTTAATTCATTCTATATCTGTAGTCCATAGTTACTAAAATAACACCCTATTGAAAATGTTTGATTAATTACATCTAAAATAAAAAAAGACCAAAGACATGCCTTTATCAAATTGATCTTTAATCTCTGAAAATAGAATATAAAATTTCACTAGAAATATGTCATCTTAATTTATCATTCATGCAGCAGACTAATCTCATCAAACTCAAGACATCTATTACTAGAAAGAATCCATTATTTTAAGAAGCCCCAAGTTGCTACCCTACTCCTAAAACCCTTGCATGCTGTCCTCTGAAATTCCACTCAGTTACCTGCAAACCTCAACTTCTCTTTTGTAAATTTTCTTCTCTATTAGCTCTTACTGAAATCTGGCTCTTGAAGTCACAGCCTCCCCACAGCTTTCTCAAATGACAGCTGCTTCTCTCCCACTCCCGTTTTCCCTGAGCATATAGGCAGCATAAGCATCCTTCTTAACTCCTTGATACTTGTGGGTCATTCTCACTCCTGCCTCTGTAATCCACTCCCAGCCTTAAGTCACATATCGTCAAATACAAGTGCCCCTCATCTTCGCAGTCTTCTACCACGCCTCTCACACCTTCTCATGTTTTGAAGATTTTGTTTCCTGATTAAGTCTAACTCTCTCCCACACCTCTCTAGTCCTTGAACCCAGTCTCCTCAAATGATCTTTTCACCCCCCCAATCTCAGTCATTGTTTCCTGCGGTCATGCACCTTTCATTCATCTATTCAACAAAGATTTATTGTTCAGCTTCTCTGAATCCATCAGGTAATGTTTTAGGCACTAGGGATGGAGCAAGCGGGGGAGAGGGAATAACAACAACAAAATCTCTGCCCTCATGGATCCTGAGTTCTAGTGGAGAGAAAAAGACAAAATAATATAAAATCAGTTAAACTTGGACCTTGTCTTTGATAATAATGGCAATTCATCCAATATTGCAATTTCAGACATCCCAACCTTCAAAGACTCTTTATCTGTGAGTACCCTGATTGCAACAATTTTTCCACCCTGCAGAGACCATTGATTGACATTGTATTTTGTTGTTTCAGTATTCCTCACCCACCTCTTTACCCTGCATAAATTCCATGGTTCATCATCATATCACTTGATTGCACACATCCTCACTTCCTTTGGCCAAACACGCTGGTAAAATACGGTATTATTTTTACTCCATGTTGACATCTATACAACTGAACAAGATGAGAGAAAAGCATCAAACTATGCTGAGTGAGCTTCCTTTACATTCATCCGCTCTACTCTCAAATGAGTTTTTCTGTTCTGCCTGGCAACTTTATCTCTAATGCATACACTCTGCCACTCTCCACCAGTAATCAACAAGCTGTTTTGCTTGTGACCCTTTTAAAACAGTTTTGAAAAATTATACACCCCACCATTTTCTAAATAAAATTTAAAATCTTTATCATAAATTAAAACGGTTGCAATTTACATAATTTCTTGTAAACAATAAAAATGTTATTTGAAACAAAATATGGTTTATGTGTATAAATTATTTTTGCGACTACAAAGCTTTAAGTATTAATTTTTCTGCTACATTAACTTATTACAATTATTAGTAGTTTACAATTGATCAAAATATATAAACATATTCTAAATCTTGACTAGGAATTATCAAGTATAAATGTATCATGTTATTGGACTACATCACAGTATAAGATGTTAAGGCATTTTTAGGTTTTGTTTTTCCTGATTTTGTTTTCTGATTAGCAGGCATATCAATGGATTGATATTTGCTAAAATTAGCCTGAGTTCAATATCATTTCTACTCCTCATTATCTTTTTTTTAGAATAAATAAGTAAAAGGAATGGAAAGAGATTCATCATAGGAATGTTTGTCAGTTTACTGAGGTCCTAAGAATGCCAAAAATCACATAATGATATATCACCAAATGCAATTACTAATTTTCCAACAGTTGTTAAATTGATTAGGCCCTCTCTTTTGATAAAAGCAAAAAATTTGGAAATCATTTGATTTGCAAAAAAGCTTGTGACTTAGACGTTGAGTCATTCGCTTTCTTAACCCAAATGATAATGTTTTAAATTTGTCTTTCTGTTTTGAGTCAGAGGTTTCTTCACCCGGGGCAATGCACCCAGTGGATCCAGAAGGGGTGGGGGGTATGTGGTAGAGACAACGAAAGGAGAGGCGAGAGAGAAAAGCCTATAGAGCAGCTCCATTCTCAGGCAGATCAATTTCAGGATAGAACACCACAAAAAAGAGGATTTTGACAGTGAATTTTTAAAACCGATCTGTGACCACAACCCATTGGAAAGTTTACATATTCCTCAGTTTGCAGACCCTGTTCTAGATCACTACATTCATTTCCTCTCAAACCTCCAATATCTCCTTGCTCATCCTCACGCTCAGCTGATTATCTTGCTTCCTATTTCACTGAGAAAATAGAATAAACAAACAACAATTTAAAAACTTCCACAAACCCCACAACCACATACTTACACCTATAAGCATATGTTCCCATCTGTTTGCTTTCCTCTTTGCCCTAAGGATAAGTTGTCAGCTCTTCCATGTTAGACCATCCCCTCCAATGGAGAACCAGATTCCCTTCAGGAATTCTCTTAGAAATTACTTTCTTTCTCTCTCCCATATCAGCACTTTTTCTCCTTTCATTTTATTACCTGCAGCATCATCCAAACATGCTTAAAAAAATTCCTTTTACCCCTATTCTCCCTCAAGCTACTGCCCAATTTTTCTATTCTGCTTTACAAAAAAGCCCGTTTGAAAGAGTTTCCTATACTCACAAACTCCAACTTCTCTCGGTCCATTGTCTCTGAACTCATTCTACTAGTACTTCAACCTTCACAACATCACTGTAACTGCTGTTGGTCAAGTTACTAATGACTGCCATCCTCATCTTACTCTGCCTCTCAGCAACATTTGACACAGTTGTTACTCTCTCCTGCTAGATACACACTTTCCTGCTTCAATCCCAGGATGTCATTCTCCTGGTTTTTCTTCTCCCTCACTGGCTACTCTTTCTAGTCTCTTTGCTGGTTTGTCCTCATCTCTTTGACCTTTTCATACCAGAACAATTTAGGATTTGGTCCTTAGACCTCAATGGTCCCCAGTCTCCTCTCCCTGCATCAATTTCCCTTGTCCATCTGGTCACTCCTGCTCTGGGCCAGCACCCTGCTGCTGGCATAGCCACGGGTCATTGTCTGCTTTCCCTCAGCACCATCAGGGCCCGGTGGCTTTGCTTGATGACTGTGCATCAGCTCTGCTCTGGCTGGCTCTGTGAATTCTCCAGAGACATTGCTACAGCTTTTATTATTACCCCAGCTATGGGATATGGTCAGAAAGCAGGTGTTTAAGGCAGCTCACGACAGTGGCACAGCTCAGGCTTTTCATCTCCTACACTTCCCCAAATCATCTTTTCCTCATTGTTGGAATAAGAATGTTCCATGGGGTGAAAGAGGGCATAAGAAAACACTTGATGACAACAGGGGGAGTGTCATGGGAACGCTGGAAAAGACAACATTGAGGTCTAGGACTAGCCTTGTTATAACCTCTCATTATTCTGTCTCATGTGTGATTAAGCCAGCTGAAACATGTGTTCAACAGGTTAAAGAAAAGCAAGATAAAAATTAATAGCTGGCATTCTCATTGTCATTAGTTTAAGCGAGGATAACTTGGAAGAGAGAATTATCGGTTGCTAAATATCAAAAAGTTTGTTAAAATAAACCCATTTCATCCTAGAATACAAAAATACTTCAATCTATTTTGGCTATTTAGAGACCATTTAATACTTTTATTGATTTCCATCTCATTTCAGGGAAGGCTAAATAACAATAAATACCTAAAAGAATTCAGTAAGCATAAAGTTCTAAAATGTATGACATTATTAGTAATGTAATATTTTGCTGCATATCCTAGGATATATTTATTCCATTTCATTTACTTTTGCCTGCATTTGTCCTTTAAGAACTCCTTCAATATCACATGTTATGTTCCAATGTGAATGAGCGCATCTAAAGGAGAAATGTTTAAATTCTAGCATACTGTGAGATTAATAAACCATGAAAATATGACATTACTACAGATGCAGGGCATTAATTGCCTCTAGATACAGATTTAATCTCTATGTCTCATAAAAATTTAGTTATGATTTTTGAGATAGCAAGACAATTGCTAAGACAAAATTGTTTCTATACTCATTGTACATATTAATAGTCATATCATTAATACTCAGTTCTATAAAGCATATATTTTAAATATTCAAGTATGTTAATCAATGTTAGGCTAGCCCACCTAGCTATCAGTAATGAAGGTATCATAACTGCCCCATTACATCTCCAGTCAGCATCCTACTGTAATTTAGGATAGAACTGGAACTAATAAATGAGAAAAACAATCAGGAAATAATCGTGGTAATAATGCTTAAGTACAATCATCAAGAAATCAGTGGCCAGGAAGAAGGCAAAATAAAAGGGTTAATCTCTAAAATTGTTCTTAATCAAAGATTTACTCTTTCAGGTTAAAGATGGTGTTTGGCTTGATGCAAATCAAGTTACACAGAGTTACAATAATGAAAAAAAACTTGCAGTTGTAGTTAGGGGAAAAGATAATTCAATTCCTCGTTTTACTCAGTAGAGTTCTTTTATGTCTGACTTATAGTTGGTGAATGACTTGGCATATTACAGACAGATGTTTTTAAAGGATATATAATAACGCATTACTCTTGTTATTATTTGGTGTTTATTCCTCCACCTAGGTGCTATAGAGACTTAAGTTCTCCTGGAATATTATTAATTAACAGAAGAATCTCTGCCCTTCATATATCTAAATCTTCCAGAAAGGCAACATGGAGTAAAGATTGGCCTTTTGTTTAGATGTCAGAAGAAATAATTAGCTGCTTTATGCTGTGACGAAAGCACCTTTTTTCACAGACGTATACATACCCACACACGCATGCACATTCATATATTCAAACATGAAATGGCAAAAACATATAAATCCCAAACTCTTCTACAATTGGGATTTCTAGCAGAGGCTTAATTCTTTGCATTTATTAAACACATACATACACACATATATATATGTATACACACATATATGTACACACACATATACATAGCAAAATATTTCAAAAGGCGAACTTTGTTTAAAGAGCAATACATTAAATAAATATATGCTAACAATATTTTAATAAGATTGTTTGGTAAACATCAAGAAATCGTATACTTCAAAATTAGTTATGGTACTTAGCAGAGGACAATCAACTGCTAAGATAAAGTTATTTCTACAGTCAATGACCATAAGTGTTTAATTATGTTAAAATAAGCTCTATGTTTTAAAAATATGAGAATATTAATTATAATTAGGCTAGATCACCCTGCTACCGGTAATGAAAGTGCAAAATTGTCTCCATTACATCTGATACTGTCATAGAACTAATTTATGAGGGAAGCAATCAAGAAATAATTGACAACATCCAATCACCATCCCCTAGATGTCTCACCAACATACTGAAGCTCAGAAGAGATAATTTTTAATTGGAGGACGTAAGAAACATTTAGCATACGCTCCTTTCTTGAGGGAGTGCAGGCCCAAAGGATATATTGCAAAGAAAGTTTAGAGATCTCCTATGTTGAGAAAAGATCTAAATGATTCCAAATGTAAGAGGAAGGGAGCTACAATGAGCAAGACAGCACAATGAGTTTCATCTAGAATAAAAATTTTTTAAAAAGTGTGCTAGGTCTAACTAAAGAAAAAAAAAAAAAAAACCCAGAAAAAGAACTTCAGTTTTAACAAACAAGATTGTTTGTTAAAGATTGTTGACTAACATTTATAAGGTATAGATCTATAAAGTGTAGATAAGACAGGATAGAGAGATGGTAGATGGATAGATGGACCAAATCTTGTTCCTCCTTGCTGAGATATTATCGGTTAACCCCTGGATAGCTTCATTCTTCTACTCATGGCGTGTTCCTTCTATTTACCAGTACAACTGCTATTATGAGGTTCCATGTCAGTGTCCGCCACTATAACAAATTTTCCTTAAATATTAAAAGTTCTTTTGCATCCATTCCCTTCTTAGTCACCCAATCCAAAGATAATCAATTAAATATATTAAGCACCAACAATACAAAATGAAATCAAATTCACACATAAATTAACATATAGGCCCTAATTTGTTTCTATATAGACATTATGTTATCTATTACATTTACTCCATTATTTATTATCAGGATTCTTTTTATGTTTATGCTTATGAAAGTTACCTTATATCTATGCAAAATAAAGTTGGCTATCTTTTTTTCTCAATGAGTTGTCAATATTTGTTTTAGAAAAGGGAAATCCTATTTTAAAAGCAAGTTTTGGGGGGCCGCCCGGTGGCGCAGCGGTTTAGTCCGCGCTTGGCAGCCCGGGGTTCGCAGGTTCGGATCCCGGGCGCCCGCCGACGCGCTGCTGTCAGCCAAGCTGTGGCGGCGTCCCATATAAAGTACAGGAAGATGGGCACGATGTTAGCCCAGGGCCAGTCTTCCTCAGTGAAAAGAGGAGGATTAGCAACAGATGTTAGCTCAGGGCTGGTCTTCCTCACACACACAAAAAATAAATAAATAAAAATAAAATAAAAGCAAGTTTTGGGGCCGCCCGCTGGCGCAGCGCTTAAGTTCGTGCTTGGCAGCCCGGGGTTCGCGGGTTCGGATCCCGGGCGCCTGCCGACGCACTGCTTGTCTGCCATGCCGTGGTGGCGTCCCATATAAAGTAGAGGAAGATGGGCACGGATGTTAGCCCAGGGCCGGTCTTCCTCAGCCAAAAGAGGAGGATCGGCAGTGGATGTTAGCTCACGGCTGGTCTTCCTCACAAAAAAATAAATAAATAATTAAAAAAAAAAAAAAAAGCAAGTTTTCTGTGGAAGCAAAGCTGGCACAACTAAAGATAATCCTAACTAATCACTGAAAATTAGCTTTGACATCACCTCCTGGCTTTCACAGTCAGAGGCCCTACAGAGAAGTGGCCAGATGGGGGAACAGTCATACCTTGATTAGGAAAGATGGTAATGGAAATACACAAAAATATGTCTAATATCTCTTTCTCTTGTCTATTTTTGGGAAAGAGAAATATGTTGCAATTCTCCATGCAAGACAAATAAACTAAAAGTCTCAGAGATTAACAATCACAGTTTGAAATTAGATAGAGAAACATTTTTCTTCAAATAATATTTGGACAGTATCAAGTCCTCTATCATTGTTGATTATTTGCCCCTTTCTTTCATTTGCGTCTTTTATTCTTTCTTTTTTTTTCCATGATTAAGGGACAAAGGAAGGAGATAAGGAATAATGGTACAAGTTACAATATGTCTATTTTTTTGCAGCTTTGTTCTGAGCCATTATGCTTTTATTGCTTTAGGACACGGGGTAGAGATAATCGCTACTGTCTTAGCAAACAGCAGTCGATGTAAAGAACAAAACCAGTGCGTTCTCTCATGCCTGGATTTTACTTCCATGTACAAACCCACATTCCTTCATGTTCCATTTAATTCTTCAATTTTCCTTGTTAAATGTCAAAATTGCGCACAAAATATAAGCATTAAAATCACGAAATAACTACTTAAAGATTGTATTTAAAAGACAAGAGAATTTAAAAAAGAGTGTATCAACCAAACCTATCCATCCACCTGTTAGGAGCAGAACCAAATTATTGGTATACAAGCTACAAAAGCATATCTAATGTCCACAACGAGAGGCAACTTGAGTGAAATATAGAATTCAGAATATAAACGGAATTTAACGATGCCTGTTACTTTTCAAAGTTCATATTTAAATACTGAGAAATATTTAATTTACTTAAATTTTAAAAAAATGTGAGTTGAAATGTAAGCCAAGCACAGCGCTGCTTAATAAAGCTCTAAAAACACAAACAAGAAAAATATAAGTAGTTTTCATTTTACTTATGATTTTTTACTGGAATTTTGCCTATAACATGAAAAAAATTTTCTAAACTCTCTTTCTTCTAACCATGAAACAACTAACTAGAAGAATACTCTGATAAATAATGTTTTCTAATGATCACTGGCTTGCTTCAGATTGATGCTATCTTTTTAGGAACAATCACGTACGGATAACTTACAGACTCATAAAGGAGACAAGAAAGTTTAGGATTTTGCTTTACATACTTAAACACTAATTCGACAAACATTTACTAAGTAACTACTTGTGCCAGGTCTGAGCACAGCACAGAGGGTAGAAGTTGAATAAAACAGCCCTTTGCTCCCAAGAGACATGAAAGTGGAATCACAAAACAAAGTTATAAGCGCTACTACAGAGATAAGATCCAAGTGCTGTGGAAGCAGAGAAGGAAAGCAATCCTACCCCGAGGGTTAAGAAAGGCTACGGAACACTAACTGGAGCCTCTCAACAAATAATTTTTGAGGTTCTAGCACTTGCAAGAAACTCTTTGTCACCATTTTAGAGAACTGAGGCTCAGAGAAGTAAAATAATTTGTGAGGATTTCAGTTCACTTCATCATGTCACGGTATGAAAACATCTACCCTTGCAGTATTACTGTCAGGATTTAAAAACATGCCTATCATTGTGCCTGATGCAAAAAAACATTCAGCAAACCTTAGTTACCATCATCGTATCTTAATTTATCAGTATATTCAATATTGGAAGACTGGTGTATAGTTTAAATTGACCATACTATACCGTACAAACAATGGAATGCGTCTTATATTTTTGTCCTTTTCCCACTTCTGTATTTAAGACTTATACATCTCTTTCCCTATCTCCATATCTATCTATCATTCATAAGTACACACACATATACATATATATTCAACCTCTATCTATAAAGATATACACATATAAAATCACCCCAAATCACCACCAGGCTCATTCATTAAGAATTACAATGAGAATTTTCTAAGTCAAGGCTTGAAGCAAGTGAGATAGATTATGATAATAATAGTCAAGGGACACTTTAATATAAATGACATAATTTTGCAATAGATGAAAAAAAGAAATTTTACAAGTTAT
Organism: Tapirus indicus; assembly: GCA_031878705.1. Classification (NCBI taxonomy): domain Eukaryota; kingdom Metazoa; phylum Chordata; class Mammalia; order Perissodactyla; family Tapiridae; genus Tapirus; species Tapirus indicus. Next base: position 71,555,342 of record CM062919.1, on the reverse strand, counting down.
TGAGTGCAAGAAGGGGCAGGTACAAATTAAGCAAGATTCGTTTGTAACTAGGAAGCAATTCTGAAACTTTCGGAAAGAATCTTTGCATTTTTTCTAGTCATCCACACAGAGATCCATGGCCATTACAAGAATGTTTCAGAGCATGGGGGGCTTCCTTCAAAATGAACTGCAATACATTTGCATTAAGAGGAACAAATATTATTTGAATATGATTATCAGATCAAAAAATATTTCATATTAAAATAGAGAAATTATATTATTGTTTAATTTTAATATATATTGAATTGACAATTGATACAATTTAGAAAACATATTTGCAGAAATCTTGAAAGACATATACAATTTCAAGAATAATATGAGGATTTTTTTCCCTTATGTCCAAAGCTCCAGGATAAAGTAGCCAGGAAAAAAAAAAAAATGAACATTGATCCTTTCACAACACTAATCTCATATTGAACAGATATTTACAGACATGCTCTGCAATGTCTGAGCACAAAATGATATTTCATGTGACTAATTTTTCTAAATGTGTTAGGCCTCATACCAAAAGTTTAGTGTAGTCACACAACAAGGGAAGATAATTAACTTTCAAGTTGGAAAGCTATGTATAGATTTTATTTCCTATAGGAAATTACATTTTAATTCAAAAATTATATTCCAGAAAGAAATTTTGGGGATGAGAGTTGTTTCTTTTTTTCATTCCATTAGACCATACTGTACAGGGTTTAAGAATAAAAATTGATGAGAAACATTATTGCATACATCTGCTGAGAACTAAATAATTTTAGCAGAATAATTATTCAGCTCCTTTTTTGTGCAAAGTGCTGTGCTACTTAGAGAACACAGACTTTTAAGGACTCTAAAATTATTCATCAGCTTTTAAAATTAATTATGCAGCTTCTAAAATGTTATATTTTGTATTATAACTTTATATATTGTGTAAATATTCTGCTTAACATATGGTAGATTCTTGTGCCTGAGACTGTTCAAACAAAATTAAGGAATTTTCTGAGATAAATATGTAGCTCTTCTTTCATTAGTTACTATTAGTAATTATATTAATCAATTGAAATTTGATAAATTTGGTAAATTGAAATTTATTCCTATAAAGCTATTTGAGGTTTTTTCTAAAAAAAATTAAGTTTGGGTAAATTATGGAGGTATTATTTTATTAAAATACTTAGATAAAAATATAACTGGATCTTTATTATTTCCTTCCTTCTACTAACTTTGGCTAGTTCCTTTAGGTGTAAAGTTAGATTGAGATTTTTCTTGTTTCTTGACATATGCCTGTATCGCTCCAAACTTCCCTCTTAGAACTGCTTTTGCTGCATAGTAGATTTGGAAAACTGTGTTTTCGTCTCGAGGTATTTTTTGATTTCTTCCTTGACCCACTGCTTGTTTAGTAACATGTTGTTTAGCCTCCATGTGTTTGTGTTTTTTCCCGTTTTCTTCTTGTAATTGATTTCTAGTTTCATACCATTGCGGTCAGAAAAGACGCTTGATATTTCAATCTTCTTAAATGTATTAAGGCTTGTTTGTGACCTAACATGTGATCTATCCTGGAAAATTTTCCAAGTAGATTTGAAAAGAATGTGCATTCTGCTGGTTTTGGATGGAATGTTCTATATATATCTATTAAGTCCGTCTGATATAATGTGTTGTTTAAGGCCAATGTTTCCTTATTGATATTCTGTCTGGATGACCTATCCATTGATGTAAGTGGGGTCTTAAAGTCCCCTACTATTATTGCATTACTGTCAATTTCTCCTTTTACATCTGTTAATATTTGTTTTATGTATTTAAGTGCTCCTATGTTGGGCACATAGACATTTACAAGTGCTATATCCTCTTGTTGGATTGTTCCCTTTATCATTTTGTAATGCCCTTCTTTGTCTCTTGTTATAATTTTTAAGTCTATCTTGTCTAATATAAGTATTGCTACCCCAGCTTTCTTTTCTTAAATATAAGACCTGAAACCACAAAACTCTTAGAAGAAAACATAGGCAGTAAACACTTTGATATCAGTATTAGCAATATTTTTTTGGATATGTGTCCTTAGGCAAGAGCAACAACAGCAAAAATAAACAAATGGGACTACATCAAACTAAAAAGCTTTTCCACAGTGAAGGAAACCATCAACAAAACAAAAAAGCAACCTACTGAATGGGAGAATAGATTTGCAAATGATACATCTGATAAGGGGTTAATATCTAAAATATATGAAGAACTCATACAACTCAATATAAAAAAAAAATAATAATCCAATTGAAAAACAGGGCTCGGCCCAGCAGTGTAGTAGTTGGGTTCACACGCTCTGCTTTAGCAGCCCGGGGTTTGTGAGTTTGGATCCTGGTTGAGGACTTACGCACCGCTTATCAAGCCATGCTGTGGCGGCATCCCGTACACAAAATAGAGGAAGATGGGCACAGATGTTAGCTCAGGGCTGATCTTCCTCACTAAAAAAAGAAGGGCAGAGGACTTGAATATACATTTTTCCAAAAAGACACACAGACAGCCAACAGGTACCTGAAAAGGTGCTCAACATCACTAATTATCAGGGAAATGCAAATCAAAACCACAATGAGATATCACCTTACACCTGTTAGAATGGCTATTATCAAAAAGACAAGAAATAAGTGTTGGCAAAGATGTGGAGAAAAGGGAACCCTAGTGCACTGTTGGTGGGAATGTAAATTAGTGCAACCACTATGGAAAACAGTATGGAGGTTCCTCAAAAAATTAAAAATAGAACTACCATATGATGTAGGAATACCACTTCTTGGTATTTATCTGAAGAAAAGAAAAACAATAATTCGAGAAGATACATGCACCCCATGTTCATTTCAACATTATTTACAACAGCCAAGATACAGAAGCAACCTAAGTGTTCATCAGTAGATGAATGGATAAAGAAGATGTGGTATCTATCTATCTACATATACTATGGACTATTACTCAGCCACAAAAAAGAATGAAATTTTCTCACTTGCAACAACATGAATGGATCTAGAGGGCATTATGCTAACTGAAATAAGCCAGCTAGAGAAAGAAGAATACCATATGATTTCACTTATATGAGGAATTAAAAAAAAAAAAAAGCACAGCAAAACAAACAAAACAAAGCGGAAAGAGATGCATAGATACAGAGAACAAACTGGTAGTTGCCAGAGGGGAGATGGGTAGAGGGAAGAGTGAAATAGGTACAAACTTCCAGTTATAAAATAAATAAGTTATGGGGATGTAATGAACAACATAGGAAATATAGTCAATAATATTGTAATAACTTTATATAATGACAGATGGTTATTAGGCTTATTAAGGTGATCATTTTGCAATGCAAACAAATGTCAAATCACTAGGTTGTACACCTGAAACTAATATAGTATACAACAGTATGTCAACTTTACTTCAATTTAAAAAAAGCAATACAAAATACATACCTGGAAGCTACCCATATCTCACTGGAAAGGGTTAAAAATATATTTAGAAAAAGATTTTCTTAACTGTGTTTCTTCCATTTGCTAGGCTATTTTTAAAAACAGATTTGCAGTATTTTCCCAAACAACACACTACAACTTAGAAACATATGCCAAGTAGGTACATATCTTATACTTCTGAAATATTTGCAACTTCCAAAGTCATATTCCAAAGCAATATTTTCCATTGGCATTTTCCCATTGTGAACATAGAGAATAGTAACTCAACTGTCATAGAAAGTATTAAAGTGCATCTAAAGGGCAACCTGGTTGTTATCAACAGTCCAAAGCAAAAAGAAAAGAGTAAAGGCAAATGAGAAGCAATTATTCTTTAGTCAAAGGACAGAATTTACTTGCTAAAACATAATCCTCTAAATTCGACAGTGTTTATGACCCCATGATTAACACAGTCATTTTATATCAACAGATATTAATATCATTAATTACCAGTATCTGGGATTTTTATGTCATTTTAAAGATCAGAAATTCAAGTATGCAATAACTAGCTACTCAGCCAACATTCTATTATGAAATCTTTTGTCTTTTCCAAGTAAAATTCCTATGAATATCAAATGCATTTGTCATCATCACTAAGAATAAAATGATTTAAAAGTGAACTTTTAATGAAGGTCAGGAAAGGTACAAAGGAATTTCCTACTCAGTATTTAACATTTTTTCCTTTTTGTATAAGTCCCTAAGAAGAAGAAACTATTTTATCTATCAAAATTGAAAAAAGTGAAAACACTTCATAAAGTTACACACTATACTTGTTTACTCCATATATTCTTTTATTTGTAAACTGAGATATAATTGACATAATGACGCATTAGTTTCAGGTGTACCCCATAATGATTCCATATTTGTATGTATTGTGAAATGATCACCACAGTAACTCCAGATAACATCCATCACCACACATAGTTCACGTACATTCTTTTAAATTTACCATGCTCTACTACTGACGTGATTTCCTGTTTCATTTGTTTGCTTTTAGGAAAAATTTGATATCCTTTTCCTTTGTTTCCCAATTACTGTCACTAGACATATTTTACTTATAAATTCATAAAACTCTGAAATAATTCCAGGCTGCTACTAATTTCCTATAATTAGTCTGATTTTAGAAGTCATATAAGACTTTCTCCCCAAAATATGTCTTCACATCTTATGATAAAAACATTTACTTGCTGATTTATTTGTTGGCTTGCATGTTTGTTTGTTAGTTGCTTTTCCTTCAAATCTACATTTATCTATGCTCTAACACTATTTCCAGGTAAAGTGACATCAACATTAATTAAAATAAGAGATACGGAGCAAGTACACAGATCTCTTACTCTACTTTCTCCTCGTTGTACAAATCATCCATTCACTCCCATTTCAAAACACGGTGGGATAATTCAAACACAGACCAACTATCTGGGGCTTCATAATATTGGAGAGCAGCGATCCAGTATTAATCTACTGTGTGAGGAATTCATAGAGATGTTTTCTAGTATGAAAAAAAGAGAGAGAGGATTAATGTGGCCTTTAAACACCAGGATTACAAACTCAAAAATGGCCAAAATGGTCACTGGAACAGAAGAAAACATTTATAGGAAAGAAATGTTATATGTAGTACTTTTAAACTTCTCTTGTTTTTTTCTGTACTCAGTGACATTGCAATTTTAAATACAACTGTTCTTACATATGACTAATTCGGCCCCTGCACGTTTCTGGTTTTCCATGAAATAAACTTGTCCATAGCTGCTTTCTGAATTAATCCCAAAGGAGGTACAATCAATGGCTTGGTCACAGCAAAAGACTCCAAATATTCCTTTTAGAGAATGCCCTAAAACCTCAAGGTGTGATGGAACATGAAAAGTCATAGTTTTATCCATCTTTTTTCTTGCTTATAGCTGTCATGAAGATCTGGCAGAATTCTTCTGCTGCCGGGCTTATGCTGTCACTTTGATTAGTTTGTTAGCAAAAGGATTGGAAAACCTTAGCATGGTCAGCACTGGCTCTCAAGACACACAAGCTTAGGTAAATAAATGGAGTGAAGAAAATAAAAGCAAGATATTACACAATTTGCATTTATACACATGAATCCAGAACCCTGTTCAAAACCCAAGAGATAAGTCTGCAAAGGGAAATGAAGATTTTGATTCAAGCACTATTAACTGGATGTCCCAAATTTCATACACAGGCCAGTCTTCCTCAGCAAAAAAAGAGGAAGATTAGCAACGGATGTTAGCTCAGGGCTGGTCTTCCTCACCAAAAAAAAAAAAAAAAAAAATGTGAGGCACAACATCATCATTTTATGGAAAACATTAATCCTTTGTTACAGAATAGACAAGACTTAGAATTTTTATCATCTAAAATTTATTGCACTTGCCTACATTGAAATAATATTTCAGAAAATTGTTGATGGAATAATCACACCAAGTCATTGATTTGAACTGAAAGCAATAAGGCTTCATAACTTTTACTTCAAATCTGTGTTATATATTAGGTTTTATGAGTATGTTCTCAACATAAACCTTACCAAAAATGTTAATATTCTGAATATAAGACCTTTGTAAATGATGGTGTTTCAGCTTTTTTTAGTGTCTATTAATATAATCAAAATACAAATCAATGCTCAGCTAGCGCAAGTATATTAAAACTCAGGAATGGCGTATGTGTTAGACAGTATCTGTTGTTTGCAGATACTATCCCTTTTCCTTCCCTCATCTCCTTCACTATAGCTTCCCTGTGACTAGAGTCTATTTTCTGACTCCACCAAATTTGGACTTACCCATGAGACAGACTGTAACCAGTGGAATGTGGGCACAAGTGCCAGAATGCTAGTGTCTAATATATCCTTTAAAAGACATTTCATGATTTCAACTCACCCTCGTCCTCCTGCACTCCACCATAAGAGCATGTCTGAGTAGCTGCTGATGTCAGAATGAGGAGACGGGAATACAAGGCCTGAATCCAACCCTTAGCCAAAGCCAAGTTAAGCCACTTCAGCCTGATTTCAGAAAGTAAAGTAGAACCACAGTTGATCCTAAGACCAATGAGCTCAGAGACGGGCAGTTGTTTGTTCTGAACCATTAATGCAGCAAACAATGATTTGTATTTTTCTCTGGCTTTATACTGATTTTTCCTATTCTATTTCGAAGTTACTATAACATTACACATATTTGTGATGTGCTACTTCTAATCTGTTGTGGAATGCAGCAAGGTTAAAAAAAAAAACCCTACATTTAAAATTAAGCATTAAGTATCTTTCATGATTAAACAATCCACTGCCACAAAAATGCCATAAAAATTCCCCCGAATAATTTGTAAAAGCACATTATTTATGATAACATTAGAAAAAATTCTCTGCCTACAGTAGATGGGTAATGTGTTTTCATTCTTTTATGAGGAGAATACAACAAGACAAAATCAACTCTTCATGCACCCAATATATATTATTGATTGATGGTTCTTGTTTGCTTTGTCTTCATAGTGTAATATAGGAATTATCTCACAGTCACATACAAATAGTTCTCTCTTTGTATGGTACCATATTAACTGAAATGCATACATAGCAGAACCATGGCCTCACTTTTGCACGGTTCTGTGGTAAATGAAATTTGGTCAAAGCAAGGACACAGTTCTAATACGCATGGGTTTTGGTTAACATGGTACCATGAAAAATGAAGACTGCTGGTATTGTTAAACATTTTTCAGTTAGTAAAAAAATAACTTTGCAATATTACTTTTATTTTTATCATTTTAATATTGTTGCCTTAGCAATCAATAAATAAGTAATGATTCATGTTGGTCTTTCTTCCATTCTATGTATTTGATGACTTTTACTTTCTTTGGGGTTTCTGTGGTTAGTTTCCACCTATTTCAAGGAAAATACTGGTTGAATTAATCATGGTTAATTAAACTTAATGGTGTCTGACTAAAATGACCAATACATTTATTCAAAGGTTAACCAGAGGACCTCATAAAAATTTGGGAAAATGGAAATCAGCCATACCTCAGTTTATGAGTAAAAATCAATTCTAAGAAATAGAATCTACTCACCTTTTATGAATAGTAAAATGCAGAAAATCTATTGATAAATTTATTGCTTTCAATTCCGTTTGAATTTGTGGGTCAACATTCCATACTGAATGCATTTGCCTTAAATTCTAACTCCTCAATACAAATATTATTGAGTGAAATAATTTAAAGTACAATTTTTTCTATTCTCTACATTTTAATAAATCTGTCACAGATCATTTTCTGAAAAGAACACAATGATTCTTTGATGCCTTTCAAACTGTCCCTCAATAGCTCTGTAACTATCACCATAGGAACTGAGGCTGTTATAGCAAGCTTCTTTAATTGTTGTGTCTTCAAGTGGCATCTATTATGCTTTCACTGAGTTGCTCTGGACCTACATTACCTAAATTATGTTCCAGCAGTATTGTTAAAGTTACATCATGAAATAGGTCCCATTTACTCTTTGAGAGGTTTCTGTTTATTTTTAAACTCTGAGCAGATAACCATATTAAAACATTTTTGTGAAAGATATTATTTGAATGAATCCCTTTCCTGAGGAAAACAAAAACATGAATTGATCTTAATTAATTTTAATGTCATACTGTCTTTCAGCAGTAAAAGCAAAGGGGTTTTGATTCTCCCATTCTAGTCCACTGCTGCAGGGGCCTGATAATGATAGAAATATCTGTTTACAATCTAGAACCCCAAATTGAATATCTGTGGGCCTTTTATTTAATGTCTTGGATCCTCAACTTCTACATCTGTAAAATGATGATATCTGCCTTATATTTAGAACTGTCATTAAAAATAAATTATAATATGGCAGAAGCTATAAATCATTGTTCATTGTGTTATTATAATTACATGCTATTTCTGTCTACTTTTTTAAGTACCCATATAAAAATTAGTGGGCATCCTTTAGCTCACATAGAATTAGTTCTACAATAGGGTATTATTTATTTGGGGAAATGATTTATATATTTGCTGGCATGAAATACATTGCCATCTGTTATTTCAGGCACTCAGCTGCCCATAAGGATGAAGTAAAGTAGGTATCAATGTAGCTAAGCTGTAACTGCATAGCAGATGGATAAATGTCTATTTCTAAAGTAAGTAGGCACAAGTAGCATGTCTTAATAAGCTGACTAATTGGGGAGATCAGCACCAAGCTGGCCATTAACAGTGTTCATGTTAGTCAAGTCAAATTCATAACAATAGTAAACATTTAAATTGCTCCTAATAATTTTTAAAGCACAGTTACCTAATTATAACAACCTTTGGCTAGGTTATTGGATATTAACCATTTCAAAAAGAGGTTACAAGGGCTCAGAAATTTAAGTGGCTTTCCCAACATAGATTCTAATTATCTGAAATTAGAGGAGGGAGTGGTACACCACATTAGTGTTCAAACAAATAGTTACTTCAGAGAACAACTGGACCAAGATTTTGAGAACAGAGAAGAATCAACTCATTTTAATACTTAGTAAATTTGCAGAAGGATAATGTTGAAACCAGATTAAGATTAGGAACTAGAAAATATGAGAGCATCTGAAAAGAATGCCAAATAAGAACAAAGACAAACTATAGAAATCAGGTGCCCAGGTGAGGAGAACCAGGGTCAGAAATTAAGGCAAGGGATACCGGAAAACACAAAGTCGTACTAAGAACTGGAAAAAAATGTTATTTTGAACAAATGGCTATCTAACCCAGGAGACCCATTTCTTGTGTACAGAAGAACTGTTCTGCTTTTGAAGAAAGTATGCTGGAGTTGGGACCATGAGTTTTAAGGTGTAGGGAGCTGATTAAATGGCAGAATTTTATTTTAATTGTTATTTGAGAAAAGCAAGTAGTCTTCAATAAAAATTCTAGGTACCATTTATTGAGCAGCAACTATATACTTGATACTTTGCAGCCTTTTTAAAAATCCCTCTAATGAGTCTGTAAATTGAGTATAAATTTCCAAATGTGTAAATCCCTAAGATCCAGAGAAATTATGTAGCTTGCTCAAGGTCACAGAAGTTTCAAGAGACAGAATAAGAATTTAGAAGTAAAGTCTAAATTGATAATTCCCCATTTTGCCCAAGATTAGCAAAATCTCAATCGATATTACAAGAATGATCACTCTCAAAACTGAGCTCTTTACCCCTGTCCTGTATATTTCCTAAATCTGTCTTAAAAAGTTCAAATCTTAAAATAGCATACTAGTTATCACCTGCAGCTCAAAATAAGAGGATTTTAACTTATAAGATTGAGATATAAGATACTGGAATTCATTTTTAACACTTGAGATTATATTCCATTTCTCTATGTGGAAATATTTTCTCTTCATCTTCCCCCAGTGCACTGGTGTTAATGACCCTGTAAAATATACTGAAACATGAATCAAGAGAGTATGCTCCTTGAAAGAAATAAAAGTTGAAGAATGGCTTTAGTTATCAGAGAAAACTTAATCATGGATTTGGAAAATTATCTACCCACCCCATTAATTATTAATCCCAGAACTCAATAAAGTACAAGGCATTCTCATTATCCAAGTATTTATTACCGAAATTCCTATATTCATGATTCTGTATAGAGAAGTAAAATTTACCATACAATGAAATAGTCACAAGTGAACTGACCACTTATAAAATCAATCCTCTTCTCAAACACACTCTCCTCATTCCAATCCCCATCCTCAATATAAGAAGCTTGAAAGATGATTTTTACATTCATTGCTGATGCTAAAAGGCTTTTGGGAAAGTCAATGAAGTCCTGGTACATTCTTGGGAAAATGATCCTCTTAACATAATTATATACAACTGAAGTGAAGGATGTCATATTTGAGAGCTATCATTCTATTTTGTTCAAAATATTATACCTAAAAGTTATAATTATAACCTAAATGTAAAATATAAGGTAAACAAATTATCTTCATGATGTGTCAGTTTTTAGCCACTTAAATCTTTTCTCACTATTTCATATAAATTTGGGTGTCCATATTTACTGAAACCACATTTAGAAGCCTTTTTCTTATACGTATCATCTTCAGTTATATGCAGCTTTCTTTACTTATAAATCTTGGACTACAGAGGACTTAAATGATCATGTAGTCTAACCACTCAACATAAATTTCCTCACAAATGGTAGTTCAGAGACAAGGAACATGGTATCTCTGAAGGCCTGACTTTTTCCATTTTTTCTATGTGGTAAACTCTTACGAACATTCAATTCTATTAAAATATCACTCCTTATGAGAAGCCTTCCTACTAACCTGTGTTGACATCTCTACTACAACTCATACAACATTAGATTAATATTCATTGTTTCAGCTCTTTATTCCATACACGCTTCTAGCCCCTACTAAGAGTCTGGCGCTAGCTAAGGCCTTCACATGCAATGGTGAATTAAAAAAGGTTCCCTGGGGGCCGGCCCAGTGGCGTAGTGTTAAGTTCGCGTGCTTTGCTTCGGCTGCCCGGCATTTTGCAGGCTCAGATCCCGGGCTTGGACAGACGCACTGCTTGCCAGCCACGCTATGGCAGCATCCCATATAATGTGGAGGAAGATGGGCACTGATGTTAGCCCAGGGCCAGTCTTCCTCAGCAAAAAAAGAGGAGGATTGGCAACGGATATTAGCTCAGGGCTAGTCTTCCTCACACACACACAAAGGTTCCCTGCATTCATCAAATTAAAAAATTATTGTGACAAATACTTGTCAAGCAAATATGTAATGGAAGGGAATATTACTTACAAAAAGAGAAAATGACCGCTGTACATCAAAATTCTGAGTGAAAGGCATCTATAATCTGCTTAAAGTGACTTTTTTTTTAAATGGGAAGACCTTCCCGGCATGATCTAAGTGAGAAAGTTGAAGACAAAAAAGTTAAGTTTAAGAAGATAACAGGAATTCTGGGTGTGTCAAATAGTATAAAGATGTCATAAAGGATAAGGACACTGATTATGTATCTAACATAAATTATGGTAGCTATGCGTTCATTTGGCATTTTTCTCAGCTTATTGGTTTATCTGCTAAAATATTTAAATACAGTCTTACAGTCTCAAGATGGGTGCTGTAAGTCCAAGTGTACTGTCTTCATAGACAAAACCCACAGCAGGAGGGGAGACAAGATGACAAAAAAGAGTTTTTATCTATGTATCAAGAGGAAAGTATTTCTCAGAAGCCTTTAGTTGAATTATGTCTCATTGTCCATAACTGACTCACATACCCACCTGAAGACAAAAGCCTAGTAAGTAGGAATGAGATTGCCACGACTAGTGAAGCCTCAGACCTGACGTGACTCATCATCTGTGGCAGGCACACTGTTGATCCCAAAGCAGAAGGGATCTATTGTAAGAAAGAAGATGAAAACTGTTGTAGACAACCAATATTATTTTCCATAATATGTTTTCAAGGGGCAACTTTGCAGTGAGTGTGAGGCATACATAGGATGAGAGTAAAAGAGTGGAGAAGGATCTAGACAGAAAGAATACTGAGGGAAAAAACAGCAAGAGAGAAACAGTCCATGTCAGGACTTTAGGGGAAATTTAGGACACTGATGGCAGGACACCGTACATAGGAGGCTAAAACATAGTTGGTATAGATCAAGGATTTGGGCAAAAGAGAATATTGGAGGAAGACATGACCAGAAGGAAAGGAATTACTGATAATTTTCTGAGATGTGGGAGTGGCAGTAAAGACCACTGTATCTAACACAGTCCTTAGGAGTAAAGTCCTTGATGTTTTATTTGGATATGGAAGAAAAGTGTGACTTAAAGGATGACACAATTGTTGATTAGGTTACATTTTTCTCACATATTTAAGTATTTCTACAGTAAATAAGGTAAAGGAAAACTACAGAATGTAGAACACATAAAGACACCCCTTACTTGAAGAAGTGACGTTTAAAATAGGAGATGAATAGAAGCCAGTCAGTGTACAAGATAAGAGAAGAATTCCAGGCAAAGTAAACAAACATATTCAAGCCCTGAGTAAAAGGAGGTGTGTATCTGAGACCTGAAAGGCCAATGTAGGGGTAGAGAAAGAGGGAACTGGCTTGAGATAGGTCAAAGGGAGAGGTTGACTCTAAGAGCAACGGTTTTGAGGAGATTTCATTTTTGAAAGATCTGGATTGAAGAAGAAACAAGAATACATGTGGAATTCCACTTTGGAGGCTACTGAGATCAGCTAAGAAGTTTCTAAGGTGACATCTAGAGAGAACCTGATGAGAGACTTGATATAAAGAACTGCCCTTGGTTTCAGGAATGAACAATTAGCGGATGGTAAAACCATTTACTGAGATAGTGAACACTTGAGGAGATGGAGGTCTTAGAAAAATGTCTTCGTCTGATTGTTTCTTTAAGCTGCTTGAATGGTTGTTGGACAGGAAATTCACAATTAGCCATGCTGAATTTGCGATGCTTATGAGACATCCAAGGAGAGAAGATGAGTAGAATGTTGAACATACAGGACTAGAAAGGTTGGTGTGGAAATATAAATCTCCTAGGATAAGCTCTTGGAATCTGCATGTTTAACCATTGCTTTAGTGAAAACCATCAGCCTGGTGCTAATCTTTGAGAGATGGCATTTGGGATCTGCTGCACCAACATACAAATTCTCTTTCTCAGTGTCCTCCACACTTTTGTGTGTGTGTGATAAAATACAGATAACATAAAATTTACTATTTTAATCATTTCAAAATATGTATTTTGGTGGCATCATGTGCAGTCACACTCTCGTGCAACCATTACCACCATCCATGTCCAGAACATTTTCATCTTCCCAAACTGAAACTCCATACCCATTAAACAATAATTCCCCATTCTGCCTTCCCCCAGCCCCTGAAAACCACCATTCTATCTCTGTCTCTATGAGTCTGACTACTCTAAGGATCTCATATAAGTGGAATCATACAGTATTTTGTCCTTTGGTAACTGGCTTATTTCATTTAGCATAATGTCTTCAACGTCCATACATGTTGTGGCATGTGTCAGTATTTCCTTCCTTTTTAAAGCTGAATAATATTCCATCCGATATACATACCACATCTTGTTTATCCATTCCCTTGTCAATGGACACTTGGGTTGCTTCCATCTATTGGCTTGCTATTATGAATAATGCTGTTATAAACATGTTGGAGTCAATTTTTCCAATTCTGGGGGGTGTATACACAGAAGTGGAATTGCCGTATCACATGAGTATTCTGCATTTAATTTTTTGAGGAATGGTCATACTGTTTCCCAGAACAGCTGCATCATTTTTCCACACTTTATTAGAAGGAGCTTTCATATATCATCAAACACGTAATACAAATGTTGACTAACTCTGGCCTGAAGTTAAAGTCTTGCAGCTTACCAACAAACCTCCTCTCGGGTTAAGGGTGTAGGCAGTGCGAGAACAGTACGCATGTGGTCTGCTTTTACTTACGATTTCCATGAGCTTTTATTTTAAAGACAGTGAAATCATATTAAACTCATTCCACAAGTTTTTGACCTATTCAACATAAACATGGTTACGTAGTTTCACATAATAGTTTACATTTGTTACATTCTGTTGATTTAATGGCTTACTAGTAACATTTTACTCTTGATAAATTCTTGCTTTCAAATTAACATATATCTCATTGGTTGATTTTAACTTTTAAAAAAAAAAATTGTGTTATTACTATCAGGCACAGTGCTGCACACGAGAAGCGGAAATACTAATTTGTAACATAACGCACAATAACATTTATAAATGTTTATATATTTATAAATTGCTAATAATTTATAAATTTATTTTATTATCATTATTGGCATATATTAATAACGTCATTTTAATAGGAATTTTTTATTGAGACTTTTGGTGATATTTTTATTTGGGGATAGGAGGAACAATCAATGCTTAACATCAATGAATTTAACAAGTCCAGTAATATCTCTGAACCTCGAAATTGAAACGAGTTACTTTTGTGTCAAAGGAATATTGAATTTGCAAAGTATGCACAACAGCTGTTTTGACAATAGCATTCCTCCCACTGGCACAAAATAATCATAGATATATAAAATATGTACAGCAGAAAAATATGAAATAAGTCCCCTGCAGAAATGTATATTCTAAATTTCTGTGCGTGTGCATTTTTTTGTTTTTGTTCTCAAGATCTTTTTGACTTGAGTATCTGCCATTTATACTCGAAAAGAATACTGAATAATAGGAAATATACATAAGCATCTCTGCCCTTTTGAAACTTAAGTAATTTCTTCTGGCATTGGAGATTATCACAGGGTTAACAATGGAATGGAGAATGAGTAAAATGAGCCCAAACTTTGTCTCGACTGGCACAGCACAAACCAACCTCCATGATCACTCCCTTAACTTAACCAAATTTCTGAAGACAACTGACTAGAGAGCAGTGTGTTCAATACATTTAGTTGGCTTTCGAACTTCCTTTCTGCTCTGAGTTCATGCCATATGGTGCGGTGAAGTAGTTACAGATTACTCCCCAGGGCCTCTGGGTCATCAAAGAACATTTAAAGCTTTGTCAGCTTTGTTACGAAGATAAAAACTATAAAAGATGTTGTAACATTCTGTTACAATACTCCCAATCCTACCATGGTTGATGGGTCAAATAACTCATGTCCAATTTCTTTCAGGGAGACTTAATAGCTTCTAGTAATTTCTTTTCCCCTCCAGGTCAACTCCAGGTACGGGAGAAAACATATCAACAATTGGGATAATAGTACAGTAGATTTAACAAGTCATTCCTTGTAGTTGTTATTTTTTTCTATCTAAAACAAGGAGAAAAATACTTCTTTGTGGCACATTAATCTTAAAATCATAAAACTTAACCAAGTATTCAGTTTTAAATTTAAATGGCAGCCATTTACCATGCAAAAAATTTTAAAGTCAGGTAATTAATGATGTGAAATATGTGGAAACTACATTAAATTTAAATCATAAAATTGCTGTCAGCCAGCTGCTTCCCGTTATGTTTTTGACATTATCAATTTTCTGAAAGTAAACTTCATTCATTTTTAAAATGCTTTCTAATTTACTTCTTATTCCAATTAAATGATAAAACACGCGCACAGTTCTATATAATACAATGATTTCCTTTTTTTTTAACTAAGGAGCATATTTCTTTTGAAATAGGTGAACTTCAAATGGGAAAATAGGAAAAAAAGAGATTTCTTATCTAGCTTTACAATATTACCCCATTCCAAGTGGATGAACAAGTTTGAAATTATTTTTATAGTGATTTATAGTGCAATAGAAATAGTACACTTAGGAGAAAAGAGAGGATAAACACACAATTCTGTGAATCTAATTAGTCTGATATTGACTTTTGGCATTTACACACTTAACTTAGTCCTCGACATTATTCAGTCAGTTCGTGATGAGATGGAACAAGAAAATTAGAACATCTGAATGAAACATGATGTGTTACTAAGAGAGGAAAAATGTTTAAATTTCCATCTGACAGGTTTTAATTCAGGAGACACTAGAGTTTACAATTTGACGTAAATATAATAGAATAGCTTCTAAATGACAGAAATGTTTAAAAATAGAAAATTATGATAAAATCACCAATATTTAATTCATATTGCTTATTTTATCAAATGTTTGAAATTACATAGCACAAAGAATGTTAAAATAGCAATTTAGAATGTCAGAGTAAGAGATTATGGGACCTTACAAATATTTATTTTAAATGTTTCATTTTAAAGAGGAGATAACACAGAAATCAAATTATTTACCTAAGGTCAGACATTTAGATTATGAAAGAGCTGGGGCCATGATCCCAGTTCACATACTTTAGTTCCTGTTCTTTCCACTATGTCATATGGCTGTTTTTTAATTAAACTTTAAGATTTCAAATCCTTGACATTTTAGAACTTTGCTAATTTCTTGACATCTTTCACAAAAAGGGATTACAACTGAATTCAACTTAATAAACTGCAAGGAACTACTACATAAAAAGTACCACATAGCATTTTACATGGCTTGTAAATAAAAATTTGGCATCATTCTAACATTCCAGAAATCCCAAACATGATTTTTTTTTTTATATTTGACCATCTCAATACAGTTTAGAACCAAAAAACAAAAGCTCTTTCCAGTAAGAAAAAAAAAACCTAAACAGCCCTATGGTGAAATTATAACTGGTATGGAATAACTAAACACATAGAAAATACAAATAAAAATAATTGATATAAAAATGCAGCACCCTTTAAAAATCTTTTCTTATACCTTAGTACTGTTAAAAAAATAAAAATCACAATCTTGTTGTAATTGACCAAGTTATGCTATATCTTGTCTTAAACTAAATGTAATATTTTTAAATCAAAAAATATAAAATACTCCGATATAATAATAATAATAATAATGCAGTTGATCTCTGGAATAGATTCTCTAGATTGGAAGGGATTTTAAGGATCACTGGGTCCTCTTACCTCTAAGATGCCTAAATCCACCTATACCACTCATACAAGATAGTCATATAAAAATTTCAGTGACAAGAAGCCTGCTACATTCATTGGCTGTTGTAAAAAATCCATCCTTATAGCAAAATCCATCTTTGTACATATCTTCCTTATAGATCTTCACTATGACTTTTAGATCCACACAGAACCAAGAACACACTATTTCTGTCCCTAATTACAGAGAAAATACTAAGCTTAATTTTGCAAAAAAGTAAAAGTCATTCAATAATTCAATTCTTAAAAAAGTATCTAAATATCTAAATTCTTTTAACAATACTTTATTTTGATGCACTGTATTATGATATTTCTTAAAGCAAGTGACAATTAAATGGATACGTTGGTTAGAGAGAACATCTTGTTGGGTTTTTCTTCATCTTACAGTACCTCTCTAAATTCATATATGCCTCTTTACTCCTTGACAAAATAAGTAATTTTAACTTTATTTATATGAACTTAATAAAAGTTATTTTCCAAAGAAACATAAAAAAAGAGAACCTACAAAAAAGGAGTTAATAAGTAGCTAGTAAAATGAATGACACTAAGTAGGACAGAAGCATTAAAAAAAGTTTTCTTTTCTTCCTAGCTCATTTGACGAGAAATACATGCATAAATAAAGAGGTACTGATTGATTGTGATAATCAACAGTGAAGAATTTTGTTACTTAAGTTCTATTTATTCTGTTGATTTGCAAATGCTAACCATCTTTTGCATTATTGGTTTATAATGACATCCATATTTTTTAGGTTGCAAAAGCCTATAAAAAGAACTGAACACAGAGGGAAAAAAAAGAATGATTGCTTAGTGTGTCAGGTTCAACATTTAGTAATTAAAGTAACTGAAAAGAAAGTATAACTTATTCCTTTTTTTTAAAGGGTCAACTTGGACAAGTTACCTAATCTCTGTGTGTCCTGGTTTCTTCAGGGGTAACCTGGGGATACTAACAGCACAAAATATTGCTGGGAGGATTAAGTGAGTTAATATTTACAAAGCTTAGAGTAGTTCATGACACTTAATATGAGCTACATAAGTGCTACTGAATACACAAACACATTAGTTTAAACAATATATTTATAAATTCAACAAATAATAATCCAGTACCTACAATGTATAAAATTTTGTGCTAAACACAGGAGATTAAAAAACAAAAACAAAAAAGACTGATAGAAGATATCTATCCTCAAAAAATATCTGTCTTCAGTGTCTGGTAAGAGACAGCACAGAACACAGGCAACTATATTTTGTCTAATAAGTACCATAATAAAGGTGCTCAAATATTATAGGAGTGCATGGGAGTCAATTAGTCGAGAAGTACCTTGATTTTTCCATCAATCACGGGAATGCTTTAATTCAAAGAGATTTGAGAATATTCATAAATGTTTATTATAGATTCCTCTAAAAAGAAAAGAAAAAAAGTAGGCCCCTTCACATTGTACAACATGCTTTCCTAGACTTTTACTCCATAGAACTTCTCCCTGAAGTTAGAGTTGCCAATATTGTTTTACAGAGAACTGTGGTTTGGAAGTAGAAACAGCCTTTCCCTGTCCCAGATGTGGCAGTCAGGTTTCCAGACTCCTAGTTCAGAGATTTTTCTTTTCAATCTGTATGATAAAATTACTGTTTGAATTCCATGTGATGTCTTCAAATGTTAATTATTCAAATATTTAGTATGTTAATATTGAAATACTAACAGTGGCTATGCATTAATCAAACCTAACTTTACTTTCAATTTGATAGTGTCAGAGAACTATAATAGTTGGTTCTACTTTCCAAATCAAAGATGATATACTTTACCTTGGGGCCTGCCTGGTGGCGCAGTGATTTAGTTCGCGCTTTAGCAGCCCAGGATTCGCGGGTTTGGATCCCAGGCGCCCACAGCGCACTGCTTGTCAGTCATGCTGTGGCGGCGTCCCATATAAAGTAGAGGAAGATGGGCACGGATGTTAGCCCAGGGCCAGTCTTCCTCAGCAAAAAGAGGAGGATTGGCGACGGATGTTAGCTCAGGGCTGGTCTTCCTCACCAAAAAAAAAAAAAAAAAAAACCGAAGATAATGAACTTTACCTCAAAAAAAAAAAATTCTCCAGTATTTTTTGAGTGTCTACTAGTTATTATTATCCTAAGTATAACAGAAGATAAAAAAGGCAATATTTGTTGTAAAAGAGACTCAAATCTAGCAGATAAAAAAAGATAACACTTCCTTAGAAAATAAGGAGATAATCACGTTATGAGTAGGTAAACTTGAGGAAATATCTAAAATCATAAAATCCATAGAATGTCATGTATTTTTATAGCCCTCCTCCCCTATCGTCATTGCCCACTTCCTCATACAAGTGATATTAAATCAGTTACCTTTTATTGTTTTTCTTCTTTGTGCCCAGAATTATTCTACCTCTTTTACATATTAATATTGAATACTTAAAACATCTTACAAACCAGATGCTATTGCCCATATTTTATCAATGAGGATACTTGATTTCAATAAAATGAATAACTTGCAACATGTCATCTGGCTAAGTAGAGATATATTAGATTTCAAAGCTTTTGGTTTTTCTACTAGTCTATAACTTCTAGGGAAAAATAGGAAATAAATATTGGGTAATGTGGCATTTCTTTATTGTGTTATTAAATCATTTATGCTATTATCTATATTATATAATAAATTCAAAAGAAATATTTCATTTATCTGAAAACAGAATTTTCCCCTCAGATGATGTTAGTAGGGGCAGTTGAACATTGGCCCCATGCCTTTCATCTGTGCGTAGGAGCTACATTCATGATGGTGGTGCACCTGCAGTCTTTCTCAGCGGTCTGATAAATTGTATTTATATTGCACTATAAAGAATACAATGGCACTGTAATGCACCGGTGAACTGAAACACTCCAGTCATCTTATCAGGCTGTCCCAACTCAGCTGAAAAATAGCATTTGTGTGTTTGATATACAAAGAAGGATTGTCAAACCAGATGCAAATGTTACAATAGGATATCTTAACTTGACAGGTTGTCTGCACAAGGGACCAGATATTATGACTCACTAAGGAGCAGTAAACGGAAGAAAGATAAAATAACAACACTCAATCAAGGAGACCGGTTTCTTTGGGGATTGTTATTTATTTATTTGGTATTAAAATCCATTGATTCTTGAGTAACACATGAAGTCTGAAAACAATCAACTTTCTTGAGTTTTTTTTTTTAATTTAATAAACCAGTGACTTATGAGACCACATCTTTCAATGCAGTGAATAGATACTATGAAATACGGAAGGATCCTCTCACAAGTGATATCAATTGATATAGCTTAACTGATTGAACAGGTGTGCCCCTCTTTCCTTCCCACCCTGGGCTCCTTCCTGCACACTCAGGGCCTCACAGGCCAGAGGGTCAATGCCCCAGCCGCCCCTCTAAGTTCTGTCCACAGCCTGTGATTGGCTATTCCTTGCAGCCCGTGGGCCATGGGCAGTGCACCCTGGAGGGGAGGACTCAGGGCCACTGAGCAGGAAATTCCTAGCAGGGTGGGTGGTGGAGGCATAGGCTCCTGGCAAGTGGGACCCATAGCTCTTTGTAACTCCTCAATTGTGGAAAGAAGCACAGCCAGAGAAGGGATATACCTGAGTCCTCTCAAGTGCAGAACCCAAGGCAAGAATCCTCACTGTCTGGATTTAAAGGCAGTGGCACTAAGGGACAGATCCAGGTTTGGGGAGGCCTGAAGTTTACAAAATCTAGAGGGGTCTTTTTAACAAAGTAACACATAAGTAAGAAGAAGAAGGAAAAATAGTAGAATTCCTTCTAGGGCCTTGTGAATGGCCCCAGTGCCAGTGAGGGCCCTGAAACTTAAGCTTGCTCAACCTCATAGTAAATGTTTTCCTGCCACCAGGGTGAAAAGTAGAGAGTAGGGGTCCTCAGTTGGTCAGAGGAGTTTTAAGGATATTTTAATTGGTTCTAGGGCCTAGCAACGGGTCTCTTCCGAGGTATCCTTTGGGGCCATTCCTCTGCAGTTCCCTTATTGAGGTGGATAAGCACCCTTCATCTGTATTTCCTGGGTTTCCTCATCCTTCAGATGTTTCACTAAAAAAGTTGTGGCCTCCCTGACCAGCTTTGAGAGTTCAAGATGGTGCTGCTTTCACAATTGGCCACCCACCCTCACTCTCTAGATTTTCTGGACAGGCATCAGACTCCAGTCTACCAGGTATAAGTTAGCATCTGTCCTTTGTGTTTCCTACTGCAGAGAATACATTTGAAACTCTCCAAATGATTCTCTTTAAGACCCTTCACTAGGCTTAAGATCAGAAAGTGACTTCTCCCAACTCCAACTCCTTTCCCAAAAGTTGTGGGGGAGACTCACACTTGGGCAACAGCTCTCTCCATAGAAATCTCTTCGCTTAACTCATCTGACAGCTGTTTCTACCCTTGAATTAGCCAAAATCACAAAACAGGTGCTGTTTCTTTTGAAAACCTGCATGGGAAGAGGGCTGTCTTGTATTCACAGTAGGATCTTGATAGTTATCCTATCCTTGCCTCAGTTTCTTTTTTTTAAATAAAATTCTGTTTATTAAAAGTCACAACTTATTAAAAGACATCCTACAAACAGGAAGAAAGATTTGCAATGCATATAGCAATTCAGGTTTGGAAACTGGAATATACAAAAAACTTCTCCAAATAAATGTAAGAGAAAGACAAATACCCAACAGAGAAATGGACAAAAGATATAAACAGGAAATTTATCGAACAGGAAACACAAGTGCTCAATAAACACTTGCAAAGATGCTCAACATCACTAGAAATAAGTCAATGTAAATCAAAACTGCAATGAGATGCCTGTTCACACCCAGAAGGTTGGCAAAAGTATCAAGCCTGACAAGGCTAAGTGTGGGCAAGAGCAGGGACACTGAGGACTCCTAGAGAGTGAGTTAGCACCGTCTGTTGAAGTGAAAGATGTATGTGCCTCATGACTCTGCCCTCCCCCTTTCAGAGAAACCTCACACCAGCTCCCAGAACCCATAAGCATTCGTAGCAGAACTGTAAAGCAAATGCCACAAGCCGTGTACACATGCAGTAACAGATTTGATAAATCATTTTGATACATTTATATAATGAAATATTATGCACCAACAAAAATAACTAAATGAGAGCTTTAGTTAAACATTTACCAGCACCCTGCTGGATGGCGGTTGTGCCTCCTGGAGCCCTAAGGCCTGTGGTGGGGAGGATGGGGCTGACTGTTCCTGACTGGCCCCAGGATGAGAACTAGGACCTCCGTGGAGATGATCTGGGGTGGTGGATTTGGGCTGAAAATGAAGAGTTTTCTAACAGGCCATGCTGGCCAAGGACAGAAGAAGCTGCCCTCTAAGGGAATGAGCTGCCTGTCACTGGAAGTATGCAAGCAGGGGCTGGGCACTGTATCATAGGCAGTGGATCAAGCATTGGATGTCACTAATGCAAGGATGGAGTTGGATAAAGATGGCCTTTATGACCCCTCTGTGTGCACCCAGAGGCCCTGTGGTTCTATGATTCAGTGAGTTTGCAGTGTGGTCAAAAGAGGATGGGCCTGAATGAATAACCAAACTGTGACACATCCATGTGACACAACGCTGCTCACTAGTTGAAGGGCATGGGCCAAGGCACATGCAACAGCATGGACAAATCTCAAAAACCTGCTGAGTGAAAGAAGGCTTGAGCAAGAGGCCACCAACTGTGTGATTCCATTTTGCAATGCCTCAGTTTCCGATTTTTTTAAAATGGGAGAGTTTTAAGGCACCAAGTAGCGGAGGGTAAATTAAGGCTAGAGACCAAATATAGGAAGAAAATTATTAGTAAAGAATCATAAGAATTTACATAAGGACCTAAGTGGAATTTACTTATATTTATGTGCATTTTCAGTGAGAGTCAATGACAATGACTCAGAAAGGAATTTTGTACAAAGCGCACTTTTATGTTTCCCACTTACACAGTTCTATTGACAATACTCAATATAAATTAAGTGAATATCAAAACTCTCCCTTGACATAAATATTACTAATTCAAAATAACATGTTAGGAGTGTCACAGCATTACATTATTTTATATAATTACAATTAGTAATACAGATAATATTTCATCTTTATCCTTATTGCAAGTGCTTAACAATACATTGCAAGTTTTAGTTTAATAACTACATTTAATTTGCCTAGGTTCTGAAATATATATTGACTCAGTTCTATTTTCACATTTCACCACCTCCAGTGCCAGCACCCTCATCCAAACTCCTGCCAGCAATCACCTAGATGGTCTCACTACAGCCACTCAACCTGTCCTCCATTTAGTGATGTGCTGGTAAGTAGTTAACAACCAGCTCTCTCAAGGAGGGAAAAGCCCTCTGTTGGAGAATTTGCCAATTTCTATGGTTTAAATACATCCACTGTGGCTGATTTCAAGCTTCCAATGTGAGATTACTGAACTTGGAATTGAGAAGAAATGGTAGCAGATTGGCTCTCCCAACCTGGCTCCATCACTCCACTGCCCCCACCACAGCCAATTTGTTCTCTGTGAGAAACCAGGATGAAGTTGTCAAAGGTAAATCTGATCATGTCACCTGGGCCCTGCTTAAAAACATGTTTTTGGCTTCCTTTCACTTCTACCAGCGTTCTTTCAATTTCTCTCTGCTCCCAGCCATCACAGGATATTTGAACTAGATGTTCCTTCTGCTGGTAAGTTCTTCCTTTGCTTTTTCACTTAGTTAGGTAATATCCTTCAGATTCCAGCTCAAGAGTCACTTCCTCAGGGAAGTTTTCCCTGACCTTCATGGCTGTTAAAGCCCCATACTGTAAGCATTTATAATATGATATACCTTTACATTACAGCCATTGTCATACTCACAATCTTGGATTTCTTGATTCAGTTAATTAATTAATGTGTGTCTCCCTGATTACACTCTAAGTTTCACAAGAGACAGCATCTGCTTTTCTACTCAAAATCCCCAGCCCTGACACAGTGCCAAGAACAAAGCAAATTACTCAAGAATGACCTATTTTTGATGGATTAAATTAGTGAATAAATGTCTACTTGAAAGCATAAATACATATGCTCCCCTGAAATTTGTAAAAGAAACTTGGAGATTAGCTGATAATAGGATTCTTTGATGTGTCTCCAGTACAACTACAGAGTTTGCGTAACAAATTTATAGATGACATTAGAGAGTACTTAAACTCTTCCAAATTTAACAGACATTAATCATTCAGACAAAACCAATTAAAAAGAGCTGATAGAACTTTAAATGTGTACACTTAAGTATCCTCTAAGAATAAAATAGGTTAGTTTCAGCCATTCTTAAAAAATAAGACTTTCTGTACTAAATGATAGCATCTGTGCCCTTTCAGAAGCAGTTCAATGAACCTTCTTCATGTCAACAAAATAAACCCCTACAAAGAGGCCTTGAAACTTGGAGGGAATGAGACAGCATGTTAGGTTCATTTCCACAAATAGAAACAATAAATCAAATCTCTTAGGAACTTTAGATCTCTCTATATAAAACAAACAAGCAAACAAAACACGGGAATGGACAAAGAAGTAATAGCATAATTTCTCTGTCTTTCTTTCACCTCTAGATTTCTAAATTCACAATGGCCGTAAAATCCCTTCATCTCAGATATTAAGCTATGGTATGTTCAAACCGAGCATATGAATTTCAACAAACATATTTCTAATAAATGCACAAGATAAAATCCATAACCAATCATGGAAGCAGTATTCTTTCATTCTCTTCAGAGTTTGAATTTTAGGTACATTTAGGCACTCATTTCCACATAACTGTGATTTGAGAAATGAATAGGTTTGAGTGACACGCTGAGTGTGGCTAGACAATCCTTTAATATTAGGATTTTATAAATTTATAAAGCTTCACACTCAAACCTTTGATCCCAACATTCTACCCTTGTGACCAAATATTTGAAAATTGTATACTCTTTTGGGATCACACAGACTTTTTAATTTTTCTAGCAAATTTATCCTTTTCATAGTATTCTGAGCTACCTATCAGATGACACTGAAAAGTGCAGTAAAATCCACATCTTTGTTTTCTGAATGAAGATAAACCTTAGATATATGAACAAGAGAAAAGCTCTGACTCTCTCCCACTACAGTGCTCAGAATGTAGCTTTCCTTCCTAAAAGATTTAGCTATTTTCTCCCTATCACTTGCTATGCTGAAAAATTTATACTTCATTCCTAATACGAATTAATAATTCCTATTTTTTTCTTATTGAATATATCTAAAAGCTGATAAATACATGAGAATATTTAAACACAAACCGTCAAAATTAGAATACTTATCTATCACCAGAATATGACTAAAAGTTGCTAAGATAATACAAATATTTCAGTCACGAAGTGTTTCCTACATTCTATAATGGTATATCACTACAATGGTATAATTAAAACCAATATTCTGGGTTTATTTTCATAAGTTTATACTGATATGTCAGTAAACCTGACCTAACTGTAAACAATCATATGCCTAACCAGAATGTATATCTTATATTGAATAAAGAGCATTTGCTGCCTTTATACCATGATTTATCTTTTTAGGTGCATGTTTTATCTCTTCACTTAGATTATAATATCCTCATGTTCTTTCTTATGTGCAACCGTACGTATTCTGAAGCCCATATTCTCAGAATATTATTGCAGTCCTTCTTAGCAAGAGATTTGCTGAGTTCTGAATTACATGACTCTATAAGTCCTATGTTTCAAAGACTCACTGGTTTATGAATTTTTATCATGTGAAACCTATAAAATTAGAAGGGAAAATTTACTTAAGGAAATAATTCCATCCTAAATTTAAAGGAAATTATTAGGTATCCAAAGACATTGTCTCAACTTAAATCATTCTAATATCTCAGTATTATATTGGTGGGTTATTATTTTTCCTAATGGGAAATGCAAAATATACAAAACTAATACCCATACAGGGCTTAGGTAACTCCATCTATAAAAATGTGATATGGTTATTTACCTGACATATTTGTTGTAAGGTAGATAAAGTAACTCCCACATTAAAAAGAAACAAACTTTGGGTAAGAAAGTTTCAAAAAACCAGCCCAAGCCCTGAATTCCTAACCTCCAAGTTATATCATCTCTCAGTAGCACAGCTGGATCAAATAATATGAAATAAAATTAAGTAGGAGAAAAATCATTTAAAACAAGAAATAAAGATACACTTAATTGTGTTTTAGTGCTATTTTAATGTCTATAGTTTAAATATAATAAAGATTCTGACTTTTAACACTAATGGTGATAATATTACTACCTATATTGAACATCCATTGTTTTGACTTCCTAGCATCTATCCCTACCTTCTTTGATCAATCCCATATTTCAAGTGTGGAATCACCTTTCCCTTCTCATCTTCACTCTTGGCTCCAGAGTTTGTTACATAACCTAGTTCTGGCCAATCACATCATCAAATACTCCTGGGCACAGCAATTGCCTCAGCATAGTCATGTCAAACAACCTCAGCTACTCAAAGCCAATGACACTCAAATCGGGGGCTTTTCTGTTTTGATTAAGGGAAAAGAGAAACCATCTCTTTTCAACGGATTTGTTGAAAAGACAAAAATCCTTCCCAGTAGCTCCTGAAGGCAATAATGTCACCATTACAGGAACTTCCCTGAAAATGGAAACTACAAACAGGAGGGAAGAGTAAAGAGACGCAGATGGGGAGAACGACCCTTGATGACATCATTTGAGTACCAGACTCAACCATACTTGAGGAAATTTCTACCTCTATACTTTTTAATCACATGAGCCAATAACAACCATCACCCTTGATTTTTCTGAAATCAGTTTGCATTGGGGTTTCTCTCACTGGCAAACAAGAGTTTGAATTAATCACTATGCGTTGCACTTATATTGTGTTCTTGCCATATATTCACACCTATCCTTTAATTCACAAAATAGCAGTGTGAGGTATGGAGGGTATATGGAATCTCCATTTGATAGATGACCACTATTTGAATGGCTTCATTAAGATCACAACTGAATATATACGTTAGAAAAATATTAAAAACATGAGATGCATATGCCGTCCTGGTCAGCTTAAATGGTAAGAAGACTATAACAGAGACATTAATCAAGTAATCAATGACTAATTGAATGTGAGATGTGAGGGAGAAAACATACTGAGATTTTTAAGAAAAGAAAAATCATGGTAGCTTTACAGAAATATAGAAGTTAGAAAGAATCAAAAGTTTAAAGAGGCTAGAGGAGTCATTAATTTGGTTTTAGACATACTTAGTATAAGATTCTGGTAGGACACCCAGTTAGAAAGTCAGGTCAACAACTAAATATTGGACTTGAATTAAGAAGAGCCTCCAAAAGAGAAATATGTATTTGTTAAGTCATGGGTAATGTGGATAGTTGAAGCCATAGAAGGAGTAATATAACTAATACTTTCAAGAATTTTGAGATTTCCGGTCTTCTACCAATATTACTTCACGTAATACTCACAATGCCCCTGTAAGGATGGTGATATCACCCCAATTAACAGAACAGTAAATGAAAGCACAAAGAATTTAAATAAAATGTTCCCAATTTCCATCTAATACAGAAGAGAGTTAAGATTGTAACCAAAGTCCCTCTGACTCAGAAAAACAAAAACAATAACAAAATCCAAACGAATGAATGATATTGTTGAGGGAGAATGTTTAAATAAGAAAGTAGATTCAGAGAATGCAGAGGAGTATCAGAGTGGATGTAGCATAACAGGAAGAAAAAGAATAGCCAGTTAAGAAACGCTGTCTGCTTTAATATATTCCTCAGAATAAAGAAGAATGAATATTTATGAAGTAGCTAAAGACTGGAAAAAAAGACATTTATATAAGCAAATAACACTATTCACCAGTTTTGAACGGAGTCACTGAAATACAATAAAAAGAATTTAAGATCTAATTTACAAATATATAGATAACTTATGTAAACTCATATAGACATTCCAGGAAAATACATTTGAGTTTTCTAATACAATTCAATTGGCATATATGAGATGTAATTTTCTTCCTATTAGACAAAAATGGCTTTTGGAACCTAAAAATTAGACTATATTAAGAGGAGTTAAATTGTTTTCACTTCTAGATTGCATTAAAACTTTCATTACAATCATTACTTTCTGAATTGGTTAGTATTTCTTTTCTCTATAATGAGAATATTAATACTGAATATCTTCACGCAATCAAATATATACATTGCTCCATTTGAATTCAACATTATGGAATGCAACATTAAGAAATTTTCTAATTGATTTTACAAAGAGTATCAGACACTATCAGTTCCAGGAAACTCTGTCTTCAGGAGCTTATCCAGTAGAAAGACATCAAGAAACAAACAAGTATGAAACAATGTAATCTAAAGGGGAAAAATAGTAGGTGGTTCAAGGCAAATTCCACCTTATTCATGTGGTGGTCAGCCAGTGATCCGCGGCAGCACCATACATCGCCTAGTCTCCGACCTGAGATCTTAAAGCAGGCCTGGTACTGCTTTCACTAGAAAATAACCAGTAGGTTTTCCCTTTCTATTTACTTAATGCATAACTAGCAAAAATCCTAGTTTACTGCATATTTCAAGTCATGTATTTTACATGTGCTACCATGAATTTAATTATCTTTAGGGTCATTATAAGAAAAGAAATCCATCACTTATTCAATATAAGATCAAATTTAAATTTGAATGAAGCTTGATCTATTTAAATGGCAAAAAATATGGAAACAATAAATAATGTAAAGTTTTAATTTGGGATAATTTAACAAAAAGAGTTAAAAATAATTCCTTATGAAAATGCAAACCAACTTAAAGCTAAAAAGTTTACGTTAAAAACTGATCACATTTCAGACCGTTAAAGCCTATAACTGCAAAATAAGCAATCCAAGAACAGTACATCCACAATCACAGGGTTAAGGAAATGAACTGTTTCAGTCTACTTACCCACGTCCCTAAGAGAAGGTAACAAAATGAAACTTGAACGGCATATAGTTCAAACACACACAGTTAGAAGACACAGAAGTTCACTGAGGCAATATAGGATACACTGATTTTTTTAAACGTTGCACAAAATCAATTTCTGTTCTCTCAATATACTAGTATTAATACATTCATTATCAGCCACAATTTGTGAGCTATCTAATTCTGATCAGTTATCTAACTAGTTTTACAAAGCTCTGAAAAATCAAATGACCAACTTACTGTTTGGAAGGTTCAGGAAATTTCAGTTCTTCTCTTTTCTTCATTTCTGCTGTTGGTTCCACAGGAGTGAGAACGAGAGCAGCACACGACACTACGGAGTGGTGTGAGTCCTCCCGGCAAACTGTTTTATTAAAAAAATGAATTGTAAATGTCAAAATTACTTATCGACTATTCTCACTTTTCTTTTTTCTCTTTTACTTTCAGTCAAATGAAAGAGATAATTCAACTAAAACATTAATTATCATTAAATTATCCTTAATTATCATCTTCCATTCTCTTTCCACTCACAAGCTGAATGGCCTTAAGCAATTTTTCTTTTTCAAGCCACACTGTGGAAAAGGTGTGGCCAACACTTTATTGTCCTTCATTTAAATAAAGCTTTTCACTGAAAAATGAGAAGTGAGTAAATCATACACAGTTAAATTAATCTTTGCAACATGAACACACCTGTTTACTCAGCATCAAGATCATTAACAGGGCACTACAGTACCCTAAAACTCCCTGTGATACTCCTTTCCAATCACTGCTGTAGCCTCCCAACTTAGGCATTATTATCAGTTATACAACCATAGATTAGTTTTGCCCATTGCTGATTTTTATATAAATGAGATCATACTCTTCTGTGTGTGGACTCTTGTATGTGTGGCTTATTTCACTCAACATACATTCATAAGACTCATTCATGGATAGCAGTAGTCGATTCATTCTTATAGCTGTGTAACTCTCCACTGAATGAACACACCACAATACATTTATACGTTTTATTGGTGACGGACACTTGGATTGTTTCTGGTCTGGGGCTATTTCAAAATGTCTATAAACTTTCTTGTACTTTTTTTTTTGGTGTACAAATGATTTACACTGGAAAAATATCTAGAAGCTGTGATTACTCCTAGGGTAAATTCACATGCTTTATGTTCAGCTTTAGAAGATTCTGCCAAACAGTTTTCTGAACTGATCATGAACTAATTTGCTGTCCCCTGAACAGAATAATTTCAGTTGTTCCACATCTGTACTAACACTTGGTTTTGCTGGTTCTTTTTCTTTTTAAAATTTTAATATTGTATTAATTTTCTAGGGCTGCATAACAAATTAACACAAATTTAGCAGCTTAAAACAACACCAGTTTATTATCTCACAGTTCTGTAGGTTAGAAGTCCAGGAGGGCTCAGTTGAGTTCTCTGATTAGGGTCTTATAAGGCCAATGTCAAGTTGTTAGCCAAGCTGTGCTCTTCTAGAGATTCTGAGGGAAGAACCCATTTCCAAGCTCATTTAGGTTGTTAGCAGAATTTAGTTCCTTGAGGTAGTAGGACTCAGGTCCCCTTTACCTTGCTGGCTGTTGGCCAGGGACCACTCTGAGCTCCTAGAAGCAACTCACAGGTCAGTGGCCAATGGCCTGTCTATCTCCGCAATGGAGAACATCCCTCACATCGAAGCTCTCTCATGTTTCCAGTCTCTCTGATTTCTTCTTCTGCTAACAGATGGGAAAAAATTCTCTGCTTTTAAAGGGCTCGTGTGATTAGGTTAGGCCCATACAAATGATCTCCTTTTTGATTAACTCAAAGTCGACCGATTAGGAACCTAAATTACATCTGCAAATTCCCTTTTGCCATGTAACATAACATAATTACAGTAGTGATGTCCTATAATTTTCCAAGTAGAAGGAATTATGCAAGGGCTAGAGTCAATGGGTCATCTTAGAATTCTGTCTACCACAGCTATTTCTATAAGTTTATAGTGGTATCACATTGTAGCTTTAATTTACACTTTCCTGATAACTAATAAATAAATAAATATATTTTTTCAGTCCTCATTTTATGTGGTTCTGATTTGCACAAATTTCAGTTACATGGTTTAGTTAAATAACACCAAACATTCCCAAAAATCTGATTCAAATTTCTGTTAGCATGGTGTATCAACTGAGAGTAACTATATAAAGTACAAACTTCTCTACTAGCTCTTCAGTCAACAATCACTATGCAAATAAGAGATGTGCATCATGATCAATGACACACGCATTAAGTTCTTTCAAATTCTGTCAATGATTGGTCACTATGCATCTGTTACTCAGTTCAAGCACAGACATTGCTTCCTTGTCTCCCAGTGATAAACCCATGTGACATTTTACAAAAATGGTAATTTTAGTAACGAATTTGCTAATGGAAATGAATGCAGCAAAGAAATGAAAACTGATAGTGCTCGAGTGATATTTGAGTTGATTATAAATGAAAGGCCAATAATCACCGATCTAAGTAATCATTTCAAGGACTAAGAGAGGGACAACAAATTAACCCTCTCTTCAACACAGAAAGAGGCAAATACTAAAGATGACAGCACACATTAATGAAAGAGAAGACAAAAACACAATATGGGCATGCAAGTCAGCCAAGACGTGTGTGGCCATGATCTCAAAGAGAAAGAGCTGTAAAAAATGATCCCATTGTTCTTCAATTTCCTCCTAAAAATATTTGCAGAATTACTATACTGCTCAGGGACAGAGTCTGAGATATAAAATAGACAACCACTAAAAGTAGAACCGAATTTTAAACAAACTTGTGGTGCTCAAGAGACAAAGATTAGTGTCTAGTATGTGTCAAGGAGGAGGAGCCCCGGTTTCCTCATCATTTCTCCAATACCATCAAACAGATTTTTGTTTCCTGTTTTTTAAATTTAATTTTCTCTGTTTGTTCTTGGCATGAGCTTTGAGTCTACGACAAACAATTTCATCATAGTCGAGAGAAGAAAACTCTAGTATATTTTAAATTTCCACTGTTACCTTAAAGACTGCTAGTGAAGAAACAGACTAAGAAGATTATTGACTCATTCCTCTAGGATAACATTCACTTATTCAATAAATATTTAGTGAACTAACTGGTATGTTCCAAGAAATACGCTTAATGTGGACAAGAAAGAAATGTCGCCCCGCCCCCCCCAAGTTTTTAATGAAGCTTTGATTTCTTCTTCTAGAGATTTTTTCTTAGGTATTAGGGCAAGAAGCTTCTGACCAGATTAGGTGAGAGCATTTATCTGGATCTCTATGAGGGAAAATAGAGCTAAGTTATTTTTAAAAAGGAAAAGAGAGAAGTGAGCAGGGAAAATGCGGTAAGTGAACAAGAAAAATTTCAGCATTTGTTTACTCAAGGCCATATGAGTGTCAATACTTAATTTTTATGACCTAGAGGATGGAACAATTGACACTGCACTCAAAAGCATTGAAATTAAAAAATAATGAATAACTAAGTCAGTAAGAAAATAAGCCTCATCGATTGTTCTATGATGAAAGTGATAATTAATAGAACCTGTCTAAAGATGGATGATTGAGAGTTCCATGTAAATGACTGAGCTTTTATAGTTGGCTGAAATTAAATTACACTCAAGTTTTAATATCTTTAAATTTCATTTATCATAAGATACAAGAATTAGTGTAATAAATGCAAGTTAGGCAAATAAGTAATAGAGAACCTATAACTTTAAAAAAAGTGAATGGAATAATAAAAGAGAAGTACAGATTTTTCAAAACAAAGAATATGCCTAGGCTGTCCTTCATTCTGAGGTAGAAAGAAAAAAAGAAAGAAATGAAATCTCAGCAATATGTCACTGAGAAGACAAAGAATTTCTGAGGTTCAACAGAGTAATGGATACTTATGTGATCATTATATTCTGACAAAGCAAAAGATATTCTTCAAACCTACGGTCCACTTTTAAAAAGTAAATTTAAAAAAATTAAATCAAAACCTCATATCACAATGGCTATGATGTGAACTACTCTCTATAGTAATTTGGTTAGCATACAAGTTGTTGGATATTATTTTCATATTTTACAATGCCACAAATGCATAAATTTTCGAAGAATGATATGAACATTACTAACTAAAGGAGAAAACATTATACTTGCCATTAAAATAAACATTGATGATACAGATTGAAAGGAAATTTCAAGTTTAAAAAAGACCTCCAAAGTTAGTGGGGTTTAAACATTTGCCTTTTAAGGAAACATCATAATCATCTTGTTGCCCTAAAGCAATTTACAAGATATGGATATCAGTGGATGTGAGAGGGAATCAGAGAAATCTGTATTTTAAAATTATATTTATTTAATATCCCTGATAAAACACCTTACAAATTTCTACTTAAGATAGAAAAATTCAAATATTTCTGACACAAATGCTGAATTATTTCCAGACTCTGAAAGGAAATTACACTATAAGATCAATGGAAATAAAGTGAGAATCATAACTGTTAGCCAACACAAGTCTCTACCTTACTATTTTATTAATAAGGCAATGGGGGGCTGACCTGGTGGTGTACCAGTTAAGTCAATGCACTCCACTTTGGTGTCCCGGGGTTTGCAGGTTCGGATCCTGGGTGCAGACCCATGCATTGCTTGTCAAGCCATGCTGTGGTGGTGTCCCATAAAAAGTAGAGGAAGATAGGCACAGATGTTTGCCCAGGGCCAATCTTCCTCAGCAACAAAAGAAGAGGAGGATTGGCAACGGATGTCAGCTCAGGGCTAATCTTCCTCACAAAAATAAAATACGGCAATGGGTACATTTTTAAACATGTTAGAGATATAAGAAGAAAACACTATACAATTTTTATGGGACAGTGTAGTTCATATTTGTTCACATTTGCAAGATTAAGTAGACAAATTTTAAAAAAGAACTGAAGTAACACAATTTAATACAGTTTGCTAATTATATTGAACTTTGTGAAACAAGAATGCGAATTTTTCTCATAATTGAGAAAGATTGCTTATATACTACACCATACTAAAGGTAAGTGTATAAAAATTGCTGCAGAAGTTAAAGTTTGGGTCATTTGACAAGGGATTTCATTTTCTTCCTTATATTTTTCAGTATTTTCCAAATTTCCTATAGTAATCTTTTCTCACCTTTATAAACAGGAAAAATAAAACATGCTAAAATATAATCATGAAAACAGAGCAGATGAACAGATGTGTGGAATACCGATATTGGCTTCAAAACAATGGAACTTCTTGAAATTTCTTCAGGAAAACTATTTTTCTTATTTAATCAGATTAAATTTAATTTCGTTTTCTGAATGCTTCCCCTTCTCCCAAAACAAAAAACAAGAGTCACTTTTTCAGAAGGCATGGTAAAGGACAGATCTAGTTGGTTGTTCTAAAATTGTTGAAATGATAATGCTCATTTCATGGATTCCCCCCAAATTAATATATTTCCATACTACCAGGGCCTTTAACCGTTAATCTAAGTGACTGACTCATTGAGGCATGTTTAACCACTGTCAAAATTGTAGGAAACCTGGTTTGAGGCAGGGATGATTTCTGTACTTTCCAAATCACATCAAAACGCAAATGGTTGACTATTCAGATCAAACTCTCATGATGGGAAGAACTGTGGCCTTAGGAGAAAGCAGAGAGTAAAACAAACAGAAACTCTCAATTTTTAATTACTCACATTATTTAATTGTATTTATAAAGCTAGCTTTAATAATGTATGGAAAATTGTATTCACTTCTAAATTTTAAAAAGGTAAATTTATGGAACAGCAGATAATTATTTCATAATGCAACTTAAAAAAACTACAAGACAGTGTCAAGGCATTGCATATTCAAGTAACTTTCCGGCACCCATGAGTTGAAAAATCAATACGTTTTTCACTATTACTTCCAACCAAAGATGCAAATAATAATTTCAGGCACCAACCTACAAATTTATATGCTAAATCTGCTCTTTTGTGAAAAGAATATTTGTTTAAATGTATTGCATGAAGTGCAGAAAATTCCATCGCAGGCTTCTGTTACTAGGGAATGTCAGAGTAAGGCTGACTGAAAAATTAAATTC
Organism: Tapirus indicus; assembly: GCA_031878705.1. Taxonomy (NCBI): domain Eukaryota; kingdom Metazoa; phylum Chordata; class Mammalia; order Perissodactyla; family Tapiridae; genus Tapirus; species Tapirus indicus. Next base: position 71,520,394 of record CM062919.1, on the reverse strand, counting down.
CTCGTTTCTTTCTAAACAGATGGAGCCTTTCTGTCAAGATTGGGGTCGCTAATCAGGACATTCTGAGAAGGTCGAATGTAGAAACGCTGGAATTGCATCTAAAGGAAGTCAGTTGTCACAACCATCAGTTAATATGAGATGAATGATTTAAACATGAGAAACGATGTTTGATTATGAGATTATACAAATAGGGGTCTAAAAATGAGAGTCACAAGAATTACTTAAGATTTTGTTCTAAGCACTACTCTCATTTATTTCTAGGTAGTTATAAGTATATGAACACTAAAGATGATTAAACCTACTGGGGCCCCTAAGTCAGAAATATACAAATCTTGGGGCAGTGTAGAAATCATTTCTAGGTTTAAAACTGAGTATTCTGACTTTGTCATGTAACCTTTTGTTACACCACAAAGAATATGCCATTACGTGAAATGATTCTCCATTATTCCTGTATTCTACAAAATGCTTCTTTCACACTCATAATAAACGGAGATGCAAAACCCAAACATTGAAATTTTGTTACTCTTTTTCTTCAGTTGGATATACCAAAACTATTTCATTTAATTACTGAACTTCTATCTTTGTTTGGTCCTTTGATTTATAAAATCAATTTTAAAGCACTAAGAAACATATTTTAATACATATTCAAAAAAATGCCCAAGATTTATTAGCAGAGGCATTTTTCTCTTTCACGTAAAATTAAAACATTCAAATTACTGAAGGTGCCTAGAATACAGTTAACTTCTAAGTATCATGGATGACTACATTTGAAGTCACCACCCCAATTCACCAGAATAGTTTACTATCAATGAGCAAACTGTACGCTTGAAAGAAAAGAATTTGCTTTTGACTTGGAAGAGTGTTCACTTTCATATTTTCCTCGCCAAATATCCAGGATCCACATATTTACCATGGAACAACCCACTGGTAAAGCTTAACCCAGCAAAAGGGTAACATTTATTTAATGAACACTTAAATAACATTAAGTGGTAGGCATAGTTCTATGTAGCAACTATGCATTTTTAGTTACAGTATTTTCTTTACCCTTCCGGAAAATTCTATGGGGTAAATTCTATTATTATCCTCATTTTACACTGTTCAAGGTCACACAGCTTGGGAGTAGCAAAACCAGAATCCAACAATTTGCCTCTAGTCCCCATGCTGTTGATCTTACTTCATGTTGATTCTCATTTAAATACAATGTATGAAGTATTCTGAAGAGTAAATGTAACAGTTTATCTTTTTCAATTACATTTCTATTCACTAATGTTCTTACATCTGAATTCTTTATCCTAAGAAAACTATAATCACTAAGCAATTTGCCTCAGAACATAACACAGCTTTGACTCATACAAATGCTTCAAGTTTTAAGCTCTGTCCTTCAAAATGACTTATAACAACTGTTTTCCTATTGCTCCACTGGAGAACGTGTGGTAAGTATCAGGATGAAACCCACTGTTCGGTGCATTTACCCATGGCAAAGACATACAAATTAGAAAAATATATTCTTTCAAATTTATTTGTAATCAATTGCTGTTGATTTTTATTATCCAATATTGTTATAGGTACCTGAGATACACTTGTGAATATAAATGACAAAAATGCATGTTTTTGTGAAATGTATATCTTCTAGTGGAATAAATTCTCAAATCAAATTTACCTGTCTTTGCAGTTTTTTCTCATCCATAAAATACAAATAATAACAATATCTTCTTGCGTTGTGAGAATTAAATGAGTTAACACATGTGAATTGCTTAAGATAATGCTGGAGAAATGGTAAAAGTTTTAAAATGTTACCAAATATTATTATTTATAACTAGTTTTGATTTTTTTTGATACCTCAGACCCCCATTATTCAATCAAACACTAATCTAGATATGCTGTGAAGATATTTTGTAGATATGATTTGAGCCCATTACAGTTAAAGGGGATTATCGCAGATAATCTGAGTGAGCCTGATCCAACCAGTTGAAATGTCTTAAGAGCAGCTGAGGCTTCTTGATAAAGACACAAATTCTGCCCATGTCAAAAGTTCCAGCCTGCCCTTCCTTCTCTACAGATTTTGGGCTTGCCTAGCCAGTCCCCACAATTACATAAGCCCAGCGACTGGTTCTGTTTATCTGGGTGATAAATACACCATCAACAATGACATTTTGGTATTACATACTAGTTTTGGTGAACCTCTAAATATTTGAATTAACATCCTTAATTCATTGCTTATAAAAAGCTCTTCTGATGAAATAATAATAGTCCAGAATTGAAGAAGGAATTGAAAAATAAGCAGATAAAATATCATTACATCGTGACTATAAATAAACACACATTGAGCAAAAGGAAGCATGTACATTCATTCCATTAGTAGCAATCACTGAGCGATACCACATCCAGGCACTGTAACAGCTACCGGACCGACGATGATAGAAAACAACGTATTTGCCATGATGTAACTTAGCGTAGTGAGGAAATCACATCACGTAGGAAGCACTATCATAGAAGGTGGCCAGGTAAAGTAATCAGCAGGATTGGAAGAGTAGGACCACTGCTATCTTTCCCTCCTGTTACTTAGCACAGTGCCAGACATAAAGGAGGGACTCGATAAATATTTGTCTAATGAATGTGAGATTGAAGAAAAATGACCTGAGGCATTAGGGAAAAGAAAAGATGCTAGCCAAGCATAGAAAAGAATGTGCTAAAAGGCAATGAGATATGAGAAAATGTTATATATCTTAAGAAATTCAAATAATTCAGCGTGGCTGGGGTCTAGACAAGACACAAGATACTGAAGAATGGAGATAAAGGTTATTGTCAATACCTTAAGCACCTTCTAACCAACTCTCAAACGTTAGTATTTGATTCTGAAGTTAATGAGAAGCTGCCATCGATTGTTTAACAGAGAAGAACATGATCAACTTTATACTTTCTACAACGAGCCTGGACAACATCTAAATACAGGAACAAGATTAGGCAAGACCACAGACAATACTACCGAAATAAATTAGGTGAGAAATGGTGAGGGCTTCCTATCATTGGAAGCAGCAGTGTAGTGGAAAGGAGGGGAAAAAATAAGAGTGCGGAATACTCAGAAATTTTAACACTTCTATTTCAAACACATACTCACAGCCTATATTTACTTGTTTCCTTTATTAAAATAAAACACAATTCTCAGTATATTACAAAAACAGAAGATATAGTGAAAGTATAGACAGATGAGAAAGAATTGGCAAAAGTAGGAAGCAAAGACCTTCAAATTAATTGAGGTAATTTAAATAACAAGTTAAATTTTAAAAATATGTTGTACAACCAAACTGTGTCAGGATAATATCATCTTGAGATTTTTTTTTTAAAGATATGAAGGAATTGCATAGAAATTGCTGGTATCCTAAAGTAAAAATTGATTAGAGGAAAAAAATACAGAAATAGACATGAAAATAAATATATGCTGGAAACTTTGGACAAAACTATAAAATGTAAAAAGCAATATTAAATTTAGTCAGGCTTATCTCACTTGATCCAAATTTTGGTACTTTTGTTGTTGTGTATCAATAGTTAACTTTTCATCTAGTGACAAGTTTTTGGATAGTTATTAGGTTTATTATAAAATTTTGTTCCTTGAAATTGCATGTTTAATCTCAGTTTATTTCTTGCCTCAACTTTTGAATAGTTCTTTTCACAAATCTTTACGTTGTGCAAATATTTTCTAGAATAAAACTGAAACCTCATCAGTGATAGAGAAATATAGAGCAATGCAAAAAATATGAATTCAGTTTGTAAGGTTACCTATTTTGTTCTTCTAACTCAAACACTGGTATGTTTGGGGCTGGCAAAAATGTGTTCTTGACACATCAAATGAAAGCTGAAACAGCCAATGGCTTTCTTAAATGTTGAACATGAAATAAATGCTTAGAAATCCCTCCTGACGGCAGAGTAGGAAATTTATGGATAAAGTGTTATTTTATCTTAGTAAGTAGATAATAAATAAATAAAATTTTACTATTTAATAAATGTTGCCTGCTGGCTGTTTTAGACTGAAGTATGTCCCCACCACAAAATTCATATGTTGAGATCCTAACACCTAGTACCTGAGAATGTGACTGTATGTGAAGAAAGGGTCTTTAAAAAGGGAATTAAGTAAAAAAGGTTGTCAGACTGGGTCCTAATCCAATATGACTGGTATCCCTATAAGAAGAAAAGATTTAAACACAGGCACACACAGAGGAAAGACCATGTGTAAACCCAGAGAGAAGACAGCATCTACAAGCCAAGGAGAGAGGTCTCAGAAGAAATCAAACCTGTGGACACCTTGAACTCAAACTTCTAGCCTCTAGAATTGTGAGAAAATTAATTTCTGTTGTTTAAGCCACCCAGTCTGTGGTGCTTTGTTATGGCAGCACTACCAAACTAATACAATAATCATTTTAGGAAAAGGACTAAAGCATTACTTTTATGAATATTAATAAGTGAAATATAAATAATCAAATAAAAGGAGTTCCAGTCCAAACTCCCACCTAATGACTGAATCTATATTGCTCCTACTACTACCCTCTTCCATTTCAAAATCTCGGACACAAGTCCATTCAGGCTATTCAGCTCATGCTTCAATAATTCTAACGCTCGGGAGTTTATTACCTTGTCATTCTGGTTGCCTTCTTCCAAATGTGATCTAGATTGTTAGTGTATTTAAAAATGAATTGTGTAGTTGTATGTGTGTTTCTACATATGTACATATACATACTACATATATACATATTATATATAATACTTATATTTTATACATATATACATATGTACTATACAGAGAGCATCAGAAAGAGTAGAATCATAAACTATTATTACTTTCTGATAACTTAGGTATTAAAAACTTTATCAGCATTTCTTCATCTGCACAGCAACCCTTTAGAGTATAAGACCCTAAGTTAGGCATTTCCCTGGCTTTCAAAGAACACTATATATGGAAACAATAGTAGCACTAGAGGTTGTGAAGTCCATCATCAATAGCACAGATTCCAATATTAGAATAACACCATCATCTGTGATCTACTGCTTCTGAGTAATTCAAGTAGAAGGTGCATGCTTTGTTCAGTTAACTTTCCATGTTAAACTTTGCAGTGTTGTTAATATACATTGTGGCAGGCTGTACTTTCCAAAGGTGGCCACATCACTGTACATCCCATCCTCCTAGTTTTTGACACTCTACTTGAGTGGTACAGTCTCAGTTCCCTCCCTCTGAACCTGTGTGACCTTTGTGACTGCTTTGACTAAAAGAATGTGGTGGAAGTGATGCCGTATAACTTTCAATGCTAGGTCATAGATGGTACTGTGCCTTCTTCTGCCTCTCTCTTGGGACACTTGCTACTGGGACCCAGCCACCATGTTGTGAGGAAGCCAGGTCCACATGGATGTTCTGGCCGACAGTCGCATGGAGGCCCGTAGCTGACAGCCAATCACAACCACTGAATATAAGTGAAAGGGCTTTATACTCTAGCTGAGGCCTTATACATCGTAGAGCAGAGGAAAACTCTCCCTGCTTCACCCCATCTGAATTCCTGACCCATAAAAATCATAAAAGATGAATGATGTCTGCTGTTTTAAGCCATTAAGTTTACACAGCAATAGATAAACAAGACACTCATAACAAACATTTATAATTAATGACAAAAATAGATTTTGATGCCCCTGGACAGTTAACAATTAAAAGTGTTATCTAAAGGATACGGAAAAAAAATTCTTGACGTAAGTGCCACAAAGACTTGCCCACATGTTATGTGTGTGTGGAATCTATGAATGAAAATTACAAGGCACTGATAACTAAAATTCTCATTCAGCACATGTCTACAGCTCAGTTCTATGGCAAAAAAATAATATGAACAGTAAAATACATATTTCAATTCATCTAGAGAAAAAAACACTCTCTGGTAAATGCGCTGACTTTCCCAGTTACGTTTCTCATTTCAAACTTTGAAAGAGCCCTGAAGCTGTCCTTGGAGCAATTTTGCAAGAGCAAACACAGACAAATAAGTATTTGGTCCACTATCCAAAACAATACTCTATGAATTTTCCAAGCATAAGATGAAATCACAGTTGTTATCCATTCCGGGAAAACATGTATGACGAGGCCTAAATCATTCAAATAACGCTTAACCTAAAATTTCTGCAATCTGATATCCAAGGCTTTAGAACACATACAAAAAAATTTAAAAACAAAAGAGAAAGACGGTGTTTGATATAGTAGAATCAAAAGAATTTGCAAAGCATTCCAGACAGGCAATAGACAAGGTCCTCAGGGGAAGGGTAGTTAAACCAAAATGAATTTTACTGTCATTCTTTCTAGATAAGTGTGTCAACACTATACATTGTTAAGAAATATATTCTACTTGGATTACATTATAATCTTTTAAAATAAATATTTTAAAAATTATGGAAATGGAAATATTCTGTTTAATTATATGTAAATAAAACTATGTTGAATATAATTTTCCTATAGGTGTTGCCATTTATTAGAAAAAATATATCTAATTTTCATGTGTGTCCACTTTTATGATCACCTCGCATTTCTTCTCCTACCAGCCCAATCGAAGTTATTTTGCCTTGGTTAATCTGTGAGTTAGATGGTTGCTTGGTTTTAATACTGATGATTATTACACGAAACACAATATGTATCATGGTATTAATGCAAGTCTTAGTTTTTAATCTGCATGGAATTTATAATCTAAGACAAATTAAAATATTTATTGAATAACTAGTCACTTTATACACTTATCCTATGTAATTTAACTGAATAAACAAGACAATTTATTTAAAAAATACTTACTAAATCCATACTTGGGCCAGCCATATTCTAGGCTCTGGAGATACAATAGTGAACAAAACAGAAAAAAAAAAAAATCCCTGTCCATTCAGGGAATTATTGCTCTTTGATTTCAACACTGTCAGAAGGTAGTGGCTGGACTACTCAGGTTCTAGTAAGAAGTATTCTAGATAATTTCTTTTTCTTTTCTTTTCTTTTTTTTTTTTTTCCAGAAAGATCTCAATAAATTTTCTCTCACATCTTTTGGTCTCTAATTTTTTTAACTAGATTGAATATCATCAACTAATGAGTAGTTATTGAATAAACAAGACTTTTTCTAATAGCTAAATCTTTCTATTTTTCTTTATGTATATCTCCTTTTATTTCAAACATAATATAGTCAATGTTATCATATGACAAATAAATCTCCTCCTCTTCCACTCCTTTTTCCCTCTCCCTCTCCCTTTTCCCTGCTCCTTTTTTGCTGACCCAGAATAAAAGAACAAGTATCAAGGGAATTATTAATCTTTGTTGAAGAAATTACATTAGATATATGAAGAATCTCTCCCACGTTATGAGACATAATTGATTAGTCTTTAGTTCTGTAGTACTGACGGTTATTTAATGGGCTTCACTTTGCAAAAGTATGATGAGTAATATAACCTACATAATGTTCATCCTCACTTTTAAGAACTTAAATAAATTATTCAATTATCTCCTAAAAAAAAATCCACTCTTCAGAATTTTACATATGAATTACAAGTCACAAATAATGTGTAAGGTATATACTTTCAATAGATGATTTAAATAACACAAAGAATTCAAATATATTGCAGCTAATGGTTTTAGGCTGCCCACTCTTTGCTATCATTAAACAGATTCTGAATTGCCAAAAAAAAAGAAAAATCAGCTTCCCTTTGCCTTCTTCTATTCCGCTTCATATGAAGTAATTGCCTAATATTTGGGAATCTGTTCTCTCTATATCTAAATTTACACTTAGAAGAGAAAGTGACATTATCAACTAATTTGAGTACAATCTGGTTAGATGAAAAAGAGGTAGATAGTCCAACTTAGGTAAAAAAAAATATATAGAAGCCAGAATAAGGATGGACTTTGAGGAAATTAGCATATCTACAATCTGTGGTTGAGCTGGTGAAAATCAGGAAGTATAACTGCATAGGTAAAAACTGCATAGGGGCTCAGTTATGCAAAACCATTAATATCAAGCCAAATTCATCGGTATTTCATCCTATAGGACCAAAGTTCTCAATTCATAAACAAACGCTAAATTTCCACAAGAGCTAATCTTGAGAAATATACACTGCTAGTCCAATGAGTAAAATAAAAGGCTCTAGAAACACATAATCAAATAAGTCAAAATATATAGCAGTGTTCTGTGCGTTCAACCAAATCAAGTTACAAGTAACTGTAACAGCCCAAGATTTCCATAGGAGCACCATGCAGTTTACAAGGGAGGAGGAAGGACCAACAACAGCAATATCAAACCTCTCTTAATTTCCTCTAGGTCTCTCCCTAAAGACTTAGTTATCTGAAAGGATCTAACTTTTCATAGTTTACTAACAAATTTCCTAATTCTGAAGAATCGTTTTCTTTGTTACAACACTCCCTTTCCTCAAGCCCCATTAGCCTTCCTGGAGGGATGGAAGTCATATCTACATTTTACATCACTGTGATGTCCAGAAATTACGTACATCTAATAAGACACTCGATAATTTAATTTATGTTCCAGGGTGAATTGAAGACTCTCAGTCCACAGGATCTTGAGATAATTGCTGCAGTCAACAAGCCCTCCTTTAGACATTCACTGAAACACCGTTTCTGAAAGGCTGCTGATCGCTGCCCAGAGAAAGTATCACTCTTTGAAAAGCTTTCTAGTATGACAGGTTAATAGTCAAATCCTTTCACATGAGAAATAATTTGTATAGATCCATGAGTAGTTTTTCACCTTTTTGAAAAGGGTATTTTTCAGATACTATGTGTATATAAAACAGGAACTTTTAATATATTCAAATTCAAATTCTAATATATATAATATTTCTTTCTTGGATTATCAATGTTATATTTGGGACAACATGGATACACTAGTATCAGGAAATGTCATTAATAATACTGGTCCAATCTGCCATCATAGAATATGACATCACAGTAATGGCAGCCTTGGCCTTTACTATGGGAAGTACTAATATTAGCAAACAGAAGCCAAGAGTAGTGTCCTTACTAAATAATGGATGATAAAGATGTTAAAGGAATTTGAAAGATGTGACTTTTTGATAAGTTGGCAAAAACCCAAAATAGCTATGAGAAAAATGCCGGCTTTGTAAAATCCTTACAGATGTAGCCCCGGGTCAGTGTTTCAAATGGCTCCACTTTTGCTTCACCCTCACTTATCTTGTCCTTTCTTTGTCTTGTTGAAAGGGAACAAATGGCAGTTAGACATTATTAAAGCATGAAGAACACTCTCTCTGGCGCTAGTACTAAATTGTGTCAGAGATTCATCCTGGCGTTAAGGGGTCTTTTGGTTATCTGATCAGATTTAAAAATTCATACTTGGTGAAAATCTGTCTTGTTACTAAAAATATTGCTGGTCTTCCTGACTGTTCTCATCCTTTTCTTTAGTGAGTATGTAAAGGTTAATACATAGGGCAGAGGACAGACATAAGTTCAACAAGACTGACACCTGAGCCAGCCCAAAGAACTAACAAATAAAATATCTCACTTAATCAACAGCTAAATAGGACAGACTTTGCCGTGTGGCACCTATCAGAAACTTATGAGAACTTTCCTCAGCTTGTCTTGTTTTGTCCATGACAGTTTAGTTCCAGATATGTCTCTTCTCCAAACATTCAACCATCAGAGAGTGAAGATTTCTTGTGTCTGCTCTTAGACACAACCAACTATTACGTTCCAGAGTATGGGTATGAGGCACAAAAGCACCTGGACCAACTATTGCTAGACTTTAACAGTTTGTCTTTTAAATACTTTCTCACAATAAGTCTAATTCAAGCTCTATCTTTCTAAACAGAATAACTTCAACACAGATAATTGCTATGGACTGAATTGTGTCCTCCCAAAATTCATATGTTGAAGTCTTAACCTCCAATGGGATGGTATTTGGAGATGGAGCCTTTGGGAGATAATTATGTTTAGATGAGGCCGTGAGGGTGGGGCCCTCATGAGGGGATTAGTGCCCTTAGAAGAAGAGACCAGAGAGCTCACTCTTTCTCTCTCTCCACACCATATAAGGACACTGTGAGAAGGCAGTCATCACGACAGGAAGAGAGCTCTCACCAGAAACTGACCATGCTGGCATCTTGATTTCAGAATTCTTGCCTTGAGAATTGTGAGAAAATAAACTTCTGTTATTTAAACCACCCAGTCTGTGGTAGTTTATCATGGCAGCCCAAGCTAAGACAATATATAGGCAAATTTGGGGAATTTTTGATATGAATAAAATTGTTTATATGAAAAGGGCCTTAAAACAAAAAGGGAAAAATCCCAAATATTCAATTGTCTGGATTTTTCTTGGTTTGAGGAAGTCTTCAAAAGAAACTCAGATTTCAAAATTACCTTAACGAATTCCTTGACTAAGGTGAAATCTATTAAACTATCTCTTTTAGATCCTTCAAACCATAACCTGAACCTAACTAACTGCCTTTATGCTATTATTCTTCCCTCTTCCCATGTCCCTTCATTGTCTTTTCTGACCTACCACCCTTCTTCTTTAGTCAGAAGAAAACTCTCAAAACTAAATTGCCCCTTAAAGCTCCCTGAGAACAGGGCAACTTCCTTATTTTAAAGGACTTAAATTTTAAGCCCTGGTCTCAGTATGAGCTAAGAGTAAATATTTAAGGCTTCTCTAAGCCTAGACAGAAGAGAAGGATATTCTCAGAGAAATTTAAAATAGTTCTAAGAGCATAATCCAATACCTAGGTTCATATCAATTGGTGCATACGTTAGTAATTATCTCAGGAAAAAAAAGAATGAGAATAACAAATAGAAAAGATCTTGAGGGTGAGAGAAAGCATACCAAATTGCATAGAAAAAAAAAGTTTAGAAAATCTATACTGTGAAACAAGATCTTTCGGGACTATCCTCAAAATCTTTCCTCTGAACACAGATTACACTCTAATCCATCCAGCAAGCAAAGAAAGGAGGAGCCCATTGGAGAACTGTAGGGGTAGAGTCCTTGTCCTTAGTATTCAGAAGTAGATCCTGAAGCTGAAGTTACCCCAGCAACTTGGGCACTTTTTTTTCAGTGAATGGCCTTAAGCTAGAATTGGGAGATACAGATGGAAAGTCTCTAAGGGGACATTTTGGAACAGAGCAGAATAAATCTCAAAATTAATTGATGTCGGGGGCTGGCCCGGTGGCGCAGCGGTTTAGTCCACGCTTGGCAGCCCGGGGTTCGCTGGTTCGGATCCCGGGCGCCCGCCGACGCACTGCCTGTCAGCCATGCCGTGGCGGCGTCCCATATAAAGTAGAGGAAGATGGGCACGGATGTTAGCCCAGGGCCAGTCTTCCTCAGCAAAAAGAGGAGGATTAGCAACAGATGTTAGCTCAGGGCTGGTCCTCCTCACCAAAAAAAAAAAAAAAATTAATTGATGTCTCATTCCATTCCAATTATAAGTATTAGGGGATGGATATCTTAGAAGTAAAGCCTTTTGCAAATGAGTTAAAAGAATATGACAATATTTTTCAATTATTAAAAAATAGTCTTTTAAAGTATATTCGTTTTTAAGCTCTGTTGAAATGACAATAACCAAAATGATACAGCAATGAAATTAGAATGGCATAATGTTTTACCACACAGGTTTTTTCATTTTTTTTAATGGATAATAGCATGTCACCTAAAAAAATCACAAATAATGTAATTTTTTCCATATTTCAAATATGCTCATTTGATCAATTCACTATTTTATTATCTGTATTGTGCCAAATAAGAATATTATTTTCATAATGATTCAGGACCAGAATGCAATCACCCTGTTCTTTGACAGTAAAGTAGATAGATAAATGATAAGACAGAGGATGGATGATAGGTAGATAGATAGATGGATAGATAGATAGATAGATAGATGATAGATATAGTAGGATGTTGATCTACCATGAAATATCTTGTTTTCCTTCAATAAATCTTTGTGCATTATTTATTGAGTTGTCATTTTTTTTTTAAGATTAGACTTTATGACTTTGTCAGTAAAATAAATTAGTTTTACAAGTATGTTATCCAGGTGCATGAATTAGGTCTTCCTTTTCTTTTCCTACAATTCTCTTTCATTACTGCTCTATTATAGTACTAATCAGTTTTTTTGGTAAACTACCTTAACAATGCCATTTATAAGTTTGTAGTCTTTAAAGAATTATAGAAATCGCCAATGTTTGGCAGAGTAGGAACAAAAACAAAGCTATAAAATAATGGGTAAATTAGACTTTGAAAGGATCCTAACTAATTGAAATGTGATAACCCTTAAAACAAATTATTCCATTTATTGTCTCCCCATGTTAACACCAACGAATCACTGGTTATATATCTTTCTCCAAAAGTATTGCTGTCTATACAGTTACTGACAACTTTTATACTTCTAAAATTGTGTAAAGATTGTTTGGTTTCTTAAGAGAGATGAAAATTGCCACTGCATTGGTCATAACAATGATAATGACTATAATAATATAGTAGTTAACATTTATTGAGTTTTCTGTATCAAGCACTGTGATAAGCTTTTCAAATGTGCTATTTCATTTAATCCTCACAATTACTTTTCAGGAAATTATTATTAATGTTCTTATTACAATTTTTTTTACAGAAATGTAGAGTTGCAAGTAAAATGCTCATACAGTTATAAAGTGGCTAATCCAGGGCTTTAAACCAAGTCTCTCTGATTGCAAAGTCCATGTTTATATCTATTGGTGATAAAAATTCAGATGACAATTAGCCAAGAAGAATAAAGACTTACGGACATTAAATCACAACTAGCAATTCAATTCCCAAGGATCATTTCATGTATACTAACATAATTCCACTTCTGGTAATTACCCCAGTAATCAATAGTATCATATTTTCCAGATTTAAATCATGTTAGTATGTTAGAAATACTATATTGAGACATAAACAAAGAACCCACTGACCTCAACGTGCTGATGTGTCACAGTACAAATAGAATAACATGAAATGACCCTGCTGATCACATTAGATGCATTATCTCTAACCTTCCCTACAACCAGCAAATTTGGTTTCATTATCCCCATTTTACAGAAAAGAAAGCAAAACAGTTTCAGGGATATTAATCAGTTTTCCAAAGACAGCCAGCTAGAAAGTAAAAGGGAAAATTTAAGTTTAAATTCTAATATCTGTCTTCCAATCTCTGTCTTCCTATCTCATCCTGCCATCTCCGTCCATGATGATGAATGATGACTCTCATTCAAGAGATGAAAAAAATATATATAGTATAAGTATATATATAATGATTTTATTTACTATATATACTTACACATGAATACACATATAAACATAAACAACTTCACATATATATGTGTGTGTGTTGAATATAAATTATATCTCCAAATCTAACAAAAAATAAAAATGAGAACTTCTCTTCCTGTTTCTAATTTTGAGGCTTTTCACCCTAAAAGTAACATTTTCCTTGATTACAAAGACTAACATAATATTATATATGCTAGTATGTATATTGCTAATATATGTATAAAATATGCCTATGTGCATAATTATGTACGCTATCTATTTACTATTAGAAAATTTTACAGATATGTGTGGCATTATCAAATGAAAATCAATTTTTTATGCTATAAACATACTAGGCTTAGAGTCAGGAAATTTGACTCATAAATAGACAATTTTAACCGTTTATATGACTTTATGTCTCAGTGTCTTCATCTCATTTACAGAAGACTAAAAATTAGATAATTTCTAATTCCCCTCTGGCTATAAGCTCTTATTCCGGTTCAGTTTTTCATTTTGAAACAGAAGTGGTGTTCAAAATGTGCCTGGCATTCGCAGTGCTCACATGATGGCTAAGTTGAGTGTAACTGTATTTTCCAGCTTGTGCCATACTTAGTTATCTGCTGAAGAGCCATACCAATAAATTTATAGGAATCTGTATTTTCTTGGGAATTTTGTCTCTTAGATTTTCTTAAAAGGCAATCCAAATTTACTTCCAGAAAAGGACATTTTCATTAATTCATGATCAATAATGCCATTAATCGAGGCATGGCATCCCCCTTGATACAACTGACTGCGCTGGTACACATAAGTAACAGCACCATCCCGTTTGTAAGGATCGCTGTATTGTTGTCATTAAGAGCCTTGTCCGAGTTCAGTCTTGATCTCTGTCAGTACATCGTGTATGTGTGTGAAAATATAATGTCCTACTAATCTAGGAGACCCTAGATACTGAAATTTTTGCATTTTGACCTAAGTTGGGAGTGTTATAATCCATTTAAATTGAACAAAGCACTTAAAATTAAACAAATTAACAAAAAATAAAACAGCTCTTTTATTTGATTAGTTTTATAGTTTCTAAACAACTTAATACCTAATAAACATAGATTGAAAATAAAAATCTATGCTCTTTTAAAGCAAGCATCAACTGGAATATTTTAAATATACAATGAGTCTCTATCATATAATGCCCAGGAGTAAAATTGAATGTTGATTGAACTTTTAAGTATCATTATTATACATTTAATATGTATACTGTGTGTGAGACTCTATGCTAAAATTTGGTACTATTGCTGTTATTATCATTCTAAAGATAAGAAAACATTAAAACTTTTAATGTCTTGGTATTATTACAAAAATAGTTTTGACAGCATGGATCCCCAGAAAGCATCTTGGGGAACCTTCAAGAGTCTGCTGACCGTACTTTAAGAACTATTGGTCTAAGAAGGTAATAATGGTAATTCCATCTCCTTGGTACATGAGTCAACGATGAGCAATTTCATTCCTATTGCTAGAGCCCATAGAATTTATCAGAGGATTACATGTAAGATGTAAAGAATTATAGGAAAAAAAGAAAAAAGATGAGACAAAGGTGCCCCTAAGTCATAACCTTTAGCAACTGAAAGAATGGATTTAGTTGCTGAGATGAGTAAGAATGAGAAGAGCAAATTTTCGGGGACAAAGAAGTGAAAAGCAGGAGTTTGGTGTGGGAGGTATTTCAGGGGCCTGAAAGACATCTAAGCGAAGACCTCAAGTAGACAATTAATATTATACATCTGGAGTACAGAAGAGATTTAGGGGCTGGAGAGAGAAACTTGGGAGTTGTACGCATTAACCAACACGAAGCCAGGAGATTGGATGAAACAGGCAAAGGTACAGGTATACGCAGAAGTTTTTAAAAGTCTGCAAATTGAGCGCGAGAACAAACCAAATATTTAAATAATATGCAGATGAGAAATACCCAGCAAAGGAGACTTTGAGGTAGACAGAAAAACAGATAAAAGTAGTTTCCTGGAAATCAAATGAAGAATTCAAGGAAGAAGGAATAATAACTCAAATTCACTGAATGCTTAATATTTTAATATCCAATATTCTTTGCTTAATATAATCCTTAGACACATCTTATGATTTAGACATGTATTATGCTCAGTTTAATGTAAAGAAAAAATTATAATGTGGTTAAGTAACTATTAAGTTTACAAAGTTAGTGTCATAACTGGAGTTCAAAAAGAAGTGTAGCTGATTTCAGAATCTGGGTGATTAATCCCAGACAGAAAACCCTATATGTGATTGTGCAAGACAAAAGCTAAGCCCCTCCCCCATTTTTAAACCCCTCAAAATAAATTTTCTTTATAATTGCCTCTAAGACTTTATTTTATTTAATAAGATTCTTACTGTATTATGTCATTATTTTAAAAGTTTAATGCCACAAATCTTAAATAATTACTCTATCATGTAATAATTCAAATTGTATTCACTCATTCTTTAAGAACACCCTGTTTCAGGACCTATTATGTGCCAGAACATGTTTATTATCTAGTAATAACCATGACTGCCAGACCATGGGGAGATCTGGGGGTTTCAGAATGAGAAAGTTGGGCTGGATGCAGAAAGGCACAGACAGGATGCAGAAAGGTGGGCTGGATGACAAAGGATGCAACAGAATCATCAGTGACCAGAGATGCATCCCAACGATGCTGGGGGTCCCAGCATTAGCATCCATAGGCATGTTCCCATACTGAAAAGGGTCAAATGGGAAGACACATTCAGCTGTCCAAAGCCAGTGGAAGGACCTATAACAAATTCAGATTTTAGAGGCGAGGGGAAGGGTTGTTTGTTAGCCATATGCATTTACCACTGATTTATGCAAGTTACTTTGAGGTAAAAGCAAAGACTCTTTATTTCAATTAGATCATAAGTGCTGAGACGGGGCAACCACTAACCAAACAATATTACAGGAAACTAACTCAGAAGGTGGGTGAAGACTGAGTGAACATGAGTGCTATATTAATAAAAAGCAACCAAGCACTACCATTTTATTTCTTACACACTCTCCTGGGTACAGAAAGAAGGATTTCTAAATTTACGTCTCCATCTAAGTACCACTAAATTGATGGGATTTAAAAATCTTAAACATTGTAAGAAACAGTGAGTAGGAAACTGACATAGGATTTCATGACTTTATTATTTCTCGAGCTACCAGTAATGGGAGACTTTCCCCACACTAAGACTCCCCAGTGTACCATTCCTATCAAAGTCGGGTGCTTGTGGAGTTTTCCTAGAGATGTATAGAACGCACTCTGAAGATGCGTCACGTGGCTTTCTTTAATGCATTCTTTCCAACCATACTAATTCCCTTACAGAGTTAGCCAGTACAATAACTTTAACTTCACTAACAGCTGAGATTTCATGTAAAACCCTACTTTTCTTCCCAAACGGAGCTGCTAAGAGTGGACATCTGTTTCCATGTTGCAGTGACAGTCCTTTTTGTAACCACCCTTAGCTTAAGGTCATTAGATTTGTCTACGTGAATGCACAGCCAAGTTAACTTGAAAGATCCCTAAAAGGAAGGGTTTTGGTTTGTTGTTCTTTATTTATTTGTTTTTATAAACTAATATCAAATGACTCAATAGGATCAATTTATGGGACCCTTACTTGAGAGTCGCAGGTGAGTGACCTGCTCTCTTGCTCCTCTTAGGGATGGTTGGCTTTGCTCATGACTCTTATACTCTCCACCTAGTTACATCTATTCATTTAGACAATTCTCAGATTCTTATGATTGCATTCCATTTCTTCCTCTATTTGTACATCTATTCCACTGAAGAGTCGAGTTAGATATTTGAGTGAATTTAGATAATAATGCACGTACATTCTAGGAAATCATGTCTTCCTGAGGCTAGGTAAAGATCTAAAAAGGAGCATATATTATTCATCTCTGTAAACTGAGCCTCCTGTAAAATTAAAAATAAGCCATAAGTTTTAAAAAATTTTGGTGTTTAACTTGAGAAAAATCAGTTCCAAGGGTTCTTTCCCTCTATTTCACAATTTTTTATACCAATCCTCCACCCATCACTCCCCCCTAGGATATTTAAACTATTAAAATGTGAGCATGTAGGAAAGCCTCCTTTCTTTAAGCCAGGATTACAGAGATAAAGTTAAAAGTCCATAAACAGAACTCCTTAAGATTAAGATAAATTACATGGGTTCTATTTTATTATTTCTATTTATACTCTGCTCTCAGATTTTTCTTTTCCCTTCTTTTCTACAAAAGAGATCATCTTCTCCTTAAACAATTTTACATAGCATAAATTTAGATTTATGCATGTAATAAAGCATGAAAAATATTATTTCCATTTCTAATGTTTTATAATGCTCACTTGGATTTCTGCTAATAGTGAAATGTTTTCATTATCACAGAAATATTAAAAATATCTTCAAATCCTTTACTAGCTCAGGCAATACTGCAAATGTTTTCCTAATGAAGTTCTCTAAAATCAATGTGGCAGGTATAAAAAATCATCTTCTTATTCCTTAGTCAGTAATTAAACACACACACACACACACATTTATTATAGGGTTAATTAAATCCCTTGAGGGAAAAAGGTGGAGTGTGAATACATAAACATAGGAACTACATACTTTATTGTAAAAAAAAAAAAATCTTGAAAAAACTGTTTCCTCTGTGGCTTTCACAGATGGTGAATTTTGCTACACTTCTGAAGCAGCGACATTCCTGAAACACTAACCAGTGGGGCTGCTAAAATATTTAAACATTCAAATCCCTGAGAGGCAGTAAGCACTGTCAATAAAATTGGAATTAGCTATGTGATGTATTTTAATTTACATATGCTTTTAAGAGTACTAAGACAACATGGATTGATTTCCTTTTTGATCTATTTCACTCAGAATTTGTATTGGAGATTTAAATGCATACAGAGTCTGCACTCACAAAGGCAGAAATCTCCTTGAAAATGAATTTTGACATTGTCACAAGTGATTTTTAGTTTCTTTTTACATTTTTCATCTTTTTGTATGGCTGGGATCATTTTTTCCCCTAGCAAGAATACATCTGAAATAGAAATTTAAATCTTAGATATAACTTGATATGTAAATATTCATTTTAACAATTCATCAGATATTCATTTAATGTATAAAATGACTCCAAATTGTAATTGGAATCTCATTAATTTATACAAAGAAGAAAATGACAACTGAAACCCTCTTTGGAAGCATACCAGGTAGAAAGTATAACTACATGATAACTACTATCCGTATTTAAATTTTTCCTAAAATGTGTTGAGGACATGAACCGCTTGGAAGACATCTGCTCTACCCACTGCACACACCTTCTTTTCTCATTGATATCCCATTTGGTTTTCAAGATTTGATCCATAAAGACTGGAGATTTGCCTGATACCTCCCATCCCTGACCATTAGAATTGATTATTTTTTCTTTATGCTTTCACCTTGTTTCGTTTTCATTTAATGATTAATTCATTTGCCTGTCCTACCTATTGGGTCATTTTAAGAATTATACATGAGACTTAGTATAGATCTTTGCTAAACATATAATGTCTGTTGAAATGATGTGAAACATAAAACAATAATTCTAAAATGATAAAGTTTATTTACTCTGACCCTTACTACCTTCATTCCTACTAAAGAATTAAAAGTTAGAAACTAATAGACAAACAATTCAAATCACACATTTGCCAAACATGAGGATAATCTTGTTGCTTAAATTTTGACAGCCACATAATCTCCAGCAACATGATATATTGTTGTTTTTTGTTGTTGGAATAATTTTCGCTCTACAGTTTTTTGAGCTGTAAGTCTTTATCTGCTTATGTCATTTAAAATACAGTCTGAAATAATTCCTTTCTCTAACATCAAGTCATCAAGAGCAGTTTGACACAATTACACATAGTTTTCTGACAATACTTTCCAAATCCCGGGTGTTATTTTAAACCTTCTTCACAAATACTGTCTTGTAACTCTTGGAAATAAAAGAAATAATCTATAACAGGATCATATTTTCCTGAAATGTATACACATATGCCCTCAATCCCTTAAATCTTACATTATATATGATTATAAAGATTACATGGAAAAAGTTCTCAAATTTTATGCATGCAGATAGTTTACTAATTCAAATGCCTATCCTCTGATGAATTGTCAACAGACCTGTGCCATCAGAACAGCTCTTTGTATAAACCAATGATGCTGTGTCCTTACAGTACGATAAGGACTTCCACATGGGGATGTGGTTACATCTTTTTTTCATTAATATTTCATTTCTGACCCTAATTCTTCTGAAAGTAAACACTAAACAAAAAAAATTTTAAAGCAGTATTCTTTTCTTATTAATAGGCTTTATTTTTTAAAATAGTTTTAAATTTACAGAAAAATAAGCAGATGGTACAGAGTTCCCATATCCCCCCCAGCACACAATTTACCCTATTAACATCTTATAAGAGCACAGTACATTTGTTACAATTACTGAACTAATATTAATATATTATTATCAACTAAAGGATATATTTTATCCAGATTTTCTTAGTTTTTACTTAATGTCCTTTTTTTGTTCCAGGATACCACATTACATTTAGTTATCATGTTGCCTGTGATAATGTGATTTATAGAAATAAATATATATATTTGGTCTCTGTCCCCATTTCTGGCATAGAGCTCCTAAAACCCTTGGAATTTCTTAACTAATGAGAGTGATAAAAGTATCTTTTATTATGTTAATGAGGTGACTTTTGGAATGCCCCTAGATCATCTAAGGATAGGGGCTGTTCATCAGAGGAAACAACCAAGTGATTAGAGGATTGAACTTTCAGTCCCATCCACCTGACCTCCTGAGAGGGGACAGGGCTGCAGCCAACAACAGCCAACAGCTGATGATTTAATCAATTATGCTCATGTAATCAAGCCTCCATAAAAATCAAAAGGACAGGATTCGAAGAGCTTCCAGGCTAAAGAACTAGAACACTTCCACGTGCCATCGTGCCGGACCCCAAGCTCCAAGAGGACAGAAGCTCCTTTGTTCAGGACATCACCCTATGTATTTCTCCATCTGGCTGTTGATTCATATCTTTTAATATCCTTTGGAACAAATTGATAATCTAGTGAGAAACTAGTTTCCTGAGTTCTGTGAGCCATTCTAGCAAATTAATCAAACCCAAGGAGGGGGTTGTAGGAACCTCTGATTGATAGCCAGTTGGTGAGAAGTATAGGTGACAACCTGGACTTGTGATTGGCATCTTGAGTTGAAAGGGGGTCACTGAAACTTCCAATTTATAGCTAGTTGGTCAGAAGCACAGGTAACATGTGCGTGCAATTGGTATCTGAAGTGGACGGTGGTCTTGTGGGACTGAGCCCTTTACCTGTGCAATTTGATTCTATCTCTGGGTAGACAATGTCAGAATTGAGTTGAACTGAGTTGAATTCTCTGACACGCTGCTAGTGTCCAAGAATTGCTTGTTGGTATGGGGAAGCCTACACACACACACAGAGACACACACACACACACACACACACACACACACATTGCAGTTGGGTCCAGGAACCTAATTTATCTCCTTAGGCTTCTCTTGGTTGTGACAGTTTCTCAGACTTTCCTTGTTTTTGATGACCTTACCAACTTTGAGGAGTACTGGTCAGGTATACTGTAGAATACTCCTCCACTGAAATTTGTCTTATATCTTTCTCATGATTAGACTGGGGTTATGGATTTTTAGGAGGAAGATTATGGAGATAATGTACCATTGATATCATATCACCTGCACAGTGTGTGTCAGATTTGTCCACTCTAAGAGTATTCTTTCTTCCCCCCTTACCACACTGCACTCTTTGGAAGGAAGTCATTATGTGCAGCCCATACTTAAGGGGTGGGAAGTTTTGTTCCCTTTCTTTAGAGTAAAGTATCTATATAATTTATCTTCAGCAAATGGCAATTTTTAATAAATATAGATATTTACTTCCAATAAAAGAAAATACAAATTTGCTATCAACTTAATCCTGCAGGTTGATTTACTCTATACTACTTAATAAATTTTCAATGTGACTTTTATTTCTCTAAAGCAATTGAGTAAATGAAAATGAGTGCATTATTTTTCTTTGTCCAAAAGCACTTTGACAAAATAGTTAATACTCTAGCAAATCTCTGATAAATGAAATTTGCTTTGTATCAAACGTGGTATGGTTAAAGAGGAGCATACGCAGTTACAGATAATTTGTTTTCTTCATAAAATATATCTGAAATGCCTCATGAGCTATAACTATTCTCAGGGATTTCCAATCAAACATTCTTATGGATCACTGAATTGTATCTTAATCTTTTTATACAGATAATATTTTTATAAGGACAAATCTTTTTATTATTAATTTTTTATAATGAATTTACACATTCATTTATTAATTGCTTAATCCTCCCTGATCTCTCTCTCTCTCTCTTCCCCTCTCCCACTTGCCTTCTCTCTCTCTCTCTCGCCTGCCCCCAAGATACACACACACACACACACACACACACACTCAGCTATTTCTGTTCTAAACAACAAAAAGCACAGACCATGTCTATGGGGACAGGGTATACGCCTTTCCTTACTACAATCTCTGAGCATGCTTTAGAAAACTATTCATTTGAACTCTACTTATTTATAAAGCACAAAATAAAACACTGAGTTACAAGCAAAACAGAGTTCAATTTGATTTGTTTTAGTTACACACAAATTCACTCCTATGTAAATGTTTTTAAAAGATATTTACCCACAGAGGGTTTTTTTTTTTATTCTTCCATAACCACAGAATTTTAAATGTATACTTTTTGTGATTATTCTGAAATTTTCATGAGACAGGCAGTTTCCTGACAGCTTTTATATTAGGAGAAAGATTTAAATCATATTTAGTATCCTTCTAATTTTGCAAATAATAAGCAAATAGTAATAATAATAATTGCATCTACCATAGGATGAGCAGAATTCCTACGCAGGCATCCAAGGCTACACTTATTACTAGTAAAGGACCAAATGTGTGAGAATAAATTCAAAGGCCTAAGGTAAGCCCATTTAAGTGTTCATAGAAAAACAGGTTAAAGAAGAAGCATTTCCTACAGTAAATACTTGTGAGACGTGTCATAAAGTATTTCTCCTGAGAGAACACATTCTTTGGCTGCAAGCCTGGTTCACCGTTATCAACGAACCTCATTTAAAACATCATTTTGACTTTCTGAGTTTCATATTATTTAATTACTTTTTTACTATATCAAAAATAAATATATATTTTCCATAAAATTCTGTTACTCACTAAATATATCAAAGCATTTCCTTTTTTGTTATTCTTGGAGAGAAAGAAAGATATGGGTCAGAGAAAGATTGTAATGTAGAAGGAGAAAAATAAAAAGGACAGATTCAGCTGTGAAATTCTGCCTAATAAAACAATTTTGCGTTTTGCATAATAGGCTAAAGCTTTTGTATTCTTAGCAAATATATTCATCTCCTGAGGATTACTGAAAATATAAAGATAGAAAAGGAAAAATTAAAGTTAGATTAGCAAATCCATTTGTGACACGTGTTTGATTCAGAACCTATGGGCATTATATCTGCAAACTGCATCAGGCAGGACCAGTCAGTACTAAAATATCTGCTAATATAACACAACTACAGGCAGGCCTCTTACAGAAATGAGATTCCATTCCTAGCGGCTATCATAAAAGCTAGGTTGCAAAATGGGGCTGATTAACATTACATTCTAATCATTAAGAGTATAGTTTGCTTTATTCTAGAATAACAAAAATCACATCATGCCTCTAAGCTCAAAATTAGCACACATAAATATATATTACTGAATATAATTAAAATTAAATTTAAAACACACTTGGAATTTCACCTCTACATTCAATCATGTGTATATACACTCAAGATCATAGAGTTGTTACAGAAATACCCCTGCTTAAGTTTTTGTTTAAATTGTAGTTTTCTTTCCACTGAGTCTTTGGTGATGTTTCATAAAAATAATCACTGTAGCTGGACTATAGCTCTTGAATAAAGTCAATCACAAATTTTTAAAAGGTGTCATAAAAGAGCCTTGTAGTACATTATCTAGACTCATAGCCACTTAACAAAGCTTTAAATTATATTTTAATTTATAATATTCATTAATTTTATTAAAACATATATCCAAAAGATTAATTCAAATTCTTCCATTCTATATTCTATGTTTTTGCAAGTTAGAGGATGCTAAGTCATTTTACTCATGGATTTGAATTTCTTCATATATAAAGACTGTTGGATTAGAACATACCTAAGTTCCCTTTCTTTTCTAAAATATGATCTTTTTGATTAACTTTAATAATTTTTGTCCTAATTTTTCAGTGGTAGAGAAACAACCCTCAAAGAACTAAGGGACTGAACTAGGAAAAGTATCTGTATTAGTTCCCACGAGAGTAAAAAAGATGAACACAGATTTGACTACTAGATACATAAAAATGGCCCTTAATATTTATAATCTGACTTCTGTTTGGTTAGAAAGAAAACTGCCTTTGATAATTACTTACTTTTAACGAATTGCACTTGAAGTTTATTTTCGTTTTCTGCAGATGTATTACTTTCTTATCTCACAAAAACCATTTAAAAAAAATTTTTAAGAATTATCTAGGATTTTTTTTTGGGCATTTTTCATTGAGAAGATTGTTTGGAACAACTTGAAAGAATTCTACTAGAAACAGAAGTACAGTGTTATTTAGAAAAGCATATTGCCAAGTCCCAACTCATAGAACTATCATTCCTGGTTAATACTTTAGGATAATTTTTACTGATATATATCAGCAGAGTCATGCATCTGAAAAGAACAAGTTATCCCTTTATTCAAATATTTAGACATTTAGTATTTTATTTTATAGCAAAGTCAGAAACAAAGCCCTATTTTCATTTTGACTATTTAAAAACACATGAGAAAAAAGAAAATAACATGATTAAAAATTGTATGTATAGTTCCTAAGCAATCTTTGCTTTTCTGGTCTAACCCTCTACTTTTCAGATATACTTAAATATTTACTTCTTTAATCTTTTCTTTATATTGATTCCTGCTCATGGAATGCTTCCCCACCCCAGCTTTTATTGCGCTTTATTTAAATATAGTTCAAGTTTATCCCACCTACTGCAGCCCAAAGAAATATCTCTTACCCTTGAATATAATAGCTGATATTTATTTAGCCCTCATCAGCATTGCCTTGCATTACACTTTCTTTTCGTGACCACATATTGACTCTTCAAATACATCAGTGGTTTTCAGACTTTGTTTTAGCAGCTGAACACTGATAGTTAATACAAACGAAAGGCACATTTCAGGATGAGAAAACAGCACATGAAACATCACATAGGTGAGAGAGAATGCGGTGTACTCAAACCACTCATCTGGCACCATTTATTCCCCACTCTGCCAAAGCATGTGCGGCTTCCTTGAAGGTTTCCACGTGTCACACTTTCCTCTAGGAATTCCAATTTGCTAAACCATTTCCCCCTCCCCCTCATCCAACACCCACTTATCCTTCATGTAAATGCTTAAGTGTCACCTCCTTAGGAAATCTTTCCTCACCACGAAAATTGCTATAGCCTTCCACTGCACACTGCTCTTTTCTTCCTTGACAATTGTTTAAAAGCCGAATTTTCCATTGGACCGTATGCTGCATGGCCTGTGTTTGCTGCCATAATCCTAGAGCCAATAGTACACCTTCAATAAATATTTGCTGGAAGTCAATCTTAGTATGTAGAAAAAGTGGTGAGTGTTAAAGCTTGGGAGCTTTGTAAGCCATACTAATGAAATCGGAATTTATAATGAAGGTAATGGGGAACACTGAAAGATTTTTAAATATGTCAGTGACCAAGATCAAGTTGGTGTGTTAGCCCACCTCATGGGCAATATGGAGAACCGATTAGAGGAGGTCAAACTTAGAGATAAAACAGGAGGAAGCATATGTAAGGAGAAAGAGACCAGATCAATCCTTTGGGAAGAGTTATGAGAACCCAGTTGGGAGAGCTTTGCTTCTGTTAGGAAAAAGCTCTGCTAATCCATTTTTGAGGATGAAGTTTGCGCCTTCAGGCCTGTGAGCCAGGTGACACCTAGCTCTGACAGTAGCCCGTAGATCTACTTTACGCGAGTTAAAGAAAGAAAGAGGACAAGTGGGCCAGAATCTGGAGAAGAATATGGCTGGAGGAAAGAAATTGAGGAAAGTCCAGAAGAGAGAGCAAAACGAAACTCTTGAATACTCTACATCCTCTCTCACCTCTGTGTATTTTCCACTGCTGTGCTCTTACCTGCACTAGATGATCACTCCCCATGACTCCAAAATCTGAAATGAAGTCAACATAAATCACGAAAGTTTTTATTTGATAGAAAACTTTCGTGAGGTGGGGTAAGAGATGGAAAACCAAAAGAGACCCTGAGTTCTGCATCAAGGTTGACACTGGGAGAAAACACAAAAACAAAGATGGCACTAATGGACACCGGGGCCAGAGAAAGGGCCTCAAAAGCCACTGGGTCACACAGACTTAGAGGAAAAATGATGCCGGTCTGAATAAAGGCTGAAATAGGAATTGTGGAGAGAAAGGTATAGAATCAAGAATAACTAAAAACTAGAATCAATTAAAGCTAGTGACACCTCATTTCAAATTTTGTAGTCTGCACAATGTTGATGTCATTACCAAGACAGGAAATAAATAGGGCAAGAACAAATTAAGAGGCAGGAAGAATAAGGTTAACCTTCAATCTATTAAATCTAAAGCATATAACTGACTGGATGAAATCGCTAGCAGGCTGTTAAATACATGTATCTGTACATCATGAAAGAGGGTTGAAATGGAGGTAGAGACTTTGGAGTCAAAATTTCTAAGTGATGGCTGAAGTTGAGCTTAGTTTCACAGAGCGATAAAAATGTACAGTATGAGATAAAAATGTACTTCTTAGTAACAGACGTCTCTTCTCTCAAGGGTAGTCTATTTTATATGTAAAGATAATAAACGTCATAGTAGGTAGGGCTAGGAAAAATATAAACATATAAATGCATGGATAAGCACAAAACAATAAAATATGCTATATAATCCATGAACACAAGTAGAGAAACATGAGTACTATAGTTAGTACTATACTGAAGATGATAAATGTTTTACCCCTGAAAATAATAAAACAATGTAAAAGCAAACATGATTCTATTAAGAGTGTCCAATCAGAACGGGGGGCTATTCTGGATTCTCTAAATGGAGGAGATCTGAAGTCACAGATACACAGGTTGATATTTCACTCCCACTGATCTCTCAGATTCTTATTTTTCTTATCTAATATATTTTTTTGGATCTAAGACATCATCGATTGTAAGACACACATTTTATGTACCTCTTTAAAAGAAAAGCAAAATTGCTATCAATCTAGGAGACAATGTTAAAACATCTTCACTATAAACATATCAATATCAGGGATATTAAAATGTGAAATAATGTGAATCTTTAAATCATTGAAATATGTTTTTAAAAAGAACCACCTGGCAAAACTGGTGGTAACCTTTATTTCCATTTTCCTTAGAATAATTTTATCATTATTTCTCCCCAATATTATGTATTTTAATAGTATTCTGATCTATGAATGCTCTAATTGAGAGAGCAGACCCAAGTTACTATTGGTGCCAAGACATCCAAAAGATCCCAGATCGTTCAGTGCATCTGAGTGATGTATAATTAGCAGACAAAGTCTCACAAGGATACAATAAAAGAGACTTTTCGGGTCTCTTAATCATCTTCAAATATGGACAGTTTTACAATAACAAGTTGGTTTAACCTATCACTCAGACAATGTTCCCATATATCCTGTCATTTTTAGGATGCTGAGAGCAGGTTGTACTTGAGACAAAGTTTTAAAATATCTTAGTCTGGGAGAGATGTCCTCTTTCTGTCTAGCATTGGTGACTGCTGGCTGAGAATGAAAAATAATCCTGATCAGAATCCTTGTTTTCACTGTTGAGGAGTTCAGATATGTCATCTCCAGAGTCTTAAATATGTTACACAGCTGCTGCTCCATCAAATGATCCAGCCAAGAAAAGGTCATCCACCAGAGAGAAGAGGAAAACCTGACTTTTATGGATGATGAGACAACGACTTGATATGTGATTGTGACACCTCAAACAATAGTGAAAATCTGGATTGATCTGCCTCCAGTTAAAAAGGGCCTATCCTTCTGTCTCCCTCAGTGGGGAGATTGAGACCTAAAACCACCAACCTCCAAAGAGGTAACTGTCTAAATGAACACTATTTTACTATTTCATTGTTTGTATTAGGATAACTTAACTTTTCCAAATAACTTTATTGTTCATTACAGGGATTACCCGAAGGACTCATCAATTCTTCAGCAGAAAGCATCAACAAACAACTTATGCCCTAAGAATCATCAAACTTTTCACCTTAAAATCCCTCCCTTGCTGTTTCCACCAATCCGACACCCCTAAACTATTATATCATGACCTTTACCCAATCCCTATCAAGCCCCCGAATTGAAAGATCTGCCATAAGCCAAATTCAAAATCTCAATAAATTCTAATTTTGCCCTTCAAAATACTACTAGAGTTCAGTGGAGATGGCATTTTCCCCCACCTCAGAAAGCAATAAACTGAACAATCTCTTATCAAAAGGTTGGAGAGCCAGCACTTGACACTAATATCATGGCACCACTCAAATATAGTAATTACTCAGATAAATCTTGGTCTGATTTAAGTTATTCTAGCACACTAAGGTGTATCGTTATAGAAAATACAGTTCTATAAGAATAAGAGATCCCCAATTCCACTATAAACTTCTGGAAATTTTGATTAATAACATGGAGAATCAAAATATAAATAGAAGGGGCAAGATGCTATAGGACCACCTGATAAAATGACGCTATTAAAATTTTACAATCCAAGGAATAGGAAAGCTGTAATTGTTTTGAGTGTGTACAATTACAACTTAATTTTGTAATAGTGTGAATGTGCATTACTATTTCTCTCTTTTCTGCCTCAGGCAGTGTAGAAAATTATGTTTCGTGTCAGTGGTTATTTTTCTTGTTGGTGAACAATTTTAAATACATAAATATTCTACTTCTTCAGAAGACCAGCATTTGCTTTCTTAATTACTTGTTCGTTTTGATAGTGACAGCTGATGCTGCTGGCATTATTCAAGCAATTGTACGGAGATGTCACCACATAATTGTAAAAGGCCATGAAATTTTATATTGAGACACATATTTTCTTCCTAATTGCTCCAGAAAAACCCATGCTGAATGAAAGAAATCTTTTCCTTTGACTGTATCCTCTAATGAACTTGGGCCATTGACTGCCCTTTGCACAACAGAAGAGAGTTTATAACGGTAGAAAATGCTACAATAGCAGATTACAAGTAAATTCTAGGACTTCATTAAAATTGTTGTCATTTAATATTAAATTAGGTCAGAATGTGTAAACATTTTTCAGCTATAGTTGATTAGATTTTGATAACTCTTCCATCTAAAAGTGCTCTGTAGCTAAAGCAATCCTCTTGAAGTATAGCAAAGCCTGACAGGCGAAATAGCCAGAGGCACTTTTAAATCCATAAATACAAACGATTTACTCTGTTGACAAATAAAATAAAAAATAAAATAATTAATTGCAATTGTGCTCACTAAATGGAACTAGTCAATTTCTCATTAACAGGCATGTTTCTACTACAAACTAACTGTATGACCTTGAACAAGACCCTTAAAGGTCTGAATATTCATGGGGAGCAGAAGCAGGAGAGGCTCTACTTCATTATATCTGAAATTCTCTTCCAGTTAGGGCCATTCTTCTGTCATTTAAGTACACTATCTAGCATAGTGAACTGAATATTGAAAATAATACACCCAGGTGTATATCATATTGAAAAACAGTAAGTTTCAAATTTAAAAGACGGGAATTGAAAATGAATTATCAAATTAATGAATTAACCAATTGGTCAATTAATGACCTGGTCAACCAAAAGCAACAAATAAACAAAAACCATTAAAATTTTGATCTATCCTGAAAATAGGCATTACTGATAATTGTATAGTCTTGCATTTAAGTAATATCATGAACTCTATATCCTATCAATAGACCATAAATAAATTATTGCTTTTTCAAGGGTGACAATTAGTAAACTTTTTCACACAACTCTCCTTACGTCTAGTCAGTCATTTGTAAGACCTTGGGGGAAGGAATATGGGGAAAAATATAAAACTTATATAAAAAGTATTTTAAAATACACTCAAATTTTTACATTTCTTATGAAATGTTACTTTCTGGACAGTTAAAGTTTACAAAGAACTAAGGAATTTTTTCCTCTTCACATATGGTAGAGTTAAAAAAACAGTTCAGATAGATATATTTCCAAAGTGAATTATACAGCATACCATCTTACCAGAGTATGCAGAATATAACTTGTTTTTCTTGATGATTCAGGGCTATAATCATTTTTAAAATGCAATGGAGTAATGTACTGCAATACAGTAATGCCTTATGACCTGTTGATGTGGACGGAGATGTCTGTTCCTACATTAAATGACCCCACACTGTTCTGCTTTATGACTTTGTATACTTTCAAAGCTTTTTGCCTTTTCTCTTGCTTTTTGGCTCATGTTCCTTATTTTTCACCACATTCAGCCTGCCTGCTTAAAGCAACTCTTTTCTCCTAAGATGTTACTAGGATTTCCAGTGGCTTTGGAAACTATATAACCAAATATATTAGAATTGTATGTAAAATTAGCAGCAGCAAGATCTAGAAAGATAGAGAAAAGAACCTGTCATTTAACGTTAAGATCTGGGTTAATATTGGCCGTGTGAACTTCGATAAGTTTTCCAACCTTAGAGGATTTGCTTCCTCCACTGTGCTTGGGATATATTAACATGTATTTCAGAGTGCTATCTTGATAATTTGATGAGATAACATTTGAAATCTCTTGTAAACTATAAAGCTGAAGACAAATGCATGTGTTACAATCATCATTATCAGAACAAGATTGCCATCTAATGGCAACCAAGCAGAAAACAGGTACTCTAACCCTTTTAAAGCAGAAATAAAAAGAGCAATAGCACCAGCTGATGAAACCCACAAAGTGACAGCTAATGTCACAATTGCACCCTCACTATAGTGTAACGCAAAACAGTGTAATACAAGAGAATATTCTGCACCTTTATTATAACTGCTCCTTCTAGTAACTAAGCACCATGGATAGTTCTGTATAGTGAAAACAGGAGGTAGGCAGCAAGTCACAACGGTTTGAATATCATTCGAATCCTAGTTCTGTCACTTACAAGCTCTGCAATCCTGGACCAACAATAATACTCTTCTGGGCCTCCATTCCTTCATCTATAAGCAAGAATAGTAATACTTTCTAGAGAGTTGTTTTTAAGATTAAATGAGATAATCCAAGTTCTTATAAAGTATAGCTTAAAAACAAAGCAAAAACACAAACAGCTAAGTGCCTAGACCAGTGCTTGGCACAATATAGATGCTGCAGTGAATAAATCTAAGCTAATTTTAGCTTCTTGCATAAAGTCAAAGACAAACATATATAAGTGATGCCTGTAAATGAAAAAATAAATAGAAAGAAGAGCCAGTTTGAAACAAAAGCTTCAGTGTATTGTGATTTTAAAATTTTATATGAACTAATTTGGTTAGTCAAAAGAATCATACAATTAAACATAGAGCCTTCAAAGTTAGAAAAATGTGTTGGGGTCCAGCTGGGACATCTACTACCTATATTATTTTATCACTCAAAACTTTAATTTTCTCAAATGTGAAGGGATTAAATGTTACGCATTATTCTTCTATTATTTTATTTAATGTCATATTTGTATAACTATGGCATGTGACATGATAGTCACAAAACTAATTGCATGTATTGTGGCATTTTATACTTAAAATTTGAGAAATACTATACCTGAAAATGTGGTGGTGATCTCCCACTAATAGAGACTGGAGAAATCATCAAAATTGGTGAGATTGGATTCCTATTAATCCTCAGCCATGTCATATTTTATCCATGCATATTGTAAAAGACAGTATTAGCTATAGTTCTTAAAAAAAGTTACATGCCAGACATGAGACAGAGCATTCTACTATGCTTTAACTTATTCCTCACAACAAACTTATGAGGTAGATAGTTTTATTGCCCCCATTTTCAAATAAAGAAAGGGCAGTTGAGAGAGATTAAATAATTTGTTCAAATTTACATAGCCTGGTTGGTGGCTGAGATTTGTCTAACTCCAGAGTTCAGATTTTTAGCCACTATATTATCCTTCCAAAATTAAGTGTCATATGTTTCTTTGCTTTATACAATCAGACTCAAGACACTTTACACACACTTTTTCTGACCCAGATGTAACAAAGCTTGTAAAAATTTATAGCTGACTTTTATAATTTTCCCTGTGTGAATGTTGTTGCAATTTGTACATTACCATTCACATTAGCAAAGCCACAAGGGTTTTATCTCAACTCTGCTGTGCTACTTTCCATTAGAAATTAATAACAAAACTCACCTCCTTAATTAATAGGCACAGGAGTAGTTCCTAACTCACTGTAGAATTTTATATTGCTTGCTCGTCAAACTCAAAATAATTTAGCAACTACCTAATTAATTTCTAATTGATATCATTGGGCCATTACTTTCCCACTTGCATCTGGACATATACCAAAAGATACTGCCCGAAGGTGTTTTTATATATAAAGTCCAAAATAAATAACAAAAACGACATAAAATTACTTCATTCAATCATCCAAATGACCATTACATTCTTTTATCAAAGAATGACAAATAAGTAAAATATATTTTCAATTGAGTAACTCATCTGCAAATTGTAAAGATCAAATTTAATACAAAGAAACAGACTGGCTTTCTCTCTGAACATTCATGATTTTGGTTAATAAGTTTTAAAGTATTTAGCATAGGAATTTATTCTTTCTCTGAGAAATTGCTATTTTAAAAATGTTGTGGAATTTGGGACACACGACTAACATCTGGAAAAAAATGTTTTCATGCATTTAAATGCATCGGTTTTAACACAAAGAAATGTATCACCTATTATAAGCAAAGTGCTCTGATTAATTTTTTAATAATTAATACTAATAAAACATCACTTAAAATGTTACATAAAATTTAGATAAAATTCAAACCAGAAAGCTTTTAAAATGATATATAATAATGAAGAAGCATTAAGAAATTAAGGGCTATGAAAAATAACCAATGATAGGGCAAACTGTTTGACAAGGAATTTAAGATTTCAGGAGAAGTAACCAACTTGTACTGGGCTCCTATTTTATTCTAGGCAACTATGAAAGGCACTTTATATATAAACATGTCACTCATTTAAGTAGGATGATGTTTTGAGATAGATATTTTCATTGTCATTTTACAAATGAGGAAAACAGACTGAGAAAGATTGGATCACTTGCCCAAGACCACTGTGGTAGAGCTGGAATTCTAACTTGGATGGGTCTGTCTTCGAAGTGCCTGCTCTCTTTTGATATTAATTTGTAGTTTCTTTAATCTGAATGGATCTTTAAGATGCAATTTCCTTTTAAGGACTTGTTGTGAGGATTAACTTGAGATAACTTAGGAAAAGAGCATGGTTCATTACAGGCATTCAATTTTCCTTCTCATCAATTTAGGTCTCCAGCTACTAATTGCTAAAGCTTATACACAACCAACTCCTAATATTAACACAGGAGCCAAGGAAAGAATTGGGGAAATAGTATTTTAATGGGTATGTTCCAAACAGGAAACACTAAAATGTGTTTTAGCCTTCCTTCCTTTTCACTTTAACTCATTTAATTATGATGCTTCACTGTCAAATTAGCTAGCCAGGTGCATGTTTCCCTTCAGCTTTTGCCACTATGAAGATACTACTACCAGCAGCCCAAATAGAAATGTGACCTTTACTGTGGAAAAGAATAGCTAAAGATTAAGTATTTCAAAACCAAAACTCAAATTCGTATTCTTATTTCTTTATCCAACAGTATGCACTCTTCAATACTGAACAGGCATTTTGATAACACCTATTTGTGGAAAATTTATCTTATTCAGTTACATAGGGGTTACCTTTTGCAAACAGTTCATTTTGGAGGACTCATCAAGAAGTAACATTGCTTAACATTAGATATTCTATTAGTCTTTATAGTAATTACCTTATTGTGAGAAAAATCCTTGACAACATTTACTTTATTGTCAATATTAAAATTATCCGAGGAATACGAAGTATGCACAAGGAGCTGGATTTTATTTTTGGATTAAGCAAGATCCTCATAAAGCTCCTAACTTTTGCTACACCAATGTGTTACCATTTAGAACTGCTTCTACTGAACTGGTAGCATGATGCCATAGCTTGTACTGAGAGGAGTTGCTGAGGAAATTGTTCTTGGTATCAATAGTGTCTACCTTATGAAAACGTGAGCAAACTATCTTTCAGTTCCTGGTAACAAGAATTCCCTTATTTAAAACAAAATGCTTTGATTGATTGATTGAAAGATTTATGGCATAGATTTTTAATCACATAATCTTTCTTCACATATGCTGATGGAACACTCCAAGCAACATTTTCTCCTCACTGTCACTGTGGTAATACTAGTGTACATTTTGTGCGCTAACCTTATGTATGTCTTCATCTTATTTTTCATATCCTTCTTTTACCATTACCCTATTTTCCTCTAATAATTATTATTTTGCAAGATACTTTTAAATGAATGGGAAAAATCCTAAACACAAAAATGTAAAAGTATATAAAAAATTAAGCAAAAATATATTGCTGGCATTTTTCCTTTGACAGACTGTAGAATTCATAACATGTATTTCACTGTAAAGAAATTTTAAGGTCACTTATTTGAGTCTTGAAATATTAAATGGTATAAATTTTGTTAGCACTTTGTTTTTCCGAAACAATGTTGAGGTATATCTAACCAACATCACTGCTAACATCTTGTATGACTGAGTTTGTGGCAAAAACAACATGAAACCAACATGAATAAGAGAGTGAAGACGGATATACAAAAAGTGGGAAGGGTCACTAGAATTTTTTTAATTTATCAAGGTATAAATGATAGCATCTCATGCTTTTAACTTAAACATAACTGTGTTTGGTCATTATGCATAATAAATAATTTATTAAATAGAGAAACAATGAATATAATATTTTACCACAGGGTAAATGAAACATCTGGTGTTAAACAAATTGATAATACTGTATTTGAAACATGATGCATATTAATTATTCATAAAAAATATTGTCCAGAAAAGTAATTGAAGCATCAATTCAAGAAAACATAATAAAAGACACCTGGAAGGCTTATCTGTAAGCTTTTTAATCTAAAAGTTTAGCTTCTATGTTAGAATTTTCAAAGATAAAATTAGATAATGCCATGCTCAGAGTAAATTATTCAATATAGTTGCTTTTATTTTTTTCTCCTCAAGGCAATTCTTCCTTTGGGAACCCACTTTTAATTCATATATCTTTCTCTCATTGAAACTGTCCTTTCTTGTTTTCATAAAAAAAAAAAAAAAGGTACTATCCACTTACTGCACTATAAAACTGATATTTTATTTGTACTACCTCCCTTTAGGAAGGAAGTGTGTCACTTTAGGACTCTATAGATATATTTATATATTCAAATAATTCATGGAACTTTATTCAAATTCTTCACCAGTCAAAAACAAACTTTTAAAAACCTCACCGCAAACTTACAATCCACTTTCAGATGAAAATAGCAAAGAATGAAATAAAAAACATATTAAAAGATGTCCAGAATTATTATGACTACAATAATAAATAGCCAACTTTACCAAGGTAGGTACAGTCATAAGCGCAAAATTCAATATGATGAACTATACATATTCAAATGTGAAAGTATATGAGCATTTCTATGACATAGACCTTGAACCACTCAACTCAGATTGGCATTTTCTCTTTTGTTTGTGCTATTCTGATATTTTACTTGGCTGGTTGATATACTTTAGCTTATATTGCTTTGACTGAAAGCAATATACTGAAAAACCTCCATATCCTCAGGTTCCACATCCGTGGATTCAACCAACCATGGATCAAACCACCTACAATAGTTGCATCTGCACTAAACATGTACAGACTTTTTTTCTTATCATTATTCCCTAAACAATACAGTGTAACAACTATTTACATAGCATTTACAATATATTAGGTATTATAAGTAATCTAGAGATGATTTAAAGTACACGGGATGATGTGCGTAGGTTAGATGCAAACACTACACCATTTTAAATATAGGACTTGAACATCCAGGGGTCCTGGAACCAATTCCCCGTGGATACCAAGGGATAACTGTGATACATCAACCAACAATGATTAACAGTATATGAATGTTAACATATGTACATTTACTATGCATTTTACTGTCCTTTAGAATGTCTCTTTGCATGTTAAATCACTCACTATGAGCAGTGACCAATATACACATTTTGAAAAACTGCAAGGGAATTTTTTAAATGCAAATTTTCAAACTCTGTCCAGTAAAACAGATCACTTAATTAAAGGTGTTTGACATTCTGCAAAGAAAAAGAAAATGATTGAACTTTACTAACTTTTGTTTTTAAGTCCATTTGTATTCATTATACACATGTCCAAAGATGTTTGGCTATGTTTTAAATAAAATCACATTCATAAATACCAATTGAGCATCTACTATGTGCAAGTTTCTGTAGTAGAAAGGACAGCAGAATTTATACAGTTTCTACACATGATGATTTCTCTAGTCTTTGCAAATCTAACCATTATTAATTGTATGTTAAAATGAATAAAATTTATAAATCTCATATATGACAATTGCTTCAAATATTTGACAATATTTTCAAAATAAAAATAATTCTCTGCTCTTTTACAAAATTCATCTTGGCCATTATATTAAGCCTTACTATAAACTGCTATAAATCTTTGCTTTAATAAGACTCTACAGCCAAAAATTGATACGTTTTGTCCTTAAAAAGTTTTTAAAACTCTTTAATGATTTTCAGTAATGTAAGTAGTAGAATTTACTGATGTCATTATTTTAGTTTTCAGACTTTTGAAAGTCACTTTTATTTAAATCATCATTTAGAATGTTTAGCATTAATGAGCTTTTTATCAATACCAATTATCAGTAATGAGCTTCTTATATTCTGAGAAGAACTTTATGTTGCTTAATAAAGAAAATAAATTGTGTAAAGCCAATTCAACCAGAAATTCTTCTTTTTGACCTAATGTGCATAAACAGATATTTGTGGCTTTTTTCAAGCCATAACATGGCATCCAAAGTGAAATAGGTTTTCAAAAGACAGTTTATTAAGTAACATTAAATAAACCCTAGTCACTCTAAGGAATATCTCATTTATCAGAACTGTACTTTAGATACGCAAAGTAACATAATTTATCTTATGAACAATTTCATTAATTCACTTGATTCTTAAGGTACCCTAGTTGGCTTCAACCAAGCAATCTACACCTTGAAGTAGACTCAGGAGATTCATAGAATTTATTTATTTATTTTTCTTTACAATAAACTAATGAAGTGCATAGTAGTCATTACTTTATAAAAGAGAAATTAAAGTTTAAATATGTTTATTTTGTTCCTAAGCAAATAAGTTGAATGAAGTCTTCATATTTTTAAATCATTCTTTGCTCTATATTGTGGTTGCCTACCAAACATAACTGAGATTGCTACATTATCCATAATTCTTT
Source organism: Tapirus indicus (assembly GCA_031878705.1). Lineage (NCBI taxonomy): Eukaryota > Metazoa > Chordata > Mammalia > Perissodactyla > Tapiridae > Tapirus > Tapirus indicus. Next base: position 71,483,380 of record CM062919.1, on the reverse strand, counting down.
TTGATTATTAGTTGGTTTTATTTTTTATTGTGAAAATCTTTTAAAATACATAAAGAAAATATTACAATTAATGCATGAATCTTTCACCCTAAAACCTATTGCCCAGCTTTGATAATTTTCAACAATTTGCCAACTTCATTTCATCTATTCCCTCCTCCATACTGGTTGGTAAAGCAAATCTCAGATACCATATTGTTTCAACCATATGCATCTCTATAAAAAGTTTTCCTTGAAAAACAAAACAAAAATATTCAACACCCAACAAAATAAGTAATAATTCTGTAATAATTCATTTTTCAAATTTCTCTAACTCAGAAATATCTTTTTGTAGTGTTTTTATATTTCATTAAGTATGCCAACAAAGATGTCAGACTGCATTTTCTTCTTTTAATCTAATCTTAAAAAATCCCTCCTCTTTTTATCACGTCATTTATTTATTGAAGAACCAGACCGTTTATCCTGTAGAATTCCCCACATGCTATATTTGGGTGCTGTCAATCTCATTATGCCATTTAACATTCCATCTCCCCTCATCCCAATATTTTCCATGAAATCATAGCTTAATCAAGAGACAAGTAGATTTAAGTACTTGTGGCCAGGAGTGGTGGTGCTGTGTACTTCTCTAGGCATTGCATTAAGAGGGACAAATGTCTAGTTGTTACACTTTTAGTGATGTTAAGATTAACCAATGGGTTTAGGTATTGTCAGTCTAATCCATCATCGCAAAGTTCTGCATCAACAATATATCCTTACAATCATGCCATAGCACATATAGACCCTTCATTATTCCTTTCAATGGCTGCTTAGTATATCACTGCATAGTCAACAAGTATCCTGTTGAAGGAAATTTGAGGTATTTCCAATATTTTATTACAAGTATTGTGCAATGAATAGTTATTTACATACATCACTTTGTATATTTCCAGCATTTTAGGATTAAATTTCTAGAAGTCGGATAGTTGGATCTAAAGGTAAATGTACACAAAGTTTTGTTAGATATTGACAAATTCCCTCCAAAAAAGTGTACATTCTTCTCACCATGTGTAACTCTTTTTCTTCTGCTGAGAAAGATTCACACTGAGCTAACATCTGTGCCAATCTTCCTCTAATTTGTATGTGGGTAGCCGCCATAGCCTGGCTGCCATCAAGTGGTGTAGGTCTGCACCCACGAACCGAACCTGGGCTGCTGAAGTGGAGTGCGCCAAACTTAACCACTAGGACATGGGTTTGGCCCCACTATGTGTAACTCTTTTAAGATAAATATACATGTATGACAAAACTGTATGAGGTATCTGCATGAAAGTGAGAAAAATCTACATTTTTAAAAGAATATCTGTCAAATCAACTGCAGGAAGAATATCTCAAGAAATTGTTATCCTAAATTCATATTCAACTAAAAAAATTTTAAAGTAGCTTCTTTTTGATATTAGCCTAAAATAGAGTGTAATAAAATATAAATATTGTCATTGCCTTCTTTTGACAATTGTTAATATGATATTATCTATGATATAAAAATACTGCATGAACAAAGACTAATCATAAAAATATTACAGCTGGAAATAACTTTAGAGATTATGTTTAATTCCTAAAAGTTAAAAATATGGACACTAAAATCCATCCAAGAGGTTGATTTTCTTAAATGTATACAGTAGGACTCAAGATTTTTAAGCTCCAGTTTAATGTTATTTCTATCTTAACTTGAAAATAACTATGTTAAAGATATTATTAACAATAAAAAAGTAAGTAAATGCTTGCCTTTATGGTCAAATATATAAATTTGAATGAACAACTAATTCCTATCACCTACGTCAAAGAGAGTAATTTGGGTATTTGGAGACACGACATTTTATGCTTTAATATAAATTTAAACTGTTACAAATATAATGCATCAACATTAACCTATGCAGTTATTATTCAAGCAGCTAAGATTTGGAAGAGTAAATCCAGATCCACAAAACTTCCATTTGGCTATATAAAATAAAGGAAAAGTGGGATTGTAATTGTTTTCTTCCAAAAAAGGGGAAAACATTATTTTTTTCATTAAATGTTTAATTAGAATTTCCTTCCTTGAAATGACATTTGTTTTATAGATTTTTTCTTATTTCATAATTATCTTCCAATAGAATTTATATTTCCATAACAGATTTTAAGATCCCCAGAATCACATGTCTATGGTACCTAGCACAGAGAATATACAAACTGGGGATTGAAAAGGCTGAATTCAGTCTAAATAATATTTGGCTTATCATTGAAAGTTAAATGACTAGGATCAAAGTTGTATGATATTGTGCATTTATTCAAAATTTACCTGAAGGATGAAGGTTCTGTTCCTCTAAAAGTTCTAGATCAAGCATTAGGTCATCTTCATCCAGTTCACAAGATCCCAAATTATTCAAAACATCCTAAAGAAAAAGCAAAATCAGTAGTTAAAGACCAAAACACCGAGAAACTGAGGAAATATTCATATACAGATGTCATGAAGCAAAAAGAACTCAAAATAAGAAATGAAAAGTTTTAACTGAATCCCAGAAATTATTTGACTATCTTACAGGCTTTCAAATTATCAGCCCAATAAAAAAATTCCAAGAATTATTATAAAAATCTTAACTTTTCCAATTATTTGCACATAAGCTTTTTCAAAGGACGTGTTAGTTATAATTAAATGAAAGTACTTATGAGCAGGTATCTAAGATATTAGAAGAACACAGGAAAGTTTATTTTAATCAAAATTTCTGTAATGAACAAGCAAAACGATAAGCTTTTATTAAAAATGCACAAAGAGATATAATGGTTTTTCAAATATATAGACGTCTGTGAACTGAAACTTTAGATTCTTTTTCTTATTTTTTTTGTGTGTATGTGTGTGTGAGGAAGACCAGCCCTGAGCTAACATCTGTTGTCAATCCTCCTCTTTTTGCTGAGGAAGACTGGCCCTGGGCTAACATCCATGCCCATCTTCCTCTACTTTATATGGGACGCCGCCACGGCATGGCTGACAAGCAGTGCATCGGCGGGCGCCCGGGATCCGAACCTGCGAACCCCTGGCTGCCAAAGTGCCAAGTGAACCGCTGCGCCACCGGGCCAGCACCCACTAATATTTATTTTTTAAATCTGTTTAACAGTCTTCTGACACATGTAATGAACTGTTTCTCAAACAAATTTTTTATATAGTGCCAACTGTGAGACATTAATTTAGACCATACTTGGAAGTGGGAATCCAGTTTCCATTTCCCAATCATTTGCTTTAGATTAGGAGAAATGAACAGAAGCAATAAATATTAAATTAAAAATTAATTATTGACTTTCAGAATGCCATAAACATCAGGGTAGATTATGTTTCTTTTTTTTTTTTCCAAGAGAGCAAATAGTGAGTTAAACTAGAATGATGTACTAAGAAATTCTAAAGGGAAACAGTGATGTGCAGAGGGAGGAATAAAGTCTTGATTTGCATATTTGTATATATACATAGGTATTGAATATATTAAGAAAAACAACTTACATTCAGAAACTAAGATAGAAATAACAAAAGTGCAAAAAATAGGACATAAAGAACAACCTAAATACTAAATGATACCACATCTCAGATCACTTTTTCCATTGATTTGAAAGTTACCATAATTTATTTTTAAAGAAGAAAATACTCATAAGGAAAGCCTAATGATATTGTCAAATGGCCACTGAACACCTTAGTTCTTGGAATTAAAAATAAGAACGCTGCAAGTTTTCAATAAACTACTCTCACAGCAAAAACATGATTAAACTTTATAAACATGTATTATCCATGAACAGAGCACAATAGTTTCAGTGATAACTATCCCCAAATGTAAGTGCTTCTTTCTATGAATGAAAGTTATAAGTAACTATTGTTGTATTGTATTGCATTGTATCTGTATTAGTTACAAGGTGACCAGTAACTTAAACTCTAAATAAAATCAACTGTTTATTAGAAGCTCTGTGATATACTGTGGCAGGGATAGCCCATTGAGAATAAGTTGCTTACTTATACAGCATCAAAAAGATGTTACAAAGAATAGGCAACAAAAGATAAGCTGCCATCCTCAAAAATGCAAAATAGAGACAATAAAAGAAAGATAAAATTGAGGTTAAACGTGAAAAATGAAGAGTTTAGAAAAAGGAGATTTTGTAAAGATACTATTATTGTTTATTAAGCACTATCCAAATGAAAGAATCTTGATCTGGTAGTCAAGAATACAGTGGTTAATAAAAAAAAGTTTTTCTAGTGAAAGTGTAGTAATTTATCCAGCTTCAAATTACCCTAAATAATCTTATACTTGGATTTTGAATTTTATTGGCCAATATTATGGTCTCAATTGTTTCCATCCAAAATTCATATATTGAAGTTCTAACCCCCAGTACCTTAGAATGTGACTGTGTTTGAAGATAGGACTCTTTTTTTGAGGGGTGGGGGAAGGAAGACCAGCCCTGGGCTAACATCTGTTGCCAATCCTCCTCTTTTTTGCTGAAGAAGATTGGCCCTGGGCTAGCACCCATGCCCATCTTCCTCTATTTTTATATGGGATGCCATCGGAGCATGGCTTGACAAGCGGTGTCAGTCTGTGCCTGGGATCCGAACCTGCGAATCTGGGGCTGCCAAAGCAGAGCACGTGAACTTAACCACTTCGCCACCAGGCCAGTTCCTGAAGATAGGAGTCTTAAAGAAGAAATCACAATTAAATCAGGTCATATTGGTGGACCCTAAATCCAATATGACTGGTGTTCTTAAGAGAAGAAGATATTAGGGCACAGATAACATACACAAATGGACGACCATGTGAAGACACAGCCAAAAGGTAGCCATATGCAAGCCAAGCAGAGAGACTACAGGAGAAACCAAACCTGTCTACACCTTGAACTTGGACTTGCAGCCTACAGAACTGTAAGAAAATAAATTTCTGTTGTTTAAGCCACGCAATCTATGGTAGTTTGTTATGGCAGGCCCAGCAAATGAATACATTTAACAACATTTAGATAGCAGTGGAAGTCAGAATAAAGGAAGAAAGGAAATAAATGAGTGCCTGGCATATGAATGTCACCTTTTTTTGTTATGCCAAGTAAGGACCTCTTGCTTATTATAGCTTCCCGGACATGGTTTTCTCAGCATTCCTCACTTTTATTTGGAACCACCTCACCCAATCCATCTAGCTATTGAAAAAGCTACCAGGTTCTCACATAAGTCAAACTCCTTGTCCTTGGTGGATGGTCCAAGATAGGCATCTTAACCAAACTTGCTGATCACAGACCTTTCATAGAAATGAGAAACGTTTCTGTCTGGTGATAGATATTGCTAGATGCAAAATGCTGTCATCACAGGGGCCATGGATTTCATTGTATGGTTAAAACCAGTCTAAGTCTACTTGAAAAATGAAAAACGACAAAGTAATAAGTCTTCTGGCTCCTGGTTCCAGCAGTTCCTGAGGTCCAGAGGCATACATGATCTTTTCAAGGTTGGACTGTTCAACTCTCTTTTGAATTTTACAAAAATTCAAAGTTAATATATCCATCCACAGTTTGAAAAGTAAAATTTTAAAAACAGATTTTACTTTTTTAACAAGGAAATACTTAAAAACCCCTACCACTGCTATTCTAACGTTTAAGAAAGTAACACCAATAAAGTGACCCAATGAAATTTGGAAAAATGAAATTTAAAAACTCATTACATTGTTCTGACTTCATTCTCATTTTGCAGGTGACCCTTGAGATTTGGACTAGCAGGGTCCATTTACTACTGGTCTGGATGAATTGTTCTTAAATCTACTCTTTCTAAATGGCTTTGCTTTGATATCTTGCTTACAAAGCAACTTTCTTGTTAGTGTATTGTAGAGTCTTTGAAGCTGGTGAAACCTCATAATAAAAGGAGAGTAGAGGAAGCAACATGATGTGTTACAGAAAAAATGCAATGTGAACTCATAAATCTTAAAAGAAATATCTTTTCCAGATCTCACCTTAAAAAAGACCAATAGTAGTAACAGTACTTTTGCGCTCAGCCAGCACTTATGGGCAATCCAGATACTCATTGCCAAATATCCACCAAGAAAAAAGAACTAGGGCTTCTTAGTTATTAAGGAAAGGAAAAGAAAAAAAAAAAAGAAAGAAAAGAACACAGACTACTTCTGGAACATCCCTTGTTGCCATAAAACAAGGTTCATCTAAAAAAACCACTCAGAGGCAGTTTTGAAAGGCTAAGGAAAGCAACCTAAATGGCTTCTCCCTGGGTAATCTATGACATTACAAAAATCAAAAAACAATAATCATTACAGCTAAATGAAACAATCTGAATCTGTTGAAGGCTAAGAGTTCATAATACTCAAACAGAAAAGTTAATATGAAGGATATAAGAAGGTAGTAATGATAGGTACACAAAAAACCACAAACAGGGTAGGATATCTTTAATTTCTATTGTTTTTAATAAATAGTTAATATATGGGTATTTTGCTTTTCTAATTATATGTATGTTTATAATATGAAGACAAGTAGTTCTTTCTATCTGTGTAAGGGAAAACTTGTAAGTAAAGTAGGAGCATCAAAAGTAGCTCTGTAGCAGGAATAGAAAGGACTGACTAGCACAGACGGTCACACATAACAACCAAGTGGAAGAGGAGTCCAGCCTCTCATTAACACTAATGATTGTATCCTGCACCTAGGAGGACATAGTTGATAAATTAGTGGAATATTTAGAAGTGGTAACTAAGCAGAAATAGTCTCTCATCTCCTGGTAGATAAAAACCTAGATAGCTGTACATAATAAAGATATACGAATGAAAGTCCAAGAGTTTTTAATAACGTCAATATATTGGGATATATAACATAATAACAGGAAAACTGTTATGTAACACAAGCAATTGGGACTTAAAAAGCAAATCATTTTCCAGGCCAGCCTGGTGGCAAAGCAGTTATGTTTGCACATTCTGCTTCAGCAGCCCAGGGTTCACCCGTTCGGATCCAAGGCACAGACCTACTCACCACTCATCAAGCCACGCTGAGGTGGCATCCCATATAGAAGAGCTACAACTCTACAAATATGATACACATATATGTACTGGGTCTTTGGGGAGAAAAAAGAAAAAAGAGGAAGATTGACAACAGATGTTACTGCAGGGACAATCTTCCTCAGAAAAAAAAAGAAAGAAATGCAAATTCTTTAAAAAAAAAACCAAATCATTTTGGAGGAGACACCAATATTGCACAAAATTAAAAGTTAGGATTGAACATAAAAAAATAAAGTAAATAAATAAAGGCATTAGGGCATATACGTGTAAAAAGTTTAATTGTAAAAGGAAAGTCCAACCTCATAGCCAGTGTCTTGAGTCTGAATCATCTCTGAATGTACAGCAAATTCCAATGACTAGATAAAAATTACTAGTCAACAGCCCAGCATGTGCAAATTTAAGAAACAATCTTTTTCTTTTAAGTCTAGTATGGTTACAAAATCCTAGAAAAGTACAAAAATAGACTCAGATATTTCTGAAATCCCAGGGAAAATATGAAACTTTCTACATCAGCAAAGTGTAAAAAGGAAAAAGATAAAAAGCAATGTAAATCTCTAGTCTGAGCACATTTGTGACAAGTTTTAGGGTAAGCATATCGATTTGCTTTGGAATCACTGTAATACGCATAATTTTCTTCTTTAAAAAAGTGGCTAAAGCACTTAAGATAAATTGATGTGTTAGAGTTGGTATTTTAATAAAACACTGGGAAGAATTTGATTACATAAAATTTAAACCTATGTTTAAAGTCCATGGAAAAATTTAATACATATTCTAATTTATTGGTATGTAAGATTTATGTCAATATTTTGAGAAGAGTTAACCATTTAATTGTAAAGAAATACTAATTATTTACTAAATTTGTAAGATTAATAAATTGGATATTAAATCAAGCACAATTGTTACTAAGTATTCTCTAAGCAGACATTTAAAAATCTGTCAACAATACTGATTACTCATGTAATCTTCCAAATGACTTCAAGTCATTAAGAGTAAATAATTATTAATGAAGTAATTCAAAAATTAGTTTTCTAAACTCTAGGAATATAACAATGAACATAACAGGTATGTTTTCTTGTGAGGAGAGAATTATTCATATTAATCAGTGATAGTCAATCTAGTCTACATCTTCTTCTAGTCATTCTACATTATGATCAGGTGATGCTAGGATATACACTTCACTCTCCACTAGTCTAATCATAGGAGTTTCCATAGATGACTAAAAAGAAAATATTACTGTATTATTGAAAATGTCTGATGTAACTATTGTAGAAAACCCTCAGTTAGACTTCCCTGTGAGGGTCTAAAAACACATTCTGAGAGTTGCCTTACAATTAATTATATTTGCTTTTTACTTGGGAAAAAAGATAAAATCAACTAATTTTGTAAGTGTCTTTAAATAATTCATATTACTCCAGAAAGATAAATTGCATGAATTGTAAAAAGTGAGAGATATAAAAGTGGCAAGTTACACACATCATCAAAAACGGGAATCAAAATAAGTCTGTGTACATACAATTTGATAAGAGTTGAGCTATGCAGACCCACATATGCAGTGGAGATGAGAAGATAATACATGCATATACTTTTAATGATACGATTTCATTGCTATTTTTTAGAAAGAGAAATTAACATGACAGTATTTTATAATTACTGCTCTGGGGATAGTTGTTTTTGATTTCCTGATTGGGTGAAGAAAGCATACTCAATCATTATAATAGAGTTACCTTTACCCCTCAACATGGTAGCCATAAAGTATTTCCAAACACAGCTTGCTCTTTGCTAGGTACTGATTTACCTTATGAATTTGTGAGCGCTCTCTCTCTCTCCATATACATATATATATGTGTGTGTGTGTATATATATATATATATATATATATATATTTTTTTTTTTTTTTTTTTTGCTGAAGAAGATTTTCCCTGAGCTAACATCTTTGCCAATCTTCCTCTATACCATATGTGGGCCTCTGCCACAGCATGGCTGACGAGTGGTGTAGGTCTGCACCTGGAATCCAAACTCGCAAACCTGGATGCCAAAGCAGAGCATGCTGAGCTTAACCACTAGGCCACGGGGCCAGCCCCTCAAAATATATTTTTAATGAATATTTTCAAAAATGTGTCTTAATTCTATCAGCTCTTATTCCTAAGGCTGCAAAGGACAATATTTTGTTTTGATTATTGTATATTTTTTCATATTTAAATATGAAATATTTAGCAAAAAGAGATTCTTAAAGCTATGCCCAGAGTTGCTAATTCTTCCCTTTATACTAATAAAAGGTAAATGATCTATAAGTTATTCCAAGTAGCATAGTACTAAAATACTAGAACTTAAATATCATGCTATAATATTTCACTTTTTAGGGAAAGTTGATAATTGTATGGATTCATATAACTACAGATTTTATATGGATTTTAAACCAATATCTGAATTCATATAATATTCAAAATTAAACTCTGAACATCTTCACTTTAATCTATGCAAGAGAATAAATTAAACTTTTATTATTAAATAATCAAAATAGAAAACTAGGGAGTGTAAATATATTACATAATTAGCAAACTTCATAATTCAAAATTAAAATTTAATGATTGCTGTAGTTTAAAAATGCATGTTTTTTTCTTGTCATCATTTAAAATATAGAGAAAAAAATGTCATTAGGGGTTCTATTTTCATGACAAAGTAGAACCAATATCACAGATGCCATCTCTTTGATTCTAAATCTGACTAGATCAGATTGTGTCATTATCAATAAAGCAATATAAATAAATAATCTTTGTTAAATGGTCTTAACTCCAATGGAAGCAGCATCTGTTCAATAAAATACCACAATTACATCACGTGTAATTGGCTAGAGATGAACATGGTAATGTGGAAGAGAGTACTATAACAATTAAAATACTTAGAATTCTAGTATTTAAAAATAAATTAGAGACAGATCATTACTTCTAGCCTTCATTCTTCTTTGTGTACTAGGGGAATTGAGCAGTCCATAGTTATGAAGTGTACTTCATTATCTCCTAATTGACATCCCTGTCAACTTTCTGCCAAGAACCATTTCAATTCTTCAACTTTCACTTATAATTCTTTCTACACATTACTCTGGGATTATTTTTGTTAAAATATTCATTTGTATATATTCCCTCATTGCCTAACACATGAAAAGATATTAATGGCACGTGTCTACAGAATAAATACTAACTCCCTTGTCATTCAAAATCCCACAATATGATTTCTATCTACCTCTCCAAAATTGCTTCCTGCAAATTTACTTTATAACCAAACATATTTATTGGTTGTTTTATGAAAATATCATTTGCATTTCTTTCATTGCACTGAATCTATTCCCTTGCCCCAAATGCCCAAAGAGAAAATACAAGGTAACGTATTTGTTGTATTATATGTCACAGGCATTTTTTATAACACCACTTATACAGTTGCTAAAAGTGCTTCTTGATAATGATAGGAAAGTTTAAAAGTCGTCCTCTAAAAAGCTGGTTCTCATGGAACACAAGCCCACCAACTGCACCCACACTAAGCAGAGTGTATTTGCCTAAGGAATAATATGGACTACTCATTGAACTCCCTACTGGAGAAGTCCGGAAAAACGTATATGACTGTCTCACTCTTTGTGCTGCATCTGAGCAGAGAATTCTTGTGCCTTTAGAATCTTTAATGTTGTATCATCATGGCGTATGGAAAATAATATTTCACTTTAATAATATCTTATTTATGATATTATAATAAGATCTCACTTAATTATCTGGAAATAAGTTGTCTTATTGCCAAATTATTTTGATGAAGAACAATAGTGTCCTTTCTAGAATATCAATTTTTCAAAACTATTAGATGTTTTGAGCAAAATATATTATCCAGAAGAAGCACTCGTGTGTAATACAGTGAAATGTTTAAGGACTCTTGATTGCTAGTCCCACACTAGTTTAGTCATCTTAGAATTTCTGAGGTGTGCTTTTTTTTTCAAAGCTGTCATCTTAGCTTCACTAGAAATGCTTCTTTTTCACCATTATCAGTGTATATGATTCCGAAAATTGTATGAGTCTTCCATCACTTTACTATCTCAGTATATGCTGAATTGGAATTTGCCAAAGAAAACTTAATATGTAAGCTTGTTAAACTAGTGACCATAATGTTAATCAGAAAGCAAAATTGATACCTTCCAGATGAAGATAGCTGCTCTAGGATTTTGTACTTTTAGGTATAGGTAGTCTCCCTATAATTAAGCCTCAGGTTTTATTCTAGGTTTATCTTTATATATAGGATACTATGAAATTGATGGATATTTTACTAATTTATAAATTAAAAATTGTCAGGATTTTATTTCTAAAATAGGAATCCAATATAGTCAATGATACTTATCATGTCAATCTTGTGTTAAATAACACAGTATAGTGGGAAACCCAAAAGATTAGGATGGATAAACCTGATTTCTAACCCTGATCCAGCTACCAAGCCAGCTCTGTGAACTGAAGCAAATCATAACCTCACTGATCCCCTTCCATTAAATGAAACATTAGAATAGTTATTGTCTGGGGCCGCCCGGTGGCGCAGCGGTTTAGTCCGCGCTTGGCAGCCCGGGGTTTGCGAGTTCAGATCCCGGGCGCCCGCTGACGCACTGCTTGTCAGCCACGCTGTGGCGGCGTCCCATATAAAGTAGAGGAAGATGGGCATGGATGTTAGCCCAGGGCCAGTCTTCCTCAGCAAAAAGGGAAGGATTGGCAACAGATGTTAGCTCAGGGCTGGTGTTCCCCACAAAAAAAGAAAAAAAAAAAAAAAAAGAATAGTTATTGTCTGTAATTCCATTCAGATCTAAAATGTTAAAATCTATAAGACAACTATAAGCTTCTTTCCCATGATGGTATTCCACCCAGAGTTAGCCAAACTGCCAAGTCTAAGGGCACAGTACCTCAAACTGGTCTTACTTCTAACACCAACAGCAAGTTTGGAGTGTTCACAAAAACACCCTCAAGTACAATAATTCATTGGAAGGACTCACAGAACTCACTGAAAGCTATACTCACAGTTATGATTTATTACAGGGAAAGGATACAGGTCAAAAATCAGCCAAAGGAAGTGATGCATAGAGTAGAGTCTGGGAGGGTTCCAAAAGCAAAGCTTCCCTTGTACACATGATGTATTACTCTCTCAGCATTGCTATGTGACACTACATGTGGATTACTGCCAAGAAGGGAAGCTCCTGCAAGCTTCAGTATTCAGAGTTGTTTACTGGGACTTCATAATAAGTATGATTAATTGATTGATTGACTGCCTACATGTTGATCTCGGCCTCCAGATAGTCTAATATCAAATGACCTGAAGCTTCCACCCTAAATCATATGATTAGTCCTTCTGACATGGCCAGCCCCATTCTAAAATTGTCAGGTGTGTCCAGCTCCACCCTAAGATGCAGTGTGGCCACCCCTCCACTCTAAACAAAGATACTCCTATCAGGTATGACGTAGATTACTTCTCAGAAACCTAGGGCAAAGGCCAAACTTCTTTCTGGGTAAGACCCACTTCTTCAACACAGATACACTATGCTTCCACAGACAGCGCACAGCTCATGATCTAGTGTAGTCTTAGATTATTTAAGACTGAATTACAAAAAAAAATGTCATATGACTTTTTCTCTACTGTGTCAGATTCCAGAGCCATATCTGCAGGTGAGAAGCATCATTCTGAGGGGTTTTTTTTAATTAAAGTAATTCACTGATATATCAAGATGTATATATTGTCTGGGTTAAAGACTTACTCATTATTTTCTGTATATTTTCCCCAAATTGTCCATATTGGACTCATAATTCTGGTAACAAAAATTTATTTCCTTCTTCAACAATATTTATTGAAGACTTACCAACTTCCAGAAACAGTACTAAGTTCTGAATAATGAACAAAAAAAGTTTCCTAATGTAGACAATAAATATACAAATAAACAAGATGATTTCAGCTATTGATAAATGCTATTTAAAAAAAAGATTAATATATTTACTGACTGTAGGAAGCAGCTACTTTACATGAGGTGGCAGGGAAGGCCTTTCTAAAGGTGTCATTTGGATGAGTCATGAAAATAAGCAGTCATGAAAATCTGAAGGAAAAACATTCCCAACAGAGGAAACAGTATATGCAAATCATCTAGAGTGGGTGTGAGCTTGGTATGTTAGCAGGGCGGGGAGAAGGCTGGAATGGTTGGAGCATAGAGATGAGGTGAGAGGGGTACAAGAGGAGACCGCAGAGGCATGCAGTATACAGGTCATTTGATAACACCTTTCAGGCAGGTAAGGTTTCTATATAAAAATCACTGTAGAGTGACATGCTGAAATATACATTTTAGGAAAATCATCCCACCCATTCTGCCAAGAATGCAGTGTAAGAAAACATTTTCTAATGGATCCTAACAGACAGAAAAGCATGCATTGTTTTATGGATGAAAAACTTGAGGGTTAGAAAAATTAAATAACCTGCCTAACACTATGATACAAAAAGTGGCAGAACCAAGATTTAAACGTATGTTCACCTGAAGAATGAAAGTTTCTCCACTAAGCTTCCCTTCACATACGTCTGTGTGTGTGTGTGGTCTCTGGAGATACTGAAGATAATCTCAAATACTAAGAACTCTTTTTTTTTGAAAAGGCTATTAACATTTTACTAGAAGTTTGGACATAAGTGAGCAAGTATAGTTTTGAAAAAAAGATCTAGACTGGTTTCCTTAAAACTTCCCAAATGCTATGCTCCCATTTGAGATTCTATGGAATCTCAAACAAGTTAACTAACCTCTTTGAGCCGTGATAAGCTTTTCGATAAAATGAGGGCAAATAATCCCTGATAATCTATTTTCCCTATCTGTAATTCCTCTCACATACAAATGATTCTTCACTATGCTTCTTGATAATGTTAAAAAAAAGTCTAACCTTTCGAATTTTGCTTGACATTTTCTTTATTTTTCACAGTTGCAAACTGAACCAAACTTCTATCTTTTATTTACATTTCCATCAAGGTCCAATTATGTTCCATTCCCTTTATGAAGACGCCCTCATCTTCATGTGGTTTACATTAACTTCTCTTGACCATATGAATTACCAACATTAATTTCTTCCCATGTGGCTTATGCTATTACTCTTATTTACATCATTTTGAAAGCAAATGTTGTGTATTATTCTCCCTTTGCAGCTGCTACAACACTTAGCACAGTCCTGAATATATTGATAATTTAATTCAATCAATAATTATTTATTGAGAACCTTCTATATGTGCAACCTTCAGGTATTGTGCAAGTAACACACTGTCTTGAAGCTTGAACTTGCTGAATAGAACAGTATAATACATAAATTGGAGCATTTTCTGACTTAATGAGAAATCCATAGTTATTTAAATAATTTTTATATTTAATTTGTTAAAAGTATCATATTGGAGCTATGTTGGGAACCAATATAATTTCACTTACTGAATCATTTTCATATTAATATACTTTGTATGAAGATACAAAGAAATAAGACCTCACAGGCAGAAGTAGCACACCAGAAGCAATTGCAGAGTACCTTTTTTTCTTATAAAATTAAAACTTCCTATCTATTTAAAAGATCGCATTTATGTTCCTTTATGTAGTAGAAAGGATTGTATTTTAATGACTAAAATAAAAACAGTGTTACATCATCCAAGAGAATGAAGGACAAACATTTCAGCAATATTAATATATGAACATAACTAGTTTAAAAGTGCTTTATTACCAAGAGGAATTTCTTTAGTGTTTAAATACCTACAGCAATCTATAAACAGATATAGTCCTATTTCCTATTCTTTGAAGGATTAGTTTAAAACACACACTATTGACATATACTCCATAATAAAAACAAACATATAGTCACAAAATAAATTATTCATAAATATCAAATATATGTCAATATTAATTTCATCTAAAATGTAGAGAACAAGAAAATATCATTAGGGTGCATATCAGAAAAACAATTGTAGTAGATGAAAGTCAAACCAGAATAGAATTGGTTCATTTCTTTAGTTTGGCATGTTTTTTAAGTTATTTTTTAATAGCTTTATTAAGATACAACTTACATACCATACAATTTATCCATTTAAATTGTACAATTCAGTGGCTTTTAGTATATTCACAAAGTTGTGCATCCAACACCACATCAATTTTAGAACATTTTCATTACCCTAAAAAGAAATCCTGCACTCCTTAGCCATCCCTGCCCCCCCAACTTCCCCCATTACTCCCTCCAAGCTTTAGGCAACCACTAATTACTTCCTGTCTCTATAGATTTCTCTATCCTGGACATTTCATAGAAATGGAATCATACAATATGTAGTCCTTTGTGACAGGTTTCTTTCACTTAGCATATTTTCAAGGTTCATTTACGTTGTGGCATGCATCAGCACTTCATTCTTTTTTATTGCCAAACAATATTCCTTTCTAAAAACATACCACATCTTATTAGCCATTAGTCAGTTGATGAACATTTGAGTTGTTTCCACTTTTTGGCTTTTTTTTTTATTGAGGTCACATTGGTTTATAACATTACATAAATATTTCAGCTTCTTTATGGACTGCATTGTATTCACCACCAAATATCTAGTTGTCATCCATCACCATATACATGTGCCCCTTTACCTCTTTCACTCCCCCTCACCCCTTCACCTCTGGTAAATACCAATCTGTTCTCCATATCTACCTGTTTGGCTAAATTATTTATTTGATATAAAATTTTTCAAATAAATTTATCCCTCTGGTTAGATCAATAAAAAAATTTAGACAAATGTTTCTCTTTTATCTACATCTCTTCAAAATTAAAGACAAAATGGGAATATTTTATCCTGTCCAACCATTCACATCAGTTTTTACTACATATAATGGACTATCAAGATGTCTAAGTAAATGAAGTGCTTTATAATTAACAAGAATCTAGCTGAGTATTCAAAAGCCATCAATACAAACCAATCAATTCAATTTCATTAATGTATAAATTAATGGAATTTATAATATAATGATGGAAGGTGTATAAATAATGATTAGAATTAAAGGAAAATAAGTTTAGAGAAACATCAATGAAATTTTTAAATGAAATTATAGTTGCTTTACAATGCAATACTACTATAAACTTTTTTTTCTCTGGCAACTCATTTTTTTTCATTCTTATGATTACAGATTAAGATTTATTTTTATGACCTTTACCCTAAAATGCATTCATTAATTGCATTTTCCTTTTCCTTTTATTTTCCTTCATAGCAAGAAGATCATTACATATGTAAAATAAAGTGACCATTATTAATTCCACGTACATCATGATATTCTTTGGGGTGAAAGTATATTAAAAAATTCTTAATACAATTACATCTTAATTTGTTTGCATTTTATAAATATACCTATATATCATGCAAAGTGAATATGAAATAAGCCTTTGCATTTTTATGCAACTATTGTTTTCATCATTTTCCTACAAAATGTACCATGGTTTCTAAAAGGCTCAGACTTTTCAAATTTGCTTCATAAATCTGAGGAAAGTCTTGGAGAATAATGAAAAAAAAGTCTTTTATATCTTATAATGAATAACCTAAAGTAATTCCGGATGTTAAAATGAAGTCCTACCTGGTCATTTCTTTCCAACCCAAGCATCCCACATATTAATTACCACATGGTGAATAGTGGTGGCTGGATAAGACTGGTTTCCCAGACTTGCTTTCAGGCCACAACTGCTCTGTTCTCATTTAATAATCCTTGCCCATAGGAGGCACATGTCTTATCATTGCTAGTTCCTCTGCTCCTGCAGTCTTCTTTGAAGACTTTGACCCTGGGTTGGCCAACAGTCTGGGGTGCCATCAGTGTCCGACTCTCTGGGCTGGGCTGGGTGCCTTCCTGGGTGCTCCCACATCATTTATGCTTACTTCTGTGTTAGCACTTTGCACTGCACTGCAGTCAGTTCTTGAACATTTGTTGCCTCTATTGGACTATAAACTCTTTGGGAGCATGGAGGGGGGCACAAAAATCTCGCACTTCTTGAATGAATTGGCTATGTATTAGATGTCTGGTCCCAAGAGGGTCACTTCATCATAAATGAGACTCTAATTCTCACCTAGAAAATGAAGGAGATTGGGAATGGTTGTCAATTAAAAGTTTTAAAGGCATGCACAATGACAACTTTTCCTCACACGGCTAGATCAAGGTAAAGGAAACTTGAAATTAGTTGGAATATTTTCAGAAAATAGAAAAGCACATTTCAAAAGAGATTCCAAAATAAAAGAGTGAAATAATTAATCTGAATAGTTATGAAAATCAAAGAATTTAAATGTACCCTGGGTGGTGTGGGGATCAGAACTGGCCACATCAAGCACTGCAGGAGACTTTGACCTCCCCCGCCCCCACTAACTGTCTGAAGGGATTTGGGATGGATGGCCTGGGACAAGCCATTACCATGGATAACTTTGGGTATTGACAGACTGGGAGGGTCTTTGCTGGGCCCATTCTTATCAAAGTTCTGTTTACCAGACATTTACATTTGTAAGGAAAATCTCCATTTGTAAAGGTATCTCCTCTGTACTGGGAAGAGCAGCGAATGATCTCATCTCTAGAAACTTGTCAGTATGGAAGGTGAGGCCTTAAATCTGCATAATAACCTTAATGTGCTTTTCTGGTAATCTCCCATAACTGACCCAACCCCCAGTATCCTCATTTGTCTATTTAAGAGGTGAACCTCCACCATTTTGTCAAGAGAGATACTCAGTTTCCCTGGGTCTCTCCCATGTATATATGTTATAAAGCTTTGTTTGATTTTCTCCTGCTATTCGGCCTCATGTCAGTTTAATTTGTAGCCCAGCCAGAAAGGACTCAGAGAGGGTAGAGAATGCTCTTTCCCCCCCCTCAGTTGCAAAAGCAATTTCAGTTGAGGTTAAATGTTGTATCTTTCCACATATAATAAATAGGCAAACCTTCAAAAATTAAATATAAATCTATATGAAGACAAATAGTAATAATAATATAAAGTGCCTTGAACAAAAAGATCATTAATGACAATGATTAAGTAATAGAATACTACCTTTTAAAATTTATCAAAATTAGTACCTGCATATTTAATTTACACTTATTTTTCTCATTTTCTCACTTCAGCTTCATCATACATTTGCTCTATGAAATATCACTTCTTTGTTGTTAACTACTTTCTGAGATATCCAGAATGTTTATCACAACTACCAGTGCTTTTATTATAATTCTGAGAATAGCTCTCATTCTTATACCATGCCATACACATGCCAATTTCTATAGAAAGTTAAATTGCCATTTCTTTATTTCAAAGTTTTTCATCACACAGTCTTAACTATTATCACCAGTCCTCCCTACTGTATCAAGCAAATAGCTCCTCCAAGATATACCACTTTTCTCCTTCCCCTGCATTCAAAATGTTTTATCTTCTACATTACCATTAATCATGTGGGAAAGCATTTCAATGACAGATATCCAAGAGACTTAAGTTCCCCAGAGTGTGCTTCATCTGGTTATCTGACATGGAGGAAAGATTCTTTTTGTTTCGTAACTCCAGATCCTCAGCTTTTTCTTATAGATGGACATTACTCTACATATTACAGACTCCATAGGAATTATGTTAGAGCCAGTGACCAGGTTTTGACCTTAAAACCATCCTGTATAAACCTCCAACACTATCTCCCTCTGCCCAGATAACCAAGAAATCCATGCATTAAGATGACAAGAGCACAAAATGCAGAAAGCCCCTGAGTCACAACATGAAGGAGAGCTGCCTTAGAGCTGCCAGATCCACACTGAATTTTATGTGAGCAAGAAATAAATTTGTGTTGTGTTTAAGCCATTAAGACTTTTCATGGTTTATTTCTTAGCACCACATAGCCCAGTCTATCCTAACTAATAAATTCTCATTCTGTTTTTACTCATTTCATATACTTCCTTTTCTTCTAATTTCATCTTTAAGTTCTGTAATTTCCTAATAATTGTTCCTCTACAATAGACTTTAAATAGTCTTGTGTTCCTGTCTTTTAGCAGGTCTCTATTACTTTCTTTTTATCATTGACGTTATTGACTGTCATACTGGCAATATACTTTGGGTACAGCTTCCTTAAGGGGATTTTATAATGTGTTTCAAATCTTATGGATTGAACTTGTTTTTTACTTTGCACATTTCAAATGATGCCCATAAACACTGAGACATGTGGCAAGAACTGAGTTGCTATATATTTAAAATATAGGATATATTACTCTTCCTTGTAGAGAGATTTTAAGAATATAAAATCATTGGCACAAGAATTCATGTCTCTACTGCATTACAATCAAATGTGTTCTGCAAATTTATGATGCATTATTTTGGTAATAACAGTAACTTGGACAACTATGTCTGAAAGCAGGTCCAAGTTTACCACACTAAAATATCTTTTGATTTACTTTCCAATTCTAAGCTGTAAAATCAAGATACATTATCTTAGGTATATTTGGGATATCACAGAGTTGAGAATTAAATGAGCTTATGTCCCCTGTGCTGTTTCAGTCAGATCCAGTTTTAAATTGTATTTTCAAAAGCCAATAAGGACATAAAGATTAACTCCATATTGCAGTTGGAAATCTTTTAACCCACTCTATCGTCTGCCAAACGTATGTATGTAAAATACTCATGTCCCATTCCAGTTGTTACAATTTACCTTTTACCAGTCATCCCCAGCTAGCATCTAGCCCTCTCATCTGGAAAGAATAGGTAAAAGAGGACAAAGGCATTTTCTTAAGTCCTACAGAGACTCACTGTATCGCCCACAAGGTTCATGTGGACCACTCCAAAGATACTTAGCAGTGTACTCAATTATCTAGGAGCATGTCAAGTCAACAAAAGAATCCAAGTGGATAAACTAGAATTAAGTTTGAATCCTCTAGGCCCCATTTTGGCTGGGATGCTACCCAGAGGGTAGACCAATAAGGCCAAATTGAGGTTGCCACTGGGGGAAAGAAAGAAAGACACACGATGCCAAATAATACTCAGGTGAAATCCTAAATTTTCAAAATAAGTCTGTATAACCTCCACCCCTTTTGTCACATAGTGGCTGAGAGGACATGATCCTCTTTGGGGACAACTGCAGTCAATGACCACTTTCTTATTAAGAATTTTTGACCAGGAAGATGTGAAGGGGGTAGAGTGAGAACTCTTTCTGAGTTAATTATTGAGCAAGCCGTTCCAACACTCAGCAACAGATAACTGTAGATGATATGGGGTATGGAAGTTTCATTGAATATCTTAACTATCAGCCCATTATCTAGTGGCTTTTATAATAAAAGGAGCACTAATGTCAGACTACAAAAGTTCGGAAAGCAAAACATAGGACAAAGATTAGTTTCAAGGCCCATAAAGGTGTAGCCAAAGTGGGCTGAGTGAACTGGAGTAGCACCGTAATCTGAAAAACTATAAACAGCAGTGAGGTACCACCAAGAGGGGTCAAAGGTCCAATATGGTCAATGTGCCAGGAGTGAGTGGGGGCAATTCTCTGTGTAATGGGGCTAGCCTCACTATGCAAGAAAAGCACATCAACTTTGGCAGGAGTCACAAGTCTTGCATGCAGTGGTAGCCTCTGCATAAGAAACCTAGGGTCCTTTATTTTGTGTCTAGTCTGTGATGATGGACGTATTGCCATTTCCAGTACAATGATGGATCCAGAAAAGATGGCCATCTGGCCAGTGCAGGCTGGATCAGCAGCTTGATTACAATTGGTCTTGCCAGAGAAGAGGCCTTTACCGTGAATATCTACGTGAATGACCCAGATAGTTTGATCAGAAGCTGCAATTTATTTCTACTTATCAAGGCCCCAAGAAGGGTATCTTTAATTTGCCAGTCTTTAGTTTTCCAAAAGACAGATTAAACAGACCACATGCAACTCCCAAGGATCAGTAAAATCTAACAATGTTCATCAAAGGGACACTGGCCAGAGCTATGACAACAGACTTGAGTTCTGCCGACTGAACAGAATGACCACATGCATTTTGGTTCTGCAGAGCCAGTGCAGTTTCTACAGCTTCAGCAGCCCAGCAGATATTATTGGGTTTCAATTAAGCCTAATCATCAGTGATTCAGGCCCAGGCATTTCTGGGAAACTCTGAATCAAATGCCCTCTTAAGCCAGCAGATTTGCAGCAGGCGGTAGAGTGGGGCAGAAAAATTTCCCCAAAAGGTTAACAGCTTTTTTATTTAAAGCTGAGATGCCCCGGGAGCCAGGCCAGTCGCATTCTTGAGTATACCATGTCCATTTCACAAGCAAGGCTTATTGGGCCCTTCCCATTTAATTAGTCATTGAGGTGATCTACCCTAAAATGGGAATATCAGGCCAAAGAACCACAAGGCATTGGATTTTGACAAGAGCTCGGCAGCAATCGAATAGCTGCTTTTCAAGAGGAGGGCCTGGTAGCCCTATCAGGAGGCAAAAGCCGAAAACTCCAAGGAGCACCTATTAGGTGGAGGCTGCTTCCCTTTGCCAGGTCCTCTCATTGGCAAAATCATCAGTAATGGAGATTATAGCTTAAAGGAGCAATTAGGTTATGGGGCTCCAAAGGGATGAGCACTTCTCTACATGTGCTATTCCTGTCAGGAGACTTTTCCCTGGCAACTGTGGGACAGGGAAGTAGAAGCATATAACAGATCAATTTTCTACAATATATTCAGAAGTGAGAGCAACAAAAACAGGACACTGAATTTTCCCAAAGGGCCTCCACCCACAAGGTCACTTCAGCTCTTGTGCTTCTCTGAGAACCTTGTCCAAATCCCATCAGTTGAATTTTGATGCCTCCTCCCCATATGGCCCTGGGGAGGAAAGTGACTTGAATGTTGGATCCAACAGAACCATAAAAGTTGGAGTCCCTTTCCTCCTCGAAGTTCCTCAGCATACTCAGATGGATCAGTATGGTCCCTGTCCCCAAGGGGGAACAGGGAGACTTTAGTCTCATCCATAACTATCTTTCTCCTTAAAGCTACTTAGGTTGGGTCCAGGCTCCATGTTATTAAACAAGACTTCTTGCTTACTTTCAACTTTGAGTGGTGTGGCAGGATCATCATTACCGAAACCACCTATTTCAGACTTAATGACCCTTTAACAGTCATAGTCACATCGCTTTCCTGCAAAGGCCATCTTTTGGCTGACTTGGGCTTGACTCTCACAGCAGCAAATTTTTGAAGGAGTACACATTAACCCATAGCACTTGCTGCCCCACTGTCATAGCATCTCTTAAGTTCTCGCCTGTTTTCATCAGAAAGGCTAGGGGAATTAACTTGGGTAGCAAAACTGAGTTCAAGAATTTATCTAGAATTTTTTGGGTCAGTGTCTCATTCTCCAGCGGGTCCCCTCATTAGGATCATAAAGCCAATCCACAGCAGTATGAGCCTGAATACTAGTCAATGCTTCAAAACTATGGTTTACCATGGAAGTCTACCTTGGAAATCTCTCTGAGAAAGTCAAAGCACCTTTACTGTCTCCAGAACCCACTAAAAAATACTCTGAGACCTTTTATTGTCAGGTCTGAATATATTTAAGGTTGGTAGACTACAAGAGGGATTGAGTCATAAAGCAATCAAATGTTGCCTTTCTTCCTTAACAAGCATTACATACCAGGCCCCTTATCTCCCAAGTAAACCAGCCAAAGTTGTAATGATTGGCAAGGAAATCTCCCGCCCATGACCATGGAGGTTTGCAACAACCCCAGCACTGTTCAGGAAGATCTCTTTATATCTGCTTCGCAATACTCTATCTGCAACGGCCTTTCCGATTCCTCCTTATTAAAAAACTGTGAAGTAGAGGACCATTTATTGCCTGGTTTCCCATACAATCTGGTCAACATGTTTGCTACCAATCCCTGTAGACTTTCCTCACATCCTGTTAATCGAACCTCATCCATCCTCTTCCAGAAATAAAGTCTCAGTCAGCATCTCATTCTCATAGCCAAAATTGTCAAGAACTATGAAGAGTCTAAGATTTACCTTACTTACAGCTAACCATTTAGCCTGTCCGAGTTTCATGGATGATCACAGAAGCCACAAGACTCCTGGGTCAGAGACAAAGGACTTTATTACTTATAGCTGTGTCTAGAGTATCAGTATTTTCATATGCCAGTTCTAAGCCTGAAATTCCACAGAAAATGCAAAGGGGGCTAGGTCACATCTGCACATGCAGTGGGTTGCATTATAAGAGAGGGACCCTGAACTTAAAAACTTGCATATTTTACAAACATGCCTGCCCTTAGTTCCCAAGGGACACACTGTATCTTCTAAGACTGTTCCCTATATAAATATCCTCAAAAAGACAGTCTGTAACAAAGACAGTGACTTTGTTCACAAGACATGGAAAAATGCTATTTATCCACAGAGAATTATCTCCCACCAAAGTGCTAGAATGAATGTTCTCAATAAAATATGCATCATTTGTACTATTATGTAGCACTTTTTAAAATACAGACCTGATTACATTTCTTAAAGCCATTAATCACAAAATAAATGACCTAATTAAAAAGAAAAATAATGGAGTTATATTTCTGAGAGAGCAGTGTGCAAAGCAATATACTGGTTAATTATTCTTTTAAGGAATATGCTTGTTTTCAATGTCATGACTTACTCTTTCACCAAATATACACTTTATTCCAACCATATTACACCATATTTAGTTCTGCAAATATGCAATACTCTCTAGTACTATATTTTGTACACACTAATCCTACTGCTTCCAATATTTCTGTCAACCACGGTGATTTTTTTTGTTTATCAAGCATCATTTCTAGAAAATCCTTCCTAATGATGGTGAGTTATGAGTCTTTATGTCCAAACATAACTCCACCATATCACTTAGAGCAATATATGATAATCTTCACCTTATATTTCTGTCCTCCCTTCCCTACACACCACCCATAAACACACACACACACCATACCAGTGTGTCCTGTTGATCTCGCATACCACCAAAAATCAGTAGATTCTCAACAGATTATGTATTAAATGGAAAGATGGATGGTTGGATGCATGAATAGTAGTGTGGCTTAATAAAGTTTGGGTCCTTATGATCTCATGCCTTGGCTTGGCTAATGTGATATTTTACATCTCCTTTACGCTTTCATTTCTTTTTTCATTCGTTTGTTTAAATTTTATTTGTTTTTTTAACTTTTAATTGTGGTAAAATATACATAACATAAATATTACCATCATTTCCATTGTTAAGTGTACAGTCAGTGGTATTAACTACATTAACATTATTGTGCAGCCATCGTCACCATCCATCTGCAGAACTCTTTTCGTCTTGCAAAACTGAAACTCAATACTCATTAAAAAGCAACTCCCCATCCCCCCCTTTCCCTAGCCCATGTTCACAGTAGCATTATTTACAATAGCCAAAAGGTGGAAGCAACCCTGTGTCCATCGACAGATGAATGGGGAAACAAAATATGGTATATACATACAATGGAATATAATTCAGCCTTAAAAAGGAAGAAAACTCTGACACATGGATGAAACTTGAAGACATCATGCTTAGTGAAATAAGCCAGTCAGAAAAAAACAAATACTGTATGACTGCACTCATATGAGGTATTTAAAGTAGTCAAATTCACAGACAGGAAGTATTCTCTCATTTCTTTAGTGAGCTCCATACACATACTACCATCAGATTAATGTTTTTTAAACATCAGATTCATCATAATACTTCTCTTCTGAAAAAAGTTGTAATACCTTTTAATAAAATGAAGAATTGATTCTAAGACTATTGATACAATGTTCAGAAATCTATACAATACAATCTCAAAATAGCTTTTACAAATGACTTATTAAACACACCACACCATGTTCCAATATCACTTAGATATCTCTCCTCTGTATCCTCATGCATATCATCCTTCTTACAATATTGCTTTCTTCTCCCATTACCTGCTATCTCATTGCTACTCAAATTTTAAACCTTTTCTTATTGCTCCATTCAAAGCAAGTAACCCCATTTTCAAACTTTTATTGAACAAATTACCTAGACTAGACCATCGAATTATGTGGTCATACAAACCTTAGGTTGTGAGTTTTTATTTTAGATTTAAGAATCCTTTTTCCCAGGAAGATTCCGAGCTCCCTGATGGCAGAAACTAGGTCCTCTAGTCCTTTGTTGTCCAAGACAGCATATGGCAATTGAAGAGTACAAGCATATTCAAAGAGTTAAAAAATGATTATTGACTAGTAGTTGAATAAAATGTCACGTTTCAGAGACCATATGTATGGGTTTACATGTGAAAGCATTCATAAATTGATCTTTTAACTTATTTTTTTGTTTTCCCTTTCAGATAGACACTTTAGGGTGAACAGTTTATTCATTAGCATTCTAAATTAATTTAGTCACGTTCATTTTTTTCCAGGTCATCCACATTAATTTACAGCAAATTGATACATGCAATCATCTAAGGATGTTTTTTCACATGTTTCTCATCAAATAATTACCAGCAAGGAACTTCTTGGTTTCATTTGATCTGTGATGTGACCCTGACCCTAACATTGGTTTCAGTCTATGGTGCTATTAATTTAACCAGGTCTGTTCATCCATAATAAAAACAAGTTGAACTTCATGATCCCTAAGACCTCTTGTAACTCCAAATTATTCCCTATCATAATAATGATAATAAAAACAACAGTATTTTTTGCTGCTGTGGTGCTTTTACATCAATCTTTTTTATTACTGTTTTCTTCTTTGGCTAATTACTAGTCATTATTTGTTTTGAATATGTATAAATTCCCATTCATATTTTGAATAATGAAGTTATCTCACTTTAAACTGAGTAAAATATCATATGTTGTGTTAAGGCATAGCAATCATTTATTAACAAATTTTATTTACATATTCAATTATAGATATTAGTATAATTAAGAAATATAGAAGCAAAAGAGTTAATTCTTGAAGGGCATATTATCTCTATACTTCACAATTTTGTGATTAGAAAAGACAATATGGGGATTATTTTCTGGAAGGATAATGGATTTCTTGGAGCAGGGATATTTTAAAGAGATAAATTGGATTCATTTGCTTCCATCCATCTCCCCAAAAATGTAGACAAGACGATCACACATGCTATAAAACTATATGAAGCTGTACCTTATATGAAGCTAGAAAATCAGATTAAAATTAGACAGTTATTTATAGGCAAGGTCTGGGTTTATTTTCCACAAGAGCTTGTAGCTGCTAATTCATCAAGCTTTGTATCAGCTAAGAAATGTAGCTTTATGAGCTGCATTAGAAAATCTAAGAATCACCAAAGGAAAATGTTAAGCCATTTAAACTAATGTTAATTTTGAGAAACAAATCTGATTAATTTATGATCAAAATTAAATATTTCACCTCTTGCAATTTCACTTGCTTCAAAAGAAAAAAATATATATGTATATACATAATAAAAATAACAATAAAAAAAGGAGCAGCTTTAAACCCGCAGAATCCTTTGCAACCACGATTAAAATGCTATGTGCATAACGTAAAGCTTTTGAATGTCTTTCATACAAGAAAAACATCTGAAAAGCTTTTATCCTTTGAAAAGGATCATTTAAAATGGGCTTTCTTAAAAGAATGCATGTAATAAGCTAGAAAAGAAAATGCAAACTCTGTGATTTTTATAAGCAAATTTCTCACAGAAGACATAAAAAAATGATAAATTTTGAATAAAATTCAATTTTACTTTTAAAACTGAGAAACACAGATGAACAAAAGCACATGAAATATGTAAATTCATTTATTTTTAATTCAAGACCACTATACTCTCTTGAGGCTTCAGTTGTGCAAAGTGAAAACAACCTACCATCTATAGTTAATCTTCCAGAAATAAGTGAAAATCAACATACTTTTTATGGACTTTGAGCTCTGGTTTTAGAAATTCTATAAAGCTAACCTCCTCTTCCTATAACCTTAATTTAAAAACATTCTCCTCTACATGGGAAGATTGACATCTTCATAGAAACTGCAGATATGGAAAGACCAACTCAGTTTTGAAGAAAGATGCAGGCTCCTGCTGTGCCAGGCAGAGCAGCCAAGATAACCCAGAGGTCAATGTGGTGGCAGATGTCTATGCCAGACATTTTGGGTTTCTTTGATTAAGGCTTTATAAATAATTCTGCTAGGCAAAACTCCTAAGATTAAGTTTAAAAATTAATAAAAAATTTATGCTGTTATATTTTTTCAATTTGCATCAAATAAACTGGAAAAGTGTTCATTACAGCAGATCATCCTCAAGTGTTTAAAACAATAAAGTCATATTAAGTTTAAAAGTGCTGCTAAGAAAATGAACACATATTAATCTCTTCCCACTATCTCAAATCAACAGCAACCAAATATTTCTTAATGGTAATGAATTTACACAAACACATACACACATAGAAGTCAGAGAAGAATTCTAAAACATATTATTTGCCCAACTAACACTTTTCTGTAACCTTGTGTAACATTTTAATGGCTCTGCGCCCACATCTTTCTGAGGACCTTCAAAGACAGTTGTCTAGGCTTCCCTGAAAGCCCCATATTCCAAAACAACTCTTTCCCTTAACCTGAATAACAACGAATGCACAAATTATTCAAATTTATCACCAAGGTGTTAGGAGGAAAATGTATAGCTATGTAGTAAATAATTCATCCTAATAAATATTATGTATTAAATTCATCTATCATGTATTTATAGCTCGAAACTGGTGGCTTTGAAATAACGTCTGAAGGCAAACGAAGTGATAAGCAATGAGATTTATAAGTACACTGCATTGTTCTTTACCACAAAAAATAACCCTTCCATAAGCACAAAGAGCCTGAAATTACAGAATTAGAGACTCAAGAGTTTCCTGTTACAGGCAGGGGAGAGCTAAGACTCTCAACGTTATCAGTTATCAGAAAGGCAAGGAGATTGGACATAGACTTTGCCACCTTTAAAGTTTTGCTTAAAACTGGTCTATTTTTTGCCTACCACTGTAAAAATAGTACTATCCCTTATATGTAGAAAAATACTTCAGTAGTTTCTTTTTTATTGAAATATAATATTTCGTCTTTTTATATTTTTATTTTCCAGCTTTACTGAGGTATAATTAAAAATAAAAATAGTATGTATTTAAGGTATACAACATGATGTTTTGATATACATCTACATTGTGAAATGGTTACCACTATCACACTAATTAACATATCCATCACCTCATATAGTCATCTTTTTTTTGTGTGTGATGAGAACAATTAAGATTTACTCTTTTAGCAAATTTCAAGTATACAACACAGTATTATTTAATATAGTCACCATCAAGTCTTTTAAATCTTTGTCACAGAAGAAAAAATTATGGAGGGTATTTTTTTAATTGAATGCTTCATTTAGGTGAGGGAATTATAGAACTCAATTAAAAGACTCCAAATCAAACAACAATAAAGTTAGCTCACTGGATCCTCAGTCTTCTCCCTTAAAATGTCACATGTAAGGAATGCACCTCAACACAATACAGGCCATATATGACAAGCCCACAGCTAACATCACACTCAACCACGAAGAGCTAAAAGCTTTTCCTCAAAGATCAGAAACAAAACAAGGGTGTGCACTCTCACCACTTCCATTCAACATAGAACTGGGGGTCCTAGTCAGAGCAATTAGACGAGAAAAAGAAATAAGAGGCATCCAAGTCAGAAAAGAAGTAAATTGTCTGTCTGCAGATGACATGATCTTATATAGAGAAAACCCTAAAGACTATCAAAAAAATGTTAAAACCCAGACAAATTTAGTCAAGTTTCAGGATACAAAATCAATATACAAAAATCAGTTCCATTTCTATACACTAACAACAAACTATCTGAGAAAAGAAATAAAGAAGACAATCTCATTTACAATAGCTTCAAAAACAATTACATACTTAGGAATAAATTGAACCAAGGAGGTGAAAGATCTCTACATACTGAAAATATTAAGGTACTGATGAAAGAAATTAAAGAAGACACAAATAAATGGAAAGACATCGTGTGTTTATGGATTGGAAGAATTAATATTGTCAAAATGTCCATACTACCCAAAGCGATCTACAAACTGAGTGCAATCCCTATCAAAATTCCAATGGTATTTTTCACATAAATAGAAAAAACAATCCTAAAATTTGAATAGAACCACAGAAGACTCTGAATAGCTATAGCAATCTTGAGAAAGAAGAAGTAAACTGGAGGCATCACACTTTCTGATTTCAAACTATATTACAACAAAGCTATAGTAACCAGAACAGTACGGTCCTGGCATAGTAGAAGACACGTACATCAAATTTTGATAATGCATAATTTTTTAGTTTTTCTGGCCTTTACTTTAGAAATTTACATAATTCATACTGTTATTTTTGAAATTTTATCAAATTTAAGTAGTATGTAATGACTTCTAACTATGAAAGAAGAAAAAAAAAACAAATAGTGGATTTATTTTTCTTTTGGCTTCTCCCCTCTACCTCATAATTTTACATCTGCATTTGTTATTTTTACTATTGTTGTTGTTATTGTTTTTACATTGTCCAGGCTTTAATATTTACCTTCTGATAAAGTTCTGTCAACCAAGATATGAAGGGATAAACTTTTGCTTAAAAAAAAGGAAAGGATTAGCTTTAAACACACACATATCCATGCACACAAACACACATGCACATTTATATTTTTAATCTAATCCATTCTCCCTTTTGTAAAGCAAAATCTTGTTCATTTATAATCTGGTTGACAGAATTTCATTTGTTCTGAGTTTTTCTCATAAGTGGTCATGGTTGTCATCTTGCCCGATTTTCTACCTGTCTGAAAACTTTAATTGCCTCTATTTAAGTGAAGACTTAGATGTGTACAAACCCTCAGATTATACTTTTTGTTTCTCAGAACTTCATATCTATTAATTCATTATCTTATGGAATTGAATGTTCTTCTGTACAAGTCTGAGGACCATGAGAAATGTTTCCCCTTTGAAAAAGATTTGAGCTTAATGCCCAAAAGCTTGTAGAATTGTTTCTTTATTCTTGAATTTCAGAAACTTTACAGGTAATTACTATTAAATATTTTGTATCAAATTTCCTGAAATATTTGTAATCCTTTTAATCCACACCATTATTTTTTTCCTTTATTTCAGTAATTTTCTATATTAGTAAATATTTGAGGACTTTTTTTTTCTGTTCAAATGTGTTAACTTCTTTACTTCTTGGACCCATCGTGCTCATTTCTAATGTTTTTGCCTGTTGAGTTTGTCCTTTCTAAGTGTTTTAATTGCTGATATTTCCCTCTGCATTTAATTAGACTATTTTCTGAAATTTCATCTCTGTCACCAACTCAATTTGCAGCCATAACTTCCATATTCATTGTAGTATTTAATAAATTAATCCTGCAAGGGTCTTGCCGTTTTCTTTTCTTTTCTCATTTTACATTCTTAGCTCCACAAATTCTGCTTTTTTCTGTTGATATATTCTTTTATCTTTGATGCTTTGTTTTTAAATTAATTTCTCATTTGCATTTCTCTGTGTTATTTTTTTCCTTAAGCTTTTCTAAAGACAAAATATGATTAGCTAAAACTTAGTAAGTACGTGACTATCTGCCAGCCACTGTTTTTCATGGAATAGCATGTTTAATTTTCCTACAAAAATCCTGGAGGAAAATGCTTATTATTCTCATTTAGATATGAGGAAACTGAAAAGCAGAAATATTAAGTTACTTGCCCGAGATCACACTGGATCTGGCATTCAATCCCATCAGTCTGCCTTATGGAGCCTGTGTGCTTCTTCACCACACTAAAATGCATGGTGCTTCTTGTGTGGAATTTTCTTCTGTTTCTTGTTGTTTTCCAGAAATGAAATGTTTATCATTCTTCCAGAATGCATTTTTGGATGTTTGTTTATTCCATTCTTTACTCCTTTCCTTCATCTTTTTTGCTTTAGATGCTTTTTGTATGTTTTACTTTTTTATCTCATTCTTTTTTTAATATTGACAACTCTATCAATACTATATAATTGTTCCAATACAGTGTAGTACACAAATTTTCATTGGGTTTCCATAATGATTGCTTGCCCTTCCTAAGAACTTGCTTTTAAAGACATGGTATTATATTCTCATAGGTTAAGAAAATGTTTTCTTTGTTTTGATTTTGCTGACTTATACATACCTTTTATTAAATTTTGTAGTAAGGGAATTCTGTGATCTCTCTTCATTCAATCATCTTACCACAGAAGACTCCTAGTTTTCTATACATGGTGTAGGGGAGGAAGAACTAGTCCTCCACCCTCTAGGTCCTTCTGGCTGGTCTAAGAATTAAATGGACATGATGCAGAATAACAAGAGAAAACTAAACAAAGTTTAATAACATGTATACATGGGAGAAACCCAGGAAAATTAAGTAACTGGTCAAAATGGTGGAAGCCATAACCTTAAATGCCATCTTCAGCTGAGGAGAAAGGACGTGTTGAGGGTAGAGGTTTGGGATTTCAAAGGCAATTGCCTTCCAAAGGTGGAAGGCAATTTATATGGATATGGAAAAGCAAATGTTTGATAAACAAATGTTGACCATGCCTTGCAAAGGCAATGAGAGATGGAGAGGAGTTTGATTAAAAGGCCCTTGTTAGGTTCCTCCCTATCATACCTAGTTTATATTATACTGTAGTTATCTTATGGTATTAGCTCCTTCCTGGAACACGTCTTCTATCTTTAACTCTTTTAGGTAGCTAGGAGAAGGAAGGTCAAAGTTTCTTTCAGAGTCTTTGGTTTTTAAAAATTATCAAGCCAATGAGACACATTTGGGGGTGGCAAATTCTGATCCACTACAGTGATTTCTAAGAATATCCACTTTTTGTTCAGTTAGTTAAATTGTTACATATAAAATTTATGAAACATATCATGTCATTTAAATTTACTTTGCACTGGGCATAATAAAAATCTAAATAATTAAGCCTTTACATGAAATGTATTATTTAAAATACACAATGATATAGATTACAATGTGATTAAAATACTGACATCTTTATCTTCAGTTGTTATAAAGAAAATTGAATAGAAAGTAGTCTTTTTATTTAGAAATAGAATTCTAATTTTATAAAGAAAATGGCTAATGATGTATAAAAATAACACTGTGAATATAATGTCATGATAGATATTCTATTGCCATTATTTTAAATCTTACTGTTACCATGGCTATGAATACTGAACAGCTTTACTGGTAACCAAAGTTTAAATCATTCTTTGATTATGCCTTTTATAGAACATTGAGCTTTATGATTTTTGGCTTTGAAACTTAATTTTTGGCCAAACTACTAAGAAAAAAATTAGATTAAAATGCTGTAGTATGCAAGAAACTATTATTCTACATACTATTAATTTCATAACACACTAAAAGGAGAACAAACATAAAGATAATCTCACCAATATAATCAATGATACCAAGGTCCCTGCACATTGCAGAAAAATGTTTGCTCACTTATCAATTATGATTATCGGACAGGAATATTTAAATATGTATTTAAACAATTTTTAAAACTCACAAATTCTTTAAACTATGATCTTTGAAGTCTGTATATTTTTCTGACTAATTCAAGCAGAAATTAAGAGATAAATGGAAGAAAAATATGAGAAATGTATACATACATACACACACACACACACACACACACACATACAGTTCTTTGCTCAAGCCAGGCTACTGACTATGATCTGGAGATTTAGGGTTGTCTCCGATGAACAGGAGTCTTCAGAGAAGGCTTTCCTCTGCCCTGCCCTTCTAAGAAACTTCAGATGTGGCTGGAGCAAACTAAACTTTGGGACTACAGGGAAAAGCCATCGATCTGCTGATAGTTTTTATTCGAATTATTTTTAATTGTGTTCCAATTTCATAGCCATTTTAACACCAATCTTTTCTTAATCAATTACCTTGTTTTATCTTCTCAGTTTTCCCTCTTCTTCCTCCAGCCTGCTTTCCAATTCCCCATTTCTTTAACCTGTTTTAACACTGCTGTGATTCTTTGCTGTTATTTTCTATGAAAATGAAAAAGAAGAGAACTCGTGGAGCAAGATTTATGTGCATATTTTAAAATGTGTGTATTTTTAAATACCTTAATCATTTCCTTTATTTTTTTTTATGTTTTTGTTTGATATTTTCAAAATTTCATTTTGACCTTTAAGATAGATTCTCTTTTAGTTTTTTTCTTCTCAGTGTGAACTCCAAGTTGGAGAGCTTCTCATTTTTAGCCACTAACTGTACTTTATTTTGTTTAATATTTACATCCTCATATCGACTGTTTTCCATACAGCAACCAATCTGGTAGGCACAAAATACTAATACTTCCCACATCATGACTTAGGGCTGGTAGACAGTAATAAAAAATGCAATTTAAAGTAGAATTTGCTGGATATTTTAAAATATAAAGTATTGTTTTAAACGTAAAACCACTATAATGCTCTTTACTATATAAGTTCTGCATAATGTTTGAGCTGATTTTTGGTAAGAACTTGGCTTTAAATTTTACTTCATAGGTTATATTTTCACCAACTAATAAGTACCAATTTTTTTAAACTGCAATTTTCCTCTGTCTTCCAACACCAGAATGCCATCTATTTCAACGGTTCTCAGTCTTTCATGTCATCTGGCAATTCATACAATCTTCAAACTTCTCTCACTAAAAACAGTAAACTTCATCCTTGGCAATAAAGAGGTTTGGAGTTTCTGTGAAAAATGTGAGCAGGGGAGATATAGGATTACCTGAATTTGGAGGAAAGAGACAGATAATTCGAAAAGGCTCACTTTTTCTCCTTTCCACAATCCCCTCCATCCCCAGGAATCAATTTTATTGTCTATTAAGAGGTAAAAATGTAGGTGTCACACAGAGATTATTTTTAGTTTAGGTATAAAGCTCCTTCCTCCCATCATGTTACATGAGAAAAAGAAAGACTTTATAACCCAATTTACTATAAAGCAAGATCATTTCCTACTCTTGTTCTTTCACTTGCTTTCCAACATGGAAACAAAGTTTACAAGGAACAAACTTTCAAATAACAAATGCTAATTTTGAAAAGGCAACAAACCAAAGTGTATCCCTAAACAGTTCTTCAAGGGATACCACAACAACATAAATATAATGTGACTATGGAAATTATTTCACATTTAAAACTATTATCCCATCTCTTTGTAGAATAAACATGTTTTTAAAAGAGAGTTCTTCCACACTCTAGCTGGCAGCATTAGACCACTACAGAAAAGCTCTACTAACAGTAGTGGCTGGGAAAACCAACTGGAGACAATTATATAAAACATAAAATTATAAAATATTGTAAGTTTAAAATTGTAGGTTATATATTAATAATAAAATAACTTCACTATTTTTTGTTTGACGATTTTCTTTAGTTTCTTTGGAAGGCATAAGCTCATATTAAATAATCTTCCCTTGTTTTCCTTCACTTGAGAGTCTGTGTTTGCCAAATGACAGTAGGCAAGCCAAGCTGCCTTTGGGTAAGCAGTGTTTTTTGGAATAAAATTATCAAACACATGAGTGCATTGGAAGTCAGGAAAAGTAAAACAAGGAGATATACCCTAAAGATGTGGCGTAGTTTAGGGACCACAGTGACATTCGTTCAACAAGCATTTATGGAGAACCTATCATGTGCCAAAATGTCTGTTAGTGTTCCTTCAGGATTTGTAATACAAAAATGAAAAGGAAAGAAAACATAATTTAACACACAAAAGATATTTCTGCTCTTGGGTGCTTACTGTTTATTTAGAGAGAGAACAAAATCAAATGATGACAAAGTGCCACAACAAATGTTTGGTTAGAAATTGGCAAGAAGTGGGGCCTGGCTTGGTGGC
Source organism: Tapirus indicus (assembly GCA_031878705.1). Taxonomy (NCBI): domain Eukaryota; kingdom Metazoa; phylum Chordata; class Mammalia; order Perissodactyla; family Tapiridae; genus Tapirus; species Tapirus indicus. Next base: position 71,448,539 of record CM062919.1, on the reverse strand, counting down.
ATAGTGGTTAAAGTTCCATGCTCTCTACGTTGATGACCCAGGTTCACAGGTTCAGAACCTGGGTGTGGACCTATACCACTCACCAGGGATGCTGTGGTGGTGTCCCATGTACAAAGTAGAGGAAGATTGGCACAGGTGTCAGCTCAGGGCTAATCTTCCTCAAGCAAAAAAAAAGAGGAGGATTGGCAATGGATGTTAGCTCAGGGCTACTCTTCCTCACCAAAAAAAAAAAAAAAGAAAGAAAGAAAGAAAGAAATTGGCAAGGAGAGAAGTAATCTAAAATTTGTCGGTCTAAACTGGAAAACAAGGTCTGCAGCCATTTCAGCCATATGTTCCTTCACTCATATTGAGTCCCAGCTTTGCCATATATTAGCTGTGCAACCTGAGGCAAGCTACTTAGCCTCCTGGTGCCTCTGTTGTCTCATATGTAAAATAGAGATAACGGAATTATGATGTGGATTAATGAATTAATACTTGTAAACTCAGTGCAACAGTCAGGCAGTACTAAGTGTTTAATAAATAAATAAATATTTGAGATCCACATTCACTTTAAATGATAATGTATACTTACTCAATTTGTAATTTTCCTAGGGCAAATCTACAAACCCACAGATTGACAAAATTAATCTACTCACACAACTTAGAAGGCATTCCCTGTAAGAAACTATTGATGTCACATTGTGTTTATTGCAAAGGAAGAAAGCCTGGTTCATTGCAATCACTGCAGCCCACAGAATGACGCCTCTCTGCTTCACGAAAAGCCCCTGGCAAGTCCAAGACAAGCAAACTGATGCCTGTGGCTATGGTGACTTCCTTACAGAGTCAGGGCAGGAAAAGTGGAGAAATCAGTGAGAAAGGAAGGAAACTGTTAGAGAGTAGGCAGCTGGGACTCTTTTCTAACTAAATTGGTCCCATTCTAACATTCTGAAGAAGGAGATTTTATTTAAGAACTAGAGAGCAATATGTGATCATTTTCAATATCTCCTAGCCTTTGGTCTCTCTAAATCAAGCAATTTATGTACTGATTAACACTTCTAAACGATTTTACTAGCATCATATTTACATTTTTGGTGATATCTGAAAAACACTAAATGTTTTCTAAAACTGTGGATATAATTTTAACTGGATGAGTTTCTGTTAAATACATCTTGTGGACCATTTTGGCATTCTGTGTTGTTTTTCACCCAAACTCCCTTTATTACCCCCAAACTCCCTCCACTCCCTTAATCTCTGTTAAAAACTGTGAAAGGTCTGAGATTTTACTATATGTGCTGATATTATCTGTCTATGATTTAGTTTCATGAATGCTGATGTAAGACACAAAGACTCTGTGTCAGAGAAAAAGGACATTATTACGCATGGCAATAGTAGTAACTAGAATGTCAGCATTTGCACAGGTTCTCTGAGCCCTAACTCTCATAGGGTGACACAAAGAAGGCCAGATGATACCTGCACATGCAGTGGGGTGTCCCACAAAAGAGGAACACTGAGCTTAGAGAACCTGAATCTTTTAAAGTGGGAAGTAAGCCTGCCTAAACTTTGTCCCAGAGGGAGGTGTTATTATAGTAGAGAGTAAACAAATATGCTTTTTGCTCAAGAGAGAGACATTAAATATATCTCCCAAGACAGACTGTTCACTACACAAACATCCTTGAAAAGGTAGTCTGAAACCAAAGGCAGTCGGTGCCCCTCCTCACAAGAAGCATGTGAGATCCATGGAGAAGTATCCCCCAACATCCTCTGGACCTATCACAATACTGATTAAGAGTTTATTCTAAATTTATCTTGAGGCATAGGCTGTCTTTACCCATTTGGAGGTAATCCAAAGTTCCCAGAGAAACAGCCAAAGAGAACAAATAGAAGACAATGTTGTAAATTTATTTAAGCCAGATATTGTAGATTAGATGGAAAAAGAGAGGGCGAGATGGAGCAGAAGCAAATAATGGAGAGTAATAGAACCCATAGCACTCACAACGGTTGCTCATGAGTAGAGAGTATTACATACACCTACTGTATGCTGTGACCTGAAGTAATATTAAAACTATTAACAATTATTATCTTATTTAATTCTCACAAGTATACACACACATTTTTCACACACACACATATGTTATTTCTGCTTTGCATATGAAGAAACTGAGACTTAATTGTGTGATATGTCATACAATGGCACAACCAGAATTTAAAACCAAAATTTTAATAATTTACTTTTTAATTCCTATTATAAAATATTCCCCTACTACTATAGAAAGTGTTGTATATGTTTGAAGAGTGCCTGTCTTTGGAAATGAAAAGTATAGATTTTCCTGTTTTAGCAAAACTATAGTTGATTCATTTTGAGAAACTTAGATTCTAAGTATGTTGAGATAAAGTCACCTGCAGGTTCTTTAAAGACTTCACCTGCACAAAATGAACTATGGATATACTAATATGTAGAATTATGTAAATTAATTAGTAAAAATCATTCTATTTTGTTTCTCTTGATTATGGTCTCAAAGTCAATGAAAATATTATGATAAAAGTAGAGCACTATAAACAACCAACCAACTTTTAATGTTGAGTACTGCACTGAAAATGCACATAATTTACATCTGTAGGAATAAAATCTTTCCTATATCGTAACATGGGGGATCAGAATTTGCCACCCCAAAATGTGTCTCTTTGTCTTGATTATTTTTAAGAACAAAAGACTCTGAAAGAAACTTTGACCTTCCCCCCAACTGCCTAAAAGAATTTAAGATGTGATTTAAGATACGAATTTGAAGTGTGATGGACCAGGAGGAAACTAACAAGGGCCTTTTTAATCAAAGTCCTCTCCATCTCTCATTATCTTTACAAGGCATGGTCAACATTTGTTTATCAAACATTTGCTTTTCCATCTCCATGTAAACTGCCTTCCTCTTTTTGAAGTCTCAAACCCACCCCCCCCCAACATCTTCCTTTGTCCTCAGCTGAAGATGGTATTTAAGGTAGTGGTTTCCACCATTTTGGCGAGTTACTCAGACTTCCTGGGTTTTTTCCATGTATACATATTATTAAACTTTGTTTGATTTTCTCCTGTTACTCTGTCTCATATCAATTTAATTCTTAGACCAACCAGAAGGACCTAGAGGGTAGAGGAATAGTTCTTCCTTCCCTACGGTAACTCATATGCATTATGTTGACCATTATCAGGTAGGGACAATACTGACAGAAACACAACCATGAAGAGCTCCTTTCTGCCAAATGGATTCCTGGACCTCTCCAGACAAAAGATCAAAATGGAATGATGAACACTCTACATTTCTAAGATCCCTGCTTTACAGAACAAACATATCCTGCACATGGAGATACTTTATGATTATTTAAGCACAGATTATTGATTGCACAATTTATCTACCACAAAACTATAGTTGGAGGCTGATTTTACCCTACAAACCAGCATACTCCCATGTTCTCTAGAGGTTATGTGCTCAATAAATAAGATAGCTCCTACAATATTGAATGAAGCTTTTCGAAAGTACACAGTGATAACTAATTTTTATAGTGGTTTACAATTTTCGAAGTGTTTTCACACATTGTATTTTTATTCAAAATTTCTTTATTAGCATTACTCCCCCTTTTGAGTAATGTGAAGTAACGACTGCTTCCTCCATTTCCTCTCCCCAATAGTCTTTTCTTTCTGTTATTCCTATCCAGATCTTACTCACTATTCAAGGCTCAGTTAAAATATAAGCTCTTCCATTAATCGCATTCTGAAGTATTCAGGCATGCTGTATCTCCTCTCTGAATTCATAATACATTTTCCTTTATGATGTTCATTTGTCAGTCGAACACATCATGCCCTGTGACACCAAATTACTGTCATCACATTTTATTTAACTCTCTTTCTATGAATTTTAGAGAACATATCTCCAAGTATTTTGAGTATCTTTTGGATGATGTGATCATCTATGATTCCTGGCATGTGCTATGATGAATGAAGTGCCTTATGAAGTAATCAATAAATATTTGTTGATTATCATTTCTGATTAAGCACACATAACCTACATCCCAACCGAGTCAAGAATGATAATGCCTCTGCCACCTCTTTTCAACTTACTGACATTTTATTAAAAATTTATTTTTGCTGTTATAAAACCTTCAAATTTTTCTCTTCCAAATTAATTTTCTGCATAAAACACCAAGTATTTTAATAATATAATTCCTATATTGTAAATACGATGAATTAGAAAATAAAAATCAACATATAATATCAATTTAATCTTTTTCCTACTAGAATTTAAGATATATTTTTAAATGCACTAGTTCACATAAAATTCTCCCATACTGGACACATTCTGTCCAAATTATTATTAGAAAAGATAAAATAACTAATATTTATTAAAAAATATTTGGTACCAGGTACTGCTAAGAACTTTCCATGTATCAAATAACATCAATAATTTCAAATTTCAGGTGAGGAAATTGTGGTTAAATAATCTGGCCAAAGTCATTCAGCTAGTTAGTGGTGGTGGAGGGTGGCCTGACTCGACAGAAGCACTCTGACTCCATGGAACACGCGTATTCATTTCTTTATCTAAAGTACTAAAGCCCAAGTTGAGGTGATGTAAAATGCAAACAAAATGTCCAGAAAAACAAAAGAATCATCACACTGAGGTGACTATTTGACACACTGTATTATTTACACTTATTTTCGAAATATCTTTTGTCAAAATGTTATCATTTTACAAGAAGTGCTTTTTTTTTTTCTTACTTACAATTCAGCTTCAGCTAAGAACTAAGACATCTTACCAAGGTTCTATTGATTACGTTTTAAAATCAGATGATTCCCAAGGACTCCATATATTTCTCTGAAGTATTTTATAAAAGGTTGATTTAATTGTTGGAATAACATTTTTTAATGGTAAGGATGAGGTAATTTTTTCTGTTTTATTAAAATATTTTGAGCATGGAGTGACGCCAGCAACATGGCGGAGTGAGATTCCCTCTTTGAATCTCTGCCCCCTACGACACAACGAAAACATCATTCACATTCCAAAAGAGCTAAACCAAACACTACGAAGGACTTCTGAGAAACCCCTGCTGCCATACATCGGACGGTGGAGGCGCGGGAAGCCCAGGAGGACGGGAGGAGAGGTAGGAGGTTGTACTCCCCCTCCCCAATCGATCGGCAAAAACAGCGCGGTTCGCAGACAGAGGGGAGAGGGGCGGCCCACAGCGGGGAAAACTATCGCCATCCAGGTGCTCTCACAGACTGTCGCGAGATCCCCACTGGGAAGCGATGACGGACGGCTTAGGGGGTGTAGCAAACACCCTAAGAGAGCCAGAAAGGAAACCCCCGGGTCAAGCAGGAGAAAGAGAGGACCCCTCCCCCCACACACCCAGCGTTTCAGCATAATCCCTCCGGGGGCTGCAGCCGCCTCAGAGCAAACCGCTCGCAATCTCCATCTAGTGGCAGCAGGGGGAAACTGCAGGACTAACTTTAATCATGAGGGGTAAAAATAAAGCCGTCCCCGTCGGATCCTTGCAAAAATATGTCAGGGCTACAGACCAAAAGGAAAATGACAAACACCCAGAAACCAACCCTGAAGGCACAGAATTTGATAACCTGAATGAGAGAGAATTCAAAATAGCTATCATAAACAAGCTCAACGAAATACAAGAGAACACACAGAAACAAATCAACGAATTCAGTGATTATGTCACAAAAGAGATTGAAACCCTAAAGAAAAACCAATGAGAATTGTTGGAGATCAAAAACAAAATCAACGAGATAGTGGAAAAAATGGAGTCTTTAAAGAGCAGAACTGACAATATGGAGGAACGAATTAGCACTATTGAGGATAGCCACACAGAAATGCTCCTGGTAGAGGAGGAGAGAGAGCTAAGACTAAAAAGAAATGAAGAAATTCTTCGAGAAATATCAGACTCAATGAGAAAAAGCAACATAAGGATAATAGGTATTCCAGAAGGAGAAGAAAGAGAAAAAGGAGCAGAGAGTTTGTTCAAAGAAATAATAGCTGAGAACTTCCCCAACCTAGGGAATGAGAGGGAAATAACAGTGAATGAAATCAATAGATCACCTAAATATATAACAGGAATAAAAAATCATCTCGCCACATAGTAGCAAACTTGAAGAATACCCGTGACAAGGAAATAATATTGAAGGCAGCTAAACAAAAAACCAAAATAACATACAAAGGAAACCCCATCAGGCTCTCAGCTGATTTCTCGACAGAAACTCTACAGGCTAGGAGAGACTGGAATGATATATTCAAAATCATGAAAGACAAAAACCTTCAGCCGAGAATACTTTATCCAGCAAAAATATCCTTCAAATACGATGGAGAAATAATAACTCTCCCTGATAAACAAAAGCTAAGAGAGTTCGTCACCACAAGACCCCCACTACAAGAAATGCTCAAGAAGGCCCTTAGGCCTGAAAAAAATCAAATGAGAAAGGGGATACAAAGATTTCAGCAAGGAGAAAACCAAGGAGACTAAACCAGAACAAAATACAGTTGGAAAACATCAAAAATTAATTCAAGCTCATCACTGGAAACACACATTCATGACACAATCTGTAATAAAGAGATAACAAATAAGGAGGGGAAGAGGTAAGGGATTGAACTGACCCAGCCTCAGGAAAAAGGAGGCATCTGAAAATGTACTTTCTTATCCAGGAGATCGCTTATATAAACCGCACGGTAACCACTAAACAAACAACCAGAAGAGAACCACACATGACAAATAAAGAGAAAACCAAGAGAATGAGCATGCAGAAATACCAAATTGAATTTGCAGTCCGAAACACAAGGGACAAGAAACGAAGGAAGTGCAAAAGAACCAGAAGATGAACAATAAAATAGCAACATTAAACCCTCATATATCAATAATCACTCTAAATGTAAATGGATTGAATTCTCCAATCAAAAGACACAGAGTGGCGGGATGGATTAAAAACCAAGATCCAACAATCTGCTGCCTCCAGGAAACACATCTCAGCTCTAAAGACAAACACAGACTCAAAATAAAAGGATGGAAAACAATACTCCAAGCTAATGGCAAACAAAAGAAAGCAGGAGTAGCCATACTTATATCAGACAAAGTAGACTTCAAGATAAAAAAGGTAATGAGAGACAAAGAAGGGCAATATATAATGATAAAAGGGATACTTCACCAAGAAGACATAACACTTAGAAATATCTATGCACCCAACACAGGAGCACCAAAGTACATAAAACAACTGCTAAAAAACCTTAAAGGAGATATTAACAATAACACAATAATAGTAGGGGATCTTAACACCCCCCTTACATCAATGGATAGATCATCCAGACAAAAAGTCAATAAGGAAATAATGGACTTAAACAAAAAACTAGATGCAATGGACTTAATAGATATATACAGAGCACTCCGCCCAAAAAAAGCAGAGTACACATTCTTCTCAAGTGCACATGGAACATTCTCAAGGATAGACCATATATTAGGAAACAAGGCAAACCTCTATAAATTTAAGAAGATTGAAATCATTACAAGCATCTTTTCTGATCATAATGCTGTGAAACTAGAAATCAACTGCAAGGAAAAAACTAGGAAAGGGACAAAGATGTGGAGACTAAACAACACACTACTGAACAACCAATGGGTCGTTGATGAAACTGATGGAGAAATCAAAAGCTATCTGGAGACAAATGAAAAGGAAAATACACCATACCAACTCATATGGGATGCAGCAAAAGCAGCCCTGAGAGGGAAATTCATAGCAATACAAGATCACCTTAACAAACAAGAAAAATCCCAAATAAATAACCTTAAATTGCACCTAACAGAGTTGGAAAAAGAAGAACAGACAAAGCCCCGAATCAGTAGAAGGAGGGAAATAATAAAAATCAGAGCAGAAATAAATGAAATTGAAACCAAAAAAACAGTAGAAAGGATCAATGAAACAAAGAGCTGGTTCTTTGAGAAGATAAATAAAATTGACAAACCCTTAGCCAGACTCACTAAGAAAAAAAGGGAGAAGACGCAAATAAATAAAATTAGAAATGAAAGAGGAGAAATTACAACAGACACCACAGAAATACAAGGGATTATTAGGGAATACTATGAAAAACTTTACGCCAACAAATTGGACAACCTAGAGGAAATGGACAAATTCTTGGACGCGTACAACCTCCCAAAACTGAATCAAGAAGAAATAGAGAATCTGAACAGACCAATCACAAGTAAAGAGATTGAAACAGTAATCAAAAACCTCCCAAAAAATAAAAGCCCAGGACCAGATGGCTTCCCTGGAGAATTTTATCAAACGTTCAAAGAAGATTTAGCACCTATCCTTCTCAAACTATTCCAAAAAATAGAGGAAGATGGAATACTTCCCAACACATTCTATGAGGCCGACATCATGCTGATACCAAAGCCAGACAAGGACAATACAAGGAAGGAAAACTACAGGCCAATATCGCTGATGAACATAGACGCAAAAATCCTCAACAAAATACTGGCAAACCGAATACAGCAATACATCGAAAAGATCATACACCACGATCAAGTGGGATTTATACCAGGGACACAGGGATGGTTCAACATCCGCAAATCAATCAACGTGATACACCACATTAACAAAATGAAGAATAAAAACCACATGATCATCTCAATCGATGCAGAGAAGGCATTCGACAAGATCCAGCATCCATTTATGATAAAAACTCTCAATAAAATGGGTATAGAAGGAAAGTACCTCAACATAATAAGGGCCATATATGACAAACCTACAGCAAACATCCTACTCAACGGGGAAAAACTGAAAGCCATTCCTTTGAGGACAGGAACAAGACAAGGGTGCCCACTCTCACCGCTCTTATTCAACATAGTACTGGAAGTTCTGGCCAGAGCAATTAGGCAAGAAAAAGGAATAAAAGGACTCCAAATAGGCAATGAAGAAGTGAAACTCTCACTATTTGCAGACGACATGATCCTATACATAGAAAACCCCAAAAATTCCAGCGGAAAGCTACTAGAAACAATCAACAACTACAGTAAAGTGGCAGGGTATAAAATCAACTTACAAAAATCAATTGCATTTCTATATACTAATGATGAAAAAACAGAAAGAGAACTCAAAAAGACAATCCCATTTACAATTGCAACAAAGAGAATAAAATATCTGGGAATAAATTTAACCAAGGAGGTCAAAGACCTATACAATGAAAACTATAAGACACTATTCAAAGAAATCGAGGAGGACATAAAGAAATGGAAAAATATTCCATGCACATGGATTGGAAGAATAAATATAGTTAAAATGTCCATTCTACCTAAAGCAATCTACAGATTCAATGCAATCCCAATCAGAATCCCAATGTCATTCTTCACGGTAATAGAACAAAAACTACTGAAATTCGTATGGGGCAACAAAAGACCCCGAATAGCTAAAGCAAGTCTGAAAAAAAAGAACAAAGCTGGAGGCATCACAATGCCTGATTTCAAAATATACTATAAAGCTACAGTAATCAAAACAGCATGGTACTGGTACAAGAATAGACACACAGATCAATGGAACAGAATTGAGAGCCCAGAAATAAAACCACACATCTATGGACAGCTAATCTTTGACAAAGGAGCAAAGAACATACAATGGAGAGAGGGAAGTCTCTTCAATAAATGGTGCTGGGAAAATTGGACAGCAACATGCAAAAGAATGAAAGTAGACTATCTCCTATCGCCATATACAAAAATCAATTCAAAATGGATCAAAGACCTGAAAGTGAGACCTGAAACTATAAAACTCCTGGAAGTAAATATAGGCAGTACACTAATTGCGACTGGACATAAAGGGATCCTTTCAGATTCCATGTCTACCCAGACAAGGGAAACAAAAGAAAAAATAAACAAGTGGGACCTCATCAGACTAAAGAGCGTCTACAAGGCAAATGAAACCAGGATCAAAATGAATAAACAACCCACCAGCTGGGAGAAAATATTTGCAAATCGTTTGTCTGACAAGGGATTAATCTCAGTAATATACAAAGATCTCATACAACTGAGCAACAAAAAAACAAACAACCCGATCAAAAAATGGGCAGAGGATATGAACAGACATTTTTCCAAGGAAGACATACAGATGGCCAACAGACACATGAAAAGATGTTCAACATCACTAATCATCAGGGAAATGCAAATCAAAACTACACTGAGATATCACCTTACACCGGTTAGAATGGCTATAATCACAAAGACAAATAACAACAAATGCTGGAGAGGTTGTGGAGAAACGGGGACCCTCATTCACTGCTGGTGGGAATGCAAACTGGTGCAGCCTCTATGGAAAACAGTATGGAGAGTCCTCAAAAAATTAAAAATAGAAATACCGTATGATCCAGCAATACCACTCTTGGGCATCTACCCAATGGACGTGAAATCAACCATCACAAGAGGCGTATGCACCCCTATGTTCATTGCAGCATTATTCACTATAGCCAAGAAGTGGAAGCAACCCAAGTGTCCCTCAACTGAAGATTGGTTAAAGAAGATGTGGTATATACATACAATGGAATACTACTCAGCCATAAGAAAAGACAGAATTGTCCCATTTGCAACAGCATGGAGGGACCTAGAGGGTATTATGTTAAGTGAAATAAGCCAGAGAGAGAAAGACAGACACTGCATGAACTCACTCATATATGGAATATAAGTGAACACAAGGACAGAGAGAACTGATTGGTGGTTACCAAGGGGAAGGGGGGTGGGGGGGGCACAAGGGGTGAAGGGTTACATCCACAAGGTGACGGACAAACAAAAATGTACAACTAAAACCCCACAGTTTTATAAACTAAGACATCAATAAAAAAAAAAAAAAGAAAAAAAAATATTTTGAGTATCATTATTCAGGACTTACTTTCAAAAAAGGGTTAAAAGTTGAGAAGCAGGAAATGCCCTTTTACTCTTTGCTGCTAGTGAAGGAGCTGAGGTGACAGTTCTGAGTGACCTGCTAAATCACATCAGTAAGACAAAAGCAGAAACACCCAGCCATTGGGAAGCAATTCTTTTTGTGACACACACCATGTTTCCTCGAATTGTAAGCTTGTTACTTGACACCTTAACCAATGAACGTGCGTTATTTTTTTAACGCAGTCCCTGGTTACCTTTTTCTATAAATGAAAATAAATGAAAGAATAATGAAAGCTAAAAAATCTTTCAGAACCATGAATCGCAAAATTCTGGAAAAACCTCAATTTCCTCCTTTCTCAGGAGTACCTCTTCCCTGACATGCAACAGTTTTACTATGTTCCTGTTTGGTTACTCCACAAACATTTCTGAATTATAATCACTTAGATATTAGCAGAAAATAAGTCCCTCATAATTTATGTTTTGAGAGGCTTACTTTACACTATTATACAAGAAACCAAGTATTAAAAAAAAAAAAAAAAATCACCCAAGACTGTGATTTTACCAAGTGCAATACTGCCATCAAGTGGACCATAGTAAGATTAACTGTACAGAACCCTGAAGCCAAGTTCCTTCAATAGGTGTGGCCTATACCCAATATGGAGAATTATAATACACAAAATAATTTTTAAACACCATCTCAGAGGTGATTATTAAGTAATATTTTACAAGTGTGTTGTCAATATAGCACTGAACTTCTGCAATTGAATAAAGTCTGGATGATAAAGAGACAAAAAAAATCCAATCCTCCAATCATTCATTATTGATTTAATAACGGTAGACCTCACCATTTTTACTAGACTCTTAAAAAGTAATTTTATTACCGAATTGAATCTTTCAAATAAAACTGATTTATCAGAATGTTTTCTGCAGGTCTATTTCTGTAGAAACTTATTTACACAAGCTCATTTTTTTCTGCCTTAAATTCCCTGAATTTTCAAAACCTTGTAATATAAAAACATCTCTGAAAGTTATAGGGCAAATAACATAAGCTCTTTTATCTCGTCAGGCAGATTAGATATTATTTAACTTTTCTTCTAAAATATTACCAGAAATTATTAAAGAAATTTAAAATATACATATTTAATGCATGGGTTTATATAGTATCTGTATTAAATAAACAGATGAGTTAGTAATATTCAAATCCAACAATAACAAAGATAGTAGCTAAAATTTATTGTCTCCCTATGGGTTTTCAACTGATTATCTCATTCAGTCTTCAGTTAAAATCTATGAGGCTGGTATTATTATTCTCATTTTGTAGATAAAGAAAATAAGATTTAGATATTATAACTGGATGTTCCAAAGTCACATAGCTAACAAATGTTTAAGGCAAGGCAGTCTGATTCCCAAACACTAGCTGTTAATCACTAACTGTAAATTATAGAGCTTAATTTTTTACATAAAATTGATAGTTGTCCACTTCAGAAAATGTCATAAATACAATTATCTCAATATTTCTCATTTTAAAATAACTGCAAACATTGCAATTATATTAAGATCATTAGATCTTAATATTAATAATTAATGAATAAATAATTAGTTCTTAAAAGGAAAATCCAACCCTACATATAAGCTGTGGGATGGAAGAAATATTGTAAATTGTAAAATACTAGAGGTTATAAAATAATATAGCTACGTAAATATTAAAAATCTAAATACAGAATGGATGTATATGCTGTCTTCTGTATACTTTAAGTTGTGCAAACTGTTCATTTTATTGAAAGAAAGGGAAATTTCTCAGTATGATTACAGAGTGTTATTATGAATTACGTACTTTTGATAAAGACATGATGTCAAATGAATCAAATAATATAGTTGAAACTTCAAAATATAATGATTTGTAGTTGGCCAATTGAGACAATGGACTTGTCACCAATGCCTACCAAATGAGCCAATTCACATTAACTATTTCTAACATGAAAGTAATCCCTGCATCCTAGCAAGGGGATAATTTTTATTTACAATAATTCACAGGAGCCCTTTGGCAGCCATAAGGTCATTGGAAACCTTTTCTTTCCAATTGGTTCAGCAAGTGAAGAAGTTAGTAAATTCCACCACAATTGCCATTAAATCAGCATCTGAACAGATGCTAAGAACCAAGGTGATTTTTCTCTCAATAATGTGGCAAAACATATAGTCACAGGATAAAAAGTATATCATATCTGTGCACATTCTCTACTACTCTGCCATGGAGTAGTGGAAAGAAGACAAGCTTTAGAGTCTTAACACACACCCCCTTCCTCAGCTTCCCCACTCAGCAGAGTGTGTGAGAAATTCAACAAGCTCTTTATCCTCTCTGAAACCTGGCATTTCTCATCTGAAAATAGGGAAAATAACTCATACTTCATTATATATAATGCTTCAATGTAGATTTTAATAGCTCTTACTTATAGGATTATGAGGATTAAATAAATTAATTATTATTATGAGTTGCATGTAAAGTGGGAGACTGACACAAAGTAAGTTAAAAATCTGTGCCAGGTATAACAATGCTTATTAAATAAAATCATTCAAATTAGACCATTATCTGGATGATCTCTTTCTTTTTCTATAATTTGTTAGCCTCTTCCTTCTGAGAGATGCATCTATTTAATAAATGGGAATGATGTGTTCCATTCTCCCAAAGAAACAATTTGTAAGGATACACATTCTCTTTAAGGAGTATTTCTTTTTTACAGACACAGTTTAATACAGTAGATAGAGAACTAGTTCCTGTCCAGAAGTCTGAAGTCTGTATGTCCCTTAACTGGGTGTCTGATTCTTGGAAAAATAAACTATGTAAGGCTCAGTATTCTCCTCCTTTTAGCAGAGTTAATGAGATTGACTAGAAAGAATGAAATTGTGGAACCAAGAAGAGTAATATAGACGGTGAAGGAAAAAAAGAAGCTTTGTATTTAGGCTTTGTATTTAGAGAGAAATCTACTTCCGATTAAGCAACAACAACAAAACGAACTGGGAAGAAGAATGCAGAAACTGAGAAAAGCCAATATTTGCAATATGGCAAAATTTGTAACAGACATAGAACCTTCCCACTAGAAAGAATATCAGAAGTTATCTAAATTTTATTTCAAAAACTCTGGGGGCAGATACTACTCGGTTGTTATAGTATCAACAATCAGGGGGCCAGCCCTGGTGGCCTAGTGGTTAAGTTCGGCGTGCTCTGCTTCGGTGGCCTGGGGTTCCATTCCCGGGTGCAGATTTACACCATTCGTTAGTGGCCGTGCTGTGACAGTGGCTCACATACAAAATAGCAGAAGACTGGCAACAGATGTTAGCTCAGAGTGAACATTCCTCGGCAATAAATAAATAAATAAATACCAATCCCATGTACATTAAACAGTTTCCTTCAATGGTAACATTTTTCAAACTCTATTACAATATTACAACCAGGATATTGATATTTAGATTTGTTCAGGTTTGTTTTATGAGCCAGGATTTGGTTATTTTGATGAATGTTCCACGGGCACTTCTGAAAAAAAATGTATATTCCGGTGTTGTTAGGCGGATTATTCTATAAATATTAAATAGAATCTGTTGGTTGATTGTATTTTTCAGATCTTCTACATCCTAGCTGATTTTCTGTGTTGTAGTTCTATCAGTTGCTGATAGAGCAGTGTTGAAGTTTAAAAATATAATTATGGACTCTCCTATTTCTCCTTTCAGCTCTATCAGTTCTGTTTCATGCACATCAAGGCTCTACTATTTAGGATTAAGTCTTCCTGGCAGATTAGTTCTTTTATGAATATGTGATGTTCCTCCTTTTCTATACTAATTATCTTTGTTCTGGAGTCTAGTTTATTAGATATTAATATAGCCACGCCTGATTTTTTTATATTAATGTTTCCATTGCACATCTTTATCCCTGCTTTTACTTTCAACCTACCTGTGTCATTATGTTTGATATGAGCTTCTTGTACACAGCATGTATTTGAGTCACATTTTGCTATCCACTCCATCAATTACTGTCATTTAATTGGTGTATTCAGACCATTTACATTTACAGTAATCACTGATATGTTGGGATTTAATTCCGCCCTTTTATTTTGTTTGTTTCCTTTGTTCCTTGTTTCTCTGTTTCTCATTTTTTGTTTCCCTGTGGCTCACTTAAACATTTTTTATGATTACATCTTATTTATTTATAGCATTTCTGAGTGTATTTCTTGGTATAATTCCTGTAGTGGTTGCTCTGGGTGTCACAATATATGAATGTGACTTAAGACTGTATATTGGTATTACTGTTTTACTGCTTCAAGTGAAATGTGGAAAGCTCGATTCTATGTAGGTCCCTTTACCTTCCCCACATTTAAATATAATTGTCTTAAGTACTAGATGGTGTAAAAATTTCTGTTTCAGTTATTAATGTGATTTGTAAAACTCATGGGGAAAAGGAGAGTCTATTGTATATACCCACATCTCTGCTCTTTCTGTTCTTCTTTCTTCTTTCCTGATGCTTCAAGAGTCTTTCTTTAATCCCTTCCTTTCTATTCAAAGAAGTTCACTTAGCAAATTTTTAAGCATAGATCTGTTAGTGACAAATTCCTTTAGTTTTCCTTCATCTGAGAATATTTTTATTTCCCCTTCATTCTTGAAGTTTAGTTTCACCAGATATAGAATTTGCAGCTGACTGTTGTTTTCTATTGGCACTTGAAAAATGCCATGATACTTCCATCTGGCCTCAGTTGTTTCAGAGGAGAAGTTTGCTGTCATCCTAATAATGCATCCTCTATAGACAATGCATATTTTTTCTTTGACTGCTTTCAAGAGTTTAATTAGGATGTGTTTTCCTTGGATGTCTTTCAGTTTATTCTGCTTGGGGTTCATTCAGCTTCTTGGATGTGTAGATTTGTGTCTTTTCAAAATTTGAGAAGTTTTTTGCCATTATTTCTTTGAATACTCTTTCAGCTCTACTTTTTCTTCTTTCCTTCCAGAACTCCAGTGATAGAATGTTGGATCTTCTGTTGTCCTGCAGGTCTCTGCAGCTGTTAATTTTCTGTCCTTTTTTTTAAGTCCATTTTCTCTCTGTTTTTCAAATTAACCAAACTCTATTGGTCTGTTCTCTACTTGACAAATTCTATCCTCTGCTACCTCCACTCGACTACTGAAGCAATCCAACAAACTTTTTTTTTAATTTCTGGTATTATATTTTCCATTTCTACAATATTTGTTTCTTTTTTTTTATAATTTCCATTTCTTTACTGAAATTTCCTACTTTTTCCTTTTCTCAAGAAAATTTGCAATACACTATTCTAGCATTTTTAGGATAGCTGTTTTAAAATCATCATCAGATAATTCCAACATCTGATTTATGTTGGCATTTGTTGATTGCATTTTCTCCATAAAGTTGTGATTTTCCTGGTTCTTGACATAATGGGTGATTTGTGATTGTTTCCTGGGCATTTTGTTTACTACGTTAAAGGATTCTGTGATCTATATATATCTTTACTTTAGCAGGAAGTCATTCTCTCTAGGTTTAGTGTATAGGTCCTTGCCTACATTTTTGGGCTGTGGTTCCAATGACAGAGCATTGCAGTGTTATTTTGGTCTTCTGGTTTATTTGGTGTTGCTGGTCTTTGCTAGTGGTGCTAAGGCAAAAGGTGTTTCTCAGGCCAGTCACTGGGTATCTCTTGGTGGAGGGTCTCAGACCTGCAGGCATGAAGAGGCTTTCTGGGCCAAACACTTGCTGTGGCAGAATCTTCCTGCCTGTTTGGGACAGAAATCACTTCCCAGGATGTGTGCTGGCTGTGGTGGGATCCCTGCACAGGTTCCTCCAAGCATCCATGATGTGTCTGGGTGGGGGCAGGAGGTCTCAGGCCCACAGAAGTGTTTGATGAAGTCTCTCTTGCCAGTGATACCTGCTGCCCTGATATTTCCTGGTGGGGGAAGGGAATCTTACTTCTGCATGGTCAAAGAGGCTTCTTTGACATGTTGTCGAATCCCCCTGGCAGGTGCCACCTGGCCACCCTGTATCTATCCATTGGAGAGGGAAGTCTCAGATGCAGCAGAGAAGGAAAGTGCTTCCCCTGCAGTGATATAGAGCTTGCCATGTTTTTTCCAAAGGACTCCTGTTTGATTCAAAGGAGGCACACATCTACCTGGGTTGCTTTCTGCTGCCAGGTTGAGGTCTAGATAACATCTTTCTGTGGGGTAAGAGGATGTAAGATGACACTTCTCTGTGCTGTTCCTCCTAGGATCTCAAGCCAATTTTCCTCTGGTTGCTTCTTGCATTATTTCCATAGTTTACAGCTGTACTTAGCAAGGAGGAGCAGAAAGAAACAGCTCCATGCCATCTTGTCCAAACTGACAGTCTCTAAGTGACTTTTTAATGTTCAAATCTGACAACGTAGTTATTTTTTTAAAGCCTTACAACTTACACTCAATCTTTTTAGCATAAGACACAGTGCCTGTGGTCCCAAAATTTTTAATGCTCAATCTCACCACATTTCTGTGTGCCTGATTCACTCCTGCTACATGTTGTGCTCCTCGAAATCTCAGATTCGTGCAAGTCTCTTATTTTCTTTAAGTTATACTCCAGTTTTAAGATACAGCTTCAGCTGTCCACCCCTCTGTGAAGTATCTCCTGACTTCCCATGGCTAAATGAGGCATCCTCTTCTATGCTCCTCCTCTTTACTTTCACAACACCCTCCACTGGTATCACTCACCAGGATGTCTGATGACAGTTAATATTTCCTCAGTTCCTAGAATAAGTCTGCATATTGCAGGCTATCAGGAACTGTTAGGCAATCACAGATGGTGTTAGTTAAGTATTCAAAATGGCTCTGCAGGAGTGGTAAGTTACACAGAAATGAAATATGATTAAAGAAACACAGAGATGTTCAAAATCGTATACTTCACTAAGTGCCTTACCAACACTGTTTATCTTAATCCTTAAGGCATATAATATTACCCCATTTTATAGATGAAGAAAGTGATTCAATGTTCCTTTTACTAAATCATGCTGCATGGTATTATCTCCATATTTTTTTAATGAGAAACTAAATTTAGAAATATGAATCACTGTTCATAAACTAAGATAGGGGCATTTGAAATTATTATTAAAAAATAAAGTAAATAGGGTCTTTCTACTGAAAAAGACAAAAAAGCAGAAAGTAAAAATGAAAACCAGATGGTTTCACTTTCATCCACAGATCTGTCACAAGACACGCACTCAATTTTTATGTATTATAACTAAGTAGTGTGAATGCATAATTTCTTTTGCAAAGATAAAATATAGACACAGCACCTAACTCAGAATGTGCAAAAGGACATATATAGAAAGAGAAAAGTATATTTCATTCCTACTCTTGCCCTTGCGCAATCCATTTTTTCCTCCAGAGTCAACCATTGCTACCTCTTTCTCTTGTATTCGTCCAATAATATATATACGTATATTCTTTTCTTTTTTTCCACAAATGGTGGTGTACACATTGACAAACTTGGGTTTTTTTCAGTTTTTTTAGTATTTTCTGAAAGCTTTTTTTGCTGTTATTATTACAAGTGGAGTTCTGTTGTATTTGTATGTACTCATATTTATTATATTTCTTCAAGTATGTGATATAATTAGAAAGAGCTTTTCCGTCTTGAGATTTTGTTTTTTTAGAAATCCTATATGTGTTCTTACAGCTCTTTTATGGCTTCATATTTTGCCTTCTCTGTGGAATCCATTTCAGCATAAAACGTGATAAAGGAGAAAATGCAATTTTAATTTTTTTTCAGATGACTGCCAAGATATCCCAAACCATTTACTAGATAATTTATCTTTGACCATTGATTACAAATGCCACCTTTATTATATATTGAATTTCTCTACATATTTGGGTCTGTTACTTGATTTTTTTTTTGTTCCATTGATCTGACTGTACATACTCCAGTACCAAATTTAATTTCTGTAGCTTTACAATATATTTTGATATCTGTTTGAATAGCATTCCTTTTAATTCCTGTAGCTTTATATGTTTTAATATCTGATAGGACTAGTACCCTTTTATTATTCTTCCTTTTCAAAAGTTTCCTGGATTACCTTATGTGTTCCTTTCCTTCTAAGTGTTATAAATCATCTATCATAATTATTTTAAAAATCTGTTGATAGTTATTGAAATATAATTAATTTATAGATTAACTTGGGGAAACTTAACATATTTATGAAACTGATTCTTCTTATCCAGGACTATGGTCTATTATTCCATTTCTTCATCATTTGTTTTGTGTACCACAAAATATTTCAAAATTTTCTTTGAAATCATCTTGTATATTTCATGTACAGTTTAAGTATTTTATTATTCTTGGTACTATTTTAAATGGAGTGTTTACTTCCATTATATCTTCTGAATAGTTTTTATTTAACATAAGAAGGCAATTAAATTATTTCTGTATATTAATATTTTATATTGCCATGTTAATTGAATTCTCTTTTGTTTTTGTGTTTTAGAAATAACTCTCTTCAGCTTTTTCTATATAAACAATTATATCATTGGCGAATAATGATAATTTTACTTCTTCCTTTTAAATAATTATCTAATTGAATTATATTGGCACCTACCTTCAGAACAATATTAAATAATAGTCATGATCAAAATTGTCCTTGCCTTGTCCCTCATTGTAATGGGAAAACTTTTCCATTTTTCCCTGAGCATTGCGAGGTTTCCAAGAATTTGTCATGAGTCTCTTATTACTCTCCCAGATAATCTGCTGGGTTTATCTCCCTCTCTTTTGTCCATGCACATATTTCAATGCTCAGTTTACCCTCATCTTCTCTATAAGACTTTCTTCAGTACACCCACCCTGCAGGTTCATCCTGTCATGATCCCTCCAGCATTTATTCCTGGATATATTTACTTACTTAGTCATTAAGTCAGTATTGATTGATCATCTACTATATGGCAGGCCCTGAATGAGGTAATTTTGTTTTAAAACTTGAAATGACATAGTCCCTGTCTTTGAGGGGCTAAAAGTACAATGGGAGAGCAGAATTTGGAGACAATATGGAGTAGTGTTTGTGATTATGGACTCTGGATTGAGACAGTTTAGAGGTTTTAATCCTCACTGTCTATGGGACCTTGAACAAGTTACTTCACGTCGCTAAGCCTCATTTACCTCATGTGAATGAAGGATGTGCTTCATAAAGGTTTTTATGGTTAATATGATGATGCTTGAACAGCTTGAGCACAGGACCAGAACACAGCGAGAGCTCAATGAATATTATTGTTGTAACTATAACCGTTGTTACAATTAATAGTGTTAAATACTACTAGAGGTTCACACAATGTGTCACAGGAGACAAGAAGAAGGAGTCTTTCAGAAAGCACAGAGAAATGAACAGAAAAGAAGAAAATGAGATTGACAGGTAAGGGTAAAAAATTTTAAAGGAGAAAGTATTATAGAGGAAGAAAAAGGATATACGAAGAGATTGGGGTGTATAAATAAGAGGATGGCACGCTGAGAAACGAAAGGTGTTTCAGTAAAACTACAGACCAGCAGCACAAGACAAGCTGGGAAGGTGGACTCTAGAATCATATGCTACAATTTCTATTCTATTTCTTAAGCAATTACTCACATATGCTTTTGTATAATTACATAACTATTTCATTATTTCTAACATCTTTTGACTGTTAAGACTATATTACTAGAAATCTAAAAAGTAGATTTTTTTTTTACATTTTACATTTACTTTGCCAAATATCTACCTTAGTGCTTTGCATATATTATGTGTTGAATAAATAAAAGAAATTACAGTATATGACTTCAAAGAATAATTTTATGCCTACTAGATAACAGATAATGTAAAACTAGAAAGTAAATACACATGCATAATTTAAATTTCACCTTCCATTACTCCCCAGATGATGTAGACTGGCTTTCTGACTCTTAGGCACATAAGAGGGAATTCCTCACAGCTTGTCCTCAGTTTACGTTAGAGGGAAGCCATTATGATTCTATGCAAACTGGAACTTATTCTTTAAAAGCCATTTTCTCAAATTTACTAAACTTCGGATACAGTACTGTCCATACAGATAAATTAAAAATGGTGTCTACTTTCTATAAACTCAGAGATTAATAGAAAAAAAAAGAGAGAGATAAAGAAATATGTATAAAGTCATATTCCAGATAGTTAAAATGTAGTTGAGAGCTATGATGAGTACAGGGGTTTAGGAAGATTAGCCTGGCAGTGATATACACATAGTTTGTAGGGAAAAAAGACCCTGAACAAAGGGACCAGCTAGGAAACTAATGCAGTAATCCTAATGTCCCCATTAGCGACACTAAAAAGCTCACTGTATTCTGCCCGTGAAGATAAAAAGAAAAAAAGATACTAATACTTATCACTGAATGTTTTAAAAATTGTATAGTATTCAGTCTCCCAAAATGAAATTAGTTTCTCATAAGCTTGCAGCCTGATAAATAAGAAAAATGTTGTAGACAAATCTGTACTATCATTAATGCTTTTGTTTATTCCAATTATCCTTTTCAGTGCTTCTATAATGTACTTAATCATGGGTAGAAAAGCTAAGCAAATAAAAAAATAAGTGATAGGGGGCCGCCCGCAGGCGCAGCGGTTTCGTCCGCGCTTGGCAGCCCGGGGTTCGCGAGTTCGGATCCCGGGCACCCGCCGACGCACTGCCTGTCAGCCATGCCGTGGTGGCGTCCCATATAAAGTGGAGGAAGATGGGCACGGATGTTAGCCCAGGGCCAGTCTTCCTCAGCAAAAAGGGGAGGAGTGGCAACAGATGTTAGCTCAGGGCTGGTCTTCCCCACACAAAAAAAATAAATAAATAAAAAATAAGTGATAAACATGCAAACAAAAATAAATTTTCTTTTACCTTAAACCAGAGATATTTCAAAAAGATCAGAGTTATAGTATTCTGTGAAGAAAAATATATTCTTTCAAGTAACTAGAGAATAAAACAACTTAATACTCACTTTTGTGAGGCATACAAACATTTCTATAAAATTTGATGTACATTACATGGCAGAATTTTTACTGTTCCTTCTTTTCAAAGTAATTATATTGTGTACTATAGCCTGAAATAAAGCTATTGGGGAAGAATATATGTGATTTTTTTTTCAGAGTTGCTATCATTTATATTATCACTTTTTTAATAATAAGATGCAATGTTATAAATAATAAATATGAAAATCGCAACAATTTTTTTGTATTTCCATTACTAGGTCAAACTAGATAGGAGAACAATATGTTTACAATTATAGGTTGTACTCATATGCATACAAGTATCATAATACATTATTTCTGAGGTATGCCACAAACCTAGACATACACACACACATTTTTGAGTAATGCTAAATCACGACCATATTGACACTTTCAAATAAAATTTCCTCAAGCACTTCAAAGCTCTTTTCAAATTTACAGAAATTAAAAATGATTTTACTTGATAATGGCAAGCATTCAAAGTTAAAGACCTTTCAGGCTTAGTATTCAAATTAAATCTTGACCTGAAGTGGAATTATGTTGAGTGTAATCTAAATTTTCACTGACACAATCTATTATTGATAGATCACATAGTTATATAAATGCCTCAAAACAAAATGAATATAAATTTTCATATTTTTACCATTGTGGATAAAGAGGAGACATCTACATGTTGATAAGAAGTATGTAACTGACTAAACTGTATATAATATGGATTAAATTTTAGGCATATGTATACAGTTTTAAATATACTTTATGATCATATTGTGTTTATTTATATTTACGCATGAAAGCCCTCTGTTAAGGCATAGCATTTCTATACATTTTACAAAAGATTCTTTATGTAACACTCCATCACCACTGGTTTAAGTAGGATTTGTTATTTGGATTGTTTTTTAACCTTATTTAAGAGCATTTCATACTGGAAGAGCAGCAAAGATCCTAAGGTAGAAGAAAGGAGGATACTCAAAGAACTTCAGGAAGAAAAGTGTGGTTAGACAATAGGAAGAAAGGGGAAAGCAGGATGGAAGGAGACTGCAGAGACAGGTAGGGCTCAGACCATCATAGCCTACAAGAGAAAAAATAATTTTCTTTTGGCTCTTTATTCTAAGAACAATGTTTAATTTCTGAAACAGTTTAAACAGGGAGATGATATGATAAAATTTGTATTTTATAATGATTACTTTGTCTGAAATATGGTTTGGAAAATAGAGAAATATGGAGAGATCCTATGGGGAACTATTTTTAATTAATCCAAGAGAGAAATGATGCTGGTTGGTTTAGCAGGAAGGGCCATGTGTCTCCTCCATGGTTGGACTCTCAGTGCCTTTTGCATAAGTTCAGCCAATGTTTTTGTTTATTTATTTATTCCTTTATTTATTACATGATGGGAAGTTACTTTCCCAAGCAGAAGAAATTGTATCTTTTGTACCAGAAATTATTTAAGAGTTTCATACTGCATATTTTCAAACAGAGACAAATTCTCATCACCTCATCCTAAGAATAACTAAAAAAGAACCTAAAATTTGTGTTATAAAGTATCACATTGGGAAGGATAAGAATCAGTACCCAAGCTTCTTTAAGAAGATATTCCTTGCCACCACAAATTGATAGATTTTTCTTAAAAGTTTTCAATTCCAAAATATTAAAACTGCAAAAAATACCTATAGCACCCATACAGTTTAGGAGACGGCTTGATCTCTTTTTGTTTCTTCCATTCAAATACTTTGTCAGTAACACGGCAATGACTTCAACCTCTGTGGTTCTACCATTACATTCCTACACAGGTATTTCTGTTAACTGTTCTTCTCACAGGTCAGCTTACATACAAACACAATATTTTAAATGTACCTATCATTGGCAAAATCATATTTGGTTCTGACAATAAGCCATTTGACAGTACCAAAGGCTTTGGAGTGAACATTTTCTTCTTTTTTTTTTCCTCTCTGCATCTTAACGGTATGAACAGAAGTGAAAGATTTCAGAGTAATTTGCTACGAAGGGAAATAAGAAGTAGGGTGGCGGAGGGATATTCAGTGCTGTGCTTCTTTCAGTTGTAAACAAGGTTCTTGACTAATGAACTTTCCTTCAAGACTGGGATGAAAGAAATGATGCTGAATGCAACTAGACATAGACTATATGTGGGAAGCAGTGTGGCAAATTGAGTGAGTTCAACTCCCATAGTCTCCATTTTCTCTCTGGAAAGAAGTCTTTCACTTTCTTAACACCTAATAAGTTTTCAACAGACTCCAGGATTTTGTGGAAACTGTTCTTGCTAAGGATGCCCAGAGTTTCCTCGTTATCATCAGGGGACTTCATCATCCTTCTCTTCTCGGTCATTTTGTATTGTTAATTATTCCCTTCTTCTTAAAACTGAAAATGGAGGATGGGTAGGGTGGCAGTATCAACGTTTGAAGGACTTACAGTGAGATACAGAGAGCAAGATGATGAGAGACGTGAAATTACTGGCCAGGGGATGACAAGAAGAGAACAAGTGTGGAGGCCTCATATATGCCATGGTATCAATTCACTCTATTTCCACAAAAGTATTAGATTCTTAGATCAATTAAATTACTCTCATCCATTCCCAGCTCAAAGTTATCTTTCTTGGTCTAAAGAAACTGGAAAATAAACACATTCTCTTGGTATATCTCCCCCTTTCACCTCTCATCTTAAATTCAGATCTTACAGAATGCCTGCATTTAAAAGAAAATAATTTGCCATCGTATTTTGCTAGTGGGTCTCCAATAATTCCTTTTGAAACTAAAGATGAACCAGATTTTTCAGTATTTCAAGGGTAGGTTATCATGAGAAGAACAGACCAGTGCCAGGTAATTACTATTCTACCAAATTCTTAGGTTTTAAAATTATATCTCTAATTGATATAGAAGTGCTTCATTGCTTTATCTATGGATATAAGTTAAGCGTTCCATAATAAAATATGCTGCAACATATCCTAAGTTTCTTTCATATCTATTATTTCTCAGTCTCATTTAATCTCCATGATTAAAGTAGATACAGGTCAAATTCCAAATGAAAGAGTATTTATTAACTTTATTTGATGTAATAATAAATCAAGTTTAGCGTAGGAAAAAAAGAAACTAAATTCATTGTCCAAACAGCCTAATAGTCACACCAACAAGTTAAAACCTCTTTATCCACTGACCATAAAATACAATGGAGTATAAATATAAATAAATTGGTAAATAAATATTATAGAGGATTGGCCATTTTATTTGACTCATCTGAACTGGGAGAAACAAATGTAATAACAAGTATAATATTTGGAGTCCTTGGGGATCATGTAAAAATTAACCTTTTGTTCTCAATAATTTTCTCAAAAGAATATTATACTAGAAAATGCTCCTTGTGGATTTATAAACTCCAGAGAGTCAGAAATTCACTTGCTGTGTTACCTATTAAGCATCGTAATCTCATTTATATATTTTCTAAACCTTGTCAAGTTAACGCTAAAGAAACAAGAGATATTTTTCATCCAGGAAGAAGTTAATGAAATGCTTATAAGATCACAGAGCTAAGCACTTTACCAAATAAAGCTTGATCACTGATTTCGCATCAAAATGATGCTGCTGTGTTAGAAATTTATATGTGAGGAACTAGACATTTCAACTGATCTTTTAAATGTGATGATTTTCAAAAAAAGCATAAGATTATCAATCCTATAACGACAGTAATAGCTCTGAAAATCATATTCGATTTGGAAATATGCGCAATTTCTCCCATGCTATGTCATAACTCTCTTTACAATGAAAACCCGTTACTAATATTCAGGTCCTGAGCATTTTTCAAGTCATATGCTAAAATGTGTATGAAACATATACTGAAAATTTATTCAAAACTTTATTGTTATTAAACATATCCAATCATTTGGTTAAATAGTCAATGTTTCAGCTTGGTAACTAATTCCAAGATGAATCAAATGTTCATTCTGAGAAATGTTACTGGGCTGTATTGTCGATATCTCTCTGAAATGGATGAATAACTACAATTAACAATAAAATTTTAAATTAATGGAAAGTGTACTCTGAACATTAGTATTTCCAACACTTCCGTGAATCTTATGGGAATGGTTAGAAATAAAAAAGGGGAAACCTATTAAATTGCTTGAAATTGCCAAGTTGTAAAGCACAGAAAAGTTGGCATGTTAAATTAATTGAATTACTGAGAGCTCAAAATTACAAATTATGCAACATGCATCATGGCTGATTCAACAGCTTTTAACTTTTTTCATTGCTTTATAACGGCTGTAATTATAATTTCCTCTGAATCCACAAACTATATATGCCAAAACGTCTGATTTCTAAATGTTTTAAACTACCACAAATTCAGAAATGAAATTCAGTTTGACAGAAACAATTTAAGTAATAGTGCAGCTTTCTCGGAGGACTTGTTTTAGACAAAAGTCTCTTTCCTTACATAGGAAATTTACAATGAAAGAACAAAGGAGTCAAACTCCTCTTGTTTTGCCTGCTTGAGGATGAATGTAAATCAATGTTTTAGAATAAACAAATACAGCCAAGCCTTATAACCATGATTAGGATGCATCTTTTAATATAAAAAAAGTCCTAGTACCGCTTGCAGTGATTCTCCTTCTGTGTGGGCAAGAAAGAAATTAATATGTAACTCAGTGATTTAGAGAAAGTCTGTTTTAGCAAGTTCTTATTCCAGTGGCATAAAACCATTTGAAGGATTGGAGGAAAAAGTAGTAGTAGATAGATTTTTTAATTGTCATTGAGGAGAAAGTATAAAATAACAAAAGGTTACTATGAATTAATAAATCTTCATCTTAATTATTCATTTCTTCTTTCTTTCATTCATTTAATATGTATTTCATGCCTGCTTTGTGTGAGACCCTGTCCTAGGCCTTAGGGATATTTCATTAAAAAAAAAAATAGTCCTTGCCCTCAAGGATCTTCTATTCCAATATGGGGTCAGGCCAACAACAAACAAGTAAACAAACACATAATATGTAAGTTGGTGATAAGTGATATGAAGAAAACAGTAAAGAAGAGTAAAGAGGACATCGGATGATAAGGAGTGTTCTATATAGAATGATCAAGGATGGCCCAATGATAAGGTGATATCTGAGCAGAAATCCAAAGGAAATTAGGGAAGACGACATGCAAAAATCTGGAGGAAAGGTGTTCCAGGCAGCAGGAACTACAAGCGCAAAAAGACTTGCATGAGAAATTGCTTGACAAGTTGGAGAAAAATCAGGGAGGATGGAGTGGCTAGTGGAGTGAGCCGAAAGTAAAGTAATAGAAGATAATTGTAGAGTGAACGCAAGGAGCAGGATCATTTAGGGAAATTTCTTCTAATGTAAGCCTTTTGCTTTTTCTTTGCGGGAGTGGGAAACCAGTGAAAAATGTTATGAATAGACAAAACACAATTTAATTTAGATATTAAAGGATCACTGTAGCAGCGATGAAGACAACAGACTATAAGTAACCAAGAACAGAACAGACATAGGGAGAACAGTGGGAGGCTATTGCAATAATCCAGCCAAGAAGGTGAGCTGGGAACATGGTAGTGTCTCCAAATATGTAGATGGTGAAAATCAGTCAGATTCTGAATGTCTTAGGACAAAAGAAAACAAAAAAATTTGTGAATGAAAATTCTCAGAAGAGGGACAGAGGCAAGGATGAGTTCAAGTTTTTTGGCATGAGTAACAGGGGAAAGCAGGTAATAGGATTTACTAGTCCCGAGTTCTATAGAGAGAAAAGAATTCTTCTTTCCCAAAGTATCATACTATACATACATAAATATATGGATAATTTATTATAAAAAATTACAACAAACACTTTAAATCTAAAGAAGCACATGTGTGCACATCATGTTATTTATTCAACAGACCCTGCTTTTATTCAGGACCCCTTGCAGAAACTAAGCTGCCTACAAGAAATACATAATCCACAAATTGGAAATCACTGTACTAATTTATTGTTTTATGCAGCTAGACCTGGATTGTGTTATGACGCCAATACAACACTAAGATATATTCCTCACGTGGAATATTTGATCAGCAAAGAACACACACATAAGAGGAGATAGCTCTTCTCACCGGCACTGCTCACAAGAAAAAGAATAGTAGCTAACTGAAGCAGATGGATAGTATGACTGATTTAAATAATATATTCTCAGTATTTCTTGTGTAAATTACAGAGCCAGAAGTAGTCAATTAAGTTAAATTCAACAAACAGTCCTGACTGACATGAATACTATGCTTGAGCACTATTCTGGGGATAAAACAAAGAAGCCTCAAGCCCTCATAGGGTAATTAGGATGGAATATTTTTATTTCCTTACAAAGGATGGCATACTTTTGTGTTTTGCTTGTTTTTCCTCTGTAAAGTACAATGGAATGAAAATAGCTAGAAAGTTGTTGTTTAAAACAAGATACAAATATAATTGCATATAAAAAAGGAGAAAGAAAAAGTATAAAGAAGTTGATGGAAAGCAATGCAGAAAATGAAAGCCATCAAAATCATTTTAAAAACATGGTTATAATCTTCTTAAATTGATTAGTTTACATTCTTGATAATTGGATTCCTTCTGAAAAATGTGAGCATAATCAGGCCTCCAAAAGGTCAATATTTGACTTTTGCTGTATTCATTATTATAAGAACCTGCATATGGGCCGGCCCGGTGGCGCAGCGGTTTAGTTCGCGCTTGGCAGCCCGGGGTTCGCCGGTTCGGATCCCGAGCGCCCGCCGATGCACTGCTTGTCAGCTATGCCGTGGCAGGGTCCCATATAAAGTGGAGGAAGATGGGCACGGATGTTAGCCCAGGGCCAGTCTTCCTCAGCAAAAAGGGGAGGATTAGCTACAGATGTTAGCTCAGGGCTGGTCTTCCTCACAAAAAAAAAAAAAAAAGAACCTGCATAAACTTGTTACAATGAAGAAAACTTAATGCGTCATAAGCAAGAGTTAATGCTGAAAACTTTTCTAAAAATACAGCATAGCAGCATCTCTATTTAAAAGTTAACAGCATTAAAAAAAGGAAGAGATACACATATTTTGAGATAATCTAATCTAGTCTCCTGATTTTATAAAGAAAAACAGAGTTCCATTAAGTCTAACTTATTCAGCCCATAAATATTTACTGAGTAACCAATAATTGCCAGGCACTATGTTCTTGTGGAAATTACAATGGTGATCAGGAAATGATATCATCACAATTTTCATCAAGTCTATAGTCACGTGAGAGAATGATATTAATCAAATCATAACACTAATAAATATATAACCACAAACTGAGGTAAGTGTATTAAAGAAAAGGAACAAAGTTCTATAAAAGTCTATAAGATAGTAATTACAATGTAAGATGACACAGCTAGTTGCTAAAACCTAACAATTTCCTTATGGTAGATTACCATGAGAACGGTAACCTATTCAGAGAAAACCTTAAGAGTTTTAATGTTCGAAATACTTGAAGAATTCTAAATAATGGTTAATCAGCTAATCTAGATATGTAGTATCAATGAATAATCAGTGCTTTCTAAAGCTCATAGTGTCAGGTAGAGAAGACTTCAACTACCAAAACTCAAGCTCTAATCAAGAGCATTCATTGCCTCATCCTTTAAAGTCACGATTAAGAGCATAGACTCTAGAGTCAGATTTTCCAGACCTATTCCTAACACTAGTTTTATGACTTTGGGCAAGTTACTTAATGTTACTGTTCCTGTGCTTCAGTTTCCTTATCTGTAAAAATGTGAGCAATATTGTTACCAAATCTCATAGGATATGAATGAATGAATGATACAGTATAAACTACCAGTGTTATAGAAGATAAAAACAGAGGTTTAAATCAGTAAAGGCTGGAATATTCAAAGCGAGTTTCACAGGGGAATAAGGACTTGAATTAGACATTTAGTAATAAGTAGGAAGGCGTAAATGAAGACAAGCCATGAGATACTGGTAGGGGAGGATAACAAGATGAGCCAAGTCCCAGAACTGGAAGTGAATGTGACATGTTTTAAGAATAATCAGAGGAGAGGAGCTTCAGAAGAGTATAATATGAATATCGGCAACATCACTTATTTCAGAGTATGAAAAGTTCACTGAGATGGTTTCAGATCCCACATCCAACTAAACTTTAAAGAACTACCCTTTTCCAACTACATATCTGTGTGTGAAGCCTAATGTTCTTACAAAACAACTTATTGCAACAGATTGAATGCAGAAACAGATATGACAGTCTAGCTGTCCCCTATTGAGCTAGACAAAAGAGAGATCTGCAAAAATGTAAAACCATGCCGCTGTCCCTGTTAATTTTTTTATTTAGAGAAAATACAGTTATTTTTCATCAAATTATTTTATTTAACATATAATAGTTTCATTACTATTATTTGCAAATGACAATATTTTTCAAATGTTTGTTTCAATTACTAATATAGTAAAATGTAATTGATATAACCCCTCAAAATAAAAGCTCTTTCAGGTCCTCAATAATTTTTAAGAATGTCAAGAAGTCTTGAAAAGAAATATTAGCACATTTATCAGCTATTAATTAATATCTATGTACTTCAATTTCCTTATTTGCAAACTGTGGATAAGAATAATGTCTAATATATGGGCTTGTTGTGAAGATGAAATCAGATACTCTGATGGCTAAAGTGGTACACCTTCCAAATCCCCATATCCAGGGCTGAAACATGCATCCCCTAGCTGCTGTGTTTTGCAATTGACAGCTCTCAACTGAGTCCCCATCCAAGACTTGGCCTCAGCTCTCGGCCCTTGCTACTTTGCCCAAGGAGGGTCACAACCCCTTTTCATGGTAGTCTGTATTCATTGGCCAGCGTGAAAGTATGGAGAATGCTTCTCCTCGTCTCAGTTGGGGACAAACATGAAGGACTATCTCAGCTCGGAAGGTCACTGTTTAATCAGCTGAGGCCCTGTTCCACTGCACCACAGTGCAACTTATCCTTCTGCCCAATCCTGCTTCCTTCATCCTCTACCCCTCACAGGCATAATCTGTGAGGGGACTCTCAACACTGGAATAGTCAGAGGACAGATGTTCAGGCCTCAATGTTTCTGTTATAAGCAAAGTTAGTCATAGAGATGGGTTTCTCGTGAAGGCCAGACAAGATACCTCAAGATCAGATGGAACTGAAGGAACCCTGAATTTTCCAGGCAGAGGATCCTCTGGTAAAAGGGGTCTCAAGGCTCTCCTTGTCTTTAGTATTTGAACTTCATATCTTTTGGTCTAAAACTCTGAACAACCAAGGCAGTGATTTCATTACTACCCTGGAAAAACATGGCTCACATGCTGGCTTGGCTTCTGGGAAACCCATCACGTCTCAATGCTGCTGGCTGTCACGGCTGAATCTCTCCACTAAGGACAGTGATATGAAGTGGGGCTTTGAGATCTTGAAAGCAGCCTTCACTGTAAAGGTCTCTCTTTCACACAGGCACACAACAGAAACAACTTGGCTGTTATAGGTTTGCATGAAAAATACCCTGATTTTAACTTAAATTCCACTTAATTTTCACAACTACCATATGAAATAGGCATTGAAAGCATAGGTTTTCAACTCAGAGATGTGAAAATACAAGATAGTAAGTATCTTACTAAATCCAGATTCCAAGATCCATTTTCTTTCCACTTCATCTCATTTTCTGGGCCAAGTATTACATGTCTTGCATTTTATAACAGTATATCAACATACCATCTATTATGTGTCCACTTTTGATTCTGGGCTTGAAGCTATGCTATAGATGGCCCTTAATAAATGTCAGTTGCTGCTGCTGAGGAACGCAAAAGAAGGATTTGTCTTGCGGATATTTATAATACATCTTATACAAAAAATAATAACCTTGAAATTCACTTGTTTTATAAATGTGCATTTTTACAATTGGATTTATTTTAGCAAAGTGTACACTGTTTTCCTGATAATATGAGCTAAAGTAAAAGCTCCTACTCAATACCTCTACTCCCAGACATCAGTCCAGGACACGTGTCCTCAAGCAGAGGCATCAGGATGAGTGATTCTTCTTGCATAATAAGGGCAATCAGAAATTTACAAAATGTTTTTCTGAAGTCTTTAACAGGCTGTTCCCATTCTTACTTAAAACCAATCATTTCAAATTAACTCTAAGAAGAACAGAGGTGAAAACCGACTGAGATTAAACAACATTCTATGAACGAAAGCACAGAATTGTTAGCTCAGTTTGGTCACAGTGTTTTTATTCATTTTATGTTTTCCAGTATGACACATGCAGAACCTTAGGTTTGGAATCTAAAATGTCATTCTACATGTCAGTTATCCAGAGAAGAAATCTTAAACCAAATATATACAACTAAAATAAATAATTCTACTATTGTCTCTGGTCCTTTAACTAAATGACACGTAACTGTCAGTTGAATTAATCAAGCCAATAGACAAAATAATCATTCCGTGGAAATTTTTTTGGTTGGGGCCAAAATCTCTTCCAAGAATATAAAATAAATAATTTTTCAACTTACAGAAATTCCAGGGTCTAGCTACAGTCAAAAAAAAAAAAAAAGAATTAATTATCACTCTCTACTCAATGTGCAGATTATATGTGATTTTTGATATTTGTCAGTGGGTACTACATGTTTTTAAAGATTTTATTCCTAAAAAAAGACTATAAATGGAATAAAGAAATGGTGAGTGTTCTGAATATTGAAAGAATATACAGGTTTTAAGCCTCCATTTTAAAAAAATGTCATAAATATATTTTTTTTAAAAAAAATGCTTTAAATATTTGAAGGACTAGAATTGTGTGTAACATCAGAGAACTAGATACAAGTTGGAGGAGGGCAGGATTTGGTTCTACAGGAAAAGAGAATTTGAATGACTACAGTTATTTAATAAAAGTGCAGAGCTCGTCAGTGAGAATTTTTCTTCTTAGAAAGAGTAGTAAACATGACATAATATTTCCCACATGAAAAGTGACTATGTAATACACCATACATAATAAACCATACAAAATAGATATTAACTTCTCAATTTCCCTGTTCCTGAATATGAGCTAATTTATGGAATAAATGTTTGCTCAGATAAGTGTTAAAAAAAAA
The DNA here is from genome assembly GCA_031878705.1 of Tapirus indicus. NCBI lineage: Eukaryota > Metazoa > Chordata > Mammalia > Perissodactyla > Tapiridae > Tapirus > Tapirus indicus. The sequence goes on along the minus strand of CM062919.1, from coordinate 71,415,619 downwards.
AGGAGAGGAAAATCTTTAATTTAAAAATTACAGGTGAAATAGTCATAAAAAGCATATGTTTCTAGGCATCAGGAAAAAAAAAGAGATCTGAATGTCTCCGAATAATAAATATTTGAAAATAATAATGACCTGCGAGCTTATGTATAATCACTACTTCTTCTTTCTTTTCAGACTTGGTTGGTTGCATTTCACATTTCTAATCCACCCATCATTAATTAAGCAGTCTGGTGTCTTTAAGTTCACTCTCTGAACTGACTTAGGAAATGGTTTAGAAAGAGAGTGTGACACTTCCTTTTCTATCAGTTAAGAAGCCTATGTGACAGTTAATTTTTCTTTCTTAATCATGACACATCATTTTGATTAGACCAGAATCTTGCAGTCAGCTCAGACAGATTGCATCTCTGGCCCCCTTTCCTTCATGTCCACCACATTTAGTAAAAAGATGCATTTTGAAGAAAGTAGCTGATGCCAGAATGAGCATACAGAAAAACAAAAAACAAAAACACGGCTAATTACAATGCAGTCAGAGTATCAATCTCTACACTCACAGTCACCACTGCCTACAAATAAGCTTTTCTCTTTTTATAAACTCCTCCTATTATCTTGTGTCACCTTTCACACTGCACTGTGTGCAAAGCTACATGGACATTTTATAGGTTGACAGGTCAGTTAGTGAGCATGAAGAAAATGGCTTGGCTAGATATATGGCTTGTTCATAAATTAGGCTGTGTGACTTCAGTAGCTAATAAATTATGGTACTTCATAACTCAGTATAATTATATACTTTATAATGTGAGAAAGGTAAACAAATTGCAGAATAAAGAAAAATAGCCAAAAAGGAAACAAAAGAAAAAAATAAATGGGACCACATCAAATTAAAAAGCTTCTGCACAGCAAATGAAATCAACAAAACAAAAAGACAACCTACTCACTGGGAGAAGATATTTGCAAATCATATTTCCAGTATAGGGTTAATATCCAAAAAATATAAAGAACTTATACAACTCAACAACGAAAAATCAAACACCCTAATTAAAAAATGGGAAGAGGATCTGAATAGACATTTTTCCAAAGAAGATATACAGATGGCCAACTGGCATATAAAAAGATGCTCAACGTCACTAATTATTAGGGAAATGCAAATCAAAACCACAATGAGATATGACCTCACACTCATCAGAATGGCTACTGTTAAAAGACAAGAAATAATAAAGTGTTGGAGAGGATGTGGAGAAAAGGGAACCCTTGTACACTACTGGTGAGAATGCAAACTGGTGCAGCCACTATGGAAAACAGTATGGAGATTTCTCAAAAAATTAAGAATAGAACTACCATATGATCTAGCTATTCCACTTCTGGGTATTTATCCAAAGAACATGATAACACTAATTCAAGAAGATAATATGCACCCACTATGTTCACTGCAGCATTATTCACAATAGCCAAGACCTGGAAACAACCTAAGTGCCCATCATGGGATAAATGGATAAAGAAGATGTGGTATATATATATACAATGGAATACTATTCAGCTATAATAAAGAATGAAATATGGCCATTTGTGACAACATGGATAGACCTTGAGGGCGTTACACTAAGTGAAATAAGTCAGACGGAGAAAGATAAATATCGTATGATTTCACTCATATGTGGAAGATAATCAAACAAACACATAGATATGGAGAACAGATTGGTGGTTACCAGAGGGTAGGGGGAAGGCAAAATGGGTGAAGGGAGGCAACTGTACAGGGACGGATGGCAACTAGACTTTTGGTGACGAACGTGATATTTAATTTAAAAATTACAGGTGAAATAGTCATAAAAAGCATATGTTTTTAGGCATCAGGAAAAAAAAAAGAGATCTGAATGTATCCTAATAATAAATATTTGAAAATAATAATGACCTACAAGCTTATATATAATCACTACTTCTTCTCTCTTTTCAGACTTGGTTGTTTGTATTTCACATTTCTAATCCACCCATCATTAATTAAGTAGTCTGGTGTCTTTAAGTTTAAGTCTATACAGAAGTCGAAATATAATGATGTACATCTGAAATTTATACAATGTTATAAACCAATGTCATCTCAAAAGAAAAAAAAGAAAAATAGCCAAAATAAGTATAACTCAGTGCTTGCCTTCTCCTAGGAATATCTTTATTGCTATTCCTCCTAAGAGTTTTAATAGACAAGTTAGTAATTATTCAGTAATTATTTACTAACGGGAAAGCTTTTAACTACACAAGTTCACAATTTGTAGAAACAAGCAAAAGTAAAACAACACATAATTGAATAAACAAAATGAAACTTTGATGTAGTGCTGAGAGAATAGTTTCAATTTAGCAGCAAAGTGTCTCAACCAAATTGGAATATAAAAGTTTACCTCAAATTTCAATACAAAAGCAATATGCTATTTTGCACTCACGCAATAATAAAAAGCACTGCCTTTTCTTCATGTAAAGTATTTATCATTTAATTCATTAATGAATGACCCACCATTAATAAATTCAGCTACCTACTGAATTCACTTAATCTATTTAAAATTAGGTGAATAATAATTCTAAAAGGCATATATTTTCATGCCACTGTCCTGCTTAAAACCATCACTGGCTTGTGACTTCCTACAAATCCTTAATAGATAATGCATGACTCTGTGGCCTAGCTCTTCCCTATCTCTTTCCCCCTATCTATTGTCAGATCCCACCTCTACTCCCAAACTCCTGCCTTACAGAAATGCTTCATGCATTAATGCAACTACTCTTGAATTGCTCTAGGTCTAAACTGCTTTTCTCTTGAGCTCACCATGGGCTAATGATTGTGTTAAGAACCATTATCCAAGACTTAGAAACAAGGCCAAAAAGATGACTGCATACTGAAAAATTGTTTAAAAGGCTCTTCCAAGAATTACTGAATTAAGTAGGAGATTATACCATTGTTTCATTTTACTACTTATGTACTATTAATTAAGAGCTGTGACTCAATGAAGTTACATGGTAACTTGTAGATTTGTATCCAATCGAGATACAAATGCTTTTGTCTGGTAATGGATTATTGTCCTATAGAATATTAACTGGTTTTGTATTCAATTTTGCAATATTACTCTAACATTCTTTTTTTTTTTTTTGGTGGGGAAGACCAGCCCTGAGCTAACATCTGTTGCCAATCTTCCCCTTTTTGCCGAGGAAGACTGGCCCTGAGCTAACATCCGTGCCCATCTTCCTCCACTTTATATGGGACGCCGCCACGGCATGGCTGACAGGCAGTGCGCGTCCGCGGGCGCCTGGGATCCGAACTCGCGAACCCCGGGCTGCCAAGCGCGGACTAAACCGCTGCGCCACCGGGCGGCCCCCTAACATTCTTTTATTAAATTGCTATAAATACCCAGTTCCTAATGCTCTTTAAACCAATTTACCATTGTGCAGTTTCTCTTATTAATGAGTTGAGTAGATCTTTGATTCCTGTCCAATCTATCTTTGTATAATACAAAGTCATGTTTTCAAGCTTTTGAAAATTAAACCTGACAATTTTGGAGGACCCACTGAGATGTCCCAGTGGACACACATGCCAGAGGCAATTAAACTGCATTGCCAGAGAAGTCACTTCACAGTCTAAGGCCAAATATGTCCCTTCTTGGATTCCAAAATGACTTACAAGTGGCAACAGCATTTTACCTTTGCTGACTTCCTGTTTTTCTGTTTGTTCTTTCTTCTGATTTTCCACACATTTGTTGGTTTGGTTTGGCTTTGCTTCTGAAAAATTCTATCATTCTGTTTGTTTCTTGTCTAACTCTTGTTTAGAGCTGTCTTCCTTTTCACAATCAAGCCTCAAGAATGTTGAGTCTGTGTCTGGTCTCGAATCACTATGCCAATTACAACTGTATAGTTAAGAAAGCACCCCAGGTAAGTCATGGCTTCAGCTGTGTTCCTTTCCACAGCCAAGTGAGGGACTAGTGAGCAGTGAACCTAAGCCAGCTTCAACCACATGTTCCAGAAAGCACCTGTGTATATGTGAGCATGGTTTTACATGACTAATAATTCCCTATATGTGAGGAACGTAATTTTGTGGTCTGATCATTGGACGATCTCTATTGGGTTCATGATGGAGATCTAGTCTCTATCAGGTGAGAGACAACCAAGAATCTGATTTATTAGGGGTGTTTTGTTGTTCTCTGTCTAGTTGGGAGCCAAATTAATTAAAATTTTGTGGATATGGCAGTTTGTGGAAAGAGATTATCTGAACAAAGATACGATATAATCTTATAAATGAAAAGAAAGAACTCTTTTACATGTCTTTGAACATACAACGCCTAGCCCAGTCACTGGCTCAAGGTAGATACTCCACTGTGTTCTTTGCTAAACAAATAATTTGGATTCATCTTACTTAAACCTCTGTGCTACCTCATCGATAATTAAAAGCTAATTATATTTCCCCACTTCTATTGTCCAGAGCTGTTAGTGGGCTGCTCACTGTTTGATACATTACTTCCGTTTGGAATAGTCAGATTCCAGAACCACTAATTTCTTACCTGTTCTAGTTAGGTGTCCTTGGGAGTAAGGAATCTATCTTTTCAGAATGTAAGAATTCCACGACCTTAACAGGAAATCAAGATTTTTTAAAGAAAGACTTTTTCTTTTTTCTTAATATCATATAACTCAGCTGCCACGAGTAAAGATATCTCCTCTTCCTGTTCACCATGCCATTCCCAACCCCTTCAAACAGTGCCTAACACTTCCTGGGCACAAAGCTAGCACTGAGTTCAACTGAGAATTCACTTTGCTTGGTCATTAAGTCCATTTAATAGAATTATCATTTGAATTTTTCTTCAATTTGGGCTGCTGCTTTACCCTGAGCAATTTTACTGTGATTTTATTAAACAATCCTGTTTTGGTAAAAAAGAAGTATTTTTAAATGAAGCTTTTATCTATTGCTTTAGTAAAATAGACTTGCTTATTGAACCAAAATAATTTGCTATTTTATGGTAAAAGGATTCTCACTTTTAAATGAATATTGGAATTTTTAGCAAAGTCATAGTGTCAAAACTAGGAAATCACTTTATTTTATATTGTTGTTTTACAAGAGCAAAAAGCAATTTCTGTAAAAATCACTCATATGGGTCAATTGTTCTGATCTCCTTAAAAATTACTTAATGGTCTACTTATAACAACAAGGAGAGAATCATGAAAAGCTCAAGATTATAGTATCTTTTACGTTCAACCCCACTGCACTGAATCAAAAATACAAAACAAAACTATATCCTGAACAACAGAGGCTATCTTTGAACTTCTGTAGTTAACAGACCTTACAGACTTCCAGCTGCATAACAGTAAGTTTCCTTCAAGAAATCATAGCATCACTTCATAAAACTTAATGGTGTCCCAACTCCCTTTTGTTATGCAGGACTTCCTAGAGAGACAATGTTGTTGGAGAAGAGCACACATTAACAGTTCCTTTCTCTTATTCTAAATGTGAGCCCAGCGTCTCTGCTTCACTTCTTTTTTCTCAGCTATAGCAACTTCAGTGGACTGCTGGGTCGTGTTAAATCTTTAGGATCTGTGTAGTCTGGCACCCACTCGGCTCAGTGATAGTTTCTATATACTTTTATTATTATTAAAAAATAAAAGAGAGAGAATCACTGTGATTCATGAACCATAGCTAGGTGGCTGATCTTCTTTTCATTTAAAATCACTATCTGTATTAATGTATCCACATTTCTTTGGAACATAAATCTACTGCAGGCAACAGCATGCTGAGATATACTGTCTCATCCCAACCAACACCTGATACAAGATATGAATTATCTGACAGCTGTTATCCCCATTCAAATCCACACACTTTAAATATTCAAGCTAGTGGATGTATTCTTCCAACAGAATGAAGAAAAAAGAAAGATAAGAACAAAATTTGAGGGTGTTATAAAAGTTTCTCTCACAAAAGTTTAGAGGTCTTAAATTAGCACAGGGCAGACTAGTACTACTACTAAACACACTACAGTTCAAAATTTATTTTTAAAGTAAAACAAATAAAGTACTCTATAATTCACTATTTCCTTCAACATTATTTTTTGTCTTTGAAGTCAATGCCTATTACTATTTTGGATAGCATTATCTTAAGATTTAACAGAAGATACTTTTAAATTAGTAATTTATTAAGTTATTATATAATGAGTTATGTAAGTGTGCACATAAATGTCCACAATAAACTTTTTATTTAAAAACACAAAGAATGTAAATTAAATTTCTATGTAAATAGCCAAGGCACCTGTCTTAAGGGCAGATGCTTCTTTCCTAATTTCATAATCACGAAATAACTAGGTCAAGTAAACTTTCTAATTACAGTGTAACATAAACGTACCAAAATATGCAAATCTTAAGTACACTTCTCAATTAATTTTTTTCTAAGTGATATAAATTGATTTTGAAAAATGTATGAGTTTCCAAAGAAATAACCAAATGAGAAATCAGGTAAATAGTAGATTACCCTTATAAAGCATTAATATACGAATAACTTGAACATTTTAAGGGCTGTTTTTTAGTAGCGTAAAGGACCCAGCTCAACTTATTGTCATGGTGAGATATACTTTATATGTGAGTTTGGCTTATAAAATGTTTTTCTTTCTAAATGATTAAATGGCAATACTACTTTTATTTTGGTTTCTGGCTTTGATCCATGTTATTAATAAAATAAGTGTCATTTTCATCAAGATAGCACTTAAAATTTATAAAGCCTTTTCACATAAACTATATTATTTGATCCTTAAAGCAACTCTATGAGGTGGGCAGTACTATTAAGTGAAAGAGATGAGACTGGAATTTAGCGTCCTTTTCCAAATCACTTGCTCCTTGCATCACACCATACTCGCTTATTTAAAAAGGTTAAAATCATGGTTAACTGACATAAAAAGAATTCTTATTCTGTAAATTTGTCTATTTTGATCATGTTTGTTTGTTAGGAGAAACAGTGTGCCTTTGATTTTTAAGTAACATGCTTTGATTCCAGACAAGTGTCACAAAGAAAATAAAAATGCACATTCTTATGTTAAAGATTATAAGGCACTAAAGGCATTTGGGAAAGAAAGAGGTGTGAAAAAGCATAAAAATATGGTAAAGCTATTTAAGACTTTATTAACTTACTACACTTTTATTAAATTATTACCTTTTTCTAATATTTTTAGAAACTAAAGGTATTTTATAGATTATCTTCCCTTTTTAAGTCGTGCTTAACACTCCCTCCTCCCCCTTGCACACACACACTTTGGACAACACCAGTTCTTGGACCAGAGCCAGCCTGAGGAACAATCCCCAGGAAGGTCTGAAGGAGACAAAGCAGAAACAGCAGTGCAGAGGCCACAGAGCCGGACAGAAGTGGGCAACTGCCAACTTCCCCGGAAGGTCCAATACATGCTGCTGTACAACCCCCACGACTTCTGCCACTATCTGTCCTTTGCTCAACTTGAGCAGCTTTCAATTTGTAAAACAAACAAACAAAAAAGCATAATGGTGGGTGAGAGCAGTGAGGGTAGACTTAATTATTGCAATATATGGAAGTCCTATTTTAAGTGATATTGCTGCTTCTCCAATGTGACTTTAGAAACAGAGCGGGGTGGAGTTGAAAATTATTGGAGTATCTTAAAAGGAGGCTGAAATATATGTGTATAAAAACAGAAATAGGACAGTAATATGGGGGGGGGGACAAAGGGAGAGAAGCCATTAACTATTAGGGCAAAATTCAACTCACTGCATATTTTTCCAAATCCACTCCAGAGTTTCAGTCCTCTGAGTTTCAGCTTCTCTCCTTGTGCAAATAGGTCTTTCACAAGCCCTCATTCTATTTCCATAAATCCAATATATTATGTTTCTCAAAGCCTATTGATTTTGTCAGATTTCTGATATATTAGAGATCCCCAGCCTTTTTGTTTAGAATTCACATGTAAGATTTCACCTAAATCTTAAGTTTTCAGACAGAACAGGTGAAAAAAAACAAAAAAAAAAAGGCAAAAGGGTGAAGGACCAAATGCCAAACCGCTGTGTTTAAAGTGCAGGTATGAAGAAGATGCCTGCAGAGGAGTCTGGAAGGAAAAAAGGAGGAGAACCAGAGGAGAGTTAGCCCTGCACAAGGAGCAGCGTCGGTATACAGAGTCCTCGACAGAGTCAGATGCTGAGAAGTCGACAAAGAGAAAGATTGAAAAAAATGATATGAAAACTGGAAAAGTCACTGATGACTTTAGAGTAGTTCTCAACTGGGGTGATTTTGCCTACCAGGGCACATTTTGCAATTGTCTGGAGATATTTTTAGTTGCCACAACTTGAGGATTCCACTGGCATTTAATGGATAGGGGTCAGGGATGCTATTAAACATCCTATAATGCACAAGACAGCCCTCCCCGCCAAGAAAGAACTATTCAGAACAAAATGTCAACAGCGCTGACATTGAGAAACTTTTATTAGAGGAGCTAAAATACATGGAATTGAGGAGTTTGTGGGCAGTGAGAAAATGAATTTGGCAAGAGAAGGCTATTCTTCCAGAACTGTTTGCCTTGTAGAGAAAAAGAGGGACAGAGTGGAGAACTTTAGGAGCAGGCAAGACAGAGAAAAGATTATTTTTTGTTTATTTCCCTCAAGGATGGAAAACATGGCAGTGTTGTAAACTGACAGCAATGAAGAGATGGAGAAGAAACTGGAGAAAAAAACAGAGGAAACATACTTATGAAGCACTGTTCTAAAGGAGGCAGGGGGTTGAAATCAAGAAGTCTCGTAGAAAAGATTGCTTTGAGAGAATGCAGGGACACATATATCTCTAAAATCAGAGGAAATGAAGGCCTGATGGGTACAATTCGAATGTTTCAGGAGTGGGTGGCAAGAACAAGATAGAGTGTTTAAAGTTTATACTCGGTGCCTGGGTTATGCAGCTGGTCTGTGATCCATTTTCCTCGTGTTAGGGGGAAATGGAGTGTGCTTCCTAGAAAGTAAGAAGGCAAGTGACCTGGTGTAACTCCTTGTAAACATACTCATGACAGACTCCTTAGCAAAGCAACTGCAAAGTAAATGATTTTTACTAGCAGGGAAGTTTATCTACAAATTGCTTCTAGCAGAATGTGCCCAATTATCTAGGATTGCTTATAAAAATAAAGCTGGAATGTAGATATTTATGGGATATGACTCCCTGGAAAATGTTCATGCATGCTATAAAACTGAGTATAAAAAATGCAGATGTTTCATGTGGTTAAAAGGTAATAACTTCCAGTTCTAAGATAAATAAGTTCCGGGGATGTAATGTACAGCATGGTGACTAGAGCCAAAAAGAAAAAAAAAAAAAAAATGGAGATGTTTTGTATTGAGATGGCTCCTTCTGTGTAAATGAGGTGACTATAAACATCCACAATCCAAACTTCATCATATGCAGAGAGAAAGGACCCAGGGAGCTGGGAAGATATTCCAGATCTCTCCCCGCTTCACCTGTGCCTCTTGACACCTAATAAAAGCTCTGTCTCATGTGAGTCTCTCTTGACAAAAAAATTCTTTGTGTTTCTCACTGACACATGCACTAATCATTGGGTAGTGTCGAAGACAACTAGCTGAATATTAAATCATTATTTTGTAAGATAATTACAAATGTATACAATGAAGAGCCTAAGAGAGAGAACTAAAAAAAATCAGTACTTAGGTTGTTTCAGGTTGGATGTAACAAGCTAAGAACAATGAAAGATATAAACAGTGGCGGCGTTTCAGAGCAAACTTACAGCACTAGAGTGAAATGATCACTGAATTAAATTATAAAAGTGATAAAATGACAGCTACTCTAAATTTAGGAATGACTAATTCAAACAAAAATATCATCACATAGGAAAAGTGTGAAATGTACATGAGTGAGTCACTGGTAAATCTTCTTATCTTGACATTGCAATATGATGGTGTATGAGATAACTAAATATTTGTCTTACTTTTTAAATTATTTGAAAAACAGTATTAATGTATTTTATCTTGACATCTTTTTGTCCTGACATTGCAAATATGATGGTTTGTGAGATCAATATAAATATTTGTCTCACTTTTAAAATTATTTGAAAAACAATATAAATAATATGTATATCTTTTCTATAAACTGACTCTAATGCTTAATATTAGATGTAATTCTACCACAATAATATATTTCTTGACCTTGGAAGTCAAAATTTGTTTTGCTTATTTAATTTACTAAAATTAATTTAATGTTTTGTATTTAAATTTCTAAATAATAGAATAACTCTAAGAAGAATAAATTTTTCTTCATTGTATAACTAGGATAATGTGAAAACTTCAAATTCCAATGATTATTTCCTCAGAAAAGGTAGTTCTTTTACTCAAGGTCAGTTCTGTTACAGATTGTATAGCTGTTCAGACGGTCACAGATTCGCCATGGGTCCTGAATCAATAAATATTCTCTCTCATGCTATGAAAGCTGTGCCAGCCCTCAGGGTTACGTAAATAAGGAATAAAATAGCTTTCTTCTCACAGAAAATTAAGATAACTTGATCCAATTAAAAATAAAATTGTCATTTTGGCATTCTAATCCCAAGAGTAAAAGGTAAACAACCTTAATTTTCCAATTTCTTAATTTTAGAGGGATATAAACTATCTAATGAGCATCCTAGATGTAGTATGGTTAGAGAAAACATCTTTAATTTTCTTCTTCTACTACTGTCTGTAATTATTTTCTTGACAAATAATAGTAAACAGAAATATGTGCCATTCTTAATGAAGCTTTTAGTATATATTGATATTGCTATTGTTACAATATGATTGCTTATTGCTATGGTCTGAATGTTTGTGTCTGCCCCCCCCCCCCAAATTCATATGTTGAAATTCTCATCCCCAAAGATGATGGTATTTGAGGGTGCAGCCTTTGGGAGGTGCTTAGGTCATGAGGATGGACCTCTCATAGTTGGGATTAGTGCTTCCAGAGAGATCCCTAGCCCTTTCCACCATGTGAGACACAGCAAGAAGGTGCTAGTTATGAACCAGGAATCATATCGGCGCGTAGATCTTGCAATTCCCAGCTTCTAGAACTGTGAGAAATAAATTTCTGTCCTGTAAAAGCTACCCAGTCTGTGACATTTCGTTATAGCAGCCTGAATGGACTAATTTAATTTATATTAAATTTTAACAATGTAAGTGACGTCAGCATCATGGCAGAGTGAGATTCCCTCTTTGAATCTCTGCCCCCTAAGACACAACGAAAACATCATTCGCATTCCAACAGAGCTCAATCAAACACTACAAAGGACTTCTAAGAAAGACCTGAAGCCATACATTGGATGGTGGAGGCGTGGGAAGCCCAAAAGCATGCGAGGAGAGGTAAGAAGTTGTACTCTCCCTCCCCAATCGATCGGCAAAGACAGTGAGGCTCGCAGACAGAGGGGGAAGGGGTGGCCCCCAGCAGGGGGGGGAACTCTCGCCCTCCAGGTGCTCTCACAGACTGTTGAGAGATCCCCACTGGGAAGCAACGATGGACTGTTTTGGGGGTGTAGCAAACGCTCTAAGAGAGCCAGAAAGGAAACACCCGGGTCGAGCAGGAGAAAGAGAGAACCCCTTCCCCCACAAACCCCGCATTTCAGCATAATCCCTCCGGGGGCTGCAGCGGGCTCAGAGCATACCGCTCACGATCTCCATCCAGTGGTAGCAGGTGGAACTGCAGGACCAACTTCAACATGAGAGGAAAAAAATAAAGCTGTCAGATCCATGTGACAGTTTGTTATGGCTACAGACCAAAAGGAAAATGACAAACACCCAGAAACCAACCCTGAAGGCACAGAATTTGATAACCTGAATGACAGAGAATTCAAAATAGCTATCATAAACAAACTCAACGAAATACAAGACAACACACAGAAACAAATCAACGAATTCAGGGATTTCGTCACAAAAGAGATTGAAACCATAAAGAAAAACCAATCAGAATTATTGGAGATGAAAAACAAAATGAATCAGATAGTGGAAAAAATGGAGTCTTTAAAGAGTAGAAATGACAATATGGAGGAACGAATTAGCATTATTGAGGATAGCCACACAGAAATGCTCCTGGTAGAGGAGGAGAGAGAGCTAAGACTAAAAAGAAATGAAGAAATTCTTCAAGAAATATCAGACTCAATGAGGAAAAGCAACATAAGGACAATAGGTATTCCAGAAGGAGAAGAAAGAGAAAAAGGAGCAGAGAGTTTGTTCAAAGAAATAATAGCTGAGAACTTCCCCAACCTAGGGAATGAGAGGGAAATAACAGTGAGTGAAATCAATAGATCACCTAAATATATAAACAGGAATAAAAAATCATCTTGCCACATAGTAGCAAACTTGAAAAATATCTGTGACAAGAAAATAATATTAAGGGCAGCTAAACAAAAAAACAAAATAACATACAAAGGAAACCCCATCAGGCTCTCAGCTGATTTCTCAACAGAAACTCTACAGGCTAGGAGAGACTGGAATGATATATTCAAAATCATGAAGGACAAAAACCTTCAGCCAAGAATACTTTTCAGCAAAAATATCCTTCAAATATGATGGAGAAATAATAACTCTCTGTGATAAACAAAAGCTAAGAGAGTTAATCACCACAAGACCCCCACTACAAGAAATGCTCAAGAAGGCCCTTAGGCCTGAAAAAAAACAAATGAGAAAGGGGATACAAAGATTTCAGCAAGGAGAAAAGCAAGGAGACTAAACCAGAACAAACTACAGTTGGATAACATCAAAAATTAATTCAAGCTCATCACTTTAAACAGACACTCATGACACAAGATGGAATAAATAGAGATAACAAATAAGGAGGGGAAGAGGTAAGGGATTGAATCGACCCAGCCTCAGGAAAAAGGAGGCATCTGAAAATGTACTACCTTATCCAGGAGATCGCTTATATAAACCTCACGGTAACCACTAAACAAATAACCAGAAGAGAACCACGCATGACAAATAAAGAGAAAACCAAGAGAATGAGCATGCAGAAATACCAAATTGAATTTGCAGTCCGAAACACAAGTGACAAGAAACGAAGGAAATGCAAAAGAACCAGAAAATGAACAATAAAATAGCAACATTAAACCCTCATATATCAATAATCACTCTAAATGTAAATGGATTGAATTCTCCAATCAAAAGACACAGAGTGGCGGGATGGATTAAAAACCAAGATCCAACAATCTGCTGCCTCCAGGAAACACATCTCAGCTCTAAAGACAAACACAGACTCAAAATAAAAGGATGGAAAACAATACTCCAAGCTAATGGCAAACAAAAGAAAGCAGGAGTAGCTATACTTATATCAGACAAAGTAGACTTCCAGATAAAAAAGGTAATGAGAGAAAAAGAAGGGCAATATATAATTATAAAAGGGACACTTCACCAAGAAGACATAACAATCATAAATATCTATGCACCCAACACAGGAGCACCAAAGTACATAAAACAACTGCTAAAACACCTAAAAGGAGATATTAACAATAACACAATAATAGTAGGGGATCTTAACACCCCCCTTACATCAATGGATACATCATCCAGACAAAAATTCAATAAGGAAATAATGGACTTAAACAAAAAACTAGACGCAATGGACTTAATAGATATATACAGAGCACTCCACCCAAAAAAAGCAGAGTACACATTCTTCTCGAGTGCACATGGAACATTCTCAAGGATAGACCATATATTAGGAAACAAGGCAAACCTCTATAAATTTAAGAAGACTGAAATCATTACAAGCATCTTTTCTGATCATAACGCTGTGAAACTAGAAATCAACTGCAAGGAAAAAACTAGGAAAGGGAAAAAGATGTGGAGACTAAACAACATGCTACTGAACAACCAATGGGTCATTGATGAAATTAAAGGAGAAATCAAAAGCTATCTGGAGACAAATGAAAAAGAAAATACACCATACCAACTCATATGGGAAGCAGCAAAAGCGGTCCTGAGAGGGAAATTCATAGCAATACAAGCTCACCTTAACAAACAAGAAAAATCCCAAATAAATAACCTTAAACTGCACCTAACAGAATTAGAAAAAGAAGAACAGACAAAGCCCCGAATCAACAGGAGGGAAATAAAAATCAGAGCAGAAATACATGAAATTGAAACCATAAAAACAGTAGAAAGGATCAATGAAACAAAGAGCTGGTTCTTTGAGAAGATAATTGACAAACCCTTAGCCAGACTCACTAAGAAAAAAAGGGAGAAGACGCAAATAAATAAAATTAGAAATGAAAGAGGAGAAATTACAACAGACACCACAGAAATACAAGGGATTATTAGGGAATACTATGAAAAACTTTACGCCAACAAATTGGACAACCTAGAGGAAATGGACAAATTCTTGGACGCGTACAACCTCCCAAAACTGAATCAAGAAGAAATAGAGAATCTGAACAGACCAATCACAAGTAAAGAGATTGAAACAGTAATCAAAAACCTCCCAAAAAATAAAAGCCCAGGACCAGATGGCTTCCCTGGAGAATTTTATCAAACGTTCAAAGAAGATTTAGCACCTATCCTTCTCAAACTATCCCAAAAAATAGAGGAAGATGGAATACTTTCCAACACATTCTATGAGGCCAACATCATCCTGATATCAAAGCCAGACAAGGACAATACAAAGAAGGAAAACTACAGGCCAATATCGCTGATGAACATAGATGCAAAAATCCTCAACAAAATATTGGCAAACCGAATACAGCAATACATCAAAAAGATCATACACCATGATCAAGTGGGATTTATACCAGGGACACAGGGATGGTTCAACATCCGCAAATCAATCAATGTAATACACCACAATAACAAAATGAAGAATAAGAACCACATGATCAGGTCAATCAATGCAGAGAAGGCATTCGACAAGGTCCAGCATCCATTTATGATAAAAACTCTCAACAAAATGGGTATAGAAGGCAAATACCTCAACATAATAAGGGCCATATATGACAAACCTACAGCAAACATCCTACTCAATGGGGAAAAACTGAAAGCCATTCCTTTGAGGACAGGAACAAGACAACGGTGCCCACTCTCACCGCTCTTATTCAACATAGTACTGGAAGTTCTGGCCAGAGCAATTAGGCAAGAAAAAGGAATAAAAGGACTCCAAATAGGCAATGAAGAAGTGAAACTCTCACTATTTGCAGATGACATGATCTTATACAAAGAAAACCCAAAAAAGTCCATCGGAAAACTACTAGAAATAATCAATAACTACAGTAAAGTGGCAGGGTATAAAATCAACTTACAAAAATCAATTGCATTTCTATACACTAACAATGAACCAACAGAAAGAGAACTCAAAAAGACAATCCCATTTACAATTGCAACAAAAAGAATAAAATATCTGGGAATAAATTTAACCAAGGAGGTAAAAGACCTTTACAATGAAAACTATAAGACACTATTGAAAGAAATCGAGGAAGACATAAAGAAATGGAAAAATATTCCATGCACATGGATTGGAAGAATAAATATAGTTAAAATGTCCCTTCTACCTAAAGCAATCTACAAATTCAATGCAATCCCAATCAGAATCCCAATGTCATTCTTCACGGTAATAGAACAAAAAGTACTGAAATTCGTATGGGGCAACAAAAGACCCCGAATAGCTAAAGCAATTCTGAAAAAAAAGAACAAAGCTGGAGGCATCACAATCCCTGATTTCAAAATATACTGTAAAGCTATAGTAATCAAAACAGCATGGTACTGGTACAAGAATAGACACACAGATCAATGGAATAGAATTGAAAGCCCAGAAATAAAACCACACACCTATGGACAGCTAATCTTTGACAAAGGAGCAAAGAACATACAATGGAGAGAGGGAAGTCTCTTCAATAAATGGTGCTGGGAAAATTGGACAGCAACATGCAAAAGAATGAAAGTAGACCACCTCCTATCGCCATATACAAAAGTCAATTCAAAATGGATCAAGGACCTGAAAGTGAGACCTGAAACTATAAAACTCCTGAAAGAAAATATAGGCAGTACACTAATTGAGATTGGACATAAAGGCATCCTTTCAGATTCCATGTCTACTTGGACAGGGGAAACAAAAGAAAAAATAAACAAGTGGGACCTCATCAGACTAAAGAGCTTCTACAAGGCAAATGAAACCAGGATCAAAATGAATAAACAACACACCAGCTGGGAGAAAATATTCGCAAATCCTTTGTCCGACAAGGGATTAATCTCAGTAATATATAAAGATCTCATACAACTGAGCAACAAAAAAACAAACAACCCCATCAAAAAATGGGCAGAGGATATGAACAGACATTTTTCCAAGGAAGAGATACAGATGGCCAATAGACACATAAAAAGATGTTCAACATCACTAATCATCAGGGAAATGCTAATGGCTATAATCACAAAGACAAATAACAACAAATGCTGGAGAGGTTGTGGAGAAACGGGGACCCTCATTCACTGCTGGTGGGAATGCAAACTGGTGCAGCCTCTATGGAAAACAGTATGGAGAGTCCTCAAAAAATTAAAAATAGAAATACCGTATGATCCAGCAATCCCACTCTTGGGCATCTACCCAATGGACATGAAATCAACCAGCACAAGAGGCTTATGCACCCCTATGTTCATTGCAGCATTATTCACTATAGCCAAGAAGTGGAAGCAACCCAAGTGTCCCTCGACTGATGACTGGTTAAAGAAGATGTGGTATATACATACAATGGAATACTACTCAGCCATAAGAAAAGACACAATTGTCCCATTTGCAACAACATGGATGGACCTAGAGGATATTATGTTAAGTGAAATAAGCCAGAGAGAGAAGGACAGACACTGCATGAACTCACTCATATATGGAATATAAGTGAACACACGGACAGAGAGAACTGACCGGTGGTTACCAAGGGGAAGGGGGGTGGGGGGTGGGCACAAGGGGTGAAGGGTTACATCCACATGGTGACGGACAAACAAAAATGTACAACTAGAATCCCAGAGTGTTATAAACTATTAAGACATCAATTAAAAAAATTTTTTTTAAATAAAAAAAAATTTTAACAGTGTAATCAGAGAGGAAAAAATTAGGTCCTATGTACATTCTCATGTGAACTGTATAAAGAGAACTGGTGATAACTAGGATATGCAATTTTACCTATTTACTCAAACTGATCTTAAAGTCATTTAAGATGAAGTGAGTTAACTCACTGAATAAGCTACAATCATGCATAGCTTAAGAACAGGGATATGTTCTGAGAAATGCCTTGTTAGAAGATTTCTTTGTTGTGTAAACATCACAGAGTGTACTTACACAGACCTAGATGATATAGCCTACTACACACCTAGGCTCTATGGTATTAATTTTATGAGACCACCTTGGTATGTGCCGTCTGTTGTTGACCAAAACGTTATGTGGCCCATATCTATATTCATAACATTGTGCACCAAACATACAAATTGTGACAGCTTTTAAATGAAAATGACTCATCCTAAAAGCTAGAAAGACAAAAATAAATATTTCACCCATTTCTGCTTTTTTAAAGGCAATTCTGAATCCGCAAGTTTATAACAAATGAAGTGAGTTAGTTGGACTAGATAAAATATGCAGAGTTTTAAAATACCATCTTAGACATATTTGATCAAGAACTTATATTTTTTAAGTTCTCCAATAAATTACAACAAATAATTATCTAACAAATAATTAAGTATTTCCTGTCCTTTTTGTTGGCCAGTCCATAACTATTTTACTGATATGATGCTGGAAACCATTCCATAAGGCCGATTATCCTAACATGAAGCGTTTCTACTGGAACAACGTAATAATTGGTATGGCATTCTTTATTAAGGACTTAGCATCAAAAACCAGAGCTTCATCAAACAATGCATCATAAAACATCTATACATTTATAATAAATTAAAATGTCAAAAAATGTGCATAAGCACACCACACACAATGATTGTCCTAAAGGCCTTAATTCATGTCTGTATAAGCATATACCACAACCTAATCAGCAATTTTACCTTTAATTCACCCATGTTTACTCTGCACCAGGCACTATACTAAGCGTTATAAGAAATGTCAACATGTACAAAATTTCTTCCATTTTAGACGAAGTCTAATAGGTAAAATGAGACATATTCAAATAACTAAGTGGTGGGTGCCATATATGTGATGCAACATAGAAGCATATTGATAGGAAAAGTATTATTAGTAACTAGAAAAATCAATAAGAGAATTATTGATTAAGGCTATTAATCTAAACTTAATATATTCATTATCAATAAATGTAATTTCATGTTTAATGAGTGATACTTGTGATTTCCTTCTTAAAATGTATAAGGATTGAGGAGAATGATTTGTGTGGCCATTTCCTTAAAAATATTAATGGCTTCCTTTTCTCATTAAATGTCCTTGCAGCATGCAATGATATTTGCTTTAATTCCATTGACAATGAGGTACGCCAAAAGTTGAGATCATTATTTTAACCCTCAAAAAACCATTAACATTTGTACATGTTTGAATGTCTCATTTAAGATTTCAGGATTAAGAAGAGAAATTCTTGAATCAGATCTAATCATCATCTTTCCTTCACTCTTAATTTTGAGCTCGAACAAACTTCATGCCACAAATGGAAGTGTGAAAGTGCATATACCAAGCAAGGCCGGTAGAGCTCTTTTGCCTAGGTGTGTATTGTAAAACTGATTCTTGGAACGATAATTTTGTACTTTCCCCCTTACTGTCCCACTGCCTCTCAGAGTCTTTGCTCAGCACTAGCAGCTGGGCCTCAGCGGTAGAAATTAGCCAAAGACACAAGGAAGTTACATACATATTTAATAGTGTCAATTGAGCATATAAGATAAAGTACACATAAATTAGGGATACAGGCATTCATGGGCCCTTTTTCAGTCCTTTTGTCTTTTGATATCAATGGTCACGATCCAAATCAAGCATATGCCACCCATTCTGAATGTTAAGATGGTCAAATCGTTAAATCTGTTGGATTGACAAAATCATGTTAATGTCTCCCATTCTGGAACTCTAAACTCCTCAAAGCCTGTCTAATTTATCTTTGCATATTCAGAGTAAATAAATATTTACTGAAAGAAACTGTTAATGAATTGATGAATGAATGAATTAATGAGTAAAAGATAAGCTAATAAAGGAGAAAACAGTATGCCTCAGAAGAAAAGTGAATGCACAGTAAAGTGCTTGGCTATTCAGCACAGTGCTTAATCAGCCTTAGATTATTCACCTATTGTCAATAATATCTAAATTCTGAATTTTGACATATCAAAGAATTAAAATATGACATGGGATGCTAATGATCTGCAAGTAACTATGCTTTTCTCAAATATAAATTTGGTCTGTTCTGCTACCAAAGAAGTCCTACACCTTATTTTTTACTACACCATGGTTTCCACTATGCCACTCACAGTTTCTACACAAAGGCAGCAGGATGCCAAACCGCAAATGAGAGAAATTATGCTGTGTCAGAGTAAAACTGGCCACAAATGAATGCTGTCAGAATCACTTAGCACAAATAGTTCAGGGAGACTCTGTGGATTCATTTACTGAGTGATCTAAAGATAACACCACTTTCCAAACCAGCTTTTTAATGTAATAAAAATAAATACTTCGAAATATAGTAGGATTCCCAGACATCAAGTAAAGTAAACCTAATTTAGATACACATCTCAAGGCCTCAAGTAAGGAAAAGAGCACATCCCAAAGGACAAAACTAATAGGTTATAAATGAATTCTTCATTTTCAAAGATGTCTTCATCTTTTTTAACAACAATGACGAGTGCAGTACGAGGCATAAAGTAAGGGCCCATTAAACGACTGTGGACAGAAGGGAGGAAGGAGGAAAGCAGGAAATCCCAGCTGGTTGAAAGAACTGAGGTACAATAAATTATTTGGGAATATGATAGTCATTAGTGCCCACCAAACATATCTGAGTCTACACACCTTCCAGGCACAAGGAAGAGACTACTCCCGTGTCCCTTTTGTGGCTAGTTTGGGCCACATGATAAAATCTGCTCAACGAGCTGTGAGAGGAAGTGAAGTGAGTTTCTCATGGGTCAGAGCATTTATTACTGGACAAAGACCTCCAGAGATCTCTTTTTGCCATGGTGAAAGGCAGTGTTTGCAAGGGATAGAGAAGGAAGAGATGTTGAATGGAACTCCAGCACCTTCCACAATGAACATGTAGCCTGAGTGAGAAATAAATCCACATTATAAAGTCACTAAGATTCAGAGGTTATTTGCTATTTTAGAGCTAGCTTATCCTTACTCATACACTCAGGTATTTTCCTTACTGTAATGATGCCAGGTCCTCTGTATGGTTCATTACATATGAATCTATCCTCACGTTAGTTTTTTTTTTTTTTAGAGCAGGGTGATCTTGTAAATATTTGGAGTTAGACTTCACTGTGTGAAGCTGTTGGAGAAACCACGACAAATCCTTACATTCATTCATTCACATACCATAGTCTGGAGGGAATGTTCTCAGGGAGAATGAGGCTATTTCTAGAAAAGCTTTTAAAAATGTTTGGACCATCCTAAGGAAAGTATCAAGAAAGTTACTCATTAGAGAAAAATCAAGGAAAGTCTTTATTTAAAACAGTTTGGAAATATACAATAAATGTGAATGCTTACCAAATTGTTACAGATATGCTTGATTTCTTGTAATAAATTTAAGTTCAATTTCTTCTGAGCCATAATGTTCAAAGAGTTATTACATTCTGCCCTTTCCCTTTCAGACTGAAATATTCCCAAAGTACACAAAACACTGGAATTGTGGTCTATCTAACCTATTAGGGCATATCTTTGGTCATTCAGGAACCCTCAGCATCTTAAACAGAGCCATAACCTATTGGTAGAATTAAATCTCCATGAACTTCCTTCTAAGTACAATTAACTTCTTTTGTGACAAAGTTCCTTTTTGGATGAGATCTCTCTCAGCAAAGACAGTGATATGATTCATCAGCATATCAAGAAATATTACATTTTAAGTCCAGAATAAGTGCTAAATTTTGTTTCTTTTTCACATCCCTTACAGAGGATTGTAGTCTAGACTTAGAACAAGCATAGGTTGCCTTAAATGTGTTAACTTTGTTATACAAAAATAATGCAAGAAAAATGAAAATTAATTTTAAATTTATTACATTTCCCCAAAAGCATTTAAAGTTAGGGTTTCAAGTTAGACAGCTAGGATCCAAATCTAAATCCTATCTCTACCACTTACGATCTGTGTTTTAGGGCAACTTGCTTACCTTCTCAGTGCCTTATTTTCGTCTTTTGCAAAATGTGATCAATAACAATATCACCTGGTTCATAGTGTGGTGAGGATTGGATATGATAATATATGGTTCCAATAAATATTTAAAATACATGTTACTATTATTATTGCTTTAAAAGAAAAAAATAACTGAACCATAGATGTATTCTTAAATACATACATTCGCTTGAATTATTTTAGAAGAGGAACAGAGAAAATGTGTGTCACTTTTCACACATAAAGCTATAATTTCCTAAATATATAATTTCCTAAATATATGTCATTTATTTCACAGACATATAAAATTATCAAAAGAATCCTAGCATTTCTTCCTTATATTGCTATGAGTTAAACAATATACTTTATGCATTTTAAATTAACTGTAAATTAATTGAAGGATGAAATATTAGTTACAAAATCCAAAGGAAAACAGTAAAGTCATAAACTAATTTTTGATAGCTTTTGTGTGGAAATTCAAGCATGTCAGTATTTATTTCAAGAAGGTTTACCTGTAAATCCAGTGAACATGTACAACATTTCAACCAAGCTTCTGTTCCAACCTTGATAGTCTCTCCCCAACCACAGCAACAGTGTAGTCCTGCCATCTAGTGGAAGACCTACATCACTGCATGGACACTTATTGAAAATTTATAAAAAGCCTCAGATAAAAGACCAAAAGCATATTTTTGCATTTTGACATTTTAAATCTTGAAAGTAGATTTGAGAAGAGTGATTGTGCGATGTCACAGGAGAATTAATTAAATGTAGCATGAAAAACACACAATAGAAAGAATACATAAAAGGTCCAACTTTGGACAAGTGTAATAGTATAGAATTATTAATTTAAATACCTCTCTATAAAGGAATAATGGAAATTTTGTGAAGAGAAATGTTTCCTAATAATTCATTAGCCATAAATTTTAATGTTGCATCAATTGGAAATCTTTTTTTTTTTGTGGCGAAGACCAGCCCTGAGCTAACATCTGTTGCCAATCTTCCCCTTTTTTTTGCTGAGGAAGACTGGCCCTGGGCTAACATCCGTGCCCATCTTCCTCTACTTTATATGGGATGCCGCCACGGCATGGCTGACAGGCAGTGCGTCGGCGGGCGCCCGGGATCCGAACTCGCGAACCCCGGACTGCCAAGCGCGGACTAAACCGCTGCGCCACCGGGAAATCTTTTTAAACATGTTCTTAGACAAAAGATATCAATTGCCACAAAGTAATACAATATTTTCAAAGCACAAAAGAACAACAAAAAAAAGATGAAATATATCTTCCCATATACACAAATATAAATACACACACACATAATCACTTTTTAGTACAATAGGAAAAAGAAAGCCATCATCATTTGTTGTTCTGTAGTTACCGATTTGCACAAGATTAAAATTTGGTGGAGCCTGACCTGAGAGTCAGAACTTCTAACTGCAAATACAATGGTTGTGCTGTCACTCAGTGGTGCCTCAGTAACTTAAGCCTTCTTCACAATACAATTGTCACAACTAGAAGAGCTAACATTTTCATTTGAAACATAATCATCTAAAATACATAGAGAGATCATAAGTGATTTAGTTTTGAGCATTTTTCACATATATCCATGAATAGATATGTAGGTAGGTAGGTAGGTAGTAGATCATTTTAAAGAAACACTGTTAAATACTAGAAATTAAAGACACTGCTGAAAAAAGACACATTTGTGAGAAAGAGAGTAAGATGAACTCCGAAAGGCAAACCCACCCCAATATTTGTGAGACCCGAGGCCTCTGGGACCCCTTGGGTTGCAGTCCCCTCATCATCTCTTCCCATCCCTGGCTCTGTCTCACACGATGAGGGAGCATCACACACATGCCTCTAACACATGCCAGCCCACAAGTGTAAGTTCAGACCTACCCCTACACACCCCATGTCTACCCTCATCCTAAAAGCAGGAATCTCAATTACCTGGAATGTGTTAAAGCCTTGAAGGGGGATTTTGCCCTGATCCCCAAGGCTTCTCACCCTGTGTGGAGGGGCACCTGTGGAAGGACAGGAAGAGCAGGTCCACTGGAGCAGGGTCCACTAAAGGGTCTAAGTTGGTAGCGGCATAAGTGTGGTTTACAACAGGATATCTTTTAGAGTGTCTAGAGGACAGAGAGATGTTGTGGAATGATGATGTCAGAGGGCATCCTAATGATCAGCATTTTTCTTAGCTTGTGTATCCCAGGGTCTTGTTATAGAATGGAGAATATCAAACTTTCCATGGAAGCAAGGAAGACAGGAATTAAGGGTAGTTATCATGGTGTGCTCCTACCTGTTGTGACCTATACGAGTCAAGTGAAAACTTAGCCTCTCTGATTTGTGATGTCAACTATGGAGACCAATCTTCCCATCAAATATTCTTCAGTCTGTTTTCATTTTGCAAGAGGCATGAACATGCCAGATATATAGGGAATGATTTTATTATATGCAGGCATATGTATATACTTACCATGCTGTTCATTTTTGAAGATGACGAACTTGTTCTTTGCTTTCTTAGACTATTAATTTCTTCAACATTTCCATCTTTTGGTTTCAAAATCATTCTGCTGCTCCCTGCAGTTCCTTCTGATGAGGATCGCAGTCGCCTCTCCATAAATCGTCCTTCACGATATGGACTGAGGCTACTGGCAAGCACTATTAAAAAAATAAATAAATAAAAATTAATGTAACTGCTCAAATGCAGTTTTTATAAATGTTCTATTGAAAGCAAATAGGAAACTCTTAGTGTCATTCAAAAATTCTCTATCACAGAAAACTTTTTGAATTAATAGCGGTAGTTTAGTTTGCTTAATCACGTAATCACTTTGAAGTCCCAAAACTCGGAGTCATCCTTGGCTCCTTCACACCTCACATAAATCTCAGAAGTACATCCTGTCCTCATTGCCTTCAAATTGCACACAGAATCTGATCACTTCTCACTGCCTCCCCTACTAATATTCTGGCACGAACTCCATCGATGCTTGCCTCGTTTACTGTAATACTTTCTTAACAGTCTCCTGCCTCTGCCTACTCCCACTTGTCTCTCCCCCACCAACACACAGTCTATTTTCCACATGGTAAGCAGAATGATACACTTAAAACACAAGTGAGATTGATCACAATTACTCCTCTAGTCATAAAGCTGATGTTTTTCCAATGGCCCACCAGGTCACTCATGATATGACCCTACTCTCCACCCCCACACTGGGGGCCTCCCCATCACTCACCTGTTCACCACTCTAACCTCATCTTCTACTGCCCCCCTCCTTCATCCCGCTTACGGCACACTGGATCTCTTGCTGTGCCTGGAACATTGCAGGCACGCTTCAGTCCCAGGATCTTTACCCCATAGCCTTTGCACTAACATACTTCTCTCAGATATCTGTATGGCTTATTCTCTAATCACTTGCAAATCTTTGCTAATACATTACCTTGAGTAATATCTTGTTCACTATACTTAAAAATGCAAACTAAAAACAACAAACTATCAAGACAAGAAATTAAGAAAACAATCCCATTTACAATTGCATCAAAAAGAATAAAATACTTAGGAGAAAATTCAACCAAGGAGGTGAAAGATCTCTATACCGAAAATTCTAAAAGACAGTGATGAAAGAAATTGAAGAAAACACAAATAAATGGAAAGATATTCCACATTAAAGAATTGAAGGAATTAATACTGTTAAAATGTCTATACTACCCAAAGTGATCTATAGATTAAATGCAATCCCTATCAAAATTACAATGACATTTTTCACAGAAACAGAAAAAATAATCCTAAAATTTGTATGGAACCACAAAAGATCCCAAATAGCCAAAGCAGTCTTGAGAAAGAAGAACAAAGCTGGAGGCATCACACTTCCTGATTTCAAACTATATTACAAAGCTATAGTAATCAAAACAGTATGGTTTTCGCATAAAAACAAATAGATCAGTGGAATAGAACAGAGAGCTCAGAAATAAGTCCATGCATATATGGGCACTTAATTTTTGACAAAGAACCCAAGAATGTACAATGGGGAAAGGATAGTTTCATCAATAAATGGTGTTGGGAAAACTGGACAGCCACATGCAAAAGAATGAAACTGGATCCCTATCTTACACCATACACAAAAATCAACTCAAAATGGATTAAAGACATGAATGTTTAAGACCCAAAACTGTAAAACTCCTAGAAGAAAACATAGTGGGTAAGTTCCTTAACATTGGTCTTGGCAATGATTTTTGGACTTGATACCAAAAGCAGAGGAAACAAAAGCAAAAATAAACAAGTGAGACAACTTCAAACTAAAAAGCTTCTGCACAGTGAAGTAAACAATCAACAAAATGAAAATGCAACCTATGGAATGTGAGAAAATATTTGCAAATCACATATCTGGTAAGGGGTTAATACTGAAAATATACAAGGAATTCATACAAATCAATAACAAAATGAAATAAAAATAACCCAATTTAAAAATGGGCAAAGAACCTAAACAGATATTTTTCCAAATGAGACATACAAATGTCCAACAGGTACGAGAAAAGATGCTCAACATCACTAATCATCAGGGAAATGCAAATCACAACCACAATAAGATACCACCTCACACCTGTTAGAATGGCTGTCATCAAAAAATCACAAGATATCAAGTGTTGTTGAGGATGTGGAGAAAAGACAACCCCTGTGCACTGTTGGTGGGAATGTAAATTGGTGCAGCCACTATGGAAAATAGTATGGAGGTTCTTCAAGAAATTAAAAATAGATCCATATGATCCAACAATCTCACTTCTAGGTATATAACCAAAGGAAACTAAATTATTATCTCAAAGATATCTGTACTCCCATGTTCAGAGCAGCATTATGCACAACAGCCAAGGTATGGAAACAATCTAAGTGTGTGTTGATGGATGAACCGATAAAGGAAATATGGTATATGTACACAATGGAGTATTATTCAGCCTTAAAAAAGAAGGAAATCCTGTCATTTGTGACAACACAGATGAACCTGGAGGACATTATGCTAAGTGAAATAAGCCAGATAGAAAAAGACATATATGCATAGTACCACTTACATGTGGAAACTAAAAAACAAAAGTCAAACTCATAAAAACAAAGAATAGAAAAGTGGTTGCCAGGGGCTGGGGTGGGGGAAATAGGGAGAGGTTGGTAAAAGGGTACAAACTTTCAGTTATAAGATGAACAAAGTCTGAGGACCTAATGTAAAACAAGGTGACATAGCTGATAACACTGTATTGTATAACTGAAATTTGCTAAGAAATCAGAACTTAAATGTTCAAAAAAAAAAGGGTAAATACGTGAGGTGATGGATGTGTTAATTAACTAGATGCAGGAATCCTTTCACAATGTATACGTATATCAAATCATTACATTGTACATTTTAAATATCTTACAATTCTATTTGTCAATTATACCTCAATAAAGCTGAAAAAAAAAATGCAAACTACAATCCCACCCCCCACGTCCTAACCCTTTATTCTGCTTTAAACTTATCCTCAGCAGTTATCACCATCTGAGTATGTTATTTGTATGTTAACTGAGTACACCAAGTTAGAAAATAAGCTTCATGAAGGTAGAAATTTATGCCTGTTTTGTTCAATGCTATACCTTAGCACCCAAAACAGTGCCAAAATAAATATTTGTTGAATGAATGAATGAATGGATAGATGAATGAACTGTTCTATTTAGGTTCATCTACTGGTTTAAAGACTTTTGGCTATTACCTATTAGGCCAACATACAGCAGGTCTTTTTAAGTAACTTCTTAACCCAATGACTAAAAGTTAAATTGCCAGAAAGCTCAACATTCCATTACTAATTTTGATATAAATGTGCACCTAATACATTCAGATGTGTATTAAATACTAGCTTAAACATGTTTCATAATAAATACAGAATAAATTTAGTATTATGCAATTTAGCAACACTTCCTTGCATAAAATAAATTTACCTAACTGGTTTTAAAATTTTAAACTTCCAAATTATAAAATCCTTATTTAGCAGACAAACATCTCCACAAAATGAAGGATAGTATACTATCATCTTTCCATTGTTGACATGACCAGCTTATTTGCCTATTTCTCTCTATTTTTCAAGTTGTAGATAATATAAATAAACAGTTAATGTCCAAGAATAGGCATCACATTGTCAAATTCAGTGAAATTAGTCTAATGTGTTAAATGGCTTGCAATTAGGATCTCAGCTGACAGATTAATAGTCAGCAAGATAACTGTTGGTCATATCCTAGTTTTCATAGAGATAAACAGATAGAGTATTCAATTTGACATTGAGTCAAGTCATCATTTCTAAATAAGAATTAGATATAATCAGGATAATTATATTTCTCCCCTTTTTTTGTGTGTTATTTCTTTTAAAAACTGCTTAAATTCCAGGGCCAGCTCGGTGGCATAGTGGTTAAGTTTGTGCACTCCGCTTTGGCAGCTGGGGGTTTGCAGGTTCGGATCCTAGGTGCAGACCTACACACCACTTATCAAGCTATGCTGTGGCGGCGTCCCACATATAAAGTAGAGGAAGATGGGCATGGATGTTAGCCCAGGGCCAATCTTCCTCAGCAAAGAGGGGAGGATTGGCAACTGATATTAGCTCAGGGCTAATCTTCCTCACCCAAAAAAAACACAAAAAACAAATAACAAAACGAACTACTTAAATTCCAATCTGAGGTCCACTGTTTTCTAAGAATGTGATTTCTTAAAGTTATTAACTTAATCCTAAACCTTAGTTATTAATAACTGCCACATAGAATTTTGGTTAGGATTAAATGAAACAAAGCATGCAAATTGCTTAGCACATTTTTTGGCACATATTAAGCATACAAAAAGGGTGACCATCATCATTCTTATCATTCTATTATAATTAAAGAATTAAGCAGGTATAACTAAAGTGAAAAGTACAAACAAGGCTACCAAGATCAAAATGAAAAAAAGTAGGCAGATGCACAAAAGTGACCTTGTATCAAATGTGAAAAATATTAAGACAGTTGGAAAATTAATTCATGCATTTAAAACTTTTAAATTGCTATATTCATGGAGGAACTAGTTATATAAATCATGTTATAATATATAATTTGACTTATTATCAATTTTATTTAATATTTTAGCATTATTATTAACATTCTGGAAAGACCCGGGGTCTTGATGTGTAGTACAGCCTAGTAATTAAGAGTCTGAGCTTTGGATTGAGATAATTACTCAGTATAATTGAGTCATGTAATGCTCTGGTACTTACCAGCCATATAATCCCCTGGTCTCAGTTTTCTCATTTGTAAAATGGGGAACATACTAGTGCCTACCTCACAGGGTTTGTATCCCAAACAATTACTTACTAACTTTGTGACTTTGGACACATTACTTAACCTATTTGTGTTCCATCTGTCTTGCCTGTAAAATGGGTTACAATAATAGTAGTGACTTCAGTCACTTCAGGATTCAATGAATTAATGTATCCAAAGGTCACAGAACAGCACATGGGACATAATCATTCAGGGTTGGAAGAACTATTATTAGTAGTAGTAATAGCAACGGCAGCAGCAGTGGTAGAAGTAATCGTAGTAGAGAAAAAAAGAATAGAAAATGTCAAGTAAGCCCAGTAGGTATATATTCAACAATTCTCTTGAACTGAATTCCCCCTTTTTTTAAACCAAAGAGAAGGTACACAAGGTTACACAGGTAGGTAGTGACAGAGGCAAGGATAGAACCAGAGTCACCAGGCTCCAAAGACAGTCTTTTCAAAGCTTGCAATTCTATTGTATCTAGAAATAGAGATCATTTGTATCAACATGAATCCTATTTAATAATGAAAGCTTTGTTAAAATAGGAAATAGAATTAAAATTATACAAATTTCTTTTATAATGATTTTGGCTGGAATATATCCACTTCACTAACTAAGAAATACAAATAGTCTATCATAAATTCTAAAAAAGATAGTCCTGATTTTAGATAAAGCCATATTGCCAATAAAATTAGTTTCCTTCCATTTTCCTCTGAGGGCCAGAATCTGGATAACACAACTAAGAAAAATGAGGAATACTGCTGAATTACATTTTCAGTATAACACAATTGAAGTAAGTTTAAAATTAAGTAGAGAAATGATTTAAAACAAATTATAAATAGGAAAGAATATTAGAGACTGAAAAATAAAGAAAATGTAGTTTCCATTCATGAGATGGAGTAAGAAAATTGAATAAATTATAATGAAAATCACAATTCCTATCATTTATTATACAAAGAAAATCAGCATACCTTTGGCAGGATTTGTGTCATATCCATATGATGTTTTGCTAAAAATATGATGATCGCCAGAAGAGGGTATTATCCTTGAATCTGAAATAGGATGGATCCCTTTAACACGTTCAGCTATTGCTTTATGTTGCTCGTAAAATCCAAGTTTCTTTGGGGAGCTTGTCGCCAGCATTGTTTCCCCATTTTGTAACACCATATGCTCTTCTCTTTGCATATTTGCTGACAGGTGAGTCTCTGAGTCACTCCCATTCATAACAGGTAGTTCAGTGATTTGCAATAACACTTCCTTCTGATTAGCAGCAGAGGTTTCTGGTAAGGAATTCGATTCAGTGCTACATCGACCTTCTAACCTGTATTTCCCAGGAGACATAATTGCACAGGGAACAGTTCCCATAAGGTCTATTGTTGTCTTTGTAACAGCAGCAGGATTGGGTGAAATCTGGGAGGTAGAATCATTGTGGCCAAAGTTGTCACAGTGGGATGCCATGCTTCCACTTTTAGGAAAAGCATCTACTTCAGACACAGAATCTTCAGTCAAGGCTAAGAACTCTGAAGGTGTCTGAGCTGTGGTAAGATCAGCAGAAAGCAATGGAGATTGTAAAGAGCTTCCTGCCCGTTCTGTTACATCCACAGAACAAGAAGGAGAAGCTCTTACTAATACAGGTTCTCTCTCTTGGTACTGCGTAATTTCCAACGAGAATCCAGATTGTTGTACCAAGGAAATGGATTGGCTCTGTGGAATGGGTTTAGAAAATTTATAGTGAGATGAAAAAGATTTAGTAAGCAGCTTCTTCGTCGACTGCTTCACGGAACGGCGACTTTGTTCTTCTGTGAATCCAGAATCGTCCCCCTCACTTTTGCCAGAACTTAGGCAATTTATAAAGACATTCTTATTAGTCGAGTGCTCTTTTTCCCTTTCAAAATCCTCTGTCAAAGATCTTGTTATCTTCTTATTTCGTGAACTACTAAAACCAACAGAATGTCTTCCCCTGGTTTTAATATGTTCTTCCAAACTCAGTTTTTGCATACTGCTGTGACCAGCTTGAGCACCATTTGAAATACTAACATTCTGGTTTGTAGGTTCTTGCTTAGGTTCACTTCCCTTCTTATGGTGGAAGCTAATGGAAGGAGTACGGAAGATGCTCCTGCGTTTACCTGTACTACCTGAGCTTGAGTTAGTGCTGGAAGGAGAGGAACTGTGGACACCAACTGTATTACTGGAGGAGGGTGAGGAAGGAAGAGAATCATGTCTCCTGCTAATACTTCTTCTGAATATTGGCAACCGGGAGACCAGGGTAGATCGTCTTGATCCCAAGTCCCCCATTGGGACTCCAAGGCTTGCACTGTGATAGCCAACTTAGCAGCCTAAGAAAAGTTAAAACAAATATAACAAGTCAACAGAATTCAATAATAAGTAAGACATTTGAAAGCAAACAATTGGTTTTCAAGACATGGAATAGAATTTAGTTTATACTAAAACAATAAATAATAAAATTTTGATACTTAAGGATTGTTTTGAATTTATAAGTAACAAAATTATCCAATAAGTTGCATAGAAATTTTATAATGATGCAAAAATTTCAGGATTACCAATAATATTTAAAGTCTATTAAAAAGAGTGTTGGAATAGGAGACACAAGATGATTATTCAAGACTGAGCCTTACTACTCACCTTGGTTCTATAATTTCGTAAATTGTTTAATCTTAACTTTTTATGTTTATTTATGTAGATGTAGCAGGCAAGTGACAGCCATGATCATTGCCCTCTGGGTAAAATGCTCTGCCACTGCCTCTGTTGGCCAGCACCAAATGTACCACAGAACTCAACAAGTTATTGACCTGAGCTTCACAGAGTCACGGACCAGACTAAGGTACGACCTGACACTAAAATCTCCACTCAAAGAAAAACCAGTTGGGACAGATCTTCCCCGTGGAGTTTGATTTCGGAAAGTTAGAGACAAGCAGGCCACTGGCAGAGGAAACCAAACCACACCACAAAGGATATAGAGTTATAAACAAGATGAAGTCATGAGGAAACCACAGCTGTAAGTTGAAGAAAAGATGAACGAAAGCTAATTCAACTGGCAATGTTGAGACAAGTGAGAAAACACACTGAGAGAAGCAGCAGCATAGAAAATTTATGGACCGTATCAATGTCAGGGTACTAATGATGAAGAAAAAAAAGAAGGAAGAGGAGGAGAAGGTGGCAGCTACAGTTCATTAACTATGATGTATCAAGTACTTTTACACAGATTATGTCTTTTAATGCTTATAACTGTAGAAGTAAATAATATTACTATGGACATTTTATAGTAGAAAGATAACTTGTCTGCCATTCAGCTAATAAATGGTAAAGCAGGAATAAGAAGAAATTAAGCCTTATCTAACTGCAAGGTCAGCTCATAATCAGCATGGTATATTCTGCTTTCACTAGAGTGAAGAGCCAAGAGCTTGTGCTGCTGAGGGCCCAGATCTGAGTCCACTTCAGGGATTCCTAGTTGTATGGTCAATCTTGCTCTTCTGGTAACTGCCGTTTTTCACTGGTTTTCATAATGTGCCATGATTTGGTTCCAATTTTGTTTTGTTTTGCTTTGTTTCTAAATTTCACTTAATTCCTTAACCATAAGGTTCACACCCTCTTTGTCAGTTTGAATCAGACTATTTCATTTTGTTGTTTCTTTGCAGCCAAACCTATCTAACTAAACAATAACAAATAATTACATAAAATGACAAGTCCTCCATTTTATCATCCTTACAGATATATTATGAGATTGATCAAGTAAAATACTTTCATGTCCTTGAAGAAGTACATGACAAAAACGGAAAAAAAATTTATTTTTCAGATATGCATTCATAAATATTTGATATTTTGTCCCAAACAGTATAAAATCTAACAGATTTACATTATATGATCTTTATTGGATGATTTTTAATTGCACTCACAGAATTAGAATTTAAATCAAACTATGTGTGAACCACTTCCAAAATATTTAAGTATTCTTGTAAGGCTTTGGCTGAAGAAAGCTTTAAATATAAACAAAGACATTTTAGCTCTTGAAGTCTTTCACAAATTAAAACTATCTCATTTTCCTCCCAGCTTACATTTTCTAACATGGATACAAAAAATAATACAATTTTTTTCATGATTTCACTCTTAATAACACTTTCATTAACATCATTCTCAGTTGAGACATTTCACTTACATGCAAGATTTCTTTCCATTCAATGCCTGGTGAAGAATTTTGCTCTAATTAGAGCATTAACAACCATAATGATTCACAGCTGGTGGTGAACCTACAGCCTTCAATGCATTAATGTCAAGATATTTACCATTATTATTGAAATATCTTCAGAATTTATGTATATTGAAATATTTTTTGACCTTTTAATATTTCTTACGTTTGTATCAGCATTTAAAAATAAAAGAGTGACTCAGTTCCATATCTCTCCAGCATATATTCAAAGGATTTAACTAACAAAAAAATTTCAGAAAAAAATATTACAATAATTTCTCCTCTCCCTACATACTTAATGAAAACAACCAGATTTCCATTGGGTATAAATAATATATTTAGGCTATTAATATATTTGTACTAATTTCTTTAAGTAAATACATCATAGATACTAAGAGATATTTACACATTGAATGGGATGACATTGAGTAGATATAAAATCTATTAGAGATAAAAACCTTTCAGATTTCACTTTTTCTACTGATAGTCTTTTAAGTGAAGTTCTTCATTTCCTACTGAGAGCTTTCCAGCCAAACGAGAGAAAAATAAAATGTCTATACGTTGAAATGATCCATATTCTTTAGAAAGACTCCTCAAGGTCTGGATGCTATCTACATCCCCAGCTTCATTACTCCCCTCCTCAAATTTCACTCTGATGGCACTGATCACTACTTGCCATTTTCTGTTCACTTCTACCTGCTGGGCATTTGCAGATGTGGGTCCACCGCTTGGGACGCCCTTCCTGTAACTTTGACATGGCAATATTCCTACTTCTATAACATCGTCCCGTCCAGAATGCCACCCCTGATCCCCCCCTTCCCTCCCTCTACCTCTGTGGATATAATACTCCTCCTTTTTGTATCCTCAAGTATTATCTCACATAGTAAACATCTGTTTATTCATCTGACTTTACTGTTTTACCTTAAGTCTCTTAGTTTTGCTCTCTGCTTTGCTTTGAGACACCAGTGCCTAACATAATATATAATTAGTACCTGTAGAGTAAATGGATTTCAGAAAATGAAGTTTTAACTTGAACACATCAGCATTTCAAATATAAATAAACATATTTTCTGTCTCACTACCATAAATAAATGCCAAAATTTTGAGGTTATGTTGAATTACAACTTTTAGAGATTCATAAGTTAAGCTAAAGGCTTTCAAACTGTAAAATCATTCAATAATCTAAAACTAGCTAACATTTGAAAATAGTAATATTGAACAAGTTGAATGAAACCATCTATCATCACATCAACTTCAAAAAGTCATGAAAGACAAATATAACATTACACCACATAAATTTTATTTTTATTATAATTTGAACAATTACCTTTAATTCCTTAGCAAACATTGTATGTATTTTCATAAATTTCCAAATCAGATAAAATAAACATATTTCCTCAATGCTCACCTAATGTTTCTTGGTTCAGAAGTCATAATCACCTTAATTTTAACAGGTCCTAAAAACATACAGATAGAACTAGATCTGCCCGTTATCTAGGGGCCTTTACTACCATAAAAATTATTTTCTTTAGAAAAGCAAATTCATTATACAAGAAAATTGCCTTCTAATTATACCTTTAAAGCTGCATAAGTAAACAAAAAATTAGACTGACTTGTAAACAATACCACTACACAGATGCATACTGACCCTATTAGAAGTGGTGTGAAATAGTCTGATCTCAACTGAAGAAACAGGATCCTTTGTTCTTTAGCACCAGGATTTAACAAAAAGCTCCCAGAAAGTACTATTCAGTAATCTCTACAACCTTAGCAAACACTATCATTACCCTTAATAGAGTGCCACATCATATGGTGGATCCATTCTGAATAAAATTAGAGGAGAATTTCTTATCTGACATGGTTGAAGAAGACATGAATTCTAGTTAAAGGGGTTGTGCGGATTGTTAATATGTTACCTACTTAAAATTAAGTAAAAGTAAAATACATTAAAGAAGTAAGAAATACTGGGAAAAAATTACACTTTCCTCCATGATTCCAAAGATATTACCCAAAGGCAGAAAACAACTTTGCAGCATTTAGAGCTATGGTCTTGGAAACCGATCACCATAGACACAAACAGGTATGTCCATCTGTGCAGGTAAAAGAAACAAAACAAAACCCCCTTCACCTTTTTCTTCCCCAACATTTTTCAAATATTTTCCTCGAATTTGGATAGCCCTCACATTTTTCACTATGAGCCAAAGATGATGAAGAGTCACCTGATGTCCCACATTTGAGATAGTCCTAAGTATCCTGTGTCTCTCTCCCAAAACTGGTGGTGGTTTACGGCAAAACTAAAACTAAACAAACAAAAAATACCTCTTACACACACATACCATTAGCAAAAAAAATTTTTGGTTTCAAATCCAAACTCTGCCACTTACTAGTAGCATGAACTAGAACATAGATAATTATTTTATAGTGATTTTTTTTTTAAGGATGAGAAGGCATAACATCAAAAAGAAACAGCATTCTGCCTGGTACAGATTAGATTTTCAGTTTCTTCCTTTTCTGATGAAATGCATTCAAGCAAGTGATACAGCACATAGAATGATTATGAAAATGAGCTACCAATCAAAATGTGCCCCAGTCTAAATCACCTAAAAATATTGGGGGGAGGTATATAAATTGAGGTCAGTCTTCTAACCCCTTATGATAAACTTCCCCAAAGTACATTTTTACTGGAATTTAGAAACAATGATCAATATTTGAAATGTTAATGGGGAATGTTACATAAGTTAAATCTAGTCCCAGCTTTATTCTTTCTGATAAAAGATTTCAGAAGATAACCCGGTAGAACTTAAATGACCACACTGAAAAGAAAATCTATTGGTACATGGTGAAAATGGAAAGAAAACTCACAGAAACCAAATACTCTCTAAGAAACAATTTTCAACATTAAGAAAGTGAGGGCAGAAAATATATCATATGTAAACACATCAAAGGTCATTGATCAATTTTTACCAAAATTAATAGATAATAGTTTGAAGAAGTTTCCAAATCAATCATATCTAATTGTGCCATTTCAATGCAGGTTTCAACGAGGCCCCCACCTGTTAGGTGGTTATGGCTCAGCTGGAAAGCCCTCCAATTCAGACTCTTTCTATTACAAAGGCCCTGCAATTTACATCTCAACATTCTTTTACTTTAACTATGGTGTAATTTATCTTTAAATATATTTCCAAAATGTTTTATTGCTTCCCTTAAATGAATGGGGAACTAATGGAGGCTTTTTTAACAGATAAATCACTCGCACAACATGGACAGGGGCAATTCAGCCAGTAGGGTCAGTGAGGACAACATGAGATATATTAAAAGAATGACTGATCAGGACCAAGCAGGTGATCGGTCACAGGGAAGAGAATGAGATTGTCAGCCAAAGGTAGAAAGTCAGAAATCACATAATTGATTGGATATGTTTAATTAACAATTTATTAAATTTGCATATAATTTAGCCACATTGAGTACACAAAGTTATTTTCAACAGATAAACAAGAAAATAATCCAAAATAGTTGCTTATATCGGAAATATCTACCTTTGGGTGACTACTAAAAATGATTTGACCCTAAAGACAGCATGTAAGCAGAGACAGATTGCCCCTAATTAGATCTGAATAAATCAATCTCCTAGCTGAAAAGAGAAAGAGAGTGGTGCTAAATTAGCATGACAATGGGAATTGCTACAATAGGGAAGGAGAACACATTTCAAAGAGATTATTCTAGCAGGATTTAGGGAAGCAGATGAGTTCCTTGTCTGAACTAATGGAAGGACAGGGGCTGTGATACATACTTAGAAAGATATGTAACCTTGAGACCCAGCCAGATACGACCTTACTTCTTTAGTGACCAGAAGAGACAACAGAGGGGAAAAAGAAATGAAGAGAGAAAGAATGAATTTTGGCCAGAGATTAGCCAGAAGTTCGTAGTAAAAGAAGAAAGAAGTCTAAAAGCCATACCTATGTGTGAACAGGCTTAGGTAAATAATGAGACTACATCTATATTTAAAGAACATTATAGTTTATGTTCTGGGACTTACAAACAATGCATACATAAATGCTAAGAAAGCAGACTCTCATGGATCTGAATTCAGCACTACACATAGGAATCGTGTGACTTCATAGTGGCTTAAAAAGTTACTTATACTCCCTGAGCCTTAGTTTCCTCAAGAGGATAGTAGTTGCACCTGACTTAAAGAATTTTTGTGGGCCAGCCCTAGTGGCCTGGTGGTTAAGTTTGGCAGGCTCTGCTTTGGTGGCCCAGGTTTGGTTCCCTACACCACTCCTCAGGGGCCATCCTGTGGTGGTGGCTCACCTACAAAAAACAGAGGAAGACTGGCAACAAATGTTACCTCAGGGCTAATCTTCCTCAGCAAAAAAAAAATAATAAAAGAGGAAGACTGGCAACAGATGTTAGCTCAGGGTGAATCTTCCTCAACAACAACAACAACAAAATTTTTGTGAGGATCAAAAAAGTAAAGGCAAAAAAGCACTCAGGGTCTAGCACATGATAAATGTTTAATAACTACAAATTATTTATCAAGAACAATTAACCATGCTTGTCCTGTTTCACAGCAAATATATTTTAATTTAGCTTATAACTTCCCCAGCCTCTCTCAGCTAGAAGTTCTAATTCTGTCTACTGCTACACTAATACTGTCATTTCCAGAGTCAATTCTAAGCAGGGCAGAAAGCTTATTAGAGGCTGCAGTACCTATATGTCAATGGGCTTGGAACTAGTATTGATATATAGATAAACATATACATATACATATACAACTTAATAAATAGTAATGTAGCTAACATTACAAACATTTTTTAACGTTGTCTCTTACAAATAATTTCATTCAACCATGGCTTGCTTTTGACCCAAAATATTATTGACCATGTTGATCTCCTTCCTGACTACAAGAGTTCAGTTCAATTTTTTATTAAGTAAATACTGAGTTCAATTATTTAGTCTTATTTTTTTACTTTCAACAAAATAATTCAGACTTCAAGAAGCAAATAACTGACAATATTATGGCTATTCAAAGACTATGTTTCAGACCCTGAACATGATTTCCAAAAGATAAATTTGTTCAGCAATGCAATGTCAATATAACAAATAACAAAATACACAGCTTTAAAGAGGATAGCATACATTTGAAAGTATATATGTTTGTTAATAAGGAACAATTATTATTAATTTTTATAATCATATCTTACATTGAAGAATTTGATTTGGTTTAAAAATATTATTTTGAAAAAAAATTCCTCACAATATCCTAGGTTAGGTTTCCTAGGAGCAGAGCCTGAGTAAGGGATTCTTGTTCAACAATTTATTAGAAAATTACTTTCAGGAGAAGGTAAAGAAAGAAGGCATGACAGGACAGGGGGAAAAGCTAATCAAGGATGTGGTCTCCAATGGAGACTAGTTTCAGACTGATCCCATGGAATCTGGAGCAGTAATTGATACCTTGAGACAGTGGTTGGTCTTTTGTATCTCTGTGCCAGTCAATCATTTGTAGACTTCTTTAAGAAATGGGAAAAAAATATTTGAAACATATAAAAGAGGCAAAGGATTGATATCTGGAATATATAGAGAATTCTTATAAATCAATTAAAGACAATCCAAAAGGACAAGTAAATGAGTAAAGAATATGAACAGGCATTTTCCAGAAGAAATACAAATTATCAATGAATATGTGAGAGGATACTTAAACCCATTAGTAACCAGGGAATATAGAAAGAATTCCTATAAGCGGATAAGAAACAGAAAACACAAAGGAAAAAATGTAGCAAAGAGTATAGACAGGAATTTCATAGGAGGGGAAACACGAGTTACTAATCAACATATGAACAGATATTCAACTCCATTATTAATCAGGAAAAACCACAAGATGCTATTTTTCACTCATAACATATTAAAATTAAAAAATACCAAGTTTGAATGAATGAAATGGCACCTTTAGACACTTGTGAAGGAGTCCAAATTGTTAAGGTCATTTTAGAAAATTATGTATGAAAATATCAAATTAAATAATTTCACTTCTCAGCATTTACCCTAGAAGAATACTCACACATCTGCACAATGAAACATGTGTAGAGACATTCAAGGCTGGTTTATAAGTTAAAAATAAAAATAATATAAATGTCCATTAGTAGGAGAATTAAAAAAATAAAATACAGTATATCTATTCCACAGCATAATATACAAGAGCATAACATATAAGGTAAAAGATATGAACTGATATAGAAAAATATTTCCAAAGCATTTAGTTAATAAAATCAAGTAGCTAAAGATATGCTATATACACTTTATGTAAGTTACAAATGTATTACACAATTAATACACAAATATTACACAAATTAATTACACAAATAATAAATATTCTACAGATTCATATGTGTGTAAATGCATAGGAAAAAATCTGGAAGGATGTACTTCAAAGTGTGAACAGGGGTTATCCTTGAAGAGGGCCTTTGTATTGGGAGTTGTCACGAACGGGGACATTAATGTTATATGTAATATGAAGCTTTAACAATGAGAATGAATTCATGAATTAGCTTTATAATTGAAACTTTTAAAATTCAAATTAATGCAGTATAAAAATATATGCCCTATCGGGGGCTGGCCCAGTGGCGTAATGGTTAAGTTCGTGCACTCTGCTTTGGCAGCCTGGGGTTCACAGGTTCGGATCCCAGGCGTGGACCAATGCACTGCTTGTCAAGCCATGCTGTGGCAGCATCTCATATAAAGGAGAGGAAGATGGGCAGGGATGTTAGCCCAGGGCCAGTCTTCCTCAGCAAAAAGAGGAGGATTGGCAACGGACGTTAGCTCAGGGCTAATCTTCCTCACACACACACACACAAAATATATATATATATGGCCTATCAAAAAATTACATAATGCTGAAGGATACAGGTATGTAAATGTGTAAAAAGTAACTTG
This sequence comes from Tapirus indicus, assembly GCA_031878705.1. Classification (NCBI taxonomy): domain Eukaryota; kingdom Metazoa; phylum Chordata; class Mammalia; order Perissodactyla; family Tapiridae; genus Tapirus; species Tapirus indicus. The sequence continues at coordinate 71,375,953 of CM062919.1, read as the reverse complement.
GAGGGTACACAAAAATTAATAATAGTAGCTGCCTCTGGAAGAAGGAGAATCAGCACATAGGAAAATGTTTTCTTCTAAAAATAATTTGACCAATATGACAAAATACAAATATCAATTCTGAATGTTTTAATAATCTCTTCAACTTTTAAATATTTTAATGCAAAATATTTAAATAAATAAAACCTATGGAAGCGCTAAGAATTCTTACATTAATACAAAGACTTTGTATTTTTCATGAACCTACATTTTTAACACAAAAATTCATATTTTATGTGACTGTGAGTCTAAACTGTATCTGTTCATAAACTGAGATTTACTTTTCTAACAGCTCAGATTCTATTTAGTTTCACTATTGAAAGCTATTTCCTTCCTCTTAAAGAAAACCTTCTTATTCTTTACCATATGATAGTTCATCGAAATGTTGTCAGTGACAGGTCAGACACAAATGATTCATTCCAGGTTTTTCACAATCTTTTTAATGTTTTAGTATTTTCCTAATACAAACATTAAACCACCACACACTACTGTGTATAGATGGCTAATAAATCTGAGTGATATGAGGACTTGGAAGCATGTGGCATTATGGATTTTTCTCATTAATAATAAATTGATGCCATTATACTATTCTTTTCAAACTAGTAAACTAACCGAACAGGTTGGTTTATATTTGCTCAATCCAAAATGCATGTTTCTTTTAGATATTTATAATGGTTTATTTGTTTACTAAATATTAAAATGACTGGATTTGCCTTACATTTTATTTTCTTTACTTAAAGGACCAAGTTTATAATAAATAACCTGCAGTTGCATTTACATATCAGCAGAGGGTGCAGGAGATCTTCCTTTTTTAAAGCCAATTTTTTTCCTTGTAACTTTCAAAACCAATTTAAGATTTATCGGGCAGTTAATTATCAAAAATATCACAAAGTCCTTTATGTAAATGAAAAATTAAAGTCTCCAAATCCATTTGCAAATTACATCTTTGATTTTTTTTAAACAGTATCTTTTTAAAAATACATTGTCTTCTGAATTGAAGGAAGACTCTAACACTTACCTCGAAAGTTTGAAACAATAATTAAAATAGTAAAAATAAAAGTTTTTTAGTTTTTCACTTATAAATATGCATAGGACATATTTTAAAGAGAATTCAGATTTATATATATCATTTAAAATGTATTATTTATTTTCCAATAGTTTCTTCTCATTGTTTTTGAAACAACAGTAGAGCATATGTACTGCTTTGTAGAAAATATAATAGTGCCATGGTGTACAAAGATAGTAGCATATCTTATTCCTAGTATATGCTATAAATATCCATCACTTAAATTTTTAAATTCATTTGTGATACTGCATAGTCACAGACACAAATACAATCAAGGAGAATACTATCATATATCAGTGTAAGATAATACAAAAACCAAAGGAAAAGAATTTTTAAAATATAAGTTAGAATACATATTAGGAGATTAAATTTCAAGGTGGCTCCAGTCAACATTTATAATAGTGTCTGTGTGTATAGTATCAGTCACACAGACACCTGACAACACACATCAGCATGGGTAGCAATATGGAACCTAACATTTCAGTGTATGCTTCAGGTCAAATAGAAATACATTTATATTTATATATAAATCAATGTAATTGAAAGTCAGCATTGGTCTGGTGAGAGGGAAAAAGAAATGAGGAAATTCATGAATCATTCCTGCCCTGCTTTTGTTACAAACACTGTTGCAGTTGTGTCCTTTATCACGCTAACGGCAGCAGAGTCAAGAATATACTAATTTCCATTCAGTCAAGTGTTGGCACGCGGTACAAATTCTGTCAGAATCATTTTAAAAACAGAGTCTTGGATTTGTCTTTTTTTTAAGTGTTATCTTTGAACTCAACATATAATGACCACACTCATCAATGACATTGTTTCATAATACATCTGTGGATATGATTGCCCTTGGACTCTGTTTCCCCATTCATAAAATTAGAGAAGTGAATAGATGAATTCTGTGAGTCCCTCTAATTTATTAAAACACATGTATACGATCTGCAAAATTCAGGATACACACACACATCTAATAATAAAATGTCATTCTGAATATCATTTTTTCTAGTTCAAAGTTAATAAAGAACTAGATTCAGTATTGTTCGATAGATAAGAAGGTAAAAATAATGTTCTGTAGATTATTGACACAAACATAGATGTAGTGTATTTTACAAAAAAGAGACCAAAGTATATCTGGAAATGCAGTTTATTTGTTACATGATAAAATTAGAAATATGATGACAAGTTTCTTTCTTTCCCTTATATTGTATTGCTTACGTAATCAATCAACTTGACCAAATCATATACATATTTTCTTACTTTTCTCTTATTATTTAAAGTTGTGGTTTGTAATTCGTGAATTAGAACAGGAGTATATAATTTTTAGAATCTAGGAAGGGAGGCATGGCTGATATTTCACATATTTTATTAATAAAATCCTCTGATATAACATAGTATCAGATTGAAATTAGTTCAAATTATGTCAAGATAAATTTTAAATTAGTAGAAAAGCCCAATGTTAAACCAACAATAGGTTTACTCTAGATCCATAAAATATAATTAAAAGTAGATTTTACTAAATACATTAAAATATATTTTATTACCTATTTTGTTCTTTGACTTAAAAATTTATTTCTAAGAGGAATCACACAGCATATATTCCAACAAAGGGGACATAACAAATTCAGTCCATTTCTTTCCTTTAAACAACAACAAAAAAACCCTTAAACTTTGTTAATAAATTTACTAAATCGTCTTCTTGTGAGACTGCATCAAAGACCACTATAAGGAGTGACTGACCGATACTGAGTTTATACTGAGTCATATACTGGTAATTTGAGAGAATAACTAGTAAGAAAGAACTCAGAGAGAAGGACCTATGCTTATGCCAAATGGGCTGTTTCAGCTGCACCTGAGGGTGATGTATCTGCCTTGAGTTGCCACTAGGTGGAGATTTTGCATTTTGGAACATCTAAGGAGGTCTGCCTTAGTGAACAAACTATTGCACAGAATTTTACATTTGGAAGGTAGACTTCTTCTGAGGATGAAGAAATTGAGTCAGAATGGTTCAACACTTCATTAAAAGACACACAAGCAGGCAGCTGCACTAACACTTACCAAGCTCATTGTTCCTGATAACGGAATTAACTAATCCAATGAAATAAAAGCAGAGACTCTGTCCCTGCCAGAGAGATGTTTTTATTTCAAACATAAAGAACCTTGCTCTGTAAGCATCTGATTTATCCATATAAATGGATATTGTTCCCATTTTTGTATAACTTTAAAATAAAATTTATTTTTCAAGGGGCCACATTAACATAATCAGTTTTTCCTTGTTTCCCTTTTGTGCCTTTCTTTTAACTTAGTCACAAATTCACTGGAAGAGATGACCTCATATTTAATGAGTACATACATTATCTCATTTTAATCCTTCTTATAACTTTGTTAGATAACTATAATTGTTCTTATCACATAAATAAATTTGGGGTCAGAGAGGTAAAGCTAAGATTTGAATCAGGTATTTCTGATACTAAAGACAAATTCTGAAATTATATTACTCTGCCTGAATGTACCAAATAGATACAGTGCCAATAATATTATATGTATTTAATAATAATATTCTTAATGTTATTGCTGCTCTCAGAATGTGTAATTGGGAGTGGTTAGTATTCCAAATTAGTATTCCAATGATAGACCCATTGCAGGTAATCAAAGGGAGTTTTAAATGACTCTCCAATCACAACAGATCACAGGGAACATTAATTCTGCAGAAAAAAATATGCACCCACTAGCAAAAATGTGCAGAGTATTGAGTTAAATAGCAAGAGAGAGAGAGAGGGAAGGAGGGAGAGAGAGAGATGGTGTGTCATTGTACAGATTTAACTAGGCTAACAGTTGCACGTCCAAGACTGAATATGAAACAAGGACTTAAGTAAGATCTAAGAACATTTTATGATTCATACTAAAATCTTCAAAGAAAGAAGTAGACATCCAGGCTTAAAAAGAATGGAGAAAGAATATCATACAACAAACAGAAGCTTACCAGAAACTGGAAGAACCTACAGGGGGCCCTGCTTGCTTTGTGGGGAAACTACATAATGGTATTGAACACCATGTCTATATTTTATAGTATATACTGTATACTATAAATAAATACTTTAATAATATAAGGGAATAATTACAGAATGAGGGTCATGGTTGTCTCAAAATATTTTTTTAGCTTTCTTCTTTCTACCTTAACATCTCATTCTGATTTTGTCCTGTATAATCTAGGGGTTAAATTTCTGGATCCACATTTTCTGGGTTTGGATTCGGGCTTCAGCACCTATTACTTTTGGATAAACTACTTAAATCTCCCTCTTAGCCTCAGTTTTACTATGTGTGAAATAGCGAAATAAATAGCATCTACCATAATAGAGTTAACTATTATGAGAACTGAATGAGCTAATGTGTGTTAAGTGCTTAGACCTGTGCCCCACACAGAGGAAGTACACAATAATGCAAGCTACTGTTATTATCACAAAATCATGTGAAGTGTATCCAACCTTTCTATTACAAAAATTTGAAACAGAAATCTATCTGTCTCAAGAACTTAATGCCTGGAGGGGTAAAATCTATTGAGGCAGCACCCTTTCCAGAATTTTCTCTTAATAGGCTTCTTTGCTTCTAGGTGAGCTATCAGTTCAGATGTTGTGTATTTGGACAGAGTGAGATAATATCCCTCTACAAACCCTCAGGTAAAAGAAGTGACCTGCTGGCCTGGAAATGAGGAAAGATGGAGGTAATAATCTGAACATTCTACGTGAAAGACAAACTCTCTTTTTAGTTTTCTTCCATTCAAGCGTATTTTATGCTGCAATATCTTGGAAATCCTATGTTGTTCACATTGTCTAACACAATAATTTCAAACTTGTTTTACTAAACTGAAAATCTATAGACTCCCTCACACACTTTAAAAGTTAACCATTAAAAATTTTCATTAGTTTAAATTATGGCAAAGGATGTATTTTTCTGGCATGTTATATACTCTCTATGTGTTTTAAATATATTTTCATTAAAACTGTCAAGCAGCATATTTAGCTCATTTGATTTAAGGAAAAGATATGTAAATGTATGCCATTATAATCTAATTGGAAAAAGCAATCCTCACTGTCAAACCAGCCAGCCAATGAAGATTCTTTTTCAGAAGAAAGGGTTTAAATTATCAAATAAACTTGTTAATACTCCAAGTCAACATTCTCACTTGGTCATTTCTGGAAGCTAACAGAAAAAAGGAGAAGGGAAGGTGGAGGAAGGAAGGAAGAGAATGACTCAGAATACTGCTTCAATGAAATAAGGCACCATCCCTTCCAAAATTTCCTTAGGAAGTACTCAAGGGACTCCCTGAGGAATTAAACCTTTGATTGATACCCTGGAGATTTTTAGAGACTGGACAATACATCCTACGAAGATTCAGAAGAGGTGAGGTTTCCCTTTTTTCTCTTTTTTTGTAAAGTGGGAGATTGTGAAAGGTAAAGTGGGAAGATGAACTGACAAACCTCAGAAGCTTCTCAAGCAAGGAAATTGTATGGAAAATCACAATTGGAAATTGAGGATTGAGAAATTAATCCTCTTAAAGGTATGCATGCCAACGTAGATGAGGGGGAGTCCTTGAGACCTGGGTTATATTACAGTCAGAATACCACTGCTCTAGCACACACAAAGTGCTCAGTGGACTCTCATTCAAATAATTCAAAACTGGGAGCCATACTATCTTCTAGGCACAGAGGATGCAAAAGCGAGTAGGAGACTAGGTCCCTTTCCTGGTGGAGTATCTATTACAATGAGGGAGACAGAATATAAACAAAAAATCAAATGAACATGACAGATAATCTCTGACAGTGATAGACGTCATGTAAAAAATAATTACAGTAATGAGATAAAAAGTGAAGGGGGCAAGTGTGGAAGTGGGGATATTTGAGGTGAATGATGATCAGTGGGAAGAACATTTCCAGCAGAGGCAACATCAAGTACAAACTCCCTGGGGCAGACCTGTGTTTGATCCATTCAAGGAACAGTCTGAGTAAAGGGAATGAGTGTACAAGATGAGGCAGGTCTGGAAGGCAGAGGGCTGGATCCTGCAGGGCCTCATAGGCCACAGAAATATGCTTGGATTTTATTCCAACTGCTAGAGAAAGCCACCAGTGAGCTAAGTTAAAAGAGATATCTTCTTTGTAGAGGATAGATTGTAGAAATAGCTACTCAGTTAGGATATTGCCGTAATAGTCCAAAGGAGAATGTGGTAGTCTAGCTTGCATAGTCATAGTACAGATAAACAAGGCAGTAGACTTGCTTATCTTGGGGGAGCACCAAAAAGAATAGTTGATGGATGGCATGTGAGGGGTGAGAGAAAGAGAAGAATCAAAGAAAATGCCTAGGGTTTTTTTTTTTTTTAATATTGTTTGTTTGTTATTTGTTTCAACTAGAGGAAGAAGTGTTACTCAAAATGACCATCATAACGGTAAGTCAGTACAGAATAGATAAATGAAAAACAGACACCCAAAGTCTTAAACTATGAGTATATACTGACTCATAAGTAATCACTCTTTTTCTTACTGAAAGCAAAGTATTCCTGCAACATAGCCTTTAAACATTTAAAGTTCATTTCTCATCTCAAAGTTACAAAATTAGGGAAATACAGAGAATACAGGAAAATATAAAAAATGAAAAGCATCCAACGGCGTCAATGGTACTCTGTTGGTTTATTTGCAAATGCAGGGAGTCTTCACTTTGCACGGCACTACATTAACTGAAACATGCACATTTGGGAACTGCAGCCTTGCTGTGCAGGATTCTGTGGTCCTTAACGCCCAGGCGCCTCAGTTAACACAGCAAATAATGCAACGCAGTGAGGAATGCCTACTGTTTTCAGTAATTTTTACATCCTTGAGATAAAGTGCATATATAACGTTGTACCTTTATAAGCAATATCTCACATATTATCTACTCTTCATAAAAGTTTTAACAGTTGGATGACATTTTCTAAAGGGAGCTACCATAAATTACTTAGGGTCAAACGTGCAGGCAGTTTCAATCATTTCTGTATAATAGCAATCTTACACTATACCATTATAAAAAAGTAACTAATCCATTTTATTCCTAAATAATAACTCGACAGCATTAAATGCCTCTGGTTTTGGCTGGCCCAGTTTTTGGAATTTTGATTAATTGAAGAACCCTAAGTGATGTTTTGGATTTTAGCCCAACGGCTGTATTGCTTCATTTTCAGCGTAGCTGGACCAAAGTCCTATGTGTAAATCTCTTCTTGGTAATAAATGAAGCTGTTCTGAAGCGTACAAATTCTTTCAGGCCACTAGAGTGCCATTTAGTAAATTACCGCAGCAACACACTACGGCTGCAGCCACCAGAGTCAACAGTGTCTAATCGCACTACATTTATTTGTCCTCAAGATGTCTCTCTCCCATTCTGCAATGATTAATTCACTTGTGGCCATGTAGACAGAGTAAGAGCACCTCTCTATAGCAGTTGAAGAAATCGACTCAAGAAAGCAGGCAACTGGGTGAAGAATACTGACACACAGATATGACATTTCCAAAGAAAGTAAATCTGTGTACAAGTAAATGATTCAGCATACTTCATTAAAATCTCCTACTAAGTGGGGGATCTGTACTAGGCATAAAGGAAAATGCAAAATAAATACAGACTTGTTCCCTGTCCTTAAGAAGTTCATAATCTAATTAATTAAACTAACATAAAAGGAAACAGAGACCAAATGTGAATGACACTGTGGTACAGACTATAAATGCAATTATAGTTCTGAGAAGAAAAGAAAATGATGCAGATTGGAGTGGGAAATCATTAACAAAGGAGCAAACTGGCAGGAAGATGTGAGACAAAACAGTTTCCATAATGTTTTTGAGATTTTAAGGAACTGACGAGTTCATTTAGTCAGTAAACATCTACTGAAAAATCTATTCTATTTCAGCAGGACACTGAGGGTGCTCTTCTCTTTTTTCTCTCTCCTTATTCATTTGTCATTAGGCTGTGGAATGCAAGAGCTAAAAAGCTCTAGACCTGATGATCACTGAAGCCAGTGGTTCTCAAATTATCGTTCCCAGACCAGCAGCATCAGCAACACCTGGGAAATCATCAGAAACGCAAAATGTTGGGCCACACCCCGAGAAATGCTCAATCAGAACCTGTGGGTATCTCACCCAGCAATCTATGTATTACCAAGACCCCTAGATGATTCTGATACACTGATGCATGCGAAAGATTGAACACCACTAATCTAAGCTAACCAAGGAAGAACCTGAAGGCTAACATGAGGTAATTATTTGCTAGTTAAGAGCAGAATGAAAACTAGAGACAAGATTTCTAACTCACAGGAGAGCGTTCTTTTTGCTCCACTATAACATCAATGCCAATTTTGTCTTGGTTCCAGTAAGTTCTTTTTTTTTCCTCTTTCCAAACACGAGACTTGGAAAATTTAGGTGCTGCTATAACAGTGTGCACTTCATAAAAAATATATTCCCTTTTCACTTGGCGATGAACTAAGTAAACTGATAATCTAGATGTAAAATCTCTTTTATATTTTTCATTCATTAAAATATTGTGATTTTAAAAGTAAAAAAGAATTTTTTTTTTTTTTAAACACAGTAAAGAAGCATACAAAGAAGGAAACTGTCTTTCAACGTTCTTTTTCTTTTATTCTTCAGGAGCTTTTATTCCTCAATGATTTGTTAGTTCTTTTTATATGTTAAGGATATAGCTCTATCATATTTATTTTAAATATTTTCCTATTTCATTTTTGATATTTTAACATTTTGAATGTTTTGTTTTTTATGTAATCAGAAACATTCACTTCTATCATTACTTTTGAGTGTTTTATGCTTTGAAAATTTTTGCCTTTTCTAAGAGAAGGTGAAAATTCACCTATTATTTCTTCAAATATTTGTGAGTTCTTTTTTCTGTTTACCTCTTTAATTCTCCTCTATTTTTAAATGTTAGTCTCAAATTTTAGTGTTCATGAGAATCAGCTGGAGGGCTTGTTAACACACAGATTATTGGTTTTTATTCCCACAGTTTCTGAAATACTTGGTCTGATACAGTAGGTTTAGTATTTCTAACAAGTTCCCAGATGTTGCCGATGCTGTTAGTCCCAGACCACACTTTGATGACCACTGGATAACGAAACCCATCAACAAATAAAACATGCTCTACGTGCATATAGGCTTTGAGTATTGTATACTGTACTAGTTTAGTGGCTAAACATAAAGTGCAAAGGGGTGAGATCAAAATGAGATAAAAGAACAGATTTGGGACTAAAGTGCATATATCTCTGAATGTTACATGTATGAATTTTTCTCTGAGGCAAAACAGCCCTATTCAAAATTGAAGAAATGTATCTATAATAAATGCTCACTGAATTTAAATTAATTAAAGCTTCAAAATTTCACCCTCCTTGAGATATATTATGCTTTCTAATTGTAAGCTAAATACTTCTCTTTATTTATGTTATTGTTAACCTTCATCACTGGACACAAAGTATCAAAGAATTCTATAAATTATTTTTAATGAACCAAACTAATCACTCTTTTGCTTTATTAAAATTTAATTATCCATTTAACTGAAGTCACAAAGCCTGCTTCATTTCCTTTTCCAAACAATGAAATTGCAAAATATAAGAAAAGCATAAATCAAAAATAAAATGAATTTAACCTGAATATTATAAATTCTATTTAATAGAGAGTACTTAGTAGTATGTAATGTAACATAATCATTCAAAACAGTGCTATGGAATCTAACTTTAAAGTCACACCATTGATGGGATACCTTTAAATCACAAAATACCATTAAGTATTAATAGGGTTTCTAAGAGAAAGATGATTCACTAAGAAGTTTACTTAAAAGATAATATCAGTAGAATAACATGTTATTACTAGATAATGGTCTCCCACTGCTACATACAGTAGTTTACAGGAAAGAAATACATGGGAAATAAATATCCAGGTAAAGCAAAGCCATTTATTTTCAAAGCAGAAGAAAGCAACCCTACAGTAATGCTGTATGACAATCATTTTACTTCCTTATACCAAATGCTTTCATGTAACTTTGATCACTTAGCTCTCACCTACTCCTTTTTTCTGGATAGAAAACTCTTATCAGTATCAACAGAATCTTAGATTGAATAAAGTAATGGACCTTAATCTGACTCTTGTGAAATACAGTGACCTACAAGGTCTCCTCCATGAATTATACAACTCCTTTAAATAGTCATCTCCAAGAGCTCACAAAGAAAGAGTGCAGCCTGTACAGTAACCTAGTGAGGACATGGTATATAGGTTTGTTGAACGTTAATATGTAGGGATTTGTAACAGAGCTCTACTGATAAAGTAATTTGGGTAAGTTATGATGAGCATCTGAAACATCAATAATTTCAATGTGTATATATCTCGTTTCAGTTCTATATTTGTACTTATATTTACTGAACCACTTAAAATGCTTTAAAAACAATAATGCCAACAAGTTAAAAGTCCATCCCTCTTCTAGACTGCATTATAGAAATTAACTATTAGCAACAATAAAAATATATATACAATGTATACATACATGTATTTTATGTATATATATATATATATATATACACACACATAAATATAAAATTAACCTAGTTCATAGAGGAATTTGCTACTTTTTATATCATATTGACATTAATAACCACTAAGAAAAATAGACACAAAACAGGGCTCTAATTAGGCGTAAATAAAATAATATGACATGTTGTATATTAATATAAAATGATAACCCATTTATAAACCAAGTACAGTTAGAAATGCTTTTAGTGAAACTGGAGTAAAAAGCTTTATAACAAAATATCAACAACTAAAAAGCACTCAAACCTATTTATTCAAGTCTAATTGGTATGCAGATGCAATTAAGCTGACTCAGGAAGTATAAAACTAAGAAATACGTTTGTTAGTTCTCCAAAACTGCAGACATAAATGTGAATTTCATACACTGGTATCTGAGCACAGCACTACTGATAATAGAATGCTTTGCTCAGTCATCCTTAGTGCCTTTTGAAATTCAGTTTAGAAAATATAGTGTTTTTATCCCATCAAAATGTGTGAAAATGAAATGCAGCCAAATAGGCAAGTCGATCATGGGTATCCCCACGGTGACTAAGTTGGATTTTTTTTCAGTGAATAAACTAATGCTGTCTCAGTTACACAATTCTGCTTATGTTCAAGTTTAAAAGTTCAGGATAATGAAGTAATTGTAAATGCTGTGCATTTGTCTATCTATATGTATATTTTGAATGGGCTAGGGCTAGTTACTATTCATAGTTTTCAGATTTTCCAACACTGTAATGAAAAAAGCTAACAGATAAAAATAGACTTGAGAATGTCAGTGATTCATTCCTATGAATTGCTTTACTAGGCATGATTATGATTTCTTCTCTATTTTCTTATTAAGAGATGAATAAAAAATATTACCTGGGCAGGGGAGGTGGAGGGAAGGAAGTTATATAATCCAAATCAGTGATAGTCAAAAAAAATACACAAAATACGCAGGAAATTCTTAACATCTATACTACCACGGCGCTAGATTTGTTTAGTAAACAAAATGAGACCATTGTGCTGAAAATACATTTCAAGTTGGAAAATAGTACGGATATATGTAAATATGCTATGACTTCAAATGTTTTTGGCCTATTTAATTTCAAATAACTTTATATATGAACAAACACTGGGCTGTGTAATATGACCATGTGATTTGTACAGCGCCAGGAATGGAACTCCTAGGATAATAATCTATGCTGAAACATGACTCTAGAGCTTTATCTCTACTTTATTGGAAGTCTTCCAATGGTTCTTCAACCAACGTGATAAAATATTTAGATTAGGGGGTTAAAGACATTCTCATGTGTCAGGACAGCTTGGCTTTCTTATTCTAATTTTCTAACTTGGCAAGGAGACACTCTGGTAACTCTTACCAAAGAAGAGAGGAAGATAGCTGTGAGATTTATATGCACATGTAAATGAGGGCCTAGGTTAGGTCTGATTTATAGTCTCTAGATTTCTACTTTCTCAGTTATCCTCAAGTCTTAAAACAGAGGCCCATTTATTGGGGGTCCAGCAGCCACATAAGAAGAAACAGCACAGTCTTCCTCCCATTCCCTTTCCTCTCTTCTATCCAGACCTGTGGCATTGCTTAGTGCTGGGTTCAATTCGTACTTGGAATTTAATTTAAAAAATTAGGTTGTGGAGGGAGAGAGGAGGGAAGTAAAGAAAGGAGGAAGGGAGAGGGGGAGGGAGGCAGTGAGAGATAGTGTGTGATAAAACCTCATGATTTGTCCAGGGAAGTACTGTCTGGAGGCCAAAAGATTCATCATTACAGTTTATCCACCAGATTTGGAATAGTGGCTTTACTCCTTCAGTCCTCAGATTCTTGAAAGCAAATATAGAAAACACTTTAATAAGATTGGTGAGTTTGTAATCCTCCTCTTACTAACTCCTTGGAATTTGTTTTTTCTTCACGTTGTTCAGCAAACCCCATTTTACTTCCTGTTTTATTAACATAAGCTCCTGAAGAGTATTTGTCCTCTTCTCTGATACAAATTTACTTGGAACAAAGGCCTTGGACTCTTATCGTTTTTACATAGCATGAGAATGTTAGATTCTTCACTTAGATTGTCTTGGCAGAAAAAAATGTCAAAGATTAATTTCACAATAAGCTCTTAATATTTGACTAGCATTCATAAGTCACACACTCACATTTTAAAAGATTATACAATTTTTATTCACAGCACACATTAATATAAGCCACAACTACTTCAAAGAGCAAGTTACATCTAGAGGTTGGGTTCCTAAAACATTTTATTCTATTACAGACTAAGGATTACACTAATCATTAGAAGCAGTAGGTAGATAGGTATTACTGTCTGAATATTAGATAGTTGAACGATGAACCATTTCTCCCAGCTGGTGTGTCCTGATAAGTCCTAGCTACTTCCACATAATGAAAAAACACATTGGGAAACAGTACAGCAAGAAGCAGAAAAAGAGTATAACACAAGATTTGTCTTCATCGTGGAAATGCCAGAGGCTAGATCTCTCATTCAATTTCTATTCCATTTCTTCACCACATCTTGGGGATTCCAATTTCTTCCTAGGAAACTTTCTGTTCCTCACTCTGCATCATTGGTATGTGGCTGCTTCTTCCACTATATGATGAATATCATAAACCCTTAGCTTTAGCTTCCATACTTCAGCTTCCATAATGGATTTGCATATGATCCACACTCTTTCCATTATATCCTTCTCCAATTCTAACACCACACTGATAAAAACTATTTGCATACAGTCTACTTATTTTTACTCCAGAGATTTTCAGAATACAAGCATCTAGCAGAACATAAGCACCTATATATCTTTAGATTCACCTAAGTTTTGTACATTCAATAATGACTAGATTACACTATGCCCAAAATGGGAAATAGGTTTTATCTCAAGCCCAACTTAAATTAATTAATGGGCCCATTTGGAGTGAAGTACCTGAGAAGAGTTATCAGGTCTATCCAAGCTCAGCAGGAAAAACTGCCATAATAAAATATAATGTGTGACATGGGCAGTGGAGGGAAAATTGGCAGCCCATGTGCTGTGTACTTTCGACCAAAACCTGGACTCTCCCAGGTATAAATCTACTCTTACGGAAAAACCCTGGGGTCATTAAAGTGATTAAACACATGATTAGGCCAACCACCAATCAAAGACATCAAATTTTCACCTCCTTGACCTATATCCTATCACCTCCCTTTTTCAATAAACAGCTCTGTTACTCTTTCCTCCTCCTTTCCTCAGTTCTGAACTCATGAAAGAGAATTTCTCAGTGCAGTTTGAGTTATAAAACACTTTTCAAGACATTTTCTGCTAGAGCATCAAAGATTGAGGAGACACACGCAAAAAATGGTTTTGGCACTGAGACTCATTAATTAATAACAATAGAAATTTTAGGATATCCTAAGTTGTGGCTAGAATGTTATAGAATTATTAAAGATAGAGTCTTAGGTTTCAGATGTAAAGACCACTCATGGCACATCACATTTTTCCCCCAAACTCTTAATGCTCTCTGTAAATTCTGTGGGTTTGGACACATGTATAATGACATGTATCCATCATAGAATCATACATAGTATTTTCATGGCCCTAAAAATCCTCTGTGCTCTGCCTATTCATCCCTCCCTTCCCCCCACCACTTTACTTTTCCACGTTCTCAACAGCAAAACAGATGTGATAACATCTGGTCAAACAAAAACAGTGACAAAGTAATACAAAAAGATATACATCATATGTAAAAGATGTTCAATATATCTTTAAGGAACTATTTTTTTAAGTCTAGTACTCTACATATCCCTGGTAGTTTTCCTTTTTTTTTTCGCCACCATGACTTCCATACCTGATGACATGAATCTACCAAACTGAAGAGAAGCCTCATATGTCCTCCCCAGTGTTCTTTCTTGAAGTTTGGATAAAACTCTCTCTACTCCAAGACAAACTCTTTCTCATTCAAAGTCAAATGGGGTGGGAGTAAGGGGAAGTGGAGAGTTTGAACACAAAATGATGTTGAAGACTTGGATTTATTGGATTCAATGTTGGAAAAACATATATGGGTAGTATCCACCTGCAAATGTTTTTAGTTTGCATTACTCTTTAAATATGAAGAGAGGGCTATCTTACCCATGGACTATCTTCCCTGCCTCCATCACAACACAGTTAATAAGACCCAACAACCTGAAAGAATGACAGAATGCACAGATGCCTCCTTCCCTTCTTCCCTTCTATGTATTTCTTGTCCCTGGGAGTATTACTCCTGTTGTCTGACTTAGTGCAGAAGAGGAAATCACTACTCCTCCTAGGCTGGATTATAGGATAGGGAGAATTTTCCTCATGTTTGGAGCTTGACTTCAGAATGTGTTTTTCAACAGAGAGGCAAAGTTATATACATTCGGGAGATAATGCAACATGATAATTGATGTTGCTGTGTTATATTAACTACATAAATTAGTTTTTGTGAGTTCGCATCAAAAATTCATTACTATAAAATCTCTAAAGGAAAATGTTTGATCATATTAAGGCCACCAATTTAAAAATTTGTTTTTGGAATACATGAATGAAAATATTATACATACTTGAAATCAACAATGATTTACAAACAATGTAGAGGAAATAATTTCATGAGTTTTCTAAGCCACACAGCAGTCAATTTTAGTTCTCCAATGACAATTAGGAAAGAAGGGAGGGAGGGAGGGAGGGAGGAAAGGAGGTTGGGAGGATTGATTTTAAAATTTTAAAGAAAATCTGCTCCAATACTTGTATACTAAATCATATAACCTGAAATACTGGATTTTTAAGATAAATGATGGTGGTCCTTTTCAGTTTCATTATGATAATAATTATTATATTTGTTAACACTGAGTTTTATCAGGTGATTGCAGTTTTAAATATTTAGCTGAAGTCCTGAGTGAAATAATTTAAAGCTGAATATGAAAATCTCAGGGTCCTCACATCTAGGGCTGCAGAACAGCCAGTGAAGTTAAGCACTTTGCTGCAAGATCTCTGAAGGCTACAGCAGAACTAGATGTGTATTTGAAAGGCTAAAAATACTGTAAGCTTATAAAAGAAGTTTTCATCAGAGCCTCAGGATGTGATTGTCAGAAGATGGCAGTGCATTTTATTCTATGTATCTATTCAATCAAGAAAATGAAATACAACGATAGACAAATTATTTTCTCTTTTAGAAGTACAGTAAAAGAGATTCTTATCCTTAAGATCATGTAATTAATATTTCATAGAGTAAAACACCTCTATTCAGCATTTAAGTATGAAATATCCTCTCTTCCACTCAGAAAGATACGTTTGATTTTGAACTAACCCTGGACAAAACCTCAGAGTAGAATATAGAATATTTGATTTTAATTTCTGATAGCTTCTTTCACTGGCATTCTTTAAAATATAGCACTATGGACAGAAATGTCTTTAAAATGATTTGATGTAATCACATCATAATTAACACATTTTAGCTTCTATATCATTATATTCAAGAAAAAAATAATTATTAACCAACCCTAATTTTACACTAGTGAAGTTTAAACATTTACTGCAAACTCACCAGACTAGTTTCTTAATGCCTGATTAGTCATGACTGTCATCTAACTTTGACATGTTATTTTAAAATGTTAAAATCGCCTTTCTTCAAACCACATTTTTCTGTAAAGATTCCTCTTGAAATCCATTCAAAAGATAAAGTATGAAAGATAAAATTCATTATATTATATTGCCCTGGCAATATAGGCAGGTATAATCATTTTAGTATAATTATTATATACCAATTATACTACCTTTGGTATAATTATTTTGTTTTATTCTTTTATTATTATTATTATTATTTTTTGCTGAGGAAGATTCGCCCTGACCTCACATCCACTGCCAATCTTTCTCTTTTTGTATGTGAGCCACCACCATAGCATGGCTGCTGACAGATGAGTGGTGTAGGTCTGCGCCCAGGAACCAAACCTGGGCCACCAAAGCACAGCATGCAAAGCTTAACCACTAGGCCACTGGGGCTGGCCCAGTATAGTTATTTTAAAAACTAAAAAATGTTCAAGTAAGAAATTACAAGCAGTTCATATCCTTTTCTCCTCAACATAAACCCTAGAAAAGTCTATCTGTTACAAAATTAAAAACTATAATATACAAGCTATCTGAAATACAAAAATATTCTTTACTAGATGTTATTTTTAAAGTATTCTTGTAGTTTCTGGAAATGGAAGAAAAAATCATATGCTTTATTTAAATGAGGTGGATAAACAAGGGATATCAGAAAAGGAAAATGCGTAATGTTTAGTGAGAAAAAGTAATTTGGAATTTATTAAGAGGACTTCTTGTGTGAGGGAATAAATTCAGAATTAATATACCAACTTAGAGGATAAAAAACTAAAAACCTTCAGTTAATAAAGCTCAAGATGACCTTAATATTAAATTAAGAATATTAATATTAACTAATGTTCCAGCAAACTCAACCATCAAGAATACCACCCAAACTCAGAAGTAAACAGAAAAAAAAAGTGTGTTAAACAGCTATGTATATACATTGAATAGGTCAGTAGATTTGTTAACTGACACCAGATGGAAAAAAAGAAAGTTTAGAGACATCAAAAAAATCCTACAAAAAGCATTGCAGTAAATAGGAAACTATCGCAATATTAAGGATGCTCTTGTTAGTTCTAACCTTGTTGGTTGATGTTGTATGTGATGACAAAAATTATTCTAACATAAAAAGATTCTGTAATAAACTAACCTTTTATAAGATTAATCGTTGATTAAATTTCTCACCTCAGTTAATGCTAGAATGACTCCCAGAAATCATCTCAATGCCTTCAGGAGTTAGGCTTTTACTGTAAACAACCAAAAATGCAATGCAAACACAATGCAGTAAGTTCCAAAATGAAATTGCAGAGCATGCAAAAATTTCAGGATTTCTCTAGATTCACGAAAGTGAGGTAGAAAACTGCTCAAAACACACACAAAGCTATTGACAAATTAAGACATAAATTTATGGAAGAAGAGAAAATTGATAAAAATAATTGACAAGAAGAAGAGAAAACTGACAAGAATAGCTACTTAATTTGTGCAACAAACAAACAAAACATTCTTGGAATATCACAGATTATGTTTTTGAAGAAACTGACGAAGCCCTCAAATATTTTTTTAAAAGAGGTCCTCTTTCTGATGGAGCTCTAAAAGTCAAGTGTGGACTGAAAGCTGCTCATCTTTCTATTATATCTTTATGTCTGCAAAATTGCTTCCCCAAATCAACACTTGATCATTCTTTACTCATTTCCTGTATTGGAGCCATGGTTGCAATTATCACCTAAAATAAATTTACATTTTATTTCATTTTTTTCAGACAAATTTCCAAACTTTCCTTTTCCCACCGAAGTATTTACTATGAATCTTGGATTTCCATTTGGGATGTATTTATCTTAAGTGGCGTTTTTTCCGAATCAACCTCCTGCACCAGAACCAGTTATAACATTCAAAGTTACCTTAAAGGAAGACAATTTCATGAATTTACAAGAAAAATTCACTCATAGCATTAGAACATCTCATTTTCTTTCCTATGAAACAATCTTTGCAGTTATGGCCAAATCCTTTGTAACCATCATTTCTTTCCAGGACAACTCAGAAGTCTACAACTGCCTCCCTGCTTCCATCACGTCCCTCTACAACCTGTTCTGCATACTGAAGACCACTTTTCTCTTGTTTTTTATAAAATATTTTTATCATCTCCTCATTTAGGGTTTTTAAAAGACTCACATAGATTTAGATTTAAATCCAAATAAATTATATACATTTGACAAAGTTCTACCTCTTGGATCTTAGAGCAGGTAATCCTCCTTGCTTGTTCTGTTTGAGCCACATTAGTCCATTTTTCTCTTTATTGATTCTACCAAGATATAAGCACCTTAGGACCTCTTCATGAACCCTTGCCTCCCCAGGAAACCCCTGCTCCTGCATTTGTGCATGGCTGGCTTCTTGTTATTCGGGTCTTATTTCAAATTTCATCTCCTCATAGAGACTTCCAGATCACTCTTGCTATCAAATTGTTGTGTTCTCCCACCCATCACTGTTTGAGTGCATCTCCCCACAGCCCCACAGGCTCACTTCATCAGACTCACCCACCTCGCGACTGCCTTTCTCATCCATCTGCTTCCTTGCCCACTGCTGCCTCTCCAGACAGGAGTGAGCTCCACCTGGGCAGTAACTTCACCTCCCTTGCTTGCTACTGCACCCTAGCACCCAGAACAATGCCTGGAATACAGTGAGCATTAAAAAATATTTGTTTAAAAAATGAATGAATTAAACAGAAAATCATTTAAAATGATCTCTAATGTTTTTATTAGAGGTACATTTCCAAAGTTCAAACGATTATGAGCTACATGCATTTTCTTATCCACAGATTAACAATTTGTTTTGTTCATTTCAGGGACATATCAGTGCCTACCATCAAGTTGAATTCTTAGGAATATCAATTCCTTTCGTTAATGCTTACAAGATTTCAGGGTTAACATTAAAAGAAGTTTTCTGTGCTCTCTCAGGAGTAGAGTGATTTCAAAAATTTCTATAACTCAATACAACTGCATGCACTATCTTAAAAACAACCACAAAATTAGTTCAAAACAGGGTGAAGGGAGGACTCTGAAGAGACAAAAGTGGGCCCTTAACATCTGAGTTCAGCTTAATGTTACCCCAAGATCTCTGACAACAGAAATAAACATTAAAAGCAATGAAAAAAAGACCCCATGCTTAGCATTATAATTAGTTTTACTCCATGAGGAAATGAAGATATTTTTCAGATGTTCCATGGCCCATCTCCTTTTAAAAATGTAAAAATCAAAAAAACCCCCACCAACAGCTATTTACCTATTTAGTAAAAAAAAAAGGATTCTGGCCTTGTCTATTATAAAATAAAGTAACTTGCACTTACTAATCAAAATATGAATCTGTTTTCTAAATATATTTATATAATTCATTCTATTGTTTTCTATCTATGACCATCAACTTTACTTCCCCCAAATCATTTCTTTAAAATCATTTGAATAATGGAAATAGATAGCTTTAATGAATTTATACATGATATCAATATAAACAAGGTATAATGTATAACAAAAAATGTTATAATTCTACACATTTTAATTTCCTCTTATCATTTAGAACATCAAGCTATTTTAGATTTGAAGATTATTTACCATAATTTACTTTTTTAATTTCAAAAGTATTTTATCACAAAATAAATATAATTCTATCCGAATTCAAAGTTTTGATTTTAGGGTATAGTCCATGTGATAAAATGTTTTAAATTTAATAAATGGTTCAATTAAGTTTTTTCCAGAGGCAAGAAATTCATATGGAAACATAGAAATCATGAATCTGTAGTTTGGAAATTCCTAAGAGCTCATCTTATCCCATTTGTATAACTAAAGGGGCTCAAATTATACTAAAATTACAAAAATTTCTTTAAGGAAAGCCTTCTTATATGTAAATCTTTTCATAAGCTTTCAATCACCAGAAGTTTCCTATTACTCCAATAATACTGAAGAGTGATTCTATTCTTTCATATAAGTGTATCATAAGATAGAATCATTCAGACAATATCTTAAACATGTAAAAGATATGCAAAGGATAAAATGAAAATCTCCACCTAGCTAAAAAATCCAGTAATTTCTATCCTATTAAATTAAACCTATATAAAAATCACACAGTAAGAATATGACAGTAGATTCTTTAAATAACTACTGATATCTGTTTGAAGGACCAAGGTTATATCCAAGCATTACAGACTAGCCTAGGCATGTCACGTTTTCACTATATCTCATAAATTTGAGAGGCACATTGGATGTATAATATGTCTAAAAATGTTTAATGACAGAGTATGTAGCTATTCTACTACAATTTTAAAAGTACCTCATGAATCAAGTAACAAACATAACAATACCATATCAGTTTACATAGTTGATAGAAAATATTTCTCAATTAATTCAGATATTGGGTTGGCTGGATAAATTGTGCTGGAGACACAAAACTAAACACTATTCAGCATCTAGAAAGATTATGGAAGTATTTCATGACAATTTTTTAAATGCCAAAAACATATTGTATAAGCATATACTATGATCCCATTGAGTAAAACATGGTATGTGTATGTGGGGTAGCCATATAGGTGCTCCACTCAGATCTTTCTTCAAGAGAACCAGCTGTGGAGAACATAACTGACTGAGAGCCTCCAGCTACTGCACCTTTGGATCCATCATAGCATTCATGACACCATACTTCATCATACGTCATCACGGTGTTCATGAGGCCATACCAAGTCTGTTCCCAGCCAATGAATGAGCACTAAGGGGCTCCTAGAATCAGGTCATTCCTACCAGACAAAGGATTCCTATTATGGGCAAATTTTGCTTGAGGACAACCTATAGGACTGGCTGAGACTTTCTCAAATGATTCTGCCATCTGAGGTTCTTCCTACACAATTCTCCTCCCCTCTCTCCTTACACAGATGTAAGATCTTCACTGTAGTCTAAAGGCTCTCCAAGCCTACTTCTGCTCCCTCCCCTTTATTCTTCACAGACATCTCCTCCATTAAACCTCTGGCACATCTAGTTCTATTTTGGTGTCTGCTTCTTGGGAGATCCAAACTAACATAGTATATATAATTAATTTTATTTGTATAGAAAAAAGTCTAGAAAGAAATCTATCAAACCATTTTGACTATTTACCTTGGAGGAATGCAACTATAAAAGAGGAAGTTTTTACTTTTTAAAATCATCATACATTTTTCAAAAATTCTTTGTATTTAACTTGGATAATTTTTTAATGAATAAATCATTTATTAATAATTATTTCTCTGTGATTTCATGCCAATAGTCATCAAACACAGACTGAAGTGTCGGGGTCATTATTCTATAAACACCATAACATATTTGCTGGTTACGAACACTGTATCATCTTACCATCAATCTAGAACCTTAACTTCAAGATTATCTCCTTTCAAATGATTGCAGTTAACAGAAAATTAAGCACTGTGATGGTTAATTTTATGTGTCAACTTGACTGGGCCATGGGCTGCCCAGATATTTGGTGGGCCTCATCAAATTCGTTGAAGGCCTGAATAGAACAAAAGGCTGAGTAAAGGCGAATTTGCTCTCTCTCAACCTGACTGTCTTCAAGCTGAGACATCAGATCCTCTCCTCCCTTTGGACTTGGACGCAGAGTGGAACTTACACCATCAGCTCTCCTGGGTCTACAGCTTGCCAACTGCCGATCTTGGGATTTCTCAGCCTCCATAATGGTGTGAGCCAATTTCTTATAGTAAATCTCTTTATATACAGTTTTTATATATCTACTTAAAGGAATTCTTTTGGGATTCCTTATTTTAAAATTAATAAAATTTTCATAAATGTATCTATCCTAAATTCAATTTTTATATATTTGATTTGCTTGAAGTGTAGTATGGATGCAGGCCTCCACATTTCATCTATAATCTCTTTAGATCTATCTATCTATCTATCTATCTATCTATCTATCTATCTATCTATTCTATTTCTCTGGAGAACCTAGACTAATAGGAGGGGTATGTTATCTAATCCAGAATGAATCTGTCTTTTCCATCACCATAACCAACATAAAACCCTGCTTTGCTCATTTGAGTTTTAAATATACCAAAATATATTTTGTTTGCTCCCTTAATAAACATTTATTGAGTGCCCATTATGTGTCATGTTTTCAAAATTTAAAAAAAAAACTATACCAGGTCCTTGTGCTAGAATCATAAGCACTCATTTTGATAACTAATACTTAATAATGAATAGGAATGCTGCATTATTGATAGATTATATTTTATGACATAGAACACTGATATTTTCTGCTATGTCTTTTCCTTCATTTACTAAAATTATGTTATTTTTCAAGTAAATTTTATATCTACTGTTAATACCACCACTATTTTCTATAACATCGAATAAATAAAACTATTATTGATCCACTTTTTGTTTGATTGTATCATTTATTAATACGCCACAGCTATCTCAAAGTGAAATATGTAAACTTATTTCCTATGACTAGTCTTTTTGATTCTTAGTTTCTCATCCTTAATACAGGATTAATAATAACTACCTCCAGAAAAGCATTCTGATGACAGCTTACTCAAAGAGCTGCAATGCCAAGCACTCAATAATCATTTTATGATATGACAGGGACTATTGGAAAAAGCAATGTCTTTCTAACAAATGGGCACATTTCAGATCTCATACTTATAAACTATGTAGCCAAAAGCACATTAGTTAGCCTTTCTGACTTAAAGTTTGTTTATCTGTAAAACTGGAGGCAATAACGCCAACCCCACAGAATTTTACCATGGATTAAATGAAATAATGTGCATAAGGCACTAGAATAATGCCTGGTACACTATGCTTTGGTTTTGGCTCTTACAACCTTCTTCATCATAACTATCTTGTACTTTATGTACTTTTGCAATAGAGAGAATGGGCCAGGTCATAAAGCCCGCTGGAAGTTTCTATGACTCTAGGCATGGCTTCCTCCAGCACTCTAAATAGCCAAGTTAAATGAACAGAGAGAACTCCAGTTGGATCTGGAAAAGGGTCAATAAACATGCTTTTCAAATCTGTGGAACCTAGGGAAATAAACTCTAAAAGATGAAGAAAAATCCTTGCATACTTTTGGATGCAATGTGGCAGAGTAAGAGTGAGAAATCTGGAGTTCAGCTGCCAGGGTAAACGCCACAGTCCCATCGTTAATTAGCTGTACAAACTTAGATAAGTTACATAAACACCCAGAGTTTCAATTTCCTCTTCTATAAAATGAATAACAAGTTCTACCTATTGTGACATCTGGATGACATTACACACGCACAGTGAACAGTATCTGAAACAGACAGTGAATGATCTATTTTCTCAAGACTTCTCTTGCTTAAACTGTGCTCTTTTACTCTTCTTTGGGTGAGTGGCAACAGTTATAATTTCAGTATAGTATATTGCATTTAAAGGCTGAACATGTACTCTGTAATCAGTAGATTCTGTAAAGTTTATTCTAGGATCGAAATTTTTAGAGAGTTCAAATGCTCAGGTTGCAAAGTGTTTTTGTAAATGTCAAAATTTTGCATTTACCATTGTTGATTTGTACACTAAATTTTTAGAATTACTATCCTTAAGTTGGAGATGCCCTAATTTTTTTATAGCCTGTATTCCTATAAATTGATTCAAATTTATTGACAGTAGAGCAGAGAGGGTGAAGATGCAAAAATATAGGCAAAACAAAATGGCTTGATACTATTAATCATTCCAATTATCAAAGATTAACTATTGTTCAGATTCCATGGTCACCAAACAACCTTCTGATTGTGATTTTGCTTCCCATGTAAATCTCCCTAATGAGAAAAATATATGATGATCATGCTGATTCAAATAGTTCTGTCTATGTAATTGTTATAATTTTCTTCATAAATTAATAAATTGGAATTCTGGTGGTATCTTAAAAAGAACTGGGAGATAGTGTTTATTTTAAGTATTGGTGCTTGCTGATGAAAAGCACTAGAGTAAATTTTCTTTGACATATGCTTTGAAAAACTCTATCATTTCACCAAAAAAGAGGGCACTTACTGGCAGAGGCAAAATAAATACAGGCAGGAAAAATATGTTCATAAAAAGGAATATATGTGTCAATATACACTTTTTTTATAAACACACACAAATTTTTGTAAATGAAAATAAATGTTAAGAACACTACAGGAGGAATCTACTTGAAGAAACTCTCTTGGGATTCCTTATTTTAAGAATTAATAAAATGTTCATAAATGTATCTGTTGTAAATTCCATTTTTATACATTTGCTTTGCTTAAAGCATAGTATGGCTGCAGACCTCCACATTTCATCTATAAGCTACATTTCAGAACTTCATGAGGATATCAGTAATATTTAGTGAAATATTTTCATGTCAGACTCCAGTGGATATTAATCCTTTTTAAAAAAAAAAAGCACTATTCAGATTGAAGTATCCAAATTTGATTCTCAAAGAACAAAGTTAGGCTAGGTTAATCAGAGGTTTCCATAATTTAGATCAGATTTTCCCTTTCCACACATCTTTGGTATGCATTACCAAGCAACAATAAACACTTGAGCTCCCTAGAATAAAGGCGTTTTGTAAATCCACATAATAAATAATGCATATTGAATCTCTGTGAAAGTCCTTGGTTTTTCACACCCATCCCAAGTCCCATTAACTTACAGAATATTTCAGCTTCACAATGATCATGTGGAGAGAGAATACTATGCAGAAAAGGGTAAAAGTGCACTTTGAGAGTGCACTTCCAGAATGGGGGTGTAAAGAGCTCTGTGGACCCTCTCCCCAGTGAAACAACCATAACAGGTGAAAATTATGTACAGCAACCACTTAAAATATCAAGAAACTGTCCTAAGAATATGTAACATGATAAACATTTATTCAACAAAATCTAATAAATCTGAATAAAAACAATGAGAGTCTATGGCATTTGAGCCATGACCCACTCCCCCCACCCAGCTCAGCCTGACAGAGGCTCTACTACAGGCATGTGCAGCCAAGACCACAGGGCTCTCTCTCCCCCCAGATCCCGGGCGAGGGCTATGGTTTCTCCTCAGGAGGATCAGGTCACCAGCATTCCTCATCCTACCCAGCTCTATGTTGCCAAAGCTGTATTAAAAGCAAGATCAACCAAATGATCTGGGCTCCCTTCACTCAGCCTCCACTCATAGGGTGAAAGACTACCCTAGGTATGGCTGGATGATGATACTTGGCCCTGATCACCCTTGTGTAAGCAAGCTCCTAGCGTGCAGGTTCAAGATGAAGAGAAGAACAGGGAAGAAGAACACCCCCATTGAGTATCCCACTCATTATAGCAAGGTATCAGTCCTAGAGAAGTGAGTCACTGCCTCACTCCCAATTCTGAAGCACGGTTCAGGAGTTCTTCCCAGAAAGAGGGGCAAGCCATAAAAACAGAATGCTCCATAGGTCTCCCTAAGGGAACTGACTTTATTTAGGACAGAGCATGGGAAAAGCAAGTGTAAGAACACTGTTGAAAAGAATGAGGTGAGACTGTTAGCTCCATGAGAGCAAGAAGGATAACAGAAGGCAAGCTGGATGTTTTAAGAGAGAACCAGGGAAAGATGCATCTGAAGAGAGCACTCTTAGGGTAAGTCTCAAATCTGGTCTCAAAGAGTGCCTCTGCATAGGGGCCCAAATTTAACTGGATCAGACTGTAGAGCAATCTATGTCCCTGGGTATTGTTGAAAACAATAGAGCAACCAGCTAGCAATTAGTAGAGGCTAACAGCTGGAGATGATACCAATAGAGACAGACCAGCTAGAAACTAACAGGGAAATCAGAGTAAGAGATAGTCAAAAAGAGACTGACTCAAGCCACTGTCATCTCTCGAAAGGTTGAGGGAAAACAGAGGTCAGGGTGACTATGTGCATGCCCGAGCCTGTGTCTCTGAGGAACAACATCAGCGGCTACACACCGTGGGGGAGATGGACTTTATTAAAATAGTTGAGCAAAATCACTAAACAAATAAACAAGCAAACAATAACAACAATGAGCACAAGAAAATCTTGAAAGCAGCAAGAGGAAAACAATTTGTCACATACAAGGAAACCCCAATAATAACAACTGGCTTTTCATCAAAAACAATGGAGAACATAAGGCAGTGGGATGATACATTCAAAGTGCTGAAAGGAGAGAAAATGTCAGTCAGGAATCTCATATTCAGCAAAATAATATGTTACAAGTGAAGACAAAGACATTCTCAGATCAACAAAAGCCAAGAGAATTCATTGCTAACACATCCACCTTTCAAGAAACACAACAAAGTTCTTAAGGCTGAGAGCAAGTGATGCCCAACAGTAATTTGAACCCACACCAAAAAACAAAGTGTGTCAGTAAAAGTAAGTAATAATTAAAAAATTATAAAAGACAACATAATTGCATCTTCTCCTTTCTTCTCTTAATTTATTTTAAAGTTGTATTAAAAAATGTATATACTTATATTGTTGGGCATATAACTTGTAGAAATGTAATATATTGATAACAGCACAAAGAAAGTGAGTGGGAGCAAAGCTGTGCTGGAGTAAGAAAATGACACCAGATGGTATAGTGAATCCACAGGAAGAAAGGAAGAGAACCAGAAGTGGTAAATGAAAGGCTAAATAATAAGACCCTGTAAATATATATTTGTTCTCCTCTACTCTCTCAGCTTTCTTAAAAGACATACAATTATTTAAAATTAATAATTATAACAATGTATTGTCTAGTTTGTAACATGGACTCCCTCTCTGTGTCTCTGTGTCTCTGTCTTTCTGTCTCTCTGACTCTCTGTCTCTGTCTCTCTCCCCATATATATATAGATAAATACACACACACACATATGCACACACACAGCAAAATAATATTATAGAACAGGACACAAATATAGAGCTATATAGGTATAATATTTCTATAACTCATTGAAATTAAATTAGCATAAATCTGAGGTAGATTCTAATAAATTATGATGTATACTATAAGCCCTAGAACAACCACTAAGAAAATAACTAATATGTATTGTGCGTGTGTATAAAACATAAAGTTAAATAGCAGACAAATCCAACTATAGCAACAATAAGATTATGTATAAATGTCTTGAACAATCCAATCAAAAAGAGATTGTTAGGCCAGAGAAAAACGACGACAATAACATCAAAAATATGCTCTCTATGGGAGACACACTTTAGATTCAAAGATACAAACAAGATGAAAGTAAAAATATACCATATAAACAGCAGCACAGGAAAGCAAAAATGGTTATATTAATATCAGACAAAATATACTGGTCAACGAAAAACATATTACTAGAGATAAAGAGAGTCATTGAACAATTGAACAACTGAAATCATACAAAGTAGGTTCTCAAACCACAAAGAAATGAAGTTAGAAATTAACAACAAAAGGAAATTTGGAAAATTCACAAATATGTAGAAACTAAATAATACATTTTTAAATAACCAGTGAGTCAAAAATGAAAAAAAAAGAACCCAAAAGGGAAATTACAAAATGCTTTGAGATGAATGAAAACAAAACTTATAAGATGCAGCTTAAGCAATGCATTGACGCATATTTATAGCAATAAACACATACTAAAACAGAAGAAATATCTCAAATCAATAGCATCACCTTTCACCTGAAGACAGAGGCAAAGGAAAGACAAATGAAATCTAAAGCAACCAGAATGAAGGAAATAATAAAGATTAGTGTACAAATTACTGAAATAAAGAATAGGAAAACCATGGAGAAAATCAGCGAAATCAAAAGAATTTGACAAACTTTCAGTATGATTGACCAAGAAAAAAGGTGGAAGACAAATTGCTAAAATAAAAAAATAAAAGAGAGAACATTACTACCAACCTTACAAAAATTAAAAGAATTATAAGGAATACTAAGAATAATTGTATGTTAACAAATTAGATACGTTAGATGAAATGGACAGATTCCTAAAACATGTAAACTATCAAAATTGACCCATGAATAAATAGAAAGTCTGAATAGACCTACAATAAATAAAGATAATTAAATAGTCATTTAAAAACTTCTCATACAGAAAAGACCATGCCCAGATGATTTCACTGGTGAATTCGACCAAACATCTATAGAAGAATTAATATCAATTCTTCACAAACTTCCAAAAAACAGGAGAGAATGTTTCCCAATTCATTCTGTGAGGCCAGTATTACCCTGATAACAAAACCAGAAAATGGCATGGAAAAGGAAACTAAAAACAAATCTCTCTTATGAACTGATATGCAAAATTCTCAACAAAATCCTAGCAAACATAATAAAAGTCATGCACCATGACAAAATGGAATGTTTCTGAGGGTGTAAGGTTGATTAAACATCCTAAAATCAATCAATGTAATACCCCATATGAACAGAATTAAGAACAAAAATCATACGATTATCTAACAGATGCAACAAAAAAAGCACGTGACAAATTTCAGCATACTTTCACAATAAAAACTCTCAACAAACTAAATATAGAAAGAAACTTCCTCATTCTGATACAGGACATGCACAAAAAATCCATGGTTATCACATTTGCTAGTGAAAGCCTGAATGCTTTCCCTCTAAAATAAGGAACAAATAGGAATGTCCACTTTCACTGTGTCTATTCAACATTATACTGGAGGTTCTAGACAGGACAAGTACCCCCCCCCAAAAAAGGCATCCAGCTAGGAAAGGAAGGAGTAAATCTACCTCTATTTGCAGATGAAGTGATCTTGCACATAGAAAATCGTAAGGCATACACACAACTATTAGCGGCGTGCTTTCCTTAATTGAGCATGACAAATAAGAAGTTGCAGTTGTTACAAAGATCAACTTTCCCACTAGGCTTTCCTCTCTCTCTCCAATTTCCCTGAAGGTTATATGACTAGGGCTATGAAATACAAGACTATATTTTCATGAGGAATAAAAAAGAACTATACCATATCTTTGCCACAGAATGATGCTTTTATTTGCCTATAATTATAACTTAGACGTTTGCTACCAGTCAGAGGCTCAGGAAAAGTGGCTAGGAATTTAAAAATTCTACAAGTCAGATAACGGTAAGGAAAGAATTAATTTGAATCTACCCAGGGTAGAATACAAGATTCAGCAGAGGAGTGGGACCCGAGAGTCACTGGGTATTTAATGGCAACACATGCCCAAGAGTTAAGTAAGGACCTGAGCAGAAGATTAGTGTTAAGTGCCCAAGGTTTTTAAGCTCTCTGCTTACAGATCAGCAAATGACCAACTGTGTCATGATTCTGAGGTGGAATCTGTAGTACAGGACCAGCAAAGCAAAACTCAGTTAGGAAGCAGGAAGTAAGGGGTAGTCAAGTGACATGAAGAATCCACTATGTCAAGTTACCATCAAGGATTGTTTATGCCTAGATTTTCATCTTTAACTCTTCTAATTTAATACATTCATTCGTTCAATACATATTTATTAGGGATCTATTATGTCAGGCCATAGGAAAATAATGGTATGCAAGATACAAAGTCCTTCTGCCAGTGATATATGCACCTGTTTTTAAAGTCCATTCACCAATTTACCATATTTTTCACTTTCAACTCTATATATAGAAGAACTCTGAAACCTAAAAATCTAATCATCAATGAAACAACTAAATATATTTGCCCAGTGTATTCAAACTAAGTTATAAAACATAATATACAACTCCTGCCAGTATTTTATTTGGCAAATGTAGACAATCAAAATAATTTTTAAATTTGTTTTTTTCTGTTATATTTTTTTGACCCAAAAAGATATGTTGGCAGTACTGGAAACTTTATAGTAAATGATATCCTCTAATACATGACAAGGAACTGCTTCATTCTAAAAATCAGATCAAGTATGCTTTCCTTTATAGCAAGCAAAACATAAGTAGGAACCAAATGGTTCCAAGATGAAAGAAGAGGAAAAGAAGATTTCACATATATATGAATATTATATAAATTATATATTTCACATATACATGAAAATGACAATATATGAAAATAACTGCACCATCCATTTAGTATTTCAGATATCCCCCTACAAATATGTAGTATATTTATTACATATTCCTAATTTTACATGTCTATCCAGTCTAGATTTACATTATGCTAAGATGGTCACTTCCATTCTCCCTTGAAATAAAAATAGATGTTCTCAAAGTTCACCATAAATCTGGAGGAGTAGTAAAGCCCATTTTAAATTACCTGTATATTTTTTTACTTTTTAGGTTGAAATCCCATTTTTACAACAAAGCGTTAGTTTAATTCTGTGCAAAATTATACTTTAAAATAAAATCTGATGGTGTAAAAAGTGTTGGTGACCTTAGTATTCAGAGCGCTCCATTCCTCACAGCAAGTTTTTTCTTCAATACTTTTTCAAAGTTATATTTTCTACGTATATTTTCCTGAGATTATTGTGAATTATTATTCAGATACTAACCAGTATATATCAACAACTACAAGTAGTTCCCCTTTACCTTTCCTCAACTCCGTATTAGATCAGAATTTGATAGCACTTTCTTGCCCAATGTTTCCTAAGGCACATATTAATTTTGATAACTAACTCTGGTATTATGTAGTTAAAACATTTATACATAAACCCAAACTATCAGCTCATAAAAATGTTTCCCAATTTATTCATATTCAGTATATTCTTTTAGTTTCTAATTCTAATTAATGCATAGATACTTTAAAAAATCCCCTTCAATACAAAATCTGTTTAGTAGGGAAAAATCAGAAGTTTCATTGAATCCTAACCCATGTTTCTGATGGTTTGTGCATGTGTGTATATATACATGCATGTTGACAACAAGTTGGAAAGCTATTCTCTTGGCAAAAAAAGAGCAACAGAAGGGCATTTTGGCTATGAAAGTTCTACTTATCACCTTCACCATCTGTTTATCCCTCAGACTGTATTGTACCACATATGGGCCTTATTAAAAAAACTTCAGACTAACCCAAGCCTCACTTAACCAACAGGGTCCAAAATGTGTAAGCAGATAGAGGTTACATCTCACATTCAGATTCCAACAAAAATACACACAAGGAAAGAGGGTCAGATAACAGCAAAGAGGCAAAGCAAAGGAGCTCATTAGTAACTTTCCACATTTTGCCAACCCATACAATTCATCTTGCCTCCTCTTTGAACTATCCTGGACCCTGTTCTTTGCTCTATTCACACAGTCCTTTTTTTTAACCTCATCTAGTCTATGTATTCACTCCAGATTGCTTCCTGGTACTTCAGACTTATATGTGCAATGGTCTATTTAATATCTCCACAAGGATGTCTAATGGTGTTATGTTGAACTATATGAAATTACCATTTTTGATGGTCAAAAATTGAATATAAGCAATTTTACATAATTCAAACTAATATTTAAACTTAACTTGGCCCTAATAAAACCCTGAATTTCTCACTCCCACCACCAAATCTGTTCCCCCTTCTCAATCAACTGCACCAGCACCCACCAGCATAGTCAACAAAAGTAAAGGGGCTAACAAGGATTCTTCTTTTCATTCATCACCCACATCTAACCCACTGCAGTCGAAGCCGCATGGCTTCACCTTCAGCTTGGCAACAGCACACATCTCCTCTCTGAGATCTATGCTTCCATTCTTGCCTCTACAGTACACACTCTACAGACCTACAAGAGTTACCTTCATGTCTGTCCTCTGATTGACCCCATATAGTGGCTTCTAGCTGCACATAAATTCTATACCCCTTATGTGATCTGACCAAGGCCTGCCTTCTAACCTCACCGTCCACCACTCACCACTCTGCTATTACTACCAGAAACACTTAGGTCCTTTGCCCTGGGTAACAACCACCTCCCCAACTTTCAGTCATCATGTGACTGACTCTTTTTGACCAATAAAACCTCAGTTTTAAATATTACCTCCATAGGGAGACTTTCCCTGACTATCCAATCCAAAGAGGCTGCTTAGTCACTCTCAATCACATCACCTCATTTTAATTTTCTGCACAGCACCTATCACTACTTGGTATTTTTATTGCTTGTTTTTCCAACTGGTTATTGGTATCTTTCCCAACTAGACAATAGGCTTCATGAAAGCAGGGATTGTGTCCATCTTGTTCACTGCTGTATCTCCAGTGACTAGAATACTAAGTACCAGCAGAGACACAATAAAAATTCCAAGAATGAATGAATTTTTATTGAGACTAAGACACAAACATATTCATGTGTATTTCAGTCAGAAAGGCACCTACCATTGTAATGAAGTACAGAAAGAAAGACACATGGCAGCAGAGATTAGGATTTGAAATCAGACCAAACTGAATTGAAATTCCATTTGCCAAACTGTATGACCTTGAAAAAAATGTTTGACTTGTCTGAGCCTTTATTTCCTCACGTGAAAAAATGGTTATGTATGAAACTCAACCGTAAAATTGCCAACGCTTAATAAAGGTTTTTTTCATTCCCTTACTAATTCATAATCAACCACAGGACGTCAGTTGGTAAACTGGTTTGTAATCCTAGTAAATAATAATCCTCCCTCCTGTGAGAGGGATAACTATTCTAGGATGATTGAATATTTAGAGAACAATATTAATTATCTTCTCTATAATTTCTGTTCATATTTATTCCCTAAGGAGAAAAAAAGGAAAGCAACTTATTCTGTCCAATTTTCCCAGACTACTAGAGTCCCTGTGGTTACAAATATTTTATAATGTGTTCTGGGACATCTTAATTAGATAGATAAGCATAGCATTTCAAAGCTGAACATCATCATTGCAACTGACCCTTTTACAAATACCAGAAGGTGAAGGAGAGAGTGTGTGAAGTGGGCCTGAGGGAACTCAGTGATGGGGTCAAAATCAGTACCACTAAACAACGATCTCCACTAAAAATCCTTCACATGTAGATGGATATGCTCACTTGGAAATGTAGCACAAATTGTACCTTGTACAATTGCTCTGATTTTTACAACATACGAATAAAAACTCTACAGTTAATTCTCAACTAACAATGCGTTGTTAAAAGAGCACCTAATAAACACAACCCACCAAGAATGTCTTTTTCCTGACCTCTGTGACTTATGAGAATGAAGCTAAAAGGAAGGAGATTAAAGATCCTAACACACCCAGTAGCTTAGAGAAAGAGTCGGCCACCAGCAGCCCGACTCCTTCACATGAGACTAATTATACCACAAAAGGGCCAAAAACAACGTCAGGCTAAATTTTCTCAAGAACTAAAAGTCATTGCACATGTTTATCCTGAAACAGAATTTATAATGTTTAAAAAAGTGCTACTCACAGTTTTAAATCGTCAAACTAGGGAACAAGTAGGCCTTTTGTGATATTTAAAATCCCCTTGATTTTCTCCCCACAATATTCAGAATTAATAATCTTCAATACATCAAACCATCTGCATCAAACAGACTTTGATATTTAAAATTAAAAGTAGCTACATTTGATGAGCATCTTCTTTGTGCCAGATAATTTTTCATTCATTATTTTAGTTAATCCTCATGAAGGCCTTATGTAAGAAATGCTATTATTTTTATTTTATAGGTGAAGAAACACAGCTCAGTGAGATTACTCAACTTGGCTAAATTCATAGAGCTAATGATAGAGCTAGAATTCAGACCCAGGTCATGTGACTCTAAAGCTCATTCTCTATTCACTTGGTCATGACGCCTCTAAGCACATTTCTAGGCAACTTTTAGAACTTAGACTTGTTTCTGGCAAAGCATTTGACCTCTACCCAATGATATCACACCATCTCATTGTAAAAAATTTGATGAATTTTTCTAATGCTGGACCATCTTCAGGGCTTTTACTAATGAGAATGCAACATTTCTTATTCTAAACCTGTAAAATATGCCCGGAGTTTGCCAGTTCGGATCCTGGGTGCAGACATACTTACCACTCATCAAGCCATGCTGAGGCAGCGTCCCATGTAGAAAAGGTACAACTCTACATCTATGATACACAACTATGTACTGGGGTTTGGGGGAGAAAAAAGAGGAAGATTGGCAACAGATGTTAGCACAAGGCCAATCTTACTCAAAAAAATTGTTATAAAAAATTATAACATATTAGCCTTGCTCACTCATATCTTGTTTTAGTTTTCATCTATGTGTATACTTTACGGGAAACAGAAGTAAAAGTTGAGTGACTACCGATCTAATAGGAGTCACCAGTTGAACTTTAAGTCTTTAAATTCAACATGGAAGTTAACAAAATCATCAAGTCCTTAACATGTAAAACATCAAATGCTTTAATTATTTTTTACTTTTAGGAGCTGCACTGTGTAGTGGAAAAGGCCTGGGCTTTAGGGGATGTGCAATCTGGAATTTGTATCTCTGTTTTCACTTTTGGCTGTATGACCATGTGCAAGTTTCCTGTAGTGTCTGAACTTCCATTTAAAAGTAAGAGGTCCTGAATAAAGTGTATCTTAGAGGACTAGTATAACGATCTGTAAAGGCAACTAATCCTGAACATACTGGTTGGGTACATATAATACATTCAATAAATACGATCTATAATTGCTTATTATCCTTTCTAATCAAAGGAAAAAATAAATTTATTGTTTTCAAGCTTGATTTTCACAGAGCCATGGAAATGATGCACTTTGTGAATGTTCATTAATTGATAATCTACCGTATCATTTATTAGCCCCATGTTCTTGTCCATCCTTTTATCTCTTTTTTACGCTTTTTTGTTCTAAATGAGCTATGTTTCTTTCTTTCTTTTTTTGGTGAGGAAGATTGGCCCTGAGCTAACATCTGTGGCCAACCTTCCTCTTTTTTTTTTTTGGCTTGAGGAAGATTGTCCCTGAGCTACCTCTGTGCCAATCTTCCTCCACTTTGTAAGGGGAACACTGCCACAGCATGGCATAATGAGCGGTGTGTAGGTCCACGCCCAGGATCCGAACCCTCGAACCCCAGGCCGCTGAAGCAGAGCGCACAAACTTAACCACTACGCCACCGGGCTGGCCCCATAAATGAGTTATGTATTTTCCACTCAATTATTTTGTACATTTCTTGGTGCTGTAGCAAAAACAAACAAAATATCTACAGTTAAAAAGCTATAGATTTTAAGTTTATTAAAGTTGGGAACAGTATCTTACATTACTCCTACAACCACTATAACACATAATGCTTTGTTATATGGTAGATGGAGATGAATTCATTCATACACCTTATTATTATGAATGAAATTCAGGGTTAGTAGATTTTACCTTAATGTTAGAGGATTTTAGAAAATGATTTCATACCAAAGCATATTTCTTGTTCTATAATCATTCCATTACTCATTTTATAGATGTGGATGATAATGGTTTTTATAGCATCACCTATTTTCCACACTACAAATAAACCATTTGTACTTAAGTATTAGTTTCTCAATGCTCATGTTCCTGCAACACTCTTTTAAAAATGTAATTGCAAGCAATTTATCTGCTGGATTTATTCATGTTGGAATTTTTTTGACATGTATAATAAAATGCCCCCTCCCCCTCCTTCTTTTACCTAAAGGGGGGAAAAGCACCCTGAGAAAAGATTATAAATCCAAAGCAATTGCCAAAGCAATTATAGTATTTCCATCAAAGGCTTTTTTTTTCCCTTTAACCTAAGAAAGAATAAACCATTTATAACAAAACTGTTCTATGTCCTGGGTCCTAGAAAAAATTTGCTTGCCAGTGGTAATTTCTACCTTAAACCAACAATAGACATAAATATTGCGAGTGACTTAGCACATGGCTATTACTGTGGTTCATAATAAACCAGCTTTATCCAGGAATTATTAATTAGTGTATATCTTTTTAAACACCATATTTAACACCTGTACACCTGTATACCTGCTCTTATATATACGTAATATTTGACAATTCACTGATATATGGTTACAACAGTTTATGAATATGAATGTAAATGACAGCATCTATAGAACAACAGGAAGCAGTCACTAATAATAACTTTTTCTCACCTAAACCACAATAATGGTTGTACTAATAGCAGAGAAAAAAAATGACTAGCAACAAATTGATCTATGCACTTGCATGTTCCTCAGAGCTTCAAAATCAATATTGCTCTTTAGCTTTGCCAAATGAACTGTGTGCTATTTCTAGTGCAGACTCTAGGGGTA
Source organism: Tapirus indicus (assembly GCA_031878705.1). Classification (NCBI taxonomy): domain Eukaryota; kingdom Metazoa; phylum Chordata; class Mammalia; order Perissodactyla; family Tapiridae; genus Tapirus; species Tapirus indicus. The sequence continues at coordinate 71,339,622 of CM062919.1, read as the reverse complement.
AACAGTTTCCTCACTTGCTTATAAAAGAGAACCAAATTGCTCTGATTAGAGTAGAGTTTATTGATACTCCACGAATTCCCTCCACTGAGGCTGCTCAAACACTTAATCTAAAGATTTGGGCATACACACGGCAGGCAGCTTATATAGACAGGCTTCCTAGCCCCCTGCAGAGAGCGATGGGTGGTGTGAATGAGATACAGTGAAAAATAACCACAGTTCTAACCTCAGCTACTGAAAGCAAGGATAGTGCAACTAATCAGGACAGACAAGTACAAGGGGCTAAAATCAGGGCACCTGTAAACAAAAGGCCATTTTTATAGCAATCGGAATTGTCAGTTTTGCCATAACATTAGCTACAACTAGTATTTAAATGTGAAGCAACGTGTGCCAGTTATGAATTAATTGCCTCCCAGCTCCAAATGCACCCTTCAGTAAGTATATTCTTTGTAATCATAGATGGAATTCCTTTAAGCATTTCTCCTTTACAATGAGCACAATGTTGAGCTTTCCCGATAGAGAATGCTGGAGGGACACTGCAGGACATAAGGGGCTCTCCCACGGTTTCTGTCGTGGGAGTTGGGGGAGGTCAATGGTTTGGTGGTTGTGGAGACATTCAGTGGAGCTCTACCCCAGCCACGTGTGGGGCCCAGAACGAGTGATTCCTCACCAATTTTGCAGCCCCAGCTAATAGATAATCCGAGGCCCTCTCCAGAGGGAAACCTGTGCCAGCCCGGAATGGAATTGCCTCTGTAGGCCTGGGTGCCACCTGCCTGAACCCCGATGGTCTCACTGCAGGTCCCTGGTTCCCTCTGCAGGCCCCTCACTCTGCCCACCAAGTGGCCCAGAGGGGGCCCACACCCTCTGACACACAGTCACCGGTTTGAGTGACATTGCCCACCTGCTCTCTCTGCCACTGGCTTGTCCAGTAACTGCCAACCATCTCCAGATGCGTGGCCAAACCCGTGAACTTCTCTACTATCCAATGGGATGAATTACACCTTTTCTCAAAAGAGCTGAAGCCCTTCCAAGTTTGCCCTTCCTTGGTACACTCCCTCAGCCTAGGGTGTCGTGTAGGTTTCCCTATATCTCATAGTTATTCTATTGTCATAGTTTAATAATTTTTATACTGAACTCATTTTTTTAACCTACTGTGGTTTCCATCTTCTAATTGGACTGACTGATACACAATTCTGCCGAAACCTGGTATCAAATCAATCTGACTGTGATTCACATTTTGAAACAATTATAAGCTACACCTAAGAATAAATAAAACTATAAAATTGATCAATTTAAAAGATAAAGTTAGAAATTAATTAACAATATCAAGTAAATGAGTTATTTTGAATATTAGCAAATTGTATGGCTCAAGTTTCAAATATGTAGCAGCAATCAATTTTTTACATTAATGTATCCATCTTTCTATTTCAAAGATCAATGCATAAAGTGCAGTACATGTCTCGGTATCACTGAAGTGATCAATATCCCTGGTTGTAGCCTTCAAAAAGATTGTTATTTACAAAGATTAACTCCTATTGCATGTAGGTGCATTGTTTCCTAATTAATGTCCAAAGTGTGCTTTTTATTATGTGAAACAATTCCCCAAAATTTGTTTCTACTGTTGAATGTTGTAATTCTAGAGGCAAAGCCACCAATATAATAATTAAAATGAACTGTTTGCAGAAGACTTCATTTCTCATAGAGCTCCATTAGAGACAAAACAAATGTTCTTTTCAGTATTATAGGGACCATATCTTTTAAACAAGGATATTTCAAACATATATCCTTGATTATTTCAGAGAGAGAGAGAGTGTGCGTGTACGTGTGTAAGTGGTAGGTACTACTCTTGGCAGAAGAAGTCACATCCAACAGTAGGCCTGCTTCCAAGGAAAACAATTTGAGTTTAAAAACAAAAGCAGTCAAAACCTGCATCTTAGGCACAGTATTTCATGGAAAATGTTAGCTCTTGCATTATTTTACTTTTGGCAAAGCTTGTTTTCCCCACATGACCTTTCAACACCATTTGTAGCATGCCAGAATGAGTTCTCTAATGTCCCCCTAGCTTTACTTCATTAAGAACTTTCTGTAATCTAAAGGAAACATGTTGTGAAGAACCTTAATCAGCCGTCCAACGGAAGCAATGATTAACAGACCCCCAGACCATTTGATCACTGGCGTGCCACTCCTGGAGTTGGTAGTAGGATATCACCATACCCCTGCCGCCCCATTAGCCTAGATACACAATTGAAGTTATATAAAGTACAAGGGCTTCAAAGAAAGGTTTGACTTTTTGAGCTATAGTAATTATTTGTTTTACAAACAACGTATTTTGACAGCATTTTCGGTTTCTTATCAGCATCTGGGATAATATAGGTTCTCATTACCAGCACCTCGTCCAGGAATACTCTGTTTCTGCTGTTGAAGGCTCTGATACACACACAATCACTTTAACAAACACTCTAGGGAGCAGGACACACAATTTTGATTAAGAAAACTGTTGAATATTAACTAGCAGTGCTCACTGAGACAATAGCTGAGCAACTTGTCCTTGAAAAACACTACACTAAACCTCTTCTCAGGGAAAAATGTTCGTGTCTGACAGCTGCCACAGCTCTGGAAACCTAGAGTGCATCTTATTACTGCAGTAGTAGGCTTTCAGTAAAATCACCATAATTAAGGTGCTGTCATTATTTTCAATTTAAAAGTTCTCCTTTCACAGGTTAATAAATTCAGACATAAAAAAAAATCAACTGTATAGTAGCATTCAGTAGCATTTCCATTTCCAGAAGACTCCCTAAATAGTTTATGGCTTTAATTGATTATTTTCCAAATCATGGTTTTGCTTTGTTTTAATTTTCTTAGGACTTATGAACTAAAGTTTTCTATGGTTGTGTATAATAAATGTAAAAGATTATTTTAATCTATTTAATAAAGTAATACTTCCTTGAAAAAGCTATTGATAAATATTCCCACCAGTCTGCTCAAATATCAACTCTGAATTCAACTACTTTCAAACCTCATCTGCCTACACAGGTTTGTAGCATAAGAAAAAGAAAAAAACTATCTAGAAAAGGATCTCTAAGTACAGAACAAACATTTCTTACATACTGTTAAAATGAAATGAAAATATTAAGTGCAGATGATAGAAGGGATATCAAATACACATAAACACTAGTATTTATAAATGCCATTTGTCATCCTACAAACCTTTAAAAGCTCTTCCTCCACAATTTTAACTACATTAGGAAAACATTAGCATCTTCATGCAAGAGGCATAAATTCCTGCTAAAAACTAAAAAATAGGAGCATCAGAAATGTAAGGCAACTGTATTTTATCTCTCTCTGCACTGCTTTCTGATCTCTATTTTATCCACAGATAGAGTTCCTTACAATATACTCTGGCATGCAAATCAGAAAATAAGAAAACACACAACTAGGTTATGATGTTTAAACACAATAACATTATTAGGTTGTGTTTTATGCATCATATACTAACAGATTATTCTTTCACTCCAACTTTAAAATTAGGAAAAAATCAATAAAAAAGAAAAAAATGCACATTAAATACACATGCACAAAAACAACATCTTAACATGTATGTAACAGGATAACTTTAAATATATAAATACATTCCAAAATTCACAAATTTACATTTGTTAAATAAAATTACGCTCCTCATGCAACTTACTGGGAAAACATTTGAGTCCCGTATGCAAATTCATTTTATAAATCCATACATTTGACACATCAAGAAGCTCACCCTGTCTGAAATGCATGTGTTTAAGTATTATTTACCAGTCTCTATTTTCCTAAGGAAAAATAAAGCACAACTCTTAATTATTATTGCAGGTGGGATGGAAATAAAAGCTTGGATTGTACTCAAACAAGAAAATTGATTGCTTTATGTTAAAAGGAAAAAAATGGTCCTAGATGAAGAGGATCTTGACCAGGATCTTGAAACAACTATTTTTTTCTTGCTAGACTACTTGTAAACAAGGAAAGAAAAGAAAAAGAAAAGCTTCGCATAGAACTAAGAGCTCTTTTTCCCCCATATGCTTTTCTCAATTAAAAAATTCAAATAGGCTTTTGCTTTCAGTTAAGATGATAAGGAATTCAGCAACGCGGCGTTCTTTCCCTCCAGTTAAAAATTCCTTATTTTCCATGTCCTTAATGAGTAGAGCGTTATAAATGTTCATGCTGTTTCTTTATTTTCCAGCTTTGAGACAGCATTGCCCTCTTTGTGAGTTAGAGTTGGAAAGAAAAAGTAAAAAAGAAATCACCCTCACCAACAAAATCACCTTGTCCCTGTAAGCCTTTTGATATGAGTTGTATGAATTATTGATAGGGCTTCAAAGAAAGATTTGACTTTTTGAGCTTAAGTAATTATTATTATTTCTTTTTACAAATAATGTAAATCACACTGAAACCACCCTTGCTAGACAGCAAAGTTGTTTAAACTTACACAGTAAAGTCGTCAATAATTAGAATGATTAAATTCTTGCACAGATAAGTATATATTCATGATTATAAAACCTAAGTGCTTTTCATTATTTTTTTCAAACTAAAATATCTGAGGTAGTGGGGCTTCCACATTAAGACTAAACTATGTTCATTCTAAGGTTCAAGTGTTTAAGCTCATGTTTCCAGGGCTAGTTTGAGGCACTGCAAGAGAAGAAAGAACCTCTGAGGAAAAGAAATCTCTACGGAAGAAGAGAAAAGAGAATTGAGGTGCACATGTTTGGTTCAAGGCCAGCTGTCCCAGATGCTAGGGAAGATAAAACACCTCTGATTGTCTTCCATCTAAGGCTCCTTGGAGTTAAGCCTGAGTCCTAAGGCAAAGGATCTACAGGTAATGAGCAAGTGAAATCTAAAAGCAGCCACTTATCGACAGAATCACCCTGGGACACTGAGAGCCCAGGGCATCAGCAGCACTGGCACTGGCAACAGCAGGGCTGGCAGTGTTGGCAGCAGCACTAATGACAGCAGCAGTGCAGTTAGCAATAACAACACGTTTGGCAGCAACAAGAGTTCCTTTAGCCTCCTGCACATCAGCTCCTTGCACCTGGAGCATCCACAGCCTGGGTCTCGATGGCAGCAGAGGTGGTAGACAACAGCGGAGCAGCAGTAGCAGCAGTGTCTTCCATGCTGACCAGTGGCACTTTTGGCTCTCGGTGACTGACAGCACAGCAAAGCAAGGAGGAGAACAGAAACGTCTAGGTAACACAGTGGTTATGACAGCACAGGCCTTGCAATTAGCCATAGCTGAGTTAAAACCCAGGCACTGTCATTTATGTGCTACAGTGACACTGGTCAAATTATTTAACCTCTCTAACCCTCAGATTTCTTGCGTGTAAAATGGAAATAATAGTAGTGCCTATCTAATATGATTGTTGTGATAAGTAGTGAGATAATTTACATAAAGAATTTAGCTTACTGTCTAGCAGATGATAGAGGCTCAATAAAGGTGGCTTTAAAAAACAGGAGGCAGGGGCCGGCCCAGTGGTGCAGCGGTTTAGTTCACGCTTGGCAGCCCAGGGTTCGCGGGTTCAGATCCCGGGTGCCTGCTGACGCACTGCTTGTCAGCCATGCTGCGGCGGCGTCCCACATAAAGTAGAGGAGGATGGGCACGGATGTTAGCCCAGGGCCAGTCTTCCTCAGCAAAAAGAGGAGGATTAGCAAGGGATGTTAGCTCAGGGCTGGTCTTCCTCACAAAAGAAATAATAATAATAAATAAATAAAAAACAGGAGGCAAATCAAAGACTCCATGTGCCACGAGGGTGATGTCTTATTAACAAGTCTCACACGATATACTGAGGGATTCCAAAATTTACCTCAAAAAAACATGAAAGAGGTTGGAGTATGCATAGCCCCTGAGAAATGCTATATTTTGGCTGCTACCTTTGCCCTAGTTTCACCACCTGTGTAAACACAGGAGATCTGGAATCAAAGCCCAGCCTAATAAACATAGTTTCTGAATTTTCTAACTTCAAACCTTCAAAGTAAGCATTTGTTTTCCATTCATATGACACAAGCACAATATTTTTTAAAAACCTTAAAGAACTTCATTCCAACTCAAGATTAATAGGTTAATTTCTGTACACTTTAATTTCTTCTAGAATTCCACATACATTCTAAGAGATGCATAATTTAATAGTGTCCATATGTCAAAACTGATTATTATTATTTTTTGTTATGTGCTAATTATGCAAGATCTGGGTGCATTGTTCATATTAATAAGATACATATTAACATGAAAGCAACATAGAAGATTATTTTTCAATTTATAATAAATTGCACCAGGATTGATAGTTTTTCCACTCTTTCTTTAATCATCTTCAATGTTAGTGCTATCTGCCCAGAAAACATGTGTGTTGCAAGGAGCTTAACTTAAGTAGACATCTTTTACTAGACACTGATGTATTTCCATCTTTTTGTGCTGAGTTTAGCAGATTCAAATGACTCCAGACAGTTACAAATATTAGCAAATGAATTAAATTTTAAGGACCACAATACAAATGTACCTTTGCAATTCTGAAGAAAATACACATCTCCCAAAGTATAAAGTTTGTAATTTAGACAGGTGTCTTCTCTACCCCAAAAGGTATCTCATGCCTTACTTCTTACAATTGTTGTAAAATGATTATCCAATTCTGTCTAGGAGCAATCAGACTGCAGAGCATAACACTATAGTACTGCAGAGTTAGAAGAGATCTTAAAATTCTTCTAAACGGACTCATCTGTCAGTTTAGTTCTGTCAACTGTATCTTGCTCAGGTGCTAACAGAAGCAGATGTTTAGCAGGAATTAGGAGTACAAGTGTTTATTGGGGAGTAATACCTACGAAAGGTAAAAAAGAAGGAAACAGGATTACAAAGGGGAGGTCTTCAGATCACAAAGCAGATCTTACACTTGTGAAAGGAAAGAGGGTAGGAAGATGAATCGGACAAGGAGAACAACATAGGGAATGCAATGCAGATCTCACAAGGTCCTGACCAATCTAAAGAGGAGCTCCAGAGCAAAGACAGCTGTCAGAAGAGTCCTGCATTGGCAGAAATGGCCAGGCCCCTACTACCCTATCATGCTCAGTCATTGGCTGGGAGATGACCTGGAAGAGCACCACCTTAGCTTGAATGCTACAAAGGATTCTAAAGTTCTGTACCTAAACCTGTCAGTTAACTATACTCCTCACAACTGCAAAACAAGTTCTTTCTTGAAAGGAGGCAACACAGCATGACTCTTTGACTGGCACACATCTCAACAAGGTAGTAACCCGAAGCACTTGACTCTCCAGCAGTGGAGAACGTACTCCTTCATTGAGCCTCCATGCCATTTTTGAAAGTCCACTATATATGACAGCTTCATATTTAATTTCAGTGTGAGGAAAGCTTCATCACATTGATATTAAATATATTTGCTCATATGTGGCTTATGATCAATTTTTACCTTTCCATTCCTTGAATTCTCAAAACCAACTATATACCTCTTACCAAAGCAGCCTTCAGATAGTTGAAAATAATTTTCTTATCCCACTTGAATTTTCATTTGTCCAGTTTTAACACTCCAAATCCCTTAAATTTCCCTGAACTCCCTTTCCTAGAAAAACTAGAACCTCACCTTAGCTGAGGTCTCACTATCTTGGGATGGGCATAGAGATGATAGGGAAATAATACTCAGCTAGTGATTCTACAGTCTGAGCTAGGTCCAGCTGGCTAGGTTTTTTGATTGGTCTCACTTAGGTCACTCAGGCAGGAGCAGTCTTCTGGAGGCTCACGTGGGGCTGAAACCCAAGATGGCTTCACTGACATGCCTGCTGCTTCAGCAGGTATGGCCAGAACAGCTGCTGGCTAACCATGCATCTCTCTCTCTCCTCACAGACTCTCTGGCAGGGTAGTGAACCACATTCCACAGTGGCTCAGGGGTCCAAGAGAGTGAAAGTGGTAGCTGCCAGGCTTCGTAAAGCTTACACCCATAACTGGCATAGTTTTACTTGAACCACACCATGTTGGTCAAAGCAGGTCACACCCACTATCTCCTGAATTAAAGAGGCAGAGAAATAAATTTCACCTCTTGATCAGAGAAACAGCAAAGTATTTATGGCCAACTTTAATCGACCACTGAGGAAAAGATGATATCAAGCCAGTAGTACCTTTGAAGCATCGATCCTCAGGGGCTGAAAAAAGACAGAAAGGAAGAAAAAAGAAATAGAGCAAAAAAGTGGGGATGGACCAGACAGAGCAAGTAGGTTCTACACCAAAGATAAGAGCAAAGAAAAAATAAATTACTTCTATGTGGCAACCTAATCCAGCAATATCCCAGCAGTACAGCTTTAGAGTTTTACTGAAATAAGACCAAAGACCAGTTCTAGCATTACTAGATGTATGACACTGGCCTAGTTTCATAGCCTCTATGAACCTCATTTTCTCAACTGACAAATAGAGAATACGATACTTCTTTCTTTGGGTTGATATGAGAATCAAATGAGGTAACGAATCTCTAGAAATCTGTCCTACTCAAGAGTTGGGATTTGTAGTTTGGGGTTCTTTTTTCCCCTACAGGAGTCTTCTTAACTTCAAGAGAGGTACCAGAAGGCCACTTTGGACTCAGGAAAGGTGAGTTATTAGAAGGGTAGAAGCAGGATGAGTTGAACCAAATTTGGCAGAGTATCATGGGCTTGTCTTATGATTGGGAAGTTAGGTGTGTGGGAGTTTTGAGGGCCGCATACTGAACTATTGAGGGCTTCCTGGGTACACACATCAGAGACTAGAAGCCTCTGGTGTTCAAGGAAAATTCAGAGTCATCCAGAAGTACACTAATAAAGGCTGGGTTACTTACCATCCCATTACCTGCCTTCGCATTTCTAGAGCCTCTTGAATAGTGGAACTGGCAACAGCCCTCTGAGTCATTTTTAAACATACAAATTACAAATACTACCATTCATTTATTTTTTAAAAAATCTGTATTGAGTGGTTATTATGAGCAAACATTACACAGAGAAATGAAAAAGACAAAAATCCCCTCCTCCACACAACGTATCTTAAATTAAGCATGAAATAAAGCATATTAATCATTATATGTGCGGTATATTGTAATCATTTTTTTACAAAATAAAATACTTAGGGAATTGAAAGGAAAAACATGTTACAGAAGAGCTAATGATAAAACACAGATGATGATGGAACTCTAGAAAAGACTTTCTGCCACAAAGACCACTCTCACCAGAGCCAGGGGCTTTCAACTTACACCTGTTTTCATTGGACAATGCAGCACCCCGAGCAATCCATTACATCCACTATCTTTAAAATCACTTCAAATATTTTTTAGGTGATACAAAGCAATGCAAATGAAAAAGGGCAATGAAAAAAGTGAAAAAACAGCCCAGTAGATCCCCTGTAACATGTCAACCTCAGGAATCTGACTTTTCCCCATATTCTGATGAATGCTGGAGCTCTAACTAGGAAATGGAATTGATTACTTGGGTTCTGTACACAGCTAAATCTAAAAATCCCATATCGGTAAGATTTGAATGATGCTGCTACCCAGAAATTCCAACCTATCTCTTACTAATAAATAAATAAAAGATTGATTTTAAAAAGTAATAGGATAATAAACATTTACATAGAGCAACTTTCCAATCTAATAAACTACAGTTATTCAACATATATTTACTGAATATGGTTTACTTAACTGAGCACTGAGGATAAAAAGACAAATAAAATATCTACCTTCACAAAGTCATAAAGATCTAACTGTCAAGAATATTAATTTTGGATTTTTTGTATTTTGGGGCATTTTCCCTTCTTTTTTTTCCATCTTTATTGAGACATAATTGACATATAACATTGTGTAAGTTTAAGGTATATAACGGGATGATTCGATACACATATATATTGTGAAATAATTATTGTAACAAGGTTAGTTAACACCTCCATCACCTCACATAATTAACTTTTTATTCTGGGTGAGAACATTTAAGATCTACTCTCTTATCAACTTTCAAGTATACAATATAGTATTGTTGACTATAATTACCATGCTATACATTAGATTCCCAGAACTTATTTATCTTATAACTGGAAGTTTGCACCCTTTGAGCAACATCTCCCCATTTCCCATCCCCTAGCCCCTGGCAACCAACATTCATTCTACTTTTTGTTTCTATGAGTTCAGCTCTTTTAGATTTCACATATAAGTGATATCATACAATATTTGTCTTTCTCTGTCTGATTTATTTCATTTAGCATAATGCCCTCAAGGTCCATCCATGTTATCACAAATGGTAGAATTTCCTTCTTTTTTATAGCTGAACAATATTCCATTATATCTCGCACCTTCTTTATCCATTTATTCGTTGATGGACACTTAGGTTGTGTCCATATCCTGGCTATTGCAAACAATGCTGCAATGAACATTAAACATGGGGGTGCAGATATTTCTTCAAGATAGCTATTTCATTTCATTCAGATGTATACTCAGAAGTGAGATTGCTGGATCATATCATAATTCTGTTTTTAGTTTTTTTAAGGAAGCTCCATACTGTTTCCCACAGTGGCTGTACCAATTTATATTTCCTCCAACAGTGCAGAAGAGTTACCTTTCTCCACATCTCACCAACACTTGTTATCTCTTATCTTTTGACAATAGTGAAGGAATATTAATTTTGTTTATTTCCATCCTCACAGGGCAAATAAGCTGAGAAACCACATAAAAGACATTCTATAATTTAGGGACTACAACTGACCAAGCTTCTTTTACCTATATCATATTCAGTGCAATACAGAGGTTTTTTGACATGGTTTCTTCTAGATTCGAAATCATGTCACTAAAATCATTGGATTAATAATAATCACATTTAAAACACTCCCTCAGTATTAGTCCTTCATCATCATAAAACAAGCTCAATATAATGTAAATTACTAGCTGTTCTGAAAATAATTCTACCTTTTTCTCTCTATTTGTGACACCCCTGAGAATACCTAGTCCATATTACACTCCAATCATCAATGTCCACATGAATCTCCCATGTTAAAAACCAATGCAATCAGTATTTTTGTGACCCATAGTCACATACTTCTTGTTTGTAGTCTGTAGTATTCTCAGCCACTTAATTAGTTCTTAGCTCTCTCTGTCAATACAAACAATAAAGAGTTAGTTATTTCTATATATGCTAAAATATAGAGAAATACTTTATCCTGAATCTCCAATAGCAAAATAAACATTCTTTCATCACATTCTTACAGTCTTATGACCAAAAATATATAGTGAAAAAAATACATATTAATTGTTTAAAACACATAGGGAGTGGCTGGCCCCATGGCCTAGTGGTTAAGCTCAGCATGCTCCACTTCAGTGGCCCAGGTTCAGTTCCCAGGCACGGACCTAGACCACTTGTCGCCAGCCATGCTGTGGTGGCAACCCACATGCACACAAAATGAGTACATGCAAAACTAGTGAAATCTGAATAAGACTGGTGGGTTGTATCAATGAAAATATCCCGGATGTAATATTGTATTATAATTTTGCAAGAGGTTAGCATTGGAGGAAAGTGGGCAAAAGGTTCATGGAATCTCTGCATGTGACAACTGCATAAGAATCTACAATTAGCTCAATAAAAATTTCAATTAAAAAAAACCAGAGCATGTTTTCTAAGAGTCCCAGTATAAAATGATAAATATGACAGACATTCATATAAATAGGAAAGATATAAATTGAAAACAAGGAAAACTAATTAAATATTTAAAAAATGCTGCAGTGACAAAGGGACAATAAAAGCACTTTGAAATTTAAACACCAATAAAAAAAGCATGTGTGAGTTGTATGATCTGTTCCTTTATTCTAATTCCCTTAGTTTCATTTGGAAACAATATGCTAAGCCAAATTTTCAAAGCAACTCCTAAATGTAGCCAAGCCCAAACTTGCCTTTGAGAACAGAAGCAATGCTATTAAAACGATTCATCCTCTGAACTATGCACGTAACTCCTACTACCAACAATGAGGAGTGTATAAATGTGGTGGCATAAATTATGAGGTGAGAGAGAAGTAAGGAAAATTAATTACAAGAGCACAAAAGATTGGAATGGATGAAAGATATTTTAAATTCCAAATCTTTTATGCAGGCCTCTCTTTTAATATGCTAATCAGAACCAAGACATCCTCTTAGGATAAGAAGGTCTCAGGAAGATACCACTAAAACATGTCCCTGTCCAAATATGGGACATGTCTGCCTGACCCTCTGCCTTTAAACCAGGGTTGCCTATTCATTCACCTGACTACCGACTCTCAATAAAATGAAGCCTTTGTCATTTAACCCTACCATTAGGGTAACCATATGTCCCAGTTTGCTTGAGATGTTCCTAGTTCACACATGTTGTTCCAGCACTATTATTAACAATGCCCCCTTTCACTCTCAAAGTGTTCCTGTTTGCACAATATTTTGTATAGTCACCTTATCTATCATGGATATGGTTTATATTGTCCCTGTGGCCCTGCCCTTTTAGCTTGACCTCTATTACCCAAGCTTGGCATTGGCCCATTTGGTGGGAAAGTGCCCAGTAAAGAGAAATCAGAGCTAGGGTGACAACATGGTGGACAAATTCATTTATTAAATAAACTAAAATAATATTATTTTAAATAAAATTTTATGTACTTTTTAGCACCAGCATCTATCCCAGGCCCAAGACCATACACCTAAATAATAAAAGGATGAATGTTCACGCTTTCTGGAACTGAAAGAGAATCTTTGGAGAGATGGTTCACACAACTAGAGAGGGAGGTATCCTTAACTTGACAGCAAATTCAAGATTGAGATTTCACAGATAATGCTTAGAATGTGCTTTGTAAACATTTTTTAAGTGCCAGAAATCTACTGAATGCCCTCAACACCATTTCCTAAGTAAGTAAATCAGGTGTGTTAACCCTTCTTTCCACAAAGACATAACCAGTTTCCACCATGGCACCAAGAGAAATGGCAGAAAATGTGAAAGCACACAAAAAATAGTGGCAAGACTTGGACTTCTCTGATTTACAGTGCTTCATGAAGCCATTCACAACTTTCTCTGTTAACTGAGGATTATTTCTCATGGACATCCCCACCCTAGAAATCATTCCCATGCACCCACCTGCTTTGTTACAGTAGCCTGAGAAATTCACTCTTTGATGTTTTGGTGTGCTTGCATTACTGTTACAAAGTGAAAACATATGAGTCATTCTCAGATTATTATATAGAAAAACCAAAGAATAACTTAGGTTTTTTAGTATGGATTTGATTTATCTAATATATAAGCTATACTTATTGAATTAACCATAGTAAAAACAACGGATCAATCCTACTGGATATACAATGTAGGCAAAACAAATAAACAAACAACTCTTTATCATTTAGCTCTTAATTTTTGTCCTTTACCAGTTCAGTTCAAACAGTCGAAGCCTCTAACATCCTTCCTACTTCCTCTGTCAAAGCCTACTTACAGTAGAGGTTATAGTCATTCACACCACAGGGCAGATATTTATGGAGACTTAAGGAATAAGTCTTCCCAGGAATTTAATTTAAAACACATAGATTATATAGATATAGAATGTGTGTGTGTATATATATGTATATAAACATACCATATATATTTTTAATAGCAATAAAGTTTTAAGTTTTGAAGTTTGATCAGTAGAATTTCAGGGATCAAAAAGTGACAACAGAAGGCATTTGGAGGACATTGGACCCCTCTGCATGTTATAATATGCTGTCTGATGCACTGCTTCCATGTGAAAATGCCTGGTACAAGACTTGGCATACGATAGGTGCTATATAAATAAGGTGAATTTTTAATATTATATAAAAGTACCACATAATCATGGACAAGATATCTCATCCATCTAAACATAATATTAGCTCTGAAGGCATTTTGGAAAGATATAACTTCCACATACTCTAAGCATCAAGAGAACGTGACTTCTGCATATTATACGTAATTAACTTCTCTCTCCACAGTGTTCCCACGATTATCCTTTCTTATACCACCATTAGGCATATCTTCACTAATATTATATAATACTTTGAGAGTTCATGTATTCTATTTTCTGTTCCTCACCCTAAGGCCTAAACTATTTAAGTGAAAAATTGATACCACAGCTTGCTATTGTCAAAATAATGATTTCTTACATTAAAGCACACAAAACAGTATAAAGATAATAGTTTCCTAAAAATAAATTCCTGATTATACAAATTTAGTTAGAAATTATCCTCAAAACTTAAAAAAGCCAAATTACATTGCAGTTAATTTTCCCAAATAACTAAATTAGCATATATTTATACAGGTATTAGTTTTTCCATAAAAAAAGGAGAAAGGAACAAGAGAAAATTAGAATATAATAAATAAAAATATCAAGAGGATACTAAAATAGGTATTTCTATATATTTATGGTACAAAGATATATCTAAACTGCTTCTGATCAGTTACATTTTTTTGAAACAATACACATATCTGTAATGATCAGGACCAGCTCTAGCTGGTTCTTACAGATAGCCTCGGCAAACTGTCGGGTGCCTGGTAAATTAAAGTGATTCATCAACGTCGTTGCTGTCGCGAATACACAAGATTGGCTAGCGGAGATGGTTACCAAGTACAGAAAAGGTGCCAGCTGTGTTGGATGCTCGAATTTTTTCTCAGACTGGATATGCACTTCATATATGCTGAAGTCTATCAAACCTGATTTCTGTTTTGTTATTTTGTCAGAAATCTTTTCAAATAAAATCTTTCTAAGAACAATAGCTAAAGACACTGAAAAAGACCCAGCATGTTAACTGTTCTTAATAGTTACCTATATTTTCTTCCAAAACCAAAAGTAAATCAAGAAAAAATGGAAACAGATTTACATGTGCAGGGGGAAAATGATGCAGATGACAAAGTCAAAAAAAGGAGAAGAAAATCATGAGTAAACAAGCATCAGAGAAGTTCAGTTTTACATTTTTTATGTAAGTGCTAATGTGATGAAATCAAATGTTTTGAATTACCTGGTTTTAGTAATCTCCAGACAAAGATATAATAGCCTCATAGAAATATTAATAACATTTTCCTTATTTGTTTATCATTATTATGCTGATATCCCATAGATCCATTTCCTCATAGCTAATTTACAGAAGCAATTTGCAGACTCAGATTTCCAGGGTTTAATTCAATAACTATTTGAGTAGGGGGTATTTACAAAGTGTTGTTTTAGGACACAAAAGTGACACTAAAACAAGTTTCACCACAATCCTTGCCCCAAAATAATGATGTTTCTCAGTATCTAAAATTTAATAACATTCTGTATGACCTATATAAGTAGTGGGAGCTGAAAAATCCCCACTTCTATATCCAACGAAAAGCAAGGCAGAGTTTTTATTGAAAATGAATTTAAACTCACAAATACATTTGGGACTGGAGTTCAGGTGAATGCTGTAAACTGAGAATGTGAACTTGAAGGCGTCTACATACATACAATAATAGAAATGATAAGAATGAATACTATAGAAAGTATGCATTATCTCAAGATAGTTAAATATTTAAGGTATACCTGCCCACTAGACATCTAAATTTGAATGTTTACTCTAAAAAATTACTTGATAAAAACAGAATCAATCAATTCCTTCCAAACCTACTCCTCCTCCTTTTGTTTCCTATCATGTTTTTAAGCCCAAAACACAGGAATTAGCCATGACATTTTCCTCCTCACCAACTCCCAACAGTCAGTGTATCCTACAGATTTTTCCTCCTAAATAGTTCATTTTTTCCCATCCCTATTTCTAGATCCCTAATTCATGTTATCATTATTCTCACCTGCATTGTTCACGTAAGTTCTAGCTTGTCTCTCTGTCTGTGGTCTTGTTCATTCCCACTCTTTGCACTAAAACCAGTATTAGTCTTCTAAAATGCCAAGTTCACTCCTTTTCCGAAACCATTCAATAACTTCTCCTGGCCTTGGACTAAATTCCAAACCCTTTCAGAGGGCACACAAAGCCTCAATCACAAACCATGTCATATCTCATCGATATAATCCCCTTTCCCATCACTAATACCACACAAATGCATTTACAGGCACCCTACACTCCAGATGTGCTACTCAACTTTCATTTATTCAAAAGTGTCAGGTTTTCTGATCAGCTTTACTTCTATTTGCATATTCTATGATTCTGTCTGGAATTCCAAACCCACTTTCAATCCATGCATATGAGGTTATCACTTGCCCTTATTATGTAGCTAGTTGCACATAACTAGATAATTAAAGCCCGATCCCCTGGCAATAAGTTTAATGTTTTATCTCTTCTTTTATTTTTAAGACTTTTTTTCTTAATTTAGCAGAATTCTCTTATAAATGATATCTTAGATGGAAGTCTCTCTTTAATGGGCGCATCTTACAAATAAAATGCTCTAGTTGGTGCAGTTTTGTGGTTGAAAGATCTCAAAACACTTCCTTTCCCTGGAATCTCTTGGGCTATTTCAAAAACACTAAACACTTGATAATAGAAGAGTATGAACTGCAGCAGTACGTAGAAATCCTTCTACTCTTTCCCTACATTATGCCTTAGTCCATAGAAGAAGGAATTTATGGCAACACACCTGGCCTCTAGAGAAGGGCTTCTCAAATATAATATACAAACAAATCACCTGGTGGTGGAGAGCAACCTTGTTAAAAAGCACATTCTGATTCAGTAGGTCAGGGACGGAGCCTGAGATTCTGCATTTCTAACAAGCTTCCAAAAGATGCAGCGGCTGCTGATCCAAGGACCGCTTCACATTTGAGTAGCAAGGGTCTGTATTATGGGAAAAGTTCTGCTCCTTTTTACCAACTTGTTCATATATTTTCAGGGATAAAGGGTAACAAATTTTATCCATCAGAATTTTTCATAAGTGAATAGGTATAATTCATTAAATATTATCTATACACATATAAAACACACACACACATTCACTCGCAGTGCAGAACCTTTGTCTTCTGAACCTGCTGTACTCTGGTTCTGGGAGGCTCCCATCTCTGCCCCTGCCCACTCACCTGCTCATGTTCCCATGTAGTAAAAGCACTAGGACAGCGTTCCCATGGGGGGAGATCTGGGGCAGGAGTTACAGACTTTCATCTTAGCCTCCATGCTTGTGAACGGCACAAGTCGAGCATGACTGCACATCTTTTTGATCTCTTTCATTTTTAAAAAGCCATGTTTTCCATTGCACCTTTGCCAGAGAGTTCTATATTTGGGAAGTACCTGGCCCATTATTAAAATAGATACTTTGATCCCCACTTGACCACCAGTGTCCTCTGTCTATTTTCTCTGACACATAGAGCACAGAGGGGTGGAGAGTTTTAGGTCTCCCTAACCACCTAACACTAACTTAGAACATATCTTTAAATTTAGTAGTTAGGAAAATCTGATGCATTTTATTATATAAACATACTTCCAAAATGAATATTTGTTATCCAAGTAGACAGAATATTGACTTTAAAAAGTGGTCATGCACAAGTATTGCTGCATATTTTTATGCTGGGATCAACTGTGTTTTTCCTGAACTTCAGGAAAGTCAGCTTATGTTGAAATCTGTAGTGATGACTTACTTGTCATCTGCCTTTGGTACTATGCTAAAGGCAGAATGTAACTGGCTATATTTCCTGTAAACAAGTAGGTCAAGAACATTCTTCTCCCAGTCAAAATGCTTAAGAATTATACACATTAGTGAAAGGACTTTTATTTACTATATGCTCACTCAAGTGAAAGACATTTTGAAAATGCTTTAAAAAAACATTTTTTATAGCTAGCTTTGTAAGGAAGGGCTACGATGTATTCTTGTATTGTTAATGATAATGCTTCACTAGCTGAGTAGTACACTCAACCTATTTCTAGGGAACAGTGCAAATGCTTCAGAGAATTTTTATATAACTCCTATCTAATCATCTTTTGATAGAATTCTATTCATCCAGAAGGAAAAATGTAAAAAGAAAAATATAGCACTCAAAACATTAATTCATGACACATTTCTTTAAAATTAATGAGCTTTTTAAACTGGAATTCTTACTCCTCTTTCTCCCCCTAATAATAAATCTGTCAAAAAGAATTTACATAACTGTGCAATCAAACACAAATTGAAAAACCAAACAGGAATGCTCTATTAGAAAGAATGAGATTAGAATAAAATGTAACATTCCTGGGAGAGCATACTTACTACAATATTCAAAATTCTCTGTAAAAGGTAATGTAAGATCTACAGTAGAAGATAGGGGATTCCTTGAACCTCTCTGTATCTCAGTTCCTTCATTTATAAAATCAGGAAAATGTTCTAAAGATGATCTCTAAAGTCCATTATCTCAAAAATCTACATAACAGTTCAAATATCAGAATTTACTTCACCCAAGACTGAATTAGTAAGAACTCTGACTGTGCCTTTGCTAATTATCAAATCCACTGACTTACCTGGATCTTCCAGTGTAATGCTCTTCTTTAGGAAATACATCTGCTTTCCATTGTCTCGTAATGACCTAGCAACTACAAGGCTAGATGCTGTTAAAAGAACTGCAAGTCCACAATTCATTCATTTTTGTGAACCAATATTTATTGCTCACTGTGCCAACTGATCACGTTTTAGACTCACAGGCTTTAATCTCCAGTGTATCCCTGGGTGCTCTTCAGCAATCCTATTAGTCTATCTGTTTCCAGCCCTCCTAGATGATTTGTTCAGACCTTTTCCTCTCCCCTCGAACCTCCAATATCTCCTCCTACATCCTCACTCTCAGATTTGTCTATCACTGTAAACATAAGCATTTTGAAAAGAACTTCCCCAGACTTCCAGTACCACATCTCCAACCCACTTGCCCCCGTGCCCCTGCAGTCTGCCTTCCTTCCCGTTACTAAGGATAAACACTTCATGTGTCTACCCAACACCACTTATTCCACATTTGCACTGCATTCCACCCCCTCTCAGCTACTCAAGGCCTCGCTCCAGAAATAACTGTGTTGTTTCTCAACTGCATGGTACATTTTATCTTCTCTTCTGGATTATTCCACCAAATTATTCCCTGAAAGCATAACATATTCAGTCTTTAAAACAAACAAATAAAAAATTCCTTTATCCCTCCCTCCTTCTAGCTGTTGCCCTATTTTTCTTCTCTCTTTTATAGCAATACTACTCAAAAGAGTTGCTCACACTTGCTGTCTCCAATTCTGCTTCTCCCATTTTCTCTTATACATACTCCAACCAGGTTTTTTTCATCACCACCATTTCAATAAAGCAGCTTTTGTCAAAGTAATGAATGATCTCTATGTTGCTAAGACCACTGTTAAGTTCACTCTCATCTTATTTAAGACTTAGGAGCAGCATTTGTCGGAGCTGACTAATCCCTTCCTGACTAATCTCTTTCTTTACTTGGTTTCTGGTTCAACATACTCTTGGTTTTCCTGCTCCCTCATTGGCATCTCCTTCCTGGTGTCCTTGCTAGTTATTCCTCGTCATTTCGACAATCTCCACATGTGCTTACTCCTCAGTGTTCAGTGCTCAGACCTCTCCTCTTTCTTATGTATACCCCCTCCCTAGGTAATCTCAGCTAGTTTCATACTTTAAATTCAGTTATATACTGTGTACCCCCAAATCTATATTTCCAGCCTGGTCCTAGCCTCTAAAATCCAGATTCATATATTCTACAGCCTACTCAGTATTTCCACCTGGATGTCTAAGAGACATCTCAACCTCAACATGTCCCCAAGTAAACAACTAGTTTTCCCCCAAATACCTGCTCATCTCACAAACCTCTCCATCTCAGTAAATGGTAATTCCATCTTTGCAGTCCAGCCTGCAACCAGTCATCCCTGAGGTCCTGTTCTCTCACGTCAATCCTTTAGCAATTCAACAGGACTCTATCACCCCGGCTACCACCTTCATTAAACTCACCATCTACATTCTCCTGATTACCCTGCAACACTGAAACCAGAGTGCATCTGTTAAATACAAAGTCAGATATTCACACTCCTCTTTAAAAACACTTATAACCTTTCCTATAACACACAGACTAAAAGCCAAAGTCCTTACAAAGGCCTTCATAATCTAATTTCCCCTGTACACACTTTGAGCATCATCTCGTTGTGCCAATCTGCTACAACACACTCTCCCTTTCTCTTGTCTCCAACAGGCCAAGTACTCTCCTGCCAAGAGGATTTTGTACTTGATATTCTGTTTGCCTGAAATATTCTTCCCACAAATTTGCTGCCCAAACATGTCTACTCAAAAGTTATCTTTTCAGAAAAACCTTCCCTGAACATCTTACATAAAAATGCAACCACTATTGCACTCCCAATTCCACTCATCCTGCCTTACTTCTCTCGTTACCACTTGTCACTGTCAGACATACTATATATTCACACTCTTTGGGAGTTGAGAATGCAAAACTCTTCGGTATCATTAATTTGCAATTAAGTCAGACATGGAATTTTTTTTATAAACAACTTTCTAATATGATTAAATATTTAATATAGTTTATTCAGGGTTAAAACTATTCTCCACTTTGTGTTCTTTTAAAACTTTAAAAAGTCAATCCTCCAAACACATGTAACTATATGAGAAAGTCTCTACCCTTTTTGGGTGATACAACATAAAAAAAGCAAACTTGATGTAAATAAGACAGAAAATGTAAAGTGCTTTAAGAAGGAATTATCAACTTTTTAATATTCAATAGTAATGAAGATATTTCCATATGAAAATGCCATATTAGACACTCAAATCCATCAGTTTCCATCACATTTTTAAATAAACACAACTAATTTGTATATTGACATGTCTGACAACCCAAACAAATACAGCTGCTTTCTATGTACTCTTCAAAACTTGGGCTCTTTGCAGTGAATATTTAGGAATTCCAAATGACAACACCTCATCATAATTTAAAATTCTCTGGACTATATAGAAGATGCTTTGATTACAGTCTTATAGATAAATGGAAGAGTCTCTAGAAGAAGGTGCCCAATTTGCTGATACATCTTGATATTTTTCTACTTAATGAAAGTAGGTATTTGATGAGAGTTGTATTCAATAGCCAAAGGGCTGACATCCGGTTGATGCCTCCACTTAAACCTGGCATTCCACCAAGACAAACTAGGCAAATTACTGGAAGGAATCTGCTTATTAAAGAAGTACTCTGTGTTTCCTTCCACCTCTAAAATTATTTGATATTCTCTTCTTTCTACTTATTTCCATTCTGCCTATAGTTACACTCAAAAGAGTCTTGAACTTTTGCGGGAAAAAAAAGCAAAAAACAAAACACAATGAACTTCCATGATTATCATATTTCTCTCAAGAATTTATCAGTAAAATACATATCTGAATATATTATTATTCCTAGGTAATATTATTCAATAACTCTCAATCACCTACAGAATGAAATTCAAGATTCTTAGGGTAACCTACTATGGCAGGTTGCATTTTCCAAAGATGGCTGTAAGAATACTCCCATCTCACCTTCTCTTCTTCGGTGTGGTTTTACCACTGTCCCCAGGTGGAGGCAGAGTTAACCTGCCCTCTTCTTGACTCTGGGCTGGTAACCTTAGTGACTTTCTCGTATTCAGTAGAGTACAATGGAGATGCCATAGTCATAACAGTAGCTCTTTTTCCTAAATATCTATGAGCAACACTCAAGAATCTCATCTTACTCACTTTAAATGTAAGTATACCAATTATGTACTCATTCTCCTTCCCTCAAATTACAGTGAAACCAGTGATGCTGGAACGCTGTAAGACTAACCATGGATTCACTGAACCAAGAGACATCAACTGTAGAAATATGACTCTTACAAATGGTTAAAAATAGAGCAGGGATTTTAGAAACCCACAAATTTCTAGGCTTGCAGGACTGAAAGTTCAGAACTGAAGATCTGGTGATCTTGTAGCACGTGGAGATTTCAAATGCTCTTATTCTTTCTAGGAGCAGATTAAAAGAATTCTTCAAGAAGTTTATTTTTATTTCACTGATGTAAAGAAAAGCTACTAAATTCCTAGCCATTGTTATGCAAAAGAAAATATCTATGAAACTGAACTTTTTTCTAACACTTGGTAGATCATTTAAGGTAAATGTAAAATGTTGAATATGTGAGAATACACACAAGAAAATTTAAATTAAAAAATACATCTCTCCCATAAGACAACATAGTTATCATAATGCTAATCAAATCATATAACAAAGGCATGATTGTGAAAAACAGAATTATTTTAACAGCCACCAACGACAGAATTAAAATTAAAGTAAAATATTTCGGTTCCACAACATATTATTTAAATAATTGTTTATGTAGCCACTGAACTTAAAAAAGAAAATTTGGAAAAGAAAACTATGCCATCGTTAATACATGCACGTATACATTTATCATTATTTATGAAGATCATGAAAGATTCTGAAAGGCTTATTTAAATACTGTTTATATGAAACCAAATGGTTTATTTTCACAGTGTCAATGGGATTTGCATATCACTTCTCTGCTAAATTTAATTCATAGTAGGCATCTGAGCTCCACAAAAATAACTATTAATTTTGCATCCTTTATCTTTTGACCATTAACTAAAGCTTAATATAAATTATGGAATGCTTTAAATAACTATCTTAAATATTCTACACTTATCAAAACTACCGCCTAACAAAATCAAACAATTCTTGAGAGTTTCACCGTATATGTGTTATTAATTTTATTAGAAATGATAACAGAATACCTGAAACTACATACAGAAATAGGCCATAAGCAAAGGAGATGAAGGCAACTGTTCAAACCTTATAATTCAATTTTAAGAAACAGCATGCTATGTGCAGTCAATTTTAAAGCATTAATTTTTCATTATTTTTGTGTAGATTTTTCAAAGTTAAGTTTTCTGAAGCAATAATTGACTCTTTTAAAACAATGTAAACAGAAAAGACTGAGGCATACACCACTTGCTTGCAAGTGCAGGTCAAAGAAGGAAAAGGGAAATGGCTGCTCAATTTCCTTCTTCTAACAAAAGACCTTTCACCTACATAGCTGGTTTCTTGGGCTGTTGAAACAGTGCAAACAGAGCACAGAAGGGCAAAGAAGGGATGCCCCTGGCTAGCAAGGAGTAAGCAGGAAGTCTAATTTTTTACTGTGCTGTGATTAGGGCATAGAAAAACAGCAAGATACTCACAGAGAAAGGCTGCAGCAATTTTAATACCATACAAGACTGACTAGGAGGAACTAAAACTGAGTAAAGTACTGCACAAACCAAAAAAAACAAACAAACGAAAACAAAGAATGAGGTGGTTTCACTCAATCTTAGAGGAAAAAAATAAAATAAAAAAAGGGTAGCCCTTTAAGGATGATTGATAAAGATTAATACGTAATGTGATTAAAATAGGACCATACCAAAACTGGGGGGGAGAAAATAGACAAACACAATGAGCTTAATCATTTAGAGAGTTTAGTTTGGAGAGGAAGTACAAAGAATTCAATCTGACACAAAGTAAAGGGAAACTGCAAGTGTAATACCACACATAGTGAAAATATAAGGTATTGTACATTCCACTATTCTTAAATAAAAGTAGAATTGTCTTAGGGTTCCACTCATTAGATTCATGGGAAACCAGTATTATACTTTGAGCAAGGCTCTTAACTACAGGTTGGGGGTTTTTTGCATCACGGACCCTTCAGGTAACTAGGACATATGCAGTTCAAAGAGGAACGTGGCCAGACTTCCGCTCCACATGAGAAAGCCCGGTGTGGTCAGGCCACTGCCTCTCCTCCTTAACTTTAGAGCTGGATGCTGTTGGATTCTGCCCCTCCATCATCTGCCCCACTCTGCTGCTCACTGCTGAACCTTGGTTTCATTTGCCCAGATCCCTATCTCCGCCAGTACTTCAGAGGAGGGTGCTCCGAGGGCATATCCTTTCCTGTGTGCTAAGTTTGGCTCTGGGTGCCCCTCACTTGAGCTCCCATGACCAAAACACTTAGTGCCTATTCTCTTCTGTACCCATACAGCCATCTGTTTCAGTGGATCATCCTTTACAGCTTCCTCAGGCAATGAAGGGAGGCAAAAACAAACAGAAGACTGTTCAAATGGTCACAGTAATGGCCTCATTTCTTATGAACAGGTAGGCCTCTGGGCATCTTCTGAAGGATAAAAATAAGACCTGAAACTGATCTCAGGCAAATATTTTCAATTATTGTTAACACAGAGCCTAACAAAAACAATACACAAGAAAGAAAAACCAACTACTTTGTCATAAATGATTAAATATTTAAAAGTAGAATCATGTGGCAAATCATTTCATCCTCTGTTTCTACAAAAGAATGTCTGTAGAAATCATAGCTGTTTCTGGAGACAAACTGCAGGCAAGCATCTTGACAGTGTTAAGTAATTATACATTTAAAAAAAACTAACGATGAAAAATTTAGAGTCCTCCGTAATTTTTTTGAAAATCAGTTAAAAATCAGTGGATAATCAAACACAGATTGCAAATATTCCTAGGCCTTTTAACTGCAGAATATTTAATGAGGTACAAACAAAGTATTGTGCCTATCATTTATCAATTTACATGAGTCATTAGAAATCACATAAGCAGCTGTGGTTCACGAAAAATGCATTTCCATAGATGAGAAGATAGGTAGTAATTTCACTGAATAAATGAATAAATGTCATCATCTAACTAAATGTGACAGATTGACTATGTAATTAGAAAGATATAATTAAAGTATTCCTAAATTCTGGAAGTAGTGATAAAACACTCTTCATATACATCTTATGCAGACTTGTGAGACAGAGAAAACATTCGAGCAGCACTCCCAAACATACGGTCCACGGGACACCAGATCCATGGATGTTAATAGTGGTGCTGTGAAAATAAGACCCCTTAAGCCCAGCAAGTTTGGGAAGACTGGATTAATAAGCAAAATTAAAAAGGTTTAGTTACAAGACATTCAGGAAAATCTAGCACGCCAGGGTTCATGGTGAATCACCACACAGTGTTATTTAGTTTTTGACACTTGTTTAAACCAAAAAATACTATTTCCATGTCATATCTTGAAAAATTACTATTCAACTGAATACCGTTTTGGAAATGTTTTGTGCAATGTCCTTAGAAAATATAGTAAGAATAACAAATTGACTATTACACACTCCTTAAATTGTACACTGATCTTCCTCAATAGTAACATGAAGTATACTATAAACTGATAATCGGCTCAACAGCTAGAACTATTATGATCATTTCAGCAAATTATGTTTCAAAATCTGGCATTTCTCATTGTTACACATTCTTCCCTACCACCTATATAAATTCTGCTAAACTTTCAAGATTCCGAACAAGTTTTACATATTCTATACATCTCTACTCGTGTTTGATCTAAACTTTCTCTGAACATCTGTAATGCTAATCTTATCCAGCAATGACCAAGACAGCAGCCACTAGCCACACACGGGTATTGGCACTTTAAATCTGGCTAGTTCAAATTGAGATGTGCTGTAAGTATAAATACACATTAATTACAAAGGTTTCATTAAAAATGTAAATGTCTCATAAATAATTTTATATTGAGATGTTGAAAGATAATATTTTAGGTATATTAGGTTAAATAAATTTATTATTAAAGTCAATTCCACCTGTTTCTTTTTAAAGTATGGCTACTAGAAAACTTAAAATCACACATGTGGTTTGCATTATACTTCTGTTTAACAACTCTGGTCTCTACCACCCATTTTATTCAATTATATAATATTCTGTGTTAATTATATAACAACTTCTGCTAATTTACTTCTCCTTTTCTCTACAGCATGCTTCTTTGGAGCAGGTGCCTACAGTCTATATAGAAACCAGAAAGTTTAGTATGAATACAAATAAATATGCTTTGATTTATTACATCAAGTAGATATTGAATTTTTTATTTTTATTAGTAAACTGGTTCTGAAATTAGAGTTTAATTTGTATATTTACCTTAAGAATGGTGAGAAGATGGCACAGCCAAAGCTGTTGCTGCAACTCTATCAGCATATGTATCATGCACTCTAAGAACTGATATACTGAGACAAATTGAGAGATTTTTGTCAAATTTCCTTCTCACATTTCCAGACAGGGTACAGAGGGAGTTATGGACTCTTATTCTGAAACATTTTGGGAGTGCTCCTTTGGGAAGTAAGTATATTTCACCATAAATGTTAAATAAAAATTGCTGCCGATTTTCCCCACAAACAGAAATCCTTAATGACAGAAAGTATTCCTATTCATCTCTACATTTATAGAAAGCACCTTCATACATGGCACGTAGTAGGAGCTACATAAATAGTAAAATAATAATCCTCAATCAATAAACATTTACTGTATTTAAGGATATTAAAATAGACTAGTAGTTCACTAGTAGTTATGATGTCTCTTGGTAATATAACACTATGTTAAAAAAAACTTCCCCAAGTCAAGTTACTTTTTATTAATACACTTATCAATATTTAAGCTGATGACAAACTGCAATTATATCTGTTTCCTAAGGAATTACCATAACTTTGTAGCAATAAGTGTTGAAGGTTCTAGAATGGTCCTTGTTCATAGCAAAGTGGGCTTCTCTGTTTTTCATATAATTTTCTAGTTGATGAAAGAATCCTGAAATTTGAAAAGATCTCAAATAGCTTCAAGATATTTGTATATCCAGTTATTATTCTGGGTTAAAGTACTAAAAGTTCCTTTGAAAATAGTGATACCATATCTAGGAAAAATAATACCAATGTCATTATCAATTATATAACCCTCTACAGAATTTAGGGGGCAGTGTCAGAAGGAAATAAACTGGGGTAGGGAAGATCTGTTACTCTAAGAACATATTTTAGGTGTGGACAGTCCTGGGACATGGACTGTGGGGAGGAGATACCACAACATGCCATCACGGCTTCAGCTTTGAGGGGACTGGGTGGTAGGAATCAGGCTACCAGCACTCAGAAAGGAAGTGTGCGTGTGTGCACGTGTGCCTGTGCATGTGTGTGTGTCAAGGTTGGGGTGGAGGGGCAGAGTTAATTTAATGGGAAAAATACTTCATTGGAGTCAGACCCCATGATTCTGAACCCTAATTTTTCCACTTACATGCTAGGCAATATTGGGCAAATTATTTAAGTGAATCTAGGATTCTTTTTCTGTGAAAAACAAATACCAAAGTTTGCAAGCATTAGAAATAATACATGTAAGGAATCTGGCACATCAAGGTTTTCAACATATGGTAATTATTATTACTACAAACAATGTTAAAAAACACAAAAATCAATCACGACCTATGTTCACAAATGTTACAAGTGCTAGCACTTGATGACCCTGTGGTTCTGAAGAAATTCTGCCTTGCTATTGTTCTTAATTTCTTTAAAATAAAACTCAAAAGGATTATATCTCAGTAAATGATAAGGAGGAAACTGTAGCAACATTACATGAGGGGCCTACTCTGTGACTAAACACACATAAATTCACAAAGTGCAGCGCTCCAAAACTATCATTGTTTTAAAGAACAACAAATGAACAATTAATTCTAACAGTGTGTAAAAGCAAAGCAACACGGGTATGGAGAAATACGAAGGGGCGTTTCATTTCTACAGGAGCCACAGAGGATATTCCAAACTAGACAAAATGCTGTGTCTTATACCAACTCAATCTTTATGCTTGACAAAGAATAAATACTAGTGGTTAAGACTCTTGGAAGCCAAAGCTTTGGCTATTATATTATCAACTAGTATATGAGAAATTATTTCAGTGTTTAAAAGAAAGTATTATACTGGATGAATTAAGCACTGATTACCCAAAGTCTCCCTCCATACATTTTTCCTCTTCAATCAGTTTTACTCTCCTTGAGAAAACAGGAAAAGTAGAGAGCTGGAAAAGCTAGTTATGTGTAGTTGGGCTTGCATAAATTCTTAATTATACAATAATTTGTTTTATAACAGTTAGAAAAATTGTTTCATTTCAACAAAATTATTACCATGGTAGCAATTACAGAGTGACTTTTATTAGACCAAGATTAGATAATACTTTTTGGGAAAACAAAATGGGTAATTAAATGATTAAACAGGATTTTCAGCAAATATTACCACAGCCATTAGGTGTTCTTTATTTGGAGAAAAGGGAAATGAGTAGAAGTCTAATACAGCCTGTTGATCGATTCTTCTGTTCTAAAATTAATAAAATGTTAACATATTTATGGATTTGGCTCATGATACTGTGATTAAATTTTCTGTTACAATGTTCTTTTTAAACTACTTTAAGTTTAGAAACCTCAGAAAAAGAAAAGATCAAAATTACAAACCTATTTCAAAATCAATATTTGTAAACCTGAAGATTGCTGATTCCAGAAGATACATTTCCTTACAAAAGATTAGGATGATCTCTGAATCTCTGTGTATCAGACATTCTTGAAAAACTTAAAGCTAGATAAAGAGATTAGTAAAAAGATTGACAATTCACTCCTTCATAAGTGAAAGATAAATCTGTTGAACAAATGGGTTTAAAGTTGTAACCAAACTAAAGATAACCTAAAGATAGTCAAAATAAATGGAAAGATTAGACTAATCTAAAAGGTTTCAAAGCATTTATGCTAGCAAAACTATCCTGTTCATGCAAAGCCTTGTGGACAGGTATTTCTGAGAAGAATCTTTACCGATTTATCACTTTTTTCAAAGAAGGAGCTCTTTTTGGAATGATGGGTTTATACATTACCATCTAAAGGTCTCTCTCATGATTGATTTGAAATAGCTCTTTTGAAATTTAAAGGTCAATAAGCATCTCTTTTAGTGCTGACTGTAGATGGTGAATTGAAGTTTTCTGCAAAAGCTGAAGCCTTCTAGAGTTGAAATTCACCAAGACGAAGTTCACTGAAATTTCACGTTAGATCCAAAATAAGGCCTCGATTTGCAACAGCAAGAGTCAAAAAACATTTCACTGTGGTATAAAAAACTTTTTAAAAATCTTTCTATTTCTATTATGACTAGCACCAAATCTATAAGTTATAGTAACTCATAATTCACTGGCATCTCTGAAAAAAGTTAGTTACTTCAAATACTCAAATGCTTTATATACTATTGCTTGAACAAATGAACATATAAGACAGTGGGCTAAGATTACTTAATTTTATAAAGCTTCCCTTTTATTAAAGTGTGACAGACACACTTGTAAGTTAATTTAAAAATATATACACCTAAAAGCTGGCTAAAAGCTACTTGATTTGGGATAGTTCATTGATTATTTTAAGGCAGTTACATAGACAATGCAAGCAAAGTTCTTCATTTCAACCTTTCCTATATTTGATGTAAGAACATTTCCTATGTTCCTGAAATTCACAGAAGAATTTAGTACATTTCCAAAAAACTATTTCTACATTTTCTTCAGAAGAGTAACAAAGTTACTGAGATTAGACTAAGACAATAAGAATTACTTCCTCTTATGCTCTTTAAGTATTTTTCTGACCTGTTCTTGGTTTGGCTAGTAAAGTCAGAGCTTTCATGTCTTTTTTTTAAGTTTTTGAACAACAAAGTGCTTTTATTTAAACAATCTATTAAACTTTGGCCTTCCAGCTATCCACAGGGATCGACAGGTCATAAAGTAATAGCATCAATTAAGACCACAAAAATGAGATCAAATATTCTCCAGTTCAATAAATTCAATATTTATATGGCCAACTTTGTATACACACAATACAAAGTTATTCAGCAGAATTCAGACTTTAAAGAATCATAGGTTTTAAAGCTGGGGAAAATTCAAAACACCACAAAGTCCAAACCTTACTTTATTTAAAGTATGATAGATAAGATGTAGTGTACGTAAGTGATGTATTTACATAGATAACTACCAGAAGTGAGGTTCAGACCATCAATAATAAAGTTCAAATAACAAGAGCTGCCAGTTACTGAGCATGGCTTACATGCTAGACACTGTACCAACTGCCCTTCAATCATAATTTTATTTAATATTCATAATAGTAGTGTGGCATAGACAATAGTATGCCCACTTTATAGATGAGAAAATTGAGGCTTAGATTAAATAGGCTACACAAAATTGTTACTGATAAGCAAGTGAGCTGGAATTCTGATCTAGGCTATTTGTTCCAAACCATAATCTTCTAACCGTAACACCACTGTCCTAGAATAAAGTCCAAGGAACTCTTGTCTTCTTGAGGCATCCTATTGTGACTACTGATCCATTGGACCTACAAAGACAACCCAAACTAATACACCAACATCTTACAAAAGAATTTAATAAATTTTAGCTGAATGAATAACTGAATGTTTGCTAAATCGACAGTTGATACAGTATAAATATTTAAATGCATAAATATTTAAAATGTCCATCATGATCACCTAATATATTATATAGAGAACGTAAATAAAGTACCTGATTTCAAAATTTCTAGTGCATATTTTTTATTTTAGCTTCCTGGTTCTAGGCACTAAGACTTTTATAGAATATATTGAATACATCAATGGACAGTTCCCTCATCTATTTTTTCTCTTTTTTCAATCCTTTTTATCAAGTGAGGTACATGTTAAAAATACACAAGTGTCTTCCTGCAGGTAATAGTGTTCTAAGCTTTTTAATGACATATAAAACTAACTGGAATATTCATGTTATTGAGCAAAAACAAAAAAACAATGTTAAGTGGATTTCTCAAATTGCATTCAAGGGAGTACAGGTACAGATGAGACTAAAGAACTCTGTAGTAGGTAAAACTATGTAATTAGATGATCAAATGAAGTAATAACTTTCAAGAATATGTATGGCAACTCTACAGTTCCCCAAATTATTTTGTCTCTTATTATCATTCTTAATCTACAAAACAACTTAATGAGCAGAAAACTGTTTCCAAGATCACTGACTCTCTCATTTTCATACTTAGCTCTTTTAATTCCAAATTCAATGTCCTGTACTAGGAAATGGATCTCTAGGCAATACAACATGTGAAGTATGACCATAGATCTCTCACTCACTTAGCAACTCCATAGATTTGTTGAACACCAACTATGTGCCAGAAACATGTTATACACTTGAGATTTATCTGTGAATAAGACAGATGGTCCTGCCTTCAGGGTGGCGATAGGAGACATGGCCTCCTGTAGGACTCTTAGAAACAGTTTTATTATTTAGAATTATGTATCCATGGTTCCTACACATCAGAGTTCAGAATACAAGATTTTACTTTTTCACAAATAAACTAATCATGGACATTAGAAAATAACGATATGTCACTGCCCTCAATACATAGGAATTGCTCCTGAGATTCTCAACGGGGTGTCATTTGTATGCTGAGGTAATAATGGGTATTCTAATAAAACTTATTTTAAGATTTAGTTATTTGTTGTGTGCAAGTTAGTCTCTGGGAAAAGAAATTGTTTTTATTCTTGTTCATATTTTATAGATATACTATGTCTACATACTTTCATGATACAAGGGAAAATATTGGTGGTGTATTTTATTAAATTGTTCCTACCATTTTCTATTCAAATGCAATCTTCTAGAAATACAACACTTAAAAAAATTTTTTTACTAACTTCTCTAGCAAACTACCTTCCACTGAAAAGAGGGATTTTATTTTTAACTATTGTGTTTCATCCAATACTGGCAATATAAATCATCTTCATTATTAACTAATATGTTATGTTTTTATTCACAACAATCTTAATAGGTAAGTACCATTATTATCCCCATTTGTCATATAAGAAAATAGTCCTAGTGATGTTAGTTACCTCTTCCAAGGTCATGCAACTACCGTGTGGCAATTGGGGGATTCAAACGCAGGATTTCAATGCTCCAGAGCTGAAAGTATCATAATACTGCTTCTCAGAATGAAATTCAGATAAATGTTTATTGACTAAATTAAAGAGATGTGCTTTTTATTTTTATTTCACATTCTTTCCATTCTGTTATTTTTATACCTTAAAACTACTGTGGAGTCTTTTTCTGTTGGTTTTGGTAAATACAGGGTAGAGGAAAAATGCCTTATATATAAGATAACAATGCAATGTCTTTAATGTATAGTAGAAAACGCTCACATTCTACAAGTCACAAGTTAGCTCCCTGTTCCAAAAGTGGGAAATATTATTATTGCTTCATTTTTATTGGTTTGGACTCACCAAAGAACCTGTAAATTCCTTAAAGCAGGAAGGATTATTGTGATGAATCTTTCTTTCCTCAAGTTTTACTTTATAAGAATGATGGAATTTCTATTCCTCACTAGAGGAGACTATTGGAGGAAATATGATCAGCCCCTCTCCCTAACTCCTTATCAGTTCCTTCCCCAGAGAGGAGATGTCTGATTGCCCAGGTGCTGCTGGGACTCTCCTCATAAGGGGGTGTAGTCACTGTGGGTTAAAGGCCAGTTTCCACTCATGGTGAGCCCTCTCATCCTCTCTACCACATCCTCTATGGGCACTGTTAGTGTGGTTAAAAGGACTGCCTCTCTCTAGTCTCTCCACTTCTTCTTGGAACCTGGATTTGACCACTCTCTTGTTTATGGATTAAATGATCGAGGCCAACAAAGAGCCAGGCAGTCCAGGTCAGCCTGGCATCAGGCATTGAGGGCAAATAACCTCTTTCTGACCACCTATCTCACTCTGGTGGACAGGTTTCATGCCAGATTTTATATCCCATCCACACGCAGAGTGTAATGATGCAGTCATGAACCAGGCAGAGACACAGGGAGAAAGCAGCCTCATCTAACCTTCTACTCTACGCAGCATCTGGCAATAGTTTTCTAGGGAACCCTGCATTGGGAGGGTTTGACCAGCCATGTCCTCCACTTTTTCTATAAACCCCACAACAAATTAATACTTTATGAACATAAATAATTGTTCAATCAAATTCATCCAAAGAGAAACCAGAAGTTAGAGGTAAAGTTCCTTAAATATTTTTTACACATGACACTTGATTCTCATTAGATTGTTTTAAATTTTTTTTTAAGAACATAGCATAAACTTTGGTGCTCTTTTTCAATTTGTATTAGTTATATAAACATAAGGAAACCTTTATGTTTATATAGGTGGGTTTGTTTTTTTTTTTTTCGGTGAGGAAGATTAGCCCTGAGCTAACATCTGTTGCCAATCCTCCTCTTTTTGGTGAGGAAGATCAGCCCTGGGCTAACATCCATGCCCATCTTCCTCTACTTTATATGTGGGACGCCTGCCACAGCATGGCTTGATGAACAGTATGAAGGTCCGCGCCTGGGATCTAAACCTGCAAACCCCGGGCCACCGAAGCAGAGCACGTGAATTTAACCACTACGCCACCGAGCCAGCCCCTAAACATAAAGTTTTTATTTCTAGTAATATTTTTATGTCATACAAGCAGAGTTTCAAATTTCATATTTTCAAGTTGCTGCTGATAATAATTTTGTTCCAAGTACCAGGAAGAAATCTTTGGTTCCTATTAACAGCTGCACCTACCATCTTGCCCAAAGAAGTGTTCTTTCCTAACCACACAAGAGAGCTGACAAGAGACGACAGAGTAACCAGATGGTAGTTTGGCAAAGGCAGCAAATGCAAGCCAAAACAGGGTTTGAGATAAGTGAAATATACCACTATTGTCTGGGAGCAAGTGGCCAGGAATTGCTGTCCTTTAGAATTTATGTTTGCTATCAAGCTAACACACACACACACACGCACAAATCTCTGAATAGCTCCTGTGGTGTTAAAATGTGACGAGGAATATTTGAGAGCAGAAAAATGAAATGCTTTTTCTTTCAGTGTAAATAAAAGTAGCAAAAATTTATAAGCTATTCTCTGCATTCTGATGAAATTGTCTTCTGGCCATGACCAGCTCCTGTAGATAATCTCGTTACCAAGAAACAACTACTGAGGTGGTTCTTAACAGAACGATGTACAAGACTTTAAACTTTCCCCAGGATAACTGACACAGGAGTTTTGATGGAGCAGACTGCTTTTGATCATGAATGCAAACATGGTTGGGAATGTTCATATTTACTTTTTGGGAGGAGTCCTTTCTGTAGTTAGTGTCTGACCCAGAGCTGGGTGGTTTTATTTGTTGTTATAGATGTGGTTGCTAAGTCACATGACATTTTTGTACTTCAGCTTCTTGACCAACTGTAGTTATTATGCATTAAAGTCAAATCACAATGCATAAATGTTTAATCCTCTGCAGTTTCATGCCTCTATCAGAAAGACTATTCCAGAAAACCCTTTATTGTTCCACAAACAATAACAAAATAAAAGTAGATGTTGATTCTACCCTACACCCTCCTTCTCTACAGGTAACTGTAAATATCATGTGTCACCAAACTAAACTATATGCTCTACTATATGCTCTTTCTCCTAATAAGCAACAAAACTCATACGATATTGAAAATATGCCTTTCACCCCCTGCCAACAACATTTAAAGTTAAACAGACACACATAGCTCTCTGTTAGAAAAATATCAAGGATAAAATTATTTAATAAGGAAATGAAACCTTCAAGAACCACATATGCTGGGCATCCAAGCTGCAAAAGTAAATATGCATATATTTTTTTATATAAAGCAAATATATGGAGAGAGGGAGGGAGGGAAGATAGAATAAATTCTGCACAGGATAACAGTAAGAAAAAAAGGAGTATAAAAATAATAGACATAGATAATGTTACTATGGCATGTATGTTTATATATACATATTTATATACACATATATATGTATACACACAAATATACACATACACATATTTGTATACACACTAAAATACTTGCACACATTTATATGCTCAGTGCACTTCATAAACCAACTAATCCCAGACTTGGAATTACATAGCTGGAAGGGGCACTGAGAGGTCATCTGAGGAGATCCTTTCCTTTAGGCATTTTAATGCTTAAACCATCCAAAGACCTGGCAATCTATTCTATTTTTAGAGCTCTCTAGGAATGGAGATTCATTACAGACCACATTGTATTGGACTTTTAATACACTCACAGGTACCTTTCTTGACAAAACCAAGTTTCACAGATCCTTGGTCTGACAGGCTTTCGTGGGTACCTTCTAAACACACACCTCTTTCATTATTGTGACAGCATGGCAGCTAAAAAATTTAATTTCACATGAAAATGAGGTTCAAAAGGTACAGATGTGTATGTTAAAATGATGTTAATTGTTCCAACACCACTGTCAGCTAAAGGCCAGCCATTCATTTCCAAAGCCCCTGGGCTAACCCTAGGCAAAATATAAAGAAGGTGAAATTTGCTTTCTGAATCCACACTCTCTTGAATCCTCTTCATTTGCTTGCAGAAACCTTCTCTTGCCATTAGTTATCAAGACTACATCAGGCTCATCGGATTTTTTCTACTCTCGTAATAACAGTCTCTTGTCCTATGTCTAACTCACTCAGATCACTTCTCTTTGAAGATTGTTAATCTGAAAAACACTAATCCAGGCTGAGATATTAAGAAGAAACTAATGGATTAATATTAACATTTCTCAGTTACTAGAGTTTATAATTTTAATAAGTGCCATACTAAGAATTCCTTGAAAATAATAGGTCTTGATATTTTCAGATTTCACCATTTATTCTGCAACCTACTAAGTATATGCATAACTGCAGTCCTGCAAAACCCAATCCTGCTTTCAAACCTTTGTAAAACTTCTAAATATAAGACTGATGATAGAAGTTAAGTTAAAACCCTGTTCATTCACAAAGAATACTGAAAAAAATATACACTCATTATCAATAGTGAAACTATGACTGGTATTGTATTTTTAAAAAAGTCCTCAACTCCACTATCCCAATTTTGAACTTAAAAGGAAGTAAAATGAAAAGCTATCCTAAAGAACATAGATTAGTGCCCACATCTCATAACCCAAGTGTGAAGGTGGTAGTGCAGGATGGGCAACAGACTGGAGCAGGAAGCGGGAAGAATAAACAAATAGCATTTGCAAAGAATTATTCAAATAAATGTTCTTCTTGCCAAGAAATGCTACTACTTAACTGCTTCAAAAGAGTAAACCAATCTAAAAGGAGGCAATGGATTTGCTTGGTAGAAAATTGGAGAGCTTTCTTTCAGCTACAGCTTTCAGTCTCAAGAGCACAAAGAGCTGAATTTTAGTCAATTTTCTGACTGAATTTTTGGTTGTTGATGAGCTTGCTTTTTATTCTGCAATTGTTTCTAATGTCTTCCAAAAAAGAAAGAATGACACTAAGTCTTTTATTTGAAATTGTGTATCACATGATCAGTAATTACAGATAACAAAGCCTTTTCATTGTTAAAAGGATAGCCAGTCCTTCAAGACACTACGTTCATCTGTGGTATTTACTCATATTTATCACTTCTCTCTCAAAGCAAAGTGAGACAGAATAAAATGAATCAAAGTATTATAAATGATATTTTTTTAATAGCAAATAAATAGATGTTATAAGCAAAATTATCATTTTCAGTGCAAATGTCTTACAAACATTCTTAAACCAAATTTGGGAAGCTTCTTTAATAGCCCCCCCCCCAAAAAAAAAACCCTCAAATTTTAATTGAAGCTTCCACAGCAGCCAATTAGTGGATGCCAATGGTCCAATGGCACTGAGATATGTGTTTATTTACGTGTGTTTAATTTGGGTAGGAATAGTGTGAGTGTGTGAGTGAAGTGTGATAAGGGAGGTAGTTGCCACCTACCACAAGGCCTGGTTTGAAGGGTGGGCAAAATATAGCTACTGTATAGCTATTGTATAGATTTGAATCCAGATTTGTAGATTAGTACAAATCTAATATGGTACTTCTCCCTAGTGATTTGTCAACATGTTTTAGATTCTCACACTGAGTCATCTCTTTAAAATAAGGTTAGAATTCTAGAAAGCCCTTTTAAAATGCAAATATTTTACCCAGGAGATGTAGCAGATTAAGCCATTAACAGTCATTAAGATGCATTAATATATTAGCAGTCATTAAAACCATGAGGAATATTAATTCATCAGATTATCAGAGCAAAGAGGAGAACAAAAAAAGGATGCAAAAAGAGATATAAAGAAAGAGTAGGTGCTCAGCTTGCAGACTTTGTCTGGGCTGCTACCCGAAAGAAGCTGCTGGTGCACTATGAAGGGGGAAATGGGGGAATCTCAAGCTGAAAAGTTGCAGTTTGAGGATACAAAGCACAGAGGATGAGAGGAGCAAAAATAGAAAAGGAAAAAAGCAAACTTCACAGTTTTGCCTATATCCTAATGTGAAGACAAATTAGAGATTCTTAGGATAGAGGAGATACCCCTAAAGAAATCATATTTCTATTAAGGTTTCCAAGAATGTTCAAAACGTGGATTTCCTAATAATAGTTATATGTATACATGTGATTTTCATACTGTTAAACAATAAATACTTTAACTATTCTCAAGACTAGGAAGCAGTTTACTCACTCATGGTTTCTATTTCATATTTTATGATCTGTAACACCATTTCTCTGTAAGTCTTCAGAAAGATACTGATCTACACTAAAATGAGTCACAATGTTTGCTTTTGATACTAAGGGCAGAGTACAAAGTAATCCAGGGTCAAATATCCTAGGTTTCACATACAGCTCTGCCACTGACTTCCCTCAAGACATGTAGAAGTGATTTAACCTTATCCCACAGAAATATAACTACCTGACACATATCCCTTGAGGAAGACAGAAAGCATTTTGAGTTTATGATAGAAAGGCCATATAAAAATATGAAATGTGCTGAAGGACCTTGAGCAAGTCTCTTAAACTTTTAGCTGCCTCATCTCTAAAACAGTGATGATAACATCTGCCTAAAGACAGTGTCCTAAACAGATTATTTCTTGGTGATCAAGATCCAAGATTTGTTGGTCTGTTCTATTGTTAGATATGTAAAACAGCTGAGACCTGTTGAATGCATATAAACCTTGAAAATGGTCTGCAATATGAGAATGCCTAACTGTGAGGAACCAAATATGGCACAATATGAGCTGCCATTCAATTCAGCAAACACACAGCACGTGCCATCGAAAAAGCACCATGTCATCTGTATTCGGCTTCTCTCTACAAGGAAGAATGCGGTAATCCTTTGTGAAAAAAGAATTTCTTCCATCAATAATAATGCCCCACTTCCTTAAAATTGTATAAAGCACAGGTAAATATTTTAAATTTTATTATGCATTTCAATTGTCAAAATCATTTTATTTTAGGTATTTTTCAATAGGGAGATTTCTATATTATATGCATGAATAGTCCATTGAACAAAACTAAAACTTTGCTTGATGACCGAGGGACATTATTTAACATCTTCCCTCTTGAGCTTTACTGATTATCTCAGAATGGAAGGGAGTACAAACTACATAGGAGTCTGTTTAATGTCAGCACATCCTCCTTAGCACTTTATAATCAGCACCCCTACTTCCTCTAGGTCTCCAATATCCTGTCCTCTGAGATGCTTTCCCTAATCACAAGGCAAACTTACACCTCTGTTCATCATGTACCCACATTGTACATTTGACTTCTTTTTCAAGGTGTTTATCAAAATCAACATTTAAAAATGATGTGTATAATTGTGTTTTCATGTCTGCCTTTCCAGCACTCATCTAGGGGAGGCATGAGACCATGTTCACTGTTTTATCTTCAGTAGCTATCATGGGTTTTATCTATACGATAGCAAGTTTCAGAAAAAAAAAATCAGTCATTAATACATAGGAGAATCACTCACCATGATCAAGTGGGATTTATCCCAGGAATGCAAAATGGTTCAACATACACAAATCAATAAATATGATACCACATTAATAGAATGAAAGATAAAAATCATATGGTCACCTCAATAGATGCAGTAAAAGCCTTTGATAAAATACAACCTTCATGATAAAAATGTTCAACAAACTGAGTAGAGAAGGAATGTTCCTCAGCATAATAAAGGCTATATACAACAAGCCCATAGCAAACATCAAACTCAATAGTGAAAAGTTAAAATCCTTTCCTCTAAAATCAGGAACAAGACAGGGATGACCACTCTCGCCATTTCTATTCATACAGTACTAAAAGTCCTACCCAGGGCAACTATGCAAGAAAAAGAAATAAAAGGCCTCCATTATCAGAAATGAAGAAGTAAAATTACCTCTATTTGCAGATGACATAATCTTATATATATAGAAAACCCTAAAGATTCCACTAAAAAACTGTTAGAACTAATAAATGAATTCAGTAAAGTTGCAGGATACAAAATCAGCATACGGAAATAAGTTGCATTTCTAGACACCAACACCAAAGTATCTGAAAAAGAAATTATAAAAGCAATTTTACAATAGCATCTAAATAAAATACTTTAGAATAAATCTAATCAAGGAGGTGAAAGATCTGTACAATAAAAAGTATAAGACATTGATGAAAGAGATTAAAGACACAATTAATGGAAAGATATCCTGTGTTCTTGGATTGGAAGAATTAATACTGTGAAAATGTGCACAGTACCCAAAGAGATCTACAGATTCAGTGCAATTCCAATCAAAATCCCAATGGCATTTTTCACAGAAATAGAAAAAAGTATCCTAAAATTTGTTTGGAACCACAAAAGACCCCAAATAACCAAAGTAATCCTGAGAAAGAAGAACAAAACTGGAGGCAATTTCAAGCTATATTACAAAGCAACAGTAATCAAAACAGTATGGTACTGACATCAAACAGACATATAGATCAATGGAACAGAACAGACAGCCCAGAAATAAACCCACACATAAACGGTCAACTAACTTTTGACAAGGATGCCAAGAACACACAATGGGAAAAGGACAGTCTCTTGAATAAACGATGTCGGGAAAACTGGATATCATGCAAAAGAATGAAACTGGACCCCTATCTTACAGCGCTCACAAAAATTAACTCAAAATGGATCAAAGATTTAAATGTAAGACCAGAAACCATAAAACTCCGAGAAGAAAACACAGGGAGAAAGATTCCTGACACTAGCCTTGGCAATGATTTCTTGGATAAGACACCAAAAGCACAGGCAACAAAAACTAAAATAAACAAGTGGGACTACATTAAACTAAAGAGCTTCGCTAAAGAGCGAAGGAAACAATTAACAAATTGAAAAAGCAACCTACAAATGGTAGAAAATATTCACAAACCATATATATGATAAGGGTAGAATCCAAAATATATAAAGAACTCATACAACTCAACAGCAGAAAAGCAAATAATCCAATTAAAAAATGGGCAAAGGAGCTAAATAGACACTTTTCTAAAGAAGACATAAAAATGGCCAATAGGTATATGAAAAGATATTCAACATCACTAATCATCAGGGAAATGCAAATCAAAACCACAATGAAATATCATCTCACACCTGTTAGGATGGCTCTTATCAAAAAGACATGAGATAAATGGTGAGGATGTGGAGAAAAGGGGGTCCTTATACACTGTTGGTGGGAATATAAAATAGTACAGCCACTATGGAAAATAGTATGCAGGTTCCTCAAAAAAATTAAAAATTCATCTACCATGTGATCCAGCAATTCCTCTCTTCCTCATATATTGGAAGGAATTGAAATCAGTATCTCGAAAAGATATCTGCACACCCATGTTCACTACAGCAGTATTCACAATATCCAAGATATGGAAACAACCTAAGCTACCATCAACAGATGAATGGAAAAAGAAGATGGGGTATCTACATACAATGGAATATTATCAGCCATGAAAAAGAAAGAAATCCTGCCATTTGCAACAAGATAGATGGACCTTGAGGATATACTAAGTGAGATAAGTCAGACAGAGAAAGACAAATACTGTATGCTATCACCTATATGTGGAATCTAAAAAAGCTGAACTCATAAAAACCAAGAGTAGAATGGTGGTTACCAGGGGCCAAGGGGTGGGAGAATTGGGAGATTTTGTTTAGGGTACAAACTTGCAACTAGTAGATAAACAAGTTCTAAAGCGTTAATGACCAGCATAGTGAATATAGTCAACAAACTCCAAAGTTGCTATGAGACTAAATCTTAATTGTTCTCACCACAAAAAAGAAATAAGTATGTGACCTGACAGAGGTGTTAGCTAACACTAAGGTGGTAATCATATTGCAATATATAAATGTATCAACCCAACACATTGCGCATCTTAAACTTACACAGTGTTATATGTCAATAATATCTCAATAAAAATACATAGGAGGTCCTCAGAAAACATTTGTTGAATGTATATTGAAACTAAGGCTTCAGTGAAATAAAAAGCAGTTTCTTCTCACAAAAGGGTGGAGACGCCAGATCCGAACAAATTGTGAAGGTGTGAAGGTGTCCTTTTACACTCTCGTTGGGTCAGTCCTTCACTCAATGCTGCTGATGGTCAAGCTTGTACCAGGCATCTTGAAACAACAGTTCTGAAGATCTAACAGTGAGTGACAGTCATATGAGTACTCTCCTCAGGTCAGTTCAAGACTGAGGCTGATTATCCTCACTCCCACTCCCTAGGTCAAGTAACCTCAAGTTCTTGTCAAATCCCATGGAATATGGACTTTGTGGCACAGAGACAGGAATTGCTGCTTTCTTTTGTCCCAAACTATGTGGAAAATCCAGAACTGCAGCAGTAACCAAAGTATCATCTCAGTCTGGTGTGTAAAGCACATCATTCTCTTAAGCATCGAAAGCCACATCTCCACTGCTCATCCCTGACTCCTCCCCTCCCTCTGCTCTCATTTTGCCCCCACCCAACTGCACTAAGAAGAAGGTCACCATATTCTTATTCCTTTCAGTGTGTACACTTCTCATCCCAGGAATCCAGAAACTATATCAGGTGTGTCAAACCCTTGGCAGGCTGAACAAGAATTTTACCTGCTTAGGTTCAGAACAATTTTACAGCTTTGACTTTTCCAGCATTTAAACAGAGCTGGGTGTTAAAAGCATAGAAAACTTCCACTTTTACTCAATTAATAAAAAAACTTCATTAAAATACTCATCTTCAATCTACTGCACTGTCTTTTCAGAATATAATTTGTCAGAAGGTTCTATTGCCAGTTCATTGACTTCCCATGCTTCAACATTATCTTGAAAAAAAAAATTGACATCTGGGTATAAAGAGTATTTACTCTTTAAGAAATTTTAAGAAGTCAAAGTCTGATCTTTAGCCACCCCCAGAGATCATTTTGGTATCATTTGTAAATTTGTTACTTGGTGCTAAATCTTTTTGTTAACTCCCAACAGGCGTTCCTGACATAGATCAATATGCTGTAGGACTGGCCAGTACCGTGTTTTGCTTCTAACAAAAGCCTCATGTCCCATGTCTTATTCCTTCAGTGTTCTGTTGTCTACTTTCTAATGCGACAATCAACTAATGTAAAAATCAAATATGCACAAATGTGTTACTTGATAGCCATGGCTAAATGTCTTACTGGTTTTAAGAAGTATATTTACAATTTAACAGGATGTCCTCCCCTCTATGCTATTTCTAGACCAGTGCTGCATATTTTGGGCACACAGCAGCCACTGGGGAGATATTTCCATTCAGATGTGCTTTATGATGCTCCCCAAATGCTATTTTCTTTTCCTGGAGGGAGGCACAAACAACACATATCTACAATTTTACAGTATTATTTATCGATTTGCCCACCTTTACTGGGCAACTAGGTATCATACAGATAAAATCTAAATGAAGTTTCCCCTGAAAAGGAAGTTTCATTCAAACATTTGTGAAAACATCCTTCGAACATATTATTTGCAGTAAAATGAAATTGTCCTTGACACTGCCCCACTGTGACAATAGAATAGAATTTAATTTACAATAACCTCTAGTGTCGTCCTTATGAAAACATTTAAAACTTGGCAAAGACTGCCTTTGAGGATTAAAAATCTAGTCAGTGATAAAGCTCCAGTAAGAATAGTTGTATAGCTGGGTGAGTACCTTTTCAGAGGTATTATATTAAAAGCTCATTATTCAGTATGCACTGCACTATCACATGACTCAGGGTGTGTGTGTCTGTATGTTTGGAGGTCACGGGAACACAGGAATTAAACAAGTTGGGAGGAAATCTAACTAGGAAATTTAAAACAAACCATCTACTTTGTAATTTTGCTTATAGAGAATACTGAATATTTGATTCAGAATCAAGGTAGATGTCATAATTTAAACATTTCCTCAAGATCCACCAATAACTTTTCAGAAGTTTCCTATTTCAGAATAATATACAGAAAAATCATATTTTATGTTTTCCTTATAGTATAAATACCAATTGAGAAAATTGAGAATATAAAACTTGGATAAAAGGGAGAGGAGTACTGAAAAAATAAATTATTTTTCTGTTTAATTATAAATGGATTTCCTTCACTTCAGCAATAGTTTATTTAAAAGCAAATATAATTTAATTAAATATAATTTTTATTAAAGCAAACATCAGTAAAAAGAAAGTTAATACCTTCTCTTATTAAACCATTTCTTAGAACATGTTCTTCCATTCATATCTCAGTGATGAATGTAATTTTCTTTCAGGATAAGGGTCTTAGACATATATTTCATCAAAGTGTTAGATGTATATTTACTTTTTCAAAAATCAATCCTTCTATTACTAAGTGAAAGAAGCCAATCTGAGAAGGCTACATACTGTATGATTCCAACTATATGACATTCTGGAAAAGGAAAAACTATGGAGAAAAAGACCAGTGGTTGCCAGGGGCCGGGTTGGAGGGAGATGAATAGGCAGAGCACAGAGGATATTTTAGGGCAGTGAAAATACTCTGTATAATGTTATACTGATGGATACATGTCATTATACATTTGTCCATACTCACTGAATATACAACACCAAGAGTGAGCTCTCAGGTAAACTACAGACTTTGGGTGATTATGATGTGTCAATGTAGGTTCATACTTGGGAAAAAATGTACCATTCTGGTGAGTTACATTGATAATGAGGGAGGCTACACATGTGTCGGGGCAGGAGGTATACGGGAATCTCTGCACCTTCCTCTCAATTTTACTGTAAACCTAAATCTGCTCTAAAAAAATAAAGTTTTAAGTCAATCTTTCCTCCGAGCTTATATTGTTTCCTCAAATCTTCCTTTCTAAAATAGAGGTGAACAAATTTTACTAAAAATTATCCAGTGATACTTGATCATTGGCAATTGCCTAAATAAGAGAAACTTAAATATTCAATTCTTTTCCTGAAAAATTAGCCTCAGACATTGTGATTTTTACCAAAGACTCTCATCATTATCCACAGGTAATTCTCCGATACTATAACAATTTATCCGGAAACATTCACCTCTGAGTGAGGCAAATTGACTATAATATCTGAGCGACGTCAGTAAAGAACAGCAGAAAGACTGGTTCAACTTCTTCTGGGCTAACAACAATGAAAAACAATAATTGCTCTGATTGAACCAATTTTGCCTCCTAGAATATTACATTCATCATAATCATAGATAGTCTGATTTCTATTTCTTTTAGGTCAAGTAAAGTGAATCAAATCAAAGGCAAATATATTCTTAGTGTTTTAAGACCATAACTCTTATTTTCGAAAGTATAAGAAGTCAAATTTTATAATAATTAGACAAAGGTAATTCAATTC
Organism: Tapirus indicus; assembly: GCA_031878705.1. NCBI lineage: Eukaryota > Metazoa > Chordata > Mammalia > Perissodactyla > Tapiridae > Tapirus > Tapirus indicus. The sequence continues at coordinate 71,295,175 of CM062919.1, read as the reverse complement.
CACCTCAAATTTCAAGAAAAAATATGAAACAAAACAATTTACTTGTAGTACATAATTAAAGGTATCTTTAAGATTTTTTCTAACATTAATATTAAAAGGCCTTTTATCTCCAAAATATCTGAGCATCAACAGTCTTCTTTTCCTCTAGGCAAATTACCAGACTTGTTCAAGATACACTGTGCCCAAAGACTCTATGTACAAATAACCAGTTACTGTCACATGACCCCTTATTTTATCCCAAATCCAGTGACTCAAACCCCCATTCTTTCTCAATCCAACACTTAGATGTTCACCAAATGACTTCTATCACAGGATGCTCCTTGCTTTCACTCTCAGAGGACTGAGAGAAGTAGAGAAAGACAGATTAGGGCTGTCAACTGACTCACCAGCTCACTGTGCTGTACCAGAATCTTTCTTTTGTCAATAAATCGAAGCTATCACAGAGTCTGCCAATTCATATATTGGTGACAATTGAAATTATGGGGAAATTTAATTTTTTAATCAAAAAGTTGTCCTTTGAAGTTTCAGTCAAGGAAAATAAGACTGAAGAGTTCACTGGAGCCGTGGAAAAGGCTAACTCCCTCCCTCCCCTGCACCTCTTCCTCTGTCTCACGATTTTGCTTTTTATCCTGCTTCTTTCTCTTGTCTCTTTCTTAAATATTCTCCTTACTCTTTTCCTTCCATCATTCTCCCTTGAGATGGGTTGAAGATGAGGAGTGGAGAGCAAAGATGGAAAGAGACAGCTTAAGAGATATTGATGCCTTTTGTGTCTGGCTTGTTTCCCTTAGAATAATGCCTTTAAGTTTCATCCATGTTGTAGGATGTAGCAAAACTTCACTCATTTTTGTGTACCACATTGTCCCTATCTTTCCCCTTGATGAAAAAATAAATCATATTTTGTAAGAATTACTATTACCACCACCACTAGCTAATTAAGTGCTTACTTTGTGCCAAGAAATTTTCTAAGTGTGTTGTATGTATTAACTCATTTGATTCTCACAACACATGAGGTAGAGACTGTTGTTATACTCATCATATAGACAAGTAAATTGAGGGACACAGAGGCTAAATAACTTGCACAAAGCTAGTCAGCCTATGCAGTGGTAGAGTAACTATTCAAACCCCCATAATCTAGCTCTCAACCTACAGTCTTAGCCACATTTCATTTGTATGATGATGTCCATTTGTAAGTGTTATTTGTTATCAAACCCATGAAGTACTTACTGAATACCTACATATTCCCTTTCTTAGTCTCTCAACCCTTAATGGGACTGATGCTGGTGTGTCAGATGGTGACTGAAAGAGCGAGGATGCTAACTCAGTGATTCAAAGCAGGGTTTTTAACAAGGTGGCTGACTCATAATAATGAGGACACAGAGGGAAGAGTTTTAGAAAGGAGATAATTATCTTTTTACTCTTAATTTTGACTTAATTTTGAGAGTTGTCTTATGTACTTAAAAAAGTCTGTTCCAACTCTAAAAAATATATACACAATCAAAAGGCTTTTAAAATGCCTAAAAACTCTTTACTTTTCTCCACTAAATGTAACAAAAGCAAAAACAGAATATAATAATACTAATATACGTCCAACAACATTCCTGTCTTAGAAAATCAAATATGTTCACAGAAAAAAATGCTTAGTAGCCATGAGAAAATTTAGCCTAATTAAAAAATTTTTCTTTCTCTTTTCATTTCCATCATACATTAGAAGTGCTTTAACTTTTCTAACTTGATAGCCTAGGATTATTGCATATTTATTTTAGATATGCCTTATGAAAAACACCAAAGGCACAAAACAATGAAGGTTTCAGATCTGCGGAGAAACAAAACCGTGAAAGGCTTCTTAGTATGTTTGTAATTATATCAGCTAGAAATAATGGAGTTTAATTGGATTAAGGAAAATTGGGTTAAACATCAGGAAATAATTTCTAATAAAAAGAGCAATTAGACTATGGAAGAACAATTCACAGGAAGTTACTGTATGCCCATGATTAGAACCACTCAAAGGAAATGGTTAAAATACTTTTAGTTATACCTCGGTAAATATCTTGTACGTGTTGCCGACATGTAGTTAGATAACTTTCCATTACTCCAGATGTTACTCTTAGCTTATCTCTGTGCTAAATCTATTTTCTTTTATTTTAACTTTATTTTTTCCTCTTTAAACATAGCACGTCAAAGGCTTTCACTCATATATTTTCTTCAAGGAAAGAAAACTGATTACCTGCTTGGATTGTTCCTGCAGTATCCCAGAGTACTATTTTCTTTATAACACAAAGCAACAGCTGTGTAAAACTAAGAGGAATAACTGCTTACACCAGCATCACTAGAAGTTCGATAATCTACAGAAGTTAAAAAACAATATTCCTGAGGATGTGTGTGTGTGTGTACACACGTATGCACAAGCATGCACTTGTGTGTTTCTCCATCAGGATAAATGGTGAGAAAAAACAACCCTGAGCATTCAATGCTTATTTAACCAGTTCCAAAGATTACTATTTATCCATATAACAAAACAATTTCATATTTGGGGAACATATCATAAAAAATTTCATTGAAAAATGAAAGCAGTCAAAAACTATGTACATAATTTAATCACTCCAAACTTCTTAGGAACAAAATGATTATTCCATAAATCTTGGAAGAATTACCACTGTCTCTAAGGGTGGATTATTGTGCCCACACTACTGTCATTTCATAAGCCCAGCCTCTTCATCTGGTATAGTTTATCATACCCGCCCCTGGCTTTTCTCATTTATTGAGTGGGAATGAATTATTCTTTACAGGACATTCATTAACACTCATTTATATTCAACAATTTTCCTCAGTGAGGACACATAATAGTATAATAAATGTCACATTTTGAACTCAGAATTTTCTAGCAAAGGCCTCACTACTTCAAACAAAAATTAACATCAAATATTTGATCTTACAAAAAAGCCAACATAAAGTGCCTCATTAGAACACTGCCCTAAAAACAGGAAGGGGTAGCAGAAATAGAAAAAAAAAATGTTTTCCATCAGAGACAAATTGTTTTCATTTATTAAAGCTGTCTAATTTTCCTGCCAGTTACTGTCTTTCTACTATAAACTCAATAAGCTTTATTTTAAAGCCAAAAAAACCCAAAAACCTGAAATGCCAATCTTGCAAAACTCCTAGGCATACTTTCCTGTTTATGTTCTAACTTCATTGGTTCATACCAAATTGCTGCATTTTAGATTCAAGCACACTACAACAATTTTTACTTTCAAAATAAAATGATGCACTCCAAAAATGTTAATAGCTCTACATTTCTCTTTAGGCAATCAGTGCTCCTTGGCATGCCTGCCCTGACCATGTAAATAAAGCATGGCCAGAATAACTAGAACTGTATATCCTCCTTGAAATATAACATATTTTTATGACCTGCTATGAGAAACCTTATGGTTTCAGCACAGTTTATAATGAAAAATGTACGAAAAGAGCTAGTGTGGTAAAGAAAAGCAGTAACAGCCCCCTTGATTCTAGGCTTAGAAATGCAATGATGGATTTAGCCTCCAACATCAGAGTCATTTTTTTGGAGGGTAAATGGGAGTAATGTTTCGAGGAGGTTTATGGGAAGAGATATGAGAGGAATAAAAGAGTGGACAAGGCTCAGTGACCACTTTGGTAAGACCTACAAACTATTCATAGAAGAGCAGTCTCTAAGTCTACCCCATCAGCACTATTCTCCACATGTGAAATGACCATTACTGACTCCTCACACAGGGGCTACCCTCCCTGATTAGGGATCTAGAAATGAAACCAAAAGCCTAGTCCATTCATCTTATGGTAAAAGCACCTTAAATGTCCAAAGAACCTTTCAAATAAAAAGGGAAATGGGTAAGTTTGCTGCTGCTGCTGCTACAGTTGGTGTTTTCACTTAGATTGAAAAGATCTGCTGTCAGAGATCAACATCTTCATTCCCTGTATAAACTATTTTCTCTTCTCTTGCCCTGCAACTACAGAAAAATATGGCTTACTTTAAAATGAACTACTCTTTGATAGCTGAGCATATATCTATCATGCCTTTCATATTCAGAGATGACGTTCACAGTGTTGTCATTATCCATGTGTCCCGGATGCACAGTTTATCTGAAAATATCATGGTCAATTTTACCAGAGGGCACTTTTTATATGCTGTTGGTAAGTCTGTCACTTCAACTCTATATCGTTGCTTCATGTAGCAATACAACTTTCCAACTCCTCTCCTCACGCTTTGCTCATAATGTAATGCTAACTCATTTATCAACAGCAGGTTGTTCTATTATAAAGTAGGGGAATGTGACTTACAGCAACCTAACTAATTTGTACCCAGAGAATAACACAGGGCTTAAACTACCTTTGATTTATTATACTCTTCAGAATTCCCTGGTTTCCACTGAAACCCAAAAGGGAAAATGTGGGCCTCCCTAAGAGTTCCCTGCTAATTTTAAGGTCTCCAAGATATTCCTCATTCTGAAGTTTAAAGATAACAAAATAATTTTGGATCTATCACAGTGTTAACAGTACTCGGAATGGTTCTAGGAGTCCTCAGAGTTTTCAGATACCCACAGTTCGTCCAAAAGTAAGCAATTTTTTTTTCCTTTTTGCTGAGGAAGATTGGCCCTGAGCTGACACCTGTGCTCATCTTCCTCTGTTTTGTATGTGGATCACTGCCACAGCATGGCCGCCAATGAGTGGTGGAGGTCTGTGGCCCAGAACTGAACCCAGGCCGCCAAAGCAGAGCACACAGAACTTAACCTCTAGGCCACAGGACCAGCCCCTAAAAGTAAGCCAATTTTTTATAGAACAAAAATATCAGGCAAAATTTGCCCTCCAGAATTCCCCTCATAGGAAATCCCCAACTCCAACAGGAGATTCCTTTGTCTACTCTGACTGAAGACCTATTGATAACAGGGTTGGTTCAACAAAGTTCCTAGGGGAAACTCCCTTCATTGTGTTTATTTAAGAAAGTATCTTCTCATTGATAAAGCATGGTCCTTTCATTCCTCCTCTTCTCCAAGACTTCTCTTCTGAAGTTTCAAAACCTGTATCCTTGTTTTGGAAGTTCTTTTACCAGTTGGCCTCTTTGATACTATAATGACTGCATGCTCCTCTACATCCACTCCTTTTTTTATCATTATAACTCTTTTTCCTGAATTCACCTAACCCAAGTGCTTCTGAAGACTCAGTCCGGTGCTCTCTGCTCTTCTGGAAACAAACTCTTTCCCTCAGGGGGCTCATCCATTCTGATAATTCTAAGCATCCTTACTCTAAAGATACCACCAAAACTCCTTAGCTTGTCGTTCAAAAGTTCCAACCTATCTCAACACTCTCATCCACCCCTCTCCAATACCAGCTGGGATCACTCCAGTTAAGATCACAGTCTCTTTAACCCATAAAAATTCTATGATTACTTACACTTTGATGATTCTATTTATATTTAACTCATCCCCATTCATCTTTCATCTACCTATCAAAATGTTTACTTTTTAGTTCTAACACATATCCCACCTCCTTTGTACAGCTTTCCTTAGCTGAAAGTGATTTATGTTCTCTATTTCTCTCTCACACTCTTCTGAATAACTACAGGCATGTCTTAGAGATATTGCTGGTTTGGTTCCAGACCACCGCAACAAAGCGAATATCAAAATTAAGCAAGTCATACAAATTTTTTGGTTTCCCAATGCACGTAACAGTTATGTTTACACCATACTGTAGTCTATCAAGTGCGCAATAGCATTCTGTCTAAAAAAACAGTACATACCTGATTAAAAAATACTTTATTGCCAAAAAGTGCTAAACATTATCTGAGCCTTCAGCAAGTCATCATCTTTTTGCTGGTGGAGAGTTTTGCCTCGATGTTGATGGCTGTTGACCAAGCAGGGTGGTGGCTGCTGAAGGCAGAGTGGCTGTGGCAATTTATTAAAATAAGACAACAATGAAGTTTGCTGCATCGATTGACTCTTTCTTTTATGAATGATTTCTCTGTAGCATATGATGCTGTTTGATAGCATTTTCCCCACAGAACTTCTCTCAAAATTGGAGTCAATCATCTCAAACCCTGACACTGTTTTATTGACTAAGTTCCTAAAATATTCTAAATACTTTGATGTAATTTCAACACCCTTCACCAGGAGTATCTGCTTACTGAAGATATCAACAGTATCATTACCAGGAGTAGATTCCATCTCAAGAAACCACTTTCTTTACTCTTCAGTAAGAAGCCACTCCTCATCCATTAAGGTTTTATCATGTCACATCTTCGGGCTCCACTTCTAATTCTAGTTCTCTTGCTATTTCCACCACATCTGCAGTTACTTCCTCCACTGAAGTCTTGAACCCCTCACAGCCATCCATGAGGGTTGGAATCAACTTCTTACAAACTCCTATTAACGTTGACATTTTGACTTCTTTCCATGAATCCCAAATGTTCTTAACGACAACTAGAACGTTGAGTTCATTCCAGAAGGTTTCCAATTTACTTTGCCCAGATCCATCAGAGGAAGCACTACCTATGGCAGCTACAGCCTTATGAAAATGTATTTCTTAAATAATAAGACTTGAAAGTCAAAATTACTCCCTGATCCATGGGCTACAGAATGGATGTTGTGTTAGCAGGCATGAAAACAACATTCATCTCATTGTAGATCTCCGTCAGAGCTCTTGGGTGAGCAGGCGCATTGTCAGTGAGTAGTAATATTTTGAAAGGAATCTCTTTTTCTGAGCAGTAGGTCTCAACACTGGGCTCAAAATATTCAGTCAACCATGTTGTAAACAGAGATGCTGTCATTCAGCTTTGTTGTTCCATTTATAGAGCACAGGCAGAGCAGATTTAGCATAATTCTTAAAGGCAGGCCCTAGAATTTTCAGAATGGTAAATAAGCATTGGCTTCAACTTGAAGTCACCAGCAGCACTGACCCCTAACAGAGTGTAACAGGAGAGTCAGCCTGTCCTTTGAAGCTTTGAAATTAGGCAATGACTTCTCCTCTCTAGCTATGAGAGTCCTAGATGGCATCTTCTTCCAGTATAAGGCTGTTTCATCTTCACTGAAAATCTGTTGTTCAGTGTAGCCACCTTCACAAATTATCGTAGCTAGATCTTCTGGATAACTTGCTGCAGCTTCTACATCAGCACTTGCTGCTTCACCTTGCACTTTTATGTTATGGAGATGGTTTCTTAAACCTCATAAATCAACATCCGCCAGCTTCAAACTTTGCTTCTGCAGCTTCCTCACCTCTCTCAGCCTTCACAGAATTGAAGAGAGTTAGGGCCTTCCTCTGGATTAGGCTTTGGCTTCAGGGAATGTTGTGGGTAGTTTGATCTTTTATCCAGACCACTAAAACTTTCTCCATATCAACAATAAGGCTGTCTCACTTTCTTATCATTCCTGTGTTCACTGGAATAGTACTTTTAATTTCCTTCAAGGACTTTTCCTTTGCATTCACAACTTGGATAATAGCTTGGTGCAAGAGGCCTAGCTTTCAACCTATCTTGGCTTTCCACATGACTTCCTCACTAAGCATAATCATTTCTACCTTGATTTAAAGTGAGAAACATGCGACTCTTCCTTTCACTTGAACACCTAGAAGCCATCATATGGGTCATTAATTGGCCTAATTTCAATATTGTTGTGTCTCAGGGAATAAGGAGGCCCAAGAAGAGGGAGAGAGACAGGGAATGGCTATTTGGTGGAGCAGTCAGCAGACACACAGCCCTTATCAATTAAGCTCGCCACCTTATACGGGTGTGGTTTGTGGTGCCCCCAAACAATTGCAAGAGTAACATCAAAGATCACTAATCACAGATCACCATAACAAATATAATAATAATGAAAAAGTTTGAAATATTGCGAGAATTACCAAAGGTGACACAGAGACACGAAGTGAGCAAATGCTGTTGGAAAAATGGGGCTGACAGACTTGCTCCATGCAGAGTTGCCACAAACCTTCAATTTGTAAAAAAACACAATAACTGTGAAGCACAATAAAATGAAGTATGCCTGTATTGCACTTACTGTGTCTACCCTTCATTTGGCAAATACCATTTGCTTATATTCTTTTTTTAGCTTTTTGAGAAAGTATTGTATATATTTGATATACAATAAACTATACATATTTAAGTTGTAGTAATTGATAAGTTTTGGCATATGAAACCATCACCACAATCAAGAAAATGAACATATCTGTCACCTCTAAAAGTTTCCTTATTCTTTATGTAATCCCTCCTGGCCAGTGTACACCCCCACCCTTTCCCCCAGGAACTGAACTGCTTATCACATTAGTTTCATTTTTTAGACTTTTATACAAATTAAATTACACACTATGCACTCTTTTTGTCTGGCTTCTTCCACTCAGCATAATTACTTTAACATTCACCCATGTTGTAAATATATTGATGGCTCATTTCCTTATATTGCTTAGTAATAGTCCATTGTATGGATATACCACAATTTTTTTTATCCATTCACCTGTTGATAGATTTTCAGTTTTTTCCCAGTTTCTTTCTCTTAAAATTTAAACTGTTATGCACATGCATGTACAAGTCATTGTATGGATATATGCTTTCATCTGTCTTGGGTAAAAACTTATATTTAGAACAGCAAGGTCATAGGTGAAAGATAGAAATATGTTTGACTTTTTAAAAATCTGACAAACTGTGGTCCTAAATGGTTGCACCATTTTACATTCCCACCAGCAGTATATGTGGGTTCCAGCTGTTCTACACTCTCAACACTTGATATGACCAGTCTTTGTAATTATAGTCATTCTAGTCGGTGTGTGGCTAGTGAGAACAGGTAGTATATTTCTAGCCCTGTATGAGTATCAGGCACCCTTATTCACTTCTCTTTTGGATACTTCCTTTACCAGCCTTAGGTAGTTTCCTTAGACACATGCTACTTAGTACTCAGCTGAAGAGCTAAGGGAGATCCTCTGCAGATCTCTGGTGCTCTCCCTTTGTGTGCAGCTCTCTCTTTTCCAGTACTGTGTCCGCAATCTCTAGAATGTCTTATGACTTTCTAGGCCTCTCAGACCACTTATTATTAGAAGGCATTCTCTATATCCACCTTTTCTTGTCCCTTTACTCAGCATTACACAGAAACCTTAGATTTTTAACAAATCTATCAGCTGCATTGACTAAGGGAAATAGTTTATTCATGTAGGTTTGTTGTTACTGACTTGTATAAAAAGAAGGAAAAATCTGGTGCCTTGGCCTGGCCTTCCTGTGTCCACAGCTGGCTGGAACAGTCCCTGTACCTGGGGCCTATGCTCTTCCTTAGGCCACAGTGCCACTGGGCCCCTGAAGTGGGCATGTGTGTTTGAGACCTTGAGCAACGGCCACTGGACAGAGGCTGACCCAGAAAGCGGGTGTTATCTCAGACCTCTGAAGGCCCCAAAACTTCCAAGTTCTTCAGAGATAAGAACTTGTCTCCCCACCATTCCAGCCTGGAAGACAGGGGCCCAGGACAGAGAATGCCAATCCACCTTTATTGGAGGAAGCTCTGCACTGCCACTGCTTTAAATAATGCAGGCCTTGCCCTACTCCAGTGCCTGGGGGGCTGAGATGATCCTCCTCAGAAAATCCTACATAACAGCCTGAGAATTCTCAGGAAGCATAGCGATGGTGCAGGAATAATTTAAGAAAAATAAAGCAAGCCATCTTCATGTTGACATTGACTTAATCAGGTCTGATGCCTGCCAGATCATAACTGCCCAGGTATAATCATTACTCCTAAAGACCATAACAGCAACCTATAAGTGACCTATAAAAATGACTTTGGAAATTTTCTCAAGCCAAGAGAAAATTATTGTTTTCCTTCCTATTCTTCACTTTTAACCTTCAACTTCATGCCTAGGTTTTTTGGACTGATGATACAGTGAGATGGTTTGTCTGGATTGACTTTGGTTCCATTCCAGGATTCTCCCTTTTATATTGTTCACTTAATCACATATTACAGAAAAGCAATGCTCTTCCCCAGTACTTGTCTGAGACTCCTAGGACACTGTACTCCAGGATAAGATTGGTGACCCAGGCTCCTTCTTATCGGGAGCGGGCACTGGAGGGGACAAAAGTGAAGAAAGTGAATTCAATTGACATTGCTACTAAAATGTGGGAAATTGCATCAATTTGTCCGAGTGACCTTGATATTGACTGGTCATTACAGTGAAGGGATGTAACCATTCAGAAATGTGTTCTTCAGACTATTTGTCACAAAGAAGGCATTTTTTAATCCTAATTGCAGACCTATATACCCCTGTAAAATAAAATATACATGAATTACTCTTAATTCTGACTGGTAACAATTTGTGGACCAGTGACAGTCCATGGAATCAACTTTGAGTAGCACTTCTTTAGCAACTATTTTCACGCAAATATTTGTTAAATGTATTGGACGGCATAACTCCTAAGTTAATTTTTAATTTCTGTGTTCCTCAGTGGATTTTTTGTGCTGTATTCTAAAATATGCCTTCTGGGTATCAATCTCTTGATGTTTCACAGCCGGCTCAACTCAGAATAGGAAAACTGAACTAACCACTTCCCTTCCAAACGAGGTCTCACAACCAACCTGCCTATCTGTAATTGACACCAGCACTGTTCCAATCATTAGAGTCCAAAACCCCATAAAAATCTGAATATTTGCCTCACCTTAAATACTTATATCCAATCACAAATTATTTCAGATTTTACAATCTTACTCTCTGATCCGATTGCAAAATATCCACTACCTACCTCCAGCCCTACCAGGCACATACATCATTCCAATCCTAGGTCACCATTCCATTTTCCTGTTGCAGGTAAAGCTGGCATGCATGACTTTCAAGGATGAATGTAATATTTCATTATTTCCCCAAAGCAACAGATAGTATAATGGTTAAGAGTACAGGATTTAGAACTAGAATGCCTGGTTTTAAATTCAAGTCTCCATTTACTAGCTATATCAACTTGGGAAAAGTTGTTTACTCTCTCTGCACAACCATTTGCTCATCCATAAAACGGAGTTCTTCATAGTACCCCTCTGATATGGTTGTTCTGCAGATTAAATGAGTTAATATATTTAAAGCACTTAACTATATCCCTAACTAGTTCATGATCAATCAATGCAGCTACTACAATTATGTCCTATCCAATCTTGTTTCCAATATATTACTAAAAGAGTTTTCTACTATCAAAATCTATTTTGTTAGCTTCCACACTTGAACTACATAAATAGCCTATTTCTACTTATATGCCTTTGCACCAATTCCTTCTCTTATATTTCAACTTTCCCTGTAAGTATCTTTATCCAACTCCACTTCAAAATACAACTCAATTCTCATCTCCTCCATGAAGTCTTTCTAGGTTACTTTAACCCTCCCTGAGTTCTTCTAGAGCAGTTATAGACTATATTCAACAATTGAAGTTACCATCACATAAAGACTTAATGTTATTTGACATGCAATCATCTTTTTTATCCAGTTGATTTAACATGAGCAAAGAGCATGACCTTTTCACCCAGACAGACAAACTGGAATCCCAACTCTGTCACTTTCCACCTGTATAATCTTTGGCAACTATTTGACTTCTCTGATTCTCAGCTTCTCTGCCTTTATTATTAAAATAATTCTGTTGGTAAGATAATTCTATAAAATGCTTATACCAACATGAACACATCCCTTCCTCAAAATGATTATAGAATTCTTGAGAGTGGAAATCACACCTTATATTTCTTCTGTACTCTATATCCCTTACAGTAAATAGTATATATGGAGTAGTACACAATAAAAACTGGTTGGTTTGATGTTGTGTTTTAAAGAGGGTGCTGAAACATAACATGTTTATTCAGAACTCTTCTAATTGTACAATTCAAACATTTACTGTCTGCATTCTCATGGTGCACCCTCTCTCATTGTGCTGCTAAGTAAAGAAGTCTAGTAATCTCCTTACAATATACTAATCCCCGCAGACTGTAATAATTATAATGACTTCAAGGGACTTCAATAATTATAATGACACTGTGGAATTTGCTTCTAAGTGAAGAAAAACTTTTGAAGTGTTTTTAATTTGAAACATCTTTATTATTTGGAAGTTACACTGGCAGATTACCAATAGCAACCCAAATTAATAAGAGTATGATTAAAAAGGCTTTTAAGAAAAGAATATATAGTAGGCAAGAGAAAGCTAAGAGAGTGTTTAATAGCAGAAAATGGCCACCTTACATTATGAATATTATATTTTCATGAGGGCAGATTGGCACAATGAACATTTAGGTTAGATTTTAGTAGGAACTTTTTAATAACAATATTTTTGAGATTTTAGTTTGAGTAAACACTCAAAGGAAACTGGGGAATTTCTTAATCTAAATATTTTGAAAATATTTTTAAACTGCTGAGTTTAGTGTCAGGCAGATGGTAAAAGAATGTTAGCTATTATTAAGTCAGGTATTTATGGGGCTGAAGAATAGAGAGATATTTCAAGGTTCTTTTCACATAGCCATGGCTACATATCAATAAGTTAGTTTGTAGGGGAAAAACAACAACAACAATATAAATCTTATCCATGATATAACAGTAGGGATTGAATCTGTTTGGATGCCCAAGCAGAATTTCTAAAGAAATCTAATTTCTGAGATAGAAAGACTAACATGAGGCAAAGAGTTTTTAGATATACTACCTGTTTCACATAGGAGAAGGTCTGGCCACCTTTGACTGCAAATAGACACATTTCAGTAGAGTGAAATGGGCAGGTGATTAGGTGGAAACAAAAATGCTGGGACTGTGAGGAAATCTGAAAACTTTTAGAGGAATCTGGAAATGAATGAGAGCCAAAGGGAATCTTGGATGATCTGAACCAGAATGGAGGCTAGTCATCCCTCTAGAGGAAATAAAAACATTACAAGGACAGAGAGAAGAGAGAGCGTAGGGGAGAAGAGGAAAGGGGAAGGGATCCAGGATAAGTGGATTGACATAGAAGACTCAGCCTGGAAAATTAAAATAAAAGAGTTTAATGCTCAGAACTAAGAATAAAACATGAGAGGAACACTGGATAAGTACATACAATAACCCAGTGATTCACACCCACAGAAACCAAGTAAAGAAACACGACAAAGGTTAAGCAATGAGGAAGGAAGAAATGAAGAGTAAATACTTCATTTAAAGAGTACATGGACGAAGCTATTCTCATGCTCCACATTAAAACTTTTGCTGAAGTGCAGAGAGAACTTTAAAATGCATTTCAGCAACATGATGGTTTCTAACAACTCCACAATTTTTCAAATGATATCCTTTTTCTTTCTGAGAATAACTTAGTTTTCTCATATCTCAGTTAAACTTGTCCTAAATTGTCTTCCTCATTATCTTTTTGCTTAAATGGCGACTCATTATTGTGTGGATAGTGGTTGACAAAAATGACAATTTATAACCTTATTGCTAATATTCTTGTAAATTTCTTAAATTCATTGTGTATTCCTGAGTAATTCATTGTGTATTCTCTGTAATAATATGCTCAAAATTAACATATTTCTAATGGTTGTGATTGAAAAATATATTTAGAAAGTGACTATATACTTAAAATAAAACAGAAATTTTGGAATGATTAACTTCGTTGATGCTTTAAGTCTTTAGCAGCTTTGGAATTCTGTGAGTTTGTACATATTTTTAACATAGAAATATGGAAACTCCAAAATTGTATAGATGAATTTTATTTTATCTGGTTTCATGCAAGAAGTCATTTATGTGACTATCCATTATTAAAAAATATATACATACGAAGATAATATAACATAAGGTTATGTTTGATTAAAGTCTAATTTTACTAAATTGACATTTCCAACAAGCAATTATCTCAGGAATTAAAAATAACCCCCCCAAAAAACTACCTAAAAAATTATATGAGGCAGGCCTGGGGGTGTAGTGGTTAAGTTTGCATGCTCTGCTTCTGCGGCCCAGGGTTCACAGGTTCGGATCCCGGGCGTGGACCTATGCACCGCTTATCAAGCCATGCTGTAGCAGACATCCACATACAAAGTAGAGGAAGATGGGCACAAATGTTAGCCCAGGGCCAATCTTCCTCAGCAAAAAGAGGAGGATTGTCAACAGATGTTAGCTCAGGGCTAATCTTACTCACACAAAAAAATTATATGGCCTCAGTCCCAGAATATCATCATCCTAAATTGCTTAAACACTGATAAATTAATTAAACTATCTATATAGGTTAATTATATACTATTTGAATCAAGTTGGTATACAATGATCCTTTAAATTAAGTTTTAAAAGCTGATATTTAGAATTCCTTTAACATTTGCAAGAAAAATCTTTGTAATTTGAGCAAACTAATGCAATTAGGTACTTTTGCCTTAGTCCTGTTTTTAGTGCAACTGATTATTGTAAAGTTGTTTTAGAAATCACAAAAGGAAGGCTTATTTGAATTATATTCCTTAAACATATATGCATTTCACTTGTACTGATATTAGCTAGGGAGTTAAAATCTGAAAATTATTCTCACTTTGATAAAAAAAAAGTGCTATAAACTTTTAATGATCTAAAGAAAATGCCTCCTTGAGGGTCCTGTTTCCAAAAACTGCTGTGTCAAGGTTCTAAACAGATGGTCTACTGTTCTATAATCTAGGAACACATACTTATTTTTTCCTATTTGGAGCTATGTTAATTTTCCTATTATTTGTAATATGAGTTGTACTCATGAATTTATTTCTTGAATCTCCATTCTTCAATTCCGAAAATTAACATCTCCAGTTTTAACCTAGCTTTATCTAGAGATTCTTATATTGAACTCATGATCCTCTGGTTTACTCGTTCCTAGTTTATCACCTCAATTATACTTCTACTTCTTGAACTCACCTTGCCTCACCCTTTCCCACAAAATATTCAACCCAGTTAACACTCCCCATTCAGATTCCCTCCCCATGGCAACCAGCCCTTTAAGGTTAAAACAGCTCTGAGACATTGTCTTGTTCTTCCCTCTATTTTAGCATTTATCACATTTGTATACCATTATAAAAGAAACATGCAATTACAGTCTGTTCACGTATCTGTCTTCTCCAGTAGATAATATGATCTGGCAAGTCAAAGAGAGTTCTTATTTATTGTTGTATCTCTGATAACAGAGTTATCAGGAGTTTCTTCTCCTTTCCAACATAGTTTAATACTAATCCATCCTCAAAGGAGAGGGTCAATAATGGGATAATACTAGTGTAGTTTCAGGAATTCCAATTCACACCACATTCTCCAAACTAAACATTTTGGGCATAACCATAACCAAATCAACAACTAGATCACAATCCTTTTTAAGAACAAGAGTCGTTTTTTTTTTTCTATTCTTTACAGAGTTCAGAATAGTTTTAGACACATTTTAAACAAATAGTCCTTTAGTGACTTCCAAGTGTAGGTATAGCACTGGCTATTGCATTTAGTGAAACAATATTTGGCACAGTTGATATCAGAGAAGATTCTCTCAACTACAAGACATAAGCATTACACTAGGTCAGCATTCTAGATCCTCATAAACACTGCCAAGAAGATAATGGATTCAGCCTTGGAGCTGAGGATTAGAATGGGGGGAGGGGGCCGGGGGGGATGTAATTGGTGATTTTCAACATGTTCAAATTGTGAAACACCTATATGTCTTTGTGGTTTTGGCAAAAACCACATCAAATACTATTTTGTTCCTCATTGTTCTGCCTGCTATCTTATTCATA
The DNA here is from genome assembly GCA_031878705.1 of Tapirus indicus. Taxonomy (NCBI): domain Eukaryota; kingdom Metazoa; phylum Chordata; class Mammalia; order Perissodactyla; family Tapiridae; genus Tapirus; species Tapirus indicus. The sequence goes on along the minus strand of CM062919.1, from coordinate 71,279,483 downwards.
AAACACAAAGCCAAGTCTAAAAGGTTCAAAAAAGAAAATCCAAAAACATGGAAATTTTACCAATTGCCAAGAGGCAGCAAAGGGTAATTGGAGGGAATAAGATAAGGGGATGGATGGATAAGAGAATTTGCATTTCTACACAACAAAGAGTAAAATATCCAAAAAACTTTAGACAAAGATGCATTCAACACAGTAGCTGCTTCAAAATTTCTCTCTTGTGTCTCCATTTCTGTAAGAATTCTAATTTTCCTCTTCTCTTTATTTCTGGACCTATTATTTTAGATTATTTTACTGGTTCCACTTCTAAAAACATCCACTTAACTGTGTGTGTTTTCTTATGTTACTCAAGCTACCATCTCTGTTACTTCAGCAACCCTGTTCATTATCCTGATCATCAAAATGAAGACCTCACGAGCCCAACAACACAAGTATGGATTCTTCTTTACCTGACAGCCACTGAAGAAAAAGTTACAACTATTCCACAAACTTTTTTGTGTTTGTCATCATATCTCAAATAACTGAATATAAACTGTTTTGTCAAAATATAAATGTAACCACATGAATAGATTCTTGAATAGAAATGAATAAAGTCCTTATTTAAGTTGTGCTGGAGAATACCTTCATGTAGCTTCTGAAATGCTACTAAGCCATTGAAGTTTGAGAGCCATTAGATTACTAGAAGACAGTAACTTAGGAAGTAGTCACAAGTGCCAGATAGCCTGCTGTTGACTGAAACATGTGTGACATCTTAAAGGTGCTTATCAGCCCCTGACAAATATGAACCATGACAGCAGCAGACATCCAGCTCTGAAAATGAAATAAAGTGCATCCAAATTCACCCTTTGCCAAAGGAGATGTTTAGCAGAAATGGCCAGAAAATATCAAAAATTTGAAAAGAAATGCTCTCTTTTCAGTATGTCAAGGCCAACAAAGGAAGCATTACTAGTGAATATACTATTCCTCCTATTTTCATTCCCACTTTACTGATAAATCCAAAAAGTCAAGTGGTATGATGATGTCCTCAAATGTCCATTAATTTAATAGTCCTAACTTTCTTTGAGGGGCAATCTGGTATAAGTAGTAAAGTTAGAGAATTTGTAATAATCTTGGCCTCCCTCCCTTGCTGCCTAGGTGAGCTCGGTAAAGGTACTTAACCTTCCTCCATCTCAGATCTTTCATTTTTAAATAAGAATAATAATAGAAAATACTTCTTGTCATTGCTGCAAATTAAATTAGATAATATATGTAAAGTACCTAGAAAAGTTTTAGGCAGAAAGCAAATATTTAATCAATATGACTCAATAATATGTAGAAAAAGTGTGCTTTAGAAACTAAAAATTGAAGTTCTCTTTATTTCTCTATGCACTGATAAGAGGAACTATCAAATTCCTTGATCAAAAGTAAAAATATAATTTCCCCCATATTTTTATCAGTATAGAAAGAGTAATTATAGCAGATAAATGCACAAAGTAAACCAAAGCCAAGGCGTACGGAGCTAAAATGTATAAATTCTAAGTCAATTAAGAATGTTGTTCTCTTTCTACATAGCTTTTCACGCCACTGCCAAATATAATTATTAAGAAATAATTTATTATGGGGCCGCCCGGTGGCGCAGCAGTTAAGTTCGCGCTTGGCAGCCCGGGGTTCGCGAGTTCGGATCCCGGGCGCCCGCTGACTCACTGCCTGTCAGCCATTCCGTGGCGGCGTCCCATATAAAGTGGAGGAAGATGGGCACGGATGTTAGCTCAGGGCCAGTCTTCCTCAGCAAAAAGGGGAGGATTGGCAACAGATGTTAGCTCAGGGCTGGTCTTCCCCACAAAAAAAAAAAAAAAAGCTAAAAAAAAAAGAAATAATTTATTATCTCTATTTACTACATTAAAAACTAACTCTAAAAATGCTACAATTAAAATTTGCATCATAAAAATGTCAGAAAACTTTTCAATATTGATGTATGAGAAAGCACAAATAAATTTAAAGATGATTTTATCTGAATGTGAGTAAATAGCCATCTCTAAACTAAATGGGAAAAAATTTGAAAAGCAATAATCAGATGCTTCTCTTCTTTGGAAATATATAAAAAATATAATGAACCCAAACAAACACATGAATAAAAATAATCTTAAATTGTGACATATCTGAATAATTTCCTTGGTTTCTTACTCCCTAGGTAAAGACATAAACTGTTTTAGATGATTGAATTAAGTGGTTCTCTAGTGACCTGAAATATTAACACACTTATCTAAGCCACTGTTCCTGACACACTCTAATCCACCATTTTTTAAGAACATGGTTCTTCTTACTTTTATATTCAAACACTGAATATTGTAAATTCAGTGGATAAAAATCTCATGAGGCTATCCTTATATACCACAGAAGAACAAAAGGAATTGTTTTCTGTCACAGATCAAAAGGTAGCAACCACATCTTTGCAGCACCCTGCTGCTTCTGAATTAATTTAGCTTACTTATGACTCATTGAACTCTCTTCTTGTCACTGCTCAAGTCACTTTCCTAACACTGTTAGGGTTTTGATGTCTTAACTTTTTTCAGACTACTAGAATACCGTTTAGGATATTGGCACTCTCATTTATATAAAGGATAAATTTCAGAAGTTCTTTTCCAACTGAAATACACAACCCATTGATGTTAACTTTTACATACAGGATAAATATAAGCATTGAGAACTAATTTTAACTAAATACTTATTTGTCCAAAATGTCATTATCAGATGCAGAAATAACAGATGATGAATACATATTTATATTAATAATATATGCTATTACCATCATTAAATATTAATGGAACATGAGAACTTATTATGCCAGAGCATATAAAATACATAAATACATAAAATATCAATCTTTCAATCTGGGTACAGAAAAAGAGAAAGGAAGTTAATGAAATGAAGACGTTCTGCTTTGCACTCAGGGAGGAAATAGGTAAGGCAGTTTTACAGATATTCCAGTGAGAGGGGAACAGTCAAAAGAGCTAGCCAAGTCCAAAAGAGGGTCAGCCTGAGAGAACATGGCTTATATCTTCTACATCTACAACTTTCCCCACCTTACCCTTTCCCACTTCACTACACTTCACCTTACAAGACTCTTCAGTTTTTTGTTTGTTGTTTACCTTCTGAACCAGGAGGCAGACCTGATATTGATGCCCCTTCTATCCAATACAACATTTCTCTACTTGCTTAAAAACCTCTATTTTACAAAAAGGAGCTCTTTAATTTCACATTGTTAAAAATTTTAAAGTGATTATTATAGTGATTTTTAAAAATTAATTATAACAAAATGCAAACAGCTAATCCATCAACAAGTATGTAAATTCTATATCTCAGTTTTCTCATTTGCAACATTTGGATAAAAATAATATCTAACTCGGAGTTGGTGTGAGTCACAAATGATGCATTATGTCTAAACCATTAGAACACTGCCTGGGACATAGTAAGTGCTAAATAAATGTTAACTACTGTTATAAACTGACTATGCAATCTGCTCTTATTCTGCAAGGAGAAAGGGTGAAAAGAGAAGGTAGACACTGTATACTTGTAATAACCCAACCAAGGTCATCAGCGAGAAGGAAAAGAATACAGGATGAGCAAATATATGAGAGGAAATCTGAGGACTTCACAAGTTTACATAGTGTAAATTCACTTTTGTCTCTGCATATACAACATTAGGTGTTGTGCGTTTTTATCAAGCATTCACATGGGCAGGCAGTTTTATTTTGCATGATTTATATTTTTGGTAGCTTATCTTTTTGGCAGCTGAATTTGAATTTTAAAAGTCTTTGTTTCTAGGGAATTTATTAATTGTGGTATATGTAGTATTTAGCAAAAACATTACACCAAAGCACACTGACGGTTAAGTCACATACTTGACTGAGAGCACTGAAATCATCAATGAGAGTGTTCTCAATTTCACTTTATTTCCCAATTTTTTTTTTCTAAATCTTCATCAATCTCTTTTCTCTCCAATCTTCCTTTGAAGAGCTATTTTTTCCACTAGTACTTTCCATTCTATTTCTTCCCATGGCCTCCAGTATCAAGCTTCATTACCTATTTTATCTCCCTTGTGTTTCTTCAAGATTTCCCTCTCCAATGGAATCTCTCTGCAACCATAAATAGCCATTGAACCTAGGCATTAACCCTATTTCCAGTGCCTTCTGCAACTGCCACTTGATAAAAACTGGTGTCCCTAGAGGCTTCCAATGACCTCCTAGTCATCAACCCTAACAGTCTTCTCTCATAGCACTGGAGAATTTGGCCATCTTCTCTATTTTGAAAATCTCACCTCCATTGCATTCTCTGTCATTGAACTCTCCTGATGGGCCTCCTAATGTTTCAGTTGCTCAGTCTTACTCTTTGGCCCCAGATGCTGACTCTAGCCCTCTTCTCTTCTTTCTCTAATCTTTCCCCTGTAAATACAACTCAAACTCATAGCTTCAATTCCCATCTTAAAGTACATTACTGTAGCAGCTATATCATCAGCCCTGTTAGGCCTGATCTCTAGATGAATTTTCAGTCTCACATTTCTGATTTCTAAGTGCAATTGTCTCCAGTCTACCTGCTCTCCTCCACCAAACCACACACCATTTTAAGGATTTACTTTGAAGGCATCAATGTGCAATGGATTGAGTGCAACAATTTTATGGATTCAAATCTTGCTCTGCCTTGTCAGGTCGTGTGATCTTAGGCATGTTACATACCCTCTTCAAGTGTAAATTTTCCAATCTGTAAAATGAGAATAACAATAATATCTACCATAGGATGGATATTAAAAGCACAGTATATAATATATGCAAATTGCTTGACACAGTGAAAGGTCATGTTGTAAGTATCCAGTAACGTTAGGTACTATGATTTTTATTATCACAGTTATTAACTAAATATTATTAATTAGAGTAAAAATGGCTTGGCATAATGCCTGAAATAAAGTGATCCTCAATAAATGTTAAGCATTATCTATTATTCTGATAAAACATATCAATCTGTAAATCAAACATGGAGGTAGCTGTGTTAAAATGGACAGAGAACTGAACTTAGAGTCAAAAGAACTGGATGTGAATACTAACTCCAAAATGTAAACCAGTGTGAACTGAGTAAGTCACTACTTAATATTGTGAATATTAAATTATTAACTTGTAAAATAAAAGGCTTTGAAATATTGAATGCTAAGGGCCCTAACAGTCAATGGATCCATGAGTAGCTAATTTGGTGATCCAAATAATGACTCCTCATCAACTCCCCCCTCAAACTTTTCCCTACCGTGTTTTCTCTTTATAGTAAAGTAACAGCCATCTTCCTGGACACCTAAGCTAGACATTCACAAACTGACTCAAGTCTTCTTCCCCATGCCAGGATATGACATAACCATTCAACCAGGTACTAAAACCTAAAACTATGATTCACTTTCAATACATTTTTTTTTTAATCTGGCACTGACAAATTTAAATTTCAATAGCAACCCTGAGCTTGTTGATCAATTGCTCAAAACGTTGAGTACTTCCCATCATCTACAGAATAAATCTCAAATTTCACCTCCCATCTTTCAAGGTATTCCACCATCTGATCCCAATTTACCCTTCTGCTGTTATTTTCTACAACTTCCCTTCAGGTACACCCTACCCAGCCAAACTGAAATCGTCAGAGTTCTCTACATATACATGATATTTTCTTTCCTTCATTTGTTCACACAATCCACTCTGCCTGAATGTCCTTCCTGATATCTGAATGTCTAAATCACACTCCAGTGGACATTGGAGGCTGACTACTCGGATCCATTCTCTCTTTGCCATCTCCAATAATACATGCATTCTCACTGCAGTATCTCAAAATTCTCTTCCATGCAGTTGAATACAAGCCCCATTTCCAACTCCAGGGATGAGCTTTGGTTCACTTAGGCCAATATGCACGTTCCTTCATCTGGGCCATAGGTTAAGACTGAACATGTATCTTAGGCACTCCAATCAAGGCAGATCTCAGAATGCTTCCTTGAAGTACTGGGGCATTGCTTCTTCTTCTGGAGATTGTTATACAGAGTTGTGAGTCTCCAAATTCACTCCTGCCACCCTCCTACCAGTTAAGGAAAAGATCAGAGCTGATAACATCAGAAAGAAATAGAGCAGAAGCTCTGAATGAACTGTATCTGTTCACTGCTCTCTGTGTTAACTCTTTTAGTTATATTAGTCAATAAATTCCCTGTGTTAAGATACTTTGATTACTTGTAGGCAGAAACATTTTAAATTGATATGCATACACACACTTCATGACCAAATTCAAATACAACATATAGCTGGAGATAATCTCTCCTTTAAAACCACACAGCTCTTTATGTGCACTTTTATGGAATTTACATTCTACCTACTTAATGTATTAGAGTATATAGTGTATTTGTCATAACTACTTCCTTAGAACACAACCCCATCAATGCCAATCCATGTCTAATTCATCTTGGTATCTTCCACAATGTCTTGTACATTGTAAAAATAGGATATATAACTGTTTAATATTGAATAACTAAACAAATGGGAAAAAAATCAATTTATGTAATTATCTCCAAAATCAATTATGTTTTAATAAAAATATAAAATGATTGAGTTTTCTCTCCAGTTATATTCTTTGGACCATGATTCTCCTCAATCACACAAAATATTCTGAAACTCTATCAATGTATTCCAGGTTTTAAGATTTAAAAGCATTAAGAGAAAAGTGTATATTAATTATTAAATGCCTATTAATTTCTTTTGCAACTTCAATATCTGTATTCCGTTTTAAACGATTGGTTTAAAATTTAATTGTAGGGGCTGACCTGGTGCCATAGTGGTTAAGTTCACGTGTTCTGCTTCGGCGGCCCGGGTTTCGCTGGTTTGGACCCTGGGTGCGGACCTCCTCACCACTTATCAAGCCATGCTGAGGTGGCATCCAATATAGAAGAGCTACAACTCTACAACTACGATACACAACTATGTACTGGGGCTTTGGGGAAAAAAAGAGGAAGATTGGCAACAGATGTTAGCGCAGGGCCAATCTTCCTCAAAAAAAATAAAAATAAAAAATAAAATTTAATTGTAAAGAAAAAATCTCAAATCGTAGTTTTATAAATCCTATAGAATCACTTTAAAATTAAACATTTTTAAACAATTACACATTGAACATATTTACCTAAATAAACAATTCCTAAATTGAACATTATAAATATACTTTTTGGCAGAAACCTTGTATCATCATTTTCTTGATAAATCTAAAATATAGTAGTGAGAATATATTAAAATGCTACCTGGACAATTTTACCTCTGTTGGCTTTTATTATTCCATTTCTTTTATTCACCATCATTTCATTTTGCATAAGTACAATTTTCTTAGGTACATTTGAAAGTATTCTAGGCATGGATTTTCATTATTCAGCGATAGGGGGACTTTAGCTCTAATTGCTTTGACAGCTTTGCTTTAAATCTTTCATATTCTCATTCATGCTAATCAACCGAGCAAGTCTTTGTCAAGCCAGAGCGTGGTTGTGGAAGCCTTTACTGAATCAAATGCTTTACTCTTCTGAGGGGGAACAAAACAATAATAATCCATTCAATAAGATTTTGAAGATGATATTTTAAATAAACTCCAACCACAAAACAATAAAATAATACCAAAATGATGGGAAATATCAGATATAATTGTTCACTGAGCTAATAACTATTTAGATCCTTAAATAGACAAATTAAAGCTATCTATATATAAATACTAAACCTATGCACTACATCAAATGTGTTTTCTATAAAGAAATTTAGATTGAGTAAAGCTTGCTTATTTAGTCAGATATTGGTCTTTCTTTTTAATAATTACAGTGTCCTATACACGAAAGGATTATGGTGGTCAGTACTGGTTTTAACAACATACTGCTTATTACATTCAGGACATTGACAGGGGTGATGAAGATGAATGAGGTACAAGTACAAATAAATGTTTTTATGTTCAGAATGCTTCACGAGCTAGTATAGTAATGATCTTTAAAAAAAAAATGTGAGTTTCTACACAAACACAACTGGTTACGAATGAGGCATCTCTTTCATTTAAAGTGGCAAGAGGCAGGATTGATGACATGTGTCTCCACTAATGACTAGGCAAGGACTTATCAGAAATGTGTGAAACCCCACATTTTTCCCACATCTGCAACTGACATTACTGTGGGGTCCCTACTCAAAAAGAACAGAAAAAATAAATTTAAAACACAGACTAATTAATATTGATTTTTATTCCTTTGGAAAATTGAATACAGCTCAGGAAGTCAGCATAAACATTGGTGATTTCAGACTTCCTTATAGTAGTGTCCTATCTATAAAGTCTCTATTTTACACTGAAAAACATAAGGTGATTAATTTTAAGTATAATACAGACCACTTGAATAGAAAAATATATTGGTCTGCTTTTTCCCCTTTCGTGAATGTTTCCATTTCTCCTGCATCACTAAATATTTTAAGCAAACTTCTAAATAATTTCAAGATCAATAGGTTTGTAATAAAATTTTCAACCAAAACAAGCTTATTTCTCATTTTAAAAAATTATCTAAACAAGTTTCATGATAGATAGTATTTCTATAATTGTCATAGAGAAGACAAAGTTATTCACGAGTTTATTTCTAAATTCAGTTAGTTACTTCCCTCTCCCAAAGATGAACGCACCTTTTAAGAATCACTAAATCTTGGGCTTAACTAAAAGTAACATCAGACATCTACCAGTCCGACTGCTCTAAGTTATTTCCCAGTTGATGCTGGGTTAACAGTACTACCTCCAATATGAAAGTCAAGTGTATTCTTTAATTACCAATGAAACAGAAGTGGACAATTGCACCAATATTAGACACCCACTATATTTGAAAGGGCCACCAAATGGCTTGGTCTTACAAAAACAACAAAATATGCAAACATTTAAGACAACGAGTTAGGCTCCCCTGTCTATATTGTGAAATTTAACGGCATGGATTCTGGGCCCGACCCATGGACTGGCCCCTGTTCTACTACTTTCTGTGTGAACTTGGACTATTTCCTTAACATTTCTAATCCTCAACATCCTCATCTGTAAAATAAGGAAAATATCACCTACCCCGTCAGGTTATTGTGAGAACTAAATGAGTTAATATATGTAAAATTCTTAGAACAGTGGCTGGTAATATCAGACTTGGCTAGTACCTCCAATTATAAATATCACTGGATTTATTAAACAGATGCCATAAAAAGCATAGATAAAGTTTTTATAAAAGTAACATACCTTGTACATTCTAAAATACATTTTATTACTCACATTTTTACTAAGGATTTGATCTACTTGGAAAACAAAGCATCTAGAAAACTGACTAAAGAAATCAAAAGACAGTTTTCCTATTCCTATGCCCCATGGGAGGAAAGCAGAAGTACCGATGAGTTCATGTTAGAAGTTCAGCTTGATAGCATGTGAGAATGTGATAGAGGAAAGAACAGCTAAAGCCAGAAGCACTAATTAACAATGAGATCATAGGAAATACATTTAATTTCCAGTTCTCAGGTGTGTCCATTGTAAAACCAAAATCACAATAATTGTCCAGTGAGGCTCAAATGAGACAGAGTTTGGGAAAGCAGTTTATGGACTAAAACTTCTGAGGAATGTTGTGGCCGTGGTTGTTACTGAAGGTGGACAGATCCTACCTCTCTGATTCTTCTCTAGGACTAAAAAGCCCTTTACTCCACAACCAGGAGCACAGCTGCATCAAACTTGCAGTATAAAATCTACATTTTCTAGAGAATATGTATTCCTTTGTGCACATTATTTTTTTACTATGTTGTCAGCCCAGGTATGCTAACAATGCAAAAGAATTTTACATAATTCTTTTTTTTTTCTGATTGAATATTTTCAAGAGACTAGTACTGGGTTTTTTAAAGTAAATCCATCGACAATCTAGGAGATCTACAGACCAGTGGAACTTACAAATACTATTTTTTTGTTTCTGCACACATGCTTGTTTGGGGGAAAAAAGAAGGACCATTAATTTCCTCAACTCCCAAAAGGTGCCTGTAACTTAAAGTTTAAACTACTAAAATCCACCCTTAAAACAACCTTTAAATAAATGATCTTGCTCAAAGTTAATCACATTCTAACCTACATATTATGAGTTCACAATCTTATGACGTACTATTTTTCTTGCAATAAAGTCACATTTGTGTAGCCAATAAACAGCATTTCTGTTTTTCAATATAAATGTGAAAATCATTTTAAATGTTTGTGTTTATTGATGTGCTCATCTCATTTTCAAATCTGAAATAATTTTGTCATTAAGATTTTCTAGGACTTTAAGCCTCTTGCTTCCAGTACACTGATTTCTTCAAATATTAGTGGTTTTGAGGCATGTATTTAATGAAATTATATTTTAGAATAATTTATAGTAGCCTCTTAGGTACTTGAACATTGCCAATTTTACTTTTATAGCTATAGGTACTAGATGCATATTTTAATAAACCAGAAATAAGTTCTGGTTTGTAAATTCTCTTTTACAATGGAACACTTTATTTGATATAATAAGCAGTTATACAAGATAAAATAACAACTTACTCCACCATATACAAGCTATGCAGTCATTGACACATTAATTTTTCTGTGCCTCCATTTTTACAAACAAAAATGGAGATTAAAAACAACCTATCTCATAAGGTTATTCTGAGAATAAAACGAGACCATGAAAGTTGGGCATTCAGCACTGTGCCTTGCACACAGAAGGTACTTAATAACTGTTAAGTTTGAAACAAAGTTTTGAAAATAAATAAAGTAGCAAATTGAATAAATCACTGAATAAATAAAACAACTACGGAAATAAAAAAATAAAAGGACCAAAATACAAGTGGTAGCCTGAAGACAAAAAAACTCCACTATGGTTTAACTTCATAAATTATTGAGATCATGAAAATGAATATTTAATCTTATATATTAAATACTTTTATAAGGATATCGCAGTGTCTTAAAAGGGAAGTAATTTGTGTGTGCTTTCAGAGATTAATGGCAGTACTGATGCTGATTTGACAAAAGTCAAATACATAAAAGCATGGCCAAAGCAGTGCCATATCCTCAAGTTAAGGAAATTTGATCATCTTCTATGAAATATTTTCAAAAGCATGCTGTTCTAAAAGATGTATTATCCTTTGGATAAATAATCATCAACTATTAAGATATTTTACGAACATCACCTGGTCACATCAAAATTGGCTAATATAAAATCACACTGGTTTATCTTAGCCAATTTCAACAACAGTTAAAAGTTAAAAATATTATCAACACTAAACTAAATCTTCCAATCCCACCTCACTCTTTTATTATTTAATTCACATCTTTCTTGCGATCTACTCTTTGAACCAAGTACAAGCTGCTGGACCAAACTTGCCAGAAATGAAAATGATAGCAACTGTTTTCCCAGGCCAAATCAGAGGTAATAAGTACTGTAGGACAGATGATTTTAAGAGGGAAAAAAAAAAAGATGTAAAGATCATACCCTTTACCTTTGTTAAATTTAAACATAAGAGAAAGCATAACATGAGGAAAGTATTATTTTACACTCTATAAAAATTTAAAGACACTTTACATATTAAAATATTCCTCTGATTGTCTATTCTTGCACTGTAGATTAAAATTCTAAATCTGTGCTATATAAATCTGTTCCTACTTTTCAAAAGACTAGAAATACCAGAACGTAAAAAATGAGGAGCTTACAGAATCATATATCAAAAGAAAAACAGTACTTATCTCACTTATTCTTGTTCACTATTTTAACTGAATACTTTACTTTGAAACATTTTTCCCACGTAAAGTTTATGTTCTGTTTAAGTCTTAGGCAGGTAGGAATGTTACTTCCTAGATACCGAATAGCAGTTAGCTTCCAGCAAATGCCAACTACAAACCTATATAATAGTGCTTCACAGATTATTTCAGGAAATCTATCACCTCTGTCATCATTTGTCAATGTCATAGGAAAAAAATGAATCCTAAGAAAATGCCTGTGGGTGCCTGGATCATCACAATATGAAAACTCTGGTCTTATTTTTAATTTTTATAAACCATAGAATTTTATTTTATTTTTGTTTTTGCAGACATTAACCAAGGATGCTAAGTTTTAGCCCCTGAGTTAAAGATTTCCAAAGGATGAAGACACTGTAAAGGAAGAAAAATAATTTTGATTAAGACATTAAGAGAGAGAAAATGTATTAATATAGCCAAAACAATAATGAAACATCTATAACATGATCTTTAAAACAATGATTGCATAAAGAGCATATTCCTCTAACAGTTTAGACATTTGTAGTCAGTTCCTACATCCACAGATTGTGAATTTAAGAAACAAAATCACTTTTAGTTCAATAGATATTGAAATGCTAAACACAGAAAGTCAGTCGAAGTCTATGGATAATGTGAATCCAAGAATGAGTGCAGAGCACAAAACTGAAGAGAACATTGGTATAGAAATGAAATTTTATTTTAAAGGCAATAACATATAACACAAAAGATAGGCAGAACTACAGTTATTGTCTCTTTTACCCTTCCTAGTTTTATTTTATAATGTACCTCTTCAATTATGTAAGTGTTATTTTGATTACATGGCACTCTACATTCACTTAGTTGGGGTTATCCTATGCATAAAAAGTGAGGTATTTTGTTTGTTAAATTGGAAAGGTGCTCTTCTCTCAGATTTTGATTTCAAATCTAATGGGAGCCTACAAGATCAGAATATTTTAAAGGTAGAAGGTAACAAAAGAATGGAATTAGCATTTCAAATGTCATCTAAAAGCAAATAGAATTAAATTTTTTATATTTTTATCATATTACTTGATATTTGGAAGTTTATTGGCCATTAGACTTTCCTTATCAAAATTATATGTACCCAGAAAATTTATTTCTAAAATAAACATAATAATGGTCCTAAAACTTTGTAGACATATTACTCAAGCAGTAATTAATTTAGATGAGCTGATCCCTTTGGTTAATTTTTCAAATGTTAGATAATAATAGCTTAATTATTGGATGATACAAAAAAGTATATAACAGATCAAAATGAATAAATGGGACAGGTGAATTCACAAAGGGGAAACTGAGCCTTAGAATAAAATATTTAAATGAAATTTTTCCACAGGCATATTACTTAGTGATCACAATTGTCTAAATATCTGAAATTGGTTCCACGTAATTGTGGTGTATAGAAAGCACAAAAATCTCACCTGATCATACTGTATTCTCTAAGCACTCTAAACCACCAAGTTCACCTAAGAATCCAGTTGGCATTTCATGCCTGAAATAATGACTAGATATGCTGCAATTATATTCCACTACTTTATCACTTCTTTTTCCTTACTACTTAAACAAGCTTTTACTCAGCTGCTTCACTATGTGCATCGACTAAATCAGAGTCCACATTCACAAAAATTCACATAACTTATATCCAAGGCAGTGGCAGTGAAGCAATTATTAATAGTTAGTGGTGGGATGAATGTTACAAGAGATATATGGTGATCCGTGCGTACTTGATTTAATGATGTTTCACTTAATCCAGTCACCTACCTGTCACATGAAATGAGAAACAGCAAAGATGTCATCCACCAGGTTTGAAATTACAATTAATCCAATGAATAGTAAAGGTTGCCTTCTATAATAAAGTCCTGACAAGAATGTGAACATCATCCAGCTATAACTTAAACAGGCAAAGTATAGGAGCAAATTCAGGAAAGGTGTGAGTTATGTTAAACTGAAGTTTTAAGAAACAACTTTTAAGTATTGGGGAAAAAAGCAACAGATGGAACAACCTGACAAGTAGTTTCTATCTTTCACTTTTAAAAAAGATACCTTATAGCTAGAGTGCTGAAGTGGCCTTATAAGCAATGGATACACAAATAACAGTATTTGGGGGGATGCAATATGAAAAAAATTTACAGTTCTCTTACATGTATTAAGGATGTCAGCAAACTGACAAGTAAATATGGGACCTGAGGCACAGCTCAGGCTGACTGTGGGCAATTCACAACCTCTCTGAGCATCTGTTTATTTTTAAAATGAACAAATATTCGTTTATACTAGATTAAATTTAGCAGCTAATACAGCTCCTTTCCAATCTTTTTTTTTTTCCTTTCTCCCTCCCCAGAAGGAATCACTACCCAAAATTTGGTACATGACATGCATTTTTATACATATTATATATCCATATACAATATGTAACTTTGATTCGTATGTTTAAGACTAATATGAATGATTTTAAACTCTTATAAATGTATTTCTGTGAATAGTCATTAAGATTGTTGCCAATTATTCATTATCTAAAAAAATGCTGCCTTGAACTTTTTTAAAAAATGCATTCCGATGCACAAGCACAAGAATTTCTTTAATGCAAAACCTAACAGTGGAAATGCTTGATCATTGACTCATCATATCTTCACCTTTACTAGATACTTCCAAAGGGGTCTTCAAGGTGTTTATAACAATTTACATTCTCAAAAGAAATGCACACTAACAACACTCCACATTTCCATGAAAACTTAGTAGTGCCAAACCTTAATTTTCATCATTATGAGTGCTATGAAATGACATTCCACTCTTTTAATGTGCATTTCCCTAATTATTAGTAAAATTGAGCATATTTCATGTTTACTTTCCAGTGAGTTTCCTCTTTTATAAATGGCTCGTTCATATATTTTAGTACATTTTTTTCTTTTGGGTAGTTGGTCAGACTATTGTTAGGTTGTTAGCTTTCCTTATAGACTTTAGGTACTTAACCAGTTATATTTATTGCAAATATTTTCTTCTTGTTTGTGATTTGTCTGTTTATTTAACTTATAGTGCCTTTTGATGTTCAGACATTCTTAATTTTAATAAAAAATATCAATAGTTTTCTCCAAAACTGTCAATTACTTCTTTTAGATTTGTGCTTTTAGGGCCTTGTTCAAGTTATTCTTCTCTATTCAAAGGTAATAAAAATACTGTTCTATACTTTCTTCTCTAAGCTTTCATATTTGTGCAGTTTTTTTTAGTTTTGCAATTTCTGGAAGATATAAATACAAGAAATTCTGGGGCCTAAAACATTTTGCTTTCTATAATGTTTTTAATAAAAATTTACAAAACAAAAATATAAGCCACAAACTTCACAAATTCATATACTACCAGGAAATGTAATGATAACAAAAGTAATATGGATAGAAAAAAATGACTCATTCTGGGAAGAATACAGTGTATTCAAAGATTAGTTGTTAAAGTTTAGCTTTACTGAGCTAAGTAAGCAACAGAATCACCATCATACAGGATTTCTGCTTATCTCCTGTGTACTCAAAAGTAAGCCTTGCTCATTTTTCATATATCCAACATTAGCACTAGTGTCTGGCACAGAGTGGATGTTCAATAAATATTGAGTGATTTGAAGTAAATTTGTTCAATTCCTGCTATTGCAATATATGTGTTCTTTCATTCTGAGAAACTGAACAATAAATATAAGAGATTATACCCCCAAAAATAGGGCTTGGCAGAAACACTCAAAATCTATGCAACTTATACCACAAAAGCATAACGATTTTTATAAAAATCCTGTATACCTAAAATAACATGTAAAATTCCTAATTTAAAAAAATACAGTAAATACATAAACTTTTTTCCTTTTTTAAAAAAAGATGAAAGTAGATTAGTGAAAAGGGCATCCCTCTATCGTATTTAGCATTTGCCAGTATTAGTACATACTTTGCGTTCAGCTATAATCACTAGGTAAAGCTAAATATTAGTATGCTGGGGAAAAAAATCACATATGAACCAACTTCTGTACTAACATAATTCCCCTATTTAGCCATCGTGCAAGAGCTAATTCACATTACAGAAAATGCATTGTAGCAGAACAGACTGTACTTAATTGTCTGGTGCCATCTAGGTATTGCTCACAACTCAGAGTGCAGCAAAGGAAACTCCCCAGGCAGGTTAAAGTCGTCATGGAAGGTTTCATGGAGTTAGGCCTGTAATGACAGCTGAGATTTGCATAAACAGAAAGGATTCAATGCATATGCTGGGTGTGTGAAGGTGCTCTAAGCTACATGACCTTAACGGAGTGGAAGATCTATGTTTGGATTAGCAAAGTGTGGTGAGCTTAGAAAGGGCCTCAAAAGCCAGGCAGACAAGCTCATATTCATTGAATAAGAGAACAGAAACAAAATACAGTTTTGGAATGAGAAAGTGCCACGAAAAATCACCATTTAGAGGCAGTAAAGAAAATGTTTATTGCTCTATGCTATATAAAGAATAAGATTATCAATAAAACACGACAGTCCACTTGTCAGACCTGTTTGAGTATATACTGAATCACCTTTTCATAGACTGAATACAAATACAAATCCTTAATGGGCTAAAATCAATGTCCGCATGGCCAACATTGTCTAAATGAAGTTGACCTGCAGTGGGCAAGCATACTTTCACAATCCAATTTTACATATGAGTCATCCTTAAACAATAAGCATAATAACTTGGCATGTTAACCCTTGACATGAATTTTTTTTGGCTGCTTATGGGGAAAATGATATTTAATTGACATGGTTGAAAAATGCACATTTCCACTCTTCGACATTTACTTATCATACAGGCATCTAATATACTTGTGGCTCTTCCACTAGAATTAACATACTTAGAAGATATAGCCTCTGTCATTCACTTTCTTTAAATTATTCAATTGCCTAGCATTGTCTCTTGTACATAGCCCATGCTTAGTAAGTGATTAAAAATGAATAAGGAACAAATGAATGATGACCCATGTCTACAAACACCAACAAATGGCCAATGCTGAAATAAACTGGCCAAAGGAAAGACATGTATACACCAATTTATCATGTAAACTAGAAAAGGCTTGTAACCATATTATCCCTCACCCTCTATGATGGTTAAATTGTATGTGACATTTTAGCTTAGCTATGGTGCCCAGTTGTTTGGTCACACACTAGTCTAGACGTTGTCGTGAAAGCATTTTGTAGATGTGATTAACATCTACACTCACTTGACTCTCGGTAAAGCAGATCACACTCAATAATGTGGGTGGGTCTCATCTAATCAGGTAAAGGCCTTAAGAGCAAAAACTGAAATTTCTTGGAGAAGAAGGAATGCTGACTCAAACTATAACACAGAAATCCTGCCTGAGTTTCCAGCCTGCTGGTCTGCCCTACAAATTTCAGATTTGGCAGCTTTCACAATAATGTGAGCTAAGGCCTTAAAAGAAATCGTCTTATAGCTAGATGATATAGATATATACACTCTAGGTTTTGTTTTTCTGGACAGGACTGACTGATTCACCCCTCTCCCTCAAAAAAAAACAGACTAAAAACACCTGCATTTTTAGAAGAAATATATGTAAGACAGATTCCATTATAAGAAATTACATTACTATATACATGTGTGTACGTTTGTACATACACATATATAACAAAATTGATCAAAGTTTTGACTTAATGTCAAACAATATTCTAGTCAAAAATTTTTAATTTGGTAATATTTGTACAGCCACTTAAACTGGTTTTGATGGGGTGTAAACTGTATTACCTTCTTGTTGAAGAAGAAAAGAATATAATCACAGCAGGCCCCATCTTTTCACGACCATGCTCTCAATCAGAGGCAATCATCACTTTTGGTCCCCAAGGAGTCCTAAGTTTGACTGAGTGCTGAGGATTCCTAGGACTACACTTACACAACACAAATGATTCACATGATTGCTAAAATCCATCCCTTTCTCCTAACAGTTTCATTATAAAATACCTAATCTATAAATACACATCATGCTCACTCTTGAAACAGTTTTAAGGCAAGTTTTCTTTTAAGTAGATTAAACATAGTTTTTATAGGACTGTTTCATCTCTAGTATTATTAGAAAATGGCTCTAGTGGTTTTTAATCCATAAAATTAATGATGATCATATTATTTGGCATAATTCTAAATATTTAGCAAAGAAATTATTAGTTTTCAAAAGAATGAGTTTATTTAGAATGCTTACAGAAAAATTTTGCTTTATTCATTTTTTAACACTTTTAAAATCCTTTCTTTTACATCTATCTAAGTTTGAATCCACACTATTTCTCTGAGTTACATAACTAGGTTCCCAAGAGGGAAAAATTACTAAGAAATACAGCTTTTATTTTTATACTTCATAATTGAAACATTCCTGCCTGCAACAGGTGAAAGGGAAAAAAAAAAAAGGAAAGAGAAACACATGATGTAAGAATAGATAGTACATGTACTTCAAAAACATGAAAGGTGGAACTGTAAAGTGAAAATACTCCCCATGAAAAGCCCACACAACCATGTCCTATAGCTCATGCTGTTGAAATACAGAGAATTTCTGACCAAAAGAAAAACCATGGTACCTAAACTATTCTTGAAATATTCCTATAAGGGAAGATATAGACAGGCACACAATGTACCAACATCATGTAAAACAGATCACTATGTCAATACCCCACACCGGTGACAGGATGTCTTACAGGTAAATAAAAGAGTTTTTCTACGATGATGTCATCACTTATTGCCACACTGGACATTCAGAGGGATGATATGTGTGGGGGTGGAGTACTGGAAACAAGCATACTACTCTTTATGGCAGTTCAGAAGGTCACTAAAGTGGCTACAAAAAGACAGAGAAAAGAAGCCTACCAATTTCCATTCTCACCAAGGACACTGGATAATATGGGTTCTGCAAATGAGAGCTAAATTGTAAGCTTCAGGACAGGAACCGTACTTGTTTCATTAACCAATAATAGACACAGGGCCTAGTAACATTAGTTTACTGAATGAAAGAATTCTGCCAGACTCACATGGCCTCAGATTTGCAAATATTTTTAAATGTGGACCTGGGCTACGGGAACTGAGAGGAGATAACATATTCCAGAGGCCTTAGAAAGTGAATGTGGCATGGAAGTTCTGGATTCTGGTTTGAGGAAGTGACAAACCAGACTCTCCTTTGACCCCCATTCTCCATATCAGCCTGCGCTGCTGCTTCTTGCTTCCTTAAACCTTGCTAATCCCCTAATGCCCATGGAATATATGTCATACTTCCTAGAGGTCCTCCAGTCCTTTCGTTTGTTTCAAGACTTTTAGCCATTTTAAAGGTTACTCAGTTCCAAGTGAAGAACACATTTTCAGTCCATGAAAAAGCATGGAGGGCATTATTCAAAGTGAGCCTAGATGTGCTCAGGACAGTGGCTAGCAGTTCACATAGGAGTAGCTCACATTAAGATGGACAAAATTTACGTCACTCTTAAGCACTATTCATTCATTTATCATTTACCGAGGATCTTCACATCACTGATTTAGATGACCTGACTGAAAAAGAGAATAAAATATAAAATTCCTGCCCTCATAAAGCTCACAATCTAGAGAGCAGCAAGCACAAGCAAGTAGTGAATTATGATAATTTAAATGGAGATCTGACAGTGACATACATAGGCTGTTACTGGAACTCAAAATAGGTTTCTTGCATGGGATTAGGGTAGGCTTCCTTGAATTTGAATTGAGCCTTTAAGGACCCACTGGAATAAACCAAATGATGGAAGGTTAGTCACTCCAAATGAAAGATGCAGCATCTGCAATGGCAAGCTCTAGGATTAGCAAAAACGAAAACAACAAAATATTTTGCACAATTTTGCAAGAGTCTAGAACCTGGATAGCTCCCTTGTATCAAGGTGACTGAAGAAACTGAGGTCTAGCAGATTGGAAGGGGTGTTGGAGGATCTCCAGAATTTCAAATTTGCCAACCTGTCCTATATCCGAATTAAAACTCTTTGGCTTTTAAAATACCTCATCTGTTCGTTTCCTGCAACAGACCTCTGGGGCTGTGTGTTGTCTGCATCATCATCCAATGCATTTGACGCTCCTCAGAAATGTCCTGAGAGGCAATTCCTTCCTTCTCTTCTCTAGATAGTTAGCACTGCAGGGTCTCTATCCCTTCAGTGTTCTCAGCAGCGCTTGGACCTGGGACTCTCACAATTCCCCCCGAGATGCTTCATATTACACTCTCCCTCTAAACAACTTAGACCCTCCCACTGCAGGGCCCTTCATCCTTTCAGAAGCTAGACTGGTGTTGACAAAGAAGATATCTCCCCAAAGCCACCATATTTACACCTTGAGGTACACTGTAGGAAATACCCCTCAAAGTTAATTTCAGCCATAAAATTAACTATAAGTTTATATGCTTGTTATGTACAAATTTGTAACGATTTTTTTGATAGCCCAATTTAGTAATATATACTATGGTTTTAAAATTACTCCTATAGGAGGTACATTCTAACTTTTAAGTAACTCATTTATTAATGAGTACTTTTAGTGTTCTTCGGTCTGTTTGCACATGAATATAATATTAAAAATTGAAAACAAAATCAAATACCTATCTTTGAGCTATCTGCCCAATAACACTCCTTTGAAAATTAGGAATCCTGATGTATAGACCCATTGGTTTTCTTATCAATAAGATATTTTGTAACTTTACCTGAAATAAGTTACTCTCAGTCTGCATTTCTAACATTAAATTTGGGTTTGATTTAGAGGTACTTTTTTCCTTTTCCTAACCTTCTCATCTGATGTTTCTGAGCTATCTGTGTGCAATTCCCTCTTCAAGCTGTTCCTGAAAGTCCTGAAATACGGTACACGAGAAAGCAGCACTCACTAAACACATTTCATATATTCAGACTTAATGCTCTGGTAATTTGTATATCTATAAATAAACAAAAACCAATCAAACAAACATAAAAACAGTTTCAAAAGGAAGAATTGCCTAGAATGTTAAAGCCTACATTTGCACTTATTTCTGCCAAGACTTTATTCACGTATACTTGGTTTTATTTGTTAACCTGATATATGTTTGGGATATATTGTTTGCTGCTATTGCCAAAAACAAACAAAAAAGCCACACACACAACAATAACAACTCATTAACAGAATGACAGTATTTATTTCCAGGAAAGAGCTAATTGCAGTGAATGGATACATAAGAAATATGACATGCTAGTATGAATTTCATTGATAAGGAAGGTATATCACTAAGATTCCCCGAAGAGCTGAATTAGGATAGTACACCTGATTAACAAACACATCTTGAACACGGGAATACTGCTAGGTCTCATTAACGAATGGGGAAAATGAGAGAAGGCATCACATTCCAAACATATCATATGCAGATAAGGTTATACAGGAGAATGGAGAAGAGCCAGATCCTCTTGAAATTAACAATGACTTGGAAAAAGAGAAACAGGCAAACCCTAAAGAACTCATATGCACATTCTGCACATATTGTATAGACGTATCATATTTGGGCACCAAACCAGACATGGAAAAATTCATATTTCACTTATTGTGGATTAAACTGTTCAGAAACCATAGGAGGTACATTCTTTTTGAAGCAGCTTGACATACATAATAAGCATTTACAAAATGTTTGCTGTCGATGATGATGAATGAGGTAGCTCTATAGTGGGACACAGCCACGTAAGGGAAGATTATATGTAGCAAAATGAGGCAGTCTGATGATGGTTAGAACCTCGTACTAGACTTGCACTGTAGTCTGGGAAGCACTATAGAGACCCAGCTGAAAATAGTTCCAAGAAGTCCAACCAGCCTGACTATCAGGGGGTATGGCAATATGCCATAGTAGTTGGCATCACGAAGGTCCAAGAGTGAGTACCGGAAATGAAGCATACCTCTAAGAGTTGGGAATGTTTAGAGATCCAGGAAAGTGGTTATTTTAGGGGGAGTCTGCTGGCAGATAAAAGGGCTTAGGAAATGAGGTGGTTTCAGAGGCAGGATCCCAGTCCTTAAAGAAATAAAGAAGGCTGTCAAAAGAAAGGCCTTGCTCAAACACTAGGAGAAATGATGACACTGGGTAATTTATTAAGATGCAGGGGAAAATATTAGGTGAGAAATCAGTTTCAGTTATAAGAAAGAAGCATTACTACAAACTTGTTATAATATTAGAGCTGGACATCAAGGGTGGCCTGATGTTAAGTCCCAAAGTATTGGGCTAGAAACCAGTCAATCTTCCCACTACACAGAAGGATTGGTCCTGAGTCAGTGGCATGGCTGAGGCTCCAGTGAACGATTAAATGATTCCAGACACAAAAACAGATTCTGACAAAAGCTACAAAATAGGCCATAAGTGAAATACTCAGTTGAACAACCAATTATTTGTTTTCCTTGATATAATGCATTTGCTTTTATTCATGTTATTGACTGATTTAAACACATTATAAAATATAGAACTTCATACAGTTAGTCAGTAGAGGGATTCAGAAGAACCAAATTTAACTCTCTGATTGTCCGTGGACTTCTAAAAACTCGGCCTTTAAATATTTCCTTTGCTGCAAACACTTGAACATTGATTAAACCCAGATTTAAATAAAGGAATTGAAGATTAAAAGCCAAAAGAATCTAAACTGAGACTACCACCTAATCGTATTTCCTTCTCACGGGAGACAAGTTGGATTAACAGACTGCACATACAGTCAACTTTGCTTGAGCAAAGTACTCAAAGCTCTGTGTGAACGCTTCCAAAAGATAAGCTGCATATCTCCAAACACAGAGACCATCTAATGTTTGCACATGCTCTACATAAAGGTACTCATTCTTAAAATTATACTTGGTTACATCTTAAATTTCCACTAATGAGTTGGGGGATCCTCATCAGATGGGGTAAGGGAATTGATTGCATGGCACTGAGAGGACAAAATATCAGTACTGAAAAGAGCAATAAGAAGATGGGAGCATCTGCCTTGCAAGTCTCCCATCACTTCTTCCAATCACCCAAGAAGCAACAACAGCATCACTTAAGATGGTGGTAACAGGGCAGGTAACAGACAAATATTGCTGGACTCAATTAAATCAGGAATAAAGGGAAGATACACTCCCCTTCGCACTTTTTCTGCCTACTGGTTTCATAATTTTTGCATCATTGTAATAAAAAAAAAATCAAAGTTCGGCTTAGATAGCTTGGCAGACCATAGAACAGAGCCTCCATTTCCTCATCTCTAAAATATGCAAAAAACAACTTGACAATGTTAGGAGAATTACATTGCATAACATATATAAAGTGCTTATCATGTAAGAAGTGTTCAGCACATTATAGCCATTGCTGCTGTTGTTAATAAAAAATATTTGATCATTTGCAAAATAAAAAGGGAAGCAAAACTGATGTTTACAT
This sequence comes from Tapirus indicus, assembly GCA_031878705.1. NCBI lineage: Eukaryota > Metazoa > Chordata > Mammalia > Perissodactyla > Tapiridae > Tapirus > Tapirus indicus. The sequence goes on along the minus strand of CM062919.1, from coordinate 71,256,292 downwards.
ATGCTCTAGGGCTCCCTTTATTTAAAATCTTTTTCACAGCATCTTTCTTTGGAAAAACATAAAACATTCTTAGAATGAGGGCACAGAGTTATTCAACCAACATTTATTGGGCATCTACTATGCACTGGACACTGTTAATCCCTGATGATACAAGAGTGAACCAATCACACAAATACACACAAAATTAAAATTGCAATTAGTACCACAAGGTAAAGGAACATGGAACTAAAAAAATATATAATAGGACAACTGATGTTGCAAAGGAGGCCAAGATGATTGAGCTCATATCTGAAATAGAAGAGGGGGGCAAAGAGGGAGAGAGAGGGGCAAGGAGGAGGCAGGAAGGGAGGGGGAGCAGAGGAAGAGCGATACTAAAAGAGATACAAGATGCAAACACATTATCTTTAATCTTGAAAGACGTAGAAATACGGTCTAAAAAATTTATTTTAGCAGTAAGACTTCAAGAACATTCCACACATGTGATGCTATTGTTGTGCAGCTAAAATAACTGTCATCTTACATAAAGAAAGACGACTACTACATGCCAAGACCAAAGATATCACATAAGAGTCAACAAAGCTAAACAAAAAATGGTCAACCTTTGTACATTGTGCATATTTTCTACTTTAGAAGTGACTACCAATAAGGTCCAACCTGGGGTCATTACTGTCCAGTTAAATTCTAGACTAATGTATTGCTTCCGCAATCAACAGCAAATATGTGCACAGGAATTAGAAACTCATTAAAGTTTTCTTTTAAAAATACAGTTAAGATGGAAATCTTCTGATGGAGAGTGTAATATTTTCCAGGTCTAAGCAGTTAAACCTTAGTTATCTCTATCAGTTGAGGAAAGTACTTCGATACAATACGGGCAGAAGACACAGCCTTCAAGTTTCACTATAAAATAGTCTAGATCAGTGGTTCTCAAACTTTAGAGTGCACAAGAATCACCCAGAGGACCCCACCCCAGGGTTTCTGATTCAATTAGTCTGTGGTGGAACTGGCATTTTAACAAGTTCACTGAGGCTGCTGCTCAGGGAACCACATTTTGAGAACTACCACTCTAGATTAAGAATTTGTCATTAGATAATAAGATGTTTCCTTATAAATGACCTTCAGATTTTATCTAGCATCAGAATATAGTACAGTATGCAAAAATTTTAATAACTTTAATTAAAATTTAAAAATTATTAATACAGTGTAAATAATGCAAAATTAAAAGCTATATTTTAAGTTAATCTAGGTGTAGGGTCAGGAATTTGGCCAAACAACTAACTTCATCTGTCAATGATCTAAGCAGAAATCTTTTTAAAAAATTGAGATATCATACCACAGACCCCAGTAAACATTTTCAATCACCACTTTTTTTTGTTTTCTGTCACTTTATTTAACTCACATGAAAACAGCTTAAAATGTAATATGCTCATTTTAAAATAAGTACTGACAACAATATCTTGGTTCTGTATCAACTGCAGTTTAGACTGCTCAGCTTTACATTTTTATATTATATTTAGTTTAAGCTACATCTTGAAGTATGTTTCTTTTGTTATAGTGTTTTTCACCAATCTCCTCGTCTTTTCTAACTGCTTCTCTCACCCCAGATTTCATGTTGTATTGTTAACTGACACTCTTGAGTAGTGAAGATAATATTGCTGATAGAAGCATGCGTCCTCAATATAAAGCAGATTTTGTCACTATCCAATAGGGAAATCATGCAGAAGCTGTCAGTCATACAGCAGGAGAGATTACATTATCAAAGTGATACACCTGTGACAGACAGTCCAAAACCAAACTCAAAAGAGACCAATTAACAGATAGGCTGGTTTGTACTCTGACTACGTTGGAAATCATCCCATTCTTGCATGAATATGAAACTGATGATTTAATAGGCTTTTCACTTTTATAACTCATCTATTCACTGTCAACAAAATATATATATGAAAATCTTCTAATTCAACTAACCTGAAATTAATTCTACTCTGTTATTTATTGAAAATCATATCTAATATTTGCACTATTTCTTTAGTGTCACCACTACCTACTTCTGGGGTATCATATTGGATAGACAGGCTCAAAGTCAATCAGATATTTCTCCTTGTGTTCTTAAAATGGAGAAATGCATTTTAAATAGTTTTGTGTTTGTATAAAAAAATATATACATACAAAGAAAAAATAAGTTCAGAATGCTTAGAGAAAGGACATGCTCCTATTAGTAATATAATCTATTTACCAGAAAATAGTTAAAATATTTTTTAAATTGTTGCTACAATTCTAAAATTGTTCCCCACAAGCCCTGCATCATAGCCCTATATTTATGGAAAATAACTTAAGGACAGATTAACTATTCTGTGGATGCATTCTAATAACTTTAAAACTATTACAGAAAATACGTTATTTAATGGGTTATACATTATATATGACGAATCAAATACTAAGCATTCAATGAATGGTCACTAGTAATATGGTTGTTCTTTTACATACTTCATACTCTTCCTTTAGAGCAAATCTAAGGAGGGTTGGTTAAGGAGGTACCTCGAACACCTCATTATAAAGAGGTTGTATGTGCCACCTTGTTATTAGCACCAAATTCAACACTTTAGTGTGATGTGGTATATTTAAATATTTAGAGTAAGTATTCTCTACAAACATATGTTGATTGAGCATCTTATTCACTAAAAGACAATATAAAGTCAAAGATTTGTCTTCTTAGGTACAGAAATATTGACAAGTAATTGCAGAATAGAGTGTACAGAATGTTGTACATCAAAAACAGACTCACTCTGAACTTTGCACAGATTCAACCACTTTGCAATATCTAAATCTATTTCAAAACAAACTTATCTTCCCTTATATCTTTTGATCTTTTCCATAATTCCGGGAGACTTACTTCTTATACCTTATATTCTCATTCACAAGCCACTAATCCTATTTATCCTTTAAGATCAAGACCAAACCAGTCTTACCTACCCCGGAAGCCTTTTCAGACAAAACCAAGTATGAAATGTTATTGTCATGCTCTGAACTCCTGCAGTCCTCATTAGACATGCAATCTCTTATTGCCATGGTTGTTAACTCAGTTCAAGCATGAGCATCAGATTCTTCCCAACTGGAGAGGAAGCTCCTGAAGGGCAGGGAGCCACAGAGCCTTAGGATCCTCCACAATGCCCACATAGTACCTTGCCCACGACAGGCTCTTTATTATGAGTACCATGTTGAGTAATAAAATGCAATAAAGAGTTGAATAACTATAAAATATAATAAATTTTTCATTTTCTACATCACGAATTTGATGTAAATTAACATTCTATAGTACAGTCATTAAAATAATAAACAGCTGCTGATTCTTCGACAGTGTCAAAGAACAAAATATTCATAAATACGGCTTTTTAACAGTTGCAATAATACAGTTCATCAAGCACATTTTAAAATTCCCCATTATTTCTACATTCCAATGGCTCAGGGAAGTTCAGGCAACAACCCTCAGAGCGGGGCTCTCAGCCTAAGTTATAAGGTAATATATACAACTGCACATGCTTCAATGTTGAAAATGCATTTTAAACCAATATGAATCTAACTGAATCAAAATCACAAATCCTTAACTCTGCTTTGTCTTCAAAATGAACAGGACTGTTAAGGAAAGCTACTTTCACACCGGAAAAAAACCCAACAGTTGGCATGTTTTGATCAAAATGAGGAGCTCCTTATTTAATATCAAATGAAGACAAATCACTCTGACAATAGTTTGACCAGTTTACTTCTCTTTCTTCCCTGTGAAATTATTGAAGGGGTGGCAGCAACACAAAATTTCAGTGTTTTGAAAACATTGTGCTTGGCAGGCACTTAGCCATCCCAATTTAAAATAATAAGGACACTGTCCTACTATCTCAGTCACAACCCAGTCATCGGTTCTATAAAAGCACAGGCTGCTGCTTTTAACAACAAACAAATTTGCTAAAGCATAGCTGGTGGACACTGTCTCAAGTCATCTCTAAGCTTCAACTTATGTCTGGAATTTGTACCTGTTAAAAAGGAAATAGAAAGAGAAACTGAAACAAACTGATTGTGTTGCAGCCTAGAATAATAGCATTTTAGGTCTTTTCTTAATAGGTAGTTTTTAATTAGTAGTAATCGATATAAACTCACCTAGACGGCTGCTTCTCTTTCCTCCCCAAGGCTTTAAATAAAACCAGCTTAATGGTAAAATCTGTGTACATTATTTTTAATAGCCTTTCTTAGGGACAAGGATAGAGGATATGTCACATTTCAGTGGGAAGGTATTCAACTGTAAAGATATTAGAAATGAAAGCTGTTGAAACCAAGCAGGTACTTTCTGTCTTGTGGGTCCAACTGAAGGCCTGAAGAGGCAAGAGGAGTGGAGAATAAGTACATAAAAACATTAAAGGGCAAGAGATCAGTGACTTCGAAGAAGCACTTTTTTACTCCCTTAAAAAGACAAGTAATTTTCTCACTTCATTTCATATTCCAGGTCCCACGAGGGGGGGTGGGTAGGGGGAAGCAGAATTGCTTCTAATTCTGAGAAAGAAGAGGGGAGAGAATGGAAAGAGGAAGAGAAAGAGAAAGGAGGAGAGAGGGGGAGAGAGAGAGAGAAGCTCAGGATACACAGAAGGAAACCCCGAGAAATTTCACAACTCTTTGCCATAAATAGCCTTTCTTCTCACTCTGGATACCTCCTCCTTTACATCAGCAAGGCTCAGCCTCCACGCGCTGAGCAGCACCATTCACAAATCCCTCCGTCACCCCTTCGCGCACCCCTACTCCTGGATGGCAGCGCCTGTACGAGTCCCTGGGACGCGAGCCAAAAGATGAGAGGGCCCAAGGGGCCGCCTGCGGTTTCAGCTCAGGACTGATTTTATTTTCAGGTGAACCAATGCATTGACTAGTCAGGAGCGCGAACACACAGGAATGAACACACATACACACACACACCCTCCCTGGAGCCCTTGACGCGCCACCACAAAGCAATTTGTTCACACTAAGTCGCTGCTGTTCGCTGGGGAGGGTCTCGTCTCCAATCCAGGAAGCCAGTGCCCGAGGACAAGCGGGCGGAGGCAAGAGGCGGTCCCGGCTGGAGCACTGCGGCTCCCCCGGGAGCCCCGGGCTCCCCGTCCCCTCCGTCCTCCTCCCCTCCCCCTCCCCTCCCCCTCCCCGCCGCGGCGCCTGCAGCCCGGGCGCCAGCTCGGGCCGGCCGCCCCTACCTGCGGGACGCGAGCGGCCAGGGAGGGGAGCGGCCCGGAGCCTGCGCCAACTCTTGCCTCCTCGGCCGGCCGCGCTCCGCATCCCGCTGGAGCCGCGGCCGCGGGGAGCAGAGCGCTCAGGGGCGCGGAGGAAAAGGCCACGCAGCGCGGCAGGAGTCGCGGGCCCGCAGCGAGCGAGCCCGTCCGCCTCCCTCCCGCCCCGCCCGCCAGGCCAGGTCCCCGCGCCGCGCACGCCGGGGCCGGCGCCCCGGGCCTGGGCTGGGGCTGCTCCAGGGCGGCCCGGGCGCGGCGCGGTCACCTGCCGGGCGTGCATCCCGCGTCCGCCTGGGGCCGGCCCGGGCGCGGCGGCGGCGACGCGACGCGCGACCCTCTGGCCGCGGGGGCATGGGGGGCGTTACTACCTTGAGGGCTCCGCGCCGCTTGTTAAGGCTCCTCCCGGGCACTCAGGGATTTATGTCTTCGGGACACGGGGTGTCTCTCCTGGTCCCCTCCTCTGCCCTCCCTCCCCTCCTCGGCTGTTGGGCTCCTTCTCTCCACTCCCCGCTGCAGAGTCGAGCTGCGTTATTTAATAATCCTCCTGCTCCTCCTGCCTGCGCCCGCAGAGCCGCTCTGCCTGAGCCACCGCTTCCCAGTCAGTCATGTTGTTGAGAGAGAGAGAGGGAGGCGGATTGGCAGTCGGTTGGCGACTATTTGTGGCGAGAGAGAGAAGAGCAGAGCAAGAGGAGGGCAGAGGAGGGACGTGGGGAGGCGCTTCCAAGTGTGTGAGTGCGCGGAGTGTGACTGTGTGGAGAGCGCTCAGGCCACCTCCCCGGCAGGCCGCGCTCCCCGACTGCGAGGAGGGCGGCGGCGGGCACGGCCTTTATAAGCTTGGTGGGGGCGGGGGGGGGGGCTGGGGCGGGGGTGGCTTCCAGGGCGGCGCCCGGCCGACTGCGTCCGCCGGTTACCACGCACGCATACTCACATATTAACGCGCGCGCACCCACCGCTGGCCCGCTGCTGAGTTTTCATTTTAGGGGAAACCGTATCCGACCGTGCTGACTTGGCTTTCCCCTCAGCCCTTCCTTGTGTGTATGTCTAGTCCAAGTGCATTGGCAGGTCAAGACAGAAGAGGGGGAGTCTGAAGTGCTGCGAAGGGACCCGCGGGGATGCTGAAAATGCACTGTATCTTTTCTCTCCAAACCACAGATGTTGTCTTTCTCTTCCACGTCTCAGGGAGGAAATTGTGAGGTTTTTTTCTCCCCTATTCCCTCTACCAACCTTTTCACATCCTGACAAGTCTCTTCCCTCCACGCAGTAAGGAAAGAAACCGGCTTCTTTCCTCTAAGCACGTCACACCTCCCAAGAACCATTTGCGGCATCAATTCTTTAGGATAATGGAAGCATTGGGACTGTGACCTGGAGTGGAACTTATGTTCCTACATATAGGTCTTTGACAAAGAGATTTACAAACAGAACCAGCTACCATTTTGACATCATTTGACTGATGGCCCCCTGGAGAAAATTTGCCAGTTTAGAGATGGAGAAGACCCCTGATGCATGGTGCTGTTGCTTCCCTAATTTATTTTCCCTTGATCCTCTCTCTCATTGCCCTGCCTCATTTCCTTTCAGGTTTGCACTGGGTCTTGAACTCTTTCCCATCCATCCCCCTTTTTTATCTCCTTGCCTATATATTTATGTCTTTGGCAGGCAATACAGCAGATGGAATGAATTTTACTGTGTGGTGTGTGTGTGTGTGTGTGTGTGTGTGTGTGTGTGTGTGTGTCTATGGGTGTGAGTTCTAAATAATCTAACTGGCCGTGATCTGACTTCTGAAATGTTAATATATTGGGTGTAAAAGCAAGGTGTACTCTTTGAATGAGTATTAGTGGTTGATGTGTATTTTAGCAAGAGGACAGCACTGCTTTGGAGACAACTTTTTTTCATAAATGTGATGAAAGGAAGTTAAGAACATTTAGGAGGCTAGGGAGGTGGTGGCAAGGTGGACAACTCAGTTGTTATATCTTCTCTCCTTATTAGTAGCTCATGACCATTGCTATGTCATCAGATTTTTATCATATGAAGGCCCATTACATATTCTCCGTATAATTTCCCCTCGTTCATGTTGATTTTCCTTTTCCCTAACTCTTTCGTGTCTCATACAAAGAGTTTAGCGTCCATTAAAGTCCACTAAAAGTGGCTTAAGCGTATAATCAAGAAAGGGCAGCAAAGTTGAGACCAGTGGACAAATACATCATTTTAGCTCCTTTGATTAAGCATTGGAAAATGGATGTATAACAAAGTATGTTGGGATTTAACATACTTAAATGTTAACGTACTTAAATGTTAACATACTTAAATGTGTGCATGCCTTGTGCAAAAGCTATTATCATTTCTTCAATCTTACAGATCAGGAAAGTTAGGTTTGGGGAGGGTAGGTAGGTCACATACAGATTAAGTGGTGCAGCTGGGACTCAACCTAAGTCTGCCTTACTCTTACTGTCCATACCGCCCCCCCATTCACAACTCCTGGCGTAGTTGAAAGTCTTAATGGTTTCTTTAGAGCTTCTGATAATTTTGAAATAAGCTGATCTACAATCCTTTGGCATTTTCCTTCTGCCTCTCTCCTTTTTCCAATGCAAGAGAGGTTTACAAAATATTCATTTTTTAGGGTTAGGCAAGGATTTTAGAAGTCCTAACTACTTGGACTTCTAGATGATAAAATTTAGGAAGCTTTTTTCCAAAGTCCTTACTAAAGGAATCTTGCATCACTGCAAAAGGAAATTTTGTAGAAGAGATATCTTGATCTGAATATTTGCACTTAGCAAATAAATATGTGGTTTATGTAAGAGCTGTAAATAGACATTTTAAAAAAATTGTCCCCCTTTAAGGACGATGCTCAATCATATTGGGCAAGTTTTTCATGCTTTTATTGTCCCAATTTTCTATTTATTTGTCATAAATAATGATAATTTAGGGACCGGCCCAGTGGCATAGTGGTTAAGTTCACTTTCTCTGCTTCCCAGGTCCAGGGTTTGCAGGTTCAAATCCCAGGCGTGGACCTATGCACCGCTCATCAAGCCAAACTGTGGCGGCATCCCATATATACAAAAAACTAGAGGAAGATGGGCACAGATGTTAGCTCAGGGCTAATCTTCCTCAGCAAAAAGAAGATTGGTAAGGGATGTTAGCTCAGGGCCGATCTTCCTCACCAAAAAAATAATAATGATGATGATAATTTATTATTGTGTACAGTATGTGTACATGTGTACATTATATGTGCACAGTGACAGATGGTAATTAGTCTTTGGGTGGTGAACGTGATGTAGTCTACACAGAAATCAAAATATAATGATGTATACCTGAAATTTATATAATGTTGTAAACCTCAGTAAAAAAAATAAAATTTAAAAATAATGATAATTTAATAATGACTCTATAATGCACACTTCAGAATTATACATTAGACCAGATATTTCAAGGGCATTTTTGGTAACCACAACTGATTGTAATTTTCACACTTTCAGTTGCATTCATAATTAGTGAGAACCATGACAATCTGTCAATTGCCTTTATTCATTAAGGTATTAAATAAAGCCAACATTTCTTGCTTAATTTTCTAACAATTTTGCTTGCCAAATACAGTCTAAAATTCATATACAGTAGACCAGAAAGACGTTAGAAAGTATGTAACCTAAAACACATTTCTGAAAAGTTGATTCATTTTAACTATTTTGTATTTCTTGTTGAAAAAATCTGTACTAGAAATCCCATTTATAAATTATAATGAACATTTTAGAAAGTAAGTGAATGAATTATTCTCTTTTAAGATTGTTTAATGTTTTAAGTAGAATTTCTCAATTTGCTACACTTTCAATGATATAATTTTTGTTGTGATAGGAAAACAGAAAGTTAATGATTCTTTCCAATTTGTTCATTTTCATCTCTTATGCTTGCTGCTGTTTGGTTCCCAAGTGCATTTAACTGGCAAGTTCAATGAAGATTTGGCATTGCACCATTTGATGAAAGCAGAAAAATTAGGTTGCCAATTACATATGTGCCCCTTATGTGCACTGAATTCCCATTGTAGTGATGAGCCAAATTAGAAATTCTTCAGTAGTGGTATCTAAAAAGTAAAATTAGTGTCTAGGGAAGGTCAGGGAGGTAATTTTTCTTTCCAACCCTATTACTGTAATGAAATTCATAAGATGTTTTAGAAAGTGAATTAACTTTAAAACATTTTCAAACAATGTTTGTAGGTGAAGTATCTGAAAATAAATTTAAAAGTTGAGTTTCTTTTTTTCTGTCCTAGCTATTCTATCATTCTTTGATTTACTTATAGCCTATCATGATTATGTAATCATTTATGAAGAAGGTTCGATGATGGCCACTTCCACCCTTTGCTCTAGCATAAAAGAAGTGCAAAAAAATAAATTAAAATTTGGTATTAACAGTCTGGATTTTTTCCATGTTACTAAAAGACAAGTCATTCTTTTGTGCCGACTGTTGTGACATGCAAGTGGCGCTATGGGTACTTTAGAACAACAGGAGCCTATAACAGAGATCAAGTCTGAAATTTGCATTTGGTTCAAGAGCAAGGACTGATGAGAAAGTGTGGGGTAGGAGACAGGAGTATTGACTCAGCCACAGTTCAGTGTCCAGAGAGCACAGGAAAAATCCAGTCTTAATATGGCATTAATTGGGGCAACCTGCCAGGTAGACAGGGCACAGTAGACAAGAATTTAGGTAGAATTATTTTTCAGAAATCTGGTGGTGGTGACTATACTTGGTAAATTGTCTTTTTGCAGCAGAAATTCTGTCTGGTGACAGAACAGCGAGATCTATTCATGCTCTTGCTCTGTAGAGGAAACTAAAAGGCCAGACAGGTCAACTGACCATGATTTCAGAGAGGAATCCTTGGGAGAAGCTAAGCCCAGGTGACTGGGTCAAAATACTCACTGCATGAGCTGTCTTTGATCTGGGAACTACACAGACACCAAGGATGCTTCCTATGGAGCAGACGCGGTAGCAAGACTATTAAGGTGAATGTATGACGCTGTCCTTGTCACTGGGCTTCCATGTCCCAGGTTTACAAAATGATCTAATTCTAAGCCCATTTAATGGGCTGAGAGGATGGAAAGCAGAGGCTGTGGAGAGGCATCGCTTACACAGCAACGGAGGTAATCCTTGAATTTCCAGGGGAGACTATCCAGTTTAGATAAAACTGAACTGAGAAAAGTTGGAGTGGTGGAAGCGGGTGAGAACTAACAACAACATTGATATTCTCTGAATTTACACCTCTCTATTTTTTAAGGGGAGTAAACTGTAATAAAAATAATATTTATCAACATAAAAGCAAAGGAGTCTTTATAAGCAGATTTACCAGTAGAAACCTTTCCTTTTGTATAGTTTCCTTATAATTTGTTTCTGTTTCCAAATGTGATTAGTGAGGTCTTATGGAAAATTAATGACCTCAGGATTTCTTCTCGTGACGCAATTTTCATGTTTGAATATTTGTTTTTTCTGATTGCAATATTAAAAAAATATTTAACTCAATTAATTGGTTCATTTGTTGATGTCTGTGTGTATCCAAGTGATTTTTTGTTGGGTTTTGAGTTGTTCTATTATGATTGTCCCCAGGTATCTATGTGTTTGTAGCCTTTTCATTAAAATAAATAGAACTTGACACATTTTTAGAGAAATCATCAGTTAAATCATCTCTAAAAATGGTATATTGATAAAATTTTGAAACTATAACAATAAATCTATGTATAAATCATAAAATAGATCTAATTATAACAATAGAAGAACTATAAAAGAACTGTAATATTACTTTTGTAATACTTAGGTATATAGTAAAAGTAGACAATGCTAATAAAATAATCTAAACCATATTAAACCAATACTTAAGCAGGTTGGAAACTGGTCTTACCATCTGTCAGTTTCTATACTGGCAGTTTCACAAATGAGATCTTTTTAACAAAACATCACAGCAGGAGATACAGACATGTGAATTGTAATTAAAATGTGAAAAATGCATTTCCTAGTTTTTGTCACTTGTGTAAAACTTCTCTTATATTGTGAAATTCTAGACTTATGAAGTTATGTGAAATGGAAGTCATTTTTATTTTCCCAAATCTATACGTTGTTTGACCAAAATTGTAACTTGGGTAATGAATGCATATGCTATCATAAATTGAAGTGTGTTTCCTTATGTCTAGTTCACTCAGTAATGAGATTCAATTATTTTTAATCATCCAAATGTAGAAGATGAAGAGGAATAATTTGTATATTTTTATGCAGTGTAGATCTGCTGAGGACTAATGTTATTGCTTTATATTTACTTACCATTACCTTCTGTAAATAAAAACAGCATTGAATTTTATTCACTTTCTGGAAAAAATAAACCTAAATAAGATACTTAACTCTGTAAAAAAGTTGCCTACATTTTATATCTGGCCAAATAATAGTTTCTCAGCATTTACATACCATACAAACCAAAATATGCAACATATGAAATGTAACTATTATTAATGCTATATATTATTGCTGTATATTGAATATGTGTTCAAGAAATCAATAGTGACATAATTTGAGTTAACAGCATATTAACTAAGGTTAAAATAACACATTTACATTAAAATAAATCTTAATTTAGGGGGGCCGCCCGGTGGCGTAGCGGTTTCGTCCGCGCTTGGCAGCCCGGGGTTCGCCGGTTCGGATCCCGGGCGCCCGGCGACGCACTGCATGTCAGCCACGCTGTGGCGGCGTCCCATATGAAGTAGAGGAAGATGGGCACGATGTTAGCCCAGGGCCAGTCTTCCTCAGCAAAAAGAGGAGGATTAGCAACGGATGTTAGCTCAGGGCTGGTCTTCCTCACCAAAAAAATAAATAAAAAAATAAATAAATCTTAATTTATATTTTTATTCCCCATTCGACATCTTGGATATTTTTTAGAAATTTTAGTTAATGTTAAAAGTTAACAAGTGTTCTTGACAGTTGTCATTATAGGACTCACTATGTGCGTGTGTATTATATATCCAAACCCGTTCACATCCCTAACCTATCACTGGAGTGTAACGATGCTTTCCTTTTCACTGTCATCACTTCCATCTTTGCCTTCAAATGTAAACATTTTAACAACAAAATGGGTATTGAGACAGGAATGAGTCATTAAATCACCATGTAACTGTATGTTTCAAATATGGCTGTCACAAAATATCCCATCCCATATACAATTCTATCAATGAGATGTTGAACCCATTCTGATTGAGTGGTAAGGATTATGTCCCTTCCACTGGAACCTGAGTAGACCTTTTTGACTGCCTCCACCAACAGAATATGGTGAAAATAATGTTACGTAATTTCCCAAATTGTAAAATTGCCATTCACTTTCTCCCTGTTCTCTTGGGACAACTGCTCTTGGAACCTAGCCACCTGCTATAGGGAACTGATGTAGAAGAGCTGGTGCCCCCAGGCCTCAGTACCATCCGACAGACTGCACATGCAGCCAGCATCAGTTTGCCAGCCATGTAAGTGAGCCATCTTGGAAGTAGATCCTCCAGTTCCAAATCTATCCACTCCAGCCAGCCATGTGGAGCAGAGACAAACTGTATTAGATTTTACTACTGTATAACAAATTACCACAAACATAGTGGCTTAAAATAAATACCAATTTATTAGATCACAGTCCTGTAGGTGGAAATTCTTGCAAGGTATGGCTAGTTCTCTGCTCAATATCACAAGCCTGAAATCAAGGTGTTATCCAGGCTGAGTTCTCACCTGGCAGCTCTGGGGCACAAATCAGCTTCCAAGCTCTTTCTGGTTGTTGGCAGAATTCAGTTGTTGCAGTTATAGGACAGAGGTCTCTGTTTCCTTGACACATGGCTCCCTCCTTCTTCAAGCCACAACAAAGGCTTTGAATCCTTCTCATGATTTCACTCTTTGACTTCATCTTCTTGCACCAACCAGAGAAAACTCTCACGTTAGACTATACGCCAATGGTGAGCCTGTGACTGATTTACTCCTTACTGTATCCCCAGTGCCTTCTTGAAGCAAAATAATGGGTGTTCAACTGAGACAAGGGATGGTACATATGACTGAAGACTTTCTCTCTTTATTATTGCCTGAAAATTATATGTAATACAGAAGACATTGTTCATTATTCCTTCAAGACCCCTTATTTTCCACCAACTATTGGCAGTCTTTTGTCTTTGTACATCTTTCATTATCAGAAGTTATCTTTCTTCTGAACTGACTTTAAAAATGAAGATTGCAGGCATTACCAACTGATATTCAGTCAGAGGAAGCAGTGTGGTGAGCTTTGATGTAATGACATAGAAGGTTGCCTTAGTCTGTTTGAGATGCTGTAACAAAATGCCATAGACTGGATGGCTTATGAATGACGGAAATTTATTCTCACAGTTCTGGAGGCTGGGAAGCCTGAGGTCAGGGTGCCAACATGGTTGTGTTCTGGTGAGAGTCCTCCTCCCGGTTCATGGCCGGTGCCTTCTTGCTGTGTCCTTACATGGTAGAAGGGACGAGGGATCTCCGTGGGGTCTCTTTTTTAAGAACACTGATCCCATTCATAAGGGTGGGCCCTCGTGACCTAAGCACCATCCATAAGCCCCACCTCCTAATACCATCACAGTGGTCTTTAGGATTTCAACATATGAATATTGGGGGGAGGATACAAACATTCAGACCATAGCACAGGTCAAGACTGAGGAAGATATAAAAGACTTCAAAATAAACTTAACTGTCCCCAAGAGCTTTAAGTGATGCTGGGAATGAGATATGGTTCTTTGTACTATCGTGTTTACCTTTTTGATTCGTTAATAAATAGTTCCTAATTAATAAGTTTTCTTCTTCTTTTCCATATATGGTGGCCATGTTTAATAGGTGAAAGTTCCAGCCAATAGAATGCTATGTCTCTGAAAAATAACATAAGATTTTAACTCATCAGATGTTTCTGGTACAAGATTAAATCATAGGAAGTAAATACTGAACAAAAATCTGAAATGATAAAAACAAAAGAGGTGAGAAAAACAACAAAATTCATCATGACATATCTTCACAAGAGGTCCTGGATGGAGAGAAGTCCTAGATAAATAATGCATAATCATTTACGTAGTCATTCTACATAGTCAGCAAAAGTAAAACACAAATGATGTATCAGTTATTCTTTTCCTAGAAAACCAAGATAAAAGTGACAGACTGAGAGTCAGTCTAAGCATACTGCAGGAGCATATTCACTAACATGATACTTAAAAATTCTTTCAAGGGGCCGGCCTGGTGGTGTAGCAGTTAAGTTCATGCACTGCACTTCGGAGACCCAGGGTTCGCAGGTTCAGATCCCAAGAGCGGATCAATGCACTGCTTGTCAAGCCATGCCGTGGCAGCGTCCCATATAAAGTAGAGGAAGATGGGCAGGGATGTTAGCCCAGGACCAGTCCTCCTCAGCAAAAAGAGGAGGATTGGCGACGGATGTTAGCTCAGGGCTTGTCTTCCTCACACACACACACACAAAATTATTTCAAGATCTATATTAACTGTGTTAATTTCTCATCAATCTTGTGTTGTTAGTATCTACAAAACATCTTTACCTAGAAACATTAAGAAATAGAATTTGAAGGGGTCTTAGTCATTCAACAAATTTGTATTGAAGATGTTAAGCCCCAATATTGATACCAAGATGGGAAAAAATTCTTGCCATTGAGACAGTCATGGAAATAAATAATTAGAATACAAAGTAAAGTGCAATAAAAAAGGTATATAAGCAGTTACTCTTTGCCTTCAAGGAAATCACAGTCCAATAATAGACATACTACCACGAAAGATTACAGCAGTTAACTCTCAGTCCTCATTCTACTTTAGCGGATTCTGGATTGGAGTGACTTTGTACTGTATTGATCTAGTTAAACTGGAACTGTATTTCCCAGAATTCCCTTCCCTGTATCGTTCTGCATTAGGATTGTCAGAAAAGAAGTCTTCATGATCTGGGAGGAAGAAATGAAGTAGCAGCTTCATTATACACTAAAGGTTAGTGTAAGGAACCAGGTGCTGTTTCAGTTTACGCTCCTTATTGTTGATCTGCTGGCTCACCTTGTTGGTTCAAGGCAGCAGCGGTGCCTGCAGCTCCCTCAGCTTCTGCCAGAATTCCTCCTTTATCCTCTCAAAGTGTGCATGTACAAGTGCACGGGAAACTCCATTGTGGAGGGTCCTTCTGCATATCTCTATCTGCATATCACTACCTGCATATGACTATCTGCATATCACTTGTAATGTTGAGACTGGAGGTGGTGAGAGACAGATATAGGTAGAGATTGTCTTTTGGAAGTTCAGTTTATCCTGAGGATTCCAGTTTGTCCCAGCTTATCCTCAGTCCACACAGATTTTCTTCCCAGCTGCCAGTTCTGTCGATCTCTTGAAACTCACCGTTAGATGCAGTGGCAACAGACTTCCATAGACTTCTTCCTGGCTCCCACAATTGCTTCAAGTCTAATCCCTATAATAAATCTTTAGTCCACATCACTCATATTAGTTTTGATATGAACTAACGCTTCTGATGAAGCACACACTTACATGGATATATTTTGTAGAACGAACCAAAGGAGTACTGAGGATAAGATGTACATGGTGAGGAAAGAAAAGAATAAAAAATGACTAAATCGTAAATTAACTTGATAATTTTAGTCATTTCCTTCTATTTGAAACATTTCTTCCATTTGGCTCTGAGACACCACAGTCCTCTGTTTTTATTTCTTTTTTGAGGAAGACCAGCCCTGAGCTAACATCCGTCGCCAATCCTCCTCTTTTTGCTGAGGAAGACTGGCCCTGGGCTAACATCCGTGCCCATCTTCCTCCACTTTATACGGGACGCCGCCACCGCATGGCTGACAGGCAGTGCGTCGGCGGGCGCCCGGGATCCGGGCCTGCGAACCCCGGGCTGCCAAGCGCCAACTAAACCGCTGCGCCACCGGGCCACCCCTGTTTTTATTTCTAACTCTCTCCCTATACATTCTCAGTCTCCTTTGCTGGAGTCAACTCACTTCCATGACCTGTACATTGGATTGTTCCAAGACTCAGGAGTTAAACTTCTGTTTACTATTTATACCCACTTTTTTGGTGAGCTCATTCAGGCTCAAAGCTTTGGTACCATCTGAATGCTCATGACATCCCCCTTTATATCTCCAGCCCTGGACTCCTAACTCATGTCTACCTGTCCACTTAACATGTCTGCTTGTATATAGAAGCATCTCAAGCTTAACACATACAAAAGCCTTCTGAATTCCTTTCAAAACTGTTCGGTATGCAGTCTTCCCCATCTCAGTCAATGTCAACTCTATTCTTCCAATTGTTTGTGTTGAAGAACTTGGGGTCATTTTCAGTTTCTCTTTTTGTTTTATAACGCACATCTAATGTGTCAGCAAATGTGTTGGCTTTATCTTCACATTATTTAGAGTATTCAACCACTTCTCAAAACTTACACTGCTATGACCTATTTTAAGCCACTATCATCCTTCACCTACTTTATTGCAATAGCCTTCTAACTGATCTCTACATCTACCTTTGCCCCTCACAGTCTTTTATCAAACAAAGTAGGCAGGGTTATCAGGTTAAAATCTAAGTCAGATCATGTCACTGTTCTGCTTCAAACTCCTGCAATGGCATCCATTTCACTAAGAGTGACAGTTGTTAGAACGGGCTACAGGCCCCGAATTTCCTAACTCCTCTCTGTACCACCACCACTATCGGTTGGTACATTTCCCTCAGCGGATTTTCTTCCTGGATACATGCAGGAGTCCTTGCTTACTTTCTTTCAGACTTTGCTCAAATGTCACTTCAGTGAAGCCTCCTCTGGCTGTTGTATCTAAAATAGTAATTCCACCCCACACGCTTGCTTACATCCACTTCCAAGCCCCCTTACCTGTTTTATTTTTCATTAACATTTACCTCTATCTAAAACAGTGTATATTGTAAGCATTTATTCTTGTTTGTTTGCTTTTTTCCCATCAATATAAAATATAATGAGGACAGGGATATTTCTGCCCCTCCCATGCCTAGAGGAGTGCTTTGTGCATTATGACCTTCATTAAATATTTGTTAAATGAATAATATGAATGAATCACTGAATAAAAGCACAAAACCATATATTCAATGATAGAAGCACATACAAGAAGTATAACAGGGGGACAAAGAGGATTTCAACACTATCTTCACTGACTTTTTTGAAAAACAAAAACACATTCTTGCCATTTTGTACAAGTTTTTAAAGAATTTTGTATGGGATTTTTTCTAATTAATCTCAGCATTTATGAGGCATGTGGTAATTGAGAAATGTGTCTTCACAGTGATTCTAAAAGCAGATGGCATTCATCCATTTATTCATTCAGTCCACAAATATTTATTGAGTGTCTACTATGTGCCAGGAGCTAGATACAAAGGTGAATAATGAAATAGTCACAAACTCTAATTAAACATAGTCAATCTGCTAGGCAGAGTGCTAAACCATGGAGACAGAGAAAGAAAGGTTTAGTCCAAAGAGCTGAGAATCTAATAGGAAAGATAAATAAGTAAATAGACAATTACTATAAACTGTGTTTTAGTTTTAGTTCAAGATAAGGGCTGTGACAGTTGCAAAATGGGATATTTTGTGTTATATAATATAGGTATAAATAATCCAAACTTAACGGGTGGGTTGTCGGGGAAGGATTCCTGTCAGATGTTATATCTGGCCTGAGTTCTAAAAACTATATCTTGCTTGACTATACAAACTTTGTTAGACAAGTGACAGCAAAATAATATTTCATTCTTTAAGTTTAATAAATATTTGCTAACTTTTTAGTATTCAAATAATCTTGTGTTTGGGAATATTATTTTAATAAGCATTAAATTTATGAAACTATCCTTAATATACACATTTTATTTTTTATTTTTATAGCTACTTTAAAATAAGATGAGATTGCTAAGTCAGAAGTCTTAAATGGCTTTCCAGATTTATATGGACATAATAAAAAATACTTATGCCACCCATATCTTTGAGAATCTCTGTTCATGGAAAGTAACACATGGGACACATACTCTTGAGAACCATAAAAATGAAAAGTTACCATTCTGTAATTTCTCTTTTTTCTTAAGACTCAATAGATGAAAAAAAAAAAATCACATAATTTTCTAGTCAGCTTCTAATTTATTTAATTTTGTATTTAGTTATTGACAACAAAACAATAGCTTTTTGGTTTTGAAATCCTGTGTCCAAGTAAAATGCTTAAATAAAGAAGGTAATGTACTGTTTTGGAGAAGCTCTGTATGTTAGAAAAGTTGTTTAAGTTAATATTTGGTGCAAACCCTGCAGCTATTACTTAGAGGAGACACCAATCAGAACTAGCCTGAAAGAACAACCAGCAAGTTTAAATTGAATCACGATTCTTTCTGAACTCAAATGGTTCTGCTAATGTGCATATTTCACTCAATATTTTTATATGTCATAAATTTTCTCAGGCAATTCTATTTTTATCCGTATCCTGCAAAAAAAATGACAGCCTCAAAATATAGGTCAGGGTGTTACTGACTGCTTAGAGCAACTACACACTCTGGAAACTTCTTTTTCTAAATATTCATCAAAAGAGATATAGGTGTTTGAACTTTTTATATAAATTATATAATCTGTAAAGCTCTATATCTTTTACATATAAACACATGTGAGCATTGACTGTAAACAATGAGGATCTGCTTAAAAGTGATTCATATCTAATTTTTTAAGGATTATGCATTAACTTAGATCTTTAGAAATACCACACTTTAATAAAATCAGATCGTACAGCTATAGCATTAGATTACCTATAAAAAGTCATTTTCTCCTTGTAATTATAATGTCCAGATTAATCCTGTATTATTTGCAATAACGTGATTCACCTGCTTTTCCAATTTAGGGCATGAGACTGTGATTCTTGCGTTATCTGTTCAGTTTGGTATTTTTCTCCTAATGAAGGCACATATGTGTTCTCTGAGTTAATGGTCAATGTTCTCCTAGGAAAAGTATGCCTAGAGCCTAGATGATTAACTACTTCTTGAAAAAAAGCTTTTAAAAGGGAAATATAAGGGCTGAAGCATATAGAATGTGCTACCATATTAAATATGTGTTCATTAACAAAAATAAATTAAAAATGATAGTGGTTTTACATCTCCAGGGCAATAGCAAGTTATGGCTCAACAATTTGCATGAATTTATGTCCCTAAATGTTTTTCCACTCAGTACTCTATGAAACTCATGGAGTCCTATTAGTACATTTACATTTTTGGGAGATAGCTCTCACTAAAAGGTTTTTTTTTCCCTAACTGTTCAAAATTTTAAGGTGTTTATAGGTATTTAATTCAGGTAACTGCAGGTATTTAATTTTTCTGCAGACTATATAGCTGTATACAAATACCTCTATATAATACTTTTTAGAGAAAAGGATTCTATGATTTTTTTAAAAAATATTTAGCAAATGTTTTTAAAGGTAACTAAAATATTTGTCCTTTGTTTTCTATGCCTCTAAGCTTTCTCTTTCTTCTTTCTTCTCTGCCTCTTGCTACTTCTCTTTCTTTTCTTCTTCATGTTACCATCCCTCCCACTCATGTTTCTTTCTTTCTTTCTCTTCTTTATAATAATCATAATGACTACCTTCCACTGACGCCTTACTCACATGGTGGATACTATGTTATTTCTTCAAATGTCTTAATCAAAATGAACACGTTTTGAAATAAAACCAAACATAAGATGGACTCCATTCTTATTAATTCCTTGATTGAGTTTAGCATGTAACTTCATTTTCAAGAATTAAGCTACCAGTTAATGAGTATATTATTTCCAGCATCTGAAAGCCTGCCTCCGAATTCTTAGACCATTTTCCCACAGGTAATGTAGCATGTTGACAGAGTTTTTCAGGGAATGTGTGCTGGTTAGGCAGTGTGCTGATGCCATCACAGAAGTAGGTCACCATATGAATTCTTTCCCTTCACATTCTTCTATATTCACAGACTACCCTAGCCTTGGTTAAAAGAGAAGAAGTGTGATTAGATAGTGCACATCTCTACTTCAACAAAACAAAACAATAACAAAAACTAAAAACTGGGGAAACACATCCCACAACTGACCATTGCTTAAAGAGAGGGCATATTTTATGAAAAAGAAAAATATGGCTCTACTGTGTAAATGAGGAAAACATACATAGACATAACAGCTGATCCAATAAAAGGCCATAAAATGTAGTGATTAAGATCATTGGCTTTGCAGGTTCCACAGAACCAGCATCATACACGTCACTAGTCCTTAATGTCCTTGAAAGTCCTTACAAGTCCTTATACACTTCACTACAAACTTTAAATGTGGTTATCACTTCCTTTCACTGAAATAACTCTTTGCTGACTGCATTATGCAAGTAGCTTGCTAGAATAGAATGTATCTCACTTCAATTCACTGAAATCCGTGCTCCACATTTTATCAGCAGAGCAACTTTGGGTAGGTTATTTAATTTTGATAGTCCTCGGTATCCACATATATAAAATGACAGTAGTAATAGTATTTACTATCATTGGGTGTTTGAGGGGATTAAATGAGAGGGCATGGGAATGTTCAGCAGAGTGCCTGAACAAATATTCAGTATGTGTTTCTATTGTTATTGATATGCATTGAAGCCAAATTGCTAAATCAGTGAATATATAAATTCCTCCAACCTACTGTGCACCTGAATACCTAGAAAAATAACTCAAATTTACCCTCTCTCATAGAAATAAGTGATGAAAAACATGAATTACATTTTTTTGGAAGTTGCCAGAATAGAGCTAGCTTTGTTTTCTAAACATAACATTTACTGAGAAGTATTATGTTTCCAAGTATTCAACAGATACTTATTGAACACTTAGGATTTGTTGGTCACGATTCTAAGACCAGACTGGAGATAAAACAGTGGACAAGGAAGGTAGGGTTCTTGTTTTCCTGGATTTTATATCTAGTTGGTGGAAGAACGGAGTAGAGCAGGAAAGCAGAAAGATGACAAGTGAGTAAACCAATACATAAGATGATTTCATGAAATGATAAATTCTATGAGGACAAGAAATCAAAATGATATGCAGTTGTAATTGGGTGACTTCTTTAGTTTGAGTGTGTCAACAGAAGACTCTCTTTGAAAGTATATTTAAATTGAGGTCTGAATGACAAGGAGGAGCTACAGCTAGTTCTAAGACCCCAAGGTGGGAACAAGTCTACTATATTCCTGTGTAGGAGGAACTGAAACTAGGCCAATGTAGCTGGAGCTTAGTGGTCTAGGGGAAGAACAATGCTTAAACAATTTATTTTGTGCTTCCGTTTGTTTTCCCTTTCTGGATCATTGATTACTTCCTATTTAATTGACATATTTATTCTTGATGTTAGAACAAAAACATTTCCTTTTAATCTAAGATATTTACAATATCCCAGAACACGCCCACTGTGTACTCTGACATCATTAGCGAAATGAAAAATTCAACACAATTTATATGTCAGAAGGAGGGAGGGGATTATTCCTGGGTTTTTATAAAGGCTAGAAAATATTGTTCCATAGAAGATTAAAGAGTTTATGTGAAAACTAATAATTCTCTATCTCAGTTGTAAGTTTCAGTGAGTTTATTTCCATCTGCAGTAATGGAAGTGGGAAGTGGGGGAAATACAGAACTGTAGTATCTTCACCCCACCAGCATGCAAATCATTTAACATTGCACCACTGTACTAAAGCTTTTACTGCCAGGGGTCCCTGAGCGAATCATTTCCATTACGAGTCTGTTCTAATAACCCCTTTGCTGATTCAGCTACCTGAATGTAAATATCATAGAAATGACTGGGAAATAAAAGCCAATTTGAAACAGTGAAAAGGAATCTACAAGAAAATATTTCCTACGTATGCCTTCAATTTCATAACTCTGTGTTTAAAAATCTGCTTATCATAGATAAAGTCTTTTGACTCTATTTAAAGTCAGTAGAAGAAAAATAATTTCTTTTTCACATATCACCATATGTTGCTCAAGCTCGCTATCTTCAATGACAGCTGTTTCACCCCACACTAATACAATACACATAGAAAAGCTCCTAATTCTTTACGTGTATATATTTACTTCAACTGAAATTGCCACAAATATTAAAATAGCCACAGTGAAGTCCATAGCATTACAATTAAAGTCCTTTATTGTCTATTCTATAGAAGTCTTCGTGGGTTGTCTTGAGGTACAAATGAGATCATGCACTGTTTATTTGTTATACACAGGAGGTGTTTCTCCCTCTGCCTGAGCTTCTGTTCAGTTCCATATTCTCTCTACATATCCAGCCCTCCCCCCACAACTCCCAACAGCCTTTTAATACTACTAGCTGTTGAATTTAAAGACTGGCCACCAGGGAAAAAAATCCTTTGTGTGATCTGTATGATGATAATATTAAAGTAAAAAAGTGAATGAGTAATGTAGTTTTTTTGAAATTCATTCCAAATAATATTAGTGATGTAGTTTGAATGTTACTACAGCTATATCTAAAATACAAGATCATCTTAGAAATATTATTATTACAAATGACTTTTAAGCTGCATAATTATATATTTCAAAGCTGATCTGAGTAGGTTTGAAAGGCTATAAATTGGAGAGAAGTAAGTAGCTGCCTTCAGAAAGAATTTGTAATTAACAAATCATCATAATATTGAGTTGAAATTCCATTGCAATTAAAGCTAAAATATTAAAAGATATTTTAAAATATAAAGACTTACAGAAGAGACATTCATGATGAAAACAGATTGAAATTGTGGCTATTACAATAAATGAGGAGCACTGAATCATGCCAGAATAATTGTATCACTGAGCATACCAGTGGAATTTTAAGTGGTTTCTATTATTTTATTTTATTTTTTGTAATACATATATGATGTCTATTCATCCTTTTCCAGTCTGGTTCAAATATGTGCACATTTTTAAAAAGCAAAAAGTTTCCTTTAACATCAAGATTCCAAAACTCTTTTTACATTAATGCCAATGGTTCAGTTTGGAGTTAAATAAGACCTGTTTAACAATCAGCAACATCTGGTCTGGTTCCTAGAAGGCATGTGGAAAAGCCGAGGGGGAGGTCACCCTGTGAAGACAGCTCAGGATGTGTGTGTGTGGGGGGGGGGGGGTGTGTGTGGAGAAGGAGCCGATCATTTGCATTTGACTCACTTTTTGCCTTCAGCAGAAGATAATTACAGCTGTTTATAACGATGGTAATGTTAATAGTTTCCATAAATATCTATTTCTGCATTTCTTTCTTTCTAAATAATATATTGAAGTGTTTTTCTCCATTTTATGTCACTTAAAAGTTGCCTTACAGAATTTATAATCTAGCATAAGCACTCTACAGGAAAACAATAATATTTTCTAGAAGTTTTCTTGCCTCCTTTTCCCAGAGGCTTCATGAAAGTCACCAGAGCTAAAAGTTGAGAAATAATAGTTGGAGTATATGGTTTAATTAAAAAAGGTGCTTGATTCAGAAAAAAGCTGGCACATGGTATTCCATTAAATCTTCACAACAGCCAGGTGTAAGAGAGATTTTGCCTCTGTTTCATAAATGAAAAACTGAGGTTCAAAGAGGTTAAGAAATCTACAGAAGCAAGATTCAAATTCAGAAGACATAGCCTCCTTCTAAACTTGGATGAGGCTCCAGTAAGGTTAAAGTTAGGTGAGTTAAGGAAAAGAAAAAGGAAAACATCCAAGATGAAACTGAGCTTGACTCTCAGCGTTGTCAGCTGATAATATTCATCAGTGGAATTGTGCTGTAACAAAGTTGTACAAAAGTGCAAAGGCCAGAAATTTCATTAGGCTAATTATATAAGTAACATGACTGTTAGTCACCTAGTGTTTATTATGAAGAATTTATTAACCCTAGACCAAAAATAGTTTCCAGATTTTTTTTCTAGTTTAATGTGTTAATGGTAAACACATTGTGAAGCTCGTTTCATTCTTTAGTGTTTTAATTTATGAAAGATGTATGCATAGTATAAATATTAAGTAGGAAAGTAATCCAAATATACATTTAGGAAAACACAAAGGAAAATTGCTTTTCCATTCAGTGGCACAGTCTTTAAATTAGAAAAGGATAAACATAAAGATGACCTCTTTTTCACTGGTCTGAACGTCAGGAAACCAGGACTTTGTTAGAAAAAATGTAACTGTAGAGCCTCTGTCAATCCTGGAAACTGCTTTACTTCTGTTATCAGCATTCCATCTCATTCAGCAGTCGAAATAGAGCCTGGAAGAAGTGACCTTGAATACTGTATCTGGCTATTCTTACTTGGAATATTTGCAAATTTGACAAATTTTGAAAAACTATAAGGCTGTGCACATTGAATGGAAAAATTAGAGAATTCAAACCAGATAAAGGTGCTTTTCAGATCTCAAACAGTTCCCCTACCTCTCTGCTAGCCCCGTCTCTCTCGCTGCCAGGCCTATCACTATCACACTATCTTTCTTTGTTTTCTTGGTCTCCTTGACTCTCTGTCTCTCTTATTCACTATCAAGACATCTACTTGTACGGTCCTGTAAAACATCACAGTTTCCCCCACTTTATTACTTTTAACTTCCTTTTTATTCCTTCTTGCTTTTTCCTAAATGGTGTATGAACATAAATACTGAAAAAGAACTAAATTGTAAGGGAATAGGAGCGACCCTAAAAAAACCCAACGCTAATTATGTCATTCACCTGAGCTGAGCACACTATAAATTAGGGATCCTGGTCAAAAGAGGAGGAGAAATTGCAGCTCATTATTTTCCAGAGGTCTTACAACCTAACAGTCCTTAGAACGTATAACACCTCCCCCACTATTGTACACAGATGTGTTTCATGGTGGGAAAGTCCCAGAACAGCCTTGATGTTAATCCCCCTCTTCCTGGTCCTCTATTGGCCCCACACTATGCCCTAACCTAACCTTTCCTCTAAAGAGTACTCCAAGTTAACACCTCTGGAGAAAAATGTAACCTAGATTTGTGAAGAATCTTACCTATCAGCTAGAGCTACTCTTGAACTCTCTGATTAGATAAATACTAGAAATCAGAGCATCTACAGCAACACCTTTCATAAATCCTACTAAGTCAAAGTCCCTTAGGAAAATGCTGGGGGTTTTGAGCAAATATAATTCCCTTGCTGGCACTATAGGAATTGTAAAACCTTTGGGAAAACCTAGAGGAAAGAGTTTATCTGCCACCCTAGATATTGAGGGCACTGGTGCTTCTGGTGGCGTTAAGGCATTCAAAGCCATCAGGAAGATCTGTTACATGGACCTAATGGGCTTAATGCGTTTGATGAGTGAATAAATAAAAACGAATGATTGAAAAAAAATTTGCAGAGTTTGAGAAGTTGAGTAAATGATACTTCATAAAATGTTCAGGTTTTTCCGCAGTGAGAAACAGTGTTTCATCTCTTTTCCAGTCTGGTTTCTTTATGATCTGACATGCTTATGGCCTTTATCCTGAATGAATAGAAAGCCACCTTGGTATCTATACTTTGTCTCTGGAGGTAAACCACGCCACTTCACTAATCCTCTCCACTCAACTGCTCTGAGCTTTCCAATCCCCATGATCCTCCACATTTGTCTCCGGTTCTCTGTCAAACTTCAGTACTTAATAGTCCATTGCCAGAACTTAGGCACCAATGTGCAGATTCAGGGTATAATCCCCAATATTTGCCTTCCAGTCACCAGAATTACACCACCAGAAAGAGGAATGTCACCTTCTTCACTTCAGATAGCATAATGGAATCAAACAACTGGGCTTGCTCCTCTCCTAGGGATTCCAGTCTGAGGAGGTTCCAGTCAGCCCTGACTCCTAAACTGAAACCTTCCCAGGTAAACATCTGGGGACACATCATATCAAGATTAGCAATAAATACTGGGAATTTTCAAGGATAACACCCATGAAAGAATTTGAAAGACGGGATCTATTTGTACATTTTTATGATCTTTTATCAACAACTATTACAATGATATTTATTCTTTTCCTCCTTTAAATTTCAGTCTATGAATATAGCTTTTAGAATTCCTGAATAAGTATACTTAAGTGAATCAAGGTACTTAGTAAACATATATGAAATCATATTTGTGAAAACCTATATTTGGGAATATTAAAATACAGAGTGTGTCATAGTAGATATTATGAATTTTTATATTATGCATATGTTTTTTGTTTCAGTTTAATTAGCTTTTGTTTGGGAAGAAAATAACATTGCTCATATCAGACCTTTCCATTTTTCTACATAACATATTGATTTATGGTTCATTTGAAGTTCATAATGGGGAGGCCATTACATTAATTATATCTTCCTCACATCTCTTCCAAGTGAAATTAATTTTACCTTCCACTACAGATTATATTAAATCAATATGATTATTGTTTAATTTGTATATTAAATTTCTGAATTTAGCATAAATTATTTGTACAGTACATATAACTCTGAAGCACTTGCTTCTACTTAAAATAATTTTATCTGTATCATTTTCGTTCATTCAATACTTTAGGCAAAGATTACATTCAGGAAAACTGAGAAAAATTTATCTCGTTTCAAACTTTAAACATAGTCAGGGCTAAGTGAAGACAGGCCATTGCACAACCAGGAGTGTGAATAGTTCCTGAGCCTTCAATCTGAGGCTAACTTACTCTCTGTCCTCCAAACCCATAAAGTCTTTGTTTCACCATCAAAAATCCCCCAATTTAGAAACCAAGGTTAATAAAAAGCAAAGTACATTCATAACACATATTTTTCATGTATCCATTGCTCAGTTTTTATTTATGTTCCATATATAGACATATAACTAATTCTTACATCATAAAAATAGCTAATACTTATTGAGTGCTTACTGTTTGACAAATACTATGGCTAGTAACTTATATGCATTGTTTTATTTAATCAGAACACAAACTTATGAAGCACATATGATGTTATTTCCATTTTATAGCTGAAAAACAATTTAAATAACTTGCTCAAGGCCCACAGCTAGTAAATGGAACTGAATACAGATCAGTCTGATTCCAAAGTTTATTCTCTACATCACTGTGCTATATCTCCCATTTGTGGAAAGTATTAAATTTCATATATTTTTTTTAATTCAGGGATTTATTTTTTAGGGGAGCAGAATTTGTGACCCCAAAATGTATCTCTGGCTTGATTATTTTGAGCTGATTATTTTTGAGAACAAAAGACTTAGGAAGAAACCTTGACCTTCCCCCGACTGCCAAAAAGAATTTAAGACAGAAGGCCTATTCCAGGAAGGAGTTATCACCATAGATAACTATAGTATAATATGAACTAGGTGTGGTAGACAGGGAGGAACCCAGCAAGGCCCATTTGGTCAAAGTCCTCTCCATGTCCCATTGTCTCTGCAAGGCATGGCAAACATTTGTTTACCAAGCATTTGCTTTTCCATTTCCATGAGAATTGCTTTCCTCCGCTTTCAAGTCCCAACCCTCTACCCCTAACATCCTCCTTTGTTTTTAGCCAAAGATGGTATTTAAGGTGGTGGCTTTGGCCATTTTGGCGAGTCACTCAGTTTTCCTGGGTTTCTCCCATGTATACATGTTATTAAACTTTGATTTTCTCCTGTTATTCTGTCTCATGTCCATTTAATTCTTAGACCGGCCAGAAGAACTTAGAAAGGTAAAGGAAAATTTCTTCCTCCCCTACAGTTTTTTTAGAATCAATTTGATTTATGATGAAGATATTCATGTAAAGATATTGATAATAAAATGAACGTCTATTGTTTTTACCTGTAACTAATGTAGATATTTGAAATTTGAGATATATTTGAAAAGAGCTGAATAATCTGGGCATAATTTTTCTAAGTCACATATACAAACATAATGTGCAGCTCATAATTTAATCAAGAAAATTTGCCCAGTGGTAAAAAGATAACTTTTAGGAAACCAACTTATTTCAGTGAGGATAGTTTTACTGCATGATAAAAGTTTAGATTTCCAAGCATTTGAGATGCAAAGCGTTTTCTTCCCTGTATCACGATAATGGAGTCCAGTACTGAGTTGTCAGGAATCAAGTAAGATGAATGGGTTGACAAGAGGTGGAGCAACGCAGCAGTGGGTAAGAGTGGGCCTTGAAAGAGTCACTGTTGCCAGGCAAGTGGGGCTTTGTAACTTTGGACGTCTTCCTTTGTCTGCCATTATTCCAGGAATGGTTGGCATAGAGTCAGAAGCAGGGGGGCAAAGGGAACATATTTGACAATCCTCTTGTATGCTTAATTTTCCATCTTGCTTCCCCTATCACCACTTCCATATTATTGAAGCATTGATGTATTTTGGATAATCCATTCATTCTCCAGAGTTAATAATTTTCTTCAATTAATTCTCAGTGCCTCTAAGGAGAGTATCATCATCAGTTGTAAAAAAAAATCTAAATCAAAGAAGAATCTACATAGAAATTATAAGTAGTGCAAAGGGATAATTTTCTATAAAAGTTACTTAAAATAATAAGTGAAGTTGGAAGCTAAAATGCAAGAGAAAAAATTCATCGGGGTGTGTGTATTTGTGTTGACTTTGGGATTTCTTTAAACTATAGTTCTAAATGATATTCTTTAGATTTTTAAATATGGCTTCCATAATTTTTGGTACTCTCAAATATCTTCCTCATATTAAAAGAAAATGATGTACTATGAAAAATGTGTAGGACCTTAATGTATCATATATAATATCCAGGTTTGCATTTCCATCTTCAGTTTTTTAAATTAAAAAAAATGAAACTATTATGTGGTGTTAAATTTTAGGTGCAAGCTAAAAATAATTTTTCATTATATATTTAATGTTTAAAAACACCACAAAAACTATTTACCATTGGTGTGATGAATTATAAATTACTATCTTCTTATCTTTGCCTTAGGAAGATACTTTAATTAGTTAGGAAGATATTCTAATTTTTCAAAGAAATGCTGTTGATTTTTTTAAATCTCTTAAAAATTATGGGGAGTTTATTTTTGGTCTATAAAATGCTGACATAATTTAATTGGTTTGTGATATTTTTGTTCTCGGTGAAAAATCTCCAAAGATGTTGATTTAAAATTTTCTACTTTCTTGGATCCTGAAAACCAATGCTATCAAAAAGAATATCTTCAAAACATTTCAGAGAAAATATTGCAGAATCTCAACCCAAGTCAGTGATTTCTTATTTTATCCTTCTTGATGAATTACTTCTTAGTATATAAATTGAATCAATCCCTACCACGATCCAGAAAACAAGACTGGACTACAATGTCAAGAGGCTTCCCAAGGCTTCCTCAGGATAACTAGTAGGACATTATCCGTGGTTTAGTAATTTCTTGGCTTGATGAGTCATTTTTGGTCACTTTCAACCTACTCTCTTTTTCTCCCCTCCCTCAAAATGCAAGTTATCCTAAATATTTTGGGGTCATTAATTGATTTTTTCAAAAATTTTGAGAAGTTTTATCAGGAGATGCTGAAACCAGCTAATAGAAAGTGTATTAATTCTTTTGAAAAGAATATTGTGGGGAGTGAGGTCAATTGCTTTATTCCAAAATTTCTAACGTCTGGGCAAGTAAATGACAGTGGAGCATTAAGATTGTTAGAAGTTAAAGGGCAGATTAAGAAAAGTCTTACAGAAATGCCCTTGCATTTAAATATTAAAATATCCAATAATTTAATTTGAGGAATATTAAACATTTTTTAAATCTATGGTTACTGGAATGTGAAAATGAATGTACACCATATTAAATGATTCAGTGGAAGACAGGTTTCTTGTATTGTACCTGATATATTGGTTGAAGGAAAGCCTAAATGTACCTAGATCTAAAAGGCCCTGTGAAGTCAGATGCAGTATTTTATTTTTATTTATTTATTTTTTTAAAGGAATTTTTGTTTTAAGGAAGATTGGCCCTGGGCTAACATCTGTTGCCAATCTTCTTCCTTTTTTCCTTTTTCCCCCCAAAAGCCCCAGAAGATAGTTGTATGTCATAGTTGTACATCTTCTAGTTGCTCTATGTGGGACTTTGCCTCAGCATGGCTTCATGAACAGTGTAAGGATCTGCACCCAAGATCTGAACCGGTGAACCCCGGGCTGCCAAAGCAGAGCGCACAAGCTTAACCTCTACGCCACCAGGCTGACCCCTCAGATGCAGTATTTTAATAGAGTCAACCACACAACTTTTCACTGCAGCTATGTCTTAACATTGGCTTCCTTGTGATGATCCAGGTGGGACAGGGGATCAGAGGGTGTGAAAGAGAACATCTAATTTGCATACCCCAATAAGAATCCTGATTCACCAGGTCAAGTGACCAGAGTGACATTTGCATGAAGCCCTAGTAGCCCTGTTGAAAAACCATGACTCTGTCAGTTAACTCTAGGACAGTGGTTCTCAACTGGAACAGTATTGCTCCCCAGGGGACATTTGGCAATATCTGGAGACAATTTTGGTTCTCACGGTCAAGGCATGCTACTAGTATCCCTAGTAGAGATCAGAGATGCTGCTCAACATCATACTGTGCACAAGACAGCCCACTACCACAGCAAAGAATTATCCAGCTCAAAATGTGAATAATGTTGTTACTGATAAACCCTGCTCTAGGATAACGAAATAAAATTGAACAAAATAGGTTAAAGTTTGCTCCCATTCTCTGCGGGAAGTACCTGAGTAAGCAGGAGCACATTGTAAGACAGGAAGTATAAAGGTACCTAACTTTATTCTGGATGGTTGCCATTTGGCAGGAGAAATGACGCTGACCACAGGAAGACATGGATTACTCTCTGAAAGTAATGTGTGTGACACTGAGGCTATGTGTTTGGGAGCCTCTTGGTACCACCTTGCCCAGTTGTAACTGTGGGTAGACAAGTAAAACAATCCCAGCCTGACAATCTGAGAGAGGTCCTAAGAGGGGGCAAAATGTCTCTGCTAATCTCAGAAAATATCTCATAGTTTGAGGAAGAAAGAGATTGTGACTGCTCACTTTGTCATTGTCTCCCTTAGGAACAGAATCAAACTATGCCGTTAGTATCCATTTCTTAAGAAGCTGGCACACTCTCTTCCTAGGTCGGCTCTTCCAGCTGCCCACCTTATTCTTAATGTCAACCCCACACAGCCCTATTCTTCTTCTCCCTAGTCAATCCTCTCACTGCTCTCTTCTCCCTACACCCCCTTTATTTTGGTGCCCTATGGCTTTTCCATAGTAAGCAAATTCTTATGTACGTTAAGTCTCTTTATAGCATATTTTACTCTTATCTTGACTAAAACCTGATTCATTTCTGAGGGCACTCTTTCCACTGATGATCATTCTTGCATGCTCTACATACTTCAATGTTGGGAGTGGAAGTCATCTTATCCTCTTCCTCATTCACCGTGTGGCTTCCAGATGATTTGCCTTCTCCCTTATGTCCAAACCTCTGTGCCACTGATACTTCTGCTCTCCATCTTTTCAATCCTGTATCCCTTATCACCGTTGTCTGCTGGCCTCTAGTCACTTGCTTTCTTTCACTGATATCATCATGATCTTGACACCAGCCTCTTCCATCTGCTTAAGTTGTGCTGTCTTTCTCAGTGAGTTCAAATAACACTTAACCATTTCAAGGACTGAGACTTTTGTGACCATTTGGAAACAAGAATATTGGATTAACACAGCTGTCTCAGTTAATAGAGGTGATAGTGAGGTACCTTCCTATGTAGAGGACATTGATAAGAGGTAGCCAAAGTAGGAGTGACCAACAAGGAATATACTATACAGTTACAGGAGCTGAAAGACATGAGTAGCACTTGAAAGGGACATTCCAGAACCTGTATTCCTGAAAGGCATTCCAGATGCAGACAAGAGGAGAAAATGTGGTATCATTGCTAAGATGTCTCTATTTGTATTGCCAGATTGGTGATGTTGACGGACACTTTAGTTACATTTACTTGATTTCTCAGCATCATTTGATGTTGTTTATAGAGAATCTACCATGGGTCAGGCGTTATTCTATGTGCTTTATAAATATTAGCTCGTTTGTAGCCAATTAGGATTTTTTACTAGCAGTTCTTTGAAATCCCTGTTTTCTGTTATGCCAGAATCTAGTTTATATCTACCTCTCTGGCTACTCTGACTGAGTCTCAAAATAGGCTCCTATTCTGCTTCATCCTTAAATGTTTTTCAAGGTGTTACCGTCAGCCTTTTTCTCATATCACTTTTCCTGCTCACCTTGGATGATTTCATCCATTTCCATAGATTTAATTTCCACCCCACACCATTTCTTCTTCTCGGACACAGACATGTAACTTACTAGAGGACGTCTCTACTTGTCTTTCAGGCATTTCACACTGAATATATCTGAAACTAATTCTGCCATTTCTGTCTTCATTCTTCAGATACACTCCTCCTGATTTGAAAGGTTGATG
Source organism: Tapirus indicus (assembly GCA_031878705.1). NCBI lineage: Eukaryota > Metazoa > Chordata > Mammalia > Perissodactyla > Tapiridae > Tapirus > Tapirus indicus. The sequence continues at coordinate 71,223,696 of CM062919.1, read as the reverse complement.
TAGTCTACTCATTTGTCCCAGTCAAAAGCCCTGATATCATTCTAATGAATCCTTCTTCCTGATACCCTATATCCAACTCATTACCAAGAGCTAATTATTTTCTTTTTAATATATTTTCTCTGAATATTGTAATTTTTATTTAATATCTCTTTAATATATTTGTTACTTTCAATTCCTCTACCAAGTACCTTAGTTCAGGCCACTGTCACTGCTAGCATAAATTTTTTCCACACCTTCCTAACTAGTCTCTCTCACACCAGTCTGCCCCCACTCCAATTCATCCTCCACTCTGTAGCTAATTTAGTTTTCTAAAATGCAAATGTAATCATATAATTCCCTGATTAGAACCTTTTAAAGGCATCCCATCAAAATAAATTCTATAGTCTAAACTTCTCAGGGTGTCATAGACCTTTGTAGTCGGCCATCTGATTATTACTGTAGCTTCATTGTTCATCACTCTCCCAATAGTCTCTACTCTCCACTCTTTTTCTACCAAATGATAACTCCCCAACTACTTATAGTCCTTTTCCTACTTCCAAGCCTCTGCACATGATGCTCACTCAGCCTTAGAACTTTATCACCATCTTTTCCAATCCTCTCATCCGACTCTACTACACTATACTACACACCACTAACAACATACACACACCACTACTACCACCACCTTCTAACTAGCTCCTAATTTTGTTTCACGTTGTCAATGGATCATATCCAGATGTATCCTTCTGACTCTTCTAAGCTTGGTTAGATGTCCCTTCTAAGTAGTCCCAATTCATTCCACATACTAACCTTTAAATATACTCTTGACATTTCCTGGTTACCTTTTTTTACCCTCCGCATTAGACAATAAGCTCCTTGAGAGCAGGAACTGTGCTTTCTCTCCTTCGAATTCTAGAGTTTGGCTTGTTCTCAGAACACAGTGAGTGTTCAATAAGTATGTGTTAAATGGATATCTGATGTGGATGTCTGCATGTTCCTGAGACAGTGGAACTGAGACAGTGAGCATAGAGTGGCTAGAACTTTCTTCTGACTAACTTCATGCCAATTCCTGCTATTGTATTTCAGGTACAACTTAATTAGCATACCTAGTTCCCATTGCTGTTACAACTAGGTATGCTAATTAAGTTCTATGAGAAATTAGGAAGAGTAAATGAGGAACAGCTAGCTGTTTCAGCCTAGAAATCCTATTATCTTGTTTTTCCATTGATTTTTAGATATAGGTTTATAACTTATTTCTTCAGAATTTGTCCCATCATTCCAATACAATGTGGCAGGAATGCAAACTGGTGCAGCCACTACAGAAAACAGTATGGGGATTTCTCAAACAATTAAAAATAGAAATACCATAAGATCCAGCTGTTCCACTTCTAGGTATTTATCCAAAGAACATGAAAACACTAATTCAAAAAGACATATGCACCCCATGTTCATTGCAGCATTATTCGTGATAACCAAGACTTGGAAGCAACCTAAGTGCCCATCAACAGATGAATGGATAAAGAAGATGCGGTGTATATGTAATATACATACTACATAAAGAAGATGTGGTGTATATATAAGATATATATATATATATATATACACACAATGGAATACTACTCAGCCATAAAAAGGGTCAAAATCATGCCATTTGCAACAACATGGATGGACCTTGAGGGTATTAGCTAAGCAAAATAAGTCAGACAGAGAAAGACAAATACCATGTGATTTCACTCATATGTGGAAGATAAACAAACAAACACATAGATACAGAGAACATATTGGTGGTTATCAGAGGGGAAGGGAGTTGGGGGAGGGTGAAAGGGGTAAAGTGGCATATGTGTATGGTGACGGATGGAAACTAGACTTTTGGTGGTGAACATGATGCAGTCTACACAGAAGATGAAATATAACTATGTACACCTGAAATTTATACATGATCTAAACCAACGTGACCTCAATAAAATAAAAAAATTTTTTTAAAAAGCATCACCTCATTAGAAAAATAACAACAAAAAAGACAAATTTGGATGATTTCTAGAGATGAATTGATGGATGAACATACACAGAGTTTGGTGCACTTTCCATTTTCACAGATGATACTAATGACATGGAAGCAAGAGGAAAAAATGAAATTGAATTTATCATGAATAGGCATTTTGAAATTGTTCATATGTTTAAAACATTTAAAAGTGAATCTTGGGTATCTAAGAGAAAACTCAATTCTCTCAAGTCTCTGAAAACTATTTCCTAGGTGCATATCTTCCCTCTGTCTAAGGGTGTGAGGACTAGAATTTGAGAAGAGCAAAATCTACTCGGAACAACACTCGGAGACTCCTGATTCCTAGGCTAAAACATGTATCCTTCCTCTTTATATATTTACTCTATGCTTCAATAACGCTCTGGACATATCTCTGGCATTGTGCTTCTAAACTGTATTACATATATCTTTTTATATTTCTGTTTTGCTCATGAGACTGTGAGAACTTTGAAGAAAAGGCTATTTGTTATTCATCTTTCTATCTCTAGTGACTATCTTTATGCCTGGCACATATTTAATGCTCAATAAATTTTTATTGAAAGAATAAATGAACGAACATTTTTCATAAAGTTGAAGGCAATTTTTTTCCTGTTTGTTGTACAGTGAAGTACAATATAAGTTTCAGGCTTAGGGAAAGAAAAAAAGTGTGAAACGACTCTGGTAGTGCTGGGCAATCTGTTAAAAAATGATTAAAAGTATGATCACATAGCAGCATGATTATATCCTCTTTGCATTATTTTCTGTTAATTTTATGTGTGTAAGTCTTATCTTGTAAAAAAATACTATTTAATTATTGCAGTAATCTTCTAACTTGTTTCCCTGATCAGTCTTTGGCAGTTTATTCACAGCAAAGAATACATAGCAACCGTGTTAAAATGTAGGTCAAGTAATATCATGCCTCTGCTCAAAACCCTGCAATGGTTCCCTAATGATGAACGAGGTCTACCAATCTGGCCCCTTCCCTGACCTCATCCACCCTGACTCTCCTCCTAATCCTCCTAGCTCACTCTGCTCTGCCATGCTGAGGCCAGGTGCAGTCCTGCCTCGGCGCATTTGTCCTTGGAGTGGCTCTCTGTCTGGAAGTCTCCTCCTCTGGAAATCACATGCCTTGCGCTCTCACCTCCTCCAGGTCATCACTCAAATGTCACCTTTCCAGTAAGGACTTCCTATACTTCCTATTTGAATCACCACCACCCCCGAGATCCACCCTCACACACACGTGCTTTCTTACCCTCTTGCCTCTTTTTCTTACTATTTATCACAATCTATACTATGTATTTTACTTATCTTTCTTATTGTTGTCTCATCATGAGGGAAGGGACTTCAGGGGATTTTTTGCCTTTTATTTTTCCAGTATTATAAATTCTAACACCTGGAACAGTGTATGGAATTTGGTAGACATTTAAAAAATTTGTTGAGTTAATGAAAAAGTGAATACTTGATAACAGATACATTTTATTATATATATATAAACACATACTGTGTTTTCTGATGACATTTTTATTTCTATATTAAAACATACCTTCCAAAAAATGACATCCATATTTAATATATAGAGGAAATTTCTTTTGTACTTGACTCTTAAACACCAAAAGTAAAATTTCTAAGAGATATCTTTTGGAAGGCCAAAAGGAATAAAATATTCGACATTGAATGAAGATATAACATTTTCCATACCCCAGAACACTAACTGGACTTTTAAAATAAATACTTTTCTTTTTAGTAGTGTTAATCGTAAACAGTGCCTCTGTCTAATAGACATGGACATTTCTTTTATGAAGCAGATTTCCAGTGCAGATCCCCAGAGGATCAAGACCATTAATAGTGAAATAACTATCGTTAAAACTACTCCATAGAGTATCATATGCACCAAAGAGCTTTACAAAAAGAGCATCAGCATTGTCAATTTTTGTTTTCAACTGACAATGTATCATGCTAAACACTAAAATGTAAGTCAATGTCAAGCCAATGATGAATGTCTTTGTAAATTTAATCTTTTTCCCAAGACACTAAATGATTCTCCAGCTTATCATAGATTTCACGTGTGACATGAGAATCAGCTGTGACCACCATATCATTAGATAAAAGGCTATGAACTGGCAGCCGACAAACCAATTTGGACGACTTCCAAAGACTTGGGAAAGAAAGACTTAACTCACACACTGGCCCAACCACCCCTCTGGCCAGAGGGTAAAGACAAAAAGACTAATTGAGTAAAGCATGATTAGACTTCCCAAAATAGTTCAAAGGTTTGGGGTTTTTTTGAAAATGAATAGGTAAGGGAAAACATGTAGGTAGTAAGTGTTGGAGTCAAGATAGCTGTCTGTTTTCAGAACTTCGTGTCTTTTTAAAGCTTCTCAATAATGAAAACAAGATGTGCATTCCTCCCAAATACCTAATCTCACCCTGTGACCTCAACCTGGTCAACAACCAAACCCTCTACCCTCAACCAAATAAACGCAAACTCTTTTAGAACAAATATGCCTTTGAGTCAGGAAGACCTTTAACATTACCGTGCAGAGTTATTTGATGCCTGCACAGCTGAATATTAGTCATCAGTGCAGTAGATTAACCCTTGTCCTGCTCCTTCAGATAATGGCAGTGTTGAAGTAATTTGTTCCAACACTTTGATAAACCTCTTGGTTTAGCTCAACCCCACCAGATAGTCAGAATATTGCTTGAATCACATGTAAAGTTGACATTGGTGCTATTTTCAGGTCCAGGGGGATAACACAGATCAGAAAATGAAACAATATGTGTGGTGGTATACTTAAGTGTACTGAACTGTTTTTAGTGTTGAATATGACAGTGATTTTTATATTTTTGTATCATGTATAAGGTTATCTCATAGGGAATTTTCATTTCTCTCCTTAAATATTACTAGTTTTATTTAAGCTATATATCTGTTTCCTTTTTTTTCCTTGAGAATCTAAAACTAGTACTCTGGAATCTACTGGATTTTAGAAGTACCATAGAAACTGAAATTTGATGAGCCACCAGAAAATCATATTTACATAGGCAAAACAACTTCAAAATATAAAATCACTTTCAGTTAGGAAAAGTGTCATTTTTTGAGTACTGGAAAAAGTATTTCTTTATTCTGCTTCTTACGAACAATCACCATCCTCATATATCATCCATCTCCTGCTCTGACCTGCTGCAATTCCAATTATGACTGGGATGAGGTGTCATTTTGAATAAAATAAAACCCACAACCATGCCAAGGTGCCTGGAAAAATATTTTCTCAATTAAAAACGCTGTAGGAGAAATATGCCTGGTAGTTGATGCTTTCAGGAAAAACCTACTTATACCTTAGTGAATTCTTGGATATATCTGAAGAAGGCAAAATAGGCTGGAATGGTTGACCTTCTGGGATCCTATTAATTGATGTAGAATGAAGGAAATATTTTTGGAGAAATAAAATGTTGAAGGAAATCGTTTGCTCTTCATCTAAGAAGCAACTCTCAATAAGGTTGCAGAAAGAAATAAAGATTCCTGTATATTTGGTTTTAATCTAATTTTTGTTATTGAGATCACATGCATTCACAGATCAAAGAGGGAACACCACAAAACCTTTTCTTTTGTGCTATCAAACTATATATGTAAACTGAAATGGGTGCTTTATATATATATATATATGTATATATATGTATATATGTATATATATATATGTATATATATACACACACACACACATATAAAAGGTTCACCTGCGTCCCTTGCCATCCAAATCCCACCTTTCAATATCATTGCCTGTGTCTATTGTTGCATCAGATATTTACTTTTATTACCATGACTGACAGCAACAGCCAAAATTTTCTTTCATGTTGGAACATTAATCCTTGTCATGTGCTCTAATTTTGTTGGTAAAAACATATGAATCTATATTCTTTCCCCACATCTTCTATTTGAACTGATTTGCTTTTTTGTTGGTGGCCTCTAGCCCTCTTAATACAAATTCTGGCAAAGAAGGACACTGTAACACTATCCAGATGGCTTTCTAAGCAGGTACTTTTGGGTATGTAAACATGGAGGTCATTCATCTATAACAGATGGGTGACTTTTGCATTCTGTTTATGAGGGAGAGTCTGGCTTATTTCAGGTTCTTGCTTCAGGAATTTAGAGCACTTTTAGAGCACAAAAAAGCTTTAATACCCTTGGAAGACAGCTTTAGTAGACCATCTTGCTCATAGCAGTGATACTGAATAATCTTCATGATTCATCTCTACGATTTATTTAAGAACAAGACATACTGGTTTTATGTCAATATTTGCTTTTGTGAAATGATTATTTTGTAGCTTAGTTCCTTCAGAATTTCATCCTTAGTATTCATAAAAGCTACTAGATAGTGATGTCCATTTCCTGACACTCCATGAAATCTATAAATCATTTCTGACACCTCTTTGCCCTCAAATTAATGCCTTTTTGCTTCATGTGGATTTAGATCAATAGCAATACAGAGAAAGCAACTCTCTAATCTGAATACTTTGTTTGTGATGCACAATTAACCTGTAAATTACACTGAGATTTAAGAAGAAAGGCAAGCTATTTGACAATTTTCTCCATAAGTAATAAAATCAGTCCCTTTCATGTATCACTAAACAAATCAGGCATGATAGCATTTCATGAATGTCATGAAAATATTTTTTTCAAGTTTGCAATGGACAGAAACAGTTTATCTTTTCTATTTGGGATAGCACAGTGACAATAGTAGGCATATTCTTTTTAGTGCTTTAAATAGTTTTAATAACAATTCTGAATGCAATAAGAAAAATATATTTAGCTAAGTCTCAGTAAGTTTCCTCCATTTCATTTTTTCTTATTTTACTTAATAAAGTGAAAGATAAAAATAATAAATAATATTGCAAAAGCTAATTGGGCATTGTTCTAATTTTTATGTATTGTGTTCTTGCTTTAAAAAGTAGGCTGGCAATGATTTCCTGGATATGACACCAAAGTCACAGGCAACAAAACAAAAAATAGATAATTTGGACTTCATCAAAACTAAAACGTTTGTGCAGCAAAGGGCACTATCAAGAGAGTGAGAAGGCAACACACAGAATAAGAGAAAATATTTGCAAATAATATATCTGATAAAGGATTAATATTCAGAGTATGTAAAGAACTCCTACAACTCAACAACAAAAAAACCTTAATTCAACAATAGGCAAAGGATGTGAATAGATGTTTCTCCAAAGAAGATATACAAATGGCTAATAAGCACATGAAAGGTGCTCAACGTCGTTAGTCATTAGGGAACTGCAAATCAAAACCACTTTACATCGATTAGGATGGCTATAATTAAACAAACAAACCCAGAAAATAACAAGTGTTGGCAAAGACATTGAGAAATTGAAACCGTCATGCATTCCTGACGGGAATGTAAAATGGTGCCTCTGTTGTGGAAAACAGCACAGTGGTTCCCCCCAAAATTAAACATAGAGTTGCCATATAATCCAGCAATTCCACTTCTGAGTATATATCCACAAGAATAGAAATCAGGGACTCAACAGATGTTCTAATGTTCAGAGGAGCATTAATCACAACATGAACTAATGTTCATAGCAGTGTTATTCACAAGGGCCAAAAGCCAGAAACAACCCAATGTCTATCAATGAATGTGGTTTAAAGAAAAAAAGTGGTATATACATGTAATGAAATGTTATTCAGCCTTAAAAAGGAATGATATTCTGATACATGCTACAACATGTAGATAAACCAAACACAATAAACCAAACACAAAAGGAGAAATATTGTATGATTCCACTATATCTGGTGTCTAGAATAGGCAAATTCATAGAGGCAGGAAGTGGAATCAAAGTAACTAGGAACTGGGTGAAGAATGGGGAGTTATTGTGTAATGAGTACAGAGTTTCCGTTTGGAATGATGAAAAAGTTCTGAAAATGGATAGTGGTGATGGTTGTACGACATCGTAAATGTGCTTAGCGTCACTGAATTGTACACTTTAAAATAGTTAAAATGGTAAGTTTTACATCATGTATATTTTATCAGAATTTTTTAAAATGAGAGAATTTTGAAAAAAGTAGGCTGAACAGCACTTTCAGCTGGTCCTTTCAGCGGCCTGCATAAGACAGCTCTCCTTATAAGAAGTGGAATGTATTGGACTATCTTAGTTCCAGGAATTAATTCTGTGTAAGTCTATAGTTCCTGTAAGTTTTCCTGATTTTTAGTCTCTATTTAGTTTTGATCCTGGACTACTGCACAATTTGCCTTTTGCGTTTTCCAAGTTCTTATACTGGGAACAACCTCTTGGCTTCGGCTTTCGTCTCAGATGTCAATCCCATTCTGTAAGCTTGCTGGTCTTGTGACATGCTCCCTAGTTTTTCACAATATACAGCCTGATGTTGGTAAATCCAATGTTATTACCACATGACATGATCTCATAGTACAATGTTTGGTTTCATAGAATTTGTGTTCATATAAATGTCGGTTAGAGGAGCAAAGTGAGTATGGAAAGAAAGCCATGGGCATAAAACTTAGCTGCTGTTTATTCAATGGATGCATGTGATTTACATTAAAATTTGTAAGTAACTTAAGTGTATTCCCATGAGCTTTTAATGCATGAAACTTCAGTGTGCCCATAAGCACTAAGGCCATTTCTCATTACTGCCCTTTTCCTGGAATGATCTCTTTACATTTTTATTTCTTATGTGAGACTCAAGGTCAGAGACAATGTCTTATTCATCTTCATATTTCCAATGCTTAGCACAGGGCTCAATAACTCTTGACTGACCATTTACAGTAATACAGTATTTACCATAATACATACCATAATACAGTAATATTTTATATTTCCACAGCTTCATACATTTTCACATGCATTATTTGTTTTAACCCTTGAAATAACTTTAAAAGTTAGGCGTTATTATTATTATTAATTTACAAATGAGAAAACTGGAATTGGATAGTTGTGACATCTTGAAGGTAAAATGGCATCTGAATGGTGGAACCAAACTCTCACCAAGGTCTCTTGGTTCAAGAGTTAATGTATGTTCAGTGACATCACAGTTGCCTCCCTGAATATCATTCCAATAACATTGTTAGGGGAGAACACTTCACCCGTACTCCTCATGTGTCTTTCCACGTTGCAGAAACTGAATTCACTCTGCCGCAAAGGAAAGAGTGTGCTTCTCCTGAATGGTCAATCAGAGAAAACCAAATTAAGCATGCTCTGCTTAAATCAGCTCACCTCTTTTTTCATTTGGGAGCCAGAAGCCTGCAGATAGCACAAATTCTCCCTGGTATTTCCAACCCATAAGTCTTACTCAGAACTAGGTGCTAAGGTCTGTTTAAATTTGAGGTGTAGTTAGGGAGCTCATTTAGCTCTTATGTGAAGTACATTCTCCAACTTAGTAATAAAGTAATAAATGTGGTCATAAAGCCGATATTTTGCTCTCCATCTGCCTTCCTCTTTCTTATCAGTTTGTTCAGATTCCATGCAAGTTGTTATTAGACCTCCACAAAGGCCCCAGCAACCTTCTTGAATAACTCAGGCCATTTAGAGTTTAGTGGAGGGAGTGTACGTTGTGTGAGATTGTTGGTCAAGGGAATCTTTAGCTCACTGAACCTCAGTGATAGCACCTGGAACTAATTACTAACTGTATAAAAGACATCTAATATCCACACAAGAAAGAGTTTCGATTTTCATTCTATCATTAGTTGCACAATAGAACTCAAGCATATGTAGCACTCGATCTCTGGCACAGACACTAGACAGATGCTCAAAATACGGTTAGGTAACCAGGTGACTTTTTTTTTGTGCTGACAGAACTGAGAGATACAGGGCACCTTACCAATGAAGTTTAGTATTTGGGCATTAAGGGAAAGGGGAAGGTAGTGTATTTTGTTGTCATTCATTCAATCAATGGCACCTAAAAAAATTGTATCAGATCTTAGATAATTATCATATCTAATGCAAACATTTCTTATTTTTTAAATGAAAATGAGCTTTTCCTGACATATATTTTTTATATGGAAAACATATAGAAAAAAATCTAAGTAAGTTTGGTGCATCTTCTCTTTTCTGTGAGAAGTTATAACACATTGCCTGAAGAACTTTATGACCAAATCTTTCCTTCATCTGCTCATGGCATTATTTCATATAATCCCTTCTTTTTCATAAAGCCTCTTCCACAATATACCAGTGTAGCATATAAATAAACCAAGTTCATTTTAAAAATAAATATTAGACATCAAATCAGTTATCTAATTTTATAAAATATTACTGGTTTAAATTTTACCTATTTTCTGCTAAGAACATAAAAAAGTAGACACTTCAATTTACATAATATGTAAAATTTCTTAAATTTTCATTCCAGTACAAAAATTCCATTGTTTCTGAATTATACAATATATTTAGTGCTGAACTCAATGAACTGTAACTAATTTTTCATCACCAGGTCCTTCATTTGTTTAATACACTTGACATATAACAATCAAAGGAGTTAATTTAGAAACACTGCCAACTGGATGAAATCTTGCCAGGGACTTAATATTTCTCAAACTAAGTTTAGTGCAGGTAACAATACATTCAAGCAAATATTTACATATACCAATATGAAATCCAAAGACATTTTTTTGCTATCTGTTTTACTGTCAATTGCCAGGTTGGACTCCACAGAGATTAGGGGTTTCAACATACATAATATAATTTCTAGCTCAGGATTTCAGAAATTATGAGTGAATACATTAATCAAATTTATCTACTGCAGGAGTGTTCAGTGGAATCTATATACTGATGCATGTTGTCACTCTCTAGGAGGAGATGACTGTGAGGAATTCCCCAAACCTTTTTGACCGAACATCTGAAGAGACAAAGCTTGAAAAAATCTATTTTAGGAAATAACTGTTCCAAATCATCAACCTAGAATGAGAAGTATTGACATGTAAACCAAGTTTGCTTATCAATTTCAAGTGAAACTGTGATTAGAAGCTAAGTGTTTCAATTTGGATTGTATACACTTAATAACACCATTAAATTATCACCATATATTTTACTTATAGTTTGAAGATTCTGATGAATTCTTAGAGAATCTCAGCTATATCCTAACTATCTCTATTCCAGTTTGCATACAGCCAAACCAGAGTCTGGCAGAGATATAATGTCTTAAAGAAAAAAGAATAAATAATGTAATAAGAAAATTTCATTAAGGAACAAACTGATAGGAAAAAGTAGCATCCTGACCAAAGACTGCATCCCAAAGTCAGCACAATATGAAAGCAACTTGACCTAGAAACTTTCTGCCTTGATTTAGCTTGATTTTTTCAGACAGATATCTGTACCGCTTTATAGAACATCTCTTATAAAAATGTAAAAACAATAGAATAGAAACGTAACTACCATTTAAATAGTTTGTACATTTTTCTTAATATAGTTTTTGACTTTTATAGTGTAGAGAAATATTTTTTTGGAAGATTGTCTTGTTAAAGTGGCTTTTTGTGAATGGTCAGCTACCCATAAATCTATTAGCTAGGCAAAAAAACCATTAATTTTATTAACTATGTGATATATTTTTTCTCCTAAAATAATTATAGTCAAATGAGTTTTAAATAATTGTGTTAGAAGGAAAGTTGTTTTTCTATTTATTTTGATTTAAAATAAAATTTCCAATGTGTAAACAATTAACTATCTAAAAAATATGCTTTGTTTCTGAAAAAGAAGGTAATAGAGTATTTTCAAATAACTTTCCACTTGTTCTAAATAAAATGATATTTCTGGGAAATGGCCTATAAACTCTAAAATGTTATAATGTCTATTAAGTGAAAAAATCTGGGGTAGAAAATTGATTTGCTTCCACTTCCCACATACATGAAAATGAAAAATTATACATAGGTTAGTTCTATGTTCCATGTTATCTCATGGAATTAGAGGACAAATAGGAAAAAAGTTGCTGTTATAATTTTCAAAATGCTTACACTAAAATAATTTACTTTACTGATATTTTTATCAGATATACAAATATGCTGTAATAAAAACTAAAACCACAAAATTTCCCTTAGGGAATTTCACACTTTCAAGTAATTAAATACATTTTTAAAGGTAAATATGAGGTCCCTAAATATAAGGCCAAAGGTCTAATCGTCCTCTAAATATAAGGAGGAGTAATAATTCAGAGCATAGTCTTTGAGGCAAACAGTTCTAGTTGCCAAGTCTGGCTCTGCTCCCGTGGAGCTGTGTGACCTTAAGAAAGTTATTAACCTGTCCGAGCCCCAGTTTTTCTGCTTAATAAATTTAGCATAAAAATATTTACACTCTTTCTTCAGGGGTTACTGTAAGGATTGAATGAGATAATAATAGCAAATATCAATCACTAACTTTTAATTTGTACTCACTATCTGACGGTAATTGTCTAAGATATAATGGATATAAAGTGCTTAGCAGAGTGGCACATATTCAATAAATAAAAGCAAATTTATTAAATGAATATAATTTTGTACACAATAAGAATTATACTCTCTTAATAGTGAACATTTTGAATAAAACAACTATTATATATTGCTATAATTTGAAACATAGCTATTAGTTCAGCAATTCCACTTCTGGCTCTATAACCAAAAGAATTAAAAACTGGGACTCAACTAGGTATTTGTATACTAATGTTCATAGCAGCATTATTCACAATAGTCAAAAGGTGGAAACAACACAAATGTCTGTTAACAGGTGAATGGATGAATGGATAAACAAAATGTGATATACATATAATTCAGCCTTAAAGAGAAATGTAGCATTTTGACAAATGCTACAAGGTGGATAAACTGTGAAAACATTGTGCTAAGTGAAATAAGCCAGACACAAAAGAACAAATATGGTATGATTCCACTTAGGTGCCTAGAACAGGCAAATTCATGGAGACAGAAAGTAGAATGGAAGTTACTAAAGGTTGAGAGGGAGAGGGAAATAGGGAGTTATTATTTAACGGGTATGAAGTTTCTGTTTGGGATAATAAAAAAGTTATGGAAAGTGATAGGAGTGATGGTCACACAATATTGTGAATGTACTTAATGCTACTTATTTGTACACTTAAAAATGTTTTAAAGGGTAAGTTTTATATTACGTATATTTTACCACGATTTTAAAAAGTAAGAAACTAAACAAACCCATGGTTGTTAGAACAAAAGCCAAAGCGTAACAAACTCTTTAGTGACAATGTTTTGAAAGAGGCTTTATATTTATTCTCTATTAATGATTTTGAATGCCTGGTATATATCTAGCATGGACATTTCCCCACAGTTGGGTAGTGGAAGATTCAGCGTATACTGTAATGTGCCACACAGATCCATCTCTAGAGACGAAAATTATCCTCGGTTGCTGAGAGAGTTGTGGGTTGACAATTCTCGGTTCTCAGCCCTCTCAAGAAATTACCTTTGGCTGGAAAGCTGCCTTGACCAAGGTCACATTCCCTTCCCAAGGAGAGCCTCCATCCAATGAGTAGTTGAAGGGGGGCATAGAAAGGCCTGTCTCCTCAGCATAATGTGGGACAACTTGAAAGGGCTACCTTCAGAGCTCCACGTAGGGTCAACATTGCACCCCAACTTCTCCCTCTGCTCAGTCTTGCTTCATTATCTGCTCTTCGACAGATGTTCAGTCTAGAACTCCCTACTAAACTTCTTACATGCTAATTTCCATCACAGAGTATTCATCAAGGAAAAGAGAATATCTAAACATCTCTAGGTCAGTGGATACAAAATCCTTGTTGACATTGAACCCTGGGGAACTAAAGTGTCATGATGAGCTCCCTATTGGAGAAGGGGCATATAGGGCCAGGTATTAAATGGAGTCTTGGCCAAGGTCTAGCCTACAATGGTCCACTAAGTTCATGAACCCACCCAGTAATGTCTCCATTCCCCATCTGTGCACGTGAAATGGACAAATTTGGTAATCAGCACACCTGTATATTGTTTCCCTTGCCTGAGTCCTGCTGTAGCGTAGAAAGTCAACTGGAGCCTCTGAAACTGCTCTCCCAGTCAAGACTGTCAATCAAAACCAGTATCATATGGAGTGAGGAATGGCAGAGAATAGTGCCCCTAAAGGAGGCAGAGCTAGTGGTCCCAACCTATCTCCATTTAAATCACAAGTCTAGCCCCTACAAAAGCAAGATGCTTCCGGGATAACAACAGTCGACTACTACAGACTCAGTCAAGAAGTAGACCTCATTGTAGTTGTTGTGCTAGATGTGCTGTCTTTGCTAGCACAGATAAATACATCCTCAGGTACAAGGTACGAATGAAGCCTTTGATCTGAAAAATGTGTTCTTTTTCACCCTGTTCAGAAAAGGACAGAAACAATTAGCATTCGCTTGGAAGTGACAATAGTATACATTTACAGTCTTGCCCCGGGGCTATGTTCATGCTTTCTCCTGTCAAAGAAATCTGGATTGGCTGCACATCCTGAAGAACACTCTGCTGGCAGACCAGACTGATGTCATCATGCCAATAGAACCAAACAAACCAGAAATAACGAGTACGTTCGAGGCTTTAGCAAGACAGACGTGCTCTAGAGGGTGAGAGAGAAACCCAACAAAGTTTCAAGGGCCTACTGCATCCTCCCAAATTTTAAAGGTCCTGTCATCTCTGGAATGCTGGGCCAACCTCTTCAAAGAAAAGAACAAATTATTGCACCTCGAATCTCCCACTATAAAGAAGGAAGCACAATAGCTGGTGAGGCTCTTTAGAGTTTGGAGGCAGCATATGCCACACCTGGGAGTACTGCTCTCTGGCCCCTATATTGGATGACCTGAAAAGCTGCCGGCTGTGATTAGAACACAGAACAGGACAAGAGTTCAGCAGAAGATCCATGCTGGAATGCAGGGACCTTTGCTGCTTAGGACACATGACCCAGTAGACCTTATGATATTGTAGGTATCTGGTGTGGGAAAAGATGAGGTGTCAGGTTTATGGCAAGCCCAATAAGATAATCAGTGTAGCCTCCTATGATTCTGGAACCATTTTCAGAGGAGAATGGTTTGAAAAGCATTTTGAAAAGCAGTTCCTGGTGTGTTTCTGGGTCCTGGTAAAGATGCAGTGAGTGACTACAAGTTTTTAAGTGACCATGTGGCCAGAACTGTCCAAAATGAGCTGTTTCTGTCCCACCCATCAATTCCACAAAGGGTAATTGACTTTGATCATGAGAAGACATTAGGGCTGTGGTTACAATGGGGTCACAGGGAGGAATATGTTTAGCACCCAGGGGATCCCTTTGGATAACTCTTGGTTAATAAGGCGGTTCTTCAGTTCTAGTGCTTCAAGAGTCAGCATGCCTGTCTATAGGAAGTTAGAAGATAAGGTACCTTTTTCAACAAATGATCCGCTTAATTCACAGGAGACATTCTTTTGATTCATTAGAATTTACATATAATAAGCACTTCACTTAGAAAATCAATATTAGCATCCTCTCGCATTCTGCTGGTTGGTCACAAAGCACAGACTCAAAATAATCTGATTTTTCTGTGTTCTAGATGTCAGTCATTATTATTTCTATATTTATTATTAGCCACCACTTAAATTCCAAGCACTATTCTAGGCCTTATATGTACAGTAGTCCTATCCTCAAAATAATCTTGTAAGTAGATATCATTAACTTTAGTTAACATTTGTGAATTGAGACTGAGAAATTAAGCACTTGCCCATAATTACCCAACTTGTAAGTGGCAGAACAAGTTGGACCTTAAATCTACAAATTATAAAATTCCCTGAAATTTTCATTTCCTCTTAATATAGAATTTTGTCCTAGCTAAGAATAAAATAATGGCACTGTAAAATAGTGCCATAAAAGTGTAAAATGTACTTAGATTAACTAGACTAGCAATTATGGTATAGTAGAAGTAGTGAAAGCAGAACCCAGATTGCAGAAAGCAAGAAGAAATAAAAGGTAGTGAAATAGTGACAGTGTGAGTAGAGAACACCTCCAAGAAACTTCTTAGAGATCATATGGTAGCCAGAGATGCATCTTGGATCCACAAAAGCTATTTGTAGTTGTGTGTGTAATTTGCTTTGTCTTTCATAGGCAGAGCAGACCATGCCTGTATGCAGATTCAAAGGATTCCAAAAGAGGAAGAGATTGAAGAATACACAAATAGAAGGAATAATTGATGAAGCAAGATCTCTAAGATGCTGGAAAAGGATAGGATGCAGCGTATATTTGATACGAAGTTAAACTTCCTCATTGCAGTGGTTCTTAAAGTGAGGTCCCTGGACCAGCAGCACGAGCACCACTTGGGAATGTTGGTTATGCAATTTCTCAGGCTCCATCCAAGAAACTCCGTGGCGGGACTCATCAATTTAGGATTTAACAAGCTCTCCAGGTGATTTTAATATATGGGCATTGTAACAGTGAAGAAAAAAGCAAAGTGCGGACTTGCAGATTTGGTGGTGAAATGTTGGCAGAGATTCCATCTATTACACGCCTCAGTTCTCAGGCAGATTCTACCTTCAGAATCTCCTCTTTCTACACTCCTACCCGCCAAAAAGGTAAAGATTTTAGCTGGCTCCTATTTGGGAACAAAGACTGAAGAGAGGATGGGAGCCAGTTATCATGATCACTGGCTAAAGCCTTCAACAATAGGTTACAGAGACATCAGGTCAACAGGGACAGAGCAGAGCAGATCCTAGAAATCACTGCTGGACTGAGCACCACTTTTCCTTTAGCTAAGTGCTCTCTTAGAGAGGAGAGAAGAGGTTGGTGGAGTGACTGAAAGTCTGAGAATTTTTATCTGAAGAGAGTAAGCATTACATAAAGAGACTGTTAAACTTTTGCTCAAATTAAATTTAAAACCAACTGGACAATTTTTCCCCCCTACTACCCAAAGATCAGGGCTTTTAAGTTCACACTGGTAGTAGACAAAATAAAGGGACTATATTTTGGCCTTACATTTAAATTGTAGTGTGAGTAAATCTGTGACACCACTTCATGTATTTAAGCAAGTAATTTCTTAATAAGTTAGAGGGGGAGAAAAGGAGATGCAGTGTTCAAGTTAATGCCCATTTTCGCCATGATATTCTCAGCAAAATTATTGACCTGAATTAATGTTTATTGTGTATTATATAATGAACACAAAAATCTTGTAGAGGGTGAAAACAAATTTATTACTTTATTCTGTGACAGAAAAATAGGCATTAAAATGTAGAAGAGAATAGAAACTGCCTGAATCAATGGAGGAAATTTAACTTAAAAGGTTAAATGATCAAATACATTTTAAGGAAGAGAAATAGCTAAATACTATGATATACTTAAAAAGTTTGCTTATAACTAAAAAGCTTTACTTGTGTACTGTGATATTATGTGTATACAAATAAATAAATTCTCAGTGTGGAGGACCATCTGGTTTAGTACATTTATACATCTATTATATACACACATGATATGCACACCGATTTAACTGGTTATGCATCTTTGCATGTGTGGAATGCATGTTAGCATGTATGCAAGTTCTACCCAGATCTAAGCAAGACTGTTAAAAGTAGGTTAATTCTAGGAAAATGCTGCAGAAACTGTTATAGGAACAGATGAATGAATGCCAGTTTACAAAATTAAAGGTATTGACTACTGCCTGAGAAAAATCTAGCATATTAAAACCAGAACCTAAAAGAAAAAGATGCTTCCGTATCAGAACAGAGTATGTGTCTTTAAGAGTAAGTATGTATTCTTTGGAACCATGAAAATAGAGGAGTAGGTAACATTCCATACACAACTTGACCACCATTTACTTTCTAACCTCCTCCTTCACTTCAAATCAATTTGCTACATTTGATTTTTTATCAGCTTGGATGAATTTATAATGCATTTATAATTGCATTTCTGATGTAATGGGTTGGAGGAATTCTGATAACGGAAAAATTATGCTATCTAAAGGAGACAATAAAATTATATGTTGGTAATGAGGACGGGATTTTGCTTGTACCATTTTGTATCCTGCTGCAATCTTGCATCAAGCCCCTTTGAGCTACACATGCAACTCCTATTACCACTAATTGCAGTTTCACTACACAGGCACATCAAAGGAAAAGACACAGACCTCCTTTGTGCTGTGGGTTTTGTAATCCTTTTTATATTATATAATGAGACCCAATTCTATTTCACATTTTAGGTACTGGTTGTTCTTATTCCAATATTCACCCGTTTCCAAATTTCTTTCTTCATTCTTTGAATTCTTGAGAATGATCAGATAGATATATTAAAATGAAAATAGCTAATTATATTTTGGGGGATATTATTCTTGATTCTAAAATGAAAATAAAAAAACCTCATGGGGGTGTATATCTTTTTATCTTCAGGATTAGTTTAGTTAAAAACATAATCTGGAACTTGAGTTCTATGTAGGAATTTATTTAATAACAAAAACTTTCAGAAATTACTTCAAGATATATAGTAATGTGGATATAACCTTTTCTAGTTCAAAATAATAATTATTTAAAGTAAGCAATATGATTGTTCACGTCCAGAAAAGACTGAAATGAAGGTACCTGGGTTCTGTTGTGGCTTCTGCCCTAATCGGCTCTGAAAACCCTGAGGCTTTTAAATGAAAATAATATCCATGCTCCACCAAACCTTTCAAGACAGAGGAGATAACCCATATAAAGGGGAGGCAGAGATCCACGCCACCCGCTCCCTGCTCCTCTGACACTCTCTCTGTCAGAGATAGCCCCACCATCCACTCTACTGCACAGCCCAGTTACCTGGTGCCGTCCCTACCATCCCATTCCCATCTCCTCTGCCCTTTGTTTCCCATCCCACAGACTCTGGATAGTTCTTTCTTCTAACAAGCTCATGATTTCAATGTTTCTTCTTATTACCATCATCGAAGGTCATCCAACTCCTCAGAGCCTCATTTCTAGATTCTTGCAGAGACTCCAGACTGGGATCTCTGCATCCACTCTGTCCCTTTTCTCTCTTCTTTCCACATCAAGAAAGGGGTCTTGCTGAAAATGCAAACATCATACTTCCTTTCTGGTTAAAATACATTGATGGCTCCTCATTGTTCTTCGGATAAAGTCAAAATCGCTCCAAGGCTCTGGCCTGTCCTATTTCTCCTGCCACATTTTGCACTTAAATTGCCCTTAGCACTTTTTCCTTCCTTCATATTTGACATGCTCTGTCCTACCACAGGCCCCTGCACAACCCCCTCTACCTGAAACCACCTGCTGCCCCCTCCCTCAACACACAGACACACACACACACACACACTGTACTCCTTCAGAACCTCATTCATCCTTCAGATTTGCAATTCAAGTATGACTTCTTCAAATATCTCTGATTTCTCCTATCCGGTAAAGTACATTCTCATAGCACTCTGTATTCCCCTCAGGAGCCCTTCTTTCTTCCTTCCTTCTTTCAACAAACATTTAATGAATAATTAAATTATAGGACAGGCAGTCATGATTTCAGGCAATGGGGAAAAACAGTCAATTAGTCAGATAAGATCCCTGCTCTCAGAAGCTTCTAGTCTAGTGGGATACATGCAATAAATAAATAAAAATGCAAGTCAACAAACAAATAAGTGCTATGAGGAAATTCTAACAGGGTGATGTGCTAGAGACTATTGAGGGGAGGGGGCCACGTCATTGGTAGGGATGGGGAGGGGTTCTCCAGGGAGATATTTTGCTGAGACTTGAATGATAAGTCAGTTACATTTCCTTGTTTGTTTACTAGATTAATTTTTGTTTCTCCCACTCAGCTGTAAACTAGCAGCGACTATGGCAATTTTGCTTAGAAATTCTGTATCTTAGAGGATCCTCTAGAAATATTTTGAAAAAATATGTAAATGGAAATACCACAAGTTTTAGCTAAAGCTTATCCGGATTCGAATTTTGGTTTTCATCTTCAACTTGAACAAATTATTAAAACTCCTAACCTTCTGTTTCCTCATCTACTGATGAGGCTAACACCTACCTATCAATTAAATTCTTATACGTATCTCAACCATCAGCCTGTGGTTTTAACTATCATCAATCCAAAGCTGGTGTTTCTCCTCTCACATCTGAAATACATCACTAGGCAATTTCATCATTGTGTGAACATCACAGAGTTTACTTACACAAACCTATACCACAAGGTATAGCCTACCATACACCTACACTGTATGGCACTAATCTTGTGGGACCACTGTCCTATAGGCAGTCTGTCATTGACTGAAACATCATTATGCAGTGCATGACTGTATGTATATATGTCTGTGTACTTCCTGAGACAATACTACACATAACTAACATTTATATAGATTATTGTTTACAAAACAGTTCTGTGAATATTCTCTCACTAGATTCTCAGTAACAACCCCATGAGGCAGGTATTACAAGTTATAAGGAACCCTCATGTTGAAAGAGCTAACAGGCGGTGGCCAGGTTCTTAGGTTACGTGCCTTATCCTGTTACTGACAGGGAGCAGGGCCCTGATTTGTCGGCAGGTGTTGGTACAGAGGGCTCCAACTTCAGCCACTGGAGAGGCAGAGAAAAGGAAAGGGAACCTCAGTGCTACTTCCAGGGTATGGCACAGGAACATGATCAGTTGGTGATGGAAGATAGATTATTTTACCCTCACATTCTCTTAGTCTTTTACAGTTCACTGCCTAAGCTGCTTGGAATTCTACATTTATTTAATCCTTCCAGCAGAGAACAATCACTGTGAATTTCCCCACTGACATACTTTTATTTGCTGAAAGTTCATTCTTTGCAGGTTAAGCATATAAAAATTTAAACAGACAGTGTTAAAACTAAGATAAATCATCTCCCCCACCCCATAGAAAAACAAAGTACTCTACCTTAAGAGTGGTTTAAAAGTATTTCCAGGAAATATATTCTACCTAATGTATAAACACTTCAAAAAAATAAAAATAAAATGAAGAAAAGAGCTAACCTTGCATTTTCACAGATCAAAATGTTCATTCAAGCAGTGTTTGCAGAAAAATAGCCAGGTGTCTATGACCCGAATGATGCTCCCCTCCTCACGTTCTCTTCCGACCTGAAAAAAGGGGTTGTGATATGAGTAAAATTGTGTGGTTGACCTGATTTTGTTTGAGTTTCTGTGATGATGTCAATAAAGCTCAATTAATCTCTACTTCCAAGCATTTTTAAATATTTCCATTTAATACTGAATGCTTACATTTCTGAAAAAATTATTTAGACAATGGAGAACAAATTGTATTTGTAGTTGGAAGGAATTGGACTAATGTGTTTTTCTACTTATTTTCCAATAGTTCAATGACACTATGATACCTGGTCATGTGATTAAAATTTGTAGATGTTTTATGTTTATAATATCTCAGTTTAGATAAAAGATTAGAAAAGTAATAATATTGTAATATTTTCCACAAGTTGACATCAGAGAGGAACTTTGGACAATTGATTTTACCTTGGTCCAGGCTGAATTCTAAAATGCCATGAGGAGAATATGGCAAAGGTGAAAGGATTTTGCAGATGTAATTAAGGTCCCAAATTTGTTGATTTTGAGTTAATCAAAGGGGAGATTATCCTAGGTGGGCATGGTTTAATCAAAGATACTGAAGACTATCTTTCTGAGTGTAAGTGAAACTATTAAAAAACAATAAGCATTTCCTCTCTGATTCAGACAAACACAGAACAAGTGTAGTAGTGTGGCATAGTAAGAAACATATATTTGGTCTCTGCCCCGGATTCCTGGCACAGAGCTCCTACATCTCTTGGAATTTCCTGGGTAATAGGAGTGTCTTTTGTTCTAATGAGGTGACTCTCGGTGGGTTCCTGGATGGCTTCAAGATGGGGACTGGTCACTAGAAAGACCAAGCCATGATTAGAAGTTAGGAACTTCCAGCTCCCCACTCCCCCAACCTTTGGGAAGGGGAGAGAGGCCAGCAATTGAGTTAATAATTCATCATGGCTACATGATGAAACCTACACAAAAATCCCTAAATGACAGCGTTTGGAGAGCTTCTGGGTTGGTGAACACATCCGTATGTTGGGAGGGTTCCTCATTCCAACTTCATGGGGACAGAAGCTCCTGCACTTGGCACCATTTAGACCTCACCTTATGTATGCACCTCTTCATCTGGCTGTTCGTCTGTATCCTTTACAACAAACCACTAAACATAAGTAAATGTCTCCCTGAATTTTTGAGTCGTTTTATGAGAAAATTATCGAATCTGAGGAAGAGGTCTTGGGAACACTCAATTTGTAGCCAAGTTGGACAGAAGTGTGGATAACCTGGGGACTTACTACTTGTAACTGTTGTCTGAAGTGGGAGGCACTTGTGGGACCAAGCCCTTATCATGTGGAGTCAGCACTAACTCCAGGTAGTTAGTGTCAGGAATGAATGAAATCATTGGACACCCAGTTAGTGTCCACATAGAACTGGAGAATTGTTTGACATGGAAAACCACACATTTGGTGTCAGAAGTGCTGTGAGTAAAGAAATAATTTCCCTTTAATTTACCTCTCCCTAATCTCTTCTCTTCAACCCCAACTTCACCCCCAACACGTCTGAGTTCTCTGCCCTGGCATGATGAACGGCAACTTCTGGGGCTCTCTTACCTTGACTCAATTACACAGAGAAGAGAATATGTTTATTAAGGGACAGAGCTTGTGTCCTGGATCACAGCACAAACTTTTTACCATCTCCTTATGTTATTTTACCAAATTCTTAAAGTTCTACCTGCTACAAATTGCTCACATGGACCTAGGATACTTACTTTTATCCTAATGTAATTTAATTTCCTGACTTAAAGACTTGCTTCTTGCACTAATGGCCTGGGACTTCCCTGGGAGGTCCAATCTGTCACCTTAAACAGAAAGTTTCATGGGCTGAATCCCTCTGAAGCCATCTTGCCAGTCCCTGGGTCTCCTTGTTAAAACTTGTTCTATTGCCGCATGCTGCTTCACGGTTGAAGGTCAGTCCTTCATCCCTCGTCATTAGAAATTGCTCTCAATGCCTCTAGGAGATGGAAACCAGATGTATCTTAGTAACATCAGACTTTTCTGGTTCTTACCTAATTTTGCAAAAAGTTTAGGATATTTGAGTCCAGTCATTTTTGTGATAAGATGGGATTTTTGAAATATTAACCTAAGTTTTGTTTTTATTTTCTCCCTATATTTCCCCTTTCTTCCTTTTGCCCTCACCCACCCCAAACATGGAGATTCCAAGACTTCTTTGGCTTAGAGGGCATTTGAAGCAGGCTAGGAAAAAAAAAAGACATTTAGTTCTCTTTTTAGCTTTTTTTCCCCCTGAAAGCTTAAGCTCATGTTGGAATTCCTGAGCAGCGTAGTATGAAGTGAAAAGTTTTGTCTAAACTAGGAGGAGATTTTTCCAGGGCTGCAGTAAGGAGAGCTGAGAAGGCAAACACACTGCAAGTCTTGGGAGCAGAAGGGATGGGTCTTCCTGCCCTGCTGTGCCACTAGGAAACTGGCAAGTTCTCAGTGAGGAATGTGGGCAAAGGCGTTTGGCAGGTGGGACCAAATAGAGCCCCACAAACGGCTTTTGCTCTGAGACCAGCATAGACGCACAACATACAAATTCCCCTTCATGGAGCCTTTGACCAAGCTCTTTCACCTGCCTTGAATGCCCTCCCTTCTATTAGACTGTCCGTATCCCACTCCTCTTCAAATCCCTCCTAATCCGCTAAGCCTTTCTCTTAACCTCATGCCCTTGTGTATGATCGCTCCATTGAACACTCCCCAATTTTATCTGTGTCACTCATTCAGCACTTAATCCTACTGCTTTCTAGCCTGCCACCCAATACCTTATATTATTTAACTTTTCCTCCATTCAATTATGAATTTGAATTAAATTGCAAATTCTTTGAGTTAAGGACAAGGTCTCAAATTCTTGCGTTGTTGCAGTAGTACCCATAAAAACTTTATAGAAATGATATATAATAAAGAAAAATCAAAGACTTTCCTCCCAAAGAGGAAAAATCACACTATTTTGGCTCCTAAATCAATCTTGGAATACCTATAAAATAGAATTTTATGGTCAAACTACAATCACATTAGGGTTTCATAAATAAAAATACAATACCACAGAATCTTATCTAAAGGCATAGGGTGGAGCACGGGATTTTTAGGGCAGTGAAAGTATTCTGTATGACACTGTTATGGCAGATACAGATACGTGACATTATGCATTTGTCAAAACCTATAGAATTGTACAACACAGAGTGAGCCCTGATGTAGACAATGGACTTCAGTTAATAATAGTGTATTAATACTGGTTCATCAATTATAACAAATGTACTATGTGAATGCATGATGTTAATAATGGGGAAACTGTGTGTACTCGTGTGTGTGTATGTGTGTGTGTGTGTAGGGGATGGGGTATATGGGAACTCTCTGTACTTTCTACAAACTTAAAACTGCTTAAAAAATAAAGACCATTATAAATAATACAATATTATATAATCACTCTCTCTAGAGGCATGATGTTCCAAGAATATTTAAAATCCCAACAAACAATTTTTTTAAAAGCAGCAAAACTTGAAAATCTCATATTCTGATTTTTTTCCATTTTTTTGATAGCCTTTTGCTCTCTATATTGAAATGGATCTTTTATTATAATAACAAGATAGCAGCAGTTGTTCACTCACGGCTAGCCAGATGTGTCTACAGCAAGATCATCATATCTTATTTCTACTTAAAAGTCACGCCTATTACCTGCTAATTGCCATGTATTGATTTACTTAAGCATCCATGGTTGCTGTACGAGAAAGATAACACTTGGCTCTAGGGGGCTTGGAAATTCTTTACACTGTCAGTGACCTTGACTGAAAAGGGTAATTAATCTGAACCTCCGGATGGAATTAAGAGACTTACACCTTTCATTCTTTGTGAAAAGCTTCATCTTTAGTGATGTGAGCACACAGTTCTATTTACTGAGAAAACATCTTATATTAACTTATCTTCTTCTCTTTTATGATCTGCTACCAGAATTGCAGGTTTTCTGTATCCAAGGAAGAGAAGGGGAGACAAAAAGGACTTAGTATATAGCAAGGAATTTAATTTTTCTGTGGGGCTAGGTCTATTCATCCACTGAGTAGCCCTGTGGCCATGGCCAAGCCACTTTATTTTCCTGTCTAGTTTTTTCATTTCCACAGTGAAATACTAAAAGTTTGCACTTTTATGAGATTAAACTGAAATAATAAATCTAAATATTTTAAAAGTATGTTATAAATCCAGTATGGGTTTTTGTTTGTTTGTTTTGCTGATACAGATCCACCTGAGAGTTAAAATATATCTAGATTATAGATATAATCCCTCACTTCTTTATTCTTCATTTCTCTTGGCTTCTTATAAGAGATAACATGAAAGAGATGTCAGACACTGTAACATAAATGTGAAAAAAAATTCCAAAATGATGACAAATCAAATAATATACCTAAAATTTTAAAAAAGGTAGAAATGTTGTGAGATACAAGTGTTCTTTAATATGTTCTAGTGATTGTAGGTTGATGCCAAATAGGAAAATGCAAAAACTATTTTTCTTTTGATAAACATTTTGTATATGCCTTTGCTTTGACTAATACTTGTAAATTGCCAAATGATATTTGTTTTTTAATACAGAATTACTGATTACAATTGATTTAAGCCAGGCAAAGAAAGTATAGAGGACACTCTGATGTGCTACCTAGCAGGAAACTTCTTGACTTCCAGATTCTCTCAAGCAATCTGTTTTAGTCAATCTCAAGTGCACTTTTAGTTATTTTCTTTACTGATTAACAAGCCGCCAAGCTAATAGAGGATTCTATGGCTTTAAGAATTCTGAAATAAGCCATCTTTCTCCCTTCTGATTATTTTACTTTGTAGAGCTGACATTTCTGTTTCTTTATCAAGTGCCACTTCCAGAACTAGTCACATATCTCTTCCTTTTTTATTTCACTCAGAGTTTCCATAAGAGTGCATTTTTGCCTGTGTATATATTATTTTTCTCTTCAGTAAAAGTAAATAGCTACCAATGGATAGTGGGGCTAATTTACTGTAGAATAGCATAACATATTCTGCACCTGTGGGAACATACTGATATTTATGTTGAATTGCCTGACCGAACAGTGAGCAACAAATAGAGAATAGGTTATGGGGAATGGGAGATGAAGCAGTAGGCTACCTCCAGTCACAGTCATTTTTAAATTAAGCACATTGTCAGCCAGGTAGAACTAAGGGTCCCTTTGAATGTGGCAGACATGAGCTAATGACTGCAGAGCATCAGCGAGCCAAGCCTTTTCCATCTGTGGTTCATATGAGTGACGGGAGTGATGGAGAAAGGGAGGGGTGGAGGCCGGCAGGAGGAGGCAACCACATAACAAGAGTAAAGATATAATACATTAGGGGCACTCAAAGGAAGCCTCTGTTCTCAGTCTCAGTCCCTTAGGTTTGTTTGCACAGCCTTTGATTAGCTTCCTCTACAGAGATTTCTGGTGTGGAAAAGAAGAGTGAATGCCAGAGTGTGGAGAAGCACAAGTAGTATAAGCAGAGTCCTGCTTCTCCCCAAGGCCTAGAGTTTTTATTCAAGGATAATGATTACCAAACTTATTTTCTTTACCACACCATGTTAAAGGGCATAATCATTAATATCAACAGAATTTTAAAGTGAGTTTGAAAATCACAAATTCGTTGAATCATTTTTCAGTTCTGCATTGCACTGTATACGCATCCTAGTTAGAAATATACATATATAAACCAAATTTGCAGAATTCTTTTTTTCCTGGTTGATACATACCTCAGGTGGGTGGAATTAGAAGGTGGTAAGAGAAAATCCCTCAGAACAAATGAATAGATGACTTAGGCCAAAGTGAAGTGCCCAAAATATGTTAGCAGACAACCTCTACTAAATGGTTTCTTTGTACCAATAATATAGTCATCAAGACATGTACAAATCATAGAAATCTTAAAAAAATGTGAAAAATAAGATGAAAGGAGGGCGACGTGGAGATAGGTACCTGATTGTTGAGGAAGTTCCCGGGAATTGGCCTTTACCTTGGTTGATTTACTATATTCAGGGTTTGATCTGCATAACAGGAGAGAACTTCTCCCTTTCTCTCATTTGTAGAAATTGACCCACATTAACCAGCATACAGAGGTTGATATGTAAACCAGAATATCAGGGCATTACTTTACAACCATTAAGCTGACCAGAATACTTAAATTGGCCAACCACAGTAGTGAGCTTGGCATCAGAACAAGACAAGGCAGTTTATCTGAAGTCACTTTTAGCTAAGGTAGCCTGAGTTGTTTCACATACTAGAGGGATACATTTGTCAAGGAAACCTTCACACTTGAGTTCACTTAGCAAAGATCTGTTCTACCCAGAACAGTGAGTAGATGCTTTGCCAGTGTTTGCTCCTGAGACTTTTCTCCTGCTTCCATGGCTCAGCACCCATATTCTGTTCCCACAGTCTTTCTCCAAATAGGTTTAACCAATTGCATCTCTATGGAGAGATTATATGCACAAACAGTATTGTCTCTAAAGTAATTCTCAGAACTCCTGTGTTCTTAACATTAACTCACAATTTATGGTCTTGATTTTCTAGTGCAGATGGCTAATCGTAGCAGTTTTATCTGGATTTGATGAATCGAACTCTCCTGAGGGCAATCTTATTTATAAATGTTGGGAGCGTCTCACCATAATCCTTATTCTCCTACTAGCGATATGAGTTGGCAGAAAGGTTTTTTTTTTAATTAACAACACAAATATAGGAAAAAATAAATATGTATTATGGTGTTAAAAATTACACTCAACCCCTAGAAGGTAGGTTGGTACCATGAAAGGAGCAGGGCTTTGGCATCTGATAAAAATTTTTATCCTACCTCCAGCACTTATTAATTCTGTGACATTTGACCTTTGGCGGGCTGTCCATATCTTCACTTCTGAAATTGAGGGTAGTGTTAATAATAGTTGCCATATACAGTTGTTATTGGGATTAAATGCAGCTAATGTTTCCCACAAAAGTAAGTGATGGATAAGTAGAAATTCTTACTAATTATAATTAATCTGGTTATAATACAAACTCATCAGGGTCTCTAAGCACCAACAAAAAATATGCTTTTTCAAAAGAAAAAGTATTTTTATGGCTCTAGTCATAAATTCTGGCACTTTATTTCCATTTCTTGTTTCTGATGTTTTTTATCTCAAGATGTTTTTTAAACATATAATATGTGATAATATGATAAAAAGGCTAGGATCCAAAATGATTTCATTCCTTTCTCATAATAAAAACAGTTTTATCCGGAAGTAACAAGTGTTCTAGAAGATTACAATTGTCTGGCATTCTCCAAACTTTTAGATCCAAATTATTGTTTTACTTCCTTGATTATCTGAACTGGGTGGGATTATTGCAAGGGGAAGATAGCAGAGAAGGTGCACATTACCAACGTCACTCCCAACACTTTGCATAGAACAGTTCTTATCCTCCCACCAACAAACAAGAAGGCTGCCTACTTAGTACTTCCTTCTCAGGCAATGTGGCTTCTGAGCTCAAATCTATTAGATTACAAGAAGTCTATGAGTCAACTCTAAAATGGAACCAACTGGTAAAGGTGGACAAAGAGATCCTTGTGTTCCTCTTCTTCTGATTTCAGATTCTGAATTACTTCCCAGGAGGAAGAGTTACATCTATAGTAAGGTGAACTTAAGTGGTAACATATAATACGCTTCACTTCCTCTCACCCCACCAGCCATCAAAACTCTAGAAGGTACTAAGTTGACAGGTACCTGGGTATCAAAGAACTAATGTTTGGATTATTTGTTTTAAGAAGATGGTGCTGAAACTGTATTAGTAGGGCTGGGTTCAAATTCTAAATGAATAAAGAAGTGAAGGACGGACAAAGACCCATTCCTTCATCTACCTGGAATACAACACACATCTAATGTTATTTTCTTAAGATTGCCTCTCACTAACCCTTCAGACTACTTTATCTCCTTTTCTAAGGGACCACAACTCCCTGTCATTTCTCTGCCATGGCATACATTGCAAAATTCCTAATCATTCGCTTAGCATCTTAGTTCTATGCACACTGTCTGTTAAAATTCAAGGTCTTCAGCTGAAAGTAAAAAAGGAAATTATTGATGAGATACCAGTATTTTCCCAAGAATAAAGAGAAGAGCTGATCAAGTAATCCTTAGTACAGATTGGATGCAGGACAGTTATGGAGGTCACACCAGCCAAAGCTTGCCTGTCTTCCTATAGGCACTAGCATGAAGTGATTTAGCTTCAAATACCTTCTAAAAATCTTCAAAAAGGAAATCATTGATCCGTTATTTCCCCTACCCCTCATTAGACCAATGATAATGGCTGCCCAGAATGCAAACAACTATGACTGGCTTATCCTCAGGTAAACTCACTGAGTTGATTGATGGAGAGAAGGTACTGGCAGACCAAGGCAAGTGTGGCTCTCACTATGAGGTCCACAAGAATAGGAAGTGTGTGTGTGTGTGTGTGTGTATAATGGATGTCTCTAGCAGAGCAGATACCTGTTGCATAAAACATGTTCAACAAAAGTTTGTGGAATGAATTAAAGAAACAATTATGGAGGAACCAGGGATGTCATTATTCATAAGCAAATTAGGAACTCCTCTATACATTCTTCCTCCACAGAACAGCTATTCCTTGGATGACTGAGAGTCCACTATTAATGAGATGTTTATTATGTTATGCATTGCCTTCTCCATTTGCTTCTTAAAATTCACATTCACCTTTAGATATATTTTAACCAATCCCCTGACATCTTATTGTGAATGTATTCATCAGAACTTTTTCTCTAGCACTGGATATTTGAGGCGCCAAAAGGATGAGGGAATGCTAAAAAATTGGGGGCTGGAAAAAGTAGAAAAAACACAGAAACAAAAAAAGACTTAGGATTCTTGCTGAGAACTTGCTGATGTAAATATTGTATATTTGTGGGTTTGTACACTCACAATTAAAGGATAAATTCTTAAATAATCAATAATTTTCTTTTAGACCTGAAACATAATTATTCTTGACTTAATGATATTCCAATTACTTTTCCCTGGTAAAATTATTCCTAATAAACATAATTAATACTGACATATAGAGAACATACGTTTTCAGAACTTATAGTCCAACTTTGGTTGTTGGTGAGTCTCAGCAACTATGCTTCCACCATGGTTTGTTAAGGCCATGGCTCTCTGCTCTTTGGCAGTAATGTCTGGAATGGGGTCTGCCCAGATGAGACCACTCACACCTGGCCTAAAGGTCCTTGCTATGAAGGACACTAGCATTTAATATAACATAAGCTCTGTGAGTGCAGGGAATTTCTTCTTGTATACAGTCTATATAAAATAGTGCCAAACAGATTATTACTCAGTAAATATTTGTTGAATGTTTGGTTAAATCAATGAGTGAATAAATTTACTCTAAGAGCATTTCTTAGCAACAGCTCTCATACATTTAAATATTGATCTAGACTTACAGCATACAGTGCATGAGTTATGGGAACGCTAATGGATGGTCTGGAAGATTCCAATTGATACAGTTATTTTCTCCTCAGTCCAAGTGTTACTCTGCCAAATGAAGCAAGTAGAAGGCTTTAGAACCTTGATAACCTTAACTCTGCTGAGTAAGGGTACATTAGGCAGCTCTAGAATAGCTTCATAGCACTCATAGTTCATAGAACCGGAAAAGACCTTAGTTCTAACATTATGGACAAGGAAACTTGATCCATCATTTCCCCAACGTCCCAGGTATAGTGTAAGTGGCAGAGAAGAACCAAAACCCAGTTCTTTGTATTCCTTATCCAGAGCTCTTTGCTCCCTTTATGACTGAGATGCCATCTCATCAAGATGGATAGATTATACTTAATTTTCATTTTCTGGGTGAGTGTTCTTGTTCACCGACATGGAAAATCGAGTGATCGATTTTTATTAAGAGAAAGTTATGGTAGTTTTGCCGATGATGACTGTGGTGAGGTTTTGGAAGCTGATGGTATTTTATTGCTTCTAATAACTCTGTCAACAAAGGAAAAGAAAACTCCTATCTATTGTGAGAAGAAGAAAAGCTAAGAATTCATTTATTTCATTACTGTACTTAAGGTGTTATCACCTCCTGGAAAGAAAGGTAGATTAGAAGTTTGAGAAACTGGTTGCCATTTCAAATTCAATCTCTGAGTATCTGTAAAACTGAACAACTTCTGAAATATTTGTTCAGATTTTTAAATTATCTTCAACATTCCCCAATCCATTGGTAAATAATGAAAATAAATGTCTCAGAACTATTAAATTAAAATGAATGAAGTATTTGCAACACTTGAATGAAGCAGATTTAACATCTATTGCCAATCCTCCTTTTTTTGCTGAGGAAGATTGGCCCTGGGCTAACATCTGTGCCCATCTTCCTCTACTTTATATGTAGGATGCCTGTCACAGCATGGCTTGATAAGCAGTGCGTAGGTCCGTGCCCTGGATCCAAACCTGCAAACCCCAGGCTGCCAAAGGTGAGTGCACGATCTTAACCACTACCCCACTGGGCCCACCCCTCAAGCAGATTTTCTTTTTAACTTGTAAAGACACTTTCTCTTTACTCAGTGTTCACACTCTCTATGGGTCCCAGGCCACCTCCTCCTCCCCATCTCCTCCTCAATTGTTGACACTATGTGAAGTCAACTAGAATTCCTCAATTCTCTAAACAGACTCGTATGGCCTGTAGGCTAATACTCAGATTCATTCTATTCTCACTAATGTCCACCAATTGTTTTCACAGGATAGACTAAAAAGTCTATGCAGGCTGGCTGAAGCTTTCTCCAGAGCAAAGCTTTCAGAAATTTTGTCTTTTACGATCATACTCTATGAGCCTCTGGCCCTTAATGACACTTGTACTGCAGAATTCATTCCATTAGTGGAACATTTACATAAACAACAAGCATTATGTAAAAATGCAACAGCAGGTGAGGCCAACTGGCGTAGAGGTTAAGTTCGCCAGTTCAGATCCTGGGCACGGACACACTCACTGCTCATCAAGCCATGCTGAGGCAGTGTTCCACATAGAGCAACTAGAAGGATGTACAACTATGACATGCAACTATCCACTGGGGCTTTGGGGAGAAAAAAGAAAAAGAGGAAGATTGGCAACAGCTGTTAGCACAGGGCCAATCTTCCTAAAAAGCAAAACAAACAAAAACCTTCTTCTATGTTAAAAAAAAAAAGGCAACAGTGCCAGGTTATGGAGTTGTTCTCTCCCCTTCCTGCCCACACCTTAGAGGATCTCTAACATCCTGAGGATTTCAGGCCCATCAGCCTCAAGGGGTGGATGATATCATAGGTGTAAGTCACTTGACTTTTTAAAAACCTAATTAATCAGCTGTACTGAAGGAGACCTTAATAGATGGGAAATGGAACATATGGCTAATATCAGAGTTGCATATTCTTACAGCTTGTTCCTGCTGAGATTGGGAAAATCCTATTCTTTACTGCCTGAAACCTGAAAGTATCAGCTATTCCTTTTCTGATCCCTAAGAAAAAGGTGCAAGCACAGGGCTTTCCCTCCATTCCTAGAGCATAGATCTTTAGTATTAATGAAATGTTTCTTCATCACTTCAGAGGGAAAAGCTTCTTACTCTGTATACATATATACATATGGATGGAACAATTAAACTGAAGATGTTCGAGTAATTTTTTTGTGTGAGGCTATACTCTAAATTTAATGAGGAAACAAATATTTAAACGGTCTATGTGTCTAATTCATATTTACCTCAAAAATATGGTGAACGAGATACCAGTTTATCTTGAATCTTAAATTGCTATTCAAACTGAGATATTCCATAGAAGCGCCATTTAAAAAATAAGCTTAGCTACGGGGCCGCCCGGTGGCGCAGCGGTTTAGTTCGCGCTTGGCAGCCCAGAGTTCGCGAGTTCGGATCCCCGGTGCCCGCTGACGCACTGCTTGTCAGCCATGCCGTGGCGGCGTCCCATATAAAGTGGAGGAAGATGGGCACGGATGTTAGCCCAGGGCCAGTTTTCCTCAGCAAAAATGGGAGGATTGGCAACAGATGTTAGCTCAGGGCTGGTCTTCCCCACAAAAAAATTAAATAAGTAAAAATAAATAAGCTTGGCTAGTAACAAAAATTAAGATCGTCCTTGAAGAGAATAATGTTAAAGTGGTTCATTTAAGAGAGTTCACATCCAATAATCTCATTTATTCCTTATCTCCATTGTGATGGAGGTCACACATGCAGGCTCTGTGATTCACACCTGGCTAGATGTGAAGACAGGAAGGTTTGCCTGCAGAAGCACTACTGTATTTCTACAAACATTTAATAGAGTCCCTCTTAAGACAAAAGATAGAAGATTTTTCTTCTAATCCTGGAAGCATTTCCTATGAACACCAAGTATGAAGCATCCATTCAGGCAAATTTATACAATATTGATAGCATGATAAATGCTAAGGAATGCCCAGGATTCATTAAATTTGTGGTTTTGCCTCTTTTTTCCTTCTTGATAATAAATATGTCATGCTTTTCTTATTCCTTTTACTGCTGCTTTCCTCCCTGTGTATCTTTACCACATGTAGGGATCCTGGCTCTGTAATTAAGGTCCTCAGTGGTCATGGATTTCATTCTAATTGAGGGCATTTCTCTTTTTGTTAATATAACTTCCCAACATAGGATCTGGTATATTAACTGCCTGACTGAACATGACTTAGGCCTTTTGGATATTCCTGATGCTTATGGTGATTTTTGTAAAAGGATAGTGGTGGAGGGAGAGAAGAACAAATTATAATATATCCAAATATTAAAGTCTTGGCTCTACCACTGGATAGCAAACTATTTAACCATTCTTAACCTCAATTATTTAATTCATAAACAATGGTAATACGAAACTTTCTCACATTTGTAAGAGGACTGCTTTATAAAATAAGTGTGATAATACATGTAAAAATATGTTTTAAATTGTTAAAGGATATACAAATATGAAGTGACTTCATCATTCTAAATTTCCATATGAAATAAAGTACATATAGTTTGACTAAACATTCACATCTTATAGAAAAGTCAGGCCTTAAACAAAATTGTGAAATTATTGAAGTGGTTAGATGTATTAATCAGGTTGGACTATGTTATGTTGCATAATGAACTCAAAATCACACTTGCTGAAGACAAAAGGCTTATTTTTCTTTTAAGGTGCATGTCCTTTGAGAAGTGCCTGGTAGATCCAGAACAGAGTCAGAGCAGCCACTTTCTGGAACGTTATATTACCAACTCAGAAGGAAAGCATACAGCAGAGGGCCTTTTATGCTTTGACATAAAGTGGCACACGTTATTTCCATTCACATGGCCAGAACTAGTCATATAGTTCTCCCAACTATTAGGGCCAATCCTACAAGGAGCCTAGAAGGTGGAGAGCAGGAAATATTTACCTCTAATGACTGTTTCAGATTCCCAAATTACAGAACAGAATCCCATATCCTTCTTCCAGGTACTCTCCTCTCCAGATATTTAACCTGTATATCATTTTGGATAGGAGTTTAAAGATTTGTTAATAGGATTCAGCATTACAATAATGTACCCACACATAGGATGATAGAAAATCAAGGTATTTTATTTCCTAAAAGACAGCTCTGTTTTAACAAATGGCTCTTAAACAACAACAACAAAACTATAACAACCAAATCTTTAGAAAGCCGTTAAAGAATCCTACTCTCTGTTTTTTGGAATCTTGGAATGTCGTTTGCCTACTCCTGAAAGAGATATTTTTAAGCAAGTGAGTGTCCCCTTCACAGTTCAAGTCAGAACAAATAATTTGTCCTCTTTTATTAAACAGGAAGCTGGAATAGATGTGTTCAATTCTTACCATCATTTAGAAAGTCAAACAGAGCACCACTCCATGGATCTGTGAAGTGGTCTGAGGGTATCATCTCTCAGACTGGGAGCTCAGAGGTCAATATTTCAGGGAGTCAACTCGAATACTGACTTAGAATAATAGAACAAAGTTATTGCTTTCATTTCCCTGCTATTGTTCCAGCTATTGTTTAACCAGGTGGTTCATATCAAGTGTTGGTTTTTTTTTTCTGGTTTAAAATAAACTTTTGTTTTTCTTTCATTATTTTCCTTAAAAATATTGTTCATTTGATAGTTTTTTTCAAAAAGACAAGTATGCAATAGCAATTTTTTTTCACAATAAGAACCTTCTTTTTAAACTTTTGTGATTTTTCAAAGGCCAATATAAGACAAACAAAGCTAAGAAAAAATAATACTTGTGGAAAATTGTTTGAGATGAAGATTGACAGTTTTTTTTCCCAAGGTGTATATAACATGGCAAGAGTCTCCCTCCTTCCATGAAAGCAATGGCAGGTTGATCAGCGTCCAAGACAGTGGTCTCACAGTCCTCCAATAGACTACCGGATAATAAATTAAGAGTCCACATAGTTTTACAGGAACTTAGTCCAAGTGAAGGCAAAGTTAACAACTTAAATTACAATATGTAATATGTAGACAGTTAAATTTAGTGCATATGTGAGATAAATATTATGGCTGAATGAACACACATGAGAGATACAACAGAAAATTTTAAAAAGTAAGTTTCTCTCCTTCTAAACAGCAAAATAAATAAGTACCACAAGTATCCACTTCTAGATTCTTTTTCAGAGTCTAGCTTCACCTATGTTCAATAGTTTGACTAGTTCAATACATATATGAGCATTTAACAAAACATATGTGAAGGTATTAAGTGTTTTAAAATTAATAAAATTGCCCTTTTAATCAAGATACATCTGTGTTTAATTATTTATATCCAGATCTCAAATGTCTCTCTAAATTTAACATAATACCAAAAAGTTGGTGAAAAGAAAACTGCTTATTTTTACAATAAATAATTTATTTTATTAGTATTACTTACTATTGAGTACTGCATTACTCAGACTTAGGTTTACAGATCCCTAGGAGCTGTACACCAACCTCAAGTGGTTTTTTAATACTTTTGTTTGCTTTTTGATGGATAATCTAAAAATTAATATACGCATACTCTTCACCATGTGGGAAGGCACCTAACGACAAAGTTCATGTTTATTTTGTTGAGAAGTTAAATTTAAATTATTGACTAACACAGAAAGGATTAATTTTTTATGACTAATTAGACAGGCAGAAATGAAGTCAATGGATACTTCCATAGGAAAGAAAAAGGGTAATGGAAGAAGGTAATGGAAACACGCCCAGTTTCTCATTCCAAACTTCTATCAAGTTAATTCACTACTTCTCCCAGGGAAGGAGTTAATGAGAGGGTAGAGAAAGGTTAGCGGGGCTCTGCAGTGTAGTTCCCTCCTTATGGAAGAAAGAAAGAAAAAACTATAGATACAGGGAAAAGGCATTAACCACCACCACACTCAGCCTTAACATTAAAACACACACATAAAACACAAAAAGACATCAATTTGAACAACACTATGTGCATGAAATACTTTCACAGGAGCTATGGTTTCAGGTGAGGGATTACAGCACCTGGTGGATGCACAGAAATAAGAAAAGAAACACTAATAAGAGTAGGAAAGATAGACTTGCAATACCCCCATTACCCCTCCTCCAGGACCAGATAGAGAAGGAGAGTGAAGTGGGAACCCAGCTTCACCGTAAACCCTAGTACTGGCCCACTCCAGCACCAGGCTAACTCCTGTGGAAAACAGTATGGAGGTTCCTCAAAGAAATTACAAATAGAATTATGATATGATCCAGCAATTCCACTTCTGGCTATATATCCAAAGGAAATGAAATCACTACCTCAAAGAGATAGCTGCACCCCCATGTTGATTGCAGCATTGTTCACAATAGCAAACATGTGGAAACAAACTAAGTGCCCATCAACAGATGAATAGATAAGGAAGATGTGGTATATAGACAATGGAATATTATTCAGCCGTAAAAATGAAGGGAATTCTGCCTTTTATGATAATACAGATGGGTCTTAAGGGCGTTATACTAAGTGAAACAAATCAGTTGAGAAAGACAAGTATGCTATCACATACATGTGGAATCTAAAAAATCCAAACTCACAGAAATAGAGAGTGCAATGATGCTTGCCAGGGACTGGAGTGTGGGAGAAATGAAGAGATGTTGGTCAAGGGTATAAACTTCTAGCTCTAAGATGAATAAATTCGGGGTATCCAGTGTGCAGTATGGTGACTATAGTTAATAACACTGTATTATATACTTGAAAGTTGCTAAGAGAGTAGATCTTAAATGTTATCACTATAAAAAATGGTAATTATGTGAGGCGATGGAGGTGTTAACTAACCTTATGATAATCATTCTGCAATATATATGTATATCAAATCATTACATTGTGTACCTTAAACTTACGTATGTTATATGTCAATTACACCTAAATAAAGCTGAAGGATAAAACCAATTTCCTGCCCTCACAGATTACATTCTAGTGTGGAATATATTTTTTCAGTGGCTGAAATATTTGTGTGTGCTGTCCAGAGCATTTTCTTCCCAGTGTAAAGGTACGAGGAATTCTAAGTTGGTAATCAAAACATTATTTTGTGAATATAATCGGAAAAAAAAGAGAGAGAGAGTATTAAGTTTCATTTCATTTAAGCTACAGGTAAAGCCTAGGAAATTATTTGTGCTCTAGAACAAGTATACCCTCTAATGACTAGCTCAATGATGTTCTCTGAATTTAAGACTTCTCTAACATGAACGTGGCTGGATGGCAAAACATGGCCAAATTGTGGCAGATTCCTCCTTCTGGGTTCAGGGTGAACCATTTCAGTTCGAACACATTCTCTCAGACAAATTGTAATACAATTTATTTTGATTATGTCTGCTTCAGTCATTTATTACCACATGTGGTTAAATAACTTAATCTTAATAATCTTAAATAATGAAGAATAATAATAAAAGAATGAAAGCCAGGTTCACATATCACAGTGCCTCATGATCAAAATCATAAAAACCAAAATAATAAAAAGTGCGACATAAAACAAGCAAATATGTCTTTACATTATTAAATCCAACAGTATAAATATAACAAAATAATGCTACCTTGCATATTAAATTTATGTTCTTACATTTAATTTTATAGGAGTTACAGTTTTATCTATATTTAATTTGTTAATTATATTCACTTTTAAAATGTATTAGATCTATATGCAAAAGGAGTTTTAATCCATATTTTTGTTTACATCATTTAATTAACATTAAAATAAAATAATTTAAATATATGGTCAGCATCCATGAAAATACTCTTCATTTAAAAGGAATTACATTTCCTAAATTTGAAAAAACGCTTCCTGGAGTCATGGAAATTTAGAGATTCCTTTCCTTTATAAAAAAGCTAATTGAAGCTAGAGAAGTTATACAAATATGCTGAGGGTATACAGAAATTTGTTGGTGGCATAGTACTACACTCAATTCTAATTTTTGATCTTTATTAATTCTCCCATATCTAGTTTTAAAAATATATTTTAATAGGAATATTAGAATGTCAAATTAAGCATCACATTGTTCCTTTAATTACAGATATTATCCTTATGGATAGACATATTAACTAGAAAGACAACCAGAATGAGAGATAGATATGTAGATAAGTAGATAAACAGAAACTTATACAGAATAAGTCATATGCCACCAGGACAATATATATTTGCTTACATGTTCAGAAGTTAAAATTAATTTGGGGCCTAAAGAAAATCAGAATATAGTAGCAATTTGTTTGGAAAACCAAATAAACTCTGTCATTGACCTATAAATTATCTTCTGTCTTTGGCCAGTGTCTCCCGAGATTACTGGTGAACCAAAGGGAGAACAGGGTGAGGGCATGTCTGCATTCAGGATCTGTTGTTCTCTCCACGATTCTCCTAACCACTACGTCTGGACTGCTTTCATTTTATGGTGTTTGAGCCCATCTTCAGCTAAACAAAACAAAATAAAAAAACAGTACAAGTACATGAGAGACAGTCATGTGGCCAGGAGTTAGGATTTTATTCTAAATTTAACAGAAAGCCCTTGAGGAATTTTAATCAAGGAAGCAAAGTAACCTGGCTGTTGTGTGAAGAACTGATGGTGGAAGAATAAGAAGTGGAAAATGGAAGACCAGTTAGGAGGCCGTGGCAGTAGTCCAGGTAAGGCAGAGGTTTAGAGTTAGAATTAGAACTAGGGTAAAGTTTAGGAACAACGAAGAAATGTGGACAGAGAGAAAAGAGGTGGCGGTTAACGGTGATATGAAGTACGACTACAGGGTTGGGTGAAGGGACAGATCATTGCAAAGTATCCCTGGAACCCATGCCACCTACTCTACCAATCATTTCCCTACTATTTTTCTCATCTTATTTTTTCCTTCACAGCATTATAACAATTGTATTTATTTATTTGTATTGTAAATTGTTTGGTATCCAGCTCTTCCATTTAACTCTATGTACCATGAGGATGAAGACTGTGTCTGTTTTGAATTGTATACTCAGGACCTAGCTGAGTGCCTGGCGCAAAATCTTTATCAAAATAATAAATGGATGAGTGCAACTCCCCCCCAAGTCTTAGGGAGAAAGTATGTAGTAGGCAGTGTTAAGTCTTATATAGGTCTCCTTGTACCAATTTCAAAATTCTAAGGAAAGATAAAAATAACATGTACCTCGTAAGTGTTAAGTTAGATGTCATTTATGTATTCTAGGCAATATTTAGATTAGCCACAATAACTTTCCTAGAACTTGACTAGAAATTGTATGTATTATCTGAATTATAGCTTTTATCTGTAGCAAATATATGCCTTGTAAGCTCCTGATTTCAGTTACTGGAAAATTTCTTTTATTCCTCGGGAAGCGGGAACAATATGTTCTCATTTATGCTGCCAGAGGAGCTCGTTTTGAGGGTGGAATTTAAAGAGTCTATTTTTCTTCCCTTGCAACTTCTTTCTAACCCCTGGCAATACAGCTAGCTTTAAAAAAAATTAAGCCTTGATAATAGTGTTTGCAAGGAGCACATCTAAACTGTTTGAGAGAATAAAATCTAAAGATAACATTAATAATTAATAAGCACTGATAAATGGGAAACTGTATAAATCATTCTCTTTTATGTATTAAGTTAGTGTTTCTCAGGATATTTATTTGATATCACTTTGTTAACCTACTTTTGATATCTATGTGAACATAATAAAACCATAATTCTGTAAAATATTTCTTACGATTTAGAATTCCATCAATTTACTGCTCTTTTTCTCTCACTAGCATGAATTAGTGAGATTTTATTATAATTTTACTATTAATTAAGGCCAAAACAACAATGATTATTTGATTTCTGTATTTAGTAGATCATGGCATTATTAGATCATGGCAATAATAACTATTATATTTTATTTCCCATGATCAGATTATTGAGAAATTGTTATATTCGAACATAGGCTTGATAAAAGGTTTCTATGAATATACTTTTATTGAAACATAAAATTCAATAAACCAAATAAATTTAGCTTTTAGAATTAAATTATTTACACTGAATTATGATTAATAAACTGGTATTTATTTTTCATAGCACTTGCTATTAGCCAACATTCTATTTTAACATATCTGTATATATAACATGCATATATATGATATACAGACTTAATATTAATTAAAATATCAATGGGTTATATGCCACATTAAAAATTTCCTGGTAATACTTTTGCTCCTTTCTATGTTAGATAATTAAAAACGACATTTTCAATTTTTCATGACTATATGAAATAAATGAGGTTCACACTAATCTGTTCTGTGTAGTCAATTAGCCTAGTCAAATTTCTCATGGATAATAACATGAGATTCATTACAATGTTCTAAAAACTGTAGACAGAGTTGCACATATATGAGAACATTTTTGTTTTTTGCCCCACTACACAATCATGCCAGTGTCAGATATCACAGCTTAGGAGCCAGGGCTTTGTCACAAAAAACAACAAGACTATATATTATAATCTAGTTGAAATAGTAAAATTGCTAGTTTCCTCTGATTAAAAAATTGTAAGCTTGTCTCAGCTATGGGGAGGTAAATGCTGCTCAACTCAAGAATAGCAATGCATGGAAGTATAATAAATTCTCTAGATGCAAATAAATTATCCTTATTAGGCAACTTGTTCTTTTCATTGTTTCCATTTATTATTTCACTTAGTAATGAATACTATAGTCAATTTGCAAAGTAATGAACAGTTTTATAATACTAATGAAAAGAATACAGGCACAGTTTTAAAAATATGTAGTTTTGCATGATATCTTCTATTGTCTAGAAATAAGAAACAAATTTCCAGTACTAGAATTTCTTATCACCAACCTCTTAAGAAATTTTGCACTATTCCACCTTTCAAAATCCATATGCCAAGAGTCTGCATCTTGTTGAGTGTTATAGTATTAAAATATTTGCAATATTTGCAAGGCACCATTGTCTCATGGTAGAATTAATGCTAAGTAAATACACAGAAGAATGAAAGCACTGAGTCATTGAACTATGGCTGTAAATATGCTCTTAGCAGGAGAGGTATGGTCATGAAAGCTGCTTGATTGAATATGTTCTTATCACATCTATTCGGAATTAGTATACACCATGAAAAAATGAATACTATGACTGTGTTAGCTCAGGCTGTGTCTTAGTCCTTTCAGGGTGCTGTAACAAAATACCATAGATTGGGTGGCTTATAAACAACAAACATTTATTTCTCACAGTTCTGGAGACTGGAAGTCCGAGATCAGGCTGCCAGCATGGTTGGGTTCTGGTGAGAACTCTCTTCCTGGCTTGTAGACTGCTGCCTTCTCCCTGTGTCTTCACAAGGCAGAGAGAGACTGCACATGAACTCACAGGCTCCCTGGGGTCTCTTCTCATAAGGACACTAATCCCACCATGACCCTCCCCAATGACATCATCTAACCCTAATTACCCACCAAAGGCTCCATCTCCAAGTACCACCATATTGGGGGTTAGGCTTCAACATATATATTGGGAGGCACAAACATTCAGCCCATAACAATGATATATTCCAAGGAATTTGGTTAAGCAAAAGATACACGTCATTTAAGAGAAGGGAGAGAAAAAAGGGACAGGTTGAGAGATGGATGTTTGCCTTTCATAAAGAAGAATGATTCTATTTGCAAACAGTTGGTACCTCTTGTCTTTTCCAGTGCAGGTGATGTTAGATATCCATGTGTGACGTGTCTGATAGAAAAGGTAGTGAGATTTAGTAAATAGGAGATTCACAAACTTGTATCAGCTGCACCATGTAACGGACACTCAGTATTTTGAAATAACTACATTTGCTTTTCAATCTTTTTAAACAATATTTCTAAATGGATTATCTATTTACTTTATGGATTACTGGCAGCAACAATCTTTAAAAAGGTCTTAAGGCCTATCTATTCCAGCCTTCAAATTGAATGGAAATAACCATAACAACATTTATTTATAGAATTTTGAAACTAGAATGCCTTTATTATCTAATAGGAAGCTAAGACTTTTATATCCATTTAAAGATGTTAATTGTTCTTTCCAGGAGAATTTTTTTTGTTAAAGAAGTAGAAAAATAGGACAGTGGAAAAATAGCCCATGGAAGAAAAGAGATCATGTGGGAATACAGAAGGATACAGACAAATGCCAAGAGAAAGAACTTTTCCATAAATTAAATACTTTTGTTTGTCTGAAAGCTAAATAAAATCAACTTCTCCTTCCAGATTCTTTGCCGTAATTCCTCAGAAAACAGAATTCTGGATAGGTCTCTGATCAAGTGTATTTGGCAAAAGTTGTTATAAATCACACTATTATTTAATGAAATGACAATTAATTTAGTGTTTCTGTGTGTAATTTTTTTACAAATCAAAAAATAGCAGTTATATATTGTTTTATTAAATGTGCTTGTCTTGGGGCCGGGCCGGTGGCGCAGCGGTTTAGTCCGCGCTTGGCAGCCCAGGGTTCGCTGGTTCAGATCCCGGGCGCCCGCTGACGCACTGCCTGTCAGCCATGCCGTGGTGGCGTCCCATATAAAGTGGAGGAAGATGGGCACGGATGTTAGCCCAGGGCCAGTCTTCCTCAGCAAAAAGATGAGGATTAGCAACGGATGTTAGCTCAGGGCTGGTCTTCCTCACCAAAAAAAAAAAAAAAAAAATGTGCTTGTCTTATAATTTCCACCCACCTTTTGTTTTTTTTCAGATTCAGAATAAATTCTATTCAGATATGGCTTTGCTATATTGGAAATAACATGTGGTAACCTATAGTTTTACTTTGCCAAGGTTACTATATTCTGGTGTATAAAATGGTGGGCTTTATATGACTGGAGATCATCTAAATGAATTAAATAAATTTAAAAGAAAGGCAGAATTCTCATAATATGTATGTCATAGAAAGAACAATAATCATTAGTAATAGTCAAACTGTGATATAACTTCTCAGGTTTTCATTTAAAAGTGTAGAAAAATTAGGAAATGTTGGGCAGTTTTCCTAGAGAATTAGTATGGTCATATTTCCAGATTTGAGTACCACATTTTAAGCTAAAATATTTAGAATTAGACAAAGAAGAGCAGCATTCCAGCCATGATTTTATGTCTCATGCAGCTGTGGCCCACCTGCCCCAAGCATAAGTGGTTTGGACACTAGGCACTCTTGGCTCAGTAATGTACTTGGAAAATGTTACGGCAATTAGCAGAGGCAATCTCAAATGAGAAGACCCAAGAGAATCATGTCAGTGAGGCTGCTGAATAAAACATATCTTAAAAATCTTTGCTTATTTCTTCTCTATAATATTAGCACAATTAAAAGAACAAGCTCAATTTTGCCTGGAGTGAGCTATTTTTAGTCCCTCAATTAAGCTCTATTCCAATAGTTATTATCATTAGTTAGCATTTCCATAGCAATATACACTTTTTAACACAAGGGCTTTGTAACAATTTTTAAAAGTTCCTTTTCTCTGGGGTTATATGAGGTAGAAGCTAATCTACACAAGATTCACAGGAAAATATAGCAAATGATAAGGATCCTACACATCATGTGAAAACCATCCGCAGTTAGCTTTGTCACAAGCCAACATAAATTCCAATTCTTGCTGAATCAAAGGAAAGGTAACCAATTTATGCAAGGTCACATTGAGAGTACCCAAAAATCTAGGGATAAACGTCTGTCCCCATTATCCATGGTCTTGTGCCCCACCCAATAATATCACAAAGACTCAGAATCCAATTGGCAATAAAACTATAATGTGAACATATACAATTAAAGTAGCCTCAGAACAGCCAGATATCACTAGCCTTGCATAATGCATGGCAACTATGAATACACTTGGAAGTGAGATCCAATTTCCAAAGGCCACAGAAACCTGAGCACCAGCTCCAGAGTTGGATAATGCCCTGCTGAGGGCTGACTTTTGGTCACCTGTGTCAGGCTGGCTTGTTACAAGTCCACACTGCTTCTCTGGTGGGATTTCTAATATAAAACTGAAATAGAAGCAATAATCAACATATGTACATGCCAACAGCTCTTTAAAAGTCAAGCTCATTCATTAGAAAAAAAAGTCTCAAAACTGATAAAGGTGACTTTTAAAAATCTGGAAGGCAATTCTTTTCCACACTCAGAAATTTCTGTTCTCCCCTATCAACTCGTCTCTTTTATTTTTACTTCTCAGAAGCTTCCAGGGTGCTAAATGTTTCCTGAATCAGAGGTTCTCCCAAAGGCCTGCTTTGCTCTCTCCTTCCTCTCACTCTACATCAGTAGTAAAAATTTGCCCATATAAATATGATAAATCTTTTATCTCTTTCCTTT
This sequence comes from Tapirus indicus, assembly GCA_031878705.1. Taxonomy (NCBI): domain Eukaryota; kingdom Metazoa; phylum Chordata; class Mammalia; order Perissodactyla; family Tapiridae; genus Tapirus; species Tapirus indicus. The sequence goes on along the minus strand of CM062919.1, from coordinate 71,178,993 downwards.
GTGTTCATACTTTAATGAGAGAGGAGGATTGGGAGACTAGGAATTAAATAGTGGCATTCTAGCAGTTATTTCCTCACTGAAAAAATAATCTTTTGAAAATCACTTAATTTCTCTTTGTTTTCATGCAAAATGCCCCATATCTGCAAAATATATGCCCTCTATTTACAAAGCAAATTGTGCTGAGCAGGGCAAAAAGTAAGGTATCTGGGCTTGGCGTATACTAATATCACCCTCTGTTCTATTCACTAAAAATAAAAAACGTTTATATATCCCAAATCTCCTCATAATTTTCTCTCTAGTGGATTATTGTAAAAAATCTTTACACAATCCATATTAAAATGCTTTAGGAAGGAAGGAAAGAAGGGAGGAAGAAAGGAAGGAAAATAAGTTAATATCATATAGTCAAGCCTACAAGCATCTTAAAAAGCTGAATTCAACAAATTGCTATTGTCCCATGTGACATGAATCTGTTTCCAATAATATCTTCTATGTTCCAAACCTTAAATTCTCAGCCTCCATTCCCACCTGACATATTGCTTTACCCATCTTTACACCTTTTTCTGAAATATGGAGAAAAGCTTGCAGTTTGACAATCATTGAACCCACATAGAGGGTAATCAAGGACTCTCAGGTTCTGAGAGTTCATGGCCTTCTGACACAGTCTGTGGGATCAGTTCCTGCTCTAGAAACCTGCGGCAAGTGTTTGCATACAAGCTTATGTTGCTTCTAAACACACAGGGCTTCTGTGAGCCCAGTGATGACCACTGTTCTGAAATTTTCCCCCAAGTCTCCTTGGTGCCAGTCAGACCCAACACCCAGAATCATGAAGGGAAATCCCTGCACATGTGCATGGTTCCCCCAAATCCTGCTGTACTCTTCCTTTATACTTCCATGTGGTTGAGTTCTACCACCATATTTCCACTTCGGTCTCTATGTCTAGGCTTTTACAGTTTCATTCATGATGCCTCAGCCCACTTTGAGGGACTGGAACTCTATTTTGGTTTAATGATTGGTAGTCGTTGTCACCTACTCCTCACCAGTTCTGGAGATTCAGCTGTCACCAAGTACTCTGCCTGGGACCCATAAGTGGATAGATTTTCTAAATGAAAAATACTTGCCATTGAAGTTCTGCCTGAGATTCTTGTTATTATTTAATATCACTATTAACAAAAATTTACAGAATGTCTAGGAATTACTATTGTGGGTGGGGTGAATTGTCCCATCAGTAAGATATTCTAATTCCCTCATCTGCTTCTTCATAGTCTAGACTGTAAAATCTTTGAAATAGCAATATGGCTTTCATTTTTTTACACTCCAGAGCCTGGCACAGTTATTGCTGTGGCTGAAGGTATGAATGAATGAATTCCCCCAGGTGATAGGCTGAATCATGGCTCTCCAAAGATGTCCATGCCCTAATCCCTGGAACCTGTGAATACATTATGTTACACGGTGAAGGGGACTTTGCAAATGTAATTAAGGTTATGGACCTTAAAATAAGGTGATTAACCTAGATTATCCAGGTGGGCCCAATCTAATCACACGATCCCTTAAAAGCAGAAAATTTTCTCTGACTGGAGTCAGACAGATACAGTGGAAAAGGAAGGCAGAATAGGAAACAGCAATAGGGGAAGTCAGAGATTCCAAGTGTGAGAAAGATTTGACATAGGTGGTTGTGCGCATGGACTAGGGAGAGCCCTCCAGGAGCCAAGGGTGGCCTACACCTGTCAGCTGGCAAGAAAACGGAGATCTCAGTCCTAAATCTTAAGCAACTGAATTTGGCCAACAACATGAATGAGCTTGAAAGTAGATTCCTCTCCAGAGCCCCCAGTAAGGAATCTGCCCTGCTGACACCTTGATTTTAGCCTGGTGAGACCTATGTCAAACTTCTGATCTACAGAAACCATGAGATAATTAAGTTGTGCCCCTAAGCTTGTGGTTATTTTTTACAGCAGACATAGAAAATTAATACACTACATTTTGGGTTTTCGCTGGTATAATTCCCTAGTGTGGGTCATGTTTTAAATTTATTCTCCTCCGTATCTTCTTGGACATCAAGCCTAGGAGGAATTGTTATTAGAGGGAACAAAGATTTTCTCAGTGCAGGCCAATTTCACATAAAATGTTTCTTTCCTTTGAACACACTCATCAAATTGAAAACTCAAATTCCTAAATACACCAAACTTTTACAGCATTCACTCCTTGATGCTTTTATTTCAGCAGTTGTCAAAATTTAAATTATATCAAAACCACCTGGAGGGCTTCTTAATATACACATTGCTGGGCTCCAACCCCAGAGTTTCTGACTCAGTAGGTCTGGGGCCAGAGATTTTAGTTTCTAACAAGTTCCCAGGTAATGCCAATGCTACTGATTAGGTTAACATACTTTAAGGACCACTATTTAGTAAACTCAAATGATTCTTTTGTTCTTTTATTCATGCTCCTTTTCTTTAACCTATTTCTACATTAACATTCATCTGGCTATTTGCCCTTCCATAAGAGAGTAGAAAAAATCAAAATACATGATGTTTAAATCAGCAAATTTTTCTGATAATAATGTAGGTTATTGAAATTATTTGGAGATTACCTGTGCCAATATTTCTGAAGAGGGAGGCTATTGGCATTTAAGTCATCGTGATAACCAACGATGTTCCCCACATTTCCAAATGTCCCTGTAGAGGATGTATAACACTAATTGAGAACTCTGAATCTATGTTATTCAAGTTTTCATTCTATTCCTTCCTAATATTAGTAAGAATTTTCAAATTTTATTCTCATGTTTTATTCATAAGTACTGGTGATTCTAAATATTTTAATTAATAGAATATATTACTGTACTAATTCCCTGAGGCCACAATCAAGAAGAATATGTGGCTGTTACCATGAATTGGGTCATTCAGAAACACATTTCATCCACTTTTAAGTGTGCAGAAGCTGGAAAGTAAAGGCCACACTTACCAGACTCCCTGAGGTTTTCCTGTATGATTTATTTTCCACCAATAGACGTATCCTCACGACCCGGCATTGGAAGAAGGAGATCTGTGAAGAGGAACTGAACAGGGAGCATCCATTTTAGTCACATATGTTATAGTAATAGTGATATTACTTTTGGAGCCAGAAACTGAATCAATAGCTTCCTAATTTACTAGTCAATTTCCCGATTCCACAGGTTCCCATCATTTCTATGTCAGTAGCCTCCTGAAGGGTCCAGTTCTACTGTACAGCTTTAGGACTCTTTTCTGGAGACTGCATGACTTTAGGACTCATTCCTCAAAGTTCAGCCTTGCGTCAGTTTCTTTAGCATTCTCCCAAATTCTGTAAGTCATTTAAGAGCCAGAAATAAATCCCCTTATATTCAAACCAGCTAGCAAGGAGTCTACTCTCTACAACAAACCTCCACTCAATACAGCATACAATTAGAACTAAATAATAGTCAAGAGAAAATCCACAGATTTTTGTTTGTTTGCTTTCAAATCTAGAATCAAGGTAACAATGGTATTTATTCCCAGATCCATGCATAGAATAAAAACATTATAATATGTGTTTAATATTTTTTTCTTGATAGATATCTAGTAACAAGTCATACAGGCAAGAATAAAAAAATTACTTGGCTATCAGTGGGGTTGGAATTACAGATAAACAAAATAGTTTTCATCTTGATAAGTTCCCTTCTCTTCATTCTGCCTCTACCTCAAGCTGTCAAAGTGGAAGACATCCTGTCATTGAACAATTAACTATTTGACTTTTTCAGGTCTTTCAGTCAAAATGCATTTCTAATTGCAATTTAAAGAATACCCAGTATTTAAGAATTTGGAAGAAAAGAGCTAGATCCCATGTCTGTATCAATAGCAACACCGAACTAACTCACTGAAAGTGAAGACTGGTGCCAAAGGTAGTCATGAGAACTTACTGGCCCCACCTACTTCAGCCTAAAACAGACACACAGACACACACCCACACACACGCAGCTACACCCCTGACCCTTGGGAATGCAGAGAAATTCTGGTGATGTCATTGAGCATTCTAAACATAAAACTGACGTATCAGCCAATCGTACCTACTGTTTAACGGGCAGGGTTACACTATGATGGTATCTGGTTTTCCCTTATGAATCAAAACCAAAAATCTAAGGCTGGCTTTTTCCATAGGGGCCAGCATCAGAAAAGCATTAAAATATAGTGTTTAACTTTGTTACTTTTTCAATTTTTTTTTTGGTGTTCTTATTTTTTACTAAAATTCTAAATTCATCGTTTAAAAGACACACATCAGTTTCTAACTATCTCTTTCTCCCTCTTTATACACACACAAACATACGTGGACGCATGCACAGGTGCATGCATGGGAAGCCTTTGTGTGTATAACAAATCACTAGAGGTTTGGGACTTGGAAATGTACATTGCTGCAATGCAATCTAAATCGAATATGAAATATCATTTTTAAAAATCTCTTTAGATATTTCCAAAACTCATGCTTTAGCCAGACACCGTTCGGTTTGGCTTTCTTGTTGCCTCTTTTGCTGTTGTTCTGGGTCTCCTTTCACCTTTCTCTCTTCCTGACTCATTCTTCTACATTTTTCCCTTCTCTTTTCTTCAGTGCTCCTTCCTTTTCTTCTCTGCCTCACTCAGAGCTCCCTCCCCCCAGAAACAAACCAAACACTAACAATAAATCCTCCATTTTCTTGCATACTCAGTTCTCTTTGGTTTCTACCCCCAAATTCAGCAGACTTTTTGCATATTCTGAGAACTTATTCAAAGAATTCCAAGATCGCCATCTTATATTCTTTGATAATTGGGTTGGGAGGTTGGAGAGCTGGGGATAGTGTAGAAGGATTCAAGGAGGATGTCATATTTTCCAGTTATGTAAAGATTTATCTCTCAGTTATTGGTATTGGAATAATAAAAATAAATTTTAATTGTATAGTGAGATAGCAAATATTTCAAATTAGAGAATTAGGGAGAAGATATACAACTATAGGCTTTATATCACAGACAACATTAAATTAATTTTAGCTGATAGTGGTTGACAAAGAGTGATTTCTTCCATCATATATCTTTCCATAAGCAGCTCAAATCAAATCTTCATATCTATCTATGTAAACGTTTTCAAGACATGCTTTCATATCAAGCAAGCTCTAAAGGGATATTAACACCTTAATTTATTATTCTAATGCTTGAATGCTTTTTATTTGCTTTATAAAGTTGAGTCGTTTTTCTAGTTTCTTACTTCAATGTATCTATTGCTGTCCTGTAATCTCTTATGACTTATGTTGTTGCCAAAATCATTTTCTGTTTTCTAATGACACAGCTCGACAGTATGTCATTCTTCTTCACTTCAATACTCCATTCCAACTGCATCTGGAATCCTCACAGATCATGAAAATGGACCTAATAAACATGCTCCTCAAGTCTGGTAATGAGAAAGAAAAATTAAACTATCTCATTCATGAGTTGAAATTATTAACTGTGAATTTCCTCATTTGTCTCATTTAATGAGGTAATTCACGTGCCAGAACATTCAGAACTATACAATGTTATGTAAGTGTTGGTTATTATTTACAATAATAATAATAGCAACAGCACTTTGTCCTCTCTGTCACCATACCCTTTGGAAGCTGATTCAAAGCATAAATGTCCTGAACTGCGATTTTATCCACTAAAGGCTGGTCAGAAGAGAGCCTAATGAAAGCCTAGTTTTTATGGAAAAAATGTAGTAGAAAAGGCTACTATGGATGATAGCCTTTTAGAAGGATTTTCTAGATCTAGGAAGATACTTCCTATATGAAGATGTAAACATAAACAAATCAGAAGATGGCTATTCAAACAATGAGAAGATTTACTTCAGGCTTGTATTAAAGAACTAGCTGCATAATTCATTTAAACCAAGTCATTTCACAGAATTTACAGTGGCAGACATATTTGACTATTATTACATTTTCAGAAAAAAAAACTACATTATCTGTAAAATAAAGCTGGGGAAAAATAAGTGAGCATGGAAAGCGAGCAAGTATTTATCTCAAAACCTTCAAATTTGTCCCCAAACCTAGAGATAACTATCTGGTAGGGTCATTGTGGAGTGGGGCTGGGGGGTTCGCCAGGAAGGGCAGAAGGTTTGGGAGTGGAAGTTTGCCAAGAAACTCACAGAAGTGTCAGGAAGAAGAGGTTCCAATGCATGCCATAGTCTTCCATCTACTGGGAATCTCCAAAAGTCAAGGTAGTGGCTAAGTATGGTGAAAGTCATATTAAGTTATTAAGTCATTGGTCATTAAGGACCAATCTCAATAATCTTTTGTCTTCCTAAAACAAACAGATGAATAATCTGTCAAAAGTCTTGACAAAACATTTTGTTGTTTTTTTTGCAAAATAGAGCAGCTAATGTCTGTAAGATAACCTAATGTGTTTTGTAAAGACTGTAACTATAATCTATCTGATCATTCCTTCAATTATCTGGGAGGGGGGGCTTTCTCTTCACTTTAGGTACATGTATAAAAGTAGTGCCAAATCCTATAGACAATGTGAAAACAACAACAAAACTTGGTTAAAAAGAAAATATCTGGCTGCTATTTTAGGTATAAGGGCTTCATGACACTGAATAGGCAGTTTATTGATTGTTGTTTTTTTCCCTCTCTTGATGATTTTCCTCTCTGCTGTTTTGTCAACATGTTATTTCAGTTTCAGTCTGAAATTTAGGTTCATGTCGTGTCCTGAAATCTTTTTTACTTCCCTTAGTCCTTAAATCCCCTCTGGAATTTTATGGATGCTATTTAATGTGATTATTCCTGATCTAAACACCTGCAGCATATAAGATTTTTATGATCTATCCAGGTACAGATATACCCAGGTCTTTTTGAAATAAATTGATTTCAGTTGCATAAAAAATTATAAGATAAAAAAGATGAAGGCAATAAGAAATAAACCTAACTAGATCAAGGGAGAAAATCAAGAAAGGGGAGTTTCACAGATAAATGCACGAAGTAATCAAATTAACAAGGATTTTTATAATGGCATAATTAATGAACTGCAATTTTACATTAGTCTCCAGCAAAAAGAAATATGGAGAAGGAGTAAGGGCAATTATGCATTAATGAAGACTATGATAATAGAGTAGCAGTATTAGAGAGTAGTAATGGAATTAAATTTTATAAAGGAAAATTCCGGAAAGCCAGCAGATAAAACAACATAACGATATGAGCTAGTCAATTGTTCTAAGGAAATTGCACCTGCTAACTTCACTGCAGTACTAAAATTTCAATTTTACTTGTAAAAAATACAAAGGTAGAAAGAGAACGTTATTCATGATATAAATATATTAGTCATTTTTATTTCTATAGGTGTTATAATTTTCAAGGGTTTTTATTTTTACTTTTTTTATATATAAGTATTTATCCCCAAACAACTCTGATAGAGGTTTACAGATGGGGAAATGAGAGGCTCACAGCGGTTAAATAATTTTCCAAAGGCGCATGCATCTATTAAATAGAGCCAGAGCCCTAGATCCCAACTTGAGTCCTTCCTCTCCCGACGCTGACTTTATCTGCTACGTGACCACCTAACCTCAACCCTGCTGTGCTAGCGGGAACAATTTCTTTTCATTTCCGTTTTCTTTCTAATTGTATTTAAGATGAATTTATTCCAACATTGTCAGACTTTCTAATGTTACGCCATGTTGAAAAAAAATCACTTTTGAATCCAATTTATTTGTTATTAGAAATGAAGTCAATAAAAATGATTTACTCTAGCACTGTCTTTTGGCATTTCTCTTTTTCTATTTCTAGAAGGCGGTAAGTTATCTTTGAAAGAGGTAAATCGTAACTAGAAGGAAGTCAGTGATAGGTAACTGGTTCTTTCAGGAAAGTAGTAGTCTCTCTTCACATATGTTCTAACAGTAAAATTATTCATGCTTTTGTGAATATAGTTTCTCTCTTTACAGACAAGAATTGTAATATGAAATTTGTTGGCTTATTAGGGATCTCGAGGAAAACATACTTCGGTAAAATAAAAATATAGAAAAAAGAATAAAATATAGAAAAATGAGATGTAGGTAGTTAAGCAGATGAGGCCACTTGCTATTTTAATTATCAATAGCTTCCAAAGTAAAATTGCATTTTAAAATGAGCTAATGATACAACTTCTGTGTACAAATGTTTCTTTAAGATTTCATATTAAGTAATAAAGTGAGAAAATTCAAAAATATGTATTTTTGTTGAAACATATAGGAATTAGAATTTGAAGTGAGTCTTTTAATAAGTGGTTAAGTGTCTTTCATCATATAGATGCCTTGAGGTGAATGGTTTATATTCTAAACTAGAAAGGTAATGGAAAAGAAAAGCCATTGTTTTCCTCACATAATGCATTTCACATCAAAGAGAAAGGAAATTTGACAACGTGGACTTTCCCTCAGGTGCTTACAATAAAAGACCTTGACTGTCAAAAATGTCATTATCATTGAAAGGAAGACATCAGTTAAAAGAAACAATAATATTTGAGCAAGTTATTCCCTTGCATCTGTAACTACTTCCGTAAGCATTTTAATTTCTTTGTGAGGTTTTGAATTAGCTTTTCTCCAAAGAATTTGACAACACATATAAAAGTAAATAAATCTTAAACACTATAAAATTTAAAATATTGAAACCAAAAAGGGGAGTGAGGAAGAAGGAAAGTAATATAAAGCATCCAGTAAGGGACGTAGTATTCAAGAATCCTACCAACTTGGTAAATATCAGTCAAAAAAGCAATACTGTCTATTTCCTCAGTGAATATGCTTTACGTGAATATCGTTTTCAGGTTCTTCTTGGGCAAAAGAGTAAGTGAGAGAACCGAATCTGACACTGTGTGAGAATTGATTGCTCAATGCCTTTTTAAGTCTCTTTGGAAATGAATTGGTCAATAAAATTCGCCTTTGTTTACGAGGCAGTAAGGAGGTAGTCAGGCCTTCCGGCAGAAATAATTAACATGTGGTAAGGAGTAAACCATCCCCGCCCCAACCCTCCTGTTTTCCCCTTTAAGGAAGACTTAATTGGAAAGGTAAGGAAAATATGAGTTGTCTTGATTTCAATAGTTTCTATACCAAGAGATCCTTCCTTCCAAATGTTACAGGTGTTTGCATTCAAATGCAATCACACAGATGCTGGCTCCCTTGGAATGGAAGTCATCCCCAAAAGTAATGTCACAGATTTTTCCCTAAATCCCCAAGCCGAACATCAGCTGTGGCTAAGCTTTTACATTTTTCTTCCTGGATGTGAAGATCTCTTGGCTCCTGCCTGTGATTATCACTTTATTACTTAAATCAATTTACAGTAAAACTGGAAAAAATGAACATAACCAGAAATTACATTACTGTGAATAAGGCTTGTCCTACTGGATACAAAAGATAACCAGTGCCCTACCAGGCCTATTTCCACTGGCTTAATTTCCTTAGAATTTGGGGCCTCCAAGTCCACTCAAACAGTTCTACCCAAGAGTAACCTAAGGGAAGCCCTATATCTGCCTTAATCCAGGCAATTTTTATGCTAAGTATCTCTCCAGCAAAAACATACTGCGAAAGAGACTATTAATGCCCATCCCTCGATGATCCCAGAATAGAAAGCTGACTGCTCTCTGTCTGCCCTGCATCTTCCTCTGGGTTTTTCTCATGTCTTTTATTTCTTGGGCCTCTGCTCCAAGAAAATATTTATTTCAAAATATGTAAAATCTCCATCAGTACACCTTGAATTCTATGTTTAAATATTTAAGTAGGCTTTATTTACTGATATTTACCAAGATAGTAAGATTCTCGAATACTGTGTTCTGTACTGGATGCTTTTTCCTCTGATACTTTTTGGGCTAACTACATGTGCATTCTTATTAATTTGAATAGAAACCAGGTGGGGTACCTATTATTAGCTATACTTTTCGAGATGAGGATTATTTTACTTGCTTGAGGTCGCAGAACTACAAAATGGGGAAGCCAAGTTTGAGACCACATTGTCTGACTACATGGCCATGCTGTTTCCTGTATGCAGAAATTTGGGTTAAACTTTCCATAAGCACTGGATTATAAAGAACCTAATAACTGCATAGAGATTAGGAAAGTGAATTTATTAAAGAAATATGGTAAGATTGTGCTCACAAATTTAAATTCAGATCAGTTGCCAGGACTGTATGTATCCAAGGAAACCATTTCACAAACAAATTTGTATGTACTTTTGATCTCATAGCATCTATCGGAAAAAAGGGAACTTAGTTGCTGCTTAACAGCTGTATTATTATAGGCATGACATACTATTTTAAATGTACAACTATTATGCAAGGCGCCACTCACTTCTGTACCATTTCCCCCATCTAGAGACATGTTGTCTGCCTACATTCATCACTTAGAACCCAATTCAAGAATTCTTTGTTCCTTCATATCTTCATCACACGTAGGTCCATCTCTTGCCAACTGATCTTCATCTAGCTCTCTGAAGTAGCTGCAAAACCTACAATATCTATGCCAATCCAAAACTTGCTAGAAACAAATCGCAAGGCATTTTCTTGATGGCTCCAGTTCCTGGTTCAGAGTGGATACTCAATACACATTTGTGAGATGGTTTTTGGGCTAGAGGTGCCCCACCCCAACCGCATTGCTAGGCAAGGGAAGATGAGTTAATTCAACACTTAAGGGTATTTTTTTCCTATTCAGTCAGATAATTGCGTTAAAGAAAAATTATTTGGGTGCACTTTATTTCACCACTGTTAACCAAGAAAACAAAAAATATATGGGCAAAAGGGAAGATAAAATAAAACCAACACATAAAAATTGTGATGTTATAGTTTGTGAAAATTGACCAAAATGGTATAGAGTGGTCAGTAATAGAGGCAGTTCAAAATAATTTTCTCAGAAGGCAAATAAGGCAAATATTTTTGCATATTCTTATAATGGATATGTAATCTACTTTGTCTATAATATAGGTTTACAATTCATAAGGTTCAAGGTAATATTTATAAATTATGAAGTGATTAGTTTGGTCTAAGATTAGGTTTTCAAGCTGTTCCAGAGCCCTAGTGTCCAGAAGAAGGGATCACCTGCAAGAGGGCAATTTCGGGGAGGGACATCAACTTCTATAGTCATATATTTCAAATGTTTCCTACATAGAAATCTATCCAAAAAAGCTTTATAAAAAATGGTTTTGCTGCTGGTATTTTAATCCAATTATGGAGATTATTTTTGCATAAAAATGTCTTAAACATTCAGTGAATTGTAATTCTCTTACAGATGTAAAGATCTTTCGAATTATTCAGTTTGTGAATATTTAATAAAATATTTAATAGCATTTTAATAATATTTAATGAACATCAAACTGAGCCTGATATTTCTGAAAATATTACATAGCTCATGAATTACAAATGTGTTTCTAAGTTTGCATATTCAACATTTGCTAAATCTTAGAATTTAACAGATTACATTAAGATGCCGCATCAAACTTTTTGTTGTATATGGCAAAGGCAATTGAACATGATGGTTAAGAGCCCAGACTCTGCAGACAGAGCACCTGGGTTCAAATCTTAGCTCTGCTAGTTACTTGAGCGACTTTGGTTGTATTGATTCATTTTATGTGTCAATTTGATGGGCCACGGGGTACCCAGATTAAAGATTATTTCTGGTGTGTCTTCGAGGGTGTTTCCAAATGAGATTAGCATTCGAGTCAGTGGACTCAGTAAAAGAGATTATCCTCCCCAGTGTGGATGGGCATCATCCAATCTGTTGAGGGTCTGAACAGAACAAAATGGGGAGGAAGGAGGAATTTGCCCCTTGTTTTTCTGCCTCACTGCATGAGCTGGAACATCTCATCTCATCTTCTGCCCTCAGACTGGGATTTACATTGTTGTCCCCCCTGATTCTCAGGCCTTTGGATGTGGACTAAATTATACTGCCGATTTTCCTAGGTCACCAGCTTGCAGACAGCATATCGTGGGACTTCTCAGCTTCCATAATCATGTGAACCAATTCCTCACAATAAATCTCCTTATATTTATCTCTCCTGTGGTTCTCTTTCTTTGAACAACCCTGATTAATACATTGGTCAAGTTACTTGACCTCTCTCTGTCTTAGTTTACTCATATATAAAATGGTAATAATAAACCACTTCCTATACAGGGTTATTGGAAGATTCAATAAGAGAATATATGTAAATCATTTTTAGAATTTAACGGATTACTTAGAACACTGCCTTGTGAGTATAATAGCCATCACTTTGAGAGCGCTTGCTGTGTTCCAGGCAGGTAAGTCTTAGCTGTTTCCTCATTATTTATTTATTCAAAAGAAAATGGTGATGCTGTGGTCATCTACTTGTCAATAACCACTGACAATAGTGTATTAAGCAGTGTTAGTGCAATCAGGCACACAGGAAATTACAAGTAGTAATCTAATAATGTCTTTTTGTGATAAGGAATACTTAGTTGAAGGTTTGTGGTTATTAGTCATTAAATAGCATTGCATATGCTTTGGCTCTAATTTACTTTATCTTTTAAGATAATGAAATAAATTATGCATGGAATTTCTCTTAAAAAATAACAATTCCACCACTGTATGAGATTAAGGGAAACTTTTAGATGATAGGTCAGTGGTCTTGCATTTGGTGGAGCAAAGGCAATTTTGCTTCCTTTATAGGGCCAGCATTTTACTCCTCATTATAGTAAGTATTGTGGCATTTTTCTGACATCTATCTCAATCTTAGAATCAGGATTATTATCTCATTAATTTTCACAGTCTCTGCAGGAAAGTCAACATTTTAACTTTCATAATGGAGAAACTGTATGGCAAAACGTCTTAGTAATTTGTCCATTGTTTCAAATCAAAGAGAAAAGCAGAGAGTTTAATTCCAATAAGGTGGTCATACAATTAATATTGTCACTTTATAAGTATTACAACCTAATAATTACTTTTCTTCTTGGAAACCAAGTATAGATGTACGTGTAGGTCATCAATAAGAAATGTTACGTTGTTTAGACTCCAATCCTTTTTTCATTGCAGGACATTTGCCTATGACTGACCATGCTACCTGTCTGCCTATCTATACATATGTCTACCTCATCTATCTTCTTATCCTTCTATTAGCAGTATATTCATTCTTCTTACTCAAAATTATAAATCTGAATATGTTGAAACCTTGATTTTTAAATTTACATTTGTTTGCAAAAATTTATGTTTCTTCCTTGCCTTTTCCAAAAACAAACACTATTTTTGGTCTATTTTTCTTTATTTACTTCCATTATTCAACTCATCTTGAAACCATTCCATGTAGTAATTTTCTAAATCATTCCAAATATGTCAAAATTTCAGCTTTAATATACCTTGCATAAAACTGGGTTTTCAGCTTTCCCTTTACAAACTGTGTTTCTCCATTCATACACAGAAATATTTTCTTAGGTAAATATTTTATTTGCAAACTTATCATCAGAGGCTTCATTGGGATGGATGTTAAGATGGGGATTATTTTTGAAGAGTCCCTAATTAAGATTACCAGGAAAACTCAGAGCTTCTGTGGATGCATATGATTCCAAGGACAAAGAAATGAATGCATTATCATGAGCATTCTGAAAGATCAATGAAATGTGCACAAATAGACCAATGTATTTTAATCCCTTCTGCCATCCTACCCTTCCACCCACCCTTTAGAAAATGATTGAGTAAAGGATAAAGTGAAGCACAATGTTCTACTTAATTTAAACAGGATTTTCCCAGATAATGGAATTATAACTTTCTCATTTTTTCATATGAACCATTCAGAGCTTTCAGACACAGTTGAATTTGTATTAAGAATTCCATATCACCCATCAAGGATTTTTCTAAAGCACAACCTCTATTATTTACTGCTACGTTACTAGAGAACAGGAACTCTGCTTTGCTCATATTTTATAGACTCATCACTGCCATTCAAAGAGGTTTTTCACGATGGTGATGACACAGTCTCTTCTTTATGTATTTTGTGCTTGTACTATCAGTCATGTGCATTTCTTCCCTTGAAAGAACTGTGTAGTGTTGAAAACTATTACTGAAAATACCTAAACCTACTTGACCCAACCCTCTTAACACAAGAGTGTCTTTCAGTCAAAACCAACTATTTAATAATAACTAAATATAGAAAATAGAAAATGCTGCTGCTTTATTGGCTGTATGTGTTCATGTGCATAACTATTGATGAATGAAGGCAGGAAATGGTCTTGTTTTCCTTTTGATAAAACAAGAGAGAACGTTCTTATCTTTTCTGCCTCTTGCAAGCATTTTTTTTCTGGTTCACTAAATGTGGGTTGAGGGAAAAGGAAACACAGTATAACACACCCTCTCTGTGTCTGGGTCACCTTGATTTTTTAAATTTTATTTTATGTAAATCATAAGGTTTTATTTTTTAAATTGAATATAAATTCTATCATGTAAATTATTGTTTATTGTAGTGTATAATTTAGAGACATGTCTTGATAAATACTTATTAATTTTGTTCTTCTAAAGTTTTAAAAAATGTTTAATACATCCATAAACTGTTCCTTGCTGTTTAGCACATTTAACTGGAATATGAGCATGAAGTAAATATGTTAAATTGTTAGAAAGAGAAACCTTAGAAATTATAGTCATGTACTCTTTTAATAAAAATATTGAAAATTGTTTTAATTAATATACTTCAGAGTCAATTAGAATTGTATATTTGGTTAAAGAAAAACAGTAAATAAATCATTAGGGAGATAACATTTTAGATGTTCATATTGGCGTATAGTATATTTATTGATTGACACAATAAACCTGATATAAATCTTAGAAAATGCAGATGACACTTGACTGAAGATGAAATCTCAAGACTGGGATTGGGGTGGCATTTAGTCATTTGGTTTTAAAAATTTGTTTTCAGACATCTTTTATTTTTAAGTTTTTGCCAGAATAATCCTGCTTTGTGGGTTAAAACTACATTTAGACCTCTGGTTTCCGTTTTCACATGTAAGGAGCTTGGAAGTTGTCACTCTGTCCTAACAACAAGAAAAAGCAGAACTAACTGAAAAATCAACATCTCTTCTTAGACCTGTCAGAACTTAACCGCTACACCACTGGGCGGGTCCCCTGAGAGTAAATTCATTTTTAAAGCTAAAAAGAATAAAGCCTCTGGAGTTATACCACTTGTGTCCAAATATAGGGTAAATCTTTTGTAAGCTGTGTGACTTTGGATAAATTTGATAACCTCTCTGTGTCTCAATTTTCCCATCAATAAATAGAAATAATACCAATATTCACCTTGTGCAGTTATTTGAGGAAAAATGAGATGTATGTAAAGCACTTAGCACAATGTTTGGCAACGTAGAAGAGCTTAATACTGAGATATTAATATTTCCAAATGACCTAGTGCAGTGCCTTGTACATATTAGGAGCTAAAATAAATATTAATTGAATTGTCAAATTAAAAAAAAAAACTAAAAAGATATCAAGGTGTATCCAAGAGAAACTTTTTACTGATAAAACTATATTTCCTCTATGCTTTATTTGACACACTAGCCTTTCAATATTGATTCAGTAAATAGAGACCTTAGAATATTGACTTCTTTAAATTGACTAGAAAGCTTTTGGATTTCTTTAGAAAGTATACATAAGTTCTTAGATGTCATACAATATTATTTATCCTTTTAAAATAATTGCCATCAGTTTTTAAAATTAAAAAAATCAGGAGTAAATAAAAAATAACCAACAGTCTTGACCAAAATGTTATTTTTAGGAGGCCAATGCCTTATCCGTGCGTTAGGCAACTGGGGCTTCTCCAAAGTGTTATTTTTAGATATAAAATTTATAAGATTGCCTCAGATATATAAATAAAAATTGAAATGTGTTTGTGTGTGGCCTGCATCTACTCTGTACAGAATACAAACAATTTAAGACCATGCACTGATAAGAAATATCAAAAAGAAAAGTTTTTTCAGGATCCACTTGAACAAGGGTGCTGGAGAACTGGTGATCAGTGGACGTTTCTGCGTGGGTGTGAGACTTGCTATACAGGCTTTGAAAGCAGAGCCTCCAAGGCAAATGAGAATAATAATCATAATCCCAATCATAAGCCTAATAACACAGGAGTGATTAAATGTCATTCTCTGGGGAAGAAATAGATTGATTCTGTTTCATAAAGGGGGAAAACCCACATCTTCCTCAGATATGGCATTAAATATATGGCTAAAGTTGGGTTTCAAGTGGCGGTTGGTAAATTGAGGAGGGATAATTAACTGCTTCTCCAAGGTATAAGCACTTACCACATGCAGAGGTGGTTATGTTGACTAAGCATCTCATTTGGTATTAGCATATTTTAGCTGCTGAATAGATATGATCTTCCTTTTGTTTCAGACTTGCCAGCAACCACCTAATTAGATTCTATCCTCACACCTCCCACCACCACTACTAACAATGCCCTCTGTCAACCTCAAGATAGATTGTCCATCTTTTTTTTTTTTTTTTTTTGATGTGAGGAAGACCAGCCGTGAGCTAACATCCGTTGCTAACCTTCCTCTTTTTTTTTTTTTTTTGCTGAGGAAGACTGGCCCTGGGCTAACATCCGTGCCCATCTTCCTCTACTTTATATGGGATGCTGCCACGGCATGGCTGACAGGCAGTGCGTCAGCGGGCGCCTGGGATCCGAACCGGCGAACCCCGGGCTGCCAAGCGCGGATGAAACCGCTGCGCCACCGGGCCGGCTCCCAGATTGTCCGTCTTTTAAATAGCAGACTTCCATGAACCTGTGGCCTTCTGGTGGGTGTCAGAAAGCTCACCTATAGTGGGGACTTCCAGTGTGCCTTTCTCTGCCTTCAGCCAGCTCCATTTCTTTAACTGTAATAAATGAGTTCAGAAAAAAATCTTTCCAATGGATGCAGCACTTCCTCCCCAATGTGTGTGCGATACTGTACTCTGGACGTCACTAAATTGAGGACTGTAAGGGCTGAAATTCAGTATTTGTTCACATATTTATCACAAACCCATTCTCACCCACATTTTTCTCATTTGACGATTGTTGAGAAAGGAAAGTAATAAACTGATCTCATTTCTTCATGTCATCTCTTGTAAACATTTTTATCACATTATAATTATAACACGTGTATTTTACTGTTTAATCATTAGCACAAGATCATTCCCACAGAGGCTACAAAAGAAGCACCTCAGTGTAACAAGTTTAGTTGGCACCAAGGCAGATTCAAAATAGGACAGAAAAAATATATGCCCGTATTATCCACTTCCTTTAAAGATCAGCAATACCTCAAAATAATATGAATAATAGAAAAGCTACTAGATAACCGAAGAAAGTATTCTTTTCTTCAGTTCTTTCTGGTGAAGGTATTAATTGACTTGATTTATCCAGTTCAGGTTGTTGGTTCACACAACCTGAGAGGTCAAAAAGAAAACATGAACAATAATAATTAAAAAGATAAATTTTATGGTTAAAATAAATGCATTCATTTAATTGGTATAGTAATCAATGTTTATGTTCTAGTTCTCTTTCTTTATTTCAGGATGAATCAGATAGTGGAAAACCCCAGTAAGTTTATACCTTTAGGAACCACAAGTTTCTTTCTACTTCCTTATTATTAAAGGAGAAGTCAATGCTGCACATTTGAAAATGTCTGGATAAGCCAAAGTA
Organism: Tapirus indicus; assembly: GCA_031878705.1. NCBI lineage: Eukaryota > Metazoa > Chordata > Mammalia > Perissodactyla > Tapiridae > Tapirus > Tapirus indicus. The sequence continues at coordinate 71,161,385 of CM062919.1, read as the reverse complement.
CTACAAATTTAAAAAAAAAAGTTATATGACCAATTTAAACTAGGCCATAGAAATATGAACCAGGTTTTGTTGTTGTTATTTTGTTTTATTCTTTTGTTTTAGGAGATGAAGTAAACGGAAACATAAAGAAGAATCCTTGGTTTGTCCAGTTCCATAATATAAATTTTAAAGAATTAGGAGCACTGAGTCCTGATCCTAGATCTTCTCCTTTAGACCTTGTTGCTCAGGGCATGCCATAGGATTATCATATTAATTTTCAAGGATTCTGGTCAGGTTTGTAAGTAAAATGAAATATACCCAAGGTATCAGCTGTAAATTCAGAAAAACTATGATAATATAATCTAATTTAGCAAATGGAGAAAGAAGAAAGAGAGAAAAAAAGAAGAAAGTGGGAGGACAGAGAGAAGCAGCAAGCTACGGTCCCAGAGAAGCATTGTTTTGAGCCTGATGTTTGTTAGCTAAGTAGAAAACAATGCATGACATATGTCCTCACAGTGTGTACTATCTGTTTCTTTGTGAGGTACTCAACCTTCCTGACTATTCTGCGTTCTTACAATCTCTCTCTTTTTTCTAAACAGCATTCCAGTTCCTGGATGTCAGACAGATTCAATGTTTTAAGACTGTGTAGAATCTCTATTTTATTAAAAAGAGAGAGAGAGAGAAAAGCATTATAATGTAAGGGTCTGCAGAGCACTAGGTCTTTTTAAAAATCAGTAAATAATGATGACTTATAATTATATACATGGATGTTAACCAAAGCTATATATAACCATGTAAATTTAAAAACTGTCAAAAATTTTAATTATTTAAGATTTTTAGACCTGAAAAAATGTTTGGTATCATCAGTAGTAATCCTAGTGGTTCTACAATTAAGGTGACGATTGGGATTGGGCTTTACTGGAAAAGACTCTATTTGGAAAAAAAATAACTCCTTATGGAAGGAGTTGTTGGGGTTTATTGGTGCTCCCAATTGGAAAAGACTTCATCTGGATAAAGCACTCCTTGTGAATGGAAATAGTCTAATATTCTCAGAGTGCTTTTGCTTCTTTTGTCTGGAACCTTGTCTATCCTCCTACTGTAATCACGTTCAATTATCTTTTGCTAGAATATTTTAACAATAGCAGAGTCTAAGCCTTGCACTGAACCCTTTACTTACACTATTATTACTATTTTTTGTATTGAAGTTTCAAATAACTTATTTTTTTAAGCCCAAAGTGTTCTGATTTATACAACTCAATGATAAAATATCAAGATGGTTCTTCTTCCACAAATGCTAAAATTTGGAATAACCTGTAAAGATTATCAATCATCTTGACCTAAGTCATTGGAATTTTTTAAAAGCTGATGTGGCATTTGAACTTCCATTTGTGAGTTCTTTGGATTGGTTTTGGTGCAAGTTAGGCTGTATAGTGGCTTATACAAAATACTTAAAATTGATGTGACTGGAGATAGATATCAGTATATGAGCCTATGACTCCTGCTTTTCAACATTCCTTTTCCATTTTAAAAGCATAACCTTTGATGTCCACAGTCACAACATATCTGCAATTATATAATTACATGATGCACATGCATAATGTTGAAGTTACAGATGCTCCTCTGTGCTCATTTAGCTGACAGTGTAAAAAAATGCTACCATTCTATTAGTTCATTGGAAGCAGTCAGAAGATTAAAATATTCATGTCTGTTCATAAGCCATTAACCAAAATGGTCAACAGACTAATTTTTTTCGCTCTACTCCAGTTTATTTTCTTTACAAATGTTCTCTCAAAAACAGTTAAATAACTGTCCAATTAAATTCAATATTCTGCATTTGTGTTTATATTAACTTTAGGCTAAAACATAGATTATTAGTTCAAATTTTTGCTAATTCTACAAATAAATAAACATGTAAATAAATATTATTTGCCCATTTCTTTGCTAATTCTAGATCCAGAATTAAATACTAAAAACCGAAAGGCCAGACCAAAATACGGTCAGAATAAAATGAATGGTAAAATTTCCAACCAAATTTTGCAGAGTAAAAATAGATATATTAAACCAACCCTCTGGTTTTGTGATGTAATATCTGAGTATCTTTTGGATTTCATTCAGGCATTAGACTTTTAAGAGAAAATCTTAAAATGGTGGTGGTGGTGGTGTTTTTTCAATTAGACTCAGTTCAAACAAGGTTATATGTTATAGAACCTCAGATATGGCTTTTCTTTCATTTCCTTTTGGTGGATTAGGAGACACAAAGAAGGCTATGGGTATGTGCCCTCTGCTGGCAAAGTTAGGATCACAATCTCTTTCTAGAGACAATAGAAACAAATCCTGGAAGCAGAACAGCACATTAAATTCTAAGACGTTTTACAGAAGGAGTAAAATAGATTTGAATTTTAATTAATTCAATGTCTTGAAAGGAATGCAAGAGAGTTTGGTATTGTGATTTATAGCCAGGCTAAAGAAAGTTATTGGAAAATAACAACGTTATACTTTACTCTTCAAAATTTTATATTAATTTGTTGAAAAATAATGATAAACTGCTAGTTTGGTTAATTCCACTAAGGTCCTAGGAGACAAAATAAAGCTAAATTACTTTATGAGATTAATTTGAGCTTGATAAACCTCTGGCAATAATTATAGTCCATTTGTCTCTCAAGCTTAAGTACTAGATATATTTGGTATTCCTAGAATTAATAGAATATTGATCTTTTTAACTGAATTAAACTGACCTAATGTTTCCATCTTTTTAAAGTCTTGGAAAATAAGATATAAGATGAATTTGTATACCCTCATCAATTTGAAGAAGCAAGATTTAAAAAAATAAAGATACAGAAAATAAAAGTAATCTACCCCAGACGTTTCGAAAAACATTGATGAATGATCCCCAAACTGAAAACACTTGCAGAGAAAATAGATGGGTAATAGGGATGTGATCAGTGCATTAGTGTCAACTCAGGAGAATGTGACAAATAGTGTCCTGGAAGAGTTGATTTGGGGCCTGGTGTTGGTCCCTCTTCTCAAGCGTCTGGATGATAAAGTACAGAACATATTCTTTAAATCTGAAAGTTGTATTAAGGAGCTGAAGATTGATTTAGTCCCAACTTGGAAAATGTTGGTTGGGACATAGAAAGTGTGCCCACTCAGGAGTTAATCCACCCAAAGTCCCTTATTTTGCAAATGAGGAAATTTAGGCCCAGAAAGATTAAGTAAGGTCAAAAAGATTGGAAGAGACCATAGTTTAAAGAAATAATCAGACAGAGAATGCAGCTCAATAAAGACGATTGTGGAGCTATACATCTGGGAGGGGAAACACATAAAAATATCCCATAAATCTGGCAGAAAAATGGTTTAGGGTAATAGTTCATAACAAGTTGACCATGAATCATTAATCTGAGAGTAGAGTATAAAAAGTTTCTTTAAAAACCCCCCCAAACCTAACAATATTTATGGATTGAAGGGAATTCAGAAGGGAGGGGAAATGTGTAGCAAAAAATGCAATAAATGTATACAAAGAGTCATCTATCCCTTACGCTTCTATCAATTAGTTAAAAACTTTGATCAGTTACTTAATCAATCTGACCTTCACTTTCTAAACATATAAAATAAATCAGTCAATTAGGTGATCATCCCCTATTATTAACTTTTCATGAACTGTGCAGTCACAGCTGGCGTGTCCGGTGCTTTCGCCGTGAACATCTTTGCCACCGCCGTTTTCAACGAAAATATTTCGCTGTGTAACTAAATTGGCCGTAAGGCGATCTTGCTGTAAGAGATAAAAAAAAAAAAAAAAATTAACCGATTGACAATTTCTTTTTTTTCCATAAAAGATTAAAAAAATAACTGGCTGACAGTTTGTTGTTGTTCTTGTCAGTTTGGTTTCATTTCTCCACTGAGAAAGTTCTCGCAGTTAGTTCCATTTTTATATGATGTAAATCTCAGCTAGCCCTCATAATGGTTTATACAGTACAAGTAAACGTGATGGTCGTGATCTTAAAATAGCATTTCTTCCAGTTAGCGACGTTTTATTGATGGTTTTATGGAGCTGACAGATGACAATGATTTACCTCGAGAATTGATTTCTTATTTTCAAACACACTACATTGGTGCAGAAAAAGAGGGTCACGGGCCTCTTCCTTGAGGACTCGAGTTGAACCCACATTTCCCATAGAAGGAAGACAATTGCTTAGGTACAATCCACAAAAAAATAAATAAACAAAATAAAATAAAATAAGTTCTTTGTGCAGTATTGTCATGAATCTACATACATACATTTTAAATGTATTCAAATATTTTGTATTTCTCAAGTGTTTTTAATTTTGTTATTCATTTTTCTTGTTTCATTATGTCCTTTTTAATTAATGTCCCTCTTATTTTTTATGGCTTTATCTTTGACAGCAAAATTGCCTTACATCCAATTAGTTATGTGGCAAATATATTTGCGGTGAAAATACCTGTGGCAAAGACATCTGTGGCAAAGGTCTTGCAGCGAGAGTACCTGGAACAGAGAGCTGGCACACCTACTGAAGCGGGTTTCCCCTGCGTATGAGGGGCACGCACAACAATACATTATTTTTAACTTAAAATTAAGTAATTTTATAAATTCGATGAATAGTCACAAAACTAATTAATGAGCTGGAAAGAAACTGGGGATTTTTAGAGAATTAGGAGTAAGGGAAAAGAAACTGAAAAGGAGAAATGTGGTGAAGTCATGTCATCAGAGTTTTATAACTAGAATAGCAAATACTCCAATTTTTTCATTTTAAATCTGAAGAAATAGGGAATGAGAAATTTAAATGATGTGATTAAAGTTATCAAGTGGCAGAGAAGAGGAACCCAGGTCTAAGTTATTCACATCGCCCTTCATAAAGTAACATCCTCTTCTCCATTACTGTGGCTAGAATGGTAGGACGGAAGAGCGGGGAACTTCATTTCAAAGCATTCTCTCCACTCTCTTTTAAGGGGAAAAAAAACACCCACAACAACTTACTATCTAGCATTTAGCAATCTGGATAATCAACGGAAATTATTTGACAGTACATTTCTTATATTTTAATTAAATTTTCATTTTCACTTCAGATGCATATTTTCTTAATGGATTTGGATATTTATCCTTGTTAGTTATAGCTGTAGTTAATTTTTGACCATTAGATGAAACTTTCTAAGAGAGTAATCAGTCTATTTTAGAGAAATATATTGAGTTTACTATATAGCCACATTAATAGTCAATGAATCAGAGTGTAGCAGACAGTAACACTGAAATTCATCAGTGTGTTTCTTTATTACTGGCCCAGCACCTTTGACAGACAACCAACCCATTAAGGTTTCATGTTTCTGTTTCCTCAAAAAAAATATTATCTGTCAAAAAGTAATGTTGAAGAGATATGCAATATGTGGAAAATACACATATAATAAACAAAATCTCCAGAACAAGGGACTGTGCCATTCCTGATAAGTAAAAAATCATAAAGGACCATTTGCCAGATGGAAGTGTAATGTTGCAAGATGTAAAGTGTCTTGAGATGAGGAAATACAGCAAGGGACATGACACAGTTCAATCAGAAAAAGGACCATGCAGATGGAGTCTAAGTTCTGACGAATATAACAAAACGTGGTCAAGCTGTGTAACATATAAAAGGGACAGGAACTCAAGGGGGGACAGCTTAGTATTAGATGGTGAAAGTATAAAAAGAAAATGACAGATATAACCACTGGTATTCACATTCTTTGTGAAGACGTTGGAAAGGCTGAAAGCCAAATCTGAAACAATGTGTAAAGTCGATGAACAGCAGAGGGTGCATATAACTGAGCCAAGATCAGATTACACTTGCAGGCTATCCACCCCATTTGCAATTAACCTTAAACTGTGGTAAAATCTAAATAACACTGAGGTAAAGGGAAGTAATGGCTACTATGTGGGACTGAAAATCAAAAAGCACAGTTGTAAGTCTTCCACTTAATATGTACATGGCTGAAGTTTTTAGAATAGAGTAGGGCTTCCTCTTGGGACAATCATTTCTTAAGGAGGGATTTATATGGGAAGGTATGCTCTGTTGTACTGTACTTTCAGAAAGCGGAAGCAGATGAATTTTACTGCCAGTGAAAATTTTGCTAATGGCCAGCATTACAGGGCCTTTTCCAGTTTGCAGTGGTAAGACAATGCGACTGCTTTAAATCTCATTTCAAATATCCGACAAGTGCTCTGGGGAAACACAGCTGACCGCTCACATTCAGAATATCAGTGGCAGTTCCATGCTTTATTAAGACTAAGGATTCTGGGTTTTAGTCCCATTGTTTTTCTCACTGTCTAGGTTCTTTTGGTTTCATATGATATTTGGTGGTACAGAGTAGTTAGTTATCATAAAACCCATTGTTAGTGATTTTCATATTTCTAAAAAAATAAATTATAATGTTCAAGTAAGGTAAGCTCCTATAGTCAGAGGTAATTTTTTTTTTTTTTTTTTTTTTTTTGTGGGGAAGACCAGCCCTGAGCTAACATCTGTTGCCAATCCTCCCCTTTTTGCTGAGGAAGACTGGCCCTGGGCTAACATCTGTGCCCATCTTCCTCCACTTTCATATGGGACGCCACCACGGCATGGCTGACAGGCAGTGCGTCGGCGGGCGCCTGGGATCCGAACCAGCGAACCCCGGGCTGCCAAGCGCGGACTAAACCGCTGCGCCACCGGGCGGCCCCCAGAGGTAATTTTTAATTTTTTTCAATTAAATTAGTTTTACCAAGCAGCCATATGATATGGAAAAAATCATCGCCTTGTGTATTCGTGCAGATCTGTTTTTATAATATCCTTCTTCTTAGCAGATAAAGACCCAAGGTATTGGGGAACGTTAGAACTGAGATTCTATAAATTTTGATCAACAGCACCAATTGTTTCTGAAAACATCCTATTTGCTCCGGCATTGTTCCCTACCATGTTTCACTGACAATTTTCAAACAGCAGCTTGATCACTCTGTCTAGCTAGCTCTATCTTTGTCCACATATCCACCACTCTGTTGCCTAACAGCTGAGCATTACTCTACTCACAGGTATAGAGCTGTGGGTGAGAGGATGGGCTCAGGACCATACAACTAACCCTGCTGGCACAGTGACAGAGATGCTCCCAAACTTTCAGCTCTTAATTTGAGGCTCTATTGCCTGGCAATTCAAGAAAATCTTCACTCCTTTGAGAAGAAATAAAATGAAATTCATATTGCAGTACATTCTCATCTCTAATACTCTAACCAGATATGTAATGAACTATATAATTATAATTAAACCACCTGTCTTAGTCTGTTCAGGCTACTAAAACAAAAATACCATAGACTGGATAGCTCAAACAACAAACATTTATTTCTTACGGTTCTGGAGGCTGGGAAATCCAAAATCACGGTGCTGGTAGATTCACTGTCTGGTGAGGGCCCGCTTCCTGGTTCACATGCGGCCATCTTCTCCCTGTGTCCTCACAGGGTAGAAGGGACAAGAGAGCTCTCTGAGGTCTCTTTTATAAGGACACTAATTTCATTCATGAAAGTTCCATCTTCATGACCTAATCACCTCCCAAAGATCCCACTTCTTAATATTATCACACTGTGGATTAGATGTCAATATATGAATTTTGGGGCATACAAACATTCAGTCTATGGCACCACTACTACTGTTTACTTCTGCTCACAGCATCTAGATTACAGATAACATTTTCCTGTCTGTTCTTGAGTCTTTTCTCTCAATATTTAATGGCTGGAGATATTTGACAAACAAAGAGAGTCTGATTCGCCTATTTGGGTTAAGTACCCATGTTTTGGCTTGATTTAAAGTCTTCCCAAGACCACAAAACTCATAAAACAATACAGTTGTGTCAACTCCCTGAAATGAATTTTGGCTGCTCCTACCAGAAGAAGAGAGAAAAGATGTCAGGAAGTTCTAAAAAACATAAATGTCTTCACCTTCAGCTTCTGGCTGCTAAACTTGAGTCTATCCATTCATTTTCTTTTTTATCTCTTGGATGGTTGAAAACACTGCCTTCCCTAACACACACACTTCATTCTTTTCTCATTGGCAAACCATAAATTTATCATTTCCTCTCTGAATCAGAGGGACTTGGCCACAGTCAAAGTTTCCTCTAACTGGAAAAGAGTAAATATATTCCAAAGATAAACCTGGATAAAATATTCTTCTCTCAAGACCAATATGCAACCTAGGAACTCATAATAATTAAGTTAAATGAATAGAAATTGTTGCTCTAAAGAGATATTACTCTGTAACAAGTATAGCAGTAGCACATTTCTATTGGCTAATGAAATTAATCTTCCATATAAGTGCTGTGTATTTTAAAGTAATGTCACTGTTAAACATAAAGATGAGACAGATTAGAAATCTTTTGACTTTCAATGATATCCTTAGAAAGAAGCAATGAGAATAAAATATATTTAAGTATATTTTAAACAGTGAGAACTGTATTTTCAGTAAGATAAGAGCTGAGTGCAAAAATTAATTTTTATTTTAAGCGACCCTGAAGAGTGATCTGGATGTCAGTTTACACACTGATCAGGGGCTGTTCTAAAGCCTAGTGATGGGAAATAATACATTCATGAAACATATAATCAGATGTAGGTTAAATACTACTGTGCGCAGTTGCCAGGCAGTTCAGCCCAAAGACATTCCAAATCCTGCCAGAGAGCTGAGAAGAAGTGATTATTTCCTTTGAAACATAAGCTATTATTAATGTGATAATAATTAGTGATATGGGTAAAATCTATAATTCTAATCATAAATGGAGCAATATAGGTTGTATGTAGATGCTTAGTCAGTAGTAGTATATTAAAATAGAAAGAATGATTTCTTAAACTTCTGTTTACAAAACAAATAATGATTTCTACTCACATTTTATGTCAATAAAAATCTTAGTGTGTTCATAATAATTTGTGTATGAAATGTAGCTCAAAGAGAACCACATTTCATTTTAGGGCTGAAAATAATTCATAAACAATTTATTAATTTCAGATAAAAATATAAAACAAGAAAAATACTGTAATTGTGCAAAAATAATCTGCAATTCATTTTGAACAAATTTGAATGCTGGTTATAAAAATATTTCCAACAGTAAGAGAAATTTAAAATACCGGATTCAAATTGTTTCAAACAAAACCTACTGTTACAAAGTGCAATGTAGGGGATTATTGCTGGATTCATAAAGAGAGTGGAATCCCACCTTTGAGTTGCCTCATACTGAAGATATTAAAAATGTGAAGTGATTACATGTGCATTTGAACTCATTTCCATTCCTCATAAACTACTTGTAAAGCATGTATTTATAAAGTGTTAGGAGCTGTGGACTCACTCCGCCAAAGGATGTCCGCTAGGGTCGTGAGCTTGGACTGTTCACCAGGCCAGTAGTAATGCATACAGAAATCTGGCTGGCTGGAGAATCTTAGAAAGACCACTCAACTTTTCTGGTCTTATATTCCTCACTGGTAGAACACTGGGTTCTCTAAAAGTCTCTTTTAGCTGAGATCTATGAGAGGTAGATGATTGGAGCATGGTATGGCAAGTGAAGATCAAGGGTCGCTGTAAATCACAAGGGGAGGATGAATAAACTTTGACAAACTTTTTCTTTTAAATTGTGTATTAGTTTGCTAGGGCTGCCATAAAAAATACCATAGACTGGGTGGCTTAAACAAGTAATCTAACCCTTGTGACCCTCAAATTATATTGTATGTGAAAGGAGAAATGATTGCTACCTGGCAGGTTTTCTGTAAATATTACATTAGAAAATGTATGTCAAGCACCTGGGAATCAACAAATAGAAGCTACTCTTAGTAGCATGTTTCTCTGAAGAATAACTTTCTTTTTTTAAAAAAAAAGGCTGTTTTACAAAGTTTGATTTGCCTTTTGGCTTTTTTTCAAAATGCCACTCATGTATGTTGCAACATTAAATGTCTTGTTGCTGCTACTCTAAGTGAGAGCGTCTACTATAACTGTCACCTTCAACAATGCACACCATTTATGGTAGATTATTGCAGTAATGTCCCCCAATTTGTCCCTGCCTTCCTATATGCACACCCTCATGTAGATCCCTCCCATGCTGACCCTGGGTTTGACCATATGACTTGCTTTGGTCAATACAACAGCAGATACGACTTAAGCAGAGGCTTGAAAAGCACTTGCACTTTGAGGTTTGCCCTCTTTGCTGCTTCTGGGATCACTGTGACTGCCCTGTGTAAAGAAGTCCAGGCTAGGCTCCTGGAGGATGAGTGACCACATAGAGCTGAGACGAGCTATCTCAGCTGCAGCCCCCAAGGCCAAGCACATTGCCAGGGCCAGACATGTTCATGAGGTTGTCCTAGATCAAACAGCCCCAGCTGAGCACCACCTGACCACAGAGATCACCCAAGCTGATTCAGAACCGAACTGCCCTGTGGATCCACAGAATCATGAGAAAAAGTAAAGGCTTGTTCTTATAGGCCACTAAGAGTTTGAGTAGTTTATTATGCAGCAAAATCTAATTGGCATTTTGTTGTATCTCCAGTCCCTAGCAAGACACCTAGAACATAGCAGATGATCAATAAATACTTCAAGAAGACTGGAATCTTTATTTAATGGCCATATAACACTATTTGGTTGGATTAATTGCTTAAAATAAATGTTTTTAATAAGAAACAACTTTTCTTCAGTAGTTACTGTATCATGAGTTGTCTGATATGATTATTTTCTGCCTCCATAACAGTGTGGCAAATATTATTTTCTTAAACTTGTGTGTGATTTATAAGCCATAGAGACAATATATCACTTTGGTACTGTGTTAATTTTGAAATTTTAGTTTGCATGTGCTAATGACTAATTATGAATGCCAGGGAAAATATTTCTGTATACATATTCACTTTAAAAAATATATGTGTATGTGTATATGTGTGTATATATGTTTATGTGTGTGTATGTATGTATGTATATGCAAGTGGTTAAATTATAGATTGGGAGGATTAAATAAAATTACGTTATATGGTTTGGAGAGTACTCACAGTTAAGACAAAAAGCTGGTTAAAACCAGACTGTGGAGAGATTTGAATATACCTTGAAGGCTGACATCTCACTCAGAATAAACACCACAGTACTTCCTATGACTTACAAGGCTCTACATATCTGGTTACATGTTACTCTGACTCCATTTGTAATTACTAGTCTCTTTATTCTCTCCACTATACCTCTGATGGTCTTCTTTCTGTTATTCAAACTTGCCAAACATGCTCACCTCACGGCCTTTGCACTGGTTAATTCCAATGCCTGAATATCATTTCCATCGTCATATACTATTGTCCTATAGCTAGCTCACTCACTTCATTCAGGTGTTTGCCCAAGACCACTTTCTCAACGAGGGCTTCCCTGGTTGACTTGTTTCATTTCTCAACTGCCCTTCAGCATTTCATATCCTACTTCTCCGATTTCTCTTTTCTCCTTAGCACCCCTCATTATCTCATGTACTATATATTTTACTTACTTATATTCTTTATTGTCTACCTCCCCACAGTAGAATAAGCCTAATAGGGGTAGCAATTTTTGTCTGTTTTGTTTACTACTTTATCCTCAGCACTTAGAACAGTAAAAGCCCACTAGTACTTGTTGAGTAAACAAAAGACAGAGATTCTTATTCCTAGGTATTTCAGAGTGTCTGTGAATTAGCTGGACATTTTGTGGAACTTTGGTATAAATGTAAATATAATTGCAGTTTTATTAGGAGAGGGTCCATAATTTTCAGCAGATTAACAGATTTCTTGGTGCAGGAACCCAAAATGCTATAAATAATTGATCTAAAGAATTTAAAATATGTTTTCTGAAATGGAGAATCGAGAGTTATTGAAGTTTTTGAGAAGGGCAGTGGCAAGAGTAGAATGGTACTAAAGGAAGATTAATCAGGCAGAATGATGGATTCAAGTCAGGAGAGATTAAAGGCAAAGAGACCAGTCAAGAGGTTATTGTAGTAGGTAAGCAAGAATTAATGAGGTCCTGAACCGCAAGCATGGTTTTTGGAATGAAAACAAGCGTTCCATCTCATTATGTGCAAATACTGTCAGTACTGCCACTATGTTACAGTGTGATAGCATTGCTGAAATGGAAATCGAGTATCATATTAAGAAAAGTAGATTGTTCTTTTAAACTAAACAAAACTTCAAACAGTGGGATGTTGTGGGCTGAGAGAACCTCACTGCACTAAAGAGAGAAAGCTTTCACCACAATGCCCCAACCATTTCAACCTTACTCCAAAAGTCATCTTTTCTCCCTGCCTATCAATGCCACCATGAGTACATTTGGTTATGAGAAAGATTATGGGGCATTATTTGTTGAGTCCCATTAGAGATACTGGAATAAGACAAGATAGCACATTATTTACCAGTTTCACATTTCTGATTTGATTAGCCATGAATATATTCAAATATTTTCATTTTCAGCTAGGAACCTAAAGTAACATTATTTGGAAAACATCTTAATGGAAATTATTTGAAATGTTTCACTGAAGTGTTTTCTGCAGCAGGGAGGAGTAAACATGTAACCTTGAGAATTGACTTCTCACATTAAATTAATTTCAAGTCCTATATTTTGTGTTCTCATCGATAATTTATCTGTGTAGTTTTGATAGAAAATAATATTATTCATTTGTTAAATTCTCATGGAAAAATTCCTTAAGAATACTGATGCTGTCTTATAAACTCCCAGCGCCATGCTGCATACCCAATTCTGGGGAAAAAAATGGCCTTGATAAGAGTTATTTTCATTTTCTGAAAATGTCATAAAGAGGGCCACAACAAGGTGAATCATGAGCTGATAGAGTTAATCATTAGAAATTAAATAATAGAAATGTTAGCTGCTATTATCTGAGAAATTCTTAGTACAGCAATGCAGTTGAGCAATTGAGAAGTAGACGTTCTTTGTACTTGGGTTCTCTGGACGGTGCTGTGAATCTGATGCCCTCTTATGGCTCTGTTCCTGCAGGCTCAAGTCAGGTGTCCTTCCTTTTTCTTGAGCAAGTCCTAGATTCCTTTGAATTTACCCATCCAGGTGCTATATTTCTTCAACGTCTGCTGTTTGATAGGTAACTGATCCAATGCATATATCCCTCAGACTATGTTCAAGGATGTTCTTCAGAAGGAAATCCCTATCCCTAAATACCTCTAATTCGTGGCTCTTCTCCATTCTCGTTGGCATTTCTCTATCACAACCAGCTCTTTGTTACACTGTCCTAACTGCCTTCTCAGCCCTCAGTATTCAAATTTATCTTCCGTGTTGCTGGAAATCCGATCACACTATTCACTTACTTAAAATCTATCAGCAATTTCCCAAAACTATAAGACATAATTTAAATTATTTATGCAATCACACACACCCCTCCATGATCTGGCTTTGCCTTCCACTCTCGTCTCGTCTTCCATTACTTCCACAGGTTGTGCTTTTTCATTCTTTTTTTCTGAAACACCATGCTTCTTTCTCCACCTGCTAAATGTACTCATTCCTCAAGTCTTAGTTTCACTGACTCCCTTCTCTTGCTAGGCAGATTCATCCCTTTCCACTTCTTAGTACTTTGTATATTTCTACTGAAGCATTATCTCATCATATTGTAATGGTTGGGCAATTCCTTAGTCATCTTTTATCTCCAGTGCCCAGCATAATGATAGGTGCACAGTTTGTTTTTGCACAGATAATACCTTTAATTGAAAAATGATTGTAATGATAGAAATTCCAAGTTACATAACTGAGAAGGGAAAAAAATATTTTTCAAACTGTGCCACTTAGTTTAAGGCAGGTTTAATCACTGTTCTTCAACAGCTACATTGGGAAACCTCAATCCGCCTTTGACTGACTTATTTTCTGGGTTCTGGCTCCCATCATGAGGCCATGTGGACATCTAGGAATGAAAGAGGATAGAAGAAAATGTTCTCAGGAATGAATCAAGGAAACTGCTACTTTGCTTCTATAACCTCACGCATAGTGGCTTCTGGAACTACAGACAGCTGGGCAGGAAAAGCACTGGCTCTCAAATGATATAAACAACTGCCAACCATTTTAATCCTTGCTGTGACTATGCAGGTAAAAAAATAAAACAACCACCACCACCCAGCCTCTCAACAAAGAAAAACAATCATTCCCTCTGTACCAAGGAAATTTCAGCAGCCATGACAGCTGCCTTTATCCAGCTATTGCTTTTCCTGAAAAAAAATATTGGACATCTCAGGAATTCTTGACTGCCTGAGAAAAGAGGCATCTAATCTCACTGTCTACTCGAGCTAACCATCTGAAAACGGAAGCTGCTTGTGAAGATGAGCCACCCTGTGTGTATGACATCCAGACAGACTGGCACAGTGGCCCTGGCCCCCAACCACGGTCCTGCATCCTAAACCTGGAAGCATATAGTAGGTCTGACAGCTAAAGTTACAGAAAGTGCTCTAAGTTTCTGGAATGGACCCCTAATGCCCATGAACTAATATCAGATTGAACATCATTTGATACAGGGTCAAGCTTCATTAAAGACTGAAACAGTGATTGTTATTTTAAAATATGACATTCAAATATTAATGAATGTATAAATTATAGATACTCTTTAATGTTGAAGCAAATTTCCTGTATTTTTGCATAAAACCAAACTTAAAATGTATTATCCACAATAAATGTGCTTTTAAAAAACATATTCTACATTACCTGTTCTCTTTTTTTATCACTATTTTTATCTATAGTAAAGAGAAACACACATAATATGACCACTATTCCCATATCTTATAGTAGAGAAGCAATAAAGCCATTTCAATAACAGTTCTACTGAAAAAATTAAGTTGTCTTTCCCTCCTCAAAATCTCATGAGAATTTGAGGGGAAATGTGAAAAAACAAAGCACATACTAGATTCAGTGATTCCCACTCTCCTTTCCCTTCTGGTATTCCAACTGGCAACATCTAAATCATGCTTCATACAATTTGAGAAAAAATAAAACGGACAGTAATATAATTCATATACATAAACATAGTGTATTATTTGATCTTTAAATTTCACATAGCGTGCATTTTATTATGCTATCATCTGTTTGTAAGTTTAAAAAATGGGTCTGTGTAGTTCTAAGAAATAGATTCTAGAATAGAATTACCAGTTAAGGAATCGGTTTATCTAAAAATGATCTAGCTCTACTCTACTAGGAAGGGAAAGATCCATTTTTTGACTCTTGTCCCCAGCACTTTATATAATCCTGCTTCCTTCTGAGAGTGCTCTGTATTTTTAAAAGCTTGGGACCATATTACAAAATTTCATGGCAACTATATTTCCATTCCGTAAGCTATTCCATAGCTTAGCATCTATACATATTAGTTGAGCAACTCTTTTCTCGATTAAAAAAAAGGTAGGGGGGAGGAAGGAAGGAAAGATGGATGAAAGGAAGGAAGGAAAGAAAGATGGAAGGAAATCTAACTCTGAAACTGAAGGTTTTTGCCATTGTGCTCCAAAGCCAAACCACACCATCTTCAGTAGGCAACAGCAGAAGTGTTCTTATTGGGAGGTATAGTGCTGGCATTTGTGGTTTCTGTTGGCACCAGCCACATCAGCAGCAGCACGAGGCAGTGGTGACAGATGTGATAGTAGAGGTGGCAGTGGGGACAATGCTGGTGGAACTGACGAGGAAGCTTCATGTGGGTTACTCGGCAGTGGTAGTCTCAGAATAGGGGACTTACACAAGAGCATACATGAGAGACTTCTTTGAGACTTCCTCTAATATGTGGAAAAGTCTTTGAAGAAGGTCAAGATACTATATTAAGTTTCCAAAGCAGTAGTTTTACTTATTCTGAACATGGCACCATTTTTATAACTGGACAGAAGTAAGAAGGTCCAGAAGGAGAAGAAATGGAAGTTACATGTAGGAAACATTTTTTTTTCCTAAAGAAAATCAGGCTGGTAAAAATGAGACACAATTCTAAAAGTGATTCCTTGGAAAAATAATTACATTCAGGGAGGCCAAAAAGTCCAAAGCCGAAAGAACTAATGTCTAATTTTGAGATCTCATTCATTAGCAATCAATGTAAGATGTTTGTCAGAGGTACAAAGACTGTTTGAGTTACTTCTAAAATCACAGTCTAAGTTTTTCTCTGTCCTAGCTCTTAATAAATATAATAGTCACACGAAGTCTCCTAGAATGGCATTGCCTTTCCAGTTGCTGGTTTATTGTAGGTATGTTTCTTACAGAACATGTATTCATTCTCCTCCTTCTTTAAAAGTTTATATAATAGTTATAAGTTTATCCCAAGAAAATAAACCCTTTCTTGAGAGATATTATGGCTACTGATTAGAACTAAACTTCACTCCTAAAGGGGGAGAAAGGACTGGTAAGAGCAGATGGAAACATTTTAGCTTTCGCGTACTCATTTCAACTCAGGTGAGTTTTAGAGTAACTAAAAGCAATTTCATTTGAACTTCTCACTGACCTTTATGAGATTGGTATTGGCAGCTTAAGGCTACCTCCTAGAGGACCTGGCCGATTTCAAAAGCACCAGCGTGATTGGCACTCCTTCCAATAACCTTTTCAGAATCACAAGGTTAAGTGGAAACAGAGACCAAACCATTCACAATGGTCTTTCTCGGACAAGGTTAAAGTCTTTTTTTTTTTTTTCATGTTTTGTTTTCTTTTGTAGCTGTTTTTCATAACAGGGAGCTTTGGTTGTAATTCTGTCATTCTAGAACATTTTATAAATATGCAGGTAGAACAAAATCAATCAAGCATTACGTTTATTTCCTGTACAATTTACATTCACTGCAAAAGACACACACACAGAAAAATAGTAATCAAAATCTGAACACAAAAATGCCCATTTATTAAGATTCTTCATGGTCAAAATACTATGAATGATACAGCTAAGTGCTGAACGTGAGGAAAATCAGGGGAGCTTCTTGCTTTTTTCTTTTTCTGTGCTAGTAAATTGTACAAACGGTATGAAAGTCATAGGGCTGACAGTGGATCATTCTGTTCCTCCATGATTTGGTAATTAGTGGAATATACCACAGTAAATTAATGGGAGTTATTTTTTTTAATCCTAGGCGTAAGGAGAGTTGAATTGCTCCTGCTTCTGGCCCAGTGTTTGCCATCTGGACTGCCACTAACTGCTGGACGTGCCCCCTTCCTCCCGAAGAAAAAGTAAAAGATATGTGTTTTTGAACACTACCTTATGCCTGTTTAAACAGCAGTTCTGACTATACACAGTAGCTTCCTCCACCCCTCCCCCTCATTCCCTTCATTTCCCTCCCTACAACTATCCTGACAAGGAGAGAGAAAGAAGGAAATCGTACATGTACCACGTTCCCATTATGATCCCCAGTGTGGTGCCATTAAATAGCACCCTTTCTGAGTGGGTCTAATTGGCCAATATATGGTGCTTTCTATTGATGCTTTTTAGTTACTACAGAGCTCGATATACTTACATGTATATAATTCATCACATGAAGGTCACTTTCTTCACCCTTATTGTTCTGCCGTTTAAATTGTTATTCTATGTGAATTTCCATGTAATTAACTGGTTTGGTCGCAATTTCAAGCACTTCAGCAAGACAAAGGGAAAACTGAAAAAGCCACATTTGTGAATTGGTTTACATTCAGAAGCATTACTTGTCATTTCCCTAGACCACCAGATGTCAGCCTAAATTGAAGAATGGAAAAGAAACCGTGTATCATAATGTTGGTGTCTCGTGTGCCAGATGGAGTTTTACACAACCCTGCAGGAAGAGTTAGCCAGCAGTAGTTAAAATTCAGTGTTAGAAATAGCACAAGTGACACGGCATGCACTGTAGCATTTTTTGATTATGGAACTTAATTGTATCATAGATCACTGATAGCTTAATTTATGAGGATTGATTTTGTTAATTCAAGCAGTTCAAAAGTCACTGTTAAAGCTTCGGTCCATTTAATTGTATGTGACTGAAGCTTTGCTCATGCTATCAGAAGACAAATGGCTGTAGAGAGGTAATACATTTTTATTTTTTTGCTGTTTGTCCATTTATTTCTACATGTGTCATTTACTGTGATTTACATTTCAATGAGCAGTACTAGATATAGGAGGCAGATTTTCCTTTTTGCTCTCAGTTGAGCTAAAGAAAATGCAAATGTTAAGCTATGTTAAAAATGTGTCACTTTTGATTTCACTGTGGTAGGAGAACCAACGACCATAGAAGGTCAAGATTTTCCTCAATATGACCATCCATTTCAAATGGGGAGATTACTGATGTTACTTCTTAGGACCAAATAGCTGTGTTTGGGGCTCATCTAACAGAAGTGGTCTGCTATATTTTTCATTAATATATGCAACATTAAACACAGGGAAATTCCATTAATACATGTATTAAGAAATGCAGTCAGGAATACATTTAGAGTGATTTGACTTATCTTTTGAATTTAATATCAGATGATGAGTAGTATATTAAATTGAATAGCAGAGAAGTGAATTTAAAAGATTGAGCCTGTATGTGACAGAGAGACAGACAGACAGAGACAGAGGGAAAGAGAAACAGAGAGAGAGAGAATACGTAGATTTTGCCCTGATCATTTATTTAGGATTCCGTCTCACTCAAGCTGGTTCTCGTCACTGATGTATCAATGAAACAAGGTTTGTCTCCCTCTGTTTCTTCACCTTCCTCTTGAATTTTTACCCCTGATGTTGATTTGAACACCAGCAGCCAGGTTCTTATCTTTCTTCGCCCCACTGAGCTATGAAAGCCAAATTCCCTTTGAAGCCAATGATAATGATAATAAAACCTCACATTTGCTTATCATCCTGAAAATAAAAGAGCTTAAAATACTCTACAGACATGATCTTATTAACCTCGTAATAACGTCCTTTTTGACATGGTGAATCCGAACTTCAAAAAGGTTAAAGGCCTGCTCCTTGGCTGCACAGCGTATAGATGGCAGAATCAAACCAAATTCCTTATTTTATCTCAACAGTGGCTTTGACATCTGAACTTCATTTTAACATCAGATCAGCATGAAAGAAGAACAAAATAAGACGCTGGTCCTTTATTCGGTTTTACTTAATCCTTAATAAGAAGGTCTTTTGCAGTGACTTTGTAGAAAATGAAATCTGAAGATTTAGGTTTGATGATATCCTACATATTATGTTTGTATATTTTGAATTCCAAACATCTGATCTATATGTCTTCCATTTTTTGCAAATATTATAATAATCCAGAGGCTTATTAATCTCCAGCACATTACAAACAGCCTAGGGTACAGATTTTGTATTATTTCCCAAATAAATAATCTTCAAATGGTAGAGATGCTGATATCCTAAAGAGGATACAATATTCTTACTTCTTTCCCCACGTCACCATGACATATGTTAAGGAAGAGTAAAGACTAGATTTAATTTGATAATTGTAGTTCCAGAAACAAATTACAAAGAAAATCAAAGCCAGAATGCCTAATACAAGCCTATCTAAATTATTGACACTAATAGGCGTGAATGTGACATATGTGCCCTGTTGCCATGGGTGTGATTGGAGACTGAGTCTGAACATAAGTTTTCAGGCACATAAATCTAAGGGTATACCACACATAGTGGTTTTGGTTTGGGTTTTCCTATCCAGAGTGGTACAAGAAGGTTTTGGATTTTCCCTTGCCTATCTGTGCTCCCAAAAATTCTCAAGTCAAAAAAAAAAAAAAAAGAAATTTCTTACTCTGTAGAAACCACAAAATAGTAGATAGCAGTAGCTGAATCATTTCTAGCTCCACCACAGAATTGTTTAGATCACAAATAGCTTTGAGAATCTCCCTAAGGACCTGTTCACTCAGATTCCACATGGCCTTGATGCAAATGTAAAACTAAGGTTGTGAGGCCCTTTCTATCCTTTCCCACTTAATCTAACAACAATCCTAGTCCAGCACAGGTAGAAATTCGTGATGATTTCCCTGCCTGTCAATATTGTGTAACAATCAGTGCTCTTTTTCTCCCAAACCTCTTTCTGTCTACTCTTTCAGTTAAGCAAAGTACTTCTCAGAATGACTTTCACCCCCTCTACTCTCTGCTCACCTACTTTTGCCATTATTCATATTTGAATGTGTAACCTGCAACTTTTCTTCCGCCTTTCCATACTCAAAGATTTTCATCCGACATTTGCTGTTAGGCACTGCAGGCGGATTAGAGGTGAGTTCCTCTTTGTGGAGTACACAGTCCAGCAAGGACAGCGGACACAGTGTGGTTAATACTTTATCAGAGGAATAAAATAGTGCTAGAGGGGCCTCGCGAAGGGAACAATCCATTTCCTGGACACAAAGGTGGTGTTGGGATAAACTCAGCAAAGCAGCCTTGAAGCATGGTAGCATGTTTCCATGTGAATCGTTTGGGAGACGTTATTCTAGATAACAAAGACACATATACGTAAAAATGCAGAGGGTGTTTGAAGAACAGTGTGCATAAAGTGCCCTGGGTGAATGATAGCCCTAAACACTGACTTTATCTAATTGTTCTACTTTAGCTCATTAATCTTCTTTTAGAATGCATCCATTTATTACAACTTCTATTTAATACCTACTAAGCTTTAGACTCTGGGGAGATATGTGCATTTCAAGTAACTGAACATTATAATTCAGTTTTCATCCATTCTTTATAAACGTCACAATATTCTATTTTTATTCATTACCTTTTGTGACTTAGGGAAAATTAGCAGGTCTGAACTTTACTGCCCATTAGAGTCACTTCAAGAGTTTTTTAAAAATAATCATACCCAGAGATCTCCTTGGACCAACTGAAGCAGATAGTCAGATGATTCTCATGTGAGAACCTCTGGCGTAGGCTGTCTAAGGAGGTCTGGTCTTCTGTGTTGTGCATGGCCAGGGCCACTGGAAAGAATTAGCAGTACAGACACTTACTCTGCCCCAGAGCCATAAGTATGGAGCAGATTAACCTCCATCAATCTCTTAGAGCCCTAGTTTCTTCCATATTTCCTGGGTAAGATTCTTGCAATGTCTTTCACTGGGTCCACATGGACTTCAGGATAAAGTTAAAATTCTTAACGTAGCATACAAGACTCTTCACTAAATTCTTACTAGATGCATATTCAGCCTCAACTGCTGCCATGCACACACACACAGACGTCTTTTTGTCCAATAATGTAGACATACTTGCCATTCTCAGAATGTGTTAGGATCCCTTACAACTTCTGGCTTTGAACTTGTGCTCCCTTCTTCTTGTCCTGGTCTTAGTCCCTCATTTCACTTCACACTTGTGCATGACTAACTGCTCCTCCTAGTCTCTAGAACAAGTGTTCCTTGATCATGCCCTATTCCTCAGGATGAATTAGGTCTTTCCTACCCTCCATTGTCTGTACATAAGTCTATTACAGTACTTTTCTCACTATATTGTAATTGCTAACTTTTCACTGGTCTCCTCACTAGAAGGTGAACTCCTGCTGAGTAGGCAGGGAGTTCTGTGTATTTCTGAAATCCGTTGTACACAAGGCTTGGCATACAACAGAGGCTCAAATGTGTATTGAAAAAAAATTATATGACTTCATTGAGTCATGTTACTATTCCAAAAATTAATAATATCTCCAAATCCCTGCATTTTCACTGAATGATTTTTAAACTCTTGGCACATTTAAGAGCCATATTTGTGTATAAATCTCCTCAATTTTGGAATATGTTGTTTGAAAATTATATATTTTAAAAAACTGAAAACAGACTCAGGAAATGGTAAATAGTATAGTGATTTCTTCTTTATATTAATAGCAATTAACCTAACAACTTCTGTTTATTTGGAAGGAAATTGCATGCTGAGAAGTAAAAGTCTTTTCTTTGCATTTAATTCACTTTTCTATTTCAGGCTTAAGGTAAAGTGAAGTGAGAAAAAGATATTTATTTAAATTGGATAAGCAATCTGCAGATCAGTGAGAAAGAACCCAACAAATCCTTTGAAACGCCCTTTCCTTCAGGTTTTCCCCCATTAAAAGAATAAAAGCATTGAAATTGCATAAATAATGCTAATTAATATTTATTGAGTGATTGACCAAATGCCAGATGTGAACCTACCGTGACCAAAACCAAGGAAATATGTTTCCATGGTTTTCACAGCCAATATCTGTTGGGAATTATTTTTCAAATAGGTTGTTAAAATATTCCTAGTTTTCATAATCAGTCATTTATCCTCTGTTTCTATATTTAGGGGGGAAGTAAGAATCTTTGGAGCTGCAATCAATGAACCAAAAATCGTGTCTAATTGTGTACTTCAAAACAACTGGAAACACAACTATAATTTAAATCCCACTATGGCATTTTGACTGCTGTAGAGAAATATTCCTGTAGTGTAATGAAACTTTTTTATTTGGATCATTTCCTTTCTTACTATTTTATCTCCATTAATTACTACTTGCTCTTTTATTACCAGGCTGATACTACCAAGATGTTACAACTGAAATTTACATTCTTTTTTTTTTTTAATATCAAACTAATCTCATTGACTTCTTTTTTGTTGCAGGGGAGGATTCTCCCTACACTCAAGTCTGTTGCCAATCTTCCTCCTTTTTTCTTCCCTTTTCCCCCCAAAGCCCCAGTACATAGTTGTGTTTAGTTGTAAGTTCTTCTGGTTCTTGTATGTGAGCCACTGCCACAGCATGTCTACTGACAGACAAGTGGTGTGGTTCAGTGCCTGGGAACTGAACCCAGGCTGCCAAAGTGGAGCACTCCGAACTTTAACTGCTAGGCCATCAGGGCTGGCTCTAAAATTTTCATTCTCAAGTGTTGAAACTCTTAGTTATCCCCCCTTCATACTTCTCTTATCCTAAATTCTCTTTTTAGGTCTCTACACACTCATATTTTCTCCATCCCTCTCAAACATCTTTATCTTACTTATTACGTACTCTTACTAATAAGGAACTGTTGCAGGTTGGGTTGGCTGGGAAGCAGACTCTGAGATAAAAATTCCACTCAGGAAGTTTATTAGAGAGTGGTCTCTGGAATCACAGCTGTGGAAAGGAAAGGTGGGAATCAGGAATGAGCAGAGGGAGAGGATAAGCTACAACACAGCCACAAGGAAGACTTCAGCTCAGTCAGCTGGTCCCATAGGGAGCATTGAGGATGAGATGCCCTGTCAAAGTTTCCTGAGTTTAAGTGAGTGGTCAAGGCCTTTATATTTCCACATAGACCAGTCATTAGCTCTGGGCTGCCCCTAGAATAGGAGCATGACCCTGGTCAAAGAGAATCTATTCACCTGAGCCAATTCCGGGGATCACAGAGACAACATTATCGCCAACTAGGGATGAAGTCCTTCCGTCCTGAAAGGGGATCTTGGTGGCATATGATAGTGCTCACTACAAGACCAAACTGGTTCACCTGTGCCTTTTAGCAAAGAAGGATAAACCAATACTTCAGGAGGGAATTTAATGACTTTTGCTGACTAAGGACTTTAGATAATACTGTGATGTATGACATGAAAGCTCTCCTTTAGAAAACAAACAATTTGAGGGACTGAATTAGAAAAAAAAATTACAGAGAAAATAGGGTGGAAATGAGAAGGACTGAATGAGGTAGTTTAGGTATGGGTATTCCATGGAATAAAGTGCCAATGAGAAACCCCAAGTGGTATGGTACCCAAAAGGATTTTAAAGAACATGGTTGTCAACATCTGATTGGAGGTTGTTGGTGTTGCTTCAGTGCAAATTTCCTCAACTCTACCACTCCCACCAAAGTCTTTAAATAAGTTTACTTCATGCATATGTCCTGCATAAATGATGTAATTTTGGTGGAGATTAAGGTATAAGCTTGAGATTCATGAATGGGTTGACATAGCATGTGTGCAAGTAGAAACCCAGAACCAGAATTGACCATTTGAATATGAACCCTTGAGAATTTTCTTAAATCTTAGCACATATTCTTATACAAATCTTTCATAAATCTTAGCAAATTATACATGGGCATAGAATGAGGTTCAGGTTTATTTTAATAGATTTCAAGGGTGATAACACTCCAGATGATACACGGGTTATATTTGTGAACACATATTAGTGGTTTTAAAATAGTTAAACAATGAAATATTGACAATACAGAATTTAGCAAAGGGACAGCTTTTTGAACTCACCTGCCTCTGAGATTGCGAACATACACTAAATATATTAGTGCAGGATGTATTTATCAATAGTACGTTTAAGCCACACTCAGCCTAGATTTTTCTTTTTGCAAATGAGGTAGGAGTACTGATAAAACCCCTACTTCAGCTACAGTAGAAGGCATTTTGTAGGAGAAATTTATACACAGGACTTGTCAATTGTGTGTACACAACCCTTATTGCCCTGACAGACCCCTACTGCCAGAATTCCTTTTCTTGCATGGGCGTTTGTGTCAATAATTTGTTAAAGGACTAGAGCAATGAAAATTGGATTAGTAAAATCTGTTCAAGAAAGAAAATCACTGCAGCTTTGAGATTGAACCTAGAACAATTGGAGGGAGATAAAAACAAAAAATCTGCCCTTTATCAAGTACCTACTCCTCACCAGGCCCTCAACAATGCATCTCAAATCCTTACATGACTCTGAATGATAGATAGTCCCATTTTGCACTGAGGAGCCCAATGGTTAGAGGGGTTATGTCGCTTGTCCAAGGCCACAGAACTAAGATTCAAACCCAGGTAGGTCAGACTAAAGGTCTATGTTTTCTGAGAAGTTTTGAACTTTCTCATCAATTCTGATAAAAGGAAATGATCAGTCTCACATGTTTCAGCAAAATCCTATGTAGAATATAAATTATCATGAAATGAAGGAACAGAAGATAAAAGAACAAAAGGATCTTTATAGAACTGCTGGTCATTTGGGCTAAATGTCTTTAGTGGCTAAGAAGGTGTTGGTGATTAGCAAGAACTTCATTGGAATTATACCTGCATGTTATTTGAATTTGTTATAAAACACTTATTCTCTTTAGTAAACTATATGCTGTTCAATCCATAGTGTTTCATCAATGATTTTCAACATTATTTTGGGTGACCTTAACAGAGATATCTAAACTCATGGGCCAAACTCATATTTTTTTTTTTGTTTTTTTTTTTTTGTGGGGAAGACAAGCCCTGAGCTAACATCTGTTGCCAATCCTCCCCTTTTTGCTGAGGAAGACTGGCCCTGAGCTAACATCGTGCCCATCTTCCTCCACTTTATATGGGATGCCGCCACAGCATGGCTGACAGGCAGTGCATCGGTGGGCGCCCAGGATCCGAACCAGCGAACCCCGGGCTGCCAAGCGCGGACTAAACCGCTGCGCCACCGGGCGGCCCCCCAAACTCATATTTTTGATCACAAAAGTGGTATATTGCGTGCTGACCAGGCAAGCAGCATCCTTGACCTAAGGATGTCTGAATCAGTTCTGTTTGTGCTTAGTTCTGCTATATCTTAAATTTACAGATGTCAGAAATACTTTATTTTGTGTGAATAGCTAATCACACTACATCTCTATAACTGCTAGATATATTTGTTGTGACATCATTCTGGACAGATTTTATTTAAACTGGTTCATAAAGAATGAATCCATGTAGTATGTAAATACAAGGTTATATTTAAATGCTAAAGAGTTCATGGTGAAATTTCTAGAATTAGAGGATACACTCCTTTACATTTTTATAGTAATTTTTTTCCAAAGAGGCATTTTTAACAGCTATTTTGTGCTCCTCATGTAAACGTCTCTTGATTCTTATGCATTAACCCCCACTTTGGTACAACTCTCCAGTATTTCTCCATCCTCTCTTCAAAGAACTACTCAGTCATTTTTTTCTGTGTCCGTGGACTTTGTGACTTTATCTTGCTCTGTTCTACAACTCATAAAAATTAGACGAACAAGTGTAACACTAGAATAGTTTTCCACCACAAAGTCAGCTCCAGTGTCTTCACCAAAAGAAGATTTTACCACACAGCTTAGAGAGGGCAGATATTTACAATCAAATCAGGGCTGTCCCCTGTAGGTTCTAGCTTCACAAAAGCTTGAATCTCCAATTACCCAGAGTCTGGTCTCAAATAAGGTTTCCTTCTGGGCAGGTTTTCAGTAACAGAGCCCATGCTCACAAGACTCTCCCTTGGGCAGAAGCGAGCACAAAGTTGCCTTTGTCTTCCTCTTGAACAGGATTCAAGGCAACAGCCCTGGCTTCTTTGCTTATGGGTTCTCCAGGCTGTTCAGTGTGAGAGGAGGAAGCAGAGTGTGTCTATGGTCCTCCCACCTGCTACACCACTCAGAGTCAAGTGGAAGCAAACCTTTGGGTGCCCACATCATGCTTTTGAAGTCCAGTCTACAACTCTTAACAGGAGTCTTTAAGGAAACAATCTTTCCTCTGGTTATATTTGTATGGTTTACCTGGTGTTATTTCCTGGTAAGCACATCTTACAGTAAAGGCACATTATTCTGTCTCAGAGGAAGAACACATTTAGGAAATATCCATAAATACTAATTAACATGTTTCCATAGGCTAGAAGAAAAAAATGCTTTTTTTCTTTATGTTTTATATATGTAAATGCCCTATGTAGCATGCCTTTCTTTCTTACAGAACCAACAAATATTGATTGAGTTCGTACAAATGCACATAAATGGATGATGACGGGAGTGAAACCCCAAGCTTCATATAAGGAAGGCATGTGTTCTCTCAGTGAATGAGAGCCTTCAGGAATTAATTGCTTTGTTTGTGTGCAACTTGTATTTCCTTGCTTATTTCTGCTACATTGGGCTTTGTATCCTCTATCCTTCCAACTTATTTGGCAAAAATTCTAAATAATATGTGTTTTCCCCTTTGTCATTTTCCAAAGTTCTGTTTGTAGCGTATTTGATTTACATTGTTCATCATGCTGTGCAGTCTTTTTAATTTCTGTTTCTAATTCTGAGACCGAGCTCTTTATAATCTGTTTCTCTCCCACGTTCATGGTTTTATAATCTTTCAGCACTTCTAATTTTTAAAGGTTTTATCCTGCGCTTAGTCACTTTCATCTTTTATTTCCCTCATTTTTCATTCTTGCTTTTGGGTTTACATTCCTAGACTGTGATCCTGCTGGGCGACCGCCTGTTACAAAAGAGCAGAGGAATCTCCTGGGAATAGCCTGTCAAAATTGTCTACTTGGCATTTGGTTACAATGCTTGGCAGGTGGTGTGTGACTGATCACTGCTTGAACAGAAATGTATTAAACTGATATGTGGCCACATTAGAGTCACCTAAACAACACATTCTAGATGATAAAGTAGACATGGAGCAGAAAGATAAAATTATATGAACAAAAAGCAAAATTACAAGTGAAGTCACATAAAATAATAGTAAAATGTCAAAAGATGGGCCAGAATATCCATGTTTCTATTGTTCTCAGGCTTACATTTTCCTGTGCCGTGAAACAATTTTATGTACATATGTGAAACAACGTATAATATAGATATACCTGTTTAAAGTGTGATTTTTCAACATGTTTTCTAATTCACATCTTTATATTTCTGTTCCTTGTTCTCTCCCAATGTTCACTATAACTGACCTAGATACTCTATACCACAACCATTTAGTAGAAAAGAAAACAAACGGTATTATGGGAGTGGAGTGAGAAGTAATAAAAACTACTAGGAATGTTACCTGGGCTTCTAATGAATTCTGGCATTCCATTTAAAGAAAGCAGGTCCCCACAGTATAACGATACAGAGTTCTACATTTGGGCCTTAGTAAAGTCAGAAGTTATTCTTTTATATCCGTTGGATGAAGAGGAGTAAGGAATTCAGTTTTGGAAAAATAAAAAAACAGCTGTATGAAAAAAGAAAGCCTTTTTTTTAATAACTTACTCCCCCATAAAACCAATAATTATATTTAGTCACAGAAAAGTCTGATTAAAAGACAGCCAAATGGAAAATAACAGGTATTGGTGAGGATATGGAGAAACTGGAACCCTCTTACTTTGCTGGGGGGAATGTAAAATGGTGCAGCCACTGTGACAAACAGTTTGGCAGTTTCTCAAAAAATTAAAAACAGAATTACCATATGACCTAGCCATTCCGTTTTAGTTATATATCCTGGATAATTGAAAATGGGTACTCAAGAAAATATTTGTTCATGAACGTTCAGAGCAGCACTATTTACAATAGCCAAAGGTGGAAACAGTTCAAATGGCTATCAACAGATCAATGAATAAACACAATGTGATATATACATAAAATGGAATATTTTTAGTAAAAAAAAGGAATGAAGTACTGATATATGCTACTACATGGATGAACATCAAAAACATTAATGCTAAGTGAAATAAGTCACTTGCAAAAAGTCACATATTGCATGATTTCATTTATATGAAAGATCCAGAATAGATAAATCCATGGAGTCAGAAAGTAAATCAGTGGTTGCCAGAGACTGAGGAGAGAGGAAAATGGGGAATGACTGCTTAATGGGTATGGGGTTTTCTTCTGGGATGATGAAAATATTTTGGAATTGGATACAGATAGAAGTTACAAAATATTGTGAATGCACTACATCCTACTGAATTGTTCACTTTAAAATGGCTAATTTTATGTTATGTGAATTTCACCTTAATAAAAAAAAAGACAACCAAATAGATCTTTTTCCTGAGAACCAAGAAAAAGGTAAAAATTTTCCTGACAATGAATGGAAAAATATATTTTCATAAAATTTTAATAATCATCTTAAATTTGAATGAATAGATGAAATTACAGTTTTACGCTTTTTCCTGAAATTTATTCATTATTTATTAATTAACAAAAATTCATAGAGTGATTAGTATGTTCTAGTTAATTTTAGTATCAGGCCACTTCCTCCTTCTGGGGAAATTTTCTTTTTTAAAGCAATGTTTTATTAGTTTTATGATAAAAAGAAATAGCCACATGTCTATTTAAAACCTACTTTCATGAAGTCATAGATTTTAAGGGGAATTGTCAAAGAATAATTCACCTTAAGGATGAATAAAGTTGAAACTGGAATCCAGCCCAACATGTCTGTCTTCGTCCCTCCCCCTCTTTTTTCTTTCCTTTTTATTTTAAAATTTCTAAATTATATATATGAGAATATTTTTTAAATGATAGCGACAGTAACTTAAAATATTATATTTATTGATATGTTGCATAGTATATTTGAACATAACTGTGTGGTCTATTTTAAAGATGTTCCATTTTTTCTATGCTTAGAAGACCAATGGTTTTCTAATTTATTTTAGAGCAGAATCCTGTTTTTAAATTTAATCTCATGTAGAAGCTCAATACATAAAACAGATAAAAGTGGAGCTGGTCTATTTGAAGCTGCCTCTACTTTGCCCTCCTGCAAGTGGCCTCTGACCTTGGAACACAGTTTGAAAACCACTACTTCAACCAATCTAATATATGTAATGACATTTCTTGTTCCCCAACTCCTATATAATTTGTTGGGCCTGTTACTACAAGATAGGAATAAATTGCTCATTTTCAGTGATACATGGACTCAAGGATTCCTTCAGAATACATTTAGTAGATTACTTCTAGTGAAGCAAATTGTACTTTAGTGGCCTGAAAGAGATCATGAAATTCAGAAGAAAAACAATCTATGTCTCATTCAATTCTTTCTGTTAGGTTCTGGGCATTCTGTACAGCTTGGGTCTTAAAAGAAATTTTTTTTTTTTAATTTTATTCCCATCAGGATGGGTCAAGGGCCACATTCTTGGTCCCTCTCTATTTTTCCACTATTAACCTCACAAATCATCTGCCAGCTATATTTTCATCTAAGCACATATGACTTCAAAACTCATTCCTGGGAAATGACCAAACAAAACATAGTTAATTACAAAGGAAAAGGCAGAGACTGCATTCATTGATCAAATTACAGCCACCAAGAGGAATTCATTCTAGCAGGATGCATCTCCACAGGGGCTGGATGAAGACAAAAATTGAGTTTGTCATAGCTGCTTGTATGACAATGTATTAAAGTGTTCTACCAAGACAACTATGTACTTATTAGGAATTCAGAAGCTGACCAATGTTTATGCCTATGGTGTCCCAAGACATCTATCTTCTGCAAGCATCAGAGACTGCTTCTCTGTCCAAAACTTAGTAGAGGCCAGGAAATTACAAATGATATTACTTGCTGCCCACCTGCGGTATGGTTTAATTATTCAATATAGAATATGTAATTTTGGAGAGGTCTAAGTCCTTCTGCCTTCCACCTCTCTTCCCCTTCACTACCACCAGCAGCATACTGCTTTGACTAACAGTTCTGGAAAGCTTATAGTCACATCATCCTCCATTTTGCACATCCTTCTCTTCTGCTGCCCAGCTGCTTTCTTGCCAATATTCTCAATAGCTTTATCTTATTATCTTTCCATTGCATCCATTTAGCAAAAAGACAACCCCACTTAACTCCACCTTTCTTTTCCCATACAGGAGATACTGAATGCTCACAACTGCATATATTGGTACTATAGCAAATTCATGGTGTCCAATCTTGATAGAACAGACTCCCATTGCTGACTGTCAGTCATTCTAAGAGTCATTCTCTAAATATTTATTAAGTCTCTATAAGGTGCCAGGAGCTATTCTATGCTCTGGTGACGTATCTGTAGAAAAAACAAAAACAGAAAGGGGTTCCTTCCCTTCTGATACTTAACATTATGATTGAAGAGACAGAATATAAAGAAGTGAACCAATATAAAGGTAATTTCCATTACTGTTGAGTGCAATAAATGAAGTCATCAGGATGTTATGATAGAGATATATGGAGAGTGTCACTTTTGGTTGTGGTCAGTGAAGGCCTTCCTCTTAGAGAAGGTGACTTTTGAGTTGAACCAGCAAAGCAAAGAACACACAGAAGTCATCTCTAGAGCAAATAACTAGATTTTCAATGGAACAGGAACTTTCAAGATAGGGAAATGAGGCCAGTGAGCTCAGAGAATAATGTAGAACAGTAAGAGTAGAATGATCAGGACTGATCATACAGGGCTTGGAATCCATGAAAAGAATATTAAGCTGAGCACAAGGGAAATCCCTGTAAAGGTTTTTAAGTAGGTTTTTCACTGCCAGAGAAAGAGGTTACAATTAAGCAAAAGGGGCATGCTAGAATGAACCCTGTGGTGCTGGGTTAGATTGGTAGCATAGGAACTAATAAAAATAAATCTCCAAATAGACATATATAGAAATATACCTGAGTGTGTGTGTGTGAGTAAGGGTTTAGTGCACATACATATATTTCCTAGCTCCAAACACTGAGAGGGTCTAGAAGCTATGACTAGCCTATTATCAACAAGCACTTTTAGGTTGGTTTCTCAATACATTCTTCAATAAAAGGAACAAGAACTCCTTGGAGAAGCTGTGATTTTAGGGTTGTGGCAGGAAAAATACAAGAGAAACCTAGAGCATCTTGTGGTGCCAGAATGTACAGACATGCTAAAAGAAGGAAAAAAAATGGGGGTCAGGTTGATAGGATGAAAGATCCAATCTGAAAGAGTTCCCAATGGCCATATCTGGAACTATTTGAGCAGCAATATAAGCACTATATTACTGGATTATAATCCATAAGGATCAGGAATCTATTTAGCAGTGCTGTTGCAATCTAGTTTTGAAGATTTTTAACCTTAGCATGTGTTCAAAGTTGATTTTGCCTCTTGGAACACTTCATGGGGACTTGCATAATGCACATTTCATTTATACGGGTGCTATATATGTGGCTAAGCTCTTGTTGCATCCCCTCCCACCTCTATCCTTTTACTTCTATGCTCCCTTGCCCTGGCTGGCCATCCTCTTGGGAAGGTCCCTTCAAGATGACTCTCCCTAAGGGAAAATATTTATCCTAAGCTCCCCCCAAATCCTTCATGACTGCAGATGGAGTTTTTGTTTTTGTTTTTCCACTAGAGCCACTTCTACTTACTCTGAGGTGAAAGAAGCTAGCCATCCGTAGTATCTCACTTATAAACTTTTCCAGGTGTAAGTGGCACTGTCTCAGTATCTCACCCAAACTCTGGGCACTACAAGTCAAGGTGTCCGAGTAGTCCTCCTGACTCCCCACTCAGGCTCCTGGTAAAAGGCCAACAGTCTTCCTTTGGAAGAAAAGGGGAAGGGAGAAGAAAATGCTACAGTACTTCACCATCTTTCCTCAAAGAAACTCTTTCCTGTTCATTTAGCTTCAAACCTTTAGAACTCAAAGTGGGATGGCATGGGGGAGGTATTGGACTAAGTGTGCAAAACTAATTTTTAATCACTTGCTTACCAGTGCTGCAGAGATGTCTAGCACATCACCATGAAATGTTAAAATACTTGCAACCTATTTGTTAGTTCTCAAACTAGCAACAAGTTATCAAACTTTTGGGCCCTCAGCTAAATCCGAGACCCAAAGAGTCCCCTTTTCTTACTTAGGAATAAGAATAAATTTGCCCAATAAGCACTCTTTTCCATTCTCCACAATAGACCTGGACAACTTTTCAGAAATTCTTGTGGCCCTCAGTAGAAGACCTTACCTTACTAAAAAAATAAACTCCACCAGAAATGACCTCAATTTTATCATCTCAGGTACAAAGATACCTGCTCCTACTTTCATCCTTCCCTTCTTTTCATTGAGTGCTCAAATTAATAGATACAAATAAATTCTCATCTAGACACCTTGTGAAAATTCAAAACACTATGGACAAGAGAAACTTAAGCTTCCAGAGAGGAAAACAAAAATAAAAGAGGGGCCCTAACAAAAAATGAAAAGTGTTGTTTAACTTTGAGTTTCTCCATAGTCACATTGGAAGTTAACAAGGTTTTGGATAATATGCTAACATTATTGAAAGATAATTATTTTAAGCTGAGAATTTGCAATCAGTCCACACTCAATCAAGGACGAGGATAGAATAAAGATATTTTAGTCATGCAGGTAGCAAAGAATTACATCCCTTGTACTTTTTCTAAGAAAGCTGGAGAAGGTGACCCATTAAAACAAAGGACTAAAACAAGAAAGAGGAAAACATGGAATAGATTCAGTTTGGAAAGACAAGAAGGGAATCCCCATTATGAGAGTGAAACAAGTCCCTGGATGAGAGCTGTGCATCAGGCCAAGAGGGAATGAAACTACATTGAAGTCAAAAATGAAACTGATAGAATGACTCAGGAATCTTGATTATTTAGGAGAAGATTCAGACAATTGACAAAGTGTTTGGGATTAATGTGGTAAGTGTAGAGAAAACTAAGAAAACAAACAAAAGGAAGATGATTATTAACTCCAGTGAAAACTCATCTGTGACTAGTATTTGCATAATCATCATGTAAAAGCACAATATTAGTCTAGTCAAACTAGTGACATAGCTGCATTGGGGGTTTGGCGGTGGGATGGTTGTGTGTCTGTGGGGCTTCGGGGAAGAAAGTTAGATGCTCATCTTCCACAGTAGCAAGTGATCAAATGATTCCTAAAAGTGAAATATCAAGAAGTTGGAATACAAACATGTTCTTGAGAACCGTGGACCACAGTAATCACTTAAAAGTGATGAACATCTTTGTCTGTGGGAAAGGAGAAATGTAGGAAAAGGATTCATGGGATTGCTTCATCATTGTTAGCAAGCTTATGCATGTACTTCTCTTTTTAAAATTTCTGTGCATGCAAAACATTAATAA
The DNA here is from genome assembly GCA_031878705.1 of Tapirus indicus. Taxonomy (NCBI): domain Eukaryota; kingdom Metazoa; phylum Chordata; class Mammalia; order Perissodactyla; family Tapiridae; genus Tapirus; species Tapirus indicus. Next base: position 71,127,858 of record CM062919.1, on the reverse strand, counting down.
AAATGAAAAGCAAAACATAATAAAAACAAAACGTTAACAAAGACTAATGAGGTCTCATCCCTCATAGGACTTACAGTCTTGTAAGGGAAACAGGTAGTAATAAGCACATAAATAAAATAATGGAACAAGTTCTGAAAAGCACTGTGAAGGAAACAAACAAGGGTGCCCTGATAGAGAATAACTGGGGAAACTTCTTTTTTTCACATTGGGTAGTCAGGGATGATTATTTCTCTAAAAAAAGGAAATGTAAGTTGAAACCAGAATAAAAATGCAACCTGGGAATAGCTGGGGGTAGGGTTGGAGGAATGTTCCATGCAGAAAGAAGTGTCAATTAAAGAACTTGAAGCAGGAAAAACTTGACATTTTAGAGGAATTGAGGAAAGTCCTGAGTGCTCATAGTGGGTATGATGGAGAGTTTAAGATGAGTTTGAAGAAACAGGAAGGGGCTAGATTAGGCAGGGGTTTTACTTAAAAAATATTTAGAAGAAATTAGAATGTTTAAGCAGGCATGTAAACTGATCTAAGGATGACTATGTCTGCCGTGCGGAGAATGGGTTGGACACAGGCAAGATTAGAAGTAGAAGGTAGTTCAGGCTAGAGACAATGGTAGCCGTGGAAATGGAGATACATGATTAAAGAGAAGATATATTTGAGTCATAATGTACAAAATTAGTTGATGGATCCAACATGGTGGCTGAAGGAAAAGGAAGTATTAAAGATAACTCTCAGATTTATGGTTGGAGCAACTTGGTAGACGATGGCAACATTTACTAAGAGAATGCTGGAGAAAGAACAGATGGGAAAGGGAGTGTTCAAGTAGAAAAGTAGAGTCCTTTCTGCACAATTTAAATTTCAGATGTCATTAGGTATTCAAGAGGAGCTATGAGTCTTGCAACTGGATTTGTGAAGCTGGAGTTTGGCTGTATAAGTCAGGGAGCCATTAGAAGTCAGAAGCTGTTAAAGCCATGGGAATGGATAAAATCATCTAGGCTGACTGTGGAAAGATAGAAAAGAAGTGGGCTCAAGTTTGAGCTCTGAATAATTCTAAAAATTAGAGGTCAGAAGTAAAAGAGGGTCAGAGCTAGAGACTGGGAAACTGTAGACAGTGAAATAGGAAGACTGTCAGGAGGACATGGTGATGTGGAAGTCAAAAGAGGAGATTGTTTCATCATGGAGAAAGGGAACCAATTATGTCCAATGCTGCTGGGGGTGGGGGGGAGTTAAGAAGAGAACAGAAATGTGTCCCTTGTGTTTGGCAGTATGGAGGATGTCAGTGACCTTGAGAAATAATTTTACCAAGATGGTGGTGGCAACAGCCAGAGCTGAGCAGCTTGACGAGTGAGAGGGAGGTGAAGAATTAAAGACAACAATGGAAAACAGAGAAAGAGTGAGTTCCTAAGAAATATTCAGTGAATGAATTGAATATTCAAACAACCAACCAGTCCCTCAGTAAATAAGAATTGTTGAGCAGGGCACAGGCTGAGCTGTGTGGCAGGAAATGACAAAGGTCAAGAAGGGCCCATATCATCAGGGACTGTAGTGTAAGCATCCTAAGTTAGACATTAGGTCAGGCTGGTTACCAGACTGGTAACAAATGACTGGTTTTCTTTTTCAAGTAAAAAACATTCACACAAAGTAAAAAAATCAGAGCCAATCTCTCCACCAGAGTCACAGACGTCAAAAAGCTCAGAGCTCTGAATACCCACTTGTACTTTATAATTTTACTTAGTAAAAGCAAGTTATTCTGAATGCCTGTAGACTTGCACATTTTCAATCTCTTTTTGTTACCTGTAGTCCTGTATTGGCATCTGCGGGCTGCTGTAACAAATTATCAAAAACTTGATGGCTTTAAACAACAGAAATTTATTCTCTCTCAGTCCTGGAGGTCAGAAGGCTGCATTCCTCCATGATCACATCGCCTCTTCCTGTTGTGTATCAAATATCCCTCTGTCTCCTTCTAACAAAGACACTGTGGTTGCACTTAGGGCCCATGAGATAATCCAGGATAACCTTCCCATTGCAGAATCCTTACCTTAATCACATCTTCCATATTGCATACAGAAGGTAACTTTCATAGGTCCCAGGGGTTATGTTTGGGGGGAGGGGTATTATTTGGCCTACCACAAGTCCTCAGAGATCACTTAATGTAACTCTCATTTTTGATGAGGGAAAAAGATGCAGAGTTGAAATGACCTACTCAGGCACATACCTAATAACAGGCAGGGGTGAAGCCAGATGCCAGCCTCCTTACCACAGAAACCTCACATTAAATTAGAAGCAGGATGATGCTTTTACTGTTTTCTGAAACGAGTTTTGTATTGGCAAACTAGAGATTCATAACCACAGAGACTGAGGATCAAAAATTCAAAAAGAAATCATAAATTGTGTGGTTTTGTTACCGAACCAAAGTGGGTTCGCTTCTTGGTGAGTTGAAATCAAAGCCTTCACCAGAAGTAGTTGTCACACGAAGTAAAATTTGTTTGCAGCAAATAAAGAGACCACAGGAAATCACTTCCAAAGCTGTGGCTCCCAAGCAAGGGAAAACAGATGCCTTTTATTTTGGATGGGGAATGAATATTCAAAAGGGAAGTTTTGTAGAGGTGGGCATAAGCTCACACAGGTGTAGTTTGAAGACGTGCTTTCACATACATCGCATGGTGTGATAATAAGGCTGAATCTCCTCCTCGGGTAGAAATCTTACCATCAAAATGAAGTAAAGGTAATTCTTGGACACCTCTCAGCCTGTCTACACAGGCTTTCTCCTGCGGTGGGGTTTGGACTGGTTCAGGGTGGTTGTTGATTGCATCTTTTTTTTTATTGCAGTAACATTGGTTTGGAACATTATATAAATTTCAGGTGTACATCATTACACTTCTATTTATGCTTAGATTACATCATGTTCACCACCCAAAGACTAATTAATATCCATCACCACACACATGTGCCTAATCATCCCTTTTGCCCTCCTCCCTCCCCTCTTCTCCTCTGGTAACCACCAATCCAATTTCTATCTCTCTGTGTTTGCTGTTTTTGTCTTCTACTTATGAGTGAGATCATACGGTATTTGACCTTCTCCCTCTGACTTATTTAGCTTAGCATAATACTCTCAGTGTCCATCCATGTTATCACAAATGGTTGGATTTCATCATTTCTTGTGGCTGAGTAGTATTCCACTGTGTATATATACCACAACTTCTTTACCCATTCGTCCCTTTATGGGTACTTACGTTGCTTCCAAGTTTTGGCTATTGTGAAAAATGCTACAGTGAACACAGGGGTGCATGTATCTTTACGCATGCATGTTTTCATGTTCTTTGGATAAACATCCAGCAATGGAATAGTTATATGGAACAAAAAAAGACCCTGCATAGTCAAAGGAATCCTGAGAAAAAGAACAAAGCTGGAGATATCACACTCCCCAAATTCAAAATATACTACAAAGCTATAGTAACCAAAACAGCATGGTACTGGCACAAAAACAGACACACAGATCAATGGAACAGAATTGAGAGCCCAGAAATAAACCCACACATCTATGGACAGCTAATTTTTGACAAGGGAGCCAAGAACATACAAAGGAGAAAGGAAAGTCTCTTCAGTAAATGGTGCTGGGAAAACTGGACAGCCACATGCAAAAAAAAGAAAGACCATTATCTTACACCATACAGAAAAATTAACTCAAAATGGATTAAATACTTCAATGTGAAACCTGAAACCATGAAACTTCTAGAAGAAAACATTGGTCTTAGCAACATATTTTCAAGTACAGTGTCTGACTGGGCAAGGGAAAGGATAGAAAAAATAAACTAATGGGACTACATCAAACTAAAAAGCTTCTGCACAGCAAAGGAAACCATCAATAAAGCAAAAAGAGAACCTAACAATTGGGAGAAGATATTTGCAAACCATATATCTGATAAGGGGTTAATATCCAAAATATATAAAGAATTCATACATCTCAACATCAAAAAGCTAACAACCCAATCAAAAAATGGGCAAAAGACCCGAACAGACATTTCTCCAAAGAAGATATACAGATGGCCAACAGGCACATGAAAAGATGTTCAACATCATTAACTGTCAGGGAAATGCAAATCAAAACTACAATGAGATATCACCTCATGTCAGAATGGCTATAATTAACAAGATAGGAAACAAGTGTTGGAGAGGATGTGGCGAGAAGGGAACTCGCACATACTGCTGGTGGGAGTGCAAACTGGTGCAGCCACTATGGAAAACAGTATGGAGATTCCTCAAAAAATTAAGAATAGAGGGGCCCCCTGGTGGCGCAGCGGTTTAGTCTGCACTTGGCAGCCCCGGGTTCGCAGGTTCGGAACCCACAGCGCCCGCTGATGCACTGCTTGTCAGCCATGCTGTGGCGGTGTCCCATATAAAGCAGAGGAAGACGGGCACGATATTAGTCCAGGGCCAGTCTTCCTCAGCAAAAAGAGGAGGATTGGCAATGGATGTTAGCTCAGGGCTGGTCTTTCTCACAAAAAAAAAAAAAAATTAAGACTAGAACTGTCATATGATCCACCTATGCCACTGCTGGGTGATTGCATCTCTTAACATAACTAAAAAACAACTTTTGGGAAACAGTTAAATGCTTCCAAAACCTCCTTTGAGTTACTCGGGGCAGTTAGTTGGTAACGGTTTTATTTCAAAGATAACCCTAAAAATTATTTTTAACAGTTATATAGAAGAAACTTCTAATTTATAGTGCTAATTCACAATTTAAAATGTTTTATTAGATTAAAAGTTTAGTGTCTTCGATTAGTGTTTCTCAGTTGGGATTTGTGGACAATTTTCCTGATGGTTCTGGAAAGTCTTCTTTTTTTAAAGAAACAATGTTCAAAAATGGTGGTGTAGATCAGTGTTTCAGTGCATTAGTCATTCAGATGATTAAACATTATTTCCTCTCAGTCACCTGAAGAAAGAGAATTAAGCATTGTGTGGCCAAGATCCTCCCCGTTGAAGGAGCAGGGAAGGCTAGCAGGGTTTTCGTGCTCCCCAAGCCATTTTTAAAACAGATCAGGACACTCTTTTCCATTTTGTTTACACTCCACACATCAGGTTTCCTAACCAAAGAAAGAAAAAAAGTTAAAAACACTGTCTTAAATGATTAAATCATACCACACAGTGTAGGTATGGAAAAATTGCTGTTGTCAGTCATCATTGCAAACTTTTCCAAGTGTCACATCACTCCTATTAGGTAAGAAACCATAAAATATATTAAAAAAATTCAAATTCAAGTTGATTATTCTACAGTCACTCAAAGCCATCACAGGGAGGGATGAAGAGATAATATTGGCAAATCTTGAAAAAAATTGGGTCAGCCCTAATGCTGTTTGGAGCTCTCATATGTAAATATCTATTGAGGAAATTTTTCCATATATTAACCTGCTCACTTTGTCTGAAAGATGAGCTTTGACCATGTTCTGATTCTTGTTTCATGATTTTATTCTCAGGAAAATTCTTAATTTCATTCTTCTACATCCTTACCAATACATTCTTGTTATTTTCCATCAATTTATTTCCAGCAATTCGGTGGTGTGTACACATTTCATTGTGCTTCTATTTTGCATTTCCTGATGTTGGGCACCTTCTAAAATGTTCATTGTGCATTTGAATAACCTCTTTTGTCAAATTTCTGTAGAAGACTTATGCCCATTCTTCTTTTAAGCTATATTTTCCTTATTGATTTTTAAGAGATTTTATATGTTCTAAATATAAACCCTTTGTTGGATATGTGTATTGAGAATATCTCTTCCATTCTGCAGATTGCCTTTTCACTTTCTTAATGTTATTTTTGAACATTAATTTTAATATCAAACTAAATATCTAATTTTTTCTATTATGGTAGGGCTTACACAAACATTTTTAGTGCTTGATATTTAAATAACTGTTTTGAAATACCTGGTTTATTGAATAACATCAACCTTAAAATAATGAATCTTCGGGGCCGGCCCCGTGGCGCAGCCGTTAAATTCGCGCTTTGGCAGCCAGGGGTTCACAGGTTCGGATCCCGGTCGCCAGCTGATGCACTGCTCATCAGCCATGCCGTGGTGGCGTCCCATATAAAGTAGAGGAAGATGGGCACGGATGTTAGCCCAGGGCCAGTCTTCCTCAGCAAAAAGAGGAAGATTGGCAACAGATGTTAGCTCAGGGCTGGTCTTCCTCACAAAAAATAAATAAATAAAATAATGAATCTTCAGGTGCAGAAGCCAGTTAGAATTCATTCACAATTATTTCACTGGCAGGTATGCGTTAGTGTAGCACTGTAGGTAAGGGAGCGGATTTTGGCATCAAACACAGTTTATAGCCTTCCTCTGACATCTAGTTCAGAGCAGTGGATGATCTAACCTTTATGATTCTCTCAGTAACTTCTTGTATAAAATAGGGATAAAAATGTCTACTTGGTAGGCTCATTTTGAATTTTAAATCGTTATTATATATAAGATGACTTAATATGATGTTATTCTAAGATGTCACTTTTGTAAGCATTTAAAAGAAGCACCAAAATATTTTCCACCTGAACTACAGTAGGATCTGGTGAAGTTTCCTGCTGCCACTAAATATATGAATTAAAATATCCCTATAGCTGTGGAATAAATACAAAATCAAATGAAAGTGAGAATTATAAAGCACCATTCAGATGATGGATGGGTGCTCACAATTTTACTTTACAAATGACACTCAGGTACTTAATCAATTTTTAAATTGCTTTTTGAGAGATGAAAAATAAACTCACATATCATCAATATAACAATGTCAACTGAAACTGTACTTCAGAATGATGGTCTTGGAAGGAAAATATAACTTACATTCAATAATTCTGGAGCCACCTTTAGTCAAGAATTAAACTCTATGGGTCTTAATGATATGTTGAAAACGAATGGGAAAATGCTTGGCAGTGTTAACAATAGGTACTATATATATACTCCATGAGCAAAGAATAAGCCTTATTTAAGGCAATAACATATGCCATATAAGAACGTGAGGACCCATGATCAAGCATGTCAAATACAACAGACGGGTCTAACAATGTGAAAGTTGACAGCATGCTGTTATCAGCATACATGAGCAAATGACTGGTACAATACTCTGAAAGAGGCAGCCATCATGCTGTGGGAAGATCAAAACACAGATAGAAATTTCTCATTAAGATTGTGAGGTTGGAGGCAATTGTGTAAGTGTGTTGTCAGCACTTTTTAAAATGCTCCTGGCTAGAGAAGGCAAATTGCTTGATAGGAACATAGAATTATACATCCCCCACAAGCTACCCATGTGGAATGATGTCCACATTCTATTATTTTTTTAATTCACAGTGTTCTCCAATATGGAAAAATACTCATAAAAATTTGCTTTCTGACATAAATAAGTTATATTGAATTTACTATCATCTCTTCCCAGGGAATTCACCCTGTTGGAGCATTTATAGATATAGATGAGCTATAGATACTATAGACATAGATATAATGTTATCACTTTATATGAACTAATATATAATTAATTTATATGAATACATAAATTAATACATAATATAAAATACATATTATGTGTTTATATGTCATTGTATATATTTTATACAATTAATACATACATATATGATTATATATAATAATAATATAATATAATATACATGTGTTAGTTTGCTAGGGCTGTCATAAGATTCCATAGATGGAGTGCCTTAAACAACAAAAATTTATTTTATCTGGAGGCAGGAAGACTAAGCTCAAGATGTTGGCGGGTTTGGTTTCTGCTGCAGCCTCTCCCGTTGGCTCACAGATGGCAACATTTTTGCTGTGTTCTTGCATGGTCTTTCCACTGTGAGTATGCCCCTCCTCTTATAAGGACACCAGTCAGTGGATTAAGGCCCCCTAAAGACCTCATTTTAACTTAATTGCTTCTTAAATACCTTATCTCCAATACAATTACATTCTGAGGTACTAAGGGTCAGGATTTCAACATATGAATTTGTGGGAGGGGACACAATTCAGCCCATAGCAATACATTTTATATTAATTATGTGGATAAGCACATAATTTATAATAGAGTTTGGTTAAAGTTGCTAAGTTTTACCATTGATGAAGTTCTGTGTTGCATTTTCATTTATAGAATGGCTTAAATAATATGAAATGGCTCTAGACTCATTTTAGATCTCAGCTGCTACAATAGTGGAGAAAGATGCCTATAATGCTATATCTCAAATGGCCCTTGAGTGACACTTTCAGGGAAACTGGAAGTGTTGAGGGCTGGACGTTGGCAATCTCATTGTCAAGAGCCTGACCCCCTGACAACTCCTGTTAGGCATAGCTTCTGAACACCCTCCCACATGACGTTTGAATTGGTCTTTGGAGCACAGCATTCCCTTCCAGGTGTGACACTCTAAAAGAGATTGACAAGCAACAGCAAGACCACAGAAATTATTTTCTATATGACTCTACATGACACAACTAAACTCAGTTGTGAAAATAATGGGGAAATGTATTTTAACTCAATATTGGAAACAATATATATGCCTTAAAGTAGAATGGGCTTCTCATTGCGCAATAATTGCCACCACCCTCCCCCCACACTGTCCAATAAAGTATCCAGAGGCAGGGTAATCACCAGTCCACCTTCCATGAAATACTCTTCTCTTTCCATTTCTGCCGTTAATGTAACTGGATCATTTGCGTACTATCTAAGTTCAGCACGTAATAACAATTTGTTCCCTCCCAGAGAAAAGAAATCTGTGGATAAATGAAAAGCTGAGTGCTCTTTTAATATCTGATGGCATCCAGGGTTTCTGGAAGGTCAAAGACTATGAAATACAATTGGCTAGTTACCATCTTATTCTCCTTCAGCTTTTCAATATTTTAAGGATTTTTAATTATAAAATTAATTTAATAATTAAAAAATCAACATGAGAAATTCCTTTATGTGATTTTCTTTGTATGAAGCAGTTCTGTTTTCCTCAATATAAAAGCAACTATGTATTGATGTGTCTTTTTTTTCAGAAAATTAACTGTGCAGACCATTGTGCAGCTTAAGAGTTATGATAGCGTACCATAATATGCAAATGGATTTCTGGAATAATTTCAAAAATGTTGACCTCCTCTGATTGTATATCTACTCTTTGTATTGTCTCCTAATTTATGACAAATCAAATGACTTGACTAAATTAAGTGAAGACATTTTTATTCCCAATGGTTTAGAAAGGCCTCTGCTCGAGGGAGTGGCTCTCCAAGAGAGCAGCAGGCACAGAAGGGAAGAAGACTGGGGACGAGGGTTGAGAGGAGGGACTGAGTTACATTTCCCAGGGGGTTGTGCACCCTGCCTAGAATCATGAATTCAGGAGCTAGGTAGGTTTTGCTTTGGGGGGACTATACTAGGAGAAAGAGAAATGGATTTGACATCTGCACTTGTGGTCTGAGATTCATGCTGCTACATATAATAAGTCACCTGGTCCTTCTTTCATACCGGATGTGAAGTTGAATTTTTTTCCCAATATTTTGTTACAGTCTAGTGAATAAATATAAGAAAACAATAAAAAATATCACCTGTGTGATTTTTTTCAAAGTCAGAGATTTTTATATAATAAAAATAGTTTTAATCCATAAGCATTCATGTTATAGTTCATGTCAATGTTACTATTTTCAACTATAAACGGAACAAAATATTTACTTGCTTTATACAACAGCATAAACATATGTAGAACTCTAAATTTCAGAAAATAATTTCCTATTACATCTTCCTTTGTCTATGCTCTCATTTTAAATATCCAGCTTTTGGACAAACATAACCACTATGCCACTGGGTCGGCCCTACTCGAGAGATTCTTCATAAAATATGTCCTGTAATTTTGTCCTTATATTTGTTTCAAGTGAGACTTTTTGAGACTCTCAAAATCTTTGTTTTAAGTGAAATCTCTTTGAGATTAGGAACAAATATTTTGTTAGATAATAAATTGAAGTGTACAGCTCTAAGCAACACTGTCCTGACACCCAAAAAGTTTGTATCATATTTTTTAACTTTGAGATTGTTTCAAATATATTTTGCCATCATTAAGAGAAGAATTCCAGAAACACCAATAGCGAATACTTCAAGAGTACTGATTATGTGCCAACTAGTAATCTAAATGCCATATATCTTATTAATTGGATCCTTGTACCAACCCTATAAGGTAGATATAATTATTATTACTCATTTTACAGAAGATGAAACTGAGGCTCAGAGAGATTAAGTAACTAACCTAAGACCACACAGCAAGTAAGTGCCGAGCCAGATTTTTAGCTAAGCAGTCTTGTTTGAAACTACTACGTATTCCACCTCTTAAAACCTTTTAGTTAATTGTTTCTGCTCTGCTTTTTCTTTAGTGTCTTTGATACCGGCTCAACACAAGGGAAGTGATACTGTAGAAAAGAAACCTATTGCAACTTTGAATGACCTCTGACTAACTAACCCAGCTGGGTTGCACCCTCCAGGAGATCTAACCACTCTGTAGATTTTACAACCCCTGCTTGTGCATGTACCTCCCAGCTGCGATAAGATGACAACTTTGTTCTTTTGAGTTCCTTAGGAATGTGATGATCCTAGAACAGCCATCATCAAGGACAACTGGAAAATCTGATGTGGCGACTCCCGTTCTGTAGCACCCGAGGGTCAACATTCCTAACCCCCTCCCCTGTAACCCACCAGCCTATATAACTGCTGTAAGACTCTGTGCCCCCTTAAGATGGTTCTTTTGGACGTGAGTCAGCCATCTTCCCTTTTGCTGGCAAGCTGTAATAAACCCTTTCTTTTTTCCACCATCTTGCCTCTTGACGATTTGGTTTTGTCTTGCTGCGAGCAAATTGTGCCCTTTGTGAGGTAACATCTTTTCCAGTGTACTAGAGTAAGGGAAGAATATTTTTACCTAACATTTGAAAATTCTTACTTCAGATAGATTGATCAAGAAATTTTAGTGAAGCATTTTACCACTACTGAACCAAACAATTTTTAGCAATATAAAATGATTTCCTTAATTTTCATGCAATTCTGATGCATTAGAACAGCTTGTGAAGTTCAATTGCTTTAACTTCTATATGTTTGATGTGATCTGTTATTTTGACATTAATGGTTAATATAATACCCAAAGAATTTACGTGTTATAGTAAAACTGATTTCAAAAAACCAATAATCAGGCTAAAAATGGATTTAAAAATTTATTTATACATCTGAAACAAATATAATGTTATATGCCAGTAATATTTCAATTAAAAAAATTTATTCATGTGAGAAATAATTTTTCATCTTGGCAATGATTTTTTTTATGTCCTTTTGTAGTTAGATCTTTTTTACACCCCTGCAATGTTTGCATCACTATGATATAAAGAAAGGTGAAGAATTAATATGGCATTTGAAGTTCAACGAATAACTTCCTATTACATTTTCTTCTTCATATGTCCTCATTTGCTATGTCTTTACCCCAAACCCTGATGTTTTACCTCAGGCCGAGGATACATTTCATTTCAGAGTTATGCAATCCAGTGTGCAAGGTTATGTTTTTATCTATCATTTTTCTTTCAGTTTTTCAGTCTGTCAGATGATGACTGTGCAAGTTTATTCTGGTGACATGGTATCTTTTGTCCTGCCTGTTTTCATAAGCTTTCTTATTCTGCTAATCCTGTTCATTTTGTTGCTTTTCTTTTTCTTTGTTAAAACTTGAATACAACAATGAGCAGTTATCAAGCAGTTGCTAATCGTCTCCTCCCCTTCTCTGTGCTCCCCCTTTCCCCTTCACAGTCTTCCTACCAGCCTAATAATGCTAGCCAATCACGCATTATCTGCTAAGTGCCAATCACTGTGTTTAATGTGTTGTGTGCATGGTCGTATTTAACCCATATGAGAATCCCGATAATAAGTAGGAACTATTTTTATGTCTATTTACAGATAAAGAAAGTGAGGCACAGAAAAGTCAAATGGCTCATGACTGGAGTTTGAACTCAGTAATCCACGCCCATAAGATCCCCCACCCTAAGAGATTGCCTCTCACATAGGATAGGTGTGACCTTTGTGTTTGACCAGCTGAGGACTGATTTCAGGCTTTGTTAACAAATGAACACCTGGTGATCTTAGCACCTAAATCTGTGATTAATTCTGGTCAGAAAATTTGATTTAAGGTAAATGAATAATGGAATCAGAACTTTTAGCAACATGTAGGTAGTCAAACTGTAGTTTCCAAATGATTTCTTACAGCCTTGTATTTGGAGTTGATCCAGTTCCATAGATTTAACTGTTACACTGAACAGACAGAAGATTACAGGGCACTCCAGTTACGTTAGACAGATTGTTTTTACAAACATTAAATATTTCTCTTACAATTTCACACACCTGTGTGTATAAATGATGCAATTATTTATGGCATCTTTCTATGTGAAGTAATTTAAGTTACTTTCCTAGGTGACATGATATATTTGTGCACACCTAAAACCCATGTCCTTATGAAGACTTCACTCATACATTTATTTTTCAAATCAAGCACTCAGTAAACAAATACTAAATAAATGTCCACTACATGTTGGCCATGGGGCTAGACCTTGTGGATATTGCAAAAAACAAGAAAAACCAATATTAAGTCTCTGCAAAATAGCTCTAATAAATATAACAAAGGAGTCGGTGTTGAAGGTTTCTGATTCTGGAATTCTTTTTTTTTGTCTGTAATAGCTATGCCTGAATGTAGACACTAAATACCAGTGTTTCTTTGTAATGAAAAGCAATAGATATAGGGTTTCACAAATCTTTCCTCTTTTAAACTTTCAGTCATTTTCAAAATAGGTTTGATTATTCAGAGAGGTCTATAAATTATCTTTTATTCAAAATGTCTATAATTTTAATCATGTTATTTTAATTGCAATAGGTTGTAAATTCGCAATAAAATAACAAGAAGGGAGGCTGTACCAGATGTTCTGTCAGTACATGTGATTTCATCTGAGACAATCAAGCATTCATCATGCTTAATCTTCATCAATTGAAATGTACTGATTTTCAATATTGTGAGCTCTGTACTTAGGAAGAAATTTTTCTGACTGGGACATTTTTGTATAGTCACTAATTTACCATGAGGATTTCTTCATCCCCTAATATAAATCATTTTATTTAGTTGTGTATTATTTTCACATTACTTGATTATAAAGGTGGCTATCATTTTTTCATAGATGCAGCCTTTTTTCTTTCTTTTGGTCATTCTATGTTTCTTTGCACAAATATGACAAATATTTCACCTAAACAAGTAAAATGTCATCTATGCTTAAACTGGATGCAATTTGTAAATAATGGTGTTAAATTACATCTTTGAAATATACTACTCACATAGCAGTTTAATTTATTTAGCTAGCTCTAGAATCCTATTGAACAGCACATTAGCAGTAATACTTTCATAAAGAAAATACAATTTAAGCCTGCTTCAGTACTACATACAATGGAAATAAATTTCATTGAAAATATAGTACTTCCTAGGGAGGGTTTTGAATTATTATTGGACTTTAGAAAATATGGAGAAAAAATAAAAGAGGAAAAAGGAATAGCAGGATTTTATAATCTGTGCATTCTTTAAATGGTTTATGGAAATGTGTGTAAGAAATAGAGAGTGTGAAGGAGAAAGAAGGATAAAGGAGGGAGCAAAAGAGAGACAAAGTAAAAGTGAAAAAAAGAGGAATTCAGAGAAAATACAGGCAGTCAGAAAACAAAAAGAAGGAGAAAAGAGAAGGAGGAGGAGGAAGAAGGGGAGGAGGGGAACAGGAAAGAGAAGAGGGAGGCGCAAAAGGAGAAGCAGGGCCATGACAGTTAAAAGACCAAAGCTCTTCCTTTCACTTGTGAGGCCAGACCTTCTTGTGCTGACACTCAGAGGCTCCTGTAGAGAATCCAGCTGTTGGGCAATAAGAAGGGGTGTCCCGCCCTGAGGCTTGCTCTCAGAGAAAGGCAGTAGATGTAGGGGGGGAGATGAATGAAAGTTCCTACCAACGGGACATGGGGAGAGTCAGTTAGGTCTTGTCTAGTCCTCAGGTACTGCCAATGCCATTTGTCTGCACCTGGAACGTCTTGGTTGCTGGGTAAATGACGGCAGTTTGAGGGGCTCTCGAGGAAACGTGGGGAGTTGCCGAGAAACACGGGGAGGGTGAATCTAGAGGTCAAAGTAAGATTTAAAGCGGGCAAAAAAGGAACAGAATTGCCCTTATTTCTTTGCCTTTTCCAAACAAAGGGCTGGAAAACAAAATAGTGTACCTTCCAGAATGTCTATAGATTGATTTTGAAAAATTGTCATTTTAATCTTGGATAATGTTATATATATATATATATATATATATATATATGAAAGGGAAAATGAGAAGAATGTGTCCCTGATATCTGCTCTGAACCCCCTCTCCCAAATTCCACCTCCACAGTTACTTATATCATATGTTTGTTAATCAGTATTCGCTCCTTTTCCTAAAGAGATGCAGGCTGAAATCAATGAAATTTTACTTTAGGTAGAAATTTATTTTCTCATCTTTTAAGAGCTGTTTGGGAGAGAGAAAAGTACATATTATTATAAATTATTTTCTGATCAATATTTTTACAGAACATGCTTTACATTAAGGGCAATTGGAATTCAATGCAGATTCAGTTTAAAGCCACTACTCTAAGAAATTTTAAAAAGTTCTATAGCATTTTCTTTACTTTTAGAGCTCAGAAAATATATAAAAAGATTAAACACATTTAAATACTTCCAACATTTGTTTAGCAGCAATGCCAGTGTAGAAACTTGGCAATTCCACTACTGGAGCTCAGGCACCATTTATTAAAAATGTGTCCACTTCACCGTTTCGTGCCTTTTGTTTCCACGTGCAGAGCTGTCTCAGGACCTCAAGGAGTAAGCTGAATGAACACGCCGACAACCACGTTACCCCAGGAAATAATCTTGGGATTCCAGTAAAAGAAAATGTGTGGGATGGTAAGTTTTTCTCTTGTTAGACAAATTGCCAAGCTTCAAGAAATAAGAGGGAAAAGAAATGAGAACATATAACCACAAAGAATTTTTGGAATTAGGGAGTAATCCTTGTCCCTTTCCTTCCTAGTTTGTGAAGCTAGTGTTACTTAATTCAGAATAGCATTCCACAAAGTCCAAAGGACAACGTATGTCCTAAAATTTTTTCAAGACAAATTCACAGGTTTTCAAAATGGCAGCTCAAGTGAGTGGGGACAGTAATGGTTTCCCTATTAGACATTTCCTCTGCTAGTTTGTTTTATGTCATCTAGGATGGAGGGAATTTGATGAAACGGTACCAGTATTTTACATTGCAGGAAGAGTGGTTTTCACTCTTCCATCCTGTGCCTGGCCATACTCTATCTCTCAAACTGACTAATTTGGCTCTGGTTGTTTTTTCTCCTGCTGCTTCTTACTTGCTCCTCCTCTTATTGGCATCCTCCTCTTCCCAGTCTTCTTCCTCTTCCTCCTCCTTATTTATGTTTTGCACTTTCTTCTTCCTCTTGTCTCTGCCATACATTTCCTGCCACAGGAAATTTTCTAAATTTAATTAATTAATTTAAGACATTCAGTTCTCTCTATATTCCCAGCATGTTCTGTGCATTTACTGATCTCAATGATCTTCCACTAGCTGCAGTGCCAAAAACTTTATTGATGAGCACTTGGTAGCTAGCCTCATGAAATTCTAAGATGCTTTGTAGGCATCTTAGTGTGCCCATTTTCAGAATAGACTACAGAATTAATTTTCAGATATCAATATTACTCCAGTGATATGCACAATGTATTTCTTAAATTTAAAAGGATAGGTTCTTTTGTGATACCTGAGAATGCCTTTAGGGTATATAGGTGTATGTTGTTGATAATGATGTTGTTTTCTCAAACATATCTTACTTTGAGTATACCACACGGGAAGAGGGAAGCCAAAATGATACAGAAATGCAGTGATGGTCTTTGTTTATTGCTTCCATTCATTGCAGAGGGTAGAGTTCCTAGTTTGCTGTTAAGAGGGAGCTCTGTAACAGGCTAAAACCCAGGGATGACCTGTCAGTGTGCTGACCGTATAAGGGAAATAGAATTAGAACTTATGAAATAGAATCATGATTCAAAAGATTGAATGACAAGATTCGGAAAGGGCAATGAAAGTCACATTAAAAAGACATGCAATCTCTGGAGGGTCTTTTAAATTTTATCTACAGAATAATTTCCACACAATTTAGCTGCCTCCTCAGCAGGATTAAAGAGATCTAAACACGTTGGTTAAATAGCAATTCTACAGTGGTGCGATAGGGAATAAGGTAAAGTAAGTAATTGAAAGAGGGTTTAAGACAGTGGGAGGCATCTCTGCAGGATATTCTTTATTAACAACATATTTACTCTATGAGAAATCATGAAAATTTGTGCATGTGAATATATCTAAGAAATTAAGACAAAAAAGCACATGTTCTTGACATGTATTTGATGTATAAGCAGCAACTGTCTTTGTCAAAGTTTAATATTTTTCTTATCATGTATATATTATCCATCTAGCCACCTCAAATCATTTTTGGAAATGGCTAGGTAGCAAAAATAAATGAATTTTTCCTACATATGTTTTCTGGCAAATTGCCATCATCCTTAATCCACAGATTTCAGATAGATGAAGAAATAGACATGTGGTCCTCTTTATACACATTATGCACAATTAAATGTTTTGCTAGTGATGATGGTGACAGCAAAGATCAACGAGGGGAAGTGAACTCCAAAAATAAATTTAGAAACTATCTGTAATTGTCTATTTCCTGGTAAGAAGAATCTAGTGAGTCAATTTCTTCATTAGTCGCTAAAATAAGCAGAGTGGTATTTATGAGAATACCCATCCCTTGGGTTGTGTCATGTAATATTTTCATTCTCAATGTGAGTGGACTTGATATAGTATTCATTTGAATCTAAAAAATAAGAAATTCAAATAAGTATTTGAATCCAAAGTCTTGGATTTAGATTCAAATACACTGAAAAACAACACTGACTCCTATCTTGTGTCGTGTAGCATTTTCAATGCAATCTTCAGTGGACTTGATCTAAGTATTTATTTGAATCTGACTAATAGGAAATCACATTACAACCAGGATCTGCTATAGACTGATATTTTTTAAATTATGGAAATAACATTTTAAAATATTCTAAATATTACTACAGTCAACACTTGGTATTTGGAAAATGTTTTGACTAAAGCCTGGGCTTTGACAATTCATGAAGCAATCCATGAATAAAAGTAATAAAAACTCCAAAATTTGGACTTTTTCCAGAGTATGGGATTGTTTAATTAGGATGTCAGCCCAGAGAAATGAACACTACTTTGTTGTTGTTTTCTCTAAACACAAACACAGGACAGCTCATTGAAGAGTCTCACTGAGCTGTGGTAAAAGCTCTCAAGGGACGGTGCTTTATCATACTCCTCGGCCCTTTGATGAAACCCGGGTTTGAAACCACTGGGGCAGCAAACATCTCTGCCTTCGACAGGATAGATCGACCCAACTAAATGACAACCCAGGAGGGGCAGGCCTATTATATCTGCTTTAACATATCCCACACCTGTCTCGCAAGGATAGAGAATAGGCAAACAGTTTTGAATAATAAGGTAAACTTTGCTACATTAAAAATTGCCTTTGATGAAGACAAAGAATATTACTCAACTCATTCCTGATGTGAAAACGTTGACACTAATAAACCATAGCAATTTTTTAATAAAAATACCAACTTATCTACCCATTTTCTTCAGACATGCATGAAAAATGTGTGATAAAAACCTTAAGTTTTATATACACAAAAATATGTATTTTATATATTTACTAGATTAGATAGATATATTTATACTAGATATAGTAAATAAATAAAAACTTTGTTATATACATACTATGTATATAACTAACTGAATGTATGTATAAATGTATCACATATACTATATCATTATATTTTAATGTAAGTATAATGATATAATATAAATATATAATATATAAATGATACATTTATACATAATTTAACTGAACTTCTACAAATTAGAAATTCATTTGATTCAGTAAATTTATATTTTGGAACAGATGAACAACAACAAAAGAATCCCCTCCAAGGGGATATTAAATAGGCTAGTCAACTGAAAATCAGTATGGTTTATTTTAATCATTTCTTAATGCCCAAATGATATTAGCTCATTCTTCCAAAATAAGAATTTTGGCTGGTGAAAGAGAGTAAGAAAGAGGAATTTAGACACACTTGGCTTTGAAATATGAACTTCCTCAATTTCTGGAGTGATTTTAGAGGAGGTAATGGAGGTTTGGTCAGTGGTGCAGAAGAAAGACAGAGTGGTTACTAAAGATGCATTTCCCCTTCTCACGGAGCTCCCCACGACTCTGGCAGTAGTAAATGCCAGCACGACTCTTGATCATGTATTTCAAATGCAGCATCTGTCTGTACTGATTTACTTGATAGTTATTTTTATGTATGATTTATCCTGCCTGTCACAAAGTAGGTATTTATTAAATAATTGATGAGTGAATGGATATGAGATTTTCTTCAGTAATTAGGGCCTTAGTATACTGCAGGAGCTTGCTGGGCAGGAAGGTCTGGTGAAAGAGAAGGCCTCTAGAATTAAATCTACAAAATAATATCCATCAAAGTTGTCTGTCTCCGTAGGAGAAATCAAGAAAATCTCAGGGCTGTATTTTACACATGGGTAAGTTTGATCATGACAATTAGAAACACATTACTAAATTAATTGTCTTGCATTATATTGGGTAGATTTTTAAAAAATAGTCAAACAAGATCACAGCACCTTGAAAGTTGCCACAATGCCTCTTGGTTATTAGCGGCAATTTGTCATTTATGCATTTCTACAAACACATATAAAAATAAAAAACAATACTAATAATTAAAATTCCAAAAACCAAGGCATCATTTAGTGCTAAATGTTCTCAATTATCTAGTTACAAAATCAATTAACTAAATTGTGCATGGCGGTGACAAATATTGTCGAATGATTTACTTCCTTCTGTTGTGCTAACATTAGAGAAAAAGCGGTACATTGAAACCACTGGAATCTACGTTGAAAAGTAAATTTGTAAAACAAAAATTCTATTTATTCTATGACTACTTGAATAAATAAAATGAAAAACATTTTAGATTGTGATGGAATTTTAGGCAGGGACTAAAGAAACTATCAAAACTTCCCAAATATTTTTGAAAAAGACATTTACACATAACAGACTAGAAACTGTCCGTCATCCAGTCTCCAGGAGTCAGCATCTAGCCCACACTCTTCCTGGGCAGCCGGAGGCTAGTGCTGAGTGAGGCCAGGGGATGCACGCCCAGCTATTTTGGTTCCACATGAGACATTCTGATGGACAGTACTAAAGTTAACAATATGTATCGTATATTTGAAAGCTGCTAAGGGAATAGATCTTAAAAGTTCTCATCACATGAAAAAAATTGTAATTATGTGAGGTGATGGGTATTAACTAAACTTAGTGTCATCATTTCACAATATGTACATATATCAAATTATGTAGTACACCTAAAACTAAGACAATGTTATGTGTCAATTATATCTCAACAACAAAAAAATACTTCACACTTCCTTGCAGGGTTGGACAAGGTTCGTGAGGCTGAAGTTTGAAATCTTCTACACAATTATCATGAGTTCCATATGCGTTATAGTGCGTCCATTCCTTTTTAAAGCTTGGCAGTCCTCTACTGTATGGAAATACCAGGGTTTGCTTAACCATTCATCTGTTGCTGGACATGTAGGTGGTACCTAGTTTTTGGCTGTTACAAATAAAGCTCCTATGAGCATTCCTGTACAAATCTTTATAAAGACTTATGCTTTCAAGTTTTGGCAAATTTGAAAATTTTTTCATGTTTCTGCTATTTTCACCTTCAAGATTGGCAATATTTAAAAATTTGTGAGTTTTGTGAGGGTGTGTGGGGGATAAAGAGCACTCTTTTACATGAGTTAAATGCAACTATCAATTGGTACAAATTTCTTCAAGAGCAATGATAGTACTTAAAATAAAAAAATACTTATTTTTTGTTCCAGAAATTCTTCATAATTTGCTGTAATATTGGGAAAATTAGTTATCCTCTTTGTGCCTCTGTTTCTCATCAGTGAGAAGAGGATGCTAATATGTATCTCATAGGTTTAATACGTAATTCATAGGATTATAGCGAGCACTAAATAAATTAATTCATGAAAAATGCTTGCCATACCATAAAAATTTTCGTTATTATTCTTACTATTACTTATAGGAATCTATTCTTCAGAAATACTTTGTCAAATATGTAAGGAGTGTATGTTTATGAGTGTCCACTACAACAGTATCGTTATATTAAAACATTGGAGACAATCTAGATGACCTTCGATAAGAGGTTATTAAATAAATTGTGGTACATCTGTGGGAGGCAATATAGAGAAAGGATGGATGCGGGTGCTGGAGAAAACATGGCCTGATTCTAATCCTGCCTCAGTCCTCACTAGTTGTGGAGCTTGGTCCATTCCTTAATCTCCCTGTGTCTCAGTTTCTTCAACGATAAAAATGACGATAATAATGCCCACCTTATAAGAGTCTTTTTGAGGAATCAATGAGACATTACATGTGAGTTTCTTGGAAGAGAACAAGGGCAGCCTGAGCATCCTATGAGTCTTAGTATTACTATGGAAAATTACGTGCACCTTATAAGAATACGGCAGGTCTGCATGTGCTGCTGTAGAAGAATAGTTGCTAGAGAAAGGTTTTGTTTTTTCCCCTGGAGATATTGTATGATGGAGGCAGGTAAAAGACCCACTTATATATCCTACGACTTGGGGGTAAATGTTCAAATATTTGTCGATTATTACTTTATCCTCTAATTACAAGAAGAGAACAATAGTCAAGCATATTTAAAGTTTAAATTTAAAATTCTTAATTTTGATTAGAAATGAAAACTTTAATATAGAAAATTGATCAACTCAACAATATAGAGTAAAAATCAAAGTTTAAAAAAACACTTCTCAGTCTTTGAGTAATTTATTTGAATTTGTGAATTTAGGAAATATACGCTATATTTTTATTTTCACAGGTATTAACAAAAGTTAAGTGTTTTATTGGAAATACTACTGTGACTGACACTACTGAGTGATTGCCATTTTATAATGTGACTTTACTTTGAAATGACTTAACATGAGAAAACAAAAATAGTTATGCTAACAAATGCACTTTGTTTTCTGTGCCACTAAATCTCTTTAGGGGCAAGAACTCCTTCATATACAGGATATGCAAGAGACACTCAAATTACTTCATAATTTTATGAAATAAACAAACTTACAGCCTTACTCAGATTAGAAAAGAAGTTGATTTTCATTTTGCATGGAAAAACCAAAAACAGAGCAGATGTGCATGCAAACATAAATAAAAACACTGGCTGCTTCTCAGTAAAGGTGATAGTCTGCCTTTCATTCTAATTTATGTTCGGTATAACAAGTAACCACTAAATGTGGTAGCGGGCGGATATTTGGCTGGAATTGTTCCTTTTACAAGTCGCAACCACACTTCCTGCCCATAATTTAATTCTAATAAGGCATCCCCAGTCAAAACCCTATCACAGTGTATTTCACTGTTAATATTTTCAGACTCAAATGCAAGCTTGTCTTTTCCATCAACCACTAAAAATCCAGAGATATGAGCACTAAACGACTCAATGGTGTACTTAAAAACATACACCCCAAGATAGGGAACTCTGAATTTTCCAGTTCTTGGAGTATATGAAGCTCCATAATTGACATCCAAATTATTAAATAGGATAGGACCAGGCGTAGTCATTCCATATGTATGAGATGCAAAAAATGCCACCATCGGTGCGTATCTGTAAGATCCTTTGGAAAAATCTGTTAGAGGAAAAAAATGGAAAGAGTTAATTTTCATGTTTTCATCTTGTTCTGTTTTTATTCATATTTTTATCATTTTGTCTCAGTTACAAAAAGGGTTAGCAGAAGGAAAAAGGTCATTCATCAGATTTAACAAGGGCATACTGTCTGGATGCCTGCCTCTTCTCTTGGCTGAATTACCCAAAATCACTTAGACTGTCTTAGCCTCAGTTTCTCCATTTAGATCAGGATAGAATGATAACACTTGATACCTCCCTCCTAGAAATGCCTCAAAGATTAATTTGCATGTTGCTTTGATCTCTCCAGAAATAAAGGAAGTCAAAGCACTCTATGATTATTATGGTATGCTAGAATGTTTTAAAGACCCTGGCAGGAGTTGAAGCTGACGTGGTGTAGAAACAATTTTTCCAGCACCTTGTCAGTTTCTCGAGGCTCAAACGGAAACCAAATGAAGTCACATACACTACAGAGAAATAGACAAAAGCAATTTTCTATGTAATTAATGCCAAATATACTTACAAAGGCTGAGATTTTAAAAAAGACTAAAAAATGTATTCTTCAATATGCAACATATTGTTAAGAAACGCCTGATGTGAAATATTTTTTGCTGTCATCAAAGAGAATATATTTTAAATGCTGCACGTATTTTCTTGTATAAAAATCAGAAATGCTACACTCTTGAAGTAAATTTGTAGCAACCAATACTTATGAAGGTATGTGGACCTAAAGGCACTTGTTTTACTCAATATATCTGAGCATGTTCTAACGGTCCTCACACAGTCAAAATGGCACTATTAGCTTGAACTTCGTGGAAGACATGCCCCTAAGCACTTATTAAAGCTTCATTTAAATGACCATATCTGATGTGAATCAAAGGTGTATTTCTTTAACAACTTGTTTGAGGAGAAAGAGTTTATACCAGTCAGATATATACATCTATATTTTCTTTTAAGATGCACAAGAAAAACAAACTGCTTCTATTATACCAATAGTGAAAATTTCAACAAGTGTACGTCAATATGAATTTACTTGACAAAAAGACATTTCCATTTGTAAATGGAACATGTACATTATTCAATAAGTTTCAGAAGTAAAACTTATTAATCCTCAAGTGAGTCTAGATTAAGCAGATTTAAATATTCATTCATAAATATTTTCAAAATCTGTTTTCGTTTATGCCATTGAGCAAATCCAAGGATGATGCACTTTCTTACCTGGAGCTAGAGAATTTTCTTCTACCAGCTTGACAGTACAGTTGTCACCAGTAAAAGGATGTCGGCAAGCACAGACGAAGCTAGTTCTTTCATTTATACAAGTGCCCCCATTCTGGCATGGGGACCTGCTACAGTCTGAATACGCCTCTGTTACTGAAAAAGAACCACGATAGAAGAGGGTAAAAATGACCTATTTTCCTGTTGATCTCAAATCATAGTTTGCAGTGAAATGGGGAAAACACTGAATCAGAAATAAGAAAAATGGGTTTCCAGGCCAGGTTGGCCCCCAGTGTAGTCACGGGACTTCATGCAAATCCCTTACCTCTCTGAGCTCCCTTTCCTGCTTCTTCAAAGTGGGGCTAATTCTGTGATCTATTGCATTTATTTGTGCGGAAATGTTAAGATTTTGGTCAACTGTATAACAGGATAGAATAGAAGGACAGAGAATCATGTGTATTTGGAACTGGTATGTGAAAAGGTAATATTTCAAATCATTGGAGAAGAAAAACGTCTACTCAATACATGGAGCTAAGATAGTTGGATATCCATAAAAAGTAAATTCCTTGTGTACAAAAATACTAAATGTAAACAAAACCCCATATGATCACACTACAGTAAAAAAAAAAAGGAATATCTTTGTAGAGCTTTGAAATTTTGGAAAACTCTTTCAAAGCAAAACAAAAACCAGAAGCCATAAGAGAAAAATCCTGATGTTTGACCACCTAAGAATTAACTCATTTGCAGTGAAAGCCACCATTATCAACGTTCAAAGATAAGTGACAGATTAAAAGATTTTTAACAGATACAACTACCTAATAACTAATATCCACAATATATGAAAAGTTCTGACTAATCCAAAAGAAAGAGAATGTAACCCCCTTTAAAAAAGTGAAAAACAGGCAAAATAATATGAACTGGCAAATCACTGAACAAAAAACACAAAAGCTCACTAAAATGTTTAAAACCTATTTAACCTTAATTCTAATTAAAAATAATAAATTACCATCGCTGACATTTTTATATTAGGTGGCAACATTTTAAAAGATAGAAATTATTCAGTCATGGCTATATGAGGGAAAATGGCCTTCTCTTACAATGTTGATTAGAGCTTAAATTGTTGGAAGCTTTGAATAGGACAATTTGGCCATATTTATCAGAATTAAAAAGGTTCACTTGCTTTAAGCCAGAAATTTCTCCTGGCAGAATATATACTCCAGACATACTTGCCTATGTATACAAAGATGATTGTTCCAGAATGTTCTTTATGACATTATTTGCATTCATGAAAAACTGTAAGACACCTAAATGACCATTGATAGGGACGTGTGAGATGAATTATAGTATCTTTTCACTAAGGAATATTAGACAGCAGGTAAGGAGTGAAGTAGATCCCTAACACATTTGATTTACTGAAGACAGCAAGTTCCAGTTCACACACTAGATATAGAATAGTTTCATTTATTTAGAAAGCCTCAAATTATGAATATGGTTATAAACATAATACATATTATGTAAATACAGAGAAAAGGTTGGAAGAATAATTACATTACTGGCCATACTTACCACTATGGCACCACCTTGTGGCAATAGTGTAAACAGTTTACAATTCACGTTTCAAATCGTGATTGATGTTTTTTAAATTTACGGTTATTTGCTTTGTTTAACATTTTTCTCAAGAAGTGAGATCTATAAATATTTTATTTACATTCTATTTTATATTTAAGTAACTCAAATTCACATAAAATGTGACAAAACTGCATGACTGATTTTTTACAAAGAAAATATATATTATTTATGCAATTAGAAATTGATTTAAATTATCTTGATATATTCTCTGCAATATTTCATAAGCTATTTTCCTCATTAGATATATTTGAAAAATATTACATATATGTAATATCTTTTAATAAATGTTTCAAACTGGCCCACATTTCTTTAACCATTTCTCAACCATGTAAATAGGTTAGTAAACACTTCCATTTGCTGTTAACTATTATTCTAGAACCTAGCCCATTACTTGCTAGCTTTAAAAACTTCAATGATTCTCCATTACCTATACAAATGGAATCCTTCTTGTCAAAGCACTGGCTTCATCTGTTTTCACATTCTCTGACTCTAGGTCAGTGACTGACTCACGGGATGGAATCAATTAATGTGTTTCACTAGGAATGGATCAGTTGTGCAGCAGAGTGGGAAAACATTGAATTATTTGTGTAATCTGATCAGCTCTATAATTCTTATTTTCCTGGATGGGAAAATGCCACTCTCACCTGTAGACTCTGCCCTGTGCATGAATCAGGGATCAAACCTGTTCTAGGCGAGAGACTCAGAAACTCTAGAAACGTGTTTTTCTGCATTGCTGGTGGCTCTACTCTGATTCTATGGGGCTGGGACCTTTGCCTCCTCTTTACCGTCCAGGATGCACATTCCATTTTTGTCCTCCTTCTGTTCATTACTTACAGGAACAGGATCTTGCCTTGCTCTCCTTCTTTGAGTCATTTCAGAGGGTGCCATTTTGCCCTCTATTTCAATTCCTTTATAGGATCATTCATCTGGAGGAGGGGTCCACTTGAGTCTAATTGGGGGCCTGCACCTCCTCCTATTGCTGTAGCAGCTCAAACTTGCTGAGACTACACATGGTTTGCCTTCTAGGACATCGTTCCTGGTGCCTACTGATGATCTGTCCAGGGCGCCTCACCCACTGGTCTGTACCTGCTTCTGCTCCTTGTGTTTTAAGTTCCTTTCTTTGCCTTCCTTAATATTTTAGATATCTCTGGTCTCCGAGTCCCTGCCAAAGTAATCCACATTACAGTACATAGAATTATGCCCACGACTCCCAGAACTGGGTATGTTGTGAGTTGAGTCTAATCTAAGCAGGCTATGGTAACAACCACCAGCTACCCCTGCTGAAATGACCTTACGCTTCTGTTAACGTTACATAAGCATGAAGTGCCCATTGTCTATTTTAGCATCTGTATTATCACATTATGACATAACAGGTCTTCTATGATCTGATGTCACTGAAGGTCTCTAAAGTTCCATATTTATTTAATTCATTTCAACGTGAATTCACAACTATTATGATAAATTTATTGTATTAAATTTGACTTACCATCTCTGTCCATGGAAACTGTCCTTTGTTTTAATTCTGTATACAATGTTTTAACCACCCCTCCCAGCTTTGTCATCATTTCTAAATTTATATGTTCATGCAAGTCACTGATAAAAATATTAATAGATCAGTGTCATGTACAGAGCCTGATAACAGACAACTAATGATTGGCTGGGACTGATTTGTCAATTGAAACTATTTGTATTTTGTTATACAATCAGCTACAAATCTACTTTTGTATGTCATCTGACTCATATTTTTCTACTTTATTTCTAAAATACTTAAAAAATGGTTAGGGTACCTTTACAAGTTCCTGTACATATTTGTGCTCAATAGGCAATTTGTTCTTGAATTAACAACAAAAATCAGACTCCAATAATGCATCATTTTCTTTTTTGATATCTTTCCTCTTTCTTGTCGATAGAATTAATTACATTAATTCTCTGAATTATTGTCTGAAATTGTCTTGTTGAGCTTACTCTCTATCACAGTTGCTCACGCGTCCTTCTTACTTCCAACCAGAGCATGAGCTTTTGTGAGGTCAGGCTCAGTCCTCTCTTTCTTAAACTTTGCGTCACACTGACTAGCATAGCGTCTGACATATAAAGTGCTAAAATGTGTCCTTAAAGATGAATAAACACATTAAGGGAAGATTGAGTAGATGACCACATTCTTAATCTAATACTCTCTCCCTCCTTCACAGTTTCCCAAAGATCGGGCAGAGTTTGACGCTATGATGTCATTGGCATGTTTTTCTAGAGACACGGAATCATCTCAAGCAAACTTTCCACAACTTCTCTCCTACCTTGGGCTTCAATAACCACTTAAACTCTTTCCAGTCCATTTATTTTCTTTGATGGGAGATCAGTACGATTAGTTGAACAGTTCTGCCAACTCAACATTCTACTAACTTGTGGAAAGAGCATAACTAATCTTTCAATATCCATTTCCCTGCTCTGAACATGACTAAAATTCCTTTGCCACTGTCTTGGAATATTTCAAAAGTCTCAATTTGTTCTAGTCTTTGCTTTCTGGACCCTAATGTGCTCTCAAGTTACACTTTCCTATTAATCCTACTTCTATATTTCATAAATGTTTATGTTAAATTTGAGCTGATTGGAGAGGTCTTTACATCTGCTAATGTTTGCTGTTCTTTACTATAATTACCTGCTTAACATATGAGCTCCATGAGAACAGGGATTGTGTTGAATTCATGGCTCTGTCCACTCGGTCTTTCTCAGTGCTCGGTCACCAGTTAATAAGTATTTGATTAATAAAATGAAGGGGCACATTGTATTGGTATCTTTTACTTCACTCTTATTTTTATTTATAGTATACATAATATATGTAATATGTTTTATATATTTTTACTTTTATTTATTATTTAAATTTATTTTTAATTCCATTTTTTATTGCTTACTTGTACATTAGTATTAAGATCTTATTTTTTAATTTCTCCATTTAAACAATAACGTTGCAGAAGGCAGAATCCCTGCTTGGGGCAGAATGGAGTTTCTGACAGATAAGCGAGGGAACCTCTCATTGCCTCTGGGCCAGTTTTGTCAGACAAAGAGGAAAGCGTTATTTAAATCCACTGCCTGACCCTGTTCTAGGTAATATGCCCACACAGCATTAGAACTTTTCTTTACCTTTCATCCTGATTCCAGTGCTCTCTACAATGCTTCCCCCCTCATACTTACGGATGCATGAGCTTTCAGTGCTATTCTCTCTCCCCGTTTATCAAAATTGTTTCTATCAAATGAGGTGTATCCTTCCATTGCTCTAAAGATACTTCATATGCCCCTTTCCAACAACTTCTAGAAAAGTGAATATTTACTTGCTTATATTATTTTCAAATTCATTGTTCTAATTACTCATATTTTGTCCATTGCTGTATAGATGGACGGAAATATTGATTCCAATCATCTTAACTACTTTTACTTCAAATTATCAGTTTTTATTTTTATTCTTTTTAAATCACATCTGTTGTTCTTACTATTGTTTCTGGGATCTTTTTTCTCAACACTTCAAACATAATTTTAAAGCTCATTTAATCATATCAGCAATCTTCACCAAATGTATTGGCCCTGTCCCAGATGATTTACTCTAACCCTCGTCATTAAACTATTATTCTTTTATTTTAAGCCATGACCTGCAAAATTAAATGTTTTTATTTGATATTATCAACTCTTTTCATCTTTTTCTTCAGAGTCATAACCTTCAATCAAAACAAGTATAAGAAAAATGGCAAACACATTAACATATGTTCAACATCATTAGTCATTAGGAAAATGCAAAATAAAACCACAATTAGATACAACTATACACCTACTAAAATGGTAAAATAAACAATATCAACAATGCCAAGTGCTGATAGGTTGTGGAGCAATTAGAATTCTCACACATTACTAGTGGAAATGGCAAGTGGTTGGCCATTCCTTATAAAGTTAAAACTATATTTATCTTAGAACCAAGCTATGCTACTACTATATATTTATTCAAGAGAAATGAAAGCTTATATGCACACAAAACCTGTATGCAAATGTTTATAGCAGCTTTATTCATAATCACCCCAAATGTCAACAACCAAAATACCCTTCAACTGGTAAATGTAGTCCATCCATACAGTGGACTCAGTAATAAAAAGGAGAACATGAAACAACATGGATGACTCTCAAACATATTGTACTAAGTGAAAGAACCAGACTCAAAGCCTGTACACACTGTATGATTTCATTTGTAAGATATTCTGGAAAAGATAAAACTGTAAGAGAAGAAAACAGATCATTGGTTGCCAGCGACTGGAGGGTGGAGGTAGAGTTTGACTACAAAGGTACATAAGGAAATTTTGGGGGTGATGGAACTGTTCTCTATCTTGATTGTTGTGGTGTTTACATGACTACACACTTTTCAAAACTCATAGACTGCACAACCAAAACAGTAAATTTAACTGTACGTAAATTATACCATAAACAAACGAACAAACTTGTCTGCTTCAAGTCCCGCAATTTCTTATCTAGAATTTCAAAAATCACTGAAGATGTCCCAGGCCCCCTCCATTTTTGTTTTGTTTTGTTTTGGTTGTGGCATTTATTGTTTTACTAAACTTTAGGTCCCCAAAGTAATGCCCCTACTCCTTGGTTTCCATTTCATCTTAACTTTCCTAGTTGACATTCTTATTATGCCGTGTCTGGATGATTACAGTAGTCTTAAAATCACTCTGGCTGCCTCTAAACAACATCTGTCTGTACAGCTGTGAAATACCTTTCCCTGACACTCCACAATATAAACATCACTACCTGTTAAATTCTTATGTTATTAAATTTTTAGATTTTTCAGGAAAAGCTAATGTGTGCATGTGTGTATGTGTACACACACATATTTAACACTCAGATGCTTTCATAAATTGATCTAGGGAATATAAATTGATAGTCTCTGAAGAGAAATTTGGCAACATTTGTCAAATTCTTTAAAAATATACATGAGCTTTGAACCAGCAATTTTACTTCTTGGATGTTATCTTAAGGACATAAAACTAGAGATGTACACAAAAATTTCTCTGTTAATGCAGCATTATCTAAAATAGAGAAAAATTTGAAAAATGCCCTAAAAGTCAAAAGTAGAACACGGGTTAAACAAATGTCAGTAAATTCTTTCATGAAATGGAGAGACAGCGTATCATTTAGAGCATGAGAAGAGATCGATTGCTTGGGTTTGAAACTCAGCTCTCAAACTAATTAGCTCTGCAACTTTGTACAAGTTTGTTAACCTGTCTGGACAATATCCTCATCTGTAAAATGGAAATGATAATAGCACCGCCTACAGAGACTGTTTTGAAACTCAAATATATTAACATATATAAAGCACTATACATAGTATTATTCCTGGGATATAGTCTGTCTGAAAAACTCAGAATAAATCTTAAGAATGCACATGCATGATTATGTCATATTCCTGCTCAAAAATCTTTGTGTAAATGATTGAATGCCCAGCCAAAATCTACCTCTCCCATGAGATTTGCCCAAACACCTAGTTCTGAATAAGACGCTAAACTCTTACACTAATGAACTCCTTTAATACTCATTTAGTGCTTAGTATACAGTGCGGCATGTCTCTTTTCTTTCACATTCAAAATAGTTTTATAACAATAGTCTTCATAAGCACATGGAAAAAAAATCATAAAATATAACAACAACGCAATATCACATTGCTCTATAGATACATCTTTCAACTCTTATTAAAACAATATAACAAAGTATCTGAACCAGGACTTTGCTTTCTATTCCTTTGTATTCCCATTTTCTCAGAGTTCACTACAGTTGTTTTCCAACAACCGAAGCCTATCCTATCGTCTTATTTAATAATGCTGCAGCCTGCTCCCGACATGCCCCAGCACATCCCACAGTGTTCTGATTCCCTTACCTTTCTCTGCTTTTTCTTTCATGCACAGCATTTACCACCTTTTAACATATTATGCAACATATTTTTATGTATCATGTTTCTTTCTTCCTTTCTCTCTATCCCTGCTAGAGTGTAAACTCCAGGAAGACAGGGATTCTCTTTTACACATTGTGATGTATCCAAAGCATCTGGAACAGTACCTGATTCCACTTGGCACTTAATATTTATTGAATTGAACAGTTATGAATTATTACTATTTTCACATAATAGTAATAACTCTAAAGATAGCTATTTGATCCTAAGAGAAAAACTGCTTAAATGAGTTTGAACACAACATTTTGAGCTAATATAACACTGAATAATAAAAATGATCTTGTAGTTTTATTGTACCTTTAATCTAGGAAGGTATTTTTAAAAGATCTTCTTGAGGTAGATCTGCAGATTGACATTTTCAGGCAAATTTCTTAGTTTACAATAAAGTTACTGAGTTTTAGGTTATAATTGAAAGGCAGTGTTGATGTCTCCTCATTATTACTCAGATAATTACTTGGGTTATTGAGTATTTTTCATAACTGCTAACTTAATCCGGCAGTACCGGAAAATAACAATCAGATACTAATGTATGCATAAGGTGTGCTCATTCTGCTACTTTGTTTCCTGAATTCTCTCTCCTACCACCCTTGGAGAGGCTGTTGCTCCCTGACTCTGCTCCTATTTCTGGCCTCTCGGTAGCAGCACGTACTCCCCTGGCTTATCTCACCCAAACCCAGAGTTTCAAGATGCCATCCATATGCTGATGCCTCTCAATCTAAATATCCATGCAAATTTTAAAATTTAACACTTAATTAAGATAATAAAGCCTAGAAAATAATTCTTAAAGGAGTGTTGATTAACCATAAAAAGTATTTTCCTTTTTTGTAAAAGGTAGACGTATATTTTGGTGTCTATATCACTCTGGCACAATGAAATGCATTAACTTCTTTCACTGATTTCTTTAGTTCTCCAAACACTGTGCAATAATTTTATTGGTAATTTGTTTTTAGAGATGAAGAGTCTTGTTTACATCAATCAATGATGACATTGACAAAGTGCCATGTGATATTTTCCTCTAAAACAATTGTATTCAACATAAACAGATTTGAATAGTTCGAATTATATCTATAATAAAATACTTATTATTTCTTTTCAGAGTCACTTTTAAGCTGTGTATAGTAAAATTGGCAATTAAAAACTTTTAATATGTTTTTCAAACTTCATATGGAGTTAATATATGGCACAGCTATTCTTTTCATTTGCAATTTTTTGTCAAGATGCAACTATCATGTCCATTCAAACCACTGTACAAGTTCATAATCTGTGATTTAATAATCCCTGCACTTTCCTTTTCATGTTTGATAATCAATATGACACAAAATAATACTACCATGTGCAATTTTGAATTTATAGGATTGCTAATGACCAGTAGAAAGACATCTATTCATTGTGTTTAATTACAGACCAGTTAATAATCAAATTTTGTTTCAAATCTTTTTGTCAAAGAAACAGTCTATTGTTGAGAAATATCTCCCATGATTCTTATTAGGGGAAGAACCCAAGTGTATGCAATGACTATGTATTCTGTCCCATGTCCTTTTTATTGTCAGACCATGTGTTCTAAACTTTGGTTCTGATGTGAGCATTAAACACATGGGTTCTGACTGTTCACCTTAGATTTCATAGCCACTTTGTTGCAAGACAAGGCGCAGGAAAGGGTTGTCATTTTTGCCAACATTCTCTCTTCAACTGTCATCCTTCCAGATGAAGGAGAATCCTATGGAAAGCTGGGGGAGTCCTTTCTTCTCCCAGAGAACCACGAACAAAAAGTAGCTCACTTAATATCCTCTTCAACACTGATATGTTTTATTGATACAAACTGGGGAGGCTATCCCCAGCAGACAGATTTCCTAAGCAATTCTGACACAAAGACTATCCTCAAGGTCATGAGCAGAAGAGAGGTAACATAGCAGGCCTGAGACCGCTGTCTTTAGAGAGGTCCGCTTGCAAGGGGTTGCCTTTGGCCCACCTCTGGGAACTTGGCTTCCCACCATTCCCTAACTAATTGTCATCCACTGTGCCCAGACTCTGTACAGACAATCTGGCTTATGATGAACATCTGCTTTCCTTCTGGGAGTCTGGAGTTTGGATATGTGCTAGGCAGAGGGGACCTACATGACCAGCCCTGTTATGGACTAAATGTTTTTGTCTCTCCAAAATTGTTACATTGAATCCTAACCCCCCGTGTCACGGTATTAGGAGGTGGCATCTTTGGGAGGTGACTAGGTCATGAGGGTAGAGCCCTCATGAATGGGATTAGTGCCCTTATTAAAGGGACCCCAGAGAGCTCTCTTGTCCTTCCCTTTCTGCCATGTGAGAGCACAAGCTCACAGTCTGCAACCCAGAAGAGGGCTCTCCCTGGAACCCAACCGTGCTGGCCTGGCCTCAGGCTTCCAGCCTCCAGAACTGTGAGAAATGAATTTCTGTTTATAAGCTACCCAGTCTATGGTTCTTTGTTATAGCAGCCTGAACTGACTAAGACAAACCCTAACAAAACCCTTGGGTGATGAATATCTGATGGCCTCCTCTGGTCAGAAATATTGCACACATGTTACCAAATTTTTTTTGGAGCTGGAAAAAAAGAGCACACACAAGTGTCCTCTCTCATGGGAGAGAGAGAGCATAACAAAGCCTGGGCGTGGGTTTCTCCAGACTCTGCCTGTGTCTTTTCCTCTTGCTGATCCTATCTTGTATCATTTCACTATAATAAACCTTAGCTGTGTGTGTAACTATATGCTGGATCCCGTGAGTATTTCTGCTGCAGCACCAAACCTGTGAGTGGTTTTGGAGACCTTATAAAACAAATTCAAACAGATATCCTTCAAAATTTAATTAGCTTATATTTAACCATTTTGGTCAGAAGTCAATTTATTAGTTATCTTGAGGTATATTTGAAATTGTTTATTTTTTATACTATGGGAAAGTATACAAAGAGTAGAAAATACTTTGGAAAAAAACCATTATTAAAACTTTTTGCAGATATTTTTTAGTGCTTGTCAATGCACATGCATTTTTATACAGTTAAGCCTTTGTATTTTGTATCCTATTCTTTCTGATTTATCATCAGATAAGCATAAGCTCAGTTATAAACAAATGTTGAGTTTAAAATAGTGTGACTTATGAAAGTAAAGATGGAGCAGTGGACTATCATGAGTCTTTAAATTATATTGATGCATGGAAATAATTACATATCAAATATTAAGTAAAATATTAGAGGAAATAAAACACTTAATACAACTAAGAAAGTTGCATCATATAGTCATAATGAACTTAATAATACACTGTATGCAGGTCATTTCCTTGATCTTCAAAATAAACTTGTAAGATGGGTATGTTATTCTTACTTTATAAATGAAGGAAGTAAGGTTTAGAAAAATAAATTAAATGACTTATTAGAAATAAATACATTGCCAGGCAGGACTTGAACCTTAGTTTCCTCATTTCAAATTCGGTGCTCGTTAGTCATCCCAACTGCCTCTATGTAGAGTCACAGAACTTAGAAATGGTTTTAAAGTGATATAAAGCAGTTACATATTCACTAGGCTCTTATTTTTCTCTTTTAAATTGCTTATATTCACAGCAATGATCATTTTTAAAAGTTGTATTTTGTACACTACCAAAACTTTTATAAAATGTAATCTTTTACATTTTACAAGGAGTAGTTAAAGGGATAATTATGAATAAAAGATGTTTATTAGGGAGAGCTGAATACATTTGGTACATATTGGGGAAACGGTTAAAATAAAAAGTCGGCCTCACAAGCAGGAGGTGCTTCCTCAGCAATGTGGCTGCGGATGTCATATTATGGGCAGGATTTGGCTCCTCTTGGAAGGCAAGCAGCCAAATGCTCTCTGCAGGGACAAGTCTACCAATTGCTGTACAAACAAATCTTCAAAGATGAAACGAAACCCTCTCGGTGTCTATTGGAATATTGTTTAGAAACAAATCAAATATTTAGCAATTCAGCTGGAACAGCTTATCAGCACTGGCCTAGGAGGAATCATAATTAGTGTAACTGAAGGGTTCAAAAGGAAGTGACAGGGATGAGTACTCTGAATTTTGACCTTCTACTGCATCAGTCAAAAGAAGATCTTGTGAATAATTGATGGTGAATTTCAATGACAACTGCCCACTGGCCACATCACAGAAAAGCCAAGGTGAAATGAAGCACCTTTACTTCCTTCTGGTCGATGCAGAAACAAGTGGCCGTATTTGGATTCTCAAGAAAGGAGACTCCCTGGGACTATCAACTCTGGCTGTACAGAATATTCCTATATGGCCAGATTCTGGGATAGATATGATGCTTCTAGCAGAAGCAGAAGTTAGAGCAAGGTGGGTGAACATACTCCACAATCTCTTTGAGTCCAGTGGTTGAGGACTGAGCTCAGAGTCCAACAGACCAGGAGTCAGGCTCTATCACTTACTAGTTGAGTAACCTGAGCCAGGATACTTCAGTTCATCTCTCTGAGGGTTAGTTTACTCATCTTCGAAATAAGAATAATGATAGCTAGCTTACAGCTATTGTTAAATGAAGTAATGCGTACAGTATAGTTTGTAAGGTGCCTGGGATGTAGTAGTGTTAATCAATAGTATTCAATATTATATTATTATAGTATTACTATTATCAGGCTTCAAAGGAAGTGATCACTTATTAAAATTAAGATTATATTTTAAAAACTATATTTATATATTTTTTCTTTCTAAAAATTGCACTTATTCTGCAAACGATAGCAACTATAATCTGAATAATATTATCGTGAGATTCATAAGATGATGATAAGTTATCTTCTGGTGTTAGTTATACAGGGGAGCAATGTGGCTATATGGTGTTTATAATATAGTAGCAAAGGTCAAAGGAAACAGCCAAATGCAGCCAGTGTGTCGGTGTGTCCCACCCCTGGGATAAAACAAGGTATCAAAAGTAGTTTATTTTGCAATTGGTTTCTTTTTACAGAGAACTTAGCCTGAGTCCTCTGGTTTCACCACCTTGCATAGACTTTACTTGCTCAGCTGTCCAATGAATGCCATCAGTTTTATGGTCCATGGAAGCAGGGCTGACTTAAAGAGCATGTGTATCTATGCACCCACTTAAAAGGGCCGCACACATTATGTTGCTGGTCCTGCATAAAGTGAATATCAACCCCACACATGAAATTAGGCCAATGCATCTTTATTGCGCTGACATTGTTATGGGTTATCTTTACTGACATAAAATAAAGAATTTTTAATTATTAATTTTGGTAGATAGGCCTATAAAAATTCTACTTACAGTAAATAAAGGCATAGGAAGCAATTTTATCAAGGCACCATTGAAAAAAGAAAATCAGAACTGAATTAATTATTAGCCCATTAGGCCCAATTTTGAGTCAACTGCTATATAAATATCTAAATACAATTTTTATAAACTCCTAACATGCATTCTTTATATTTTAAAAGTTTATAAGTTCTATGTTCTATTAAACCCTTTAGTTCAATTAATTTTGAAGCCATTTAAACCTTATACTTACTATATAGATGACCCAGGTATTTTTCGGTTTAAGAGAAAAAGTAACATGTTTTGCCTGGTGTATGATCACACATCCTGTAGAGCTTACATGAAACTCACGTGCAGTGTCCACAGGAAAACCAATGATTGAAATCATATGGAAAAAGAACTCATTATTTTTCCTAAAATTATTATAACAACATCTTGTACTGAAATACTACCTTTCTCTTGAAACATGTAAGTCTAAACAGTTTGTTCTGTGCTCTCACAAGGCAAGATTAGTCCTTCTGGGTCAGATTAATTTGGAAGGAGTCATAAATAAATACAATAATTTAAATGGTCAAGAGACAATTCAACTTTGTATTATTCTGTTATTTTTAATATTATCAAAATCTTCATAAATTAAATATAAGGAGTCATATTATTTTAGAATAATGATCACCCTTTTGTAATTAAAAAGCAATAAAATACAAAATTTATCCAAATGGGCATATAATTTAACAGCAGACTCGTATGAGAGGAACACTGACATTTCCTTTAGTAAGTATCAGTAGCTGTTCTTTTCACTGTGAAAAGACTATTTAATATCACTCACATGCCAAGCATATTCATAAAACACTTCTTTCATACAGAAAGACTATTAAGTAGTTTATATGCACCACACTGAATTTCTCTTTCCTCTAAATTTATGCTCATCTTCTGGTGTTTACAACATCTGTTAACTGTACTGTGACCCTCTCATTTCCCAAATTCAAAACCTAGAATATTCGAGGTCTCTCCCTTTCCCAAGGGCCATACATTCAGGAAGACACTGAGGTCCAGGGAGGTGAACTCACCTCAGGCTACACCAACACTGACTGAAACAACTGGGACCACCAGCAAGATTCGTTGTTCCTCAGATCGTTACTTTTTCCACTCTCTCATTTCTGTTGACTTGACTTTTACAATGTTTGTCGCTTCTGTCTCCTCTGCTTCAACTACCTCTTCCTTAGATCTGCTCTTCTTTTTCTTGTCAATGTTCATTTAATAATGTCCTTAATTGGTATCCCTAATTTCATTCTCTGCAGTCATGCTACACACTACTGCTAGCTTCATGCTTCTGAGACACAGTTCATACTACATCCAACCCTCTGCTCCAAATTTTCAAAAGCCACTCTTTTTAAAAGAATTTTTTTTCTTTTTTCTCCCTGAATCCACAATAGACAGTTGTGCATCCTTCTAGGTGCTCTATGTGGGACTCCACCTCAGCATGGCTTGATGAACGGTGCAGTCTGCACCCAGGATCCAAACTGGCGAATCCTGGGTCAATGAAGCAGAGTGCGCAAACTTAACTGCTATGCGACGGGGCCGGCCCCTCAAAAGCCACTCTTAACAAAACTGTGTCTAAATGCCTTAGTGCTATGGTCTGAATGTGCCCCCCCAAAAATTCATATGATGAAATCTTAACCCCCAAAGTTGATGATATTAGGAGGTGGGGCCTTTGGGAAGCACTTAGGTCATGAGGGTAGAGCCCCTGTAAAAGAGACCCCAGAGAGATCCCTCCCCCCTTCCACTGTGTGAGGACACAGCAAGAAGACTACGGCTATGAACCAGGAAGAGGGCTCTCGCCAGAACCTGACCATGCTGGCACCTTGATCTTGGGCTTCTCAGCCTCCAGAATTATAAGAAATAAATTTCTGTTGTTGATAAGCCACTCAGTCTGTGGTATTTTGTTATAGCAGCCTGAACACACTAAAACACTAGGGTTGGCATTCATGGCCTTCTGCCATCTACCCAAATCTAATTCCTGCTCACTTATGCATTCATTCAGTCAGACAGTCATTCAACAGACACTTATTGAGTTTCTTATTGCATAGACTGAACACTTCCAGGTAATGGCAAAACCAGTAAGACACAGTCTGGTCTTATTCATCAAGGAGCTCTTTGTCTGATAGCTTTCTTTAATTATGTATGCAAGGAAAAATGTTCTACAAGGGCAAATTTGATGGTTTTTATAGGGATCATGGTAGAAAAAAGTTGAAAAACATGTACACAAATATTTACACTCTAAGTACTTGTTTCATATTGATGCCTAATTTACATAGGATAGAATCAGATTCAAATAATATGTCAGTGATATTCAAATTACTTGACTATCTACCCAAGTTCAAGTAAGCACCTTTTACATCTTATGGTCTTGCTAAACCATACAGATCTACTAAATACCAATTAAATTAAAGGAGAGATTGAAAGTTATTTTTTGGCAGTAGCTTACCAGGAAGTACAACGTTGTCTGTGTTTCTTTCGGCCCGGCCTGTCAGGACAGTGGTAAGATTCATTGTTGGTTTCTTAAGTGTATTGGCTTTCTTCAGCAATGGTTTGACTTGCTTCTGAGGCTTGACAACATTTGCAAGACTGCCAGACAATGATCGATTTATATACCAAGTTAAATTAGATAGGGCAATTTGAGTTTTTATTTCAATTATTGATTCCACAAATTCTGTCAGATCTTTCTGAAGAAGCTGAGTATCTGGTAGGGAACCTTTTATCCACTTAGGTATGGTAGCATTCAGTTCTGATATACTTGTAGAAGCATTATGACACATTGTTAAAGCTTCGTAGAGAGTTTTGTTAAGCAAAGAGAAGCTAATGGAAAGATGGATAGATTTTGCTTCCAGTGCCTTAAACCTGGAATTTAATACCTGTAGTTGAAGAGCCTGGTCTCTCTCATTTATAGCTACACTGCTTTTTTTAAGTGAAATATAATATGGTATGAGCATCTTGGTCACTTTAGACTCAATGTCTTGCAACCGAGTTTCAAAAGTTTTGGAAATCTTTGTGGCTGAGAGTATTTTTTCCTCCAAGTGACTCATATTTTGCTGGTATTTTATCACTTGGGATGTGCTTTCATTGAACATTTGATAAATCTTTTGAAAGTTGGACTGATTTAATTTTTCAACTTTAGGAAAATCTGCAAGAGTCTTGGCAACTTGCAAAACAAAGTTATATCTCTGATCATCATTGACCAAAATCTGAATAGAATCATTCAAACGTTGGAATTGAGGAATAAACGTCAAAATAGTTTCCATATTTTGGGTACATTTATGATGGGTCTCAGGATTATACTTTATTGTACTTAAAGCCTCTTTTAACATGTAGTTATCTCGAATGAAATCAATGGCATTATTTATAACAGTCATGGTCTTATTTAGGCCATCTTCCATTTCCAAGGCATATTCATTGATACGTCTGTCTAAGGCATCACCACGACTCTGTACTTCATTTCTAAGTAAGTTGTGTCTTTTTGAAAGTTCTTTGATAAGAAGATTTAGACCATTGACAGCACTAATCAGATTTTCTACCTTTTTCTTCATAGCTACTGCTTCCTTTGGTTGTTCATAGGTCATTGTCTCTCTAAATGATGCTCCCCTCTCAAGCAAAGGTTGAAGTATCTCCATATCATAAGTCAAATCATTTAGTTGCTCATTCATTTTATCCATCTTATTGTCCATTGGAAAGAGAACTTCAGCCAATGTTTGGTTTAAAACTTGTAAATTCTCTTTTGTGTCCTTAATTTGAAATTTAAAATCATTTCTGCACTTGGATAACATGTCTTCGCATTCATCCCTGACAGATTTTTTCTCCATCTCCAAAGCAATGGTGAGATTGGTAATCTTGCTGTCTTGGATGTGCAAATCTTCAAACATCTGCAGCATCATCACACCTTGCTTCTTTATATTCTCCTGTAGAGCAGACTTGTACTCAGTGACGTTATTGCTAACTGAGTCAGCAGTTGGAACACTCTTCTGATCTGATATTTGTTCAGTTGATAAAAGCCGCTCCTGTACTTCCTTCATTTTAGACAGTGTCTTGTTGAAGGATTCATGATAGAGAAAGCTCCTTGACTGTTCCTGTTCTAAAGCACCTTCTAAACGAGTCTGCTTTGCTTCTAGTTCTTTAATAGGCTTCTCACAAGTAAAAGTCATTTCTTGCCTTATATTCACAATGCGATTTTTTAGATCTAGTATATCAGTCAAAGTAGGCCTATTTTCTTGCATTAAAACAGTCTTTTGCTGGACTGCTATTGGAACCACAGATTCATTAACTTGTTGAATTATTTGTCTTGTGTTTTCAAGTTCCTCTGATAGACTTGATACAGTCTTGAAGAGCTGCGCTACAGTCTCTTGCATGTCATTTTGAAAAACTTTAAATTGTTCTCTTACTATATCCTTTACCAGATCATTAATGCTTTTGGATTTTAGACCTAAGGAAAGAAATAATAAACAACAAGTGATACATGATTTTAATTATATAAACTTTAGATATCTCTAAAAAGATAAAAAAAGTTTGAGACTAAACAATAACATGTAATAATAAAAACATTTTGACTACATTTCCTTATAAAATTTTTAAAATTATCATAGTTTACAGAAAGTGATCACCTTCTTAATTGATAAGTCTGAGGGGAGAAATCAATTGTGATGTAGAAGACACTAGAACCATAAAGCTAAGGCTCTCTGGGCAAAAGACATGAAGGAACTACTACTGACTTCAGTTACCTGGCCCCTTGAATGCAATGAGTCTAGGTCTAGTCTTATTCAGGTAGGAAAATAAATGGCTTTGAGCTTTCTGCCTCTGTAAATATTATCTGGTGTTAGGTCATGGCTGTGTTATTAGGTTTCTATTAAATAGGTTTCAGAGCTTGTGTTTTGAGCTTATGAAAACTAATAAATTTACAGCAGAGAAGAAATTTAATTAGATTCCCAAATGAAGAATGATATGGAGTAATAGTCACAAGATTCAGCAATACTTTATAATAACAATAAATAATAATAATGAGATATTTGGGAATCACAAAACTAAGTCAAATGAAAACAGGAATTCAAGATATACATTAATTATCATAATTAGACATTCATTCTTAACAAAAAGAGAAAAAGAAACTTGCCATTGTTGAAGCACATACTAATATCTACAGTATTAGAAGCATGGACTGATCACAAGCTAGGATTATTGTCAGTTCTAAAAGTAGCATTAAAAAAAAAAAAGAAAAGGAAAAGGGTAGTGAACTATTCAGAACTATTTTAAATAGAAAATAAATATTTTAGAATGTAAAAATAAACAACAACACAAGCAAACAAAAAAAACCTGTCACATACAAAAGCAGAAAATAGGAAAAAATAAAATATATGCTTGAGGCATATTTATAGTACATAGCTATGAAGCGCACATAAATGAAAGATACATCCATTCAAATTCAAAATGTAGCCAATGACTGTAATGTAAAATACAGACACATAGTACAAAGTATTTCAAACAGGAAGGTCTGCACAACAGGGTATTGTGAAATGAGTTATGGCTACCATGAAGCCTATTCAAGAAACATGATTATAGGATAGGGGCTAGCCTGGAGGCCTGGTGGTTAAGTTCACACACTCCATTTCAGCAGCCCGGGGTTTGCGGGTTCGGATCCCGGGCACAGACCTACAAACAGCTCATCAAGCCATGCTGTGGTGGTGACCCACATACAAAATAGAAGAAGATGGGCACAGATGTAAGCTCAGGGCCAATCTTCTTCACCATAAAAAGAAAAGATGATTGTAAGATAGAAATATCTATAATAGAAATATATAG
This sequence comes from Tapirus indicus, assembly GCA_031878705.1. Taxonomy (NCBI): domain Eukaryota; kingdom Metazoa; phylum Chordata; class Mammalia; order Perissodactyla; family Tapiridae; genus Tapirus; species Tapirus indicus. Next base: position 71,086,059 of record CM062919.1, on the reverse strand, counting down.
CCTCTACATGTCTCTATTTTGTAAGCAAGTTTTTAAAAGTGTTTAAGATGCACGAGAGACTTACATAAAAACTATTGTGAAAGAACAATTACACCAGATAGAATGATGTATTGCTTGAGCATCTTGACATTAATTAATCTGGAACAAAGACAAAGCTATAAACGTTTACATAGATAAATATCTCCCTGGAAACCCTAGATCCTAAAGTTCAATATTGCTAAATCAAGAAAGAGGAAAAAAATTATTTTATATTTCGAAACCTAGTGCAAACTGAAATAAATTTAAAAGTCCAAAAAACATAAGTAAGTGAAAATCAATTTGTATGTAATAGAAAAAAAACCAAACATGTAAAGTATGGACTGGGAATCAATGACACACATCATCAAAGCTCTAAGGAAAGGCTAAATTAATTAGAAAAGATTAAATAGCCACAATTAAGAAAAATTATACTGAAACACTCCTAGCTTTTGTATTTAATAACATGAATAATCACACAGAAAGGTTTTAAAGCATTTTTATTATCTAAATTTTACTTAGCATTTAACTAGTCGCCCATTTATACACAAATCTTCATTGAGTACATTCTAGATGCTACACTGAAAATGAAATTTGGAAAATTAGATTTCTGATCTTAAAAATAGAATAGGTCAGCTTCACTGAGTAAAGGTGCTACTCAACAGCAAAGTTATTTTTATTGCATTTTCTACAGCATCATTCAGTCATCTCCTGTTAGTTAAAATTATCTTTAATTCTCACGACCACAACAACTTGATGAAATACAATAAAATATTTAAGGTTAAGAATCAGACCTTCTTGGAATTTACAACCTTATCATTTTGGCTTTAAAGTGTTTTCAGGATCGAAAAGGTAAAATAAAACCTAAGCATAATTAAATTAATTAATTAATTGTGGACAATAGCAATAGGTGTTAAACTTCAGGTAGTGAAAAACTATGTGATCTCAAAGCCAGAACAGGAATGGTAGTGGGTAAAAACACTGTAAATCGGTAAAGTGGAGTACAGAATCTTGACCAAAGGAATTAGGGGAAAAAGTAAACAATGAAAATGAAAATCAGGAGGTATTTTAGCTGTTGTGCTTTAGAGCTTTAATGGAAAAATACGCTGGGTAAAGGGTAAAATCACAGCAGTGTCCGAAAAGAAATCAGATGATTAGGTTAAATACTTGCTTCAGGATAAGGAACTTTTCAGATAACATTTCTATCATTTGTTACTAAAACATCTGTGCAAGAATCTGATTTTGCAAAAATATGTCAAAGTGCTTTATGCCAATATCTGAGTGGGCACATCATTTTGACTCTATTTGATTCTGTCTCATGGGACTCACGTGCTTCTACTTCCTAAAAAAGATGATATTGTACATTTTTGGTGACTTAGATGTATTTGCTATCAGACAGCCTGGCACGTCCTTCTGAGACTGTGAATGTAGGGCCAATTCATGACATTCAGATAACTCTTAACGAGTTGGGACATTTGATTTTGAGCAGTTTCTATGGCTAATGGCAGATAAAGCAGTGTTTCTCACCGCGGATGTAGAGAAAGCCAGAGAAGAGGTTGCGGTCTTGCTAGGTGGGCACAGCACCTTGGGGGTGAGTTTAGTTTTTGTGGTGTGCATGAACATTAACTACAAGCCCTCCGGTTCTCATGATTGCTTGTGCTCAGTACACAATTAATGCTTCCATTTGAGGAGGGAATTTTGTTGTTGCTGTTGTTGTCATGAGTGTGTGTTTTTTCCAATGTCAGTGCCAGAATTTCTGTTAGGAGCTCACAAAAAGCAACGGACAGGACTAATTCTCTCAAGTCATGATAACCAAATTTTGCTAAACAAATTTCATTATGGTGGTTATAGTCAATTATACACTGTTTCTATTTGACTTTTTTCTCATGCTATCACTTCAGGTAAAATACATTCCTCTCTCGGGCTTGCCGTCGGTAAATTTTGGCCACAGTGGGCATGCCAGATATGTTGGACAATGTCTTTCTTTCAGTGGCTTAATAGCACCAGTTATTTACGTGATTTAAAAAAATCATGGTTGTGGGGCCAGCCCAGTGGCGCAGCAGTTTGGTTCGCACCTGGCAGCCCGGGGTTTGCGGGTTCGGATCCCAGGCGCCTGCAGACACACTGCCTGTCAGCCATGCCGTGGCGGCGTCCCATATAGAGTAGAGGAAGATGGGCACAGATGTTAGTCCAGGGCCAGTCTTCCTCAGTAAAAAGAGGAGGATTGGCAACGGGTGTTAGCTCAGGGCTGGTCTTCCTCACACACACACACACAAAAAATCACGGTTGCTACTGTAGTGGTAGATAATATGGAAACCTCCACATTTTTACCTGCAAACCACCATAGAGAAAATATAACTTGTGATGATAGAAATGGGATTGTAGAGTGAGTATTTTTTTAATGTATAAAACAAAATTAAAGGGACCAGTAATCCTGAAACTTGGAAACATACAGTAAACCCAATGAACTGAGACACTCCTCGCCTAGAAGATCCACGCCCTACCCGAAACTCCTTTGCCTGATTAACTCCTCCTGGTCCATCACTTATCAGATGAGATGGTTTCTCTTCGAAGAAGCCTTCCCTGGTCCCTTCAGACTGGATCTGTTGAAACTGTCAGACAGTCCCATTGTACCCTGTGCATAACACTACCATAGCAATTACTTACTAGATAGAAATCTCTGAGGTAGGCAGAATATTGCTGCCCCTCCCAAGATGTCCACACCCTCATTCCCTGAACCTGTAAATATGTTACCTTACAGGGCAAAAGGGCCTTGGCAGATGGGATTGAGGTTAAGAACCTTGAGATGGGGAGATTAGCCTGGATTATCCAGGTGGGTCCAATGTAATCACGGAAGACCTTAAACGAGGAAGAGGAAGGTAGAAGAGTCTGGGAGAGGCCATGAGGACTCCACAGCTGTTGCTGACTTTTGAAGATGGAGAAGAAGGCCATAGCCAAGAAATGTAGTGGCCTCTAGAAGCTGGGAGCAAGCTTCAGTTTATAGCCATCAGGACAATGGGACCTCAGTCCTACAACTTCAAGAAAATGAGTTCTGACAGCAACTCCAATTAGCAGGAAGTGGATTATCCTGTGGAGCCTCCAGAAAAGAACACAGCCTGCTGTTTTAAGAGCACAAAATGCAGGCAAAACTGATTCACATTTATAAAGAAATTATTTCTCTGACCAGAGATATTTTAGGACATATTTTATTGATTATACTCCATGATCTACATAATTTCTGGAATAATAATGCATTGAGATTTAGCCTCAATATCTCCGTCAATATTATTGAGACAACCACACAGCTGCCTTAATAATCATCCCTGAACCTCATCTTTATCTTGAACTGAAAACCACAATGGAAGTAAATTCAAGGCTCATTTTAACTATAAAGAAGTACAAGTTAGGCTGTAACTAGGTACATATTGTCAATACATCAGATGAAATATTCAACGATCTGACTATATAGTAAAAAACATTTAGATGTTTCAAATTATTTCAGAAATTTAAAAATGTCTCATTCAAAAAATATCTGTCTTAGCCTTCTACACCACCCAATCTAAAGCAAAGATCCCAAAGTGGTATGAGAGAAGAGAAATGAGTCATTTGCCTTTTGTCTTAACTGAGGGAATAATTTGTTTTACTTTACTTTTACCTTTTAGAAAAGATTGAAATTCCCTGCCTTTATCTTCATTGATTTTCACTTCCAGGGAAGAGTATGTGTTCCTTACATCACTCACGGCCAAAGAAATATTGTCAATCTTCTTCTGCAGAAGGGTCAATTTCATTGCCTGGTGGTTCAACTGGTCAGCCATTTTTTGTGTCACTGCTGCATGTAGAAGAGAAAATTGGAAATATTTTAAAAATATATATATTGAAAACCACTCAAATTTCATGATAGGTTTAAAGTTAATTCAAACAAACCATGTTTGCACTATATATTTGAAAATATAGACTACATGCACTTAGCAAATGGCAACTTGAATTTTATACTGCTTAGGGGTAGAAGTTAGTAAAAAGTATTGTACTATCTTAGATTTCTAAAATGTTTTAACCCTTCCTGGAATTTTCATTTTTTTTTTTTTTAACCTCAAAGAGTTATTGTTACCCTCTCAGTAGATGAAGAATCTTAGGGTCAGAAAACCAAAATAACTTGCTGGAGATTACAAAGCTAATGCCTCATCTTCCGCTTTCATCCAGTGCTCCAGCATTAATATGTGTAGCTGTAGATATGTATGTAGTTGATCTATATTCTGAGAATTTTATTCTTTACTGAGCTGTTCTCTAATGAAAGATGAAGACATTCAGAATTTAGTTTGAATCACTTTATACATCAGTGATCCTTTCCATGCCTTTACACATGCACTTCAATCATTCAAGGAGGATTTTATGGTATTTTATGAAGATACTGAATTCCAATCCTTTAAAAAAATTAGAGTACAGTTTCTAAGACATATTCTCCTGCACTCTTAAACAGATCGCCTTAAGTCATATTTCTCAATTTGAGTGCCTTATTTTGTATGACTAGATCTATGCCAAACACAGTGAAGAGATGTTTTTGGCAGTAACCAACCTTATGTTTCTGAGAGATAAGGTTAAGCCTAAAAGAAATGGTAAAGTATTAATGATTAGAAAGATGAGAAAATATGTGACATGCCAACTTTGGATCAACACGAGGTTCTTGTTCATTCTTAGTCACAATGTTTTTCCCTAGTCAGTGATCAACACTCCTTAGTGATCTCTCATCAACCAATGGAAGGGAGCCTTCTTAGCCCCCTTAAAATTATCAAGTCATTCCTTCATGTCAAGATTCTTCCATGATTGCACTCTTTGGTGGACAAGAGTTTGATCTTATTTTGGAAGCTTGTGATTTCCTTTCAATCTTATGACAGCATTTTTATTCTCCTTCTCTGCTTGAGAGGCATGTTAATATGTCACCATCAAATATTTAACAGCCAAGTGACTTCTTGTTTGGAAGTCGTCATCGGTAGTGTTGACAATAATTGGGTTAGGGATGATAGTAATTACAATCTGTGACCTGGGTCACCACAGTCTTGCTGCTGCTGTTGCTGCTGCTGCTCGGCTGTCCTTCTGCCAACAGCTTTGTGACTCTCAGCCTGGCTGCTGTGTAGCAAGTGCTGCTGTTCCTGGGCTAGAGAGAAGCAAAAAGAGAACAGAGAGAGTTAAGCATCGGGACTGCCTCATTTTTTCCAGTCCTGAGTAATAATGTGGCTGACATTCATTTTCCTGTGTACTGAAGCGTGATGGTCTGAGATGATTGCAGAGTAAGCTGCCCCGCCTCCATCCGTAGGGCAATGTGCTACCACGTTGGTGTTCTCTAATTCTGTTTAAAAAAAATCAAATTATTCAGGCCTCCTTTTAGGCGAAAATGGATGGCAGTTTGGGGAAGCTGCGTAAACTGGCAGACATAACCTGCCAGCATAATTGAGAGGACTTTAGAATCAGCTGTGTTAAAGCTACAGCAGCTTTATAAAAGGATGGCCACAAAGGCTGCTTGTTTATACAACTCCATTTCCAATGGTGTCTACTTGGAAGTAAGGAAGAGCTCCAGGTTCCTGTCTGAAAGAATATCTGTGTACGTAATGCTGCCACTTAAATGGGTTGTTCCCAGATTTTTAAGAAATACATAGGCTCAAAACATAAGGATACCAAGTAGAAGTAAATGATTAGAGGGCACATCTCAAGGGAATAGACCTGTAAAATCAGTGAAATTTCAGAAAAAATGGAAATTCTTATACGATAAATCTACTATGTTAAAGAACTGCTTCCCATTTCCCATGAATCAAGTTAATATTTTAAATGGCAATATAATTTTTCACTGGTGAAAACAATTTAGAGGAAAGATTTATTAAAAATATTGAACACATCAAGTAATGTATGACTGTAATTTGCAGACTCCTAATGAACACATTTATTCATTGAAGTCTGCATATCAGACATGTGAATACAAGTGTTTGGTGTCTGACTGTGCTTCTTCCCATGCGAAATTATGTACCAATGAAACTGTACCTCTGGCACATGTTAATTATGCTCCCAAAGGCGATGTGGCTGTGACAATAATACTAAAACATCTCTACTCCATAGAAAGTATAATATGTTTGGCACTAATTTGAGTTAGTCTCTATTGTTAGATTGAATTTTGCATTGCTTTTCTTCTGGGCATTGAGCTAAATTAATGAATTTCCATTCATGTCCAAGGTTTTTGTTTTGATTTTGTTTCCTTTTTTTCCTCCACTGTACTATATAAAGTCCTGTGTAATTGTTGGCTTGTTTGATGAAAGAAAACAATCTGCAGCTTGGGGAAAAGTGCACTTATTTGGGAGCTGCAGTAGGTGGTGAAAAGTGTTAATTTTCTGCTAAGTCCTAGCACTTAAGGTCTTATAATCTAAATTCAAATTAATTCACACAAATACATCTATTAAATAATTGCATAAATTTTTTATCAAGGTTCCTCCTTAGGTGATGTGATAAAGCATTTTCCTGGCAGCTAAGATCTGAGTCTACCCAAGAGGGTAACTGTAGAATGAAGCAATGATTCTCAAACTAGGGTCCCTGGATCAGCAGTATCAGCATCACAGGGAACTTTTAAAAATGCAACTTCTAGACCCCACCCTAGATGTGCTAATTTAAGAAGTACTAGAGTGGGGCAGTACTCTGTTTTAACAAGCTCTCCAGGTGAGAGAACCACTAAAGTTTGAGAACCACCAGAGTAAAGCATCAAGATAAATCTTCCTTAGCAACTTCCTACCTCACTACCTTCCCTGTTTTTCTGAACAGTGAAAGAGTGTTCAGAAGACAGACCTGTAAGTATTTATAGCCAAAGGAATAGGTGGGTTTAACAGGATAACAAATGGTCTTTTCATTTTCTTACTGCTTACCTTTTTGAGCCAGATCATAGGAAAACAAAAAGAGGCAGACCACACTTGGTAGGCAGAGGATGCTTTGTTAGGAAGCAATGCATAATTATAGTAAAAACAAAGACTATAATGTTTTGTGGCATACAAACAAGGTAATTATTCATATTTTCCTTTCTATTATTAACCTTTTATACATATTATGTTTTTTAATATTTCTTTAGAATAGTGGTTTTTCATCATGGATGGAAATCAGAAGCACCTATAAATTTTGAAACACTAAAAGTGTCCATGTTCTTTCCATTCCGCACCTGAAGATTCTGATTGAGCAGATCTGTTCTGGGGAATTGAGCATGTATATATGTATATTTTAAAACTCTACAGGTGATTTCGATGTATGACCCTGGTTAAGAAGACTAATTTGGAACAAATTGCAAAATTTTCTAGTTCTAATAAATAAATTCATTGTTATAAGGCAGAAAATACTAGATATTTTCATATTAAAATTGCAATCCAGAAATCATTCTTCATATTTTTTTCTTTTTTTTTTGCTGAGAGAGAGTCACACTGAGCTAACATCTGTTGCCCATCTTCCTCTTTCTCTATGTGAGCCACCGTCACAGCATGGTCACTGACAGATGAGTCGTGTGGGTCTGCACCCAGGAACTGAACCCAGGATACCGAAGTGGAACGTGCTGAACTTAACCACTGGGCCACTGGGGCTGGCCCCATAACTTTTTAAACAACCACACAAGAGGAGGTGGGGGGTATTTTAAGTCTTCTAGGATCATATCTGAGTGGGGTACTTCATCAAGTCCTAGTTCTCTCTGTGCCACTAGTCCAGGCAAGTTCCTGAATGAGCAAGAAGTGAAAACAACCTGGCTAGGAGGTAAAGGGTCAGGAATAGAAAGGAGGTAAATGAACATTCAAGTCTAATTTTCTATTGACCTTAGGGTCAAAAGAATTTCAGATAAACATCATTCATGTGATCTGGAAAAATGCCACTGCATTGTAAACAAGGAAATACAAAGTGGCATACTAGAGAAAATCAGCAGATTAGAAATAAAAACTAAAAAGATAAGAAAAGAACTTTAAAATCAGTGACAAGTGGGAGAAGAGAAAATAAAGAAAGCTTTCAGAAAGAAAAAAAGAGAGAAATTGAAAGGGATAAAGAATAATACATAGAAGTGTCGAGTGAAAATCTTTAGTTTTCTTGCAGACTAATCTTTGGTGAATCACTCATTATGTTGAAACGTAATATATATGAAATAAGAAAAATTAGATTTTCTCCAAATTTTTGTGAAGTTTTAAATAGACAAATTTGAAAGAAAATGTAATTGGAAAAGTACTTTCAATTTCAAAATACTTTGAATGACAAAAACTAATGTGATTGCTCCTGTGTGCGCACACGCGTGCGAGTGCATAAAACTCCCCACTTGCTCCCAGCTATCGTTATTTTAAAATTAATTGTTTTAGGAGAAAATAGGTGGGGAAATTATACTCCTAAGTAAGAGAAACAACTATTGAGCATCACACAAGATCTTTGAGATCCAATTGTCATATGAACCTCTTTTCTCAGGCATTCATTGGATGGGGTCCCTGCCAAGGCTGTTAAAAACTTGAAATGCCTGTTTAACAAGTTCAATAGTTTATGTTATCTTTTCCTAGCTCTGTTTGTTGACCGGAGTTCAATACTTGCCTTCATCCCAACTTACTGCACGGGATTTAGCTGGTGGAGAACTGATAGGATCACTGATAATGGTGGAGTCAGTTACTCTCCTGTGATAAAGTTCCTCGTTGATCGACGCTCTTTTATTTTTTCCAGCGATCTTTCCATCCTCCCAAATGTATTCCCTACCACAAGGACTGCCAGGGATTCTGGGTTTTCCAGGCAATCCATTTTATCTTGCACTTAAGCACAGATCTTCACTTTATTCCAGAGGGTGCAGATTTCTAAGTATCTTTTTCTTGGTTCTTTCTAAGAGGTGCCAGGACAGAAGGACCTTTATTTAAGTCAATTATCTTTTAAAGATCTTTTATACACTTCAGATTTTTTAAAAATGCAATATATTTTAAAAATTGGATTCTTTTTTTTTCTTTTCTCCCAATACAATTACTCTTTTTTTCCTGCACTAGAAACTCTGACCTTGGTGGATCAAGGAGTTAGAGAAGCAAGGTCGGCAAGTGTCAAGAGCAACAGCTTCCTTATTAGGGGCTTTTTCTTTTTTTTTAATGAGACAGGTGTTATTTGTGTGTGTTTTTTCTTTTTCTCCCAGGCCTTGGAGGCATATGGAGAAAGTCATTAATGGCAACTCAGTAATGAGGAAGCTGCTCTTTCCCCCGTAGAACCAGAAACCCTCCTGTGTAGCTTGACAAGACTGGTTTCCAGCTGATCCTGGAATGTGAATGTGAATACTTGCGTGGTGACATTCAGGACATACATAAAGATTTACTGAGATTTAGTAGTTAAATTGAAGAAGGCAATTTTGTACACCAAAAACTTAAGGTACATGGTATCTTTTGACTAAATGTATCGTAATTTTTTTGAGCAAGATGCTTATAGGAGGTAATATTCTTTCTCAAAGAGGAAAGCCTTAATCACCACTGGGAAGAATTAGATATGCAAAAATATAAGTAATATAGTTTTTTTCTGTCTTAAATATCATAACTTTTATTTCATATTAATTGAAGTAATATTTTAAAATAATCTTCCTGGAGAAGCCCCATATTTAAAATGTTAGTTACAACAGCTCTTAACTTACCGAATTCTTTCACAGCATTTATGAAATAAATATTTTCATATATTTATAACATACGGTAGGGGTCAGTTTATTCCAATAATTGTATAATTGCAGTTTTTCAGCATTCTTAATATCTGTGATAGATTTTATAAAACACCTTTTTTCTATATAGAGGATCTGACTAAAGCTGACTGGGTTTTTTTTTAAACAGATTTGCAAAGAAGTTTTTCTTTCCTCCTCTCTAACATTATTTGAATTTAAACTCCTGTCCTCTGTGTCATTAGACCAAGCCACAATTTCCTTGTTCTCCTTCGGAACATTTTAGAGACATCTACTGGAAAAGCACATTATTGCAAATTTTATAAAATTGGCTTAAAAAGTATGTTGTTCGTGACATTTCAAAAATATGTCTTGGATACCATATCAGAAAATTAGTTCCCTTTCTGAAGACAAGCTCTGTGGCCCTCAAAAAGGTTTAACAAATGTAAAATATCAAAACGATTACTTTGCTGTTGGACTTAGTGCTCCTTCCTTTTAAAAGGTTCTATTTGAAGTTCTGTTCAATTAGACTTTTTATAAATTGGTTCCCTCTTGATAGTATGACTAATGTTTTTAATAAGCTAATCTAGAACTTATTTTCAGACTTTTGATGATCTGAGTTGCAGCAAAAGAGCCTGTGTGGAGGTTCCATAATATTATAAACAGCGGATTGTAGAATAAGACAAAAGGAAGAATTGCCCCATGGACTTTGAACCACAACATCCCTTCCTAACAGGTTGGGGATGGATCTATAGAGATAGAAGAGTAAAAAGAAGAAGAGAAAAGTGGAGTAAAAGAGAGGACAGTCGCCTGCAGTTCCATTTTATTCCTGATCTTTCTTGTATATTTAAAAAGCTCTGCCTGCCACGATCTAATGAAAAGGAAATCATTACTTTTGTATTATGAAATTTATTTTGTTTGTGGGGAGAAAACTTGTTGGGGAAGCGGGGATTTGTGAATTTACATAGTATTTTAGGAATCTTCTATGAATAAAATAATCTCGTGATATTGTGAAGGACTAGCACTGAAGTAATTATCATGGTAGCTACATAACCAGGTTACTGTACACCCTCGAGGGCTCTGAAGAGGTTTAAAGAATGAATCAGCCACGCTGATTATTCTTGCCATATTTGGGGCTGCTTGTCATATAAGACAGCATGGAGAGTGTTGTCAAAGGAAACCTGACAATTTTCTCTCCCATATAAGAATAAAAGACTGTTGGCACATAAATAAAGTGTGATAAAAAGGGGAGGGGGAACTTGGCATGTAATTGGGTAGGAATCAGAAGGGGAAAATGTGCAAACCCGTCCTCCCCCCCAGGGATAGATGAAATAATGAAGAATGGTTCAGGGGACAAAGAGACACAGTAGTTCCTGATACTACCAGTACATCAGTTGCATAATAAAAAATTCAACAGCTTTTATGTACTGCAATAAAAGTGAAGAGTAGGATGGTCAGAGTATCGTAGAGAGCAACAGTAGGTTCTTTTGGAATCACAATGATGGTAGAATTGATTGTATGACAACATGACACAATAGGTATATCTGCCATCAGAAATTATCCCTACCATAGATTTCAATAGAAAGGAGACCTTTCCACAGCAGTTTAATCAGCAGATATCTGTATTATGAGTACTTCTTATTACAGTATTGTGACAGAAGGTCATAGTCAGAACCATTCTGGGACGTTTTTGCTAATGGGGATTCAAAATAACGATTTGTAAACCTAGTATTAAAGATATCCACAGGTTGGTTCTGATTAGAATACAAGGTTCCATTAAATAATCAAAACTAAACTACTTGAATTCAATTTAAATATTTCACATAATTCTTTGAAAAAAGGAAATGATAGTACACAGCAGATATTCAAAACTTTCAACTAGTCTTTGTTTTTTTGTGTGTATATTCGTAACGATGGAATTCTGTTTTTTCCCTCCTAGGTGTATATAGTCCACCATAGTGATTAATAATCGATTAGTGGGTATAAAGGATGAAACATGAAGCAATAGCAGTCCTCATCAGCTGGAGCCCATGACATTCTTTAACACATAGACTCTACTTCCTGCCACATATCTACATTTAGCCCCTATGTGCAATAGGGTGTGTAATGAGATTCTAAATTTCTGGAAAGTTATGCTGTGAACAAACACTTGACTCTTTAAGAAATGATATGGAATTAGTATTCCTAGGATATCCTTCTTCATATGAAAAGAGATATATAAAAACTAATGTTAGACTTTAGAAATATAATTCTAAATACTATCCAGAACTTTTAACCATCTGCCATACATAGACTAGAAACAAATATGTTTTATCACTGTGAGTATATCTGTGCCCCTCATGGAAATCAGAATTCCTTTGAAAGCAGGATCATATTTGGATTTATTAGAATATGCTAAGTTAACTTGTTTCCAAATATTTTTAGTGTAGATGATATTTTGTTTAAAAGTTCATTTCACCTGATTATAAATGCAGTATATATTCCTGCTACACTCTGAAAATGAATTGAATTTTTATAACATCTCTGAAATTCAGGCCAGACCCAGAACAAATAGCATTACTGTGAAATTTGCCTCCAGATTCTCACTGAATGGTCTAGAAGGACCATATATAGCATCCCGAGCTAAGCTGCAAGATTCCTAGAGCTTTTGTATTACAACTTTCTTTTTCATAATGTGAATCATAATGGTTTCTCCACACTTACATTAATTTTTAATCACAATCTCTTAACACTGCTGATTGAATTCCCCACCACTGCTAATGGCCTTTCTTGTAATATTCATTCATTTAAAGTACGTATGCTGATGCCATGTCTTATTTTTCAAAGGAAACCTATTTAAAGCCAAAAGCAATATAACAGTCACATGAATGTTAGGCCACAGCAGGTTAACATGTCTTTGATCAGCCTTGCCACCAAGGATTTTTAAAATCCTTAAAATCTTAGTTGAAAAAAATGGCTCCATTAGGATTTTAAAAAAGCAGAATTATTCATGCCATATTTGTATATTCTTTAAAATTGAATTTAATTCATAAACACAATATTATTTCAAATTATTGAACTGGAACAAAAGTAGAGGGTAGTCTTATTTTTACATAGGATCACTTGTAAGGATAATTTATTTAAAATATATAATTAGGATTTCTGACATTTTAATAAGGCATGTCTCTATAGCATATAGTTAAGAACAAGTAACATATTTAGGCAGCTCTCCATTTACTCATCATATAAAACCAACATAAAAATGGAGGGAGAAATTAAAGGATACTTTATGAGATTTTAGGCTGCTATAATAGCTTCCAAGTTAGGAAGCTCTAAAAAGGTAACAGTCCTAATAGTTTGGCTACATGTTAATTAACCCTGGTTCAAAATGGAAAATGTAATCCTTTTCTTCACTGGAATTAGTTGTTTATTCTTCAGATGTTTTCTGCTTCTAATTGTTATTACGGAATTAATATTAGAATATACCTTTCAGCTGACATTTTGCTCCACTGAATCCAGGACAGCACTTCCATTCCAATGAGGTAACAATTTTATGTTGCATCCTGTAGACAGGATTTGATATCTTCTGAGATCTAGAGAGGAGAGCAATTGGGGGAAAACAGACTATTTATCTCACATTAAATTATCAGCTGGAATAATAAATATAAAGTGTTTGGAACAATGTCTGAAATATACTTAGCATTCAGACAGTGTTATCTGTTATTATTATTATAATCTTTATCATCAATATTATTGTCAAAATTAGATTTCCTTAAATACATTTAAAAAGCACTAAGCATTATACTATTTGGTATTTTAAATTTATATCTATCATTACATTATCTAAAGATATTATAGCTTTTCCTTTGGTAATGCTCTTCACTAAATCAATGTTAAAACTTATTTTAATTCCAATTTTTAAATAGTTTACAGGGATAAGTTATTTCAAGTCTTACTATTTAACATATTGTTATAGTTAAAAATAACTGTTTTCCTTCTGATCAATATCAAACAACTTAAAACAAATTAGATATTAGTGATCTAATTGAAATTATTATTTCCACCTGTACTTTTTCATCTCTGAAGTTTTTAAATAACTATCTATTATTTCTCTCATATAATATTTCTCTCTGTGAGAGAAAAAAGAAAGAGAGAGAGAGAAAGGGATCTAACATGAGAAAATATTATTTCTGAGAAGAAACCATGGAAGAGAAATGAAAACACTATAACATTTCAACATAACAATCAATATAAATAGTGGATGATACTAAATTGCACACTCTGTGTATGTCAATCATAAATAATATTTTGGCCATATTATTCTTATCCCTATAACTTCCATATTTAGCTAGTATTTATCAAATAGGCCTATGAAATGGGTTTATATTATCTTGTTTAATCCACAAATTAGTTCCATGAGGAAAGCATTATTATTTTTCTGATTTCCTGATAAGGAACCTGAGAAACAGAGAGATTAAGTAAATTGCTTGAAGTCCCATATCTAGGAGTAATGGAGCTGGGATTTTAACCCATGCTGTGTGGGTTAACCTCCCCTGTTATTACCTAGAGTTTGTCACATACAACGATGTGGAAACAACAGTAGTTACTTTCATGGGTAAATCCTAATTATGTGGAGGAAATGCATTATAACAGCCTGGGCTTTAGGAGACCCGGGTTTTAGTTTCTGCCATAACTTGACAGATAATTCAATATGTGTGAGGTTATTCTTCAATTTTAAAATGAGCTATAAGATTGCTTCCATCTCTAAAAGTAGGCTAATCATTTATCTGTGTTTATTTCAGTCAATTATATTCAGTAAATAACCCTGACCAATGAAATATCATCTCCAGTCCAGTAGTTAAAGCTAAATAGGAAGTGAGGCAGTTTGGAAGAGGACTCTTTGGAGGTCATCAGGGTGAACTCAAGCAGTTAGTTGCATTTTGTTGCAGTCAACGTTCTCGCTTTGGCAAACTGGATCTCTGGTGTATGTGGCTCAGATATAACAAAAGAAAAAGTGACAAAGAGTGCATAAATAACTGAAATAGTGAATGAATGGAGAGACCCATTCAAAGGTAGAGACAGATAAGAGATGAGACTAAAGATACATATTTCTGGTTTGTTTAAAGAGGAAAAAAAAACGCTCACCTTGAACTCAGAAGGGCAGTATGACAGGGGTTACTGTGGTAATATTTTCATTACTGAAGAATTAGCAATGCATTCTTTGCATCCCATGTCGACACGGAAATTGCCACTAAGGGAATAAATGCTGAAAGCAGAACTGGAGCTCAGCTCTCCCAAATCCCTAAGATGTGCTTAGCTCTCTGGACCATGAACCTTAGCTATTCCTCAAGGGACTAAGAAACACCTTGATTTTATGTATCCTTACTGTGCACTGTTGCAGATTGCTGATGTGTCAGATTCATTGCCTGAGTTATTTCTATGACAATTTGCATAACATCAGCCATCATGGCCTGAATAACAATTTTAGTTTTTATTTCAGGCTCTTCTGAAACATCCCCAGCTGAGCTACTGTGACTGTATGAATTCAGAGAATTTGTCAATTACACAGCCCGACATTTTAGGACAATCATATAGGTTTTTTAAAAAATGAAAACCAACTAACATGAGTCATTAAAATAGACACAGGAAGCTGCTTTACGTTGTATAATTGCAATTAGTGGCTTGCCAAATTATAGACTTCTCTCTGACCTAGTATGAAAGGGAAATTATCAATAAACCTTTAAAACCGTGTATGAATTTCATAAGGAATTAAAGGACAGGCTTGTTGATCAGGTCATAGAATAAAAGTAGTAGTAATAGTAATAGTAAGAATGGAAACAAGCATGAGAGTTAACATTTACTGAAGACTCACGAAGCACTGGGCACTAGGCTAAGTGTATTACTGCATTATCTCGCATATTCTAAAAACAATCGTATGAGCCAAGTATTACTCGTAGCTGCATTTTAACTTACTCAAGATCATACAGCTAGTTTTATGTGATGACTCTTCCCTGACCCTGATGTGCATGTGTGCCTGGGATGATTAACTTTCTCTATATATTCCAGGCCATACATGTCATGATTATGGTGCAAGCAGTGGCTATTTTTAAGAAAGATTACATACCTCTGAGTACAAGATCCACTGCTCCAGCCACAGGGCCCTCTCCCACTTGGAACATAAGTGACTTGGTTGTCCAATATCGCTGTGGGCGATAATCTGGTATGTACATAAGCACACCAATTCCTAAGGAAGAGATAATTTTTATTAGAAAAAAAATCGTTATCAAAAAGAATTCTTTTCATCAAAGTTATTTTCATAGACCTGTATCTAATACTGCTAGTACTGTAGATCAGATATCTTGAAAAGTTGATATCTAGCTTTAAAATATCTAGAGATGAGAGAAAATATATTTGTTACTGCATTGTTGTACTCATGGAAAGTAAAGAAACACTACAAGATCAAAGTAAATTAAGAATAGATCAGAGCTAAAACCAGAACCTACATTGTTTAGCTGTAACCTAAGTTAAAATCCAAGATTGTCCTTATGGCAAATATCAATATTAGCACTGAGAAAGGAGACTCGGATGTAGGTTCATTACTTCTATTGAACAATGTGCAGTACGACAAAAGTAAATAAATGGTGTAAGGATCAGAAAAGAGGAAAGAAATAACTGTAATTAGCAGCAGATGATTTGACTGTGAATAACGAAAGCATGCAAACGATTGTAATTAATTAGAGAGTTCAACAATGTAGTTAAGATCAATATAAAAAATTTTTATAATTAATAAAAAAGGTTAGCCACATGGTTAAGATCAGTTACAGTTTGACGTGCCAACAACAAACCTAAAAAAATAAACTATTTACAGTAGCAAAAAGAACAACATTATTCTTGTTAAATCCAACAAAAGAAGAGTAAGATTTAATATACAAAATTTTTAAGCTTCAATGAAAGGTTTGAAAGAAAATCCAATAAATCACATTAATTGATGGAAAGAGCCAATGTGATTCTCGAGAGAAAGGAAATACATGATGTGAGCACCACATTCAATCTAGTTTTCTGCCTAGAAATAGTTTTCAAACTACGTCACAGACGGGTGGACCCCAAAAAGAGAGAACACTGTTGAAGGAAACAGAGATCTGAGTTTGGGGCTGCTGAGGTGGTTAGAATATGTGGGATAGGTAAATGAAGTAAGGGGGTTGGACAGAGAGATCATTTTAAAAGTCAACATAGGAGTCTCCTTGAATTTTGGACTGAATAATATGCTGTACTTGCAAAGAGTGAGTCTTTGCAAAATTGGCAGAGAACAAGTATTGGGGAGCTGCATGAGCTGAATGGAGATCCGAGATATCAGTGAGTAGTGGAGGATTCTGACCAGCAAGAGAGGAGGGTTCTTATTAAACATTCAGTATTCGTGGGACCTCATCAGACTAAAGAGCTTCTACAAAGCAAATGAAACCAGGATAAAAATGAATAAACAACCCACCAGCTGGGAGAAAATATTTGCAAATCGTTTGTCTGACAAGGGATTAATCTCAGTAATATACAAAGATCTCATACAACTGAGCAACAAAAAAACAAACAACCCGATCAAAAAATGGGCAGAGGATATGAACAGACATTTTTCCAAGGAAGAGATACAGATGGCCAATAGACACATGAAAAGATGTTCAACATCACTAATCATCAGGGAAATGCAAATCAAAACTACACTGAGATATCACCTTACACCGGTTAGAATGGCTATAATCACCAAGACAAATAACAACAAATGCTGGAGAGGTTGTGGAGAAACGGGGACCCTCATTCACTGCTGGTGGGAATGCAAACTGGTGCAGCCTCTATGGAAAACAGTATGGAGAGTCCTCAAAAAATTAAAAATAGAAATACCGTATGATCCAGCAATCCCACTCTTGGGCATCTACCCAATGGACGTGAAATCAACCATCACAAGAGGCGTATGCACCCCTATGTTCATTGCAGCATTATTCACTATAGCCAAGAAGTGGAAGCAACCCAAGTGTCCCTCAACTGAAGATTGGTTAAAGAAGATGTGGTATATACATACAATGGAATACTACTCAGCCATAAGAAAAGACACAATTGTCCCATTTGCAACAACATGGAAGGACCTAGAGGGTATTATGTTAAGTGAAATAAGCCAGAGAGAGAAGGACAGACACTGCATGAACTCACTCATATATGGAATATAAGTGAACACACGGACAGAGAGAACTGATTGGTGGTTACCAAGGGGAAGGGGGGTGGGGGGGGCACAAGGGGTGAAGGGTTACATCCACAAGGTGACGGACAAAAATGTACAACTAAAACCCCACAGTGTTATAAACTAAGATATCAATAAAAAAAAAAAAAAAAAAAACATTCAGTATTCAACTGAAACCTAAGAATGATTGCATCCAATAGGGTAAGGCTAACCTAGACGCATTCTAACAAAACCTTAAAAAAAATCCTTGACATAAATAACTCCATGCCAGAACAGAAATCAATGCTCTTTAATGAAAGACAACAAAATCCAGAATCTCTGATAACATAGCATCTACAATGTTCAGCATAAACAACAAACAAACAAAAAAACTAGATATGTGAAGAAGAAGGAAAACAGGGCCAATACATAAGTAAATCCCATAAGTAGAAACAAACAAAACAAAACAGAGATGACATAGATGTTGAATTAACAACCAATGATTTTAAAATAGTTGTTGTAAATCTGTCCAAGATTGTAAAGGAAAAAATGAGCATAGTAAATAAACTGATGGGAAATCTCAGAAAAAAAAAAAAAAGAAACCATTAAATAGAACAAAAACACAATATATGATTTAAAAATTGGATAGGCCTAACAGAAGCTTGGATACTGTAGAAATGAAGGTCAATGAACTTGAAGACAGGGCAAAAGAAACCATCCAAACTGAAATACAGAGGAAAACATATTGAAACATAAATGAATAGAAACTCAAGTGGTCTAAAATATATGTAGAGTTCTAGAAGAGTAGGAGAGAGAGATCAAGATAGAATAAACATGTGAAGAAATAAGAGCTGAAATTTTTAAATATTTGATAAAAGAATATCAATCCTCAGATCTTAGAAGTTCAACGAATTCCAAGAGGATAAACACAAAGTAAAACCTCAGTTAAGCACATCATAGACAAATTCCAGAAAAAAAAATATAAAGAGAAGAAAAGAAAAGCAGACAGACATTAAGCAAATTAGGAATTGCATGGAACTATGTCGACTTGATAAAAGATATCTATGAAGAATCCACAACTAACATTGTACTAAAAAGTGAGAGTGCAAGCTTTCCCTTGAGATCAAGATCAAAACAGGAATGTCTGTTCTTGTAACTTCTATTTAATATTTTACTGGAGATTCTAGTCAGGGCATTTAGGAAGACTAAGAAATAAAAGCCATCCATATTGGAAAGGAAGAAGTAAAACTACATTCAAATATATGAATTCGTAGATACATATTTCTTGTATGTAGAAAATTCTTAGGAACCCACAAAAACGAATAAGCAAGTACAGCAAGGTTGCAATATACAAAAAGCAATTGTATTACATACTAGCAATGAACTATTCAAAAATGAAATTAAGAAAATAATTCATTTTACAATAGCATCAAAAATAATCATATACTCAGAAACAAATTCAACAAAAAAGTGCAAAAATTAAACAATATCATTGAAAGAAATTAAAAGTGGCGTAAATAAGTGGAAAGTGTTCATAGATTGGAAGATTTAATATTATTAAGATGGCAATACTCCCCAAATTGATCTACAGCTTCAACACAATCCTGATCAAAATTCCAGTTGCCTTTTTTGCAGAAATTTAAAGCTGTTCTTGAAATTCATATGGAAATGCATGGAACTCAGAATAACCAAAGCAATATTGGAAAAAAAAAAATTGGAGGACTCAGGACTTAAAATGACCAATTTTAAAGCTTATTACAAAGCTACTTAACTGATGTAATGATAGAGATATAGCTCAATGAAATAGAATTTAGAGTCCAGGAATAAACCTTTATATTTATGATCAATTGATTTTTGACAAGGGTGCCAAGCAATTCAATGGGGAAAGAATATTCTTTTCAATAAATGATGATAACAATTAGATAGTGACATGAAAATGAATAAAATTGGACTCCTATCTCATACCAGATACAAAAATTTAAAAATGGATCAAAGACTTAAAAATAAGAGCTAAAACTATACAGTTCATAGAAGAAAGTATAGGCATATATCTGCATGACCTCGGATTATCATTCCAGTGTGATAAGGTAAGAAAGAGAAATAGTCATACAGACTGGAAATCAATAATTAAAATTACATTTATTTACAGAAAGCATGAGTTTTATGTAGAAGATAGTGAAACTCCAAAAAAAAGAAACTATTGGAAGTAGTAAGTGAATTTATCAAGGTTGCAAGACATAAGACCAATGTACAAAAAAATCAATTGTATTTCTTTGTACTAACTAAAATACTTGAGCATACAAAGTTTAAGAATTTTTGTTTGTTTAAAGACATCAGAAGTAATTTGAAAAAAGAAGCTACAAATTAGGAGAAAATATTTGGCACACATGTAAAGAATTAGTATCCATAATATATAACAAATTCTTACCAATAAGTAGGATAAAGACAAGAAAAAATAGAACAATAGAAAAATGGACAAAATACTTGAACAAGCATTTTATACAAGAGGAAATACTAATGGCCATTAAACATGTAAGAAGGTCAATTTTGTTAGTATCAAGAAAATACAAGTGAAGATCACAATGGAATAATATTTTATACCCCAAATAAGTAAACATTGAGAATTTGACAATCTCAAATGTTCAGAGGGTAGGGAGAATTGGAATCTCTTATACACTGTTGGGGGAACCACTTTGTAAAACAGTTGGTTAACAGCGTGTAAAATTGAACATGCATATACTCTCTGACCCAGTGTTTACACCTTTAGATATAAATTTTAGAGAAATTTCTGTACATGTGTACCAGGAATCATGTACCTGAATGTTTATAGCAGCAAGCATTATTCATAATTACCAAAATCCGAAAGTAACTCAAATGTCCATTTATCATACAAAGTACAAATACATTCCGAACTATTTACATAATGGACGTTATTCACCAGTAAAAAAGAATGAACTGTAATATCATCTAATAACCCAAATTTAACTCATAGCAAACTTGTGTGATGAAACCAAGTTACAGAAGAAATACAATAAGATGCTTTTCTGTTATATAAAGCTAAAAAATAAAAGTGAATAATACACTGTTTAGGGATACATATACACATGGTATATATGATCTTCTGATCTCCCTGTCTTATCAACTAGACCATATTGGACCCATAACTTTTCTCCAACGAGTTTTTAAAAAACTGCATTTAGATCTATCCATGTATGCTTATTTTCTTCAACATAAGATAGGATAGGAATATGAATCTACCGTGCTTTAATGAAGCTGAGAAACTTTAACAGCATCAGAGTCATTTGCCACAAAAGCATCATGATCAGACAAAAAAGAGCCTTTATTAAAATATCTGTTTTTAGAGGATATTCTGGTAGAAGCCATTCAAAATGATAAAGATATCTAAAGGTATTCTTTACCTTGTGGAATTTTAAGTTGAAAATATACATTAATGCTACAAATGGAGCATAGGGAATAAAGAGAATTAAATATTAACTGTTAAATAAGTAGGAACACAAAAAAAGAGTAATTATTTGCAATTGCATAAAAAATAAATAATTAAACTAAAATATCATGACAAAGTAAATTATCTAACACAAATGGGTGAAACTCAGTTGCTATAGGTAGAAGGCTGTCAAATGTTTTTATTGTGCTTGTGATATGTGACATAAATTACTTCTTCAATTTTTAAAGGTAGACAGTAGAATATATAGACACTGTTTAGGAAAAGAAGGTTCAGCCTCATTTTTGATTGCAATACCAGTTATTCTATCATAAAAGATCCTACACTAAACTATAGAAAGTGCTTAATAACTATAAGTTAATTGAATGACTAGATTATATTACGATTTTTGTTTTCCTTACTTTTCTATTTTTATTTTTTTCCTATTGTGAATACATATCTTGTCAAGTTTAATTTATATTCTTCCCTCTTATTCGTGACTGAGGGTTTGTGGTGGGGAGTGGAGGGTGGGGATGATTTGCAAAATATAGTATTGAAGGAAATGTTATATGACTGTGAAATCAAACCACTGCAAGTTCAAATCAGTATGAGATGTATGCCTCTAAACTAGTAGAATGTAAGAAATCTAGGGGCTTAAAAAAATTTTTTTTAATAATTTAAATAATACAAAAATCAACCTAAATGTTAAAGGACCAAAAAGGGAAGACATTTTTTCCCAGAGTAGAGACACTGAAGTTAGTAAACATCTGCTCTGGAATATTTAGTCTTCTTAGGACCAAATGTTCTACAAATAAAGCTGACTCAGTCATTCATCCGTCTCAGGCAGATAAATTGAGGCCCATACAGCTTATTGTGCAAGTTCTTTTGAAGAGACGTTTAAAAATTCAGTTCCATAAAGACATAAAAAGACACTTTGGCACATTTTGCTAAAGAATGGTGATACTTGAGGCAAAAATAAAGTGAATAAAAGAACTGGTAAAAGCAAGAAATAAGGAAGATTTCTTATTTTAGTATTTTAATAATTTAGTATTTAATAATTTTAGTGATTTAATAAAATTTTAAATAATATTAATTAATTTAATAATAAATTAAGAGGACCACAATAAAGGGATATCTTTAAAAAATTAATTAGATTCCTCACGCAAATCTACTGATTATCCTAATTACAGAGAATGACTAACTTCAACAGAAGCACAGTGAAATTGTCACAGGAACACTGGCTGAATGATTATGGAGGGTGGAGTATGAGGCAGGAAAAAGAAAAGGGCCATCATTCCTACATACTCTGGGTTTTGAAAAAAGAGATCAATTGATTGATAGATAATTGTTTGTGAGACTAAATCACAGTGTCACTTGCAGAGATTTTTTTTAAAATCCTAAATAGTAAAACAATCTCATGACTAAAATAGTTGAGTAGGCAAAAAGCAGATAAGCAGATTGCTCGTGGCCCAGCAATCTTTGATCCCATGTAAATTGGCAGATCCATCCACAGCCAAAGAGGCCCTGGTGTGACTCGTAATTAGGTTTATGCTTGATGAAATAAGCTCATTAAAGGATTTAAAAAATGTAAATATAATTTTAAAACCAAATTATCAGAAAATATAAGTTTAAAAATAGAAAATGAAGCATGGTAAAATGGTGTCAGGCAGTATAAAGGCAAGTGTAATGATCCCAGACAAGCATTTTGCTTAAATCTAGAAATCCTTTGTATCTCTCCAGACTGATTATGGTGGCTGGAGAGCAGCTACTTGGAAGTGTTTAGCTTTCCATGTGGTCGTAGTCCTCCAAACAGCAGACTGCATTTGAGATTGTCTTTAAGGGTAATGACTCTGTTGCTTTTCTGAAGCAACATGTGATGAAAAAAGCTTGTATTGATTCTTTGGATTTTCCATTTAATAGGTAAAATGTTTGTTATAGGGAAAAGCAGACATCTCTGGTTACTTATGAACAAGAGCTTAGATTGCAAAACATACAAAATAGAAGATTTGACTTATACAACTTGAAGTCTTGTGGCTGATGAACTAAGAGAAACATTGTAAATAAATGATCTACTCTACTTTGACCGAAAGGTTTTAAAAACCCAGTCTTCCAGAGAGCTAGTGAAAAAACTAAAGTAAAAAAAATTCCATCAATTGGTCATTTGCCATGTGACGTGTATCCTGACCAAACCATGACCCAGTCATATCCATTCTTATCCCTAACTGAGTGGACCGAAGCAACAAAGGATACGTTTAAGAAATGCCTACAATGGATATTTTCCTTAAGAAGTAAAAGACAACAATCTAAGACTTAACATTGTTCAGTTTTACTAGTTCTCAGAACTCAGATTAATAAATTGCTTGCCATCACTTCATAAAAGACTGAATGTTTAAACTTTCATATTGATAACCTGTGGCTTGAATTGACACAACAGCATGAAAATACTAGGTCCTGAGGATATTCACTAGAAATCAAGCTAAACCAGCAAAGTCCGTGCGATAAACTTGCCAATGGTATGTAATTTTCTCTCGAAAGTTGGAGAATGTTTAGGGGAGACTGTATGGATTGAGGGTCTTTATGAATTTGTTTCCTGTCATCCCCTTACTGAGATGAACTTAGAGATTCAAAAATGAACGAAAGGAAACTGAAACAAAACAATGCAGACATGACCACTTCTGAAAATTAATGCACTCCCGAAGAAAGAGGGAGTGCATTAATTATCTGGTGACTCTTTTATCAGCCTTCCACACCTCCCCAATTTGGGAAAGTGTGAGATCTCAATGACCATTTCTTCACCTTGCACCTGACAATGACTACAAATTACAAATGACAACCATACATACATGTGCTCATGAATTCATAGATGCCTCAGGAAAAGGACTAAGTCTCCCACGGGATTTAATTTAGAGAGAAAAATATTAATTAATCCTCATAACAAAAGAATTCATTCATATTGTAATTTATCTCATGAGGAACACTACTGTCTTAATTATAAGACCACTATTGCATGAAAATGCATCCCAACAAAAACTTACCTGAGCTAAGTTTGACCATTACTAACAGCACAATTATGAAATTACAGTGTTGTACATCATTGCACACTAAACCCCTCAAGTGTATAGGAATTAAATCCCCACCAAATTCAATAAGTGAGATAAACATTTCCTAAATATATCCAAGGTAATCATTTTTTTTTTTTTTATTGTGAGGAAGACCAGCCCTGAGCTAACATCCGTTACCAATCCTCCTCTTTTTGCTGAGGAAGACTGGCCCTGGGCTAACATCCGTGCCCATCTTCCTCTGTTTTATATGGGACACCACCACAGTATGGCTGACAAGCAAAGTGTCGGCTGGCGCCCAGGATCCAAACCCGTGAACCCGGGGCTGCCAAAGCGCAACTAAACCACTGCGCCACCAGGCCAGCCCCAGTTGTGTGTTTTTAATGACGTGTCTACTATGCTTGTAAATCCAACCTGCTCATTTCTTTCTCAACAACTTAATGTCTGACATGTGCAGTCAATTCCTTCTCTTTTGTGTGTGTGTGTAAATTAATAAAAAGTAATTTGTTTTAAGAGGATGATAAATTTTTAAAGGGAAGCTTATATCCTAACAAACCTAATTTTGTTGACGTCAATAATTAGGGAGAAAAACATTCAAATAAAGCCTCATTTGGTTCAATAGTTCAATTACTGAGTCCCTGAGGATAAATGTGTGTTCTAAGTTTGTAAAAAGAGAATGGATTTCAGATAGCACCACCAGTCAGGTTAAATGTTGCCTCTGGAATACTATCCTAATGTAAGAGCATCATTAAACTATCATAGATAACAATAGCCAAAAGGTGGAAGCAACCTAAGTGCCCATAGACAGATGAATGGATAAACAAAATATGATATCTATCTATCTCTCTATCTATCTATGTATATCTATATCTATCTATCTCTCTATCTCTCTCTCTCTCTATCTATCTACAATAGAATATTATTCAGCTTTAAAAAAGAAGGAAATTCTGTTATATGCTACAACCTGGATGGGGGAGCTTTGAAGACGTTATGCTAAGTGAAATAAGTCAGTCATAAAAGGACCAATATTACACGATTCCACTTATATGAGGTACCTAGAGTAGTCGAATTCATAGAGACAGAGTAGAATGGTGGCTGTCAGGGGCTAGGGAGAGGAGGGGGGCATAGGGGTTACTATTTAATGGGTACAGAGTTTCAGTTTGGGAAGATGAAAAAGTTCTGAAGATGAATGGTTGTGATGACTGCAGAATAGTGTAAAAGTACTTAATGCCACAGCACCGCACACTTAAAAACGGTAAACTTTATGTTATGAAAATTTTACCACAATAAAAATAAATAAATACAAACATACTGAAAACATTGTCATGGAAAGCTATAAATAATTTTGCATGCTTCTTGCCAAAATGAGAGGGAGTTGAAGAAGAAAAAGAGGAAGAAATAAACACAGGAAAGAATGAAAAGATAAAAAGCACAAAAGAGAGCAGAAAAGAGAAAAAGAAGGAAAGGGAAGAGAAGGAATATGAGGGTTTCTGTCAACTTCATAGCTGTCATGAACACATGCTCTTTCCGCCTCTTTAAGTCAGATCTCGAAGGTCATTTCTGATGCTGAAGGCCTGCCTGCTGACCAAGATTTTCATTTTCTTTTTTTTTCCTCCACTCATGGGGGCAAATGAAGAGAGTGCATTTCTGTGCCTGGAGGTTTTTTCTTTTTTCTATCCGTGAATTAAGTGGGAGGGGAGGAGCAGGTGCAGGGATACTGCATAAGAAAAACAAAATAATAAAGACAATTTTCCCTGAATAGAGAGGCATGTAACATAGTCATTCACTTGAGGAGGCTGGAACCAGACTGCCTGCTTTTAGATCTTGACTCTACAACTTATTAGTCTTTAACTTGTCCACTAAATGTGGCTTCCTCCTCTCTTCAATAAGTATAACAATATTATCTACCTCAAAGGATTGTTGTGAGCCTAAATGAGTTAATATCACATGTGTAAAACACTTGCCATGCTGATAACGATTAAATGATTCAGAGAGTTCAGTGGGATCTTTATGCAGGGAACAGATATCTATATATCTACTATACCTATATATTTATAGATCTCCCAATTTTTTGCCTTATACGCAAGTAGAGACGTGGTTCCTTTTTTGCGTCTTTAGTGACTTGATAAGTTCATCTTACCCATAATTGCTTATATAAATCAGGTCAATGATAATTTCTTGAAAACCATCACAGAAGACTCATCATTTATGTTCAATTCATATGATGACGCTTAGCCCTCAGAAGAAATATATTCAAAATGCCTCTACTGTCTTAAGAAGTTATCAACATCAATACTTCCCAAGTGTTATGAAATCTTTATTTTTTCAAAAAAATTAAAAAGGGAAGACCTTTATCAAGTATCTGATTTGAGAGACTAGAATTTACATGTAGTTCACCAGTCATAAATGAGAAAGTAGTCCAAAGGAAATATACACAATATGAAAGAAGAAATAATAGAAATCAGAAGTAAATATTTAAATTTAGTAAAAAGATTCTCGATATGTAAATCACACATAACTAAAGCATTAGACTTTTTATATTTAGTTTTGGCTAATAGTCCAAAAGACAAATTCATCTTGATACTAATCTTCTTAAGAAAAGGACTACTTTGAAAAAAAAAAATTGTGTTTGTACTTCATTTTACTTTAGTGTAAGTACTTTTATATAGTCCATCCTTTTTCAAAATTCTACATAATATTTAAACTGGGATAGAAATATTAGTTTTATAAAAGAATCATCAATAAATAAATCTTTGAACAAATTTTGAAAGGCATTCATGCAAAGCTCAGACCATGGGGAATTTCTGATACTTTAATTTTCTGGCTAATTTAGGTTTTAAGAAGAAATCTCTTTTTATATATCAACTTTTACAATTAAAATCTTGTCAGGCATCATTAATTTGCCTTCCACGGTGGGCACAGTATGGTGAATGTAATTGTTTTTGATGAGAGATGACTGTACAGTGCCTCAGCGTCACAAATTACTCTGTATACACAATATTCTCAGTGTAAAATTTTAGGAGAATGAGCTGAATGTGTCCCCATCCCAGGATATGCAGGGAGTTTGCTTTTTGGATCCAACCTATTTTCTAAGTTTTAAAGCCAATGATAGTACATTTTTAGGAGATACATTGGGTTATATGTATATATAACATATATTTTTATAAGTAATTCTTAAACTTACCTTAATATAACCTTTTTCATAAATTTGTTCTATTTAATCTAATTTTATTTTTTGTTTCTTTTCCCCCACACTGTGACTTCAGCGTGTTCGGGGACATTGTAAATTGTTTCTATTCCAGTAGGTGTCAGGCTTTCCCAGAGTGCAGACCACAAAGTCTCAGGAAAGGCAGGCGGACAGATGCTGTGATGCTTAATTCTACACTTAATCCAGTTGTTCCTGTAAGCTGACTCTTTTAGTATTTCCCCCTAAATAATAAATTTTTTAAATAACATTTGCATAGTAAAAAACAGAGCATGTGGAGATACAAAAATTTCTCATTTAATCACCTGGACTGTATAAATACTTATTAAATTCTAGTATATATAATAAAATATGTTTGTGTATTCAGTAGTAATTTAGTGAGTAGAAATATCAAAGGAATGAAATAAGAGGAAACAATTAATGAGAAAAAATTGAGATACAGAATATGTTTTATTTAGTATTAGTTTTCACTGGCAGTAATTTCCCAAGAAAATTTATTTATTTCCCAAGAAAATAAAAATACTCTTTAATATAATGATGTGTTTTTCTCTAGAATTTTACAGCATGTGAGAAAAATCTCCTTTGGATGCTATTAAGCCTAATAATAGCTTTGCAAACTACATATGATATAGATTGAATGTTTGTGCTCCCCCCCAAATTCATATGTTGAAATCCTAATGCCCAGTACGATAGTATTGAAAGGTGGGGCCTTGGGAGTTGATTAGGTCATGAGGGCAGTGCCTTCTTGATGGGATCAGTGCCCTTACAAAAGAGGCCCTGCAGAGATCTCTCACCCCTTCTGCCTGTGAGAATGCAATGAGAAACCTGTAAGCTGGAAAAGGGTTCTCACCTGACCATGCTGGCAACCTGATCTTGGACTTACAACTTCCAGAACTGTGAGAAACAAATTTCTGTTGTTTATAGCAGTTCATGGTATTTTGTTCAGCCCCAATGGACTAAGACAACATATGAATTTAATTGATGGGATTTTTCATATCTAACACCTACTCGTAATTCATAGATATAAGCAGAAAAATGCATATTATGATAGACAGCAGAATTAATTTAATGTTTAGCTTTTGTAATTTTAAAACACTAATTTTTAACATGTGGTATTTAAATTTTCTATTTATGAGTGGTTTAATAAAAGACTTGTAGAACTTATCATTTTAGACATTATATTAGAAGTCATGATTCATTTAATTTAAGCCACCTATTCATATGTAAAGCAAGTTATGTAGGTTATAGAAGTAGAATAAACAAATGAAATTCTAAAAGAAATCAAATAAAATATTTGCCTTGTTTCATATTCAACTTTTATTTCCCTTCTGGCCCTTTTCATTAATATTTTACCATATTTATGACCATTCTCTATACAAAATAAAATAAAACAACAAATGAAAATGTGGAAAACTCTCTGGACTAGCCCTGGTTTCTGCCCTATCTCTCTCCCCCCTTTTATTAAAAAAAAAAAATTCCTCAGTCAAGTGTCCATATTTCTAATACTTTCCATATTTCCAAAATTTATATCTCTAGTCTTGGTCTCTGCTCTTAACTCCAAACCCATCCAATAACCAGTCATTATTCCAGAGTTTTATTGAGCTCTTTCTATGTGCCTGGCACTGTTGCAGGCAGTGAATAGAGTAGTAAATAAGAAAAGCAAGTTTCCTCTTTTCATGGGATGTAGGTTCTATTGTGGAAAGACATAAAACATACAACTATCTACATAAATAGACCCAATAATTTCAAATAAGTGCTATGATGAATAAAATAAGGGTGATAAGATAAGGATGGCAACTTTACATTGAGTAGTCAGAGAAGGTCTCTTTGAGGAGGGACCTGCATGAGGAGAAAGAGTCCCTCATTCTACACACTGAAGGAAGAACATTCTAGCAAGAGCAAACAGGAAGTTTCCTTCAGATGCGTATTAACTTGACATGTTCAGTAACCAGAAAGAAGGCCAGCGTGGCTGGAGGAAAGGAAGTGGAGCGAGCTTGGAGCACGATGGAGGATGAGATCATAAAGATAGGCAGGGGTTATACCAAGGGAGACCTTGTGGGCCGTGGTGAGGATTTAGGATTTTATTCTAAATGTAATGGAAAGCTACTGAGTGATTTTGAGCATGTGAGCAAAATACCAAATTCCACAGATTTTAAGACACACATGTCTGAAATCAAGCATATATTTTTGAAATCAGTGGTATCTTTCAGTCACTATTGGTCAGACAGTAGTTATTGCCATTGCCTTGGAAATTCCTTAACCAGTTTCATTTGTATTTTCACTTTTAGTATTCAAAAGAGTGATATATACTTTAAAAAATTTCCATCTAAGTCTAAGAGATAAGTAAATCTAAAAATCTGAGACATAATGATGTCATACTTTCTTATTAGTATGTAAAATAATGTCACTTACAATAGATGAAGTCTTACATCCAATGAAATACATTAATCTGATTTAAAAGTTTAAACACCTCAAATTTACACAATGTTATATGTCAAATTTATTCAATAAAAACAGGTTAAAAGATCTCTCATTTGTGTGGAGCATGGATTATAGGAGACAAGAGTGGAAATATGTGGACAAGTTAGGAGACTAGTGGTGGCTAGGACCAGGATGGTGTAGTAAAGGTGGAGAGATGCTGAGGGATTTGGGAGATACTGGAGGGGGCACCAAGAAGACTTTCTGATAGATTAGATAAAGGTTAGGAGGGAAAGAAAAGTGTCAAGGATATATCCAAGATTTCTGGTTATGGAACTAGCTACTCACTGGGATGGTGAAGATTCAAGGACGTGTGCAGGGGTTGGGATTGTGGGAGAAGTTAAGCAGGCAGTTGATGTTTATTAACACCTCATTTCACCTATTATCCTCTCAGGTAAGGCTTACTAACCTCCAGGGTAGGCCATTCACTCTGTAATATACTCTCATAAGCTTCATCCAGAATGCTTATCACCATTTTTATTCAAGACCAGCATTTGTGATTCACTGTTTTTCTTCCTCATGTCTTTCCCACTGGACTGTAGACTCCATGTGGGCAGGACAGGAGGCAGTTTTTGTTCACTGTATTACCCTCAGCACAAGCACAGCATTGGGGACAGATTAGGTCCTCAGTAAATACTTGTTCAATGCATAAATAGGTTAATCCTAATTTCTTCTTTTTATCCTGCCTATTTCAAAGTGCTTGGTCACCGACCAACACCCACTCTGCCAGACAGGAAACCACAGCTATGGTATGGCCAGGAGTTCCTGCAGTACTGAGATGAGAGAAAGTACAAGTTGAGACAAAAATATACTAGAAAAAGCCTGTAGATGTAAGTATTCCTTTTACTTAGAATCACTATAAAATTCCAAAAGCAGTAGGAAATAAAAAACCCTAAAGTAAAATAAACAAAACCTCAACCAGGTTTTAGCATAGAGAAGTAAGAATATTTCTTTGAGAACGATTCTTCTTTATATTCACATATTGATCCATAAATTTTACATTAAGTTTTTTAAATATTTTATTTGTGTACCTACTATAAGCCAGAGACTTTGCTAGAACTGAAAATATGTCCCTATACACTAGGAGATCACAAGTTCACTATAATTATAATAAACCATTTTAATGCAGTGGTAGAAGAATTCAAAGAGGGCTGTATGGACAGTTGGAAGGGCTATCCTGGAGGTGTGTTGTTGGGTGTAAAGGAAGTGCGTGATGGGAAAAGAAGGCCATGCCAGCCAGAGGGACAAACAGGGAACAGACAGGTTTAACAGCATATTGTGGACCAGAGAACTGCAAATTTTAATGGCCAGGAAGTCACAGAAGTGAGGCTGGGGAGGTAAGCAGGAGCCAGACCGAGGATGGCCTTGTATGACTAACTGGGTAAGGAGTCTGGACTTTATCCTGGAGGCAAAGAATAGCCTCTGAAGGCTCATAAGTGAGGAAGTAAACTGGTCACTCTTATTTTCCCACTTGGGATAACAGACTGTACCTGCTGAAGGAGTGTCACGTAGGGGTCGGGAGCTGTGTCTCTGCAGCCAGCCAGCCTAGGTTTCAATCTTTGCCCTGAAATTAACTGGCTAAGTGACCTTAATTAAGTTACTTAACCTCTCTGTAAAGAAATAATAACAGAATCTTCTTCATGGAGTTATGGTAATGATTCAACAATTGAAAAAATATATATATATAATACATATTCACTCAGAACAGTGCAGTACTAGGAACAAATGCCACAAAGTGTTTACTATTATTATTATTATTTGCTAATCAGATGAAAATATGAAATACCTCTTTTGACCTTATCAAGGCTTCTTTGCATCAGAGGTGTGTCCATAAGAGACAGACCTATGTTTTCTCTAATACCATTATCAGTTGCATGGCCCAGTGAGTAGGGAGTCTTGGACTTAATGGAAAGGATTACCCAAAGAAAACCTCAGGCTCTCCAGGGCCTTAGGCTGTAGAATTTCTAAGTACAGTGGTACTTTTCTCTAGAAATAATTTAAGAGTATTTTTATTGGAAAATTTATGAGATGAAGTTCTGTTAAGCAGATTACAGCTTCAATATCTTGTTTCCTCCTAACACGTTTTGAATTTTAGAAAATCTGATAGATATGTTGGTACTTACTTTTTATATGACATATTCCTTGGAGGCAGGAATTATTCTTATTTTAAAAATTCTGTGTATCCCCAGAGACTAGCAATGTGTTAGGCACTTAGTAAGCAATGTATAAACAATCCTCAAATAAGTAAGTGTTCACAAGCTTTGAAAGTGAGGTCCTTGGATAAAACAACTAACATTTACTTAAAAACTAGTATTCATCAAATTAACAATTACTAGTTCTAATTTTGAAACAATTATATGTCACTTTCTATATGCCATAAAAAATTGTGATAATTTAATTTGAATTATCCCCTTCTTTTAATTATATTTCCTATTCTACTGAAAAATCTCTTGATGACAGCATCTCTAAAAAGTTCACAATCATTTCTTATGAGTGCCTAAGAGTTCCACATAATTGATTTAAAAATTAAATTATAAAATCTAACAAAATATGATTAATAGAAATGATCATGTAAGTGACTTAGAAAAGGCTCTCAGTAAATGGCATTTGTTATTATCATTTAATAGACCACATTCTGTTGTCCGTAAACATGAGAAAGATTTATATCCGTTAAAATGTCTGTTGTAGACAAAATCTACCCATCTCAAGTTGAATATTTTGTAATCTGTAGTATTTGTTTTATAGGAAATTGGATTGTTCCATATTCCAAGTTAATAAGTTTTTAGTTAAAATCAGATTTACTTATATATTGTTAAAAATTCTATAGCCCTTGAAATACAGTGAAAAATGGATTGAATAATAAAGAATACATAAATACAAATGTATTGGCTTGTATGCTTTCCAGTGTCTCCTCATCTTTGTATCAACAACAGCTTTAACTCCGTGCCTTTCACACAGCAGATGTAAGCTACTGTCATTAACTTGAATTATGTTCTATAGTTAGTAAGGTGTTTAACTCAGTTAAGCTCCCAAGGCATTATTTGGTGTCTTGAAATTTTTTTATTATAGATAAAAGGTATTTGAAAGTTTAGTTTCATAACACTAAACCTGCAGTATTTCAAACATACAGATAACTGAACATTAAATGAATAAAACAGTGACCCGCATTTTTCACAGGTGTTATGTTTGTTAGTGGGTTTGGTTTGGGGTTTTTTGGTCCTTTTGAAAGTCTTCTTTAACAATACTCTTTTAAGCTTTGTTTTGTTATTTTACTTCAACATTTCCAATTAAATTTGCTCTAACTTTAAATCAAAATCACTTTGAAAAATTGGCTTTTCTTTTCATCATTGTCATAATGCTGGTATAATGCAATATAACAGTACTGGTCAAAATTTGTCAGGCACCTATTATGTGAGAAGCATGCATTATTAATTTGAATCTTGCATGATAACCTCACAAAGTTGGTATTTTTATCTGTACTCCCTGTACCATATCTGTATTTTACATATGAAGAAACCGAGGTTCAGGGAGATCAACGGACTTGCTCAAAGTTACAGATCCAGGCAGTACTGGAGCCAGGATTCCAAGCCAGCTCTGCTTGCTTTGATCTGGATAACTGGATACTTTCCACAGTACCAGGCTGTTTCAATTTTTAAAACTGTTCACATCCCAAATGTATTGACAATTTTTCTTTCACGTTGTGGGTGTAGTTCTGAGCACAGCCAATATCCCCTTGAGTTGAATTAATTAAACTCTCAGTCACTGTGGCGTTACATTGTTAGTGACTATCACGAGTAAAAGTATCTCTATAAGTGACTTGACCACTTCAATGAAAACCAACTTGCTGCATTTTGTTTGTCCATCTTTTCCCCATCGGATAAGGTAACAATTACCCTATCTAACTAAAATATGATCCAATTCCATCCTAAACATGAAATAATTTTCTGGGAGTGAGACAGTTTAACTGTTAGCTTGCAATCTTACAAAGTTTATAGTTAGAAAAAAAAAGAAAATAATGTTTCTTACTTTCCTCTAGTTGTCTCAAAACTTGATTTTTGAGAGTTGGTTCTTTGGCTTCCACTGCTGTCCCCTCTGCTGAGGTATGTTTCCCGTGGGGATCGATTTCCCATGCCTCCAACTAAGTTTGGAGGAATCGCTTGTTGATTTGACTTTGTGGCAAAGCTCTGAAGAAATTTCAGCGTGGAGTCTGAAAGGAGCACTGACTCTGCTCTAGGACTGAACTTGCTAGATGTGGTCGGGAGGGCAGGAGTTTGTAACTTCAGCACCCCTTCTTCTGTCATCTCTGTGGGTGTGAGAGTTTGGTTTCTCACACCCTCAGGAGATGCACTTGTCTCTGAGGGAAGCAGAGTTGATTTTAGAAGACTCTCTTCAGAGGTTCTTGCCCCAGGAGTTGTGGCTATCTCGGTTGACATGATCTGAGTGTTTGGCAGCATTTGGAGACTTTGTATTTTATTTAGAGGAACTGAAGCAGTGGTCATATTCTTCTGGGGGTTTTCATCCTCAGGTGTAGTCCAAGTATGCGTGGTATTGGTAAGCCCCAAACCCCCACTCCATAAACTAGAAAGCAGGAAAAATACCCTTGCTCCCTTCATCTCAGTAGTTTGAAGAAAGAAAGCTCATGTGAAATTGGGGGATAAAGTCCTTCTAGCCTTTTCAACAGCTGCTTCCACACTGATTCTGCTTAGACAGAGCTTTGCCAATTTGAGATGTGTAGAGGAAACAGGCTTCTGTGTTTTGTAGTGGACTCAGGAAATTTGATTTCCTGTTTCTGAAGGCTTTGTGTGATCTGTGACCTCTGGTAGGATGGATCTATGGAAGTGGTGAAAGGTCTCTGACGAAGCTAAGGGTAAATGGGAAAACACAGGCAATTATCATCAGGAAAACCCATGAGAAAAACTTTAAGTAACTTTCCTTTCCTAGTACATTCATGTTCCATGTGCTGCTGATTTCAAAGAGAAACTTTATGTTTATGACAGGGACTATGAAATTTTGTTTGGATGGGCCGAATCAAAGAGCTTAACATTTTGTTCTACTACACAAGGAAGTTGAGAAAAAGTTTTGTGACACTTCTTTTCCACGGTGCCCCATCCAAAGAGCCACATTCTGTTCAAGTGTTTATACGCATGCACACACATAAACAAAAACTAATTTATAGGGTCTCTGCCCTTTCACACATCACAGGCTGAATTACGAAAAAATACCTATATATAACCCTATTTTTATAAATACATTTCAGCTGTAGCATTACTTGAAGTTAATCTCAACGATCATAAGTAATAAAAAAAGAAAAGCATAAATAATCAGTTTATCCAGGTATACAAGAAACTCACTTAAAATTTTGCTCTCCAAACTTTTACCAGAACTAATTAATGAACGAATAATCAGAATTTTACTTCCTCTGTTTTCTAATTGTGATCTAGTGGTTGGGAGTAATTTGTATTTTACCACTAAGGAATGTATGAAGAAAAAGTAGTATCACATGAAAAGA
This sequence comes from Tapirus indicus, assembly GCA_031878705.1. Classification (NCBI taxonomy): domain Eukaryota; kingdom Metazoa; phylum Chordata; class Mammalia; order Perissodactyla; family Tapiridae; genus Tapirus; species Tapirus indicus. The sequence continues at coordinate 71,050,514 of CM062919.1, read as the reverse complement.
AATTAAAATGAGATTATATATAATGCTTTTGTACTTTTACTGTAGTACGAAAATATACTAGCTGTAGATGTTAGAAAACTAAATGGATACCTTTTCTATGGTTGTTTTCCTAGTCGAGATGCTTCACGGGATTTAGGATTTCACTACTCTGGCAAATCTCTGAGACTTCAATTAAGCTCTCTCTGCTGTAAAAAATTCCATAGCAGACTCTTTGAACATACAAATAACAAGTTATAACAGTTCATTCATTCATTCAGTAACTACCCAAACCCTCAGTCAGCTTCAGCAAGGTACTCTCTTAGGTTCTGAGATTATAAAGGAAAGCAGGAATATTCTTGGCTCTCAATTTGCCTATGGACTCTAATATGCTATTTGAAGGCTAGATCCATGTGTAATTAATCTTTCTGTCAACTTCTGTGCCAAGCATTAGGCTCTTGCTAAATATTTAGTCATGGAATGTTTTCCCTCAGAATTGGAAAGTTGGAAACTTCATGCCTGTTTGGTTAGATATTATTGTAGAAGTATACTCTTGTCCCTAATCCTGGATACTGGACACCAGCATTTTAAAAAAGGCCTAATTTTTCTCTGAACTACCAACTACTTGGTCTTAATAGTTTTTCTCCCCTTGATCTTTGCCATTCATTTCCATGAGCATATTGTTCACATATTAGAGAGTATTTAATATGAGGTTATTTAAACTAGGACACACATTAATCAGCAGCAACCCCAAGTGACTTCGATATGGAGAACAAAGTATCTGTCTCATGGATATATCACAGAACAATCCCATAAACCATGCATTCGTAAAAGAGCAAAAAGGTCAGCACGCACAATTTAGGCAGCAATTAGTTACTAAAAAGAGCAATGAAAGTGCATAATTTTCACAACACAAACATGGCTTTCAGTACTAAGGAAAATTACAGCTTCTTTATCGGGAAAAGACACAAGCAACTAGCTTTTGTTTAGAGCAGAACAGTAATTCAGAAAAATCCAAGTAAAATTTTTCTCTTTAGTGTACAATTTTAAATCCATTTCCTTAGACTTAGTGAAAGTAGGTGAATAGTTTACTGAAACTGAAAATTTAAGAAACAACCAGAATAATGGCACACATGGATTTTTTTTTGCTCCTATGGTTTGAAAAAAACATCTTGATCCTATTCAGGACAAGTGAACTTTAGTGGTAAAGGGTCACTCATTGGACCTATAACTGATAGCAAATAGCTCTCAAATGGTAATGAAAACTGAACTGAGCTAAGCAATTCGTTTTGCCTCGTGTAAGGTATTGACCAATAACGACTTCTGGTTACTCCCACCCTAGCTTACAAGTGACCTTGTGCTCAAAAGGCTAAAGGTTCTATATCTCATTTCTCATTATCAATCCACTAAGCCATCTTGGGCTGTAACTCCCCAGAGAATCCCAGCTCATTTAATGGTTTTGGGTGTATGGATCATCTCTTAATTGGAGACATAAAATACCTGTACTCCAGAAATTGTCAGAGACTTAACCTCAAATTCTGCTTTCTGAGACTCATTAATACTCATCAAATAACAATTAATAAAAATAATATTCCTGGGATTACTGTTTTAAGAATACTCAATCTATTCTTTTAACTACTCTAAATACTATCCCTGGATTAAAGTATACCATCAGAGTTGAGTTTTGCATACCTGGACCACATCATTCTGCTGTATCCCCAATGCCCATTGTTTACATTGTTATGTTTTACCCTATTGCCATTCATTCACCTTGAGTAATTTTACAATAAAGAAACTATGAAATTCATTATATTATGGGCTATCAGGAGGTTTTTATGTCATTTTTTACTGTATCATAAACTTGGGATTGAATATCTATTGCAAAATGGATTCTCGCTAGCTGATGCGATAATGGACTTATTTTATTTTTCTTTTTTCCCTTGTAATACATATGAATTAATTTTCTAATTGAAAGAAAAAGCAAAAATGCTTATTAAGTTGAAACAAAATATAAATATGTGTTAAAAGAGAATCTTAGATTGAAGAGTTCTTTTTTTGTAGATTGTACTAATGTATTATTTTAAACCATTTTTATGGCTGCAAGAGTTATTATTCTTGGTATAATGTTAGGGGTATGGAATAACTTCCACTAGATTAATAGGATTTTTTAGAAGCTTCTTTCTTTCTTTTTCACGTGAGAAATTCTTATTTTCTTAAAATAGTTTAAACATTTAAAATAAGATTTCATTATGGTCCTCCTCTATAAATTGGCACTGTCAAAAAATAATTGCATAAAACAAAGTTCTAAGCCTTTTTCAATTTTATGTTGGTTGAAAAATATTAAAAACCTGTTAAATTTATATGTGGATAAAGGGAGTAAAGAGCATGCAGTAAAAGGGCTGTGGGAAGGAGAAAAACAATTTACATATGATTCTGATGAGCCAAACAATGTGCTAGATAAGTTAAGTTTGTCATATTCTTTAATTCTCCCAGTCATACTAGGTAAGTAGTCTACTCTTATTCTACTGATAGAAAATTAACCTTAAAGAAGTTAAATAACTTCGTAGAGTAACATGCTGGCAATGGATACAACAGATATTTATGTCCAATTGTGACTCTTTCCACCATCTAATAATACCCCCCCCAAAGAAATAGTACATATCTAAATTTACAGAAATTCAGAGAAAATAATTTTCGAATTGTCTTAAATTCATTTTCTCAATTGTTTTTAACTTCTTTATTTTTTGCTTTTATCTCACAGCTAAAATATGTGTTAAGATACTGCTAATAATCTAATGATTTCTATTAGTTTGAATTTATGGAATTAGAGGGGAAAATTTGTTTTTATAAGTTTGCTTTTAGTCTGCTCTTTACTGTTTTTCTCTTTTGTTGGGTGCCTTTTTCAATTTCTGTGCAACATTGTAAAGGATGACTTTGCCTTATCCTTGACAGCACAGATAACACATTCCTTTCATTTGCTAAAACGGAATCTTCAGGAGAGCAGAAGACTGCTACATCCCCAGAATCTAGAACAGTGTTTGGTAGGCATTCAATAAATATTTGCTGAATAAATGAGTGAATGGATGAAACTATGAATGTACTTCTGCATACAGTAATAGCACCAGTCAGTGGGTTAGGGAGGGGGATCTGTTTCCCCAACTCATAGCCACACAAAAGAAAAAAAAAGCAATCTAAGTGAACACAATGTACTTGCTCCATGAATACAGCTTCAAAAGTCTCCTAGAATATACTTTCAATCAGATTGCCTCTTGTAAGTCCTTTCTAAATAAAATTCAGAGAGCCTATTGCTCTACCTCATCTGTTTTCAAAATAAATTTGAGATGATTTATTTGGAAACCATCAGAGACACATTTGAATCATAAAGTGAAGACTAAGAACTGTATAATAAGGAATAATTAAGATATGCAAATGAATTGAAATTAAGAACAAAATTGAGGTCTGAGTGGACCAGTAGGAAAGAGAATATGGAAGTATAATGAGTTACATAATTCATAATACTAAGTGACAGAAGGATATTAGTTTGTCAGAAGAAAAAAAACACACGTTTTGCCCTAACATTGAATTTTTAACTTTATAATTAAGAACATAATGAACACATTGATAAAAGATGATCAAAAATCCTTCATAAGGAAATGTCTATGTTGATAGATTGCAAAACTATCCTATTGCTTATTTTACATTTCCCATTTAAGTAGAAGAGTACACTTGAAATGGAAGAGTTAATTTAAAAAGTCTTTAAGACTAACTTCTTTTGAACATTTTAGAAATAACAGTATTTTAATTTCCTTAATGGAAATATATTTCTGGCCATCGAGTGATTATCATCAGTGATTTTTGCTTCTGAATATAGGGAGTAGACGTATTTTTCCCTATGCCTCTTGTGAAGTATCTAAAAATCCTGGACACTATATGTAAAACAAACATAAGAAGACTCTGAAAGGTGGAGACAACAAGGCAGACAGGCTAGGGGACCAGAGGAACAACACAGCATTGAGTTCTCTGGATTTTCTTTTTGTCTTATATCTCCCTCACTGGGTACTGGGGAATTTGGCAAACTAGAAACCTCAATGGTACAAACAATAAAAGCCCCAAGCAAAGCCAAAGGACCAGAAAACGGTCAGTGTGGAAGGATAGAAAACTTTTTAGACAATAACTGCTCTACTCCCACCAAACACCACAGAAAAAATGGTGGTCCTACCCCATCCCTGCCAGCAAAGGCTGAATGGAGAGCTTAGACTTCCTCCCTCACAAGGTTGTAACAAGGTGTCTCAGCCCCTTTCACTCACTGGGGTAGTGTCAGAGAAGGACAACAGAGGAGCTAGAAATTTCATCTTCAAGAAGGCTTCACTGAGTCACTGTCACAGCCCTTCAAAGGCTGGGTAATGGGCAAAAGACCTGAAAAAAAAAACAGCTTTGAGGCATGTCAGGCCTTCACTGAGTACACTTCAATGGTCCTCCAAAGGTTGGAGATAAGGCAAAAGGTTGGAGAGAGATCTTGCACAGTGTAGAAATCCAAGGGGGGGTCTGGGAAAAAAAGAGAATTCTCCAGAGATTTAAAAAAAATGATTTCTTACTGTAAAATAGGAGATGTCCCACAATATTTCAATCAGCTCCTCTTCACCCCACTGGGGTTATGGGGATGGCTGAACACATAAAACCCGACACTGGATGGATGAGATTGGCAGTAGTTTACATATACACTCACAGCCCTGAAGAGGAGGACACTACCCAGCACACAGAGTGAACAACCAGGGGCTGCAGGAGGCAGGCTTGGTAACATCAAGAGTGTGGGTTGCCCCCTGGCTCCCACGGGAGAATGTGATTGGCTTGTTTGAATAATTCTACAAGCTGGCAAGGAACTGAAATCCACTACTCAAGGGTAAGCAGGAACTGTGCCTGGTCCTTGATAAGGAAGATTGTTTGGCTAGGGGACCTTATCCACTGGAGCAGAGTGAGGAAGAGAACTTGTGGTTAGGCCATCAGAGGCCCTCCAGGTTTCACATGTCAAGGCAGCACATAATATTGCATCTTAATTTTAGGCCTTATACCCACAAATATCAGAGAACTTTTTTTCTGTGTTGTAAAGGGTAATGAATTCTCTGGTGCTTTGCCAGTGGTCAGATCTCAAGCTAAGTTGAAAGGAAAATCCTGATCATGGTCTCAAAGTTTAGACTCACTGTGGTGAGTTAAAACTAGTTAAAGCTGCAACAACTTTAGTTTAGATTAGACCTAGTTCAACTACAAAGTGGGGGCTGGTGTGACTCAGCTCCCACACTAGAGGCCTGACAGGAGAAGGGGTATGCCCTTCTCTGAGGTAAATATTATTTACTACAATTCTTTTACAGATAATGACTCTCATATAATCAAAAATTATAAGATGAATGAAGAAATAAAAAATGTGATCTATGGTCAAGAAAGAAAACATCAATAGAAAAAGATCCAGAAAGCCCCAGATATTAGAAGTAGCAGACAGACAATTTAAAATAACTATGGTAGACTGTGGTAGAGAATGTGGGCAACATGTCTGAACACAAAGTGAATTTCAGCAGAGATGAAAATTATCAAAAAAATTAAATGGAAAAATTAGAAATAAAAAATATATCAGAAATAAAGAATTTATTTGATAACTTAATAACACACTGGAAATATCAAAGAAAACTATCAGTTAATTTGAAGACAGGTCAGAAAGAAATTATCCAAACTGAAACACAAAAAAGATAAGTGTGTAGACAAAAGGAACAATGCCTGAGATCTGTGAGACACTTTGTATGGTTTAACATACATATAACTGGAGTAAATAAAGGAGAAAAGAAAGAGATTAGGACAAAAGATAAATTTTAAAAGATAATAGATAAAATTTTACCAAAATTGACAAAACACAACTCAAACACTCAAGTTCAGAAAATCTCAAAAAGGAAATTATGCCTGGGCATATTGTAGACAAAATCCTGAAACAAATAAATAAAAAGAAAATATTGAAAGCACTCAATTAAAAAAAAATTTTTTAAAGCCTTATTACATAAAGGGTACAACAATTATGGCTGACTTTTCATTAAATACAATGAATGAGAGAAGACGATGGAATGACATCTTTCATGTACTCAAAGGAAAAAATATTTTGTTAATTTAGAATTCTATGCCTAGTAAAAAATATGCTTCAAAGTAAAGGGGAAATAAAAACATCTTCAGTAGACAAAACCTGAAAGAATTTTATCTCCAGAAGACCCACATTCCAATATATTTGAAAATTTAAGTGAAATGGATATATTATTTATAATTAACTTACTAAAATTGATAGAAAGAGACATAAAAAAAATCTAAAAAGCCCCATTCATAATAAAAACTTTCCAGCAAAGAAAACTCCAGGCCCAGATGACTTCGTTAGTAAATTCTATCAAACATTTAAGGAAGAAATAACACAAGTCTTTGTGAACACTTTTCAAAAACAGAAGAGGAGATAATACATCCCAATTCAATTTGTGATGGCAGAAAAACACTAATACAACATATTACAAAACTAAATACTTCAAGAAAAACAAACCACAGACTAACATCCTTCATGGACATGAAAACAAAAATACTATAACTAAATAATAGCACTATGTAAAAAGCTAATAGATCATGACCATATGGGAACTATTCCAGGAATTCAAGCTTGGTTTACATTCCAGAAATCAAGCAATGTAATTTACCATATTAGCTAAAGAAAAAAATGTATGTGTATATGTCTAAATAGATACAGTAAAAGCAGTTGACAATTAAACACTAGTTCATATTAAAATCTCTCTGCATACTAGGAATAGAAAGGCAACAAAAATATATACAGATAACATCTTTATTAATGATAAAACATTGAATGCTTTTCCCCTAATATAAAGAACAAGCAAAAATGTTTGCTCTTACAACTTCTGCTCACTGTTATATTGGAAGTCTCAGCCAGTGCAACAAGGCAAACAAAAGAAATGAGAAGCAGAGTGAGTGGAAAGCAAAAAGTAAAAAGTTGTTATATAGAGATGGCATACCCATGTACATAGAATCTCCATGTAATCCTCAAAAATTAGGCAAATTCGCAACTCAGTCTGTCTAAAATAGTCATGCAATTTTCAAGAAGAACTAAAAAGAATGGCTTACACTACCTCATTTCAAGACTTCATCTATAGTCATCAGAAGACTGCGATATAGGTGTTCCTAATAATGTAAGGCTAAGAGAGTTTTCTCTAAAAATAGAACACTGAAAGACAATGGTGAGTCCAGATAACAATCCACACTGATTTTGGATGAAAGCTCCAAGTCAATTCAGTGATGAAAAAATCTTATTAATAAAAGATACTAGAGGGGGCCAGCCTGATGGCATACTGGTTAAGTTCATGTGCTCTGCTTCAGCAGCCTGGGGTTAGCACTTTCAGGTCCTGGGTGTGGACCTATGCACCGCTTATCAAGCCATGTTGTGGCAGGCATCCCACATATAAAGTAGAGGAAGATGGGCACAGATGTTAGCCCAGAGCCAATCTTCCCCAGCAAAAAGAGAAGGATTGGCAACAGATGTTAGCTCAGGGCTAATCTTCCTCTCCAAAAAAGAAAAAAAGATACTAGAGCAAATAAACATGTAATTTCTAAAAACGATGCTTCAACCCTCATCCACTCCGAATGCAAAATTAATTTAAAATAGATCATAGACTAAATATAAAAACCAAACCATAACCTTCAAGAAGCAAATGTAAGAGAATATCTTTATTATCTTGTTGTAGAGACAGATTTCTTTGATAAGACACAGAAAGCATGCACCGTAAAAAGAAAAATGACACACTGAACATCTTCAAAATTAAAAACTTCAGCTCATCAAAGGACACAATTAATAAAATGAATAGCAAGCTCCAATTTGGAGAATAATGATAGGAATTTAGATATCTGAACAAACTACCCATCCAGAATATAAAATGAATTCCTATAAATCAATAATAAGATAATCCAATTAATAAATTGGCAAAATCCTTGAACAGACACATAACAAAAGAAGATATACAAATGACCAACAAACACATGAAAAGATGCCCAGCATTTTTAGTTATCAGAACAAAGCAAAGTGATTAAAACTATAATTAGATACCATTTCACAGCCATTGGAAGAACTAAAATTAAAGAGACTCACAATATCAAATGTTGGAAGAGAGTAAAGCAATCAGAACTCTGGTATTTCCAGTGGAAGTGTAATGGTAGCACCATAATGGAGAACTGTATGGCAATTATAAAGTGGAACGTACTTCTCACCCTGGATAAAGGAATTTTATGCTGAGATGTTTACCCAAGAGAAATAAAAACATGTCCACAAAAAGACTTGTACAAGAATATTCCTAACAGCCTTATTCATAATAGTAGACCCAAACCGGAAACAAGCAAATGTTCATCAAGAGAAGAAGATATAAATGAAGAGTGGAATGTTCACACAGTGGAATACTACTCTGCAACAAAAAGGAATGAAATACTGACATATGCAGTAACATGGACGAATCTCAAAATCAATATGTTGGTGAGATATTTGAGACAGAAAAGAATACCTATGTTACAGCCTATTTATATGAAGTCCAAGAACAAGAAATACTAATTTATGGTGGTAGAAATCAGAAAGTAGTTTTCTCTGGGAGTGGGAGGGTTTATTGGAAAAGAACATGAAAGATCTTTTGGGGGTGAAATAGTTTACATTTTGCTTTGGGTTGTGGGTCCTGAGTATACACAACTGTCAAAATCATTGAACTAAATCCTTCAGAGCTGTGCATTTTATTGTATGCAATTTACACGTTAGTTTTTTAAAGTGAAAGATAAAGAATTTAATAAGCTTGAAATCAAGAATATTTGCCCCTTCCTAGAAGTGTACTGATCTTTCTTAAATCAAGTGCATAATCTTTCTTTTACCAAATACAACAAATCTAATATCTATGTTCATCTGTAGAGCAGAGATGATCTACAGGGCAGGACATCAACTTAAATTGAATTGATATTTACCAAAAATTTAATATACCTAGAACATGAAATGGAGGGAAAAAATACAGTAGGACACTAGGAAAACCTCACTGTCAGAATCAAGACTAAAATCCAGATTTTCTAAAACCAAGTCAGTAGTCTTTCTATACCTAACTCTGTCTTCATACACATTCCTGTAAAACCATCTAAACTTAAATTTAGACCTTAGAAGATTTATTATAATTTTATTAAAGAGGGAAAAATGTTAAATACCGTTTCTAACAAAATATATATTTGTATATTTACTGTAGGCCAAAATAATATTGATAAAAATGGTTCAATATCAGGAATATGGATTTACAAAGAACAACAAAAACTTAATAATAAGTCATTGAATAGCATTCCAATAATTGTTTTTTTTTACCATGACAAAAACCCACTTAATATAGAAGAATGAAGAGCCAATAAGATTGCCCCCCATCTTATAAGAATTAAAGAAGTATGGTCATTCTTTTGAAACGTGATTGTAACACATAGATGTTACCAAAACAAAAAAGGAATCTTTCTGAAAGGGTTACTTTTCTTGAGCAGCAGGAAAGTGGTAAATATAATACCCTAATTTAAATAAACAGCTTAAATTTAGAGATATCCTGGGTGCTGACAAACTGTCATTAGTGATAAATTTAGGAAATGACCACATGTTGTAAACAAGTGTTATAATCAGAACAAAATAGCTCACAAACCCCTTTACGTTAATCTGAAGTATTCCCAGTAATTGTGATGCATAACTTATTATATTCAACTCCTTCATTAGGAGTTCTCAAAAGCTAAATCACACACTGCAAGGTAGCCCTGCAGAAACGGATTCAGTATACAGTTTGCCACAATACATCAGTGGCTTGAAGAGGGTGTACAGTACTTATATAACTAGGTAAAAATATGAATCAATGCTAGGTAAACCATTACTAGAGTTGTAGTAACAGAGCTGATTAGCATAAGACATCTTACATTCACCATGGGCACTATGACAAACACAAAACACCTTTAATCAATATTACTGTCTCAGTCCTTCATTAAAAAAACAAAAGGCATATAATTCATTCATATACACATTAGCATTCACACAAAATGAGAGCACTTGCTTTTATAGTTAGAAGAAATAATCTTAACAAAACAAGTACATCCAACGTTAATTCTCAAATTTTGGAGATTTCGTACATCATGAGTAGAAAGCAGCCACATTCCCTTTGAATCCTTTAATATCTTAGAATAAGCAGTTCTTAAACTGAAGAAATGTGTTACAAATGTGTCTGCTTCAAATTTACAAATGAAATTTTAGTTTTGAAGTATGTATTTGGCAGATTGGAATTTAAACTTACCAAGATGCTAGTATGGGGGCCTGCCCAGTGGTGTAGCTGTTAAGTTTGCACATTCTGCTTCAGCAGCCCGGGGTTCGTGGGTTCGGATCCTGGGAGCGGACCTACTAACTGCTCATCAAGCCATGCTGAGGCGGTGTCCCGTATAGAAGAACTAGAAGGACCTACAACTAGGATATGCAACTATGTACTGGGCTTTGGGAGAAAAAAGAAAAGGAGGAAGATTGGCAACAGATGTTAGCTCAGGGCCAATCTTCCTCAAAAAAAAAAAAAAAGAAATGGAGGAAATATAGTCTGTATTAAAAAAAAAAAAAAAAGACGCTAGCATGCACTCCAATAAAGTTAAGAAATTCCCTTATTGGTGGTTACGGTTTGTTGTTTATCCTACTGTATGCAAATCTATGTAAAACTGGCTAAATTAGAAAAACAGTAAAGGAAATCATCCACTCAAAACATTCCTATGAATATAGGCAAAGAAATTCTCCAGATTTGCCTTGAAGCAGCCAGTCTTTCCCTTTCGTTTATCAGTGCTTCTGCTCCCAAATCTCTCCTGAATACAGCACATCTACCCGATCCTAATAAAGCAATACTTTTTCTCCAATTTTCACGGACCCCTTCCCTCTGAATCCTTTAATTTTTTCCTTGAAAACCATATTCAGCACAGTGTAGAAAGAAAGCAGCGTGGCAAATTGTATCAGGTTGGAACCAGAGATCTTTTTCCTCATCCCCGCTCTGTCACATACTGCTGCATGATCTTAGACACGTCCCCTGACCTTGCCAACCTTCAGTTAGCCCCTCTGTATTCTTCTTCCCCTGATTACACGGGCTGTCGCATATCAGACTGTTTTATACAGTGAAAGCAATATATTGGTAAAAGTTGAGATATTATTACCTCAAGAAACCAGAGCTATATTTTATCAATTCTATGCATAATTTCCATCATATTTTGTCTCCTCTTGCCATGGCAAGAGCCCGGCCCCTCCTATCCTTGAATTTCTTTGATCTTTAAGGCAAGTTATTCTTACTACCAGCCTTCTGTGTGGCTCCCCTGTTCTATAAATTCTCGTTGGATAGATTATAAATTTTCTAAGGGTTTCCTTCTTATGCCAATAGAAGGACAGCTTAAAACCAATTTACCTTCTCCTGATAATTATGATAATGGTTAGCTTATTCTGCACTGATTCTGTGCTAAGCATTATATTAAGTGGCATATAAACTGTATTATTTTACTTAATTTCTCTAACAACATGTGACATTGTGACTCATAAACCCCATTTTACCAAGAAGTCAAGTAACTGCCCAGGGTACAGTAGCTGAAAAGTGACAGAACTGCCATTTGAACGCAGGTCCTTTAACTCTAGGCTTAACCTAAGCCCTCTGCCCCAGGTTAACCTGACCTCATGTATTAATTTAGATTCTTAGTTTTTGTTGACACATAGAGGATAATTTCTGTTACATTAGAAAACTGACAGAAACAGCAAATACAGAATGAAAAGAAAGCAGTTATATTTGCAAGTGTACCAATTGCCTTCCTCCATGATTTCTATAACCAGAGCAATCAGAATTTCTGTAAAATTAAAACAGCAATATACTCCAACCAAAAGATTAACAGTCTCACAGTACAAAACCTGTTGATTTAGTAGTTGATTTAATTTATCAACTAAAGGAATAGCTAAATAATTGACTGTGCCATAAGCGATAGTAAAATGATGTTTTCAACATAAATGCTTTTCTTCAGGCCATTTTCATACATACTGTTAAATTCTGCCAGAAGGTTTTCTCTACAGACACTCCTACTGGATTATGTCACACATTTTAAAAGAAAATTAATTTTAAAAAATTCTTGTATGTTTCACAAAGTGCTAACACTATTAATACTCAAAACAGACGTGTAATCTCATTAGAAGAAACAATAGCAAACTTCTATTTTTTTTTAATTCTGTCAAGCAGAATGTTAATTCAAAAAGAAATCATTGGTAGCTCTTACCTTAATACTCTTCGCCTACGATGTAAACTAGATGCTAACATGGAAAGCTCTGCTGGCCTCTTGTTAGGCTGTCTCCAAATACTCGCTTATTTTCGGAAACAGAGAAGCAGGAGCTTAAGAGGGGAAGGGGAAAAAAGGACCCTTAAAGTGGCCTTGCCATTATTCTCTGTGTGAATGCCTAGCAACAGAAGCCCAGAGACCAAGAAACTAAGATACCCGCCGAGGGCACTGACCCCCAGCCCGCCTCACACCCTTTCAGCGCTGCATAGGATCCTAGACCTCTAACTAAAAAGTGTTCCCCAAGCTGAAGGTTTAGTCACCACTGTGATAAAAATGTTCTGAATAATGCGAGGCTAAGAGAGTTTTCTCAAAAATCTTGATGGCATTAAATTTTGTTAATTAATAATATTTAAGCCAGTACTGAAAGCAAGCATAATATATAAATCTTACATATTAAGATTTAGACTTAATTCTACTCGATTTAGAAACAAGAAAAAATGATGGAAGCTGGAGTAATCCGCTCCAGCTTTTTGATTAACACGATCCCTGCAGCCCTGGGTTGCATTCCCGAGAGCATTTCATAGCCACACCTCACTGACAAAATCCACCCCCATTCTTTGCTGAAGCATTTTATAGTCCTCATACAGCTCCTGTAAGTGGATGGAAAATGAGTTCTTGGGAGTCTGCATCTCAAACAGAATTTTTCTACAGCACAGAGAAATTTCAGTCAGCTCAGGCCCTTGACACACAGCTCCTGCCTTTGTTTTAGCATTTGCTACATTTCTTCTGTTGAATAAACAGACCTTCCTCTGGACGTGGGTGGAAGGGCCCTGTGCTTTGTTTATACCTCACGCCCAGCCTTGCACATGATTGGTGCTCAATACATATGTGGTATTTGTTTCTGTAGCTCAAAGGAGTGGAAGCTTTGACATAAGTTTGAGTTCCTCCCCACGTATATTTTGCTCCGTTGGAGATTTTTCTCCCTCTGATCAGTTGAGACTCCTCAGCTAAGCACATTGTTCATTGTTGAAAAAGAGTTTCCAGATTTTAGCACATTCAGATCTCCGTCTAAAACACTTTTGAAAGTTTAGAAGCATGCAGGTGGAAGTGTCATCGTACCTAAATTTCAGTGAGTTTTCAGTGTTCTGCTTTTGAGAGACAAAAAAAGTCTATTTAGGAAAAATCAACAACTAGAACACAGTGGGGTTTTTTTTAATGAAACCAGCATTCCATTAGCTACCTTGCTTCTGTGAAATGGGTAGAACCATCATATGCTATCATAAATCTCTCATATGAAATGATGCAAAATTCTATGAAAATACAACGTAGAAACATCCTGAAGAGCATTGCATTCAGCTCTCCTCTGTGCTCCACTAGCCTGTCCTATTTAAAATCAGGGTAGAAAACTTCTGAATTGCTTACAAATATATTATTCCATCACAAATAGAGTGAATTAAATAAAGAGTCATAAGTAAAAATATTTTTGCTTTGACACTAATGTTTGACTTGAACATTACATTTTAAAATAAGAAATTATGCTTGGATAGATATAATTTCACATAAAGTATAAAAAGAGGCAAAGACAATTAAAACAACAATTTGTTCATAGAAATAAAATAAATTATCTTCACAGAAACATATAAACAGAAATATGTAAACTCAGCAGAGAATATTGTGTGGGCATGATGCACACAATTAGATATGACAAAGGTAAGATTATACTGTACAAATTATTCTAGTAAAGTTGTTATCTTTACTCAAATATTTTAAAAAAACATGAAAACTCAATATTAATGCATAATTTAGTATACAGCATATTATATATGTAGTATTACATATATAGTATATATACATAACATATACATACATAATATATACACATATATACAATATACATGTATACAATATAGAATATGTACATAATTTAGTATGTATATGTGTGTGTGTATATATCCCAAATAACTCTCATACAAGATAAAGAAATAAGCACTTTAAAGAACCAAAAGAAGATAAATAAAGAGCTATAGGAGTTATCAGAGGTTAATGTTCATCCATTCATTTTCATAAATTTGTGTGTATGTGTGTTTGTAGAGAGAAAGAGAGAGAATCTTCTTGTAGAAAACAAGTTTTATGAGGCAAAAACTTGTTTTTGTGAGGAAGATTAGCCCTGAGCTAACATCTGTTTCCAATCCTCCTCTTTTTTGATGGGGAAGATTGGCCCTGGGCTAACATCCATGCCCATCTTCCTCTACTTCATATGGGATACCGCCACAGCGTGGCTTTTTAAGCAGTGCGTAGGTCCGGGGCCAGGATCCCAACCTCTGAACCCGGGGCTGCTGAAGCAAAGCACGAACTTAACCACTATGCCACTGGGCTGGCCCCCCAAAAAACTTTGTTTTTCTATCTCATCACTGTATCTGGAGAATGTGGCACATTTATATGTTTATTAAATAATTGTTGAAAGGAATTCTCAAAACTTATGTCAAGTTCTCTGAAGCCTTTTTAATCCCCGAGTATCCCTTTCTCTACTGCAGCCAGAGGTAATTTATGTAAAATGTTAATCAGATTATGTACTCTCCTGTGTATGTTAAATTCTTGTTTTTCCCATTGTGCCTAAAACACAACCCAGATTCTCAGGCACTGAATGATCTTCTTTCCATTCCAATCTCATCTCACCCCACTCTCTTCTTTGCTCCCTATGTTCCAGTCACACTGGCATTCTTTCAGTTCTCAAACTTGTCACTTTGTCATTGAACATTTTGGACCCCCTGCCTATACTCCCTATGAGTATCTCCTTCAAACACATATTTAACAATTAGTCATTCATTTACTGTTTATTTTCTTCCTACCACATATCACAATTAGCTGTTATTTCACTTATTTACTTGTTTTCAAGCATTCTCCCAAATTAGTCACTAATTTCCATGATTGCAAAAGAGCATGTCCATCATATCTTTTGTTTTATCACATTGCCTAGCTCAGTACCTAACGCTCAGCAGGTGCTTAATAGGAATTGTACATGAGTGGACAAAAAGTAACCTCTGAATGCCTATAACTTTTTATTTGTATTTCTCTTTAAACACTTAATCCTTTCCACCTTTTGTTAGAGATAATTGGATTGTAACTGGAATATAAGGTCCTCATGTGTCCAGGGCAAGATGTGCTTTTTATTTCCTTTATTTATTCTCCATAGCACAGACACTGCTAGCCGTCTGCTGTGGTAGAGGCTGTGATATGCTACTTCAGGAATGAAGAATTTATTCCCCCAACTGGAAGACAGCCCTCAACTGTCAGCCTTCCATGAGAGTTATCTCAGCTGAAGAGAATAGTCTTTCCCAGTGCCACGCCTCCTTCCAGCAGCAGCCTGCAACAAGTGACCAAAGTTGAAATATGAAGACTCAGCTCCCTCACTCTGACTAGGAACAATTCTGAGGATTGACTTAGGTCTTCGTTGGTTCTGTAGAGCAGCTCAACTTCTCCCTCTACTCACAACTACTCCCTTCCTCAACCTTCCAGAAGTGTTGATCTCAAGAATACTCCCTAATAGACTTCCTTGGACATAATCTCCTTCTCAGAATCTGCTCCCCAGGGAACTTGAACTGCAATATCTGTAAATATTTATTTCCCCCTTTTCCATAGTAATAGAACCCCTTATTTTTAGCTGTATTACCCACAATGAAGGCCACATTTCCTAGTTTTCCCTGCAGTCAGTTGTGGCCATGTGACTAAGTTCAATGGGTTGTAAGTAGGTATTATGAGTCCAACTGCCAGAAAGTGTCTTTAAAAGAAAAAAATACATTTGCATCTTTCTTTGCCTCTTCCTCCTTTTCACCGGATGGAATATCTGGAGCTCTGACAATAACCGTGAATCATGAGGATAACTTGGAGTCAAAATCCATGCAGGGCAAAGCACCAGGATGGAAAAGCCTGGGTCCTGGACACTGTGATGTGTCACCCCAATGCTGGACTGACCATGTCCAGACTCTCTGAATAGGAGAGAGAAGTAAACCTCTATCCAGTTGAAGTCACAGTTAATGAGGATTTCTAGTGGTTGGCATCCAACTCAAATGCTAACTAACATAGTAACTGACACAGAGCTTCAAACATTGTAGATTTTCTTTGAGAATAATTTTGAAAGTTAAATCCAAAAATGAATAAATAATTCTGGTAAAGTTACCATTTTTAGTCATATTTTCACTATGAGTATGATTAAGAGATAATGAGAGAACAGAAGATGACCAAGATACCTTAACAATGGACTATTTCTTGAAAGTCACCCTAGCAATTTATATTTGAAGGCAGAAAAAAAAAAAAGCAATATAGAATGTTATGTTTGTTTTGAATGACCTTGGATAGGACTCAAAAAATATCCTCTTCTCAGTGTCGCAATTTCCCTCTTTGTTTGAATCTCTAACGTACATATAATTTTATACCTTCTTAGACATATGTGGTAAGGTCTAAGAAAAATAGTGTGTTCTATACAATTCTCTAAGAGCAAAAGATTCAACTTCGAAGAGAATAAATCATACTAAAAAAAGTTGACATTTTTCTCTGCACTTGGTGAAAATCACTTGGTTCCTAAGAAACTAGTGTGCTAGTAAAATATAACTCAAATTTAACTTTCCATCTGACAATGGAGGAAAAACAAAATTTGGTACTACTGTATAAAAGTGATTCTATTTATATTAGAAATTTCATTGTGATAAAATATGTCATTCAAGGGGAGAAAGAATAGTCCTGGCTGTTGACTCTGGAGTCAGGCAAATCTGAGTTTAAATCCTGACTCTATCACTTATTTGCTGTATGATCTTAGGCAAGCTTCTTCCGGTACCTGGATCTTGATTTCTTTATCTCTTAAATGGGGAAGTACACAAAAATGCTTTCTTTACATATTGCAGCCTATAATAAGTTGACTTGAATCTTTCAATCTTTCCTAATTCTTGACATCATACTATTTATTTTAAAAATAATACAATTGGCACTACCCATTTTTCACCTTTATTTGTGTACTCAGGAGCCTAAACTCTCCTCTCCAGTCAGCCTAGTCTAACCAGTATCTCCCCATCTTTTGCATCTACTTTCCTCCTATATGACTCCAAAACACAAAGACATGAAGAATGTTTTCATCTGTTTTTGTTGTTGTTTATGAATTTGGAATCTCCCAATTGAAAAAAAATAGATATAGTCCACATGCTATAAAATTCATCCTTTTGAAGTCTACAGTTTAGTGGTTTTTAATATTCATAAGGTTGTATATCTACTATACAACTATCGAATTTCAACTATCTATACACTACCTAATTCCAAAATATCTTCATCATCCCATAAAGAAACCCCATACCCATTAGCAGTCAGTCCCCATTTTTCCCTCCAATGAGCCCATAGCAACCACTTATCTACTTTCTGTCACTATGCATTTGCCTATTCTGTACATTTCCTATAGATGAAATCATACAATATGTGGCCTTTGGTGTCTGCCTTCTTTTACTTAGCCTAATGTTTTCTAGGTTCATTCTTATTGTAGTATGTACCAGCACTTCATTCTTGTTTTATGGCTGAATAATATTTGATTGTATGTATATACAGATGTCCCTAGGTATTCAAAGGAGATTGGTTCCAGGATTCTCCATGGATAATAAAATCCGCAGATGCTCAAGTCCCTTATGTAATATGGTGCAGTATTTCCTTATAACCTACACACATCCTCTTGTATACTTTAAATCATCTTTAGATTACTTATAATACCTAATACAATGTAAATGCTATGTAAATAGTTGTTATACTGTATTGTTTAGGGAATAATGACAAGAAAAAAAGTCTGTATATGTTCAGTACAGATGCAACCACCATAGGGCCTTTTGATTGATTAGCAAACATTTGATCCTGTCCAAAATGTCCATAAAGACATTTTGTCCATAAGACATTTGTTTCTTAAGATATTTGGTTCATGCCAAAAGGTCCTTGATATTTAGTCCTGCCAAAAATGTCCCTGAGCAGTATTTGGTACATGCCAAATGATCTTGGACAGGACCAAATATCAAAGACCTTTTGGCGTGGACGGAATGTTTTATGGACATTTTGGACAGGACCAAAACTTCTGCAAGGGTTTCAATCCACGGTTAGTTGAATCCATAGTTGAATCCGTCGGACCCACGGATACAGAGGGGCAACTGTACTACATTTTGTTTATCCATGCATCAGTTGATGGACATTTGGGTTATTTCTTTTTAACTATAATGAATAATGCTGCTCAGAGCATTTGCGTATAAGTTTTTGTGTAGACATATGTTTCAACTCACCTAGGAGTGGAATTGCTAGGTCATAAAGTAACTCTACATTTAGCTTTTTGAAAAACTGTCTGACTTTTTCAAAGTGATTGCAGGATTTTACATACCCACCAGCAATGTATGAGGGTTCCATTTTCTCCACATCCTCATCAACACCTGTTATGGTATGTCTTTATGACTATGGTCGTTCTAGTGGGCGAGGAACTTCATTGTTTTTGTATGCCTGCTCTTAAACATATAACACAACAGGAGTCAAGAAAAGTATTTTTAATTGAATTGTTACGAAGTTACTCTAAAATTTCCTTCTCTTCTGAGAGTTTTCTTTCCCATCTTACTTGCCTTTCCAGATTCTATGCATGCTCCTCATTTCCTCCTCTTATAGAGGACAACTAATGATTCTAGCTCACAGTTCTGTTTCCTGCCCTGAACTTTATGCCACATATTGTCCTCACTGCCCATTTACTTACTGTTTTGCTTTATTATCTTCTTAATGTATACTCCTTTTTTCCCAACTCTATCTGCATGTTGTTTGATGTATAGAACCATGTCTTATACTTATGAGTGTCCCCCTTAGCGCTTAGCATATTTCCAAATGTATATATAATAGAGCCAAAGTAAAAGCCCTTGGACATTGCTTTATTATTAATTTGGGAATATCATTCTTCCCTGAACTTCTCTTTGCTTTTGTCTTCTCTCTGCCTTATTTTCTAAATACTGTAAGCGTTATTTTAGCATCAACATTTAGAAACTTTTTTTTTTTTTTTTTTTTTTTTTGTGGGGAAGACCAGCCCTGAGCTAACATCTGTTCCAATCCTCCCCTTTTTGCTGAGGAAGACTGGCCCTGGGCTAACATCCGTGCCCATCTTTCTCCACTTTATATGGGACGCCGCCACGGCATGGCTGACAGGCAGTGCGTCGGCGGGCGCCCGGGATCCGAACCCGCGAACCCCGGGCTGCCAAGCGCGGACTAAACCGCTGCGCCGCCCGGCGGCCCCCATTTAGAAACTCTTAACCTAAAATATTTATGATAACAGTTTTTCATTCTGTAGCCTTTTAGCATGTAAAAACAAAACTTTTTTTCATAGGATGAAGTAAAGTCTTTCAAGTAAATTGTTTAGCACTTCAAAATTGCCTGTCTACTCTAAAAACCATTTTTAATAACCTGAGTAGTTTTGATGAAATTTGGTACATTACTAGCAAGATACCTGCCATTTGATTTTTGTTTCAGTGAGCCATTGGTAATGGCAGCCAAAACAAATAAAATAAAAATTTTTAAAGTTGACAAAATCACATATTGGTATTTTTAATGGATTTCTGTGTCTATGTGAATATGGTAAAAAAAGAGAAAAATATCCTTCCTAAACTCCATGTTTTCAAACATAACTCCATTTCTCTGTTCTTCTTTATAGAAAACCAGTGGACTATTTACTCTTTGTGTCCACTTCCTCATGCTCTAATCTCTCCACACCTGCAAGTAAGATTTTCATTGCTTCTTTTTCCACTTGAATCAGTTATTCTCAAGATCTCCTTGATCTGGCTTGTAGTGACCTCTTTCTTGCCAAGTACTAATGGTCAATCCTCAGGCCTCATCTTATTCCAGTTATCAGCAGCATTTGATGCGGTTGTTGACCTCATCTTTCTACAAACACTTTCTTCAAGACTGTCCCATATTTTCATCTCATCTCATTGGCCACTCTTTCTCAGTCTCTTTTTCTCACTCCTCCTACTCTCCCCAACCTCTAAAGTTAGAATGCCCTGCAGCTTACTACATGGCCCTCTTGCATTCCCTGTCTCCTCTTAGTACCTAAAGGGTCATCTCATATCCAGAAATTTTAAATGCTATCTATGTGCAGATGACTCCAAAATTTATATCTCTAACCCAATACTCTCTCTTGAACTCCCCACAACCATGGAAAATTGCCTACTTGAAATCTCCATTTAGGTATATAATGGGTAAATTCAAAACTGAGCTTTTTATTTCCCTATCCCCATATTAGAACAAACAAACAAACACCTCTCCTTCAGCTGTCTCACTCATAGTAAATGGCTATAATTCATCCAATTGCTTTCTCTCACAATGCACATCCACTGCACAAACAAAAGTGACAACTCTACTTTCAAATTATACTGGAGTCTAACTTATTCCTATAATCTCCACTATTTCCAATTTAGTTTAATCTATTGTCTTCTCTCTCCTAGACTATGTGATTCTCACTTCTACTCTGGTTTCCCTATGATCAATACCGCACAGTAGTCAGAGTAAATTTTTGAAATGTAAATCATATTATAAAGCTGCTTCTCAAAACTACCCAATGGCTTCCTATTACACTCACTATGAAATCCAAATTCTTTGTCATAATTTTCAAGGCTTCCCATGACTCTCTGCCTGATCTCATTGTCTATGACCATCCATCTGCTTACTCCTATAAGCCATACTGATGTTCTTCCTGCTTCAAAAACACATCAAGGTAATTCCCACTTCAGGTCTCTTATTTACTGTTTTCATCTCCGTGTCCTTTGCTCCCTTACATGTTTGTCTTTTCTGACATATCACCTTCTCAAGTGTTCTTTTATGACCAACCTATTACATCTATCCCCGTGTATCATCATAGTTCTCAGTTGCAAACTATAAAACTCACAACGTGTGGTTTGAGAAGCAAGAAACATATTAAAAGATATTAAGTAACACACATCATACCAATGCCACAACTCATACCAATGATGCTAGGACCCCATTCACACCAATATTTTGGGAGACTAAATACCAGAATTGGCCAGTACTGTTCCTGAAGACCTGGACTCTTCTACCACCATGTCTATCAAGAAACTCAATGTCCTGAATGAAACAAATATCTTTGTGATGTTCAGTTCCACACTGAAATCTTATGGTAGTGTATCTGTTTGGCAGAACCCAAGATATTGCCTGTATCCTAGAGGAAAGGTGGCTGGAAAAGTTTTCTATTTTCCATTTTGGGAAAGGTCAAAACTCATAGTGTAGAAAATTACTGAAGTGTAATGTGAGTGCTCAAAAATACTGGTCATCCTTAAATGACATGTTCATTGTACACTGCTTTAATTTTTTTTATTGCATTATAACTCTCTGATATTATAGAATATACTGTTTATTGCCCAGTTGTCTTCCCATTAAAATAGAATCTCCCTGGAGAAAAAATTTTTTCTGCTTGTACCACTGTACATTCAATTCCCAATATGACACTCTATGACATTCTGTGATTCTGTTAGCACATAGATGGACATACTAGTACATTTCAACTTGGAGTTGAACATCAAGAAGACTATTTTTCACTTAAGACACTAAGTTTCTTGAAGGATAGAGGAGTCTACGTCTTCAGGAGCAGTTTGAGCAAGATATCTGACATCAAGTTAGCCTAACTTTCCTATCCTCAGTTGCCTCATGCATAAAGTGGGGAACACAGTAGTACCTGCTCCATAGGCTTATGAAGTATAAATGAAATAACCTAGGACTTAGCAAAAGATTTTCCATCTAGAAAATGTTCGATACTTATTAAAGTGATTATCAATAATAACATTTATTTTATCTGTGTCTTTGTATATAACTAATGTCTCCAGCCTGGGAGGGAGAATTAAACTATCCATCTGAGACATACATCCTTGAGTGAACACGATGACTCATTCTTGTATTTAAGATATAACTTAGTTGAAAGCAAAGATTTTATCTATTAAATAATCCATAGAATACTTTTACAGAAAAGAATCCAGGGGCCACCTTGGATCACTGGGAAGAAAAAAATATAAAACTATCAGAAGTTAATTAAGTGACAAAACGTACTTATAATCAAAGTGTTTAAAGTGATTTATAATTAAAGCCTGTGAAAGTAGAAAAACACAATATTTTACATTTAAAGCATATCTGCAAAGGTGGAAAGGCAATTCTAGCTGCAGGAAGTTGATGTTATAATACCCAATGTCAGCCAGAGATCAATGTATATTATGAAAGCTTTACATGGTGACTTGAATATCTCAGAATTTTCAAATTTTCCCCTCTCCCTCAAACTTGAAGGACATGAATAAATTTACCATCAGTCAGCAAATGATTGTTGGAAAAGGAGGAGAGAATGATTAATTAAGGTTGAATGTCTTTTGTTCAGTCAGGTTCAGTAACATGCATTGGAAAATGACACAAAATCATATTTTTCTATTGGTTGATAAATGAGGTCATCAGCATCAAATCATTTTCTACATCCTCTATGCCAAGTGGTTTGCTACTGAAGAGTGTTTAATAAAGGAAGACCAAACTCAACACATGCGTGAAGAGAAAGAGAGATGCTATCATTGATTTTAGGATAAAAAGGGTGAGGAACTTTTAATTTTTATAGAGACACGTGTAATCTTTAGGGAAATATATGAAGGAAAAATTGAAGGCTTTATAAAAATTTTGATGGATTTTTTTTTTTTTTTTTTTTTTTGGTGAGGAAGACCAGCCCTGAGCTAACATCCATTGCTAATCCTCCTCTTTTTGCTGAGGAAGACTGGCCCTGGGCTAACATCCGTGCCCATCTTCCTCCACTTTATATGGGACGCCGCCACGGCATGGCTGACAGGCAGTGCGTCGGCGGGGGCCCGGGATCCGAACCAGCGAACCCCGGGCTGCCAAGCGCGGACTAAACCGCTGCGCCACTGGGCCGGCCCCAAATTTTGATGGATTTTAATGCCAAGTCTTCACATAACCTAAATCAAATGCTGCTTTGTAACTGTATTACAGTAGTGTTGTAACTAAGACCTAACATTCCTAATTGTAATATGTGGATTAAATGCTTATTTGAAAGATGATGGGTCTCCACTTATTCCTGCTGGGACCATTGTCATTTTCTATGCGTTTATCACCTGGGCTGCTTTTTCTATTTTCTTTTCTTTAGCTATTTCATGTAAAGTTTAGACATATCTAAGCTATATGTATGTAAGCTAAGGCCTCTGTGATTTAAAAAAATAATAAAACAGCATATCTATGATTTAGGTGATAGTATAATGAATTAATTGTATTAGTTTGTTGTTAGTGCCATTGAGTTGATTTTGACTCCTAGCGGCCCTGTGTACAGCAGAGCAGAACCCTGCCTGGTATTTTTGTGCCATCTTCTCACCTTCCAGTGCTGTTATCAGACAATGCTCCATTGCTATTCACATGGTTTTCATGGCCAATTTTTTCAGAAGTGGGTGGCCATGTCCTTCTTCCTAGTCTCTCTTAGTCTGGAAGCTCTGCCGAAACCTGTCCACAATGGGTGACGCTGCTGGGATTTGAAATATCAGTGGCATAGCTTTCAGCATCAGAGCAACAGGCAGCCACCCCAGAATGATAACTGACTGATGGGTGATGTGGTTTCCTGATGGGGAGACAAACCCAGGCCATGGCAGTGGGAGTGTTGAATCTTAACCACTAGACCACTAGGGCTGGCTAGTTGTATTAGTAATAACAGTAATAAAAATCATACAGTGCGTTACTTTTGAGCATCTTCATTTAAAGTCACATATAATGTAGAATTTAGGGTGCTTATTAACTGCTCAATTCTCTGTCTAATTTAGTACCCAAGATTAAAATATTTTAAAAATAAGGTAGACTCAATGCAAGA
This sequence comes from Tapirus indicus, assembly GCA_031878705.1. Lineage (NCBI taxonomy): Eukaryota > Metazoa > Chordata > Mammalia > Perissodactyla > Tapiridae > Tapirus > Tapirus indicus. The sequence continues at coordinate 71,026,303 of CM062919.1, read as the reverse complement.
CTACGTGGATAGTAAACTTGTCATTACCCTTTAAGAAGAGCCATTGAGTTTGGATATTGGCACAAAGAAACCAACTGTAAAAAGACAGTTTGAAAAATCAGAGAAATTTGGTTATGGACTGGGTGTTAGGTAAACAGGAATAATTTGATATAGTTAGATGTGATAACGGTTTTATAGTTACATAAGAGTATGGCTCTATTTTTAGAGATGCAGGCTAAGGTATAAGGGTGCAATGGCTAGATGTGCAATTGCTTTAAAATATTTCAGCAAAGGAAAAAAAGAATAAAAACCACAATTTTGTCAAAATCTTGATACTTTCATTTGGATATAGGGCATTTGGGAGTTCATTTTATTATTTTCTTTTTTTCTAATACATTTTTTAAAGGAAGACTGAGTGCAAGAGCAATGAAAAAAATGATTGCTTAGAAATACAAAAAAAAAAGAGAAATATTCTGATAGTATTTAAAATGCCATCCATTTTGTTTATTTACATTATTGCTCTTACAGAAGGTGATTTAGACAGAAGAATCCCTCCCAAGGGATTTTGATGTGTGTCATTGTCTCTAGACCACTTGATTACGTTCACAAAAGGGCACATGGGGCCATACAGCTCTGTGCGACCACATCAGGCCACGACTCTACCCCTGCTTACTGTGAGCCTCCCACTGGCTTCCTGGGATGCTCTGGCTTCGAGGCCTTTGCACAGGCTGTTTCTTCTGCCAGAAGCACTCTTGTTCTTTCAGGTCTTTCCTTAACTGTCACTTCACTGAGGCTTTCCTTGATTATTTAATTTTTAAATTGAGGTATAATTGACAAATAAAATAGTAAGATATTTAAAGTGTAACTGGGTTGATTTGGTATATGTATACATTATGAAAGGATTCCCCCCATTGAGTTTATTAATAAATCCATCACCTCACATATTTACCTTCTTGTGTGTATGAGAACATTTAAATTTACTCTCTTCGCAAATTTCAATTATACAATACAGTGTTATAAACTATAGTCACCATATCATACACTCGATCTGATTCTTTTATTTAAAACGGCAACGTCCACATGTCCTGCCCCAATGTTCTGTATCCATTCTCTGCTTTATCTTATAGCACTCATTATTATCTCATATCCTACACAATGTACTTGTAATTGTGTATGTTGTCTCTTCCTCCCCACAAGAATGTAAACTCTATGAAGGCAGAATTGTGTTCCTGCTTTAGTTGCTGCAATATTTCCAGTACTTGCTGAAAACATTAATAGGGCAGATTTTGAAAGACAGAAGAGTAGAAGTACAGTGATTGTTATGTTTCTACCTGTGATTACTAGGCAAGGATTTGAAGAACGGGAGAGGGTATTGAAGAAAAAAGGGCCGTGTTGCGAATGGGGCTCATTCCAGACAGGACGGGAAGCACAGAAACATTCTCCTTGTGCAAGAATATCTCAGACAACTTTGCACACCATTTGATTCCATCTAGGTCAAGAGTTATGTTTTAAAATAACCCTTTGGAAAATTAACCTTTTACTTTTTGTATTTTATGGTGAATTTCCTAGATAAGATCTAAATACAGTGACAATCAAATAATGATGAATGTTTTCATGCAAAAATGACGATTGATGAGGTCATTTTGAAGAATACACCAAACAAGGTGGAGCACGTTAGACGCACAGGCCTGTGGGAGACAGAGAGGACAAAAGTGGCAGGGGATTCTCACGTAGGTATAATACTGACACTTTCATCAGTTCTAGTTTATCTATAAGTATAAAAATTGTAAAAGGAAAAAATATCTACAAATATAATTATATATTACACATAATAATGTTATATGTAATATAATACTACATAAAATATGTTATAATATAAATGTCTATAAATATAAAAATATAAATTTGTACAACAAAATGCCACAGTTAAGAAATTGATAATTTTAAAGATATGTATAAAATCTGAAATCAGAATCTTTAAATGTATAATCTTGTAATTTAAAGAAATATTCTCTGAATGAAATATCCTTATTTCTTTACAATTCTTCATACTTCCTGAAGTTGTTTCCTCTGAATGTATGCTTGGATTGGCTTGCACCTAGATGCTGAGACAAGATTTTCATCATATATAAATTTACATCACCTGGTTAGGCACCCATTTCAATAAATATCAAAATCAGAAACAAGAGAAGTTGAATAGAAAAAGAATATAGAGAAGAAGAGAAAGCACCAAGACAAAAAAAATTGTTTAGGTGAAGACAGTTATAGTCATTTAAAGAACTCTCTTATTTTGGCATTCTAATTTATTATGCAACAATGGAAAACCGATAACAATGCATAAACATTTAAGATTGCTATGTCCTCATAATTAATTGAACCCTTTGTTATTATGAAGTAAACTTCTTTATCACTGGCAATATCCTTTGATCTGAAATCTACTTTTTCTGATGTTAATATAACCACTCCACCTTTCTTTTCATAAATGTTAGCATAGATTATCTTTTGCCATCATTTTACTTGTAACCTATTTGTGTTTTTATATTTAATTTGATTTATTGTAGGCAGCATGTAGTTGGGTTTGCTGTTTTATCTAATCTGACATTGTCTACCTTTTATTTGGGATATTTAGACCCCTACATTATTGTGATTCACAATTATATGTGATTGTTATACGACTGGATTCAGATCTATCATCTTGCTATTTGTCTTCTATTCATTTCATCTGTTCCTTGTCCTCTCTCACCTTTTTTCCCCCTTTCTCTGCTTTCTTTTGAATTCGTCAAGTATATCTTATGATACTCTTAGATTTTCCTTTGTTGGCTTATTAGCTATAACTCTTTATACTCTCATTTTAGTTTCTGTAGGGTATATAGTATCCATCTTGAACATCACTGCTTACCTTCAGGTAATATTATACTACTTCTTGTAAAGTATATGAACCTTACAGAAGTATACCTCCTTTTCTACTGGTCCAGAATGTACACTATTGTTTTCATACATTTTTCTTCTACATATGTTGTAAACATTATTATTAATTTCTGAATTAACAATTATCTTTTTTCGGCCATGAGCTAACATCCCTTGCCAGTCTTCCTCTTTTTGCTGATGAAGATTAGCCCTGAGCTAACATCCGTGCCCATCCTCCTCTGTTTTGTATATGGGACACTGCCACAGCATGGCTTGATGAGCGGTGCATAGGTCCATGCCCAAGATTCGAACCTGTGAACTCTGGGCCACCAAAGCAGAGCATGCGAACTTAACCACTAGACCACCAGGCCAGCCCCAACAATGATCTTTTAAGGACATTTAAATAATAAGAAAAAGAGCCTTTATATTTCCTCATGTAGTTACCATTTCTGGTGGTATTTATTCCTTGTACACATCCATATTTTCATCTGATATCATTATCCTTCTGCTTGAAGAACTTGCTTTAACATTTCCTGTAGTGCAAATCTGTCGCTGATGAATTCTTTCAGTATTTGTATGTCTGACAAAGCCTTATTTCACTATTATTTTTGAAAGATATTTTGACTGGGTAAAGAATTCTAAGTTAATAATTTTTTCTTTCTATAAAGATGTGAATTCAAAGTCCTCTGGCTTGCATTGTTTCAGACAAAAAAAAAAAAAAAAAAAAGAAAAGAAATCTACTGGCGTCCATCTTTCTTTCCCCCGTACAGACTATATCTTTATACTCTGGCTGCTTTTAAGAGTTTTTCTTTATTCAGTGATTTGATAGTGATGTGAACTGGTGTATTTTTCATTTTTCTTGTGCTTACGGTTTTTGGATCTGTGGGTTTAAAGTTTTCATCAAATTTGGGGAAAATAATGACCATTATTTCTTCAAATATATATGTATGATATATATATAAATGTATATCCATGTAATATATAATATATATAATTATATATAATATATAAATGTGTATATATAAACATTTTCTTCCTCCACATTTGAGGATTCCAATTACACATACAAATTGTAAGTTGAAGTTATCCCACCCACAGTTCATTGATGCTTTGTTAATTTTTTTAAAATTGTTTTTCACTTTGTGCTTCATTATGGATAATTTCTATTACTGTGTCTTCAAGTTAACTAATCTTTTCTTATGCAATGTATTATCTGCCATTAATCCCATCCAGTGTATTTTCCATCTTAGATATTGTTCGACTTGGGTCTTTTTTATGTCTTCTGTCTATACTTACCATGTTTAATCTTACCTCTAGCTTATTGACCATATTGAATACAGTCAAAAGTGTTCAGTATCCTTGTCTACTAAGTTTATCTTCTGTGTCATTTCAGTGTTGTTTTGAATTGATTTATTTTTCTCCTTGTTCAGGGTTTTATTTTTGCTCTATCTTTGCATGTCTGGCAAATTTCAGTAGTATGCCAGATGTTGTGAATTTTTCCTTGTTGAGTGCTGGATATTCTTGTATTCCTTTAAATATTCTTAAGTGTTGTTCTGGGATATGATTGAGTTACTTGAAAACAGTGTGATCATTTCAGTTCTTGCTTTTAATCTTTGTTAGGCAGAATCAGAGAAGCATTTAGGTAAGGGCTAATTTTTTCTTGATTACTGAGGCAAGACAATTCCTAGTCTCTGATGCCTTGTGAAATATGTGGTTTTCTACCCTGGGTATTAAGATTAAGCACTATTCCTGGCCCTATGTGATCTTAAGAGTGTATTCCCTCTAAATCTTCTGCATGGTTCTTCCCCTGGCCTCAGATTGTTTCCTCATATCTATATACTCAGTAGTACTCAATTAAATACTTGAGAATGGCCCTCTGCAGAACTCTAGAGTTTTCTCTCTGTGCAGTTCTCTTCTCTGAAGTACTCTGATCTGCAAAAGCTAGCCACTTTTGCTTCCCCAGATTCCCAATTCCATTCGCTTAACTCAAAGAGAACCCTCAGCTTTGCTTAGGATCCCCTCCCTGTGCCATAGCCTGGACACTTCCCCCAGGCAGTAACCTGGGGAAATCATAGGGCTCACCTCATTTGTTTCTCATGTGTCAGGAATCACTCTTGCCTAATACCCAATGTCCAGAAAGCCATTGTTTTATATATTTTTCTGGGGTTTTAGTTGTACCAAGCAAGAGGATAAAGCCAATCCCTATCACTCCATCTTGGACAGAAGCAGAAGTCTGCTAATTCAACTTCCTTTGGGGTTCATATCTGCTTGAGAGATGTAAGACTAAAGCCTTATTTAAATATTTGTATTCACATATTCATTTGTAAGGTTATACTTTAAAATCAATTCATTACTGTGTATAGGTTATTACTAATGAATCTCATGTAGGGTTAAACATCAGAGAAGAAAATAATCTTCATGAAATTTTTCTTTATGTAAGCTATCAACAGTGTCAAGGAGATGAACATGTTTCTTCTTTCTGGAATAACTTGGGAATCTTCCATTTTTTAACATTTAAGAGTACTCTTAGAATAATTATAGAGAAAAATCTAATTCTAAAAAGTAGTTTTACAACTACACTTGCAAATTTAATAGCACTGGAAAAGACTCTGACTCAAGCTAAGTTGAAATGACCTACTATGGGGTGTGACACTACCTCTGTGAACAACAGTATAAAGTGATTTGAAATGTAGCCCAGACAAATGATCCTTTCGTAACATCACAAACCTAAATTGTTCAGAACTTTCCTGAGTTTCCTTTTAAATGTTAGTATGTTAATAAATTCATTATACCAACAAATCTTTCTGACAAACTGGGGAGTGAAGATGACAGAAATGAAGCAATAATAATTTATATACACAGAATATTAGCTTATTATGAATACGAAAATGAAATAGAGGGTTTAACACATTTCTTTGGAATTTAGCTTGTACTTAACCAAGATATAGAGTCTATTCTAGAATTGTTTTATTTTTTAACATATTGAAATAAACTCAGGATTTTTAGTAATAAACAATCACCGACAACAATCATGTATGATTTGAATTTTCTTTTTTCTTCTTGAACAGCAACATTTATTTTATAAGATGATTTTGCCATTATCAATACTTAAGATCTTCTGGCAAAGTAAAAACAAAAACAATAGCAATTAAACAAATAATCAAATAAAAACATTTTTCTTGTATCATCCAAATAACATAAAAAGCTCCAAATAAATATTTTTAGTGAATCAATGAAAGTAATCTTTTCATTTTCTTTGCATCTACAAGAGTAATTATATAGAGTATTTGAAAATTTCTAAGATATTTGATTTAACCAGAGGAAATTTTGTAATTCACATTATTAAACAAGTTGAATATTTTAAAATATTAACTTTATTCTTCCAAGTCTAAGATATGTATTTATATGTTGCTTTAGTTACATTTTCATTCATAGTTCATTAACTTCATTGCTCAGAAGGAAAAGCCATTCTCATCTTTAACATTCGTATACAAATTAAGGTCCATTATCTTTGAAACTGAAAGTATCCTTATTATTTCCTACATCTACTATTTTACTTTTCATTTTAAGCACAATCTGAACTAAGCATCTTGTTTAATAGTTGCTAATTTTTAAGTAGAGCCTTATGCAATGTTTATAACAATTTCAAAGCTATAACACGTTATACAATATAAAAGAGATGACACATGCGCTTGAATCCAAACTCAGAAATGTAGCATGAATAAGGCACCATATCTTTCTCTCTTTTTAATGTATTGATAACATGGGCTAAATTAGTCTATACCATTTCTTCTTGAAAGTTAGAAAAGTTGTAGCTGTAAATCACATGCAATTTTGTTTCTAAACAACAGATGGCAGCATCAAATTCCAGATTCACTTTACAATTTTTTTTCATTTTTTTTAAATCTTTTTTTTTAAATCTTAATGACTGTCAGCCTCAGAAACACAATTAGCTTTAATTTGGGAATTACAGTTTTATTGACATTCAGTCTTGAAGAGAAATGTTTGCAGTATTTTGAACAAAATACTGTTTTTTCAGAATTAATATCTGACAGTAGTTGAAAAGCCAATTGATCAAATTTTAGAGGCATTAACATCAAAACAAATGAAATCAAGCTCATAATCAAATTGATTTACACTAATAGCACTGGAATGTTTTGCTTTAAAACCAGGATAATCTCCTCTGAGCATCAGTAGGGATGAGGATGGCTTGGGAGGGGAAAGCCTGAACCAAAGCACATTGGAACTAAGGGCCTCTGGGAAGCACAAAGCCTGACAGTCATATGGATTTTAAAAGGTAAAATTAAACAAAAAGGTTTGCCAAATTATCCTTTTCTTTTCCTCAAGAACTATACAGTAGGATATAAGGGGAAAGAGCTGAGAAGAAGAAAGATGGAAAAAAAAAGAGAGGAGACATCCTCAGTGAGGCAGAAAGAGCAGATTCATTTATTGTCGGATTTTGCCGTGAACATGAGTTCTCTGGCAGGAGAGTTTAGAGTCAGCAACTTTATCCTGATAACCCCCCTATCCTGGTCCATCCGGAGCTGCCAGGTAGGGCCGGAAGTGGAGGTGCCGACTTCAGCTGCTGTCTGTTCATGAGTTCTATTACCTCTCACTTCCAGCAACCCCAGTGATAGACCATTCTGTCATGCCAAGCATTTTTCTTAGAATAGCATTTTGGAAATTTAGCCTAAAATCTTCTCTTGATCTATCATTATTCCATTTCTCTTATTTATATCCTTTTTCTTTAAAAACGTTCTTTTCCCCTTAGTATTCTTTGTCACTCTAATGAATTATCTACACTTTGTTCTCACTGCCTAGCAAAGTATTAATAATTTATTCTTTTCCATGTTTCCTACTTCATTCTTTTCAAATTCTCATTGTGGTTGACAAAGTAGATTTTCAATATAATGAAACTTTTAACACCATTTAAATTATTTTTTCTATTTCAGAATATCTCTGCATGTGTAGCTTCAAGGAAACCCCCACTGCAGTTTATATATTCACTCTTTTCACTTCTCCACTGAATTTATGCAAATGGCTTATTCAATTATTTTGACTATACTATAAACAGTGTACATTTGCTCTGCTGATTTAGTAACATCAAGAGTAAGATTTAACTGTCTTTACCTATTTTCCCAGGATTGAAAAACAAAAAACCTTAAGCAAATCACTCCCCATTCCTGGTTGTGCAGAACTCCAGGGTGTTATTATCTTGGGAGGCAATGATGTTTTCAAAAAAAACAAATGAACCAACAAACCAAGACAAAACTCAGTAGTGTCTAAGGTGGACTGAGAGCTCTGATGGGGGCTCAGGTAAGGGGAGGGTTGACAGCACTGACAGCTGCTGGCATCCTGTTAACAATCTAGAGTCCACCAAGAGACTAAGAGCAGTAGCAGTATTAGGAAACTCAAGTGCTCACAAGTGACAGGTAAGTATGAACATGAATGAAAAATATAGATCTCTAGTGCTATCTTTTTTATTAGATTACTTTTCATAGAGATGTGGCACATTAGGATTAGTTTCAACTGCAAACAACAGTAAAGTGCAAAATAATGGCTTAAATAAGATAGAAATAATTTCTCTCTTGTGGAGAAATTCAGAGATAGTCAAGTGCTGGGATGGCAATTCTGTTCCAGAAAGTTCTCAAACACCAAAGCTACATCTAATCCACTGCTCTGCCATCTCTAGTATATGTCCCATGTCCTCAGGGTCCATAATGGCATTAAGAGCTCTCCCCATCATCTCTGTGTTTCAGAAAGTAGAATTAAGAAACATGTGAAGAAGAAAATGAGGTGAAAAGGTGTGCACCAGCTGTCTTTTAAGGAAGATTCCAGAAGCTGTCACATGACTCTTATGCTGACATTTTATTGGCCGAAACTTAATCTCATATCACACCAAGCTGCAAGAGATGATAGAAAATGTACCTTTCTCCATTCTACCTTCATGTTCTCCCAGAGTGTTTCTCAACACAGAGACATATGTAACCAACATCAAAAAGTTAGAGCGGACACAAACATAGTCCTTTACTTTTGAGTGGAAGTACAAATGCTGTATTAACTGTTTTGCTCTCATTTTTGGTTGTACAAATCAAATCCAAATGAATTTGATTGAATCTAAAATAAAGGAAAATGCATTATACTCTGTTGTTATGGTAACTGGAATGGTTGAAATGTATGCATTATTTTCACAGCATAAATGATATATTTCTCACCATGTATTTTAAAAAATTGCCACAGGGTTTGCTTAATAGCCAGAGTATAAAGGAATATTTGTTTCTGAGTTGGCAAAAAACAGTTTTGACTAATTTGACAAATTTTTAGCAGCTCTGTCATTTATTCGATTTAATTAAATTTTCTTCTTTTCGAAACGAGTAATTGGGAATAAAATTTAAAGCTCTAAACAGGAGAAATTTAAATTTGAATTTATTGGTTGAACTGCTTATAATTTTCTTTCGCAATTCACTAATGGAATAAATAAGACATTTCACTGGATATGAGCCATCTCAAAGAGAACATGGCCAATTGCAATGTCACTAGGGATTTAAAGTAACCTACAGATTAAGGTTATGTTCTTATAGTTCATAAAATGTACAGTCCATATATTTGGAAAAACAACACCTTGTTCATGACATGTGCATGTATGAAATGTGCATATAGACAAATGGACATAAAGTTATGAAAGATAACACAAGTTTTAAACTTTTGACTGCAGCTGAAACTTTCATACTTCAAAAACAAAATTTTAAATATTCAGTTTTTTGGTAAATGTACCATGGTTATACTAGATGTTAACATCCGGGGAAATTGAGTGAAAGATATACAGGAACTTTCTGTACTTTACAACTCTTTTGTAAATCTCATATTATTTCAAAATAAAAAAAAGTTTTAAAAAATGTCCAGTCTTGAAATATATTAGAAATATTTATTCAGTTTTATTGGTGTTAGGGCTACTATATTAATAACATTACATACAAAAAAGACAGAGAGTGAAAATAGTTTGAATATGACTGTCATTTTAAGTCATTCACATTCAGCCTTATCAACTTTATCCCAAGTTGGTTCGTATCATCTCCCACTTCAGACACAGGGTTACATGCAACATTTTAAGGAAATAGCAGGAGCATTGAGATATCAAGATTCACCACGTGTCAGGAAATGAAGTCCCACAACCTGTCAGTACCTGTGCCAGGCTGTCTTAGAGAAAGCACATCCTTCCTTCATGAAGGGTGATCTACGGCTTGAAAGGCAAGTGTGGAAGAAAGTATTTATCCCAGCAATTCATTAAAATGTTGAAAAAAGAAAAATGAATTCAGCTTTCCTCATAACTTAAGTTTTTCCTATCTTCTTTTTCACAATTAAAACTACATCATTTTCCCAGCTGCCCTAGAGAAAAATTTAACTCAGGAATGTATGATTTTTGTTGCTGAGATACAGGATTTGTGGTTTGTATTCAACACTACCTTTCCCTGTCCCTTCCCGTTCAACTTGCTCTCAATCTGAACAGTTCAGCGTCTGCTCCTGTATAGTCTCTACCTTTTATTGTTACTCACACAATTCATTCCGTGAAGCACCATCCCACTTTTCTAGTGCATCAATATCTCTGGGCCTTCCCTGATGCACCCCGACCCCCACACATACACATACACACAAACATATTCAAGGATTTTAAGGCTCAATACTAAACTCCAGTATTCAGTTCTATTCAGCTCAACAAATCAAAAGCATATTTTACTCCAGGCTATGGATGAAACATTTTTATTCACAAAGAATTAAGACCAAATTCCTGTACTTGTGAAAACAGCGGGGGAATCCGCCATCTAACATTATACTCTTTCCTATTGTCCAAATTTAGTCTATTTTAGTAAAAATAGGCTATGAGTTCTCTACACACCTCTTTTCCTTTCACTTACAATACCTATCCTTTCTCCATCATTTTCTTTCCAATTATCCATAAAGATCTACTGGAAGGATCTCTATCATGAATTTTTCCCTAAACCATACAGCAACAAATGTCTCCCCATTTCCTTTAAAAGAAAACTTATTTACACAATTCATACATGCCTGTTAAGTTCCAGGACACAAGAGATATTAAAAAAATGAAGAGATTTGATTATATAACAATTTGAACTTTTATAAATCAAAGACTGCCTTAACAAAGTTTAATAACAGTAAGTTTTAGAATTGTTTAGATGTGGAGAAAGCCTTCCCGGTACATGCTTTGCACATTCTACTTATTATTCATATCATCCTTGTATATGCTTTTTATCCTCTACGAGTTTGTAAGCTTACTGAGGAAGCAAGGCTATCCTTTAACTTATTTTGTAACACTCCCCATGTATACCCCGTACAGCCATATGGTGAATACTGTTTGTTGAATGCATCATAATCTACTTACCAACCCCAATAATAGCTTAAAGGTAGGCAACATTTTGAGAGACAATTCTCCAGAGGGCTCTTACCTTTCTGCATGTCTTGGAAGCAGATGCACTCATTGCCTTTGTTCTAGAATATATTTTCAGGGATATTTGTATGAGGAACAGCTTTAGAAGGTCACAATAGAGTCTCCCTCCAGAGCAGAGGGCAGGTTTTATTACAGCATTGGAAGATGGTTGTAGTGTCTTGTTCTAGCGCAAAGTTCTCCACTATAAAAGATTTGCTTTCCTTAATATAAGTGTTCCTCTCCTGTGTTACAAAGTTAATGTCTAGTCCTCTTTGTGTTTTCCTGTGGGAATTGGGGCATGGGAAACTGAAGCAAATGCTGATACTCTGGCCCCCGCTATTATTATGAGTAAGAAACTTTCAGCTCTGACCCAGGAATAGTGTGTCTTTCACCAGTATTCAAGAAACTGTGGCAGGCCAACTTGTTAGCTGTAAGTAGGGTAAAAATCTCAGACCCTTTATAATTCTTGACTCGGTATTTTGAAAAGCACAGAAAATTGGAATTATGAGAACTGAGGTACACGTCATAGCAATGTTCTCAAGAATAGCCAAAGTCAAAAAGGACAAAAATATCAAGTATTGACAACTCTCATACACTACTAAGAGTACTGCAAATTGATAAAACTGTTTTGAAAAACGGGCAGTATCTACTAAATCTGAATATATGCATATGTTAGTGGCTGCAATTGCACCCCAGAATAAGGGTCCCCTAAAGATGGTTACTTCCTAATCCCTGGGACCTGTGAATATGTTACCTTATGTAGCAAAAGGGACTTGGCAGATGTGATTAAGGTTAAAGACCTTGGGATAAAGAGTATCCTGGATTATCCGAGTGGGCCCCATCTGATCCCATGAGTCCTTAATAATGTAGAGTCTTTCCTGGCTGTAGTGAGAGGGAGATGTAACTATATTGAATAATGATCTGATTGAGGCAGTATTGCTAGCTTTGAAGATGGAGGAAGGGGGCCATAAGCCAAGGACTGTGGGTGGCCTTTAGCAGAAGGAAGAGGCAAGGAAACAGATTCTCCCCTAGATCCTCCAGCAAGGAATGCAGCCAGCCGACTCCTCAGTGTGTGCCCAGCGAGACCTGCGCCAGACTTCAAACCTACAGAAATGTAATATAGTAAATTTGTGTTGTTTTAAGCCACTAAATTTGTTATATCAGCAATAGAACTAATACAATACCCAAAAGAAATGTGAATGTATGTATTCATATGTATAAATGTGTGTGTGTATGATTAAATTTATATAAAAAATAAAAATGGTAAAAAGAATCTATGCTTTTGGAAGTCAGGGAAGTGGTTACCCTTGGGGGTGATAACTAAGAGAACACATGGTGGGGCTTTTTGGGTCGTGATAATCGCCTCTTGGTGTGGGTGCTGGTTACGTGGGTGTGTTAGGTTTGGAAAAATATATCAAGGATATGTGCACTTTTTCTATATGTACGTTACGATTCAAATAAAAAGTTTAAAATGCAGCAATACACAAAATCACAGTACCGAATGACTTGCATTAACTAGGGGAATTTGAGCAAGCCACTTCACCTTTTTATCTTTCTAAGCCTCAGTTTTCCTAGTTGTAAAAGGATGATGATAATAAAAATAATACTGTACTGGATTGACTAGTGTCCCCCCAGATTCATGTCTACCCAGAACCTCAGAATATGACCTTATTTGGAAATAGTGTTTTTTGTAGGTGTAATCGAATTAAGATGAGGTCATCCTGTATTAGAATGGGCCCTAAATCCAATAACTGGTGTCTTTATAAGAGAAAGGATGGGGAGATTTGGATACAGAGACACAGACACACAGAGGAGAGACAACCATGTGAAGACAGAAGCAGAAGCTGGGGTGATGTGTCTACACGTCAAGGAATGCCAAGGATTACCGGCAGCCACCAGAAACAAGGAAGAGACAGGGAAGGATTCTTCCGCAGAGCCTTCAAAGGGAGCATGGCCTTGTGGACACCTTGATTTCAGACTTGTAGCCTCCAGAACTGTGAGAGAATAAATTTCTGTTGTTTTAAGCCACCCAGTTTAAGCCATCCACTTTGTTATGGCGGCCCTAGGAAACGAATATAACTACCTGTATCATAGGTGTTTGAGATAGGTTGATGATTTAATTTGTATGACAGTGTTTGAAAATTACCATACATTGTTTCATCTCAGTATTCTCATGGAAGTCAGTCTCCAGGTAAGATGTGTTCCTCTAAGCTACATATCTAAATAATAGATCAATTCTTCCTTCTGAGAAAAAAAGGAATGAGTTGGTAAGCAGAGAAATATATAAAAAATTCACTTGACTGGAACGTTTTTGTATTCTTTTGGTTTTCAGGTTTTTTTTTTTTTTTTTTTTACCTTCCCGTATATAGGTGGGTCTTAGGGCCTAAGCAGGCCCAATATATAGCACAGCTTTTGTTTATCTAGATTCTGAACCTATTGAGCACAAGGCAAAAGAGGAGAAAATAGAGAGGAAACAAAAATATTACCTGTATTAGTACTGAAGGCTAAGTTAGAAAATGTAGCTTAATTTAACAAACAGCCTACTAACTGAGACTCAGAATTGAACGAATTTACGCCCTCAGTTCGCAGTAGCACTAAAGTGAAACAGGCCTCCACACAGGGCCTGCCAGGTAAGATTTAAGGCAGAGCACTAGGGTGTGCTGGGCTCCCGTCTATAGAAAAATTAATTTAGAAATGTATTACAAAATCCACGGGTCCATATGGGGTATAGTAAATGTATTGATAAAGTTTAGAATAGAGAAGAGGCACAAGATTTTTTTTAATTGTCCGATTAATATATGTGAAGATTTTTCACAGTATCAGGCATCATTCTTCCTGCTCAGATCCAGAAACTATGTCTTCATGTTTACTGTCAAAAGCATGGTTCCTGGCCAATTTCATATCTACCACCTTGAGAAAAAGGTAGCAATGCTTATTATTCAGAAGGCCATGGCTCTTCAGAATCCATTTGTACTGAAATGATATGGATCATCTTGCCTCTGCAGTTCCCTAACACCATTTATTTAATGCTACTTACAGAATTACTCTTGATGCTGCATCATCCACCCTGCTGCCTGTGAATACTAACTTCTAAAAACTCTCAAGGGTTGTTAGTCTGCTTTGTTGATGAGGACCACACATACAAGTCTTAGAAAATGCAAACAACAATTGTCTTTTTCCTTCGTGTTAAATTTACTGTTTGGATTTTTTTTTTTTTTTTAATTTTTTTGTGAGGAAGACCAGCCCTGAGCTAACATCCGTTGCCAATCCTCCTCTTTTTGCTGAGGAAGACTGGCCCTGGGCTAACATCCGTGCCCATCTTCCTCCACTTTATATGGGACGCCGCCACGGCATGGCTGACAAGCAGTGCGTCGATAGGCGCCCGGGATCACGAACCGGCGAACCCCGGGCTGCCAAGCGCGGACGAAACTGCTACGCCGCCGGGCGGCCCCTACTGTTTGGAATTTAACGTAACTGAAAGATGTGTGGTTCTAAGTTTACAACCACACATCTTTCAGTTACGTCTTCTCTTGAACTCTTTAGGATATAATCACTAAATTTCCAGAGTGATCTCCCTCACTGTTGACCTGGCCCTACCTCTCACACATCACCACCAGCGGGGAAGGTGGGGAGTGGGCAGGGACAGAGCAAGAATAGCAGTCACATTTGTGTAAAAACGTCCATTCCCACCTCCAGCACAGTTTAAGACAAATGCATGAGAACATGACTTTACCACACTAAAGAGAAGCAAGAGAGGACATCAATCAGAAAGACCCATAAGCGATGTAGAGAAACTGGAAAGCCCTCAGAGAAGACATGTGCGGCTCCCCCTGGAGGTTTGCGTGACGCGTGACATGGAGCCTGCAGATTGAGTGGCATAATGGCTGTGGGGCTCACAGGGCAAAGGATGCCTTCCAGCACTTCCTCCTCTTGTAGTGCTGTAAACTAGAGGTGGCACCCTGAAGGAAACATGGACAGGGGAGAGTGCATGCAAGAGCCCAGACATACGGCTCAAGCCCCTAGGACTGGCAATAGTTGGTAACTAGCCCAGAGCCTTGAACTTGTCCTGTGTCCAACATGAGTGGGTCACCTAAATAGGCGTGTCAGCAAGATTCTGACTGCCCAATCATGCAGTCTCACTAAAGAAATAATTCTCCATCCAATAGGAAGTGATCCACTGGCCAGGCTACCCTCCTGGACCTGTCCTGACCATAGGGTCGCAGAACAAATCTATAGACATGAGTCCCTGGGTTCTTTGGGACATCTGGTCGACTCCATGTGGAATGGGACTAGAACACTGGAGAGGAGAAAAAGGGACTGGCCCGTGGAAATTCTGTTCTAGGCTGGGAGTGCCCCTTCTGGAAAGGTCTGCTGACTTGGCAATTTCCACCCCTAGAGGGAGAAGGATTTAGAGAATTTTGAGGAAGTCATTCCAAAGTGTGGTGGGGTCAGTTACAAACTTATGTCATGAGGAAATAGAAGGAAAACAGCTTTTCCCCAAGTGGTAACAGGAAGAAGTAGAGCCAAGCGTAATAATGTGTTCCTCCCAGTTGTACCCGTTGTTTAAATTACCCCTCCCCCGGAGTAGAGGAAAGGGTTAGGGAAAGAATTCAGGGAATTTAGGGAAAATCCCTCCTTATGGAGACCCAAGAAATGTGGGAAAACCCTTTTTCCTTAACAGTGAGATAGCTACCTTTTTCTTCAGTCAGCAAAACAAAATTGAGAAAGTTCATACACTTCTACTCTCACCTGCTAACACCTTGGTCCCTGTTATCCGAAGTGAATCTCATATTCTTATGATGAAAAATGTTTCTTTCATCCTCCCCACTTTTCAATACTTGTTCTTTTCTGATTATCTTATAAATAATGCCTAAGAAACTGGCTTACTTAAATTATTATTTTTAGCTCCCTCGAGTCCCATTTGAAGGTGCAGATACTTCAGTTGTGCATGTTCACCTCTTACGTCAACAGAGTGTGTGGTGCGTATGACAAGGTATCTAATTAAAAACCACCTGGAAAAGGTTAAATCCTACCTTTCTGCTTTTAGTGACCTCTATTTTATGACTGATTTCAACCACAGACTTCCCCTGACTTGTGAGAGGAGGATAGCCTTCAAACTGAAGTTTGGGGCATTGTCATATATTCCTGAGAGATAGCTCCCCAGTCCTTGTTTGGGATCTGTGCCACAGAATCCACAAACAGGGATTTACACAAGCCTCTGTTATTGTCTAGGGAACAAATCATGGACGGTAAAAGTGAAATACCCAGTGCTACTTAAATATATAAATATGCACAGCAGCTCAAGGCGCTTTTCATGGGATTAACCATGTGCTGTTACACCATGACGCTGCCCGAAGGACCTGATGTTTCAAAGCCCCGAACATTAGTGCTAGAAAAAGGAGCAGTAGCCCTAGGTTTGTTCAGGATCCCTTTGTGAATATGCGGTCTGCTTCATTGCCTAAAGCAGAATAGAAGAGGGTGTGGAAAAGAACAAGACTCTGGATCAGCCCAATCTGGGTCCTTTGCCCCAACCTATGGCCTTTGCGATTCTGTTTCCTCATCTGCCAAGTGAATATCATTATTAATACCCAACACGATCCAGAGGATTGAATGAAGTTCATTAACTTAAAGCACTTAGGTCACTGCCTGAGCCAAAACAAGATATCAATAAACCCTCACTGTTGGTGTTAGCAATCTTTATGTCATTGGGGTGATGGAATAAGAGTGGACTTATAACTTACATATTCACAGGATTAATATAAGGAAAAAACTAATTTTCATCAAATAGTCTAAGGTGCTAAAAGAAATTGAAAGTAAAGTAGAAAAATTGCAATTTACTTTAGCTCGTGTTTACTTGCCACCAGCCACCTGGACATTTCCGTCAGGTTAGTTCAGTGGTTCTCCAAGTGTGATTCCTGGGCCAGCAGCACCAGCTGCACCCAGAGAACGAGTTAGAAATGCATCTTCTGGGGCCCCACCCCCGGCCCACTGAGAACCACTGATTTAGTGTGTTTAGAGGGAAATCAACTGAAAGACTTTTCTTAGCACCGTTTAGGGGAAAAAAAGAAATCTGGTATCCATCAGTACTTTCTTTACCTTTAAATATTTCTTCCTATAGAAATCAGATCTGATTATACTGTTAAAAAACAAAGTTGTCTACCCAATGGACATGAAATCAATCATCACAAGAGGCTTATGCACCCCTATGTTCATTGCAGCATTATTCACAATAGCCAAGAAGTGGAAGCAACCCAAGTGTCCCTCGACTGATGATTGGTTAAAGAAGATGTGGTGTATACATGCAATGAAATACTACTCAGCCATAAGAAAAGACACAATTGTCCCATTTACAACAACATGGATGGACCTAGAGGGTATTATGTTAAGTGAAATAAGCCAGGGAGAGAAGGACAGACACTGCATGAACTCACTCATATATGGAATATAAATGAACACATGGACAGAGAGAACTGATTGGTGGTTACCAAGGGGAAGGGGGGTAGGGGGTGGGCACAAGGGGTGAAGGGTTACATCCACATGGTGACGGACAAACAAAAATGTACAACTAGAACCCCACAGTGTTATAAACTATTAAGACATCAATAAAACAAAACAAAACAAAATAAAACCAAAGTTGTAAATTTTCTTACAATGCATTTCCTGTATTGTGTTCTATGTTTAGGGAAATGTTCATCCTGGAACCCAAATGTACACCCAGGATCAGCCTGTTTTCTACCTATATATCTCTCTCCTCACCTTATCCCCCTGGACCCCCAGTATCCTCCCCGCCCTCACAGAGCTCCTTTCCCTGGAGCCCTCAGCCTGCTCTGTTATACACTTCCATCCACATTTGCTCACCAATACACAACTCTTCTCTTTTCCAATCCAAACAGCTGGAGCCTCCATTGCTACCAGAGAACCCAGAGAAGCCCAGAATCCTATTATCCCAAAGATGAAGTCTCTGTAAGGAATGGAAGATTCTCTGTCTTCAGAGTGGTGGCTACGTGTGCATACTGTTCCTTCTGCCTAGAGCAGTATTTCTTCATATTTCCACATCTTCACTCCATCTCTTCAGTAGAGTCTCTGTTTAGATATTACCTTCTCAGGAGTCCTTCTCTGACCACCTCATCAACAAGAGCCACTCCCAAGGCCTGCCTGGTGGCATAGTGGTTAAGTTCGTGTGTTCCAGTTCTGTGGCCCGGGGTTTGCGGGTTTGGATCCTGGGCGCAGACCTACTTATTGCTCATCAAGCCATGCTGTGGCGGTGTCCCACATACAAAGTAGAAGAAGATCGGCACAAATTTTAGCTCAGGGCCATTCTTCCTCAAGCAAAAAAAGGCAGATTGGCAACAGATATTAGCTTGGGGCCAATCTTCCTCACCAAAAAAAAGGAACCACTCCCCTCCCTCCAGGACACTCCAATTAATGCCTCTGCTTTATTCATTTTTTAAATTAATTACCTCTACCTTGTATTACATAATATTTTTTACTGACTGCCTCTGACACCAGATTGTAAGCAAGTCTTTGCTTCAAAACAATACACAGCACATAACAGGCACACAGTGAACACCAGCATTCTAATTTGAAACTTTGAAATGCCTTTTTCTGCAAAAATAGTGTGTATATGGTGCTTACTTCAATTCACAAATATTTATTGAGTGCCTAATGTCTTCTAGGCATTTGGCAAAGTACTCCGTAGAAAGAATAATAGGAGATGCTCCCTGCCTTTGAAGAGTGTGACCTAAATAGTCACAGTGGTAGTAACAGAAGAGCACATGCAGTGGCATGTGAATGCAAAGGCCAACTTCACAGGTCGGGAAAGGTTGTTCAGAGGGCATTATAAAAAGGTGAACCTATTTTAAAACTGCTAAATATGTTTTCAAAAGGCAATAAACATTCATATGTTCTATAAATATTATAAATAGCATGCTTTATTCAAATTAGTTCAGATCACATTTTCAATCACAAAATAGATTTGTCTCAGTTATTCTTTCTTTTAAACAAAACATTCATTAAGTTGAGAAGAAGGATCCAAGATGGCGGCTTAAAAGTATTATCAAATATTTCTTGGAACCATCTTCTCATTGGGGTCCCTTAACATCCTCACATACTTCTAGCACAGAAATCAGAAAGCCATTTTGACTTCTCCCTCTCCTTCACTTCTTACATCCAAGCAATCCTAAAATCATATCATTGCATCTCCTATGTTTCTCAAATCTACTTTCTCGCTTTACATTCTCATCACAGTGTCTTCTCTTTAGCTTTCACAATTCCTTTTTGGATCATTTCACAACATCCTAATTAGTTTCCCTGAATGTAGCTTTCATCCCCTCCAAACATCTACAGGATAACATCAGACTGTGCTCTTTAAGTAAAATGAATCAGATCACATTTCACTCTTGTTTAAACCTTTATCATTCTCCCTATCACTAGAAAAAACATATATCCCAGTTTGTCCAAATACAGTCTAGTTTTACATCTGCTGTCCTAGTGTGATTATTTGTAGTGCCCCCTTTCACTCCTACAAATGCCTGGTTTGAATAAGAATTATATGGCTACCCTTCTCATTGCCCTCATTATTAAGTTTGAATTCTATAACTTTACAACCGAGTCTTCATTCACAACATGGGTGCTGCTATCAAGAGAGGCAAAATTGAAGCATTATTCACAACAGCCAAGACATGGAAGCCACCCAAGTGCCCATCAACCAATGAATGGATAAAGAAGATGTGGTATATGTATATATATACAATAGAATACTACTCAGCCATAAAAAAATGCAAAATCATCCCATTCGCAACAACATGAATGGAACTTGAGGGTATCATGTTAAGTGAGATAAGCCGGTCAGGGAAAGACAAACACCATCTGATTTCACTCATATGTGGAAGATAAACAAATACATGGACAAAGAGAATAGATTAGTGGTTACCAGAGGGGTAGGGGTTGGGGGGTGGGCATAAGGGGTAAAGGGGCACATATATATGGTGACTGACAAATAATAATGTACAACTGAAATTTTACAATGTTATAAACTATTATGACACCAATAAAAAAATGAAAATATAATTATAAAAAAAAATAGAGGCAAGATTGAGCTTACATCCTGCTTTCCTGCTGTAAAATCTGAATGCATGAAAATCATGGATTGTGTCTTAAAGATATTTGTACCTTTACTATTCAACATTATGTCTGGTATTGAGCAGGTACTTAATGATGATTATAGAATTTTGAATAGTTGCATTTAAAATTAAAGTTTTTGTTATTAATGATATTCTATGTGTATCATCCTTAGATTATTGGGTACAGCCTTACGGTTTGTGATATTCTTTTTAGAATGTTCATTTACTCATTCAACAAACTTTCATTGACCACCTACTATGTACAGTTGAGCAATGTCCTGGCAATGCTTGGAGCCAGAGAAACTGATAAAACAGACGTGTAACCAAGTAACGGCACAAGTGTTACAAGTAGATGCTGGAATTAGATTCAAGATACTGTGAGGGCACAAAAGAGGAAGTGATCAAGTCTTAGGGGGATGGAAGGGACACAGTTTTATGAAGGAAATGACTCTTGAGCTGAGTCCTAGAAGATGAGCAGTTGCTTCTCTGACAGATAATTTGGAGGAAGCTGTTCCAGGCCTGGGCATGAAGGTGTGAAATAACTATGCATGTTCAGGAAGGTGTAACTATTCAGTAGACTTGGAGGAGGACGTAAGAGGAGCCAAGGATGAGGCTAGATAGATACTTAGGGGCCAGAGTCCAGAGAGGATTATTGGCCAGTCCCTGTAAACAACGGTGAGTCTCTGATCAGTGTCAGATGAGGGAAGGGCTTGAGCAGTAGAGAAATTCAGGAAGATCAGCCTGGTAGCAGTGTGGTGGACATATTGAATGAGGGAGATACTTGTCCTTGGGCAACAAAGATTATTTCAGCTATCCAGAAAAGTGGAACAGGGTGCATATTTAGACTCCACTATGCACATGGGAGATCAATGATGGACAACACATTAAGGACATAGATTTGAAGGACTTGTTGACTGATTGGATATGAAAGGTGAAGAAAGAGATAACCATAGGATAAATTACAGGTTTTTGTTTTGGAGAATTTAGTGTTTGGTGCTGCCATTCAGCAAAATTACAGCATCAGGATGTGAAGCAATTTTTAGAGGAGTAATGAATAGACAGAGAAAGAGGAGTCTATAAGGAAGGCTATGAAAAAACAGACAGGCAAGAAAATAATCAGAAAAGAACCATGTTGTAGAAATTCAGGATTGAGGATTTCAAAGCGTAGAGGATTATCAAGAGTAAAAAACTGCTACAGACCAGTCTACGATTATAAGGGCTGAAAGAATAAGAAATATATTCAGATATAGGCATCTGAGTTTGATAATGCCTTTGACAAAACCATGTCATAATGTGTAAAATCATTTATTCAGTCACATCCCACATTTATTGGAGTCAGTTCTTTTAATTTTCAGGTTCAGGGATAGGAACTCTGAACCAATAGGACCAAGCTTCACCTCAAGGACTCAGGGCTCCAGAAGGACAAGCCAGACATGTAAGCTGAGGTGGCCACTTTACCGAGCAACCTCACCTGGAATGAATATAAATGTGGAACTTTTTAAATCTTTGTTGCCTTTAACCACACTGTGTCCACTTTCTCTTTCCCATCCCTTAACAGAAGCTGGGTAGAAATTATAACTGTCTGACAAATTTCAGTTACTAAATTTAGTCCAGGAGATGTTCCAGTTTCACTAGCATAACCAATTCAAAGCTTCCTCTTCTCCCACATTAGGCCACACCTGTAACTCAAAAGACCTTAAGTGAGAAGCGGGAGAGTGGTTTCTCTGGAGATACCCTCCCCCCCAACTGGAGTAAGCAGAGATGAACTTACGCACTGGTTGCCTGTGCGTGGTGTGAGAACATCCCTGGCCTCAGTTTGCTTTGTTGTGATTCTATCAGTAACCTGTAGCCTTTGCTGATGCTTGGCTCTCCATGTAGTGTCTGTGGTCAGTGTTACTTTCTCCTGGTCTCTTGTACCTTACAGAGGAGTATTGTCATCCCTCACCAGAGGTTTGCACATGATAGCTCTGAGCCAGGTGCCTCACTGGTGACTGACTCTCTGAGGAACCCTACAGCTCCCTCTGGCAACCTCCATTCTTCAGTGGAGACACGGGAGGTACTGGAGTATTGTCACACAGGCTCTGGGGCTGCAGGAACTGTAATGGAGAGATGCTCATCCAGGTATTCTCAGGCACACACCATCACAGTCCCTTCAAGGACTTCAGGTAACATGTGGCTTCCACTTTCAGAAATCTCTAGATCAGAAACTGGCTCCAGTCTTTATGACTATATCCCTCTTTTAACTCAAAGGGATCCATGTCAAAACTCAATTAGGTTGATCAGGTCAGGAAAGCCTGTATATTCTGCAGTTTAGCAAGCATCCCACCAGGACACTTCTGAGCACCCTAACACTGTGAGTGATTTTCTTGGAACAAGCTCCAGCTTGGCTATCCAGACCTCTCCCTATCCAAAAGGTAGAAAACATAAAAGAAATAGTTTTGTCTTTAAGTGAATTCTGGGGAGAGGCATCTAGAGCCAATTGTTGGTGAACCTCCTTAGAATGTGGGTGCTTGCACTGTTTATTCCTCAGTTTTGAGTCTTTGACAAAATTCTGGGAATAAGGGAAAGTCACACTCAGCAAACTGTTAAATAAATAATTGTAGAATACTATGTTCTATACAGTTATTATGAGAAGTGTAAGTATATACAATCTATTGAGGAAAATATCGAGGAGGGGGTAATTTAAAAGAGAAAACAAGAGGAAAGGCAAATCAGCATAAGCTTCCCAACAAAAGTCAAGTCTGAGTTGCGATTTCAAAAATGAATAGGAATTCATTAAGGAGTTTGTGATGTTTCTGCTAAGAATATTCTTTTAATAATCCATTCAGGCTACCCCATGTAAAGGGGAATTTACATAGGCAGGATAATATTGTATAACTTTGTTCTGGGAAGTATAAGCGGGTCCACGAATTTGGGGGAGTCATTGGGCAGCTATGCTCTGTCACTCTCATTCCCTCTCTGGAGTCAAATGACTCTTTTCTTTTGGTTCTTCACTACTCTCTCTGTAACTTGGCTTCTTTGCTTGCCCAATCTGTTTGACCATGACTAATCATGGTTACCTCAACAGAAAACTTAGACTGACCTCTAATTCAGCTACCCATAGACAACTGACTAGGCAGTTGTTCTATGTCTACAACTCTCTACAGAGAGATGCTGAGTAGATGAACAAATGTCATGAATCCACTCCTAATCCAATTACATAAGGCCAGAGTGTGACCAGAAAGGGGCACAAAGCCATTCATGGGAGGAGGCCGTGGACAAAGAAAAGTCCCTGTGATGGAGTGTAAATGGAAAGGAAATGGCCATGCCTCTCTCATACAAGGAGATCAGAAACTTCTAACTAACAAAGAATTTGGGCTTAGGTGCAGGTTTAAGCACATTCTTTGTATGTTGTTCAGGGAATGCCAAGTTATTTTCTTTTAATTGTTGGAGCATAAATTGCTAGGAAGGCAGTAAATGAGATAAGAAAAGGCACAAGGTTATCCTCTAAAATTTTGTTTCTCATTTTGAAATTATGCTTGATGTATTGAGGACTGACTGTATTAATAGGCAAAATAAGTAACTGTCTGCACAGTATAATTTGAGAGTGTGCACTAATGTTAACAGTTAGACAGGGTTTAATTGACAAAGAAAACTTATGGGACCCAAAATGGAAACATTTACAAATTTATTTTATTGCAGAAAAGTGATACAATATAGTAACAACGTTAAAGTATATGCATCAGAGCCAAAGACTGTCTCCCAACGAGGGGTCCAGAGAGGTCAGCTGTGGACTTTTATTATCCTCCTTCTGAACCAGTGAACATAAACAGGGAGCATGAGAGTCACTAAACCTCACAAAAATTTTTACAAACACTCTCGTCCAGTGATGGCTAATCCCAGTGACCCTGGAATTGGCCTTAATTGTTGTGCTAGAGTAAGAGATCTACCTGCATGTCTCTGATACCTGGTCAAGGCATGAAACATACTGATTAATAGCGTTGCTCTGTAACCATGAGTTTGAGGTAAGTTTCAGGGAGGTTTGTATCAGCTTGTCAGCACTGTTTGTCAATAATTGTGAGATCAATGATTTCCGCCTAGCCTCAGAGAGACCCCAGGAAAGTTATGCCTTTGGGAAGATTACATAGCAAGAATATGCCTATGTGGCCAGCAGAGTATAAGAAACCTGACCTAGACTCAATTTTACACTCCCTGGTCCAGAGGAATTCTGTGCACATGTTAGCTGTTCCTAATCCAAGAGAGGAATAAATAGCCCTTACAGAAGGGAGGACAGTAGGCGTCCACACCCGCCCTCTCTGGACCCCTCGTTGGGAAACAGTCTTTGGCTCTGATGCATATACTTACTTTAATATTGTTGCCATATTGTATCTCTTTCCTGCAATCAAACATAAATTTGTAAATATTATCATTTTGGGTCTTATAAGAATTTTCTGACAGCTACAGTTGGTGATAATATTGAATTTAACTGTAGCAACAACGGTTTAGCTATTCTAAACATGTGCACGTTTATGTTACCTAAGGCATCATAAAACTTTCCAGTAGTGTGTAAATTTTTAAGATTGGCTGATAAACTGGTCTGGACTGGTCCTAATCCTAAAAGCATAATATACTGGAGGGTCAATGTCAAACGGATATGGGGTTTGGGGAAGAAGGCGTTTGGAGATGGGGGAAGAGATACTTCCTGATCCTGGGCGATGACACCATCATGCAGATCTTGGGCCAGCAGTCTTACATGGAGTTATTACTTTGGAGGAAAAAAAATCCTACTTTAACCACTTGAAACGTTATTCTTCTTTCTTGTGAACATTCCGTATTTACTGAGAAAGTTGCTGGAAGAGGCCATTTGTCATTTTGATCCCTTTAAATCTAGCATTACGAATTCAATACTTTTACTGCCAGTTCCTCTGAATTCAGCATACTCCCTGGATAGAAACTGTCTAGCACTTTGTCTTGTGGGAATTCCTCATATTTTAAGTAAACACTGAGTGTTAATGCATGGCAAATCTCCTCTAGCCATTTTGAGACTTTTAACACCTGCTAGCTCTGAAAGTTAAAATGTTAAATCAGGTGAAAAACACTGCAATATTTTTAAGATTTAAATGTCATAGAATTGGAGACATAGTTAAGAATTTTATAAGTTCAAGTGTTTTGTCAATAAATAAAAAGTAATTTGTTATTTTAAAGAACAACAAAGAATGTCTGAGATAATTGAAGCATTCAGGCAATGGGTCTATTAAATTACTAAAATGAGTTCAAAGAAACATGCGATCTACACATTAATATACTTGACTGTTTCTGAAAAGGATATGAGTTAAAACTTTTCTCAACAATTGATACTAAACAAAATGTTCCTTTGGACACAAATGAGAATTTAATTTGGTATTCTTAACTAAAATCATGTACTTTAATTTAGAGTGTATGCCAATTTTAAAAATCAAATGGATCTACTGTGAGACTGACCACTTTTGAAACTGATGTATGTGATGAAAATTATGGCTTTTGTGACAAATTCCTATTGAGCACTGAGTTGACCATAAATACATGTACATATATACTATGCATCAGCAGGAAGGCAACTCTTGAACTTTTCACGATTTTAAATTCAAATATTTGAGAAATGAATAAGGAGGAGAAACTAGAGGTGGAGAATGAGCTAGAGATGGAGAAAGGGAGAAATTAGAGGAGGGATATGGGAAATACCCCTTGGATAAAAAGTGATAAATTGGTGCATTCTGAAAATGTTATGTAATAGAGAAGTGGCACATGTTGGCAACTTAAGAGTTGGCTGCTTCTTTCATGTAATGACTGTATTAAGTACCAACTAGGTTAGGAATACATTCAAAGAAAAGCACAGGGATTGGAGGTAGGCTATGTGGTGCAAATCTGGGACCAACTCTTAAAGCTCTCTAAGCACTCAGTTTCCTCATGTTCCAAGTAAAAGGGAGAAAGTGACTAATGAGTCATATCTCAAAAGCTAATGTGACAACTAAATGCTATATGAAGCAATGAGCATATTGCCTGCTGCAAGTTAGTGTTCAAGAAATATTATCCCTTTTCTTTTTCCCTATGGGAGGTGATGGGCTCTCAATCTTTGTATATTTTCTTGTTTTTTTTTTTACGTACAGCTAGGGAAAGGCAAGACATGATCTTGAGTTCTTTAAATCTGTGATTTGGAGAAAATATGTTTTCAATCAAATTATCCTTGTCCATCGACTTACTACACTAGATAGTGAGAGTGTTAGTTTGTAGACTTTGGTGCAGCAATAGTAAAATAGATTTCTATACATCTATAAGTTGAAGCAGAATTGCCACTGTGGAATTCTAAAAGAATTAAATTGCTCTTGTTTGTACCCTCCTAATTCATATTTTTAAATCAGTTACTGAGGTAGAGACTAAAATTTACTTTTTCTTGCCTTATTAAGAGAACGACAAAAATAACATTGAAAAAACACTAGAAATATTATTGTATATTTGATTAATTACTATATTTATTATTAACTATGTTAAGTATTAAGACTGATAATCTAAAAGCTTTGTTTACTCAATCTTTTTTATGTTCTTAAGACAAACTTTTACAAACTATTCTAAAACTTTACTTTTATTAGTTCAGAACAGTCTTAACTTTCTTTTATCCAAATCAGTGAGGACATCAATAAAGTTTTGGTCAGGAAAACAGAAACAATAGTAAAGTTTTCAACAGAGATAATTTAAGAATTGGTTATATTGTATTGGAGGGCTGAAAAAGGATATAATGGGATAACACAAAGATTAATAAGTACCAGAAGCAGGTATCACCTTTAAGCCTGGGGCAACAAAGGCCAAAGGTCAAGGTTATCAGAACCTAAGATCTTAAAGCAGGACTCCTGTAGAGGGGGCATTCTAAGGAGAGGGTGCACTAGGCTCCTGCTGGCATCTCAGGAGCTCAGAGCTGCGATCAGACCCATGAGGAAGGTGCACTGCCTGGATGACTGGTGCTGGTGACCAGAAGTCCAGGGGAAGAGTCCCCCATGTTGGGCCTCAGACATCTGTGGAGAGGGTGCTGCTCTCCTGGTCCTGGAAACCCTGAGGGCAGCAACAAGATTGCTTCTGGAAATATAGAAAGCAGCTAGATGCTGGAACCAATTGCTGCTGCTGAAATGAAGGAAGATGGCTAGAATCGGATGACACTGAATAACAGCCATCAAACAAGAATCAAATCCCTTCTCCCCTGCCTTCCTCTGCTCCTCTAAGGGCCTCAATTGACAGAACCTAACAGAAGGCCAGCTGGCAAAGGAACATGGTTTGTGGACCCCAGTCCCAGTACCAGAGAGAAAAGAATGAAAAAATAGACTTGAATTTAGGAGCAACAGCTTTATATCTTGCACAGTGACATTTTGTAAGTTCAGCAAAATCTTTCTCATCATTAGTTTTTTTGTTTTTGTTTTTGTTTTTTTGCTTGAGGAAGATTAGTGCTGAGCTCATATCCGTTGCCAATCTTCCTCTATTTAGTATGTGGGTCACCACCACAACACCACCACTGATGAGTGGTGTAGGTCCATGCCCGGGAACTGAACCTGGGCCACCAAAGCAGGGCATGCTGAACTTAACCATTGGGCCACAGGGCCAGCCTACTTTATCATCAGTTTTGTTCAGAAAATTCACTTATTTGATATTAATGTGTGCTTATTTTGTGAGAATCTATCAACAAAGAATTGAGTATCTGGTGTCCATGGAAAGCAAATTAATATCTTGGTGTAATTTTCAGTTTAATGTTAAGTGTCTTGATTTAAATACAATCAGAGAGCTATTGAATTATCATCATCTGTTTAATTGATTACCAAAATATGCGGATCTAGTTGTAAAATTGGCATTAATGCTAGTAAATTCATTAATAAGATATATCTTCTACTTTAGGACTCTATGAAAATGAACAATAGTTTATTATTGTTGTTGTTATTATTATTGTCTACTGCATGAATACCCTGCTGTGATATTTATTCATACAACAGTATCCTGTATCCTGAGTCTGCCCAATCAAAGTCAAGCTCCTCTATTTACTATGTCCAATGGCGAAAAATGTGATAGTGATTTGATTAGGAGACTAACCTTCATGTTGCCAAAATTTTTCCTGCTTGTGTAAATATCTCTATTCCTGGTGCTCCTTTTCAGTACCTATGAGCCTGCATTTATTTTAAAGTTCCACTTGAATCACAATCTCATCACTGAGTATACACAGCAGGACACAAAGCACATTCTATTGCAGTTGGAAGGACAGGAAATTTGAGGAATATAGTACAAAACTAACATGATAACCAGAGTAGTCAAATGTGTCCCAAAGGATCCGTGAATCGACACCTTACTGGATGGCAGCTCTTTCATTTTCTCTGCAGAATCTCCAATACAAAAGTTTTTCTGCCAGGATGGAGAATTTCAGAACTGAGTCTGGGAAATAAACAATTCAACATCCAGGTAAAAAGAATGGAGAGAGATGAGTGTGTTTTTCAAAGTTGTTCTTTCTTATCCTGATAAGTTTCTTCACCCTACAAAAGTAAATAATTCTACTGTCTGGATGAATTTGTTTCGTTAATAGGAGAATAAGAATAATAAAATCAGTAAAAGTAGAAACTGTGGGTAAGAAAATGGAAAGAATTAAAATGCCGGAAACAACCTTATTCTAATGAAAATACCAAATGGCTAAACTAGGATAAAACAATAATATTTTGAATAACATTTTGAATCAAAGTCAAAATAACCTTTGAATCTTTTCACACATGCAGTAATCTGAATTTAGGAAGCTTTTAGAGCAAATTGCCAGGTTCTAAAGTTAAATTCTGTTAAGGTCCAAGTAGGACCCCAGTCCTCACAGGTGTCCCTTGAGCAAGTAGACAGTTTCCTACAATAGGAAGCAATGGAACCAAAGGAGAGCCTGAGTCCTATAAACTGGAGATCAGTGGGTGAAGAAGTGCTTGGGAACCCTCTGGGTGCTTTCTCTGGGCACAGGCCAGGCATTGAAGATGTAAGGAAATGTGTGGCCCTCAATTGTTCAATAAATAGCCATTGATCTGAACTGAATATTTAGTAACACATTGACCCACAATAAGAATTTCAAAGCCCCCCAAAAATACATTTAAAAGGTCAATCTCTTAGAATATAAGTGATGTTCTCTATTGTCTCCACCCTATTTATCAATCAACATGTACACTTTTCTACTGAATTATCTGGGCTTTTTAGAATGGAAAGGGCTCCAGGGTAGGAAGGTCAAGAATTAATAATGGATGCTTTTGATCTTCCAGCTGGTTATTATAAGCGTGGTAAAATCAGACAACACATTCTTCATAACCTGATTTTAATTCAGTTCTTAAAATGCTTAGTCCTAAACTTTGTTTGTTACACCAATGATTTTTTAGGTTAACCCACCACCCCCACTGAAATGAAAACAGTTATCTGATATTGATGAGGCTTGTTTTAGAGCCTTAAATTCAAGCTTCAGAACCTTATTTTTAGTTGTGCATATTTATTTTAAAGTATTCATATTGCCAGCTTTTGTTCTTTACCCCCAGATTTTGTTCTGCACCCTCTGAAGCCTGCAGAGCACAAAACAAGCACTCTTAAGGAGAGAATCGGATAGTGCTAATTCTATGTATTTTATTCCCTAGCATATTTGATTATTAGAGTGGACAAAGGGATTAGTATATATAGTAAAAATATGGCCCCCACATCATCCACTGGTGTGACACTGGTTGGTTAATCTTGGGTCAGTCACATAGCTCCTACAAACTTCAGATTCCCTGGACAAAGTATGATGACAAGGCTCGTCATGTAGCTATACAGTTTTTATTTGAAAATATGACTATTACTCCAATGTACTAGTTTTCCAGGGCTACCATAACAAAGTACCACAGAATTGGTGGCTTAAACAACAGAAACATATCTCTCATTATTCTGAGGCTAGAAGTCCGAGATCCACATGTCAGCAGGCTTGCTTCCTTCTAAGGTCTCTCTCCTTGGCTTGTAGATGTCGTTTTCCTCCAGCATCTTCACATTTCCTTCTCTGTGTGTTTCTTCTTCTTAGCCATAAGGTTAAGCCACAAGTCATATTGTATTAGGTCCACCCCAATGACCTCATTTAAATTGAATTACCTCTTTAAAGACCCCTTCTCCAAAAGCAGTCACATTCTGAGGTGCTGGAGTTTAGGACTTCAATGCGTGAATTTGGGAGGGACACAATTCAGCCCATACCACTTAAATGTTAACTTATTGGCTATTAGTGCCTTGGTAGATGAGTTTTTACTACTTAAATCAAGACTAATATTTTAGAAAGAGAAAGTCATGAGAAATTAAGGGGAAGACTGAAAGAAGAAAGATAAGGTGAAAGAGGGAACGAAAAATCCTGGCTAAAGGAGGGCCCCACTACTTACGTAAAGCATCTAAATTCTATCCTCTGTGTGTTCGGAGAGGTTTCTGTATAGCTTCCTTAAAGCTGTTTACCTTCATTGAAAGTCTCAATATGTCAATCAGAATACACAATTCAAATATGGGAAATTTCCTTATAATGTCTTCTCTAAATCTACAGAAAAAAATAGTTTCGCACATTTGGCAAATGTGCAAAAGCTCAACACCATTCCAACACTGACAGAACAATTCGAAAGGATTTTAGATGAGACTTGTCTTGTTATTACTGGCTCTAATTAGCACTCTAAAAGGTATAACTTTCTTTCTATGCAATTAAGTTCTACTCAGAAATGTGTTAAATTCATTTTTTTTTCTTGGGGAAAAGAAAGATGTGGAAGAAATCTTGAGAAGTAGGACTGTAGGATCATGATGGTATAAATCATCTAGGCCAAATAACCAGTGCTTCAATAGAGAAAAATCTTGTGTAAAAAATAATTCCATGGATGTTGTTAGCTAGTTACTGTAAGCAGGAATCAACAGAACACATGTTCTGGAATGTTCTCTCGTGTGGATAGGAATTAAAAAGCACGCTCCTTTCTCTGATAGGGACAAGCGACTCCATCTAGTCCTTCCTCCTTGGAGAGCAGTCTCTGAGGTGCTGACTCTTTCCACAATGGAGAGGAGCACATGCCCTGTTTCACTCTTCTCTCCTTTTTCACTCTGCTAGGTCATTTTTAGGCACACAAGATGCTTGTGAGCCTCTACTCATCTTCAGGTAAGTCTCTCTGTACCATTGCAAGATGCATTCTGCAGCTTTGTAAGAAACATGGGGGAACTTCACCATGTGCAGTATCCTCAGTCAAGGTTCTAAACTTCCTGAAGAAAAACAGTAAATTTTAAATACTTATGCTAAACATGTCTTTTAATTGCATATATATATATGCAACTAAATGTTGTATATTTAAAGGCAAAGTTGAAAGCTCTTCAACTATTTCAGTTGATGATTCCCAAGTGCTCCTGGCAGTACTGATGCAATCTGATAGATTTTTTGCAACTGTTCTACTAGAGCTCTCTTAAATGGTAGGGATGGGAAGAGAACTGTTTTAGACAGAAGAATTTTTAATGTTTTCAAATATTTTCATCTCTGATTTAACTTTTGGCTCTTCTAATTTGTTTCAAATTTTCAAACTTGCTTAGATTTCTAGTTTAAAACATGATAGCATATGCTATATGTTGCAAAAGGTTGACTCTACCCCCTTCAGCTTCACGTCCTGATGCCAATCACTTCTTAAGGAGTTTTAATTTTATAAACAATAAAACTGAATGGTTTTTTAAACAAATTATTTTGAGAAATTAGTAATAAATGCAAGATTTACTTGGGCCAATTCTCCTCTGCTTCTAAGTAGAATCTCTTTTGATGGTTGACTTTTGAATTTGGTGTTTTTCTGCCTAAATGGGAAAGTTTTTATAACCTCACTTCTCATCCAATTAGTAGCTCTTCCGTGTCCAGAACCAAATCCATCCTTTACTTGTGCAAGCATTGTTTCATCAAATGCTGCCTTTGTCTCAGAAACAGAGCAGTAAAATGATTTTCCCTCTTATTTTTTCCCCTAAAATATGCTTTCTGAGTTAAGTAGAATCAGCTTTTTCACATACCATCATAATAGTTTTTTACATACATTAGCTCAATGCACGTTCACAAATTGATGAGGCAGAGATAGCTAACCTTTGTCTCTCAAAGAGCAGAGAGCAAGTGGAGAAAAAGGCCAACTGCAAGTATTTGGAATTGCATTGTGTGCTGCTTAGGAAGAAAGAATATGGAGACAGCATGCCTCACCATTTTCCACTTGTGTCATATATCACATAGGGAGTCAGTGGCCTTAGATAAGAACCTAATCAGAAATTTAACTTGTAAAATTCCTAAGGTAAAAACTTTTTATGAAAATGCAGAATTCTTACAATTGTATAAAACAGCATAAAATATGCTTCTTTGAGTACATGACATTATTTTCTTAGAATATATTTCTAGAAGTGAAATTGGTCACTCAAAATGTATGGACATGTAGAATGTTTTTGATACATATTTTCAAATGTTCTTTTAGAAAAGGTAATTTTTTTTTTTTTTTGGTGAGGAAGACCAGCCCTGAGCTAACATCTGTTGCTAATCCTCCTGTTTTTGCTGAGGAAGACTGGCCCTGGGCTAACATCGTGCCTATCTTCCTCTACTTTATATGGGACGCCGCCACGGCATGGCTGACAGGCAGTGCGTCCGCGGGCGCCCGGGATCCGAACCCGCGAACCCCAGGCTGCCAAGCGCGGACGAAACCGCTGCGCCACCGAGCCGGCCCCTAGAAAAGGTAATTTTTAATAAGAGATACAACAGGTTATATCATGTTTCTGAACATACTGATATTTTGTTTTTTCCTTTTTCTTATATGCATTTCCTTAGTTTTCTTTAATGAGAATTATTTTTATAGACTATCATTTTACTCTGTCCTGTCATAGAAATCCACTTTGATTTTCAACATATCTTGAGAGTGTTATTTTAACTATTTAAATGTTCCCTACAAGTTAAGACCACAATCTAGGATGATAAAGGAGATAGAATTTTCATTTAATTGATTGTTGCTGTAGACACTCATGCAGAGATAAACCAAGCCATTAAAAACAAGTTTCTTTTACATTTGAAAAGACTTGACAATTTATTTCACTACTATCTTTCTTTACTGTACATGCATCTTCATTATGTGTATATGTGTGTGTATTATGTTCTTTTGTCTACATCTTAATGATCTTGTAGGTATTTGCTACTTTCTTACTTGAAAATCTGCTGCACACATTTGAGTAACATCAGTGAGATTTTTCATATGAATCAGTTTTTCCTTTTGATGATTACATTATGGGAAGATGTTTGAATGCTAATTTTTCTTTGTTATACATGTATTTAAAGACATATCTGTGAAACATCTAGTTACATTTCCTGTAGGAATTAGAGATTTACATACTTAAGCACATCTATTTCTGCAGTTTAAATTTTGATAATGTAACATAAAAATACACAACTTCAATTTTTAACCATTCTCAAATTTTAATAGCCACTACTATCAAAAAATCCTTCTTGGTGGTAATCTGATTACTTGGAGTTTCTTATCCTGATCTAAAACCAAAAAACAACTTTTAGTCTGATATTTTAATGAGGAAAGTTAAGGGGAATTTAAATAGAAATGAACTCAGAAAAGAATCCATGAGACTTAAAGAATGATCATTGTTTACAAAAGAGAAGTTGATTTAAGAGGAACTTATCCAGCCGGCCCGGTGGCGTAGCGGTTAAATTCGCGCACCTGGCTTAGGCAGCCCATAGTTCGTAGGCCGGGATCCCTGCGCCCACAGACACTCTGCTTGTCAGCCATGCTGTGGCGGTGTCCCATGTAAACTAGAGGAAGATGAGCACGGATGTTAGCTCAGGGCTAGTCTTCCTCACACACAAATAAGAGAAACTTATTCATAATACTTAAATATATATGAAGAGTTATTAGACTGAATTATATAGATAAGCTTTTTCCTACTCTTGTGAAGATAATGGAAGAGAAATTGAACTCACAGTGCTTAAAAAGCTAAAAATTAGTATTAGGGTGGTGAACATGATGTTATCTATGCAGAAATAGAAGTATAATGATGGACACCTGAAATTTATACAATGATATAAATCAATGTTACTTAATAAAAAGAAATTTAAAAAATTAATTAATTAAAATAGACAATTGATTAAATACATGATACCTTGTAATGTGTTTTAGTCAAAATGATGTTACAAGTCTGTATTTATTGACATGGATATGTTTTGCTGTTAAAGTATTTATTAAGCAACCATTAAGAAAAATTTCTTCTCTGAATAATTTTCTTTTCTTAATCTCTTAATAATATAAATTTATAATTTTAGGTGTCATAACAAGCTTTCAAAACATTAATGAAGTGCTTTTTATATAGCATTGAAGAAAATTTCTTAAATGCCTCTTCATACTGTCAAATTATCTACAGAGGAAATTAAACGCCTTGATAATTTTGATATTGTAAGAAACATGCTCATTTCATTCATTTATTATAATTTCTCTGTTTATGAAGCCATTATAAATTCAGTTCAAAAGACTACACAAAACATAAATTCCCCTGAAATGTTTTTTGATCCATTTACTTTCTTCCTTTTTGAACACAAATGTTGCTGAAAAGTAGAAGATCTGTCTCTGTCTTATCAGTCTGTCCATTCTTCACGAGACTGAGTTTATCTCTAAATGGGATATTCATTCTGAAGCCTTTCAGAGCTGCTGTCACGAGTCTGGCAAACTTGGAACATCACTTATTGTATCATTTAATTTTTCTCCCTTGGCAAATCAGCATAATCCATACAGAGTTCCACCACCACCTCTTTAGAAAAACCACATCCCAAGAATGTAAAACTGTCAGCAAAGATACTGAATGTTAATTCTATCACTACTACTATATTTTTTCAGGCTGCCGAAGCAAATTGCTGGTGATGTTGTTACTGTAATCCACACGTTAAGGAGAGAAAAGAGATATTGGCAGATTTTTAAATTAATGACCCCTATCAACACTCCCTAACTCCCCCCATCCTATCTCCACACAACTTCCATCCCTAGTTGGAAATTTTTTACTTAACATAGTAAGCCAAAGTTATTGATGGGGAGGCATGGGATACTAGAGGTGTGTTAGGGGTGGGACGGGAGGTTGATGAGGGCTGGGAATAATGTTGAAAACTACTGTAAGGAAAAAAAGTGTTTCCTAGGATACCCTAAAACACGGAGGCTAGATATTAACAATGACTACTTGTATTGAGAGATTCCACTGTGCTTAGTTCTTTGCTAAGAATCATATTATTTATTCCTTACAACAACCACACAAGACAAATAAAATATCACCCCTACTTTATAGATGAGAAGATTAGAGATTAGAGAGCTTGGATACTTACTCTCAGTCGCTGCTACCAAATAGTAGAGTCTTGTTAAGTCCCTGCATTTAACTTGTACCCAATACCCCAACTCTCAGAAGTCTACCATGCTCACCAGGGTTTAGTGCATTTTTTGAGCTCATAAATATGTTTTTCCTTCTTACTAAAGTTATTTGAATGTTTTAGATCCTAGAACATTTAAATATCTTTCGTATCTGGTTTTAAAGTCTTTCATCTTGGAATTTGCATGTCTTCATATTCTTAGGACCACAAAAACCACAGGGATATTTAAAATGATATCCAATTGAATTTTACATATTTCACATGGCACTTTCTTGTGGTCTCAATTTATAGTCATTCCACACTGTTGAGACTATTAGTATTAGCAAATATGATAAATTAGTATTAGTAAATATGATAAATTACATTGTGCTGGAATAAATGTTCATTATTTTTTTCTGCCTATAGTATTGTAGAAACAACACAAAGTTGTTCATAAGGTCAAATTAGAGAATATTCTTTGAACACAGTACTCTCTCTTCATTGCTCTTCATATCTCTTTGGACTAACCCTATATTGCCTTGTCTCAAGCTTAACTGCTTTCCAAAGTCATACACAGTGCCATCTCACCTGTGCAGTAGGCTTTCCCTTTTGTGTCCACTATGAAATTACAAGAGAAGCCTACCAAGATATCGCTACCTCGTGTTTCTCATACATTTGCAGAATACATTGCCCCTTGTGTTCACAACGAATATAGAATATTATCCAAAGATAGTAAAGATTGTATTTTCCTCACTTAAACACAGTAAATCACTTCTTGCCCTCTCTTTAATCACTTGGTCATGAAATGCTTCATTATTTTTCATGTCATTCCGTTCTGCCGCCAAGCTTACCACATGGCACGCCTGAAAAATCAGTTGTTTTAAGGGGAAGAAAGACAAAGAGAGTCTAAGTTAATCACGCATTTCATAGGATGTTAATCTATAGCCAAGTTACTGTTTTAAATCCAGATAAAACAATCTTATTGAAGAGCAGCAAAATATGTAGATTTCATTTATCAAAACAAAAACCAAACATGTATATAGCAGTTATTAACAAAATGTTCACATCGGTAATGCTTCCCAGTAAGTTATTCTTCCGTATTTCTCATAAAGTATAGGCCATTCAATGAGATTAAACTGCAAAGTTATATTCAGAGAGTTAAAACTGTACTCAAGGTCAATCAATGATGAAAAGAAAAAAGATATTTATTAACTTCCAGTTTCCTCTTTGTTCTTGAATCGTTTTGCCTCCTTAAGAATGCAGAGCTAAGAGTCTGCAGGTAGAACATAAGAAATGTCACTATTAATATTATCAGTAATTAAAAGTTTACTGAATGCTTGCCCTGTGCAAGGCACTTTGAGGGGTGAAAATAAGAGTGAAACAGAATTATAATCCAAAATGACAACAGTTGTTTTACAATTCTTTCTTTCTTTTTTTTTGTGGATGGTGAGAAATCATCTTCCCCTACTGAGAATTACCAATAAGAAAAGGCAAAATTTCAAATATGAATGCACTGTGTTATAATAACATAAATTCTCCTTAATTTTCATAGTTACATCCAAATTTGAAGGCTATTGCTAATGGGACTGGGTCCCACCTCTTCTCTTCCATCCTGTAGTACACCCAATCTGTAAGGCTCCAGAGAGTAACTGCCAATTCAGAAGGCAACTGTGCCTTTGGTGCTATGCTATAAGAGGCACAAAAAGTAACAACCGCTCCGAAATAAGTCTCTCTTTGGTCTGCAGTGGGGCCTAAAATATCTGTCATTTTATTCACCCCTTTGATTTAAAGCACTAGGTTTCAAGAAGGTCCCTGTTAAACTATAAATATGTCATATGAAATAATTAAATAATTGTCATAATAATCTATCAAGGTACTTAGTTGTGATGGGTCACAGTGGAAAACATTTCTTAGTAGTAGTAATAAAAAGAAACAATCAAAAACAATTAAAAAAACAAACTACTGATACATGCAGCAACATGAATGAACTTGACAAATATTATGCTGAGTGAAAGAAGCCAGACAGATACAAGAAAAGTTCATATTGTATGATTCCATTTTTATGAAATTCTAGAATATGCACAACTACGACAGCACAAGGGAACTTTCTGGGATGATGAAAATGTTGTAGATCTTCAGAATGGTGTGGGTTACACTATTGCATGGATTTTTCAAAACTCAATTAAAAGAACACTTAAAGATCTGAGTATTTCACTGTATGTAAATTATACTCCAATTTTTAAAAAGACCATCTAAAAGTTATTGCCATTATTTTAAAATAGTTCTCATGTTTTACAGATGCATGCCTAAATATTTGCAGATGAAAAGATACATGTAGTTCTTGGGATTTAGTGAAAAAGAATGGAGAGGAGGCAGTGATAAAAAATGGGGAATGGGTGGGCATATAGACGAAACATGATGAGGAATGCATGGAAAAATCTTGGAAGTTGGGTGACATTCACCTTAGAGTCCTTTATTCTTGCATATGTTTGAACATTTTCCATAATAAAAAGTTGAAAAGAGAGGGGTCGTCTTGGTTCCTCTTCTTTTACAAGAGAAAACTGAACAGGAGGACACAACTTGTTCAAAGTCTCAAAGCTAGACAGCAAACCAGCTCCCAGTTTACCCTTCCTCTGATCCCAATACAGTCTGAGCGTTTTGGAAAGGCCACTTTTTAAAAAGGGGAAGACAATAATGCAAGGAGTTGTTAAGCGATATATGTAGTTGCTTCCTGCCCCTTTTGGTTTCAAACAGTTTTGTAGATTTAAATTGCATTTTACTCAAATTTCAGAACCCAACCGAGTGCAAGGATCAGAGGCAGCATTTCTTTCTCTACAAAAAATAAACACAGAACAAAATGAAAACATACAGCAAAGACTTGTTTTTCCCTTCCAGGGCTAAAATCTTCCTCCCAATCCAGGCAAAGAAAGCAAAGGCATTCTGCTAGTGGGAGGAGCTTGGTTCTCCATTCTGGTGTGATCCCGGAACAGCTGTTTTCCCTCCAGCTCTGAAAGAGGTGAAAATATGTTAAGCAATACAAAAATTTTCTTGAAGCCTGCGCCCTCGTTTGTGTGTGTGTGTCTGTGTGTGGGATGGGGCTGGGTGTCAGCTCCGAGGGCAACGTGAATCAGAAGTGAGAAAGGTGAGTGGAGAGTAGAATCTACGTTTCAGAAGGGGTGGAAGAAGACATTGGATATGACGGTTCGTGAGAATAAACCGCGCTGGATTTGTCTCCTCCATCCAGGCACTTGAATCTGGAAAGTAAATTCCATTTCGAGAACGAAAAGTCGTATACAGCTGCTTGGTTTCGACGGCTGGGGAATATTTATTCCTTGCTCCGCTGATGGGGAAATAAAAAAAAATCGGCGTCTGGCAGCCGCTGATTGGTCGAAAAGAAAATGGTGATAGTGGGGTGGGAAGAGGATTTGACGAGCCTCCTCCTGCCTCCTCAACCTATAGCTCGTCCGTACTAGTCTCCTCTCCACCCGCGGGACCCTTTCGGGATCATGCGAGGTTAAGAGCAAACGAAAATCTGGAAGATATTTAAACAAAAGCACCTTTAACGTTGTGTCCTACGACCATTAATCAAATTTCACGATCCGAGGGAAACGTGCTCTGGGCGATGCCGATGTGAGCATCCTTCCTGAGCTGCCTGTTTCCTTCAGCAGCTCCCAAAGAGATTGGCTCTATCTTTGGTGGTCCATCCCTCAGACCCCCACTCCCCCAGGTTGGCGCTGACGTGGGGGTCCCCGTGAGGAAGCAGAGGGAAAGGTAGAGACAGGGAAGGAAGGGGGATGGGAAAGAGAGAGACATCAGCCAAAGCCTAACCGCTCCGGATCGCCACAAGAGTCCTCGTGACCCTGAACTTGAGGCGAAGCGCAAAACACCCCATTTCCCGCCTCCCAGGACCGGGCGGGCGGCTGAAGTTGGAGGTACAGCCTTCCCCCCACCCCCACTCCCACCCCCATCCGAGGAGAGGAGTGAGGAGCACGCGGCAGGGAAAGCAGCGAGCGCCGGGAGAGGGGCGGGGAGAGCCGCTGACAAATCAGCTGCGGGGGCGGTGAGCGGAGGAGCAGGAGGAAGAAGAGGAGGAGGAGGACGACCACGACGACGCGAAGGGGACCCGAGAGGGGGCGAGCGACCGAGTGCGGCGACGCGGGGTGAGGTGTGTGCTGGCCTTAGAGCAGACCCGGGGACCCTTAGCATCCTTCGCGCTCTCTCCCCACCTTCCCCTCCGACCCTCCGTCTCTTTCTCTCGGATCCTCCTGTGCGGGGGAGGAGGAGTGGCAATTCGACGACAGTTCGCGGGTTCGCCTCCCACGCCCCCAGCCTCTCCTCGCCGGGTCGTGCTGACAGCACCCTCCCCTGGGGACAATCCCTCTCCTGGTGCCGCCTCCGCCCTTCCTGTCGGCTCTTTATCCTCCCCCTTCCCATTTAAATCATATTTGGAAATTGTTTAAATTTGTTTTTAAAGCGGACTCGGGGGAGGGGGGCGGATTGGAGTTCCGAGGAGCAGAGCGACTCAGGTAAGTGCCCGTGGATCTAAACTGGCAGCTTTGGAAATCCTGGACAAAACCTGATGGGAGAGGAGCGTTGTGGACACCTGGGGGTGGGGGTGAGGTGCTGCAGTGAAGACCCGCTGTGTCAAGTCTCTCGGTAGTGGGTTCTCATCCCTTTGGTGACCTTGAGGAAAGTAAGTTGACCTGGCTTTCCTCCTGTTCCGATATTTCCCTCTTCTCGTCCCCAAAGGCTGAGAGGTCAGACTTCTCCGGGATACGCTTTTCCTTTGGGAAACGCGTGGATGCTAGATGGAGCGTGAGCACCCAACTTTTATTTCTCTCTTACTTTAAATCCCCAGTCCGCCCTCTCGGTTCTGTCTGTAAAGTCAACAAGCTGTGTTTAGCAAATAATTAAATGGAAGTGCGGAGGGGGCAAGTCAACAGGTGGTAAGGGGTTAACAGGTGGAGGTTCGGGTGGGAGCGGGTTCACGCGCGCTGAGAACGCCCCCTCGGACGGACGGCGCGCGTCTGGAGACGGCCGGCGGGTGTGAACAGGCGCCTGCTCAGGGTAGATAGCTGCGGGTGGGGATGCATGGTCGGGTGGGGTAGAGCGAGGGCGGGTGGGCTGCACTTGGCCTGAGGTTCAGCCACACCCCGAGTGAGTAGTTCTCTTCCCTCCCTTCTCCGTGATCAACCTGTTAGCCCTTTTCTGGGATTCCTTTTAAGAGTGCCCCTGACCCCATGCCTCCAGCTCCCTTTCTTTTCCTGTGATGTGTCTTTTAAACGTACTTCTAACTTGTAATGTCACCGTCTGGACCCTGGCAAGTTGATAGAGGGGTCCATCTTTTTTCATGCAACTCACTTAGGAAATGCGAGTAGGAACAGCTCTCTGATTCATCCTAATCCGTGTTTAGGCGGCTAGACTTTTACTAGCCAAGATGGATGGGGGATGCTAAATTTTTAATGCAAAAGCTAAAAAAGGCTTCTTTGTCCAATGGCTGAAATAAGGGTGCATTTAAAAGAGTCTCACAGTTTTGGGAGTTCTACTGATCTTTCAGTGGTTTTTTACCTCTCGTGGTTCTGATTTTGTTTTGTTTTACTCAAGAATTCTCATTCAAAATGTATTTTGTATTCTCCAGCGTGGTGTGGTGGAAAGGAATTCATTAGCCATGGATGTATTCATGAAGGGACTTTCAAAAGCCAAGGAGGGAGTTGTGGCTGCTGCTGAAAAAACCAAACAGGGTGTGGCAGAAGCAGCAGGAAAGACCAAAGAGGGCGTTCTCTATGTAGGTAGGTAAGACCCAAATGTCATTTTCATATTTATTTCTGGCTGATGGGTTAGGATGACTGATACTCTAAATTTCTCGCTTGATTCATTTTTGCATTATCACTTGTCAAAAAGATGGACTGAGTCAGAGGTATGTGTGGGGAGGTGAATATATATATTTGAGCTAATAGTAAAAAGTGGGGCTAATCTTTTGTTTTTCCAGATTATTTAATTTTGCAATAATACTTAGGACTTTTTTGTTTTTGCTTTTTAAATGAATGTTTCTGTGCTGTGACTATATTTCAGAGGACAGTTTTTAAAGCTCAGTCTTTAAAAAAAATGAGGAATATTCTTAAGAATCAAAATCATGCATGAGCCTTTGATTTTTTATCAAGATGAATAAAATTTGCTAATTTTAGTGTATTCTTGTTTTAAAATGAGAGTTTGGTATGGCCCCTGGATATGTAAAAAGAGACCTATTGTGACCCCCATAAAGGAAAGAACAGAGAAGTCTTTGGTGGAGTTACTTCTTGTGACCACTTGGTAGGCTGGGGGCTAAGAGTTCAAGAAAGTGCTTGAGGAATGCTTCTAATATCTCAGAGACATTTATATGGTTCCTTTATCAAATGACACACATAATAAATAATGAGATTGATGCTTATTATTTCTGTTAGTTCCTAAATTCCCACCTGGGGGTATTCATGCAGACCCCGACTCTCTTTTCTTTATCTTGCACTGTGTTAGGTTGGGTGTTATTTTACAAACCACTTCAAATTCTTTAGCGAAGAAATAGACAAACAGATATACACACACTCTCCACAAGGATACATGCACACACGCACGCACACTCACCCACACTGCCTGTTCTGCCTTCCTCTTTCTTCTCTGCTCATCTGAGCCCTCCACGTTTTCTGGTGGCAGCTGTAGCAGCAGCAGCCCCAGGATGAACAGTAAGATGGACGAGGAGCATGTTGGGTGGCATAAGGTGCTATGCCCATGTCTGTGGGGTGAAAGGAAGCTATACTCTCCCTCCAACGTGGATGGACAGGAGAAAAGTTATACTTGGAATGATTTTCTGAATGCTTCTCATATTGTTTTTTTTCTCACTGTTCATAGACTCTTTTTATGTTGACTTGATCTTATTACAAATCTTCAGTTAAATTACTCTTTATCTTAAAGCACTTTTTCAGAAAATCATTCAAGTGTTTTACAAGAGGAAAAAAATTGATGAGTTGATTTCAAGTGTTTTTAAGTGCGAATGATATCTTTTTAGAAGGAATTTGGACTACTGAATCAGTGACATGCAGATAATCTATATCTTTTTGTTTGTCCTGTTTTCCAAGTTGTGCAAGTGTGTGCTTGCAACTATTCTTTGATTTCAGTTACTTTATAACTTAATAACTTTAAAGATTTTTTTAGGATGCTAATATCCATTTCATTAGTTTGTACTGAGTCCAGAAATTATTGAATATTAATTTAATATATTGCTCTTTTCTAAGTAATAAACAAATTTTATCTCTGGAAAACTTTTGTTTTCATTGTCAACTATGAGTTTGGGCAAATACAATGATTTTATTTTTCAGAGGTTATTTCTGTTATTTGCTCTGAGATTATTATATAAAATTGTAATTTGTTGACGTGTCACATTTTTAAAAAGTCATCTTCAAAATCTATCATGGTATTTAACGTATAGTATATTCTATAAATTATTTATTGGTTATGTTCTGACATCTAATTAAAAGTTGAACTCAGACAGAGGATTTAGGATAAGTGACTGTGAGAAGATGCTATTATAGCTCAGGTGTTGGCACACTTTCTGTAAAGGGCTAGATAGTAAATATTTTAGGCCACAATATCTTTGTCTCAACTGCTCAGCTCTGCTGTTATAGTGTGAAAGCAGCCATAGACAGTAATAGTGTGACTGTGCTTCAATAAAACTTTACTTACCAAGACAGGAGGTGAGTTGATTTGACCCACAGGCAGAAGTTTGCTGAATTCTGGAAAATTAGAAAGAACATACACTTAATGAAGCCCAGGCTGCACCACTCGTTACCTCTGCGATACTCATCTCTGAGCATCACTTCCCTCATTTGTAAAAATCTGCTTTAGATAAATGCAACTGCCTTGCAGAGTTTTTGTGAGAATGTCATAATAAAACAGAACATATGAGTCATAAAGCACACTTAAAAAAAATTTAAACACTATTTTTTAGAGCAGTTTTAGGATGACAGCAAAATTGAGAGGAAAGTACAGAGGTTTTCCATATATTCCCTGCCCCCACACATGCATAGCCTCCCGCATTATCAACATCTCCCACCAGAGTGGTACATTAGTACAACTGATGAACCCACATTGGCACATCATAATTACCCAAAGTCCATAGTTTGCCTTAGAGTTCATTCTTGGTGTTGTACATTCTATAGGGTTG
Source organism: Tapirus indicus (assembly GCA_031878705.1). Taxonomy (NCBI): domain Eukaryota; kingdom Metazoa; phylum Chordata; class Mammalia; order Perissodactyla; family Tapiridae; genus Tapirus; species Tapirus indicus. Next base: position 70,982,282 of record CM062919.1, on the reverse strand, counting down.
GACAAATGTATAATGACATGTATCCATCATTACAGCGTCATACAGAATATTTTCAGTGTCTTGAAAATCCTCTGTGCTCTGCCTATTCACCCCCCTCCCCCAACCCCTGACAACCACTGACCTTTTTACCGTCTCCATGGTTTTGCCTTTTCCAGAATGTCATATAGTTAGAGTCATATAGTATGTAGCCTGCTCAGACTGGGTTCTTTCACTTAGTAATATGCATTTAAAGTTCTTCCATGTCTTTTCATGGCTTGACAGCTCATTTCTTTTTAGCATTGAATAATATTCTATTGTCTGGATGTACCATAGTTTATCCATTCACCTACTAAAAGACATCTTAGCTGGTTCCAAGTTTTGGCGATTATGAATAAAGCCACTGTAAACGTCCATGTGTAAGTTTTTGTGTAGACATAAGTTTTCAGCTTCTTTGGGTAAATACCAAGGAGCACAATTGCTGGGTTGTATGGTAAGAATATGTTTAATTTTGTAAGGAACTGCCAAACTGTCTTCCAAAGTGGCTGTACTATTTTGCTTTCCCACCAGCAATAAATGAGAGTTCTTGTTGCTCCCCATCCTCACTGGCATTTGATGTTGTCAGTGTTCCAGATTTTGGCCAATCCGATGGGTCTATAGTGATATCTCATTGCTGTTTTAATTTGCATTTTTCCTGATGAAATATGATGTGGAGCGTCTTTTCTTTTCTTTTTTTTTTTTTTTTTGTGGGGAAGACTAGCCCTGAGCTAACATCCGTTGCCAATCCTCCCCTTTTTGCTGAGGAAGACTGGCCCTGGGCTAACATCCGTGCCCGTCTTCCTCCACTTTATATGGGACGCCACCACGGCATGGCTGACAGGCAGTGCGTCTGCGGGCACCCAGGATCCGAACTCGCGAACCCTGGGCTGCCAAGCGCGGACTAAACCGCTGTGCCACCAGGTGGCCCCTGGAGCGTCTTTTCATATGCTTATTTGCCATCTGTATATCTTCTTTGGTGAGGTGTCTGTTAAGGTCTTTTGCTCATTTTTTGATTGGATTATTTGTTTTCTTATTGTTGAGTTTTAAGAATTCATTGTGCATTCTGGATTACAATCCCTTTTCAAATGTATTTTTTTGTAAACATTTTCTTGCAGTTTGTAGCTTGTTTTCTCATTCTCTTGATACTGTCTTTCACAGAGTAGAAGTTTTTAATTTTAATGAAGTCCAGCTTGTTGAGTCTTTCTTTCATGGATTGTGCCTTGGTGTGGTATCTAAAAACTCATCACCATACTCCAGGTCATGTAGGTTTTTTCCTATGTTATCTTCTAGGAGTTTTACAGTTTTGCATTTTACATTTAGGGCTATGATCTCTTTTGAGTTATTTTTTTTTGTGTGAAAAGTGTAAGGTCTGTGTCTAGATTCTTCTTCTTTTTTCTTTTTTTTACATGTAGATGTCCAGTCATTCCAGCACCATTTGTTGAAAGGACTACCTTTGCTCCACTGTATTGCCTTTGCTCCTTTGTCAAAGATCATTTGAGTATATTTATGTGGTTCTATTTCTGGGCTCTCTGCTATGTTCCATTGATCTATTTGTCTATTCTTTCATCAATACCATATTGTCTTGATTACTGTAGATTTATAGTAAGTCTTAAAGTCAAATAGTGTCAGTACTTCAATTTCTTTCCTCGTCTTCAATACTGTGTTGGCTATTCTGGGCCTTTTGCCTCTCCACGTAAACTGTAGAGTCTGTCATTATCCACAAAATAACTTGCTGGGGTTTTGATTGAGATTGCATTGAAATATAGATCAAGTTGGGAAGAACTGACATCTTGGCAATATTGAGTCTTCCTATCTGTGATCACAGAATATCACTCTGTTTATTTAGTTCTTCAGTTTTGTTCATCAGAGCTGGTAGTTTTCCTTGTATAGATCTGGTATATATTCTGTTAAATTTATTCCTACGTATTTCATTTTTTTGTTACTAATGTAAATGGCATTGTGTTTTAACTTCAAATTCCACTTGTTCATTGCTGGTATATAGGAAAGTGACTGACTTCTGTTTATTAACCTTGTATCTGCAGCCTTGCTATAATCGTTTATTATTAGTTCCAGGAGTTTTTTGGTCGATTCTTTCGAATTTTACACATAGATGATCATGTCATCTGTTAATGAAGACAGTTTTATTTCTTCTTTTTTAATCTGTAAACTTTTATTTCCCTTTCTTGTTTTATCGCATTAGCTAGGACTTTCAGTATGATGTTGAAAAGGAGTGGTGAGAGAGGACATTCTTGCCTTGGCCCTGGTCTTAGTAAGATCTAGCTTCTGGTTTCTTGCCATGAAATATGGTGTTAGCTGTAGGGTTTTTTGTAGATATTCTTTATCAAGTTAAGAAAGTTCCCCTCTGGTTCTAGTTTACTGAGGGTTTTTATTATGAACAGGTGTTGGATGTGATGGATTACTTTAATTTTCGAATGTTGAACCAAACTTGCATACCTGAGATTAATCCCACTAGGTCATAGTGTATAATGTTTTTAAACATTGTTGGATTTGATTCACTAACATTTTGTTGAGAATTTTTATAAGCACACTTTTATATATAGTGGCCATGGTTATTATTATCAAATAAATTCTCCAACAGAATAATTACTTTTCGAACATATTTTCTTTTTATCTTTCACCCTTCATTACAAAAACTATTATCAGTAACTAGTTTGAAAGAATAGAAGTGACTAAAGAAAATTTTCCAATTTTACTATGACTGAAAAATTTGGATACACTGTTTTCATAAACTTAATAAGAAAATAATCTCATTTCTTTACAATATACTTTTGGCAACTATCTTTTAACTAATTGAAGAACTACCATGAGAATGAGTGTTATTTTTATGATTTTTTTCTCCTGTTGTGATATCTTTGTACACAAATTTTCAATCAATATACTTCAATTTAATAGAAAGATATTCTCAATCAAATGGCTCAGAAATTATAAACTGAGAGTCAAATTTAAAAGCAGAAAAAAATTAGTTCTCTTTACATAAGGGCAAATTTTTTAACAGCAAAGGCAAGAAAATGATCTTCAAATCTCTTCCAATGCCACTTTGCTCACTAAGCAGCAGTGGCCACAAGTGTGCATTGACATCAGACTCAAGTGAAGATATTCTTCACCTGCGCCAAGTTGAGAATGTCAACCCAACATGAACAACAACAGTATGACGGAGTTCTTACAGCTCCTAGGCGTTACTTCTGACCTTCACTCTGCAACTTTGTGAAGTCATGAGAGATAAGATGGGAGGCCTGAGGGCCACCTCAGCTCAGGGAAGTCATCATGTTCCGTCGGCTTTTACATCTTACTAGTCACATAGCCACTTGGCATCTATTTTGTAGCTATATCTTGTCAGTTATCATTAAAGGTTATCATTAATCACAGATACTAGTAAACAATTTATGGCAAATAATAGGTGATTGGTTTGATAAGAAGCAACCATATCAAGACTCTATTTATCTTTGATTCAGGATACATTCCATGATCTAGCCAAAGGTCAAATTCTCAGATACTACTGAGGCAGAGAGGAAAGACCACAGACCAACTGTTAAATATTTCCTTTTACTAGTCATATTTTAAAATATGGGGTATGAGGGCTGGCAGGTGGCTAATGATAAGAAATATTCTCTCAGATACAGGCACTTCACATCATTCCAGAATACATGAATTTCAGTTACCATTGTTAGTTAAATAACACCAGTCCCTAACAACACAGTTCAAATTTCTGTGCCACAATACATAAACTGTGAGTGATTGCAAAAAGTACAAACTTTGCTCTTAGCTCTTTAGCCCTCAAGTCACTACATAAATAACGGAAATCTACTATAATCCATAATCACATCTCATCACTTCTTTCCGTTTGTCTGTGGTTGGTAGCTGCACATCTGCTGTTTGCTTCATACAGATAGCAAAGCCGTGTTGCCTCCTTGTCTCTCGTGATAAACCTGTGTGATATTTTACAAAAATGCATAGTTGAAAGAGGAAATTGGCCAAAAAAGATGAAAGTGCAGCAAAGAAATGAAGTGAAAAATGCTGGAAGTAAAATGTGAATCGAACGTAGATTTATTTATAGGAGAAATAGCTGACTGTGGGAATGTTGACGTTGCTGCAGCTCAGGAGACTCTAGATATGCAGCCAGAGGAACTCATTGAAGGTGAAGGTGTCAACATACATGGAAAAAGTGGTTGTGATGAATAGGTGAAGACGTCCCAGAGGACGTGGTGCCGAAAACCACCTCCCATTAAAGGAACTGTCAGAGATATGTCAGGACGTTAAAAGTGCAAAGCATAACATTGTGGAAACTGATCCAAATTTACAAAGGAGTATGACAATTCGCTAGGACAGAAAAGATGCTCACCCCGTATAGGAAGTTATACGATGAGAACAAGAAGACAAGCACTGTTTAAACGGCTCTATAAGTTTTCTACAAAGAAATAAAACCCTTTAATCCTCAATATTTTATATTACAGTATACTAAGTAAATATTAGTTTTACTAATTTTTCATTTCCCTATACATTTATAAATGACTAAGGGAATTTTCAATGTTTTGACAAAAAATTTTAAAGGTCATGGAACAATCATAATTTTTACCACTGATTTGTCATAATTTTTCTCATTGATTAATATCACTTTCCACAGTTTCAACTCAGCTTGTGCGCAGTCTTTTCATGATCCCGTGGTATTGCACAAAGCGAGCATCTCCTGCAAAGTACACACACACACAGACACACGTACACAACATCATATGTATATAATACTATCCTGTACCCTTTAACATATTTAACAACTGCACAATTTCATTATATGAATTTATGATTTTACAAATATTATATGCAAAGAACAATGACAGTTATCACTTACTAAGCATTTACTATGTACTAAACACTGTTTTAAGACCTTTATATGTATTATTTCCTTTGATGACGTATATTTGGTTATTATGTGGTGAAGTGAAGATTGAATCCAGAGCCCACATTCTTAACTACAAAGCTATAGTTATGTTTTATTTTTAATGGAAGTCCTTAAATATATTCAAATTGGAAATTATTAAATATATTTAAATTGTTTTATTAAATGGAGAAATTTTCCTCGACTGTTTTGTAAAATGTAAATTTAAATATGATGCATGTAAATTTCACTTAATGCCATATTTATATATTTTCATAAAAATATTCAGTGAACATTCTGAATATGATTCTGTATATTTATTTAGATCATCTTATTGATCATCATATTATTTAAATCATAGATATGTACTTCTAAATTTTAAATAAATTTAGGACTAGAAACTGCCTCAGACCAGTGTTTGTCAATCTTGATCCATGAATTCCCTGCATTAGATTGTGAGGGCTATTAAAAATGCAAATATCTGTACTTGATATTTACTGAATATTTGAGGCTCTGACTCAGTAGTCAGCCTTTTTAACCTCACTCCCCCAATTGATTCTGCTGTACTCTCCAGTTTAAGAACCAGTTTCTTAGAAATTATTTAATTAATCTTACGTATTAATTTTACTGATAAGGAATCTGAAGCTTCCTTGCACCTTTTTCCTTTGTTTTAAAATGTGTTTACAGTTATTTCTAGTATACTCAGTAAGGGTTTATAAAACAGTGCATTTTTAGACTGAAGATTGGTAACTATCTTAATATCCAAAAGTAGGTTTAAATTATTCCCCAGTTTCTATTTCCTCATTTCCTTATATTCTTCTACATCTGATAGAACTACATTATTTGACTTATAGTGTAGTTTTCAAATGGATCTCCAATCCGTGGTTATTTTCTCCAAAAACAATTTTATTGAAAGACTGGTATGAATTACACTGAAAAATACATTAGAGAACTTATGAATAAAGTTGTTAACAAACTTGGTTTTAATGACAAATATTAATGAATTACTTGTATAAAAGCTTAGTAATGGTCAAGAATTAGGAGAAATTCCAGTCTTGCCCCTTCGTCAAATTAGCATTAGGAACACTTGAATGATAAAATACTGCATTCCTTCTAAAGGTTTGCCTCACTTGCTTCATGGAAAAAGTATGAGTTTAGGGGAAGGCCGAGAGAGGAGGGCGGAAGGGATGATTAGGCATATGTGTGTGGTGATGGATTGTAATTAGTCTTGGGTGGTGAACATGATGTAGCCTATGCAGAAATAGAGGTATAATGATGTACACCTGAAATTTATACAATGTTATAAAACAATGTTACCACAATAAAAAAATAATTAATTAATTTTTAAAAATAGAGACCTTAATTTAAATGTGCTTATAACCAGTTATGACCTGTGCAACTTTAGGCAAATCATTTAACTTTGATTTGCAATTTCTTCGTATATAAAATGGGTATAATACACCAATATGAAATGGATGTTACAAAGATCAAGTGAGATGAGATGTAAAATGCCTTTTACATAATAGGTGTTCAACAAATGTTAATTCCTTCTTTCCCTACCTGTTCTATTTGTGTGTCATGTGTTAACTAATATCGCTGTTGTACTGTACTTTAGTAAGGCTTCTACATTCTGAATCCAAAGTCATCTTCCTACCCAGCCCCACTGTTATCTCACCCTTTTTTCCCTCTGTAAGTTGATATGTAAAGTAGAACATGAGGGGATAAAAAGTCATCATTTTGTACTAAAATATTAATTGAAGAGAAACTCCTGTTAGCTTTGCTTTCTTCTATTTGTTTTAGTGATTACTGGATTTCCTTGTGTTAGTTATATATCTATATCTATATCTATATCTATATCTATATCTTTATATATAGGCTTCTGAAGATTAAGATTTTTTGATTAGTTGTATTTAAAATGAGCTAATCAGCAATATAAGGGCATTTGAGACTTATGTTTTGAATATGTTTGTTTCTGTAGGCTCCAAAACCAAGGAAGGAGTGGTTCACGGTGTGACAACAGGTAAGCTCCCTGGGGCTTCTATCCAGGGATGATATTGAAAATATCCAGGAGGCACTGTAGCCCCAGCATTGATCATTCAGAATGTAATTGTAAACAACCACTCTGCCTGTAGAGGAGCATTCTAAGGGAATGTCAGCTTTGTTTAACCTTAATTCTTTATTAAATATTTTAAAATAGCTAAATATGTAGTATAAATGAATAAAATACAATATATTTAACTGTCAAGAATGATGACTCTGAATTGACCAGCTATATTTAATTTATAGTAGTGTAGAGTTTGAGTATTCTGTTCAACTTAATGTTCTGGCAAACTGCTAGTATAAATAACATATAAGGATTGCCATTTTTCAAAGGATTAAGGTAAAATTTTCCGTAGAGTACAATGAAATATTCTGATACCAAATTGTACTAATTATAACATCTCCTTGATGATTCAGAAGACATTTTAGGAAACACCCTTGGGATGATCAGTAAATTACTTATTGTATTTATCTCTATTTGGCCTAACTTCACTAAGTATTTAAATAGGTTTGTAAGAAGATTACAATAAACAAATGACAAAAAGGATGAAAACTGTGGCGGTTATGATGATGAGAAGGAAGATGTTAATGATAGATACAGAAAAATCAAAGAACCAAAATTTATCAACCTTAAGAGCCACGGATTTGCTATAATTGAGTTTCATGTTGTATGTACTTCAAACTTCTTGACAGGTGTAGTAAAACAAGAGATATAATCAGAAATATAATTCATATGATAAGAAAGCAGTAAACATAGTAGTACCTCAGAGAAATAACATATTCCTATTACTGAATTATAAACTAGAAATGGGGAAAATCAAAAGGAAGTATTAATAATACAGTATTGTGTCTAAGATCATAAACACTGGAGCTAGAACTCCTTGGTTCAAATTCCTGCTTACCCCTTACCAGCTGTGTAATTTCCCACAAAATTCATAGCTTCCATGTGACTTGGTTTCCTCATCTGTAAAAGCAAAAGAATCAATGTACACAAAGCACCTGGAATACTGAAGGCAAGTAGTATGTATTATATAGGCGTTACTTATGATCACTTTAGAGTAGATCTATCTTGAGCAACATTATTATAGCTAGTGGAGAAAAGTATTGCATACAACTATTTTATACATATTTTTGATAAAAAATAAGAGTGTGGAGGCTGGCCCAGTGGCATAGTGGTTAAGTTCGCATGCTCTGCTTCGGCGGCCCAGGGTTTGCAGGTTGGGATCCTGGGTGCAGACTGATGCACCACTTGTCAAGCCATGCTGTAGCAGCATCCCATATAAAGTAGAGGAAGATGGACGTGGATGTTAGGCCAGAGCCAATCTTCCTTAGCAAAAAGAGGCAGCTTGGTAACGGATGTTAGCTCAGGGCTAATCTTCCTCACACACACAAAAATGAGAGTATGAAATAAAAAGGGAACCCTTTGAAACTGATTCTGCTAGAAGCTAGGTTAACGCATGCAGGTTACGTTTGCTCTGTTGCAATCCACTATGAAATGCTGAGAACTAGGCAAGCAAATGAACTGTGTTGCCTTCTGGTGACCTCCTATAAATATGATGTTATTGAGCGTGATTTTAATAAGAACTTAATGGCAGACAGTTGGAGACTGTATTATCTGAAGGGCCTACCTAGATTAATGGTGTTCCTTCCATTTGGTAGTTGAAGAACCCATGTGCTTTAGAAAGCCGATAAGCATGTGGCTAGATTCAGAGTCTGTGGTAAAAATTAAAGAACACAACTAATACTGTCATCTAAAGGAGAGGATATATTGACAGAATTTTTGCATCTTCTCCAGAATGACAGAATCATCAGTTGTGTGTGTGTGTGTGACTGACTTTTGTACAATAAGACAACATTTTATAAAACATTTTCTGAAAAACCATAGCCCACCAGCTTAAGTGTCCGTGGTTTGATAATGTTGAGAAACTTTGCATATCATGTCTTTCTTTTAGCATATTAAAGAATCTGAGATGTCCTACTTGAAGACATTTGCAGAATTTAGTTTAACCCAGAGTTTCTCAAATTTGTTTGACCTTCTTTCGGTAGTTTCTAGGATTGAATTAAACTAGAACACTATGCAAATGCTGCTGAGCAGCAGGGCTGTGATGATTTTGGTATGTGCAATATTTACAGCCGTTGCACCCATCAACCACTCTGGCAGTAGTAAAATATAAAAATGTTGTCAAAAATAGTCTGGCTATGAAAATTACATTGGGATTAATCAGCTGCAGTGAGTAGCATCCCTCTCCTGTAACAGATAAATGAATTACTTAATTTGTTTAATAGGGTTATTTAATATAAAATTTCAAATTCAAATTATGAGGATAAACAAATTTAAGATAATTACCTCAATAGTTTAGGAGAGGAAGAATTGGTCACTTATACTTGGTCTAAAATGTTTATTATTGGTACATAATAAGTGCTAAATAAGTGTTATTATCATTATTAGTCTTAAAGCAGGGAACTGAGAAACTATTGTGTAGTACACAGATTGTCAGCTAATGTTAAAAGAAAAATTTCCCCAAGATCCCCTCTATTAGCTATTTTTGCAGAAATATAGACTTCAGTAAACTTAGTCAGGTTAGGAATTTTCTACCTACAAAATATAAAAGTGACAAATCCAAGGAAAATAAATTTTCCCCTTTAGATAATCTCAAGGTAAAATCCAGAAAACTCTATCTTAAACTCTAGCTTTTTGATCTCAGGACATTATTATTTCAGTTGTTAACAATGCATCACATTACAGAAAAATATGAGAGTGTATTTAATCTGGATTTACTGAATAACATGTTTTTGAAGGTGCTTTAAAAAATAATTTATGATATAAGCTTACTTATCTTTTTCTAATAAAAGTATGGTGTAAAGAAATTCCTATTATTGGAGATTTTTTGAAAATTTTCATTGTTATAAGCATAAATTTGTTACATGGTAATGAACACAACTAAGTTTCAACATGTTATAATTTAAATTTCCTTATTAAATTGTTTTACAGTATAAATTTATTTTCCTCAAATCTGTAATTTGTATACCAATTCAAAACCAGATCTTCTTAATTTTATAATTGTGTTTAATGTCAAAGGCTAGATTTACTGTATCTATTCTAAAAGTTGGAGCTACATTTTCTTTCTGGAATTTTATTTTTAACTTAATGAAAGGCAAATATAAATCTAATTATTGAAATTAATGTTTAAATTAAATTACAAATATACATAGAATTCCTTTGGATGCATTTAAAATTATTTATTGAATATCTACAGTGAAATGGTAAAAAGAAAAATAAAACAGGGTCTCTGATTTTAATGAACTCAAAATACACTGGTGGAGGTCAACAGACAGACTAGTGGGAAATGAATAATTATGGCAGAATGTAAAAAGTTCAATAGTGGATGTATATCTAAAATTCTATGGAGTTAACAGGAGGAGGAGAGGTTTTTAACATGGAATTTGACATTTGAGGTGAGTTTCAACACCAACTTGAATTTGCTGAGGAAACAGAGAGAGATGAAGGCTTTGGGACAGATGGAGCTGTTTGAACCAAAATGGGAAAGACCCACACATTTGGGGGAAAACATAAGTGAATTAAAATATTATACTATCAATGGGTTGGGAGGAAAGTATTCTTTTGATGCTGGTTATGAAGCCTTTTCCCTTAAAAATAAATACCATTTATTAGATGCAAAATGTATGAATTTGAGTGTGTCTCCTTTCCTTTTGTTTTGTCCCACTTTTGTTTGGAATGTCAATGAGCAGAGAAACAGTATAAAAGGCCTTAACAGGGAAAAACAGGGATTCAGAGTCAGTGGATAGTCCACTAGATAAATCAAATTCTACAGAAATCTTTTCAAATGTGTCTATTATTGCTACGTGTACACTGTCCTTTTGTAATGTAGCTAATTTACTTATTTTTATGATGATGAAACATAATGAAATTATAATAAAGGACAAAGTACATTTTACTGTGCAGTTTATGTGCATTAAAAATAGATTAAAGTTCCTACATATGTAAAGAATTCTCTAGACTTGTAAAAATAAGCTTTCATGGCTGGCAGAAGAATTCTGAGTTTGTAAAAACATCAAAATTTATTTTTATCTTTGAGATTTTATAAGAAAATGTTCATTTTCAAGCAAAATTTTCTATTCATGTTCTTAGAAAAGAAAAAAATGACAACTTAAAGCCCATAATTCGCTATTTTTAAAGGAGCAACATTTTGGAAATGTTTAAAAACATGAAATTTGCAGTATAGCTTTTCACTGGCATTTAAATTGAACTTTGCATTGTGAATACCATGACCCGTTAAGAGGCATCAGCCATATCCCCAGAAGTGGCAAAAGGCAAATATCGAGCAGCTGTGCCCTCTTCCTGGTGTCAGACTCTAGGGCCCCTCCAGCTTCCCCGCATTGCCTAGGGCAGTGGAGTAAGCCGCTTTGTCCTTACAGACTGCCTTAGCTCCCATGACCCACATAGTCTATTCGAAACCCAATTGCTTTGTCCACACTGTTTAATCATTGGCCTCTCCCGACTGGTGACATGAAATCTGTACAATAATTGTGTGACTAGCACCTAACACTTAATAGCTGACATAGAATAACTCCTCAGGTTCCTCAGACTGGGACTTATCTGGAGAGGATGTATACAGGCATAAAGCATAACAAGAAAATGTGTCTCTGTTTGCTTAGGAGAGAACCTGAGGTAGAATATCACTCAAAACTAAAAATTCCTGAAGCTTAGGGAAAAAGTAGACAAAAAATGAGTTTGAGGGGCAAAAAGAAAATAGGGCAAATATCACATGGATACAGATAAGGGATGCAAGACCCAGGCTTTTTGAGCATAAATGTTATAAGGTTTAGAATGAAGAGAAGTTGTTCTATTTCTCTGTTGGCCTTGAAATGATTAAAAGAGCATAATCTCTTGTCTTTTCCTGCTTTTTCATAGAACTCTTCATTTAATTGAGACGAATGTTTTTGTTGGAGCTTACTTTATGTGGTAATTATGTGCAGGTCATATAGAAAGATTAATTCAGCAATTATATCAGATATAGTCCTGGAGAATTTTCGATATGAGATTAAATCTCTGCTCTAAATCCAATCCCAAACTATTTGCACTGTCTTCTCTAAATTTTTAACTTATTTTTAAAACTCTACTGAGTCACTGTATCATATTTTGTTGTATGAAGAGAAATTGTAAGCATGCTCAACAAACCTGTTCATTTTTGTACTTTACTTAATGTCTAACTCTTTTGCTCCCGTTAAAATTATTGAAAATTAATCTTATTATTAAAAACCCTTCCCTTTCAACTACCTGAACTTTCTCAAAAGGATCAAAATTCCTTTGTAACCATCCCTTACTCTGTTGTTCATTTCCAATAGTAACATGCATGAGCACATATGTGTTGTGTGACGCAGAAAGTGAGGTGAAAATCAACAAGCTGAGTGAGATCAAAGAATCAGCACTGAAATTGAAATAAAGAAATAAATTTCATGCCAAGTCTGATGCAACTATAACTGCACCTGTAAGCATGGCTTTCTGTAAACTTTCCTTAATAATGTGTAAACCTCACCCAAATCGCTCATGGCTCTAAATTTGTGATCATTACACTTGAAACACCTCTTAATATCTGCATGATTACAACAAAATATCTCAGCAAAGATTCAATGTTTGGCTAAACCATGCTCATTTAGAAATCTTTGTAGCTTTTATTTCTTCTAACTCTTCAGTTATCTATGGTGTGTGTAAACGTAAGTCTTTAAAAGTGAAATTATTTTAAGTCGCTGTGGTTCCACTGTCCCTTAATCTGTTGTTATTTTTGATTTATCCCAGTGGCTGAGAAGACCAAAGAGCAAGTGACAAATGTTGGAGAGGCGGTGGTGACAGGGGTGACAGCAGTAGCACAGAAGACAGTGGAGGGAGCAGGGAGCATTGCAGCTGCCACTGGCTTTGGCAAAAAGGATCAGTTGGGCAAGGTACGGTTGCATACATTTTATGTTATATTCATAAGCTTGTGAGATACCGGTGCATTTTTATGCAAGGCACTAGGCAGGAGTAAGATGCTTACTGGGGGAGGGCTGACCAACCCTCCCCTTGTAAAAATGTACTATCTTTATGTGTGTATTCTTTTTGTGGGCATTAGCCCAGATAAATGCCATGAAAATTGTACAATACTCATGATTGTTTCATTTTTTTGGAAGAAAGTTAATGAAATAAAGAATGTAATAAATGCCAAAAAGGACAGTGACATTTTAGAAAGAATGAGGCTTTCATGTTAGCTAGGGACCTTGGAATTTCTCTTTGTTGGAATATAACAAATGCTTTGTGCGCAATCTCTAAATTTTCAAAATGAAGGTTTTTCACTTGATTTCTTTGTGATGGCATCATCTCTTATTAAATGGCATATTTGCTTATCATATAGCAGTTCATTGCCAAATATATGCCTATGGGAACTAAAGAGACTTAAACTGCTCATGCTTTGGGGTGATTTTAAAATTCTCAGAAGAATTTTGACTGCATTTTTTGACAAATATGAGACTCTAGTAAGATTATACAAAAGATATTATGAATTCCATTTTAAACAGGTAAGTAATAGAAAATGAGGTGTTGCCTAAAAGATGAAATTTTACAAATTTCATGACCACAGCAGCAGAATGGTTTTTGCTTCTTCCCTTCCACGAGGTCCATGCCATTCCTTGAACAAATCAAGCACACCCTTGCCCTGGTCCTCCCTCCGTCTGGAAAGCTCTTCCTCAAGATCATATACTCTGCTCAACCCCTCATCTCCTCAGGTCTTTGGTAAAAGACACCTTCTTGATGAGGCCTGCCCTGACCTATTCAATACTGGAACCATTCTCCTCACCTCTGGTGTTTCTAATCTCCCTACTCTTTATTTTTCACCTTTTTTGCTAAAGCATTTACCACCTTTAAAAATAATTTACTTTTTTTATGTATGTTGTTTATTTTACTTCTCTCCTTCTAAAATATAAGCACCACGAGAGTGGAATATATTTATTTTGTTCACTGATATTTCACAAGTGTCCAGAAGAGTACCTGACACATAGTAGGCATTCAAGGAATATTTATTAAATTAAGGAGGAAAGGAAGGAAGGACATAAGTGAATAAGTAGAGTGACTTTTGTTTCTGTGTCTTTAATAATTATATATGTAGTATAGTAACTGTGGCTATTCAACCACCCAAAGTTATAATCCAAATGGTTTTGGAGTAGATATCCTGAAAACTGTAAGAAAGTAGCTTTATTTGCTGGAAAACTGCTCTGGCTTGTTTCCACTCCATGTAATCCTGTGTGGTAGACCTATCTTGATGGATCATTAACACATTGATAATAAAAAAGTAGGACTAAAAACCTGTGACATATTGAGATTTTATCACAGGTAATTACATCATCTGGGGCAACTGATGCCACGTATGGGAAGTCTAGACCGGGCTCTAGTGAAGACCTTCAGCTAACACTTGAGTATATAGTTAATGATAGTAGTATTCCTTTGCGCAGGATGTGCTTTTTTAAATAATCTTATTTCTCACGCTAATAATTATACTCATTCCTATTTTCCATCTGAAATTATAATTATACTTACAGCTTTATTACATTTCAAAAGTGAGGAGGGACCTCAGGTATTAGTACAAAGGCAATTAACCTGTTTTGTGTGCCAGACCCTTGTGCTAATCTTCCCAGAAAAATGTACACTCATATGCACACACCAAAGGGCTCGGTGGGATCTTGGAAGCCCATCAACAGACCGAGCCCATGATTAGACCAGTCCCCTGACTGTACAGCTGAGGAAAGTGAAATCTATAGAGGGGAAGTAAGCAATCCGAGGTCACATAGCCAAGTGTAATAGACCAGACACCAGCAGAGCTTTTCCATTCATAATGTCACTTCCCAAACCACTTCCTCAAAACCTGCCTTTCTTTTGGGTTTTTCTGAACTGAATTATAGACAACTGGATTTAACTTGAAAAATGTTTTGCTTCAGAATATTAAGAAACCAGGGAAAGATGTGTTGTCCCCTTCTCACCCCCATTTAAGACACACAATGTAAATTGTAAATAAGGCATGAAGGTGCTTCATTTCTTACAAAATTGGGCTTGTTTTTGACCTTCTAAAAATATTGCTGTTTAATATTTTAAAGCAGAAATCTAAATGATGTGACAAAATTAACCATTTGGAGATATTTCTCTTATGGGTACTTATAGGTTCTTCCAAATTTCTAATATGAAAATGAAGCCATAAAACCTAGAAACTGTGCATAGTTATAGAAAAAAAAATTGAATTGGGAGTTCAAAAGGCTGATTTTCATCCCTGCTCTGTCACCAACAGGCTGGATGACCTTTTGAAGATCTCCTAAGGCTCTTTCTCATATAATGAGGGAACTATGTTAGAAAATTGTTAAAGCCCAATTTAGCAATAAAGTTCTGAGTTTCTATAACTCAAGGAGGACACTAATAAACTTTCATTGTGGCTGTATCTATGGGATGCCAAAAATTCTAGAGAGTTTAAAGAAAATTGTTGGATTTGTTTGTCATGAAATTTGCAATAATTTAATTTAATCATTCAAACTCTGATCAAAATGATTCTGGTGAATGGAAATAAACAATTTATTGTTGCTTTAATTATTTGTTAATGAACCCATTGAGAGACTCATTCTTCATTCATGAAATAATATTAGGGGCTGACCCCCATGGCCTAGTGGTTAAGTTTGGCGTGCTCTGCTTTGGTGGCCCAGGTTTGCAGGTTCAGATCCCAGGCATAGACCTATACCACTTGTCAGCTGTGCTGTGGCAGTGACCCCCCCATATAAAGTAGAGGAAGATTGGCACAGATGTTAGCTCAGGGTGAATCTTCCTCAAGCAAAAAGAGGAAGATTGGCAACAGATATTAGCTCAGGGCGAATCTTCCTCAGCAAAAAAAAAAAAAAGAAAAGAAAAGAAAGAAAGAATCCTTGCTCACTATGTGCTAGAAACTTTGCTAGATATTGAGGTTAAAATGATGAGAAAAACCATACACTGTTTTTCTCTTCATTGAGCTTATAGTCTAGTGACAAAGATCAATAATAATCATGTAATCACCACACAGTAAGTGTGTAATTATAAACTGTGATAAATGCTGTGGAATACATAATGCCAATAATATCTAAAACGGGACTTGACCCAGCTAGTGTGGGGTTGGGGTAAGGGAGAGCATCATAAAGGCTTCTCTGAGGAAGTGATGTTTGAGCTAAGATCTAAAAAAATGACTGGCAATTAATAAACAGTGGGAGTTGGAGGAAAAGCATTCCAGGCAAAAGCAACAACATGAGGAGGAACAACTCTCATGTGGGAGGAGGGAACCATGGCAAATCAAAGATGATTTGCAGCTGGAGCCAGAGAAAATGAGGAGGAAGAGGCTGGAGAGGTATGCAGGAGTCATGTCATGGTTGGCCATGTTGAGAATGTTGGTCTTTATTCTAAGAATAAAAGAACCTATTAAAGCATTTTAAGCAAGAATGTCAGTTTATATAGGTTTTCGTGTTGAAAAGATGTCTCTGTCTGCAGGGTGGGAAACAGATTAAAGGGAGGGAAGAGTGGAAACCAGGGACCAGTTAGTGGGCTGTGATGGAAAGAGGAGATGATTGTGTATACTAAGGTGTTGTTGGGGGAAGAAAGAAATGGATTGATTCAAAGACCATGTCGGAGGTGATATCAACAAGATTTGGTGATGCATTTCACAAGGCTTGGGGGAAGAGGGATGTGATAAGCAGAGCTATGAGGTGTAAGCCTGTTGAAGTGAATTAATGGCTGTGCCATTCTCTTGGTGGTTGGTTCCTCTCTTGAATATTAGAACACTGGAAGAGGAGAGACTGCATTAGTGTTTAGCCCTCACACCCTTTGAGGGTATTTGGCCCATCACTCCATGATTGATGAGGGGACAATTCTTTCCTTCCTCCCTCCCTCCCATCCTCCCTCCCTCTCTCCCTCCTTTCCCTCCGCCCTTCCTTCCTTCTTTTCTTTCTTTCCTCCCTTTTGTGTTTTCTTGGTTTGCTTTTTTTAAACTA
The DNA here is from genome assembly GCA_031878705.1 of Tapirus indicus. Taxonomy (NCBI): domain Eukaryota; kingdom Metazoa; phylum Chordata; class Mammalia; order Perissodactyla; family Tapiridae; genus Tapirus; species Tapirus indicus. Next base: position 70,965,295 of record CM062919.1, on the reverse strand, counting down.
AGAGCTCTAGTAGCTCATTTTTATTTTTCTCTTTTTATTTGCTAAATTTATCTCTTTGGGAATGCTTGTTTTGGTGTACTCGATCTCCTTTTGATATCAACAGAGAGATATGATCACAGATACCTAAGTGTTTTTGTGAATTTGATCATATGAATGAAGCCACCCTTAGTAATCATTTCTAATTATAAGACATTAGATTAAAGGACAAATAGGATGTCTTCAATTTTAAGAATTTGTTTTATCAACTATTATTAGCTTCTCTATTTAATACATCAGAATAATACATCTACTGATGTGTGTTTTCACTTGTGTGCGCACAAGAGACTATCAGCCATATAATTCATTTCCGGAAGCTCATTCATTTGATTGGCACAGTAGAAACAAACTACAGAGATATTCAAGTTTGAAGTTTAAACAAACAGCGATGTTATATAGATAAAATTTATGTTTCCTACTTCTGTTGAGAATAAAAGATCTGCTTGTACCAAGGATATTATAAAAGAAAGCACCTTGAGTAAGAGTTGTTCTGTAGTGCATCTATTTTTACAATATACAGCTAATCGCTAGAACATTTGCTTCACCTCAGCCCCTCAACAGTGCTGTGCATGTGGTTACTGCTCGAATAAATCCTTCTTGAGCAAATGAGTGTCTCTTTAATGCTATCTGGAATGCCCTAGGAGAGTTGGATCCTCGGTGTCCCTGAGGTCTATATTTTTGTAATTTTCTGGATTTATAGAGAGTGAACATTCTGAATAAACTATAAAGCCACTGCCTGACAAATAATATAGCAATCATCTTCATTACCACATCCCGTTTAGGCACTGACCTATCTACATGGAGATTATTAGGTTTTGTGCAAGAAATAAGCTTGAAATATTTATAGCCTCAGATACTTGAAATATTCAGGTTCATCTGTTTATTTATTTTTTTAAGAATCAGAATGAAGTTCCTAAACAGTGCCATTTTGGAAAAATTAGATCAGATTATAAATAATTTTTATTATCTCCAGGTCAGTTATCCAGAGAATATTGCTTTCAAATGGATAGAAGCATGCATACTCTGTAATCCTGCCTTAATTGCTAAGAGGATAGCTAACCAAATGTGTACTAGATGAATAAAATGAAGCAGGAATAGAAAATCTCAGGTTTGACATTATGATCTATAACATTTAAGCATCCTTCTACTTATTTCCTTTGACTAACCAGAGCTATCATGCTTAGCTTGATGCAAATTTATTTTTAAACACTTGAGTGTTATGGACTTTCTCATTTAATGATTAGTCAGATAATGGATGTTGCCATCAACTAACTCACTTAATGCTGATTTCACAAATCAGCCAAAGGTCATGGGGAACCTTTCAGATTTCTTTGAAGAAGCATACATCTATCATAGGCGTAATCTTAATATTGTTTATAAGAAGGTAATAATAAGAGATGTCAAGATTAGTGAAATATTTTAATTTATAGTAAACTTTCTCCTTAAATGTTTAATATTGATTGGTATAATATATTGTCTCAAATAATTGGCAGTTTGAGTCTTGCCTTTGTGCTTGACCTCAGAGAAAACCAACATGGCTGTTAGTTATATTTAAACCTAAATTAAAAGCTTTGTGGCACAATAAATTACCTGATTTGTATTTGTGGTTGGAGCTGTGTACACTATTAATAGCATTGTAATCTTAGATTAAAGCATAATGTGGTAATTAAAGGAAAAACCTAATTGACCTAATTGATTTGTTTCAAAATGTATATAATCAATAACATTTTACAATGTGGAGTGTAAAAATCAATATATTATTCTCACATGAAAGTCCACTAATGCTGCATAAACTGTTTTCCACTTAGAAACACGTCTATTATCATGGGCTTTCTTTGTATCTAATAATATTTCACTGGATTTGGGGTAGATGAATCATGATTTCTAATGACCCTCGATCTGGTAAGGTTGTAAATGGGAAAGTACACTATAATTATATAAAAGTTGTAAGGAACATAGGCTTACAGTTATATTTTCATTAAAATTCAATAGCATTCAGTCATTTAATGGGTACTTTGTGTGTGTCGGACACTCAGCGGGGCACTGGGGAATACAAAGGTGACTAACACACGGGTGGCTCCTGCCTTCAAGAAATGTGCAGTCCAGGCAGGGCAACTGGCATATTTACCCCTGGAAAAAAGGAGCATCTCTGGTCTTTGAGAAGATTTATATATATAAATACATACATATATATATATATGTATTTGTAACAAGTATATATATATATATATCCATTATACGAAAAAAATGCTTTTTGTTAGAAATGAGAGAGACCTATTCTCTCAATAAATATGATACCTTAAATTTTGTTTTGTCAGTAGACTGTGAAATTACCACACACCCGTAGAGATAAGAGCCACAATATTTTTGCTGTTTAGACAGAGGAACATAAAAATATTTCCACTTGAGTCCTAGGACTAGTGCTTAATAATCTGTAAGCGTTACAACCCCGCACTACACACATGACTACAAATCCAATTTCAGTCTTTAAAGAACTGATTGTGATGATAGTTTTGATTGTTAGAGGAATGTATTATAGGAAGAGTGTGATATAACTGCTTCAAGGCACAAAACAAAACAGCTTTACATTATATTTGTGCAGTTGGCTTATTTCTTCATAAATGCTTAACCTCGATTTAAATTCTGCTGAATGCAATGTGAGAGTCCTGACCATACTTTTATGAACCTATCTTCCTTGTGCACGTGGTAACATCTATCGCTAACATCCCTTCGCGTGCAAAGATGGTATGATATTTTTTATAGTGTTTCACTAATCAGATACTATTATATGTAGAATGATTTCAAACTTAGTTTTTTAAACTTCTATTACCATTTGAGCCATATGACCACCTTGTAATTCAATGGAAAAATAATATTAGTATGTTTAGGTGACAGGAATAAAGGGAATAAAATGTGTTTATTTATCATGGCATATGATAGTCTTACCTCACACTTCAGTGATAATCAACTTGTTTGTCCCTAAAAAGTAAGAATAATTAGATTTTTTGCCCCTTCAAACATAGGCTTTTAGTTTTCTAATTTTCAGGAAGACATTTGATGGTGGTGTTTGCTTTATCAAGAGAAAATAGAAAAAGAGGTTCTGTGTTTCTCAAAATATTCAAAATCCAAAAAATCTAGGACACAATATGTTTACTTGAATTCAAAGGAACAGAAATAAGGTAAATGAGATGCCAATTGTGTTTTGCATGCAAATACATAATTATGGGAACTAGAGTTGGATGATACATCTCATCAATCTAATTGTTCTTCTATGAGGGGAAAATGAGTTGTTTGTCAACTCAGATATGAGGTCATTCTTTTATAAGGAACTGTATTAAAACTTTACCAAACATTTGAATTTTTAAGTTACAATTTAAATATCCCTCTTTACCAGGTGATTCTGGAAGCACTAAACAGATATTTTGAAAAAAAGTAGTATTTAATTCTTATTAAAGCTATAGTGTACATTATTACAAAGAACACTGAGCCAGAAATTGTTTGCTGAATAAATAAACAATTGAATGAATAAATAAAAATAAAAAGTAGGAATATATATTTTATCTTCCTGATTAGAGATGGAAACTGTTTTACTTTTCTTTTGTGTTCTTCACACTAACACAGTATGATAAATCTACTTGGAACTCAACTCATAAGAATAAGTTCATTTGCAGCTTTGTGGATTGTGAAGAATAATGTGAACTTTTAACTTAAGGAAATTAAATAGAGTTTAACTGTCTATGCTTACAAGGGAATGACATAAGTCTGAGAAGCCATAATAGCAAATCTTCTCCAATTCACATGTCTACACAGTTTATGGTTGGGAATCCTCAATAATGTTTGGGAATCCTCAAAAAGTGGAAAATTTCACTTTCAATTTACACTGTGCTATTTCATGCTACATGTGACTTCTGAGCATGTACGTATGACTTTGCCTTAAGGCCCAGTTTCTGCTCAGTAGATTGGGTATTATTTGCTATCTCTAGGGGAACTGGAGAAGACATGTGCTACCTACTTATGTCACTGGGTTTAGGGATTAATATAATCATCATGCAATATTTTAATGCCATATTATGGCATTAAATACTTCATCTTTAATTTCTAACATTATGACATATGTAAAGTTGGCACCTTTAAAAAAATAATCTCCACTAAATACTAATAAATGCTTGTAGTAACAATCCTCTTCCATTGTATTCTTTCTGCAAAGGGAGATGAACATTTGCGAGTTTGCAACAAAGGCAGGTCACAAGTGTTCTAACTAAAGCTGCTTTGTATCTATTGTTTGAGCCACTGTGATAGTCAGCTGGCCTCTGTCTTTGTACTGGGTTCCTGGTTAACCTACCTGCACCATTTGATTTGGTCATATATAGGAAGAGCATGTAGAGGGCATGAGCTTAGTGTAGAGGGCGTGAGCTCTACGTTAGGGCACATGGAGTTGGTCTTTTCTCTCTCCCTGTGCTGGATGATGTCATCTCACCCCTCTGAGCACAGATTTTCTCATCTGTGAAATAAAAGTTTTGGATTAAATGAATTCCGAATGTTTTGAGTCTGTGTTTAATGGCCTGAATTTTAGGCCAGTTTGTTCAATTACGCATTGCCAGACCTCTAGCAACTCATTTAACCTTTCTAAACCCAAGCTACTCATCTGTAACAGGCCAGCCACTGCATGGAGTCAGAGTGAGAATGAAATGAGATAATGCAGACAAAGATAAACAACCAGCGGTCATGCATTATACAGTTACAACATGGTGCTGAGAAGAGCCTTCATTTTCTCTGAGTTGTGTTCAATATATGTTTATAGAAGGTCTCTTCCATTTTTGTTTATAGTCTGATGATATTTAGTAAATAAATTATAAACACACAAAAGGGAAAAATCATTCACTGAATGTTCTACTTTATTTAGCCAATTAAAAGGAAGTCACACTACTATTATTTTTCCCAGTGTGGCTCTATTAAATATTACACACGTTATAAGTAGAAAGAAATAATTTTCGGAAACATTGGAGTAAACAAAGTTTAAAAGTTTCTCTTTTAAACTGAAGAAAATCTCAGAGACCTAATATCTTGTGTTAGCGGTATAGTTGCTGTCTTTCCTAATGCCTTTTTGATGCCAAACCCATGGAGAATAGTTCTGGGTGTTACGTGGAACACAGGTTTGAGAGGCTCCAGGCTAAGTGAAACTGTCGCCACTCACTCTTTTCCTCATTTTCTTAACAAGGCTGCTTTTTAGGTCCTGGATTAGACATATTTAGAGAGATTATCAGACTCAGCATCCCATATCCAAATCCTATTCGTTTATAGCCATTTTCTGTAAGATCCTTTGGGACAAGGCCAAAGAAATGACTCTCTTCATTCATATGAAGCTTTTGTACAAATCCTGATGAAGCTCCCTGCTGACCTACATGAGGGCAGGTCTATGTAGTTTGCAAGTATGAAAATTGGCCGAGACATCTTCTTGGTCCTTTCCCTTCTACTCAAAGGCAAGGAATTCATTAAAGGGTCGGAGGCCAGAGAGTTTCTCCTCAAGCTAATTTTCCATGCCAGAACTTTCTAGAATGGGAGCAGTTCCAGAGGAGGAACAACTCCATGCTCATCTAACTTTGACACTTTCATAACAAGCACTAAGGCCTAGTTGATAATCTTTAAGGCCTTGTATTTAATCTTATTTTAGTTATTTCCAGGGTCAAACAGATTCATTTTATAAATACTCAATCAAATTCAAGATTTATTTGTTGCCAGAACTTAACAGGAGCTCAAAATGTCTCTCCCTAAGTTCACTTGAAAATGGGACGGTATGTCTGCAAGTGGAAAAGGAGGAGGGATAGGAACAGGAATATCCTTGCTCTTGATGAGGTCAGCATTTTTCCACACAGCTACTAATGTCCTGGGGTGACTCTGATGTGGTACATTATATGGTCTAAATGTGCCTGGCTGGTCCCCTCCTAACTTCAGAGGTCTAGGACAACCATGCTCTCCTGTCACTCACTGCCTCTTTCCTCTACATTTTGGCCAGCGAGCCCGCCCCTGCCTACACTTCTTTCCAAGGCCTCATCTGGGCCCATGGGAGACCTAGGAATTCCTACCACACCAGCGTCAACTCTCAGGAATCAGGATATGTGGGGGTAAGGAGGAGTGAGCTTAAACTCTCCAACTTGATATATCAGCCCCCACGTCTGTATGGTTGTTGGCTCACACTCTGTTGGCAGTGGGAGAGCTCAGCAGGTCCTGCTCCTAGGGCAGCATCACACCAGGGAATGAATCTTCCCTGCTTACAGACATCTGCAACCCCGTGAGTTCACTTGCCTCCACAGAGGAGGGTTCAGGGAAGAAGACAAACTCTAATGCTCTGCTAATACTTCCCTTCAAATCTGTATTCCTGAAAATCTCTTCTCCTTCTTTCTTTTTATACTTTACTGATACTATGCTTTACTAAAAAGTATACTTTTTATACTTTAGAAATCATGAAAGGGATTGGCAGCTTGAACTTTTATAATTTAGTTTCATCATGTCAACTGTGAGTTAATTTCATAATAATCCTTGCACCTTCTACTTAGATGTGGAATAGGGACAGGACCAGCTATTATCCAGGGTCACAGTGCCTCAGTTGGTGTTTCACATTTTCAGCAACTGTATGTTGAAGATGTCCATTCAGTCACCAATAATACGGTTGGAGAACAAATTGGTACAAATTGTTCCTGAGGACATGTTGGAAATCTATATCAAAAGCGTTGAAATTATGCATATTCTTTGAATCAACAGTTTCACTTCTAAGAATTTAAATGATCATTAATTTAAATACAAAGATGTTCATCTCAGCATTGATTATAACATAAAATTGAAAAAAGTGCCAGAAGTTTGACAATAGGAACTTAATTAAATGCATTATTGTTGATCCATACAGTAGTGTGCTGAGCAGCCATTAAAATATTGGTGTAGAAGAATAATTAATGGAGTGGAAGGAAGCTCTTGCTGCATTAAATTAAAAAAATTACAAAACAATATGAGCAGTTTGTATAGTATAACCTCTTTTTATTAAAAAAAAAACTGTGCCTGGTATATGTATGTATAAAGACCTGAAGTAAATGCACCAGGCTCTCAGTTTTTCTCAATCACTCTTTGCATTTCCACCTGGATAATCCTTTGCTTTGGGGAACTGTCTCATTCACTGTAAGATGTTTCCCAGCCTCAGGCCTTATTTGCTAAACACCAGTAGTGCTCCCAGGCATTGCAACAACCGTAAAACCCCTCCCACATTGTCACTGAGGAAACACTGCAACTGAGTGACTATTTCTGGGTCACGGATTACAGTCATTTTATTGTCTCCCTTTGCTTACTTATATTTTTTTCAATTTCCTTTAATGAGTACGTATTAGATTCATAACAAAAGCATAATAAATGGTATTTATAATATTCCACACTACTCAACATTTATGTGACTAAGTATTCGGCTGCTTTAACCACAATTAGAACTTCAAGAGGCTAATTTTCCTTCTTAGTGTCCCAGTTCCCGCTTATATTTGTTCAACTGATTCAAAAAATCGTCTTAGCTTCATGAGTACTTAAAAATACAGTTATAATTATAGTATTTGCTCTTCATCCATTCATCTCTCTATTTATTCATCCATTCATCTGATCCATATTTGTTAAAGTCATGCTATGTGTAAAATACTGTGCAGGCACCATCAAAGTATAGTGATATACAAGAGCAATTTCTTGTGCTCTCAGCATTGACATCTACCTGTTAATCATGACGAGTTTATGTAGGAGTCTGTTAGTCTATTAATATTATGGACCTTGCTTGAAGATTTCTTCCCCAGCCTCCTTCTCTTCCCTTTTAAGGTTGAAGTAAGGTTGTCTCTGAGTGAGGTATCATAGCACTCATAGTCTCTTATTATTTCTCAAAAAATCTGGTTAGAGTACACTTCTTTCATTTATTCCTCTTGATCCCAATTATCAAATCACATTAAAATACCATTTCAGCAATTTTCTTTTTGCTATCTAATAATATTGGGTTCTACATCCAAATTTTAACAAAGATTTTCGAGGAGTAATGGGTTGTACTGCCCAAGTGAGTTGAATAATTTATTTGTTCTCCCATTTTTGGGAAGTGTATCTAATCATTTGGGGCCTTACTCACAATTTGACTTTGCAAAATCTTATTACTATTTTGGGCTCTGAGAAAGCTGTCATCCTCTTATATTCATGTTCCTCAAAACTTGGCCTTTCTCATTTCATGTACTTTATCCACAGCATGCCCAAATTCCTAAACTGACAAATAACCTTTCAGTGTTTTTGTTAACCTGTCTGATAATATACAGAAAGTTGTAAAAGTACACTTTTTTTGATAAACTTTTTACCGTAGTCAGTTTATTTCTATTGGAGTTAGATAACCCCATCCGCAGTGTATGATTGGTTTTACATATGAATAAAGGCCTTGTACCTGGGCCTTTGTGTTCTTTAGCTTTCCCTATAACCTCTGAATATCATCTCGTTAATAGGTACTGTCTTTTGTTAATAGTAACTAACCAGTCTGATCATCTCAAATGTGTAGGGTCACATTTTAAAATGCTACATTTTTGGACCTGAAAATTTATTGAAACATAACTAGGATTGAACCATTGATGTATGTGTTTGGAAGTAGAATTCAGTTGCAGATAGAAATTACTTTTTCAGATTTAAAAAATATAGTCAACTTTGTATAAAAAAAAATGAAGACTTTAGGGGAAAAATATTCCCCAAAGTGCCTATTTTTTATGTGATAAATATCTTGGAACTATTTGAGAAAAAAAACCCTGTATTTCTTATATCTAACAAATATCTGTGTTTTCATTCTTTATTTGGGAATGAAATTTCCTCCCTCCTTCACACATTCTTCTTTCTTATTTGAAATGACTGTCTTCATAAAAAAAAAAACTGCAAAAGACTGACTTTTGGTGTATGTGGAGGTATTGGTTTATGTTATGACTTGTGGTTTAGTGTTGTATGTGTGTATATCTGTATATGAGTGTGGGGGTGGAGTGTGTGGAGTTTGTGTGTGTAAAATGGAATTTATGGTAGCATTTTCTTTAGAAATCTGCTTGATCTCAGAGTTGGACCATTTTATAAATGCATCTATATTGATCTCTATTTTTGGAATTCAAGAAATGGCTTTTGGCAGTACTTCCTTTAATATAGTATGCTGGAAATTTGGAGGTTACTAGCCAGATTAGTTCGAGAAGATTAGCCAGTGGCTGTCCACTATGGACTCAAGCCCCAAGGCCTAATCCTGTTATTCAAGGCCCTTTTTTATCCAGCCTCCCTTTCTTCTCAATGATATATTTCACAACTACTCAGCAAAACTCTTCAGTCTAGGCAGACAAGGGTCTTCAGAATATCTCCCAGTTACCTAGCACAATGTGTAACTTTTAACTCTGCCTCACCTTTGAGAAGGCTTTTATGCCTCCTGTCTGAATTTTATCAAGGCTAAAAAGTCCAGCTGAAACTTCCAGAACCCCCAAAGGCTTCCCCTAACAGCTAAAATGCATAGTAATTTCACCTCACTTAGCTCTCATAGCATTTGCGGATATCCCATATGTATTTGCTTGCTCAGGCCAAAACCTTGGAAGTATCCTGGATTTTTTTCCTTTTACATCCTCCATCCAGTCCTTTAGCTAATCAACTTGCCTGTGTTTCAAAATGTATTCCTGATCTTACCACGTCTCCTTCTCCACTGCCACCTCCAGGGCCAGGCCTTCATCGTTTCTCACCAGACTCCTTACCTTGCCTCCTAACTGATCTCTCTGCTTCCACTCATACAACCTAGTGGTCTGTTCTCCACCAGTCAGAGGAATTCTTTTGAAACAGAAACCAAATCATCCCTCCCCTGCTCTCAACCATCCAATGGCCTCTGCTCTCACATAGAAGGAAATTCCAATCCTTATGTGGTTTACAGGCCCTACATTATCCGACCCTCATTAAGTTCTGTTTCCATCCCTTTTCTCCTTGCCCACTGCCCTCCAGCTACACTGGCCTTCTTGCTGTTCTTCACGTCTGCCAAGCACATTTCTGATATTCAATAAATACATATGAAATGAGTTTCATTCATTTAAATGTTGACTGTTTTCCCTCTTTGGAAAGCAGACAAGTGATGTATTCTTTTTCAAAAAAACTGACTACCTAGAATTTTTTATCTTAATTTTAAAAAGACAAGCTGTAAGGATGTGTAAAATGGCAAAGATATCATTATCTATTTCATATTTGTATGTGATTTTGCTGCATATTAGTAATTTAGTATATCATGGAATATGAGCCTATTCTAATTCTTTTGTACTTATCACAAAAGTTCTTGCTTTTTCCTACTTTTATGACAACTCTAGTTGATTGTACATGGATACATGAAGTTAACTTTCTCCTTAAAAACAAAGCAACCATTTCACTCATAAGATAAATCTTGGAAATTTAAAAACTGCTTGTCTCTATCTATTATTCATGCTCCATTAAATATTTTCTTAGTAAATCACATAAATTAGATTGACTGTTGGACAGATGGGCAGAACCACATGCATTCAATATTAGGCAGTTGGTGAGCGTAAGATGCCAGAAAGAAGATTAGAAATATCAAGGCAGGAAGCTTCCGATTGCTTTTGAAAAGCATGATCCTTTGCTCCTGATTCTCCGCTATGTGTTTTTCTTTGAAAGTAAATGCCTTCCAAAACAACTTTTCATGTTTTATATCCAAGCACATACTCAGTGCTTTCTCATGGTGATTGATATATAAATAGTACAATGAAATGCTTATGCAGATTGAAAAAGGAATTTCCCCTTCCCTCTGCCTTTTATGCAAGGATGACAGCTGTGAAATGTATGTTTCCTCTGCAAGGAATGTGACAGTGTTCAGTTGCAAGGAGAGGGAAAGAAAGGCTGCACACTGAAGAATAGCGCGTCGTTTGTCACTGCCCGGACTCATCTGCCATGTGGACCTCTGAGAGGCACTGGTGAGACACCAGGCTTCTTTATCTATTTCTTCCGCAATACTTCAGCAGTAAGGATTCATTAGGAGCAGAGAAAAACATTAAAAACTAGTTAGCTTTTGTGATGTGGAGCAGTCATCTCTGAATATTGACGAAGATTCAGGACGAAGGCTTTGTAACTTCTTTTACCATAGGCTGTACTGATTTATCTAGAAAATTCTCATTTCAGGAGGTATCTTTGGGTATGACAAATCTTCTTCACAATAAATGAAGATCCCTTCAAACTATAGATAAATTCTGCCTACTGTAATGTTTGATCTGGTTGAAACCATGTTAGTTTAACAATTCCTCCTCTGTAGGATGGAATCAATTGATATTCTACAGCAAAATTACATGTAAGGGCCACTAGCTTCACATTCGGTGGGAATTTTGCATATATTTTCTCTTTCTTAATTGAAAATATCTCTCTCAGATCTAGATGCCACTGAATATTGTGAGCAAGATGGCTTGAGGGCCACAGCTCTTTCCAATTCCTGTTCTCAAACCTCTTCTAAGTTATGTAGTAAGATTTGAAGAGCCCTCAAGCAGACCATTCTGCCTTACCAACGTAGAAGTCATGGCAACCACAGTGATGGTGGTCGTCTTCACTTTTTTATGCCCAGACAAATTTGGATACTGGCTTAGAGCTAATACTTTCCACCACATTAAAAATATTGGGAAATTGTTTATATGAATCAGTGTGCCAAATTTTGTTGCTTTATTCATGGTATTTTGTATAGAATTTTTTCAGCCCCCAATTTTCACTTAGTTGTTTGCTACCCAAACTTTTAACCTAACCCAGATCAACAGAGAGATAAGCTTTTGCTGCCATCAAGGTTAATTCGTTTTTAAAATTTGGTAAAATATGCTTTTGAAAATTTTTATTTATGTAGTGTTTTTCATGAACTTTTTTTCCCTTTTCTTTTGATTATATGTCTATATTATTCATTGTTCAAATTAACTTTCAACTTGCTTTTAATGTAAGTCCTTTGAGCTTCTTTCTCAATTCTAAATATTCCTTTCTTAATTTGTTTTCTGTTTGTTCCTTTTCAGATTATTGAAAGAAAATTTATTATGTTTTTGGAATTATATGTGTTACTTTAGGGAATGGGGTTTAAATATTTTAAATGCAATCACCAGTTAATACAGCCTTGGAGATTTTCCTTTTAGAGATATATTGTTTTCTCTATATCTCACTGGGAGAGGAGTTGGCATGATACTATTAAAATGTACTTGGCTGATATTAACTCGTCTAAGGTGCATTGTTTCTGAGAATACCATTGTTTGGTTTCATTCAGGTGCATTTCACACAAGCTGATAGAGTCAATACTTCTTTTCAAGACCTATTACTGTGTAGGTGTTAACTTGGCATCTTTTATCCATTTCAGGTCCTTTATGTGATCTAAGTTAGACACGAATTTGCATTTTAGTTTTCATTCTTTTTAAACAGTGTATTTTGAATGAAGGTTGAAGGTGACCCCTTAGATAGCAACCAGTAATGATTCTAACAGCAAAACTATTTAAAAAGCAACCTGACAGACAAACACAGAGCATAAGTGAGTCCACGATAATTATGTGAGGTCCTATTTACACTACTACCTCCTTTACATGTAATATTCAACTAATATTTAATGAATTTCTGTGCAGTAACATATACTATGGTAAATTCTAGGCTACAAGTATGAATAAGAAGTGTTCTTAGCTCTTAGGAAAAAAAGGAACATAGCATCTCTGTGTAATAATTCTGACAAATCTCAGTAAAGCTAATAGTTTTCCCAGATCTGTTGTAGACTTTAGACACTTAGTTCAATGCCTTTTTCTCCTTATCAGGATGGAATAATTACAAGCCTCTTAACTTCTGGGCAACCATGAAAATGAGACAGAGAGGACACTAAATCTGCCACAAATTTATCTTGATATACTATTCAGTCTTGCTTGGTACTTAAGGTCACAAATAGAATGAGGTTGTTGCTGTGTGTCTGTTTCTTTCTTTCTTTCTTTTTTTTGGTTGATAGAAAAAAATAAATAAAACAGCAATATGAGCACATGGCCAATGTCTAAAACTGATTTTTGAGTAAATAGGAATCTTGCCCTTAAGGATCTCCTATAAAGAGATCCCACATTTTCTCGTCTTCAGTAAGCTATGGCGTAATCTTTTATAGGTGGTATAGTTTGAATTCTAGAAATTTGAGTTCTAGAAATGGCCCCCCAGTTAAGGATGTACAATGTAGCCTTCTCCAACTTTCCATGAAGAATGAAATTACACTAAATTCATTAGCTGTGTGACCATGAAAAAATTGCTTCATTATTCAGTTACGTCATCTGTATAAAATGAGAATAATAAAATTCACATCTCAGAGATATGGTGGAGACCACATGGGATAAATGTGGGCCCAGAGCCTGGCACAAAAGAGCTTAATATTTATAGTCCTCTCCTGTTCTTCCTTAGTACTCCAGAGGACATTTGTCGTACCATGTCTACAGCACTGATCAGATTGGACCGTGGTTAGTTGTGTACTTCCTTGCCAAATTGTGAACTCTTTGGAGTAAGGGCCGTCACTGACATGACCTTATATTTTACGTAGTACTTTATGATTTTCAAATTGTTTGCACAGTGTCAAATACACAGCATAGTTATTAAGTGCTTGTTGTTGTTGCAACAGCTTCACAGTAAGATGGGTAGAAGAATATATTTTCCATTCTACAGATGCATTTTCAAGGCTTGAAGAAATCAAGAACACCAACGTTACATGAATACTGAGTGGCTCAGATGGGGCAAGCTGAAAAGCACTGATTCTAAGGTCAGTGCTTGGCCTGCTATACCAGAGAGACTATTACATATCCCAGGGAAGTTTCAAATGTTATATCGCATGATCTATATATTCTTATGTATCAGAAAAGGTGTCCTGCTACTCAAAATTGCTAACAATTAACAGGTACTGATAACCATTAGTGCTTAAATTTTTGCTAAATGAAACACTGATATCAATGCAAGAATCCACAGGAAAAGGTTTATATCCTATGTATGTCACAAGTAAACTTTCTTCAACTGCTCATTAGTTAAACAGTCACTTTAACTGTTAGAAAATTCTTTATATTTAGCATACAGTCTTTCTATAATTTCAACACATTTCCTCATCACTATAATAGAAAAGCAGAACCTTTGGCCTTCTGATCTTTTGTTGGTCACTTGCCTGTCCATAAAACAGCTATTACACTGTAAAGCCCCCTACACACCTATTAAAATGACTAAAATTGAAAACACTGAGAGCACCTAATGCTGGCAAGGATGTGAAGCAATAGGAACTCATCATTCATTGCTGGTGGGAATGCAAAATGGTACAGCTACTTTGGAAGACAGTTAATTTGGCTGATTCTTACAAAACTACACATACTCTTACCATACAATTCAGCAATCACATTCCTCTATATTTATCCAAAGGACTTGAAAATACATCCACACAAAAACCTGCACATAGATGTTTATAGCAGCGTTGTACATAATTGCCAAAACTTGGGAGAAACCAAGACATCCTTCAATAGGTAATGGGTAAATAAACTGTGGTACATTCAGACAATGAAATATTATTTGGTGATAAAAAGAAATGAGCTATCAAGCGACAAAAACACATGGAGGAGCCTCAAATGCATATTTCTAAGTGAAATAAGCCAGTCTGAAAAGTCTACATACTGTGTGATTTCAACTGTATGACATTCTGGAAAAGACAAAACTATAGAAACAGTATAAAGACCAGTGGTTGCCAAGGGTTCAGGAGAAGGGCAGAGGGATGAGTAGGTGGAGCACAGAGCATGTTTAGGGCAGTGAAACTATTCTGTATGACACTGTAATGGCAGATACATGACATTATACGTTTGTTAAATCTCATAGGCCTATACAACACAACGAGTGAACCCTAAGGTAAACTATGGACTTTAGTATAATAATGGATCAATATTAGTTCATCAAATTTAACAAATGTACCACATAAATGCAAGATGTTAACAATAGGGGAAATTGGGGGAAAGGGAAGAAAAAGGAGTATATAGGAACTCTCTGTATTTTTTGTACTATTTTTCTATAAATCTAAAACTTCTCTAAAAAGTAGTCTATTGAAAACATTGTAAACCCCAAATCAGATACAGTACCAATACAGTAGGAATCTTATTTCACGTTATGTCCCCTGTCCTCCATATATAGTTGTGCTTCACTTTAGTAAGACCCAGTATGCAAATATCTGAATTTAAGATTTATAGAGAAATTATTTGAATTTCAAAATAATTTTAAATTAATGTGTTCCTTCAAAGGAAACATGAATAAAGCAGTTAATGTTTCATTTAATCACAGAAGATTGATGTACGTAAGATATGCCAGGAATGAAATTAGAATCTTATAGAAGCGTGTTATACTGACAACTCCCACCCAGCACTCTGAGGTACCATGTAGGTTTTTTTTCCTTCCTCCTTCAAATTTCCATTTAACCACACATTGAAGTAATATTTATTGTGGGCCTGTGATGTGGCCCCTTACCAGACACTGAGGATACTCTGTCATCAGGGTGATTTAATGCATAAATATCACTTTCACCTGCAGTCTTACCTGTTTTTCTGCACCTCAGGAGACTGTAAGTTCTTCTGAGGGTAAAGACTGTATCTTAATCACCTTCGTAACCTCCACAGAATCTAGCACAATGTCTTCAAAAACAATAGGCTCCAAGAATTTGTTGACTCAATGAATGAATGCATGACTAAATTAATAAACAAACATCTATGTATAATTCCCTGCTTATTTATAAGATGTGACTATAAAATAGTGAAATAGTCTCATTTCTTTATAAACCCAATACTTCTTTGTTGGGAAAGTACTGTTTTACAGTTCCACTCAATTGCTACTCTTCATTATAAATTCATATCCCCATTTTACATGACAGTAATAAGGGCAAGGAAGGGTTTTACTGGTCTTTTTATTCAAAGCTAGCTTTCACTGATCAAATCAAAGTATAAAAATCATATAGGTGTAAATCAGTGATTATTATAAGGCTCTGTGCACAAAACATTGCAATGATTGGGGCTAATATGGAGAAAACACCTTAATGACTATTTGGTATTTTGTTTTTCTATAAATATTTTGATATGTACTTACCTTGTATCAATTATAACTTCTGTGGGAAACAGATCGCACACACAAATTAGGTAATTTGTGGAGACTTATAAGGTGACTCATTCTGAAGGTTTGGATAAAGTTGGGGAAAACACAAGAAATGATGTAATCCTTTAGGATAATAGCAGTGGGCACAATTATAACACTGGGCCTAAATGAGCAGGGGTAGGAGAGAGACTACAAGATTCTGAGGGGAGAGAGAGAGAGATTGAAAGAGAGAGAATAAATACATGAACAAGCAAGGGTTGTGTAAAGATGGCTGCTTGGCAGGAGCGATGATCTTTGAGTCCACAGCCTGCCTGCACTGACCTGGCGGGGAGTGAATATTTGGGAAAGAAATCCCCTCATCTTACTTTCCTCCCTCCCTGTGCTATCCTTCTAGTGCTCCCATTGGCCGAACACACATGGTAACCAAAAGGCAAAGGAGTACATTAATGTAACCCAGTGAATCTCAACTGGGGGCAGGTTTTCTCCCAGGGGACATTTTTGGTAGTCACAGCTCCAAGGGGAGGGGAGGGATGCTACTGGCATTGGGTGGATAGATGCCAGGGATTCTGCTAAACATCCTACATTGCACAGGACATACTCCCACGACAAGGAAGTATCCAGGTCAAGGTGTCACTGGTGCCAAGGTTGAGAAAGCCTGGTGTAGTCCATAGAGATCATCTTTCCTGGGCACAGAGCAAGAGTGGGGTGAAGAGAGCTTCTGAAGGGAAAAACAGAAGAAATCAGCATACTCCACAAAAGATGCCAAAAAAGAAAAAAAATAGCAGATATGGGAAGTGATAGCACTGAAAATACAAAAGTCTCCAAAATATATCTGGTAATGTTTTATGGAATTTATTAAAATTCAACTGGGAGTCCATAATATTTAACAGGCCAGGTTTGTCTTTAGAGAAATGGGTGAGATTATACAAGGATTTATTAATAAAGGCACACACGATGCTCAGATTACAGTCAGTCATGTTATGTAAAACACGGACAAGAATATAACAGTACCAAGGATTTCGTGACTACACAGGAAATCCTCTATTGCTTCCCTCATGTACTGTTAAAGGCTGTGGTGTACACAGTAACATAGCGACGTAAGATAGTAAACTTGGCATGTGTGCAGCTATGTATGTTTGCACACAACAGTGTGCATGGGTTTTCTACTCAGCTGACATTTGATCCCTTTATTCATCTCTAGTTTATTCCCTAAAGCATTCTCTACAAAAACTATTTCTCACGTTTTTACAATTTAAGCCTTTAATCTGCTGTATAGATTCCTGACTCATGCTCCAAGTTTTGCTCTTTTCCCCTTCAGCAATGTCATGTATTCTCATGGCCATTTATCCCTTTGTACATTTCTAGCAGGATCTCTTTCCTAATCTACACTCTCATATTTCTCTTTGTCCACTGCACATTTTTACTTAGATACCACACTATCACTTTGATTTCAACAGGTCTGAAGTTGAACTTCATCTTTTCCCCAAACAAGGAGGCCCTCCATATAGTTATCACCATTGACACCGGTATTTTCTCTGTGACCCACAATATAAACCTTTGATGTAGTCTCAATTCTCTCTTTCCCACATTTACCCACACAATGACTCTAGGATCCTTATTTTTTTCATTCTCTCTTCTAGTCTCTCTCCCATCTCTTCCATTATGGTTTGGACGGAACTCTCATCAACTCATGCCAACGTGAGTTCTCAGCTCATCTATCTACGGTTTACCTTTTCCTTCCAGTAAACTTTTGACTGTCACTTCACACATCATTTCCCATTCAAACATATTTAACTGGCTTCTCAATCATTAGAAGCCAAAGTTTATATCATTAGACTGATATTTTAGTGTTTACATTTTTTTGTTCCAATGTTATGTCTTTTGCCATTTGTTCATTCATACATTTAAGAGTTGGCTGACCTTTGAACACCCAGGAAATTCAGTATCCAGCATATGAACTCTCTAATGCTGGTTCATCCATGGTCACCAGAATATATCATACTTTTCCTCCCTTCACATATGGGTGTATATTTTATGCCTAAAATCCTTCTTAAACCTTAGATCTTGGACTCTATTTGTCCAAGATCACAAAAATCCCTGCCATAAATTGTTATAGAACGTGTTGCCTATACTACTCCTGTTGAACTTCTCAGAGATGGCTGCTGGTGTTAATTATCTTTTCAGTACAACGTTTTTTTTTCACAACTTCATTGTAATTACCTTAGTATTGGACTGTGATTTTTTTCCTCTTGGTTTCTCTAGTAGTTGGTACAATTTCTTACATACGATAGGTACTCACTGTTTCCTGTGGATCTCTGCACTTGCACTCTCCAGTATGGTAGGCACCAGACTCATGTTGCTATTTATCACTTGAAATATAGCTAGCCTAACTGCGATGTGGCTGTAAAATACACACAGGATTTCAAGGACTTAGTATGAAAAAATATATATAAAATTTCTTAATAATTTTATATAGATTACACGTGGAAACTATAATATTTTTAATGTTATATTAAATAAAATATAAAATTCACCCATTTTTTTTTTTACATTTTTAATGTGATGACTAGAAAATTTTAAATTACATATGTGACTCACATAATAGTTATACTGGACAATGCTGCTCTAGACAATAATGTATATAAGTATTTAATGTGTACTCCAAATACAATACAATGTGATCAGATAAAATATTTAATATTGTCTGATGGTATATTATCCTTAAAGCTGATTCTTATGTGTGTGTGTGTGTGTGTGTGTGTGTGTTTAACAACGGTAATAGGAGAGAGCCGGTTAATTATAGGTTTTCATCTTTTGACTAACTTATAAGTGTACATGAGAGGACCCAAGTTATATGAATACTTAAGTAATTTGTACTCACTTGCAGAATTCCAAGGATGTTTATAAACCTTTATGTTGCTTTTAATTTTCTGTCTTGGTGAAAATTTTCCTTAAAATGAGTGTGTGATATTTAAATTTATCCTTGTTTTCATAGCACTATGATTTCCAGGAAGTTTTGGGTTGTGTACTACATGTTGCACAATTTGATTGCATGTATTAAGTGCTCACTATTCTTCTAATATTTCAAACCCCTTGGCTATATATTTAAATTTGGCACAGCTTGCGTCCCAGCTTTTACTGTTTTTAACTTAAATGTTTAATATTTTGATTAAACATGAAATCTCTAAATGGCTCAACAAAAATAGCTCTCCTTCCCATGAGGAAGAGTGCAGTGCAGTGGTTAACAGGCCCTCAAGAGTCAGAGGGCCTGTGCTGCCTGTGCAAAGTCATGTACATGCTATACTTGTGTTTCTTCGTCTGTAAAGTGATGGTAATAATAATAAATTCAAGAGTGTTGCTGTGAAGATTAAATAAGATTAAGCACTTAGAATATAAATGGTGCATGGTAAGCTATCAAAAAATGTTAGGTATTACTATTGGTATCTCAGTCCTTTAAAACTCTTAGCTTCTTCTCTATCAATAACACTGAAGTTAATATTTCAGGTAAAACTTGCAGATAAACAATAGAAAGTTACTGAGTGCGTTGTATGTTTTCTATTTTCTAAACGTTGCTTCAGTATGTAATAGGAAAGTAGAATTTGACATTTGGCCTTCCATTTAGGTACTACCAAAAAACTTATGAGGAACTTCATGTGAAGTTGCACAAGATAAAATTATACTATGTAAAATTTTCTTATAGCATCCTAAAAGTATCTGTCAATGCCCACAGGGACCCTGTCTGATCCTTTTATTATTAAGTCTTATTATTCATTAATACTTTGGTTTTACTGTTATTATTATTATTATTAATCTCTTTGTTTACCTTCATTACTCAAACCAATTAATTAAGCATATAGAATTATAACTTTTCAAACCTAAAAGTCTAAAAAGAAAAATAGAAATTGAAATACCCAGGAAAGCTGTATTTTGGAAATGTATTGAGTTCTGTCTTTTTAAAAAGTTTTGCTTGAAAAACTTACCAATTACTGCTTATATGTAGCATGCATTTTAATTCCTTCTTAACAAAACTGGTGTAACTGAAAAAAAGACAAGAATTTTCAAAAATAATAATATATGCTGTCATTTATAAGAACTTATTGCAGAAAGGAAGGGAGTGCTCACCTGCCAAAGGCTGGGAACCTCCATATCTGCTATAACCTAATTAACATTTATAGAGCACTCCACCCCGAATAAGAATAATACATATTCTTTTCAAGTGTACATAGGATGTTGACCAAGAGAGACCACATTCTAGGCAATAAAACAATTTTCAATTTATTTAATAGGACTAAATTCATACACAGTATGTTCTCTGACTACAATAGGATTAAATTAGAAATCAATAACACAAAGATGTCTGGAAACTCCCCAAATATTTGGAAATTAAGCAATAAGATTCTTTTTCTTGTGAGGAAGACCAGCCCTGAGCTAACATCCATTGCTAATCCTCCTCTTTTTGCTGAGGAAGACTGGCCCTGGGGTAACATCCATGCCCATCCTCCTCTACTTTATATGGGATGCTGCCACAGCATGGCTGACAAGCGGTGCGTCAGCGGGCGCCCAGGATCTGAACCCACAAACCCCGGGCTGCCAAGCACGAAACAAACCGCTGCACCACCAGGCACCCCAGCAATAAGATTCTTAATAACCAATGATTCAAAGAAGAAATCACAAGGTCCATAAAAATTATTTTTAATTGAGTGAAATGAAAAAAGTTGTAGGATGCAGCCAAAGCAATGCTTAGAGGAAATTTATAGCTTTAAATGCTTATATTAGAGAAGAAGAATGGCCCAAAATGATTGGTCTAAACTTTTACCTTATTTAGCTAGAAAAATAAGAAAAAATTAATGCTAAAGTAGATGAAAAGAAATATATAAATAGGAGCAGGGATCAATTTAATACAAAACAAAATATAATGAGAAAGGCACCAGCCTGGTGGTGTAGTGGTTAAGTTCTCACACTCCGGTTCAGTGACCCGGGTTCCCAGGTTTGGATCCTGGGCACGGACAGACGCACCACTTGTCAAGCCATGCTGTGGCGGCATCCCATATAAAGTAGAGGAAGATGGGCACGGATATTAGCCCAGGGCCAGTCTTCCTCAGCAAAAAAGAGAATTGGCAACAGATGTTAGCTCAGGGCTAGTCTTCCTCACACACACACACACAAATATATATATATATATAATGAGAGAAAAGTTTAAAAAGCCAAAATTGGTTTTTTGAAAAGATTAAAAGCATTGATGGACCCCAGCTTAACTGATGAAGAAAAAGAGAGAGAGCTCAAATTGCCAGTGATAGAAATTTAAGAATGAATATTTCTACAGATCCTACAGACATTAAAGGGATAATAAGGGAATAGGTTGATCAACTTCATGCAAATAAATTCAACAACTTAGGTGAAATGACAAGTCATTTAAAAAATATAGCTTATCACAATTGGCATAAAATGAAATGGAAAAGTTGATTAATAATTATGTGTTGAAGAAATTGTATTAAGTATCTAAAACCTTCCCATGAAGGAAATTCCTGGCCTTGACAGTTTCACTGGTGAATTACATAAAATATATACAGAAGAAAATAACTCTGATATTAAACAAACTCTTGCAGAAAATGGAGAATTAGGAAATACTTCTCAATTTATTCTATGAGGCCAGCAGAACCTTGATGCCAAAGCCTGATGAACACACTGCAAAAAGAAAATTATAGACAAATATCCTTCATGAATTCTAACAATATTAGAAGCAAAATTTCTTACTAAAATGTTAACGACTCTAATTCAGCAATATTTTTTAAATTTATTTATTTAGGAAGACCAGCCGTGAGCTAACATCCGTTCCCAATCCTCCTCTTTTTGCTGAGGAAGACTGGCCCCGGGCTAACATCCGTGCCCATCTTCCTCTACTTTATATGGGACACCGCCACGGCATGGCTGACAAGCAGTGTGTCAGCAGGCGCCAGGGATCCAAACCCGTGAACCCCAGGCTGCCAAGCAGGAACTAAACCGCTGTGCCACCAGGCCGGCCCCTCAGCAATATTTTAAAAAGATAGTGTATCATGACCAAGTGGGGACTATCTTATGAGCGCAAGGTTGGATAAACATTTGAAAACCAATCGATATAATTCATTAAACATTTGATCGTTTCACTAGATTCAGAAAAGCATTTGACAAAAACAATACCTATTCTTGATCAAAAAAAGTCAACAAATTGGGAATAGAAGGGAATGTCCTCAGTCTGTAAAGGATAATTATCAAAAACCTAACATCATATTTAAACATGAAATACTAAACACTTTTTCTCCAAAGCAGAGAATAAGGCAAGGATGCTTACTCTCACCATTTCTATTTAAAGGGAATATTAGGAACAAGTATATGCAAATAAATTCAACAATGTTATTGGAGGTCCATATTGTAGGTCCTAGAAATACAATAAGGCAGAAAAAGAAAATGAAAGACATAAAAATTGGGACAGAAGATTTAAGTGTCTGTATTCACCAATGCTCTGTTTCCTAATGAGTCAATAAAACAATTAATAAGAATTGTTCAAGATTGCAAGATAACATACAAGATCAATATACAAGGTCAATTGAATTTTTATATACTGGGAAAAAAATTAGGAAATGAATTTTTTAAAATGGCCTTTCCAATAGTGTCAAATAATAAACTACTTAAGAGATAAATTTAACAATAAACATACAAAACTTCTATAGTCAAAGCTAAGAAAATTCCAGCTGGAGTCTTTTGTAGATGTTGACAAACTAAATTAAAAATTTACAAGGATACTCAAAGAACCTAGAATAGCCAAAACAAGTTTGAAAGAACAAACAGTGTTAGAAGAGTTTCATTAACAAATTTCAAGCCTCACCCTAAAGCTACAATCATCAAGACAGTATGGTATTGACATAAGGAGAGGCATATAAATCAATGGAACATTGTAATAGAATACCAATATAGCCCCACTCCTTTACACCCAAATTATTTTTCAACAAAGATGCCAAGGCAATTCAATGGGAAAAGGAAAGTCTTCAACAGACAGTACTGGAACAACTAGATATTCATATGGAAAAAAAAAAATGAACCTATACCTTTTCCTCATACCATATGCAAAAATTAGCTATATGTGGATCACAGTCCAAAACACAAAAACCAAAACAATAAAACTCATGGGAGAAAACACAGGAAAACTTCTTTGTGACCTTAGGTTAGGCAAATATTTCTGAGATAGGACACATGAAAAATTACCCCCTCCAAAAAAAAAAAAAAAAACCCACCATCAAAATTAAATCTTCTAATCTTCAAAAGACATCATTAAGAAATTTAAAAGGCAAGATATAGTTAGGGAGAAAATATTCACAATATATATATATGTGACAAAGAACTTGTAGGAAGAATACTTAAAGAACACTTCCAACTCAATAACAAAAAAAAATTTTCATGGACAAAACAAGATATATAATATTCAGCATCATTAGTCATTAGATAGATGCAAGATAAAGCCACAATGAGATATCACTACATACCCATTTTAATAGCTAAAATTAAAAAGACCTTTATTGTCAATATTGCTAAGGATGTGGGGCAATTAGAATTGTCATATACTTTTGGTAGGATTATAAAATGCTATAGTAACTTTGGAAAAGAATTTGGCAGTTATCTTATAAACTTAACTCATAACCAGCAATTTCACTCCTAGGTATTTACCCAAGATAATGAAAACATATGTCGATACAATGACTTGTACAGAAATATTCACGGCAGCTTTATTCTTAATGCCTCCGACTGGTAACAACCCCATTGTCAATCAAGAATTGTGGTATAGTCATACAGTAGAATACTACTTAGCAATAAAAATGGAATGAGCTCCTAATAACCTCAAGAACATGGATGAATCTCGAAAATACCATGCTGAGTGACAGAAGCCAGGCATGGATGAGTACATACTATAATTCTATAAAACACAGATCACATTTCCAATGACAAAAAGTAGATCAGTGGTCACTAGAGACAGAGGTGAGTATCAATTCAGTCGTGTGGGAAGCAGATGCCAAGATGGTGTTAGAATTACAAGAGATTTACTGGGGCAATACCTGTGAAAGATAAAAAGAGAACAGGAACAAAAGTAGGCCTGGAAAACCTTCAGACCACCATACAGTTTTGCGATCTGTTTAAGGGGAGGCAGAAAGAAGAATTGAGTTAGAAGAGCCTCAGGCTGTAGTGCATACACTGAACAGGAAAATCCGGGCCCTAGTTTTATTGCTGCTCTCAGTCATCGGCTAGAGGCTGGCCTCAGTTCATATACTGCAGTGGATCCCAGAGCTGCAGCAGCAGGAGACTGACAGCACTCCTTGCTGCAAATTGGCTTTTGAATAGAGATCCAAGAGGTGTACATTTATGGCCACCACATTGGGCCAGTGCAGAGGTGGGGGGAGGGGATTAACTAGAGAAAGGCACAAAAGAAATTTGGGGGAGATAGTGAAAATATGTGATTTCTTGATTGTGGTGGTGGTTGTATGGGTTTACTAATACATCAAAACTCTAGAAATGTACATTTAAAATGAGTGCATATTACTGTAGGCAAATTATGCCTCAATATAGTCGACCTAAAATTACAGACTTTCCTTGAAATATGAGAAAAAATCTAAGACCACATTTCTCTCCAAAAATAATTGCCTTGTGATCAGCACAGCCAGAAGGTCCCTTGTACAAGATGAAGCCTGTGACGTTTAGCAAGGGAGGGGAAGATGGACATTGTCCTCAGCTAACAAACTTTAAAAATGTTACAGAAAAGGCCTACTAATAACATACATTTTGAAAGGAGAACAGTATTTTTTCCCATATAAAATTTGGTGTCTATAAAGGGGTTAGATTATTTGTCCAGGGCAGCTAAATGTTGAAGATTTGTTAAGGGGTCTACAGAAGTACAATATGAAGGATCTCTTTGCTAGATGAGATGTTTAACTTTCAGAAAATGTGGACTGAAGTTGTGTTGGTGATGCAGGGGTGATTTCCATCATTGGTCATCAACTTCTATCATCCCCTGGACTTCCCCCTCTCCTGTTATCTGTCATTTCAGTCATCTTCAACTCTTCCTCTCCCTTACCCCGTCCCTCACTTGTAGTCAATCACAAAGTTCTGTGATTTCACTTTCTATATACCATATCTCTGGAACTCATCTCAAGACTTCAAAATCTCTTAGGAGGACAGTTGAAATTATCTCTGCCTAGTCTCCTTTTTTTCCTCTCTCTGCAGTCATCAAATCCATGTCTCATAATTGTCAGAGCTGTACCCTGCTTAACACCCATCAGCAGCTCTCCTTCAGATTCAGGACACACTCCTAGGTGTTGACCTGCTGTACAAGCCCCTCCGTGTGCCAGGTCAGGCTTTCTCTCCCACCTCATCTCTTGCCTCTGTTGCCCCACATTTTCCCCTCTGGATGGTTGGTGCACCCTTAGCATGCTTTGCATATCTTTTCATGAATGTTATAGCTTTTGGCGCATAGTAACTTTGCTTGATAATTCATTTCCAAAATTTGACAAGGAACTTTCTGAAGGCAAGGATTGTGTATTTCTCATTTTTTAAAAATTCTCAGCATTTTACAAAGTCATTCAATATAGAAGAGCCCCAAATGAAATAAATCAATTGTTATTTAGTGGGTTACTTCTCTTTTGCTTTATATATTTTTTAACAAAAAGTAAAAGTTATGATCTTTTTATTATGTAAATAAATAATACTGAGTTTGACATAAATTTTAGGAAAACTGGAGATAGTACGTCCTAAAAGTTTTCTTTTTATAATCTTCCTAAATATTTTTCCATAAAGTGCAAAATAATAGAAAAAAATAAGAGTTTCAATATCCATCTATGAAGTGATATGACAAATAAGGTTCAGGAGCCATTTGAATTCTCACCACCTTTAATAGGGGCAGATCTCAAGCTAGATTTTTCTATTCTAATGCAAATGAGCTTCACTGGAATACAACACAAAGCCTTCCAAATTGGACTTTTTTTTTCCAGGGTGGGGGGTTTATTTTCTCCTCTTGGAATATTGAAGAAGAGGACTTAATTTTTTCCAGTCTATCCCTCCATATATATTTGAGCCAATTTTAGGTGTCAGTCCTCCATCCAAAGATAACAAGATTTACCTTGACCTGTAAGCAGCAGTGGCTACTTCAGGTGAAGTGAATAACTGCTTTTTGTCTCAATCTGATGATTGAGTAGGTCAGAGTCCTTTCTAGCACCCTGACAATAGAAGCAGGAAGATTATGTCCATTGCATGATTTGGTGGTATTTTTACTTATAATACTGTATTGCAGTGGTAATTGAAGCAGTTCCATGGGAACGTGTATTGTGGACTTTTTAACAGTTAAGACCACTCTTTTTAGGTCAAGGAATCTCCAAATAATAATCACGTGGTGAATGAGGTCTAGATTGTAATGTGATAAGAACTAAAATAGCTTTAAGTTTATTATGTGCGAAATAAATGGAGGGAAGTATATTAAAGTGCTCCTGAACTTTTATTTCTTTCTTCACAAGTTCTTCCCATGGCCAATATTGTTACTACTCTTCTTTTTAAGTAAAAAAATATACAAAATATGGGTTGACAGAGGATAGAAATATTGCAGTGATTTCTTCTCCCTCACTCTCCAAAACGCCCAGACTACTATTACTTGGCTTTACTTACGTCTGCTCTCTAACTTCACCACCACAGTGTCAACTCAGGTCTTCAAAATATCTCACCTGGCCTGTAATGATAACTTTCTACCTGCTTCTGTCACTAAAGCAAATTCCTGCTACATCAAGATATTATATTGTACTAGTCAAACACTGTAACCTCTTGGTAAGAGCCTGTCCTAAGGTTCTTAATCTGAGACTTGTGGAACATCTATTAGATCACTGGATAGTCTTCAGGACCTTGGTGGGCCTTTGGACATTTTATGCAAAATGCTGTGAGTATGTGGGGATGTGCAATTTGGGAGAAGTGTTCACAGCTTTCATCAGGTTCTAATGGGGTTAAATAAAACAGAAAACATGAAGAACTTTTACAATGGGGAGAGTCAAAGCTTCTTGCATCCCCACCACCAACTCAACCACCACTCTACGTCCCATATTGAGTCCTGAAATTGAATCCTTAAGAACACATGACAGAGCCATCACAGAAGTGGGCACAGCTGTAAGTCATAGAATAAAAGGCCTCTAAGGTTCTTTTCCTTCACACGGCTAACATTAAGTCGACAAACACTTCTTCAGCTCCTACTTTGTGCTAGTCGCTGTTCTAGGTACAAAGGTGAAGCATACAAGATTTTGCTTTCATGAGACAATTAATAAATGAGTAAAGAAATGAACAATGTAATTTGGATAGCTGTAGGTACTGTAAAGAAAATAAAACAGAACACTATTTTAATTAATAATAATAATGATGACACCATTTTTTCATACTATGTGCCAGGCACTATGCTATTAGGTATTCACAAACATAACCTCAATTAATCCTCAAAACATCTTGGTGTTAATACCCGCTGTTTACTTATGAGAAAATGAGGCTTAAAATATCTCTTTTCCCACAGAGAACAATAACAAAGTGGCAGAGCAAAAAATTTGGCTCATTCGTTCATTAACCCATGCTGCCTGAGTGCCTACTATGTTGTTCTAAGACAGTAGGATATAGCTCTGAACAGAACAACATTGTCGCAGAAGTTAGGCAAACAATAAACAAAAAGTAAGTATAATATATAGGCTGCTAGATCATGATAAGTGCTATAAATGGCCTTAAGAAGCTAGAAAAGGCAAGGAAACATTTCTCCCCTAGAACTTCCAGAAGTGAACACAGCTCTACCGACACCTTGATTTTAATCCAGTAAGACCCCTATCAAACTTCTAACCTACTCTAATCTAATAAATTTGTGTGGTTTTAAGCCACTAAATTTGTGGTATTTCATTTCAGCAGAAGTAGAATAATACTAAGTCAAAAATGTAAATGTGACAAATAATACCTATGGATTTATTGTAAATGCTAAAGAAGAGAATGGATTTAAAGTGCTAAAGGCAGTATTTGACATAAAGTAATGTGTGCTGTAATATTTTCATCATTATCGAAATTTAGGGACTAAAATAAGAGGCATACATGTAAGGAGATATAGGAAGATTTCTTGGTTGAAGTAGAGATTATAATAGAGTCTCTACTGGTAGATAACAGCTCTCAAAAAAGGAAAAACTGAATGTTTTATTGGATTAAATCTAATTTAAAAGGCAAGAAGAGATCCATGGTAGGCTTTTCAGAGGAAAATGCAAGCTAAAGGATATATTAGAGATGATGGAAACATCAAGAGACTAGACTGACTGACACACTTTATATATATATTATTTGTATATTAGTGACAGAGTCATGACCAGGGAATTAGCTATGGGAATAATGAGCCATACCAGAAGTAAACCAAGGAGATTGTGTTAATACAGGATAATTCTCTGGCTAGACGTTGGGCTATTGTGAAGGAATTTGCTGCAGACTGCATCACCAGATTTTACCAGGGAGAAATTGAACAAGTTGGGCTAATAACCCAGTTCTACCACTAG
The DNA here is from genome assembly GCA_031878705.1 of Tapirus indicus. Lineage (NCBI taxonomy): Eukaryota > Metazoa > Chordata > Mammalia > Perissodactyla > Tapiridae > Tapirus > Tapirus indicus. The sequence continues at coordinate 70,936,559 of CM062919.1, read as the reverse complement.
CTTATGGCTTAGGCAAGTCACTTAGATGTTTCCATTTGTAAATATGAGGATGTATGTTACAGGATCTGTAAGGTTCTTTCCAGCTATAAAATTATATAACTCTCCTTGGTCCCCAAGGTGGAAATTTACTGTTATATTACAAATATTCTAAATGTATAGGATGTCAAGAACACTCATTTAAAAAATGAAATATAAAAAATAAGCACTCTAGAAATAAACACAAGAAATGTTTAGATTCTATATGTCTTTATTTCTCTTCAAAAGTGTCCACAGTACAAACCATCCAGAGGGGAGAAAATGTTGTGATGTTCTTAGCACAAGTTGGAAAGATTTGATTTCCTGAAGTTGGAAAGCCTTTTTCATTTTTCCAAATGAAAGCAATTTGGAGGGGTTAATATTTGTGTTTGAGGGTAGCCAGGTCAAAATTACTTGTTTGTAAGACATTTTTACCTGTAGGAACCATCACCATATAACGTAGAAGCAAGCAATTCAGTAGTAGGTATATTTACAAAAAGCTGAAAAATTTTAATCAGCATGATTTTGAGGCAACAGTCTATCATTACCTTTGAAAGTGGTTGAGATTAAAAACACTTCACCAGGCTAAGTGGTGATGATGGGGGAGGGTGGCCAAGGGAGGGGATTTGTACTGTGTTTTCTTTGTCGACAGGGAAACACATTCTTCATTTTTGTCACACTACTAAATCACAGCTGTGCAGAATTTATTAATGTAATGTATTCTTCTGAGACAAGAAAAATGCCACCAAAGGAGATCAACGACTTGTTCTCCTTACATCCAGAGAACAGAATGAGAAACATATCTATCAGTGACTTTAGTTTTGACCTGTGGAGTAACTCCTCTTAAGAAAGACAAATTAATTCGGTGACTGTCCTGCTTAATCTTTGACCTTTATTTTATAAGAGATTTTTCCATATGACATACTGAGCTGTCTCAATTATGTCAGTGTGTCTCCTGAGATAGGTGAGACGAGACCACAAATATTACACAGCACAAAATCTTTAATAGCAGTTATATACCAAAACATTGCTTAAATATGTACAGTACAAATAATTCTCACTAATGTCAGAGAGCATGCTATAAAATACTGAATTAGACCAGTTAAAAATGTTGAATGGTTGGAGCCGGCCCAGTGGGATAGTGGTTAATTTCACATGCTCCGCTTTGGCAGCCTGGGGTTTGCAGCTTCAGATCCCGGGTCTGGACTTATATACCACTTGTCAAGCCATGCTGTGGCAGCGTCCCACATACAAAATAGAGGAATATTGGCACAGCTGTTAGCTCAGGCACAATCTTCCTCAGGCAAAAGGAGGAAGGTTGACAATAGATGTTACCTCAGGGCCAATCTTCCTCACCAAAAAAAATTGAATAGTAACTATTATTTCGAATTAGCTTGCAATGTTCCAATTAGAATATTAAATTGATACCTGAGAAATGTGTGTGTGTGTGTGTGTGTGTGTGTGTGTGTGTACATATATACACAGCAGAGGTGATTTCCCCAAGGTGGGGATTTGGTTACTCACATAGGCTGCTGCTGAAATTGTTTCACCCCTCCATTGTCCTTGGCGATTGCTGGACCTCTTTTCACTCTTCTTCCACCATCACCTGTCACTAAAGACACAGTCCTGTCCCTGCCAATTGCTGCTAAAGACCTAGGATACAGAGACCTAGGCAGCATTCACTGCCTACCAAGAACTGGATCATGGGTACTGCCCAAGATTGCTCAGGAAGACTCTCTTCAGCAGCATCCCCGTGTTTACCCAGGAACCCCTCTTCCCTGCCTAGGACCTTGGGACTTCTCATCTTAACCACTGAGAACTAGGAAAACTTGCTGTGAGAACCAGGATTACTAGTACAACTAGAACTAGTAGGGAAACCTGGGTCTTGAGAATGGACTGTTAGCATTTCTTGGTTAGATACGTAGTACTGATAATACAGTGTTATAGTTTCATGACATAATGAATAAGAGAGACTGTTTTGGACTTGCCTTGGGAACTAAAAATACCCTTAATGTAATTTCTGTGGTGGAAATAAGGTCTTTGTTCCAGCAAATGACTTACAAACACATTTCTGGAGGAAACACATGGATAATTGAGGAGACAGTGCCCTAGGTAACAACATTCTCTTCCTGTTATAATTAGAAGCCATAATTTGTTTTCTTATATATTCTCACATGCATTGGTTCTTTTTAGCCCAATTTGGCAGTAGTATTGTAGATACTGAAGAAAGCTTTTACTTTTCTGTTAATTTATCAAAGTACTTGATAGAATTTTATATGTAGTACATTAATCAAATGATTTTTATAAGATTAACTAATGAATAGATGTTGAAATCATTATATAAAATCTAAGTTATTATTGAATTAAATAAGATACTGCTAACCAGCCCTGTCTTTCTTCATTTGTGAGAATTTGGGGAGTCTATTGTGAATCTTCAAGGAAGGGAATATATTTTTAGCAGGAATCTTATACCTCCTGCACAGAAATGAAGTATTTACAAAAACATCTATGAAACAAAATGTTTCTGAATATGTACTCTACACTTCCTATAAACCTCTTTTCCTCTGTAGCTATATTTCAGAGAAAAGCTTTGCTTTGACAAAAACAAAATCATGTTGGCTTACACATATATTTTATAAGTAAGCAGTGTTTTGGCTTGTGAAAAAGGAAATAAAAAGATAAAAACATTAAGCGCACATAAATAAGGCCTTGTTGGTAATCTGAGTTATGCCACTGGACAATTGGAAAGGATGTTCAGTGTTCTCATCTGGCCTTTAGACTGTCTCAAGCCTAGGAAGATATTTTACAATTAAGGGAACAAGAGGAGAAAGATTTAGATTTCAATCTGAGTGAAGAATTCAGCTTTGTGTTCTTGATCCTGCTATTTCGGGAGGGAGAAAAAAGATGTCGGATATCAAACAGAATTATAATTCTAGGCAGCCAACTCTGATTTCTCAGACCTCTCAGTTATTCTTTTCAATTCCAACAGGATTTTGAGAGAAATATAAATGTCCTCATTAGGTAGTCTCTGGGGGATGTTTTTACTACTGACTTTCGAAAATGTTACTTGCTAACATTTCCTTTCATGTAGCATTATATTAAAAATGAATTAATTCATCCTTCTTCCCTTGCTCTTCCCATTTTTCCCTTCCTTTTCTCATTTCCCTCCTTTCTTGAAATGGAGACATGCAAACCTGGGTGCCTGATGTCTGAGCAAGCCTGAGGGAAGAGGTTGCCAAGCAGGGGTCAACTGCTGTGTGCCCAGCAGCCAAGGAAGTGGGAAGAGGGAAAGAGGTACAGAGATGGTGGGTGAAAGAGGCAGCCAAAGTGATGATAATATTTGTCACACTGAGCAAATAATTGAACAAACAATAAATGTGTAATAATTTCAACATACTCTGGCTTGGATGGTGGTGTTGCATCAGTGTTGACTTCCTGGTTGTGGGAGTTGTATAGTATCAGTGTAGAAGAATCTTTTTGTTTTGGGGAGGTATATATTGGAGTATTTAGGTTAACACACCATCATGCCAGAAGAAAAATATCTCTATGTATGGTGCATGTGTATTGCATATGTGCGTGTGTGTGTGTGTGTATGTGTATATATATATATATATATGTATATATAAAATAAATGTATATATATATATAAATATATAATAAATGTATTTATATATATACACACATACATATGGTAGGCAGGGAGAGCAAATGAGGGTAAAATGCTAATAATTAGGGATTCTGGATGAAAGGGATACTGGCATTCTTTGTACTGTTATTGACACTTTTCTGCAGGTTTGAATGTATTTTGAGTTTTTTAAAAAAATCAAACCACACACAAAAGAAGAATTAATCATTCAGTGAATATCTACTGAACATCTGTTTATTAAATACCATAGGATGAATTTCCATAAAAATACTAAAACAAAATAAAAGTTTATTTCTCATTCACTTAAGTCCATGGTAGATGTTTTGGGCTGGTGGGTGAGTTTCCTCCGCAGAGTGATTGAGGGACCGAAACTCCACCCATTTTGCAGACTCACCCTCCTCTAGGAGACATATCCATTCCCAGTTTGAAGTTTACATTGTTTCTTCTCTCCCTCCATTGGATATGGACCACAATTAATTCAAGGTAGACTGGCAAATGTAGTATATAGCTACATGCCCTGACAAAAAAGGGAAAACAGATTTTGGGGAAAGCTAGCAAACTCTGATACAACCTATTATTAAGCATTGTTTATACATAGATGCTAACTAGAAGTAGATTTTCTTCACTTCAGTAAATATATGTTGAACACCTTTTTTGGGGGGAGGGGGTGTTAGAACTGAGCTAAGTGATAGGAATATCAAGATTTTATAAGCAAACATAGTCATTTCTGTCAATGAGCTCACAAAGGACGAATATGTGTAATATAATCATACCTACATAGGGTTTGTGTCACTTAAGTAAAATGTATATTCATGAGTACAATTTTAGCAATAAATTTCTGTGGGATGGTTAGAAGTCATCTTTGAATGTTATGTCAAGGAGAGGAAGAAGATGTTTTGTGTTTGAGAGTTAATTGTAGTTTAAAAATGTTCTTAATTTTTTAGTTTTACTTTTCTATGTTTAAACATATTTATACTTGCTAACATTCAGAATAGAGACTGTGTTTTTATAACCATGACAAGAATAGAATATGTTAGTAATGCAAGAGCTACATTTTTTACAACCAAACTAATCATGTTGACTGCTTTGGACTGAACTGACTGTGAAGATTGATCTGTGTGCAGAGCTGGCCAAACTGTGGAGAACCCATCTGTGTCACAGGTTTCCTTATCCACTCCTGTCCAAATGTGCCTTAGATTTTTATTAGTGGGTGTATTTAGGAGGTCAGATACTCTCTTGGCTAGATTAGCATGTCTATAACAAATCTATATACTCATCTCACCAAAATATATTTAGACCTTGACCTACTGGGAATTTTTTCAGGTAATTAATATACAGATTTTGTACCAGCTTGACCTTGGCTTCTTGGAAGTAATCCACTCTTAGCAGCATCTAACGCCAGAAGAGTATTGGAAGCTTCTGTGGATGTTAGCTCAGAACTTTTCTGAGTCATCTTTTCTCTGTCGTTCCTCTTTGATCTTCCTAAAGGAATCCAAAGTATTATTTTAGTAAGTAAAGCTTGTTTATGAAGACAAATCAGGTGAAGTATTGACTTTGGCTTATCCTTAACCTTTTAATAAACTTAATTTTAAGACGTTTTAACTCAGTCATTTAGCTGTGATATGAATGAGAAGTTCTGCATTCAGTTTTTAGTTCTTACCAGAAGTATACATCGTGATTGGTGATGGAGATAAAGGCCTTGAAAATATATTTATTTTTTCCAGCTTTATTGAGATATGATTGACAAATAAAAATTATATATATTTAGGTTGTTCAACATGATTTTTAAGGTGTATAAGGTGGTGATTTAGTATACATATATATTGTGAAATGATTACCACAATCAAACTAATTAACACATCCATCACCTCATAGTTACCATTTTTCTTTTTTTATACTTGTGGTGAGAACCCAAGTATACAATACAATATTAATACAATACTAATAGTACACTATTATTGACCATTGCCACCATGCCATATATTAGATCCTCAGAACTTATTCATCTTATAACTGAAAGTTTGTACCCTCTGGCCAACATCTCCCCATTTCCTCCACCCCCCAGCCCCTGGCAACCACCATTCTACTCTAGTTCTATGAGTTCAACTTTTTTAGATTCCACGTATAAGTGGAATCAGACAGTATTTGCCTTTCTCTATCTGGCTTATTTCACTTAGCATAATGTCCTCCAGATTCATCCATGTTGTCACAGATGGCAGGATTTCCTTCTTTCTCATGAGTGAATAATATTCCGTGGTGTATGAGTACATATACACACACACATTTTCTTTGTTCTTTCATCCATCAGTGAACACTTAGGTTTTATCCATATCTTGGCTATTGTGAACAATGCTGCAAGGAACATGTGGGTGCAGTTATGTCTTCGAGATACTGATTTCATTTTATTCAGTTATATGCACAGTAGTGGGATTGCTGGATCATATGGTAGTTCTAGTTTTAGTTTTTTGAGAAACCTCCATACTGTCTTCCATAATGGCATAATGTACCAATTTACATTCCCATCAACAGTGTACAAGGGCTCCCTTTTCTCCAAATTCTCATTAACACTTGTTATCTCTTGTCTTTTTGATAATAGATATCCTAACAGTTGTGAGATGATATCTCATTGTGGTTTGATTTGCATTTCCCTGAAGATTAGTGATGTTGAGTACTTTTTCATATATTTGCTGGCCATGTATATGTTTCTTTGGAAAAATGTCTATAAAGGTCCTTTGCCCATTTTTTAATTGGGTTATTTGATGTATGAGGTCTGTATATATTTTGGATGTGAATCCCTTATTGGATATACAGTTTGCAAATATTTTCTGTCATTTCTTAGATTGCCTTTTCAGTTTGTTGATAATTTCCTTTGCTGTACAGAGCTTTTTGGTTTGATGTAGTCCCACTTGTTTATTTTTGTTTTTGTTGCCTGTGGTTTTGGTATCATATCCAAAAAAATCATTGCCAAGACCAATATCAAGGAGCTTTTTTCCCTTATATTTTCTTCTAGGAGTTTTACAGTTTCAAGTCTTACATTTAAGTCTTTAATCCATTTCAAGTTAATTTTTTGTGAGTGGTATAAGATAGAGGTCCAGTTTCATTCTTCTGCATGTGATATCCAGTTTTCACAATACCATTTATTGAAGAGACTATTCTTTTCCCATTGTGTGTTCTTGGAGCCTTTGTTAAAGACAATTTGATCATATATATGTGTGCTTATTTCTGGGCTCTTTATTCTGTTCCATTGATCTATGTGTCTGTTTTTATTCCAGTACCATACTGTTTTGATTACTACAACTTTGTGTTATAGTTTGAAATCAGGAAGTGTGATGCCTCCAGCTTTGCTCTTTCTCAAGATTGCTTTGGCTATTCAGGGTCATTTGTGGTTCCATAGGAATTTTAGGATTATTTTTTCTATTTCCATGAAAAGTGCTATTGGAATTTTGACAGGAATTGCATTGAATCTAAAGATCACTTAGAGTAGTGTGGACATTTTGACAATATTAATTCTTTCAATCCATGAACATATGATATCTTCCATTGATTTGTGTCTTCTATTTCTTTCATCAAGGGCTTGCAGCTTTCAGTGTACATATATTTCACCTCCTTGGTTAAATTTATTCCTAAGTATTTCATTCTTTTCAATGCTATTGTAAATGGGATAGTTTTCTTAATTTCTTTTTTGGATAGTTTGTTGTTAGTGCATGAAAACCCAACTGATTTTTGTATATTGATTTTGTATCCTGCAACTTTGCTGAATTTGGTTATTAGTTCTAACAATTTTTTTGGTGGGATCTTTAGAGTTTTCTATATATAAGAACATATCATCTAAAACAAAGATGATTTATCTTCTTTCCAATTTGGATGCCTTTTATTTCTTTTCCTTGCCTAACTGCTCTGGGTAGGACTTCTACTTCTATGTGAAATAGAAATGGTGAAAGTTGGCGTACTTATCTTTTTCCTGATCTTAGTGGAAAAGCCTCAACTTTTCACCATTGAGTATGAGGTTAGCGTGGGTTTATCGTATATGTCTTTGTTATGTTGAGGTACATTACTTCTATATCTCGAAAATATATTTAATCTGAAGTGCGTTATCTAACATTTAGTACATGTGGCAGCATGACAACCTACTGTTTGGCTGTGTTATAATCTATTTATCCTCCCCTTTCTTTTAGTTTAGAAGAAGAATAATTTTTAGCACAATTATACAAAAACCCATATCCATATCCAACAAACAACTGGGCAAACCATCAGTCCTACAGTTAGAGTATGGCATAAAGAGTGTCCTGGTAGACAGAGTTCCAAATCTAGAGCTAGCTAACATGGATCTGAGACCCAAATCTGTCCCTCACTACTGCTGTGCCTATGATCAAATCATGTGAACTTTATGGGTCTCAATTTACTTGTGAATAAAATGCCACTGTTTACTTGTAATTTTATGTATTATAAATAATGTTTTGATAAACTTTCTTATATTTAAATCTTTGTTTATATCTTCATCAATTCCTTAGGAAAGATTGGAGAAGTAAATATTGAAGGTACATATCTACTGCTAAAAATATTGAAAACTCGATGTACAATAAGCGCATTATGTTTAGTAAATATTTCTCACATTTTTAACAATTACCTTTTTGCTTTTGCAGTAGTTTCCTGAACAAACACACATGAAGTCACTAAAAAGCAGAATTTTATCAAGTCACATAACTTAATACATTCTTTGATATCAGTGGAGGTAGCTGATCCCATAGAAATAATTTAGGAATTATAATCAGGATTACATAATCAAAGAGCTCTTGACTCTGTTCATGTCATTTACCCTCCCTGAATCTTATGCGTAATAAGAGGATAATGTTGTCTATCTAGCAGGGTTGTGGTGAGAACCAAATGGAAACATATGTAAAAGTGCTTTACAAGTGGGATTTTTTAAATTACTATCATTAATTTTTGATAAATAAAGTGGTCAACTTCATTGAATGATCTTTAATTTAAATTTCAGGTTATGTTGGTTTCCTTCTAACATTTCCTAAGATTAATGAATAAAACATTTCTCTTAATAAATATGTTGACCACTGTCTTTCGGTGAACATATTGGATATATTTTTACAGTAATGTCACAACATGGTGAAATTGTGAAGCTTTTTATAGAAGACTTATGAACAAGATTAAAAACAATAAAATGAACAAATGAACATATATGAAGCATCTCCAAAAACATTTCATCTCTAAGAGGGGCCAATTTCAAGAAAAATCTGACTTGTTTTTCATGGACGTTTCAAAGTAAACCCAGCTCATATGGTACCATTTTAAACAATGGAAAGAAAAAAGCCATCTGAGAATCTCTGGAATCCTGCCAAAAGTATAATTTGGCATTTTATCCCACCTTCTGGATGCAACTGATTGGCAGCAGTTATATGATGCCAGGAGCATAGGGGGGCTGGAGGGAGAAAACCATAGAATTCAGTGTTCTTGCTCCTGAAGAACAGCTTGTTTCTTTGACAACAATAAAATTTTGTCACCCCATCCTCCAAACCTATGTTATATGATTTATGGGATCAATCTCTTTTATGTTGCTGGACTTTCACGTTCTCTTCCCACATTATCTTACAAGAGTAAACATAGCCTGATAAATATTGGTTGATAGTCCCATTTCGTATATCTGAAAAAGAGTTTCTTCAAGGTGAATTTATGCATATAGATTAAACTGATTAAAGAACTTCAGATATTTCAAATAAAATATATTGTTATTTAAGAAAATGGTTAGATTCTTAAATTTTATAGTCAAGTAGAATGATCATCAATTCTAAATGAGTTTCTAAAATTTGTTCAGTTTCCTCTACCGTGGGAAGGAATAAATTAAGAGAAATTTTAATAAAAACATCTCTTCACACGTGTGGCAGTTATGTTTAGAAAATACTACAATAGGGGCCGGCCCGGTGGCGCAGCGGTTTAGTTCGTGCTTGGCAGCCCAGGGTTCGCGGGCTCGGATCCTGGGCACCTGCTGACGCACTGCCTGTCAGCCATGCCGTGGCGGCGTCCCATATAAAGTAGAGGAAGATGGGCACAGATGTTAGCCCAGGGCCAGTCTTCCTCAGCATAAAGAGGAGGATTGGCAACGGATGTTAGCTCAGGGCTGGTCTTCCTCACAAAAAAAAAAGGTAGAAAATACAACAATAGATATTTTATAAACACATATTGAATTCCTGATACCCTTGGGAAGCTTCAAAAATGCCAGGGGAATTTTCAGATGTAACTGTGGCTGCAGAATCACCAGTCTTATCACTGAAATGGATAACTCTGGGCCCTCATTCAGATTCATTTTTAGACCCAGAGTAATTCACTGACTCCCCCAAGGTTACAAAACTGGAAGGTAGTGGATGAGCACTAGAATAAGTATCACTTTCCCTAGGGTTATAGTCTTCTAATTACTAAGGCTTCTATGTTTTGAAAGTATTGAAGACACTCTCTGCTGTTAATGTCCTTCGCTTGATCTGTTTCATATTTTTAAGCAAAAGAGCTACATCTCCCTTGCCTGCCATTCCCAACCCATCTTAGAAGGAACTTTTACAAAAAATTATAATTATCCTCCCTCCTTTATCTGCAAGACCATTGGTAATGATGACATCCCATATAAATGTTTCTCTCCAAGGCAGGGTTCTTGTTCATTAGTAGAAATATTACACATTACTTCAACAAGGAACTTTCAAGCTTTGTTCCTCCCCTTATTATAACAATCTGAGACAATGGAATTTGTCTAAGAGAGTTGGACTGCTTATGCAAGATGGCAAAGTGTCCTCAGGCACAAGCATCCATCCATCTATCTATCTATCCATCTATCCATTCATTCCTTCAACTGATATTTATTGACGACTATTGAGTTGCCTTTGGATTTAGTTTCTGCCATTCTGTCATGGAGGAATATGAGGAGAACCCATAGCCTAGTCTTTTCTTTTTCTTCATTTTTAAAGTATATTTACTTCCATCTTGCCTATTCTGACCTTGAGCTCTTTGTTGGACTTCAAGTTTCTTGTTGTTTAGTTACTTCCACACCATAGATTATTCTCTTAGTCACTTTCATTGTTTTTTCACGTATAAAATTAATTCAGAAAATTGACCCAAAGATTACTGTAAATCATTGACCATAAACTCTAGTACTGTCTATTTCAAATTTGTAAAGTGTTTCAAATAAACACATTAAAATGTATATAGGTCTCATATAAATAATTTAAGTAGTTTTTATTATTCTTCTTCTCATTCTGCAGGTCAATATTTTAAAAAGAAAAAATAGCTGTCTTAAGATGTTTGTCCTGGAAAAAGGCCTATCGTTATAAATAGAGGTCTCTCTATGCAGTTCATAAACTCACAGTGAAGAATATGGCTTCTTAATCCATTTACATGTATGACTTTTAAGATTTAATGGTAAATATTATGTTTTGCTTCTTCAAAAGAAATATTTAAAATTTTTGATAAAGGCAGATATTGAAGCTAGAGATCATGAAATGTTTAAATCTTATTTCTCATTCCATATGTGAACAAAAATGATGAAAAGTTTTTCTCATAATGTAAACTTGACTATACTTAAATTTGGACTCAAGATAATAGAATTTATCTTTTTTGCCATTCAAAAGCCGTGTCTATGGATTAGTGCTAAGATTGGGTGTGAAAGCAAAATTTGTTTGGCTTGATTGCCAGTGGCCCATTTACTTGACCACAAGAACAGTACTTACAGGTATGTAATGATGTGAGATCGCCTAGTTCAAATAAGAGTTATGATCTGTCAAAATATGTGTGTAAAGATTACAAAGAAATGTGTATTTTCTCGTCACCTCTGTAAAAAAATTTAAATAGGAGAATAGAAGTTTGATCTCGAAAATTCATTGCAGACCCAATCTGTTTGTCTTGCCTGTTCCCTGGTGGAGTATCAAGTAACTGGAACCTGGAACTACCATTTTCACTCTTAAAAACCTTTCTTAACATTTTCTTGATAACTGGAATAAGTGTAATTTTTTGTCTTACTGGATTCTTCCAGCCTCATAGTGATGGGACCTTAAAGTAGCCTTTGGTTAGCAGATAAATAATAATTCAGCCACCGATGGAAGTGGGCAATTAGTCCAAGGGCAATTAGAATTAGGCTTGGAATTTTAAGGAATGAAATGATTCTAGATAATTTGTATTTAAAGCGTTAGTATGACACAACATGTTTGCCTGTGCATGCGGAAACAACCAATTCCATATGGATGCTTGTATTCACAAAGGAGAAATCACACAGGATCCCACTGCTGCTCCAGAGAGACCAGCAGCAAGGGTACTGTTCTAAAGGTATAAGGAAATTTAAAAAAAAGAAAAAGGCTTGTAAGTGTTGGTTCAGCTAAAGCAAGATGTTTTCAGTTGGTAGTGGCTTTTAAAAATTAAAATAAGTTCAGCATGTAGGTCATTAACCTTGGATGTGTTATTTGCTGTCACAATTATTAACCATATGTTCTCAAATCTAAAGATTTTATCTTTTCTAAATCACACTGTTTCTCAGATTACTGAAATGATTTCACCATATTTAAAGACAAGAAAACTGTAAAAGTAACACCTTCCATATTATTATTTTTAATGATGAATTCCTAATGAAATACTCCCTCTGAGATTGAGAAAGGAACCAAGTGACATTTATGATACTTAGGTTGACTATTTCTAAGTGGTTTCTGACTTGTTTATAAAAGACACGTGTCTGGAAGAAAAATAGCAAAAGTCAGGTATTTGGCTATATCTTCTTTGAGAATTATGTTTATAAAATAAATATTAGGAAATATTTTCCTTTTATATCCTTATTTAGAAACAAGGTATAAAGGATTTTAAAAAATATTTTAAGGCCAGTATATAATCCTAGAGTAAAGGAAAGTTCAATTCCACTGCCATCAGGTAAAATACTGTGCTGTTGTCTTACTATAGAGTAATTTAACTGAGAATAGAAAAGGGCCTCATGTTTAAGATTAAATGTGAACTATAATCAAGGTTCTACACTCACGGAGACACATAATTTGCTTTTTCCATGAATGGTATTGAGTGGTATCAAGGTATCTGCCTCTCCTGTGACCAGAGCTTGTGTTGCAATACAACCAGTCAGGCTTAGAGTTGCTCTCCTGTGTGTCAAAGAGCGATACCTCGTGTAAAGCTGTGGGTCTATAAAGGCTTTGAGTTTATGAGAAGAGTGCAAACCACAAGGATTCCAGTTACACTTTTACAGGTTAGTGAAACATATTCCACACTTTTCCTATAAGATATTGTTTATGTAAACCTTGTTACAAACTACAACCAGTTGATCAATCAATCAAGTTGTTGATTTTGTACTATATATAAGTGCATATGTGAGGCCCTACATGTGAGGCTCTCTGTATAAAGAAGTATAATTCAATGCAGCAATCATTTATCAGGTCTCTACTCAACTTCCCTTAAGGCTTTATAATCTAATTGATAAGGGAAGATGAATTAATTAGTAAAACAAATCACTTAAAATGTAACATATTTTAATTAAGAATCAAATAAATTAAAATCAATGTTAACAAATAAATATTATGAGTATTATAGACAATAATTTTTGAGAAGAATAAATAATTATAGTAAAGGGTTTGTTGTCTGGGAACTAGTCATACAATAGTGAGGTTTGACCAGATCCTTGAAAACTTTTTTTTTTGGTGAGGAAGATTGGCCATGAGCTAACGTCTCTTGCCAATCTTCCTCTTTCTGCTGAGGAAGATTGGCCTGAGCTAACATCCCTGCCAGGCTTCCTCTATTTTGTATGTGGGATGCTGCCACCGTATGGCTTGATGAGCAGTGTGTAGGTTCATACCTGGGATCTGAACCCATGAACCCTGGGCTGCCGAAGCAGCATGCATGAACTTAACCACTATGCCACCGCGCCAGCTCCCCTTGAAAACTTTTAATGAGAGAAATAACATGATGAAATTGAAGCTTTCAAATAGTTAATCTGATGGCAAAGCCCAGAATGCTTTGAAGAGAGAAGAAGTTAGAGGTACAAATGACAATTTGAAGGCCAAAATAGATTCATCTCAAATCTCAAGTTTTGGAGTGATTATATATTCTAACTGGCAGTCAAATACTTAAAGGATGGTTTCTTTAAGATAAAAAATTCTACTAAAATGACCCATGCATAATAATTTTAAAATAGTATTCTCCTTGTTTTATGCAACAAATTTAGAAAGACTTGAAAAACAATTTGCATATTACTAATTGATGACCTTTTAGAAGATGATAAGCTAGTGTGGCGTTTCTTAAGGCCTCCATTATAAATAATATGTGAAATATTTGTTATTGGTTCTGAGGTATTGACCACAAACTATTCTGTTCATTCAAATGTTTCCTGAAAACTCTAGAATTTTTGCCATCTTTAACGTTGTTTATCTTTGTGTTCAGGTTTGGACAAGGGATATACATCTCATAATAGGCAGGAAAAAGAACCAGCATCCAAAATGTATAGCATAAGTCAGAAAACCCCAGTGGTATCAGAGGTCTACACTGAGGGTTTAATAAAAGCTGACAAAGTACGTGGATGGAGGTCCATGAAAGGTTTTCCTCGGGAGTCCAGTGAAAACCATTCGTGTGCATGTGCGCGCACGTGTGCTCACGCACGCGCACACACACACACACACACACACCAGTAGGTATCTGTGAGGCAGGAAGGGAGGGCCATGATAGTACAGACAAGCATCCTGGATGGCCATCAAGGAGTAGGTTTCAGTTACCCAGAAACATGGCATAGACCCAACCTAAGCAAGTACAAGTACTTGGCATTGAGAAGCAGAATTCAAACCAGGATTCTAGGTATACAAATTGAGACACCTCAGGCAGGGCATCTATGTCTCTGGAATATAGGCTTTACACGCCCCTCTTAGGACAGGGCCTGTATGCCATGCAGGAATTTGTGTGTGTGTTGTGGGACACAGATGGCAAGGAGATGATTCTCTGAGCCAGGTTGCTACTATTAGCCTGTAAACAGATAAATATTAAGCAAGTCTTAGATTAAAAGGTAGACGCCTAGTGATCAGTTCCCAGGCACTTGCATGATGAACCTAATAGGAAGGTGACTTGGTGTCTATTGTGTCCCAGGTCTGACTACCAAAGAGAAGTGAACTAAAGGCATATTATGGACAGAGAAATAGGGACCCATTACAGCAATATCTTAGGAAGGCATTTTAAACTGCTTAAGTTTCTAGAGCCTTAGGTCAGACTGGTTCTGGAACATGAGAGATAGATAAGCTTCATGAGAAATCAGGGGGTTTAGCAATTACAGCAGTTTCAGAGAAATGGTATGGATTAGTTTGTGGTTTTGATTTTAACTAACTCACAATAATTTAAGACTCCAAATATTAAATTGTTGGGAATATGTTTTGTGATTTTAAGGCTTTTTGCCTCTAATTTGTAAACATAGTTTATAATATTTTACAAGATAGTTTATGAACAAGTGCTTCTTAACAACTAGGACATTTTGTCTCCCAGTTTCCTTGTGATTCCACAATAGAAGATCATAAAATTTCCAGACCCGCTTAACCATCCAATCTTATGCAACCCAAACATTCACAGGACATGTGTGCAGGTCACACCATGGGTTGAAGATACAAAGATGAGTGGAGGTCAGGGTGTCTCCGTCAAAGTATTATAGTACAATGTGAGAGGTACAGTAATGGAAGTAAGTATAAAGTGATAGGAGAACACTGAGAATCAGGAGTTGAACTCTGAAAGAGAAGACTGCAGAAAGCTTCACAGAAGTGTCATTTGAACATCAGCAGCACTTTCTTACCTTGGTGCCCTTGTGCTTTCTCTCCTTTGCCTTCTTTCTCTTGGCCAACTCTTCCCTGCACTTCAGGACTTCCCATAGGGATTGCATCCTCCAGGAAGTCTCCCTGAACCCTCTCTTCCTCCAGCCTGGCTTGTTATGTAGTCTTTGTCTTTGCTCCCATGGCACCTGTGCACACTTCTGTCGTTGCACTCGCCAGATTGTTTTACACTGATCTCCTTGTCTATCTCCTCAGTTAGACTATGAGCTCATTGAGAGCAATGGCTGTTGCACACACCTTTGTATCCTCAACACCATGCTGAGAGCCCAAGAGGGAATACCTGGAAGTGAAGCTGGGAAATAGGTTGGACCACATGGAGAGTGACTCTTCATGCCATGTGAATTTGAACTCTAGCCAGTAGCAACATGGACACATTGACAGTTTTTCAGCAGAGGAGTGGTGAAATCACATTTGAGTTTTAGAAAGAAAACTCTGATAGCATACATAGAATTAAGAGAGGAGATTAGAGATAAGAATTCCAATTTAAAAATTTAAGCGCAAGTCTGTGTGTGAGATCACTGAGGGCCTGAACCAGATTGCAAATGTGAAAATGGAAAAAAAGTTAACAATTTGGGTGTGAGAAAGGCGAGAGAGAGGTGTGAAGAGTAACTAAGTGTGAGATGATTTTGAAGAAGTGAATGAAAATTTGAGTATTTGAGCTAATCAGGCTTAATACTCACTTTTGAACAAAGCAAAATGCTTTGAACTTATCACTTCAGCTGAGGACTGAAAAAATATAAATCTTCACTTTGCAAGCTCTTTCATATACCTGATTTGACAAACGAGTTCAGCCTGCCCCCTTGCCTCCAAACTCCATTGCAATCTTAGGCCAGGAAAACAAGTGAATTCTACTTACTCCCAGAATCTTATATGAAAAGTTTATTGACTTTTTTTTCTAATCATGGCGTGGGTAGAACCTTTACCTATGTTTTAATAAATGTTTACTATAACCATTGGTCTTCATAAGTATTACAAGTAAACAAATTATTTCCCTAACCTGAAAAATTTAAAACTGGGTAAAAGTATTTTTCCCACAAAAAACATAGAAATGTTATAATAAATATTTTTAGAATTAGCTAAATTTTTGAAATATTTATTGTGTAGAATACTTCAGGTCACTTTAAAACTGATATGATTACAAAAATACCTCAACTTTGTCTGCTAGGTATTTCTAATGATGCTTTTTATATAATTTCATATTTTTATACCACTATTACCAGTCTCTTCTCCAAAGCTTGATAAGGCATACTTCTGTGCACCCCTAACCAATGTACTGGAATCTACATTCACATCTGAATAAACACTATTAGTTTAAGGCTAATGCTAATATAGTTTTAAGGATATGCATGAATTTCACCTTCAAGTAAAAGGTTTTACTATATTTTATGTGTAATCACACAAATATAAAATTCATTTTCAGACCTATAGAACAGTGATAAAGGAAATGGTCAGAAGACTCTGGGTTGATTATTACAAATCTCAAACCTTTCCTTGGTGGTTTAGTGAATATTAGATAGGGAGGCCATGAAAGACAATTAAGGCTGGCCGCAGCAATCAGAGGGTCAAAGGGTCATGGAACTGTGCGTGATATCTGTGCTCCCCTGTAATGTTTTCCTGAAACTTTAAAAGACAAAGAAGCAAACTTGGGAACCACTGGATATTTATAGCTCTGGGCCTTGAAGAATAAAAATGTAAATGGTCAGAGCGCTGGTGCCTTGTCCAGGCAGGGCTGTCTTTGGTCTGCTTTGCAGCAAGGGTGACTGTCTGAGAGGTGAAAGAAAGTGACACTTGCTTTTAGCCCCCTTTTCTTCAGACCATACTTTTCCCCTCCCCAGGTTCATCTCTCTCGATGTGAAGCCTGAGAACAGGTGTCCATCTTGTCTTTCTTTCTCCCTCACAACCTATCAGAAGTTACATTTGGGGCAATAGTACTTTTTTCCAGACTTTGGCCATGTCTATTCTTTAGGTGAGTCAGCTTCCTTCATTCCACAAGTATTTTTTGAGCCGTCACTCAGTATTAGGTGCTATAGCGCTTAAAGATGTGTTTTACAAGTCTGTTTCTCAAAGCTCACAGTTTAACAAGAAGTCCATAAATGAGAATTTTGAGTTCATTTATTTAATCGTCAACATTTACTGAACATCTCTAGTTCGTCAGGGACCGTATTAGCACTAGAGATTCAAAAATGAATAAGACAAACCTCACGCTTAAGGAAATTTCTATGGTAAGTTCTCTAATAGAAGTAGGTTCAGGGACCTGGGAGCATAGAAGCAGGATGTGTTGAAACAGGAGCTGGGCCTTATCTTAGCTTTGTCAGATTCCCCTGAAAATAGAGTCTGAAATATAATGGAGAATGCAGGTAGTTTATTTGGGTGGTAATCCCAAGAAACAAGAGAAGGTGTGACAAGGAAGGAGAAAAAGCCAATATAAAGGTTATGTTATTGAGGGTAACGGGGCCTCTAATTCTCTACACCTCTTAAGAATCATATAAACAGCTTCCCTGAACTATCTGCCTGAAGGACAAGAGGAAGAAACATTTGTTCAATTCTGCGGGGGGCCCATCTTATCTGTGGCACTGGAGAAACACCTAGGCAGAAAGAAAAAAGGCACAGCATACCTAAGGCAAGATGCTGGCGCAAAATGAACCACAGCCCATAAGAAACCGTGCATCCAGCACTGGCTGGAATCTGAGGAACTGGCAAGGGACTACTGTGAGGAGTGGCACGTTTGATGTTCCTTTTGACCTGATCTGTAGTCCTTCCTGTATACAGGGGAGCAAAGGTTTGCTGGACAAATGGATTAACGTGCAGAAACATGGTGGCAAAGAGCAGAAATTAAGTTCAGGAAAAGGCAAGATGCGTTGTGGCTTTTCCGACTTTAAGAGTCAGTTAGAAAGGGAATGCATGTGCAAGACAGGCAGGAGTTGAGATAAGAAAGTTCATTGGGGCTACAGAGAGTTAACTTTGTCCCCAGGTGATGAGAAGCTCCTGCATGGTCTTAAGGTTTGTATTTCAGAATGGCCCCTTCTCACCAATATTGAAGTCTGACTCAGGGGCAGCAGAACTAAAGCAGGAAGACCATTTTGATAATTAATGATGCAGATATGAGAAAAATGTCATCTTGAACCAAAGCATGACTCCTATGATGTATAATCAAGAGGATTTAGCTGATTGGATATGAGAGGAGAGGGAGAAAAAAAGTCATTTGTTTTTGTTTATCATTCCTTTTTTCTACTCATTCCCTCCTTCAGAGTGTGAGTGAACTCTGTTAACACTTATACCAGAAGATTCTGGGTTTGCATACTTCTGTCTTTGATGAAACAAATAAACCCTTATATATTTAGAAATGTGCAAACAAATTTAAATAGGAGGAACAAAAGTTTTTAAAAAGCATAAAACAAATTTCCTTGTGGGGGTTGGGGAAGACCTGCTTCAATTCCCTGCTGGAAAGATGCTCTGTGATTTTCGGACAGGATATCTATGTTTAGACTCATATTTTGCTAGTTAGAAAATGTTTATGTTTCTACTTAGTGCTACCATTGTTATACACTTTATTATTTACTTCTTTGAAATTTTAGAAATGTATAATCAATCCAAATAATCCTCTCTGGCAATTTTTTAAAAACATTTTTAAACATGCAATCTTCATGGCCACTGTGTAGTGGCACGAAAAAGAAAATGCCAGCAAATTTGAAGAAAACCTGTCATTTATTCACCTGTAAACGTAGTCCTAACTCAGGAAAAAGGCAGCTATTTATGTGTTTCAGGATCAAACGTCCTGAAATGAGTATAGAGGAAGAGTCATAACTGACGTATCGGGGAAGCTGCAGTCAGTTCTCCACCACAACGGCCATTCCAGGAAACATTTCCTGGCTTCCATTGCCTCAGTCTACAAGTTGGCCTTTTCTGTAATAGATGAAAGTAAAATAAGTGAAAAGGATCTGTTGTAATTTTGAACCATCTTGAAAGTATATTGGGGTGAAGCCACCCTCCCTTAAGCAAGAGACAAATTGCTGGTGGTTTTCTCTCTAGGTGGATGAGAGCAATGCCCTCTTTTTCTCATCAGTCTCACCTTGTCTGTTACCACATCTCAGGAAAGCAGGACAACGTAGATGGCGATACTGTTGATGGAGGTAATCTGACAAGGGACTGGTAGGCAATGAGAAGACTGGTGTGGACACAGGTGGTTTGGGTAGGGCGATGATTTGGAACCAAAGAAATAATTAGCAGAACCTGGTGCATGTGTGTATTTGTTGTAGCGGAATGCAAGAAAGAAAACAACAGGCAGACTTCTATCTCATAAGATCAGTCGTTGGAGAAATCCTGGAACTCTTTTATAATTTGTGGGATAAATAAATCCCTGACCACTTCATGCAGAATATTGGTCACTTGGATGTGTCGTATAAACATAAAGTTATGCTCTATACTAATTAAAAACAAAGAAAGAAAGAATTGCCTAAAGAATTCCAAAAAGAAGGCGGCCCAGTGATTTTTTTAGAGCTAGTATAGTATCATAGTTCAAAACATGGAGTCTGTTGAAGAGAAAGGAATATGGAGAAATGATGAGATGGTGACTTTTTTTGTTTGTGTCTTAGTGGACTCTGCTCTGATTGTGGGAGACCTGGAATTAAGAAAAGATGTCAGTGCTAAATCAGGCACTGATGAGTAAGAACTATAATAAGCCAGTGTCGGGTGCAATACAATTATCACCATTATTTAATATTATTGAAATATTAGGATTAGTTTGGCTGTTTACTGCTAGTACTGGTACATTTTAATACTTAATATTTTGTTAATCTTAATTTCTAACTAAATTCTTGAGTGAAATGGAAAACATAATACTGAAAAATTTATTATTTACAAAACAGGTTTTCTTTTTCTTTTAAGAATGATATATTAACATGGTGGGCAGAATAATGCTGTCTCCTCCCCCTTGCTCCTCCCTTATAGATGTCCACATTTTAATTCCTGGAAGCTGTGAATATGGTATTTTATGGAAAAGGGATATAAGGTCACAGATGGAATTAAGTTTGCTAATCAGCTGACCTGGAGATGGGGAGAGCACCCAGGATTGTCCAGGTGGGGACAATGAATCACAAGGGTCCTAGTAAGTGAAAGAGGGAAGCAGGAGAGTCAGTGTTAGAGTGATGCTGCTTGAGAAAGATTCAGCCAGCCATTGCTGGCTTTCCAAGAAAAGCTCTACACCAAAAGGGGCGTATGCCAAGAAATGTGGGCAGACTCAGGAAGCTTGAGTAGACAAGGCAATGGTTTCTACTCTAGAACCTCCAGAAAGAAATGCAGCCCTGCTGACACCTTCATATTAGCTCTGTGAAACCCATTTCAGACTCCTGACCTCCGGAATTGTAAGTTAATACATTTCTATTGTTTTAGCCAGTACATTTTTGGTAATTTGTTACAGCAGCAATAAGAAACTAATATAATTAACTTAAAAGTTATAAAAGAAAATTCTGTGGGCATAATACTAAAAGAATTTAGAAAAATATCATAAGAATTTTGTTGCCAATATAGGAATTTAAAATTCATTTACTTTTAAAACATAGTTTTTTCAACTATGTGACTATCCCTTTTCGTTTGATAGAAATATAAATATTGGAGTTTTGAAAACAGAATGAATTGTAGTAATTTAAAATGTAAGTTAATGGTATTTAAAAAGAAATGGAAAGAACACACCACACAGAAAGTCTAATAGATCTTTGTATTATCCACCAATATAGGTGTTCGTGGATTCAGAGGAGGGTTATGAGATGTGATAATAAAACAGAAACATTGAGAGAAATGTATATTTTATTCAATGAAAACTCAATACAATTGTTATAGGCCAGTAAACACCACATCTTTTGGACATCAGGCCATATTATATTTAAAATTTTAGGAGAGATTAAATTAATGATGGTACTAGATCCCAACTTCTAATTAAAGAGATAGCTAAGATGTGGAACAGTTGTTTCATGTTTAAAGAAAAAGAATGGGTTAAAGAAATTCAGCTACTCAGTTACACCGTGAGGTGGAAGATACTCCATAACACTTAATTAAATTTTACTAATTATACATTAAAGAAAAATGCTTCATTTTATTGTCATTTGTAAAGAAAAAAGAATTTTTACGTAGTGTTAAAAGAATTATCAGTAGCGTGTACCAAAGAGGCGAAGTGTCTTTTATTCACTTGTCCTCCATTTTTTAGAGATATAATTCAACTTCCTTTTACTTTTTGTAAAAAATAAATTGAAGACTTAGTCTAAGAAAAATCTAAGATTTTGATTTTAAGTGATTTCACTATTCTATAAGTTTAATATTTTGCTTAAAATGTTTATGCCCTGCCTTCCAAGACTAGGTTAAAAAAGCTTTACACACTTAGACTTTAAGTGGAAGAAATCAATTAAGTGGGTTGAAAATATCACACTTTCTTCCCTCTATGTCTTCCTATTTTTAATTCAGAAGCGGAAACTGTACGGATTTAGTTTGTCTTGGAATCTCACAAGTGTCAGTTTTTACTCTCCCCATCTTGATAGCAACTTAAAATAGGATCTCAGTAGCTGAAGAAAAATTGGGTTCTGAGCATTGGTTAAAAATTATTTGGCTGGCAGCCTGTTGCTGAGGGAAGAAGTAACTAATCTCGAGCGTATTTTTGGAGCCAAATGCCAAGTTGTCTGTGGTTAGTATCACAGCACCAGGCTTACCCTTCAAAATGATTCCAGACCAAATGCCAGAAACATTCTGGTTCTACACAGTTCTATTCGCAAGTAACAGGAAGCAAGAGGCAGCATCACGACTAGATGTGACCCCCTCTCATTTTTCAGAAGAAGGCTCCTTTGCTTTTCTTTAGTCATTTACCATTCTGGTTTTCTTCACATTTTATAGTTTTTAAGTGATTACTTCAATAAACAGTGCTCGATATACATATGTATCTTAAACACTGAAATTTCTGAAAGTACTGCAAATCTTGTAATATAAAATAGATGTGGAAAAAAAGGAACTTAAAACACTCTTTCTCCACACTGCCCTGCTTTGGCATCTGCATTCTTAAATTTTCCGGGGTTAACACTCAATTTGGTGATTGTCAGCAACCCTGTAGCTCCACTCAGATAAACATGAATCTTGAATCTTTTTTTTTTTTTTTTGTGGGGAAAGGCTAGCCCTGAGCTAACATCTGTTGCCAATCCTCCCCTTTTTGCTGAGGAAGACTGGCCCTGGGCTAACATCCCTGCCAATCTTCCTCCACTTTATATGGGACGCCGCCACGGCATGGCTGACAAGCAGTGCGTCCGCGGGCATCCGGGATCCGAACCGGCGAACCCCGGGCTGCCAAGCGCGAACTAAACCGCTGCGCCACCGGGCGGCCCCAGAATCTTGAATCTTGAAGCTTGAAGCTGAGCTGTTTCTGTGCCTATGAGCATAAAGTCAAGACGCTTACATCTGATTAAGCAAGAGCAGATTTGAACACACAGAACAAAACATATATAAGAAAAGTAGAAGAGAAGGGTTCAACATATCTAAACTTTTAATTTTTACCAGTTTTTTGACACACATTTATAGCTTACATTTTTATTCTTAATTGAGATAAATAACTTTATAAAGCAATTGCTTCTCCATGTAAATATCAAGCGTATTTTCCATAGACTGAGAGACTTATAAGGTCGCTTTTGTAGTCAGCTATTTGTTTATCTTATTTCTTTCTTAATCTCACTACCCAATATTTTTGTTTAAACTTTCAGCAAACGTTAAAATGCTTGTGACATCAGTCTTATCCTGTGGAAATACTGGTAATAACCAAAATGCGTGTTTCAGCCTAAGATAAAATAGAAACAGAATGCCAGTTGTTTTTGGAGGAGAAGAATCTACTTCTGTACTTAAAATAACTCCTTTTGTTCTGTACTTTCAAATCTGTCCTTGCTTAATCAATTTATAAGCATCTTGAATATAATTTATATACCTAAGGATAACTAATACAGAAACAATGATAACTTAAAAGAAGATATCTACAAAGAATGAAAATGAATTATTTGAATTAAATGAATTACAATCAATTCTCATCACTTTCAAAAATAGCTCCGCACTCATTTTTCTGTTCCTTAGATTTTGTTAGAGGAATATCCAGTAAGATATTTAATTCAGTGAACACTTGAAATATCAAGATTCTTACCCACATGGGCAACAGTTATCTAAGTAAAGGTTTGGCACCTTGGCTCTGTGCTTGCCAGCAGAAGGGGTAACTCGGCTCCTGAATACAACCACGGCTTAGTCTCCTGCTTCTCTGACACTGGGGCTGTTCTTAGATCAGCAGGTCCTTCCCTCCACGTACTCATCTGTGGCTCGTGGAGATTCTAGGAGGCAGGGAATTTGTGATTGGGAGCAGTACATTTTTCATGTGAGGAATTAACAATGTCACCACATTTAAGTGAGCAAGACCCTCAGTATCTTCAAGATCAAAGGGATCACATGATTTGCAAAATCAAGTTCGTCATCTACTACTGGCTAGGCACTTTAATTACACTCACACATGCAATGAGAATTCCTCAAGCAAATCCCTCCCTCCTCCGTATTATTTTCATTCCTCGGATGCCTGTCTATTGCTACAGACAACAACTGTGCTGTAAGAATGTCTTCATGGGTGTGTTACCCCTGCTGGACTTTACGAGATCCTGTAGGTCAGGGATAGCATCTTATTCGTCCCAAAATCTCCAGCAGTTTGCACTATGCGAGTCACAGGGCAGATGTTTGCTGAAGAGTTGCATAAAAATATGTATCAGGGATAGAATTAGCATTGTTGGGGGAGATGTAGCAAGATAAAGAGCAGTTTTGGAGGGTAAATCTTCAGAGCGAAAAATATCTCCTCATCTCTTGGTTAGTTGCACTTAGATTTCTGCCATTGAACAAAACATACAGCGTACTACTATTTCCACATGTTCTTGAATTTAATACCTAATTATAAGATATACTGTGGATGTAATATTTTTGAAAGGGCTTGGGAAGACAGGCAGAGAGGAGAATATATACACTAATTTAAAAAGTGTATTCCAACATCAGAAACCAAAAAAATATGGAAAATTGTGGGTCATTGAATCAGAGTAACACAGTCTTTTAAACTACTGGGTTTACTAGGAGTTGGTAGCAAATTATTGTAATTACTGACATATATTGAGCCTTTATACATACCAGGTACTGGGTTATGGCCTTTACATGCGTTATCTGACTTAATCTTCATAATGACCTAGGATGTAGGCATTTTGAGAAGTTAATTAACTTGCCTTTGTTCAAAGACCTAGTAATTAGAATTCACAGACATGTCCAGCTCCAAAGCCTGTGCTTTTAACCATTATATGCCCTATATTAGCTCCCAAATTTATTTGCAATCCAAATGTTAAAAGGCAAGTCATAAACTTAGTATCACCAATGTGTCCATTTACTAAGGTTTATCTTCAATGGTAGTTTTATCTTAGTTTGTAGATTAATGAGCACAACATATTTTCATATTATATAACAAAGACTTATTTATAGACATGCAAGGGCATGGTTTCAGATACATCTATTTCCTGTGCTTCTTCGCAGTGGTGGAACATAACAAAAAATGAAGCTTAATTTGCAGATATCCATAGGCTTGTGGTATCTGAATAGACATAAACACACCTACAACAGAGGGAGAAAGCATGTGAAGTATTCCAGTGAACAAAGGCCGTTCAGTCACAGACTGGGGAAAACAACCAAAACACAGAATTTCTCATGCAAAGTTCATAAAAAGACCACTTTGTTTAAACAAACTGTGTTCTATGACTACTTAAAATAATGTCAAATATTGGATTTTCTCCCCTGAGATTTCTTCTGCTTGTTTCAAATTAATAGGACACAGCCTACTTTTAGCTTGCTCTGATTTCTTAGGAGGCATGTAGTAAACGTGTTAAAACAACAGTCTACAGGGTGGATTGGTGGTGTTAGAATTCTGCTTTCCCATTTACCTACTGTGTCATCTTGGGCAAGTCACTTTACC
Organism: Tapirus indicus; assembly: GCA_031878705.1. Classification (NCBI taxonomy): domain Eukaryota; kingdom Metazoa; phylum Chordata; class Mammalia; order Perissodactyla; family Tapiridae; genus Tapirus; species Tapirus indicus. The sequence continues at coordinate 70,911,058 of CM062919.1, read as the reverse complement.
TCTCTCTCAAATCTCCCAAAGGGAGGACAATAGGAATACTCACCTCAAACCAGCTATCAAGTGTTTAGAAAAGTGCCCGTCATATAGTAAGCATTTAATGCATGTTGGATTTTATTACCTGTCTGGAAATGGAGAGTGGAATTATCAACAGCATGTCCCTAAAATCCTCCTAAGTGACAGAAATGGAGAAATTACAGGTCTATTTCAGAGAGCTTTTCTGGAGTCTGAGCATGTGCTTTAGGACAAGACACCTTAACTCCAGCTTCAAATGAGAGAACATATCTGAGTCCTTACCCCTGGGTATCAGGCTTCTTGCCTGCCTCTTGAGATGGGGAAGAGGTAGAGTCTTTCATTTGGCTGCAAAAAGTTTCCTGAAGGAGGTAGACACCCTCCACCTCCAGTCCCAGAGTCTGATTCAGCCCAGGTGCCTGGTTAAGTGAGAGCAATTGTCCCTGATAAGCAATCTAAATTCTTATAACTTGTAGAGGTATTTTTAAGTCCAGGGAATTGTGTGTATGGTGGATTTTTATTAAACTGCACTTCCTGGAAATGAAATATTCAGTCAGGAACCAGATTCATTCTGATAAAGCTACTGTTAAAAGTTTTAGGTATATGCTTCCAGAAATTTTTCTGTGTTTGCACATAGACAAATATATTCATATACATAGTTTTTTGAGGAGGTTTTCATGTATTAACGTATTGTTTTACACCCTGATTTAGTTCATTTTGCTTCTTACCTGATTCCTTGATATGGTGTTGACTTACTTGAGCCTTAGCCTAGTTGAGCATTATGTGACTCCAGAGTCCTCCTAACCTGGGCTAACCTGTCTGATATGGAGCATGTCTTGTCACAGGATTTCATAAGTAAATGCAAGAAAGATGCATTTTAAAATTAGCTTTTCTGGGGGCCGGCCCGGTGGCGCAGCAGTTTAGTTCGCGTTTTGGCAGCCCGGGGTTCGCGAGTTCGGATCTCAGGCGCCAGCCTAAGCACTGCTTGTCAGCCATGCTGTGGCGGCGTCCCATGTAAAGTAGAGGAAGATGGGCACAGATGTTAGCCCAGGGCCAGTCTTCCTCAGCAAAAAAGAGGAGGATTGACAACGGATGTTAGCTCAGGGCTGGTCTTCCTCACACACACACAAAAAAATTAGCTTTTCTGCTGAAGTAGTAGAGATAAAGAGTTATGACACCTATTTAATTTTTACAAATAGGTAACTGTCTTGCAAATCACGATTTTAATTATATAGTAAGTGTATGTGTATGAGTAAGTTATGGATCCCCTAAGTTACAGAAGCATAGCCACAATAATTAGTCATCTAAATTTGGTAAGCATCCATGGTGCACTGAAAGCTGCTTTGGTGCAAAGAAGAACTTTACTTGGAAATAAAAGGAACCATTTAAATCCTATTTAGACCAGATTTTTGTTAGAAAGAACATTGTCTGAAACAAATCTGTCAATGACTGAGATCTACACCAATACACAGGCCACCTGTTCAGTCACAGCCTGACATCCTCAGACTTCATCATTTTCTCTCCTGTTTCTATGATCCAGATATGTTGAGTGACTGGGAAATCAGAGTTCTATTGCTTGGGGAAGCAACCACTGGGAGAGCTCAGTCCAGGCTGAGAGCAGGAAGCAAACCACTATTCTAGTGCAGTTACGGTTATAGTCCTAAGGGTTTAGGATGTAGCCATCAACAGCTCCTCGCATCCCTCCATCCAATCACAGAGGCCTAGAAATTTCCCATTCCAAATATTTTCTGATTCTGTCCCTCCTCCCAAGCTTATCAATATTAACGTAGTTCAGGGCCTCCTCATGTCTCCCCTAGTGTCCAGTTAGAGCTCTTCACAGGCAATTCTGCATATCCCCAGCTACAGTCCTTCAGTGATTTCCCACCCCATGCAAAATAAAGTCCAAGTCTCTTATTAACACATCCAGGTACTCTATGGCCTAGCTTTATTTTCCTCTGCAGACTAATATTCTAGCAGTTGACTTCCAAGGCAAGTGAAAACCTACTGTCATGACTGCATGCTAAACAGATTTGAAGCTGAAGATCCCAGATGTAAAGACCAAGCAATAAAAGGTTTATAGTGAAAATACAGGAAGCCTTATAGTATAGTGGTTGAAAGACAGGCCTTTACTGTCAAACAGACCATTTGCCAACTATGAGACCTTGGGCAAGATGCCTTCATCTTCATGTGCCTCAGTTTCTTCTTGTGTGAGATGAGAATAAAAATTACCCCTACTTCATGGGATTTAAATGAAGTGTTTACACTTGCTAAGTGCTAAATTAGTGTTTAGCAAAACAATTGCAAATGCAGTGGTGGTTATTATTATAAAGAGAAGACTATTCACTTTATGTCGATGTTTAAAATATTCTGATAGGTATAGATATATAGCTATAAAATGGAGGTTAGAGAATGACCTATAAAGAATTGGCTGTAGGACTTTTGAAGATAGTGATGGAAAAAGAAAAGATGACTGCGAGGTGCAAACCTGCAGCAGCAGGAAGAATGAAGCCCTGGTCTTGCAGGAACTGGTGTGAGGAAGATAAATCACAAAGGCTAATCGTGTTATTTGGCCTCTTTTGCCAAAATGGAAATGAGAAATTTGGGACTTAAAAATTAGGGCAACTGTACATCTGGTTTCCACATAATTTTTATTCCTGAAAAAGAATCTATATGAAGCCCCAAAGATAAGAGGCAGCCATGGGTAGCATTGCATGTCAAATCATCCTTAAATTATTAAATTATAGTTTACAATACAGAAATAAAGTTTTCAAATTAAAAGAAATGGGTTCCAAATTTGTGACAGGTAGCATACGGATAAAGCCTGTTAAGAGATGAATTTCATCTCTTTAGAGATCACGTACATAATTTATCAATGTCCAATCAGGCCTTCAGCTAGTACATTTAAACTCATCATAATTTCAAAATGTTACTTAATGATGCCAATTAACAGTACAATGTCTTTGGATACCACATAGGCCAAAAGTGATTTGTGCAGTTTGATTGTCAGTAAAACTGAGCTACAAGGAATATTCATATTCTACATGAATTCATACAGAAATCTAATATCAATGAAATGTCTGTTGCAATTAGAAATAAGTGAGAACTTTCATATCTTTCCATTTCCTTTGTCCTCAAAGGTATGATCTTGTTTAAGATAGCTCTACATAGTAAGGTGTGTATAAACATTCTTTAGCTAAGGTTGAGAGAGAACATACAGGTTCCAGCATAGCTATTACAATAAATTAGTTTGTGGTTAGGCAGCAATTATATTACTAGCCACAGCTTTGGTTCTTTTATCATTTTTCCATTTGATTTTACACAGTGGGATTTTGGAAGTTGACTGTTCCTTGGTACCTATAAGCTTTATTGAAAAATATATTCATTTGTTTGGATTTACTCATTTTTATAATCATAATTTCACTTTTACAGATTTCTTGCAGTAGTATACATGATTTATATGTACTAAATTTTGTTATATTGTACACATTAATAGGCTTTTCCTTATGGAAAGCAAATATTGATCTGAAGTTCCTTAAAAGACTAATCAAAGATGTTACAGCTTTAAATGTTGTAGAATTTATATTTTAAAAGTTACATGTTAGGAAAACACATGTTCTAGGGTATATTAGAAGCTATAGATATTGCATCTATCAACTCTATAACTCTTCAACACCACCTTTCCTTAATGAATATGTGAAATTTAGTAGTGAAAATATATCAGTGTCCTAACTCTACATCATTCAGCTAATTTAGAGATTACCTCTAAGCCCGTTTTTAATTCAACAGTGTAATTTCCCATTCAAACTCCACTTATTCATTTAATGAACAAATATTTGTCGAGTGCCTACAATGTGTGAGGCATTGTACTTAGCCTACAGTTTACACTATTGTGTAGGCTTATTCTTAAAATATTACCGAAGATACCAAGAAAAGAATGAAGAGAAAAGGTCTGAGAAAAGACAAAGGGTTAACTCATTTAAAAAATCATGTTTGATGGCTGTTTCTTTTGCAAGGCGTGAAGTTACCACCTGTATTAAGAATAGCCATTTCAGATTTAGGATGTGAGACTCAGGTTCCAATAAAGCTCACTGAGCAGCTGCTGCACTGCTGACACTGTTACATCAGCTCCGAGCAGTGTTGCATAGTCGCTGCGTGCTTCAGTTTTCATGACGGCTAATTCCCTCCATTCTCATTAGTGATTCTCTGAGCTTTGGGATTTCCTATAGTACCTAGGGCATCTAAATGAAAAACAAAGAATAAGATGTAACAAATGTGCATGAAATACAAATGGCTTTATCACTTTATTGTAGCAGAAAGTAAATATTTGAGAAATTAAAGCCGATGCTAGAATAGATTACTGTTTTTAGCTGGGAAATATCTCGTGGCACATTTTATATACTTTGGGCTTGAGAAACAAGAGGAATTTATCTTTTTTGGGCTGTCATCTCTTTTTTTGGAAGAGCTCTCTGATGAATGAGTGCGATGTAAATATAGTGGATATATAATTGTAGGCTTTCTTGACCTAGTTCCTAAATAGTAGATGTCATTTGAGGATCGCCCTCTCATAACTGTCCTTTGGCTCCAAACGATATCTAGACACACGTCCAGTCTACTTTCCACTCTTGTTCCTATCCCCTGTGACCATACTGTTCAGAAACATGTTTAGTCCTCTATTCATATGCTTCATACCCACTGGACGTCAGGATAGTGACTGGCTGTGCCTATTCAGGCTCATGGTGATTGTCTATTATGGCTTTATGAGGAAAGGCAAACGTTCTAGTAAAGTGCCACGAAGAATAACCCACTAGGCAATTGACTGATCTATTCATTTGCCATCTCTTCATTTCTGAACCTGCAGCCGGCACAGATCAAAATTAAGTTTAAAAAGCTTGTGGTTCTTGGCAAACCACTGTCTTTCTTGGCATAAAAGACTTTAAGGTCTCTTAAGTGTTTCCTGCCTATTGCTGGTAGATTGTATTTACATGTTTTATGAATTACAATAAATACAATTATACCAAATAAATAAAGTAGGGTTAAAGGGTAAATTAAATGGAAGATACGTGTAACTATAAATAATGAAAATGATGATAGCATACATGTATAAAAATATCCTGTTATAAAAGGGAGGGGCTGTATTATAAATGAAGGCATTCTTTTAAAAGTATGAGTTCAGTCACAGGTCTGGAAATATATGAATAAATGTGTCTGTAATTTGGATTGTTCCCTCTGTGTGAATATAACCTTTGTCTTTTTCCTCTCATGAAAAGAATGCCAAATTAAATAGCATGCCTTTTTTCTATAAAGGTTTCTATATAGGATTTCTCAAAAAAAAGGATTATTGATTAGATTTTCTTACCCCATGAGAATATATAGAGTCCCAGTTAATTCAGCATTTCTTATTTCCAGGGGCCCTAAATGGGGGGGCCGTTCCCGATGTAAATTACTCCAGAATCCACAAAACCAATGGACGTGTAGGCAGAGAAGCCGATGTAGCCTGGTGAAGAGTTTGTGATTACACAAGCTTAATTAGAGAAATTTGCGGTGCATGTCTAAAAATTTTCTCACACACAGTGTTATAAAGAGATTAGATATCAGACAGATTAGACAGGAAAGGAAGATGGAAAGGAATTGAGTGTGAACCTTAGCCTCTGCGCTTGAGCATCACTGTTTTTCACCACAAATCTATTTCATGTATTGCTCACTTCTGCTAAATCCACTTGGATTCTGGTGGCTAGATAACATTCTTTTTCTGGGATAAACTTTTGTCTTCTCATATAGTGTTACTAGTGGTGCACAAAACAGCATTGAAGAGTGGTTATTTTCTATAGCTTCAAGACATTGCTTTCATAATCATCTTTGAATGTTTTAAAGATCATTTTTAAAACAGCCAAAGACCATTCTTGGTGGGGCTCACATAGACAAAATTTAAAAGGGATTTTAGTTGAAAGTCATTTTATAGTCCTCAGATAGTGTTAATCAGATTGAAAACAAACCTGTCACCGAGCAGAACTCAACACCAGAGCCATTTGCCGAATGTGATCTTTTTAAATAGGAGTGCTGGCAGTTAAGATGAGTGTTCTGTCACACTTGAGAGAACCCGGGTCCCTGAAGATTTATACGAATGCTTAGCTATTATCGAACCATCTCCTCATAGATGACTTAGTAAATGTCTGTTTTTGCATCAGGTAATGACTTACAAGTTAATCTCCTCTTGCTCTCTGTTACACACACACACACACACACACACACACACACACACACACCCCACACACCTTCTTCCCAAACAGCTTGTAAAGTGAAAAGAAAGACTGACTTCTGACTGTGTAATTGATAATATCACGCAGGTCACCTGCTCATCATCTGCTAGTCACACTGACAGTTCACACTTTCAAAGACACTGAAAACAGTGCATATATTAGGAAATTAGCAGTTTTCTGAAATAAATTTTATTGTAGTTTTTAAATTATCTAACATTTATTTTTACCTCATGTTTTATAATATTTGATGATAGAATTGACAAACTCCATTTTGAAGTCAACTGTTTAGAATAATTACCATAGCAAACCCCTAATGCCCAAATTTCAAATCTTCCTTCCCTCCCATAAACATTTTGACTATAAAGAGGTGCTTGGGTCAGCTCCAACAGATTTTTTGTCAGGATTCATTGCATTAAAACAGACATTGTTTTAAAGGCTATTTCAAGCCAAAGCTGTCAGTTGTAAGTCAAGTACACCTTAAAAAGTGACATTGAACAGTGAATTCCAACCTCTCAAAATGCACACATATTGTTTTTATTTAGAAATAACATTGTTCATTCCTGATATACTACATTATACATGTATTCCTTGTAGTCATAGAACTTTTTGTGGGGGGAAGGGTGAGGATGACTAGTCCTGAGCTAACATCCATTGCCAATCCTCCTCTTTTTGCTGAGGAAGATTGGCCCTGGACTATCATGTGTGCCCATCTTCCTTTTCTTATTTTTTTATATGTGGGACGCCTGCCACAGCATGGCTTGGTAAGCGGTGCATAGGTCTGCACCCGGGATCCAAACCGGTGAACCCTGGACTGCTGTAGCGAGTGTGCAAACTTAGCCACTACGCCACCGGGCTGGCCCCAGTAGTCACAGAATTTTTGATAAACTATTTCAGCATCTCTGAAATACACATCCGTATTTTCATCTTTCTCAGTCCATCAAAAATGTCTTATGTAGAGATATTGCTGCAAGTGTGTATACTTGTGCTTAAGAGACTAGGGGTGAAGAGAAATAATAAACCAAACCCTCAGGATAAATGTGTGCAAAGTGTTTAAGGACTAGTGACTGACATGGTTCCAACAAGAAATATATTGTCCAGTTCATATTGCCTTAGCCTCAAGTCTTTTTTCTGGTATTATAAACCAGATTTTATTGAATAACTACCCTGCTTGCTTTATTTATATACACAGAATTTAAATTTCTAGCTATCTTTGTAACTGGTGCCTAAAAGATATTTGGAGAATAAATGACTAGGAGTAAGAACACATGCCTATACAAAAGCACCCTTTATTTGGGTCTAATTCATTATTTTGAGTTGATAATAGCCTTTAATGATGACAGCTTCAATTAGTTGAATAAACCATTATGTTTATTATTAGAACATTAGACAGTTTATAAGTCCAAATAATGCATAAAGTTCCTATCTCACATTACTATTGTTTAGGTTATCAGATACTGATTTATTTAATGTTTTTTTTTCCAATTGTTCCACTTGTTTTTGCTTACCCACTTGCTGAATGTCAACATAAAACAAGTCAAAAGGGGCAAGGGTATTGAAAAGTCTAGACAACTACATACACTTAAAACAAAAACAAAAAACTGTAAATATGCTTATTTTTATATTGTATGTCATTTAGGGCTTTTAAAATGTATTATATGTCTAGGTTTCCTACAATATTCATCTAGAATTTAGGACTTAAAAACTAGTTGCTTTTAATTTGCCTTTGAAAATATTAAATTAAAAATAGGGTAGCTAACTCTGCATTCCACATTTATATCCAAACATTTAATTTTAGCAATTTTGCAGGCTCCTTAGAAAACTATCTGCCATTTACTCTTTAAAAATGTAAAGAATATTTGACAAAGGACATCTTTCAAATTCTCCTGAACTCTATAAACGTTTTTGCTTCTTTTCTATCCCCGCTTATCAGGAGCTCTGAAGGACTATATTTTGTCTTAAGTCTCACAAAGCATTCAGGAAAATATTTAAGCTTAAATTCTTTTAAAGCTCTTATTTTCAGGACAAATTAACACTGCATGTTTTGAAGTCATGTATGTATTTAAGATTTCAAACAATTGGTAAAATAAGATTTCCTTTTCTATTAAATATATTTAATAATTTAAAATTATGAAAAGTATCTAAGTATTCACACTTTTCCCATTCTAATAATCATAAAAAATTTTACCCTGTGGTCAGATAGAGTATACTTTGTGGAGGGTTTACAAAAAAAATTCATATATTTGCCCTAGTAAAACTGATTAAATGAAAATATAAAAAATATAATATTAACAAATATATGTTGAGCTATTTTCTATTTGCATTTTATGATAATTATATTGAAAACAAGCATTCAAAATCTTCCAATTAATTTCTTTTGCATTTGTGTATTTGTGCCTTTTTATTTTCAAAATAGGTAACTTTTTAGTTCCACTGAATAATTTTTGACATGGGTCTACAAATAGTGCATCATTTTTTGAAATTTCTCATCATAACCACAAATTTCAGTTGCCTGAGCTCCAACTCGAGACTAAATGGATGACTGAACCTTATTACTCTACACCCCCCACTGCTATACAATATGGCCACACAAGCAAGTACACGAACCGTCTGCATCACTCTCATTGTTATAAATGTTTTAATAGTTTTCTTGGAATCTGAAAATGGAGCTGTCCACAGATGATGCCTCTTCCTTTAAATTTCATGATTATCTCTTTTACAAGTTGATTAATAAAAACTTAGATGTTAAATTAGCACTTGATGAAAACTTACAAAGCCTTATTATTTTGATTCTGTGGGTGAATAAAAATCCTTGGAGAAGTGAAAATCTTGATCATGTGCAGAAACACCTACAAATATCAAATATGTTTTTAAAGTTTAAAAATATTTACTATTCATTTTAAAACATGTGAAATGTGACTTAAATATAAAATATTATTTGCTTTAACTTGTTTCCAGATTAAAAAGTAAATGTTCACCTGTTTTAAATGGTAATCCTACTGAGGAAAACAGCAATTTGCCTCTTATCTCAGTTAAAAATAATCTATGTCAGTTAAGAACATATACAGTTTCTTCATTGACTGAGGTGATGTTTCATATAGATAAATTTATTTAAAAAAATTTTTCCTATGCTCTGTTCAATTTCCATTCAAGCTAATTCGTTTCATATTGGGGGAAAAAAATCTAACCACTGGTGACAAACTCCACCATATTCACTTGCCTTTCAAATACATCCCATTAGACCCATAGAGGACTAGGAGAGAGATAAGATGGTTCATGGTAATCCATCAAGATCACAAGAAGAAAAACAGATACCAAAAGCACATGTTGTACTGACAGCATCATATGCACGCGACTCAGAGCATATAGTATTGTCTAATCAGTTGCAGTTTTTTACGGTTGAGAGTCAAATGAAATGCTTAAATGTACTGAGTCGTTGGAGTTAGAGAATAATTACAGCTAGATTTATGGCTGTGCTAAAATAAAGCCAATTAGAAAACAGACTACATTCCCTGACAATACCAAGTCTGACTGATGACCCACCTCAAATTTGGGAAGCAACATTTATTCCCCCTCCTTTTTTGTCTAATTGACAGCTTGCTGGTATCCATTAAGTAGCTATGAGGAAAGAGAAAAGCATTACGTGGGTGCATGACAAGACATTGGGATGGATTTGTGGCTTTTAATCATTCCTGGTTTAGAATAGAGACACATCTGTAGCTGCTGATAATCACTGACTGTTACCATCACAGGGATCACTTACTTAACCTAAGTATCTTCAGACCTGACAGCCTGAGGATAAACGCGATTCCCTCCATTGCAGAACTCCAGCTGCAGGGCCCAGGCCTCCTCTCAGTCTCCCCAGTGATTTATTGCAGTCTCCAAGGGTATCTCACATGTGCTTGAGAACAAGTCTGCCCACTTTCATCTGCTTTGCTTTCCTCTTTGAAACCTCAAGTTTCTAAGGGAGACATGAAGCCACTGTCACCCTTGCCAGTGACCTTGCTTCTTGTGTCCCAAGGACCCCAATTACCTCAATTAAAACAGTGTCTCAGCATTTGCTGCAGTTTTCTCTCCCCCTCCTTAAGATCCCTAGAGCTGGGCTGGGGAAGACACAGTTTCCCCTCTTGCACCTCTACACAAGTACTTCCGTTCTCTGAGACCACCTTCCTCTCATTTCCAAGCAAAGCATCATAAAAGAGATGCACAGAGAGCATGTAATGAGAACAAAAACGCTTTAGCCATTTAGATTCAGTCAGATGATCCAGTTTATGGGAAGTTTATACAGGAAGGTCTGTATAACCTAAATATATAAGTATACATATATGCTATGTATATATATGTATATGTATATATGTGCTCGGTATATATGTATATATATGCTAGGTATATATGTATATGTATATACATATGTGTATATATATGCTAGGTATATATGTATATGTATATACATGTGTATATATATGCTAGGTATGTATGTATATGTATATACACATGTGTATATACACATATCTATATGTATATATGTATATACACATATCTATATGTATATGCATATGTATATATATATGTGTATGTATAAGGTAAAAGTTTATACATTTAAATTGAGATCAGAAGGGTGAGAACGGGTCAACTATGTGATGAAAGAGAATTTTGGGGACAAGGTGATTAGAATGTGGGACAGACGTATCCAAGGCAGAACAAGCTCACATGTAAAGCCCTGAGGAGGGGAGAATCAGAATCTGATGTGTCTGAAGGCAGGAAAGAGGCCAGAGTAGGTAGAATATAGTGAATGAGAGAGATAGGAAGAGATGGAGGCTGTAGATACAGACAAATTTCCAGATCTTATAAGTGATAGTGAGAAGTCTAGATTTTATGTATAGGCTTGTGGGAAGATATTGAAGTTTTATATGAAGGGGATTAACATTGTCCTATTTATGTCATTTATGATTTGTAACCAAAAATATGCAAGAAATAAACAAAAAAAGAGGAACAACAGCAACAACGGAACTGTGGTGGTGATTTTGGCCATAAAATATATCCATTTTCACAATGTTAAAACATTATTTTAAATTTAAAAATTTTAAATTTTAACATAAATTTGGATATGCATGAGTTTATGAATATCAAGGTTTATTGGAGAATATTGCTAAAGGTGGGATTTATTGCATGGATGCAGCTCACTAGTGGGAAACATCTCAATACCTATTGAGTTAATGCATACTCTCTTTTCATCTTCCTGCAATGCTGTGAGAAGGAATTGCTAGATAATGTCCGTGAAACCCTTTCGGTTCCTTTGAAGAAATTAACTCCATACATAGTTTGTAACTGGTAGGTCTTGACAGTTTCCAAAGTCATCACTCAAAAGTTGAATGTGGAATTTACTTATTGAAATGGACTCAAATTCAGCCAAGTTCTCAAAAGCACTTGCTTTCATAGATTTCTTCAAAAAACAAGTAGTCTTGAATTTAAATTGTCAAGTGATGATCCCAGAGTAGAGAGATTTTAAGTCTGACTGTATTTTGTTTTGAAAAAACTATATTTATAACTATGTTATGTAAAATGACTCATAGTATACTTCAAAGGAATATCATTCTATTTGTGCCTTTATGTGTCTGCCTGTAGCATCACAACCATCCATTTGTTGAAGGTCCTCAGATCCTCAGAGCATGCTATAATAGTAGATGTTTTAGATATAATTTTTATTTTGTTAGCTTCTTAAGATAACAGACCATTGCCACAAATACAGTAGACAGTCAGTACAAAATTTCATTGTTTTGTTCATACTTTTATTTTTTTTCAAGTATTTTCTTCATACTGTTACCACATATACCAATTTCTTTTGGCTTTAAGCAATAAAGTCCAATGCCTTTTTCCTCTCTCAAAATACCTCCTTCCTCCTCCGTTAGTTTTATACTTATTCACAAAGGACGATTCCAATATCGGATACTATTGTCTGTGTTTCTTCCTGGAACAAGTGTTAATTAATCTCTTTGGGCTTGTGTGTAGACTGGGGAGGGGAGAAAGAGAATGAGTAGCTGTCTGGGGAGTTAACCTTATCTTTGTAGTACAGTGGGCAGATGCTATATATGAAAAGCTTTCAAAAAGGGAAATGGAGCAGCCACTTCCCCAGGGCTTCCTCAATGGTTAGACTTCTTCATTGCTTTAGATCCTCTGGCATTTGTCCTTCTGAGGACACTTGATTGGATGGGTAGCTATTATTCTTGTTCATATTTTGGCATACTATCTTGCACTCTCCAGAAAAGATGCTTGGGTTAAGATACATGCTTTCTCCGAAATCAACAAAGTATGTAATACACTCCAAATATAAAGGGAAATAAAGAGACAATATAATTTATAAAGACAGTTTACAACAACAAACCATGGGATGTGTGTTTAAAAAAAGAAATCCACATAATCTTGTTGAGTTCCTGTTAAGAAGTCATTCTATTGAGTATGGCTTAGAGATCTGGAAAATAGTTCTTATTTTTTTTTTAATGTATTTACCTTTAAGTATGAAAGGTTTTAAGGAAGTTTACTTACCTACATTACACGACAGGTTATACTACTTAGGTAGACTATAAATATGAGCCTAAAACAATTTCTAAAAATTGTATAGAATGTTAAAACTAAAAGAAGAAAAATGATTCAACAATGCATCAGTTGAACCCAGCAAAGTGTTCTTTCTAAGTATAGTTTTCAAAAAGTAAAAATAACTTTCACACAAAAATAAAATGAATACCTGTCAAAGATATTATTCAACTAATTAATATGGGAACCAGTATCCTGGTAAGACTGGATCAAAGGAGAATTCGAGGAATAAAGATTTCTAGAAACAGTGAGTCAAAGGAATTCTGAAATGAATTGGCTAATAGATACAGAACTGGTTAACATTTTACGGGCCAATGAACTTAAACCTTTGGAATTATGTTTTCTACTGGGTAAAATCTACAGTTTAACATACACCTTCAAGGTATTTGGGCTCTAATCAAATAGTTAATAGCAAAGTCTAACTCAGATGTTTTTTCTTAGATAATTTAATAATCATTGGGTGAACCTATTAAAAATAATATTTAAAGGACATGTAGTAATCCTCTTTATTCCCAAGTTTTTAATAATTTTCCTCACGAGTGTTATGAAAGTTTCAAATGATAACAATAGAGACATCATATAGGCCCCCAAAACCACCTCCAAAAAAAGCATTCTAGTCTATGATGTGTGTGTGTGCGTGTGTGTATTTACTCATGTATTTGTTACCACACAAAGTGGGGGTTCTCTTGCCCAATGCACACAGAGAGCCAATTATTACAGCAGCATCCTTTGCAAAAAGAGTACAGCTTTATTGTGAGATCGATCTGCAAGGAGACAGGAGGCATATGTTCTCAGATCTGTCTCCCAGATCCAGGGCTTGGGGCAAAATTTATGGGATGAAGCGCAGTGTGGTCCGAAGTGTGGAGACAGATGATTGGAGGTGAGGAGAAGTGAGGTAATTGATGATCTGTGCAAGCGCAGTCAAGCTTCATGGCTTTTCATAGGACACATGTTCACAAAATGCCGGTGTTAGTATGATCTGAGGGTGGAGTTTTCAGCCCCTTGATGTCAAAAAGCTCACTTACTGAGCATTTGTGCAGGCCCAGTTGACGGGTTGGTGGTTTCAACTGCCCTGAACTGGACAAGGGAGGACTCTCAGTCCCTGAAAGACAACTCTTAATTACTCTGTTGATAAGATGGAGTCAGTTGAACTGGTCCTAGTAGGCCTGTGGTTACATATTTGTGCATATGTATATTAACAAAACTAAACATGCTGATAGACTGTTATTAACTGATTTTTAGAGCAAGTGGTATGCTCTAGAGAGAGAGAATGGGAGAATAAAACAGTACTAGAACAATCGCTTGCAGTGTATTCAATCTTTTTTCTGTTTCTAAACCCTTTAATAGAAGTCACTTAGAAGATACCAGTTTCTGGGAAATGTGACAAGATTTGAAGTCAAATCCAGAGGGAACTAAAGACTTACAAGTAGATGTTAAATGGAGAAGGTTTTTTTCTTCAGTATTTCTTGTACTTGTGTTTGAATCATACAGTTATGAAAGTTCCACTTTAAATATACTGCTGAAATACACAGGGATACAGGCTGGTAATGAATTTCACTAAAATCTTCATGGTTTAGAGGGTACAAATATTTCTTATTTGCCTGGAATTCCAACCATTAAAGTAAACATTTGTAGACAGTTTCAACATAAATAACCCCCTGGTATGCATAGATGACTAAATGCACACCCACATGCATCCACATGAGCTTCAGGAGGCGATGTGGCCTGGTGGTTCAGAGCATAGCTTCTGGAGCCAAGCCTCCTGGTTCCATTTCCTACAAGCTCAGAGAATTGGGGTAAATTAGTTATGTGCGTAGAGTAGGCCTCATCCTGGTACCTACTGCGTAAGGTTATGGTAAAGCCCCTGAGGATTATCTAACAAGTAATATATCTTCAAAAAATGTTAGCTACCATTATCTAGCCTACCATTATTTATAGTCAAGACACTTTCAATTTAAACGTTGTTTATACTCATTCATTTTTTGTAATTCTGAAAGACCACTCTTTTTTTATTAAGTACTTTAAGCTCTATGCATTCCTTCCTATCCAGATTCCTGAGCTGCTGTAAGAGTTCCACAGATAACAGTGGGAGTAGAAAATGGACATCTGTAACGGGGTTTAGGAGCTTCTTCCGCAAGGGAGGCCTGAGGGTGGAGGTCACTCACTGCCTTGGATGATTGAATCACAGCGATTGGGGCTTTTCTGGAAGCATGTGCTCTCAAGAAAGCTGATTACCTTTTTATTTTCCCCAGAGAAAAGGTTCTTTCCCAGAAAAAGGAGACTTACCAGCCAATGCATTTGTAAAATTTAGCAACAGCAGATAGAGTCACTTTTAATCTCTGTAAATCAACCAAAGAGCTTCTTTTTAAAATTGGTTCACTCCCCAAAATTCTGATTCTGTAGGTAAGAGACAAGCCTGGGAATCTGCACTTGTGATGAGTATCTCAGGCCATACCCATGCATATTGGTCTTAATGCTCTATAATTAGCTCTGTAGAAAAGGCAGATAAATTTTTTTTAAAAGCAAAATGTGATGTAAAATTTAATATCAAACCTTGTTCCGATTATACAACAAATTGTGATATCTTTTTGGGGCAATGGTATTTCTTTTTGCTTGGATCTGACTCCTAATTTCTGCTGTAAATCACTGGGGGATTCCTGCTTAAAAACAATTAAATTCAATTAACTTTTCAGTAACTCTTGATTTTCTGTTTTCTCCACTGGTGTCTTGTACACATTTGCTTATACTTTTTTTTAAAATTTTATTTGGCATTATTTGCTAGGCACTGGGCAAAGAATTGTAGAAGATAAAGATGAATATGTCATCCTTTCTCTTAGGAACTCACAACCCAGTAGAGGACACTCACCTGTACCAATAATCTCAAAACACGTCAGTTTATGCTGAACTAGATCCACGTGGAAAGTGTTTAGGGGAGCACATAGGAGAGAGAGATTAACTCTGATGGAGGATATCATGTAAGAATTCATAGAAGAGGTGCAGTCATTCAGTGAGTATTTACAAAGCACTTACTAGGTGCATACACTGTTTAGGATCTAAGGATAGGGTGATGAAGAAGACTTTTAGGTTACTCCTCTCAGATCCCCTCTCTTCTAGTGGGTGTGGGGGATCAGAATCTGCTACCCCAAAATGTGTCTCTGGCTCCATTATTTTTAAGAACAAAAGACTCAGAAAGAAACTTTGACCTTCTCCCTAACTCCCTGAAAGAATTTAAGATAGAAGACCTGTCCCAGGAAGGAGCTATCACCATAGATAACTCTAGGTGTGGTAGACAGGAAGGCACCATGGCCCAGCAAACATCTGTTTATCAAACATTTGGATTTCCATCTCTGTGTAAATTGCCTTCATCTTCTTTGAAGTCCCAAGCCACTGCCCCCAACATCCTCCTTTGTCTTTAGCTGAAGATGGTATTTAAGGTGGTGGCTTTGGCCATTTGGGCGAGTTAGTTTTCCTGGGTTTCTCCCATGTATACATGTTATTAAATTTGTTTGATTTTCTCCTGTTATTCTGTCTCATGTCAATTTAATTCTTAGACCAGCCAGAATAACCTAGAGGGTAGGGGAAAAGTTCTTCCTCCCCTACCTGGGCATGTGAGTTGGCCTTATAAAAAGGTAATTAAGGAAATTGGTGTAGAAACTGAAGCAGTTCTTATCACTCAGTTTGTTTGCTTTTGTTTGTATTTTTATTTTAACACAGCACAATATAATAAGACATCCTCCAAAGTCTAGGGGCAGATGCACTCTGGTTAGCATTCCTGCAGCCAAGCCAGGTTCTCCCATCACTGCATTAACCCACAGAGGCCCCTCTGGGTAGATTTGTACCACTCTCTGGGTAATCAATTATCAGTTTGCTTCTTGTCTCACTAAGCTTTCACACCTTAGAGTTGTGATATAGTGTAAGTATAACTTTAGCATCTTGATTGCAGCAAGCACCTGATTCGTATTTTTTTACTAGTTCAGTTGAAATCAGATTGAACATTACAGGTTATAAAATGTGCAAAATTCATCATGACCCCCTTAAAAAATGTGCAGAAATAAGATTGTTAAGCACATTCCAGAGATCTTTTTGAGAATATCTGTATATCAGAAAATTTGGCTGAGAAGCAACCTTTTTCTTAGTGCATTTTTTTCTCTTTAAAATGAAGAAGTAAAAATACTTAAAGGTGCAGAACAGCAACCTGTGTCCAGTGGTCTTCACTTAATTAATGTGGCGATCTCTGTAGAGAAAAAGGACGATTGCAAGAGTCCCTTAATAATTAACCAAGGGCTTCGGAGAATTACCGTGGGAAGATTTTCAAGGCACAAAACACCCTGCAAAATTTGACCTCTCATTTTGATTCAGGCATTCTATTACAAAAATCTTTCTTTCATGTTGATGTTTATGCTTCACAAAGTCAGCCTAATGTCAGATGGATCCCTGGAAATCAAAACGTTGCTGAATTCACAGTTGGAGGATTTTAATATAGTTAGCCAGGCTTTTAAAAATTCTATACAGTGGTCCCCCCTTACTTGCAGTTTCGCTTTCTGTGGTTTTAGTTACCTGCGGTCAACAGCAGTCCAAAAATATTAAATGGAAAATTCCAGAAATAAACAATTCATAAGTTTTAAATTGCATGCCCTTCTGAGTAGTGTGATGAAATCTTGTGCCATCCAGCTCTGTCCCGCCTGGGCCGTGAATCATCCCTTTGTCCAGCGTATCCACACTGTACACAACACCCACCCGTTAGTCACTTAGTAGCCATCCTGGTTGTCAGATCGAATGTCACAATATCGCAGTGCCTGTGCTCAAGGAACCCATATTTTACTTAATAGTGGCCCCAAAGTCCAAGAGTAGTGATGCTGGCAATTTAGATATGCCAAAAGGAAGGCGTAAAGTGCTTCCTATAAGTGAAAAGGCAAACGTTCTTGACTTAAGAAGGAAAGAAAAAAAATTGTATGCTGAGGTTGCTAAGATCTATGGTAACTATTATTACAGTATATTGTTATAATTGTTCTATTTTATTATTGTTGTTGTTAATCTCTTACTGTGCCTAGTTTATAAGTTAGTCTTTATATGGGTATGTATGTACAGGAAAAAATATATATGGGGTTCAGTACTTATCCGTGGTTTCAGGCATCCACTGGAGGTCTTGGAATGTATCCCCTGTGGATAAGGGGGTGCCTACTGTAGTGAGAATAAGAGGACTGAATGAAAAGAAAATCAAGAAATGCTTGGTAGAAATAGAGAAATGTGGAGTGGAATAATAAACATTCAAAATAAGAAGTATTAACTCTTGGCAAAGAAAAATAGTATCAGACAATGATATGTTCAGTTTGTAAAGATGATCATTAATTAGTGGTCTTGCTGTGGGAAACATTGGAGAAAATGCTGAACCATCATATTCATGAATATTAAAACCACCCACTAGCAAAACTTCTCTTTTGCTTCATTTCATAATTGATAGTCCAAATAATATTCAGTTTTATCCCATTGCAATAAAAAAAAAAAGCTTAAGCCACTGGGTGAGTTTCTGGACTTTATAAATTCAGTCAGTCAGAAACTGCATAAAGATAATTTATTTTTGTTAAAAGCCAGCTTGCCCTCATGATTTTTCTAAATCATTAAAAAATCTTCCATCAGCCCTCTCACTGACTTGAATAATGGCAGTGTTTTCTGAGAATGATAAACTCTCTCTCCTCGGTGTGCTTCACGATAGAGTGTATAAAACGTCCTTAGAGATTGAGCTCTCAATTCTAAATTGTCCTTTGTGATACCAAGCAAGGACACTGCTTTGTTAAGTGGCCACAGTATTAAGTATAGCCAGAGGCAGCCCTGTATTTTCTAAATACCTTATATTCTTTTTAAAATGGCTGCTATATAAATTAGATGATAAGTAGACAAACGCTTAGATGTTATATTTTCAGCTCCTGTCTTTTTTCCTGAGTTATTTCCCTATTTTGGCAGTCTTTTCTCTCATGTGCCTTGCACTCCACTGTGGTGTGTGTTCACACTAACAAGGCAGTCCTCTTACCTGCCAGAAATAGCTGTGACATTTAAGGAGAGGACCAGAGGAGAGAGCGGTGCTTAACACCCAGGGCTGAATAGCTCACAGTGAAACTGGGACATCAGTTAGAGAGAGATGAAGGGGTAATGGATGTGCAGGTTCATCTTTAAATATTTATGGAAATGATTTCTCTTCTGAATATGATTAAAACTTACCCATGTCAATCTTATTCATTAATTTATTAACTCATTCAATACATATCAAGCTACGCCGTGAAGAAAATAAAACTGAAGTTCTAAGCTTTCATATTTCATATACTTTTTTAAAACACCTGTGTGTAATGGGTGGGGATATGCGTGTGGGAATTCTCATCTTACAGGTATGCAGATGAAATATAAATAGTCTGTCAAATTATAATAATTTTTCAGTAGTCCATTAGAAGTGGCTTCAAGCTCCTTAACTAGTGATACTCTATTATATCATGCTGCCTTTTCCCTGAAGTAACATGTTTATATTTTTGATTATTGTGGTTTTCATACTTGCTCCAAGGAACTCTATGAATTCCTTTGGTGTCCTGAGTCCCCTGTCCCAGGGGAAAGGGAATGACAGGCAGGAATAACTTTTATCTATTTACACAGATATTTTTAAAAAATTTTCTTAAGAAGAAATAGTTATTTTATACTTAATAACAATTATGCTATGATGATGATACAAAGGTTTAAAATGATTGGATTGTCAAGTCTGGGCAGGAATTGTTATGCTGTAATAACAACTAATCATAGAGAAGCTCCAATTTGCTATTTTCAGGGCATAAACACGTGAGAACACCAACAACAGTTCCACCACCTGGCTTTTGTTTTGTTTTGTTTGGAACATTCGGTGGCTTTCAAATACTCCACTTGCCTAGGAAAATTCAACAGAGGCAGACTTTCTTTTCCAGGTTAAGTTTGCTGGCTGAGTCCACTAGGAAAGTAAGTTGTGTGCACTGGCTCTTCTGCTCTAGTGGACTTTCTAATAAAATTGTATCTGTGCTGCCTATGTCTTGGTTTCCATAGAGATGGGATGCATGGGTACTCCACACCAAATTATGGTTTAAGTTGTGAAAAATGGGATAGGGAAGTCACAGCTGAAAAAAAGAATGCCAGCACTGGGAAAGTTAGGGCCAGAGGAGGCTGCATAGTTTCCTAGACTTAACATTCAGAGATATCAAAATTAAACAAAAGTAAGAGGAATCTAAAACAAGGGTAAGCAAACAATTAAAGCGTGTATAGAAGAAAGGTGCAAAACAAATACAACATTCATTCAGATCAGTTACTATAGATTTATAATGAATCGGTTTTAATCTTAAAGATCAAATTTCAGTTTTTTTAATCTCAGTTTAGAACACGTTATGCACAGTCTCCTTTATATATGTCATTTTTATGTTAAAGTGACTTTTCTTATTTCCAAATACTTGGAATTATTAAAATTTTTTGATTGTATGATTGAGGAATTTGGTAGAATAGAAGGTGGTTTTGTTTATAAATATGGCATTATATATATGTGCTTTAGACTTGGCTTTTGCTAATATAATATAACCAGGCCACCCAAATTCTTTGTTTACAAACTAGCTATGAGGCCTGGAAAGTCACCCTAGAGGAAACTCTGGCGGTAAAATTCTCTGAGGCAGTGGTGGTTTTTTTCTCTTTATCTATTGAACACTATTACATTATTGCCGTAAAACAGTTCACAATGAACTCAGTCCATGTGAAAGATTCAAGACTTAGGCTAAATCCTTTGCCTGCTAAAGAAAAATCAGGATAATGGGCTGGTTGGTTCAACTAAAAAGTGGTGATACCCAGATTCCACTTGGCACTCATCACTTCTCAGCACTTTTTATTTCCTCCTAATTAATATTTTATCTTATTTTTCAGAATGTCCATTATAAAACTTTTCCACTTCCCTTAAGATCACAACCTCACCACAGCAATTAAAAACTTATCCTTAGCATAAGACGGATATAGTTTTGAACCCAGCTTGACTATTAATCATCTTTGTGATTTTAGGCAAAAATGTATCTCTGACGTTCATGTTTATCCTCAATAAAATGGGATGCTTAACTACTTTATAAGATTATTCAGTAAAAAAAAAATAAGTTCTCTCCTCTGCCTTTCCTAGTCCTAAAACCTTCATCTTTATGATTTCATTACCTATTTTACTGAGAAAATAGAGACTATATGCTGCAGGTTCCTTTCTGTTCTCCTGTCTCCATCTAGAGATGTATCGGCAAGTTAGCGTGTCCCTCCTCCCACAGTAAACATTGCCTGACTCCATCCCTTTCTCTCTCATTTAGGGTCTTGCTCTATCATCCAGTCCCTCTCTGCCTTGTATTGTGAAAGTCTGCTCCTACTGGAATCAGTAACAAGTCTCTCCATTTCTTCAACAAGAAAAGCAAAACAAACAAATAAAAATGGAAAAGGCTACTCATCACAAATCTTGTTACCCTCAAACTAATTGTCCCAACTGCAACTTTGTCTATTCACAACTTTGCAAAATCTTGTCTACCATCATGGCCTCCAACAGTCTTGCTTATTCCTTTATCCCTTGAAATCTGACTTCTTCCATCTTCTTTTGGCTATTCGACAGACTTAAACATTTATTAAACATGTATGTATCCCCCATGCATAAAATGCTTAGCACTGAACGTGCATTTGGGTGGCTCTCTTCCTCGTTTTCTTTTTTCAGTGCTTGAAACCACCAGTAGTAGTACCAATCTGTTAGTAAAAGGCCTTTTGCCTTTAGCCTCTGAAATACTGTTAGTTCCAGTTCCTGTTTTTCAGCTTCCATCTCTTACTTTGCCTTTGCTTTTCCCTATTTTTTCTGCCTTGCCTCCTGAGAAGGTGATACCATATTGTTTTCCTTCACTTGCCTCTGTTTCTCTCAGTTTTGTGCATTCTGATGACATCCTTAAATACCTCTATGGAGTAAATATTCAAAGTATATCTATAATTATGACATCTTAACTCTGGTCTCATTTTCAGCATATATTTATGAAGGCACCTCAGACTCAACATAAGACAAAATGACTCTGCCCCTAAAATCTACTTTATTCTCTTTTTCTCTACTGCTAATAATAATACTCCCCATCTTCCTAGTCAGTCAAACTCAAAACCTAATTGTTTTTACCTCTTGTCCTTGTGTCATCTGCCCACATTCAAGCAGTCTTGGGAGACCAAGGGTCTTGCACGTTTGCACATTTTGCAAACAAGACACTATCTGCCTTTTGTTTGAGACTATATTTCAAGGATTTTTATTTGGTAAACAACCTTGGAAGGTAGAAATATTTTCTCCCTCTAAAGCAAAGGGCAGATGTGCCTACAGCCTTGGTTAGAGATAATGTCTCTTTCTGGAGCAAAGGAAAGATGTGTTTACTGCCTATTATAAAAGATTCAGGTTCCCTAAGCCCTGGATTCCTCTTTAAACCACTGGCTGTGTAGGTGTCACCTGAAGTTCCCTGTGGGAACTGGGGCTTGGGGAATCAGCTCAAGAAGATGATGATACTCTGGCTTCTGCTGTTATTATGAATAATAAAGTCATTGTCTCTGACTCAGGACTCTTGGGTATTTGGCCAGTATCCAAAAAACTGTGGCAGGCTAACTTGTTACCTTGTAAGTGGAATAAAACCTTAGATTTATCATAGTTTTTAAACAACAGTTGCTAAATTCCGTTGAACTTCTATAGTATCTCACAAAACCAATCCCTTTGCTCCATTTCCACTCCCATCCCTCTAGTCACCTCGTCACCTCTCTCCAGATTATTGCTGTGACTAATCCACTACATGATCCATCCATCTCTGCTTCTCTTCCTTCCAAACTATTCTGCTCATTATTGCCAGAACATTCTTCCCAAAACAAAATTTGGACTATATAACTTTTTCACGTGATACACAGAACAGTTCTTGAATGTTCAAACTCCACTGGATAGCTTTCAGGGCCTCCATCTGTCCCCATACCCTATTCTCCAGCCAGACAAATCACTTCCCACCGCTACGTTTTTGTCCATGATGTGTCTTCTCCCTGAAGTTCCCAGTCTGACCAAAATATTCAGACCTGGTTCTAATGATGTTTCCTCTAGCCAGAAGTAATTGCATCCCATTGTGAGCATTTTATATTTACTTTCCTATTGCCCTGAATCACGTTGACTACTTAGTGTTTTATTCACTTTTATGTATCTCTTATTATCTATCTAGACTTGAGTTTGCTGGAGGTGAAGGAACCATGTCTTGTATAGCATTGGATATTCTATGATTCCTGATATAATGCACTATACATAATATGTGTATTGGATTTATACTGCTAATTACTTTCTTTTGATTAGTTGAGTGTGTTGGTATTCGCAATAAGATGGCACATTTGGTAACAAAATAACACAAAATATATGAAACCTTTATCTCTGAATTAGACTGTAGAGAAACATTTTCTGTTTCATAGTTTTATGATAAATAAATATATAGAGGTGTTTATTGACAAATAGTATCACAAAAATCATCATTATTAGGTCAATTCTTAGTACAAAACAATGTTAATTCTATATTTGCCTCCCCAAATCTTATAGCCCTGTAAACACAAACATATTGCACATTTTTGGAAGCAAGTCACATGGCTACCAGTTATTGTGACATACTGTCATAAATCCTAATGTTACACTATTGGAATTTGCCATTTCTAAGATCTCAGTATTCTATATTTTTCCCCCGTGTTGTGTTTCTTCTGTTAAGGTTATAATTGACTGATAGAGCAGTCTAGAATTTCACAGGTACAGTACTGAGTCCTTTGTGAGGTTGACCCGTGAGTCTACAAAGGGTCAACTTCAATTATGAGAAGCTAGTTATTGCAAGGATAAGAGGTGTTTCTTTATTAGCATTATAAACATCAAAATATATTCATCTTCAAGTACTGGTGCTGTGAATATTTCTCACCCTGGGTATGTTCTAAATATAGCATTACTTCTGCTTGTAAGTCTTCACTTAAAAACAATTAGAACACTGCACTTGTAGCATTTACTTCTTATCTATGTCACTAGGCTGTGCTCAGGATACAACAAGGCCTATCTATCATTTAGTACTAAAAGTTTTCACTGTATTCCAGGCTGAAAGAAAGAGAACAAAGAGGAGGACTTGGTCATCAGTTTGAGAAAGACAAAACACTGAGGTTCATTGGAGAGTCAAATGTAGCTAGTCAATGAAGTAAGACAAAAGCTTCCAGTTTTAAAATAGTTATTTTTTGTTCCAATATTTTCCAAGAAAAGGTTTTATAAAAATAAAATAAGCATGCTTGCTTTAGCAGCGCATATACTAAAATTGGAACGATACGGAGAAGATTAGCATGGCCTCTGTGCAAGGATAACACTCACATTTGTGACGCATTCCATATTTTTACATAATATTGTGTGCAAACTAAAATTTAATAAAAATAAAGAAGAAAAATTAAAATAAAAGTAGAATAAAATGAAAATAGAACAACAAGATTGGATAATATGTATTGAGGCAATATATGATATACATTTATTGGGATACTTGGATAACAAAAATAAAGTCCTCAAGACAGTCTAGGACCTAGTAGATGCTCAATAAATATTTGGTATTGTTATGACTGTGCACTGGTCATTATACGCTATTTTATGTATTCATCTCATTTAATACAACAACAGTCTGAGAAAGGTTTTATTATTGCCATTTTCCAGTTGAGACATCTAAATTGCTCAAAATCTCAGCTACCATCTGCCACTAGGTCAATTGGCCACCAAATCTCATGCTTTTAAAAGCATATTTTCTCCTGGGCTTCCAAACAACAAATAGTGTATACAGTTGTTGGGGGGGGGTGGCGACTATGATACAAAGTATTTACAATGATTGTGTAACCACAGTTTTAGGTCCTCAACAGTGACAGAATTAGGAATCCTCTCTCTCTATATATATAAATATATATATATTTGTATATATATATTTGTATATATATATTTGTATATTTCCTTCTTTCCCTCTGATACAGAAATCAGAAGTTCCCACTCAATAAAATCCAAAGGGAGATATAAATGAACCAAATAAAAGGGAGAATGATTGAAAAAATTAAATATAGAACTCTGTATTGATTTATCGAGAGTTCAATAATGTAGTCCAGAAATAATGGATGCTTTAAAAGTAATTAAAAGAACACAAACATTTAGTGCTTAATTAAAGAAAGAAAAAAAGATAACATTAGGCAAAGCAGACGGTATTCATTTGCTGTGATGAAGAAATAATCTTTTATTCCCCTTCAAATACTCTGTGGAATAAGACAGGGTAAATGAATAAATAAACATCATGACTAGGTGTAACATTCGCCCATGGACTTAATGGACCATTATGTTTTATTGTGATAATCAAAACCAACTTGGTGCTGGTAAGAGATTACCATTCCCAGTGTTAAGCTAAGGAAGATAAGTCCTGTGACCCAAGCACAAGCTTTATTGGTTGGTCAAAAGGAGTGAAGAAAGAAACTCAAGTGATAGTATTTCAAACCATTCTAAAAAATTGTAGTTTCTGTGCCACATATTTAAGGGAAAAAATGAACAATTCATTTCTGACAATTTTATCATCTTTATTCTGTTAGAACACATTCTAATGAAAAGGTCTAAACCAGAAAAATGTTCTGCATTGAATTCATAATAAGCTATTTTTCCCTGTAACAAAAAGTTAATTAACTTAGTGTTTGCAGATTTAATAACCATGTGGTAAAAAATATATTCTGTCTGGTTTTCTAGTTTTTGCCCTTATAAATATATCATATTTATATATATGCAATTCTTTTAGCCTCATTTTTTCTGATAAAAATAGCAACAAACTTCTAAGTAGTAATAGAGATACCTCAGATATTTAATCATAAAATATTTTACATTGCATTTTGAGAGTACTAACTTTTTGAAACTTAATTTTATCTGTGTAAGAAGCTCAGTTTAATGTTTTAGTACGTAAGAGGTTTTTTTCAAGAAGCTTGACAAATAATATTGCATAATAGAGCTAAGAGTGCGGCCCTGGAGCCAGACTGCCTATCTCTGTTCATTCATTCATAAAATAGAGATAACAGTAGTAACTTCCTCAGAATTATTATTATTATTATTACTGTTTTGGTGAGGAAGATTAGCCCTGAGCTAACATCTGTTGCCAATCCTCCTCTTTTTGCTGAGGAAGATTGGACCTGGGCTAACATCCGTGCCCATCTTCCTCTACTTTATATGTGGGACACCTGCCACAGCATGGTTTGGTAAGCGGTGCGTAAGTCTGCCCCTGGGAACCGAACCTGTGAACCCCAGGCCACTGAAGCTGAGTGTGCAAACTTAACCACTGCGCCACTGGGCTGGAGCCTCACAGAATTATTTTTTAAGATCAAATAATGCATGCGAAACTCTGGGAACAGTACCAAATACAGAGTAAGCACTAAATAAATCTTAACTATTGTTATTCCATGTCGGAGTAAGATGGAAAATTAAGCATTTTAATAATATTTCATTTGAATGACCTTCTGAGAGTACATCCAGCCCATTCTCTTTCTTGATAATCTTGTAAGTAGATTCCCTTTTATCTCAGATCTGTTGAGACATGGATACAGGTTTTCAGAGGAAACTTTTTCTAAGTAACCAAAAACAAGTAACCACAACTTGTGTGACAAAGCTTAACAATGAAAGGATTTACAAGGTAGAATAATTGCAACAGCTATTGAAATTGACTGGCGTGGTCTGTGGGGCATTATTCCTCAGTGCCTCCTGTCTGTCATAGATGCTAAACAAAGATATTCCAACTTGAAGGCTCAGATCCACTTGAAGGGTTTTCCTTCCAGATCTTGAAAGCCCTTCACACTTGACTAGCATCTGTTCCCAGTAGTATGGCGACTCCTAGAACCTCAGGTAACCACATGCACCTGAGTGTCCTGTGCTCCTGCTCTGGCTTTACACAGCCTTTCCTAGTCTTTCCTCTCATAGATGAAGACGACACGTCTTTTTCTTGCTCTGTAAGATTTTTCTCCTGGGTTTCATATCCACTGGTCTTGAAGCTATTGTCTTCACTCCCTGCTTAGAGCCCTGTAAGTCCTATCCACCCTTTTGTGTATGAGCGTTTGTTTTACCTGAAGTGTTTTCTCTCAGTCAGATATTAAGACCAGTTTCCCACCTAGTTTTGAAAGCAAACACCTGGGTATTGGCTCACTAAGATCTTGACAGCAGATTTCCTCTTTCCAGGAGCCTTTCAGCATTCCCTAAGTTCCCTAAAATGTAGAAGCAGACTCCCTATCTCTTTCTTTGTCAAAGCCTACACTCCCCACTGATTCCTCACCCAGTCGCTAGTTTTAAGACTTGCCTCCATATGTCAGTGCATTTGCAAAGATGAAATGACTGGCTGCTTCTGAGCTCAACACAAGAGTAGATCTTTCTCAGGTTGACCCACCTTTACTTTGATGTCTTATTCAATCACTGACCCAAGGGGCTGATCTTCAAGAATCCTTTCTATATAAACTTAATCAAGTTTAAATCTATATTTATTTTATTTATTTATTTATTTATTTATTTTTTGTGAGGAAGACCAGCCCTGAGCTAACATCCGTCGCCAATCCTCCCCTTTTTGCTGAGGAAGACTGGCCCTGAGCTAACACCGTGCCCATCTTCCTCCACTTTATATGGGACGCCGCCACGGCGTGGCTGACAGGCAGTGCGTCGGCGGGCGCCCGGGATCCGAACTCGCGAACCCCAGGCTGCCAAGCGCGGACTAAACCGCTGCGCCACAGGGCGGCCCCCTAAATCTATATTTAAACATATGTAATAGGATTTTTTTTCGTTAATGGAAGAGGAGGATTAACCTTTAAATATAATCTTTAGAAAACTGAAAATAGTTTATTTTCAGCCTTCCTATTGTATATTAGTATTTGCAACTAGGTCTATATTCCAAGTAATAGGAAAAAAAGCTGGCAATGTTGCTCTGCTGTGAAGTCTTATTAGGTGAATCAGCTAATTACATGGCACTGTCATAAATATGGCAGTCACTGAGCTGCTTGTTATGCTTACCAAAGAGAATGAGGATTTAAGATAGAATACTACGTCTTTGCTATATAATGAAAATTTCTTCTAAAAAATGATTTCATACTGATTCCTGATTTATAGACCAATTATTTTGTAATTTATGGTTGAATGTATTTAAAACCGGGTTCGGGGATAATAGTGATAAATAGCATCTGAAAATAACTCCAAAATAGATTTAATGTGTTGACTTGACTCTCTCTTCCATTCCCAAACATTTTAAAAACAGTCAATAAACTAGTTTTCATTTCATCTCTTCCCTTTATCCTTCTTTCTCTCTCTGAGGGGATTGCCAAGACTAAAGAAATAGTTAAAAAGGCAAAAGACAAGAAAATGAGTAATATGCTAGTAGATTATCCAAAGTAGAGCATGAATGGCTCTAAATACATATTATTTGTATGTATCATTTAACTAAAAGTATCGTTTATTAAAATAGATTTGCTTTTTTTTTTTTTGGGTGAGGAAGACCAGCCCTGAGCTAACATCCGTCGCCAGTCCTCCTCTTTTTTGCTGAGGAAGACTGGCCCTGGGCTAACATCCGTGCCCATCCTCCTCCACTTTATATGGGACGCCGCCACAGCATGGCTGACAAGCAGTGCATCGGTGGGCGCCCGGGATCCGAACCCGCAAACCCCGGGCTGCCAAGCGCGGACTAAACCGCTGCGCCCCCGGGCGGTTTGCATTTTTAATCTGAAAAGTTTCCCTTGTTGGTATGAACTTTGTGTAGTATAACGTCTCTACTACATGACTTACGGTGTTGATCAGTTTTTTTCCCAAGTGACTCAGAAGGTTGATGACATAGCAAGTTGTAAATTTGCTGATATACAATCTAAATAGGTGTACAACACAGCTGCTGAGGAGAGTAGGTCACTTCGCCAATGAGAAAGCCTAACAGATGACCAGGAGCCACATCTTCACTCAGCCTTGTTGCTAGTTTTCACTTGTTGTGGCATGAGTGATTTATGATGAAAATCATGTGCTATAGTTGCCCTTTTTAATTAGGAGATGCAAGATGGTCTCAGGAGGTAGCCCCAGAGATAATCAGTGGTCCAGTGTAGTGTGTGTGTGTGTATGTAGCTGTGTGTGTGGTTGGTTACACCAGAATATGTCCATTTTCATGATTTCTCATGTCATAGCATTTAATTACTACAATGCACTTAAACACTCTTTATAGCCTGTAAATAATAAATATGATTACTACATTATTTTTATATTTCTATTTCCTATACATAGTATTAAGACTTAAAATATATTGGTATTTCTGAACTACATATATTGTTTTGATTTTAAAAATTAAATAACATTTGTCCAAAGTTTTTAAAACTTTATTCAATTTCTTTTCCTTATAAAATTCCTTAGCTGTTTAAAAAAAATTTTTTAATTAACCTGATTTTGAATCAGATGCCCTTGGCTCCCCACCCCAAATGACCTTATTAGGACAATAAGAATTGATAACAAAAAATTGAATATATGGAGTATATCTTAACTTTACTTTGTCTTCATTTTTTAGTCTTTAGTTTTTTAATTTTTCAATAAATAAAAATTTTTTAGTTTTTCTCTTAGTGATGAAATACACTACTATACTATCCATACATTTTCAAAAAGACTATGCTATTTTCACTTGAACAGGAGTTCTAAGCTTGATTTCACATCAGAAACACTGGATTCTTTAAAATGAGAGCTAAGTTGAACCTTTTTTTCTCTCTTAAGTTAGAATTCTTTGTTTAGTTTCTTCCTTTATCTTTAAGGTTACTATCTCTCTCCTCCATCCCCAACAGTTTGAGGTGTTGAGTTATTGAGGTCGATTAACATTATTCCACAATGCAGTAAAATAATGGTTCCCCTCCAGATATCTTGCAGTGTAAAAGCAGTGGGGAAAAGAGTGCTTCTGCTGCTTTGAATGTTTAAGGCATAGATGCCAGGTAGTGGATGAAGCATTGTTAGTATAAATATCATCATGTATTGCTTCTTGGAATGTTTAGAACACCCTGACCATTTGCCAACAATCTTTCATAGACTTCAAAATGGAAGACTTAAAAAAATGTTTTTTATGTGTTCACATTGACAGCAACTACATTGCTATACTCTGTACCAAATGATGGCACAGAATTTACAGTTGGTGATGTCTGGGTAGTGATTTCCAAGAAGCATCTCAGACATTCACAGGGCCCTAGAAACCTGCATTTTTAACAAGGACCCCAGGGGAGTAGGGATCTGCCCAAGGAAGCACATTTTGAATCATTAATGCCTCCTGGTAATTCCCATTTGAGTCTGGCTCTTGGGACTGGAATGGTGACAGCCATGGAGGCCAGTAAAATTTAAGGGTCTGTAGACCACACAGGTGGTTTTATTTTAGTTACCCTTGCCTTATGTCCCTTTGTTTGTACAAGCTTGTACACAAAGTTCCCTGGGTTTGGGATTGTTAACTAGAGACAGGAAAATGAAGGCCCAGGGTTAGGGAGCCTGACATGACGGAGAGAGGGCTGAGTTTGTTGCAGAGAAACTGAGGCATTTGAAATCAGGGAGAAGTTTGTGCTGGGCAGAACTACAGGATCACCAGCACTGTAGCAAATCTAACACTTGTTTGGAAGTTGAATTATCCACCTATGCAATGGCCTGAGATACATTAACAATGGCATAATCTTTCCAGGCCAGAGCAAGACAAAGGTAGATGAAAGAATCGTAAAGACTTTTCATGGTGTAAGAATGAGGAAAAGGATGGTCAGAGAGGGAAGGAGGACTGGAAAGAAACATTCTTGATCTGACATCTTGGGAGGAAGCAGTCTACCTCACTGTCAGCTACTTCTCTTCTAGTCAGCTTGATTTTGGGGTCTCCAGTGTTTTCACAGGACCAGATGTCAGGTGAAATATGCACCCGAGTTTCAACACCTTGTAATTTGGCAGCAGTGTCAGCAGTCAAAATTAGCTGGTGAGGTCCTTTCCATGAATCTCCCTTCTGCAAAAGCATCAGAGTAAAATAATAACTGTCTGTAAGCAACAAACAACCTAACAATGCCCATGGTTAAAGAACTAATGAGAGTTCTTTATAATGGAGTTGATAAGGAAATTTGGTTATTTCTGGGCTATAGAACATTTTAAGATAATAACTGGAATATATGACTAATAACATTATACCAGGACATATCAGATTTTTAGGAATTTCATACAATTTCTAGAACACATATTAATAACACACATCCATATATATCCATATAACCTAAGAAGGTTTATCATCACTTATTTGACAATGCTTCCCGTGTAATTTAACATACCAAATAAACACAATTAGTTTAACATTTCCCTTTTACAAGGTGAGAGGCAAATTCTTTGAGATTTTCCAGAGGGCTTCTGGAAAATCTTAAAGTTGATTCGAGGTCAAAAAGACTCCATTTAGAATTTGATTTTGAGAAAATCTCAAAAGGCTTGAACATTTGAGTAATTAGGATCACAGACCACTGCTTAATTACTTATTTAACCAGAGTGACAAAAGATGTTAAAAGCAAATGCAAAAGGTTAGATAGTTGTGAACAAAACTTAGGTTTCCTAATATTGGGAAGGCCGAGTCTTCTTAAGTGATCAAAGACCTGATAAAGACAACATGAAGCACAGTAAGTTACTTTTTGGTAAGACACAAAACCTTCGCTGTCCAGGCAGATTACTTAAAAAAGTAAAGAAAAACCTTTGTTTACCATTTCTCAGTAAGAGCAGACCAATAATCTAAGAAAGCTTTGTTCTTTTAACAGAGAGAAAACCAAATTCTAACTTTGCACCATTGTACTTTTGATATTAGAACTCATTTTTTTTTACACTTAAATAAATCCATTCCAATCTTAGCCAGTTTGGCCACACATAAAATTCCTTTCCCAAGATTCCTTTTCCACAAATCTTCTACAACATTTTTATCCATTCATATTTTTTCCTCTTTCTCATTCTGGAACAATTAATCCTTTTACTTTCCATATCTACTTTTCATGCACACTTGTTTACTTTCACTGTTATTATTTCTAAGTATTATTAATAACATATGTCAATTAGAATTCTTAACCCTTAGAATCCTTAATGCCTAGTGAAAACTAAGTAAGTAACTGTGGACTGTCTGTTACACTAGCATTCTGTGGACTGGCAAATTTGTAAATACATTTAATAATTTCTAGAAGCATATTCTTCCTCATAATAAATTTTTCACTGTGGCACAAAACATGTTTGCTAATACTCCCAATATCTTTAGTTCCTCTGTAAAAGGAAGCCCAAAATGGATAAACCTATGATCAGCAATTAATGTTTCAACTTTTTATCTTATTTGGAAATGATCTAGATATTCAATGAATATCCATTATTTAACTTATCTCAGTATAAGTTTAAAGGTTTCAAGTTACCAAAAAGATTTTGGAAACTATTTTTAAGTGGACATAACATCAAGCATAATTGTTGAAAAGACCATTTATAAACTTTTATCTCACATCTGTTTAATTTACTTGTTCTTAACAATTATGGTTAGATTAGTCATGAAAATCTCATGAAACATTAAACAGCTAACCATCATCTGAAGTTATCTTTCTTGCTGACAAATTCTATAACAGAGACAACATGAACTTATCTGACTTTTAGTAA
Organism: Tapirus indicus; assembly: GCA_031878705.1. NCBI lineage: Eukaryota > Metazoa > Chordata > Mammalia > Perissodactyla > Tapiridae > Tapirus > Tapirus indicus. The sequence continues at coordinate 70,878,511 of CM062919.1, read as the reverse complement.
ACCTAGGTAGAAAAAAGTATTATATTTGATGCTGGTGACTCTAAAGACATGCCTGTTTTAATTAAACCAACAAACTTAAACTAGCATTTATTTAACAAGGATTATCCTAGATCATGTGAACTTGAAAAACGTTTGGGTTAGTTTTTAAATTTCTGAGAGCATACTTCATTTATATAATTGCTTGTTTGTCTTTAAGCCAATTAAATAGAGCTGTTTACAAATTAATTTTGGCAATACCATCCAGAGGTAGAAAAAAATCACACATTTATAACATACATACATAGACATACATAAACATATAGACTGATACAAATAGAGATCTTATAGCTTTTGTTTCAGAATTTTAGCCGTGAGACAGGTACAATAATGCAAAACTCACTAGTTTTTAAAAGAACAGTTAGATCCAAATTGCATTCCTGGCAGGTGGAATAAGTTAAGGTTATCTGCTCAGATGCCTAAAGCTTTTTGTTAATATTTGTGAAAGAGACTCACAGTGCACTTGAGGAGTGCAACCCACGTTTCTGTGCAGCCATTTTTTGGGGCCCCCAACCTGAGAGTTGCCAAGTCCAGTTCTCAGGACACGAAATGAGACAAACTAGAAGGAGATAGCTGTCCCTGGGAGAGAAAGTACCAACACGCAATAAGTATCCAAAAGCAAATTCAAAAGTCATAATTCAAAGATCTAATTCTTACAAATGTTTTTTGGCTCCCAATCTGAATCTGGAAAGGAAGGGGCAATGTGAAATGTTACCTTTCTGTCTTGACCAGTCACCACAGGTAGAGATCTGGGAAAGCAGACTTTTTTTTTTGGTGAGGAAGATTAACCCTGAGCTAACATCTGTGCCCATCTTCCTCTGTTTTACATGTGGGACGCCTGCCACAGCATGGCTTGATAAGTGGTGCATAGGTCCACACCCAGGACCTGAATCCATGATCCCCGGGCCACTGAAGCAGAGCATGTGAACTTAACCACTATGCCCCCGGGCTGGCTCCTGGAAGAGCTGACTTTTGTAAGAATCCTCACCCTTTACTGGCTTCTGCCATTTTCCCAGGATCTCTTCTGCAGTCTCTGGAGTGAGTGGAGTGTCCCAGTGGGTCTCATCCTGGTCACCAGAAACTGTAGAGGAGGAAAAATAATTTTCCTTCTATTCTTTATGGTGAGCACTTGGCAGAGACCCCTTTCTCTCTTGGGCACCTTGTAAATGGATAAGCTTATCTAGGTTAAAAGTTCTCCACTGAGGCCTTAATTTAAGATTATTTTTGGTAAGTTTAACCTGCTTGTTCAGCCTTAAGACAAGGTTTTATTCACCTGACGCCTCACACTGGACCCACACCAGCTTAAGTTGGACCCAGTCTGAGCCCAGGCCCACTCCGGTTTTTAAGTCAGACCCAGTCCAGCTCTCGTCAGTTTCCAGGCTCAGTCCAGAAAAAGAAATGCTCAAAATTTGAAAGCTCATAATGCAAGAAACTGCAGAGTTCAGATCTGAAAGGGACTTACCCATGGCCTCCAGAGACAGCAGGGAAGCAGCAAGTTCAGGGGCTCAGCAGGTACCTACACCTGGTTGCTCGTCGCTCCTGAGGGCTTTTGCGGGTCTGCTTCAGTTCCCTCTTCTGACACCAGAACTGTGAAAGGATAAACTGAGGCATATTAAAAATTTTAAGAGTTTATTTGAGCAAAAATTGATTGGAATTAGGCAGCATCCCATCTAGCAGCTAGAAAAGAGCTCTGAGGAGCTGTACAAAGACTTTTATAGGCAGAAGGGAGTGGGAATGAGGCATTTATACTGGCGAAATAGCTGGTTGGTTATTGCAAGATTACTTTCCTTTAGGGGATGGCAGGGGTCTGTCAGGCACATCACCTAACTAGTGCCAATCAGGCGACTCCTGACTGACTGGTTTAAGATTCCATTTCTGGGAGAGCAGAAACTGTAATTAAGTTAAGTCTCAGTTTGGTGAATTGGGGCTTAGCATAAGCAACTCCATTTTGGGCTTGTTGTCTTGTTTTTTCAACATATCTATGTATAATATGGTTTGAAATATGAAATAAAATGCAAAGTATGTATATAGTTGTATTCATAAAGATAAGTATGCTAACCAAAAGTTATACAACAATATGAAACGTTAATATCAAATCTACATATAAGCCAAGTTAATGAAATTTGATAGCCTTTTGAATCAGAGTTTGATCAAGGAAACAGACTCTACTCTGTTTTCCAAATATGAAAGTTTTTAATACGGGGAATTATCCCCTTACATGGCCAATAGAAAGGCTGTCGGAGGTACCAAGACTCAGCGAAGCTGCACCATCTTGCTCAGGATGCAACAGCAAGTTGGGGGGCTCTCAAGCCCCTGCCCTCAAGCGAGCTGAGTGATCAGCTGTGACTCTCCCCTCATGCTGCTATTGCTTCCCAATCCTCCTCAGCTACCTTCCCTTTTCCCTCGCTTTCACTTTCCTGGAATTGCACTTCCCAATATAGTATTAGCAGTGAAGCCTCATCTCATAATCTGTTGTATGGAGAACTTTAGGTAAGGCAAGCATCAACTGGTAATTGGTTATGTATCAGCTGTTTGACATAACAGGTTCATTTCCAAAGAACTTGAGTTGGTTTTTTAGGGTGAGAGAGGTCAGTCACAGCCATTTCTGCTCCCTACAGCTTCTAAGTCCGTACCTTTCCTTATTGGCAATGGGGGGCCACTTCACTGTTATTTTTGATAACCATTTTTCTTTCCATGGGTCATATGCAGACATAAGATACTAAACTTACTCAATTTCATAGTCCTTAAAACAATCCCACTTGAAAAAAGGAAACCAGAGCTATTCTGGAGATAGGGCTGATGAGAGAAAAAGGTATTCTTTATCTATATACTCTGTAGAAGCTTGAACACGAGTTCTCTTCCTAACCATGCAGGCATATACCATAATCCAGACATTTTTCTCATGTATATTATTACCCTAACATATTCTGTCTTGATATAGTATCATAATGAAAACTTGGGAACAAAATGTGTTTCTTCAAAGGTGTGCAACATTTGTTATATTGGTATTTTTTTTCTTTGTGGTAAAGTGAATAGAAGCTGAATTTTATATTTTCAAATATTATGTTTTGAAAACAAGCCCTTAATATCCATAAAATACAAAATTTATTGTTCTTTTTTGTAACATACAAAGCATAAATAGGCATAGGTCTAAATTGGAGTTGAAATTGAAATTTATTAAGAGATCTTTCTAGATAACACTCAATGGTTTTAGAGATAGGTTTATAAAATGGTAAATATACAGGTATAGGGATAAAATTATATCTGGTGATTATCTAAAGTGTTTCTTGTGATAGCTTGGATAGTCTTGGAATAGCTGCCAAATATTTTAGTACGCTTAAAAATCTATTAATATAATGGAGTTGACAAATTTAGATCACATAATCATATTCAGAAAAACGTTTGTTAGAGAATAACTATTAAATAAACAAATACACTTTTAAAATTTGTTGTGAAAAATTACACATATGCAACCAATAATCAAGTAATAGATTCTTGTGTCTTTTATACTCCACCCATTTCTTCCCACTCAAACCTGGGTCATTTCAAAGCAAATATCTTAGTTGATCTGTAAACATTTGATTATTTAATTTTGAAAAGTTAAGGACTCTTTTTTTAAAGCAAAATTCCAATATATTATCATACTCAAAAAATAAACATAGCTCTTTATTAAATAACCAGTGTTCACATTTCCCCAGCTGTCTCATATTTGCTTAAATCAGGATCCAAATAAGAATAAAATGATGTTCTTAAGTTGCAGTTTTCAGATGCTCTCTCAAGTCTACTTTGATCTACAGGTTTCCCAAAACTTTTGTTTTCGTTGCAATTTACTTGCTGAAGTGGCTGTGTTATTTGTCCCATACCACAGTCAGAAATTTGCTGATTGCATCTCATGATGTGAACATGTTCTTCAGCCCCTTATATTTGCTGTTAAATTGTCAGATCTAGTGATGTTAGGTGTGAATCAAATTCAAATGTTTGGCAAGGATGTCTTATTGGTGGTGAGGTGTACTTCCATCGGGGGCACATGATATGTGGTTCTGTCTCTTCATGTCATGTTAGTAGCCACTGATGATCATTGCCTAGATTGCTTGTAAAAAGGTGATATTCTGCTTTCCTTCCTTAGCTAGATTACATCTATAAAGAAAAAACTTGCATTTGTTTACCCTGAGGTACCGTTTCTACAGGAAAGGCAAGATACATGCTTAATGGTTTTCCTGAGGTTACATTTCTCCTGGTCAATTCTGGTTCTAATTTCTTCCATAAAATAATCCATCTCCTACCCATGCTGTGCCTTTCTCATCTTGCAGCATCCTATTCTGACCACTGTGTAGCAAACTTTAGTGAAGATTTAGGGACAGTAGGTTATGTGAGGGGCAGGGTGGGATGGTGAAATTATATCGCAGCACAGGACTGGAGAGGAAATAGGAAACTGAATATCAGCTATCCCTGTTCTTAAAGGATTTTGGCTCCTTATGTTGCAGGAATCATCGCGAGAGTAGGCCTACCTTTTACACTGCCACTTCATCCCCATTAGTTCCTTGACCCTCACTAGTTCCTCTAGCCATGCCCTGGGTGGGCGAGGGAGGTTCTATACACTGGTGATTCATCAGTGTTTTGATAAAAATAATCCTCACCTGTGCTTTCCCTAATATCGTTTATTTGTTTTCCTTCTAGGTAAACTTTTATAATACAAAAGATGTAATGGCACCATAGAGCATATAATGTTTGTAAATAAACTTCTTTGATGGGTTTCAGCAATCAAATTATGAGAATTTTGTTTTCTAACAATAGACTCTTAACTGGGTCTTAAAGAAATAGACTGGGCATAGTCAGGAACACAATAGAATGTCCTATTTCTCAGTTACAGAAATCTATAGATAATTCAATTAAAGAAAACATTTTGAATGCCAAAACTCTTTTGGAGAAGCTGAGGATAGTGGTTAAGAGCACAGTCAGGAGTCACCTCTGCCAATTTAACTGAGTAAATGCTCTCTCTAAAGACCGAGTTTCCTCAGGAAGATGTGGCTAAGGATAGTCTGCCTCAGAGGAGTTCTGTGAGCTGTCCCCACTTCACGTATGACATACAGTTATTTAAGATCTTTACAGTTGTAATGATAATTTATTAACATTAATGCATTTTTTTTTTTTTTTTTTGTGAGGAAGACCAGCCCTGAGCTAACATCCGTTGCTAATCTTCCTCTTTTTGCTGAGGAAGACTGGCCCTGGGCTAACGTCTGTGCCCATCTTCCTCCACTTTATATGGGACGCCGCCACGGCGTGGCTGACAAGCAGTGTGTCGGCAGGCGCCCGGGATCCGAACCCGCGAACCCCGGGCTGCCAAGCGCGAACTAAACCGCTGCGCCACCAGGCGGCCCCTTTAATGCATTTTTATTTTAATGAAATCAATACTCTCACTCTACAGAGAACAACACTTAAAAAGCCCAGCAGTCAGACTTGTGAAAGCAATATATGTTTATTCCTTTAGTGGGTAAAGGTTTCTGAAACTATAGGCCTTTTCTTGTGACATGTTGATAGTTATTGAACATCCTGGAGTTTATCTTTAATTTATCATCCTCCATCTTCTTTCAGTTTTTCCCTCTTTCTTCCATTTATCTATGTATTTATTCTTTTAGCTTACTTTCTGTCTCATCACTTATTTAATCTCTCTTTTAATATTGTATTTGCATTTCCTCTATGGTTTCCCAAACCCTTGCCCACAATTAAGCCAATTTTATAATTCTTTTCAACTTTTGATTAAGATAATTTCTCAAGGGCCAGCCCAGTGGTGTAATAGTTAAGTTAGGGTGGTCTGCTTTGGCAGTCCAGGGTTCGCAGGTTTGGATCCCGGGCACAGACCTAGGCACCAATTATCAAGCCATGCTGTGGCAGGCATTCCACATATAAAGTAGAGGAAGATGGGCATGGATGTTAGCCCAGGGCCAATCTTCCTCAGCAAAAAGAGGAGGATTGGCAACGGATGTTAGCTCAGGGCTAATCTTCCTCACCATAAAAAAAAGAAAGATAATTTCTCAAGAACATATAAAATATAGTGGTTACATAAATGAGTGCAATTTCTATGCCCTGCATTTAGTTCAAATAACTGATACATTTTTTTACTTTATGAACAGTAGATATTCAAAGTGCAATTTTAAGGACTAGGTAAATGCATGCTCAGAAATGCATATACTTTTTTTTTTTTTTTTTTTGGCTAAGGAAGATTTTCCCTGAGCTAACATCTGTTGCCAATCTCCCTCTTTTTGCTTGAGAAAGATTCTCCCTGAGCTAACATCTGTGCCAGTCTTCCTCTATTTTGTATATGGGTTGCCACCAGAGCATGGCCACTGGCAGGTGGTGTAGGTCTGCACCCAGGAACTGAACCCAGGCCACCGAAGCAGAGAGTGCCAAACTTAACCACTAGGTCATGGGGCTAGCCCCACATGTACTTTTTAAAATAAGCAGTTATTATATACTTGCAACCTAAGTGAACTAATATTTAAAATTAACAGAGCTGGATTTCACCTGATCCCAATATATGATCAGTCTAGCCAATGAATTCACAAGCAACACTCAACATTACTTGGCTGAACTTGGAAGGATGAACACAGACACACCCAAATACACACACACAAGCACCCACATCTAATAACATTCAGTCTTATTGTACAGTAGCACCTCATTTATGATAGTCAGACAAGTCAGTTCTGCCATATTTATTTGTTCAATCTATGTAAAATCTTCTAAGAAATTAAGTTAGAAAAATAAATCTCTACTCGTCAGTTAAACAGGAAATTTACCTTCTTTTCCTCATACTTAACTGTCACTAAAAGGTATCTAAATACTAATAAGAAAATAATGATGTCATTGGCTCCCCTCCCCCAGTTAAAAAAGGTATTGCTGTTGTATTTTATTCATAAGGCTATTTGATACTTAGAGAAAGCTTAAGAAATTTGCCCGCCGTCACAAAAGATCTAGAATCTGGAGAAGCCAGGATTTGAACTCAAGTCTTGTGAAGCTACAGTCCTCTTGTCTAACCACCACACAACAGAACCTCTATTCTTGACTTGTACTAAGAGGTGAAACACTATGAAAACAATGTCTGTATGTTTAGAAGTAAGGTATTAGGGGGATGGTTTGTATTTTATTTGATTTATATATAACATGGACTTTGTTTATAATAAGGGAGTTGGGCAGAAGAAGATGATCTGTAAACTTCTCTGCCAGCTGATGTAAGCATGAGCTTTAGTATGACTTTTTGTCACAGTCAACCATTTCCTTATCCCTCTGCCTGCCTGTCAATCACTTTCACGATGAAGACATGAGGAGCTATTATTTACACCAGGCAAATTTCTAAACATAAGCTATGTTGGCTGAGGCCCTGATCTCTTCATAGACTCACATTGCCTCTCTGCTTTTTCAATTTTCAATGAACTTTATCTTTTCATAATTACTTTGCTGGAATAAATGCAAAGCAGCATAAAATATTTGATGAAAAATACTAATAAAACCATGACCATTTCTGGTTGAGTGTTGTAGTATCCTATTTCTAAGAAGAGATACCTGGAAAATTGTCTGACCATATATTTGATATTCTTCTTCCAATATATATAGTTTCAATCTTGAAATTTGAGAGAACAATTTCTTTGCCATCATTTAAAAATAAATTATAAAATGTGTGCTTTTACATTATAAATCATTATATGAGTTAAAAACTTACAAAAAAGTGAAAACATGTATAACTACCCAACAAAAAGTACTTTTAATATTTTGTTGTGTTTTCTTCCCATCTTTTTACCTTTGAGTCTGAATTCTACACCGGTTGTGTCCATAATATGCATAACACTTTATATTCTGCTAAACGTTCTATCATAAATAGGTTCTCAGTTTTTTATATAATCTCATGTCATGTAATATATGTCTTCATAGTAATCTGTTAAGTAGCATGATAATTTTCTAAACTTTTCATCTTCCATTGAACAATTTAGGTCAACAATTTTACTCCCGTCATTGATCCTGTGATAAACATCTTTGGACTATTTCCTAGATAGTGAATTACTTGGGCAAAAAATTTGTATGTTTTTAGGGTTAATAACACATGCCACAGTGTTTTTCTAGGCATTGTATAGTTTAGAATGCCAGCAGTAATATTAAGGAGTGCCATTTTTACAACATCCCTGCTGGTATTTTATAGAAGATGTTTTCAAAATATGTTTGATTTTAAAAAATGAGAAATGGTACCTCATTGTATTATTTTTGTGCTTTCCATTTAAATATTAGAGTGAAGAAGGAGCCCCACAGGAAGGAATTCTGGAAGATATGCCCGTGGACCCTGACAATGAGGCATATGAAATGCCTGAGGTAAAAGTTTGTATACATAAAACTCTCAAAATCAAGTTTAGGACTTCAAGTTGGGTCTTTCTAATAAACAGTACCAAAAATCTCTCACTGTCAGATTTCCCTTATGTTTGTCCTTAGTGAGAAAGATTTACTCTCTACATCCACAAGTTGGCCAAAGCCAGGACATGTATTGTGTGGACAACTTGCAAGCTAATAATGGTTTGTACATTTGTTAAGGATTGTAAAACAAAAAGAAAAAAGGCAGCAGTAGCAACAGAGAGCATAAGTGGCCCACACAGCCTAAAATATTTACTACCTGGCACTTTACCGAAAAAGTTTGCTGATCCCTGCATAGAGAATTATTTTATTACAAACTTTACATTCTAAAATAAATTCCCAAGTGCTAGACTGGAGAAATCAACTGAATGCCAAAAGAAAGTAATTATTATTTACCATACATTTCCAGTGGGATGTTTGCATAGTAAAATAAAAGTTACCCACAAAAATTATACAGTAGAGAGATGATAAATGCTTGGTTTGCAACAAGCGATATATTTCAGTCTAGTGTTTTAAACAGCATAATTTGATAATTTTATTTTAATTTGAAAATAAAAGTTTCTTTAATAGAAAATGTATCACAAGGGAAATTAGAAAATACTTCTAAATGAATGAAACTGATTCAAGAGACTGAATTATTGTTAAAAAAACCTACCCACAAAGAAAATCCTAGGACCAGATAGCTTCACTGGTGAATTCTACCAAATACTTGGAGAATAATTAATACTTATTAATTGCAATTAATACTAATTAATTCCTCTCCCAAAAGTAGAAGAGGGGAAGCACTCCCCAATTAATTCTATGAGGACGATATTACCCTGATACCAAAACCAGACATCACAAGCAAAGAAAGCATATTATTGCTTCATTAAAAATTAAAATGTGTTGTAGTTAGGTTATATATTATTCTTCATGGCATCATTAAAAGGCAAATTGATAATAATGTCATTTATAGAAGTTGAGATTAAATTGTTTATTTGCCTAATTAGATTTTACCAATATTTTGGGGTCTTTTTATGCATGGCACAATGCTAAACACTATAGAAAATACAAAAAGTAATGATAGTACCAGGACACAAGGAGTTTACACTCTAGTATGTTTGATAAAAACAAATATAAATTTATTCCTTCATTTATTCATCATGATTCCCTTAACAAACCTTATTGACTGTCTTCTACGCACCAGACATCACAGGGGCAAAAATATACAAGATATACAAAAAAGTATAGTATTTTACAGGATCCGTTTAGATCAATCATGAGAAGTTTTATAGAAGAGGTGGTGTTGATCTGAGTGGGAGGGGATGGGAGTTATGATAGGCCAAACTGAAGAGAGGACATTCTAGCAAAAGTGAATATCAGAAGCGAAGGCATGCACATCTGAGAATGCATAAGGAGATGTCTGAGGAACAGTGAGTAATACAATAGGATTAAAGTTTAGGGCACAGAGAGAAGAGTGACAGATTAAGACTACAGTGATGGGTCACAGATAAATTATAAAGTACTAAAACAACCTTGCCATTTAAGTTTGTACTTTATTCAGAAAGCAACTTGAGTTATTGAAGTATGGTTGTTTGTTTTTAAGCAGAATTCTGATATTATTCTAGTTCTTTAGCAGGACTAATATGACCACTTTAGTTAAGGCCATTAACATTTTTATTGTAGATGTTATCCATATATTGTATGGGGGTGGGCTTTGGAACAGAAGTAATAATTGACGCCATGAATGAAGAAGGAATTTCCACTGGGAGAGTGAAAAGAGAGAAAATGTAACTTGCCTTTAAATATCTTCGTTTCCTTCTAAGAATTAGAGCATCTTAGCCCTAGAAGAGGCTTTTTAGGCCACTTGATCTGGCTCTCACAATGTACAGTTGAGGGAACTGAGAGCAAGATAGAGCAACTAATTTGTCCTATAGGACTAGATCAGACAATTGTTAAATGGCACATCTGGAAGGAGAATTCAGTTACCTTAACTCTGACCCCAGCATGATTCACTTTTGTATTTGACAGGAAGACAAAACTATTAAAAATAAAATTACATTGTGTATAGCAGAATAGTCCCAGAACTGTTATGAGTATAACCTTTATTCAAAGTGGTGAGCCGTATCCTCTCATTTGCCTTAAATCCTTGACTACTGATGACTTGCACTAACACTGCATGTGGTCTTTCTGATTTTCCTAATCTTAGGAAGGGTATCAAGACTATGAACCTGAAGCCTAAGAAATATCTTTGCTCCCAGTTCCTTGAGATCTGCTGACAAATGTTCCATCCTGTACAAGTGCTCAGTTCCAACGTGCCAGTCATGATATGTTCCCAAAGTTTTTACAGTATATTTTGAACTCTTCTATCAGCAGTGATTGAATATCTGTCCCTGCCCCCACTCAGCATTTCGGTGCTTCCCTCCCACTGAAGTTGAATATATGGTAGCAGGGTCCTTGTGTGCTGTGTGGATATTGTGGCTTCAAATCTAAAATATTAAAACAAATTTAAAACACCTAAGTGACTACCACTTATTTCTAAAACTTCACTATTTTTTGTTGCTGTTGTTGAGAAATTGTGATTTACTATCATATATATGAGATTTTTAGGTGTCTTTTAATGATTCTAAGAGTAATGATTTGTTGTGAAATTTGTTAATATATACAATAATTAAAAACATGTGAGCATGAAACTATGCACCTATAAATATTAGCTATGAAATTTTACTGTTTTGTGATGTGTTTTATTAACTTGTACTTGTATATAAATGGTGAAAATTAAAATATCTCATTACAAAAATCCTATTTTTATCCCATCTCACTTTAATAATAAAACCATGTTTGTTTATAAGCAACGTGAAATGAGAACTGACACAATTAACTTAAGTATAGGGTTCTTGACAGCCATTTGAAAGAGGAGAAATTTTGGAGGAGTTAAACAGGTGAGATGGAACACTAACCCTTTACTCTGGGAATTCCCCGAAGCAACACTGCCCAACGTATGTTCTGATGGGCACTGGTGCCTTTAGAGGCTATACTGAAAAAGTGGGTTCCATGGAGGGGCTGGCCCTGTGGCATAGTAGTTAAGTTTGCATGCTTCACTTCAGTGTCCTCGGGTTTACAGGTTCAGATCCTGGGTGCGGACCTATGCACTGGTTATCAAGCCATGCTGTGGCAGCATCCCACATATAAAGTAGAGGAAGATGGGCATGGATGTTAGCCCAGGGCCAATCTTCCTCAGCAAAAAAGGGGAGGATTGGCAATGGATGTTAGCTCAGGACTAATATTCCTCACCAAAATAAAAAAAAAAGTGGGTTCCATGGAATGCTGAGTGTAAAAAATGATTTTGACTACATCCCCTTTAGATATTCATAAAACACATTAGCACGTTAAAGGCTCTGAGGGAACCTGGTTAAATTTGTTTAACCCAGAATTCCCAGCATTTTTTTTTAAATCAGAAATCCTTTTTTCCCCCATAGGAAATACCTTTAAACATCTCTGGGAACTACCAGAGAATCACATTAAGAAGTGTCAATTCTCCAGATTTAAAAAAATTTCATGGACTCCTCTAAATTCTGCTAAATATATGAATTTCAGGGTCTTTCTTTAGGAAAGCTTTTTCTATTTAGGGAAGATTCATCAACTCCCCATGGGTGCTGACAATAAAATTGACTGTGAAAACCCTGTATAAATTAATTGAGAAATTACTTGGTTTATCCTTTTAATTACTCAGGAGGAAAATAGCATGGTCACTTTTAAAAGTCACCAGTAGAAAGTATAATTTTAAGAAAGAATATTCTAGAAGTGCTAGGCAGATTATATGTAATCATGAGTAATTTGATGTTTATTGGGCATTAGCAAGGAAAGGGAGGGGAATGTATAAGCATGGTCACCACAGAAACTTCCTTTTGCCTAATTAGAAGAGACTATGATGTGTGTTAAGCTGCCTGTGTAACCTTAAACTGGGGAGAAGTGGTAAGTCTTTTGTCTCACTGAGGCACATTAATTAGGAAACAATATGGAAAATTAAAATATCTTTGTACAAAAAGCATTCTAGTGCTAATATATGCATAGAAAATGCTGTGGGAAGATACACACCAGAAGTGGTTATCTTATGCCAAGCACTTAAGTTGTGTAAGGCACACAAGCCTTTTCAGGAAGCTTGTCTCACATCCACTGCTGAGACATCTACCCGACAAGTGGCCTGAGGGTGAGTCTGGCCCTAGGTTTATTTTGCAGACATCATTGCCCGAAGTCTGAATTATTCAGCCTCATAAGACTCCACAGGGGCTTTAACAAAACAGGTCAGGGTGGGCTTTGGCACACAGTTGGCAGCACGACAATCTAATATGTGTTTTGGCGTTCCAAGTTGGATCTTTTTCAAAATCTTCCCACCAGTGTGAAATGCAAATGTTTCCTCATCCTTCTGGCTCATCCAGTAGGTAACTAGTGGATTAAACACATATACACACATCTCAAGGACAACCATTAATTCTAAGATAATGCCGTCTGCATCCATACTGAGGAAGAAAAGCACATTTCTCTAACTGCAAACTTGACAGACTCCTCTGTCCACTGCACCAACAGCTCTGTTTTTATCTGGGATGAGTTCATCCCACTGTGTTCTTTCTGTCTTGGGCAGGACTGCAACAGGGATGGCATTTCCCTGTTTGCTCTGTCCCTGGAATTGGAAATACTTTTTTTTATTACTATGTGTCAAGTATAGATGTAAATGATTTATCGATATTAGCTCATTTAATTCTCAAAACAATTCTAAGATTAGAACCATTATTCTCATTTTATATATGAGCAAGCTGAGGCACCTGCGGGCTAAGTAACTTTCTCGTAGCCACACAGCTAGTAAGTGGCAGAGCCGGCAGTCCCAATCAGTATAGGACCAGAGTCTGCGCTCTCAGCCCCAGGCCACGTTGCCTCAAAGGGAGGACATATAACTATGTAAGAGAACTTTCCAGAAGTCTAGGGAATGAAGTAGTATCCTCATTTTTCTATATATAATTATATTTCTATTCAGATGTCTGTGTCTGGAATAAGTGATACTCATATATATGGAAATATAATTCTAGGAGAAATTAGCCAGCTGCTGATTCCTGATTGATATTTTCTTATAACTAAACTATGCATATCCTGATGAAATAACTGTTATTTCCAGTAGAAGATAAAAACATTAATGTAACAACAGCAGTCTACAGTAAGGCAAACTTTGTCATTTTTCCTGTTGAATCATGGCCACTTGGCTTCTGTCAAATAGCCTACATATATATTTCTAGCCTAGTAGAATAGTATATATATATATATATATATATATATATATATATATATATATATATATAAAGTACATATATATATACTTTATACTTTATGTATATACTTTATATAATATAATGACTGAATTTATAAGTGAATAAACTGGAAAAGGCATGAATTAAGAATTTATATTTTTAAATAACACCTTAACATTTTATAACAAGTTTTGATTTTCTAGGTATATTTTTTTGATACAGTAATGCTGTTTTATCCTTTGAGTAAGCCTAGATCTAAAGAATCCAAATGTAATAGAATAGATATTACACTAAAACTATTTCAAATATGATTTTAGTTCCAATATCTCTTGTATAATTACCTAAGATTTCCTTTAATGTTTCTTCGCTGCTACAACAGTATCTATGATTATTTTAAGTCCAATAGTGCAGATGGCATATTGCAAGCAGTTAGAAAACCTTCCTTCAAACAGCCTGAGTTTGAGCCTCTAGTAAGTTTTGCTGATATGATATACTTCTATAGTCAGGCCGGATCCCATCGGGGATTTCGAAAGTTGATCCTGCAACTATATGTACTGGAAGAGCTTCCCTTATGAACCGTATGAAAATGTATCCTCAGATTCCCTTAAAGGTCAGTGACCAGAAATTCCCACAGTTTCTATGGCAACACAGCAAGATATGGTGCCTTGGAAATGTGCTGCATTTTAATTAGGCCCCTCTGGGGCTTCCTAACTGCCTTTTGCAGGTAAATTAAATACCAGGTTGCCTTATAGCTTGCAGTGAGATGAAAGCTAACCTGTGTCTGCAAATGTCAAAGCTAAGCTGGGCTCCAGTAATGTCAACTCTAAACAAATAATAGTAGAACCTCTATGTGTTTTTCTTAGAAAAGAATACAACACTCGTCTTTACCTGGAATACTCAGAATGATGAATTAGGCTGGCAGGAGTGGTAGTGAGGATCCTGGATGCTAGAACTAGACTATGTAGGTTTGACTCCCAGTTATGTCTCTTTTTACCTTTTTTACTTTGAGCAAGTTGCTTAATCTCTCCATGCCTCTGTTTCCTTGTCTGTAAAAATGCAGATGATGATAATAGCTCCAACTGTATGGATTAAATGAGTTAATATAAGTGGAATGCTTAGGTCCATTCTTGGCCCATAGTAAGTGATCAATGAATCAATGATGCCATTAGTGGTAGTAGTACTAGTAGGAGTAGTAGAATACACTGTATTTTTAAAGGTAAATAAAAATAACAAATATTTTAAATGTTCAGATATATTCATTTATATCTTCTCTTAATAGAAAACAGTAATAATAGCCAAAGCAATCCTGAGGAAGAAAACAAAGCTGGAGACATCACACTTCCTGATTTCAAACTGTATTACAAAGCTATAGTAATCAAAATAGTAGGGTTTAAAAACAGACACATAGACCAATAGAACAGAATAAAAAGCCCAGAAATAAATCCATGCATATATGGTCAATTAATTTACGACAAAGGAGCCAAGAATGTACAATGAGGAAAGAACAGTCTCTTTAATAGATGATGCTGGGAAAACTAGATAGGCACAGGCAAAAGAATGAAACTAGACCACTATCTTACACCATACACAAAAATTAACTCAAAATGGATTAAAAACTTGAACTTAAGTCCTGAAACCATAAAACTCCTAGGAGAAGACATAAGCAGTAAGTTCTTTGACATTGGTCTTGGAGATGATTTTTTTGGATCTGACAACAAAAGCAAAAATAAACAAGTGGGACTACATCAAACTAAAAAGCATTTGCATAGCAAAGAAAACCATCAACAAAATGAAAAGGCAACCTACTGAATGGGAGAAAATATTTGCAAATCCTATATTTGATGAAAGGTTAATATTCAAAATATATAAAGAACTCACATAACTCAGTAGCAAGAAACCAAACAATCCAATTGAAAAATGGGCAGAGGATCTGAATAGACATTTATCAAAGAAAATATACAAATGGCCAACAGGTACATGAAATGGTGCTCAACATCACTAATCATCAGGGAAATGCAAATCAAAACCACATTGAGATATCACCTCACACTTTTTAGAACAACTATTATCAAAAAGACAAGATATGACAAGTGTTGGTGAGAATGTTGAGAAAGGGGAACCCTTGTGCACTGTTGGTGGGAATGTAAATTGATGCAGCCACTATGGAAAACAGTATGGAGTTCCTCAAAATATTAAAACTAGAACCACTATATGATCCAGCAATCCCACTTATGGGTATTTATCCAAAGGAACAAAAACATCAGCTCAAAAAGATATATGCACCCGCATGTTCATTGCAGCATTATTTATAATAGCCAGGACATGGAAGCAACCTAAATGTACATCAATGGATGAATGGATAAAGAAAATGTGATATGTATACATATATATGCACACACATATGGAATATATATATACACATATATATATATAATGGAATATTATTCAGCCATAAAATAAGAAAGAAATCTTGCCACTTGTGACAAATTGGATGGACCTTGAGGGCATTTTGCTAAGTGAAATAAGCCAGAGAAAGACAAATACCGTCTGAGCTCACTTATATGTGGAATCTAAAAAAACAATGGGACTCATAGATAGAGAGACTAGATAAGTGGTTGCCAGAGGCAGGTAGTGGGGGGGGGGCGGTGAAATGGGTGAAGGGGGTCAAATGGTACAAACTTCCAGTTATAAAATAAGTCATGTGGATATAATGTACAGCATGGTGACTATAGATATTAATACTGTATTGTATATTTGAAAGTTGCTAAAAGAGTAGCTCTTAAAAGTTCTTATCACAAGAAAAAAATTTGTAACTATGTGTGATAATGGATGTTTATTAGACTTATTGTGGTGATAATTTTGTGATATACACAAGAAATATTATGTTGTACCCCTGAAACTAATACAATGTTGTATGTCAATTATATCTCCAAAAAATAATAATAAATATATATTCCTATATAAAACAGTAATCAAGATCGGGATGATGGTAGAGACACTTTGGAGACTTGAGCAGAGGCTATTTACTAACAGCTATGGATCATTTTAATGGTTTAATAACCAGTATGTATATTAGTAGAATATCAACTAGCACCAAAAAAGATTGAGAAAGCATAACTTACTAAGAGGTGAATATGCACCAAATCCACAAACACTAGCTTCATGAAACACATCTATTTTTAGATTCAGCTATACTCTTCACATGCAAGTGAGATGTCTTTGATATTTATAGTTGTACAACATAGTCATATATTCACTGATTTTAGCTCTGATCACTAGAAAAAAGGACAAGCATATATACAAGTAAAATTCACTGGTCTAAAACAGATTATTATCAATCACAAGGGAAAGAACCAGCCACTTGAATTTCCATCCATTTCCCAAATCTCATCCATTTCCATCTATCTTCCCCTGTACTCCTGCGATTTGGTAAATCCCATTTTTGACCCAAAAGGAGGCAACATTTTACATGACAACTTCTGCATTACACTAGAAGCAACAGAAATAGCAGCAATTACAATGGTTCCAGGAAAAGTATTATTTGTTTTCCCTTTATGTCTTTGGTGAATCCCTGGGAATCATTGCTAAAAAAGAGTGAGTGAGCTGGGAAGATGCTTGCCATGGTCTGCACTGTCAGATCATCCTGTGCAGCATGCAGTGAAAGTCGATCAGTAGGACAATGCACATTTGTCCTTTTATCCTCTGGACTGTTTGACACAGCCTAGGGAACTAAATCAGAGTAACAGGAAATTATTATTCAATACTATATTTCATAACAAAGATCAATTCTTATGGTAAAAATAACCAAAGACTAAATTCAGACAAATGAGTATCTAGAACATATTATTTGTCATGTAAGGCCTCACCCAAATCTCTATGGAAATGGTCAGGGCAAGTCTTGAGAGGCTGCCAAGCATTTGTAATTCAGCAGGACTGACTCCTGCTGTTGAAAATGGAATGCCATGTTGAATGATGAGAAATCTGGCAAGTCTTCTTGGCAAACTTCCCGGCAATCAGCCATGGGCACCCTTAGTTTTTTGTACCAAGCTTTCGGCTAGGCCATTTGCCTGAAAATGATGAGCAAAAGCATAAAGCTAAGATAAAAGACCTTTTCCACAATTTTTTAATCTCATTTAAACCAAAAGAAGACATATGTTAAAGCATTTGTAAATTGTTAATAACTGATGCTGAACTCTGATTAGCACAGCAATGTTTGGAGATGAAATACTGGTGGATACTTGGTGCCATTCTGAAAAGGAGTCTAGCACAACTCCAAGTCATGTCTAAGAACAGTTCTGCAAATCAATAGTAAGGAGTTTTGATCTGGCTGTTTTGTCACTGCCCATGGTGAGAATAGACATTCAAATGCTACACTGTGTCACTTTTTCACTATCAGACCTAGTTCCAGACCATTAAACATACCCTTTAGTCATCATTTTCATGCCAACAATTCCTGGATGTACTAGAAACAGTTTGCTCAAAGTAATTCTTTCTGGAATAACAATGATTTCCACATAACAGGTACCTCTCTATAGATGATAACTCATATTGACAGTTTGTAATTGACTTGAATTACTGACAAACCTCTTCATCCCTACTCTTGCACATGTCCATCACCAGCTGAAGACAGACCAATCTGTCGTCCTGCGTATTTAACTGTGGGATGTGTTCAGTAAGAAGGTGTTGATGTTTTCATCTTTAATACTTCATATCTGTATAATGTTTCTGACTTCTGAATGCATTTTTTATTTATGTCCAATTTACCTCCAAAAAATTCAGACTGGACTTATAATAAAACAAACAAGCAAACTAGCAAACAAACAAAAAACCCATCACACTGGACTGTAAAATAAAGCTGATTTTTTTTTTAAATGAGAAACCATTTACAGACAGCAGAGAAATAAGTCTGCTGAGAATATGGTACAGAATAATACATTTAAACCTACATTTAGATCTAAGTTTCTTGGTAGCCAAATCTGAAAGGGAAACACAAAGATTATATAATTTTCAATGTCTGCAGGAAGAAGATATTTTGTTATTGTTGCTGTTTGTGGCTATATTATTATGAAGAGGGCAGAAGAGCCATTTTAATTTTTTCTATTTTTGTATCCAGTAGAAACTTATCACCAAACATCTCTTTTAAAAACATAACACAGTCAAAGGGAGCCCTTTCAAATCATAACTTCCTATATTCAAAGACATATTCATATCGAGGACATTTCCTGAGGAAGAAATAGTGAAAGTCCCAGGTCATCCTAAGGCTGGATGACAGGGCAAACTACACTGTCTTCCCCTTCAGTGCAGGCCCACACTATGGTCAGAATAGGGTCAGATATTGCAGGTTATCATCTCCTCTAGGTTTCTAGAAGCAGTGAACCAAAGTCCCAAGTGCTGCCTACTCAGTGACAGAATCAAAAGCATTACTTTTCCTTAAGGAGAGGCCCTTTGGGTGATTTATACAAATTGTGGAGGTATCTCACCACATTCAGGTATACAAGGCTCAGATGCTTGTAGTACAGGACATATTGGGAGGAAAAACATTTTGAAATTTATTCATCTACGGGAAGAAAGAAATGCTGGGAAGAAGTCTAGTCATAGAGGCAATAGGAATGGCAATTCACCAAATGACAGTGCACTGAAGGTCCAACAAGAAGCCAGAAGCATACAGGTGAAATGCAGTACTAAGAATATAGGAATAAATACTGTCCGTCCAGGCAGCAACAGGGAATTCTGACAGCAGTCAGCAACATTCCCCCCATCCCAAGCCGGGGGTTCAATAGTGGGATTTGAGAGCCTTCAGTGGATTGGCAAGACCAAGGTCAGGCTACAGACCAAAAGACCAGAGTTCTGAAGGGATTAACAATAAGCTCTACTTAACATGCCCTAGCACCATGTCAAACCAGGTAGCCCAAAATGTCAGCCTTGACTCAGAGGCATTTGGCAATACAATAAGCAAAGTTCTTACCATGCTCTTGATACTTTGAGAAATTTAAAATTTTTAAGAAGCATTGGTGTTGAGCATTTTGTACAGAACCAAATAATTTCATACATATCTTAGGCCAAGGTGAAGCAGAAATATGAAAAATGCTATTTCACCATGTATTTGGGCCTCACAATCTCTGAGATACAATGCACACTTTAGTTCATTCTTTGTTTTGTTTTCTTTCAGGGAAAAATCAAAGCCCTCTAACATATGAATTCCAGGAAGCAGATTGATTGGCATTGTGCTTTCTGAAAATCCTCAAAACACACATTTGAAAAAGTTCAAATTCCTGGTGGAATCTTGACTGAATTTATGTTGCCTGTGGTTATCTAGTTAGTGTTCTTTTTGGTGGCTGCCTTCATCCTGTTAAGTTCAGACAGGAGTTGTGAGTAGGACTGCTATAGTGAGATTCCCAGTGACAGCAAAAAGAGAAAAGTTCAAAAGAGTCTAGATTGTTAAAAGGTACAAAAAAACTAGGAATGACACCAGGTCAAGATTTAGGATCCAACACAGATGTAGGAATAAGTCAGTGTCCGCAGTTCATACCTCAGAGTCTAGCAAACAGTTAGTGCTGACAGCTCCCTCAGAAGATTGATCCTACCTTTCCTCCCCCATCAGCCCTGTCCAGTGGTCAAGAAGCCCTGCTCCACTGGGACCACAAAGCTATGGATTGGCTGAGGATCAGAAAATTGTCTAATGTCCAATGCCTTCATTTTATGAAAAAGCAAACACCCAAGATTGCATGGTTTTGCCATTTTGAATAGAGTTAAAACAAACTTTCAACCAATAAAACTTTATTGCTGCAAAAACTATTATAGGTTTACTCTACCCTAACTCATAGCAATATTCCAGTATATGTCTCTAGAAGAAATACAAAATATTAACACTAAAACCCAACATACACTGGAAGCATAATAATGCTGCCAAACATTGACAATTCTTCTATAAAACAGATTCAGTATTCACTATTTCCTGCTTCACTGAGCCACTGCATTCACTCTTACTCCCACACCTTCCTTATTGCTTGTGGGGAAAATGTAATTTTTAAGTCATTTGAGAAAAGTACAATAAATTTACATATAAGCATACAAGAAAATAAACATAAAATTCCATGTCTAAATTTTAAGCACAGAAAATAAGGACTTAATATTTAAGTGAAGAATGACCCATTCACCCACACAAATATAATTTCTTCAACTTCCTACTGAACACATTTTGGGCCCTCATAGTACAGTTCCAGGTAGAATCTTACTCAGAGTAAATATCTGAACAAATAAATCAAGCTATTCAATGTTATTCCTAAACATGAAATATCTTGTCCTGGATATATTAAGACTGACATAGAAAGAAACTCATCTGTACATTCACTAAATATGAAAACAGGACTAAAATTTGTTATATCATTCAGGTGCACAATTAATCTCTCATAAGTAGAGCATAGATAACCTTTCTAGTGCCCATCCTCAAGTAGAATGACATTTACTTTTGAAATGCTATTTCTCTGTTCTTTAAACCATGACCAAGTTGTCGTGATCCTTTAAATAGAGAGACTCTAGATCATTGAAAAGAGAAAGAGGTGAGTGCTAATCTTCAGGAAAAGAAAAAAACCTCAGTCATTTCAGGACACCATCAGCTTCAAAGAAGACAGCGCTTTTTTGGGAGTATGTTTGACATTTTCTACATATTTTAAGAAGGTCTTACTGATCTAAAATTGTAGCAGATGGAGAAGCAGCAGGTGTGAACTCAGCAAATATACGAGACAAGATTGCAAACTAGGCCAGCCACTTAAGGTCTCTCACAATTGAGGTTAGGGAATGGATGTACTTTAGAAAAGATACAAAGTAGTGTGTGTGTGTGTGTATAATGCATTAAAAATTATGAGAGTGTTTTTCTATATGACACACCATGAAACTAGATCCTAGGACAGGGACAATAAACATGGGAAAACAGAGGCAAGAATTAGACACCAAAGTAAAAAGAAGAAACTTACCCCTATCTACTGTGCAAACTAACCCAGCAGTTATTGTACTTTTAATCTCAGGAATGTGCTTCTCTAAAGGCAAATTCTTATTTATTTTGACAACTTCATCCCAAATCCTTGTCCTTCCAGTTATTTTGAAATTGTTAAAAAGATAAAAACATATTGGCTATCTTTAAATCAGAACCCCCAGGTTCAAGTCTCAGCTCTACCACATTCTAGCTTTGTGACTCCAGGAAATGTCTTAGTCTCTCTGAAAATTAGATGTAAATTAAAAGTAATGGTATTTATATACTTTGTTGTTAAGATTAAATGAACTCTACTATAATTAAATTACTCTTAATATCTAGTATTTCTTCATTTTCATTTTCTCATCTTCAATCTTATAAGAAAAAGTCAAAATTTTAAGAGTAGGGGTTAATATAATTAAAATGTTGTAAATATTACTCAAATAAATATGCATTCCAAATAAAATATATCTGTTTGGGCTTAAAATGTAGTCATTCCTTATATTACTATGGTGAATATTATTTTTAAAAAAAAGAAGAAAAAAACACCTTGACCAATAAGAGCTTAGGGCAAAAGAAACCAAAGGAAAAATGTTTTAAATATAGATTCCAACTATGTTACCAATGCAGAAATACTTTCCTATACATTATGTTGGAGCAAACTTGTTAATTTCCAAAAAGCCTTTTGATTCAATAAGAGGTACATAAACAAAGAAATTTAAATTAAATTGCAAAGCAAAATTTTTTTGTGTACTTACATCATCCTAACTTACATGGAGGAAAAAGGAAAGAAATAGAAAAACTGTAAGTACTCCATCCTTAGACATATATTTAAAATAGACTGCACACTAACCAAATATAGTATGCATTTCTTACTTTTGGCTACAACAGAGCACAGAAATGCTTTACATCCTGTTGAACTGACTCAACATTATGCTTCTGAATATGAGTAATTCAGAATAAGGAAATTCTAATATAACTTTGAACTTTATCCACGAAAGAAATGTATTTAAAATTTTGTATTCTGAATACTGTATTTATGAATATATACAAGGGGGGAAAATTAACCTTGGCTTCCTTGTTCTTGGTTCTCTGACGATGTCTGTATCTTTCCAAAAGTGCCACGACAAAGGCAAAAGGCATATATTTCATCAGTAAAGGGCAGTAGTAAAACTGCAAAACTGAAGTTATTGACAACTAAATATGCTTCAGAGTAGCAGTTCCCAAAAGGAAGCTTAATTTATGAGTGAACCAAAACGTTCAGGTTTCCTTAACATGGTGTCAATGGTGGATTTTTAGTATTACCCTTAAATATATGCAAATTTTTGAACTTTATGTGAAATTTAACGGCCATATGTCTACATAACATTTTGTGGCTAAAAACATTTATGGTCATCATCCGCTTCTAAAGTGGATGTAACTCAGAAGAGGTTAAGAAATTAAAGAATAATATTGTATAATTACTAGGTACATCTCAAAATCACTGACTATAACCTTATTTTCACAAAATTTATTTGATAAAACAACAGTCCTTGGGGTGTTAGATATAAAAGAATTTGATGGATGAATTAAACTTCTATTCTGCAGTGTTTTTTAGAGCCATTAACATTTTAATGAGCATTGTTCATCTCCAAGAGTGTAATATAATAGGCAGTGCTTCAAAAACACATGTACCCAGGAAAGCTCTTTATCTAGGGAGCATTGTCCAGCTCCAATATTTTAAGGGAAACACTTGGGGAAATGATGAAGTAAGATTGCACTTTCTGACCAAACATTCTGTGGTAGATAAACAAGTGAGAATTTTATAATTCAATTCAAATCAGCCACTTTTTAGTGAGTAAAATAGTGACTGTGCCTTTGATATCATGCTATTCTCCACCAAGAAATAACCATAGTTTTGCACCACTGGGTAAATTGACTGGCAGGTCTCAATTGGATGAGTGATTCTCCATATATTCTTTAATCATCTGGGAAAATTACCTTTGGAAAAAAATATATATTGCCTGTCTCTGTTGTCCCAGCATCTTTACTACCTACTCCCTAGCTAGTTAGCAGGTATACAGAGAAAAACACAGTAAAAGGGGAAAAAACAACAACAAAAAAGTTTTATCTGCAAGCTCCAGGAATTAGAGTCATTGGTGAAATTGTGTAAAATGTAAATATAGCCAAGAGGTATATTTTCTCTGTAGGTTACCGAGATTTGAAATTTAATCCATTGTAAATCTATGTCAAAACAAACAAACAAAAAGAATCAAACACTCCCCTAATTAAACTTGAGTAATAGTGGATCTACACTGTCATACTTCCTAAGGCTCCAACCTTCTATGTAACTGCTTCTAGCATTACAAAGGCCTATAGGTTTGCTGTCTCTTATGAATGAATCGGAAACATTTTATTTCTACAAGAATCGCAGCTGTAACCTAAAGGAGGAAAATAAGATTGCAGGTCATCCTTTTCCTTCCTTCCTATTTTATCAGCTGTTCAATTATATCCACGACTCCATTTAAGCTGACAACTGGTATTTTTCTTTTATTTCCTCTGCTCGCACTAATGTTTTTCAGCTTCCTTCTTCTCCTCTAGCTGCACCATGTTGTTTTTGCCTGCATCTGTTCTTCATTAGCCTCCCAGAGAGGTAAGTTCTCATTCAGCAGTATTTATGGAGTACTCATGATGAGCAGGAGACTGAAAATATGCATTTGGGAAGATTTGTTCCAAGACTGGAAGACGCTGACAATCTCGCAAGGGAGTAAAGGACAAAAATAGCTGCTACTTTATCCACCAAGAATAAGATGAATTTTTTATAAGTGGCTTTTCTTCCGTGTGTAATAAATGACATAGGGAATCACTTACTTGATTCCTCACTCGTGAAATTCTATTTTGATATTACTTGAAATTTGCTTTGGAAGCTGATATTACTCCTCATTTGTAAAATATCAAGAGGTTGTACGTTTAAAAAGGAATTATGACTATTTTTAGAGAATCTATGTTGTTAAACAGCTCTATGCTAAACGTTAACAATATGTAAAATGCTGAGCTGATTTTTATTACACTGTATTCTCTAACAAGTATCTTTTATACTGCTCTCATTAGATAGAACACTGAATTATCCAAAATTAATGTGATATGCTGAGCAGCAGAAATGAGCTTTCTAAGAATATATTTGTCCAAAAATATAACTGAATTTATTTAAATTCATTAGATTTTGACTGAATATCTCTGTATACTTATATTAAGGGCATATTCTGTCAACAATATTATTTCAGTAAACTGAAATATTAAACATGGACTTTCTACTATGGATACCTTGAAATTTTGTTTCATTATGGTTAATACAAACATTCTAATTTGAGTACAAATTTTCAGAGAAAAATATTTATCACACATTTGTTAGTAAGCAGGAGAAACGTAAGATGACAATGTGAAAACAAATATATATGCATGATAAAAATAGATTTAATATATTAAGTTTCATTTCATTAATATATTATTTCATTTATGAGTAAAATAGTGACTGTACCTTTGATATCATGCTATTCTCCAGCAAGCAATAACCATAGTTTTGCACAACTACGACACCAACTGGAGCTGGATTAACACATAAAGATACTGTTCAGAAGATACTGGCACATCTCACAGAAGCTTAGCTGGAGATGAACAACTGGGTCTCAGGCAAAGCAGGTCTCAGAGCAGGTTCCAGCTGTGGGAGTTCACAGGCCTCAGGGGCACTGCATTAATAAATCACAACTACCAGAAGCTCCCAGACTCTGTGTCTCTCAATTCAACTTCCTAAGTTCCTGGGATCATGTGATGGCCACTGCTTAAATGAGGCTTTCACCTCTGACCCCAACGATTGCAGCAGACTAAGTGGGCCATGTGACACAGCCATGACTGGTGGAGAGCCCCCCTTCCGTATCAGGGGCTGTTTCCAGAGAGGGAGAACAGTTGTCAGATAGACACTAACCCAAGAGCTAGTTCCTACAGCCAAAAAGAAAAGAGTGTGATAGTTTACCAAATTAATTTTAATGATTATCAATGTCGATGATTGTAACTTGAAGAATATTTGTTCACCAGTTGTGGGCAGGTTATTCCCCAGTTCAGTAATACGACTAAAATATGTGCTCAGTCTTCCTTCATAGTACACAGAGAGAAGCATTATAAAATACATTCAATTTTATTTGTATAAGTAAACACTCAGATAAAAAGAAACCTCAGCTTAATAGGCTTTTATGTTTCTCTTTTCCCGTTTGTGCTCTTGCAAAGTCTGGGATGTGAAATATGATCATATGACTCTGTTAAATTTTATAGAAAGTTGAAAACTTAATTGTATGATAAAAGAATAAAATAACCTTTCTATATACTAATGCATATATCAAAATATATGGGTTTGATGCCTTTTTAGAAATAAGCCAGGGTTTTCTTTTGTACATTACAAGATATTAGAGCTTCTGACTGCTCGTAGATTAAAGGATTTTACTCTGCTACTGACTGCACTTGATGGAGTTAGTAAAAAAGTTTTTTCACTTCTTCTCCAAGAAATTTAATAATCATGTATTAGCCTTACTTGCTTTAACATTCAGAACTTACCAAGAAATTCAGTGACCATACAAGTGGCACATAAACAAGCAAAGAACAAAAGAAAACACTGAGTTCTTCAAATGATTACATAATCTGCCCTTGATTTTTAAACGACATAAATCATAGCTACTCTTCTGCCCATTCTAAGGTGGCATAACGAGGTGACCAGTAAAAATTGTGGGTGATTCTGTATGATTACTGTAATTGAGGAAAGAGCTGACTTCAGGGGCTGTGAAAGACCTCTGTGATCAAAAATAGTTAAATTTGTTTTACCCCCTCTGATAATAACCAAGCACTTAACTCCTTTAATGAATTCCTTTTGTGGGATCATGGGAGTGGAGAATGGAAAGCAGGAAATTGCAAGATGAAGAGACAGGCTCTCATTGTCTGAGCAGCTGACTGCTGAGCTGGAGCAACATCAGTGGGGCTGAGGCAAGAACAGAAATGCCAAAAAAATACAGCAGCTCCCTTTATACATTGAGCAGGGCATTAGATTCAGGTCCAGATACAAGCAGTGCACGGAAGACAGGAACCGAGCATGGATGTCTGGAGGAGATGAAAGCCTTGCTGTTTTGCACACTGGCAAATGACATGCATGGAAACACCAGGGATTTTCCACAAAGCTCCATCTTTCTTGTCCCTTTTTTTCTTTGGAAGAAGGAAATCAATTAAACTTGGAGCCCTTGACCTTCATCCTCAAGGATGCAAACTAGCCAGAATGGCATTCCCTCTGTGATCGCATGCTATGCTGCCTCGAAAGGAATTGCACTGGAAATGAAAGGCAGAGGTTTCTGTGAGTACATATAAGGGAGGCTGTGAAAACTGATTCCATTATGTTCCACAGGTTAAGGCAGCATTATCAGAATTTTACTGGTATCCATTATGAGTCATAATCAATTCAATTTTAATAGGAAATATATATATGTGTGTGTGTTGATAACTTCTCCGTGTAAGTAATATGATTGATGCCACTAATATTGATACAGTTGATTGTAATTTAACCTACAACTATGCCTAGAGCTTATTTCATCATATGCAGAGAGGCCTCTACCAAGGATCACAGTGTCTACTTCCAACAAGCTTGAGCAAATGCTATGGCCTGGAGCTATCTAAATCAGACCCCAACACATCAGATTGGCCTGACCACGCCAGTTTTAGATCAGTGATAACCAATGGCTTAGCTGCAGTCTATTTCTTATTGTGAATCAGATAAATTCCAGTAGACAGAACCCAATTTCAATATAGAAGCTATTAAAATTAGCCTTGTTCTATTTGCACTATATTAAAAAGAATTAGTGAAAATCATCACTTAGACTTAGTGAAAATCATCACCCAGGCCTTAAAAGAAATCTATCATTTACATATTTAATAAATAGAGTAATTATGCTCTGCTGGACACTGAAGTAGGGGGCTTGCAACTCAGTTTGAATTTTGCTTAGAGGAAAAGAACGGTATCAAAAAAGAAGATAGAATGAAGTTTGATGCAATTGATTGTTATTAAACTTTCTCTGGCTGAAATGCATGAAACACCAGCAAAGGGAACTGCTTGAGCTGGTATAACATATCAGGCTTGTGGAAGCACTAACTATAAGGACGATGGACTCAGAAGGCTCTTGCTGAGTGTAATCAATTCATTGGAGAAAGACACTGAAACGCAGAGGGTAATCTCACACAGCAAAAGCAAAATGTGAAAGTCAGAGGTATTCGTAGGCTGCATAGAAAGTAAATCTTATCTTTTATAGGCTTGGACAGAAAAAGCAGAACATCTGGGCCGGTAGCAAATCTCCAAAGAAGGCTGAAGTCTCAACTACATCAAGTCAAGGCTCTAATTGGATGGCAGTGGGACTCTGAGACATGGAACGGGGCCATGTGGATAAAGAATATTGAAGTCTTAGATCCCCTTGAACCCTCTGGATCTACAGGAAGTTTCCATACCTCCCTGTTAGAGGAGGAATCAAAAGGTTCCAATTTCTCTTGCTTAAAAACAATGCAGAAGCCTCTAGATTGCACCCTCACCTCATCATAAGAATCTAGGCCCACATCCCCTCCTGGCCACCAGACCAAGAAGTAGCATCAAGCCACCTCAGAGAAAGGCCAGTGAAATGCTGGAACTGGAAGAGAGGAAATGGACTATATCTCAAAAAAGCTGCGTGATTTAGCCAACATGTACCAGCAGGAGCCTGAAAATGATATATGGGACTGGATCCTGAGGGTGATAGACCATGGAGTTGGGTAGGGGGGTGGATGGAACAGAAGCCTGGATAACGAAGAGTTTATTGACATGAGAGTATTCTCCATAATACAGGATCTGATAATCGGGCAAGGACCTCAGAAGATGGTGCTAATATGCTAATTCTTAATATGCTAATTGGATGGTTCTAATTGTAATTTGGATGGCACTTAGAAGTTTGGAGAGAGCACTGACCCACAGTAAGTGAAGCAGAAATGGAATAACCGTAGTAGCAGATGGTGGACACAGTTGTGCTAGATGGGCATCTATGTAAAGTTAGAAAATCTACCAGCTGACCATGTTCCATGGGTAGAGTTGGAGGACACTTCTACCAAAGTAATAAATTATGCTCCAAGGAAAGGGGCACAGCATCATTAAGAAACTTAGTGGTGATTTTTCCTCTGTAAGTGAGAGAAAACAGTGGGAGATTCTATTACAACTGGGCTCAATAATAGAATTGGGAATGACAGAATCCCAAAATAAGAGGGGCTAGGTGGTGGCACTTAACTGTCAGAAGTTACAAATGAATTCAATGTCAGCCTGTACAAATGAACGCAATGAGCTGGTTGGAGTGGCAGATAGGGGACCTGAACCACGGGGCACCATGGAAGTGGTTAATAAAACATAGCTTCCCTAGGGGCAACCAAGGTGGGCAACCAACCAGATTACCGCTCAATCCATTTAATCAAAAGACATAAAGAGGGGCTGCCCAGTGGCGCAGCGGTTTCGTTCGCGCTTGGCAGCCCGGGGTTCGCGGGTTCGGATCCCGAGCGCCGGCCGACGCATCTGCTTGTCAGCCATGCTGTGGCGGTGTCCCATATAAAGTAGAGGAAGATGGGCACGGATGTTAGCCCAGGGCCAGTCTTCCTCAGCAAAAAAAAGGGGGAGGATTGGCAACAGATGTTGAGGGCTGGTCTTCCTCACAAAAAAAAAAAAAAACATAAAGAAAGGAGGCTGAGGACACCAGGCCCAATAAAATATTTTAAATGCTTGCCAAGTTTCTGGACTTGAGCCATTTTACAGATCTGAAATATATTGACTGAGGTCCTCAGGAGGAAGGACCTGGCAAAACCATAAAAGTGGTCAAGTATATAGAAAAATGATCCTGACAGTCCTGCCTCAAAGAGATTTACAGCCATTTACTCAAGTAACCATATACTAAGAAGAATGGAATACAAAAACATTTCAAAGAAGGTTGGACACTGAGTCTACTTAGCTTGATGTTCAGGAATGTGAAGCATATAATAAACGCAATACTGTCCCAGGTTGGCTCCCGGGGAGTTCACTGGGTCAACCACCCAGTGGTCATTTCTCTGGTACTTGGCCCTGAATATATCATTGGTATGAATATACTTTGTTGTTCTTAGAACTTCCACATAAGTTTCTTCTCCTGATTTGTAGATTATGTTGTAGTGGGGAAGGCCACATGGAAACATCTGAAACTGTCACCATCCCACCCCACCCCCACTGGCCATATTAATAAATCAAAAACAATATTACACCTTGGGGGGAATGACAGAGGTTGGTATCACCTTTAAAGACTCAAAGAATGCAGAGGTGACAGTCCCCATTATATCCCAAATTAATTCACTAGTCAAGCAGATGAATTCTGTTTGTTGTGTGGAATATGGACAATTAACATGGGCTCAGATCAATGGTGTGCGGCCATTGATCTAACAAATGTTTTTATTTCTATTCCTACTAAGAAGGAAGATAAAAAAAGTTGCAGTCATTTGGAACAGACGGCAGTATACTTTTATGATCTTTCCCCATGGCTACATTAACTCTCCTGCCATCTTTCATAATATATTTGGAAGAGATCTGCACTGTCTGAACATTTGCAGAACACCACATGAGTACACTCTGTGGATAACATCATGTTAATGGAACCAGATGAACAAGAAGTCACAAAGATGTTAGAGTTCTGGTTAAATGCATGGACTCCAGAGGATGGGAGATAGGTCCTGTGAAGAATCAGGGCCCACCACATTGGTAAAGTTTTGAGGGGCCCAATGTTCTGGGCCATGCTGGGATGTCCCCTACAAAATAACTGCATTTCACACCTAAAAAGACTTAGATGTGAAGAAAGCATCTTTGGGTCTGTGGCAGAATATTCCACTGATGGACATAGTGCTCTGACCTTTAGTGGATGTCATGAAAGGCTGTTAAATTTGAGTGGGATCCAGGGCAGGAAAGTGCCCTGCAGTAAGTCCAGGCTGCTATGAAAGCAGTTCGACCACTTGGGCTATGAAGCGGTCTTGTGAAACTATTGCTATTTTCACATTTCTGCATGGTCCAGGCTTTCTGAATAAAGGATGGTTGAATAGCAACCCTAAAGATAGACCTCCCCTGGAGCCATTTGTTTATGTTCCAAAGTAGTGAACAAAAGCTAAAGACTGTTTCTTCTCCTTCCTGGAGAAAATTTGTTTATATTTCAGAGCAAAAGTCTCTCTCTGGAGAGGAGGGAGGCAGATATGTCAGCTGCCCGGTAAGCTCTAGCTGTCATAATTTCAGGGTTCCTCTTCTGTAATGCAACCTCTACGTGCACCAGGGATATCTGGCCCTCACTGTGCTGCCCCAAGGGCAGTTAGGGCATTGCTAAGATGCTCTGTGAATCAACTGTCTGTTTTCTCATCCAGAGGTCTGCAGTTTCTGTTAGTAGATAGATAGATGGATGGTAGGTAGGTAGGTAGGTAGGTAGATAGATAGACAGATAGCAGGTAGGTAAGTAGGTAGGTAAATAGACAGATAGATAGATAGATAGATAGATAGAAGAAAGGCCAGCTAACTTGTTAACTTGTAAGTAGAGTAAATCTCAGATCCTTTACAGTTTCAAACTTAAAAATGTGACCCATTATTTATGGTGGAAAGAACACGTTGTGTGGAATTTCTGGCAAGCCCCAGTAGGCATGTTGCAGCATAAATCCCAAGGGTTTTGGAACTAGGCTATGTTTTCTACAGCAGAGAATTAAATACCATTTAAAAAAGAGCTTCTGAGTTGCTCTTTAGCCTTAATAGAGTTGGAGATTGTATAGCTGATTGGCATGAGCCATGAAAGAACATGAAATTTTTATAAGAAGGCAGAAGGCTAAGAGTCTAAAAGTGACAGTAAAGAGCATAGAGTGTTCCGATGCTGTCTCTTAACCTTGAAAGATAAGAAAATGGAGAATATGCAGCTTTGCTTGGAAGAAGAAAATGTTAATCAAGGTCTTCTAGGGCAAACAAGATTCCATTTAAATCTAAGGTACACAAATATTTTGTAAAGAGTTTTAGAATCTCTGGAGTCCCTTAATAATGAAATGGTAGACTTAGGGAAGAAGTTTAGTAAGAATAGAAGAGAAAGAGGAGGAGTCAGGAAACAGATACATAAAGTGGTATTGATATGAGAATAAGACAAAACACCACTTGTCCCAAGAGTACATTTGAGTGATGGTTGGAAAAAATAAGGATGTGAGGCAGGTTGACCTTGGGTCTCAAAGATAAATGCATGATAGTGAATCACAGGCATTTGGGTTGACTTGATGGTTAATTTTGTGTGTCAACTTGACTCACCTAAGGGAAGTCCAGATAGCTGGTAAAACATTATGTCTGGTGTGTCTGTGAGGATGTTTCCAGAAGAGATTAGCATTTGAGTCAGTAGACTGAGTAAAGAAGATCTACTCTCACTAATGTGGGCTGGCATCATCTAATCCTTTGAGGGCCTGAATAGAATAAAAAAGAGCAAAGGATGGGCAAATTCTTGTTCTCTCTTTTTGAACTGGGATGTACATCTTCTCCTGTCCTCAGACATTGGAGCTCCTGGTTCTTGAGCCATCAGACTCCAAGACTTACACCAGTGGCCCCCTAGCTCTTAGGCCTCTCGCCTTGGACAGAGAGTTACACCATTGTGTCCCCTGGTTCTCAGGCCTGTGGGCCCAGACTGTATTATATCATTGGCTTTAGACAGATTGTGGGACTTTTCGGCCTCCATAACCACATGGGCCAAATCGTATAATAAACCTCCTCTCATATTAACTCTCTATATTCTACTGGTTCTGTTCCTCTGGAGAGCCGTGATACAGTCAACTTGGGACTTAACCGAGAGCAGGATGGGAGGCCAAGCAATAGCAGCTACACAATAGAGTAGGGCGATTTTTAAATGGCCAATGACTGACAGCAGTGACAAGGGCATTGGAGGGAGGGATTTCTCATCTCGCTGAGATGGATAGGAACTCAGCTATGTATTCCTTCTGACCAAACATGCATATTTTCAGAAAGAATTTGTGAAACTCTGGAAGCCTGCCAGGCCCACAGTTCCCTTTTAAGCACAAATGAATCTGTCTCGAGCCAGCGTGACAAAAGCAAACAAACCTCAATTGATACAGAACTAAAGTCACTATGTTTAGGTGACAATGCAGAGGCCATTGTGGATGTTAATGAAGCTAACTCCATCAGATCCTTGGGAGAGCATGAGAGGTCTAGGTACACAGAGGCCTACATCACTTGTGCTCATGCTGTTTCCAACGATACTAAGCTGTTCTCCCAGGTCTACTTGAAGCCCCTTGTGCTGAAGACTAGATGCCTGAGGTGCTGAGACCATATGGTAAAACTCACATACTCCGTTTCCCCAGGCGCTGACCCCCATTGGAAAGACAAACTGGGTGCCATTTTTTCTTATTAATAAAAACAGTTATGGCATGAGAGCTAACATTTCCTGAGAGCTTAAAATATGCCAAGCACTGGGCTATGTTTTATAAGCTTTATCTTTTTTTATACTTAAACAACTTGATTTGTTTGGTCCTATTTTTAAACTTATGTCACAGAAAGGAAACCAAGGTGCAAAGAGGCTAAGTAAACAAGTCACACAAATGGTAAACTGTGGACCTTGACTTCAAACTCAGGTGGTTGACTTTAGAGCCTGTGGACTCGCCACTAACCACAGAGTGCTGTGTTTCTCCTTTCACTGCTTATTCCCATTTCCCGTGGGAATCTCTCTGTTGGGACAGCTGAATATGTTCGTTGCAGTCATAGCATTATGTTTGCTCACCCAGGAATAAGTAAAGTGGCAAGACAGAGGTAACCAAAAGAGAAAGAGATGACATTTCTTAACATGAATGGAGTCAATTCGTTTAGAAGGCAAATAATTTTTGTTCAGAGGGGCAGAAGGTGGAGGACAATTAACTATTCATAGTTCAAACCTATAAAATAGAGCACAGTTCAGCTGACACCTTGAACCCTTTTAGCCAAGTGTAAAAAGCTGCAAGTCTATTTTGGTACCATAGATGCAAAACCTATATTTTAATTCTAGATTTTATATTCAGTAAAAAATGGAACACATTACATATATGCATAATTTCATATATTAATTTCCATTTACTTGTTTAACTATAATCAAATATCAATTATATTTAGATCTCTAGGAATTAAGTGAATAAAAGGCAGATTTACAGATAGATTTTATCACGCATTGACTCCCTCTCCTTTCTTACCCTTGAAACCCAGCCACCATGTTGTGAGGAAGCCCGGGCCACAAGGAGAGGCTGCATGTAAGTGCTCCAGCTGATTAACCCTAGTTAAGAACTTAGTGGACAGCAGGATTGACTAGTAAGCGAATGGATAAGCATTCAGTCCCAGGGCCACAAGACTTCTTTCTGAGCAGAAAAGCTATCCTTGCATCCTTCAGTTCTCAAGTTAAATGTTACTTCCTCAAAGAGGTTTCTTTGAACTCTTAGATGCAATTAAATTGCCCTTTTATATACTATCATTATGCCTTGTGGATTTTCTCCATAATGCATATGGAATATACGTATATATCTATTTGTATAATTATTCATTAAAATTCTGTGCACCACTCCCCACCCCCAATACACACACACAAAGGGGGCAGGAGCTATTTCTTTCTGGTCCAACATATGTCCCCATTGTTCTAATTCTAACACTTAGTAGACATTCAATACACATTTGTTGTGTAAATTGTTACTCCAATATTGTACTTCTGAGGGGCTGAGGCACCAATGGGCTGAGAATCCCCAGAGTCTCAGAAAGACTTGGTGTTCGCTACCGGAGGCAATTGGAAGGGCGATGGTAGAGGACCGACCGAGCAGCATGATTTTCAGTTTTGCATTTATATTTTCATAGTAAAGTGTGTGGGTTTTTTGTTTGTTTACATAAACAAGTAACTCATCGGAGCAGATTTTATTGTACAATTACTTTTCTTCCTTTGGAACATACAAATGACTCCTTTCAAAGTGTCCTTGTTTCTTTCTCTGCTGTGCTCTGCCATTGTTTATCAGTCGGAGAGTGAGGCTGTGGTTTAAAAGGTGAAAAAGAGAGGAGGGAGTCCAGAAGACAGAAGCTGCAGATTTAATCCTGACCAAACGGCTGATGGGCTGGGTGACCTAGACCTGGAGATGGTTTAAATCTCCCTGGATCTGTGGCTCTGCAAAGCTGCATAATAAAGTTTTCCTGATGGAAACAGATGCACATATATTCCCAGTTTTATGTGTGGTGCAACTTAATACCATGTAAAGCAAGGATAAAATTTTGGAGATCTTTTTCAGGGGCAGCATGCTGTAGTAGAAAGAATGATGGCTGTGATGTCAGACAGACCTTGAACCTGATTCTTCCACTTTTAACTGGGCCTCATCTCTAAAGCAGCCTATAATTAGAATTAAATGAAAAAAGCATATAAAATACATCATACAGTAAGGTCTCAAATATTTTCATCCCTTTACCTGATAAATATCAAGGAATCAAATCTATAGTGAACTGTTCTGTATCTTAATTGCATCAATGTAAATATTCTGTTGTAATATTGTGCTATATTTTTACATGATCTTACCTGTGGAGGAAACTGGGTAAAGAGCACACAGGATCTCTCTGTGGTACTTCTAACAACCTCATGTGAATCCACAATTATCTCAAAAAAAAGTTGAGTTTTAAAAGGTCTGTAGTGAGAGGGAGAAGAACCTCAATTCATAACAGTGGAACAGCTGGGGAAAACTTCAGAAATTTAATTTTTCATTCCCCATCATTTCACAAGTGATACAAGGAGTCATTCTACAAATGATGTAAGGAAGCCCAACGCAGTTAAGAGACCCGGACAACACATAGCTCATTATTGACAAAGCCAGCAAAAAATGCTTGGCGTCCCAGTTCCAGGTTGGTTTTATTACACAAATCTAAGTATAGTTTTGAAGAGGACTCCTTGACATCTAAGTATTCTTTACTGTCCTAACCCTGGGTTGCTGTATTTGTATCTGCAGACTTTTATAGAGACGACTAGTTATTTTTTCTGAACCATCTTTGTGATTCTTAGTTTTAATACAGAATTTCACAAAATCCCTTCATGTTGTGCTGTAAGAAAGCTTCTTTTGGCAAATAACCTTGAGATCCTGGAAACAAGCTTGAATAAGTAACTGGACAAGAATAATGCTGTAGCTAGTAACATATCTATCCCCTCATATGTTGGAATATGATGAATGGGATAAATTCAACATTTACAAATAAAACACTTTGGATGTACTAATTTTAATACTTAATTTAAAATATCATTCAGGGCCAACAAGGGCTTTTGTGTAGTATGTCTTAAAGGATCCCAGAGATCCCCTCTCAAAAGGTTCTACCTCTTTGTCTGGCTTCTCTTTCTATAACTTTGTCATTGTTTTTATTTCTATTGGCTACATCTAGATATAAACATCTCAGAAAATTGTTATTGTTACCACCAATGTTTTATATTACTTCCCAACA
Organism: Tapirus indicus; assembly: GCA_031878705.1. Lineage (NCBI taxonomy): Eukaryota > Metazoa > Chordata > Mammalia > Perissodactyla > Tapiridae > Tapirus > Tapirus indicus. The sequence goes on along the minus strand of CM062919.1, from coordinate 70,842,300 downwards.
GAAAACTAGCTGAAACCAACATCCTGAGGTTGTAGAACATGGGATACTTAAATTTTGTTGGAAGAAACATTAAGCCATGATAAGGAAGGGCCAGTCTCATGGACCATTGTGATGGGAACCTTAACGTAGTAGCACACCTGAGTTAAGGGTAGAGTGGGGGGCTGGGGGGGAGGAGTAAACCAAAATGGGGAGAGAAATATTGAATTTCAATTAAATATTGACTTTGAGAAAATATAAAAATGGTCACGTATATGGTAAAAGTCCTCACAAATATTAGGTGTGACTCTTATCAGAAACATGCTAAAATTATTAAAATTAATATGCAAATTGATGGGGAGGTACAGCATATAAATTATAAATGTTTTCCCACCAATCATTTGTGTATATTAAAAGAGAACTGGATACAATTTTTAATGCCTCAACTGTAAGCTCTGGTGTTACAATGAAATCTCTTTTTCCACTGGTTGACGTAAGGTTCTAGATAGACTAATACGTGCATATACCTCATTTCTACAAAAACAATTATTCAAATTTCTTTTCCATTCTCTAGACTGTGTACTAGAATAGCTCTGCATAAGTGGGTATGTCACCTTGAGCTTTCAACAGATTAATCAGGCTTAAAGCTAATAGCATACACAACAGAGATGAAGAACTGCATAGTAGTTTATTCTGCTGCTATATTGTTATAGCTGCAATCAAGCCACCGATTGAATTCTAATTCACTGTATTTAGTACTGTATTAGAAAATTTGAAAGCATTCTTTTATGTTTTTTCTCAAGTATGTGCAATTCCTTATAATTGAGAATTCCACACCTAAATGCAATAATGTTTGAGGACAAAGGGTGAATGACACTCATAATTTCTTGGCATTTGTGGTAATGTTTACCAAATGCCATTTCCCTGATACAGATGAAATCTCTACTATGGTGGAAAAAATACGTAGGGCATTGTTTCCACCACCACCCGGCTTCTTTAAACTCTTTCTTTTATTTTTATTTTTTCTCCAATCATAAAGGAATAAAGCTCTAACACCACAGAAAAAGAGCAAAACATGACACTCTCTTTTAACCTTTATCTCCATCTAAGGTTGACCATTATACCATTATAAAAGTTTATTGGGTGTCCTTAAAAGACCATTTCTTTCCAAATACCCACAGATCTTATACACAAGTGTGTGTGTGCGCACGTGCACACACACACACACTGTCATAATATTCATATGGTTTTGTGACTTGCTTTTTGCACCTAATAAGTTATATAAATAAGTTAAATTTTTATCAGTGATATTCAGGATTTTTCCAAATACTTGCTATTACAAACATATTGGTATTAGTATACTTTTACTATATTTTTTGTATATATGTAAAAAGTAATGTACTCAATCCATTTTTAACTTTCATAGGTATTGCCACATTTCTCTCCAAAAAGGCTAGACACATTTACACTCCCACAAATAGTAAACCAGGGTCCATTTCCCACCTCAGTTTAAATCTTATAGACCAGCTCTCTCCAATAGAATTTTCTGCAATTATGGAAATGTCCTATATCTGTGCTGTCTACTACACTAACCACTAGCTATATATGGCTATTTAGCACTTGAAATTTGGCTAGCATAAATAAGGAATCAAATCTTAAATTTTACTTAATTTAAATTATTTTAAACTTAAATAGCCATGTGTGGCTAGTATCTACCCCATTGAATAGCACAGTTATACACAGAATGGGATCTGGTTTAATTTGTATTTTCCTGTTTATTCACAAAGTTAGTCATCTTTCACACTTTTAAAGTGCTTTGTCACTTTAAATTATTTAACTAATAAATTTTGTTTGTATACTTTGCTATTTTTCTATTGTATTGCATGTCTTTATCTTATTGATTTATAAGTAATATTTTTCCTGTATGCTTATTTCTACTGGATGTTTACTACCACTTAATCTACTACATAGATTTCCAATATTTGCAAATATTACACGCTGGGTACTATCATGATTACACATTTTATTTTTCAGTATAGCATCTGACTGGTAATGACTTGTGTATATGAAAACTATTGGTTTTTGCATATTTATTTTGTATCTTGTCACTTAAATGTTAGTACTAATTTTTGGCATTTTCTTTAAAATTGTTTTCTACCAACTTATTTTCTAACTCTTTTTGCCTCTTTCTCTCAGTCCTCTCCTTCTGGGACTCTGATTTTGTGTATGCTGGTACACTTGATGGTCTCTACTCATTTTTTTCTTTTTTTTTTCCCTATCCCTTGGACTGGATAATCTCAAAAGATCTAGCTTAAATTCCACTTGTTCTTTGTTCTGCCGTTCCAAATCTTTTGTTGAGTCTGTCTAGTAAATTTTTTATATCAGTTATTTTAGTTTTTAAGTGAAATATTTCTACTTAATACTTTTTTTGTTATTTCTATCTCTGCTGATATTCTCTGTTTAAGACATCATTCTCATACTTTCCTTTAATTCTTTAAGTATTGTACCCTTTAGTCCTTGAAGATATTTATAATAGCTGATTTAAAATCTTTCACTAGTAAGTCCAATGTCTGGATTTTCTCAGGGACTGTTTCTATTGACCGTTTTCCTCCCTATGTATGGGCCATACTTCCATCCTATTTCTTTGTGTGTCTTGTAATTTTTTATTGAAAAATGAGACATTAAAATAACATATTGTGGCAACTCTGGAAATCAGATGGATATCAGATTCTCTCCACTCTCCAGGTTGGTTGCTATTGCTGTTGTTGTTTGTTCTCTTTGTTTATTATTTCCTTTTGTTCATTTGTGACTTTTCTGAACTAATTCTGTTAATCTGTGTAGTCTGCTACATGCAGCCACTCAAGTCTCTGGTTAGTTTATTCATCAGCTAATGATTATACAGAGATTTCCTTAAATGTCTTGGACCAATATGTCTCATAACCTTTACAAGGGGCTCTGTGTTTATGTTTGGACGTATCTTCAACACTCCTGCAGACAATTCACAACATTGCCTTAACCTCCAATTCCTGATTCTGAAGAGGCTCAAGGTCAGCCACAGGTGAAAGATTTGAGCCTTCTCAGGTGTTTCCTAGACATGCTCACAGTTTTGCAAATGCATGTGGTCTTCTAGATTGCCAGAAATATGTAGAGCTTTTCAAAGCTCTAGAGCCCTCTAGAGTCCTCTCATTCCACAGTTTTTCCTTTGAAATTTCTTTGTCAGCTTTGTATTAGCCCCAAGTGGTATCTCCAACTCAGGAAGCTGTGATTTTAAACAATTGTCAATAATTGTTTTAGACACATACACTGGGGATTCGGCTATTTTCACAGAACAAGTTCTAAATCAGGTCAAATAAAGATAAGCTCTGAGAGTGGTGCTTTTTTTACCTTCCATAAAGGTAAAATGGTGACAAGAATGTGGAATGAGATTTTGAGGGAGTTCCAAGCCCCTTCTTCCTCCATTGTCTTCTACGCTGGTGATTTTCACAGCTACCGTGGTTGCAGTTGCAGGTCTGTTGGTTTTCAGGGTTACCATGAAACTAGTGAGAGGAAAATGGGAATAAGTATTCTAAAACATGACAGAGCTCACAGTTTATACCAAGATTCAACAAATTTTCTAAGATAAAATTTTTTCTGATTGTTGAAAGCCTTTGGTTAGTTTCCAGAGTTCTAAAAAAGTTTATTTTGACAATTTTTGCTAGTGTTCCTGCTTCTTTTCTGAAGGAGTGGTTTTAGAGGGTTTTACTCCACAATTCTGTAAAAGATTCTCCCTTTTCCTTTCATTTTAGAACAATTATAGAAGATTACTAAAATATATCTAGCCATTAATAATAATAAAAGGAAGTATAATTGACAGCATTTATATTCAATAAAATAAAATTCAAGGTGAAAACATTAATGGCAACAACTGGACATCCACATGTGAAAGAACAAATCTAGACACAGACCCTATACTCTTCATAAAAATTAACTTAAAATAAACCCTGGACCTAAACATGAAACAGAAAACTGCAAAACTTTTAGAACATACCATAGGAGGAAACCTAGATGACCTTGGGTATGGTGATGGCATTTAGATACAACACCAAGGGCAAAATCCATGAAAGAAATCATTGATAAACTAGGCTTCATTAAAATTAAAAATTTCTGCTCTGTAAAAGATGATGTCAAAAGAATGAGAAGACAAGCCACAGACTAGAGAAAATATTTGCAAAAGACATATCTGATAAAGGACTGTTATCCAAAATATACAAAGAACTCTTAAAACTCAACAACAACAAAAAAAACCTGATTAAAAAATGGGCCAAAGACCTTAACAGACACCTCACCAGAGAAGACATACAGATGGAAAATAAGCATCTGAAAAGATACTCCACATCATATGTCATCAAGGAAATGCAAATTAAAACGAGATACCACTATACACCTATTAGAATGGCCAAAATTCAGAACACTGACAACACTAAATGGTGACAAAGATGTGAAGCAACAGGAATTCTCATTCATTGCTGGTGAGCATGCAAAATGATACAGCCACTTTGGAAGACAGTTTGGCCATTTCTTACAAAACTAAACATATTCTTATCACGTGATCCAGCAATAGTGCTCCTTGGTATTTACTCAAAGGAGTTGAAAATTTATGTCCACACAAAAACCTGCACATGATGTTTACAGCACTTTATTCATAATTGCCAAAACCTGGAAACAACCAAGGTGCCCTTCAATAGGTGAATGGATAAATAAATTGTAGTACATCCAGACAATGAAATACTATTCAGCAAGAAAAAGAAATGAGCTATCAAGCCACTAAAAGATATGGAAGAACCTGAAATGTATATTACTAAGTGAAAGAAGCCAAACTGAAAAGGCTACACACTGTGTGGTTTTGACTGTATGACATTCTGGAAAAGGAAAAACTATGGAGACAGTAAAAACATCAGTGGTCGCCAGAGGTTGGAGAGAAGGAGGGATGAATAGGTGGAGCACAGAAGATGTTTAGGAAAGTAAAAATACTCTGATACTAAAATGACGCATACATGTCATTATACATTTGTTCAAACCCATAGAAGATACAACACCAAGAGTGAAACTTGATGTAAACCATGGACTTAGGTTAATTATGATGTGTCAACATAGGTTGATCAATTGTAACAAATGTACCACGCTGGTGGGGGATGTTGATAATGGGGAGGCTATGCATGTGTGGGGGCAGGGCGTATATAGGAACACTGTATTTTTCTTCTCAATTTTGCTGTAAGCCTAAAACTGCTCACAAAAAAATTGTCTATAAATATGAAAAAAATCACTAATGGCTTGAATAGATATTTTATTTTGATTAAATAGGAAATAAGTATGTTCTTTGTGTTACAAACAACATGCCTTTGAAATATAAAGATGTAGAAGGAGAAATAGACAAGGCCACAAGGGTCAAGGCTTTAACATACCACTCTCAGAAATAAGCATACACAACATAAAATAACACAGTTTTACAGTATTATAATACAGCTATGTTTCAGAAATCTTTATACCTGACAAAAAGAATAATTTACATTCTTTTTAAAATCCCATGGGAGAGTTACAAAAATTTCTTCAGCTATAAAGAAACTCTCTAAAAATTCTCAAAAATAGAACTTCAATGCGTTACATTTTCTGAGCACAATAAAACTCTAGTTTAATGGGGAAAAGACATAAATAGTAATAAAATAAATAAACCTACCTAATTTGAAACAAATACCTTCTAAATAATTCTGAGATAAAGAGAAAATCAAAACTAAAAAGATTTTTTAGAAAGCTATGACTTTTAACTTTTGAGAAAGCTCTTTTCAAACAGCAGCTATTATTCTTTTTTGGATACATAATTTCTTAACATTCTCGGAGGATACAAATTTCAAATAAAATGTTGTTCTCCTTTCATAAAAGCAGATTTTGACATCATAACAATATAACATCCATAATCGCAATTCTCAGAGGCAACTATCATTTTTCACTTCTGTTTTGTGCTATTACAGTGGTTATCTCCTTAAGCACAAGAATATTCCTTTGTATTCCTTCTGAATTAAATAATTATATATCTAATTTTTGGACTAACAGTTTTAGATATTATCTATTGTCTCTTCTTTCCGAAGGATCAGCATTTGCTCACATTACTCACCGTCTCTTCTTGCCTTTGTAATTTTTTCACTTGATATTTTATTTTTAACTCCTCTGTGGTTACTTTAGTAATTTTAAATGATATTCCTAAGCCAATCTTTCTTATGAACAATAACTTTAGACAAGGATCTGAACTGCCCACTGCGTAATGGGAGGATGTTATTGACAATACCACTTAATTTTCTTCTCATCTCAAACTTCCATGTAGAGACCTGTATTATTATAATGTCAAAAGGACAATAACATTACATTTAATTTATCCGTGCTTAGTTAAAATTTTGATCAAAATGTTCAAAACCAACAAACTGCAATTTCATTATTATGTCTTTGTTCACTCCTGAGCCAAGCACTGTGCTAGAACTTACCTTTCCTTCTCAGTAGGTCTAAAGTCATGACCCCTGTGCTGCTGACAACATCAGGTTCAAATGGATTCTTTATTCTTACTTTACTTTGACAACTCAAAATCAGGCCACATTTTACTTTGCTTAATATTAGGACCCTTCTTTGTGAAGCTTTTAGTTGTTTTTCTGCCACTTTTTATTATCTTTCTTTTTGTTGTTAACAAAATTATATTTTTTGCAACATATCCTCAAAATTATCCAGGCTTTTAGAGGCTGTTCACTAAAAGTTATAATCTGGTTGTGTTTTTCTTTTGTATTATTGATTTTTTACAAATGTCTGGTGATGGGGTGTTTTTCTTCATTTTAAAGGGAGAACTCATTTGATTAATATTGGCCCTGGCACAGGGTTCTATTGTCCTTATATATATATATCTCTGTTTCTCTAAGTGTCTTCTTTCTTGAAAGGAAAAAAAAATGCAATCTCTGGGTCCATGAGGAAGGCATGTGAAATTTTAGGCTTGATTTTAGCAGACTTGTGGGCAGGTAGCAGCCAGGCACACTGCCCCCCACTTCAAAAAAAAAGACTTATATTTAGTTCTGCCCGGCATCTTTGGGAACTACTACAAATTCGATATCTTATTTCTATTATTCTATTAGTTATCCTTAAATCTGGAACAAAACATTTCAATTCAGTTTTTCATCAGTGTCAAGAATTAATCATTTGAATTTTGATAAATTATTGTAATTGTTTATTACAATAAACAGAAGATCATGGATCTTCTGTTTTATGAATCCTCCTTTAAGAATTATATTAAATTTTGGAGTGATAGTCTCAATTATTATTTAAAGTTATTATCATTTTCTGGCCCCTCTGCTCAACACTGTTTCTTGTATCCAAAATTTTCCTCTTCTTTGGTTTGTAGTTCTTTTTCTGATAATGTAGCCTCGAGTCAAATACTTGACTGCCATCACTAGCTAAACAATGGCTGTAGAAATACAACCGTGCCCAAGTCTTACTTAAAACTCATGACTATCAACCATATGTGGGCTCTTAATGCTGTTCGGTGATCATACTACATTTCCCTATTCTACTCATTCTCCTGTTCCTCTAGATCTGTGCTATCCAATAAGGCAGCCACTATCCACATGTGGGTACTTAAATTTCAGTTTAAATTAACTAAAATTAAACAAAACAAAAAAATCTTGTTCTCAGCTGTACTAGCCATATTTCAAGTACCCAATCACCATATGGTGATAGTGGCCACACTGCTAGGATGAATAATGGCCCCCCAAAGTTATGGCCACATCCTAATCCCCAGAACCTGTGAATACATTACCTTAAAAGGCAACAGGGGCTTTGCAGGTGTGATTAAGGTTAAGGACTTTGAGATAGGGATAGTATCCTGGATTATCCAGGTGGGCCCAATGGAATCACAGGGGTCCTGAAATGTGGAAGCAGGAGGCAGAAGAAAAGATCAGAGTAATGAGATGTGGGAAGGACTCAACAAGCCTTCCCAGCTTTGAAGTTGCAGGAAGTGAACTGAGCCAAGGAATGCAGGTGATCTCTAGAAGCTAGAGCAGGTGGATTCTCCTTTAGAGCCTCCAGAAAGGAATGTAACTCTGCTGACACCTTGATTTTAGCCCAGTGAGACTATGCGGGACTTCTGACCTACAGAACTGCAAGATGTTAAATTTGTATCATTTAAGTCACCAAGTTTGAGATAATTTGTTATGGTTGAATACAGCCACTATATCTGATAGATAGTGCTGATATAGAACATTTCCATCATTGCAGGAAGTTGTATTGGACAGCACCGACTTATAAGATTTTAAATAATTGAAGGTGTGGTAAATGGGGTTCTCATTCACTTTTCACGGTCTTCTCTTTTATATATGCTCATTTTCTGGATGATCTCCTCTAGTTTCCTAACTTTGAATAGATAACTATAAAAGCTGTTGATTTCCAAATTTATATTTCCAGTGTGGACCCTTCTTCTGAACAGCAGATGTATATATAATACACACACACACACACACCTGAAAATTTGACATCTCCAATGAAGTGTGTAGTAGACATTTCAAACAAAGCATGTGCAAAACTGAATTCCCGATTTCCTCCACTGTACTCTTTACCTACATCTTTCTGGTTTTGGTTAATAGAAATTATACTATTTTTAATTTTTCAGGCAAAGCACTAGAGTCATTTTTGACTCCTTATTCCTCTCACAACACTCATAGACCATCTCAGAAATCTTATTGACTCTACCTACAAAGTACATCTTGAATCTAATGACTTCTCATCAGTTCCATTGCTACCACCCTGTTCTAAGCCACCATCATCTTTGATCCAAATTATCATAATAGCCCAGTCTATTAGTCAAGGCCCATTGGAATAACAAAACCTACTTTGGGAAATTAATACAAGCCAATTAGTTACAAAAACGTTAGAATATCTGAAAGAACAAATGGAAGAGTTAAGATAATCCAGATATCAGTTACTACCCTACACCTAGAGCTAGTATTACTGGAACCCAAGAGTCAAGATCACCCAACCAAAGAGGCAACCAGAGTGGTCTGCCCACCTTGGAGCCTATGCAGCAGCCACTAGAGGCACAACCCAAAGCAAGTTCAATACCCTGGTTCTCCCTTGTTCCTGCCTATACCTTCATGACAGCCTTTCTCCTTGATCAAATTCAGCTTGAAGCCTGTTGTCAAAGGAGCCTGGGAAATATACTTCGCAAGGATTAGACCTCTAATATATAGATTTGATCAGAGGAAGGATAGGGAATGGATTTGACACTTCCTAATTTGGCCCCATCTTCCATTATAGTTGTCTACCCACTACCACTCCCCAACACATACATGTTCTACTCCAACAGAGCTAAGTGATCATTTTGTAAATAAAAACAAACCAGTTTAGTCTTCTACTCAAAATCATAATTGTCTTCCCATATCTCAGCATAAAAGTCAAACTCATTATAGCAGCCTACAACAACCACATGATCTGTCCCCCATTTGCCCTTTCAACCTAATCTCCTCCTTTTCCCTCCTAACTCAGTTTTCTCCAGCCACAGTGATCAGCTTGCTGTTCCTAGAGGACACCAGGAACCCGCCTAACTCGATCTTTCCAGCTGCTGGGATTCTCTTCTCTGATATCTTCATGGCTTTCTCCTTTACCTGCTTCAAATCATGCTCAAATTCCACATTTTCAGTCTAGAAAATGATCCTTGGGCATAACAGCAATGTGTTGAGAACAGTTAACACATTCTGCATTGTAAAAGAATGGACCTGGGAGATCTATGTAGTGCTCACTGCTTTTACTGAGGCTGTTGATTTCTTTATTATATTAAACTACACTAACAACTCATATTTGTTGTCTTCTTCTATGATTTGATATCTAATGAAAAGCATTACATTGGTATCAAAGTAATAACTGTAAAAAGAATTAAACAAACAGAAACAAAAATTCAGATGACACCCCAGAACATTTCTGTCATTGATGTTGTTCAATACAATTCATTTCATGGTTCAATTCAGCACAGTATCTTGCTTGAACAAAATAATAATAGTGGAGAATGCAGTAGACTATAGCAACCATTTCATTATTATACCAAAAACAAGTGCTATCTGAATGAATCATAGACTTGACAGATTTTCAACATGAAGAAGCCAATCTAGTAGAACAGTCTTGATTGTCTGTATGTCTCTCTCTTGTCTTTTTCTCTTGTTTCAAGGAAATTTTTATTAAGTGTCGACTGAAGCCTAGAGTTTCACGATGCGACATTTTAGAAATATTTCTTATTGTCTGTCAATAAAACAGTAACAACAAAACAACACATGATTTAAAAGTAAAATCTGCTGACAAAGATGAAATCGATGTGTAGGCACCTTACTGCGTCATACCTGCCCCACACCACATAAGTAATCTCTTACCTGAATGTGATATTGGCTAAGTCACTGCCTGCAACCAAGATCAGTTTTTCCAGTGTTGACCTGCCATCAATCTTCCTGGCCGACAGCAAGTGTGGTGGTTTGCAACAGAAACCAAAGTCCTTACTCCTTTCTACATCTATGCCCTTTTCAATGTGATTTTCAGCTCCTCCCATCAAAAAGTGGAGTCTATTTCCTCATGGCTGTATCTTGGCTGACCTGGTGAAGAGAATGTGGTGGGAGTGACAGTGTGCCATTTCCAAGCCTAGATCTCAAGGAGCCTTGCATATAACTGTCTTTCAGAACTCTGCCACCACCATGTGTACAAGGTCGGGCTTGCCTGCTGGAGATGAGAGAGCGAGATGAGAGAAGTCCACATGGAGAGAGGAGCTGGCCCAGCTGAGGCAATCCTGGACCAGCCAGCCCCCAATCAACCCAGCAGCAGACCATTCACCCATAATTAGCCTAGAAAAACCACCCAGCTGAGCGCAGCCCAAATTGCTAATTTTGAGATAAGTGAGCTAAATGAATAGCTGTTGTTATAAGCCACCAAGTTTTGGGATTGATTGTTACACGGAAATTGTTAGGTAGCATCTTTGTTTACTGGAAAATGGGGAAAAAAAGGCTCCTGATTTCATTTTAAATTACAGCTTGGGTTTTAACTGGAAGAAGGAGCAGTTCCCTTTTAGGGTCAACAGATTAGATAAAAGAACTGACTTGTTTGTTCTCCCAGTATCTCCTCACTAGACCACAATTCTTGATGCAGGTGACTGGCAATGAGGCACCAAGTGGCGGTCCAAGGAGTCCAACCCTTAGAGCAGAGTTGCAATCAGAGCAGAACTGGCGCTGCCAAAGCTGCTCAGGGCATCAGTAGAAAAACTCCAAATTTAATCATTGTCACACAGATGTATTGCTTTGACTTCTAATTTTTGCATAATTGAATCACCTCTTCTGTGAAAAAGGGGGCTAAAATCCCTCAGACATGATTAACGACATAAACTGAAAAAATAATTCACAAAGCAAACACTAGAGCCAGGACTAAGCTATTTTGGCAATACTGAGTAGAAGAGAAATCCCTTCAACACAGTCCTCAGACTGGAATATAATTGTTGCTGTGGCTACAACTTTGGGAAAGGTAGGAGATACCCTCCTGATCCATTCTGAAAACAAATGGACTGTGCAAATTCAAACCTCAGCTGGAAGAGCAGTATAAAGCACACAAAAATAAATAATGGAATAAGATTTGAAAAACAGAATTAACAAATTTCCTCTGAAAGAATTTCTGTGTGATCATTTATGGACAGCAATTTTTGACAAAGGAGTGAAGAATATAATATAGAGAAAGGGAAGTCTCTTTAATAATGGTGTGGGGAAGACTGGACAGCCACATGCAAAAGAATGAAAGTAGACTACTATCTTACACCATACACAAAAATTAACTCAAAATGGATTAAAGACTTGAATGTAAGTCCTGAAACCATAAAACCCCCAGAAAAAAACATGGGCAATACGCTCTTTGACATTGGTCTTAGCTGTATCTTTTTCAATGTCTACTCAGGCAAGGGAAACAAAAGAAAAAATAAAACAAATGGAACTACATTAAACTAAAAAGCTTCTGCATGGCAAAAGAAACCATCAACAAAACAAAAAAACAACGTACTGAATGAGAGAAGATATTTGCAAATCATATATCCAATAAGGGGTTAATATCCAAACTATATAAAGAACTCATACAATGCAACAAAAACAACCCAATTAAAAATGGGCAGAGGATCTGAACAGACATTTTTCCAAAGAAGATATACAGATGGCCAACAGGCACATGAAAAGACATTCAACATCACTAATTATTAGGGAAGTGCAAATCAAAACCACAAGATATCATCTCACACCCATCAAAATGGCTGTTATTAAGAACACAAAAAATAACAAGTGTTGGAGATGATGTGGAGAAAAGGGAACCCTCTTATACTGCTGGTGGGAATGTAAACTGGTGCAGCCACAATGGAAAATAGTATGGAGATTCCTCAAAAAATTAAAAATAGAAATACCATACGATCCAGCTATCCCACTTCTGGGTATTTATTCAAAGAACACGAAAACACTAATTCAAAAAGATATATGCACTCCTATGTTCATTTCAGCATTATTCACAATAACCAAGACTTGGAAACAACCTACTTGATCACTGATGGATGAATGGATAAAGAAGATATCTATCTATCTATCTATCCACATATATACGATGGAATACTATTCAGCCATATAAAGGATGAAATCTTGCCATTTGTGACAACATAGATAGACCTTAAGGATATTATGCTAAATGAAATAAGTCAGATGGAGAAAGCCAAATACCGTATGACTTCACTCACATGTAGAAGATAAAACAACAACAAAAAACACATAGATACAGAGATTAGATTAGTGGTTACCAGAGGGAAAGGGAGGTGGGGGAAGGTGAAAGGGGTAAAGGACACATTCGTACAGTGACAGATGGCAACTAGACTTTTGATGGTGAACATGTTGTGGTCCACACAGAAGTCAAAATATAATGATGTACACCTGAAATTTATATAGTGTTATAAACCAATTTTACTTCAATAAAAAAAAAGATTTACCATGTGGAGAAACTTTTTGCCATGTACTTCCTCAAGTCTTACGGATTATCCTCTGCCTTAGTAAGTGCCCACAAATCCATCACTCACCATTTTTCCCCCAGGCTCTTTTCTGTTTCTTCCAATTTATCATTAGATTTTCATTTTAAATGCTGGGTTGTTTTTTTTTTTTTTTTTCCTTAAAGAGAGCCTTCTGACCTTCTTTAATTAATTTCTGATGGTAAAATTATTTCTCTGATTATAATTCCATTTGAATAAACCAGCTAAATTAGATCCTTTTAAAAAGCTCCAAGAAAGCCCTACTCACTGACTTCTACTTATGTATAATTGGTCAGGACTGCATCACCTGACCACTCTTAGCTTAAAGGACAATTGACTTTCTCTACCAAGATGGAAGAAACTCATTCTGTAATATAAAAATAGCAAAATTAATCATTAAACCCAGGAAAATAAAATAAATAAACACATCCATCCATACAAATATGTGTGTAAAACCTGCCTCCCCAAATTTGGGCACTTTGTGGTCTATCTATGATCAAAAAGTGTCAAGCTGGGGCCAGCCCAGTGGCTTAATAGTTAAGTTCATGCACTCTGCTTCAGTGGCTCAGGGCTCATGGGGTTCAGATCCCGAGCATGCACCTATGCACTGCTCATCAACCCATGCTGTGGCAGCATCTCATACACAAAATAGAGGAAAATTGGCACAGATATTAGCTCAGGGATCATCTTCCTCAAGCAAAAAGGGGAAGATTGGCAACAGATGTTAGCTCAGGGCTAATCTTCCTCATGCCCCCCCAACCCCGCAAAAGTGTCTAACTGATAGAAATTAAATTGAAACATGAAATTAGTTTCTTAAAATATTTACGGAGCTGGCCTGGTGGCATAGTGGTTAAGTTTGTGAGCTCCACTTCAGAGGCCTGGGCTTCACAGGTTTGGATCCCGGGCGTGGACTTACGCACCACTTATCAAGCCATGCTGTGGGAGGTGTCCCACATATAAAGTAGAGGAAGATGGGCACGGATGTTAGCTCATGGTTAGTCTTTCTCAGCAAACAGAGGAGGATTGGCAACAGATGTCAGCTCAGAGCTAATCTTCCTCACCAAAAAAAAAAAAATTTCCAGTGGGGGAGGGAAGTGATTACATTCATATAGATAGTAAATTACGTTAAAAATAATATAGTTTTGGGGCCGCCCGGTGGCGCAGCGGTTTAGTCCGCGCTTGGCAGCCCGGGGTTCGCGGGTTCGGATCCCGGGCGCCCGCCGACACACTGCCTGTCAGCCATGCCGTGGCGGCGTCCCATATAAAGTAGAGGAAGATGGGCACGATGTTAGCCCAGGGCCAGTCTTCCTCAGCAAAAAAAAAAAGGGGAGGATTGGATGGATGTTAGCTCAGGGCTGGTCTTCCTCATAAAAAAAAATAATAATAATAATATAGTTTTAAAATAAGCTCTTAATCAGCTGTACAAACCTAGCCACCACAAACACAGCCCATTCATCTCTCCATTGTTTCAGGTCTGCCCACATCCCCTCTTCCTACCCAATATTCTCCATTTTTAGTGTAAAAATTATCTATCCCCTAAGTTTTCTACAAGTTCTCTCAGTTCCTAGTACCCACTATGTTGATCAACATTTACCAAAAAAAAGCCTTGAACTTAATAAAGAAGACACAGAATCTTTGTCTTGTCTTGACTTTTAAAATTGTACTCAGAGTTGAATAAACCAACATAAACTTGGAGGCTAGCTCATTCATTCTGTCTTCGAGTCTTTTTATTCAATACCACACATAATTTTCAGACATAGACTTATCTTTGGCTTTGTGACTTACCATTCCATATATCACATTTACTTTTATAAAAACATGGTTGAAAGAAACTAATCCAAAATTGGAGAAAAATTCTTGCAAGGCCAAGCCCTTTTTCTAAGCACAACTATGGATTCATTCAGTTGAATCACCCTAACCTCAAGCTCTATTGTCTCCTTCTGAGATGACAGTCACCTCGGCTCAGGTCTCGTTATGGCTACCAACCTTAGGCATTTATAGACCACTTTTATATTAATGTGTAAAGTGGAAACACTTTCCTCAAGGAAACATAAAAATCATCTCACATATGTCTTTCTAATTTTGTAACATGCTAAATTGGACTCTTGCCTTTTAAATCAATATAGTTCGAAATAAGAATTAGAATCAAAGAATAAACTTAGAATCGTTGAAGTCATTTGGTAAACATGAAACAAGTCTGTCTTAGTCAGGAGGCTGGAGTCTGAGATCAGGGTGCCAGCGTGCTTGGGCTCTGGTGATGGCCCTCTTCTGACTTGCAGACTACTGACTTGTCACTGTATCCTCACGTGGCAGAAAGCAGAGAGCCTGAGCAAGCTCTTGATTCTCTTCTTTCAAGGGCACTAATCTCATTCCTGAAGTCTCCAACTTCATGACCCCATCACCTCCCAAAGGTCCCACCTCCTAATACCATCACTTTAGGGGTTAGGACTTCACCATATGAATTTGGGTAGGACAAATATTCTGTCCATAACACAATACATGATGTTCCTTTGAACACTTCTATTATTTGTTCACTACCTCTTATGAGGTTTTCATCCTTGTCCTTGCTGTAATGGCTGTAATTATTTTTGCTTTCTTTGCTTGGAATCCAAAACCATTTCACTATTATTATAACTTGTGTCTTCTCCCAGAATCTGTGAAACTGTGGCAGGATAACTTACCAGATTTCAAGAAGAGTAAAATCACAGACTCTTCACAGTTCTTAACATAGAAATCAGAAAGTGGTTGTCTTTGGGATGAAAAACATTTGACTGGAAAGGAGCACAAGGGAACTTTCTTTGGGAAAGAAATGTTCTATTTCTTATTTTGGGTGATGTACACAATTGTCAGAGGTGAATACTTAAGAATTATGCATTTATTGTATGTAAATTATAAATTTTAATGAATTATAAAAAATACAAATGAATAAATTTGAAGGTTTATAAATTGTAAATTTATTTTAAAATAGGTACATATAAATAAATAAAAATTTAATCAGTTTTTCAAAATCCCTAAAAATGCTATACTAAATGGTATTAGACTAATTCTTCATCTGAGAATTTTAAAATACACTTGGAATATTAGCACCATTGGCACACACAACATTACGTGACAAAAATTAAGCAAATATTTATGAATAGTTAGAAAGCAGCAGTTACCGAATGAATTGTATGAATGACAATTCGGAGGAAGAGAAATATCAGTTTGACAAGAGAGGTTTAAATGATGAACAACTCTTGGTAAGCTTTGATGTGTATTGTTCAGGTTTAGTGAAATGTCTAAAACGATAAGCAGGAAGGTTTCAGTGAGGATTCTCAACACGTGGCTACTGAGGGAAGCCTGGAAAACATGTCAGCAGAATATTGGACAGAAGAAAAGTAGGGTTACTTGCAAAAATATCCAAAATGTACCAATGACCAATTGAAATCAAATATTTTATTTTTGGAAAAATTAATAACAAATTCATACTGAAAAGAACAGCTAAACACATTTTGAAAGAAATAGTAGACTTCTGACTTCCAGTTCGGCATTTAAGAAGCTTGCAAGTTGCCACTCCTTCCCAACAACACTACTTAACTTTTTACTTAATAAGTATAAAAAGCTGAACAAACTGAAAAGTCAACAACTTTTCTAATATCTGTAAGAGAAGTGAGGATACAGAGCAAACCATTGCTCCCCAAACTAGAAACATTGACAGGCAAATAGAGAGAATCACAACTTTCTAGAGCAGAAACTCACGAGCAGCAACCTCCGCAGGAACCAGTGATGAGAACTGTAATTGATGAATTGCTGGAGTCTCAGTATGGACACGTCTGAGAGGTAAAACCTCCACAGGGACTCAGTCATTGGTGTGTGTGTGTGTGTGTGTGTGTGTGTGTGTGTGTGTGGAGGGTGGGGAATGTCCACACCCTTTTATGAGTCTTTACCTCCTGGAGCTCTACCAGGTTCTCACGGTGCATATTAGAGAAAAATCTCCTCATGCTTCCAGCAGGGGGAGGAAAAAAGAAACAATTTGAAAAATACGGAGCATTCTCTTCTTAACATAGTCTGACCTCAGGAGACTATTTAACCAGAGCTCAACCTGCTGGGGTTTTATCAGAGCCTAACTAAATAACAAAATACACAATTCCAGCCCACTCTAGCCATCCTACCTCACCTAAGGCAGGGGGGCTTAGAAGCCGGTGTGAAACTCATGATCCAGAGGGCCAGGCTCACTAAAACACTGAGACCTAATCATAGGACTATCGAATGCTGCCTACCCACCCCCACCCCCCCACTGCATTACTAAAGCCTTTTTTACAGCAGCTCCTTTTACCCGGTATAGCATGTCCAACTATCAAGAAAAAATTACAAGGAATACTAAAAGGCAAAAAACACAAGTTGAAGAGACAGAGAAAGCATCAGAACTAGACTCAGATATGGCAGCTTTGTTGGAATGATCAGACTGAGAATTGAAAACAACTATGATTGATATGCTAGGGGCTGTATTGGATAAAGTAGACAGCACGCAAGAACAGATAGGCAATGTAAGCAGAGAGATGGGAATTCTAAGGAAAAAAAAAAAAAAAACAAGAAGAAATGCTAGAGATCAAAAGCATTATAACTAGAATGAAGAAAGCCTTTAATGGGCTTATTAGTAGACTGGGCATGGCTGAGGAAAGAATCAATGGAAACCTCCAAAACTGAAAAGCAAGGAGAAAAAAATACTGGAAAAAGGGACAAAATATCCAAGAACTCTGGGACAACTACAAAAGGTGTAACATATATGTAATGGGAATACCAGAAGGAAAAAGAAAAGAGAGATAAAGGAACAGTAAGAAATATTTGAAACAATAATGTCTGAGAATTTCCCCAAATTAATGTCAGATACCAAACCACAGATCCAAGAAGTTTAGAGAGTACCAAGCAGGATAAATGCCAAAAAACTACGCCCAGACACATTATTTTCAAATTTCAGAAATTCAAAGATAAACAAAAAATCCTGGAAGAAGCCAGAAGAAAAAACATTTTATCTATAGGGGACAATGATAAAAATAAAGTTGGACTGCTCCTCAGAAACCATGCAAGCAAGAAGAGAATAGAGTAAAATATTTAACTTCTTGAGAGACAAAAGCATCAACCTAGAATTCTACACTCTGAAAAATTATTCTTCAGAAGTTAAGGAGAAAAAAAGACTTTCTCGGACAAACAAAAGTTGAGAGCATTGTTGCCAGTAAACATGCCTTGCAAGAGATAGTGAAAGTAGTTCTTTAGAAAAAAACCAAAATGATATAGGTCAGAAACATGGATCTAAATAAAGAAAGGAAGAGTGTTGGAGAAGTGAAGGTAAAATAAAATCTTTTATTTTTCTTATTCTTAATTGATCTAACAAATAATCATTTCTTAAAAATGATAATAGCTACAATGTATCTGATTATGTATGCATTTATGTACATGTGTGTGTTTGTGTGTGCATGCACGTGCACTCTTATGCATACTCAAACATAAGTGAAATGAATGACAGCAATGATGGGAGAGAGGAATTAGGATTATTTTGTTGTTATAAGGTACTTGCACTACTCATGAATGGTGTAGTGTAATTTGAGGTGGACTTAGTTTAGTTGTAAATGTATACTGCAAATTCTAGAGCAACCATTAAAAAAACTAAAACAGTACAATTGATATGCTAAGACAGGAGAGAAAATGGAATCATATAAAATGTTTAGTAAAAGGCAGAAAAATAGTGGAAGACAAAAGTAGGAAAAAGAACAGGGACAACAAATAGAAAACAGTAGCAAACACGCTAGATATTAACTCAACTATATCAGTAATTATGTTGAATGTTAATTGTCTAAATGCACCAATGAAAAGATAGATTGTCAGAGTGGATCAAAAAACAAGACTCAACTGTATATCATCTACACACTTAAAATATAAAGACACATATAGATTAAAAGCAAATCGATGATATACCATGCTAACACTTATCAAAAGAAAATATGAGTAGATGTATCAGTTTCAGCCAGGGCAGATTCCAGAGCAAGGAAAGTTATTAGAGATAAAGAAGGTCATTACATAATGATAAAGAGGCCAATTCTCAAGAAGACATTACAATCCTTAACATGTATGTGCCTAACAACAGAGCATCAAAACATGTGAGGCAAAAACTGATAAAACTACAAGGAGAAATGCATGAATCTACTATTATAGTTGGAGATTTCAACACCCCTCTATCAGAAATGGACAGGTGTAGCAGGTATAAAATCAATAAGAACATAGTTGAACTCAGCAACACCATCTCTCAAATAGATATAATGGACATGTATAGACTGCTTCATGAAACAACACCAAAATACACATTCTTCTCAAGCTCACATGGAACATTCACCAAGATACACCACATTCTGGATGATAAAACACACCTTAACAAACGTAAAATTATAGAAATCATACAATGTCTTCTCTTAGACCACAATGGAATTAAACTAGAAAACAGTAACAGAAAGATGGCTGGAAAATCCCAAAACACTTAGAGATTAAGCAACACTCTTCTAAATAACACATGGGTCAAAGAGAACTCTCAAGAGAAATTAAAAATTGCTTTGAAGTAAACAAAAATGAAAACACAACATGAAAATTTGTGGGATGCAGCAAAAGCAGTGCTTAAGAAAATGTATAGCATTGAACATATATGTTAGAAAAGAAAAAAGATCTAAAATCAATCATCTAAACTTTCACTTTAGAAAAAGAAGAGCAAAACAAACAGCCTGATTAAAAAATGGACAGAGGATCTGAACAGCCATTTTTCCAAAGAACATACATAGATGACCAACAGGCATATGAAAAAATGTTCATCACTAATTATTAGGGAAATGCATATCAAAATCACAAGAAGATATCATCTCACACACATCTAAATGGCTATCATTAAAAAGACAAAAAATAACAAGTGCTGGAGAGGATGTGGAGAAAAGGGAACCCTCTTACACTGCTGGTGGGAATATAAATTGGTGCAGCCTCTGTGGAAAACAGTATGGAGATTTCTCAAAAAAAATAAAAATGGAACTACCATATGATCCAGCTATTCCATTTCTGGGTATTTATCCAAAGAACACAAAAACACTAATTCTAAATGATATATGCACCCCTATGTTCATTGTAGTATTATTCACAATAACCAAGACTTGGAAACAACCTAAGTGTTCATTGATAGATGAATGGATAAAGAAGATGTGGTATATATATATACAATGGAATACTATTCAGCCATAAAAAAGATGAACTCTTGCCCTTTGAAACAACATGGATAGACCATAAGGGTATTATGCTAAGTGAAATAAGTCAGATGGAGGAAGCCAAATACCATATGATTTCACTCACATGTGAACTATAAAACAACAACAAAAACAAACAAACATATAGATGTAGAGAATAGATTGGTGCTTACCAAAGGAGAAGGGGGATGAGGGGAGGGTGAAAGGGGTAAAGGGACATATTTGTAGAGTGATGGATGGCAACTAGACTTTTGATGGTGAACACAATGTAGTCTACACAGAAGTCAAAATATAATAATGTACACCTGAAATTTGTATAATGTTATAAGTTAATGTTACATAAGTCAAATAAACAAATGAAGAGCAAATTTACTCCAAAGTAAGCATAAGAAGGAAAATAATAAAAATTAGAGCAGAAATCAATGGAATTAAAAAACAGGAAATCAATAGAGAAAATCAATTAAACCAAAAGCTGGTTTTTTGAAAAAATCAATAATATTAATAAACTTCTAGCTAGGTTAACTGAGAAAAAAAGAGAAGGGCAGAAATTACTAATATCAGAAATGAAAGAGGGAACTTAACTACAGATCCCATGGACCTTAAAAGGATAGTAAAGGAATACTATGAACAACTCTATGCCTACAAATTTGATAACCTAGATAAAATGCACTAATTCCTTGAAGGGCACAATCTGCTAAAACTCACACAAGAAGAAACAATCTGAATAGGCCTATGTCTATTAAAGAAATAAAATCAATCATTAGTAATCTTCCAGAACAGAAATGCAAATGGGTTTACTGGTGAATTCTACCAAACATTTAAGGAAGAAATTATATGAATTGTCTACAATCTCTTTCAGAGGATAGAAAGAAGGGAATACTTCCTAACTCATTCTATGAGGCTGGAATTACCTTAATACCAAAACCAGACAAAAACATACAAAAGGAAACTACAGACCAACATAAGCAAAAATCCTCAACAAAATATTAGGAAACAGGATCCAACAATGTATAAAAAATTTATACACCATGACCAAGTGGAATTTATTCCAGGTATGTAAGCCTGGTTTAACATTTGAAAATCAGTTAATATAATCCATTATATCAATAAGATAAAGAAGAAAAATCAAATGATCATACAAATAGATGCAGAAAAAGCATTTGACAAAATCTAACGCAAATTCATAGTAAAAACCCTCAATAAACTAGGAATAGAAGGGAACATCCTCAACTTGATAAAGATATGTACATAAAACCAACAGCTAACATCATGCTTAATGATCAGAAACTTGAAGATTTCCCACAAAGACCAGGAACAAAGCAGAGGTAGCCCCTCTGACCATTGCTTTTCAACATCTTACTGAAATGTCCTGGGTAATACAATAAGATAAGAAAAGGTATACAGATTAGGAAGGAAGAAATAAAATTGTCTTCGTTTGCTGATGACATGATCATCTATGTGGAAAATTGGAAAAAATCAGCAAAAAAACTCCTGGAACTAATAAGCAATCATAGCAAGGTTGCAGAATACAAGGTTAAATATGCAAAAGTCAATCACTTCCCTATCAATAAAGAAGTGAAATTTAAAATTAAGAACACAATACCATTTACATTAGTATCCCCAAAATGAAATACTTAGGTATAAATCTAACAAAATATGTACAAGATCTATATGAGGAAAACTATAAAACTCTGATGAACAAAATCAAAGAACTAAATATGTGAAGATGTATTTTGTGTTCACAGATAGGAAGGCTAAATATTGTCAAGATGTCAGTTCTTCCCAACTTGATATATAGATTCAATGCATTCCCATTCAAAATCCTAGCACATTATTTTGTGGATATTGACAAATTGATTCTAAAGTTTATACGGAGAGGCAAAAACCAAAATAGCCAATAGAATACTGAAGGAGAACAAAGTTAGAGGACTGACACTATCTGACTTCAAGACTGACTGTAAAGCTACAGTAATCAAGACAGTGTGGCATTGGTGAAATAGACAAATAGATCACTGAAACAGAGCAGATGCCTAGAAACAGAACCACATAAATATAGTCAACTGATCTTTGACAAAGGAGCAAAGGCAATACAGTGGAACAAAGACAGTCATTTCAACAAATGATGCTGGAACAACTGGACATCTACATGCAAAAAAGTGAATCTAGACATGGACTTGACACACTGCACACAAAAAAGCCCTCAAAAGGGATCATAGCCCTAAATATAAAACACAAAATTATACAACTCCTAGAAGATAACGTAGGAAAACATCTAAATGACCTTGAGTTCAGCACTGACTTTTCAGATACAATACTAAAGACATGATCCATGAAAGAAAGAATCAATAAGCTGGACTTCATTAAAATTAAAAATTTCTACTCTGCAAAAGACAATGTCAAGAGAATAAAAAGACAAGCCACAAACTGGGAGAAAATATTTGCAAAACACATGGCTGATAAAACACTGTTATCCAAAATATCCAAAGAACTCTTAAAACTCAACAATAAGAAAACAAACAAATAAACAAATTCAAAATGGGCCAAAGACCTTAACAGACACTTCACCAGAGAAGATATAGAGATGGCAAATAAGCATCTGAAAAGATGTTCCACATCGTATGTCATCAAGGAAATACAAATTAAAACAACGAAATACCACTACACACCTATTAGAATGGCTAAAGTTTTGAACACTGATAACACAAAAGGCTAGCAAGAAGGTGAAGCAACAGGAGCTCTCATTCATTGTTGATGGAAATGCAAAATGCTACAGCCATTTTGAAAGACAGTTTGGTGTTTTCTTACAAAACTAAACCTACTTTACCAAATGATCCAGTAAATGCACTTTTTGGCATTTACCCAAAGGAGTTGAAAAGATGTCCACACAAAAACCTGCACAGGAATATTGATTGCAACTCTATTCATAGTTGCCAAAACTTGGAAGCAACCAAGATGCTCTTCAGTAGGTTAATGGATAAACAAACTGGTAATCTAGACAAGGAAATATTATTCAGTGCTAAAAAAGAAATGAGCTATCAAGCCATGAAAAGACAGAGGAATCTTAAATACATATGACTAAGTAAAAGAATCCAATCTGAAAAGGCTACATACTGTATGATTCCAACTATGTGACATTCTAGCAAAGGCAAAACTGTGGAGACAGTAAAAAGGTCAGTGGTTGCCAGGAGTTAGAGGGGAGGGAAGCATGAGTAGGCAGAGCACAGAGGATTTTTAGGGCAGTGAAACTACTCTGTGTGATACTATAATGGTGGATACATGACATTATAGATTTGTCCAAATCTGTAGAATGTACAACACCAAGAGTGAACTCTAATGTAAACTATGGACTTTGGGTGATAATTATGTGTCAATGTAGGTTCATCAACTGTAACAAATGTACCACTCTGGTAGGGAAATTTTGGTAATGGGGAAGGTTATGCATGTGTGGGGGCAGGGAGCACATAAGAAACCTCTGTACCTCCCTCTCAATTTTGCTGTCATCCTAAAACCACTCTAAAAAATGATGTCTATTTTAAAAAAAAGAAATTTTAGCTGAGCAACTAACTTCTTTGAATGAGATCAAGTCTGGATACATAGATAAAATACGTAGATAAAATAGGGCATTAAAGAACCCTGAGACATTATTTTAGAACCAGAGTTAGTGAAATTTGAAGAAATATATGAAACACATAGGAAGGTAGAAATGGGGTAGAGACTGGATGTTTATAAAAGGAAAACATTAATTTTATTACAAGTGTAATTTAATGGTCCCAAACAAATTTTAAAATGGTGTATTGTAAAGATGCTTATGAGCACTTTGAAAATGGGGTGATTCCTTGGTACCAGTACATGCTCATTCTTTCAGTCAAAGCATATCCAGCCAGTTTCAGTTTCTCTTTGATGCACTAATCTAAGCTAGTGATTTTCTAACTGCAGGTTCTAATCCATTCAACAATTTTTTTAATAAAAAAATAAGAGAAAATATTAAAGTGCACTGCATGTGATCAGGGAAAGTATTGTTTTGTGAAGGTTTTATTTCCATTTTATATGTATGTATTTTCTGCTTCAAAAACGTAAGATATATTTCTTATTTTAAGTTCAAGGTCAGAGGTATTTGAAAGCACCTATTCTAGTCAGGTTTGTATAGTATATGAATAGGCAAGTTGACAGACGGATGCTAGAGGGAGGGATGGCTGATTTGTTCCATCTACCAGCTTAGGATACAAAATGTTATTTTTTAACGTATAAAAACTAAATGACTCTGAACCCCCAATCAACAGTAGTGATGTCCCATCCATCTTGCCTCCAATTCCCTGATAAGCAGCAGGACCCGGCAACTACTTTGTCCAAGGTGTTTGTCCTTGTTGGCACCATCCCACCAACAGAATAGCAGATAGTCTGATTGGCCCTTTGCCTGGAGGGAAGGGTTCCTTGCTCTTTTCTGTTTTGTTCTCAGGGCTGTGCGGTGTAGCTGTGGACGAGAGTGGTTGACCAATCAGCTGCAGGGACTGAGGTGTCCCTCAGTCCCCTGCTGGTCTAGCAGTAGTTTCTCAGTGGTTAGAGGGAGTTGAAGATGCCTCCCTCACAAGAGTTCCATTAAACTGTGGTCTCTCCGCACCACCCCGGGCCTGAGCCCCCTGTGTTAGAGTACCCCACAGATACAGCGTTTTTAGTTCTCCTCTTGCGCACAGACATCCAATTTCTGCACGCATGTGAACAGTGATGGGGAGGTCGGGTGACCTGTGCTATCCACATGCTGTGCTCAGAAACAGCCCTTGCCGTCGCCTCGGGGAGAAGGCGCTACTCTTCTAATGTCCAAAGAATCAATCTTACTGATTATTCGTGATGCTGGAAGTTAGCCACGACCTTAAACTTGGGGTTGTCATCATCCGGAGAGAGAGCGGCGAGGGGCCTCCCAGAGACTCAGTGACAGTGTTGCTCTTTCCTGGCTTGTCTTCGATGTCGAGAGCACCTCAGTGCTGAAACCGTTCTTCCAGCTACAAACTTCCCATACCTCCAGCCCCCAGGATCTGGATCCATAGGAAGTTCCTTCATCTGCTCCCTGCTTCCAGAAGAGCAAGCTCCACATTTCCTGTCACAGAATTATTGGCAACTGGGATATCCACTTTCTTTCACCCGTTCGTCTGAAGTGTTTGGGATTGCCAAGGCATTCTCTTTGCTCTTCAGTTTTCCCCCTAGCTTTCCGCACTCTGAGAGGTCTTTCTCTGCCTGCAGGCAGCATGTTTTGCTGGGTCTTTTCTCAATCTTCAAATTATACAGATTTGAAATTGAACCCTGAATCTATTACTTACAGCTATATATCTACATAATTTTGTGAAGCTTGCTTAGCTTCTCTGAACTTCAAGTGAGATTATTTATGTTTAAATGTTAAAATCGTAGTAGACACTCAGAAACGATTAGTTTCTTCCATTTTATATTTTGTCATCCAACTGCGAACACATAGTAGAAGCTCATAACTAGTTCATTTGGCCTAATTTTTGTTACAAGAAAAAAAGTCCCCAATTAATAATTGATATTAAGCTAGCTACCATCTGTCATTGAGAAATTCCCATTTTGGTAAGAAGAATGTCAATCAGGGAATTATCTTTAAATTGTTAGCAATGGTGAAGTCATCAGAGGTTAGTCTGAGAATGGAAAATAAAGGCAGTTGGAAAGAAATGTGCCATGTTTATGAAAGGTCCAATAAGAATGGATGTGCTTATAAAAAAATAAAGAATGGAATGTACTGTGCTTTGAAGAGTGACAGAAAGGAATTATTCCAATAAGAATGACAGTTACTAAAAATACCAATCCTGGCTGTGATTGTTATATCTCTGCCTGATCCTCTGAAAAGTGCTTTTTATTTTTTGAAACAGATGGCTATTTTAATTTACCGGGTGAGTTGTCACAGCTATCACCTTTCTGGACTTCCTCCCAAAATAAAGAAAAGCTATTCCAATGTAATGAAGGAAAGCTAGACAGTCTGATGAACTGTGTTCCCATGTCTCTCCTGAAAACTCCATAATGGAGGATCATATGGCATCTCTTGACCTAAAGGTAGATTACAGTAGAATTGGTGGTGGACACTGTTTGCATTATGTATCTGATGGCAGTAGCTGGAGCTCACCTTACGCACAGATGAAGTATGCGGCTTTGTAGTAATCCTTTGCATTAGAATTAGGGGTATATCTGGAGGAAACACATCTTTCCAATACTCCATAATGCAGATCAAAATAGTGTTAGTTCCCACAGGGCCTATAAAGAAATTCTGGTCCAGTTCTCTCAGTCCAATCTCTCAATGTAGATTTAAAAAGTCACAAAAGAAAAATTGTTTTTCAACTTTGCAAAGCTTTTTGCCACAGCCTGCCTGGGTACCTGAAATCCCACTTTTAAAGATTTATTTGAGGTTATAAGGATCTTTAGGATTCAGGTATCTTTAGTTAAAATGCAAACACCCCTGCTAAGTATAATCCATTGACCTTTATCATCTTCCAACATGGGTAGGGATTTTTCCCCAGTGGGATTAGTAAGGGAATGGACAGGAAAGGAATTGTGATGACAGGAAGCTAGGTATATTTGGGAGTATTCTAGGCAATTGGAGGAATGGATCTGAGAGAGAAAGTTACATGAATTGGGCAAGGAGAGCCCAAACCAAACTTTTCCCACTTCACCATTGTAGCTGACCCTTGTCCTGAAAGTACAAAAAAACTAAGAAAATGGGGTTATATAATAGGAGATATAATAATTATAAAGGATCTCAAGAGGAATGGGCTTATTATTATTTCAAATCTCATCTCAGAGCAAATGCATTATTAGGGGAAGACTCCAGGAACACTAGAGCCAGGAATCCCTCCTTTTCCTGTAGGCCTTCCACCTAAATTAAATGATGTTCCAACCAACTTTTATTCCTGATCAATTATGTGCTGATGGGCCAAGGTGCATAAGGGAGAGAGAAACCGAGAAACCCCACCAACTTCTCTGACAGCCCGTCTCATCCTGTCCCCCACTTCCTCTCCAGGGGTCTCCCATTCTCTGCCCTCCAGGAAGTCCCCCTTTAGATTACCCTGACTACCCCCCAAGAGCTTAAGGACTTCTGGCTTAATATAATTTTCTCAAGCAACCATGTTTCCCAGACAAAAATGCTACCTTTATAATAAAGTCTTGTTCTAAGCAGAGCCGCCTACACTCACAGCTGAACACGACAAAGTTTCTTTAAATACAGCATTGCTTTGTCCCCACCTTCCCCCCAGCCAGGTGAGGAGAAGCAGCTCAAACCTTAGACAAAGCTCTACCATCTGCAAATCTAGTCTTCTGTGTCAGCCCTTGGGCACACTTCTCTTCTGTTTACCTGCCTTCCCACCAGCTTTTCTCTTCCACATATCAAATACTCTTATTAAAGGCTCAACTCCCTTCTCACAGAAAATGTGCACTTTGGAACTGCAAACATACCATTTCTTCCTCTTTTACACCCCAACATCTATAACTTCCTCCCAGACCTTTTCTACCTGTAGTCTGTTTATCATATTCCATCTGGTCCAGTCTGGAGGTCACTCTAAGGGAGCTCCCTTCCCGTACTTTCCATGTCTTTCCCTAGGATCATCAACCTAGAACAATATCATTTGCCTGCACTGCCCCCATCATCACTGTCTCCATCTTCTCACAGACACGAGAGAATAACCTGGAGTTTAGTTCTTATTCTTCCATTTGCTGTAGTTGTATTCTTTAGAGAAAGATGCTTAGTGTCTCTAGGCCTCAGTGACTTCATCTGTAAAATGGGTAAAAATGTCTACCTCATAACAGTGTTGTGGAGATTAATGCATTAACATATGTAAAGTGCCTTCAGGTAAATGGTTGGCAGGCCAGTCTTCATGACAAATTAGTTCTAACAATGAATTGAAGGAAGATGACAATTTCCAGTCACTGGTTTTCATCAATGGTAGTTTTTGGGCATTGTGGGGGATGTTATGACATACTTTATAATTTTTAGATTATTTAGGGTTTTCTGATAAGTTTTTACCATTATTATATTATTTTGCCTAGAACTCAATTGATGCTCAGAAAATTATGGCTATTTCCTGATTTCTACACATAGTTAATCATTCCTTTGTTTGTCTACTTATTGAACTTTGTTCATATCGTTATTGCTATTTTACTACACTTTAGTTACTAAAGTATTAATATGACAGTATATATTAAATTTGTTTTAAAATGAAAGTTCCTAAGGACAAGAATTGTGATCTAAACACCATTGGATATCCAGTGACCATTTTGCCTAGTAGGTAAATAGACATTTGATAAGTACTTATTGAATTGATGAATGAATTGACACTTTCTGGGATGATTGAAGGTAAATGGATCATAATATGGCAATTATATTATACACATATAAATTTTAAAATTTTGTTTCTTTTTTTCTTTATGTATAACTTGCAGAGATATTTCCTAATCTTATTTATGGCAGGAATAAAACCAAAATTTTATTTGAATAGCATAATATAGTGCTTAATATCATGGATTTTGTAGACAGACTTCTACCTTTTATTGGTTATGTTACCTAGGCAAGTTACTTAAGCTCTCTATGTCTTAGGATACTAATATGTAAAATGGAAATAATATTAATATTATAATATTATTAAATAATATTGATAATACCTACCTCATACAGTTGTCTACAGTCATTGGATCAGTAAGGTTTTCTGTCTCTTGAGTCATATTGGTAGTTTATATTTTCCTAAAATTTCATCCATTTCATTTAGATTATCAAACTAATCACTAATAATTTATATGTAAATTCTTTTGTATTAAAAGCATAAATATGTATCAATAGCTATATTCTCTTTCTTATTCCTGATGTTTGACCCATTTTCCTTTTTTTATCACATTTTCAAATGATTGTCTACTTTCTTCACCTTTTAAGATAACTAGCATTGGTTTTTATTGATCAGATTATTTTTTGTTTTAGTTTGTTTCCTTGCATATCTATTAATTTTTTCTTCTTACATTATATGAACTTAATGTACTTTCTGGACTCCTTGTTTCATTTAATGTTGAACATTTTTATTAATAAATACATTTATGGCTGGAATTTACATCTAAACAACATTGAGTCTTCCAATCCGTGAACATGGTCTATCTCTTCATTTTTTTAGGTCTTCCATTTCTTTCAGCATTATTTTGTATTTTCTGTGTATAAGTATGGCACATATTTTGTTAAATTTTGATGCTAATGTAGACAAGTTTTTAAAATAATTTTATTTTATAATTGTTCTCCACTTTCTTTTTATTTTTAGTTTAATATATTATATGAGGAGAAAATACTGATATAATTTCTGCTTTGGAGAATTTCTTAGTGACTTAATGTATGGTCAATTTTTATAAATATCCCTTGGGTGCTTTAAAAGGAAGGGTTCTCTTGGTTGGAGATAAAGTTTAATATATGGTTATAAAAAAAACCTTATGATTGCTTTATTCAATCTTTCATTTTCTAATTTATTCTTACATGCTTAGTCTGTTGATTTCTGAGAAAAATGTTTGTCTTCCATTAAAATTGAGAAATATTAAGTTATCTTTATATCTCTAACATGTTTTGCTTAATTTGTCTTGATGTTTACATTATTTGGTGTCAAAGGTTTATGACGGTTATACACTCTTTTGTATGCTATTTATATCACCATTTCTGGCCCGGCCTGGTGGCATAGTGGTTAAGTTTGCATGCTCGACTTTGGCAGCCCAGGGTTCATGGGTTTGGATCTCAGGCTCAGACCTACACACTGCTCATCAAGCCATGCTGTGATAGCATCCCACATATAAAACAGATGAAGATTGGCACAGATGTTAGCTCAGGGACAATCTTCCTCAAGCAAAAAGAGGAAGATTGGCAACAGGTGTTAGCTCAGGGCCAAAATCTTCCTTACTAAAAAAACAGAAAAGAGTATATCACCATTTCTGCTGTTCTTGTTGCCAGTTGTCTGAGATTTCTGTTTTTACCTCTTTATTTTCAACCTTTTAATTCATTTTGTATTAGACATGTCTCCTGCTGTATATTTTATCCACTACCAAATGTGATTAACCCTCCTTTTTTAGTAATTTACAGAACATTTATTTGGGAAGTGATATGTTTAGAATTACTTCTGCACTTTATTTTATATACTTTTTATTCACCATATTTTGTTATTTATTTCTGTCTTCCTTTTTCTTCAGTTCATTGGAATAATTGTGTTTCCCTGAATGTATTTTTCTACCTATTGGTTTAGAAGTTAAATAATTTATTTTTTATTCTTTTTATATTTTCTTAATAAAAAATTTAAACTTATGTTCTATTCTACAATTAGTAAATGTAAAATTAATATTAACTCTCCAAATATATTGGAAGCCTTTCCCATTTGTACTTTCCTTTACTGTTTTCCCAAATTACCACCTGAAAGTATCTTGGATTTAAACTTTAAAATGTTACTAATTTGCTCATAATTTCATCAACACTTCTACCGTTAACTATAAATTTACTGATTTCTTTGATCATCACTGTTTCTTGTCTTCCATCATATCCTCTTTTAGATTCTCTATTCCCTTTGCTGGAATAAATCCTCAAATAATCATTTCAAGAAGGATCTAATGGTAAAGTATTAATTAAGAATATCTTTGCCTGTGAGTAAGATACATATATAACAGTAGCTTAGACAAAGAAGGATTTATTTGTGTCTCATAACCAGAAGACTGGATGTAGGTGGCTCTAGGCTTGGTTCAGGGCTATACAATATTAGGTCAACATCTCTGCAACTTTGTTTTCCTCATAGTTACAAAATAGTTACTGCTACAGATCTCATGCAAGCCTTCTAGTAGGAAAGGAGAAGAAGGGAAAAGAGTAGAATCTGCATCAAGAAATAAAAATCTTTGGGGCCACCCGGTGGCGCAGCGGTTTAGTCCGCGCTTGGCAGCCCAGGGTTCGCGAGTTCGGATCCCGGGCGCTCGCAGACGCACTGCCTGTCGGCCATGCCGAGGCGGCGTCCCATATAAAGTGGAGGAAGATGGGCACGGATGTTAGCCCAGGGCCAGTCTTCCTCAGCAAAAAGGGGAGGATTGGCGACGGATGTTAGCTCAGGGCTGGTCTTCCCCACAAAAAAAAAACAAAACAAAACAAAACAAAACAAAAAAAGAAATAAAAATCTTTCCAAGGAAATCCATGACAAAATTCCACTTATCAGTGGCCATAATTATGTAATGTGGGCAACCTTAGCTGTAATGAGGCTATGGGAAAAGAGGATGGGAATGGGGGTTGGGTCCACCAACAAACAGCATTTTGTTCAAGGGGCTAACTTTTAGGAGACTTACATGTGTGTAAAATTTTGTTCTTTATTTTGTTCTCAACTTGAATGATAGCTTTTCGGGTATAATATTTGAGTTTCAAATTATATCTTTCCAATACTTTGAAGACATTACTCAATTTTATTTTCCCATACAGTGTTATTGATGAGTAGACCACTGCCAATTTTGTTTTTACTTCTTTATTAGTAACTTGTCTTTTTGTTGGTGGTGATGTTCATTGTAGAGGATTTCGATTCTTTTTAAAAATTATTTTTAGGTGTTGTGGGTTGAATTGTGTCTCCCAAAAGGATATATTAAAGTCCTAAGCCCTGGTACCTTTGAATGTGACCTTATTTGGAAATAGGGTCTTTGCAGATGTAGTCAAGTTAAGATGAGTTCATACTGGATGAGGGTGGGCCCTAATCCAATGACTGGTTTCCTTATAAGAAAAGGGAAATTTGAACACAGACCCACACAAGGAGAATGCCATGTGATGACAGAGGCAGAGTTGGAGTTATGTGTCTACAAGTCAAGAAACACCAAGGATTGCCAGCAACCACCAAAACTAGGAAAAGGCAAGAAAAAATCCTCCACTAGCTCCTTTAAAGAGAACATGGCCTGGCCATCACCTTGATTTAAGACTTCAGACCTGTGAGAGAATAAATTTCTGTTGTTTTAAGCCACACAGTTCTTGGAAATTTGTTACAACAGCCCTAGGAGATTAATACATTAGAGTTCTAAAATTTCTCTAGGCTATGTTTAAGTATGACTCTTCGTTTATTGATCCTGTTGGCACTAGGCAGACCCTGTAAATCTAAAGAGATACATTTTCTCACCTCTGAAAATGTTGTCTTACCATTTCTTTGATTAATTTCTTCCCTCCATTCTCTCTGTTCTCTCCTTCTGGATCGCACTGACTCATGAAGGAAACCTATCATCACTGCACTGAGATAGTCCCTCCATATTCACAAGCAGGAAGAAGGCCAGACTGCAGTCTGTTTTGATTGCAGCCTTGACTGAATGGTCCTGATTCTTGTCTAGCAGTCCTTCCTGCTTTATATTTCTATTTATTCTGAACATGGCACTTCTCTGAGCTTTGTGGGATCAACTGCCCATCCAACATCACATCTCTGCATATGTTTTGGTTGTAGTTTTCTCTATTTCTGTTTTTCACCATCTGATCCTTTCTACTTTCAATTTTCTAGACTTTTTCACAATATGTGGCCTAGTTTTGAAATTCACTTTTTACAGGTTTATGCTTCATACATATATTTTCTTTTTGTAACATCAATAGAATTGCCAGCAGGATAGACTGAATGCGTGTGCTCCATCTGTCATTTTGAGTCAGGACTCTGATGGTTTTTAATTTATTTATTTACCAAAGTTTGTATTTTCCCAAAAGGTCTTTCAAACCATATTGATATTAGAAGCTTTTCTGTAATTTTTTTACTTAGGCTAGGACCCAAGCATAATTTGTGGCTGCCTCTAAATATAAACAAGATATATTGGTTATATCCATGGGATAATTATTGATTGGTTTTATGCAAGCTGAAATTTTAAAAAATCTCGTTTATATCAGAAATAGAGGTTGAATGGAATTGGGATAATATCCCCCACCTCTTAATTAACCTCTTAATTAACCTCTTAATATCCTTTAGTACGCCCAAGTTTAAATTTATGTATGTTCCAAACTAGTGATGGGAACCAATGTAAGCCTTAAATTTGGGAGAAGTCTAATTTGTCTTCATTAGTAAAACTGCCAATTTAGATGTTTTTTCAAATGCTACGAGTAGTCCAGTTGGATTTTCTGGTTCATGGAAACACAAAAACATACACAAATATAATGCTCCCAGTATTATTTTCTAAGGCAAATTTAGGGCTAGAGAAAGATTCTCAATTTGCACTTGTGTAGGCAGATAAATACATACGTGTGTCTCAGTGTCCTAGTGATTATCTGCCTAATCAGCAGGAACCAACAGCAACAAATGTAAAATGAACATGAGACTAAGGACTTCAAAAGTAAAAAGAAGCAGGCAAAATACAAAAGAAATTGAGCAGGTTTTGTCTTTCATTTTTTTTATTTTGTTTGTTTGTTTGAGGAAACCTGTTTTGCAGGGATCTCCAATATCTTAGCTCTAGGAAAATGCTGCACATATCTTAGCAGGGCCTGCGAAGGGGAGGAATTGGTGAATTTACAGTGAGGTGATATATTTTTTCTTTTTCTTTTCCCTTGATATTATTTTACATTTTGCAATAGTTCAGTCATTTAGAAAAGAACAGAGAATAATATGAAAAATACCTATGTACTTACCACCCACATTCAACAAATGTTAACATTGTCGCATATTTACTTCGTGTCTTTTTGTCTTTTAATATGCAAAAAGTTAAGATATAACTTGAAGCCCTTAACTTGCTATATTCTCCTTTCTCTTCCTCCCTGGAGACAGTCACTGTTCTGAGTCAGGGAGTCTTTTCTTTCTGTCTATTTTTCCTTTTTTCTTACCATGCATTTCTAAAGTTTTCTTTATTTTTTCTCTTTATTCTTTATTTCTTGACTGTATATTTTTTCCCTATGATATATAAAATTATTCCTTATCTTTCTTCTAAATCAAGCAAGGATCTTGGCTTTCCCTTCCTCCTCCAACCCAACCAATCTGTTATTATTGACAATATTTTAGTTTCATCTTTTTAGCCCCTAGATTGGTTACTCTTTAATTTTATAATCAATAGTTAATTAAATTTGCCAACATATTTTACCAGTTTTCATGCTTACTGTTTTTTTCATGCTTTCTATTCTTTTTCTCTGGGTTCAATCTCCTTGTACAGTACATCACTGAGTAGTTCTTTCTGGAAAAATATGAATAGTAAATTCTTTTACTTTCTATGTGTCTGAAAATATATTTTTCCCTTCCCTTTTGAATCTATCCTGGGTGGACAATCAGCTTCCTTCAGCACTTGAATGGTGAAGTATCATCATCTTCCGGCCTGCTTTGTTGCTCTTGAGAAGTCTACCATTTGTCTAACTGTGGTTCTTTTGTGGAAATCTTTCTTCTCTGGTAGATTTCAAAGTTTTTTTATTTTTTATTTTTTTTTGATATTCTAAAGTTTCTCTAGGATGTGTCTGGCTATAAACATTCTTAGTTTCCTGCTTAGCCCTCAAAGTTAAGACTCATTTTTATTAAAATCTGCAAGTATTTAATTATAATAATCTTGAATCCTATTTTTTTCCTTCTAAAACTAAAATAGAATGTTTTGTTAATTAAATTGTTTAGCGTGTTGGCTGTCTTTCTTAATTTTTCCTCACATGGTCAGGAATATTGATTTCCAGGCTAATATTGACCAGAAGTTTCCATTTGAACCTCATCCCTACAGCCTAGAGGTTCTACAGTTGCGTCTACCTGGCGATTCGCACCGTACTGTGATTTTGAGCCCATGTGCCACAGTGGTGTTGACAGATACCTTAGACCAGCCGTTGAGCCGGTAGGTAGGCAGCTTCGCCCAGGTCTTGACTTGGAGGCTTCCTCCTTCCGCCTCCTCAGGCGGCAGCTCTTTCAAGCTTCTTTCCTCTTGAATGGGAGTCTTTGGTTTCAGGCAGTGAACACAGTTCTATCCTCTACCGCACAGGAGGTGCATTTAGCTTCTATTATCCAAAAGGATCCAGCATTGGCTTGGATCTTGGCAGCATTGGCTTGCTTCTGGCCCCAAAGCCTGGCAGGCCTGCAGGGTCTACCTCATTTATCACGTTGTATTTCAGTTCCATTTCTGGTTCACAAAGATCCTTGTCTTGCTTCTGAAAATAGCTAAGTGTTTATAATTTTCATTTTTCATGCTAAATCTATCACTATTTATGTGTTGGGAGAGAAGGAGATCCTCAGAATGTACACTTAATATTTATTTTGGCTGAAGCATTGGGAAAACAAATTTCAAGTGGTAGCATGATGATTGAATTATATTTAAAAATACATTAATCTGTATGTCTATATATGTATATACATAGATTTTACATTTTCAAGGCTGATAACAAAGTCCTCAAATTAATATTTTTCAGTTTACCATGTCTTTCCTTACATCATTATTCGAAAAACATACAAAGTCCCAGAAGCAAGCATTTGTCTATTCTTGAATGAGGAAATCTGTGTTGATTTTACATCTCTTTGTGGTATTTGAATACAAATCAATTGGAGGGGACTCACAATAAAATGTGAATTCCACTCATTTTTACATTTAGCAATTAATTGCTTAATTTTATGGCACTGAAAGTGTACTGTTCTCACTGAAATAAATAGTGCTATCTACTGGTTGAATTTTTGTCACAAAGACACAGAGTTGAGTTAAATGATAGTTGATGGGAACTCACATTGCGCCTAATTCTATTCCCTGCTTTCACTCTCACATAATGGCTCAGTGAAGAACTAGAAGTAGAATCCTGATCTAAAACACACAGTTGTTTCAGTTCAACAACGGCATCATCTTTATGAATGACTGAGGCCGTGGGGACTTGGAACTAACCATATGTGAGTTGGTAAACAAGAATTTTTTCATAGCACATTAGCTTTCTCTAATTCTTTTAAAATTATTTTCTTCAGCGGAAAAATTCTATATTGAAATGTAATGAATTAAAGGTACTGAGCAGTTTTCAGTATTATTGTAACATAAGAAAAAAACACTTTAGCTTCTGGAATAAGGTGGCAAGATAGAATGAGCTGCATGTTCAGGGTATCCATTGCTAAGAACTTGTCCCTTCTGGAAGGCTGGGGGTAGGGTTGCTTGGTATCTTTGTCAGCTTGGGCCCAGTATTGAGTGAGAAGGAGGCAGCAGGTGGCATGGCTCAGTCCATGAACTGATAAATACTAATGCAAAGAAAATGACTAAGTTAGATGGCAATGACATATCCCAAATAAAAGCTTAGTTTATAGGTTAATGTATTAGATTTTTAGAATACAATGGTAACTTTCCTATAAAAATCATGTCAGTAAATAGTTATTTACAAGAGAGCTTTATTATGTCTCATCTGGATTTTATTTCAGCCAGGAGATTCAAATCCCACTCCTTGAGAATTACCTTCGTGAGGTCTGCAGCACCTAAAGGCACTTGTCATTGTTCGCTGAACCCTAATATTGTAGGAGATCTTAGTATTTCAGTTCATCAATAATATAGTTTGTAGGCAATATATCCCTCATTCAATCCCCAGATATAATCAGCCACAGCTATCTAGAGTTGTAACCATAAGTCAGATTAGCAATAAGTCAAATAAATCTCAGATCAGAGAATCTTGAAAATCCAACATTGTTTGTAGGGTAAATGTTTTAAATCTTGGCTTTCTAGCAAGGCAAATCCTAATTTGATCTCAAAATTATTTAAGACAGCAAAATAACATATTAATTTTAAAGAAAAAATTTAAAAGCTTTTCCTTTAGTCCATGATGATCAGGGTTGAGTCATAAATTTGTGTGCTAAACAAAATATTAAAAATATCATCTCCTTGTAGAGTTGACCCTTGATAACTCTGATCATTTAATCTCCATTCAAGGCATAGATTGATAATTGAAGAAGAAAATCATTTCATAATTTTTGGCTTATTAAGGTGATGATGAAGTCCTCTTTGCTGTATTGCTAACGTTGAGTAAAATATGAGGTAAACATTAATACATAAGAGGAGAAATAGTAAAAGAACTAATATAACAACTGCATCTCCA